>JBAMMX010000017.1:6589843-9277475 GCA_037126225.1 Dillenia turbinata
GAGTTATAAAACACTCTTTTGTGATCCATTCGAAGGAGGGAGCCGAAGCCTTGTTGATCTTGAAGGGAGGGGAGGCGCTCTCCGAATGCTTTGTTCTTCCTCCATAACTTGCCCTTGATCTAAGTTCCCCCTCTTCCTTTGGACAATTCATGATCGAATGAGATGAGGTTGGGTTCTCTCCAATTGTATCATTTTCAACTTTGAGATAGGTGGTTCTCCTTCTCCATTTTGATGGGAAGGTTCTTTGATTACGGAAGAACTATATTCCCATTGGTGTGAGCTCCTTCTTTGCTTGCTCTTTGATCCTCTTTTCCCGTAAAATAAGGTTTTCTTTCCACAAATATCACATCCTTGGATGTGTATAGCTTTAGTTAAAGGATCATAACATTTATATCCTTTTTCAAAGAGATATCTAGAATACACATTTTCTCCCCCTTTATCTAGTTTATTTCTAAAGTTTCGAGTACATGTACATAACAAATGCACCCAAAACCTCTTAAGTGGAGATATTTGGTTTTCTTCCTAGGAGTAGTTCTAAGGGTGATTTTCCTTCTAATACTTGAGAGGGCATAAGGTTTATAAGGTGGGCAGCGGTTTTAATGGCTTCACTCCAAAACCTTTTAGGAGTAATTGGAGTGAAACATCATAACACTAGCCGTTTCTAGTAAATGTCTGTTTTTAACTTTCGCAACTCCATTTTGTTGAGGAGTATACACACAAGATTTTTGATGAATAATTCTTTCCTTCCAGAAAATTTTCAAATAAATGACTGGCTGTATTCTCTCCCATGATCCGATCTAAGGATTTTGATGTTTGCATTAAATTGCTTGGTTACATATCTATAATAGCTCTTAAGTGCCTCAAATACTTCAGATTTGGCTACTAAGTATACCCAAGTGTATCTAGTTTTGTGGTCAATGAAAGTTACAAAATATTTGAAGCCATTATGAGATTCTATGGGTGGTGTCCCACATCGATATGAATAAGTTCAAAGGCATTTTCATATATTGTATTTGAGATTGGATAATACACTCTAGTTTGTTTACCAAAAATACAAGCTTTGCAATGCCTATTTTCTACTTTTTGACTTGTAATAGGCGTTTCAAAGCTAAATCTCCGGTGACCTAGACGTGCATGCCATATAGAGGATACTTGACTTTGAACTCCAAAAGCTTGATTTTCTTGATCTAGAAATATAGGTTGTTCCTCAGACCCCTTGCCAATCAAGTGATTCGTTTTGAGATCCTGAAAAATAACTTGGTTAGGATCAAAAGTGGCTTTGCAATTATGGTCCTTTGTGATTTTGCTAATGGACATGAGGTTAGAGTTGAATTTTGGCACATATAAAGCTTTAGTTTTCTTGCCTAGAAGTTCAACTTCTCATAGATGATCAACTTTTAGTTTTTGACCATTAGCAACCTTGACAATCTTATGACTAGATAAAGGAATGAATTTCCTAACTTGATTTTTATCTTTTACCATGTGATTGTCACAACCCGAATCAATAAGCCACTTATTTAAATGAGATGAGTTCAAGTTGTTACCGGAATGTGGAGCAACTTGGCCAAGGAGCTTTTTCATCTCTTTTTGCATCTCCTCCATCTTGGATTCGAGTGGAGCCACTTGGGAGACTTGTTGAGCATGAGCTGGTTGTTCCATCTCCTTTTTGTTGTTCTTTGGGCGCAAATTAGGATAGAGAAACCAGCACCTCTCCCTTTTGTGGCCGGGTTTCTTGCAATTTGTGCAAACATCTCTTTTAAAGTAATTTTGAGCTTTGTTGGCCATGTGATTATCTTGGGCAGCTTTGAAGGCTTGAGCTTCGGATTTGAGCTTGGTGGATTCCTCTAGCCTCATGCTAGTTTCGGCCCTTTGAACCATAAATTGAACTTCTTGGAATGAAGGGAACATCTTCATTCTAAGAATTTCTTGTCGAATAGAAGCATATTCGCTCTGCAAGACCCATAAGAAGACCAAAGGTCATGTCTTCATCATTTCTTTGGAGAAGAGTCTTGAGATTAGAAGTTGGAGGCCTAAGAAGATTAAGCTCATTCCAAAGATCCCTATATTCCCCAAAGTATTCGGGTAGGGTTTTACCTCCTTTTTGAATCTTGAAGATTTTCCTCTTTAGCTCAAAGATTCATCCGGTGTTGGTCTCTTGTCCATATAGTGCATGCATTTGATCCCACAAAGCCTTTGCATTTGGTATACATGTAACCATAGCTTTGTGGGTTTTGTCAAGAGACATTTGGAGTAGCACCACCATTTGATCATCTTGTTTCTTCCAAGCTTTGAATGAAGAATCGACATCATCTAAGGGATCCTCCAATATGTGATTTTCCAGATTGAAGAAATTGAGAGATCTCTTGATGGTGTCTTGCCATGCATTGTAATTGGAAGAATCTAAAAGAATGGAAGTGAACATGGAGGTGCTAATTTGTGGTGGAGGGTTACCAACACCGGAAGAAGAAGGTATCGAAGCTTGCTCTGATACCATGTTGAAATTAAAGGTAGCAAACTAAGAAATGAAGAAATGAACTTCAAGAATTTTATTGAAAGATCAAAGAGAGTTTACATAATATGAAGACATATTTTTCATACACATGAAGCACAACCACCTATCCTATTTATAGAGAAGGAGAAGGGAGGTAAGGAAGGAGAGAAAAATGAGAGAGGAGAGGGCATTGCCCTCTCCTAACAGCCAGCCCCAATGGCTAGTGAGAACTAGCCGTTGGGCAGTCCCCAAACGGCTAGTTCTCTACTAGCCGTTGGGGGCTGTTGAGCCCACTTTGAGTGGGCTGGGCTGGGCCAATTTCGGCCCAGCTGCTGAGGTATGGGAGGCCCATATTGGGCCCTTTAAATGTGTTTACAAATGGGCTTAGAGAAGGTCTTTTATATGGGCTAATTTTAGACCTCCTTATTATCATTTAAGGAACTCTTAGATAGGGCATCTTGAAGAGAGTGCTAATGAGCTCAATTAGGTCTCATTTCAACATTTACTAGCCGTTGGGGGCTTTTGCCCCCAACTTGCAGCTGGGCCGGGCTGGGCCAATTTGAGGCCCAGCTGATGAGATTTGGATGGCCCATGATGGGCCTTACAATGATGTTATAAAGGGGTTTAATTTGGACCTACTTAGAATCACATTTTGAGACTCCTAGTTAGGGTATTTTGGAGGAAGTGCTAAAGAGCTTAATTATGCCTCATTTAAACAGTAGCAAACCAAACCTCATGCATCTTAGGACATTCGGATGTGTTTGTTACATAAATGGGGAACAATGCGTATTCTTAGGATATGGTCCAAGGAAAAATGGATACATTTGTTATAATCCAAATACTAGCACGGCATACATGTTGAAAGATATGAAATTTGCCGAAACAAAATTTTATTTTGCAGAATCCGTTGACAAAGCACCACTGAAGCGCTTATTAAAGTCTGACAAGGAGCAAGGGGGAGCACAACAAATAAGCCATGTACACATAGCTTGTAATGCTCAAGTTATTGAGGGGGAGCAAGAAGACAAGACCAAGAAAAAGAAGAAGAAGAAGAAGAAGAAAAAGAAGGCCAAGCAATCTCAAGAAGCTCAAACCTCTAACATCATCTCTCCAAGTCTCGACTCCATGGACCTCCATTCGTCGGACTTTAGGGGGGGTGTTGAAGATGAAGAAGAAGATGAAGCATTCATAGAAATGTGCGAGTGGATGCCCCCCGAATACTTTGCACTAATTCGACAAAATATTATGCAAACAATGGAATAAAGAAAGGTTACAAATTGAAGATCAAAATGGGCTAGAAAGAAGCCTAGAATTTTGCCCATTGTGCCCACCTAATGAAGCCCATCTTAGACTCACTTAAAGGTCACTTCAAGAGCATGGAAAGAAGCCCTAATCCAAGCCAAGATGGACTTCATAGGAGGCCCAAATAAAGCCAAGAAGACAGACCCAAGATGCTGTCCAGATTACTTCAAGATCCAAGTCCATTTTGGTTCAAGGTTCAAGCCTATTTGTGAGCTGCATTTGGTCCAGTCCTTAAGGGTGTTTTAGCCCAACATCTTGGGCATATTGTAGCCCATAAAAGGGCTTAATCCAAGGCCCCAACAGCTAGTTCAAAAGAACTAGCCGTTGGACTGTATAACAACCAAAAATATGGCTGTTATACAGTGTTTTGGGGACAGAAATCTGTCCCCTTTGTCCCCCAACGGTTCTATTGGGCTTTGGTGGTCTATTTCCTCTTTTTAACATGTAATAATCTCTATAAATAGGGAGCAAAGTGATGAAAGAAAAACACAATTGAGCTTAGTCTCAAACTTAGAATAGAATAGAGCATAGTCTCCAAAAAGTCTCTTTGTATTCTTGAGCTTTGTCTCAACACAAAAATGTCTTGTGATTGATAGTTCATCAATACAATACTTTGAGTTTATTCTCACAAATTCAAGTGTTCTTTCTTTGTTGTTCATCAACACATCCAAATACACAAACACCAAGTCTTCTCTTCCTTGCTCAAACATCAAAACCCTAGCTCAACCACCAAAGCTTCCGCACTTCAAATTTTAACATTAGGTACATTTGCATGAAACATTATGGATCTAGCTGTTTGAAGTATATGTCTATTTTTGCGTTCAGCAACCCCATTTTGTTTGTTGAAATGAAGAACTCTTAGAGTATTCATCTAACCCTAAAAATTTGTTTCTCCCCTTAGTCATTCAAGGCTCAAAGGAAGCCCAATTATAGATCTTGTAAGGAGGTAGATTTATGCCTCGTTTTTGTCCAGAATGTATGGCTCATTCCGCGGGTTTTGGACTGGGCTCGGGCCCAGCCCGGGCCAGCAAATGGGCCTATTTCAGTTCCCCCAAAGGGGGCCCAAATGGGCCCCCATCAGCTCTTTAAAGGAGCCGTTGGGACTGTCCCAACGGCTAGTAAAACTAGCCGTTGGAGACTGCCCCAACGGCTAGTAGTGGAGAGGGCACAATGCCCTCTCCATTCTCTCTTTTCTCTCCTTTGAGCATTCTCTCTTTTCTCTATAAATAGGTGCTGAAGTTCCCCTTGTAAAGTATGAAGAAATATTCTCAAAGTTGTGTATAAAGATATAGAACAATACCAAAGGCTTGTGGGGAGACTAATCTACTTGACGATTACAAGACCGGACATTGCTTATGCAGTAAGTAGGATTAGCCAACACATGTATGCTCCAAAAAGGCAACATTGGAGGGCTACCGAAAGAGTGCTTCGCTACCTTAAAGGATCTCCCGGCTTAGGAGTGTGGATGAAAAGAAATGGGAACACAGAAATTGAAGGTTATTGCGATGCCGATTGGGCGGGTGATAACTTGGATAGAAGATCTACTTCAGGCCATTGCATGTTCGTAGGTGGAAAATTAGTTGCATGGAAGAGCAAAAAGCAAAAGGTGGTGTCTAGGTCAAGTGCGGAAGCCGAATATAGAGCTATGGCATGGTACACGGCAAGTGAAATCATATGGCTCAAAGCCTTGATGGAGGAGCTTGGATTTAAAGTTTCAACTCCAATCAAGCTTCATTGTGATAATCAATCGGCCATTCATATCGCATCAAATCCGGTCTTCCATGAAAGAACCAAACATATAGAGGTCGATTGCCATTTTATTAGGCAAAAGGTAGAAGAAAGAATTATTACCACTCCTCATATCAAAGGAAAAGATCAACTCGCGGACATTTTCACTAAAGGAGGAGCCGCAGCCCACCTTGAAGACATAATGCGCAAGTTGGGTACTATTGATATCTTCGCACCCAACTTGAGGGGGAGTATTGAAATGAAGAACTCTTAGAGTATTCATCTAACCCTAAAAATTTGTTTCTCCCCTTAGTCATTCAAGGCTCAAAGGAAGCCCAATTATAGATCTTGTAAGGAGGTAGATTTATGCCTCGTTTTTGTCCAGAATGTATGGCTCATTCCGCGGGTTTCGGGCTGGGCCCGAAGGGCCCAACCCGGGCCAGCAAATGGGCCTATTTCAGTTCCCCCAAAGGGGGCCCAAATGGGGCCCCATCAGCTCTTTAAAGGAGCCGTTGGGACTGTCCCAACGGCTAGTAAAACTAGCCGTTGGAGACAGCCCCAACGGCTAGTAGTGGAGAGGGCACAATGCCCTCTCCATTCTCTCTTTTCTCTCCTTTGAGCATTCTCTCTTTTCTCTATAAATAGGGGCTGAAGTTCCCCTTGTAAAGTATGAAGAAATATTCTCAAAGTTGTGTACAAATTCTCTCAAGAACATCAATGAAGTTCTGAATTTTATTTTCATAATACTTAGCACATTAGATTATGCAATTCAACATTGTTGGGGTGTATATACACAAGACATTTGATGGATAATGCTATTATCAATCAAGAAATTTTCAAACTTGTGGCTCATGTATTCACCACCATGGTCGGACCTAAGAATTTTTATTTTGGCATTATATAAAGTGGTCACATATTTAATGTAGTTTTTGAATGCTTCAAAAGCTTGGTCTTTGGAATGCATGAGATATATCCAAGTATACCTAGTTCTTTGGTCAATGAAAGTAATAAAGTATTTATAATCCAAATGTGAAATAATAGGGGAAGTCCAAATATCAGAGTGTACCAATTAAAAAGGAGCATGATATTTGGTTTTTGAACTTGGATATGATGCCCTAGTTTCCTTTCCAAGAATGCATGCTTCACAATATTGAAATGAGGCATAATTGAGCTCATTAGCACTCCCTTCAAGATGCCCTAACTAGGAGTTTTCAAAATGATTCTAAGGAGGTCTAAATTTAGCCCATGTAAAGAACCTTCTCTAAGCCCATTTGTAATCCCATTTGTAGGGCCCAATATTGGCCATCCAAACCTCAGCAGCTGGGCCTTAATTGGCCCAGCCCAGCCCACTCAAAGTGGGGGCAACAGCCCCCAACGGCTAGTAGAGAACTAGCCGTTTGGGGACTTCCCAACGGCTAGTTCTCACTAGCCGTTGGGGCCAGCTGCTAGGAGAGGGCAATGCCCTCTCCTCTCTCTCATTTCTCTCCTTCTTTACCTCCCTTTCTCCTTCTCTATAAATAGGGTAGGTGGTTGTGCTTAATGGGTATGAAAAACATGTCTTCATTGCATATAAACTCTCTTTGATCTCTCAATAAAATTCTTGAAGTTTATTTCTTCATTCTTAGCTTGCTATCTTTAAATTTCAACATGGTATCAGAGCAGGCTTCGATACCTTCATCTTCCGGTATTGGTAATCCTCCACCATAAATTAGTACTTCCATGTTTACTTCCATTCTCTTAGATTCATCAAATTACAATGCTTGGCAAGACACCATCAAGAGATCCTTGAATTTCTTCAATCTTGAAAATCACATATTGGAGGATTCCTTAGATGATGCCGACCCTACATTCAAATCATGGAAGAAGCAAGATGATCAAGTGGTGGTGCTACTTCAAATGTCACTTGACAAAATACACAAAGCAATGGTTACTTGTATTTCAAATGCAAAGGCTTTGTGGGATCAAATGCATGCTCTATATGGGCAAGAGACCAACACCGGACGAATCTTTGAGCTCAAAAGGAAAATCTTCAATATTCAAAAAGGAGGTAAAACCCTACCCAAATACTTTGGGGAATATAGGGATCTTTGGAATGAGCTTAATCTTCTTAGGCCTCCAACTTCTAATCTCAAGACCCATCTTCAAAGAAATGATGAAGACATGACCTTTGGTCTTCTTATGGATCTTGGAGATTAATATGCTCCTATTCGTCAAGAAATCCTTAGAATGAAGATATTCCCTTCATTCCAAGAAGTTCAATTTATGATTCAAAGGGCCGAAACTAGCATGAGGCTAGAGGAGTCTACCAGGCTCAAATCCGAAGCTCAAGCCTTCAAAGCTGTCCAAGATGATCATATGGCCAACAAAGCTCAAAATTTCTTTAAAAGGGATGTTTGCACAAATTGCAAGAAACCCGGCCACAAAAGGGAAAGGTGCTGGTTTCTTTACCCTAATTTGCGCCCAAAGAACAACAAGAAGGAGATGGAACAACCAGCTCATGCTCAACAAGTCTCCCAAGTGGCTGCACTCGAATCCAAGATGGAGGAGATGCAAAAAGAGATGAAAAAGCTCCTTGGCCAAGTTGCTCTACATTCCGGTAACAACTTGAACTCATCTCATTTAAATAAATGGCTTATTGATTCGGGCTGTGACAATCACATGATAAAGGATAAAAATCAAGTTAGGAAATTCATTCCTTTATCTAGTCATAAGATTGTCAAGGTTGCTAATGGTCAAAAACTAAAAGTTGATCATCTAGGAGAAGTTGAACTCCTAGGCAAGAAAACCAAAGCTTTATATGTGCCAAAATTCAACTCCAACCTCACGCCCATTAGCAAAATTACAAAAGACCATAATTGCAAAGCCACTTTTGATCCTAACCAAGTTATTTTTCAGGATCTCAAAACGAATCACTTGATTGGCAAGGGGTCTAGAAGGAACAACCTATATTTCTTAGATCAAGAAAATCAAGCTTTTGGAGTTCAAAGTCAAGTATCCTCTATATGGCATGCTCGTCTAGGTCACCCGGGAGATTTAGCTTTGAAACGCCTATTTCCAAGTCGAAAGGTAGAAAATAGGCATTGCAAAGCTTGTATTCTTGGAAAACAAACTAGAGTGTATTATCCAATCTCAAACACAATATATGAAAATGCCTTTGAACTCATTCATACCGATGTGTGGACTTCACCCATAGAATCTCATAATGGCTTCAAATACTTTGTAACCTTCATTGACCACAAAACTAGATACACTTGGGTGTACTTATTAGTAGCCAAATCTGAAGTATTTGAGGCACTTAAGAGCTATTATAGATATGTAACCAAGCAATTCAATGCAAACATCAAAATCCTTAGATCGGATCATGGGGGTGAATTCACTAGCCATGCACTTGAAAATTTTCTAGAAGAAAAAGAAATTATTCATCAAAAATCTTGTGTGTACACTCCTCAACAAAATGGAGTTGCCGAAAGAAAAAATAGACATTTACTAGAAACGGCTAGGGCTATGATGTTTCACTCCAATGTACCTAAAAAGTTTTGGAGTGAAGCCATTAAAACCGCTGCCCACCTTATAAACCTTATGCCCTCTCAAGTATTAGAAGGAAATTCCCCCTTAGAACTACTCCTAGGAAGAAAACCTAATATCTCACATTTAAGAGTTTTTGGGTGCATTTGTTATGTGCATGTACCAGAAAACTTTAGAAATAAACTAGATGAAAGGGGGAGAAAATGTGTATTTCTAGGATACTCTACCTTTGAAAAAGGATATAAATGTTATGATCCTCTAACCAAAAAGCTATACACATCCAAGGATGTGATATTTGTAGAAAGAGAATCTTATTTTGCAGGAAAAGAGGATCAAGAGCAATCAAAGGAAAGAGGAGCTCAAGACCAATGGAATATAGTTCTTCCCTCAATCAAAGAACCTTCCCATCAAAATGAAGAAGGAGAACAACCAATCCAAGCTGAAAATGATCCAACTCAAGAAGAACCAACCTCATCTCATTCTGATCATGAATCTGTCCAAGAGGAAGGGGGAGACAACTTAGATCAAGAGCAAGTTATGGAGGAAGAAGAACAAAGTATTGAGGAGCCGCCTCCCCCTCCTCTTCGAAGATCAACAAGGATTAGGCTCCCTCCTTCGGAATGGATCAACAAAAGAGTGTTCTATAACTCAAAGGTGACATCTCATCCCATTTCCCAATATTATTTGATTGCTAACATGTCTTGTAGCCATCAAAAATTCATCAAGAATTTAGACCTTCATCAAGAGCCTAGAAACTTTGAAGAAGCAAAACAACATCCCCAATGGATTCAAGCCATGAAAGATGAGCTAGAAGCCTTAGAAAGAAACGGAACTTGGGAGTTATCATCTCTTCCTAAAGGAAAAAGGGCGGTAGGATGCAAATGGGTCTATAAGATCAAGCACAAAAGCGATGGAAGCATTGATAGACACAAAGCTAGATTAGTAGCTAAGGGCTTCACTCAAGCTTATGGAGTAGACTACAAGGAAACTTATGCTCCGGTGGCCAAGAGGAACACAATTCGAGTCTTGATGTCCCTTGCAATCAATCACTCTTGGCCAATGTTTCAAATGGACGTAGCCAATGCTTTTCTTCAAGGTGATCTAGAAGAAGAAGTGTACATGGAGACTCCGCCGGGCTTTTCTCACCAACTCAACAAAGTTTGCAAACTTAGGAAAGCAATCTACGGTCTTAAACAATCTCCAAGAGCTTGGTATGCCAAACTTAGCTCAACTCTTTTTGATCATGATTTCAAAAAATGCAATAGTGATACTTCTCTCTTCATTAAGAAACTAGATGGAAAAATCATTATAGTGTTAGTTTATGTAGATGATATAATCATAACCGGTAATGATTTAGACTTAATCAACCAAGTGAGAAGTTTCTTACAAACAAAATTTGATATTAAGGACTTAGGGAAACTAAAGTACTTCTTAGGGATAGAACTTGCCTATTGTCCAAATGGGCTTGTTCTATCACAAAGAAAGTATGTGCTTGATCTCTTGCAGGAAACCGGGAAGTTAGGTGCCAAGCCCACTTGCAGTCCCATTAGCTCCTCTAGTGGTCTCAAGGATGATGATGAAGATTATGAGGATGAACCAAGATATCAAAGGCTCGTAGGGAAATTGATCTACCTCACTATAACGAGACCGGACATCTCCTTTGCCGTGAGTCAAGTTAGCCAACATATGCACAAGCCCAAAAGGAAGCATTGGAGAGCTACCGAAAGAATCCTTCACTACCTAAAGGGCACACCGGGCATGGGAATTTGGATGAAAAGGAATAATAACTCACAAATCATAGGGTATTGTGATGCGGATTGGGCCGGAGACTCAGAGGATAGACGATCAACCACAGGGTATTGCATGTTTGTTGGAGGAAATTTAGTAGCTTGGAAAAGCAAGAAACAACATGTAGTATCAAGATCAAGTGCCGAAGCCGAATATAGAGCCATGGCGGCCGCATCAAGTGAAATAGTCTGGCTAAAGGCTCTAATTGAAGAATTAGGGTTCTCCGTTCCTACTCCAATCCAACTCCATTGTGACAATCAATCGGCAATTCACATAGCCTCAAATCCGGTTTTTCATGAGAGAACAAAGCACATTGAGGTGGATTGTCACTTTGTGAGACAAAAGTTTGAAGAAAAGCTCATCACTCCAAGCTTCACAAGAAGTGATGATCAAGTAGCCGACATCTTCACCAAACCGGGGACCGCCAATCACATTCACAAAAATATGGTCAAGTTGGGCGTTATAGATACATACACACCCAACTTGAGGGGGAGTGTTGAAATGAGGCATAATTGAGCTCATTAGCACTCCCTTCAAGATGCCCTAACTAGGAGTTTTCAAAATGATTCTAAGGAGGTCTAAATTTAGCCCATGTAAAGAACCTTCTCTAAGCCCATTTGTAATCCCATTTGTAGGGCCCAATATGGGCCATCCAAACCTCAGCAGCTGGGCCTTAATTGGCCCAGCCCAGCCCACTCAAAGTGGGGGCAACAGCCCCCAACGGCTAGTAGAGAACTAGCCGTTTGGGGACTGCCCAACGGCTAGTTCTCACTAGCCGTTGGGGCCAGCTGCTAGGAGAGGGCAATGCCCTCTCCTCTCTCTCATTTCTCTCATTCTTTACCTCCCTTTCTCCTTCTCTATAAATAGGGTAGGTGGTTGTGCTTAATGGGTATGAAAAACATGTCTTCATTGCATGTAAACTCTCTTTGATCTCTCAATAAAATTCTTGAAGTTTATTTCTTCATTCTTAGCTTGCTATCTTTAAATTTCAACACACAATGCCTTTTTTCGATATTCATATTTGGAAAGAGTCGTTTCAAGGTTTGATTACTAGGGTGACCTAAACGAGCATGCCATAGTGAAGTATTATCATGAGTATGGGCAGTATGCACATGAAGTTCTTGATCTAAAAAATACAATCCTCCTTTTCTAGAACCTTTCCCAATCAATTTGTTAGTCTTAAGATCTCGAAAGGTGACTGAATTAGGATCAAATATAGCCCTACACTCTTGTTCATGTGTAACTTTGCTTATGGACAAGAGATCGGAAGTGAGTTGGGAAACATATAAAGCATTTGTGGTTTTTCCAAGAAGATCAATTTCCCCAACTTGATTCACTTTCAAATTTTGTCCATTGGCTACCCGAACCGTCACATGATTAGGGAGTCTTTTAAAACGTTTACTTTTCTTTTATCTCTAATCATATGACAATCGGTTCCGGAATCTATGAGAAAATTTTTAGAATTTAAGTTAGTGGTAAGGTTTGGATTTTTACCACCAATGTGTGCTGAATGTTGATGCCTTTGTTGACAATTTTCTTCATTTGCTTCTGTAGAAACTTCAAATAACAACTATCAAAAATATGAGTGAAAAAACCTCAAATACTTTATTGAAATTTCAAGTAGAATGTACAAGACTAGGAGGCATATTTTTCATGCCTTGAGAGAACTACAACCTGTCCTATTTATAGAGAAAGAGTAAAAGGATTAAAAGGAATGAGAAATGAGGGAGAGGAGAGGGCAAAGCCCTCTCCTTGCTGCTATCCCAACGGCTAGAATAGAACTAGCCGTTGGATAGTCCCAACGGCTAGTTCTATTACTAGCTATTGGGGCCTGTTTTGGCCCCTTCTTTGGAAGGGCTGGACTGGGCTTTTTAAGCCCCAGCTGAGCTGAATTGGATGGCCCATTTGGGTCAATAAATGGGCCTTATGAATGGGCTCTTAGATGGGTTCATTTAGGACCTAAACTTAGAATGTAATGGAAGACACCACTTTTGGTCTTTACACTTGGACATCTTTGATCTTATGAATTAAATGATTATGAAACCTAATTGATGCTTGTTTCAACACTCCCCCTCAAGTTGGGTGCGAATATATTGATAGTACCCAACTTGCTCATGGTTTCTTGAAGATGAGCCGCGGTTCCTCCTTTGGTAAAAATATCCGCTAGTTGTTCTTCTCCTTTGATGTGAGGAGTGCTAATAAGTTTTTCTTCGACCTTTTACCGAATAAAGTGACAATCGACTTCAATGTGTTTGGTCCTTTCATGGAAGACAGGATTTGAGGCAATATGAATGGCGGACTGGTTGTCACAATGAAGCTTGATTGGAGTTGAAACCTTAAACCCTAATTCTTCCACCAAAGCTTTAAGCCATACAATCTCACTTGCAGCTGAGGCCATTGCCCTATATTCGGCTTCGGCACTAGATCTGGAAACCACATGTTGCTTCTTGCTTTTCCATGCAACCAAGTTTCCACCTACA
Organism: Dillenia turbinata; assembly: GCA_037126225.1. Classification (NCBI taxonomy): domain Eukaryota; kingdom Viridiplantae; phylum Streptophyta; class Magnoliopsida; order Dilleniales; family Dilleniaceae; genus Dillenia; species Dillenia turbinata. The sequence continues at coordinate 6,603,158 of JBAMMX010000017.1, forward strand.
AACATACAATGTCCTGATGTAGACTTCCTATCCAAGACATCTCCCGCCTAATCGGCATCGCAATAGGCTTCAATTTCAGAGTTCCCTTTTTTCTTCATCCATATTCCTAAGCCAGAAGATCCTTTAAGGTAGTGCAGCACTCTTTCGACAGCTCTCCAATGTTGCTTCTTTGGAGCATGCATATGTTGGCTAATTCTACTAACTGCATAGGCAATATCTGGTCTAGTGATTGTCAAGTAGATTAATCTCCCTACTAGCCTTTGATATTGCTCCATATCCTCGTATGGTTCATCATCATCATTGAGTGTACTAGAAGAGGCAACCGGAGTGCAAGCTGGTTTTGCTCCTAACTTTCCTATTTCCTGCAATAACTCAAGATTGTATTTTCTTTGGGATAGAACTACCCCGTTAGGACAATAGGCCAATTCAATTCCTAAAAAGTATTTCAACTTTCCTAAGTCTTTAATTTCAAACTTAGATTTCAAGAAATTTCTAAGAGAATCTATGTGGTGTGTGTCATTCCCTGTAATGATAATGTCATCTACATAAACTAGAGCAATGGTGACTTTTCCACTATCCTTTCTAACAAAAAGAGATGAATCACTAGTGCACTTTGTAAAACCACAACTAAGGAAAGCATGACTTAATTTGGCATACCAAGCTCTAGGAGATTGCTTCAATCCATAGATGGCTTTGTGAAGTTTGCAAACTTTCCCTTCAAAGTCTTGAAGCCCTTGAGGTAGTTGCATATATACTTCCTCTTCAATATCTCCTTGAAGAAAGGCATTTGCGACATCCATTTGGTGCATGCTCCATCCATGATTTATGGCCAAGGATATTAGAACTGTAATTGTATTCATTTTTGCTACAGGAGCATAAGTTTCTTTGTAGTCAATTCCATAGGCTTGTGTGAATCCTTTAGCTACCAATCTTGCTTTGAATCTATCTATTGATCCATCGCTTTTGTGCTTGATTTTATATATCCATTTGCATCCCACAGTCCGTTTGCCTTTGGGCAGTTTGGTAAGTTCCCAAGTACCATTCTTGGAAAGAGCTTCTAGCTCTTCTTCCATGGCTTTCCTCCACCGTGGATCCTTTTTGGCTTCTTCAAATGTTCTTGGTTCCTGTTCTTTATCAATCCCACTCAAGAATGCTTGGTGGATCAAGGAAACATTAGACAAAGTATAATAATCCATGATAGGATGAGAGGTTACCTTAGAGTTATAATAAACTCTTCGATTTATCCATTCGGTTGGAGGCAGCCTTAATCTTGTTGATCTTCGTAATGGTGGAGGAGAATTGGGTGCCTCTTCTTTTGAATTTTGCTCTTCATGTTCAACTTCTCCTATAGAATGATCTCCCCCTGAATCGTTTGAAGGTTCTTCCTCCAAATTATTTGATCCTCCCTCATTAGTTTGAGTATTCTCATTGTTTCTCTGAATTTCGGATATAGGGGTTTGATAAGAGGGAATCAAAAACATCCCATGACTTTGATTGAGGCTCTTCATTTCGTGATTCATGGGCTACATTTTCTGCAAAGTAAAACTCTTTTTCCACAAAAAAACACATCAAAGAGTTTTAGGATCATAACATCTATATCCCTTTTCAAATGTAGCATAACCTAGGAAAACACACTTTCTTCCTTTGTGATCTAGCTTATCTCTAAAGTGAGATGGGATATGGATGTAGCACACACACCGAAACACTCTAAGGTGTGAGATGTTTGGTTTTCTCTTTAGGATTAATTCTACAGGAGATGCTCCGTTTAGGGTTTCAGTGGGCATTAAGTTTATAACATGGACCGCGGTTCTAACCGCATCATCCCAAAATTTCTTTGGTATTTTTGCATGAAACATTATAGACCTAGTTGTTTCTAGTATATGTCGATTTTTGCGTTAGGCAACCCCATTTTGTTGGGGTGTGTATACACAAGACATTTGGTGGATAATATTATTGTCAATCAAGAAATTTTCAAATTTGTGACTCATGTATTCCCCACCATGATCGGATCTAAGAACCTTTATTTTGGCATCATATAAAGTGGACACATATTTAAAGTAATATCTGAATGCCTCAAAAGCTTGGTCTTTAGAATGCATGAGGTAAATCCAAGTATACCTAGTTTTTTGATCAATAAATGTAATGAAGTATTTATAACCCATATGTGATATAATGGGAGAGGTCCAAATGTCTGAATGCACTAACTCAAAGGGAGCATTATATTTGGTTTCTGAAATTGGGTATGTAGTCCTAGTTTCTTTTCCAAGAATGCATGCTTCACAATGCCTATTTCCAATATTCATTCTTGGAAAGATTCGTTTTAAGGTTTGATTACTAGGGTGACCTAAACGAGCATGCCAAAGTGATGTATTATCATGAATGTGAGCAGCATGCACATGATGTTCTTGATCTAAGAAATACAAGCCTCCTTTTCTATATCCTTTCCCAATCAATTTGTTTGTCTTAAGATCTTGAAAAGAGACTGTATTTGGATAAAAAATGGCCCTACATTTTTGTTCACTTGTAACTTTGCTTATGGACAAAAGGTTGGAAGTGAGTTGGGGAACATATAAAGCATTTGTAGTTTTTCCAAGAAGATCAATTTCCCCAACTTGATTCACTTTCAAGGTTTTTCCATTTGCTACTCGGACTGCCATATGATTGGAGAGCTTTTTGAAATTTTTAATTTTTCTTTTATCCCTAATCATATGACAATCAGTACCGGAATCTATAAGAAAGCTTCCAGAATTTAAATTAGAGGTAGGGTTTTGATTTTTACCACCCATGTGTGCTGAATATTGGAGCCCTCTTTGATCATTCTCCTTTGCTTTTGGAGCTGCACATTGCGTGTTGTTTTCAGCCACAATCGAAGCATATGTTTTTCTTTGAGGAGCTGATTCAATAAGCCCTTTTAAGCCTTCATTTGTCTTTGTTTGAAGGTTAGTGCATCCAGCTATCATAGAAGAAGCAATTTGATTTTGAGAGCTGAATTCTGGTGGAACTTGAGCCGGCTATTGTAATTCCCTTATGCACTCATTTAGCTTGATTTGGAGCTTATAACATTTAGCTCTTATAGATGATAAGGGATCTGCACTTTGTTGTTGCTCCATTGTAGTAGTGTAAGCAATTCCTTCGTTCAGAATTTGCCTTTGATCTTGAGCCATTTTTGTTGCCTCCTTTAGCTGAATGGCAGCCTTTATTTCTTCATATTGAGGAAGTGTTTTTATATTGAAGGTATCTTGGTGCACTTTTCTCCATAGTTCCAGAAATTTGAAGGCTCCAAATGGCTCTTTTAAGAGAAGACTCAAATCATCACATAAGTTTAGCAATTTTTGCACAAGATTCACCCAATTCGGATGACTTTTGGTGTTGGGAAGATAGAGCATTTCCTGCTCTGATACCATGTAGAAACTTCAAATAACAACTATCAAAAATATGAGTGAAAAAACCTCAAATACTTTATTGAAATTTCAAGTAGAATGTACAAGACTAGGAGGCATATTTTTCATGCCTTGAGAGAACTACAACCTGTCCTATTTATAGAGAAAGAGTAAAAGGATTAAGAGGAGTGAGAAATGAGGGAGAGGAGAGGGCAAAGCCCTCTCCTTGCTGCTGTCCCAACGGCTAGAATAGAACTAGCCGTTGGACAGTCCCAACGGCTAGTTCTATTACTAGCTATTGGGGCCTGTTTTGGCCCCTTCTTTGGAAGGGCTTGTTGAAATGAGGCATAATTGAGCTCATTAGCACTCCCTTCAAGATGCCCTAACTAGGAGTTTTTAAAATGATTCTAAGAAGGTCTAATTTTAGCCCATGTAAAGGACCTTCTCTAAAGCCCAATTGTAAACCCATTTGTATGGGCCATCCAATCCTCAACAGCTGGGCCTTAATTGGTCCAGCCCAGCCCACTCAAAATGGGGGCATCAGCCCCCAACGGCTAGTGGAGAACTAGCCGTTTGGGGACTGCCCAACGGCTAGTTCTCACTGGCCGTTGGGGCCAGCACTAGGAGAGGGCAATCCCCTCTCCTCTCTCTCATTTTCTCTCCTTCTCTACCTCCCTTTCTCCTTCTCTATAAATAGGGTAGGTGGTAGTGCTTAAATGGTATGAAAAAGTATGCCTTCATTGCATGTAAACACTCTTTGATCTCTCAATAAAATTCTTGAAGTTTATTTCTTCATTCTTAGCTTGCTATTTCATCATGGTATCAGAGCAGGCTTCAATACCTTCTTCTTCCGGTGTTGGTAACCCTCCACCACAAATTAGCACCTCCATGTTCACTTCCATTCTTTTAGATTCTTCGAATTACAATGCATGGCAAGACACCATCAAGAGATCCCTCAATTTCTTCAATCTGGAAAATCACATATTGGAGGATCCCTTAGATGATGTCGATTCTTCATTCAAAGCTTGGAAGAAACAAGATGATCAAGTGGTGGTGCTACTCCAAATGTCTCTTGACAAAACCCACAAAGCTATGGTTACTTGTATACCAAATGCAAAGGCTTTGTGGGATCAAATGCATGCACTATATGGACAAGAGACCAACACCGGACGAATCTTTGAGCTAAAGAGGAAAATCTTCAAGATTCAAAAAGGAGGTAAAACCCTACCCGAATACTTTGGGGAATATAGGGATCTTTGGAATGAGCTTAATCCTCTTAGGCCTCCAACTTCTAATCTCAAAACTCTTCTTCAAAGAAATGATGAAGACATGACCTTTGGTCTTCTTATGGGTCTGGGAGACGAATATTGTTGAAATTTGGAGTGTGGAAGCTTTGGTGGTTGAGCTAAGGTTTTGGTGTTTGAGCAATGGAAAGAAGGTTTTGTGTTTGTGAGTTTGTAAGTGTTGATGAAACAACAAGAAAGAAGAGAGCTTCAATATATGAGAATCAACTCAATATATTTCTTTGATGAAATATCAAATATACATGAAACAATTTGTAGAGACAATGCTCTAAAATACAAGACTTTGTAGAGACTATTTTTGCTCTAAACTAGTTCTAGGAGACAATACTCCAAAGTATGTTGCTCTATCCCTTTGAGACCTATTTATAATAGAAGAGAGGGGTCTAAAATGATACAAAATGATCTCTAAAGTTAAAGAGACGTTGGGCTTCAAAACCAAGGAATTCCAACAGCTAGAAAAACTAGTTGTTGGATTATGGACTGCCCAAAATGCCCCTGCCAGAATGGGTTATTGTTCTTGCTTTCTTTTTGACCGTTGGAGGTCCTCTTTGGGCCCCTTTGTGGGCTATAATATGACTAAATTAATGAACTAAAAATCCCCAAATGGCTGGGCCAAATGCAGCTTGGAAGTGGACTTGAATTTGAGTTGATTTGGGCCTTGTTCTTGTGAACATTCTGGACAGATTGTTGGGCCTGTCTTCTTGGCTTTATTTGGGCCTTCTATGAAGACCATCTTCACTTGGATTAGGGCTTCTTTCCATGCTCTTGAAGTGACCTTTAAGTGAGCCTAAGATGGGCTTCATTAGGTGGGTCGAATGGGCAGAATTCTGGGCTTCTTTCTTGCCCATTTTGATCTTCAATTTGTAACCTTTCTTTATTCCATTGTTTGAATAATATTTTGTCGAATTAGTGCAATGTATTCGGGGGGCATCCATTCGCACATTTCTATGAATGCTTCATCTTCTTTGTCATCTTCAACACTCCCCCTCAAGTCCGACGAATGGAAGACCATGGAGTCGAGACTTGGAGAGATGATGTTGGAGGTGAGAGCTTCTTGAGTTTGCTTGGCCTTTTTTTTCTTGTTCTTTTTCTTCTTTTTCTTCTTGGCCTTGTCTTCTTGCTCCCCCTCAATGACTTGAGCATTACAAACTGTTTGTACATGGCTTATTTGTTGTGCTCCCCCCTGCTTCTCAATTGGAGTTTCAATAAGCAGACTCAGTGGTGCTTTATCACCTAATTCTGCAAAGTAAATTTCATCTTGGGCAAATTTCATATCTTTCGACATGTATGCCGTGTTAGTCTTAGGATCATAGCAAATATATCCATTTTTTCTTGGCCCATATCCTAAGAATATACATCGCACTCCATTCATGTAGCAAACACACCCAAATCTTCTAAGATGCGAAAGGTTTGGTTTGCTACCTCTAATTATCTCCAATGGAGACTTGTCATCAAGTGACTCTTGGGGAATGCGGTTGTATGTGTGTGAGGCAGTGCTAATTGCATCACACCAATATTCATGAGTCATGAGTGCATTTTCTAATAAAATAGATGTCATTCTTTGCATATCTTCCTCATTTGTAATGAGATTTTCATGGCTCATGAATTCTAATGCTATGTCCTTTTGTTTTAGAAAACTTTCAAAGTTAGGACATATGATTTTTATATCATCTATTTTAAGTGTTTGAATTTGTGCATTGTACACTTTAGTAACTAGATGATAAAACTTTTTGAATGCATTATGTGCTAGAGCCATGTCTTTAAGCATATATACCCATGTATATCTAGAGTATTGATCAATGAATGATATAATGTATTTGTATCCTTCTCTAGACATGCAAGGGGTTTGTCTAATATGGCAATGCACATATTTGAAAGCATTTAAATTTGGATTGGACTTTATACCTTTATTAGGCAGTCCACTCCTCTTTTGATCCGGCCTAGCTCCGTTTGACTTGAGGTTTGGATAAAGATCCCAACACCTTTCTTTGGTGTGGCCTTTTCTTTTGCAATGGGGGCACACGTTCTCAGCATGTTGCTCCTCCATTGTTGCTTTGAAGCCGTATACTTCCATAGGTGGCCGGCTTACCTCCTCAAGTCTCATAGAGGTTTCGGCTCTTTGGACCATCATCACTACCTCATCAAAGGAAGGTAGTGATTCTTTTCTTAGAACCTCTTGGCGAACCTCTTTGAATGCATCTACAAGAGTCATGAGGAAGGCAAACACCTTGTCTTCATTTCTTCTTTGAAGAAGGATCTTCATATCCATGGTTGGTGGCCTTAATTCCTCAAGCTCACTCCACAGCCAATTGAAGTCGCCAAGGGTTTGGGATAGAGCATTTTCATGCTTTTGTAGGCTGAAAATTTGATTCTTGAGCTCAAAGACTCTTCCCAAGATGTGTTTGTTGCCATAAAAACCTTTCAAGGTATCCCACACAGCTTTGGCATTTGGGCAGCCCCTCACCATGCTTTGATGTGCTTCATCCATTGATACGAGGAGCTTGAGAGTGATGCCATCATCTTGCTTCTTCCATTGCTCGAATTTTGGATGTGTGGACTCAAGAGGCTCATTTTGGATATGCTCCAAAGAATCCGAAATATTTAAGAGCCTTTGGATTATGGCAGCCCATTGAGGGTAATTTTCAGAAGTGAGGGAAGGAAATGAAACCCGCTCTGATACCATGTTGAAATTTGGAGTGTGGAAGCTTTGGTGGTTGAGTTAAGGTTTTGGTGTTTGAGCAATGGAAAGAAGGTTTTGTGTTTGTGAGTTTGTAAGTGTTGATGAAACAACAAGAAAGAAGAGAGCTTCAATATATGAGAATCAACTCAATATATTTCTTTGATGAAATATCAAATATACATGAAACAATTTGTAGAGACAATGTCTAAAAATACAAGACTTTGTAGAGACTATTTTTGCTCTAAACTAGTTCTAGGAGACAATGCTCCAAAGTATGTTGCTCTATCCCTTTGAGACCTATTTATAATAGAAGAGAGGGGTCTAAAATGATACAAAATGATCTCTAAAGTTAAAGAGACGTTGGGCTTCAAAACCAAGGAATTCCAACAGCTAGAAAAACTAGCTGTTGGATTATGGACTGCCCAAAATGCCCCTGCCAGAATGGGTTATTGTTCTTGCTTTCTTTTTGACCGTTGGAGGTCCTCTTTGGCCCCCTTTGTGGGCTATAATATGACTAAATTAATGAACTAAAAATCCCCAAATGGCTGGGCCAAATGCAGCTTGGAAGTGGACTTGAATTTGAGTTGATTTGGGCCTTGTTCTTGTGAACATTCTGGACAGATTGTTGGGCCTGTCTTCTTGGCTTTATTTGGGCCTCCTATGAAGACCATCTTCACTTGGATTATGGCTTCTTTCCATGCTCTTGAAGTGACCTTTAAGTGAGCCTAATATGGGCTTCATTAGGTGGGTCGAATGGGCAGAATTCTGGGCTTCTTTCTTGCCCATTTTGATCTTCAATTTGTAACCTTTCTTTATTCCATTGTTTGAATAATATTTTGTCGAATTAGTACAATGTATTCGGGGGGCATCCATTCGCACATTTCTATGAATGCTTCATCTTCTTTGTCATCTTCAACAAATATGCTTCTATTCGACAAGAAATTCTTAGAATGAAGATGTTCCCTTCATTCCAAGAAGTTCAATTTATGATTCAAAGGGCCGAAACTAGCATGAGGTTAGAGGAGTCTACCAAGCTCAAATCCGAAGCTCAAGCCTTCAAAGCTGTCCAAGATGATCATATGGCCAACAAAGCTCAAAATTTCTTTAAAAGGGATGTTTGCACAAATTGCAAGAAACCCGGCCACAAAAGGGAAAGGTGCTGGTTTCTTTACCCTAATTTACGCCCAAAGAACAACAAGAAGGAGATGGAACAACCAGCTCATGCTCAACAAGTCTCCCAAGTGGCTCCACTCGAATCCAAGATGGAGGAGATGCAAAAAGAGATGAAAAAGCTCCTTGGCCAAGTTGCTCTACATTCCGGTAACAACTTGAACTCATCTCATTTAAATAAATGGCTTATTGATTCAGGCTGTGACAATTGTTGAAAAGATGGAGCATGAAGCTTGGGGAAGACCCACCGAACCTCAAGGCCTCAAGAGGTGGTCAAAGGAAAAGTCCAAAATGTCCAAAGCATAAACCGAGGCGGTACAAGTGCAAAGCTCATTCAGAGGCAATCCTAAGTCCAACCCTGAGAGGTGGTCCATGGAGAAGTCCAGAAATGTCCAAAGCACAAACCGAAGCGGTCAAGTGTTAAAGTTCATTCAAAGGCAAATCCGGAGACCAACCCAAGAGGAGATTTAAAGCCCATAAATTAGGGCATGTAATTAACCCTAAATGGGTGTTATTTGTAACCCTAAAATAAGGCCCAATTGTAAGACACAAATGGGGGCAGAATACTGCCCCCATTCTGTTCAGATTTTTAGGCCCATTTAGGGACCCTAAATGGGCCCTAAATGGGCCCGGCCCATGGGTCACAGCTGGGCCCAAATGGGCCCAGCACTAGCAAAAGGGGCCCAAAATGGGCCCCCAATGAATAAAAAAGGTGGGGGCAGAAACTGCCCCCACTGCCCAGAAAATTGGGCCCATTTGGGGACCCAAAGTGGGCCCCAAATGGGCCCAAACCATGAGTAACAGCTGGGCCCAAAAGGGCCCAGCGAAATTACAAGACATGGGGGCCAAAATGGGCCCCCAATGGATAAAAAATGGGGGGCAGTAAACTGCCCCCCACTGTCCAGAAAAATGGGCCCATTTAGGGCCCCAAAATGGGCCCTAAATGGGCCCAATCCATGGATTACAGCTGGGCCCAAAAGGGCCCAGCAAAATCCAAGTCATGGGGGGCCAAATGGCCCCCCATTGGCCAACAATTGTGGCCGTTGGGGACTGCCCCAACGGCTACAATTTCTAGCCGTTGGGGACAGCCCCCAACGGCTAGTGGAGAGAGCTTATGCTCTCTCCCTCTCCACTCTCTCATTTCTCAAACTCTCTCCCCCATTTTTCTCTATAAATAGGCACCTCTATGCCTTGTAAATGTATGAATGAGAAAGAGCAAATAGCACCAAAATAATGGGCATTTGACTCTCCAAAATTATGGAGCAAAGTCTCCTTTTGTAGGGAAAAATCCCATCTTCATTTTGAGCATTGTCTCACACTCTTTCTTGTGGCATAGTCCCACTTTGTATCAAAAATATATTTGGGCATTGTCCCACATTCATTATTTATAAAATGCCCATTGAGGCAAATTCATTTTCTATTTTTTCTACAACAATCACATGGTAAAAGATAAAAATCAAGTTAGGAAGTTCATTCCTTTATCTAGTCATAAGATTGTCAAGGTTGCTAATGGTCAAAAACTAAAAGTTGATCATCTAGGAGAAGTTGAACTCCTAGGAAAGAAAACCAAAGCTTTATATGTGCCAAAATTCAACTCTAACCTCATGTCCATTAGCAAAATTACAAAAGACCATAATTGCAAAGCCACTTTTGATCCTAACCAAGTTATTTTTCAGGATCTCAAAACGAATCACTTGATTGGCAAGGGGTCTAGAAGGAACAACCTATATTTCTTAGATCAAGAAAATCAAGCTTTTGGAGTTCAAAGTCAAGTATCCTCTATATGGCATGCACGTCTAGGTCACCTGGGAGATTTAGCTTTGAAACGCCTATTTCCAAGTCAAAAGGTAGAAAATAGGCATTGCAAAGCTTGTATTCTTGGAAAACAAACTAGAGTGTATTATCCAATCTCAAACACAATATATGAAAATGCCTTTGAACTCATTCATACCGATGTGTGGACTTCACCCATAGAATCTCATAATGGCTTCAAATACTTTGTAACCTTCATTGACCACAAAACTAGATACACTTGGGTGTACTTATTAGTAGCCAAATCTGAAGTATTTGAGGCACTTAAGAGCTATTATAGATATGTAACCAAACAATTCAATGCAAACATCAAAATCCTTAGATCGGATCATGGGGGGAATACACTAGCCATGCACTTGAAAATTTTCTAGAAGAAAAAGAAATTATTCATCAAAAGTCTTGTGTGTACACTCCTCAACAAAATGGAGTTGCCGAAAGAAAAAATAGACATTTACTAGAAACGGCTAGGGCTATGATGTTTCACTCCAATGTACCTAAAAAGTTTTGGAGTGAAGCCATTAAAACCACTGCCCACCTTATAAACCTTATGCCCTCTCAAGTGTTAGAAGGAAAATCTCCCTTAGAACTACTCCTAGGAAGAAAACCTAGCATCTCACACTTAAGAGTTTTTGGGTGCATTTGTTATGTGCATGTACCAGAAAACTTTAGAAATAAACTAGATGAAAGGGGGAGAAAATGTGTATTTCTAGGATACTCTACCTTTGAAAAAGGATATAAATGTTATGATCCTCTAACCAAAAAGCTATACACATCCAAGGATGTGATATTTGTAGAAAGAGAACCTTACTTTGCAGGAAAAGAGGATCAAGAGCAATCAAAGGAAAGAGGAGCTCAAGACCAATGGAATATAGTTCTTCCCTCAATCAAAGAACCTTCCCATCAAAATGAAGAAGGAGAACAACCTATCCAAGCTGAAAATAATCCAACTCAAGAAGAACCAACCTCATCTCATTCTGATCGTGAATCTGTCCAAGAGGAAGGGGGAGACAACTTAGATCAATGGGAAGTTATGGAGGAAGAAGAACAAAGTATTGAGGAGCCGCCTCCCCCTCCTCTTCGAAGATCAACAAGGCTTAGGCTCCCTCCTTCGGAATGGATCAGCAAAAGAGTATTTTATAACTCAAAGGTGACATCTCATCCCATTTCCCAATATTATTCGATTGCTAACATGTCTTGTAGCCATCAAAAATTCATCAAGAATTTAGACCTTCATCAAGAGCCTAGAAACTTTGAAGAAGCAAAACAACATCCCCAATGGATTCAAGCCATGAAAGATGAGCTAGAAGCCTTAGAAAGAAACGGAACTTGGGAGTTATCATCTCTTCCTAAAGGAAAAATGGCAGTAGGATGCAAATGGGTCTATAAGATCAAGCACAAAAGCGATGGAAGCATTGATAGACACAAAGCTAGATTAGTAGCTAAGGGCTTCACTCAAGCTTATGGAGTAGACTACAAGGAAACTTATGCTCCGGTGGTCAAGATGAACACAATTCGAGTCTTGATGTCCCTTGCAATCAATCACTCTTGGCCAATGTTGTTGAAAAGAAGAACTAATCAAGCTTCTCATCACAAATTTAAAGTCTTCCCAAGCATTCAGCAAGTTGTCTTCCATTGGACCTCTAAAATTGCCTCAGCCCATGGGCCTCTTTGAGCCCAAGAAAGGGCCCATTCCAACCCATCAAAGGGGGCCTAATTGGGCCCCCCCTTAGGCTGTTTAAAACAGCCGTTGGAGGCTGCTCCAACGGCTAGAATAGAGAGGGCCAATGCCCTCTCTTATTCTCTCTTGTTCTCTCTTATTCTCACTTGTAATCTCTCCCTCCTTGTTTCTCTATAAATAGTCTTCAATGCTCTCTAACATAGGTATGAACAAAAGTTCAAACTATGAATGTTCTTAGCTCTTTATTTCAATAAAATCCAGAATTTTATTTCAAGGCTCTTTGAGTTCACACTTTGATCTTTCAACATGGTATCAGAGCAATCGATCCCATCCTCTTCTAGGTTGGGTGACCCTCCTCCATCCATAAATATTACCCAAATGCAAAATTTATCCTCCATCCAATTGAAAGGAGGAAACTACTATCAATGGGCAAATGTGATGAAGAGGGCACTCAATCTCAACAATCTAGAGAATCATGTTCTTGATGATCCACTTGAAGAAGCTGATCCATCATTCCGAAATGGAAAAAAAGAGATGATCATGTCTTCATTCTTCTTCTGAATTCTCTAGATGAAACTCACAAGGCGATGGTGTCGTGTGCTCCAAATGCAAAACTTTTATGGGAAGAAATGTTCTCTCTCTATGGTTTGGAATCCAACCTTGGGAGAATTTTTGAGCTTAAGAGACAAATTGCTTCCATCAAAAAGGAAGGCAAATCTCTTCCTCAATATTTTGGGGAGTATACGGATGCTTGGAATGAGCTAACAACTCTTCGACCAGATTCTATAGATCTCAAAGTTCTTAGAAAGAGAAGAGAGGAAGATAAGATATTTGGTCTTCTCATGGGCTTGGATGATTCATATTCTCATCTAAGGCAAGAAATCCTTCGAATGAAGGAATTTCCATCATTTGGAGAAGTCCAAAATATGATCCAAAGGACTGAAGTGAGCATTAGATTGGAAGAAAGCTCCAAACAAAAATTGGAAGCTCAAGCTTTCATTGCTTCCTCGAATGAATTCAATGCTGCCAAAGCCAATCAAATTCGAAGGAGAAATGAAATATGCTCTCATTGCAACAAGAGGGGTCACTCAAAAGACAAATGCTGGGAATTGCATCCTCATTTAAAGCCTAAAGTACTCAAGCAAAGAGATCAGCAAGGAGCTTCAAATACATACTATTCTGGACAACAACCTTCTGCCCAATTCGTGAAGATCCAAGCTCCATCAATGGCTGAGTTTGCTGCTCTCCAAACACAATTAAATGAAGTTACAAAGAGGCTTCAACAAATGGCTCCATCATCGGGTAAGAAACAAGAACTTTTCTCATATTTAAATTCTGAAAAATTTCTCATTGATTCGGGAACCGAATGTCATATGGTTAAGGATAAAGCAAAAATAAAAAAGTTTGAAAACCTTCCTAACCATATGATTGTTCGTGTTGCAAATGGACAAGATTTGAGAGTAAAACAAGTTGGGGAAGTTGACATTTTTGGAAAACCTACAAAAGCTTTATATGTTCCCAAACTTACCTCAAACCTACTGTCCATTAGCAAGATCACCAAGGATCAAAAGTGTAGAGTTGTTTTTGACCCCAATAATGTCTCTTTTCAGGACCTCAAGTCGAATCAATTGATTGGCAAGGGTTCTAGAAGAGGAGGACTTTATTACTTGGATCAAGAACAAAGTGCACTTGTAGCTCACATCAAGGAGGATCAATCTCTTTGGCATGGACGCTTAGGACATCCTAGTGATCGAGCTTTAAAACGTCTATTCCCAACCTTGAATTTTGAGAATAGACATTGTAAAGCTTGTATTTTGGCTAAAGAAACCCGAACAATGTATCCCATTTCAGAAACAATTTATGAAAATCCTTTTGACTTGGTTCATTCGGATGTTTGGACATCTCCTATCATGTCACACTTAGGTTACAAATACTTCATTACCTTCATTGATCATAAAACTAGATACACATGGGTGTACCTTTTAAACACCAAAGACCAAGCTCTTGAAGCTCTCAAGAGCTATGTGAGGTATGTGACCAAACTATACAATGCAAATATAAAAGTCCTTAGGTCAGATCATGGGGGTGAATTTACAAGCCTCAATTTTGAAAACTACCTTAAGGAAAATAGCATTATGCATCAAATGTCATGTGTTTACACACCCCAACAAAATGGGGTAGCTGAGAGAAAGAATAGGCACATACTTGAAACATCTAGGGCAATGATGTTTTATGCAAACATGCCAAAAAAAATCTGGTGTGATGCGGTTAAAACCGCGGTTCATGTTATAAACCTTATGCCCACTGAAATTTTAAAAGGGCAATCCCCTCTAGAGGTTCTTCTAGGGAGAAAACCTAAAATCTCTCACCTTAGGACATTTGGTTGCACATGCTACATTCATATTCCAGCACACTTAAGAAACAAGTTAGAACATAGAGGAAGAAAGTGTGTATTTCTTGGATATGCAGCCTTTGAAAAAGGGTATAGATGCTATGATCCTATTACTAACCGAACATACACATCTAAAGATGTGATATTCTTGGAAAATGAGGTTTATTTTGCAGGAAATGAAGAAACTAAGGAAATGCAAAAAATTGAAATTCCTCCTAGCTCTTGGGACTTTCTCATAGCTCCCCCTCAAAGAGCTGAACAAACCGAAGGAAACTCCTCTTCAGATGCAAGCCACAACTCTCAAAATGAAAATTCAGAAGCTTTAGAAGCTGAACAACCAACTACTTTAGGGGGAGAAAGTGATACAAATGAGGAAGTTACAAATGAAGAAGAATCCCTTGAAATAGAAGAGGAACCGGATCAACCTCCACCTCAACTAAGTGTTGAAAGATCAAAGTGTGAACTCAAAGAGCCTTGAAATAAAAATCTGGATTTTATTGAAATAAAGAGCTAAGAACATTCATAGTTTGAACTTTTGTTCATACTTGTGATAAAGAACAATGAAGACTATTTATAGAGAAACAAGGAGGGAGAGATTACAAGGAGAATAAGAGAGAACTAGTGAGAATAAGAGAGGGCATTGGCCCTCTCTTATTCTAGCCGTTGGAGCAGCCTCCAACGGCTATTTTAAACAGCCTAATGGGGGCCCAATTGGGCCCCCTTTGATGGGTTGGAATGGGCCCTTCTATGGGCTCAAAGAGGCCCATGGGCTGAAGCAAATTTAGAGGTCCAATGGAAGACAACTTGCTGAATGCTTTGGAAGACTTTAAACTTGTGATGAGAAGCTTGATTAGTTCTTCTTTTCAACACTCCCCCTCAAGTTGGGTGCGTAGATGTTGATAGTACCTAACTTGCTCATCATTTCTTGTAGGTGGGCTGCCGTCCCTCCCTTTGTGAAGATGTCCGCAAGTTGATCTTCTCCTTTGATGTGAGGAGTGACAATGAGTTTTTCTTCTACCTTTTGCCGAATAAAATGACAATCAACCTCTATGTGCTTGGTTCGTTCATGAAAAATTGGGTTAGTGGCAATGTGAATTGCGGATTGATTATCACAATGAAGCTTGATAGGAGTGGTGACTGCAAACCCTAGTTCTTCTATCAATGCCTTTAGCCATACAATCTCACTGGCTCCCGCTGCCATAGCTCTATACTCGGCCTCTGCACTTGATCTAGATACAACCCGTTGTTTTTTGCTCTTCCAAGCTACCAAGTTTCCTCCAACAAACATGCAATATCCAGTGGTAGACTTTCTATCGATGGGATCCCCTGCCCAATCAGCATCACAATACCCTTCAATGTCTGCATTCCCATTATTCTTCATCCAAATTCCTAGCCCGGGAGATCCTTTGATGTAATGAAGAATCCTCTCCGCTGCTCTCCAATGACCTTTTGTTGGGGAGTGCATGAACTGACTTATATAACTCACTGCATATGCTATGTCTGGTCTTGTGATGGTGAGATAGATAAGTTTGCCAACTAGCCTCTGGTATCTTTCAATGTCTTCTAGAGGATCATTGTCATCGGTTAAGGGACCGGAGGTGGAAACTGGGCTGCAAACTGGTCTTGCTCCAAGTTTTCCCGTTTCCTGCAAAAGATCAAGAGCATATTTTCTTTGGGAGAGAATTAGCCCATTGGGACAATAGGCTAACTCAATGCCTAGAAAATACTTTAGTTTCCCTAGATCTTTAATTTCAAATCTAGATTTTAAAAAGTTCCTAACAAGGTCTATTTGATGCAAATCACTACCTGTTATGATAATGTCATCTACATATACTAATGCAATTGTGATATGATCGTTAGTCCTTCTAACAAAGAGAGATGAATCACTATTGCATTTATGAAATCCATTACTAAGGAAAGCATGGCTTAACTTTGCGTACCAGGCTCTTGGAGATTGCTTGAGACCATAAATTGCCTTATGAAGTTTGCATGCATTTCCTCTTTGTGAATGAAGACCCTTTGGTATTTGCATGTAGACTTCTTCTTCTAGATCTCCTTGAAGAAAAGCGTTGGCTACATCCATTTGGAATAGGCTCCATCCATGATTCACCGCAAGGGACAAGAGGACTCTAATAGTGTTCATTTTTGCAACAGGAGCATAGGTCTCTTTGTAATCAATCCCATAGGCTTGAGTATATCCTTTTGCCACCAGCCTTGCTTTGAACCTATCAATCGATCCATCAATTTTGTGCTTGATTTTGTAAACCCACTTACACCCTACGGTCTTCTTCCCTTTAGGTAGAGTAGTGATTTCCCACGTTCTATTTTTTGATAAAGCTTCTAATTCTTCTTCCATTGCCTTTTTCCATCTTGGATCTCTTGATGCTTGCTCAAATGATGTTGGTTCCACTTCTTTATATAAGTTACTCAAGAAAGCTTGGTGGTCCAAGGAAACATGAGAGGTGTTATAGTAATCACAAATAGGATGAGAGGTTACCCTAGAGTTATAGAACACTCTTCGGTTGATCCATTCGGATGGAGGAAGCCTAAGCCTAGTTGATCTCCTTAGTTGAGGTGGAGGTTGATCCGGTTCCTCTTCTATTTCAAGGGATTCTTCTTCATTTGTAACTTCCTCATTTGTATCACTTTCTCCCCCTAAAGTAGTTGGTTGTTCAGCTTCTAAAGCTTCTGAATTTTCATTTTGAGAGTTGTGGTTCGTATCTGAAGAGGAGTTTCCCTCGGTTTGTTCAGCTCTTTGAGGAGGAGCTATGAGAAAGTCCCAAGAGCTAGGAGGAACTTCAATTTTTTGCATTTCCTTAGTTTCTTCATTTCCTGCAAAATAAACCTCATTTTCCAAGAATATCACATCTTTAGATGTGTATGTTCGGTTAGTAATAGGATCATAGCATCTATACCCTTTTTCAAAGGCTGCGTATCCAAGAAACACACACTTTCTTCCTCTATGTTCTAACTTGTTTCTTAAGTGTGCTGGAATATGAATGTAGCATGTGCAACCAAATGTCCTAAGGTGAGAGATTTTAGGTTTTCTCCCTAGAAGGACCTCTAGAGGGGATTGCCCTTTTAAAATTTCAGTGGGCATTAGGTTTATAACATGAACCGCGGTTTTAACCGCATCACACCAGAATTTTTTTGGCATGTTTGCATAAAACATCATTGCCCTAGATGTTTCAAGTATGTGCCTATTCTTTCTCTCAGCTACCCCATTTTGTTGGGGTGTGTAAACACATGACATTTGATGTATAATGCTATTTTCCTTAAGGTAATTTTCAAAATTGAGGCTAGTAAATTCACCCCCATGATTCGACCTAAGGACTTTTATATTTGCATTGTATAGTTTGGTCACATACTTCACATAGCTCTTGAGAGCTTCAAGAGCTTGGTCTTTGGTGTTTAAAAGGTACACCCATGTGTATCTAGTTTTATGATCAATGAAGGTAATGAAGTATTTGTAACCTAAGTGTGACATGATAGGAGATGTCCAAACATCCGAATGAACCAAATCAAAAGGATTTTCATAAATTGTTTCTGAAATGGGATACATTGTTCGGGTTTCTTTAGCCAAAATACAAGCTTTACAATGTCTATTCTCAAAATTCAAGGTTGGGAATAGACGTTTTAAAGCTCGATCACTAGGATGTCCTAAGCGTCCATGCCAAAGAGAGTGATCCTCCTTGATGTGAGCTACAAGTGCACTTTGTTCTTGATCCAAGTAATAAAGTCCTCCTCTTCTAGAACCCTTGCCAATCAATTGATTCGACTTGAGGTCCTGAAAAGAGACATTATTGGGGTCAAAAACAACTCTACACTTTTGATCCTTGGTGATCTTGCTAATGGACAGTAGGTTTGAGGTAAGTTTGGGAACATATAAAGCTTTTGTGGGTTTCCCAAAAATGTCAACTTCCCCAACTTGTTTTACTCTCAAATCTTGTCCATTTGCAACACGAACAACCATATGGTTAGGAAGGTTTTCAAACCTTTTTATTTTTGCTTTATCCTTAACCATATGACATTCGGTTCCCGAATCAATGAGAAATTTTTCAGAATTTAAATATGAGAAAAGTTCTTGTTTCTTACCGGATGATGGAGCCATTTGTTGAAGCCTCTTTGTAACTTCATTTAATTGTGTTTGGAGAGCAGTAAACTCAGCCATTGATGGAGCTTGGACCTTCACGAATTGGGCAGAAGGTTGCTGTCCAGAATAGTATGCATTTGAAGCTCCTTGCTGATCTCTTTGCTTGAATACTTTAGGCTTTAAATGAGGATGCAATTCCCAGCATTTGTCTTTTGAGTGACCCCTCTTGTTGCAATGAGAGCATATTTCATTTCTCCTTCGAATTTGATTGGCTTTGGCAGCACTGAATTCATTCGAGGAAGCAATGAAAGCTTGAGCTTCCATTTTTTGTTTGGAGCTTTCTTCCAATCTAATGCTCACTTCAGTCCTTTGGATCATATTTTGGACTTCTCCAAATGATGGAAATTCCTTCATTCGAAGGATTTCTTGCCTTAGATGAGAATATGAATCATCCAAGCCCATGAGAAGACCAAATATCTTATCTTCCTCTCTTCTCTTTCTAAGAACTTTGAGATCTATAGAATCTGGTCGAAGAGTTGTTAGCTCATTCCAAGCATCCGTATACTCCCCAAAATATTGAGGAAGAGATTTGCCTTCCTTTTTGATGGAAGCAATTTGTCTCTTAAGTTCAAAAATTCTCCCAAGGTTGGATTCCAAACCATAGAGAGAGAACATTTCTTCCCATAAGAGTTTTGCATTTGGAGCACACGACACCATCGCCTTGTGAGTTTCATCTAGAGAATTCAGAAGAAGAATGAAGACATGATCATCTCTTTTTTTCCATTCTCGGAATGATGGATCAGCTTCTTCAAGTGGATCGTCAAGAACATGATTCTCTAGATTGTTGAGATTGAGTGCCCTCTTCATCACATTTGCCCATTGATAGTAATTTCCTCCTTTCAATTGGATGGAGGATAAATTTTGCATTTGGGTAATGTTTATGGATGGAGGAGGGTCACCCAACCTAGAAGAGGATGGGATCGATTGCTCTGATACCATGTTGAAAGATCAAAGTGTGAACTCAAAGAGCCTTGAAATAAAAATCTGGATTTTATTGAAATAAAGAGCTAAGAACATTCATAGTTTGAACTTTTGTTCATACTTGTGATAAAGAACAATGAAGACTATTTATAGAGAAACAAGGAGGGAGAGATTACAAGGAGAATAAGAGAGAACTAGTGAGAATAAGAGAGGGCATTGGCCCTCTCTTATTCTAGCCGTTGGAGCAGCCTCCAACGGCTGTTTTAAACAGCCTAATGGGGGCCCAATTGGGCCCCCTTTGATGGGTTGGAATGGGCCCTTCTATGGGCTCAAAGAGGCCCATGGGCTGAAGCAAATTTTGAGGTCTAATGGAAGACAACTTGCTGAATGCTTTGGAAGACTTTAAACTTGTGATGAGAAGCTTGATTAGTTCTTCTTTTCAACACTAAGAAGATCAACTAGGCTTAGGCTTCCTCCATCCGAATGGATCAACCGAAGAGTGTTCTATAACTCTAGGGTAACCTCTCATCCTATTTGTGATTACTATAACACCTCTCATGTTTCCTTGGACCAACAAGCTTTCTTGAGTAACTTAGATAAAGAAGTGGAACCAACATCATTTGAGCAAGCATCAAGAGATCCAAGATGGAAAAAGGCAATGGAAGAGGAATTAGAAGCTTTATCAAAAAATGGAACGTGGGAAATCACTACTCTACCTAAAGGGAAGAAGGCCGTAGGGTGTAAGTGGGTTTACAAAATCAAGCACAAGATTGATGGATCAATTGATAGGTTCAAAGCAAGGCTGGTGGCAAAAGGATATACTCAAGCCTATGGGATTGATTACAAAGAGACCTATGCTCCGGTTACAAAAATGAACACTATTAGAGTCCTCTTGTCCCTTGCGGTGAATCATGGATGGAGCCTATTTCAAATGGATGTAGCCAATGCTTTTCTTCAAGGAGATCTAGAAGAAGAAGTCTACATGCAAATACCAAAGGGTCTTCATTCACAAAGAGGAAATGCATGCAAACTTCATAAGGCAATTTATGGTCTCAAGCAATCTCCAAGAGCCTGGTACGCAAAGTTAAGCCATGCTTTCCTTAGTAATGGATTTCATAAATGCAATAGTGATTCATCTCTCTTTGTTAGAAGGACTAATGATCATATCACAATTGCATTAGTATATGTAGATGACATTATCATAACAGGTAGTGATTTGCATCAAATAGACCTTGTTAGGAACTTTTTAAAATCTAGATTTGAAATTAAAGATCTAGGGAAACTAAAGTATTTTCTAGGCATTGAGTTAGCCTATTGTCCCAATGGGCTAATTCTCTCCCAAAGAAAATATGCTCTTGATCTTTTGCAGGAAACGGGAAAACTTGGAGCAAGACCGGTTTGCAACCCAGTTTCCACTTCCGGTCCCTTAGCCGATGACAATGATCCTCTAGAAGACATTGAAAGATATCAGAGGCTAGTTGGCAAACTTATCTATCTCACAATCACAAGACCAGACATAGCATATGCAGTGAGTTATATAAGTCAGTTCATGCACTCCCCAACAAAAGGTCATTGGAGAGTAGCGGAGAGGATTCTTCATTACATCAAAGGATCTCCTGGGCTAGGAATTTGGATGAAGAACAATGGGAATGCAGACATTGAAGGATATTGTGATGCTGATTGGGCAGGGGATCCCATCGATAGAAAGTCTACCACTGGATATTGCATGTTTATTGGAGGAAACTTGGTAGCTTGGAAAAGCAAAAAACAACGGGTTGTATCTAGATCAAGTGCAGAGGCCGAGTATAGAGCCATGGCAGCGGGAGCCAGTGAGATTGTATGGCTAAAGGCATTGATAGAAGAACTAGGGTTTGCGGTCACCACTCCTATCAAGCTTCATTGTGATAATCAATCCGCAATTCACATTGCCACTAACCCAGTTTTCCATGAACGAACCAAGCATATAGAGGTTGATTGTCATTTTATTCGGCAAAAGGTAGAAGAAAAACTCATTGTCACTCCTCACATCAAAGGAGAAGATCAACTTGCGGACATCTTCACAAAAGGAGGGACGACAGCCCACCTACAAGAAATGATGAGCAAGTTGGGTACTATCAACATCTACGCACCCAACTTGAGGGGGAGTGTTGAAAAGAATGTTGAAATTGAGAGTAAAATGAGCACACTATTCTTGAAATAAAATTCTGAACTTCATTAAATTTGTGTGAATTTTTGTACATAGCAAGAGAGCATTATTTCATAGTTTTCAAGAGGAGTGATCATCCTCTATTTATAGAGAAAAAGGGGGAGGAGAGAGCAACTTGGGCCCTCTCCTTGCTAGCCGTTGGGGCTGTCCCCAACGGCTAGATTTACTAGCCGTTGGGACAGCCCCAACGGCTATGCTAGCAAGCTGATGGGGGACCCTTTGGTCCCCCAATTGCTGGCCCGGGCTGGGCCCGAAGGGCCCAGCCCGAACTCCATGGGCCAGGCCCATTTAGGGCCCAATTTGGGTCCCTAAATGGGTCCTCTTTTCTTGGAAAGGAATGGGCAGAATTCTGCCTTTACAATATTGCTTTGAATAAGGAAAAAGAACAATCTCTTTTGGGGTAATTGAGTACTCTATGAGTTCTTCATTTCAACACTCCCCCTCAAGTTGGGTGCGTAGATATCAATACTACCCAACTTGCGCATTATGTCTTGAAGATGTGCTGTTGTTCCCCCTTTAGTGAATATGTCCGCAAGTTGATCTGCTCCTTTGATGTGAGGAGTGATAATAAGTCCTTCTTCTACCTTTTGCCGAATAAAGTGACAATCGACTTCTATGTGTTTGGTCCTTTCATGGAAGACCGGATTTGATGCGATATGAATGGCCGATTGATTGTCACAATGAAGCTTGATTGGTGATGCGACTTTAAACCCAAGTTCCTCCACCAAGGCTTTGAGCCATACGATCTCACTTGTAGCCGATGCCATTGCCCTATATTCGGCTTCAGCACTAGACCTAGATACCACATGTTGCTTTTTACTCTTCCATGCAACCAAATTCCCTCCTACGAACATGCAATGGCCTGATGTAGATCTTCTATCCAAGGTATCACCAGCCCAATCGGCGTCGCAATAACCTTCAATTTCTGTATTCCCATTTTTCTTCATCCATACTCCTAGGCCGGGAGATCCTTTTAGGTAGTGAAGCACTCTTTCAGCGGCTCTCCAATGTCGCTTTTTTGGTGCATGCATATGTTGGCTAATCCTACTTACTGCATAAGAAATGTCTGGTCTCGTAATAGTCAAGTAGATCAATCTTCCCACTAGCCTTTGATATTGCTCGACATGCTTATGTGATTCATCATCATCAAAGGACTCGGAAGTGGCAACTGGAGTACAAGCTGGTTTTGCTCCTAATTTTCCTGTTTCCTGCAATAATTCAAGAGTGTATTTTCTTTGGGATAGAACTACCCCGTTAGGACAATAGGCCAACTCAATTCCTAAGAAGTATTTTAACTTTCCTAAGTCTTTAATTTCAAATTTAGATTTCAAGAAATTTTTAAGAGAATCTATGTGGTGTGTGTCATTCCCTGTAATAATAATGTCATCTACATAAACTAGAGCAATGGTGATTTTTCCACTATCCTTCCTAACAAAAAGAGATGAATCACTAATGCACTTTGTAAAACCACAACTAAGGAAAGCATGACTTAATTTGGCATACCAAGCTCTAGGAGATTGCTTCAATCCATAGATAGCTTTGTGAAGTTTGCAAACCTTTCCTTCAGAGTCTCGAAGCCCTTGAGGTGGTTGCATATAAACTTCTTCTTCAATATCTCCTTGAAGAAAGGCATTTGCGACATCCATTTGGTGCATGCTCCATCCATGATTTATGGCCAAGGATATTAGAACTCTGATTGTATTCATTTTAGCTACAGGAGCATAAGTTTCTTTGTAGTCAATTCCATAGGCTTGTGTGAATCCTTTAGCTACCAATCTTGCTTTGAATCTATCTATTGAACCATCACTTTTGTGCTTGATTTTATATATCCATTTGCATCCCACAGTTCGTTTGCTTTTGGGCAACTTGGTGAGATCCCAAGTACCATTCTTGGAGAGAGCTTCTAGCTCTTCTTCCATGGCTTTCCTCCACCTTGGATCCCTTTTGGCTTCGTCAAATGTTTTTGGTTCCTGTTCTTTATCAATCCCACTTAAGAATGCTTGGTGGATCAAGGAAACATTAGACAAAGTATAATAATCCATGATAGGGTGTGAGGTTACCTTAGAGTTATAATAAACTCTTCGATTTATCCATTCAGTTGGAGGCAGCCTTAATCTTGTTGATCTTCGTAATGGTGGAGGAGAATTAGGTGCCTCTTCTTCTGAATTTTGCTCTTCATGCTCAACTTCTTCTATAGAGTGATCTCCCCCTGAATCGTTTGATGGTTCTTCCTCCATATTATTCGATCCTTCCTCATTTATTTGAGTATTCTCATTGTTTCTCTGAATTTCGGTTATAGGGGTTTGATAAGAGGGGATCAAAAAATCCCACGATTTTGATTGAGGCTCTTCATTTTGTGATTCATGAGCTTCATTTCCTGCAAAGTAAAATTATTTTTCCACAAAAAGCACATCCTTTGATGTGTATGTTTTGTTAGTTTTAGGATCATAACATCTATATCCCTTTTCAAAAGTAGCATATCCTAGGAAAACACATTTTCTTCCTTTGTGATCTAGTTTGTCTCTAAAGTGGGATGGGATATGGATGTAACATACACACCCAAAAACTCTAAGGTGAGAAATATTTGGTTTTCTTTTTAGGATTGATTCTAAGGGAGATGCTCCATTTAAAGTTTCAGTGGGCATTAAGTTTATAACATGAACCGCGGTTCTAACCGCATCATCCCAAAATTTCTTTGGTGTTTTTGCATGAAACATTATAGACCTTGCTGTTTCCAGTATATGTCGATTTTTGCGTTCGGCAACCCCATTTTGTTGGGGCGTGTATACGCAAGATGTTTGGTGGATAATACTATGGTCGATCAAGAAATTTTCAAATTTGTGACTCATGTATTCCCCGCCATGATCGGATCTAAGAACTTTTATTTTGGCATCATATAAAGTGGTCACATATTTAAAGTAATTTCTGAGTGCCTCAAAAGCTTGATCTTTAGAATGCATGAGGTAGATCCAAGTATACCTAGTTTTTTGATCTATAAATGTAATGAAGTATTTATAACCCATATGAGATATAATGGGAGAGGTCCAAATGTCTGAATGCACTAATTCAAAGGGAGTATCATATTTGGTTTCTGAAATTGGGTATGTAGCCCTAGTTTCTTTTCCAAGAATGCATGCTTCACAATGCCTATTTTCAATATTCATTCTAGGAAAGATTCGTTTCAAAGTTTGAGTACTAGGGTGACCTAAACGAGCATGCCAAAGTGATGTATTATCATGAATGTGGGTAGCATAGACATGGTTTTCTTGATCTAAGAAATACAAGCCTCCTTTTCTATATCCTTTCCCAATCAATTTGTTTGTCTTAAGATCTTGAAAAAAGACTGTATTTGGTTCAAATATGGCCCTACATTCTTGTTCTCTTGTAACTTTGCTTATGGACAAAAGATTGGAAGTGAGTTGGAGAACATATAAAGCATTTGTAGTTTTTCCAAGAAGATCAATTTCCCCAACTTGATTCACTTTCAAGGTTTTTCCATTTGCTACACGGACTGCCATATGATTAGCAAGTTTTTTGAAATGTTTAACTTTTCCTTTGTCCTTAATCATATGACAATCAGTACCGGAATCTATAAGAAAATTTTCAGAATTTAAAGTAGAGGTAGAATTTTGTTTATTACCATTCATGTGTGCCGAATGTAGGGACTTCTTCAAGTGAATGTCCATTTTTTCTTGAAGAGCTCCACATTGGGCAACACATCTAGCCGCTACGGAAGCATAAGATCTTCTTTGTTGGATAGCTTCTTGAGGGCCGAAATTTGAGGAATTTGAAGTTGGTTGGACAGCTTCTTTGTTGTCCAAAAGTGAGGCTGCATTTTCATCTCCTTGTGGGCCGAATTTTAAGGGCCTTATACTATTTTGTTGACTCTTTATTCTGCCCATTTCTTCCCTTATTGAATGATGAGCATGCTTCACTTCTTCATAGGATGGAAGGGCTCTTGTATTGGAGATACATTGTTGCAAGGTTTTCCACAGCCCCTTGAATTTGTAGGATCCAAATGGCTCTTTGAGAATGAGGTTTAGTTCCTCACAAATGTTCAGCATACTTTGCATCAAGAGAGCCCATTTTGGATCATCTTTGAAGTTGAGAGACGGATCATGAACCCGCTCTGGTACCATGTTGAAATTGAGAGTAAAATGAGCACACTATTCTTGAAATAAAATTCTGAACTTCATTAAATTTGTGTGAATTTTTGTACATAGCAAGAGAGCATTATTTCATAGTTTTCAAGAGGAGTGATCATCCTCTATTTATAGAGAAAAAGGGGGAGGAGAGAGCAATGAGAATGAGTGAGGAAGGAGAGGGCTTGGGCCCTCTCCTTGCTAGCCGTTGGGGCTGTCCCCAACGGCTAGATTTACTAGCCGTTGGGACAGCCCCAACGGCTATGCTAGCAAGCTGATGGGGGACCCTTTGGTCCCCCAACCCTGGCCGACGGGCCCAGCCCGAACTCCATGGGCCAGGCCCATTTAGGGCCCAATTTGGGTCCCTAAATGGGTCCTCTTTTCTTGGAAAGGAATGGGCAGAATTCTGCCTTTACAATATTGCTTTGAATAAGGAAAAAGAACAATCTCTTTTGGGGGTAATTGAGTACTCTATGAGTTCTTCATTTCAACAAAGAAGAACTAATCAAGCTTCTCATCACAAATTTAAAGTCTTCCCAAGCATTCAGCAAGTTGTCTTCCATTGGACCTCTAAAATTGCCTCAGCCCATGGGCCTCTTTGAGCCCAAGAAAGGGCCCATTCCAACCCATCAAAGGGGGCCTAATTGGGCCCCCCTTAGGCTGTTTAAAACAGCCGTTGGAGGCTGCTCCAACGGCTAGAAATTCTAGCCGTTGGACAGCCTCCAACGGCTAGAATAGAGAGGGCCAATGCCCTCTCTTATTCTCTCTTGTTCTCTCTTATTCTCACTTGTAATCTCTCCCTCCTTGTTTCTCTATAAATAGTCTTCAATGCTCTCTAACATAGGTATGAACAAAAGTTCAAACTATGAATGTTCTTAGCTCTTTATTTCAATAAAATCCAGAATTTTATTTCAAGGCTCTTTGAGTTCACACTTTGATCTTTCAACAAATGTTTCAAATGGACGTAGCCAATGCTTTTCTTCAAGGTGATCTAGAAGAAGAAGTATACATGGAGACTCCGCCGGGCTTTTCTCACCAACTCAACAAAGTTTGCAAACTTAGGAAAGCAATCTACGGTCTCAAACAATCTCCAAGAGCTTGGTATGCCAAACTTAGCTCAACTCTTCTTGATCATGATTTCAAAAAATGCAATAGTGATACTTCTCTCTTCATTAAAAAACTAGATGGAAAAATCATTATAGTGTTAGTTTATGTAGATGATATAATCATAACCGGTAATGATTTAAACTTAATCAACCAAGTGAGAAGTTTCTTACAAACAAAATTTGATATTAAGGACTTAGGGAAACTAAAGTACTTCTTAGGGATAGAACTTGCCTATTGTCCAAATGGGCTTGTTCTATCACAAAGGAAGTATGTGCTTGATCTCTTGCAGGAATCCGGGAAGTTAGGTGCCAAGCTCGCTTGTAGTCCCATTAGCTCCTCTAGTAGTCTCAAGGATGATGATGAAGATTATGAGGATGAACCAAGATATCAAAGGCTCGTAGGGAAATTGATCTACCTCACTATAACGAGACCAGACATCTCCTTTGCCGTGAGTCAAGTTAGCCAACATATGCACAAGCCCAAAAGGAAGCATTGGAGAGCTACCGAAAGAATCCTTCACTACCTAAAGGGCACACCAGGCATGGGAATTTGGATGAAAAGGAACAATAACTCTCAAATCATAGGGTATTATGATGCGGATTGGGCCGGAGACTCAGAGGATAGATGATCAACCACAGGGTATTGCATGTTTGTTGGAGGAAATTTAGTAGCTTGGAAAAGCAAGAAACAACATGTAGTATCAAGATCAAGTGCCGAAGCCGAATATAGAGCCATGGCGGCCGCATCAAGTGAAATAGTCTGGCTAAAGGCTCTAATTGAAGAATTACGGTTCTCCGTTCCTACTCCAATCCAACTCCATTGTGACAATCAATCGGCAATACACATAGCCTCAAATCCGGTTTTTCATGAGAGAACAAAGCACATTGAGGTGGATTGTCACTTTGTGAGACAAAAGTTTGAAGAAAAGCTCATCACTCCAAGCTTCACAAGAAGTGATGATCAAGTAGCCGACATCTTCACCAAACCAGGGACCGCCAACCACATTCACAAAAATATGGTCAAGTTGGGCGTTATAGATACATACACACCCAACTTGAGGGGGAGTGTTGAAATGAGGCATAATTGAGCTCATTAGCACTCCCTTCAAGATGCCCTAACTAGGAGTTTTTAAAATGATTCTAAGAAGGTCTAATTTTAGCCCATGTAAAGGACCTTCTCTAAAGCCCAATTGTAAACCCATTTGTAAGGCCCAATATGGGCCATCCAATCCTCAACAGCTGGGCCTTAATTGGCCCAGCCCAGCCCACTCAAAATGGGGGCATCAGCCCCCAACGGCTAGTGGAGAACTAGCCGTTTGGGGACTGCCCAACGGCTAGTTCTCACTAGCCGTTGGGGCCAGCACTAGGAGAGGGCAATCCCCTCTCCTCTCTCTCATTTTCTCTCCTTCTCTACCTCCCTTTCTCCTTCTCTATAAATAGGGTAGGTGGTAGTGCTTAAATGGTATGAAAAAGTATGCCTTCATTGCATGTAAACACTCTTTGATCTCTCAATAAAATTCTTGAAGTTTATTTCTTCATTCTTAGCTTGCTATTTCATTAGGGCTGGGCTGGGCTTTTTAAGCCCCAGCTGAGCAGAATTGGATGGCCCATTTGGGTCAAT
This sequence comes from Dillenia turbinata, assembly GCA_037126225.1. Classification (NCBI taxonomy): domain Eukaryota; kingdom Viridiplantae; phylum Streptophyta; class Magnoliopsida; order Dilleniales; family Dilleniaceae; genus Dillenia; species Dillenia turbinata. Next base: position 6,631,723 of record JBAMMX010000017.1, read on the forward strand.
AAATGGGCCTTATGAATGGGCTCTTAGATGAGTTCATTTAGGACCTAAACTTAGAATGTAATGGAAGACACCACTTTTGGTCTTTACACTTGGACATCTTTGATCTTATGAATTAAATGATTATGAAACCTAATTGATGCTTGTTTCAACAGCTTCTGGGGCAGCACATCGAGCACGGTGACTAGCCACAACCGAGGCATAAGTTCTCCTTTGTTGAGCTGATTCATGAGCCCCTTTTGAGCACTTGTTCGTTTTTGTTGAAAGTTCAGTGCACCCAACCATCATGGAGGATGCAATCTGATCTTGTGGGCTGAATTTGGATTGAACTAAAGGGAGATGTTTTTCCTTTAGGCGGGCTGCTGTAGTTCCTTTATGCATTCATTAACCTTAATTAGAAGCTCATCACACTCGGCTCTTATTGATGATAAAGGACCTTCATAGAGTGCAGCAGTTTGATGGACGAATTTAGGAGAAGAATGATCATTTTGTTGTTGCTCTATTATGGAGATGTTGGCATTTCCTTTTTTCAGAATTTGGCCTATTTCGGATGTCATCATTTGCTGAATAGTGGCCTTCATTTCTTCATATTGTGGAATTGCCTTTATATTGGAGGTATCTTCATGCAATTTCCTCCATAGCTCCAAGAATTTGAAGGCTCCAAAAGGCTCTTTTAAAAGTAAACTTAGATCATCACATAAGTTCAGCAATTTTTGTATGAGATCCATCCATTTTGGATGACCTTTGTTGCTAAGAAGATGAAGTATCCCCTGCTCTGATACCATGTTGAAATTTAAAGAAAGGTAAACAAAACAAATTCAGAACTTCATTGAATTTGAGAGTGATTTTGAGCACAATATGAGAGCATTTTTTCATGCCTTTTCAAGGATCCATCTTGACAAATATATATAAGAGGGAGAAGAGGAGAGATTTTATGGAGAAAGGAGAGGACAATGCCCTCTCCTTAGTGCTGCCCCAACGGCTAGCACAAGCTAGCCGTTGAGGCCTCTTGGCCCCTTTAGGGCCATCCCTTGCTGGGCTCATTTGAGCCCAACTCAATGATCATTAGAGCCCTCTCTTTGGGCCATAGGAATGGGTACAATTGGGCTATAAGAATTGGATCATTTGGAAGATCCAATATGCACATTCATGGAGACTTATTCTGAGTACCCTAAGTGTTCTTCATTTCAACACACTCAAGCTTATGGGGTAGACTATAAGGAGACATTTGCACCTGTAGCAAAGATGAACACCATTCGAGTACTTCTATCTCTTGCTGCCAATCATTCTTTGCCCCTATTCCAAATGGATGTTGAAAATGCTTTTCTTCAAGGAGACTTAGAAGAAGAGGTGTATATGGAGGTACCTCCGGGCTTCTCTCATCAAGACAACAAAGTTTGCAAGTTAAAAAAAGCCATCTATGGCCTCAAACAATCCCCACGAGCATGGTATGCCAAACTTAGCTCTACTCTTCTTGATTATGATTTTAAGAAATGCAATAGTGATTCATCCCTCTTTGTTAAGAAACAAAATGGAAAAATCATTATTGTTTTAGTTTATGTAGATGATATAATCATAACTGGAAATGACTTAAATCTAATTAATCAAGTTAAAAAATTTCTCCAAACTAAGTTTGATATCAAAGACTTTAGGGAAACTAAAGTACTTTCTAGGGATAGAACTTGCCTATTGTCCAAATGGGCTTGTTCTATCACAAAAAAAAGTATGTGCTTGATCTTTTGTAGGAAACCGAGAAGTTAGGTGCCAAGCCCACATGTAGTTCGATCAGCACTTCTTGTGGCCTTAAAGATGATGATGAAGAGTTTGAGGATGAACAAAGATATCAAAGACTTGTAGGGAGGCTAATCTATCTCACCATAACAAGGCCCGATATCTCCTTTGCTGTGGGACAAGTTAGCCAACATATGCACAAGCCAAAAAGGAAGCATTGGAGAGCCACCGAAAGAATACTTCACTACCTAAAGGGCACACCCGACATGGGAATTTGGATAAAGAAAAATTGCATCTCTCAAATCATAGGGTATTGTGATGCGGATTGGGTCAGAGATTCTGAAGATAGAAGATCAACTACGGGATATTGCATGTTTGTTGGAGGAAATCTAGTTGCTTGGAAAAGCAAAAAACAACATGTGGTATCAAGATCAAGTGCTGAAGCGGAGTATAGAGCCATGACAGCCGCTACAAGTGAAATAGTTTGGCTAAGGGCTCTAATTGAAGAGCTAGGGTTTAGAGTTCCAACTCCAATTCAACTCTATTGTGACAACCAATCAGCAATTCACATTACCGCAAATCCGGTGTGTCATGAAAGAACAAAACATATTGAGGTAGATTGTCACTTTGTGAGACAAAAGATTGAAGACAAGCTCATCATTCCTAGCTTTACAAGAAGTGATATTCAAGTTGCCGACATCTTTACAAAACCAGGAACCGCCAATCACATTCACATGAATAAGGTCAAGTTAGGTGTCATAGACATATACACACCCAACTTGAGGGGAAATGTTGAAATGAAGCACAATTAGGGCATATGGTTGTCCCTAATCTAGTAAACTTTGTGCTCCTAGATCAAGGCCCAAATGTAGAGTAAAAAGGGGGCAATGTCTAAGGAAAATGGGACCTAAATGGGTCTAGTAAAAGAACTAGCCGTTGGGGACTGCGCAACGGCTAGTAATGTTGGGTCCAACGGCTAGAGAAGGCAATGCCCTCTCTTCCCCCCTATTCTCTCCATTCTCATCTCTCCTTCTATTCTTCTATAAATAGGGCAGCTAGTTGCTTTTAAGAGGTATGAAAAAATGCCTTCAACCTCTTGTATACTCTCTTTGAAACATCAATAAAGTACTTGAAGTTCTTATTCATTTCTCATTGCTTGCTTCTTTAGAAATTCAATAATGCTCTCTCCTTTAACTAGCCGTTGGGGCCTCCAACGGCTAGTTTTTACTAGCGTTGGGGGACCATTTGATCCCCCATTTGCTGGCCCGGGCTGGGCCCGGCGGGCAAGGCCCATTTTGGGTCCCTAAATGGGCTATACAATCTGGACCAAAAAGGGAAGAAAAAATTACACACTTGAGGGATCATGACTTGGAATCTTTAGGACCCTAATTGATGCTCATTTCAACAAAGAAATGCATTTGCAACATCTATTTGATACATACTCCATCCTTGATTTACGGCCAAAGATATGAGGACCCTAATTGTGTTCATTTTTGCAACTGGTGCATATGTTTCTTTATAGTCTATGCCATATGCTTGGGTGAATCCCTTTGCCACTAGCCTAGCTTTGAAGCGATCAATCGATCCATCGCTTTTGTGTTTAATTTTATATACCCACTGGCATCCAATCGCCTTTTTGTTGTTTGGCAGATTTGTAAGTTCCCAAGTTCCATTCTTGATGAGTGCACATCTAGCTCTTCTTTCATAGCTTGTCTCCATCTAGGGTCTTCCTTAGCCTCTTCAAATCATTTTGGTTCCTGTTCTTTGTCAATTCCACTCAAGTATGCTTGGTGATGCAAAGAGACATTAGATGTAGTGTAATAATTAGAAATAGGATGTAATGTTACCTTAGAGTTATAAAAGACTCTTCGGTTAATCCATTCTGATGGTGGGAGTCTTAATCTTGTTGATCTTCTAAGGAGAGGTGGAGGTGTTGAAATGAAGCACAATTAGGGCATATGGTTGTCCCTAATCTAGTAAACTTTGTGCTCCTAGAACAAGACCCAAATGTAAAGTAAAAAGGGGGCAATGTCTAAGGAAAATGGGCCCGAAATGGGTCTAGCCCTCAGGTTTCGGGCTGGGCCCGGGCCCAACATGGGCCAGCAAATAGGGGGCCAAAGGGCCCCAACGGCTAGTAAAAGAACTAGCCATTGGGGACTGCCCAACAGCTAGAGAGGGCAATGCCCTCTCTTTCCCCCTTATTTTCTCATTTCTTAACTCTCTTTCTCTTCTTCTATAAATAGGGCAGCTAGTTGCTTTTAAGAGGTATGAGAAAATGCTTCAACTACTTGTATATTTTCTTTGAAATATCAATCAAAACCTTGAAGTATTCATTTATATTTTGTGTCTTGCTTCTTTAAAACTTCAACATGGTATCAGAGCAGGCCAATATCCCTTCCTCCTCCGGCCTTGGTGATCCACCACCACAAATTAGCACTTCTATGTTCACTTCCATTCTTTTGGATTCATCAAATTACAATGCTTGGCAAGACACCATCAAGATGTCCTTGAATTCTTCGATCTCAAAAATCACATATTTGAAGATCCTCTTGATGATGTTGATCCTTATTCAAAGCATGAAAAAAAAGAGATGATCAAGTGGTGGTTCTTCTACAAATATCTCTTGACAAAACCCACAAAGCAATGTCACTTGCATTCCAAATGCTAAGGCTTTGTGGGATCAAATGCACTCTTTATATGGCCAAGAAACAAACACTGCAGAATCTTTGAACTGAAAAAGAAGATCTTCAAGATTCAAAAAGGAGGTAAAACCCTACCCGAATACTTTGGGGAATATAGGGATCTATGGAATGAACTCACTCTTTTGAGGCCTCCTACTTCAAATCTTAAAATTCTTCTTCAAAGAAATGATGAAGACATGACCTTTGGTCTTCTTATGGGTCTTGGAGAAGAATATGCTCCTATTCGTCAAGAAATTTTAAGGATGAAGATATTTCCTTCATTCCAAGAAGTGCAATTCATGGTCCAAAGAACTGAAACAAGTATGAGGCTTGAGGATTCAACCAAGCTCAAATCCGAAGCTCAAGCATTCAAATCTGTCCAAGAGGAGCACCCAGCCAACAAAGCTCAAAATTTTGCCAAAAGAGACGTATGCACTCATTGCAAGAAACCAGGTCATAGAAGGGAGAAATGTTGGTTTCTCCATCCTGAATTACGGCCTAAGAACAACAAAAGGGAGGTGGCACAACCGGCAAATGCTCAACATGTCTCCCAAGTTGCTGCTCTCGAAAATAAAATGGAAGAAATGCAAAAAGAGATGAGGAAACTTATTGGCCAGATTGCTTTACATTCTGGTAACCTTCTAAACTCATCTCATTTTGATTCATGGCTTATTGATTCCGGTTGTGACAATCATATGGTCAAAGATAGAAACAAAATTAAGAGACTTATTCCTCTCTCTAATCATAAGATTGTCAAAGTGGCTAATGGTGAAAAATTAAAGGTTGATCATTTAGGAGAAGTTGAATTACTTGGCATGAAAACTAAAGCTTTGTATGTGCCTAAATTCAATTCTAACCTTCTGTCCATTGGAAAAATAACTAAAGAACAAAATTGCAAAGTCACTTTTGATCCTAATGAAGTTGTATTTCAGGACCTCAAAACGAATCACTTGATTGGCAAGGGGTCTAGGAGGCACAACCTATACTACTTGGATCAAGAAAATCAAGCTTTTGCTGCACAAAATCAAATGCATTCATTATGGCATGCTCGTTTGGGACATCTTGGGAACTTAGCTTTGAAACACCTATTTCCAAAACTAGAAGTAGAAGATAGGCATTGAAAGCAAACTAGGATGTACTATCCTATTTCAAATACAATATATGAAAATGCTTTTGAACTTGTGCATTCTGATGTTTGGACTTCCCCCATAGTATCCCATAATGGATTTAGATACTTTGTTACCTTCATTGATCATAAAACTAGATATACTTGGGTTTACCTATTGGTAACTAAATCTGAGGTTTTTGAAGCCCTTAAGAGTTATTATAGATATGTGACCAAACAATTCAATGCCAACATTAAAATCGTTAGGTCTGATCATGGGGGAGAGTACATTAGTCATGCATTTGAAAACTTCCTAGAAGAAAAATGGATCATTCACCAAAAGTCATGTGTTTACACTCCACAACAAAATGGAGTTGCCGAAAGGAAAAATAGGCACTTACTAGAAACGGCTAGGGCTATGATGTTCCACTCTAATGTGCCTAAAAGGTTTTGGAGTGAGGCAATAAAAACCGCTGCCCATCTCATTAATCTTATGCCCACTCAAGTTCTAGGAGGAAAATCCCCATTAGAGCTACTCTTAGGAAGAAAACCCAATATCTCCCATCTTAGAGTCTTTGGATGCTTATGCTATGTCCATGTACCTGAAAATTTCAGAAACAAGTTAGAGGAAAGGGGGAGAAAATGTGTATTCCTAGGATACTCAACATTTGAAAAAGGGTATAAATGTTATGATCCACTAACAAAAAAAAAATATACACATCCAAGGATGTGATATTTGTAGAAAGAGAATTCTATTTTACAGGAAAGGAAGATCTAGATCAAGCTGGAAAAGGAGAAGCTCAAGATCTATGGAACATTATTCTTCCAACTATTAATCATCCGAATATTGAACAAGAACCAGCTCCGAATGTTCATGAAGATCCAGCTCAAGAAGATCCCTCACCATCTCATTCTGATCAAGAAACCGTTCAAGAACAAGGGGGAGATGATTCGGAACAAGAGCTGGCCATAGAACAAGAAGAAAAAATCATAGATGAACCACCTCCTCCTCTTCGAAGATCAATAAGGCTTAGACTTCCTCCCTCCGAATGGATCAACAAAAGAGTTTTTTATAACTCTAAAGTAACTTCTTATCCCATTTCTAAATATTATTCAATTGCTAACACATCTTGCAGCCATCAAAGATTTATTCGAAACATAGATCTACATGAAGAACCAAGAACCTTTGAAGAAGCAAAGATCCATCCTCAATGGGTGCAAGCCATGAAGGATGAATTAGAAGCATTAGCCAAGAATGGAACATGGGAAATAACATCTCTACCAAGAGGAAAGAAAGCCGTAGGGTGCAAATGGGCTTACAAAATCAAGCACAAGAGCGATGGAAGTCTTGATAAATATAAGGCAAGATTAGTTGCCACTCAAGCTTATGGGGTAGACTATAAGGAGACATTTGCACCGGTAGCAAAGATGAACACCATTCGAGTACTTCTATCCCTTGCTGCCAATCATTCTTTGCCCTTATTCCAAATGGATGTTGCAAATGCTTTTCTTCAAGGAGACTTAGAAGAAGAGGTGTATATGGAGGTTCCTCCGGGCTTCTCTCATCAAGACAACAAAGTTTGCAAGTTAAAGAAAGCCATCTATGGCCTCAAACAATCCCCGCGAGCTTGGTATGCCAAACTTAGTGTTGATTTTCTAAGAAAGCAAGCAATGAGAAATGAATAAGAACTTCAAGAACTTTATTGAAATTTCAAAGAGAGTACATAAGAAGTTGAGGCATTTTTTCATGCCTATTCAATGCTCCAACCTGACCTATTTATAGAAGAGGGAGAAGAGGAGAATTTTAATGGAGGGAGGAGAGGGCAATGCCCTCTCCTTAGTGCTGCCCCAACGGCTAGCACAAGCTAGCCGTTGGGGCCTTTTGGCCCCTTTAGGGCCATCCTTTGCTGGGCTCATTTGAGCCCAGCTCAATGGGCATTAGTGCCCTCTCTTTGGACCTTAGGAATGAATACAATTGGGCTCTAAGAATTGGATCATTTGGAAGATCCAATTTGCACATTCTTGGAAACTTATTTTGACTACTTAGCAAGGCTTATCTAGAATGGTTTGATTATGCTTCATTTCAACACTTAGCTCTACTCTTCTTGATTATGATTTTAAGAAATGCAATAGTGATTCATCCCTCTATGTTAAGAAACAAAATGGATAAATCATTATAGTTTTAGTTTATGTAGATGATATAATCCTAACCGGAAATGACTTAAATCTAATTAATCAAGTTAGAAAATTTCTCCAAACTAAGTTTGATATCAAAGACTTAGGGAAACTAAAGTACTTTCTATGGATAGAACTTGCCTATTGTCCAAATGGGCTTGTTCTATCACAAAGAAAGTATGTGCTTGATCTTTTGCAAGAAACTGGGAAGTTAGGTGCCAAGCCCACATGTAGTCCGATCAGCACCTCTTGTGACCTTGAAGATGATGATGAAGAGTTTGAGGATGAACAAAGATATCAAAGGCTTGTAGGGGAGGCTAATCTATCTTACCATAACAAGACCCGACATCTCCTTTGCCGTGGGACAAGTTAGCCAACATTTGCACAAGCCAAAAAGAAAGCATTGGAGAGCCTCTGAAAGAATTCTTCACTACTTAAAGGGCACACCCGGCATGATAATTTGGATGAAGAAAAATGGCAGCTCTCAAATCATAGGATATTGTAATGCGGATTGGGCTGGAAATTCAGAAGATAGAAGATCTACCACGGGATATTGCATGTTCGTTGGAGGAAATTTAGTAGCTTGGAAAAGCAAGAAACAACATATTATATCAAGATCAAGTGCTGAAGCGGAATATAGAGCCATGGCGGCCGCAACAAGTGAGATAGTTTAGTTGAAGGCTCTAATTGAGGAGATAGGATTTGTTGAAATGAGCATCAATTAGGGTCCTAAAGATTCCAAATCATGATCCCTCAAGTGTGTAATTTTGTCTTCCCCTTTTTGTCCAAATTGTATGGCCCATTTAGGGACCCAAAATGGGGGATCAAATGGTCCCCCAACGCTAGTAAAAACTAACCGTTGGAGGCCCCAACGGCTAGTTCCTAAACTAGCCGTTGGAAGCCTCCAACGGCTAGTTAAATGAGAGAGCATTAAGCTCTCTCCACTCTCCCATTCTCTCATATTTTCCTCTCCTCTTTTCTCTATAAATAGGGCACTTAAGTCCCTTTGTAAAGCATGAAAAATATGCATTCTCTCTATATAATCTCTCTTTGATTTTTCAATAAAACTCTTGAAGTTTCCTTTCTGTTGAAAAGAAGTATTAATCACCCCTCTCATCACCAATTTAAAGCCTTTCCAAGAATCCAACAAGTTCTCTTCCATAGAGCCCTAAAAAGACCTCAGCCCATGGGCCTTTCCAAGCCCCAAGAAGGGGCCCGTTTCAGCCCATCAAAGGGGGCCCAATTGGGCCCCCAAATGGCTGTTTAAAACAGCCGTTGGAGGCTGTCCAACGGTTAGAATTTCTAGCCGTTGGAGCAGCCTCCAACGGCTAGAATAGAGAGGGCTAATGCCCTCTCTTGCTCTCCCTTATTCTCTCTAATTCTCTCTTCCCCCTTCTCTATAAATAGCCTTTAATGTTCCCTAGCTTTGGTATGAACAAAAGTTCAAACTATGAATGTTATTAGTTCCCCATTTCAATAAAATTCAGATTTACATTTCAAGTTTCCTTGAGTTCTCTCTTTGATCTTTCAACATGGTATCAGAGCAATCGATCCCATCCTCTTCTAGGTTGGGTGACCCTCCTCTATTCATAAACATTACCCAAATGCAAAATTTATCCTCCATTCAATTGAAAGGAGGAAACTACTATCAATGGGCAAATGTGATGAAGAGGGCACTCAATCTTAACAATCTAGAGAATCATGTTCTTGATGATCCACTTGAAGAAACTGATCCATCATTCCGAGAATGGAAAAAAAGAGATGATCATGTCTTCATTCTTCTTCTTAATTCTCTAGATAAAACTCACAAAGCGATGGTGTCATGTGCTCCAAATGCAAAACTCTTGTGGGATGAAATGTTCTCTCTCTATGGTCTGGAATCCAACCTTGGGAGGATCTTTGAGCTTAAAAGACAAATTGCTTCCATCAAAAAGGAAGGCAAATCTCTTCCTCAATATTTTGGGGAGTATACGGATGCTTGGAATGAGCTAATAACTCTCCTGCCAGATTCTATAGATCTGAAAGTTCTTCGAAAAAGAAGAGAGGAAGATAAGATATTTGGTCTTCTCATGGGCTTAGATGATTCATATTCTCATCTAAGGCAAGAAATCCTTCGAATGAAGGACTTTCCATCATTTGGAGAAGTCTAAAATATGATCCAAAGGACTGAAGTGAGCATTAGATTGGAAGAAAGCTCCAAACAAAAATTGGAGGCTCAAGCTTTCATTGCTTCCTTGGATGAATTCAATGCTGCCAAGGCCAATCAAATCCGAAGGAGAAATGAAATATGCTCTCATTGCAAAAAGAGGGGTCACTCAAAGGACAAATGTTGGGAATTGCATCCTCATTTAAAGCCTAAAATGTTCAAACAAAGAGACCAGCAAGGAGCTCCAAATACATTCAATTCTGGACAGCAGCCTTCTGCCCAATTCGTGAAGATCCAAGCTCCATCAATGGCTGAATTTGTTGCACTCCAAACACAATTAAATGAAGTCACAAAGAGGCTTCAACAAATGGCTCCATCATCTGGTAAAAACCAAGAACTTTTCTCATATTTAAATTCTGAAAAATTTCTCATTGATTCGGGAACCGAATGTCATATGGTTAAGGATAAAGCAAAAATAAAAAGATTTGAAAACCTTCCTAACCATATGATTGTTCGTGTTGCAAATGGACAAGATTTGAGAGTAAATCAAGTTGGGGAAGTTGACATTTTTGGAAAACCTACAAAAGCTTTATATGTTCCCAAACTTACCTCAAACCTACTGTCCATTAGCAAGATCACCAAGGATCAAAAGTGTAGAGTTGTTTTTGACCCCAATAATGTCTCTTTTCAGGACCTCAAGTCGAATCAATTGATTGGTAAGGGTTCTAGAAGAGGAGGACTTTATTACTTGGATCAAGAACAAACTGCACTTGTAGCTCACATCAAGGAGGATCAATCTCTTTGGCATGGACGCTTAGGACATCCTAGTGATCGAGCTTTAAAACGTCTATTCCCAACCTTCAATTTTGAGAATAGACATTGTAAAGCTTGTATTTTGGCTAAGGAAACCCAAACAATGTATCCCATTTCAGAAACAATTTATGAAAATCCTTTTGATTTGGTTCATTCGGATGTTTGGACTTCTCCTATCATGTCACACTTAGGTTACAAATACTTCATTATCTTCATTGATCATAAAACCAGGTACACATGGGTGTATCTTCTAAATACCAAAGACCAAGCTCTTGAAGCTCTCAAGAGCTATGTGAAGTATGTGACCAAACTATAGAATGCCAATATAAAAGTCCTAAGGTTAGATCATGGTGGTGAATTTACAAGCCTCAAATTTGAAAACTACCTTAAGGAAAATAGCATTATTCATCAAATGTCATGTGTTTACACACCCCAATAAAATGGGGTAGCTGAAAGAAAGAATAGACACATACTTGAAACATCTAGGGCAATGATGTTCTATGCAAATATGCCAAAAAAATTCTGGTGTGATGCGGTTAAAACCACGGTTCATGTTATAAACCTCATGCCCACTGAAATTTTAAAAGGGCAATCCCCTCTAGAGGTTCTTCTAGGAAGAAAACCTAAAATCTCTCACCTTAGGACATTTGGTTGCACATGCTATATTCATATTCCAGCACACTTAAGAAACAAATTAGAACATAGAGGAAGAAAGTGTGTATTTCTCGGATATGCAGCCTTTGAAAAAGGTTATAGGTGCTATGATCCTACTACTAACCGAACATACACATCTAAAGATGTGATATTCTTGGAGGATGAGTTCTATTTTGCAGGAAATGAAGAAACAAAGGAAATGCCAAAGACTGAAATTCCTCCTAGATCTTGGGACTTTCTCATATCTCCTTCTCAAGGAGCTGAACAAACCGAGGGAAACTCCTTTCAGACGCAAGCCACAACTCTCAAAATGAAAATTCAGAAGCTTTAGAAGCTGAACAACCAATTGCTTTAGGGGGAGAAAGTGATACGAATGAGGAAAATACAAATGAAGAAGAGTCCCTTGAAAATGAAGAGGAACCGGATCAACCTCCACCTCAACTAAGAAGATCAACAAGGCTTAGGCTTCCTCCATCCGAATGGATCAACCGAAGAGTGTTCTATAACTCTAGGGTAACCTCTCATCCTATTTGTGATTATTATACCACCTCACATGTTTCCTTGGACCACCAAGCGTTCTTGAGTAATCTAGATAAAGAAGTGGAACCAACATCATTTGAGCAAGCATCAAGAGATCCAAGATGGAAAAGAGCAATGGAAGAGGAATTAGAAGCTTTATCAAAGAATGGAACATGGGAAATCACTACACTACCTAAAGGGAAGAAGGCCGTAGGGTGTAAGTGGGTTTACAAAATCAAGCACAAGAGTGATGGATTAGTTGAGACGTTCAAAGCAAGGCTGGTGGCAAAAGGATATACTCAAGCCTATGGGATTGATTACACAGAGACATATGCTCCGATTGCAAAAATGAACACTATTAGAGTCCTCTTGTCTCTTGCGGTGAATCATGGATGGAGCCTATTTCAAATGGATGTAGCCAATGCTTTCCTTCAAGGAGATCTAGAAGAAGAAGTCTACATGCAAATACCAAAGGGCCTTCAATCACAAAGAGGAAATGCATGCAAACTTCATAAGGCGATTTATGGTCTCAAGCAATCTCCAAGAGCTTGGTACGCAAAGTTAAGCCATGCTTTCCTTAGTAATGAATTTCATAAATGCAATAGTGATTCATCTCTCTTTCTTAGAAGGACTAATGATCATATCATAATTGCACTAGTATATGTAGATGACATTATCATAACAGGTAGTGATTTGCATCAAATAGACCTAGTTTGGAATTTTTTAAAGTCTAGATTTGAAATTAAAGATCTAGGGAAACTAAAGTATTTTCTAGGTATTGAGTTAGCCTATTGTCCCAATGGGCTAATTCTCTCCCAAAGAAAATATGCTCTTGATCTTTTGCAGGAAACGAGAAAGCTTGGAGCAAGACCGGTTTGCAGTCCAGTTTCCACTTCCGGTCCTTTAGCCGATGACAATGATCCTTTAGAAGACATTGAGAGATATCAGAGACTGGTTGGGAAGCTTATTTATCTTACTATCACAAGGCCGGACATAGCATATGCTGTGAGCTATATAAGTCAGTTCATGCATTCTCCAACGAAAGGTCATTGGAGAGCTGCGGAGAGGATTCTTCATTACATCAAAGGATCACCTGGGCTAGGAATTTGGATGAAGAACAATGGAAGTGTAAACATCGAAGGATATTGTGATGCTGATTGGGCAGGGGATCCCACCGACAGAAAGTCTACCACTGGATATTGCATGTTTGTTGGAGGAAACTTGGTAGCATGGAAGAGTAAAAAACAGCGGGTTGTATCTAGATCAAGTGCAGAGGCCGAGTATAGAGCCATGGCAGCGGGAGCCAGTGAGATAGTATGGCTAAAAGCCTTAGTAGAAGAACTAGGGTTTATAGTCTCCACTCCTATCAAGCTTCATTATGACAATCAATCCGCAATTCACATTGCCACTAATTCGATGTTCCATGAACGAACCAAACACATAGAAGTCGATTGTCATTTTATTCGACAAAAAGTGGAGGAAAAGCTCATTGTCACCCCATACATCAAAGGAAAAGATCAACTTGCTGATATTTTCATAAAGGGAGGAACAGCAGCCCACCTACAAGAAATGATGAGCAAGTTGGGTACTATCAACATCTACGCACCCAACTTGAGGGGGAGTGTTGAAAAGAAGTATTAATCACCCCTCTCATCACCAATTTAAAGCCTTCCCAAGAATCCAACAAGTTCTCTTCCATAGAGCCCTAAAAAGACCTCAGCCCATGGGCCTTTCCAAGCCCCAAGAAGGGGCCCGTTTCAGCCCATCAAAGGGGGCCCAATTGGGCCCCCAAATGGCTGTTTAAAACAGCCATTGGAGGCTGTCCAACGGCTAGAATTTCTAGCCGTTGGAGCAGCCTCCAACAGCTAGAATAGAGAGGGCTAATGCCCTCTCTTGCTCTCCCTTATTCTCTCTAATTCTCTCTTCCCCCCTTCTCTATAAATAGCCTTTAATGTTCCTTAGCTTTGGTATGAACAAAAGTTCAAACTATGAATGTTATTAGTTCTCCATTTCAATAAAATTCAGAATTACATTTCAAGTTTCCTTGAGTTCTCTCTTTGATCTTTCAACACTTTCTTCATTCTTAGCTTGCTATTTTAAAATTTCAACATGGTATCAGAGCAGGCTTCGATACCTTCTTCTTCCGGTGTTTGTAACCCACCACCACAAATTAGCACCTCCATGTTCACTTCCATTCTTTTAGATTCTTCCAATTACAACGCATGGCAAGACACCATCAAGAGATCCTTGAATTTCTTCAATCTTGAAAATCACATATTGGAGGATCCCTTAGATGATGTCGATCCTTTATTCAAAGCTTGGAAGAAACAAGATGATCAAGTGGTGGTGCTACTCCAAATGTCCCTTGACAAAACCCACAAAGCAATGGTTACTTGTATACCAAATGCAAAGGCTTTGTGGGATCAAATGCATGCACTATATGTGCAAGAGACCAACACCGGACGAATCTTTGAGCTAAAGAGGAAAATTTTCAAGATTCAAAAAGGAGGTAAAACCCTACCTGAATACTTTGGGGGATATAGGGATCTTTGGAATGAGCTTAATCTTCTTAGGCCTCCAACTTCTAATCTCAAGACTCTTCTTCAAAGAAATGATGAAGACATGACCTTTGGTCTTCTTATGGGTCTTGGAGATGAATATGCTTCTATTCGTCAAGAAATTCTTAGAATGAAGATGTTCCCTTCATTCCAAGAAGTTCAATATATGATTCAAAGGGGCGAAACTAATATGAGGTTAGAAGATTCAAACAAGCTCAAATCTGAAGCACAAGCATTCAAAGCTGTCCAAGAAGATCATGTGGCCAACAAATCTCAAAATTTCAAGAAAAAGGAGGTGTGCACCAATTGCAAGAAGCCAGGCCACAAAAGAGATAGATGCTGGTTTCTTTTGTTGAAAAGAAGGATTAATCAACCCTTTCATCACCTTCTTGAAGCCTTCTCAAATAGTCCAGCAAGATTTCTCCATTTGAGCCCAAAATCACTTAGAATAGTTCATTATTCTTGTAATCAATTTGGGCACCAAGTCTTCCTCAGCCCATGGACCTTATTAAGCCCCAAGAAGGGGCCCTTTTTGCCCCATCAATGGGGGCCCAATTGGGCCCCCAACGGCTGCTTTAAAACAGCCGTTGGAGGCTGTCCAACGGCTAGAATTTCTAGCCGTTGGAGCAGCCTCCAACGGCCAGAATTAGAGAGGGCTAAAGCCCTCTCTTGCTCTCCTTGGTTCCCTCTAATTCTCTCTTCCCCCTTTCTCTATAAATAGTCTTCAATGTGTTCAAGCTTTGGTATGAACAAAAGTTCAAACTATGAGTGTCATTTATTCTCCATCTCAATAAAATTCAGAATTACATTTTAAGTTTTCTTGTGCTCATTCTTTGATCTTTCAACATGGTATCAGAGCAATCGATCCCATCCTCTTCTAGGTTGGGTGACCCTCCTCCATCCATAAACATTACCCAAATGCAGAATTTATCCTCCATTCAATTGAAAGGAGGAAACTACTATCAATGGGCAAATGTGATGAAGAGGGCACTCAATCTCAACAATCTAGAGAATCATGTTCTTGATGATCCACTTGAAGAAATTGATCCATTATTCCGAGAATGGAAAAAAAGAGATGATCATGTCTTCATTATTCTTCTCAATTCTCTAGATGAAACCCACAAAGCGATGGTATCATGTGCTCCAAATGCAAAGCTCTTATGGGATGAAATGTTCTCTCTCTATGGTTTGGAATCCAACCTTGGGAGAATCTTTGAGCTTAAGAGACAAATTGCTTCCATCAAAAAGGAAGGCAAATCTCTTCCTCAATATTTTGGGGAGTATACGGATGCTTGGAATGAGCTGATTACTCTCCGGCCAGATTCTATAGATCTCAAAGTTCTTCAAAAAAGAAGAGAGGAAGATAAGATATTTGGTCTTCTCATGGGCTTGGATGATTCATATTCTCATCTAAGGCAAGAAATCCTTCGAATGAAGGAATTTCCATCATTTGGAGAAGTCCAAAATATGATCCAAAGGACTGAAGTGAGCATTAGATTGGAAGAAAGCTCCAAACAAAAATTGGAAGCTCAAGCTTTCATTGCTTCCTCGGATGAATTCAATGCTGCCAAGGCCAATCAAATCCGAAGGAGAAATGAAATATGCTCTTATTGCAAAAAGAGGGGTCATTCAAAAGACAAATGCTGGGAATTGCATCCCCATTTAAAGCCTAAAGTGCTCAAACAAAGAGACCAGCAAGGAGCCCCCAATCAATTCGGTTCTGGACAGCAACCCGCAGCCCAATTCGTGAAGGTTCAAACTCCATCAATGGCTGAATTTGCTGCACTTCAAACTCAATTAAATGAAGTTACAAAGAGACTTCAACAAATGGCTCCTTCTTCTGGTAAAAATCAAGAACCCTTCACCTATTTAAATTCTGAAAATTTTCTCATTGATTCAGGCACCGAATGTCATATGGTGAAGGATAGAGCTAAAATAAAAAGATTTGAAAACCTTCCTAACCATATGACCGTTCGTGTTGCAAATGGACAAGATTTGAGAGTAAATCAAGTTGGGGAAGTTGACATTTTTGGAAAACCAACTAAAGCTTTATATGTCCCCAAACTTACCTCAAACCTACTGTCCATTAGCAAAATTACAAAGGATCATAAGTGTAGAGTTGTTTTTGACCCCAATAATGTCTCTTTTCAGGACCTCAAGTCGAATCAATTGATTGGCAAGGGTTCTAGAAGAGGAGGACTTTATTACTTGGATCAAGAACAAAATGCACTTGTAACTCATGTTAAGGAGAATCAATCTCTTTGGCATGGTCGTTTAGGTCATCCTAGTGATCAGGCTTTAAAACGTCTATTTCCAACTTTAAACTATGAGAATAGACATTGTAAAGCTTGTATTTTGGCTAAGGAGACCCGAACAATGTATCCTACTTCTGAAACAATATATGAAAATCCTTTTGATTTGATTCACTCTGATGTTTGGACTTCACCCATCATATCCCACCTAGGTTACAAATACTTTATTACTTTTATTGATCACAAAACAAGGTACACATGGGTGTATCTTCTAAATACCAAAGACCAAGCTCTTGAAGCACTCAAGAGCTATGTGAAGTATGTGACCAAACTATACAATGCAAATATAAAAGTCTTAAGATCAGATCATGGTGGTGAATTTACAAGCATCAATTTTGAAAATTACCTTAAGGACAATAGCATCATACATCAAATGTCATGTGTTTACACACCCCAACAAAATGGGGTAGCTGAAAGAAAGAATAGGCACATACTTGAAACATCTAGGGCTATGATGTTCTATGCAAGCATGCCTAAAAAATTCTGGTGTGATGCGGTTAAAACCGCTGTTCATGTGATTAATCTTATGCCTACTGAAGTCTTAAAAGGAAAATCTCCTCTTGAGGTTCTCCTAAGAAGGAAACCTAATATTTCTCACCTTAGGACATTTGGTTGTATATGTTACATTCATATCCCAGCTCACCAAAGAAATAAGTTAGAACATAGAGGGAGAAAGTGTGTATTCCTTGGATATGCAGCATTTGAGAAAGGCTATAGGTGCTATGATCCTACAACTAACCGAACATACACATCAAAGGATGTGATATTCTTGGAAAATGAGTTCTATTTTGCAGAAAATGAAGAGATAAAGGAAGCTCCAAGAACTGAAGTTTCTAATAGCTCTTGGGACTTTCTTGTATCTCCTCCTCAAGGAACTGAATCAACCGAAGGAAATTCAATCTATGATACAAGCCACGACATTCAAAATGATAATTCAGGGGCATTAGAGGCTGAACGACCAAGTACTTCAGGGGGAGAAAGTAATACAAATGAAGACATTACAAATGAGGAGGAAACCCTTGAAGCCGAAGAGGAACCAGACGATCCACCACCTCAACTAAGAAGATCAACAAGGCTTAGACTTCCTCCATCCGAATGGATTAACCGAAGGGTGTTCTATAACTCTAGGGTAACCTCCCATCCTATTTATGATTATTATACCACCTCTCATGTTTCCTTGGACTACCAAGTTTTCTTGAGTAATTTAGATAAAGAAACAGAACCAACTTCATTTGAGCAAGCATCAAAGGATCCAAGATGGAAAAGAGCCATGGAGGAAGAATTGGAGGCTCTATCAAAGAACGGAACATGGGAAATCACCACACTACCTAAAGGGAAGAAGGCCGTAGGGTGTAAGTGGGTATACAAAATCAAGCACAAGAGTGATGGTTCAATTGAGAAGTTCAAGGCAAGGCTGGTGGCAAAGGGATATACTCAAGCCTATGGGATTGATTACAAAGAGACCTATGCTCCAGTTGCAAAGATGAACACTATTAGAGTCCTCTTGTCTCTTGCTGTGAATCATGGATGGAGTCTATTTCAGATGGATGTAGCCAATGCTTTCCTACAAGGAGACTTAGAAGAAGAAGTCTACATGCAAATACCGAAGGGTCTTCAATTACAAGAAGGAAAAGCATGCAAACTTCATAAGGCAATTTATGGTCTCAAGCAATCCCCAAGGGCCTGGTACGCTAAGTTGAGTCATGCTTTCCTTAGTAATGGATTTCATAAATGCAATAGTGATTCATCTCTCTTTCTTAGAAAAACTAATGATCATATCACAATTGCTCTAGTATATGTAGATGACATTATCATCACGGGAAGTGACTTACACCAAATAAATCTAGTTAGGAATCTCTTAAAGTCTAGTTTTGAAATTAAAGATCTAGGGAAACTAAAGTATTTTCTAGGAATTGAGTTAGCCTATTGTCCCAATGGGCTAATTCTCTCCCAAAGAAAATATGCTCTTGATCTTTTGCAGGAAACATGAAAGCTTGGGGCTAGGCCAGCCTCGTTCCACTTCCGGTCCCTTATCTGATGATGATGATCCTCTAGAAGACATTGAAAGATATCAAAGGCTAGTTGGCAAACTCATCTATCTTACAATCACAAGACCGGACATAGCATATGCAGTGAGTTATATAAGTCAGTTCATGCATTCTCCAACAAAGGGTCATTGGAGAGCAGCGGAGAGGATTCTTCATTACATCAAAGGATCACCTGGGTTAGGAATTTGGATGAAGAACAATGGGAGTGTAGACATTGAAGGGTATTGTGATGCTGATTGGGCAGGGGATCCCATCGATAGAAAGTCTACCACTGGATATTGCATGTTTGTTGGAGGAAACTTGGTAGCTTGGAAGAGCAAAAAGCAACGAGTTGTATCTAGATCGAGTGCAGAGGCCGAGTATAGAGCCATGGCAGCGGGGGCCAGCGAGATTGTATGGCTAAAAGCCTTGATAGAAGAACTAGGGTTTGCGGTCACCACTCCTATCAAGCTTCATTGTGATAATCAATCCGCAATTCACATTGCCACTAATCCAGTGTTCCATGAACGAACCAAGCATATAGAGGTTGATTGTCATTTTATTCGGCAAAAAGTAGAAGAAAAACTCATTGTCACTCCTCACATCAAAGGAGAAGAACAACTTGCTGACATCTTCACAAAGGGAGGGACAGCAGCTCATCTTCAAGAAATAATAAGCAAGTTGGGTACTATCAACATCTACGCACCCAACTTGAGGGGGAGTGTTGAAAAGAAGGATTAATCAACCCTTTCATCACCTTCTTGAAGCCTTCTCAAATAGTCCAGCAAGATTTCTCCATTTGAGCCCAAAATCACTTAGAATAGTTCATTATTCTTGTAATCAATTTGGGCACCAAGTCTTCCTCAGCCCATGGACCTTATTAAGCCCCAAGAAGGGGCCCTTTTTGCCCCATCAATGGGGGCCCAATTGGGCCCCCAACGGCTGCTTTAAAACAGCCGTTGGAGGCTGTCCAACGGCTAGAATTTCTAGCCGTTGGAGCAGCCTCCAACGGCCAGAATTAGAGAGGGCTAAAGCCCTCTCTTGCTCTCCTTGGTTCCCTCTAATTCTCTCTTCCCCCTTTCTCTATAAATAGTCTTCAATGTGTTCAAGCTTTGGTATGAACAAAAGTTCAAACTATGAGTGTCATTTATTCTCCATCTCAATAAAATTCAGAATTACATTTTAAGTTTTCTTTGTTGAAAAGAAGAACTAATCAAGCTTCTCATCACAAGTTTAAAGTCTTCCCAAGCTTTCAGCAAGTTGTCTTCCATTGGACCTCTAAATTCTCCTCAGCCCATGGGCCTCCTTGAGCCCATTGAAGGGCCCATTCCAACCCATCAAAGGGGGCCCAATTGGGCCCCAGGCTTGTTCAAAACAGCCGTTGGAGGCTGCTCCAACGGCTAGAAATTCTAGCCGTTGGACAGCCTCCAACGGCTAGAATAGAGAGGGCCAATGCCCTCTCTTATTCTCTCTTGTTTTCTCTAATTATCACTTGTAATCTCTCCCTCCTTATTTCTCTATAAATAGTCTTCAATGCTCTCTATCATAGGTATGAACAAAAGTTTAACTATGAATGTTCTTAGCTCTTTGTTTCAATAAAATCCAGATTTTTATTTCAAGGCTCTTTGAGTTCACACTTTGATCTTTCAACATGGTATCAGAGCAATCGATCCCATCCTCTTCTAGGTTGGGTGACCCTCCTCCATCCATAAATATTACCCAAATGCAAAATTTATCCTCCATCCAATTGAAAGGAGGAAACTACTATCAATGGGCAAATGTGATGAAGAGGGCACTCAATCTCAACAATCTAGAGAATCATGTTCTTGATGATCCACTTGAAGAAGCTGATCCATCATTCCGAGAATGAAAAAAAAGAGATGATCATGTCTTCATTCTTCTTCTGAATTCTCTAGATGAAACTCACAAGGCGATGGTGTCGTGTGCTCCAAATGCGAAACTTTTATGGGAAGAAATGTTCTCTCTCTATGGTTTGGAATCCAACCTTGGGAGAATTTTTGAGCTTAAGAGACAAATTGCTTCCATCAAAAAGGAAGGCAAATCTCTTCCTCAATATTTTGGGGAGTATACGGATGCTTGGAATGAGCTAACAACTCTTCGACCAGATTCTATAGATCTCAAAGTTCTTAGAAAGAGAAGGGAGGAAGATAAGATATTTGGTCTTCTCATGGGCTTGGATGATTCATATTCTCATTTAAGGCAAGAAATCCTTCGAATGAAGGAATTTCCTTCATTTGGAGAAGTCCAAAATATGATCCAAAGGACTGAAGTGAGCATTAGGTTGGAAGAAAGCTCCAAACAAAAATTGGAAGCTCAAGCCTTCATTGCTTCCTCGAATGAATTCAATGCTGCCAAAGCCAATCAAATTCGAAGGAGAAATGAAATATGCTCTCATTGCAACAAGAGGGGTCATTCAAAAGACAAATGCTGGGAATTGCATCCTCATTTAAAGCCTAAAGTACTCAAGCAAAGAGATCAGCAAGGAGCTTCAAATGCATACTATTCTGGACAGCAACCTTCTGCCCAATTCGTGAAGATCCAAGCTCCATCAATGGCTGAGTTTGCTGCTCTCCAAACACAATTAAATGAAGTTACAAAGAGGCTTCAACAAATGGCTCCATCATCCGGTAAGAAACAAGAACTTTTTCCATATTTAAATTCTGAAAAATTTCTCATTGATTCGGGAACCGAATGTCATATGGTTAAGGATAAAGCAAAAATAAAAAAGTTTGAAAACCTTCCTAACCATATGATTGTTCGTGTTGCAAATGGACAAGATTTGAGAGTAAAACAAGTTGGGGAAGTTGACATTTTTGGAAAACCTACAAAAGCTTTATATGTTCCCAAACTTACCTCAAACCTTCTGTCCATTAGCAAGATCACCAAGGATCAAAAGTGTAGAGTTGTTTTTGACCCCAATAATGTCTCTTTTCAGGACCTCAAGTCGAATCAATTGATTGGCAAGGGTTCTAGAAGAGGAGGACTTTATTACTTGGATCAAGAACAAAGTGCACTTGTAGCTCATATCAAGGAGGATCAATCTCTTTGGCATGGACGCTTAGGACATCCTAGTGATCGAGCTTTAAAACGTCTATTCCCAACTTTGAATTTTGAGAATAGACATTGTAAAGCTTGTATTTTGGCTAAAGAAACCCGAACAATGTATCCCATTTCAGAAACAATCTATGAAAATCCTTTTGATTTAGTTCATTCGGATGTTTGGACATCTCCTATCATGTCACACTTAGGTTACAAATACTTCATTACCTTCATTGATCATAAAACTAGATACACATGGGTGTACCTTTTAAACACCAAAGACCAAGCTCTTGAAGCTCTCAAGAGCTATGTGAGGTATGTGACCAAACTATACAATGCAAATATAAAGGTCCTTAGGTCAGATCATGGGGGTGAATTTACAAGCCTCAATTTTGAAAACTATCTTAAGGAAAATAGCATTATGCATCAAATGTCATGTGTTTACACACCCCAACAAAATGGGGTAGCTGAGAGAAAGAATAGGCACATACTTGAAACATCTAGGGCAATGATGTTCTATGCAAACATGCCAAAAAAATTCTGGTGTGATGCGGTTAAAACCGCGGTTCATGTTATAAACCTCATGCCCACTGAAATTTTAAAAGGTCAATCCCCTCTAGAGGTTCTTCTAGGGAGAAAACCTAAAATATCCCACCTTAGGACATTTGGTTGCACATGCTACATTCATATTCCAGCACACCTAAGAAACAAGTTAGAACATAGAGGAAGAAAGTGTGTGTTTCTTGGATATGCAGCCTTTGAAAAAGGGTATAGATGCTATGATCCTATTACTAACCGAACATACACATCTAAAGATGTGATATTCTTGGAAAAAGAGGTTTATTTTACAGGAAATGAAGAAACTAAGGAAATGCAAAAAATGGAAATTCCTCCTAGCTCTTGGGACTTTCTCATAGCTCCTCCTCAAAGAGCTGAACAAACCGAAGGAAACTCCTCTTCAGATGCAAGCCTCAACTCTCAAAATGAAAATTCAGAAGCATTAGAAGCTGAACAACCAACTACTTTAGGGGGAGAAAGTGATACAAATGAGGAAGCTACAAATGAAGAAGAATCCC
Organism: Dillenia turbinata; assembly: GCA_037126225.1. Lineage (NCBI taxonomy): Eukaryota > Viridiplantae > Streptophyta > Magnoliopsida > Dilleniales > Dilleniaceae > Dillenia > Dillenia turbinata. The sequence continues at coordinate 6,654,577 of JBAMMX010000017.1, forward strand.
TTGAAGTAGAAGAGGAACCGGATCAACCTCCACCTCAACTAAGAAGATCAACTAGGCTTAGGCTTCCTCCATCCGAATGGATCAACCGAAGAGTATTCTATAACTCTAGGGTAACCTCTCATCCTATTTGTGATTACTATAACACCTCTCATGTTTCCTTGGACCACCAAGCTTTCTTGAGTAACTTAGATAAAGAAGTGGAACCAACATCATTTGAGCAAGCTTCAAGAGATCCAAGGTGGAAAAAGGCAATGGAAGAGGAATTAGAAGCTTTATCAAAAAATGGAACATGGGAAATCACTACTCTACCTAAAGGGAAGAAGGCCGTAGGGTGTAAGTGGGTTTACAAAATCAAGCACAAGATTGATGGATCAATTGATAGGTTCAAAGCAAGGCTGGTGGCAAAAGGATATACTCAAGCCTATGGGATTGATTACAAAGAGACCTATGCTCCGGTTGCAAAAATGAACACCATTAGAGTCCTCTTGTCCCTTGCGGTAAATCATGGATGGAGCCTATTCCAAATGGATGTAGCCAATGCTTTTCTTCAGGGAGATCTAGAAGAAGAAGTCTACATGCAAACACCAAAGGGTCTTCATTCACAAAAAGGAAATGCATGCAAACTTCATAAGGCAATTTATGGTCTCAAGCAATCTCCAAGAGCCTGGTACGCAAAGTTAAGTCATGCTTTCCTTAGTAATGGATTTCATAAATGCAATAGTGACTCATCTCTCTTTGTTAGAAGGACTAATGATCATATCACAATTGCATTAGTATATGTAGATGACATTATCATCACAGGTAGTGATTTGCATCAAATAGACCTTGTTAGGAACTTTTTAAAATCTAGATTTGAAATTAAAGATCTAGGGAAACTAAAGTATTTTCTAGGCATTGAGTTAGCCTATTGTCCCAATGGGCTAATTCTCTCCCAAAGAAAGTATGCTCTTGATCTTTTGCAGGAAACGGGAAAACTTGGAGCTAGACCAGTTTGCAGCCCAGTTTCCACTTCCGGTCCCTTAGCCGATGACAATGATCCCCTAGAAGACATTGAAAGATATCAGAGGCTAGTTGGCAAACTTATCTATCTCACCATCACAAGACCAGACATAGCATATGCAGTGAGTTATATAAGTCAGTTCATGCACTCCCCAACAAAAGGTCATTGGAGAGCAGCGGAGAGGATTCTTCATTACATCAAAGGATCTCCTGGACTAGGAATTTGGATGAAGAACAATGGGAATGCAGACATTGAAGGGTATTGTGATGCTGATTGGGCAGGGGATCCCATCGATAGAAAGTCTACCACTGGATATTGCATGTTTGTTGGAGGAAACTTGGTAGCTTGGAAGAGCAAAAAACAACGAGTTGTATCTAGATCAAGTGCAGAGGCCGAGTATAGAGCCATGGCAGCGGGAGCCAGTGAGATTGTATGGCTAAAGGCATTGATAGAAGAACTAGGGTTTGCGGTCACCACTCCTATCAAGCTTCATTGTGATAATCAATCCGCAATTCACATTGCCACTAACCCAGTTTTCCATGAACGAACCAAGCATATAGAGGTTGATTGTCACTTCATTCGGCAAAAGGTAGAAGAAAAACTCATTGTCACTCCTTACATCAAAGGAGAAGATCAACTTGCAGACATCTTCACAAAGGGAGGGACGGCAGCCCACCTACAAGAAATGATGAGCAAGTTGGGTACTATTAACATCTACGCACCCATCTTGAGGGGGAGTGTTGAAAAGAAGAACTAATCAAGCTTCTCATCACAAGTTTAAAGTCTTCCCAAGCTTTCAGCAAGTTGTCTTCCATTGGACCTCTAAATTCTCCTCAGCCCATGGGCCTCCTTGAGCCCATTGAAGGGCCCATTCCAACCCATCAAAGGGGGCCCAATTGGGCCCCCTTTAGGCTGTTCAAAACAGCCGTTGGAGGCTGCTCCAACGGCTAGAAATTCTAGCCGTTGGACAGCCTCCAACGGCTAGAATAGAGAGGGCCAATGCCCTCTCTTATTCTCTCTTGTTTTCTCTAATTATCACTTGTAATCTCTCCCTCCTTGTTTCTCTATAAATAGTCTTCAATGCTCTCTATCATAGGTATGAACAAAAGTTCAACTATGAATGTTCTTAGCTCTTTGTTTCAATAAAATCCAGATTTTTATTTCAAGGCTCTTTGAGTTCACACTTTGATCTTTCAACATTCTTGTGCTCATTCTTTGATCTTTCAACATCTTTATCCCAATTTGTGCCCAAAGAACTTCAAAAGGGAGATGGAGCAACCAGCACATGCACATCAAGTCTCTCAAGTTGCTGCACTCGAATCCAAGATGGAGGAAATGCAAAAAGAGATGAGAAAGCTCCTTAGCCAAGTTGCTCTACAATCCGATAACAACTTAAACTCATCTCACTTTGATAAATGGCTTATTGATTCGGGTTGTGACAATCATATGGTCAAAGATAAAAGCAAAATTAAGAAATTCATTCTTCTATCTAGTCATAAGATTGTCAAAGTTGCTAATGGTAAAAAACTTAGAGTTGATCATTTAGGTGAAATAGAACTCCTTGGCAAGAAAACTAAAGCTTTGTATGTACCTAAATTCAACTCTAACCTCCTATCCATTAGTAAAATTACTAAAGATCAAGAATGCAAAGTTACTTTTAATCCTAACCAGGTTACATTTCAGGATCTCAAAATGAATCACTTGATTGACAAGGGGTCTAGGAGGAACAATCTATACTACTTAGATCAAGAGAATCAATCTTTTGGAGTTCAAAGTCAAATGTCTTCTATATGGCATGCTCGTTTAGGTCATCCAGGAGAGTTAGCTTTAAAACGCCTATTTCCAAATCAAGAAGTAGAAAATAGGCATTGCAAAGCTTGTATTCTTGGAAAACAAACTAGAGCGTACTATCCAATTTCAAATACAATATATGAGAATGCCTTTGAACTCATTCATTCTGATGTGTGGACCTCTCCTATAGTTTCTCATAATGGCTTTAAGTACTTTGTCACATTCATTGACCACGAAACTAGATACACATGGGTATATTTACTAGTATCTAAATCTAAAGTTTTTGAAACACTTAAGAGCAATTATAGATATGTAACCAAACAATTCAATGCAAATATCAAAATCCTTAGATCGGATCATGGGGGAGAATACACTAGTCATGTATTTGAAAATTTCCTAGAAGAGAAAGAAATCATTCATCAAAAATCATGTGTGTACACTCCACAACAAAATGGAGTCGCCGAGAGGAAAAATAGACATTTGCTTGAGACGGCTAGAGCTATGATGTTTCACTCCAATGTACCTAAAGAATTTTGGAGTGAAACCATTAAAACCGCTGCCCATCTTATTAATATCATGCCCTCTCAAGTTCTAGAAGGAAAATCTCCTTTAGAACTACTCTTAGGAAGGAAACCTAGTATTTCCCATTTAAGATCTTTGGCTGTATTTGTTATGTGCATGTACCAGAAAACTTTAGAAACAAACTAGATGAGAGGGGAAGAAAGTGTGTGTTTCTAGGATACTCTACCTTTGAAAAATGATATAAATGTTATGATCCTCTAACTAAAAAATTATACACATCTAAGGATGTGATATTTGTGGAAAGAGAGCCTTACTTTGCAGGAAAAGAGGTTCAAGAACAATCAAAGGAAAAGGGTGCTCAAGACCAATGGAACATAGTTCTTCCTCCCATCAAAGATCATGCTCATCGAAATGAAGAAGAAAGAGAACCAATACAAGCTGAAAATGATCCAACTCAAGAAGAATCAATCCCATCCAATTCTGATCAAGAATCTGTCCTTGAGGAAGGGGAAGACAACTTAGATCAAGATCAAAGCATAAAACAAGAGGATCAAAATGTAGAAGAGCCACCTCCTCCTCTCCGAAGATCAACAAGACTCAGACTTCCTCCATCGGAATGGATCAACAAAAGAGTGTTCTATAACTCAAAGGTGACCTCACATCCCATTTCCAAATACTATTCGGTTGCTAACATGTCTTGTAGCCACCAAAGATTTATCAAGAACATAGATCTCCACCAAGAGCCAAGAAACTTTGAAGAAGCAAAACATCATCCTCAATGGATCCAAGCCATGAAGAATGAGTTAGATGCTTTAGCAAGAAATGGAACATGGGAGATAACATCTCTTCCTAAAGGAAAAAGGGTTGTAGGATGCAAATGGGTCTACAATATCAAGCATAAGAGTGATGGAAGCATTGATAGATACAAAGCTAGATTAGTAGCAAAGGGCTTCACTCAAGCTTATGGAATAGACTACAAGGAAACATACGCACCGGTAGCCAAGATGAACGCAATTTGAGTGTTGATGTCTCTTGCAATCAATCACTCTTGGCCAATGTTTCAAATGGATGTAGCCAATGCATTTCTACAAGGAGATCTAGAAGAGGAAGTATACATGGAGATTCCACTGGGCTTTTCTCATCAACGCAACAAGGTGTGCAAACTTAAGAAAGCAATCTACGGCCTCAAACAATCTCCAAGAGCTTGGTATGCCAAACTTAGCTCTACTCTTTTTTATCATGATTTCAAAAAATACAATAGTGATACTTCTCTCTTTGTTAAAAAACAAAATGCAAAAATCATTGTAGTTTTAGTTTATATAGATGACATAATCATAACCGGAAATGATTTAGAACTAATTAATCTAGTGAGAGGTTTTTTACAAACAAAGTTTGATATTAAGGACTTAGGGAAACTAAAGTACTTCTGAGGGATAGAACTTGCCTATTGTCCAAATGGACTAGTTCTATCACAAAGGAAGTATGTGCTTGATCTTTTGTAGGAAACGAGAAAACTAGGTGCCAAGCCTACATGTAGTCCGATTAGCTCTGCTTATGGTTTTAAGGATGATGATAAAGAGTATGAGGATGAACAAAGATACCAAAGGCTCGTAGGGAGATTGATCTATCTCACCATAACAAGACCAGACATCTCCTTTGCCGTAAGTCAAGTAAGCCAACATATGCACAAGCCTAAAAGGAAGCATTGGAGAGCTACCGAAAGAATCCTTCACTACCTAAAGGGCACACCGGGCATGGGAATTTGGATGAGGAGGAACAACAACTCACAAATCATAGGGTATTGTGATGCGGATTGGGCTGGAGACTCGGAGAATAAATGATCAACCACAGGGTATTGCATGTTTGTTGGATGAAATTTAGTAGCTTGGAAAAGCAAGAAACAACATGTGGTATCAACATCAAGTGCCGAAACCGAATATAGAGCCATGGCAGCCGCATCAAGTGAGATAGTCTGGCTAAAGGCTCTAATTGAAGAACTAGGGTTCCCCGTTCGTACTCCAATCCAACTCCACTGTGACAATCAATCGGCAATTCACATAGCCTCAAATCCGGTGTTTCATGAAAGAACAAAGCATATTGAGGTGGATTGTCACTTTGTGAGACAAAAGTTTGAGGAAAAGCTCATCACTCCAAGCTTTTCAAGAAGTGATGATCAAGTAGCAGACATCTTTACCAAGCCGGGGACCGCCAATCACATACACAAAAATATGGTCAAGTTGGGTGTTATAGATACATACACACCCAACTTGAGGGGGAGTGTTGAAATGAGCATCAATTAGGGTCCTAAAGATTCCAAGTCATGATCCCTTAAGTGTGTAATTTTTTCTTCCCTTTTTTGTCCAGATTGTATGGCCCATTTAGGGATCCAAAATGGGCCTTGCCCACAAACTTCGGGCCCAGCCCGAGCCAGCAAATGGGGAATCAAATGGTCCCCCAATGCTAGTAAAAGCTAGTCGTTGGAGGCCCCAACGGCTAGTTCCTAAACTAGCCGTTGGAAGCCTCCAACGGCTAGTTAAAGGAGAGAGCATTAAGCTCTCTTCACTCTCCCATTCTCTCATATTTTCCTCTCCTCTTTTCTCTATAAATAGGTCACTTAAGTCCCTTTGTAAAGCATGAAAAATATGCATTCTGTTGAATAATCAAAGTAAGATGAATAAACTAAACTTGAAATAAAATTCAGAATTTCATTGTATTTGAAAGCTAGTTTGTACATAATAAGAGAGCTATTTTCATACATTGAATGGGCAACAAGCTACCCTATTTATAGAGAGAAAAGGAGAGACTAAGAGGGGAGAAAGAGTGAGAGAGGAGAGGGCAAAACAACCCTCTCCTTCTAGCTGTTGGGGCTGTCCCCAACGGCTAGTTTTAACTAGCCATTGGGGCAGCCCCAACGGCCAGAATTTTTTGGCTGTTGGGGGACCAAAAGGTCCCCCATTTGCTGGCCCGGGCTGGGCCCGGGACAGGCCCATTAAGGGGCCCATTTTGGGTCCCTAAATGGGCCCATTTTCCTGGATAGAATGGAGCACAATTCTGCCCCCTTCTTATCTTTACATTTGGGGCTTAATTTAGGAATACAAAATTTACTAGATTAGGGTTAACTATATGCCTTAATTGTGCTCTATTTCAACACTCCCCCTCAAGTTGGGTGTGTATATGTCTTTAACACCCAACTTGACCATATTTTTGTGTATGTGATTGGCGGTTCCCGGTTTTGTAAAGACGTCTGCAACTTGAAGATCACTTCTTGTAAATCTAGGAATGATGAGCTTATCTTCAATCTTTTGTCTCACAAAGTGGCAATCTACCTCTATATGCTTTGTCCTTTCATGGAAGACCGGATTTGAGGCTATGTGAATTGCCGATTGATTTTCACAATGGAGATGAATCGGAGTAGGGACAAAGAACCCTAATTCTTCAATTAGAGCTTTTAGCCAAACTATCTCACTAGTAGCGGCCGCCATGGCTCTATACTCAACTTCGGCACTTGATCTTGAAACTACATGTTGTTTTTTGTTTTTCCATGCCACTAGATTTCCACCAACAAACATGCAGTATCCTGTGGTAGATCGCCTATCTTCTGAGTCTCTAGCCCAATCCGCATCACAATATCCTTCAATTTCAGAGTTGCCATTTCTCTTCATCCAAATCCCCATTCCCGGACTGCCTTTTAGGTAATGTAGGATCCTTTCCGCAGCTCTCCAATGTTTTCTTTTTGGTTTGTGCATGTGTTGGCTCACTTGACTCACTGCAAATGAAATGTCTGGCCTAGTTATTGTGAGGTAGATCAACTTTCCAACAAGTCTTTGATATCTTTGCTCATCTTCATATTCTTCATCATCATCTTTGAAACCATGAGAGGAGCTGATGGGACTACAAGCGGGCTTGGCACCTGACTTTCCAGTTTCCTACAAATGATCAAGAATATACTTCACTTGTGATAGAACAAGCCCATTTGGACAATAGGCAAGTTCTATTCCTAAGAAGTACTTTAGTTTCCCTAGATCTTTAATATCAAATTTAGTTTGGAGAAATCCCCTTACTTGGTTAATAAGATCTAAGTCATTTCCGGTTATAATTATATCATCTACATAAACTAATACCACAATGATTTTTTTATCTTGTTTTTTAACAAATAGGGATGTATCACTATTGCATTTCTTGAAATCATGATTAAGAAGAGTAGTGCTAAGTTTGGCATACCAAGCTCTTGGAGATTGTTTGATGCCATAGATAGCTTTCTTCAATTTGTATACTTTGTTGCCTTGATGTGAAAAACCTGGTGGAATCTCCATATACACCTCTTCTTCTAGATCTCCTTGAAGAAATGCATTTGCTATATCCATTTGATACATTGGCCAAGAGTGATTGATTGTAAGAGACATTAGGACCCGAATTGTATTTATCTTTGCTACCGGTGTGTATGTCTCCTTGTAATCTATTCCATAAGATTGAGTGAAGCCCTTTGCCACCAATCTTGCCTTGTATTTATCAATGCTTCCATCACTCTTATGTTTCATTTTATAAACCCATTTGCAGCCCACAGCCTTTTTTCCCTTTGGAAGAGATGATATTTCCCATGTCCCATTCTTTGCCAAGGCATCTAGCTCATGTTTCATCGCTTGAACCCATTGAGGATGATGTCTTGCTTCTTCAAAGTTTCTTGGTTCTTGATGAAGATCTATGTTCTTAATGAATCTTTGATGGCTGCAAGACATGTTAGCAATTGAATAATATTTGGAGATGGGATGCGATGTAACCTTTGAGTTATAGAAAACTCTTTTGTTGACCCATTCAGAAGGTGGAAGTCTAAGTCTTGTTGATCTTCTAAGGGGAGGTGGTTTATCTACGATTGGTTCTTCTTGTTCTATGTTTTGATCTTGATCCAAATTATCTCCCCCTTCCTCTTGTTCGGTTTCTTGATCAGAAGGTGAAGAGGTTGGTTCTTCTTCCAATGGGCTTGAATCCTCCTCATTATTTTGTGGTTGAGCCATTTCTTGGGAGTCATTTACAGTTTGAGCAGCCGGTTGGTAGGGAAGAATTAGGAAGTCCCAAGTTTTTGGAGCATTTTCCTTGGGTGCCTCTTGACTCTCTTTTCCTGAAAAGAAATATTCATTTTCTACAAATATCACATCCTTAGATGTGTAAGTTTTGTTAGTTGTAGGATCATAACATCTATATCCTTTCTCAAAAGTTACATACCCAAGAAATAGGCATTTCCTACCTCTATGATCTAATTTGTCCCTAAATTGTGAGGGAATATGAACATAACATGTACACCCAAAAACTCTAAGATGTGAGATCTTTGTTTTCCTTCCTAAGAGGACTTCTAATGGTGATAAGCCCTTTAAAACTTCAGTGGGCATCAAATTCATTACATGGACAACGGTCTTAACCGCATCACACCAAAATATCTTTGGGACATTGGCATGAATCATCATTGCTCTTGCGGTTTCCAATATATGTCTATTTTTCCTTTCGGCTACCCTATTTTGTTGGGGTGTATAAACGCATGACATTTGATGAAGGATGCCTTTTTTTCTTAGGAAGTCTTCAAATTTGTGGCTTGTGTATTCGCCACCATGATCCGTTCTAAGGACCTTGATTTTAGCATTGTATAAGTTGGTCACATATTTGAAATAGCTTTTGAGTGCCTCAAATGCTTGATCCTTGGTATGCAGAAGGTAAATCCATGTATACCTAGTTTTTTGGTCAATGAATGTGATAAAATATTTATACCCTAGATGTGATATAATAGGGGAAGTCCAAATATCCGAATGCACTAGTTCGAATGAAGAGATATACTTGTTTTCTGAACTAGGATAAGTAGATCTTGTTTCCTTTCCTAATATGCATGCTTCACAAGGTTTGTTTTCTATGTTCAAGTTTGGAAGAAGGAGTTTCAATGCTTTGTTGTTTAGATGTCCTAGACGTGCATGCCAAAGTGAAGCATTATTATCAATGTGAATAGAGTGTGCATGATGTTCTTGATCTAAGTAATATAGGCCTCCCCTTTGAATTCCTTTGCCAATCAATTGATTGGTTTTTAAATCATGAAAAGTGACAATCTCAGGATCAAAGATAGCCCTACACCCTTTCTCTTTTGTGATTTTGCTAATGGACAAAAGATCGAAAGTAAGTTGTGGAACATATAAGGCACTTGTAGATTTTCCAAAAATTTCAACTTCACCCATTTGTTTTATTTCTAGATCATGTCCATTAGCAACGCGAACTACCCTTCGATTAGAAATATTTTTAAAACGTTTGATCTTTTTCCTATCCCTTATCATATGATGGTCTGTTCCGGAATCTATAAGAAATTTTTCAGAATGTAAAGAGGGATTAGGATTTTGATTGTTACCATCCATGAGTGCTGAATGTAGAGGCCTCTTCAAGTGAATATCCAATTTATCTTGAAGAGCTCCACATTGGGCAACACATCCGGCCACTACAGAAGCATAAGATCTTCTTCCTTGGATAGCTTCTTGATGGTCGAGATTGGAGAGATTTGAAGTAGGTTGGACAGCCTTATTGTTATCAGCTTTGCTGTCCAATAATGGGTTCTTCTCCTTGTGGACCAAATTTGGAGGGTTTTGCACTAACTTGTTGACCTTTTATGCTGCCCATTTCTCCCCTTTTTGGATAATGAGCATGCTTCATTTCTTCATAGGATGGAAGGGCTCTTGTATTGGAGATGCATTGTTCCAATGTTTTCCACAACCCTTTGAATTTATAGGATCCAAATGGCTCTTTAAAGATGAGGTTTAGTTCCTCACAAATATTCAGCATACCTTGCACCAAGAGAGCCCACTTTGGATCATCTTTGAAGTTGAGAGACGGATAAACCCGCTCTGATACCATGTTGAATAATCAAAGTAAGATGTACAAACTAAACTTGAAATAAAATTCAGAATTTCATTATATTTGAAAGCTAGTTTGTACATAATAAGAGAGCTATTTTCATACATTGAATGGGCAACAAGCTACCCTATTTATAGAGAGAAAAGGAGAGACTAAGAGGGGAGAAAGAGTGAGAGAGGAGAGGGCAAAACAGCCCTCTCCTTCTAGCCGTTGGGGCAGCCCCAACGGCCAGAATTTTTTGGCTGTTGGGGGACCAAAAGGTCCCCCATTTGCTGGCCCGGGCTGGGCCCGGGACAGGCCCACTAAGGGCCCATTTTGGGTCCCTAAATGGGCCCATTTTCCTGGACAGAATGGAGCACAATTCTGCCCCCTTCTTATCTTTACATTTGGGGCTTAATTTAGGAATACAAAGTTTACTAGATTAGGGTTAACTATATGCCTTAATTGTGCTCTATTTCAACACATTCTCTCTATGTAATCTCTCTTTGATTTTTCAATAAAACTCTTGAAGTTTCCTTTCTTCATTCTTAGCTTGCTATTTTAAATGTAATCTCTCTTTGATTTTTCAATAAAACTCTTGAAGTTTCCTTTCTTTATTCTTAGCTTGCTATTTTAAAATTTCAACAGGATTCATAGTTCCAACTCCGATCCAACTCCATTGTGACAATCAATCGGCAATTCTCATAGCCTCAAATCCGGTTTTCCATGAAAGAACCAAGCATATTGAAATAGACTGCCACTTTGTGAGGCAAAAGATTGAAGATAAGCTCATCTCTCCAAGTTTCACAAGGAGTGATCATCAAGTAGCCGACATCTTCACCAAGCTGGGAACCGCAAAGCACATCCTCAAGAATATGGGCAAGTTGGGTGTCATAGATATACACACACTCAACTTGAGGGGGAGTGTTGAAATGAAGCACAATTAGGGCATATGGTTGTCCCTAATCTAGTAAACTTTGTGCTCCTAAAACAAGACCCAAATATAAAGTAAAAATGAGGGCAATGTCTAAGGAAAATGGGCCCGAAATGGGTCTAGCCCTCAGGTTTCGGGCTGGGCCATTCGGGCCCAGCCTGGGCCAGCAAATAGGGGGCCAAAGGCCCCCAACGGCTAGTAAAAGAACTAGCCGTTGGGGACTGCCCAACGGCTAGAGAGGGCAATGCCCTCTCTTTCCCCCTTATTTTCTCATTTCTTAACTCTCTTTCTCTTCTTCTATAAATAGGGCAGCTATTTGCTTTTAAGAGGTATGAGAAAATGCTTCAACTACTTGTATATTTTTTTTGAAATATCAATCAAAACCTTGAAGTATTCATTTATATTTTGTGTCTTGCTTCTTTAAAACTTCTACACATATTTTACATAGTGATAATGCACTCCAATATTTCTCAACTCAATTTCAATATTATATGTCTAAACATGGCATTTGGCATCAATCTTCATGTTCTTCACAACAAATAGGGTAGCGGAGCACAAAAATAGACATGATTGAAACTACTTGCACTTTATTTCTCTACATTCATGTCCCTCTTTGCTATTGAGATGATGTTGTCTTGGCATCCTGTTACCTGATTAATCATATGTGATGACCCGCTATCCAGGCATTGCACCCCCTAGTAGAAAAGAACAGACATGCAAATGCGAAAGCGACCAACTCAATTAAATACGACGTTCGGACTCACGACAGTCGCACTCCCCATGTGTGATAACACGGAAGGAGATTTAAATTAAAAGAAAACATTTACTTGATCTTTCCAAGAGAAAATTTTGATAACGTCTCCTCTATTTAGTGTCTGTTAGCCCACTTGGGGTTAATATGAGAACCTGATAAAACCAAAATAGCACTTGTATTATCCAACTAGCTGGCATCAATGGCTCACTTGGCCACCCAGCTCAACATGCCATAATATATAAATACTTTATCCGCAAAACTATACATAAGGTTTTTCTATGCCAAACCATATGTCTATACATGCTACATGAATCAGACTACTCAAAAGGACACAAAATGTACATGCCTCAAACAAGATACAAAGATCGAAGATGAATAGAGACTAAATCCCTCAGCTCAAGTGTCCCAACCCTGGGCTTCCCTCTTGTCTCCCAGCTCACCTGAAAACAAGGATATCAAGGTCAATATAAGTTGATCAAGTACACATAGAACTAATGGCATGCATGGCAATCAAGTTGGTGTCAGAATATCATCATCATACAACAATGTAAACTTAGCAAATGTACAAGATATGCATATTATCATCATAATTAGTTTGTCATTTACAGAGCATTATTCTTTCCCATAATTAGTGTTTCAAATAATTTAATAATTAAATAAAGGAATAGAATTTCGAACCAAGCTAGTGTATGAGGGTCTGGAAGAGCAAGCCAAATTTTGGTATTCCTAAATAAAATCTAGGTCTTTTTGGATAGACGCCTCAAACATTTCACCTGCTTTTAATTCTACCCTCGTTGAGAGAAGGGATACAACCGTAGTTTCTCAAACTTTGCTTGCAGGCTTTGCACAAGCTTTGGAACTCCATATATAATCTGCATTCCTCAAGCTTCGCTCGCAGGCTTCACACAAGCTTTCATAGGAATTTTTATACCATCACTTTCTCTTTACATTTCTTTATGTTTCCCATGAGATAAACACTACCATTTATCATAAGAATTGCACTAGTTTTACGGCCATACATTGCAACTAAAAAGTTTGCATAGTTAGCCCAATCATAGCATCCCATTAGACTATCTCAATGAATTATCAATACAAACAAGCTTCAATAAAATAGCGATATCTTGAACTGTAACACACAAATCAATATGAATCAAGCTGCACAAAATTAAGACAAAAATCTACAACTTTTATGTTTGTATCTAAGTTTAATTCTAATTGTGCAAAGAAAGCCAGCACAACCATTTTTCAGCCCAAAATCTATAATACCATTTACACAGTCATAGTAGAACTAACATAACCTTTCCTACACACCTTAGATTGAGGGGATTCTAGTGGCCACTTAAAGATAAGAGATAGGACTACAATTTCTATGTTCAGATATTTTTGTAATTCAGCCTATAAGGCAGCTCAAAATCGATGCAAAATTCAGCACTGAAACAGGGTAGAAACGAGGTAATTTTTCTGCAGAAAGATATTATTTTGAAAATTCACCAAAACTTCATTTCTCAATGGACCTATACAAATCAATCTCATTTTAAAGATACAAAATTCTAGTTTTCTTAGGAGAAAACCTAACTCAATTTGAAGGTGTGCAGTTAAAGGTATGTTGAAAAGAAGGATTAATCAACCCACTCATCACCAATTTAAAGCCTTCCCAAGAGTCCAGCAAGATCACTTCCTTAGAGCCTAAATTCACTAAGAATTGTTTTTTGTTCTTGTATCAAATTGAAGCCCTAAAGAACCTCAGCCCGTGGGACTTACCAAGCCCCAAGAAGAGGCCCGTTCCAGCCCAGCAAAGGGGGCCCAATTGGGTCCCCAACAGCTTTTTGAAACAGCTGTTGGAGGCTGTCCAACGGCTAGTATAGAGAGGGCTAAAGCCCTCTCTTGTTCTCTCTTCTCCCCTTCTCTATAAATAGTCTTTAATGCTCCCTAGCATTGGCATGAACAAAAGTTTAAAATTATGAATGTTATTTGTTTTCTATTTCAATAAAATTCAGAATCACATTTCAAGATTTCTTGAGTTCTTTCTTTGATCTTTCAACATGGTATCAGAGCAATCGATCCCATCCTCTTCTAGGTTGGGTGACCCTCCTCCATCTATAAACATTACCCAAATGCAAAATTTATCCTCCATTCAATTGAAAGGAGGAAACTACTATCAATGGGCAAATGTGATGAAGAGGGCACTCAATCTCAACAATCTAGAGAATCATGTTCTTGACGATCCACTTGAAGAAACTGATCCACATTTCGAGAATGGAAAAAAAGAGATGATCATGTCTTCATTCATTCTTCTTAATTCTCTAGATGAAACTCACAAAGCGATGGTGTCATGTGCTCCAAATGCAAAACTTCTGTGGGATGAAATGTTCTCTCTCTATGGTTTGGAATCCAACCTTGGGAGGATCTTTGAGCTTAAAAGACAAATTGCTTCCATAAAAAATGAAGGCAAATCTCTTCCTCAATATTTTGGGGAGTATACGGATGCTTCGAATGAGCTAATAACTCTCCGGCCAGATTCTATAGATCTGAAAGTTCTTCGAAAAAGAAGAGAGGAAGATAAGATATTTGGTCTTCTCATGGGCTTAGATGATTCATATTCTCATCTAAGGCAAGAAATCCTTCGAATGAAAGACTTTCCATCATTTGGAGAAGTCCAAAATATGATCCAAAGGACTGAAGTGAGCATCAGATTGGAAGAGAGCTCCAAACAAAAATTGGAAGCTCAAGCTTTCATTGCTTCCTCGGATAAATTCAATGCTGCCAAGGCCAATCAAATCCGAAGGAGAAATGAAATATGCTCTCATTGCAAAAAGAGGGGTCATTCAAAGGACAAATGCTGGGAATTGCATCCTCATTTAAAGCCTAAAATGTTCAAACAAAGAGACCAGCAAGGAGCTCCGAATGCATTCGGTTCTAGACAGCAACCCTCTGCCCAATTCGTGAAGGTTCAATTTCATATGATTTATGAAATGTTTTTGTGACCACTGGAGTGTCCCAACTGTTGATCCTATTGATATTCATCCATGGTTTTGATACTTGATGTTGTGCCACTTTTCGATATATCCACATGTTTTAATGCTTCCCTTGCATTTGGCATATTATTTTGACCTTATATGGATTTGGATATATGATTGGGCTGGATGCCCTGTGTTGATACTGTGATAACACTATGGTAATTGTGATATACTTCCTATGACATTCCATAGCTATGAAGGACATTTGGTAGAGGCACCCGATGTGCCCAGATATGCCCCTACAGGGGGTATCCGCCAAATCGTCATATGTATGGACGCGACCAGTTGTACCTCATCGGTGAGGATGTGAGTGCTACCTCTGTCTAGCACTGGTTGGGGCACCATACATGATTCATGATTGACGTGGATGGTTATTTACGGGCTAGTTGGAGTAGCATGTGGCCAACGTTGGGTTAGAGAGCCTTGTTTTATCACTTGCATTGTGAAAAACCCCCAACGCGCCTATCCTTGGCTGAGGTGGGCCCTTGCTGGGGTATTTTTCAGGCCGGCTCTTTATGACTTGATATATACTGGATACATATGTTGATTTCGATATGTGCTATGAAACGATTTATTGAAATGCTATGATTGATTTGCACACTATGGATTTATTGACCTATCATTTAACACTCTATGTTCACACATGATTTAGTAATACGATGTCAATCCCCTCACTTGCTGGGTACTATCCCCCCCTTACGGTACTCACCCCTCACATTCCCATCTTACAGGTATAGCCTTAGATTGAGAGATTTGTTGAGGCTTGGTTAATTGAGTTGACTTTGGAGACTTACTGAGCTTGGGTATGGTTTGACTGTTCTTCCGCTATATTCATTCGAGGTTATTGTTGTATTTTGAACTATTTAGTTTGACCATTGTATTTAATTACCTAGGATGACTGTATTATTTTTGGATATATATTCGTGAACTCTCATGTTGATGTATAATCATGCTTTGAGGCACATTTTGACATTACTATATTTTTACACTTGGGAATTTATATTATTTGCTGGAATCTGGTTTGGATATATTGTTATTAGCCTTACGGTGCCTCGATATCTTGGAGGGTTGTGCCCGTGTATCGAGGTGCCGCGACGGTTGCTCACGTGCTCGGCCCGGGGGTGGGTCGGGGCGTGACAACACATGCCTATTCTCAAACTTTACTCAAATAAAGCTTTCTGCTCAGCACTTTAACTCGAAATAATGGATTAAAAGAGGCTTAATCTTTTTATTATCAATATGTTTTTATAGTATCAATTGAACTCAAATTCGGTTACTAGTTAAATTTTAATGACCCCAAATGAAGGGTGTTGTGTTGTATTTGGTTATCATGATAGTCTAACACACGGAAGGTCTTTGGTTTGCACATGAGCGATGCCACACTGACCTTCTCCTTAGATTTGTACAAATGAAATTTTGTGCTCTGTTGTTTAATTCAAAATAATAGGATAAAAGAGGTTTGATTTATTTTATTTTTAATATTTCTTAGAGTATATGTCAAACCCAAATTGAGTCAATAATAAAATTTTAATAACCTTAATCAATGATGTCATGGTGTAGTTGGTTATCACGTCAAGCTAACACATTGAAGGTCTCCAAACTAAGACCCGATGACATCACACTTGCTTATTCTCAATGCTTTGCACAAATAAAATTGTGTTCTCGGCATTTTAATTAAAAATTGTTGGATGCGAAGGGTTTAATGTTTAATTATCAATTTTTAGTATATGAGTCAAACATAAATTGAGTCACTAATTAAGCTTTAATGACCCAAATGAATGGTGTTAAGGTATAGTTGGCTATCATGTTAATCTAATACTCTAAAGGTGTTTGCATTGTGGCCAGGCAGTGCCACACCTACCCCTTCTCAAGTTTTGTAAGGATAAAATTTTGAGTTTGGCACTTAATTCAAAATAATAGGATAAAAGAGTCTTAATATTTTTATCATCAATATATTTTAGAGTATTGGCCAAACTTAAATTGAGTCACTAGTAATATTTCAATGACCCAAATTAATTGTGTCATGGTGTAGTTGGTTATCACGTCAGTCTAACGCACTGAAAGTTTTCGGTTCAAGTTTGGGTAACACCACTTCCAGCCAATTCTCAAACTTGACACAAATAAAATTTTGTGCTCAACACTTTGACTCAAAATAACGCAATAAGAGAGACTTAATTTTCTTATTATCAATATTTTTCGTGGAATCTATTGAACTATAAATTGAGTCACTAATAAAATTTTAATGACCCAAATCAAAGGTGCCATGGTGCAGTTGGTTATCACATCACTCTCACGCAATCAAGGTCTCCAATTCAAGTCAACGTGTTGCCACACCTGCCTATTCTCAAGATTTACACTAATAAAATTTTGTCCTCGGTACTTTAATTCAATACAATTGATTAAGAGAGGTTCATTTTTTTTTTTTTTTGTTATCAATATTTCTTCTAGTACCAGTCAAATCCAAATTTAGCCACTAATAAAATTTTAAAAACCAAAATCAGATGTGTCGTTGGGTTGTTGGTCCCCAAATGAGTCTAAAAAAATAAAGCTTCCCGAGTGACGCCACATGTGCCACTTCTTAAGGTTTACAAATATAAAATTTTGTTCTCAACATTTCAATTCAAAATAATCAGATAAGAGAGACCTAATTTTTTTATTATCAATATTTTTTAAAGTATCAGTCGAACTCAAATTGAGTCACAAATAATATTTCAATGACCCAAACGAATGGTGTCATGGTGTAGTTGGTTATCACATCAGTCTCACACACTGAAGGTCTCCGATTCAACTCCGAACAACGCCACACCTACCTTTTCTCATGTTATGCACAAATAAAATTTTGTCCAAGGCACTTCAATTCAAAATAATGGCTTATGAGAGGGTTAGTCTTTTAATATCAATTTTTTATAGCATCAATCATACCCAAATTGAGTCACTAATAATATTTTAGCACCCCAAATCAAAGGCGTTGTGGTGTAGTTGGTTATCACATTCTTCTAACACACCGAACGTTTTTGGTTTCCATCTAGGAGATGCCTCACCTGCTTTAGCTCATGATTCGCACAAATAATAATTTTTGTTTAGCACTTTAATTCGAATAGTAGGACAAAGAGGCATAAATTTTTGTTATCAATATTTTTTGGAGTCCCAGTCAAATCTCAGTTACTAACAAAATTTTAATGATCCAAATCAATGGTGTCATCGTGTTGTTGGTTATCACGTCAATCTAACACACTAAAGGTCTCCAATTTGAGTTTGGGTGACGCCACACATGCCTATTCTCAAACTTTACTCAAATAAAGATTTGTGCTAACACTTTAACTCGAAATAATGGGTTACAAGAGGCTTAATCATTTTATTATAGATATGTTTTTATAGTATCAGTTAAACTCAAATTAGGTTTCTAGTTAAATTTTAATGATCCAAATGAAGGGTGTCGTGTTGTATTTGGTTATCACGTGATTCTAACACACTATAGGTCTTTGTTTTGCATCTGGGTGAAGCCACACCAACCTCCTCTCAAGGTTTACACAAATGAAATTTTGTGTTCTGTTGTTTAATTCAAAATAATAGAATAAAAGAGGTTTGATTTTTTTTATTTTTAATATTTCTTAGAGTTTATGTCAAACCCAAATTGAGTCAATAATAAAATTTTAATAACCTTAATCAATGATGTCATGGTGTAATTGGTTATCATGTTAATTTAACCAATTGAAGGTCTCCAAACTGAGTCTCGATGATGTCACGCTTGCTTATTCTCAATGCTTTACACAAATAAATTTTTTTTCTCTGTATTTTAATTCAAAATAATTGGATACGAAGGGTTTAATGTTTAATTATCAATTTTTTAGTGTATGAGTCAAACTTAATTTGAGTCACAGATGAAACTTTAATGACCGAAATGATTGGTGTCATGACATAGTTGGCTATCATGCTAATCTAATACTCTAAATGTGTTTGGTTTATGGGCAGGCAAAGCCAGACCTGCCCCTTCTCAACTTTTGTATAGATAAAATTTTGTGTTCGCACTTTAATTCAAAATATTTGGATTAAAGAGTCTTAATATTTTTATTATCAATATTTTTTAAAGTATCAGTCGAACTCAAATTGTGTCACTAATAATATTTCAATGACCCAAATGAATGGTGTCATGGTGTCATTGGTTATCACATCAGTCTAACACACTGAAGGTCTCTGGTTCGTGTCTGTGACAATTCTCAAACTTTACACAAATAGAATTTTGTGCTCTGCACTTTGACTCAAAATAATGCATTAATAGAGACTTAATTTTCTTATTATCAATGTTTTTTATTGAATCAGTTGAACTTTAAATTGAGTCACTAATAAAATTTTAATGACCCAAATTAATGGTGCCATAGTGTAATTGGTTATCAGGTCACTCTCACGCAATCTAGGTCTCTAGTTCTAGTCAACATGTCCCACCCTTGCCTATTATCAAGTTTTACACAAATAAAATTTTGTCGTCAGCACTTCAATTCAATATAATGGATTAAGAGAGGTTCAATTTTTTTTTTATTATCAATATTTCTTTTGGTATCAGTCAAATTCAAATTGAACTACTAATAAAATTTTAAAAACCAAAATCAAATGTGTTGTTGGGTAGTTGGTTACCAAATGAATCTCACAAAATAAAGCTTCCTGGGTGACACCGCATGTGCCACTTCTCAAGATTTACAGATATGAAACTTTTTACTTGGCACTTTAATTCAAAATAATCAAATAAGAGAGACTTAATTTTTTTTGTTATCAATATTTTTTAAAGTATCAATCGAACTCAAATTGAGTGAGAAACAATATTTCAATGACCCAAATGAATGGTGTCATAGTGTAGTTGGTTATCACATTAGTCTCACACACTGAAGATCTTTGGTTCGAGTCCGAATGATGCCACGCCTATTTATTCTCAAGTTATGCACAAATAAAATTTTGTCCTAGGCATTTCAAGTCAAAATAATGGCTTAAGAGAGGGTTAATTTTTTATTATCAATTTTTTTATTGTATCAATCAAACCCAAATTGAGTCACTAATAATATTTTAGCAACCCAAATCAAAAGTGTTGTGGGGTAGTTGGTTATCACATTCGTCTAATGCACCGAAGATCTTCAGTTTGCATCTGGGAGATGCCACACATTCTTCAGCTTATGATTCGAACAAATAAAATTTTTGTTTAGCACTTTAATTTGAAATAATAGGATAAAAGTGGCTTAACTTTTTTATTATTAATATTTTTTGTAGTACCAGTCGAACACAATTTCAGTTGACAACAAAATTATAATGAATCAAATCAATGGTGTCGTGGTGTAGTTGGTTATCACTCCGTCTAACACACTGAAGGTCTCCGGCTTGAGTCTGGGTGATGCCACACATGCCTATTCTCAAACGTTACTCAAATAAAGCTTTGTGCTCAAAACTTTAACTCGAAATAATGGGTTAAAAGAGGGTTAATCTTTTTATTATCAATATGATTTTATAGTATCAATTGAACTCAAATTGGGTTACCAATTAAATTTTAATGACCCAAATGAAGTGTGTCATGTTTTATTTGGTTATCACGTGTTTTTAACACATTGAAGGTCTGTGGTTCGCATTTGTGTGATGCCACACTGGCCTCCTCTGAAGGTTTGCACAAATGAAATTTTGCGCTTTGTTGTTTAATTCAAAATAATTGGATAAAAGAGGTTTGATATTTTTATTTTTAATATTTCTTAGAGTATATGTCAAACCCAAATTGAGTCAATAATAAAATTTTAATAGCCTTAATCATTGATGCCATGGTGTAGTTGGTTATTTCGTCAATCTAACACATTGAAGGTCTCCAAACCGAATCCCGATAATGCCATGCTTGCTTATTCTCAATGCTTTGCACAAATAAATTTTTTTTCTCAGCATTTTAATTCAAAATAATTGGATACGAAGGGTTTAATTTTTAATTATCAATTTTTTTAGTGCATGAGTCAACCCTATATTGAGTCACTAATGAAACTTTAATGACACAAATGAATGGCGTCATGGTTAGTTGGTTATCACGTCAGTTTAACACATTGAAGGACTCCGGTTCGATTCTGGGTGACGCCACTTCTAGCCAATTCTCAAAATTTACCCAAATAAAATTTTGTGCTCAGCACTCTGACTCAAAATAATGCGATAAGAGAGGCATAATTTTCTTATTATCAATATTTTTCGTTGAATCTATTGAACTATAAATAGAGTCGCTAATGAAATTTTAATGACCCAAATCAAAAGTGCCATGGTGTAGTTGGTTATCACATCACTCTAACTCAATCAAGGTCTCTAGTTCGAGTCAACGTGTCACCACACCTACCTATTCTCAAGTTTTACACAAATAAAATTTTGACCTCGGCACTTTAATTCAATACAATTGATTAAGAGAGGTTTAATTTTTTTATTATCAATATTTCTTCTAGTATCAATCAAATCCAAATTGAGCCACTAATAAAATTTTAAAAACCAAAATCAAATGTCTCATTGGGAAGTTGGTTACCAAATGAGTCTCACAAAATAAAGCTTCCCCGGTGACGCCACATGTGCCACTTCTCAAGGTTTGTAGATATAAAATTTTGTACTCAACACTTTAATTCAAAATAATTGGATAAGGGAGACAATTTTTTTATTATCAATATTTTTTAGAGTAACAGTTGAAATCAAATTGAGTCACTAATAATATTTCAATGACCCAAACAAATGGTGTCGTGGTGTAGTTGGTTATCACGTCAGTCTCACACACTGAAGGACTCCGGTTCGAGTCCGGATGACGCCACACCTACCTATTCTCATGTTATGCACAAATAAAATTTGTCCTAGGCACTTCAAGTCAAAATAATGGGTTAAGAGAGGGTTAGTTTGTTATTATAAATTTTTTTTTTTAAGTTTCAATCAAACCCAAATTAAGTGACTAATAATATTTTATGGACCCAATTCAAAGGTGTTGTGGTATAGTTGGTCATCACGTTTGTCTAACACATCGATGGTTTTTAGTTTGCATCTAGGAGATGCCACACCTGCTTCAGCTCATGATTCGCACAAATAAAATTTTTTGTTTAGCACTTTAATTCGAAATAATAGGATAAATGAAACATGACTTTTTTATTATCAATATTTTTTGGAGTACCAGTCAAACCCAATGACGTCACATTTGCTTATTCTCAATGCTTTGCACAAATAAATTTTTGTTTTTGGCATTTTAGTTCAAAAGAATTGCATACAAAAGGTTTAGTGTTTAATGATCAGTTTTTTTAGTGTATGAGCCAAACCTAAATTGTGTCAATAATGAAATTTTAATAACCTATATGAATGGCGTCATGACATAGTTGGCTATCATGTTAATCTAATACTCTAAAGGTGTTTGGTTTGTGGCCAGGCAATGCCACACGTGCCCCTTCTCAAGTTTTATACAAATAAAATTTTGAGTTCGGTACTTTATTTCAAAATAATAGGATAAAAGAGTCTTAATTTTGTTATTTTCAATATTTTTTAGAGTATCAGTCGAACTCAAATTGAGTCACTAATAATATTTCAATGGCCCAAATGAATGGTGTCGTGGTGTAGTTAGTTATCACATCAGTCTAACACACTGACGGTCTCCGGTTCGAGTCCGGGCGATACCACTTTTGGCCTATTCTCAAACTTTACACAAATAAAATTTTATGCTCATTTTTATAGAATCAGTTGAACTCTAAATTGAGTCACTAATAAAATTTTAATGACCCAAATCAAAAGTGCCATGGTGTTGTTGGTTATCACGTCACTCTCACGCAGTCAAGGTCTCTAGTTTGAGTTAGCATATTGCCACACTAGCCTATTCTCAGGTTGGATTAGGAGTGGTTTAATTTTTTTATTATCAATATTTTTTTAGTATCAGTAAAATTCAAATTGAGCCACTAATAAACTTTTAAAAATCAAAATTGAATGTGTTATGGGGTAGTTTATTACCATATGAGTCTAAAAAAATAAAGTTTCCAAGGCGGCACAACCAGTGCCACTTCTCAAGGTTCATAGATATAAAATTTTGTACTTGGCACATTAATTTAAAATAATCGGATGAGAGAATCAAATTTTTTAGAGTATCAGTCGAACTCAGATTGTGTCATTAATAATATTTCAATGACCCAAAGGAATGGTGTCATGGTGTAGCTGGTTATCATATCTGTCTCACACACTGAACGTGTCCGGTTCAAGTCCAGATAACACCACACCTACCTATTCTCATGTTATGCACAAAAAAAATTTTGTCCTAGGCACTTCAAGTCAAAATAATGGATTAAGAGAGGCTTAATTTTTTATTATCAATTTTTTTATAGTATCAATCAAACCCAGTTAAGTCACTAATAATATTTTTGTAACGCAAATCAAAGGTGCTATGGTATAGTTGGTTATCATGTCTGTCTAACACACCAAAGGTCTTTGTTTGCATTTGGGAGATACGTCACCTGCTTCCACTCATGATTTGCATAAATAAAATATTTTATTTTGCGCTTTAATTCGAAATAATAGGATAAAAGAGGCTTAACTTTTTTATTATAAATATTTTTCTAAGTAGCAGCCGAACCCAATTTCAATCACTAACAAAATTTTAGTGTCCCAAATGAATAGTGTTGTGGGGGTATGTTGTTATCATGTCAGTCTAACACACAAAAGGTCTCTGGTTTGAGTCGTGGTGACACCACATGTTCCTATTCTCAAACTTAACCCAAATAAAGCTTTGTGATCAGCACTTTAACTCAAAATAATGGTTTAAGAAAGGCTTAATCTTTTTATTATCAATATGTTTTTATAGTATCAGTTGAACTCAAATTGGGTTACTAATAAAATTTTAATGGCCCCAATGAAGGGTGTTGTGTTGTATTTGGTTATCACGTGATTCTAACATACCGAAGGTCTTCAGTTTGCATCTGGATGATGCCACACTGGCCTCTTCTCAAGATTTGTACAAATGAAATTTTGTGTTTCGTAGTTTAATTCAAAATAATAGGATAAGAGGTTTGATTTTTTTTTTTTAATATTTCTTAGAGTATACGTCAAACCCAAATTAAGTCAATAATAAAATTTTGATAACCTTAGTCAAAGATGTCCTGGTGTAGTTGGTTATCACATCAATCTAACACACTAAAGACCTCCAAATTGAGTCTCGACAACATCACGCTTGCTTATTCTCAATGCTCGGTACAAATAAATTTTTGTTCTTGGAATTTTATTCAAAATAATTGGATAGGAGGGCTTTAATGTTTAATTATCAATTTTTTTTTCTTTTTTTAGAGTAAGAGTGAAACCAAAATTGAGTTAACAAGGAAACTTAGACACAAATGAATGGTGTCATGATGTAGTTGACTATCATGTCAATTTAATACGCTAAAGGTGTTTGGGTTGTGGCTAGGCAATGCCACACCTGCCAATTCTCAAGTTTTGTGCTGATAAAATCTTGAGTTTCGCACTTTAATTCAAAATAATAGGATAAAAGAGTCTTAATTTTGTTATTATCAATATTTTTTAAAGTATTAGTCGAACTC
This sequence comes from Dillenia turbinata, assembly GCA_037126225.1. Classification (NCBI taxonomy): domain Eukaryota; kingdom Viridiplantae; phylum Streptophyta; class Magnoliopsida; order Dilleniales; family Dilleniaceae; genus Dillenia; species Dillenia turbinata. The sequence goes on from JBAMMX010000017.1 coordinate 6,678,998, forward strand.
AAATTGAGTCACTAGTAATATTTCAATAACCCAAATGATTGATGTCATGGTATAGTTGGTTATCATATCAGTCAACACACTGGTTTTCGGTTAGAGTTCGGGCAACGCCACTTCTAACCTATTCTCAAACTTTACTTAAATAAAATTTTGAGCTCAACACTTTGGCTCAAAATAAAGCATTAGTAGTAGCTTAATTTTTTTATTATCAATATTTTTTATAGAATTAGTTGAACTATAAATTAAGTCACTGATAAAATTTTAATGACCCAAATCAAAGGTGCCATGGTATAGTCAGTTCTCACGTCACTCTTACGCAATCGTGGTCTCCAGTTCGAGTCAGCATGTCGCCACACCTGCCTATTCTCAAGTTTTACACAAATAAAATTTCATGCTTGACACTTTAATTCAATATAATGGATTAAGAGAGATTTAATTTTTTTTATTTTCAATATTTTTTCTAGTATCTGTCAAATCCAAATTGAGCTACTAATAAAATTTTAAAAACCAAAATCGAATGTATCGTGTGGTAGGTGGTTACCATATTAGCCTAACAAAATAAAGGTTCTCGGGTGACACCACTTATGCCACTTCTCAAGGTTTATTGATATAAAATTTTTGTACTCGGCGCTTTAATTCAAAATAATCAGATATAAGGGACTTAATTTTTTTATTATCAATATTTTTTACAGTATTAGTCGAGCTCTAATTGAGTCACTAATAATATCTCAATGACCCAATTGAATGATATCGTGATGTAGTTGGTTATCACATTAGTCTCACACACTGAAGGTCTTCAGTTTGAGTCCAAATGATGCCACACCTACCCCTTCTCATGTTATGCACAAATAAAATTTTGTCCTAGGCACTTCAAGTCAAAATAATGGGTTAAGAGAGGATTAATTTTTTATTATCAATTTTTTTATAGTATCAATCAATCCTAAATTAAGTAACAAATAATATTTTAGCAACCCAAATCAAAGGTGCTATGGTATAGTTAGTTATCACGTCCGTCTAACACACTAAAGGTCTTCAGTTTGCATCAGGAGATGCCACACCTGCTTTAGCTCATGATTCGCATAAATAAAATTTTTGGTTTAGCACTTAAATTCGAAATAATAAAGACGCTTAACTTTTTTAATATCAATTTTTTTTTTTGAAGTACCAGTCAAACCCAATTTTAGTTACTAACAAAATTTTACTGACCCAAATCAATGGTGCCGTGGTGTAGTTACTTATCACTTTAGTCTAACATACCGAAGGTCTCTGGGTCAAGTCTAGATGATACTACACATGCCTATTCTCAAACTTTACTCAAATAAAGCTTTGTGCTCAGCATTTTAATTCGAAATAATGGGTTAAGAGAGGCATGATCTTTTTATTATTAATATGTTTTTATAGTATCAGTTGAACTCAAATTAGGTCACTAATAAAATTTTAATGACCCAAATGAAGGATGTCATGTTGTATTTGGTTATCACGTATTCTAAACATAGAAGGTCTTCGGTTTGCATCTAGGCGATGCCACACCGGCCTCTTCTCAAGGTTTGCAAAAATGAAATTTTGTGTTCCATAGTTTAATTCAAAATAATAGGATAAAAGAGGTCTGATTTTTATATTACTTAGAGTATATGTTAAACCCAAATAGAGTTATTAATAAAATTTTAATAACCTTAATCAATGATGTCATGGTGTAGTTGGATATCATGTCTATCTATCATACTAAGGGTCATCAAATTGATTTCCGACAACGTCACACTTGCTTATTCTCAATGCTTTGCGCAAATAAATTTTTCTTCTTGGCATTTTAATTCAAAATAATTGGATATGAGGGTTTTGATGTTTAGTTATCAATTTTTTTTTTGGAGATGAATCAAACCTAAATTGAGTCACTAATGAAACTTTAATGACCCAAATGAATGGTGTTATGGTGTAGTTGGCTATCGTGTTAGTCTAATGCACTAAAGGTGTTTGGCTTGTGGCCATGCAACACCACATCTACCTCTTCTCAAGTTTTGTACAGATAAAATTTTGAATTTGGCACTTTAATTCAAAATATTAGGAAAAAAGGGTCTTGATTTTTTTATTATTAATATTTTTTAGAGTATCAAACTCAAAATTGAGTCACTAATAATATTTCAATGACCCAAATGAATGGTGTCATGGTATAGTTGATTATCACATCAGTCTCACACACTGAAGGTCTCCAGTTTGAGTCTAAACAATGCCATACCTACCTATCCTCATGTTATGCGCAAATAAAATTTTGTCCCAGGTGCTTCATGTCAAAATAATAGGTTAAGAGAGACTCAATTTTTTATTATCAATTCTTTTATAGTATTAGTCAAAGCCAAATTGAGTCACTAATAATATTTTTGCAACCCAATTCAATGTTGCAATGGTGTAGTTGGTTATCACATTTGTCTAACACTATGAATTCTTTGGTTTGTGTCTGAGAGATGCCACACCTGCTTCAACTCATGATTCGCACAAATAAAATTTTCTGTTTACTACTTTAATTCGAAATAATAGGATAAAAGAGGCTTAACTTTTTTATTATCAATTTTTTTTTGGAGTACCAAACAAACCCAATTTGAGTTACTATCAAAGTTTTACTAACCCAAATCAATGGTATCATGGTGTAGCTCATTATCACGTCAGTCTAACACACTGAAGGTCTCCAGTTCGAGTCTGGGTGACGCCATACATGTCTATTCTCAAACTTTACTCAAATAAAGTTTTGTGCTCAACACTTTAATTCAAAATAATGGGTTAAGAGAGGCTTAATCTTTTATTATCAACATATTTTTTATAGTTTCAATTGAACTCAAATTGAGTTACCAATAAAATTTTAATGAGCCAAATGAAGGGTGTTAGGTTGTATTTGGTTATCATGTGATTCTAACACACTTAAGGTCTTTGTTTTGCATCTAGGGGATGCCACACCGACCTCTTCTCAAGGTTTGCACAAATGAAGTTTTGTGTTCCATACTTTAATTCAAAATAATAGGGTGAAAGAGGTTTGATTTTTTTATTTTAAATATTTCTTAGGGTATATGTCAAACCCAAATTGAGTCAATAATAAAATTTTAATAACCTTAATTAATGTGTCATGGTGTAGTTGGTTATCACATCAATCTAACATACTGAAGGTCTCTAGTTTGAGCCCTGACGAGGTCACACTCCCTTATTCTCCATGCTTTGCACAAATAAATTTTTGTTCTCAACATTTTAAGTCAAAATAATTGGATAAGAGGGGTTTAATGTTTAATTATCATTTTTTTAGAGCATCAGTCAAACCAAAATTGAGTTTCTAATGAAAATTTAATGACCCAAATGATTGGTGTCAAGGTTTAGTTGGCTATCACATTAGTCTAACACACTAAAGGTGTTTGTTTTGTTTCCAAGCAGTGTCACACCTGCCTCTTCTCAAGTTTTGTACAGATAAAATTTTGAATTCCACACTTTAATTCAAAAGAATAGGATAAAAGAACCTTAATTTTTTTATCAATATTTTTTAGAATATCAGTCAAAACAAATTGAGTCACAAATAAAATTTTAATAATCCAAATCGATGGTGTCATCGTGTAGTTGGTTATCACGTCAGTTTAACACACTAAAGGTCTCCGGTTTGAGTCTCGGGCAACACCACTTCCTGCCTATTCTCAAACTTTACTCAAATAAAATTTTGTGCTCAACACTTTAACTCAATATAATGCATTAAGATAGGCTTAATTTTTTTATTTTCAAATTTTTTATATAATTAATTAAACTATAAATTAAGTCATTAATTAAATTTTAATAACCCAAATCAAATGTGTCATAGTGTAGTTGGTCATCACGTCACTCTCATGCAATCAAGGTCTCTCGGTCAAGTGTGTGTGTCGCCACACCTTCCCATTCTCAAGTTTTACCCAAATAAAATTTTGTCCTCGGCACTTTAATTCAATATAATTGTTTAAGAGATGTTTAATTTTTTTTTTTATTATCAATATTTTTTCTAGCCACTAATAAAATTTTAAAAACCAAAATCGAATGTGTCGAGGGGTAGTTGGTTACCATATCTTTAAAATCTTAATTTCTATACATGTTTTTAGGATAATTGTTATATATTTTATACTAAAGAACTAATATATATAATTTTTTTTATTTTTATATATATTAAATTTGACTAAAGAGCTTGCAATCCCTTCTATTTGAATTGGAAATAGGTTGAAAGTAACTTGGAAGGATGGCAATCTTGCATATCTTGAAGGCTAAATACTTTTTTCCATTAAAATTTTAAATTTCTATTTTATTTTGGAATTTGTTTTATTGAAAAATAATGTAATGTTAGTTACATTTTTTGTTTCATGAACTACTAATAGAGTAATAGATTTAGTTTAAAAGATTCATATTTTATTATTTTGTTTGAAATTTACAAAATGAAATTTGGTGAATTAAAGTTATAAGTAAATTTTGAATTTTAAAATTACATTTTATAGCCACAAATTGATATAAATAATATATAGTAAAAGATTTTAATAATTTGGTTAATTTGACTAATTGAATCGAATTAACTGTCTAATTCGGTTAAATATCTGATCGGTTTTTAGTTTACTCAGTTGGGTTATGGTTATGAAAATTGTATAACCGAATTAAATTGATTATTCTAATTTTAATTATTTCTGTTACGTTTTAACTGAATGCTCACCCCTACAACTAGGACAGACTTGTTGTAAGTAACTGACATACTTAAAATCTATCATCTAAAGAAACTCTCAGTCTATTAACTGATCATAGGTGATGTTTCTATTAGAGAACAGCTTATCAAATAGCTTGCTTTTCTCAAGAGAGGAGAATTCACTCTTGTTGTATTTCTCTAATTCGATCACAATTTTCTTGCCTTTTCGAGACTTAGGGGCCATTTGAGTAAAAATTTGAGTGAAAAGATTTGGGGTTTATTAAGAAGAAGGGTTTACAGAAGGTTGTTAAGAGGAAGAAGTTTGAAAACAAAGAAGGTTTTCTAAGGGAGAGAGTTCGTGATGAAAAAAGAAAGTGGTGAAGTTTATTTAAAACAACTCTCTATTACAAGAGAGAGAGAGAGAGAGAGAGTAAGTGAAAGAAAGTTTATATTTTATATGATAAGTGATAGAAAGATTTAATTCTCTATTACATGTGAAAGAGAGATAGTGAAAGAAAAGTTTGTATTTTGTATGATGAGTGATAGAAAGATTTGTCTGTTGTAAAGATTTTGTAAAGATTTTTTGAATTATAGAATAGTTGTGCAAAGAATAAGACGTGAATTGAAGTTAGAAGAGGTTGAGGTAAGTGCCACACAATCCAAGTTCAAAGAGGTGGATGTGATGTTGCAGTAGATTTTTATTTATTAGGTAATTGAAAGTTTTGTAATTTGTTAGAACATGGAGAGAGAATGGGTATGTGAGAGAGAGAAATTCGTGTGAACATGTTATGTGCGATGTGATGAGAAAGAACATTTTGGATTTTTGTAACATTATTATGTATTATATTTAAATAGTCCAAAAACTTTTGATTTGATTCATAGAGAGAGAGAGAGAGAGAGAGAGAGAGAGAGAATATATTCTAATTTTTTTATTTTTTATTTTATTTATTTTTAAAATATTTTTGCTTGTACGGTAGACCGCACTGGCATGTGGATGGTAGATTACTTGTGCTTGTGGATCTGAGCTTTTGCAGTTAAATATCGATTTTGTGACCTTACTTTAAACTTAAATTCTAGATTATTTTCAATTCTATTTTTTACTTAACTTTTAATCATCAAAACATAACTTTCTTAATAATTATCAATGTTATCAATATTAGTAATTTAAATAGTATTACCTGACATCAAATAATATTAGTAGTAATTGTAATTATAATGTTATATAATATAATTATCAATATTATATAATTTTGCATAATCTACTATTATCAATACTACAAGTCCAATGCTACATGTCCAATATTCAGCTAGAGACAATGGAAACAAAAAGAATCTTCTACAATTAGCGTTTTCATGTGTGAGACAAAAAGAAAACAAAAAATCGCATTCATCGTGATTATAACAAATTCCAAGAAAAAGTAACAGATAATGACAACGAGAGGAGATGTACCATGAATTCCACAACCAATGAGATAATGACAACATTAACTTTAAAGTTGACTTACAGTTGACAAATAAGAGATTTACACCTTAAAACTATACCATGAGTCCTACAACCAATAACTTCATTTGGTGCCAATTTAATCAAAGTTCTCTTCCTATTTATGACATTTGGCACCAACAACATTACTCTGTGCAATAGCATTTCATTTGTGCAGTAACATTTTCCTTCTCTATTTGCTCATGCATTTATTTCTCTGTTTTCAGAATTGGTTTGTCCAAAAGCTTTTGCAGAGATAGGTAAAAACTTATATACTGTTATTGCTCTTTCACATTCGTTTAATATCATGGACAAGTCATAAATGTATTCTAAATCAAGAACAAGTGATGAATATATTGTCGGGGTTAATACATTTCTTGAATTTGCATCTGCAAATATTCAATCCATCGATGGGAAGATACCATGTCCTGTATTAAATGCTTCAACACATTGAGATCTCCTACACACACACTGTTTAATCACTTGTTATGTCATAGGATTCAATGTGGCTATGATAAGTGGATATATCACGGGGAGAGTAATGGAAAATCTACATCTCATGCATCCAACATAAATGACCCCCCAAACAGTAATGATATTCTCTTTGGCCATGACATTTTTGGCATATTATATAATGCATTCACACATTTACATGATGATGTATCCAATATAGATGAACCAACTTCTCATGCATTTGATGTAGATAAACCAATTTCAGATAAGTTTCATGAATTGCTTGAGTATGCCAAGAAACCAGTATATCTAAATTCAAAATATACTATACTTGCAACTATTGTGCACTTATACCATTTAAAGTGTTTGTGTGGGTAGACCAATAAATCTTTTTCTTATTGTTAGTGTCTTTAGCAGAATTGTTACTTAATGGAAACATATTGCCAAATAGTTACCACAAAGTGAAGAAAACTATTTCAGCTTTAGAGTTGGGATATGAGAAAATACATGATTGTTCTAATGATTATATGTTGTACTGGAAACATAGAGATAAAAATGATGCATGTTTTATGTGTGGTGTTTCTAGATGGAAACAAAATATAGATGGAGATCAAGATATTAATAAAAAAACCTACAAAAATATTGAGATAATTTTCTTTGATTCCTAGATTACAAAGACTATTTGCATATGACCAAACTATTTCTTTGATGAGATGGCATCTTGACTAATGAACATTACGCAAACTTTATACTTACATTATTTATTCCTAACTTCTCTGCTAACCCAAGAAATACTCACGTTATGAAAATTGCTTCATGACCCAAGAAATATTCGATTAGGATTAGCAAAGAATCATTGTTTTGGCAGCAAATGGTTAACATCTGGATCTAGCAGAGAATTTTGGCAGAGAATCGTTGTTTCAGCAGGTCATGTAATCTAGCAGATTAGTATAAAGTTAGTATGACAATCATTGTTTTGGTAACAGATGGTTAACATCAATCAGCAGAGAATTTAATACTCATATTATACAAACCGCTTCTTTAATTGAAACCATCATGACCAAACTGCATGTAAGAATTTTTGTTCCCTATACCCTAACTTCTCTGCTGACCCAAGAAATATTCAATTAGGATTAGCAATAAATAATTTCAATCCATTTAAAATAATGAACGTTATGCATAGCACATGGCCAATGCTAGTGATATCATATAACCTACCTCCTTGGTTTTGCATGATCACACTCACATTACTTAATCCTAGTCCTAAAAATCTTGGAGACAAGATAAATGTGTACATGTAACCATTGGTGGAAGTACTAAAAGAATTATGGCACAAAGGAGTAGACACTTATGATTCTTCAGTTGTTGAAAGATTTAAAATGCATGCAGCACAGAGACCATTAATGACGTCCTTGCATATGTTAATCTGTCTGGAATGAGTACTAAAGGTAGATTTGTATGTCCAGTATGCAAATATGATACATGTTCTGAATGGTTATGTCATGGCCGAAAGTATTGTTATACAGGACATCAAAAATAGATGGAGTCAATTCATTCATTCAAATATGATAAACATTCTTTTAATGGGACACAAGAATTTAAAGTTGCTCTCAAATAATGATCTGGAATTGATGTATTGCAAGAATTAGAAGTGATTGACTTAGCAAGTCCCAATGACATGCAAGGATAGAAAAAATGAGCATATTGTTTTATTTACCTTATTGGGAGAATGTTTTAATTAGACACAATATTGACACGATGGATATTGAAAAAAAATTGTTTTGACGTAATTATTGGTACAATTCTCAAGCAAGAAGGAAAGTCTAAGTACAATTATAAAGTTAAGCTTGATCTTGAAGAGATGAGAATAAAAAATGATCTACATGCAATATGTAAACCAAACTCTATAAGCCTATTTTTGCCTAAAGGGTGTTACCAAATGACCTCGCAAGAGAAAAATGCAGTTCTCCATATCTTTAAGGACTTAAAACTTCTTGATGAGTGCTCCACTAACATCTCCAGATATGTTCAATTAGAGTAGCGGAAGCTAATAGGTCCAAAGAGTTATGACTGTCATATTTTAGTGCAAGAATTTATTCCAATAGCAATTCATGAATCACTGCTAACAATGTTAGCTTTGTTATATTAAAGTTTGTAACACTTTTTAATGTCTTTGCTCTAGGGTACTTGACCAATAAGAAATTGAGCAACTGGAGGCATTGGTTCCACAAATTATATGTGAGCTTGAAAAGATTTTCCCTCCTTCATTTTTTACGAGCATGATACACTTGATCGTGTACTTGACAAGTGAAGCAAGAATTGGAGGACCAGTGACATATAGGTAGATATATCCAGTTCAAAGTTTCATTTTATTATGATCATTTATTTAACATTCATTTTATTTAATAATCATGCACACATGTGATATTTGCTATGTATCTATTGTATGTAATACAATGTATATGTATTTATATATAGATACTTGCTTCAACTCAAATCCTATGTATGTAATAGAGCACAGCTTGAAGGTTCAATCGTGGAAGGGTATATAGCAAATAAGTGCTTGTTATTCTATTCAGGGTATTTAGACGGGGTTAAAACAAGGTTTAATCATCCATCATAGAATAATGACAACTAGTTTGCATTTAGAGAAGATGAGTCCACTTTAAAAACTATTGGAAGACCTTTAGGAATAAGGATATGCATATCTATTAAAAGACGAAAACGAAAAAGAACATCTTGAGTTTGTCTTGATAAGAAATCATTGTAGCAATGCCATTGATATATACTATTTAACAGTGACTCAATCACCTCATTCAGAGTGTAAATATACATTGTGATAATAATATTTATGAATATTAAACTGTAATGTCATATAATAATATATATTTATTATTTTGTATGAAGGGAACATATGCAAAATGTTCATAGAATAAATCGTGGAAAAAAGTTAAATACTTTCCAAATTGACATGCTTCATAGTAAAGATTTCAATACCTAGTTTAGTCATCGTGTAAGTATATTAATAGTCAATCTTTTTAGTGTTATTAATTTCTTCTGCTTACATGATTTCTTTTCTATATTACGAATCCAAAATACTCTAGAGAGATTACAGATGAAGTTAAATAGACTGCTCGTGGACCAGATCCATTGGTTAGAAATTACAATGGGTATGTAATCAATGGATATCGATTCCATGTAAAAGATCATGAGAAGTGCCTCCAAACTCAGAATTCAGGAGTTGTGGTAGTAGTAGACGAAGTGAGTTATACAAGTGCAAATCATTATGGAATATTAAGACAAATCATTCAAGTAAACCATAATGGAATATATATATTTTTGTTGTTTCAGTGTGATTAGGTCAACCTACAACGAGGATGCAAGAAGGACAGATTTGGCTCAACACTTTGAATTTCTCCTATCTGAATCATAGAGTGTCGATTTGTTGGAAGATCCTTACGTGTTGGTATCCCAAGCAACGAAGGTATTTTATGTGGCTGATGAAAGGCATAAAGGATAGCTTGTCATAAAGCATGTCAAAGTTAGAGATGAATTTGATATGGTGATAAAGCAATGAATTAACATCTGACTTCAGAAAGTAACACATCCTCAGACAATCAGGTATCGGACTAATGTTGATGAAGATGGAGCAGATGTATCAACACAGATAAATGATGATAATGAGGTTGGTAGATAGGATGGGATGCATATACGTACGAAATGTAATGAGATTTCTTTACACAACACACAATCATTGATGTCTTTCTCTATTTTATTTGATGTATGATATGTAGTGATATGTCAATAATGCGGAGTAACAAATGGTAACAAGTGCATGATATGAAGTGATATTGATATAATGCATAGTATCAGGTGTTAACAACTGTATGATACGTTGTAATACAACTATAAAGCATGGTAACAAATGTGATTTTTTTCTTATTTATACTATTGACAAAATTTGGTTCTTGATAATGAAAATTTAAGTGAATACTAGATTTAAAAATAATCTAGAAATAATCTAATAAATTGATTGGGTTTAAATTAAGCTGCTAATATCACTCCCAGACAGCTGAACTGCAAAATATTAGTGGCTAATGTGGAAAGCACTGATGGTCAACCGTAAGTGTTTATGCGGTCAACTACGAGTGCCTCGTGCACTTGCATGGCCAACCGTGCACTTGCACAATCTACCGCAAGCACCTTGCACACTCACGCAGCAGACCACGTGTGCTTGTACGGTCTACTGCGAGCTCCTTTTACGAAATATAAGCGAAACCTATTCACCCCTCTAGGTTTCTTTCATATACAAAACACAATATGGCTACTGATTTTGTTGATGTTAAGTATAGTAACTTCATATGGCTAGGAATATGTAGTGATATTAATTTAACATGGTATGTATTGATTTATCTATAAAGCATGGTAACAAGTTGTAAAATTGCATGAAATATAGCAATATAGCTATAATGTATAGTAAAAGTAGTGATTTTTTTGAACAACCTAAATAATGTGCAATAATCATGATGATATGGGAAAGACATGTGGCTGGTATTGATTAAAAGTGTGGAAAAATGTGAGAAATTAAGAACAAGGCGGGTAATGACTAAAAGTGTGGAAAAAGGTGTGTAATGAAAAAATAGGTAAGTAAAACTAAAATTGGGGAAAAAAGTACAGAAAAATTTATCGAGAGACAAAAGGCTGAAAAAGGAGAGTTTTGAAAATTTGTTTGTGAAAATAAGATAGTTAAATGACTAAAACCTAGTATATTTTAAATCTTGATGTAACCAAATATATTTTTAAATCATCCCCTTGAAACCATCAAAATTGTCCTTGCCTCGAAAGCTCTCCTCCCCTCAAACCTCTCAAAATCCATCGAACATTCTAACTCAATCAAACTTATTTTCAATCTCATCCCCCTAAAATCTCTCATAATCCATCGAAAACTCTCATTCAACATATTTTCAACCAAAAATTGAAAGTTTTCCTTCCCTTGAAATCTATACAATCAGCCAAGTATATTTTCAACCTCCAGACTCATTCAAAGATCTCACTCAAGCTCTCATTGAAGCTCTCTATAACATATATTCAAACCAAAAAATCTACAAGGCGAACAATGACTTTGCAAACTTTCATCAAAAGGTAATCACATTTTTTCCATAAAAAAATTCACCCTATTGTGCTAAGTTCTACTGGTTTGTGCTGGGAATGGGTATTTGAACAATTATAAATATGGGACAAACAAAATGATGGATGAGTATTGTAGCTGATCACGAAGAATCACAACCATCCTAAAAACAAGTTTAGTATGAAAAAGCCCAATCATCCCTAGATGTTACCCCAAGTTTAAAAATAAACAAATCATTTTGATTTGAGGTTTAATATTAACACACTGTCAAGTAATTATTTTTTTTTAATTTTTTATTTTGAACAGTTGTTAAAAAACATAGAGGCCCAATGCACAGTCTAGATGTTTGGCACTTAGAAAAAGGAAAGTGTATGATGGTTAAAATGAATGAATTAAATCAACCAATAGGAATCAAAGTATGATCTTTACAGATTTCTTGACTCTATAGTCAGAGTGCATTGGATTGCTCCGATAAACTATAGGAGTTGGTGTAATATACCAACTGAATATAAAGACAACATGTGGGAGATTGTATAGGTATCTAGCTTTATTGCTCAATGACATAAATGAGAATTTAATTCATCTAATTTTATTTCTTACATATTTCTTTTATTTTAATTGTACTCAAAGATTACTTTCAAACCACTCAGAGATGAAACAAAAAAATGGGTTATTGGAAATTTCTATGACAAATGGAAGGGTTTTAAAAATACACTGAAATCAAAGTGGTTTCATGATTTAGTTGGATAGATAAAAATATCAAGAGAATGGAAGATGAAAGGGTTGATCCAATTCAGTATAGGGAGCTTCTTACTTTTTGGTTGAGTAATAAAAGAAAGGTACAAGTTATCAATTTTTTTTACTAGCACTCTATAATGCAATCCACTTATTGTTCTAATATTTTTTCTCTATGCTAGGAAATTAGTAAAAGAAATTCAGAATATCGTGCAAAGTTGACTGATCCACATTGCTTATGATCAAAGTCATTTATCAAGCTCAGATATGAGAACGTATATAGGATTCATATTTTATTTTACTTGTAATTAATTTTACCCATATAACACTTCAAAGTAGTTTATTTTTATCACTACAGATGACACAATCATGGGACGAAACCTTTAAGAGCTGAACTTTATATTACAAGTAGAACATGATCAGATGGCAATTTAGTTTCTATGAAAGCATTAAAAGTTATGGTATGGATGATTATCTTTCAAGTAATTCTAGTTGATATGTTTATGGGACATTGAGATTTGATTCACTTCATTTCTTATAGGAAATAATGAATAGTGGAATGGAGTTTATTGGCAATAAAGAAGGGCAAGTAGAAAGTTCGAATTTGTCTTGGGGAAGTGACGTCATATCTAAAGTTAAAGGGCCTAATTTGAAGGGAAGAATCAAATGTGTGGGGAAGGTTACAATTCCATCATAACATAAATTTGTGTATCCAACTAAACCTAAGAATGAAGATATGACTGTTTTGATGGAACGAATAATAGAACAAAATCACAATCTCACTAATTTGGTGAGCAATGTTCATATGCATGTTTTTATACATGCTAGAAGTGGATAACAAGATGAATTGATGAATCTAGTTAATAAAGCAAGGCTTATTGCTGGTGTTCAGGTACGAATGTCATTTCTCTGATTTTCAGGATAATCTTACTAATTTTACATTTATCTTTGAATAATAATCCTAATTATTTTTATTGTTAGCTTTCTCCAATACCAGATGCTAGGAATGCATATAGAAGCCAATCATCATCATCAACATTTGACTCCATCCCAAAAGATAATATTTTTATTTATAATCATTCTTTATAATGTTACCATTTAATTATATTTATTTCAATACCGGTTTTTATGAATAGATGACATTAAAGATTGTGCATAAAGTTGTCACTGCTATTCAATTATCTGCTTAGTTTTGGAATTATTTGATTTTGATGCTGGGATTGTACCTCAAATTGTGATGGTAACATTTTTAATGATCGAAGTGAACATTTTTTGTTTGAGCATCTCAAAAGACATGCAATTGTGGGACACGTAATCTTTTTTTTTTTTTCTTTTTTTGGTCATATATGTATCCATCATTCTACTTACGAATTAATATATCAATCATTCTCGCAAATTAATACAATCCTTATTACTTTAATATTATTTTTATAATTTTTTTTATTTTATAGTCTCTTAATTTACCTATAGTAATTCAAATCTACATCATCTTAAAAAAATAGTCACTATTGATATCATGTGATAATTAATGATAAAAGATAGTAAATTTTCCTATCACTTGTGTCAACCAACGATAAAATGCAATAACATTTTCTTAACTCTTGTGGTAACCGATGATAAAATACAATAATTCTCCTAATACTTGCAGTAAATGATGATAAAAGGTAATAACTTTTCCTAACACTTGTGGTAACTGACGATACAATGTAGTAACATTTCCTAACACTTATGGTAATCGATAATACAAGACAGTAACTTATACTAATATATATGGTAACCGATGATAAAAAACAATAACTTTTTCTAATCCTTTTCTAACTGATGATAAAAGACAATAATTTTTCCTAATACTTATACTAACCAACGATAAAAGGTAGTAATATTTTCTAATATTTGCGGTAACCGACGATACAAGACAGTAATTTATATTAACATATGTAGTAACCGAGATAAAAGATATTAACTTTTCCTAACACTTTTCTAACTGATGATAAAAGACAATAACTTTTCCTAACACTTGCAGTAACCGATGACAAAAGATAATAATATTTCCTAACACATGTGGTAACTAAGGATAAATATCAGTAACATTTTTTAATAATTGTGGTAACCGATGATAAAAGGCTGTAACATTTCCCACGTGATAATTGACGATAAAAAACAGTAACATTTCCTAATACATGTGATAACCAACGATAAAAAATAGTAACTTTTATCAATACTTTTCAAATCGATAATAAAAGATAGTAACTTTTCCTAATACATCTTACAACCAATGATAAAAGACATTAACTTTTATCAACGATTTTCTAACCGTCAGTATAGAGCCAAGATATGCTCCAACGGTGACAAAAAATATTGGAATGGATCTATCCCAACTGGTGTATAGCCAACTAAAATCCTATCCATTGGAGAAGATTCTACCGACAATTTTAGTGGGTTTTATAAATGGTTTTCATCTATTTGGATAAGGCATTTGTTTTGTAGTGATAATAAGATATTGCTCACACTCATGAATGAGATCATCAACCATAGAGCTAACCAGCATACCACAAGCAGTAGAATCTTTCTTTTTCCATGCTTGGTAAGTCTCTTGATCTCGTCTCTACTGTGCAGTATTGTTAATACCAGGGTCTTGTATGATATAATTAATGCCCTGTAAGGCATTTTGCTCTTCTTGCAAATATCATAGATGTTGCCATGGACTTGTCACCATTGACTTGGTCCATAATTATAGACTTTGATGCCATGTTCTGAATTTTCAAGAGGGACATCATAAGTATTAATGCTCATATAATACACACAATTTTATGTTTAAAATTAACATTTATGATAAACCAACACAAGAGATACATTCAAAAGTTTACTAAGTTCCCAATCATCATTCATGATTCAAGTGTTTGATCACCATAAATTTAATTTAAAGTAACAAAATTCAATAAATTTTAGATGATAATTACTCAAAATTTTTCCAACCTAAAATCTCCCACTTAAATACATAAAATATTTTGAATCATGTCATACAAGAACACCTCTTTTCACATGTATACATGATCGTATAGGCATGCATTTCTATCATAATGTTAACAAATATTTACATTTCAAATTCATGCTTAAAAGGAGAAGAGTTTATATATAACATATTCACAAACTTCCAAAAGACATGATCATAGTACATGACAAGTTTCAAAGAAAAAGATACAAATATAATGTCTCTTCTCAAACCATATGCATGTGAATAATCATTTTGATAAATCTCCTAATGGATGTGAGATAGAGCTATTTATTCTTAAGGAAAATGATGTCTTCATCTTGATTTCTATCTCTTTGGCATTCCATATTTTAATTAATGTGGCTCTAAATGAATAGTGTTATTGTTGACAAGTTATGAGATGACATATATTAAAACTAGAAGAGTGATAGAGATTACTGATAGTAAGCATGCAGGTTATCTAAATTCCATGTTCTAAGTATGGTAGAACTATATAAGTGGCTGAGGCGATACATTTCGGATGGACTGTCGTGCACATTAGATACAAATCCTCCCAGTTTGAAGTAAGTTTACCCTCCAGTTGGGGCTGTCCAGTTGCCCTACTCACTAGAGGACCAAGTCTCTTGATCTGAATATTCTAGTTTTCATTCTCCTGTTATAATATCGGGTTGTTTACCACTGATAAGCTCTCATTCGAGTAGATGTGGTTTCTCATAACTCTGGCAAGATATCCAATCATTCGCATAGCATAGGCTCGCTTAACTATGGCAACTGGTATTATTCTACACATAACTAGTGAATTCCTATTTCCACAGATAAGATCGCTTCGCGCAAGTAAGTGAAGTTGGATGGTGTTTCCCCTATGGTCATTTAGGGTGTAGATTGGTAGGGGTAGACGATTTCGTAGAGTTCATCTACCCAAAGCCCCTTCGCTTAGCCAAGTGCCATTTTGAGGCCTTAGAGAATCATTTAGTTGGCTACTTTGGCAAGACTATTGGCTTGCGGGTAAGTAACAGAGGTGAAACGGTGTTGGATTTCAAGTTTATGGCAGAATTCTCTGCAACTTCTATTGTCAAACTGCTTGTCATTGTCAGAGATAAGGACAAAGGGTAATCCAAATTTGGTGATGATGGACACCCATATGAACATTTGAATCTTGTCGGCTGTTATCTGGGCTAACGGTTCAGCTTCCACCCACTTGGTAAAGAGTCTATGGCTACGAAGAGAAACTTTCATTGCCCGGTTGCTTATGGGAATGTCCCAATATGTCTATCCCCCACTGTGTAAATAATCATGGACTCACAATTGGACAAAACTTGAAGGAGGGTTGGTGAGGCACCGAGAAAAAGCACTGGCACGTATCATATCTCTTGACGTAAGCCTCCGTATCAGCTCTCATGGTGGGCTAAAAAAATCATTAGCGCAATGCCTTGTTTACTATGTTCCTGGCGCCTAAATGGTTACCGCACACCCCTTCATGAATTTCTCTAAGGACGTAGTTTCCTTCTTCAGGTGTTAGGTATTTGATGTAAGGATGAGTGAAGGGCTTCTTGTAAAGAGTCTCATTAATGATGGCACAACGCACAGTTTTATGTTTGACCTTTGCTACCTCCTGTGGGGAGTTCGGCAGTTAGCCATTCTTTAGGTAGGCCTAGATTGGATCTTTCCAGCTTGGTGAGTTGTCAGCCATCATAATTTGCTCTAATTCGTCAATACTTGAGCATGGAAGGCTTTCGATATAGATTATTCAGCTGGTGATGATAGAATCTGAATTGGCAAGCTTGGAGAGTATGTCAGCTCTAGCATTCTCAGATCTAGGAATTTGTTGGATGTTGTCCTTGTTGAACTTCCTCATTACTTCTTGGAGTTTGGTAAGATATTTATCCAACATTGGCTCTTTAGTGTCGTATATTCCCTCAACTTGCTTGGCCACAAACTAGCTATCGATGAAGATATGGATATCTTGAGCTCCTAATAATGTTGCAATCTACAGTCTCGTCAAGAGTGCTTCTTACTCAACTTGGTTATTTGTGGCTTGAAAGTCAAAGTGGAGTGCATACTCTACTTTGAAATGTCGGGACCCATCAAGATGAGTCCAGTACGACTGAGTTGGAAGAACCATCCAAGTACAAGGTCCACATTGGCAGTGAGTTTCCTTCTGGATGGTTATTGGTGGCTTGCTCAGTGAGGTTTGGGAGTGTACATTCGAGAATGAAGTTAGCTAGCGCCTTGCCTTTGATGGAAGGTCTTGGTTGATACTTGATGTCAAACTCATCGAGTTCGATATTTCATTTGATAAGTCAGTCAAAGTTGACTTTTTTCTACAGGATCTACTTTAGAGGTAGATCGGTCAAAACTATGATCATGTGTGCCTAAAAGTATGGATGGAGGCACCGAGCAGTTGTGATGAGTGCGAAGGCCACTTTCTCGATAGGTCTGTAATTAATTTCTAACTTCTGGAGCACTCCACTGACATAGTGTACCAGTGTTTGCACTACAGCATCATATTTTATAAGTGCAAAGCAAAGGGCTCAATTAGAGACAGATAAGTAGAGATAAAGTTTCTCACCAAGGATGGGTAGAGAGAGTAGTAGAGGAGATGAGAGGTATTTCTTGAGCTAGTCGAAGGCCGTCTGGCATTCCAGCATCCATACAAATTTCTGAAACTTCTTTAGCACACAAAGAATGGCTTGTATCTTTCTCCTACCTACGACATAAACCTACTCAAAGTCGTGATTTTTCTTGTGAGTCGTTGTGCCTCCTTTAACATTCTAAATGGCGTCATGTCTACGATGGTTTGAATATTCTTTGGATTGGTCTCGATTCTTTGGTTGGTGATTAGGAAACCCAAGAACTTGCCCAAGATAATACCAAAGGAACATTTGATTGGGTTCAGCTTCATACTGTAGTGTTCCAGGGTCCTTCAAGGTCTGCTACGTGGCCCTCTGGGCTAGTACTCTTGATGAGCATATCGTCCACTTAAGCCTCCATGTTTCTACTGAGCTGCTTGCTGAAGACCCTGTTGACTAGTCACTGGAAGGTTGCTCATATTTTCTTTAGGCTAAATGACATGACTTTATAATAGTACTTGCCAAACTCGATGATGAAGGTCATTTTTTCCTTGTTCTTTGGTCCATGAAGCTTAAAGAGCTAGTGGCTAATGAGTTGTCCACAAGTTTGTCAACTTTAGGAAACGGATAGGTATCTTTTGAGCACACTTTGTTGAGATCAGTGAAGTCGATATGCATTCTCCATTTGCCATTCACTTTTTTCACCTTAATTACATTAACCAACCACTCATAATATTTTACTTCCCTAATGAAGTTCGTTGCTAGCAATTTTTGTACTTCTTCTTGTATTGCTTATTGGCATGGCGTTCTAATGTAAACATCTTCTTTTTCTATTTTATGGGCTTGCAGCTAGTGTCCACCGTTAGCTTATAAACAATTATCAATGGGTGGATCCCCAACATGTCTTAGGGTGACCAGGCGAAGGCTTTGGATTGTCATCATAAGCACTTGGCTGTGGCTTCCCGGAGATATGTTAGTAGAGGGACTCCGATTTGAACAATTTGACTGGGTACATTCGGGATCAAGACCTTAACCACCTCTTCACTGGGCTTAGGTTTAGTAACTTTTTTGATATCATCTTTGAGTTCCATAGCTTCTATGGAGAGGTTCTTCTTTTTCTTCTCTAGCACTGAGGTGCTCGAAGGGTCGGGATCGTAGTTGAATGTTCCAATATAGAGAGATGATCTAATCTTTACCTTCATGTGTTTGTTGCCCAGCAACACTTCTAATCTATCTAGGCTAAGGTGGCCTAGGATGGCGTTTTAAGGGGACAATAGTTTGACTACATTGAAGGTGGCAATGATGGTATTGTGGTTGGGTGGCATTCCCAAGGTTACTGGGAGCAAGAAAGTGCCCTCGTGGTATAGCCACTCATCAGAGAGTCCTGTTAAAGATTCGGTGTGGGGTTAAAGATATGCTTGGCTAAAACCCAATTACTAGAAGGCATTTCAATAAAGGAGATTACAGCTCGCCCTTGGTCGATGAAGACTCTTTTCATGATGTGTTGGCACATCTTGGCAATTATGATCAATGGGTCGTTTCGGTTCAGGTTCACCCCTACTAGGTCGTTATCTTGAAACCAATCATCGGTCATTTTCTCTTTTTTCCCTTTTTTGCATATGCAGTGAGAACTTCCCCGGATGTGGGAGTCTCAATCTTCCAAAATGCAAGTTTGATCCCTGGCACGGTTTGGAAACTACTACGCTGAGGGGTTCATCCCCTCACCTTAGGCATGGTTTTATAGGCGTCATCTCTATTCCTTCCCTTTGGCGGCACGGTGACACGAGAGAAAGAGAAAAATGGGGTATCAAAGTTTCTTTGAATAAATAGTCAATCCTTTCTCACGAATGATACCAATCTATTAAAGGTGGGTATAATCCACAGATAAATTGCTCTATTAACTTGAGCGGGGAATTGATGCTGATGTGTCCACTAGATCTTCGTCGATGGAAAGTCCTACAAAATGCTCATTGGAAGTGGTCCAGCAGAGAAAGCTCTGATAGTCAAGTTAGAAAGAGTAATAACGAAAGAGAGAATAAATTTAGAAGAGCCATTGTTTTTTCCTCCTAAACCCCTTGGTGGGTCACCTTTGCTGAGTGTATATAGCATATATATGCATAACAAATCTCTCATGTGTTTAGGGGTGTAAAAATTATAATTATCTTATAAAGAGATTATGAGAGATTTTCCGAAATTATAGAAATTGTAATAAAGAAATTTTAAGAGATTTAAGATTTTCTAGGATTAAGAAAGGTTCAAGCTATCATAAAGATTTTCTTTTTTATCGGACAAAATTATAGGAGATCTATATCTCATGTGATTATGATTTTGACTTGCTCAACAAAGATATTGATCGGTAATTACTTAATGGAAGATCACTCGGTAGTGATCTAGAGGTTTAATTAAGAAAGTTTGATCGAGCACCTGCTTGGTCATCTTGAGTGTTTACCAAGTGATCACTTGACAATCTGTAGACTTTATAACTATGGTTTAGTGGACTTGTTAGTTTTTGAATTTTATGATTATGGATTGTTGGATCCTGTACCATCAAAATAATTAAAAAAATTATTTTAAAATAGAAAAAAAAAAAGAAATGAAACAAGAAAAGTCAAAATTGCACACATCTGCTTTTCTCTTCTCGATTTTGATCCTTTTCTTTCCACTAAAATGACGCTTTCGTCCCTTCAATTAAGGAAATTCTGTTTCTATACTATAAACCCCGTCCTGCGTCAACATAACTATGTAAATGCCCCTTCCGCGTCGCGTGGAATCCATTGTTTAGTATGAAGATTGTATCATTAAATTATTTTTTGAATAGAAATTATGAGTTAAATTTTTAAAATTTCATAAATGGGAGAATATCACTTTTACAAAAATTTAAAAACAAAAACATAAACATTAAGATTAAATATTTATATTAATTTGGCTTCAACTTATACAAATTTATATTTTCCACCAAATCTTTTATTTCAATTAAAATAAATTATAATAAAATAAAAATATATTGAGTTTTTTCAAACAACCTAATCATCTTACTTGACACATGTTACCTAGAGTTCAAGTAATTCTTTTATTTATTTTCCAAATTAGATCACTAAATTTACCATCTCATGTGATCCATTAGTATACATTGCCACAGGCGGTTTCACATTGGAACTTAACTTTGAGGAGCCATACCAACATCATAGAAACATTACGATTTAATTTTGAAATCAAATTCTTTATTTTTAAAACTAAAATCAAAATTTTTAAAATATCATGAAAATAAAATTTAAAAATGGAATCGCAAAAGCTATAAAAAAATGACATTGAAATTATAAAAAATTGGAAGTGATCTAAAATTATCTATTCTAGAATTTGTAACTAACAAAAGCCATCACTTATTTTTTTCCTTTTTGATACGGTTCTAATTCAATTCTGAATCATGATGGCGTCCACACAATTTAATCGGCAGTCCGACTTGTATTGCACTTTGCATTTACACTTTGCAATTACTTTTCTAAAAAACTCATATATTAATAAATTCATAAAGAACTTAGACTTAACAACCTAGAGGGGAGGGGTGAATAGATTGTTGGCACTTTATGGATTTTTCTAAAATTGAGATGCAAAAATGAAATGTACTGAGAGAGGGAAAAGAATATTCGACACTCAGATTTGTAGTAGTTCCACTTTTCCAGTGTACATCCACTCCAGGTTATACTTGGAGTTTGTAATCCACTATTTGATTCACAACTAGTACAACCAATTAGATTTCCAAGGTCCTAGTTAAACCTTACAAGTGTTACTCCCCATAACACTCACACTAGATTTTATAGCTTTAGCAAAAACTAACTTGTCTCTTACAAACAATCTAATCCCAGATCAAAAAGACCCTCATTTCTTGACCTCTTATAAGATTATAAAAGAAAAGTTGAAGCACAATCTTGTGCTTTAATGCTCAGATGAAGACTTTATAGCCCACAAAATAAATACAACACTCAAGGAAAAAAAAATAGAGAAGACCAAGAGTGTTATTGTATAATTAATATGTTAAACATTTCCAAAAGATTATTTGATCTTCAAAAATGATTGTATATATAGCTTCTCAAGATGTGTTGACCATTGGAGTTCGTTTAATGTCAAACTAGCCATTCAGAGGTTGATGAGAGTCATTAAATGATCTAATAGCTTTTCTGAGAACTAGCCATTACTTATGTCATAGTTGACTACTCTTCTTTGCTGGTAAACAACAATTTGAATTTCGCCTATGTTCTTCCATGAGTGAGTCTACTATTTCTTTCTTCATAGTTGACTTCTTCCCGACTTAATTCTATGAACAATTCCAAGTATTAGTACTCCAACCTTCAAGGATCGGTACTCGTCACTATGCTTCCTTTCGATTCTTTGGTGAGTCGACTACCTCTATCCATGCTAGTCGACTACATCAATACCTTAGGTCAGTTTTTGGACTTCAATAATGATAAGGATCGATCTCGCAAGTCCGATGATTGGTACTCATCTTTTGAGACTTGACATATTTGACTTTCTCATTTTGATGACTCGACTGGCACTTGAACCTTCTTTAATGTATGTGCATTGTGCATATATAGAGTGGCTGAGTGCATGTGGCATAAGACTATGGGCATATGGCATTTGTCATGTGGCATTATGCTTTAGGGTTGCTTGGCACTAAAACATGTGAAGTGATCTGCCTGGGAGCATATATATACAAGTTGACTTCCCCTTCTATGGTAGTCGACTCACCCATGTAAAATACATGGGAGGATTAATCCTTAAACATCCAAGGATCGGTACATCACCTCAGGACTTAGAATTTTTCTAAGTCATGATGAGGTGAGTCAATTAAGGTTCCTCAAGTCGACTGGGCTAATTGCTTAATGCGAATAAGTGTGTTGTGACCTAATGCAATAACTTTGTGGCATGTTAGTACTCTTGTCATATTCATGCAATGCTAGTGCCATGCACATGCCAGGCTAGTGTTATACTCGTGTCATACTAATACTATGGCTGTACCATGTTAATGCAATGCTTGTGTCATGCCAATACAGTGCTTGTACTATGCCATGCGGTGCTAATGCCATACTAATGCAGTGCATGTGCTTATGCTCATGGCTCATCCTCTCTTGGTATATGAGTCAACCTCCACTCATATGCTACAAATAGCCTTAAAGTCTAATAAGTTGTTCTATGTCCTTAGCACTTATCATTATTTAGGTACATAAATCTAGGCATGTGCTTGCTTAGTTTCTCTATGTCCAAATCAAATGAGTCGACTTGGTGTTCTAACCAAGTCAATTGATGCCAATATGTAAGTGCAATGTAATGTAGTGGCATGTGTCCTACATGTGTTGTGGCATGCATCTTGGCATGTTGTGTGTGCCACATCCTATGCCTTCCTAACAATGAAGCTAACACATGTGTGAGGCCGAACTTGTAAATGTAAGTCAACTTGATCTTTAGGAGGTCAACTATAGTGTGTCATATTCTCATTTTAACTGTTATTATTATACTTAGGTTAAGTTTATGAGTTGACTAAGTGTTTGAGTAAGTTGACTAGTGCACTATGTCGGTTTTACTTAGACTTCTGTGTACTAAGCAAGTCGACTGCTACACTGATGTAGTCGACTATGCTTATTGTAACACCGACACTACGGTGTCCGTATTGTACTCTCATTCTTGAATTTAATAAAATAATCATCAATTTATATATATAGAGAAAAATATTTAATTTTATTGATTTTCGATTTTGGGGTTTTTTTAATCAAATTTTTTGTATATTCAAAAGTACTCGTATTTCTGATTCGTAATGTGGGGATATATTTTTCATTTATTAATTTAATTATTTACTCAATTATTTATTTATAAATCTATTAATATAAATATATATAATAATAATAATAATAATAATAATAATTAAAAAAAAGTAAGGAATTAGGGTTAAAACCCTAATTCCTTTTCTTTTTCACTCTCTCTCCGTCCACCGTTTCACTTTCCCCATTCCCGCGACCCGTCGCCTCCCCCATTCCCTTCCTCCGCCTGCCACCGCTGCAATCTCCCTCCTCTGCCACAGACGACCGTCAACCACCGCCCTATTCTCCCTCTCTCTCCCTTCGGTTCTTTCTCTTTCGTTCTCTCTACTCTCTCCTTCCCGCAGCTCTCTCCCTCACCCTCGATTTCGCTGCCACCGCACCATCATCAACCACCCAATCACCGTTGCCGACCAGTCTCTCACTCTCCCTTTCCGTTCAGCTCTCTGCCTCTCTCTATCGATCTCTCTCTCTCTCTATCCTTCGTGGTCTCGCGATTTCTCTCCCTCCACCTCACGCGCCTCCACTGCTCTACCACCAACCACCCCCCACCGATTACTTCTCTCTTCACTCTTCCCTCTCGGTTCTTCTCTCTACTCTCTATCTCTCTCTATCTTTCTCCATCTCACTCTCAGCCTCGCGATTCGCCTTCTCCCTCACTTGTTCGATCACAATCTCCTTCCCTTTCTCTTTCTTCTCTCTATTTCTTTCTTTCTCTCTATCTCTCTCTGTCCTTTCTCTCTCTCACTGACCCTCGATCTCTCTCTTCCTTCTCTCTCTATCCCTCACAGTTTCCCTCCTCTGTTCGCTAGACCGCGAACTGCTCACGATTGAGAGTCTCCTTCAACCATCGCAGGAGCTCCAAGTTAGTGGTAATACATCCCCCGAAAACCCTAGGCCCAAATTGCACTTCTGCGCAGGTCCTGGATTGAGTAGAACGAAGCTTGGACTACAGGATTGTGAATTGCGAAGACTCTAGGTGAGAATCTCTAACTCACTCAGTTTATTTGAATGAATTTAGGATAAATTTAGGGTTAGAAGTCTTGTATGCGTTTGGAATGTATACTTGATTTGATTTGAATGCATTTCTGAAGTTCTATAATTGAATGTTAGGATTGAGTTTATGTATTTACGTAAATTAGACTGTTTGATACGGAAAAAACATGCTAAGGGGTAATAGAATCAAATTGAATTGATTTGAATGGTTTCTCTAGAGTTTAATTCAAAATATGCATGAAAGTATTTGGATTTAGGGTTGGAGCTTAAGGATTGATGCTTTCTTTTACATTATAGGTTGTTTTGCATATAGGTAATTCAAATACAATCCATGTATTATGAAAATAGACTTCCTTACGTTGAAAATGATATATACTTTGAAACATTTGGATGAGAATCGGAAAGTTTATGATTTTTCAAAGAATTTCTATTTTGGGAGAAGATTTATTATTTTATGGTTATTTTCTATCTTGAATGAACTTTAGGATTGCATTAGACTTGACTTTCAATGGTTACTTATTTATAAATGAAATGCAATTGATAACATTAGAGTGTATTCATGAATTGAAGAATTGAGATTTGTACAAAAATTAGAGAAAATGGATAAACCCTAAAAATATTTGGAAATTGGTGACGTAATTATGATTTTGTATTAGGAAAGGTCAATTGAGGATCGAGTAAGATTTCATTTGATTGAATTGTAAGTATATGCAAGTGTATATGGGCTGAAAAGTGTGGTGTTGTTGATTGAGCATAATGGGATGTTATTGTGTGCTAAAATCACCTTAAAGGCCAAGGAGAATGGTAGAAAGTGTGTGGAATTTTTGTGGTGCAATGGTGAATGTGCATGGATATAATTGAAGTCGAGGTATGAGAAATATGTGCATGTGTATGTATGATCAATGTATGTGTATTATATTTGTATGTCGAAGGAGAAAATTTGATAAAAAATAAATATGTTTGTATGCAGACTGTTTTGTGTATGCAAAGGTTGGAATGGGAGGCATATATGCTTGGTGATGATACTATGAAGAATGAATCTATGGAATATAGAAGTTGTTGTTGGTGATGGAGAAAAAGGAAGATGAAATACGCATATTTGAGAGAGTATTTAGCATGCTGGAGAAAAAGGAAGATGAAATACGCATATTTGAGAGAGTATTTAGCATGCCCTAATTTTGGCCTAGATATAGGGTTAGTTAAAATGCTAACTAACTTAGTAATTTTTCAATTCATGACATATGTGATGTGTTACAATTGTAGTGACCTGCTTGGAGACCGATCGAGGGGAGCACAGTTTTGACACTTGTTGTGCATTGTAGAGAGTGATTGACCCTCCCGTATACTATGAGTGGGACACTAATCTCTTGCATGAAATAGTGAAACCTGATTTTATCGTGTTTTTAATAAAACATGCTTTTGATATGCATTGTCTCGACGTATGGAATTGAAATTCAAATCTGTTTTGTGATTATTGGAATGTTGTACTTATGTTTTCTACGATTATGCATCCATGTTTGAAATAAAATGAAATTGTGCCATGATTTGAGAAATGGAATGTTTTCTATTCTACCATTGCATTGGTTTGTTGAATTTAAATGATTTCGATGAAATGTATTGGCATACGGATTTGAAATGTTTTGATGAACTATATGGGTTGGATGCCTACTAGTTATGAAATGATATAATGATATGATTCTTACCTGTGAGACGTTGTGTCCTTGTGATACTATGATGATGACAGTGATGATTCCGTAGCTACGAAGGGCGTTTGTAGAGGCACAGGTTGCTTGGATACACTTTGGCCAGAGGTATCCGCAAACGTCGTGATTGTGATATATATATGGGTCCGGTTGAATCATGTATTGGGAAGGTCCGTCAGCATAGGCAGTCTAGCACCAGGAGTTGCTTGTACATGATTGTGATGTTCCGTATGGGCCCAATTGAACCGAAAGGGGAGGTCCGTCAGATATAGGCGGTCTAGCACTGGGAGTTACTTGTACATGCCAACGTCGGGGTAGAGAGCGACTTTTGAATATTTATGCATAGCAAAACCCTCGATGCGTTTGTCCTTGGTCATGGTTGACCTTTGCCAGGATCCTTTCGACTTGCTCTAAAATGATACTTGATTTTTAAATGGATGCATATGTGTATGATATCGTGCGATTGACAAAATGATTTCATTTTACTGTGCATATCATGTTTTATTGAAAAATGTAAATTATTGTTTACGAATAATTTATTTGACACTCTAATGTTTACCTACACTATTAGTACTTGAGATTAATCCCCTCACTCACTGAGTATCTGCCTTGATACTCACCCCTCTTCTTTCCCTCCCTCAGACAGGATTGTTGTGCTGGAGCGACACTTCAGATTATAGAGTTCGGGTGTAATTGGTGTTCAGAATGGTGAAATCTTAAGTTTAATTTAAAAGATGAATTACGTATTTTATTTTCGACCCTGCGAGGTCATGTTGAGGTCCGTAGTTAGACGTGTACTTAATTTGGGATGACTGTATAATTTATGTATATTTATTTGCGAAACTCTCACATTTCATTTGCATTGAGGCAATTGTACGTATTTGAATGATACTTGAGAAAATTATTGTAAATTGTATAAAAACTTAGCCCCGTTCGGTGTGGTGGCTGCTCATGCTCTAGTTGGGCATGACAGTAGAGGTCTGTGGCTAGGATTGCTGATAGTTTATTTAGCCTGGCATTGTCCTGGATGTCTGCTGTGGTTGGTGGGTTGTTGTGAGGCCGGGATGGCCCCTTTTATTTTAATTACAGGATGATTTTGAATTTTACAGGATTAAACAGGTTTATTTGTGCATGGGAGACCTCTGATTTATGGGGAGGTTCTGTCCGATTTTCTGTAAAAATACAGCTGGCATCCAGGGCAACAGGCGGGGCAGTTCATGATCCCGGTTCAGGGCGTGACACTTCTGCTGTGAATTGCCTATATATTTTGCATCAAATCTAAACAATTTCTAACTTCAATTAATTCACTCTTTCATTGGTCCAACATATTCTTTTCTCTATAATACATATTAAGCTCATCATTTACTCATCATCAAAACTAATTTTGCCAACAATCTTCACCTTTTTTATGATGACAAAACTTAGGCTAATGAAAGATGATTCTAAGTATTTTTAGAGATGCATAAAGTTCTATAGGGATCATTACTCTCCCTTAATGTATGCTTCTATACTCCCCCTCAATCTATGCACTTAGGTTTTCACTTTGCTCCCATTCATCCTACGTTTCTCCCATATTTTTTCCTTTACATTCGTATATTTCATTCGCATACCTATATTTTCATTTCTATATTTCTCCCTCTTTTTGTCATCAACAAAAGGATTAAACTAAAAGGACAAAAAAATAGCCCAAGTTTAAAGTCATTGACCTATCAATAGAGTAAATCAAACCTAAACTCCCCTAAGTCAATGTTTAGGAGTGAAGTGAGTGGAATAGATGACATGTAAATCAATTGCTAGTGTGTTTATGATAGTATGAAGTGTGCAATGAGAGTTTGAGCATGTTTAATAAAAGTAAAGGCTTAAAAGTATAACTTCACACCTAAACAAACATTACATGGTTATCAAAAGCAAGTTTCATTACAACCGCAACATAGAATGTCCATAGAAATTTTAGTTCAACCAAAGCATCCATAAACAGTCCATTACAACTATAAGTTTCAAGACAAGTAACAAAGGAACATGGAATAAAGATAGTGGCACAAGCAGATGTTAACAGCAAACAATAGAGATAACAAGGATCAACGTAAACAGCTAGTAGTCACAAGCAGCAAGTATACATGAATGTAGGATCTCAAGTCATAGCTCCTGTGGTGGCTCATGTGATGGCTCATATGATGCACCCCTAAAAAGCAATAGGTCCACTTTTTCTTCTACCCTATTTATCTGTCCTTGTATACATGATATATCACTTTGCATTTTAGAGAGTTGGCATTGCATAACATTATTCATTTATGCATATAGTGCCAAAGCATATCTATTGAGATTTGTTAAGAGTGGAGAGTTTGAGTGCTGGTATTTTCTTCATAAAGAACAATTGTGAGTAATGAATGAGGTTCAATAGTATAGATTGAGTTGATTGATTTGGTTCAGGATTTTTAGGAGTATCAGTATCATTTTCTTTAGCTTCTCTATCTTGGTCCTTTTCTTTTCCTTTTCTCCATTCCCCATCAATTTCTATCCATTTGGCCTTAAGAAAAGAAGAGGCTCCAATGCTTATTTTGGAGTTAATCTCAACTCCAATTTCTCCAAACAGGTCTACTGCAAGCCTATGTAAAATGTCTATGATCATTAAGAAATATGGAAGATTTTCTCTATTAGACTTTCCTATGACTGTCATATAAAGAGGAATTAAAAAGTGAAGATCTAGATTTAATCCCTTCATCAAACAAGCCATTAACCAGAAGTCATCTCATGTAATTATAGCGTGCTTTGTTCTTCTAAGTCTCAAACAATAAGATACTATTAGATGTAATATCCTTTCATGAAGATCTAAAGATGAAGCTCTGTTATCCACTTCTTATAGAAGGGCATTTTTTTAACATAATTCTTGTATCATCTATGAGTCTAGTTTTCATATATTCTTTATATTTGTTGTATGGTATCCATTCTTGTCGACCTAAGCTACATATGATTCTAGGTGTCACTACTATTGGCATTCCTCTAATGTATGTTTTGAACATGCATCTCTTCTCACAATCTTGAATAACTATGTCACTTTCCTTCCTATCTTGTTTGTTTCCTTTAAATTCTCTTATATTATTATAGAATAATCTTATAAGTCTATCATATGACGAAGAGAATGGCAGGATAAGACTAGGAAGACATACTTGTTTAATGTGTTTTCCATAGGGAAAATTTATGTTTTCCAAAAATTCCCAATCAAATATACTAGAATGAATAATACCCCTAGAAGAAAACCTTTCTTCAAAGGACGTTGATCTCTAGATAGAAAATCCATGTGGTTGAATCTTGATGAGCTACCTGCCATGGTGATGGACAAAGTTTCTTTGTAAGAGAGTTATTTCTATACTTCATAAGTGATTTTGGTTGACTGAAGTTTTTGTTTTAGAATAGAAAGTTAGATTAGGGAGGGAGAGAGTATTTGTAGGATGTAGATAGAGGATATGAGTGTTTTAACCTAGATTTTTCTATTTATACCTGCAAGGATAGTCGATTGTTTCAACTTTTATCCTAAAATTTTGACATCTGGTAGTCGACTCATTTTAGGGAGGTAGTCGACTAGTCAAGTTTAGAGCTGCTTGTATAGTGGTGAGTATCAGTACTTCATCTTTGAAAGAACGGTACTTGATAATATTCATGCCTTATTTTCACTAAGTGTTGAGGGGTAGTCGACTTTGGGGATTCATATAGTCGACTTGCAAAGTTTAGAACCTATGCCTATCGTAATGAGTATTGGTACTTCAATAATAAAAGATCAGTACTTAGCACTATTTCACCTATTGTGAATGACCTAGTTGACTTGCTGTCCAGAACTAATCAACTATCAGTGCTTGGGTGAATGCTTTACCTTAGTGTCATTGTGGTAAGGATCAGTACTTGACCTTTCGAGTACCGATATTTATCACTATTCATGCTATATACCTAGGTGTTAGTCGACTACCTATCTCATAGGTCAGTCAAATTTTTGAGTTTGAGATCCTTTAATTTTCTGTTATCCCTTTGAGAGCTAGTCGACTAGCATTGTGAGCAAGTCGCCTCGTCTACTAAGATGTTCAACTAACATGTATAAACACTTACAAATTCAGCACAAAATCAAATCGAAACGTACAAGCAATCATCAATCCTCAAAGTTTACCTAGTTCTCTCCTTAGCCTATAAAACCTATTTTTATCTAGAGGCTTGATGAATATGTCAGCCATTTGCTTGCCTATTTTTATGTACTCAAGAATCACATCTCCCTTCAGCACATGGTCTCTTATTAAGTGATGCCCTTTAATGTGCTTGGTTTTTAAGTGATGGACAGAATTCTTAGTTAAATTAATAACACTAGTATTATCACATGTAGTCCAAGTCTAATCCAAAGTTCTTTATCTTATGCTTAATCCATAAAACTTGAGCACAACACTGTTCAATAGCAATATACACCACCTTAGTGGTTGAGATCGACACACTATTTTGTTTCTTAGAAGACCAGGACATCAACATACTTCCAAAGAATTGGCATGTGCTACTAGTGACTTCTTATCCACTTTTTATCCAGTAAAATCTGCATCAGAGTATCCATAAAGATCAAAAGATGATCTTTTGTCATACTAGATACCTAAACTATATGTCTCCTTGATGTATCTAAGGATTCTCTTCACTGCAAACATATGAGATTCTTTAGGACCAGATTAAAATCTAGCATATAAGCACACTCTAAACAAAATGTTAGGCCTAGAAATTGTAAGCTATAATAGAGAACCTATCATGCTTCTATACAACTTGGAGTACACAGGTTTTTCCCCTTCATCCTTATCTATCTTCAAAGTTGTGACCATAGGTGTTGCACTTCCCTTGAAATCTCCTAAGCCAAATTTCTTCACTTGCTCCTTAGCAAACTTAGATTGATTAATAAAAATTTGTTTCTCAGATTGCTTTATCTATAATCCTAGAAAAATAGTTGAGTTCTCCTATCACGCTCATCTCAAACTCAGCATGCATGGCTTAAGCAAACTCTCGGCAAAGGTCTTTGTTGGTAGCTCCAAAGACTAGGTTATCAACATTAATCTGTATATTTCTTTTCTTTTTCTCTTAATGAACAAGGTTGTATCAATTTTGCCTCTTTCAAACTCATTCTCCACAAGAAAACTACTCAACCTTTCATACTAAGCTCTAGGAGTTTGCTTCAGACTATACAATACTTTTGATAGTTTATATACTTGGTCTGGATGCTTAGAATGTTCAAAACCTGGTGGTTGCTCAACATATACTCTCTCCTCAATGATTCCATTCAGAAATGCACTCTTCACATCCATCTGAAATAGTCTAAAGTCCATAAAACAAGCAAAGGCAAAAGCATCCTTATTGCTTCTAATCTAACCATAGGAGTATAGGTCTCTTCATAATCTATCCATTCTTCTTAACTATATTCCTATGTTACTAATCTTGCCTTGTTTTTAGTGATGGTACCATACTCATCTAGCATGTTTCTAAACATCCATTTTGTACCTATAATAAATTGGTCTTTTGGTCTTGGCACTAAATCTCAGACATTATTCCTCTCAAATTGATTAAGCTCTTCCTGGATGGCTAATACCCAATTCTTATCTCCTAGTACTTTATCAACCTTCTAAACTCTATTTGGGATATAAAAGCTACAAAATCACACTGATTTTGCATTGCTGATCTTCTCCTCACACCTGAGTTAGCATGACCTATAATGCTTTCAGAATTCACAGCCTTCTTTAGGATGTTTAATTTCTTACTCTTGAGGAGTAACTTCTTCTTCCTCAGGTTTTAATTTTATTTTAGATGATTGCTCATGAGTATTTTCATTATCTGTATTTTTTGGCATCTTAATTAGCTCATTTAAGACATCATTATCCAAACTCTTTTTGCCTATATTATCATTTTCATCAAATTCTCTATGGATTAACTCCTCAACCATCATGGTTTTCTTGTTATATACTCTATAACCTTTGCCGGTGGTTGAGTATTATAAAAATATACCTTCATCACTTTTAGTATCAAATTTGCCTAATGAATTCCTGACATTATTCAACACATAGCATTTACATCCAAATACATGTAAGTAAGCTATATTTGGTCTTTTACCTTTCTAAAGCTCATATGAGGTTTTCTTAAGGATAGGTCATACTAAGGCTCTATTAAAAATATAACAGGCTGTATTAACAGCCTCTACCTAGAAGTATTTAAGCAAGTTATGCTCATAGAGTATTGTTCTTGTCATTTTCTCTAAATCCTATTCTTTTTCTCTACAACCCTCTTCACAGAAGTCTTACATTATTCTGTCCCCAAACTCCTTCCCATGTTCACTTTTAATACTCTTAATCGAGTACCCTTTCTCAATTTGGACTTTTCTACAAAGTTTGATAAAGGCACTACTTGCTTCTTCTTTCTTTGCCAGAAATAGCACCCATATATATCTAGAATAATCATCTATGATCACAAATCTATAGTGCTTTCCCCCTAGCCTCTGAGTTCTAGTAGGTCTAAACAAGTCTACATGCAGGAGTTCAAATGGCCTACTGGTTGTACTAACTTCTTGGACTTAAAAGATGTTCTTATGTGCTTGCCTTTCATACAAGCATCACATAGCCTATCTCTTTCAAATCTAATTTTGGACAACTATGTCTTTCTTGACTAGTTTTGATATCAGGTCCATGCTTGCATGACCTAACCTCCTATGGCAAAACTAGGTATTGTCATGGCTGACTGCTATGAGACATGTCTCCTTTGAGAGTCCTATATTATCTAGATTGATTACATAAATGTTTCCTCGCTTAAACCCTCTAAATCTAATCTCTTTGCTAAACTTATCAATCACTTTATAACAATCAAAATCAAACAAAACAATATATTATTTATCACACAACTGACTAATGCTAAAAATGTTATACTTCAAGCCTTTAACTAATAAAACATACTCAATAAGAATTGGAGACATATCTATGTTGTTAAAGACAATTTTTCTTCCTTTAGAGTTGTCTCCATAAATAACTTTGCCTACGTGCTTTTCTTTCAAGTAGCTAAACCTAGTTACATCTCATGTCATGTGCCAGGAGCAGCCATTGTCCAGGAACCATATGTTCATAGATCCTTCAACTTCCAAGTAATTTTGTATAGGTCTTTGGTACTCAAATCCTTTTTGGTTCAGCTTAGTTAGTCAAGAAATTCTTTCTAGCTATTTTGGGCACCCATTGCATTATGATTTTTCTAGATACAGTGCTTCTAATCCAGCATCCATTAGTTGTGTGCCCTATTCTATGACAATGTGAGCATTTTAGAATGTTGGTAAGCCTTTTATTTTTTATTACAGTTGTCTTCTTCCAAATTTTATGGTGCTCAGCTTTGTGTCTCATTTTCATGCATGCATGGCATCTGATTTTGACATTGTTGGGTCTTGAGCTGGGCACAAAGAAGCTGTAAAGCTTCTTTTGGGTCTTAGATGGGTCATATCCTATGCTAGCCTTGTTATAGACTGCTTTTAGGGCATCTAGTATTAAATCTAGTTTTTCTTGTCCCTACACAAACTTATGTAAATAGAGAACTTAATCTTTGATTTTTGCTTTTCTCGTCTTTAAGTTCTTCTTATATAGTTGGTAATTCAGGACTTCCTTTTTCTGTAGTAGTAAGCATGCTTTTTAGATTTTATAATTCAGTTTCTAGTTCCTTTGCTCTCTCTGATTCAATTTCGGCTCTAGCATGTGATTCATTGTTATTTACTTCAACATATCAAATTCTTCTTTTAATTTATGGTTATCTAAAACTAACATATTCTTTTCTTCTTCCAGTTTAGCAATATGCTTTCTTTAGAGACGTATTTTTCTTAGTTATTTTTTTTAAGATCTCTAAGGGTTTCTAGAAGTGTTTCGTGCAATTTATGAGCAAACAGTTCATCATTAGAATCTAAGGAATTTAAATTGTCAAAGTTATAGAACTTACCTCATTATTTTGAGAGTCCTCCAATGCCATGAAGCACAAATTGGCTTGTTCTAGCTCAGCTTCCTCATCACTCGAGTTACTATCTTCATCACTCCAAGCAGCCAAGGTCCTTTTCTTTCCTTTCTTTTCCTTCTTCTCAACCTTTTTGAGTTAAGGACATTTTGCTTTTATATGTCCAACATTTTTGCATTCATAGTATCGAATCTCATCTTTATTCTCTGACGTTGTAAGCCCAGGTTTGCTTTTGTTTCTCCTTCTTCTCATCTTTTGAGAAAATGAGTTTTAATAATGAGAAAAAGAGAACAAAATTAATTTAACTGATGAGCAAATAGGTTAAATAAATGAAAATTTAATTTGGAAGAAATTAAAACTAATTTAAGAATGTTTAAAGGTAGATAACTCAATTGCAATACTAAACTAGCCGACTCATCCGTGAACCAAGTCAACTTGCTAAGTATAGAACAACCTTTAAGTATTGACAGAATGTTAGACAAGTCAACTCAAGGAGAAATCAAGTCGACTTACCATATATCACAAGTAGACTGAACTTAGACAGTAGACTAGTCAAGTCGACTCACCTAGGGAACCAAATCAACTCAAAGAACATTCTATGAAATAAGACTAAGTTGAGTCTAATGATCAAGACGACCTGCCCAAAACACAACTTGACTCATTCAATTAATGTAATAGTAGAGTAAGAAGTTTCAAAATCTTAACGATAAAAAGTTTAAAAGGTCAACAATCAAAATGAAAATAGGACAAACAGCATTAAGATCAAGTCAACCTAATATAGTCATGAGTTGACTCGCCGCACCAATACTTAGACAACTTTTGCGAAAATCAAGTTATCTCATAAACTTAGGTCACAAAACACTAAAACATGAGCCACACGAGCCATGACTCATATTGAGACACATGTTAGGGACTTAGAGCTTAAATCATAGACTAGGCTAAGTCAACTTACAAATGGCACAAGTTGACCTGCACATCCTAGACTTATAACCTTTTAAGTGAGAGGCAAGATATATAGTAGACCTATACATGTGCAGCATGTTGAAAATCTTAATGGACATTATGCATAAATCAACTTGCATATGTTATAGATTTCACAGAACACTCCACTGATCGACTACAAGAAACAATAAGTCAACTTATATGATCTAACATAGAAAATACACTAAGTCAAGTTGCACCAAGTCAGCCTGTCACAACAACAAGTCAACTTGCATGAGCCTCAATACAAATATACTTAAGTAGTGTTAAATACAAGTCAACTTGAAAACATTCCAAGTCGACCTGCATGAACCACGAAGCAAAAATATGTAAGTATCAACAAGCCCAAGTCGACCTAAAGTATAAGACAAGTCGACCTGCACAAGCTTCTCAATAAAAATTCTTAAGCAAAATGAAGACCAAATCGACTTGGAGAACAACACAAGTCAACCTACACAATCCACTATAAGAAAATGCTTTAAGTTTGATGAGCAAAAGTTAACCTAAAAGCAAGCATAGGCTGAATTACATGAGCAACAAAGTAAAAACATCTAAGCAGATTGCAGCACAAGTCGACTCAGCACACATGTGTTGTTAACTTGCACTAGTCTTGGTTTATACAAAATTCAAATCTCAGTCGACTCAAAAGAAGAAAAAATCAACGCAATATGAGTATCAACTAATTGTTCAAAAAAACTGTTTGAACATTTAATGGAGCTCGACCACTCTCATGGTTATATTTTTGCATTAGTTGAAGCTAAACGGCTATTTGTTCATCAACATTATAAATACAACACTTTGTTGAATGAAGAATATATTTGGAACATCCGAGATTAAAAAGCGATAATCAATTTTTCATCAAGCACCTATTTATTCCATTTTGTACTTTCTGTCTAAGCTTTAAAGATCACATCTAAAGTTAAAGTTTCAATTTGTATCTTTATTTCACTTCAAAATCCTTGTAATAAATCAAAAGAAAAAAGGCTCTTTCTAGGCTAGGGGTAAAGTGTCTAAGTAAAACACTTAGAGTTTGATAGCACCTACTGAAAGTTAGTGGTGAGTGTTTGAGTAAAACATTTGTATGGTCTGACTAGTACCTGAGAGACTAGTTATATGTATTATTTTGGTTAAAAATAGTGGTTTAGAAAATTCAAGTGAAGTCTTGAAGTTCACTTATATCAGGAAGGTGGAACCACTATAAATATTTGTGTTGATTCTTCTTATTCTTTGCTCAATCTCTCTCTAAAAACCAAAAAAAAAAAAAAAAACTTAAAGTGCCAAAACAACCTATTCACCTCCTCTAGGTTATTATAAACTATTTCTTCAATTGGTACCAAAGCAGGTTTTATGGTGAAAAGGCTTAACAATCTCATAAGAAAAATCGAAAATGACACTTAATGGTAACAGTGTTCCATTCAAAACTTGCTCCACCAACAAAGCACCATTCTTCAATGGAAATAATTACAGCTGCAATAAGCAATGAATGAGAAACTTCATCATTGTCCAGGAAAAGATAGCCTAGGAGATCATAGAAGAGGGAATTGAATTCCCAACTAAAGAAATCAATGGAGTCAGAGTACCAATGAAAATAAAGAACATGACTACAAAAGAAAAGAACACTTATAGAGCAAATTGTATGGCAGTCAATCTACTCATCTCGTATTGAGTTTGAATGAATACAATAGAATTTCTTCCTATATAACAGCTAAAGAGATATGGGAAAGATAAGAAACCACATTTGAAAGAATGAATCAAGTTAGGAAGAATAAAATTAGGATGTTGAAATAGGAATACGAAGCATTTAAAATGAGAGATGGTGAATCTATGAAAGATATGATCACCAAGTTTAATACCATCACCAATGAGCTTAGATTGCTAGGAAAGAGAATTAGTCAAGAGGACATAGTAGACAAGGTTTTGAGGTGTATGCCAAAATTATGGGAAAATAAAGTGACTCCCATCCACTATTTTTTCAAATAGTACAGAATTGATTCAAAGTTCAAGTTAGACCTATTATAGTGTTTCTCCACAAACACTAACTTCCCAACTTAACACATGTTGATTCTCTCTCTCAAACCCAGATTGTGAATCCCTTAATGGTTTTTGAAACTTTCAATACAAGAGAATAATAGTATTACAAAGAATTAGGCTTCAATCCTTGGATGTAACAAAATTTGAGCTTATAGAGGTTTACACTCAGGAAAAGATGAGAGAATGAAAAACAGAGTGTATATTTTAAAGAAACAGAGCACTTAATTCATTTGTTGGATAAACATTCAATAGTTCATCAAAAATCTTTCATTTGCGATCATCTCTTTTTGTTTCTCCTTTACTTCAACATATATAGGTGAATTGAAGAAACCCATTGTGCGCTGGTCGAATTCGAATGTTTATCATTAATACTCTTCACTGGTTTTCATTTAATGTTTTGTTCATTGCTCTATTCCTTAGCTTTTGCCACCACAGTCGTTAACCAATAAAATATTTTGCTTTTGCTGTATAAGAGTGGTTAGACAAAACGAGCACCATAATTAGACATTATATGTTCTGTTAAGCTTGGTTGATCTGAGTTAATCATACGTGTATTAAGCAATCGAAAGCTTAGCCATTTCAAGATTTGAGTTGTGGTTGCATTAGGTCAACATGACAAAAGTTCCTTAGGTCGACTCAGTTTTGAAAACTTCTATCCATTTAGACACATTACATTGATGTAGGTCGACCTTTCTACTCTCTTGGTCAACTCATTAAAAGACATAGGCCGGCTTATCTTTTATTCATGGTTGACCTATGTTATATAATGTTTGAATGGTCAAGCTTAGACCAACACATGCCTTTTTTGGGGCGACATATGTAGTTGTAAAAACAACTTAGCTTAGGTGTAGTCGACCTATGCATTTTAAGGTCAATTTATCAACCTTCATGGGTCGACCTTGGTTTTGAATTTTCTTAGAACTTTGATTATTGGGTCGAAAAGATAGTTCTCAGGTTGGCCTATATCCATAGGTCGGCCAATTTAACTTCTAGTGTCAACTAATTAAAAGTTATTCGACCTATCATTAAGTGGGTCAATAGCTCAATGCAATTTCATCATCAAAGGTTGACTCATTTAAGGATAGGTTGACTTATTAAAGTTCCT
This sequence comes from Dillenia turbinata, assembly GCA_037126225.1. Taxonomy (NCBI): domain Eukaryota; kingdom Viridiplantae; phylum Streptophyta; class Magnoliopsida; order Dilleniales; family Dilleniaceae; genus Dillenia; species Dillenia turbinata. Next base: position 6,717,622 of record JBAMMX010000017.1, read on the forward strand.
AGGTCGACAAGTTTATTCTTGGGTCAAGTGAATGATTAGTTGTAACAAAGAGGAGGTCGACATGTTTTTGTATGGGTCGACTTGTCTTTTAATGTTGGTTATGAATAGGTTGACTTCCCTTTTGTGAAGGTCAACCTATGGTGAAACAACCTATTTGTGCTAAGTGATCTCAAGTCGACATAGTTGTTCAATTGGTCAACCTGTGGCTTCAATTGGTTGACATGTGAGCTTATTTGGGTTTTGCTTATGTTCCTAGGTCAACATATCATGTGAGCCTAACCAAAGTAGGTCAACTTGGAGTAGGAGCAGGTCGACGTGTTGTGACTCATCCTAAGAGTCAACTGATCTCCCGTCGATAGGGCTCTTCAATTGGTTGCCTTGAGCTTTCAATTGGTCGACATGTTTGTCTTCATATCTACTTGTGCCTCTAGGTCGATTTGCTTGTTTTCTAGTCAACATGTTTTTTGATTTCACTAGGGAAAGTCGAGTTGATCCATGTATGGGTCGACTTGTCTAAGTGTTATCCTTTTTCTATTAGTGCAAGTTTAGATTGACATGTTTTACTCTAAGGGTCAACCTGATTTCATTCAATCCTTAACTATAGTGAAATACATTGCCCAGGTCGACAGCTCGTTCCTTAGGGTCAACCTGTTCAATTTCAAGCAAAATATTCAAAGTTTGTGTAGGTCAAATGATCAGTTGGCTTAAGCAAAGATGTTCAAGGGCTAAACTTTGTTCAGGTCGACTTATTCATTCAAGAGGTTGACCTGTGTATGTCCCTTGGTCAAATGTTCATTCTATAGGTTAACAAGTAAAACTAGGGATGTTATGGCTTGGGTCGACATATTGGTCTATGTGTTCAACCTAAATACTTTGGTAGGTCGAACGAGCTTATTTTCCTAAGGTGTAAACCTTGATAGGTCGACTTGTGCAACCAGTAGGTTGACTTGGACTTCTAGTGCTTGATTGCCTATGTATTTTCAAATTGTTTAGCCTTTGTTTCTTCCAATTATTTAGCATGATCATCGTTAAAACACCATTTGTATAAGAATTTTAAATATTAATTTGGTATATTAAAATATTTTGAAAATGAAAAAATATTAATATTAAAAAATTTACGTGTATCCAAGGTGCGAGACTCTTTGACGGCTGAAAATTTGGTGACAACAGAGTTTATATTGACATAGACAACCCTAGCCCCAATAGTGTGTTAGGGGATTAGGGCTGAAGGGTCTTAGGCTCAAAGAATCAAAAAGGATTTTAAATTGCATTTAGGGAATTGGGCCTGGGGTCCAAATAGAGTTGAAATACGCAGGTAAATGGATTGGTTTATGAATGTGATCTGTATCAGCTCAAACCCTAAACCCTGCCAACTGAATAACCTCATTCTCCTTACAAACCAATGTCTCACTCCGACTCCGACATAGAGAATGGCTCTGATGTACCCGAAGAATTTACTTACGTGCAGGTTTTTTCTCTCTCTCTCTCTCTCTCTCTGTGCGTTTGATTCATGTAAAGCTAAAATCTAATGCATTTTTTGTTGTCTATTGTAGGGAATCCATCAAGAGGAAAAGATCAGAAAAGTTGAGAGAGAAAATAAAGCCAGGCTAGTTTCTCTGATTTACATTTCCCACCTTTTTTTAATCAAGTTTTTGTTTCAATTGTCGCCTTTGGGGCCTGTATGTTGTTGCTTAACAAGCATTCTACATCAATTTTTAGAAATTAGGGTTTTGGGGGTTGGGATTTCTTCTTAATGGCATTTGAGCAAATGGGTTAATCAAAGAATTCTCCTTGATCTCTTTCTCTGTGCAAAAGAATTTTGGAAATTGATATTTTTGAATTTTACATTGTTAGGTTATTTAAATAAGTTTGGATTGGCTTGCAAATTATGGAGATCTGATAGAAAATTTGGGGTTTTAAAATTCATATCATATCTAAACTTAGGGCGGTTCAAGATTGTGTATTTGGGCTTTTTCTTGTAAAAGACATTAATTATGTGAAAGGAATCACTGCTTAGTTTTACAGCCATAGCTAAAAAATTGAGCTGATTCCTGCTCCCCACCCTCACTTTGCTTTTTGCTTTAACTTATGTTTTCTTCTTTTTTCTTGTCTGTTACTTTCTTTATTTCCACCCTATTTTTTGGAAGGATGGGAATCGAGGGAAGCGGGTTACATAATCCTCTATTTGTGTCTGGAATGATCTTTTACTTCTTCTTCTTCCTCTTGGAAGGGAATTGGAGGGCATCGGGTAACCTCTCTTTGGAAACTCATTCCCTCCAATTAGGGGGAGTCTATCTTTTAATGAAAACTTTAAAAAAATACTAAAATTTGCCTCATCATTAATTTTTTTTTTTTTTTAACATCCAATGAAGAGAAGGAATATTCCATCACAACCCTCGCCTCCCCTCACTCATAGGTTAGTCTCTCGCTTTTCTCTCTTATCTCCCAAATCATTTACTCTGAATTTGCCTAGCCCACTACCACTTTTTCTATGTTCACTGCTTCTTTTCCTTTGGTTGTTTCTTTTGAATATTTTTGCTGAATCAAAGGTGTTCATAATAAGTTGACCATCTTCTCCTTCTTTATTCTTAGAGTGTGAAGGTTTGGAGCATTGTTTTCTGTATCTTGGGAGGAAGATGGGATAGTGGCTTTTAACAATAGTCTCATTAAGCTTTTATCTCTGTAGCGATATTTTTGATGTGGATGTAGAGCATCAATAGGATTATTATGGTCTTAGTTTTCCTTTTTATACTTTTTCTGCATGCGGTTGCTAAGCTTTTGGATAGCCTGTTAGCTTTTGCTTGATGTTGTTGATATTGTAGGGTGTCTTGAGTATGTATCATGTATTTAGCTCGCTGGATCAGTTTGCACCCATGGGCACCTTCTAATCATTTCATTCCTTGCTTTCTGGCTACAATAATAGTGAAGGTCCCAGTTCGCTACCCTTTTTGATGAGCAGCCTTATGGCTGTCTGACCTTTTGGCCAAATAGATTGTCTCTATGGTTAATGGTGTATGGGTAATTGGCAAGACTTTAATACTATCAAAATGGGTGACCTATGTTTATTGATTCACACATTTGTTCGATGAAAACAACTTTTTAAACATTCATGCCTTTCCCATGACTATGTTTGGACTGCAATATGGGAGTGGATTCCGAAACTGTTGTGGAACCTGGTTTCCTGTAATTCATTTTTATGTCCAATTCTCATAGCATCAAACTTTTGGTGTTGTTAAGTCTAGATACTAGCACTACTTTCCATTTATGTCTAGATAGTAGCCCTACTTTCCATTTTGGTTGTCTTACACATTTTTCTTCAGTAATTAGTTGTGGGTGTCAAACTCAAGACAATACACTTCTAGAGAGGTAAGGAGTTAGATGTTTTTGTATGGAAGATTCATCTGCAATAGATGCTTAAGCTGAAAACATGGTGAGATCACGGCAGCATTTGGTTGCAACCTCTTATGGGGCTGTTCTCCTCTAATTGTTGCATTTAGTGCTAAAATCTGTTGTCATAATGACCATCTTACACTCATTTATGGAATAATTTTGTAACTGTTTGATAAACCTTACATTTCCATATCAAATTTTTTGTCATGGTTGATAAATACTACAAATGGAATAAGAAAAAATATCACATCACAAAGAGATGAGATGAGGAAAAGAAAGAGTCGGTTTCCAAACACTCCGAAGCTTGTGATAATAGTACATTGGCTAAAAACAAATTATTGGATTCCCCTTTCAGGCTTCCTAAATAACACCTTGTTTGGCGACCCCATTTAAATTATTAAGATGATGAACTGGTGCTTGTTTGGCATTAAAGTGGCTGCATAAGCTCCAAATTATTGCGAAGCAATTCAGTGATAATGTGTCTGATTGTATGAATCTGTGAAGATGTAAATTTTTTTTATAGTGATCGCTTGTGTTCTTAGCAAAGTTGCTAATATAGTGTCACCATTTCTAGAGTATGCTTGCCCTATATGGTGTGTGCCTATAATCTGTATGTGGTGCGAATTCTTATACTACACTGTTGGTTGACTAGCTTACACTTTTACCTGGCTGTGGATATTCAGAATTACTCAGCTAGGCTCACTGTTCAGCTATTTCATTGCATCTTTTTAACTGAATAATTTTGACTTTTAGCTTGAAATAATAGTCTCCTTCTATAGGGTTGCCCGTGAAGGAAAGGAACGTCGCAGAAAATGGGCACAAAGGAGAGCAGGAGCATCAGGAGAAAATAAGGAAGCAAAAAGAGCCAAAGAAACCGAAGAAGTCAATGATGGAGAAGAAAATGAATCTGATCAGGACGCTTTGGGTACTGGAGGAATGCTTCCAAGTGACATAGTCAAACTGCTCGCAGCGCGTGAAAAGTATTTCCTTCACCCTCATCCCTGCGGTGTTTGTTTGCACATAAGGATGGGCATGCCACGTCTGCATGTTAATGTGTTATTATTTATGTTCATCTCGAGCTTGTATTTCTAGTCTGGGGTCTTAATAGAAGGAACTTGACTGCAGGCAAGTCTTTTCGTCGGACTCTGAGGACGAGAAAAGGCCCGACAAAAAGCCTACCTCAAGAAAGAAGAGACAGCCTGAGAGCTCTGGGTAAGTGATGTGATTGGATTTTGTACCAATTGTTTCTGGTTTTAATTGAACTGAAGTATCCTCTATTTCCTCTTAAAACGTGACATGATTTGCAGGGAAGATACCGTTATCTTGAAAGACATACCACCTCCTCAATGCATAAAGAATTCCTTGGACTTCCTAAAGAAAAGGAAAATGCAAGTTCCCAGGTCATCTTCAGTTTTGAACAACTCTAATAAAGCTTTGCGTCTTCTTTCAAACACTGGCTTATTGTATAAGAAATGATTAAATGGCAAAATATGTCAACTTACTTTGTCACTGATAAATAGGCTAGGGCTCTTGGATGGAATGTCACTGCTGTTTGTATGGAACTATCACAGCTTACGCTTTTGTATGTGTAATTTATCTCATATTCAGTCTTGCAGGGCAGACCATGGGCCTTATTTGAGTGAGTTTAGCTCAGATGAAATTGGGTCAATACAAAATATTATTAATGTAATGATAATTTTAAGTTTTTAAAAATAAATTCGACTCTTATTTCTAAAATTTTACATCTTTTATTAAAAATTTTTCACTTTAGTTAAAAGATTCCATTTATGAATGAAACAGAGATGTATCGTCACAAATTGAGTTTGGCTTGGATTTTTTCAGTCACTGCCTCTACATGGTCCCATGAAATCCCGAGTGCGACCCATCTTGGGTGGAGAATTGGGGCCAGAAAAAAAAAATGAAATGGCTTGAGATATGGAGACTCCATGGTTGATCTTATTGATTTAAAGATGTGCACATTCCTAGTTTCACCAAAGGCAGATATCAGTCTTTGAGATTGGATTTTTTATGTGCAATACAGTTATGAGTTTAAAAATAATACAAGTTGTTTGGGAGTTGGGAGAAAAGTTCATGTGCGTAGTTGGGAACGATATGTCGTCTAAAGTAGAACACAGAAATAACATAGATAAAACATCCATGGAAGAAGAAAGTTTGACGGTGGCTGTTGCTGCTGCAATTCGCACGATAAGAAAGATTGTGGTAATCGGCCATACTTTCTCCACCAGAGAAATAGTAGTTGTATTAAATAAATTTTGAACCAAATGAACTGTATACTATAGTCTAAGTAAACAGATTTTAACCGATTTATAGAATTGGAATCAAATCAAATAAAATTGATCCATATTATGAATACTAGAATCTATATCTATATCGATACTGTTGGAGATGGATCTTGACTCCATAGATCTGACTCCTTGTGACTTGGACGGATACTCGATGAAAATGTTTGAAATCTGTAAAAGATCATCAGAAGGTGTTCCAATGAGAAAGGCTCTGACGCTCAAATCAGAAAGAGCAATTTTCGAAAGAAATGAAACAGAGAGAGAGAGAGAGAGAGCGGATCTCCCTGTGACTTATGTGTCGAGTGTTAAATCTGAAGAATTTACTTGGATTTCAGTATATCAAAGATTTTTATACGAGGAGTAGTGAGAGCTGTGTGCATTTGGGGTGCAATAACCCTAGTTTCCTTATGAATAGATTTGAGGATTTCATATTTCAACCACTTGAAATTTGAAATCGTTATCATTTAAAAAATTTAATTATATAGAGAGATTCTTTCCCTTATATTCGCAAGGATTATATTCACGAGGATTTCTTTCCTTGTTTAGAAGATAAGTTTCGTGTTGAGATAGAAAACCAAATCAATGTAAGATTCGGTTGAATATTACCATTGATCGATGGAAGTCGAAATGATCGATCCCTTAGGTGGCCGTTAGCCATCGATTGAATGAAAGGAGGTGACCGTTCGGATTTACCGAATGTATTTGTGAATCGGTTGGTCCATTCTAATCGGTCAGCCAATCTATTTGTTGTTTAGTTTAGGAACTGAACCCCTCATGACCATGAGTATTAGGTCAGGTCTTCAGTCATCCGAGTATTATACTGATTGTTATTTGGATCATGTATCATCATTTGCCTCCAACTTATGATATCGATTTGCAAAATAGGCGCCATGAGTGATGCTCATTTCTTGAGAAGATGGAGAGGCGTGAAGGCTTATAATGCGATACGTATCCCTTGAGATCATGCGAATTGTCTGCAGTATATTTCTTTTGATATGAAATTAAAGCGAGTGGGATACGAATCCTCCTTTTACCTCAACTATTCCATCTTTTCCAGACGTTAATGTGTTCAACCCTCCACCTAATTTAATTCGGAGTTAATGTGGTATGGGAAGTCAAGGAGATGTAAATCTTCCATTTATTTCACACACTTTTCGCGATGTTCCATCTACCCCTAGTAGCTATAAATAGGGATTATAGGATCTCATTCTGCTTCAGAAAGTTCAGTGTGTTCATCCGCGTCTAAGAATTTTCTCTCTTATGAGAGTTATTTCCCTTGAGGGATTCTTGATAGGTTGCTCCGACTTCGCAGAGCTTAGTAGTATGAGTTATTTCTATTGGTGTGAAGTCTTGTCAAGGATGGGAACTGTTAGCATGAGGGTTCGTCATGCCATTCAGTGTTCAGATGAAATGATGGGCTCTGTCGACGTTCCTGTTGGGGTTCTTGACTTGAGTGGGGAGATTAAGATAAAAATCTCCCTTCGGGTTGAGTTTCGTCGTGTGGCTTGTGTTATCTCTGGTCCGATGATGAGGAGAGCTTAGTTGCATGTAGGGACCCGGGGATGTCTGAGGGTTTGAATCCTTATGCATCCTCACAGTCTATTTGTGGCCATCTCACACCCTCCTTACCCTATTTTCTACAGTATTCTTGTCTCAATAGGGTTGCAGATTCTATTTAAATTTCTTTTTACTGTTTCTAAAATCTCTACTGTTGTCAAATGATCGAGGTGTTGTAGCCTCTTTGTTTAGGATTAATGCAGTAGATTCCTTATGTATTTCTTTTCGATATGATCAGTCAGACTAAAGAACTTGTAAAGTGTACCTACTCATGTTATCGGATATGTATTCATCATATGGAAATAAAAGAGATTTATTTCGCTTACTTATCATTTGTCGTTTCTATTTGAATTCCTTCTGTATGTTTTCTCGTATGATGTTACTGTCAAAATGTTCATGTGATCGACCCATTTGTGCGAACGACACAAGAGTTGAACCTACGCTTGTCTGATTGGCAAGAGAAAGTATGCTTAGTCTGTCCAACGACGTGAGCTCGATTGGGGAGACAAATTTTTTCGATAGGACAGGGCGACAAATCCTCATTTAGAGAGATAGATCCCTTCAATAAGACGGAATGACAGAGACCTATTCGGAGAGATAAATTCTTTCAGTAAGACATAACGACGGAAGCCTATTCGGGGAGATAGATCCCTTTGATAGGATAAAGTAACAAAGGCCCATTCGGAGAGATAGATTCCTTTGATAGGTCGAGACGACAGAGACCCAGTCCGGAAGATAGATCCCTTCAATAAGACGGGGCAATAAAGGCTCATTCGGAGAAATAGATCCCTTCGATAAATCGGGACGCCAGAGGCCCAGTCAGGGTGATAAATCCCTTCGATAGATAACAACCGATAGGAGTGAAAATATTAGGAATCAATCGATAAGACAACCAAAAGGAAAATCGTGGGGAGCTTACCCGATAAGAAGTTCTTCCATCAATGGGGAATGATGTGACTTACTGATAGTAGATTCGTAGATTCTCTGCCGTAGGTTCTCCACATTCCAGGTCCTAGGCATGACCGATTCGTCTAAGTTATTGAGACAATAAACCCCCAGGCAAACCACAAAATGTATCTGATAGGGACCTTTCCAGTTAGAGGCCAGCTTTCCCCTAGGTTAGGGTTAACTGGTGGCTTCAGCATTCCTTAGCACCAAATCGCTTGGTTTGAACGTTCGACTTCTGACTCTCCAGTTGTAGTACTATGTCATTTGCTACTGATATATAGCCATTCGAGCGAATGCGGATTCTTGTAACTTGGGGAGTAGATCCAATTGTTCTCGCAAGGCGGGCTCATTTCTTTTGGAATCATATAGCGAATGGATCTCGATTTCCATAGATATGACTACTTCACTCCCGTACGTTAGACTGAATGGTCTCACCGATTGCTCTTCGGGGTGTGGTGCGGTACGATCACAGGATACTGTAGAGGTCATCTACCCATCGTCCCTTAACTTCATCCTACATGGTCTCTACCCCTGATGTAACTTCATCCAACATGGTCTTTACCCCTGATGGATCATTTTGTTGGTTATCTCCGCAACTCTGTTAGTCTGTGGATGAACAACCAATGAGAATCGACAGCCGATTTGAAGTTTTTCGTAGCACTCTCGAAAGTTGGCATTGTTGAACTGTTTCCCATTGTCTATTATGAGGGTGTGGGGTATACCGAACCAAGTGATAATGTGAGTCCACACGAACGATTGAGCCTTGGCTGCTGTTATCTGGGCTAGAGATTTGGTCTCTACCCATTAGGTAAAGTAGTTAATGGCTACTATAAGTAATTTCTTTATCCAGTAGCTGGTAGGAACGGTCCGAAGATATCCATCCCCCATTGGGTGAACGGCCATGGGCTCGCTATAGAACTGAGTTCGGTTGAGGGTAGCCATGGAACCAAAGAGAAGCATTGGCATTTGTCACATTTCTTGACATAGTTCTCTGAGTCAACCTGCATGGTTGGCCAGTGGTACTCTTCACGTAGGGCTTTATGGACCAAGTTTCAAGCCCCCAGGTGACTGCCACATATTCCCTCATAGATTTCTCTAAGGATATAGTCTCATTCTTCTGGGGTCAGACATCATAAGTACAGGTGAGAGAAAGACTTTCGATATAGGATTCCAACAATGATCACATAATGAGCAGCCTTTCGTTTCAGTTTGGCTACCTCCAGTGGTGAGTCCGGCAGTCGGTCGTCTCTCAAGTATGTTTCAATAGGATCTTTCTAACTGGGAGGCTGATTTGTTACAAAAACCCTTTGAGGTTCGTCTATACTGGGGTGTGGTAAACTTTCAATATAGACCGTTTGACTAGAAGATACCGAATTTGAACTGGCCAGTTTGGAGATTATATCGGCTCGTACGTTTTCTGATCGGGGAATTTGTTACATATCAACTCTATCTAGTTTAGCTATCATCTCACGCAGCTTGCTTAAATATTTGCCTATAATCAGGTCTTTAGTCTCGTAAACCCTTTTGATCTGTTTAACAACCAGTTGACTATCGATAAACACCTGAATGTTTCGAGCTCCCATGTTAGCTGCGATTCGAAGTCCTGTCAACAAGGTTTTGTACCTATCTTGGTTGTTGGTGGCTTGAAGTTGAAATATAAGACATTCTGCTTTAAAGTTGTCCAGACCCATTAGTATGAGCCCCATGCCACTACCTAAAGAGTTTGAGGATCCGTCGATGTGTATTGTCCAATTTGGTAGTGATCATTCTTTAGGGTTATCAATGAACTCGAGTTCGATTGTGATCGGGAATATGTACTCAAGAATGAAGTTGGCCAAAGTTTGGCCTTTGATTACAGGTTGAGATTGATACCAGATGTCAAATTTGTCCAGTTCGACACTCTACCTGATAAGATGGCCGAATGTGTCTCTTTTTTGGAGGATTTGCTTTAGCGGTTGATCAGTAAGCACCACGATGGTATGAGCCTGGAAGTACGGTCGAAGGCGCCTAGCCGAGATGACTAGGGTGTATGCTATCTTCCCGATCGATCAATAATTGACTTCAAACTCTTTAAGTATCTGGCTGATGTAGTAAACTAGCTTCTGAGCAGTTAAGTCCTATCTTACAAGGATAAAGCAAAGCTCTCGATCAAAAATAGATAAGTATAGATAAAATTTCTCACTAGGAATTGGACGGAAGAACAGTGGAGGAGTCATGAGGTACTCTTTGAGTCGTTCGAAAGCCATTTGGCACTCAAGTGTCTATATGAACTGTTAGGATCTCTTCAGAGCGTTGAAGATAAGTTTATACTTTTCTCCGACTTTGAACATGAATCAGTTTAGAGCCGATATCCGACCAGTGATGCGTTGTACCTCCTTCAGTGTCTGAGGTGGTGACATGTACAGAATAGCTTGTATTTTCTCTAGATTAGCCTCGATCCCGCGATTGGTGACCATAAAACCCAGGAAGTTGCTAGACGCGATACCAAATGTACACTTGGTTGGATTCAATCCCATGCTATAACGTTCAAGCGTCTAAAAGATTCCTTCGAGATCAACAACATGAGCCTCAGCATCTGTGCTTTTGATAAGCATGTCATCTATGTATGCTTTTTCATTTCAGCTGAGTTGATTCTTAAAGATTTCATAACTAACTGTTGAAAGATTGTTTTTGCATTCTTCAGCACGAAAGACATGAGTCGATAACAGTACGTACCGAATTCAATGATGAAATTTGTTTTCTCTTCTTCTTCCGATACCGTTTGCATTTGATTGTACCTTGAGTAGGCATCCATGAAACTTTTGGTGGTTTAAAGAACCATCTACCAGTTTGTTGATGTTCGGGAGGGAATAACAATCTTTCGGGTACGTTTTGTTGAGATCGGTGAAATCCACACATATCCTCTATTTACCGTTGGCTTTCTTTACTAAGACCATGTTGGCTAGCCATTCGGGATACTTGACTTCATGGATGAATCCAGCGGTTAGTAACTTTTGGACCTCTTCTTGGATGACACGTTGGCGTTCGAGGGTGAACACCCCTTCTTCTATTTAACTGGTTTGTAACCGAAGTTTACGGTTAGCTTATGAACAATAGCTGAAGGATCGATCCCAGACATGTCCTTGGGGGACCAAGCGAAAACTCTGGAGTGCCATCGTAGACAACCGATAATTACCTCTTGTAGGGACATAGACAGGCTAGCTCTGATTCAGACGGTTTGAGTAGGATCATCAGTTAGAGGGATCTCAATCACCTTTTCCCTCGACTCCGGTTTATTTACTGGCCCGATGTCGCTTCTGAGTTCCAGGGTGTCAATTAGAAAGTTCTTCTATCCGTCTCTATCCGCGAAAAGGACATAAAGATCGGGGTCACTTCGAATAGTAGCAACCCCTTTCGATATTCTAAACTTCATCTTCATATGTTTAGTATTGGGTAGTGCTTCCAGCTCATCTAGAATTAGTCGGCCAAGGATCGCATTGTATGGTGAAAATAGTTTCACCACATGGAAAGTGACTTTGACAGTTGCATAGTTAGGACGAGTTCCTAGAGTCATAGTGAGGGGGATGATTCCCTCTGGATAAATGCATTCATCGGATAATCTCTTGAGGGATCCAGTTAGGGGCTGAAGGTGTGAAGAGTTAAGGCCCATCCGATAAAAGGTGTCCAAAGTGAGGAGGTCGCAATCCGCACCTTGGTCAACGATGACTCTTTTGACTATGTAAGACCCCATTTTGATAATAATAACCAAATGATTGTTACGACTAGGTTCGACTCCGATTAGATCGTTATCATCGAATTCGATAATTGATATTTTTCTCTTGACTGTAGTTATGTTTTGCTTGGTGACAAAAGCTTAGTGAGAAAGACTGGTGATTAGTCTGGTTCCCACAAATGGCGTCAATCTGTTGGAGGTGAATCCTGACTCTATGATCCGGCTCCTTGTGATTCGAATGGATACTCGATAAAAGGCTTGAAACCTATAAAAGACCGTCGGAAGTTGTTCCGGCGGGGGAGATTTCGACGTTCAAGTGTGAAAGAGCGGTTTTTTTAAAAAATGAAACAGACAGAGAGAGACAGAGCGAATCTTCCTATGACATGTGTGCCGAGTGTTTGAGTCCGAGAAACTTATCCCGGATTTCGGTGTATCGAAGGCTTTTATATGAAGAGCAGTGAGAGCCATGTGCATTCAGAGTGTTACAACTCTAGTTTTCTTACGAAGAGATTCGAAAATTTCGGAATTCAACCGTTTGAAATTTAAAATCGTTATCATTTAAAAAGTTTAATAATACGAGAAAATTCTTTCCCTTATCGATTATAATCGCGAGGATTGCATTTCTTATCTAGAAGGTGTGAAGAGTTAAGGCCCATCCGATAAAAGGTGTCCAAAGTGAGGAGGTCGCAATCCGCACCTTGGTCAACGATGACTCTTTTGACTATGTAAGACCCCATTTTGATAATAATAACCAAATGATTGTTACGACTAGGTTCGACTCCGATTAGATCGTTATCATCGAATTCGATAATTGATATTTTTCTCTTGACTGTAGTTATGTTTTGCTTGGTGACAAAAGCTTAGTGAGAAAGACTGGTGATTAGTCTGGTTCCCACAAATGGCGTCAATCTGTTGGAGGTGAATCCTGACTCTATGATCCGGCTCCTTGTGATTCGAATGGATACTCGATAAAAGGCTTGAAACCTATAAAAGACCGTCGGAAGTTGTTCCGGCGGGGGAGATTTCGACGTTCAAGTGTGAAAGAGCGGTTTTTTTAAAAAATGAAACAGACAGAGAGAGACAGAGCGAATCTTCCTATGACATGTGTGCCGAGTGTTTGAGTCCGAGAAACTTATCTGGATTTCGGTGTATCGAAGGCTTTTATATGAAGAGCAGTGAGAGCCATGTGCATTCAGAGTGTTACAACTCTAGTTTTCTTACGAAGAGATTCGAAAATTTCGGAATTCAACCGTTTGAAATTTAAAATCGTTATCATTTAAAAAGTTTAATAATACGAGAAAATTCTTTCCCTTATCGATTATAATCGCGAGGATTGCATTTCTTATCTAGAAGGTGTGAAGAGTTAAAGGCCCATCCGATAAAAGGTGTCCAAAGTGAGGAGGTCGCAATCCGCACCTTGGTCAACGATGACTCTTTTGACTATGTAAGACCCCATTTTGATAATAATAACCAAATGATTGTTACGACTAGGTTCGACTCCGATTAGATCGTTATCATCGAATTCGATAATTGATATTTTTCTCTTGACTGTAGTTATGTTTTGCTTGGTGACAAAAGCTTAGTGAGAAAGACTGGTGATTAGTCTGGTTCCCACAAATGGCGTCAATCTGTTGGAGGTGAATCCTGACTCTATGATCCGGCTCCTTGTGATTCGAATGGATACTCGATAAAAGGCTTGAAACCTATAAAAGACCGTCGGAAGTTGTTCCGGCGGGGGAGATTTCGACGTTCAAGTGTGAAAGAGCGGTTTTTTTAAAAAATGAAACAGACAGAGAGAGACAGAGCGAATCTTCCTATGACATGTGTGCCGAGTGTTTGAGTCCGAGAAACTTATCTGGATTTCGGTGTATCGAAGGCTTTTATATGAAGAGCAGTGAGAGCCATGTGCATTCAGAGTGTTACAACTCTAGTTTTCTTACGAAGAGATTCGAAAATTTCGGAATTCAACCGTTTGAAATTTAAAATCGTTATCATTTAGAAAGTTTAATAATACGAGAAAATTCTTTCCCTTATCGATTATAATCGCGAGGATTGCATTTCTTATCTAGAAGATACGTTTCGTGTTGAGATAGGAAACCAAATCAATGTGAGACTCGATTGATATTATCATTGATCGATAAGAGTCAAAGCAATTGGTCACTTAGGTGGCCATTAGTTATCAGTTGAATGAAAAGAGATGACCGTTCGGACTTGCCGAACATATTCATGAATCGGTCGGTTCGCCCTATTCGATCAGCCAATCTATCTGTTATTTGATTCAGGAATTGAACCCCTTGTGATCATGAGTATTAAGTTGGTTTTTCGGTCATTCGGGTATTGTACCGATTGTTATTTGGATCATATCTCATCAGATACCTTGGTCCTTCCAATGTTACTCTTCTCCACAGAATCTATGCTTACGTCGATTGATTCTTTTGGTCCTAAACATTATTCTTCTCCACCGGTATCCATTGTAGTGGAACTTCTTGTTTCTGACTGGGGAGACTTGCTTTCCCTTTTAGGTCTGAGTAGAAGTAGAATCTGATGGTGCTAGTGATGAGGAGGCACCAATTAGTGTGTGGAAAGTGGTTTTAAGCTTGTATAAGCACTTGTGGCGGCGGATACGCCTGAGAATTTTGTCTCTGTTTAGATATTGGGGATGATTGTAATTGGATGATCTCAAGCAGAGCTGGCTACTGATTACTGAGACTTGTATGGAGCTAGATGGGCTTGAATGGTTCAACTTGTTCTCGGCCGCCTCCTCTGCCATTGAGGTTTGGGTTTCACACATCACAGAAGCCACTTATTTGATGGACGATACCCTTTCATGTTGCTAGTGGCTGGGAGTAAAAAAAATTTTAACTTTCACAGACCAGTGATCTATAACTAATGATAAATGAACAACAATTTTGCAATCTACCCCCACATCTATCTCTCAAAATTTACCCCTTATTCCAAATTTGTGTCTTAGTTTCTCATTTAATCCTACATTAGTGACTATTTAGATTAAAATGACGATAATTAATTAAAGAACCAGCCAAACATCCCAGTTTATTTTCATGTGGCAAAGAATGATGTTGTCCATGTTGGTGCAAGTGCAGGTGAGGGCATAAGGATTTATCATTACTAAAATCCAAGAAAACCTTTTCAATCAGAGAGTAAGCTTTCAGGCTTTTTTTTTCTTTTTTTTTTTGTGTTTTGCGGGGGGGGGGGGGGGGGGACAAAGAGAGTAAGCTTTATATACATATACCAACCATTTTATTTTTCTCTTTATCGCTATGAACAATACATATACATACAAATAAGCAATGTTTTCATTTATCATCATCATTATTGTCCAGAAAACTCAACAAGAAGCCACTAACAATTCTCCTTGCCAGAGGATGAGGGATACAACGGCATAGCCGTCCATCAACATATGCAACCATCCCGGACAATGCAAACTTGCCAATACCCCATTTCCAGACAGTCCTCGGCTTCTTTTCCTCTTCATTGTTGGACGCCATCACAGTAGCTTTATCATCACTTCTATTACGTAGTGCCTTGAGCCTAAGGCCGCCCATGAACTTGCTAGCTTGCTTCCTTAGAATGCGGATAGCAAAACTAACAAAGAGGTGTTCACACAATGTCACCACAGTTGGTCCGATTTTCCATTCCTGCAAGAACAATTGGAAAAACTATTCTGAATGGTATTTTAGACATAGTTCTCGTACTACTTATTCTTGAGGAGTCGAATGCAATTCAATTCCTTGAATCTTGGATCCATATGAAACATTAAAATGTAAATATTTCTATAGATGCTTCAACTCAATCATGATCTTGATTATAACAAATTCTGGTTTGTCTAAAGAAACAAAGAAAGTCTTCTTCCAATGAGTCTCTTAAATGTCCAAATTCCAAATAAATCATAATAAACTAAAGAAAGCCAATAGTTTCGGAGTGATAGGCTGCCATACACATATATCAAACACAAAAGGTTCTAACACTTGGTAGGTGCGCAGCATCACTTACACTAGCTCCTCGCAGATGCCTTAATGGACGAGAGGTTGTTGAAGAATCTCCTTTAAGCAGTTCCTTACTTACAAGAAAGTCCTTCACACGATTCATTATCTCATCTATAAGAGCACTGCTTGGTGGTAGGTTTTTGAGCACCACCTATGATTAACAAAGTAAATGATTTTTGTGAATGCATGAAGCATGCTGAACAGTTGTATGTTAAAGTAGGATAAACTTTCATTTGTGCAAAAAGCTAATGCATTCACGAAATAATCGAATGACCCAATGTCTACACATGGAGGTCTCATTCTGGGAGTATACTGACCGAAGTATGCCAAGAGTGCAATCAATATATTGCTATTGAAGACATGCTGCATTTCATCAGGTCTCAACAATCTAGTTTTGTAGCGTAAAAGTTTCATGCCCTAGGTTGCATTTCATGCATTTATCAAGCTGACGAACTTCCATAACAGCTTTCAGAAATTGGGTTTATATGACCTTGTTGAACCGCAAATGGGACTATGATGACTGCTATGAAAAAGTTTGACTCATGTTCTTGAAAATATATTCACTCACTAAATCACTGGGTATAACTCTGATATCTCACTCTTACAACTGCAATCACTAAATTTAGCCTTCTTGAACCCAGAATCATTAAAATAAATTAAGCAGGATAACAGTCTTACCTCATTGTCAATGACTCTCACTCGTAGATATTCTTGACTGTATACGGTATCAAGCATAGCTTGCAGGTACCCTTCAATATACAGCTGCACAATATTTGGTCAATAAACTCAGGATCTATCTGAAACCTTAAAAATTGGGTACCGCAAACATAATAATGGCATGCAGAAAACAGCTGGTTCAGATACTGTGATCATTTTGAGAAACATTCATATGATATGGCAGAATACTACAAGTCATGGATGTCAGATGTGCATAAAGAAGCAAAAGTGATTGTTAGCTATATAGCACAGACAGGAATACAGTCATGAAAATGGACACAGATAGGACACCAGACATGATACTGGAGATGACAAACTAAGGTGAAGCAACACATCAAAGTGAAATAAGTTCTACACTGCTCTAAGAAATTTGTAGATATTCAACATAGGAGGACAAAAAAAAAAAAAAATAAATAAAAAATAAATAAATAAATTGAATTTTTTCATACTTAATTACTCAAGATAAATTATACAAATAACCCACTATAATAAACATAAACAAGTTAAGTAGCCACTCAGAAAGCCCATAAGTGAATACCTTTTGCACCTTTTCCTTATAGTGGGATTTCAGTTTTCTTCCTTATAGTGGGATTTAGATAGTATAATACTTCATACTACTTTGTTAGGATCTTGTTTAGCATGCTAGTGCTTGTTGCTTCTGATTAGCAAGGCATAATACATTCTTTAGGAGGAGATTGCAAGGCTAAGTCGAGTCTTCTCTTGAGTAAAGGGAGAACAGGCCCATCAGGGGCTATTTGGCCAAATGGTATTAGGGATTTGCTCTAACCAACACAGAAAATTTGAAATGGTTGTAAAAGTGCATAACCCCCTCATTATTTTTGGTTGTGCGCGGGTACCATAAACTGAACTTTGGCCCGAGTTCAAGTTCCCAAGTGGGACCATAACCACTAGGCCCAAAGTTGAATGGTGTGCATAACGCTCTCAATCAATTAAAAAGGGAACAAGCCCTATAACTTGGTTTAGAGCATGTTGTATTGTGTCCTCTTTAGAAGATGAACACGCTCAGTTTTGGAAGTGTTAAGTTTGTAGGTAAAAGATGGAAGTCTGCAATCACAAACAAAAAGGTTAAAAAGGGGGAAAAAAAATCTGCAGAATTGGGAGAAGCATGCATGCAGCCTTGTATCCATCTTGTAATGATAATGAATACACAACCCCTCGTTAGCCTTTTTCAGATACGATTATTATCTTTTCTCATGATTTAGATATAAATTAAATATTTTAACTCGTTCAATAACCACTTTCCTTAAACTAAGGAACTACATCATAGGTTATATCAATCTAGTGATGGTAATGAATACACAACCCTCGTTAACCTTTTTCAGATATGATTATTATCTTATGATTTAGATATAAATTAAATATTTTAACTTGTACAATAACCACTTCCCTTAAACTAGGGAACTATATCACAAGTTCCATCAAACCTCCCTCTCTCTCACGTGTCATTTAAAATTCCACAACCTTTGAATTTGAATTAAATACAAAATTTAATTTATTTTGACAACTCACCCCAATAGAAAATTAGAGGATCGTGTAGATTTTATTTTTTGATAAAAAATATTTTATGAATCCCTCCAATATGAATTGCACAAGGATTGCATGTGCGCCCATACTTAAGTATGTTGTACTATGATGTCTGGTAAATAATTGACAAAATACATTATGTTAGTTCTCTTCAAATTTAAGTAACAAGGTATTTGGTATGCTAAGCATTTTAATGTACAAGATTTCAATAAAAGTTGCAAAAATAAAGAACCATAGGGCCTGATTATTTGACTACCAATTGTAAAATTGCGGTACAACATACTTATAAATAAAAGAAGACATCTGTAAACAAGTAGCTTCATTCAGAATAACGTCATTAGTTAAGCCGAGGAAAACTTACCTCATCAACTCCAGGACTTTGATCAAGCTTAATCTTTCTCTCTGGGCCACCTTCCATAAAAGCAGTTTGCAGCATTGATGGCTCCATCGCTAATCTCAATATTCCTTGGTGAAATCCTGTCAACTAAAACCATTGTACAGTAACGGTCAGATAGATACCATGCTAGAGTTTACCCTATCAAGCGTGGAATCTCAGCAAGTGCTCTCCTAAAAGGTGCATAACCATTCAAACTCCCACACACTGAATTTGGAAAATTGTGCATGGGAAAAGAATTTTCATTACAAGTGTTCTTCTTGCCATTTAATAATTCAAATAGTTCAATGAAGTAGTTTATGAATCATGCTAACAAAATATAACAGCATCCATAATATAGAGATACCTTGCAGTGTAGCAAATAATTCCTCCCTCTGAGAAATGAAAACTATGCTTTAGTATCTCTAGATACATGGTACAGCAAAAACAGGTTATATTTTCCTTAAGGAGGTATTATACCTTTCCTCAGCACTAATCACTGAACTTGGAAATTTAACTATGTTTTTCATTTTCATAGGGTCAATTCTTCTTTTGCAGGATTTTAGTTTCTTCAAGGTTGCATAAATATTAACCTGATCAATTTTCGAGCAGTTTTCAAAGTATGCACCATATATTTGCTGATGGAAAAACCTTGAAAATTGCACTTCGAAAAATACCATTTTGCATCTTGAGACTTTAATTTTTGTGAAAAATAAAATACTCCATCAGTTTGCAATTCAAATGTTACCAATTTAGATCTCTATATGTTTATCTATTGTTGCCAAAATTTACCAGATGGTACAAAAATGCAATTAAGTGCCTTAGATGTGCTAATATTAGCAAGGGGACATTTCCAAGGAATTTGATAAGGTTTAATAATGTGGCCTAGTATTCAAAATAAACCTTTTGTAGTTGCAGATTGACAGACATCTCAAAATGTTATTGAACATACAATTTTGGGGTTCAAAGTGTAATATTTTGAAATGTAAGTTCTAAAGCATAATCAGGAGTAAATACTTAGTTGACAAGCTAGCAAGTTTTTGCCAATGCTCAGCAAAGTACTTTCTAGCACCTAGTCAGTTTCTTTATCCAAATTGTTAGAAAAAGAATATCTATTCTTTTCCCCCAAAATTTTCTTATTATTTTCCCATGTAAAAATTGCCATTATGAACCTACAAAGATTAAAATCAGTTAGTTAAAAAGTCACTTTAATGTATTTAAATCTCGGCCAATATGTAACATGAGGGACACTAGACAATAACTGTCGCACATAGAATGATAACAGGTTAATACAGGGTGTCATAGATTGGCTATTATGTTGATAACAAGCTGTCATATTTATGGCACAATCATGGTGTGGACATTATGGCTGCACATCACGACACTAACATACACTGCTGGAACCAGAAAATCCAGCTGCCTATGATGATAAATTTCAATCACATCTGTTATTTGACCCAATATCATTATGGCCGCGACTGATTTAAAGCCATGTTACCCTTGTAGATGTCAAAATTTGACCTCATAAGTCATAAGTCCTTATCAGAATCGTTTGACCCTCATTTCAATATGCAACTTAACAGTTAAGATTACCAAATACCCTTTAACCCACCTACCCATCTTTTCTTTGTACCAAGCACTAGCCACATATGCAATATACATTTTCCTTTAAATGTGCTCGAAGAATCCTATTCCCAAACTTCATGTCCTAATTATCCAGTTTATACCAGTGTTTGCTAATCCTAGTGTGGCTATTTAGTTCCAACAAACTGACCATTTTATGTCTTTATGCCCTTTTATAAACTACAAAATGTAACTTCAAGCAAAGTCAAGTGCCCGTTATCACAGAATAGACAAATGAGATTCATAGACAAGTGGCAAAAAGCTGAATTTTACCATTCCCTTAAAACCACTAGCTTCTGCTCCCTTCAGAACACTGTCTGAAATTTCAGTGACAGCAGCAAACAGTACGTTTGAACCTGCATTTCTTAACTGTAGAACTAGGGATGTTTAATAGCTTTTTCCAAGTATGGTAGCAGATATGAATGCCTGGAAGAACAATAGACTCACAGTTTTGCCCAAATCACCAAAATAGCGCTTTGTCCCTGAGAATCCTTTCTTATCAATGCATTTACTGATAAATTTGAATGTACCTGCTCTTGGAAATTGTAGTCAAAGAAGAATTACAAAGGGAAAAAGTGAACCTACATTTCACATAATAGGGCCAAGAAAAAAAAAATGAAGTGAAAAAATGCAAATTTTTACTCCTATGATTCAAGGCATTGAGACTGTAATTTCTTGAAACATGATTGCAGACGTCATGTAAGATGGAAGTTGCATAAATATAGTGTCTATTTTAAAGGCAATACTGCACAGATCCTTATTTTGGCAGGTGACATTTCACCCATAAAAGAGGGAGAAAAATGACTTTGTTGCTCAGTCATCACTCCAAAAGCTCTCTTCTCCCACATTCCCTCTGACTACATTTTAGAACGTCACATAGGGAATAAAATCATACATCGAAGTAATGAGGCTAAATGAATGTGGATGGTCTGTTGTCAAATGGACCATACTGCAACTAAGATACTTATAAGTGGTCCAAATAATGGCTGTGAATTTCAATTAATTATTTATTTACTGTGTTTCTTTTTTTTTTTGGGGGGGGGGGAGGGGAGTGGTTAGTGAAGGTCCAGAGCGAAGGATATCTTCTTCAAGCTATTGCTCAATTATATTTCATGTAAACAGTGAGGGTACTAGAAAAGAAACGAGAGAGAGAGAGAGAGAGAGAGAGAGAGAGAGAGAGAGTCTGATCTAACTTTGACCAAGAAGTGACAGCTGAAATAGAGTTGAAGTCGTTTAATAGTCTGTTAAACCAAAAGCCACTGAAGACTCTAAGCTGAATAGTAGATATATATCAACAGTAGGGGAAGATTCCCCGGTGAATATTGAAAAGAATATAGGCTTTCAGAAAATTCTAAGGTGATTCAACAACAAATATCCAGAAACTACCTATGCAAATGCTATTGGTCATAAATGGAGGACGTCGTGTCATTAAAGAGTAGAACAACTCACTGAGGTATGAGGGACAAGGATTAAAAGAAAGGTTTTTGTAATAAAAGAGGAAAGAAATGGGAAGGAAGAGAATAGTAGATCTTTACCACTTGCTTGGATTAAGAAGATTGAGAGGGGACAAATGGCGCCCAATCCGCTCCAATACCTGGGAGATGCATTTAGATTGAAGGACAATGGCTGCTGTCCCAAATTGGATCCTTTAAGGAGGAGCTTGGCAGAAGCTCCCCTCAGATGTTAAAGAGGGCAGCTGATGGCCACCCTTTTGGTCACTGAAACAGCCAGCAGAGTCTGTCTCTTGGAGAAGCCTTTGTGATTGAAGAATTAAGACAGAATGCTGCACTATTAATTGGTTTTATCTTTTCAGATGCTGCCAGAATGGTTTTGTGGGCACTTCATGGGTTAGAGAGTTGAGAATTGAGAGATGAGTTCTGCCAGATAAGATGTAGCAGAAACAAATGGGCACCAGTGGGTACTAGCAGGGTCTTAATATGGAGAGAATGTGTGCGGAATTCCAAGAGTTGGCCCTATGTAAGGAGTGCTTGGGAAGAGGTCCTAGAGTCCTTTTGGCAGCTGTCGTGAAGGATCAATTTGTTTACTCTTCTAAAAGTTCACAAAATCAACACTCTTGAATCCAAGGGGTCAGAAAGAGCTTTGTTTCGTTTTTAGAACATGTGGCTCATGGTAGAGGTTTTCCCAATTTTGTTTAAATTGGAAGAGGCTGCACAAACATAAAAATCTCAAGTTCTGTGAGATTTATTCAGGCATCCATTAAAGACATCAAAAAGGGAATTGATCTAATGTCATAAAGATGCAGTCAGAGACATAAATAAAGGAGGCATAGGGGAGTCAACATGTCTTGGTAGAAGCTAACCATTCAAGGAACTGTGCCATCTTCACTATGATTTGGCATTTTTAGATCTAATCAAATACTTCTTATAAATTCATTAATGAAACTATTATGGGAGAGGATATTCTTTTTCTCCAATTTGGTATCCTGCTCATAAGAGAATCCCGATAGGCAATCAGTATGTTTTCAATAACTTCATCTTTTTGGTATGAGAGTTCCTCATCCCCTTCTTCTTCTTCTTCTTCTTCTTCTTCTTCTTCTCTCTCTCTCTCTCTCTCTCCAAAAGCAGAAGAAACAAAAATCATCCAAATAAGACGGCAATATTGCACACTGCATTAGAAAACACAAATAGAAGGATGCACATTTCAGGAAATTAGGAGGGGCACAAGGCTACTTTTACTTCATAGAATAAACTATATCTAATGCGTAATGTGCAGAGCCTTTCAGTGAACTGTGTGGTGTTTGAGATGCTAAGCAGATTATGTCTCTTGTTCAAGAGGTCTTTCAGCGAAAAAAATTTGTGGAGATGCTACGTGACTGTAATGATGACGATAAGGTCTTAGGGTCCTGTTTAGCCTTGAGAGAGTACAAGGGTGAAAAAATATGAACAAGTGATGTGACTTTCACAGGCCAGGAGGATGATAGTGTCTTTTCTTGTTTTAATGAAGTGCGGCCAGAATAACCTTCCTACTGCTTCAGCAAGGTACAAAGATGTGGAAATTTGAGAACATATTAGCAAGAGCTGAGAGTAACCTTGTAGGATGGAAAAGGAAATGTCTCCCCCTGAGGAGCATATAACCCTATGAAAGACAACTGTCCATTTATATAATCTCTAATTCCTCTTCCAGTATAGGAGTATGCGTGTGGTTCCAAAACAAGGTGTTGGGTGTATTCTGGGAACAAGGCAAACATATGGTTGAACCCTCACCACAAAAATTTTATTACAGAAAGATAAAAAGCGAATGTAAAGAAAGGCCATATGATCTCAGAGCTTCTTCAACCTCCATTCAGTGGTTATAGATGACATTATTCTGCCTATAACCATGATTTTTGGTAGTAGCAACCCTATGATTTAAATCATGACATGCATTATGAGCAGAAAGGAGGAAAGGAATGGTCAAAAAGTCATACCTATGGACAACCCAGGAAGATTGATTGAGCCACTGGATGGGTCAAAGAAGACATCAAGGGAAGATGAAGCCAAGTCATCAAAAACAGACACAAATGAAGGTGGGAGCAGTTGACTTCCTTTGGCAATATAGATGGCCCTCAGTGCATACCTAGGAGTCATACAATTACAATTGGTGATTAAATGGTCACCTCAAAACCTAACATGTCAATCAAGTACGAGACAGGCATACCATGAATAGTGTTGTGCACATTTAATAAGTAATTCCCGCGTTGTAACTAAAGCATGAGTAACAAGAACTCCGTTGAGCTCTACAACCATGTTCCTTATTGTTGGAATCTATAGATAAAAAGAAGAGAAGGGATTTCATCTACAGTTTTCTTTCCTGGTTTTGTTTTGTTTGCTTGTATATGAAGTATCCAACAGATAAAACATGACTATGAAGAGTCCCAATTATACCTTTATCACACTATGCAATAGAGACCTCAAAGTCTCCTGAGCTGAGCTATAACTTGCGAAAGAATCACCAGGAAGGAAGTTTGCTGTAATCTTTATATGCACATGGAAAAGGTTAGGGTCCAATTAAGTTATGATTAGCACAGAAAGGGCATTGAGATAAAAGATATGCTATGATAATAGATCAAAACCTTTATTGGGTGGATTTCAAAATGATCAAAGTAAAATTGTACACTTGGACCATTTGCATCACTAAGGGACCTCCTCCAAAATGGTACCACCTTCATCAATGTCTCCTCATCAAGATTTAAATCAATTGGCTGCAGATTAAAAAATGACACGTAACTGGTAATCCCTTTCTTTGTTTTGGGGGGGAGGTGGGGGAGTGAAAATATTATTAGGAGACTATTATATGGAAAGAGGATAAAAATAGAAAATGAAATGAATAAATAGAAGGAATGTCAAAACAACAAGCCAATTTCTCTACAGATCAAGAGAGATATTCCTTGAGAATCCAAATGACAGGAACACAATCTTCAACAAAAGATGGGTTAGTGCAGCTCACTTGTCACAACATCTAGCATTCCTTTCATTCAGTAAGCACAGCACCATATAATTGCCAATAAATGTGTCCACCAGAAACTCTTAGTTTCCGCTCCATTGCTGTAGCCCTCAAACTGTGTATTTAGAAACGACGCACTAATGACAAGCCAACATTCTTCTGCTACCATAAAAATTTATTTCATATTTTGTTTGACAAAGAAGAGAAATATAAAGAAAAAACTCACCCTCTTGTGGCAGGGTGGTAGTGGTAGGAAAGAGTCATCCTAGACCACCATGTATTTAAATTGTGGTTACAGTCACCATGATACTATCACATGTAAGAGGAATAGTGTAACAAAAATCATACATCACTTTGAGAAGGTCATTTCATGCTAACCTGAGTTGGGGTTCAACTCCATATCTCTCTTTACCAAGCGAAAAATTGTTTCTTATTTCTGTTACTCCAACCATGCCTAGCACATGTGCCAGCTCTTCAAACCTAGTTTGGCCTTCATATTTTCAAAAGGTGGTTAGTGAGATCTCCACAGCTATGGCCATAGGGTCCATCACAATATCTATCATCTTGATTCAAAGGGAGAAACATGGTACCTATTCAGACCAATGATTAAAGGTCTTAATACACCACAGCTATTGCAGCAGGGTTCATTAAACTATCTCCTAATTCAAAAATGCTCCAATTCAAATTCCTTGTACCACAACTTGCAACTCACAGAAAACCTAGAATTACAATCTTCATCCTTCTAAGGCGGAATGGAATTCTTAATCCATCTGTCCCTAAAAAATTGTCATTGCACAACCTTTGTTGGAAGAATTTCAGCATGGTCAGCAGCCAAAGCAGTGTTAGCTGTAGACGCATCAGACCTAAAAGAAATATTTCTCTTTCAAATTACATCAAAAGTCATTCAAATAAATTTTAAGAATTATTAGTATTTAGCATGATACTTTAATATATTAATATATTTCAAGAGTGTGTTTCAATATATCCAGTATATTAGAATTTTCATGCATAAAAGTGCCTGGAGTTTTAAATTATATTAACTTTTAATTAGATGCATTATTTAATAAGAAGGAGGAAATTTTTAAGGAGGGTTTTTCAACAAAATGATTGAAAAGAACATTGAAAAATTTTACAAATGATATTGATCGAGTTTGAGTTTCCAGGAGAGAGAGAGAGAGAAAGAGATGGCTTGATCTGCCTTTGCAGCAAAGATTCAACTCCGATGGCAATAGTGAAATTTGTTTGGGTCATATTCCAGAAGTCTTCAGTTCAGGTCTCCAGGTTAGCAGGTTATGACAATGTCTACTAACACAAGGAAAAAGCTTTGGATCAGCTCCCCAACAAGCAGACTCAGCGAACTTTTTCTTCACTAAAGAAATACCTCTCAACCTACTCCCTCTAAGTAGAAGAAAATAATCATGGTAGTAATCATTCTCAAAATCCTGATCTTCATGGTAGGAAATTTAATGATATAAACCACATCCAAACCACCAATGAGGGGATGAAAACCCATTTAGCAGCTAAACCCATTGCTTCAGTGGATTATCAACTACTTCATCAATCATCAATTGTAAAGAAAGAGATCAATACATGCATTTACTAGGTTTTGAGAGAATGAAAAAGGAAACTACTCGCTTTTACCTGCAAAATAATGGATAGATGCTTAACATGCATTATCTTAGAGGTTGATTGTAGGATAAGGATCACTGAGAGTATGTTATCAGTTGCATCGCTGTGGTCCACTCGGTGCCTGCGAAGCATTGAAGGAAAAGGGGCCCCAACCCACTTCTGGTCCACATTGAGGGACTGCAAATATATCATCAACGTCCCGTCAAAATACCGAAAGATTCTTATTAAAAAAATAAATAAATAAAAGGCAGAGAATGAGTATGTCTGTGTAGCATGTAATGGCAATGATGCAAAATTGTTACCTGCATGCTAATCTGATAATACGAGAGATGATCGGTCAACACAGAGTTCAGACTTAATTTTCCAAGCCTGGCAACCGTTATTGTTGTAAAATCTGATGGCACAGTTGCATCAACTGCCTTCATGGGTTTGGAGAGATTAAACAGAAAGTTAAGAATTAAAAAGCTTCATTATAGCCACAACTTTACTACCTTCAAGCAACCAAAAAAGGGGGAAAAAAAGAAGAAAAGAGAAAGTCTAATGCAATAAACAGGAAAATAAAAGGAAAAAAAATATCTCAAACTAGATTGCGAATAAGAAGTCACCACGTTTCCTGAACTGCATTGACCTTCTATGAATTCCTCCACTCAAAGCATAAACACAATAATGCTCCCTTAAAATTTTATGTGGATTTGGGACTTTGCCCTCAAGTTATAATTTATCCTCATTGAGAAATTGCTGTAGTTTGCACCATATTTGGACTAAAATGATCCTGAAGTCCACAAAATACCATCAATACCATTGTAACACAAACTGAGTGATGCAGTGCAAGTCTTTACAAAAATAGTGATGCTTCAAATTTTCCCTTAAACATTTAGAAGTGTTTTTCTCAATCTGAAGCATACGATGGAGTTCCTAGAGGTGTGATGGTGAACACTGGAGAGAAACTCAAAGAATGTAAGATGGGGATGTAGGAGCAGTGGGTATTAGAAAGATTTGAAAACGGAAGAAATGGAGGTAGAACAGAGAGGAAGGAGCCAGAGAAAAGGGGAAAGGGATGACAGAATGGATTTTGATTACGGAAGTGGTCACGGTATTGGCCATATTAGTGCATCATAATGAAAATTGGCATCAGAATGAAACTTTACTTTAAACTGCAACAAAGCACATTAATACATCATGTTTAGCAACATATATGGAATATTAACACATTTCAAGACTTTTATTGATTGTATTTTCTATATTTTCCATTCAATGATGATGTACATTGTGATGATGTAAGTTGCTGTAACTTTTTATTAAGAATTTTCATTCAAAATTATTTGGTTAGAGTCGTAAATTGAAAAAGATCAATTCATTTTTTGTAAATGAAATATACATAGTCTAACAAATATAATAGTTCTTATCCCAAATAAACACAATTACAAGTGATCATTCTATTTAAATTTCCTTAGTTTTAAGTCTTTTGACACAAAATGGGAGCCATTTAAGGAAAAGGGGTGCAGAAGGGAGGCAAAACTGATATTTAGAATGTAATCCATGTAGATTAAGAGTAGAACATGATGGTGGGATAAATATACATACGCCATGCACTTGAATGGAGGACCATACTACTGCAATAGTTGAGATATTAAATCATGCATTTTAATCACATATGGTTAAAGGCAATTTAATTAAATAGACAAAGATGTTTCCTATGACATATACTGACCTGATACTGATTCTCCACAAGGCTGACTGCGAAGCTGGAAACTCTAAATCTAACCTTTGTACATGATCTGATAATCGTCTCAACCTTTAGACAATCGTCAAGTTCACAAACTTTTAAAACCCGTGTAGAACCATCTGTATAAACTTCATAACCAACATTTGCCACCTTCAGAGCATGTACTTCCCCAGACATAGTTTCTTGCACTCTTGGTGTCTTGTCAAAAAGGAAATTGGTTGCAAGTCCCCTCTTTTGGCCAGATTTATAAAAAGGTTTCCATGCTCGAACTTTATCCAAGTTGATTTCACGTAAGAGATGCATCTCTACAAGAACAAGCTTAACTGATTATCTGATAGCTTCTGCGCCATTAATTGTCAAAACTATAATGAAAATTGCCTGACGTGTTTCAGAGAACACCAGTAACACTAAAATGATGCAAATCTAATTTTTCCCATGTGCTGGTGTTATACATCTTTCCCAAATTCGGAGGTATTTCTTCTTGAAAGAACTAAAGCATGTCAAAATTAATTGAATACAGTGCAACCTCCTCCATCATTTTCTTTCTTACTATATTCCTAAGTCAAATCCTTTACCCTTGAACAAAAAGAAGCTCACAAAAAGCAGAAAAAAGAAAATAGGACATATTGGGAAAAATGTATAGGAGATGTAGTATTAGTATCTCTTTCAAGTGGCAAGTGTTATGGTCTGATGGACATAATAGCATGTAGGATATAAACCTGGATATATCTATGCTAGGAGTCAGATTAACCATTAAAGGCGGCTTTCTTAACAACTGGCAACCAAAAGGGAAAAAGAATGATGACAAGCCATGAAGTTGATGGATTCGGATTCTAATCATTTAAAGCTTATCCATGATTTGATAGAAAAATTGATGAGAGATTTTTTATGGTCCAGAAGAGAGTTGGCTAAGAAAGATCATTTGGTTAACTGGGACAAATGTGTAAATCTGAAGGAGGGTTGGGTCTCGATAGTTTGATATCTAAGAACATCTCTATAACAAGCATATGATTTTCGAGATTTTCCTTATAACCTAATTCTCTTCAGCATAAGTTTACCAAGAGCCAATATGGTATCCATCAAAACGGATGGGATGCTGCTGCCTAAGTAAGAATTTCTCATTGCAGTTCTTGGAAATTCATTTCTGAATTATACAACACTTTTATTCCTTTGGCGTCTTTTTTAAGATAGGTGCGGGTTCTCGTGTGTTATTTTGGGAGGATTTCTAGGTTGAGAACTTGCCCTTGTCCACTTCTTTCCCTTGCCTCTACAGATTATCTAGACTTTATTTTGCTCCTATAAAAGATTTCTATATCTGGGAGGGTCATGGGTCTCTTACAATTTTCATTTATCAAGGAATCTTAATGGTAGAGAAACTGTTGAGTTTTCCTCTTTGATTTCTCTCTTTTAGGGTGTTAAACAATTTTTTCAAATTCCTGACACTAAGGTCAAGAGTCTTGATTCATTTGAGATTTTTACATATAGATCTCTCTTTCGTCGTCTAATTAGTTTACACAAAAATCCTCCTTTTTAATTTAACAATTTTATTCAGAAAACAAAAATTCCTACCATGGCTAAGACTTTTATTTGGTCTATGGTGTCAAATAAGATTAATATCAATAATCTTTTTTCAAAAGAGGAGAGCTTATAAAACTCTCCGGCTGATATTTGTGTTATGTGTTACACCAATTCTGAAACTAGAGACCATTTACTTTTACATGGCTTTGTTGGAAGGGAAATGTGTAACCACCTCTTTGCTCTATGTGACGATATTTGTGTTTGTCCTAAGAGACTTCTTGATTGGTTTCTCGCAACATATAAAAGTTTTAAAGAAAAGATAAATGCTTGCTTGTTCTGGAAATGTGCTTTCTTGGTCATAACATTGTGCATTTGTAATGAGCGGAATGCCAAAATTTCCCGGAATCATGCCATTGATATTTCTATTTTACAGGACAAATTTGTTTTTTATACTTCTCTGTGGGTTCAAGACACAGGAATTCATAAAGATTATAGCATAAAAGATTTGAAAAGGGACTTGAGAGTAATTTTGTATTAATCTTCTTGTATTGTATTGGTTTGCACTTCTTTTACTTTTTAGGTATTTATCATCCTTAGGAATTTGTTTACACATTTTTTCATATATTTAATATATGCTTCTTTTTCTATATAAAAAACAAGAGAGAAACCAAAAGAAAAAAAGAGAATAAAGCAGAATATTCCTTTAAGAAAACTCAGATAGCAAGGGACAGCGGGAGATAGATTATAATTACCATCTATATGCACAATCAGCATGTGTGGAAGAGTCGAGTCATCCCAAACATAGTCGACACTACTTCCCGACTTAAGAGTCTCTGGCTGCAAAGAATTCTGAAGATATTCCAACATAAGTAGTTACCCCAAGCTTGTATCAAACTAAAACTCAGATCTTGACAGAATTGATAGAAGAAATGAAAATACACATTTAATGAAGATACCATAATATGCTAGCTATACATATAACATAAACTTTTGAGCAAGCTAGCCATATAAGTTTTATGTGAGTTTATCAGTGCAAGTCCTTTATAAGAAGAAACAATGCACCAGTCATGCATCCATTGACAATGCCCTGATTTACAAAATTATAAGTTAAAGAAAAAGGCGTAACCTTTTGATAGTATGTGATGGCAGAATGCAACAAATTCTCAATACGATATGGTAGAGTGATATTTGGTGATCTGTAAAAGTGTGAAACAATACTTGAACCTTCTTCTGCCACCTGAACAACAGCAAACTCCACACTATTGTCATCTCTTGCTCTTATATCATGCGAATGTTCCACAAGGAAATCTGAGGATCTCCTAAATTTTAAGTAAAAGCGTCCAAGTGAAGCAATGCACACAGGTCCTGACCAATCCAATCCAGTCTTATCGAGTCGAAACTGGATTAGAATAACTGAATCGTTATTAGTTCTATGCTTTCTGACAAAGTTGTCAAAGGGACTAATTTCTCTTCTGCTTGATCCTTTATGCAATTGTAATGCTGTTTTCTGCTTGCTGTTTATGTAAATCATACCTTCCATGTCATTCTGTTACAAAGAGTTGATTAGCAGAACTAGCAAAAAGATCAGTTGATACTATTGTTGAGCAACTGAACAGAGCAAACCTCCAAATAACATTGCCGGACAATAACTGTTTCCTCTGATTCATTGCACACAACATATCGTGGTACCATAGTTACCATTTGTGATGGTACAATTTCTTCGCTTGTACTTAGCCCCACAGCAGCCCCTAACTTCAGAAGACCGAGGGCTCCAGATTCTCCTTCCATTTCCAGGCTAATCTCTGTAAGTCCTGACAAAGAATCCAAATCCAGCAAAGCCTCAGATGACTTTCCCTCTAATAATTTCAGAATCACCTTGCTGGACCTGCAACAGAATGTATGAGGACAACCTTAGAAACAATACAAACCTCAGAAAAAATGCAACATTAAGACTTCACACAGCGAAACAACAAAAAGATGTATCTTACTTCGCAAACCATGATGCCATTGAATTTGGAGCCAAACAGACTCCTACCTCTGGAGGTAAGCTGAAACAAAATTTATGAACTTCCTCCCTGCATATCATATGTCATTAGCATTGGCAAGAAAATCTGGCAGCAACCAAAATTTCTTACAGATTTCCTGGCAGTAGAATCAACCTGGGAAGAATCTTAAGATTTGGCACAAGGCAAATGAGTGGAAAGTCCGTGTCATTTTTCAGTGTATATGAAGTGAAGATTACAGCCTGCAGAGATATTAGAGGAGTGTCCAAGCAAAACGTCATTTGATAGTATCAAACAAAAGTGAAACACATGGAGAAAGCATTTGCAGAACTCAAATATGAAGTATCTACAAAAATAGGGCAGCAATTTCCACGCAATAAAAATAGTTACCTCCAATATTCCATGATCCCCACGATACAACCTTAAGGTGGCAAAGTACTTCCCTACTCCAAATTCTAAATTTATGTCCAGACTATTGACATTACTTTTCCGCTTTTGCAACTTCTTCACCCATTCTCCACTGTTCACTGGCTTGCAGCTAGAATTAAATGCAGTCATAGTAACCATAAAGTACATAATTGAAGGATTCGCATAGAAATTAACTTTTGAGCCGGGAGCAATGGTTGCTTCCTTTCCAATTTTATCATGTCCAGTGATGCATAGATCTGCAAAACACTTGGTTCTTAAAACAGCACAGATTCACATAGAAACACCAATTGGACAAAGCACCAGCAGAAAAAAAATATACTTGAAGTTCATCTATCACCACCTGTTTCACTTAGAAGTACGCATATCTCTGACTGCAACAGATTGGTGACCCGAACTGTGGGAAAAAGAAAAATTTCCTTCTGCACTTGTAAAGCAACTACTGCATTCGTATTCTCGTTGGTGTTACCAGAGCTGTTGGGTTGCATAACAGGAATATCTCTTACAATTGTCTGAATCATGAAATGAACACCACCAACGCTTGCATCTTCAAATTTGACAGAACAACATGCACAACTGAAAGAATATTTGAATGGTTCAACAGAGAAAGCCTTTCGGATTGTGTAGCTTAATTTATCAAAAATTCCCGAAATGCGAACTGCTTTTCCGCCTTTAAGATCCTCAGACCACTCCACAGAATAAATTTTTTGCGAACTTTTTAAAGTGTCAGTAATTTGAGGTCTGAAAGAATACAAGAAGTTACCTGCAGGCCAGAAGCAAAATAAATGAAGAGAAACGAAAATAAGAGAAATAAATTACAAGGTTAACCATTAACAAGAGAAAGGTAGAATCCACAAATGAAAGAAATCAACATCAAGAACCAACTAAAAATATTCTAGCAGTCTGCTCCATTTCAAAACTAATAAAGCTGCATCATTAATATCCATGCTCCAGTTACGCCTAATTTCTATATCCTAACAACATAGAGCTTTAATGAAATCCATCACTTATTTGGTGCTTATTCTTAAACATTCCAAAAGGTAATCTTATCTTGATCAATCAGCAGCATCACATGCCAAATCTCCAGTCCTATTGTTACCAAACGCCACCTAAAGAATTACACAGATACTGCACTAATATGGCTATGTTGTACCACAGTTCCACTAACACTAGGAATTACTTCATCATCAAATACTTGCTCAAATCTGGTTTGTGCAGATTTTTCCCCCAACTAACCTTTGACAAAATTCTGGAGAGGAATTTCTCTGTTAATTTCCTTGTAGGCCCCTTTTCAACCAGAATAATATGACCTATGATATCAGTGCACTAAAAAACTAGGGCATCTTAAACCAAAGACAGAAGCTCTGTGGAACTTCTAAGAGAACAATTATTTTTGGATAAAAAGGGAAAGTTGGACTACCATTTATGATCGGAGAGAGTATACCATAGTAGACCCCAAAAAAAAAAAATTTTGAGTCTTAATTCTAAATTTTGGGATCGATCGTTTGAAACCAATATAAGAGAAAGGAGAGGATTTCTATCTATAGAAATAAACTATCCATAATGATGATGATGATGATGATGATGATCATAATAATAATAATAATAATAATAATAATAGTCCGTTAATTCAATTTGTTCGGATTCTCCTATGCCGCTTATTCTTATAACTCTTGGCACTTATATCTTTACGAATAACTTGTATCCAGATTTTTAACGATTTACCCCAATATTTCACTAAATCTCCTACATTTAAATTCTCATTTCTCCTAACTGATACGTTTTTTGATTTTCTTAGACATGTTCAAACCACCTTAAGTGATATTTTTCTATTTTATTCACAATTGAACTCACCCCTAATTTAGTACATATCCCTTTATTTGTAATCCTATATTTTCTAGTTTTACCACACATCTATTTAAATATCTTTATTTCAGTTACGACCATTTTATACTCTTATTGTTTAATGATGTAACACTCGGTGTTATAAAATAATACAGATTTTATTACGATTCTATAAAATTTCCACTTTAACTACAATGACATCGTGCGACCATAAAGAACTCAAAATACATTTCTCCATTTCATCAAACCCATTTGAATCCTATAATTCAAATCCACATTTTTGTTATCATCGTTTTGAATGATCTATCTCAAGATATTTAAAACGTTCACTTTTTGATACATTCTATCTTTTTAACTTAATCTTTTTTTATCATTATGATAACTATCATTAAACAAATATTTCATATGCTCAAATTTTGACCAACTCAATCTAAATTCTCTGAATTTTAGTGTCCCTCCATAATTCCAATTTAACGATAATACCCTCCTTAATTTCATTGACTAGCGTTATATCATTGACAAAAAGCATACATCATGATACGTTATTTTGGATACTTTCATTATTTCATCTATCACCATTGCAAAAAGAAGGGGACTTAATATCAAAACATAGTAAAATCCAATGTTAATTGAGAAGGTATCACTTAAACCCCCGCAAATTCTTACATTAATAACAGTTCTCTTGTACATATCTTTGATAAAATCAATGTATCTCTTTTTCATCAACGACCACTATAATATGTCTTTGAAAACCCAATCATACGCTATTCAAATCACTTTATGCACTAAAGTCACCATCAAATGTCTAGGTAAGTGAATAGCTTTGATGGTCGATCATCCTGACCCCTTAATTGATTTTGAGACGCACTTATGTCTAATCTCAATCTATACACCCATTACTCTCCCCCCACAACTTTATACTATGACTAATAAATTTAATTTTCCTACAAATAAAAGAATCTTGTATGTCACGTCTATTTTGATATAGTAGTACAAGTATGTGCTCTCTCCATGTTTGGACTTTTTTTTTGTTTGCCAAATTTTGTTAAAAAAATCCGTTAACATTCATCTCCCCACTTCACTCAAACACATACACACCTCTATAGGGATGCCATCGAATCCTATAACCTTATTATTATTCACTTTGTTTAAGGTCTCTCTTTTTTCATTAGAACGAATTTGCATTTAAAATCTCTGTTGATCTCCTCTACACGTACTGCAATATCACCGATATTTTCTATGCACTCAACATTAAAGAGATTATCAAAATAATCCCTCCAAAGATTTCTTATGTTCTCATTCCTTACAAGCACATTATTGATTTCACTCTTGATATACCTCACACCATTTAGGTCTTTTACCTTCCTATTTCTTAGTTTAACAATTCTTTAAAACTCTTTTTCTCCATTTTTAATTCATATAATTCTTTATATACCTTACTCTTTGATTCGTGAATAATTTTTTTCACCTCTTTTTCTTGCAAACTTGTATTTCTCAGATACATCGCTATCTCTCTTACTTTTAAGGCTTTTATAACACACTTTTGATTCGTATAGCAATTTAGATTTCCTCATTCCACTACCATAACTCCTTGTCTATTGGTGCCCGACCCCTAGAAATGTCAAGAAACACTTTACCTAATTTCTAAATATCACTAGATATTTCTATCCACATGATTTTTGAATTTTTATCAGTATACCACATAACTTCTTGAATTAACTTGTCTCTAAATCTATATTAAATTGCTACACTCTGACCAGGTATAACCTTACAATCCATGTAGGTCATTCTATCGCCCGTCTTGACGAGGAAGAAATCTATTTAGTTGGTATTCAACCCACTCACGTACATGACTATGTGGACTCTCTTTACTTAACAAAAGTGTTTCAAGTATTTCTAAAAAATTGCCCCGCCTCATTCCTAATACCAAAGCCAATATTTCGATGTACGACTTCAAATCCCTCATTATTGTCACTTACATGCCCATTTAAATATCCTCCAACAAATAGCTTCTCACCGCTAGGTGTGGCTTATATAAATTCATCCAGCTCTTTCCATAACTATTGTTTAATAATTGCATCTACACTTATTTGAAATGCATAAATACTGACTATATTAATTACGTTTTCTTCAGTAACTAGCTTAACAAGCACGATCTTATCTCCCTTCATTCTGATCTCTATTACATCCTCTTAATAATTCTTATGGACAATTATACCTAACTCATTTTTGGCTTTATTCATACCTGTATACCAAAACTTATGATCATAAGACTCTACTTCTCTAACCTTCTCCCACACTTACTTTCTTAAAAACACATAATATTAATTTTTCGTCTAGTCATTATTTTTCTTATCTCTCTTAACTTACCAGTTAGAAATCCTATGTTCCAAATGACCAAACGAATCTAATCATTGTGGACTAACTTCTTTACCTACACCCATCCATATAAATGCAAAAACCCTTGTATAGTTATCACCACATCCGGGCAACAACATGGGGTGTCGCAACAGCCCTTGCTAAATTTTCAATACATCCGAGATCCGATGTAGGGCATCGGTCAAAATGGAACGTCCTAACGAATTTCTTATTTTGGTCTCTCATAGTGTTTGATCAAATTTTTACGCTAGCTATCGATCTGTCGATCTATTATAACCCTCCTTGTTTACCCAGATTTGAGACTTGTTGTGTTAAAAAGATGTTTACATTTTGAGATCGCTAAACAAACTATCAACAAAATATAGATTAAGAAGTCTAAGCACTTCAAATCAACAATATCCAGAGTGAAGCAGTATAGATTAGGAAGGAGAAGATCAAGAAAGGAATAAGAACAATGCGATCATTACAAGAATGATAACTGCAATGAAGAATGCACTCAAAGAAATAATACAATGTCAAGAGTTTCAAATTCATAACTATTCAACACAATTCCTACCAACAGTTAAGGACATCAATGCCTTTCTTGACCCACCAGACAAGCCAACAGCATCAAATACAGCCATGCAATCATCAATCATATCCCCAGCATTTAGCAAAATGGAAGCAAAGTCAGCTTTTACTTGAGGTCGTTGGAAACGCAACTCCATTGCAAACTCAGTCTCATTGTGCACTCTTAGCAAAGGAGAAACAGCAATTGACAAGCCATTCTATGATATTATCCAAGAACACCAAAGGCAACCACAAACACAAAAATAACAACCAGTATCAGAAATATCCTTCCCATCCTGAACAGACTCCACCATGTAAGCAGTACATGACCAACATACCTCGGCTTTCCTTGAAATGTCAACCACAATAAATGGTCCAGGGTAAGTTCTTGAATCTGTTCAGGAATAAAGTAAGGAAAGGTTAAGCACCATAAGAAGCTAATTGACTGAGCACAGAACAGATGCAAAACATATAAAAGGCACCAAAACACTGACAACAGAGTTTTTCTCCCTATTTTTGTATTCTTTGAACCAAGCACCACAACTAATTCAAATTACTAGGAGTACAATTGCAAAGCATTCACAATGTGGATGGTGGGTGCCAGAATAGAATAACAAAAAAACAACAACAATCAGAGTCATAGTCCCAATAATTGGAGTCGACTTTGAAGTAGGCATATAAGTACGCAGCCTCCCCTTTGCAGAATAGAAAAACAAAGCTAAGAAAAAAATAATAAAAAAAAGATTTATGTTTGATCCAAAACACAATAAAATTTGGTTAATCACTATATAGAATAGGGTAAATTACAAAAGATATACCGTATTAAAAGATATACAGCGTTTTCCCTTCACTTACACTTTGCATACTTTTTTTTCTTTAAATGGGTTACAGCTAAGATACTAAGCATGTCGTTGCTAGCTCATTGTTTGACTAATTGCATGTTGTAAGTCCTAGATTCAGAGCAAAAGTATAGCATTTTAGATGGAGAATTGAGTAATTTCATTTTCTGTCTATCAAAATTTCAGTTCTTAATTTCAATATGTTAAGTGTAATTTAAGAAAAAACGGTAAATACAATATATTTTGAAATTTGCCCTTTAAGATATTTTGATATATATTGGACAATTATTATTTGAGATTTACTTGTTTCTATTAATTTGGAATACAATAGGATGTGTTCCTTATTGTCTAGGACTTGCCTAAATATATGCATTTGGGTGTTGAAGGGAGACTTATCCTACTCATAACTAAATTTAATATTGAGTTATCCTTTCATTGAGAATAGAGACGAACTATTAGGAGGCCCTAGCCCCTAAACACATGCAAACCCTAAACAGTGGTAACAATATCTTCAAATCAGAATCTAAACTAATACTAATGTGTTATGCATAAATGCAGAAGCAAAAATTTGTTACAATAGAAATAGCATATTATGTTGCACCCGCTTTTGTAAAGAGTAGCCACTTCCATATTAGACATTCTTATTGGATGACACTAATAAGGCATTTTGAAGACACACAATCTCAGTGTTGTGCAGATTCTTTTTTAATATTTTCTTTTCATTTGGAATCTCCTGTTGGACACTTTTTGGACAACCAAAAGTAAGAAAATATGCACAGTGATTTATAGAGTAGCATAGTTTTCTTAAGAGGTGCAAAATAAGAATATCAAAAACATAATAAAAGATGAGATAAATCATAAATACGATGACATAGATACAAAAAATGAAGGAATAGCAAAGTTTCTAAGATAAAGGTAAGCAAAAACACAAGAAATATAGTATTTATGAACTTATTTTCACATACTAGTAAATTTTTATATTTCTTTAATGCTATTTATTTAAATTAATGCATGTTAATATTTAGTCCATGACGTGTTGTGTGTCCACATGACCATATCCATGTCTCTTAGATGAACTAAGTGATAAGAATAGAAGAAAAACCTGGGAAATATAGAATTGGGACGCAATTCTATCATGACAACAATATACCACATTTTCATTACTCTCAAGTAATATTTGATATATGAGGGAAAAGATTGAGGCAGAAAAGTTAGAGGAAAGAATGTCTTTTGAAAATTTTTCTCCTATTTAGTGTTGGGTATTGATATTAAGTGATAGGTAAGTCATTGTTTTTGTCTTTAAAAAATAAGGCAAATATAAATTCTCCCTTTAATTTTAAACATACTAGTTTTTTATTAAAAAAAGATTTGATTCCCTCCCTCTAAAATTAAACCCATTTGCTTATATATACATAACATACATACACATATATATTCAATTTAAATTCCCCTTTTTTAAAAAATTAAACTTATTTGTTTTCTCTTGCTAAAAACATTTTAAAATTGTTTCTCTCTCTATATTTGGACAAATTTTCACTATTAAAAAAAATAATTTAATTTTGATAGTTTCTCTCAAACTAAACATTAATTGTCTCTTTTTGAAAAAAACCATTTTAATTTATTTTTTTCTCTAAACGCATTAATTTTTGTCGAATTATGTGGTCTTATTAGGAAAGTCGTGTGATTTTATGATTTTTTGACTCCTTGAATTATAGAATTGATATAGGATTGATTTGGGGATTGATATAAGATTGACTTTGAGTAATTTCCTATTTTGTATGATTCAATTAGATTGATTTCTAGTTTTTGTAATCTAGAATAGTTTCCTATTTTGTATGATTTGATTAAATAGTTTCCTAATTCTTGTAATCTAAAATAACCTATAAATTGTCATATACAATTTTATTCAATTAATAAAAAACACGGAGAAAATATTCATCTGTGTTTTGTGTCATGGTATTAGAGCCCTAGATTTTTTCTGGGAGATCCAACTGCAATTTTTTTTACTCTGTTTTTTTGCTCTTCTTTTAGTCCATAAACAGAGTATTTCACTATGTTTGTGCAACCTTCATAGCTGTTCTCCTGTCTACACTTCTTCTCTGAATTCCTCTCTTGTTAAGATTCCCAGTTTTTACCCAAATACTTCATTATTTGTTTCACCCTTATTTTCTCTCGAATCCTTTCAAATCACCATGTCTAAACCAAAATCAACGATGTTCAGGAAGTGCTTGCCACCGAGAGTTTTGCTACAGTCTCAATAAGAGAGCTACAAAATATACAGGCTGCGTATCGATGGAATGAGAACTATTTAAAGTGGTCATAGTTGGTCCGTATGTTTTTGAAGGAAAGAGGCAAACTGAGCCATTTGTTAGGCACAATGCCAGAAAAGAGGATCCTAAATTTGATGTATAGGACGAACAAGATTCCATGGTGATATCATGCTTGTCGAATTCGATGCTTCTGGAAATTAGCAACAGGTGTATATTTCTCTGAACCGCCAATGAGATTTGGTATGTTATCCAACAAACATACTCCAAGGTTCATGACACTCAATTGATCAACGAAGGGAGTCATCCAGGTACATGTTCTCTGGCGTTTTTAGGTATCTCTTCTTTCTCTTGTGCTATTAATGTCTCAGAAAATTTCTCCAAATATGTGGATAATAGATTTGGAGCCACTGATCACATGACCCATTCCTCAAACCTATTTTCTTCATATATTCATTGCTCTAGTCATAAGAAAATAACAATAGCTTATGGGTCCATCACCACTCTAGCTGGACAAGGTGACATTTATATAAACGATTCCCTCATGCTAAAAAATATCTCATATGTTTTGAAACTCTTTGCAAATCTTTTTTCCATTCAAAAGCTTACCTGTGATTCTAATTGCACTATAACTTTTTTCCTTCATCCTATGTATTCTAGAAGCAAGGCACGAGGAGAATGAATGGACGTGCTAGTGAAAGAGATGATCTTTACTACTTGGAATATCAAAGTGGAAGAACTATAGTTAAGAATTCTCTATCTGCATCACTTCTTTCTGAGTCTATCATATCAAATAAAAATAAAGTATGGTTTTATCATCGTTGTTTAGGTCATCCATCAATTGATGTCCTTAAGCTGATATTTCCGTCATTATTTAAAGGGTCTTTGTGGTGATTGTGAACTTGCCAAGCACAAAAGTGTTTCATTTCCAATAAGCCATACAAAAACTCTTAATCCTTTTTCTCTCATTCATAGTGATATTTGAGGACCCTCTACAGTTTCGAATATTTCTGTTGCGAAGTGGTTTGTTTCTTTTACTGATGATTGGACATGAGTAACGTGGGTCTATCTTTTGAAATATAAATCTGATATTGGCATTGTTTTTTCCAATTTTTACAAAATGATCAAAACACAGTTTAACGAGATAACTAAACGATTTCAGAGACATAAATGGAATTAACCTAATTTTTAACAACTTGAGCCTTAATCCTAAATTTTGGAATCGGTCATTTGAGAGACAAATATAGAATAGATAAATATATATATATATAGTTAAAATTTTAAAATAAAATAAAGAAAATAACACTATAAAACGGAAAAAAATAAATAATAACAAGAGATATTGTTTAACTTGTTTAAATTCTCCTACGCCACTCATTCATATTTAAAGTCATCTCCCCAACTAAAACCTTAACTATCATATCTTTACGAATAACTTGTATCCATGTTTTTAAGTGTCTATCCCGACGTTTCACACAATCTCTTATATTTAAACTTTTGATTCTCCTAACTGGTGTATCTTTGGGTTTTCATTGCACATATCTAAACTACCTCAAGCAATACTCTCGCATTTTATCCACAATTGAACTCACTCCCAATTTAGTTCCCATCTCTTCATTTCTAACCTTATCTTTTCTAGTTTTACCACACGCATTCATCTGAACATTCTCATTTCAGTTATAGTCATTTTCTGTCATTGCTATTGTTTAATGGCCCAATACTCAATATCATATAATAGTGCAGGTATTATTGTGTTTCCATAAAACTTTCCCTTCAAATACAATAACATTGCGCGATCGCAAAGAATTTCAGATGCATTTCTCCATTTCATCCCATTTGTTTAGATCCTATGACTCACATCCCCATCTATGTTGCCATCATTTTAAATAATGGATTCAAGATATCTAAAACGTTTACTTTTTTGTACACCCTGTTTTCCTAGCTTAATTGTTTCTTCATCATTTTGATGATTGTCATTAAATGTATATCTCATATCCTTAGTTTTTGATCGGTTCAATCTAAATTCTCTGAATTCTAGTGTGTCCCTCCATAACTCTAATTTAACACTAATACCCTCTCTAGTTTTATCAACCAACACTATATCATCTGCAAAAAGTATACACCATGGTATTTTATCTTGAATATTCTTTATGATTTCATCTATCACTATTGCAAAAAGGATGAGACTTAATACCGAATCTTGATGAAATTCAATATTAATAGGAAAACTATCACTTAAACCCCCACAAATTCTTATATTGATAACAGCTTCTTTATACATATTCTTGATGAGATTAATATATTTCAAGGAGATTCCTTTCATCAACGCCCACCATAATACATCTCTAGGAACCTTATCATATGTTTATTCTAGGTCATTGAATACCATATGTAAATCTCTCTTTTGTACTCTAAATGTTTCCATCAAATGTATAGTGAATTGTTTCAGTGGTGAATCGTCTTGACATAAATCTAAATTTTGACACTTATCTCCGATCTTAATCTATACTCCACCACTCTCTCCCACAACTTCATAATATGATTTATAAGTTTAATTCTCCTGAAACTAAAACAATTTTCTATGTCTTATTTATTGTTATATAGTGATAAAAGTGTGTTCTCCCTCCATGTTTGAAAATTTTTCTTAGTTTGTCAGATTTTATTAAAAAGATCCATTAATTACTATCCCAACTTTACCCAAACACTTTCACACCTTGATAGGAATACCATCGGATCCTATGGTTTTATTATTGCTCATTTTCTTTAAGGGATCCTTTACTTCATGAAAACGA
Organism: Dillenia turbinata; assembly: GCA_037126225.1. Classification (NCBI taxonomy): domain Eukaryota; kingdom Viridiplantae; phylum Streptophyta; class Magnoliopsida; order Dilleniales; family Dilleniaceae; genus Dillenia; species Dillenia turbinata. Next base: position 6,760,210 of record JBAMMX010000017.1, read on the forward strand.
ATCTTACGTTTAAAATTCATATCTATTTTTTCTACAGGTACCGTGATATCGCCGATCTCTTGTATTCTTAACGTTAAAGAGATTATCAAAATAATCTCTCTAACGCTTTCTTATGTCATCGTTTCTTACAAGTACACTATTGATCACATTCTTGATACACCTAACACTATTTAGATCTTTTCTTTCCTTTCTCTTAGTTTGGTAATTCGATAAATCTTTTACTCCATTCTTAGTTTTTAGTTTCCTAGATAATTCATTATATACCTTATTTTTTTGATTCATGAAAAATCTTTTTCACCTCTTTTTTCTACATTCTTGTATTTTTTAAATGCATCACTACTTCTTTTACTTTTAAAATTCCTATAACACTCTCATTTGGTTCATATAGCAATTTATATTTTCTCATTCCACCACCGCGACTCCTTGCCTATTGTAGCCCGACCCCTAAATACGCCAAAAATCTCCCTACCTATACTCTTAATATTATTAGATATTTTTACCCACATAGTTTCCGAATTGTCCTTAGCGGACCATGTTGCTACTTGAATGAATTTATCTCTAAAAGTCACTACTTTTTCTTATTTCAAATTCTATCACTTAATTCTTAACTCCATAAATGGGCGATACTCCTTTTGCCTTTTAGACGCACATCTAAAACTAAAAATCTATGTTGAGTTACTACACTCTCTCGTGGTATAATCTTGCAATCCTTACAGACCATTCTATCGCTCCTGGCAAGAAAGAAATCTATTTGACTGACATTCGACCCACTTCTATATGTAACTATATGCAATTCTCTTTTCTTAAAGAAAGTGTTTACGAGTATCAAATCGAATGTTGTAACAAATTCTAAAATGATATCTCACACTTCATTCCTACTACCAAAGCCAAAATTTCCATATACAGTTTTAAAACCCTCATTAGTCTCTCCATATCTATATAGATCTCCTCCAATAAATAACTTTTCCCCACTAGGTATGGATTGTATAAATTCATATAAATCTTCCCAAAATTGTTTTTTCACTAATTATATCTATACCTATTTGAGACGCATAAAAACTAACTATATTAATTACGTCTTCTCCAATAACTAGCTTAACAAGCAAAATTCTATATCCTTTCCTTCTTACCTCCACTATATTTTATTTTGGGTCCTTATGGACTATTATTCCTACTTCATTTCTAGTTCTATCCCGACTTATGTACCAAAGTTTATGGCCATAAATCTCTACTATTCTAGCATTTTCCCCTACCCACTTAGTTTCTTGGAGATATATAATATTAGTCTTCCTTCTAGTCATTACTTCTCCTATCTATCCTAACTTACCATTAAAGATCCTTTGTTTCAAGTGGTTAGACAAATTCTATCTTCTTAGACTAATTTCTTCACCCATACTCATCCACATAAATGCGAGAACCCTTGCTTATTTGCGCATTTAAAAAAAAAAAAATCTAAAAAAACCATATCACCAAATTAATTCCAAATCTGACCCAAGATAGTCGAGTGTTCAACACTCAATGAACACTATTCCACAGCCGAACACTATTCATCAAGTGTTGAAAACTAGACAAACAGTGTTCGTCAAGTGTAGCACTCGACAAACACTATTCCAAGGCTAAACACTATTCATCGAGTGTTGAAAACTCGACGAACACCCGCCATCGAAACACAGAGACCCCTTGCCAAGAGAAAACTGCAAGTTGAGGAAGAAACATGAATATTCTGTTCGTCGATGAACACAAGCAGAAGTGGAGATTCTGTTCAACATTGCGGAAGAACCATGAAGCCCAAATCAATACTGCTTGTGCCAAGAGCAAACTGCAAGAGGAAGAGGAATACGAAACCCATGCCTGATGCAAAAGAAGGTATTCATCAAGTGTTGAACAATCTGATCATCCTAGGTCAGATTCGGAATTAGTTTTGTGATAGGTTTTTTAAGAAATTTTTTTTTTTTTAAAGGGTTAATTCCGTATATTTCTCAACAATTTCATTCCAATAATATTAGAGACTATTTCAATCAATCTCTCTCTCTCTCTTTTTTGTGGAAAAGGAAGGGATCATTTATAAGTCTTCTTATGTTATGACTCCACGATAAAACGGAGTCACCGAGCATAAAAATGACCCTTCTAGATGTCACAAGAGTTTTATTGTTTCACAAACATATACCTAAACAACATTGGGGAGAAGCCGTTTTAACCACTACACATCTTATTAATAGATCTCCAACTCGGGTCCTTGATTTCAAAAGTCCAATCAAAATTCGCACAAAGTTTTTTCCCAATTTCAATGCTTCAAACAATCTTATTCCTAGTATTTTTAAAAGTGTAGCCGTTGTCCATATCCACTATCAAAACAGGGGTAAACTTGAACCACGTACTTTTATGTGTATTTTGATTGGGTATTCTTCTACACAAAAGGACTGCAAGTGTTTCCATTCCCTTACTAGAAAATTTTTTGTCTCCGGTGATGTTACATTTGTAAAAAATGAGTCTTTTTTCCAATATTCTTATCTTCACGTGAGTGAAGATTTTGCAAAGAACCTGATTCTTCTTGATATTTCGAGTCAACTTGTTGAGCCTTCATCTCCATTTAAACCTATTTTAGAGTCACCTATTGAGTCACCTATTCAACCTACTATTGATTCACCCACGTCATGTGAAGTGATAAAAGATAAGGGAAAACAGGACAATACTCAACCACTGCAGGTCTATTCCAGGAGTTTTTCAATCGGTACTAGTACAATCTCTTTTTCGTGTTGCTGCCCAAATACTCGAAACCGCTTCGACACCATTAGCTGTCCCTATTGAATTAGTAGATGAACCAAAAAAATAAAGTGATGTCAACCTACCAATTGCATGTAGGAAAGGAACTAAAACTTGTACTAAACATTCGTTGTACTATCCATGACCTATCAAAACCTTTCTCAAAGCTATAAAACCCTCTTAAGCAACCTTCACTCAATTCCCATTCCAAGAAATCTATCCGAGGCATTAGGGAACAAAAAGTGGGAGGATGCTATGAAAGTGGAGATGAAAGCTCTTGAAAAGAATAAGACATGGGAGTTGGTCGAATTACCGAGAGGACAGAAACCGGTGGTATATAGATGGGTTTTCACTGTGAAGTAGAAGCAAGACGGGTTAGTAGAAAGATACGAAACAAGGTTAGTTGCCGAAGGGTACACTCAAACCTATGGCATTGATTATCTTAAGACATTTGCTCTGGTTGCAAAGATGAATACAGTACGGATCCTTTTGTCATTGGCTGCAAAGTTAGGGTGGAATCAACTACAGTTTGATGTTAAGAATGTATTTCTCCACAGTGGCCTAGAGGAAGAGATCAATATGGAAGTTCCTTTGGGCTTTGAATCTAAAGAGAGAATGGTGTGTAAGTTGAAGAAAACTTTTTATGAACTCAAAACAATCACCAAGAGTCTAGTTTGGAAGATTCACCAAGGCGATGACTACCTTGGGATAGAAACAGAATCAAGGCGACCATTCTAAGTGACAGCCCTGTTGGTGTATGTTGATGATATCATCATAACAGGCAATGATGCAAGAGATGCATAATTTAAAAAGGTGTCTTCTGAAAGAATTTGATATCAACAAAGTCGGAAAATTGAAATAATTGCTAGGAATTGAAGAAGCACGTTCGAAACAAGAGATCGATATTTCTCAACAGAAGTAAATGCTCAATTTGCTAAGGGAAACGGGGAAGTTGGGTAGTCAGCTGGTTGACACACCCATTGAGTTCAATCATGGACTATGTGATGCTCCAGAGGATTATGTGGTCATTAGAGGCACTTGACAAAGGCTTGTTGAGAGGCTGATCTATTTCACACGTACGAGACCAGATATTGCATTTGCAATGGGTGTTGTTGGAAGATTTATGCATAATTCTAAAGAAATACATCTTAGAGTAGTTCATAAAATCTTGCAATACTCAAAAGGCAACCCCGAATGGGGTATTTTGTTCAAGAAATGAGGAAAATGACATTGGAGGCCTCTACCAATGCTGATTATGCCGAGTCACTTGGTGATTGGAAGTCAACTTTAGGGTATTGTAACTTCTTAGGAGGGAATCTTGTAACATTGAGTAGGAAATAAAACGCGATGGCAAGATCAAGCGCACAGTCTAAATTTAAGTCAATGGCATTGGAAATATGTAAACTACTGTGGCTTAAGATAATTCTTGATGATTTGAAGATAAAATGAGGACCAATGAGGTTGTATTGCAACAACAAATCTGCCATCAACATTGCTCATAATCCCATACAACACGGCCGAACAAAGAATACAGAAGTTGCTAGACGTTTTTTCAAGGAGAAGTTTGATTGCGGGCTAATATGTACACCATTCGTTTCAACAAAGGATCAATTACCAGATGCATTTACAAAGGGACTGTCAAGCACTCTGTTTCAAGATTGTTAGCAAGCTCGGAATGGAGGATATCCATTCGATAGCTTGAGGGAGAATGTTGAATTATATGGACTTATTAGAAAAGTCATGTCATTGTTTGACTTTTTGACTACATGAATCATGAGATTGATATAGGATTAACTCTAGGGATTGATATAGAATCGACTCCATGAATTATGGGAAGATTGACTCCTTGAATTACGGATTGATATAGGATTGACTTTGAATAGTTTCCTATTTTATATGATTCAATTGATCATTTCTTATTTTTTGTAACCAAGAATAGTTTTCTATTTTGTATGATTTGACTAGATAGTTTGTAATTCTTATCGTTTAGAATAATCTATAAATTGTCATGTATAATTTCATTCAATTAATGAGAAATATAGAGAAATTATTCTTCCCAGATTTGTGTCAATTTTATATTCTCTATCTAAAAATAAATTATTTTAAATTGATTCTTTCTAAATTGTTTTAAATTTTCTCCTTTCAAAACAAATTAAATATATTTTAAATATTCTTATTTTAAATGCACTAAATTAAGTTTTCACTATATAAAAAATTAAATTTAGTTTCTTTCTTTTAAAAACTAAACATATTAATTTTCTCTTTATGAAAAAATAATTTAATTTACATTTTCTGTATAAATGAATTGATTTTAAATTCTCTTTTTAAAAAATAAAATCATTTTAAATTTTGTCTTTTTAAGCAAATTGTTTTTTAAATTTTCTCTTTCTAAAAACACTAAATTTAATTTTTTTTGTGCAAAATAAAATTTATTAATCAAGTTTTGTATTTCATTTTGGAACAAAGATATCCTTTTGACTAGTTAAAAAATGGAGATTCTTTTACCCACTTCTGGGAATCCTATGGCCTGGTTTATGAAATTACCCCACTTGAATTTTGCTATTCAAAAATAGGGGAAAAAGGATAAGTTATCCAGCTATCCTTTAGACTTCGTTATATCTGATACCAAATGCCACCTAGTAACTTTCACATCAGCGAGTGGCCTAAATCAGAAGCCAAAGGTTTCATAATTTTAATATTTTAAAAGCATACTATGAAAAAGGAAACTCTCCATCCAACACCCTGAACCTCACATGCCCCACCTAGAGCCACAAACTAAAACATATAGCCCTTTGGGTTACATGGGACGAGTCACTAACCATAGCATATCAAACAATAGAATCAAATTGATTTTCTAGCCATCCAAAGGTTTGGAGACAACCAAATCACCTATCTGGACTATCTCACCATTCTCGTTCCAGTATGTGATAATTAAAAGTCTGGGAAATGTTTCAATTAGGGTGCCATCAACTTCTTGTTGACTCATAACTATTGACGTTATCCATCAACATTACATTCTGACAATAACAATCAAACTTTCATCTTATCCAGCCATCTATGAAGAAGCATTGGAATCCTAGAGAATAATTTCCCCCTTATTCAGTAATACATGATTTAAAACACTCACCAAAAGTCTCTCTTTCAAGGAAACTAGTGAAAAGAAAAACTTCTAAGGACTACTTCATATCACTAATTCTAGTGGAAAGTTGCATTCCAAGCTCAAACTTGCACCCACAAAGTGAATTTAGTGTAATCCTTAGCATGAAAGGAGCATAAACATTTGTCAACCTGGATGCATTCACATGATATGGACAGAAGCATGCATAGCACAAAAAACAAAATCATGACAGAAGCATAGATTCAGGATGGATAGTTAATACTGAAATACTAAATTCCCTTGCATTCCATCATGGAAACTCACAGGTGAATGTTTGAGTATGCTAATAGACATGTCAGCTTCATTTTAGGTATCAAAGCTGAACATACCATGTTGTGAAAGTATTCGTGTTCTCCAAGCACGTGTTTGAGCTTCCAAAAGGGAAAGATGGACTGGAGAAGTTAAGAATGTTCCAGGCACAGCTAGCTGGATTGAAAGCAATGCATTTTGGGGAGCTTGATCAGCTGAAGGTAAATCCCTACAACCACCGCACAAACCAGTTCCACAAGCATAATTAAATCAAATACTCATGCTTGCATCTTGGCACATTAATTTTTGAAAACATATCCTTTATTATGGTAAGTAATCCCTTTTTATTTGAAGTTAAGCAAAGCATAAAACATACAAAAATTGCTAACAAAACTAAGCATCCACCTTCAAAACGAAATCAGACCATCACAGATTTGCAACATCAAATTTTGATTGAATTTTTAACCGACCATCCCCACAAGGAATTCTGTTGCAGTTTTCCCAAATTACTCATCTGCTTTGTTAAATGGTCAAAAGGACAGATTGTCTCACGAGAGGGCTCTAAATTAAAGCGAACTTTCTTCACTTGAGCAACAGCTATATCATCTTCCATCCCCTTGCTATTCTCTAGACAATTGAACTCCAAATTCCTTAGGTTCCAACATTGCACCCATGAAACTGTAAAGACTGCCCACCGAGAACAACCACGAGATACTCCACTTCCGTCACCTTTAGGAGCACTGCACCACCTCACTTTCGCTTTAGCTTCTTAACAGGAACCCACTTCAGAAACACATCAAAATTGATTCTATATAAGCTAGTGGAGACTTATCCGCTCAATGTTTGGTCAAATTCACTATGGGCTGCAACTTAGACGATGAAGCCTTATGTGATGATGTGCCTACTGATATAAGTCATAGTCTCATGGGCCGACCCTGGTTATACAACCATGATATGGACCACCGTACTAAAACTAGCACATATTCATTCTACAAGGATGGTAAGAAGTATACTTTACATCCTTATAGAGAATGTGTGAAAAAAGAAGATAGTAGCAAGCTTAATGGTCTTTTGACTGCTGAAGAAATGGAAACCGAAGGAAGAAAAGCTAGGGTGATATATGGACTTGTTAGCAAGATTATAAATAACCATTGTCAAGTTAGGGACTTGAATGAAAATCCTCTTGCAATCCAACAATTGTTGGAAGAGTTTGCTGAGTTGGGCAGAGACAAACAGCCACATGGTTATCCACCAATGTGGAGTATCAAATATGCTATAGATTTAGTGCCAAGAACATCCTTACCAAATCTTCTGGCATATGGAATTCTACCTGTACAATGACTTCAGATTCAGAAACAGGTCGAAGAGCTGCTAGATAAAGGGTTAGTGCACGAAAGCAAAAGCCTATGTGCTTGCCCAGCTTTGCTAACTCCTAAGAAGAATGGGTCTTAGAGGATGTGAGTGGACAGCCACACCATAGATAAAATCACAATCAAGTATCGATACCCAATTCCACGGTTAGAAGAAATGCATGATCAGTTGGTTAGCTCTAAAGTATTTTTTAAGTGATTTGAGAAGTGGCTATCATCAAATTCTATTGAGAAGTGGAGAAGAATGGAAGACTGTTTTTAAGACACTATATGGCCTTTTATGAGTGGTTAGTGATGCCTTTTGGCCTATCTAATGCACCTAGCATATTCATGAGGGTCATAGCTGAGATAGTTAAACCCTTTCTCAAGTCCTTTGTTGTTGTTTATTTTGACAATATTTTGATTTATAGCCGAACCAAGGAGGAGCAAAACTCATTTATGCCAAGCTCTGGAAGTACTCCATAGAGAAAAACTTTTTGTGAATCTTAAAGAAATGCTCATTTCTACGCAATGAGATTGTGTTTTTGGGATCTATTCTCTCGAAGTATGGACCGAAAACTGTTAGTGACTCGCAGTGCCATAATCAATCGTGGAAATTAAAAGTTTCCATGGGCTAACCTCCTTTTATAGGAGATTTATAAAAAAAATTCAGTTCCATAATGAGTCTTATTACTAAAAGTCTGAAGAAGGATAATTTTGAGCAGTCAAATTCCGCCCAAAAAGCCTTTGAGCAAATGAAGATGTTGTTGACACAAGCACCAATTCTTGCTTTGCTAGACTTTGATAAGCTATTTGTTCTTGAGTGTAATGCTTCTCACAATGGGATTGGGGCTATTCTAAGCCAAGATAGGAGACCAATTGAGTTTTACAATGAAAAGTTGTCTGATTATAAAAGTGTTATTCAACCTATAATTTTGAGTTTTATATTTTGATGTGAACAATTCAACATTGGCAACACTACCTAGCTTATCAAGAATTTGTTGTTTATTCATACCATCAAGCTTCAAAATACTTGAGTACACAAAAGAAACTTGCCCGGTGGAGCTATTTCTTGGATGAATTCAATTTTTCATTGAAATACAAAACAAGGGAGTCTAATGTAGTGGCAAATGCTTTGAGTAGACAATCGTTGCTCCTATCTGTAATGAGATCCAGTGGCTCGAAGAGCTAAAAAATAAGTATGCAATTGACCGATCTTTCAGTCAGATTGTGGAGGAGTTGCAGGAACAAGCGGCTACAAGGGAACTGCCATATAGGCTGCATGATGGCTATATTTTCAAGGACAACAAATTGAGCATTCCAGAGAGATCATTTTGTGAATAGAATGTAAGGGAGCTCCATGGAAATGGCCTGGGTGGTCATTTTGGTAGGGATAAAACCATTGCCTTGGTGGCATATCTTTTTTTTTTTTTTGGGGCAGAAGTGGGATTCATTTGAGCACGGATTTTGTTTCAGCCTTCCAAAAACTTTGAAGGGTTATGACTCCATTTTTGTTGTGGCAGATAGGTTTTTGAAAATGACACACTTCATCCCTTGTTTGAAAATGTTGGCCGGAACCCACATTGCTGATATGTTTTTCAAGGAAGTGGTGAGGGCACATGGAGTTCCAACTTCTATTGTTTCTGATAGAGATGTTAAGTTGTTGGAACACTTTTGGAAAACTTTGGGGTGAAAATTATGGACCGAACTGTAATACTCTAGCACATGACATCCGCAAATAGATGGACAAATGGATGTAGTTAACAGAAGTTTGGGCAATTTATTGAGATGTTTGTTTAGAAATCATGTGAAGAGCTAGGATTGTGTAATACCACAAGCTAAATTTGCTTACAAGAATTCAGTCAATAGAATTATCAAGAAGACTCCTTTTGAAGCAACATATGGGTCCAGCCTCAAAATGTGTTTGATCTAGTGTCATTGCCACAAGAAGCCACAGTAAGTGATGATGGAGAAGCTTTTGCTGACCATATCCGGCAACTTCATGAAGAAGTCTGAGCATCTTTATATCAAAAAAAAAAAAAAAAAAAGTGTGAGCAGCTTTGAAAACTAGTAATGAAGCATATGCACATGCTGCAAATCAACATAAAGTGTGCCAAAGAATTTGAAGAAGGTGATTTAGTGCTTGTGCACTTAAGACAAGAAAGGTTCCCTAGAGGAACTTATCATAAATTAAAGTCCAGGAAGTTTGGTCCATGCAAAGTGTTGAAGAAGATTAGTTCTAATACTTATTTGATAGAACTGCCATGTGGTATGAAGATTACTCGAGTTTCCAATGTCTCTGATCTATATCTGTTTGAAAGGTTCGATGAAGAAGAGGCTGCCTCAGCAAATCAAGTTCATGACTTCCCTAGAGAGCAGAATGATATTATTGAAGATGTGTTAGATGTCAAAGAGGCGAGGTCTAGAAAACGACATCAGTATAGGTGATTCTTAGTGAAGTGGTTGTGTAAACCTACTACAGAACGTACTTGGATTACAGAAGATAAGTTGAAGAAGATTGATCCAAAAATATGTGAAGAGGCTGCCAAAGTTTTCTCACTGCACCCAAGCATTTAATCATTTGTTGATATGTTTTATGTCTTAATATATTTTGTTTTGGTCATTATTTATTTATTTTTTCTTTTCTTATTTCAAAAAAGTCAGTACTAACATGTGACTTTTAATAAAACTCTAAAAGGTAATGTGACGTACATGACTTTTAATGGGAGGTTTTGTATAAATAACAAATTAACAGTATTGTGATGCAACTTTTTCTTTATTAAACTTTTGAGAGGCTTCCGGAGCCGTAAACCTAGTTTATCATTCGAACTTTAATATCAGACGAATTTCAGAGTTTGTTTCATTCTGTTTTGGTTTCTCTACATCTTTTCTGCATCACAGGGAATATTTTTGCGGAATCAAAAAGACTTCGTCTTCACGTGGAACAACTGCCCTTTACCTTAGGTTGCCAAAGATCACATTTTTTTGCCACACTAAGACTGCGCCATCACCGAACCTATTGAGTGAAATAAGTTTTGATAATAATTAGGAATAATTAAAATTAATTAGAATTAATTATTTTATCATTTGAATGAAGTTAAAAATGTTAGAATTTAAATTTCATCTAGGCAAGTGGACTTGCTTGACCAGAATGAGTAGATTTGATATAAAAAGTCGACCCACACATGTCAAGTCAACCGGTTGAGTGACAAGTCGACTTTATCCTAGCTCCAAGTCAACCTAGAGTTCAGAAAATTTGAATTTTAACTAAGTATAGAACTTTTCAAGTCGACCTAAGTAATCGTCGAGTCGGCCTGAGGATCACAGGTCTCAAAACTCTGAGTCTGCTCATAACTAAGTCAACATACCCAAGTGATAAGTCGACCTGAGCTTCAAGTTTGTAAAGTCATAAGATGACTCATACTTAGCATAAGTTGACTTGTCAAACATTCGTTTCAGAAACTAAGTCAGTAATTTAAGTAAGTCTACTCACTAAGAACATAAGTCAAACTGAACACTTGTGTTAAAAATTTTTCTAAATAAAGGAAATCACAAGGCAACCTAAGAAGACCGGCAAGTCGACCTGGACACTCTGTTACTTAAGTCGACCCAATCATAGTTCAAGTCAACATGTACCTACGATGAACATATACCAAATCAACCTGAACCCAAAGGAAATTAGGCACGCAAGTCGACTCAGTTATAACTCAAGTCAACTTGAGGAATCAAAGTCACAAAAACTAGTATCTGCAACTTTAGTAAGTCAAGCCCAGGCTAGGATAAGTCAATCAGAGACTATATTATGTCAGCTCAACTAATTTGTAAGTAGACTTGCAATTTAATAAGTATACTTGTGACCAAAACAAGTCAACTCTTCTCTCACATGCCAATATCAACAAGTCAACCTAAGCATTCATCAAGTCGACCCGAGCAATTTATAAATACGAAAGGAAGTCGACCTGACCTTATAACAAGTCGACTTAGGCATTTCAAAATTCAAAGGTAAGGAGACTGGAAGCTTCAACAAGTCGACCTCATGTGAGTAACGTTCAAATGTTCAGAAAAGCTGTTTCGAATTAAATGAAAAGCTCAACTACCTCACCAACCTCTGCGATGCATTCAATGATCTTCAACGGCTAAATCATCCTCTCTAAGCATAAATAGGATGAGAGGACGAGGAAGGAATAACTTTTGCAACACTTGAACAAATCTCTGAAGCACAAAATTCATACTCTATTTTCTACTCCTTTGTGTTGCATTTTCAATTGTAGATCTCGAATACATCTAAAAAATCTAGCTTCATCTTGTATTTTCATTTACTCTCTACTTGTAAAAGATCAGAATACTATCATTCTTGATCTTGGGATTGAGTGAAAGCGACAGAAACTTTTAGATTGGGTTTAGCTTGCTCGAGGGAAAGGCAAGTGTAAGAATTTGCGTAAAACATTTGTAAAGTTGGCCAGCATCTGTGAAGCTTGTGTAAACTATTTTAAAATAGTGGATTAGAAAAGTCAGATGAAATCTGGGAGTGGATGTACACCAAGAAGGTAAAACCACTATAAAATTGTGTGTCCATTGTCTTTTATATTTTATTCTTTGATTTTCCCTTTCATAAATTAATTATTATTTTAGACAACAAAATAGTCAAAATTTTTAGATAACCTATTCACTCCCCTCTAGGTTATCACATTTAGTGTCAACAAGTAATATCAGACCAGCTCTTCTGCAAAGGGTTCAACAACCTCAGAAGAAAAGATCTATAGATGGCACTAAATAGTGATAGCGTTCCTTTTGAAGCTTGCTCCACAGATAGAGCTCCATTTTCCAACAGGAATAATTACAACTACCGGAAGCAACGCATGAGGAATTTTATCGTAGCTCAAGTTGAAAGTACTTGGGAAATAATTGAAGAAGGGATAGAATTTCCAACGGAATGGATTGATGTGGTTAGAGCACTAATAAAGATGAAGAATATGACCCCTAATGAGAAGAAGACCTATAGAGCAAATTGCAAGGCGGTCAATTTGCTTCACCTAGCTCTTACCTTAAATGAGTACAACAGAATTTCTTATTGCATTAGTGCAAAAGAAATCTGGGAAAGGCTTGAAACAACTTATGAAGGCACCGACCCAGTAAGGAAAAATAAGATGAGGATGCTCAAACAAGAATATAAGGCTTTCAAGATGAAGGATGGTGAGTGTGTCAGAGACAAGAAAACAAGGTTCAACACCATCACTAATAAATTAAGACTGTTGGGTAAGGGAATAAGCCAAGAAAACACAGTGGACAAGGTTTTTCGATGCATGCCAAAATCATGGGAAGTCAAAGTGACTGAAATTGAAGAATCAAAGAAGCTAGAGACACTTACAATGGACCAGCTTGTAGGCTCTCTTACAACTCATGAAATGAAGATGAATTCCAAGGGAAATGGAAATGAAGAAAGAGGGAGATCTGTAGCCTTGAAGGTGGAAAATGAGGAAAGTAGTTCAAGTGATGATGAAGATGAAGACATGGCCCTATTGACCAGAAAATTCAAGAAATTTATGATGAAGAAAAGAAATAGAGCAAGGAAAGAATTTAAAAAGCCAGAAAGAAAGGAGGAAATAAGATGATATGTGTAAGAAGTTTGGTCATATCAAAGCAGATTGTCCGATGCTCAAGAAAAATGATTAAAAAAAGGGAAAGAAGAAGGCTCTAGCTGTATAAAAGTGATGAGGACAGCAGCTCAAGTGAGGAGGAGGATGAGCAAGAGTAGGCCAATCTTTGTTTTATGGCAATTGAGGATGACTTTAATGATGAGGTAATCTATTCAAATTCCTACTTTTCTGATTCAGATTCTGAAGATGAACTTTCTTTTAATGAATTGCATGATGCATTATTAGAATCCATCAAAGACTTGAAAAGTTTGACCAAGAAAAATAGTGCACTTAAGAAGGAAATGACTAAATTAGAGGAAGATAAGAACAAACTGATACTTGAAAATGAAAAAATTTGATTAGAAAATGACATGCTAAGGCAAGAGAAAATTGATCTACATGAGGAACTAATGAGAAAAACAAATGAAGTAAAAGGCCTACACATAGAAGTTGGAAATACAAAAATAGATCAGTTAGATTATAATAATGAAAAGAGCAAAAATGAAAATGTAGAGAAAGAACTAGATCAAGAAAAAGAAAGAAACAAAAGACTATGCTCTGCTGTACAAATTTGCTCGGACAAGATAAATTGGACTTGATGCATGGAGCTCAAAGAGTTGTCTATGATAAGGCAGGTTTGGGATATATTGCTGCCCTCACTCAAAGGAAACTGTATAGCTTCTTTATACTTAGCTCAAAGAACAAAAATTCAAACACTTAATGTCATTTTTGCATGAAACAAGGACACAATGCACGCCATTGTAAACTTAGAAAGAAATCCAGCTCAAACCAAACAAATAGACATACACTATATGCTAAATGTACTTATTGCAATAAATTTGGACATGGCATGGATAAATGTTGGCTTAGAAACATGGGACGTAAGAGAACAACAATGAAATGGGTACTAAAGGATACAGCTAGGAATTTTTTGAGTATTAACAATGCCAAACCCAAGAAAATTTGAGTGCCCAAGGGCAATGCTTGATTATTTTACTGTGTAGATTTGTCTCAAGATCAAAACTCCCAGAATACATGGTTTTTGGATAGCGAATGCTCTCAACATGTGATGAGACATTCCTCAAAGTTCAGCAACTTAGAAGAAAGAAAAGGAGACAAAGCGATCTTTGGAGACAATTCAAAAGGAAAGATTATTGGCATTGGAAACATAGGTACATTCCCTACTCAAATTGAGCATGTTCTCTTAGTTAAGGGATTAAAACACAACTTGCTTAATATTAGTCAATTGTATGACAAAGGTTCCATTGTAGTATTTGATTGTGAATGTTGTAAGGTGATAGACAAACTAAGTGAAGAAGTGAAATTTAAGGGATATAGGCAAGGAAACATTTATGTTATCAACCTAGACAACATAAATGATCAAGATGAAGCATGTTTAATGGCTTTAGGAAATGATAATGCATGGTTATAGCATAGGAAACTAGGACATGCAGGTATGGATTTAATATCTAAATTGGTAAGGAAAGATATAGTTAGAGGCACTCTAAAACTGAAATATGAAAAGAATAAACTATGTGATGCTTGTGCGAAAGGAAAGCATATCAAATCCTCATTTAAATCCAAAAACATAGTCTCCACATCCAGACTATTAGAGTTGCTCCACATGGATCCCTTTGGACCAACTAGAACACAAAGTTTAAAAGGAAAATACTATGGTTTTGTAATCATTGATGATTATACTAGATATGCATGGATGTTATTCTTGACTAAGAAGGAAGAAGCTACTAGTACACTCATCAAACCATGTAGGAAAATTCAAAACGAAAAGGGATGCACAATTAATAGCATTAGAAGTGATCATGGTAAAGAATTTGAAAATAGACATTTGCAGGAATTTTGTAATGAAAATGGAATTGATCACAACTTCTGTGCACCTAAGATACCAAGCCAAATATAGGGTACTTTCATGTTTTTGGATGTAAATGTTATGTGCTAAATAATGGAAAAGATAACTTAAGGAAATTGATACCAAAAAAGATGAAGGCATCTTTCTAGGATATTCAACATATAGTAAGGCATATAGAGTTAGCAACGGTGGTTGAAAAATCAATTTATGTTCAATTTGATGATGGTGATCCTTTTGAGTAAAAACAATTTTAATGATGAAGTTCGAGAGAGAGAAAAAAAATAATAAACCAAGAGCCATTAGAAAATGAAGAAATTAAGGAAGAATTTCCAGAAGTTAGAACTGAAGAGATGCAAAGAAATGATGAACAACATGAGGAACAAGAAGTAAAATTCTCGACTGTTAGAAGAAGTGTCAATGTAGAGAACATAATTGGAAATATAGAGGCTGGAGTTAGAACTAGATCCTCAGCTCAAAATTAATGTGAATTTGTATCCTTCATCTCTCAAATTGAACCTAAGAGTGTTGATGAAGCCCTAAGTGATGAAAATTGGATTCTAGCCATGCAAGAAGAGTTAAACCAATTTGAGAGAAATGAAGTATGGGAGTTGGTTCCTAGGCCAAATGATCAATCAATAATAGAAACTAAGTAGATATTTAGGAATAAACTAGATGAACATTTAGGAATAAACTAGATAAACATTGCATAATTACTAGGAACAAAGCAAGATTAGTAGCTCAACTGTACAACCAAGAAGAGGGTATTGATTATGAGAAAACATATGTCTCTGTAACTAGATTAGAAACAATTAGAATGTTACTTGCATTTGCATGTTTCATGAACTTTAAATTATATCAAATGGACGTCAAGAGTGCATTCTGGAATGGTGTAATAAATGAAAAAGTCTATATAAAGCAACCTCCTGGATTTGAATATCCAAAACACCCGGACCATGTATTTAAATTATCTAAAGCATTATATGGTCTAAAACAAACTCTAATAGTTTAGTATGAAAGATTTAGTAATTTTCTAATTGAAAATAACTTTGACAGAGTAAAGGTTGATACAACCGTATTTATTAAAAGACAGGACAAAAAAGTTTTAATAGTTCAAATTTATGTGGATGACATAATATTTGAAGCAACTAATGAAGATCTTTGCCAAGAATTTGCTAAATCTATGCACGCTGAGTTTGAAATGAGCATGATGGGTGAATTGAATTATTTTCTAGGATTGCAAATAAAACAAACTCAAAAGGGAATATTCATTAATCAATCCAAATTCACCAAAGAATTAATCAAAAAATTTGGATTTAGTGAAGCTAAAAGATGCGTCACACCCATGAGGACATCAATTAAGCTAGACAAAGATGAGAAAGGGAAGGAGGTGTGTCAAATTGTAGTTAGAAACATGATTGGTTCTTTATTGTACTTGACTACAACTAGGCTGGATATTTTATACTGCATATGCTTATGTGCTAAACTCCAATCCAATCCCAATGAGTCACATTTAGCTGCAGTCAAAAGAATTTTGGGATATTTGAAGGACACATGCAATCTAGGATTGTGATATGATTGGAACTCATCATTTGATCTGCATGGATACTATGATGCAGACTTTGCAGATTGTAGATTAGATAGAAAGAGTATAAGTGAAACTTGTCAATTCTTTGAGAACATGCTTGTGTCATGATCCTCTGGAAAATAAACTAATGTTGCTATCTCAACCATTGAAGCAGAGTATGTGGCTGCAGGGCAATGTTGCGCACAAGTTTTGTGGATCAAACATCAATCTAAAGATTATGGTTAGAAATTTGAAAGTGTACCAATTAAAATTGATAACACTAGTGCTATAAATATAACAAAAAATCCAGATCATCACTCTAGGGCTAAACACATTGAGGTTAGATATCACTTCATTAGAGATCATATACTTAAAAAGAATATAATTCTAAAATATATAGAAACTGAAAAACAAATTGCTGACATCTTCACTAAACCGTTAGATAAAGAAAGATTTTATAATCTAAGAAGAGAATTGAGCATGATAAACTAAATTCTCAAATTGTAAGTATCTAAAACTAAATAAAATGTGTTCGCAAATCCTGGACAATGCAAGTTGATTTATTCAGAGTGTAAGTCGACTCGCAAGACTCAAAGCACAGAAAAATTTCTAAAAAATAATTAAGTCAACTTGGCTTACCAGAAAGTCAACCTGGTTGCATTCAAAACTGGGTTTCGCTCATACAAGTCGACTTACAATTTAATGCAAATCGACTTGTGTGAACGGACAAGTCGACTTTTTACTTCAACAGGTCGACCCAAGTAGCTCATAAAAAGAAAACAACCCAAAATGTCAAACCAAAATCCATTTTACTCTCTCTCAACGACCCAAATCCGACCAGAGATTTAACCATCAGGTTCTAGAACACATGACCCTTCGTATTCCCTCCTAAATCTTGGAACCTAAAATCAATAACATTTCACTCTCTATCTGTCGCTCTCTCAAAACCTAACCCTAGCCGTCTCTTTCCTTTTCTTGCATAAACCCTAAAATTTCTATTGACAATTTCTAGCACAAATCCTCAAGTCCTCTCCTCTAAACTCAAATCGTACAATCCTCACTCAATCTTCACTCAATCGCACAAACCCTAAACTCCTCTCAACGTCGCGAAGCAGGTCGAAACCCTAGTTCGTCATCATCCTTCATGAAAGCTTCTCATCCTCGGTAAAATCAATTGAAGAACACTCCATGGCCCCAAAGGTGAAGAGTCCGGCAAAGTTCGACGAGAGTGAATTTCGAAGTCTCAAAAAAAAAGTATGTCCGGAAAGCTTAATCTAGGAAGGTTGATAGATTGGGATTATTTGAAGAAGATTAATTTTCCTTATGAAGAACACCTTAGCCACATCTTACCTAGTGCATTGTTGAGCCCTAACGATAGTGTCTATGAACATCTAGTAAGGTTGTTCTATAATAACATAGAATAGAAGAAACCAAGGAACATCTTTTGGAGACACATTATGAATTTCCTACTGGAATGGAGTAGTGTACCTTCAAGACCTATATAAAGGGGAAGTAAATAATGGTTACTCTTAGGATTCTATGCATGATGTGTAATATCGAATGGATGCCATTCACCGTATGTGAAAAATATATGAAGAAAGACCTAGTGGAATGTGCCAAAATTGTGTTCAAAGATAAGAATGCAAAAGAGTTAAGAGGATGTGAGCACAAATCCAAAGACTTTTGGGTGTACACGAGAGAATCCACCATTTCATCATTACTCATGTACTTAGACCCAGAGGAGGAAACCATATGATGATTACCGAAGAAGGTCTACGGATTATGGCATGCATTATGGACAATAAAAATCCTAAACTACATTTTTTAGTACCCCACTTTATGATAAATGTTGCCAAGTCACCCTCTCCAAATCTACCCTACTGTTCTCTGATCACGGACATAATAAGTGTGAATAAAATATATTTGAAACAAGAAGTAAGTATTTAGACTATCTTTGAAAAATGGCATTGGTGAATCCTCATTGAAAAAGGCAAAGTGGATATGCAAGGATGAGATTTGGGAGAGAAAAGATGAAGAGGAACAAGCTGTAGAGGCCAAGAAAAGAAAACGGGATGAAGTGGGCCCTAGTGAACCATCTAAAAGAGGTCCCTCTAGTGAGCATAGGGAAGAAAATTTGCAAATTGTCCTTTCCTCTGGTGGACCATCCACATCCACATCCATCGCTTTTTCCTCTAAAGTTACTATGGACATGATTTGGGGTGCACTAGTATATATACAAGAAAAATTGCTCCAACTTGAATCAATGATCAAGGAAAATAAACCTAAACCTCCAAGTCCTTCTTAAAACCTCACCTTCTACCCCTTATTATGAGCTATTGTGTCTGAAGAAGCCCATAATTTCATTTTGTTGTCTTTGTGTTATTTGTCTTTGCTTTTTAGTTATTGCAGTAGGATGAATGCTATGAATACTATGTAAGCCCTAGTCTTTGTTCGTTTTGTCATTCGTTTTGCTTGAAAGTCCATGTATATTTGTGCTTAAATGATCATTTTCTTGAATGATTATGCCTATATGTATATATGCATATCAACTTTTGTCTATTTATAAGTATGCGTATGCTTGTGTATGCCTATATGTTTATTATTCTCCCAAAATATATATATATATAGGCCATTTTTTTTGGCACTTATAGTTTAACTCGTGCTTACCACCCCATTTTGTTGATAACAAAAAGGGGGAGAATGATCTGCACATGCAACAATCTATACATGCATATGTAATTGTAATGGTCTCCATAAGTGATATGCACGGTTAATGAGTTGTATGTCCGGTTGGCCTCAATATTTGAAACTTGGACTCGACAAAAGGAAAGTTAGTGGTGTTAGATTCGCACTTGGGAATTAGAATCAAAATCGGAATCAAAAATCTTAGGAATCGGAATTGGAATCGAATTTCGATATCGACTGTTTGGTTCAAATTTTAGAATGGGTATCATTACCATTGTTGATGCTTTGTTTATGTCTTTCGGAATGAAAATACATAAATACCATTTTTATCCTTGATAGAAAATGTTTTAAAATTAATATTTTTAAAATTTTATTTTATTTTCCAAAATTAAAATCAAAATTATTTTTAAAATATTAAAATTAAAATTAAAATTATTTTTAAAATCATGTGAATTATTTTATTTTTAAAATAGGCTATGGCCTCTGTTGAAAAAAGAAGGGCCATTAAAATGGATGAAGAAAATTAAAAGAAAAAAAAAAAAAAAAAAAACCACATCTCTTCCCTTGTACTTGCAGAGCTATACTGGCCACTAACGTCATTTCAAGCGTTGTTCCTCAAACCCCTGGAATTCGAGACTACCAATCTTTCCAAGAAAGCCAATTCTCTTTTTCTCTCTCTACTGTCAAATTTGCCCCAACCCAAGAACCGTCTCTCTCTCATGGCGGATGGAGGATAAGAAGAAACCTTTGCTTTTTCCAACGGAATAAAGGCCGTCAAAGGTGAAGATCGAAGAAAGATGCCATGTTTCTTCCTCTTCTTCTTCTTCTTTTTCTTCTTCTGCTTGCATGAGTTTTACATAAGAGAGAGAGAGGGTTTCATCCGTGGGCAAAAAATGAAAATTTTTCTGGGTTTCATCCATAGGTTTCCTTTGAAACCCATCGATTTATTTAGGTTTCACAAAATCCATACATTAAGGGTTTGATTCTCATTCTTTCATTCCCAATCCATTAACCCAAACAATTGGTATGGGTTTCATTCCAATTCATGAAACTCATACCCTTTAATCAAACAGCCCCTTAAACATATTAGCTGCATATGTGCATATATAGAGTATTAGATGCATATTAGTATTTGAAAGCATAAAATGGTATTGCATTGGTTGAGGGGGAGCATTTTTAATTTTTCAAACATTTTTAACTAATTTTTAAATAAGGTTTTGCCATCATCAAAAGGGGAAGAATGTCGAGTAAAATAAAGTTTTAATGATGACTAGAAATAATTAAAATAATGAGTTAATTATTTTATCATTTCAATGAAGTTAAAAATATTAGAATTTAAATTTCATCCAATCAAGTCAACTTGCTATTTTAAGAAGTTGACTTAGTTGACCGGAATGAGTAGATTTGATCAAATAAGTCACCCCACACATGTCGACTTGTTGAGTGTCAAGTCTACTTCATCCAAGTTCCAAGTTAACCTGGAGTTCAGAAAATTTAAATTTTGGCTAAGTATATAACTTATCAAGTCAACCTAACTAAACATCAAGTTGACCTGAGGATTACAGGTCTCAAAACTCTGAGTCTGCTCATAACCAAGTCAATCTGCCCAAGTGACAAGTCGACCTGAACTTCAAGTTTGTAAAGTCATAAGTCAACTCATACTTAGAATAAGTCAACTAGTCAAATATACGTTTCAAAAACTAAGTCAGTAATTTAAGTAAGTCGACTCACTAAGAACATAAGTCAACCTGAATACTTGTGTTAAAAATTTTTCTAAATAAAGAAAATCACAAGTCGACCTAAGAAACTGGCAAGTTGACCAGGAAAATCATGGTTACAGAAGTTCACTCTGTTACTTAATCAAGTCGACCCAATCATAGTTCAAGTCGACATGAACCTATGATGAACGTGTAGCAAGTCAACCCTGATAAATCATAAGTCGACCTGTACCCAAAAGAAATTAGCCATCACAAGTCGACTTAGTTATAACTCAAGTCAGCTTGAGGAATCGAAGTCATAGAAACAAGCACCTGCAACTTTAGTAAGTCGACCCAGGGCTAGGATAAGTAGACCTGAGACTATATTATGTCGGCTCAACTAATTTGTAAACAGACTTACAATTTAATAAGTCTACTTGTGACCAAAACAAGTCAGCTTTTCTCTCACATGCCAATATCAACAAGTCGACCTAAGTATTCATCAAGTTGACCCAAGCAATTTATGAATACAAAAGGAAGTCGACCTGACCTTATAACAAGTCAACTCAGGCATTTCAAAATTCAAAGGTAAATAGACTTGAAGTTTCAGCAAGTTGACATCATGTGAGTAACGTTCAAATGTTCAGGAAAGCTATTTTGAATTAAATGAAAAGCTCAACTACCTCACCAACCTCTGTGATGTATTCAATGATCTTCAATGGCTACATCATCCTCTCTAAGCATAAATAGGATAAGAGGAGGAGGAAGGAATAACTTTTGCAACACTTGAACAAATCTTTGAAGCACAAATTCATACTCTGTCTGCTGCACCTTTGTGTTGCATTTTCATTTGTACATCTCGAATACATCTGAAGAATCTAGCTTCATCTTGAATTTTCATTTACCCTCTACTTGTTGTAAAAGATCATAATACTGTCATTCTTGATCTTAGGATTGAATGAATGCGAGAGACTTTTAGATTGGGTTTAGCTTGCTCCAGGGAAAGGCTAGTGTAAGTGTTTCAGTAAAACACTTGTAAGGTTCGCTAACACTTGTGAAGCTAGTGTGTAAACTATTTTAGAATAGTGGATTAGAAAATCCAGGTGAAACCTGGAAGTGAATGTACACCAAGAAGATGGAACCACTATAAAATTGTGTCCATTGTCTTTTATATTTTATTCTTTGATTTTCCCTTTCACAAATTAATTATTATTTCAGACAACAAAATAGCTAAAATTTTTAGATAACCTATTCACCTCCCTCTAAGTTATCACATTTAGTGTCAACTTTAACCAGAATTGAATAAAAGTAATGATACTAATAATAAACATACCTTCCACATAAAAATATTCATATTACAAAATATCCTCACTTTTCCATGAAATTTTGCTAACTTTCCAAAATACTCTAATAGCTTGTGTATTTTTCCCTAGTTTGCACCATAACCAGGCAGTTGCAGAAATTTTAATAGAGAGAAGAGGAGGTGAAGGCTGCCTAGATATTCCCTTCCCCAGAGCCCACAATGTGGGAGCTTCAGCACTGGGTACGCCCTTAGAAGAGGAGGTGAAGACTAGGCGAACCTAAACACTTGGACGTTTTCAATAGCAGTTTGTATTTATTTAAGGTGCTTCACATGTTTTTGTATGTAGGTATATTGATAGGTATCTGTGAAATAAGTTGTAATAAATACTGAGACAAATAAAGAAAAAGAATAACTATATATCTAGTTGCACTACTCGGATGCAGATCTATAGGGGATAGATAAAGCAGTTCTGCTAACATTGATTTTACCTCTTATGACATGATTTTAACCTCCCAGTCCAATAATTAATAATTGTTACTCTTTACAGAACTTTGGATAGACCAAGTGATTCCCAGCCTTCCATCTCTTACAGAACTTAAGAGCGGAGAACCCTTCACCCTCAACCGCTTGGTGTAGGCTTCCTAAAGGCCCAAAATGCCATAAGTTAGTCTGAATTTTCTCAAAAAACTCGTGCATTTAAAAATAAGATTTAATCAGATTTCCCAGCAATAAGCTAAACTCTTGGACGAAGATCCACCGGAGGCACCTGTGTTCTATGGTCATGGTTCTATTATATCAAAAAATCAGGGGGCATCCATAACCGCCTGTTCAGCATGAGGAATAGAAGAACTGTCATGTTCGATATGCCCTTGCAGTGAGTCACTGCCATCCTCCTAAAGCTACAAAGAAAGTATTCTTTGGACATTCTTACAAGACTCATCAGATAGCACATTCTTTAAAGAAGAAAACCTCTTGTAATCTCATTGCCAAGGCAATTGGACCATGCAAAGGGACATTCGCACTCCATGATTTTACCATCTGATGGAAATTGCTACTCGCTACTAACAAGATCTTCATCTCCATAAAGAGCGTGAATATTGAAAAATTGAAGTCACATATCTAGTTATTTTCTGTGATGTTGACAAACTGGGGTGGAAGGGAAAGGGTACATCTCAATATCTATGCTAATCATTAGTCAGCAACAATAAAGGTGGTAATGGTGGTACCTTAAGAAAATGGAAGCAGATTGCTTTCTTGCAATAGTAGCATCTTGATTACCATAAAAATGGCATAGAAGGTCTACTCCCGTATTGTTTTCCACCTGCCATTTGATGCCATTTTTGTGATGCAACAGTTAAGAACACAAACAGATGGTTACTTAAAGAAAGACAAGCATACAGCCGAAGACATTCCAGCATATGTTCATATTATAAAACACATTTTGAGAAAAGAAACTTAATTAGAAAGGAGACAAAAGGGAAGGCAACAGGAGCCCAAGAAAGAACAAAAGAACAAGAAAAAAGAACATCAAACAATTAGGAGCACTATAATAGATGGGAGAACCTAAGGCACAAGACCATTTGGATGCAAGGAAAGTAATATTGTCCCATAAAAACCAGACTAGTCATAGTGGCCACTGAATCTTATAATTCTCTGTTCACATGCAACCTACAATTTTTGCAATAGACCGACAAACACAATAACCTCTCAAATCTGGACATTCTTACTACTTCCAATAGTTGAAATAAAAGGCGATTTGATAGGAGAACCTAAGGAATGAGACTATTTGGATGCAAGGAAAGTAATATTGTCCCACAAAAACCAAACTAGTCATAGTGGCCACTGAATCTTACAATCTTTTATTCATATGCAACCTACAAATTTTTGCAATAGACCGACAATACACAATAACCTCTCAAATCTTGGCATTCTTACTGATTCCAATAGTTGAAATAAACGGCTATTTGATGGGAGAACCTAAGGCACGAGACTATTTGGATGCAAGGAAAGTAATACTGTCCCACAAAAACCAGACTAGTCATAGTGGCCACTGAATCTTATAATGTGCTATTCATATGCAACCAACAAATTGTTGCAATAGACCGACAATATACAATAACCATTCAAATCTTGAAATTCTTACAGCTCCCATAGTTGATAGAAACAAAATCAGCCACATTCCACCTGCTTCCAAGGTAAACCCACTGATTTCCTATAAGTCAAAGAGTTTACACCATGGTATCTTCTACATTAACTAACAATGTAGAAAATGATAATTTTAGTTTTGCAGCAGCACTAAAACAAATATTGGGGCCTAATGCCTTTTCTACACCACATTACTAGTGTTAGCAATATTGCAATTGTTCATAGACTAAAGACTTGCCCTCTTAACAGTACTAAAAAGGCACGCAAGGATAAGGGCACGACTAGACAGAGAGTGAAAAGTACCCTTCCACCTATCTAACCTCTTACAAATCCTAGATCCCAAAAATGAACACTTCTAGGATTGCCTCCAGAAAAATTCCTAAGTAAAAATAGGTGACTCACTCTTCTAATAACAAAAAACAGCTATCAAATCATTGTCACACTAGGAACATCTATATCAAGAAGTAACTCTTGGTCATATTGATTCTTGTTGAAAGATATGGATTTACTGTGTTTTATTATTTCCTGATTTATGTAAGATAATTAGGGTTAGAAATCTATACATAGTTGTCTCCACAGGTTAGGGATGTGACTGAGTCAAAAATTACAATATTTGGATTTATCAAGAGAAAGTCAAAGATTATAATATTTAGGTTTATTAAAAGAAAGTCAAAGATTAGAGTATTTAGGTTTTCCATTTATAGTTAGTTCCATTTTAGTTGGTGATAACTCTTGTATATGTATTTGGCTGAAAGCATGTAAAACATATTGTGAAGAAATAAAAAACATCTCAATACTGTCTTTTTCCACACTTGTCTTTTCCACATGGTATCAGAACCATAAGGCCTTGAGATAAATCTCTGAGTCTACAACTCATCAGCCTTCACTGTCATCTCCATTTTTTCAGCCTTCACTGTCTCTATTGGTTTCTTGGCCTTAATCGCCATCAACTCTTATTTTTTCATTGAACATACAAAGCAATGTGCACATCCTCATGGGTCACCCCATCGGATGGTTTAGTAGGAATCCTATTGTTTTTGATTCCATGGCTACTGAGTTGGTCCAAGCTGAAAGTAGCTCCTGGTTAAATCAAGGGGATCATGGTGGGGACAATGGACTCACGTTTGATGAGTTTATGTGTTAGTAGCATTGGACATATAGTAGATGAATGAGATGCAGATAATATATATGGACCGAGGGACAGAGGGAAAGAGAGTTGGTCAAATACAAAATACCTTAACCTTTTGGAGCAATCGTTTCACACAAAAAATATAGATTGGGGTTTCAAAATTTCTATAGATGCATGTGCATCCAACTTTAATTAGAAAGTTTTATTTTATTTTCTTTGTCTTCTTTAGGTTTCTATTTAATTAATTATAAAGTTTTCTGATTAAAAAGTTTTTAGTAGAAAATAAGAATTTTGTCCCAATTAGTTTAAACCATTTTATTTTCTATTGTTCCAACCACAATCATCTTATTCTAACCCAACTCCTTGAGATTTAATATCCCTAAAATCTTCAAGTGCATCATCTGGTATCACATGATTTTTTTTTTCTAGCAATTCAAAACATTTCAATATTTGGAAATATTTCTCTTTTTTTTGGGTAAATTAGAATTTTTTTTCTTCTCTCAACTATGGTTGCTTGAGACAACGGTTGAGGTAGAAGCAATCAAACCCAACAAAATAAGTTCACTTGTGGCGTCATAAATTCGTGGAGGCCCAAATGGAGAATCCGAATTGGGACTACAATTAACTCAAGATTCAGGATCTTGAGACATAAGAGGAAGTCAACGATGTGAACCATTTTCACAAAGCTCAACCCATGGATTGAGCAACACAAGGTGAATTGGAAGAGACCCTTTATTTGAAAGATGGAAGAGTGAAGATTGAAGTAGTTGATTTTCATGAAAAGTTACATTTAAGGATTATTTGGATCCAAAATGTAGCATGGAGAATAACTTCCAATGGAAACCTGTGACTAAAAATTTAAAGATGATGTTTGTAAAAATTAAGTTGCAGGGTACTAGACTTCATCCGCGGAAGACAGTTGAAGAGCAACATGCACAACAAGGTAACCTTAAAATCAACACATGGGAGCACTTGAAAACCAGGCTATGGAAGCAATTTTTGTCAGCTGATTATACTGTGTAATTGTATGAGAAATTACATGGTTCAGAGAAAAAACATGTCCACTAAGGAGTATTGTCGAGTTTAAAACCTTTTCAATTCGAGTTGGTTTATCTAAAAGCACCAAACAGAGTACTTCTTGCCACCTCACTGGTTTGAATCAGTCTATTAGGCACGAGATGGGAGTTGTTCCTCTACACTATTGAGGATGCTTGACAATATGCTTTTGCAACCTAAAAAGTGAGTTTCACATTATGGTACTAGAAAACTTGTGTAGCAGAACCAATTGACAAAACAATTTCGGAGCAAAACACGAGTCTCAACTAGGCCAACGGAATTGGAAAGGGGCTGCTACAACTGAAAAAAACAGAAAAGGTTGTAACTAAAGTTGAAAGGATTGAATAAAGGAAAGAGTATAGTACCTTAGGAGGACAAAACAATTCTGGTTCATCTACCATTAAAGAAGGCAGAAATTCTCAAATCCAATGTTTTACTTGTGGGGAAAGGTGTCATACTTCATTTGCTTGTCCATAAAGAGGGTGAGTTTAGTTTAGGAAAGAGTTAGGTCTAGTTGTTGATGAATATGATGAGGCAACGATCAAAAATGAAGAGGAAGATTTGGGAAGGCATAGTATTTTCCATACGTGTTGTTCGTGGAGATATGGTTTGTGATCTCGCCACTGATGGAGGATGAATGGAAAATATCATCTCTAAGGAGGGTGTGTACAAATTGAAGCTTCCTACAATAAAACATCCTTATCCACACAAAGTGCGTTGGTTAAAGAGGGGGCAGGAGATATATTGTTTGGTGAAATTCCACATGGATGGTAGCTTGGAAGATGAAGATTTATGTGGCGTTATACCAATGGATGTTAGGCATATTCTTGTTGGAAGACCTTGATTGCTTGATACACATAAACTTACCTTCACAAGGATGACAGAGGTACACTTTGTACCCTCTCAAGGAAGACACAAAGCAATTGGCAACTAAGAGTTTCACGACCAGCACAATAAATGGGTATTTGAGAGCTGAAGAGTAAGCATGTATGCTTTAATAAACAAAATAGCAGAGGGTGACCAGGTTGAGAAGGCATCTCAATATCCCTTTGAAATCCAACAATTATTGAAGAAATATGAAGAGTTATTTAGTGAGGATGTACCAAAAGCCTTAACACCCTTAAGAAGCATTCAACATGCTATTGATTTGGTATTTGAGCATCTTTCCCACAATCTGTCCGCATATAGAATATCTCCTGTACAGTGAATCGAGATAGAAAGTCATGTCAAAGAGTTGGGAATGGTTTGACACATGAGAGTAAGAATCCTTGCGCTTGTTCAGCTTTATTAGCTCCAAAGAAAGACGGCTCATGGAGAATGTGCATGGGCAGCCGTGCCACAAAACAAGACTAGTTAAATATTGCTTTCTTATTCCTCAACCAGAAGATATGCATGATGAACTAGCTAGTTCAAAGGTGTTATCCAAGATTGATTATGGAAGACAGCTTTTAAGGCACAAGATAAGGTTATTTGAATGAGGTTGGTGATATCATCTGGCCTTTCTAATGAGCCAAGCACATTCATAAGGGTCATAACAGATGTACTCAAGCTTTTCTTGAAATCTTTCACTGGGGTGTAGTTTGATGACATTTTGATCTATGGCCACAGCAAGGAAGAGCATTTAGAACATGTGACTAGTGCTGGAAATATTTCAGGAGGAGCAGCTGTATATAAACAAAAATAGAGTTATTTGCATCCAGAAGTGGTACTTCTCCTGACACAGGAGAAGGTTTAAAACCCAATCCACAAAGGGTGTACTATTGCCAAGTGACTAGCACCTTAATCCATTAAAGAGGTTCACATTTTTCATGGTTTGGCATCTTTTTATAGGAGGTTTAAGGAAATTTCAATTCTATTATAAGTCCTATAACTGCATCTCTGAAAACAGGTGATTTTGAGCGCTCAAATTTTGCACAAAAGCATGAGTGAACGAAAATTTTGATGACTGAAGCACCACTACCTGATTTTGAGAAGTGATTTATTATTAAGCATGACGTTTCATGCAGGTATTGGAGCTTTCACAGCCAAGATGGAAAGCCTACAGAACTTTTTTTATGATAAGTAATCTCATTCTAAGAGATGTTATTCAACTTATGACCTACTATTCTATGCTTGGGTAAGAACTACTCATCATTAGCAGCATAACTTAGCAAGTATTTGTGCTTTATTCTAACCATTAAGCATTGAGGTATTTGCGGTCTTAGAAAAAGCTTAATGATCGACATGCTAGAGACATGTACGGAAATAACCCAAATAATAAAAAAGAGAAAAAATCTTAAAAAAACCCCACGGGAAAATAAAATTCTGAAAATAACCCAAGTTAGTCGAGTGTTGAACACTCGACCATTTAGGAAAACCCCCCCCCCCCGCCCCTTATTTCTTACCCATTCTCTCTTCTCCTCCTCTTCTGCTCCGTGGCTGAGTGCGAAACCCTAACCCTAACCCTAGCTCACCACTGTAATCCGACGACAAGAGGCGGTTTCCGATGACGATTCTCACCCCTGCAACCTCCTGCAACCACTGCAACCCCTTCCTTCAGTGTTTGCAAGCGATCTTCTGGTGACCAGCCAAAGGTATCCTCTTCTCCTAGCAATTTGTTTGCTTCAATTTAATGGGTTATTTTGATAGTAAATGATGCATGCTGGATGATGTCTGTCTTAATGATGTTCACTGACCTAGTTTTGTTAAATAGTTTAATTGTTAGAAGTTTAGGGTTTAGTATGTTTAGGGTTAAATTTATAAGAAAATTATAAAAATTGTAATGCCAACAGTTTATGATGTCATTATTAGTTAAATGCTCAGTTAAATGTTCGTATATTAACAATTGGCATAAATTCATTTATTATAAAATTGCTGAATGCAATATTTGAATTGAAAACGTTGAGTTATTGGCATATATTATATCTTGTCATGTTTAATTTTGTTGTTTTGAAAAAATGGCGGATATGGTGAGTTTGTTATACTATATTAATGGTGATATTGTCACGAGTGAGGATAGAGTTGGTTATAACCATGGGCCTTCTAAATTGATTAGAGTGAGATAGAATGTCTGTTTTAATGAGTTGGTGTCTGTGATATATAAGGGTTTTTAGATAAATTCTATAACACAATATGTGGAGGTTTATCATCGGTGTCCCATCTCAAACATCCAAAGTGGGAACGTACAGTATGAATTGGTACCGATTAGTGATGACGACGATACTTTTAATTTGAAGTTTATAGTGAGCATGGGAGTGGATTTCACTCATGAATCGTACATAAAATCTTTTGACAGTGGAATGTCCTCGCAACAAGATTATGATTATACGGATTATTATCCACATATGAGCGGATCTTGCTTTGGGAGAAGTGGAGAATGAAGTAGATGATTATCCACGTATGAGTTGCTCTGGGGCTTGTTTAGGTGATTTATTCAATCTGATCACTATTTACAGCTTCATCCAGAAAGGCATAAACAACATCTAATTTTCTATACTCCAGCTCAAACTATTTGGCAGATAAAAAACCGCATATCTTGCTACTTTTTTAAGGATTAGTATCTTATTTTTCATCTTTTAAGGGATGCAAAGTGTACTTCTTATCACCCTAATAAAGGAGTAAGTGCTCCATGTCATGATCATACAACCAAGGCATTCCCACAAGAATGACCCACATCCATAGAAACAATATCATGCAAAGCTTCATCCTCTAGATTATTTTCTATCGTGAACTAAGCATCTAGCTGCGACATGAACTCCGTTACCTCTTTCAAGCCAGCAAATTTTGTAGGCATGAGGATGCTTTTTTGTTGGCAACTTTAGCTTCTCTACTGCATCCTTTGAAATGATGCTCTCCATGCTACCTCCATCAATAACCAAATCACAAACTTTACCACCACAATGAACTTAAGTTCGAAAAATGCAATGTTGCCTCCAATCCACCACTTCACCTTCACTTATTGCTGTGGAACACCCTCCCAACAACCAAACAGACCCTGAACTAGATCCAAATCAACTTCTTCACTTACTTTAGCACACACATCATAAACAAGGTCTAACATATGATCCTTGTGCTCTTCTAACTCGGCTAAGTTCACCTTTGTTCAGGACAGGAATAAGATATATGGCTTTCCTCTCAATAGCAAAACTTAAGTGTCGTTGCCAGATGAAGAAAGATTAGGTCCTGAAATATCTCCAGCCCCATATATCTTTAAAACATTACCTTAGTCACTCCTCTCAACATAGCCCACGTTTCCATAACCCTTACAGGTCGTCATCAAAGCCTCATGATGAATTTTATAGGCTGTTTGTTCAGTTTTAACACTCTGAACAGGTCCAATCCCCCTTGTGCTGCTCCATCAATCCTCTAAGACACATGCTTTTTTGTTCCACAAGGCTAAACATGCTTTTCACCTATTAAAGCATGTTCTTGGGCATATTCAAGTTGAGTAACCAAACCACTCTCATCTCATTGCCGAATAGGTCCAACTCATCACTTTTCATCTGTTCATTACTGCCATTCATCCTAACTCAAAAAAGAAAGATTGTTAAACCCAGAAATGTACCCACTATTGTAAGCCCATTTGCCTTAATGAGTAGAACTTCTCATACAATTTGATCATATAATCAGGTGGCAAAAATAGCTAGTGCAATTTCACCTTCTATGTTCCTACATGCTGATTTTAGGCTTACCTTAGAGTGCACATTACTCTTCAACACTCTTCCACCATTGAAGTGCACCGCCTTTCAATTTAAGCTTCACAAACAACACCTTCCTAGCCTCCACCATGGGCTTCCACTCAAAATAGGTCTCCAAGCAAGCTTCCTAATCTAAATTATCTTCCGCATGTATCTTCCTGTGAAAATCAGCAACTTAGATCTTGCTTCCACCCACATTTAATTCAAGGCAATGAACCAAGCGCTCTTCCAATCCACCACATACCACAAGATTTGCTGGTCCAGCATCATGAAAAGGGTCTTCCTCTTCTCCATAATCAAATTCATCAGTGGCACTGCCTTCCGTTTGTCTAAGTGGTTGTGGGCACCTTCAGGATTGTCCATCGGGGATCCCTCCAATGATGGACATGGCCTAGCATAAATAGCATGAAACAATGCTTCAATTGCACATCATATCGCAGCCAATTCTGTTTCTTGCCCCTGATTTCCTTGTCCTCAAACACTACCACGTCCAACCATGGCTTGAATTCAAGCCTATTATAAAACCTAGGATTTAGTTGGACTATCATACCAAAATTGGAGTATCGTTAGAGAAACAGCAAGAAAATCAATTCAACTAAACTCAAAACAAATAGAATAGAAGTTGGAACTCTAAGTTTAGAGAAACCTCAAGTTTCTCTAGTTCAATAATTGAAATAATAATAAAAAGTGGCAGTCAATATGTCTTACAGCTGTTTATACTAGGGTTATAATAAGAGCTTCAATCCTAGCCCTACATTAAAAAAATAAATAAATAAATAAAGATAACTTATTATCCAAGTAAAACTAAAATACTCAAAGCTCCCGCATAGTTGGAACTTGTAAGGCGTTGAGAAAAATCGGTTCAGACACCTACTTAATTGAGCTTCCACCCGAATCACAACTTAGTTCAGTCTTTAATGGTTTGGACTTGTATCCTTTTTATGGATTTGATGGTATCCCGTCTTATATCAAAGCTCAAAATTCAACCGCCGCCAATTGCAAAGGCCGATGTTATTAGATAAATGTTAGATGTCAAGGAAATTCAATCTAGACAACGCAATCCATATAGAAGGCTCTTGGTGAAGTGGCTTGGAAAACCAGCAAATGAGAACACCTGGATTTCAGAAGAACAGTTGAAATGAGTTGATCCAGCCATATGTCAACACTTACTCGTTGGAGCAAAGGATTTTTTCCCCCCAAACCCAGGAAGAATCATGCAGCAGCATCCAAGTAAAATTACAAAGGCTTCAGTTTCCTTTCTTTCTTTTCTTTTTTTAGCTTTACCTCTTTATTTAGGTTTTTATTTAGGAAATTTCTATTTTTTTATTTTTATTCTATTTAACTAATTAAGAAGATTTCCCTAATCAGGAATCTAGAATTAGGATTTGTCCTAATTTGTATATGTAGAACACTAGTAGCCAATTCACAAATGTATTTTCTCTCTATCAATTTAGAATTTTATTTTAAGGTTTTTCAAACCTAATTATTTATTAAAGTTCCAATTAGGAAAGAACTTAACTTCTACCTTAAAAGTTAGATACTAAGATTGAGTACTCCCATGTTTAAATACCACACTCAGAAAATTGAGTTAGTTGATGTGAAATTTTAACATTCTCCTTCATAGATCACTAACGAGCCCAATGAAATGAATTTGGACCAACTCCGTGATAAACTCCAATGGACAAAACGAATTTCAATTTTTGAAGTGGCTCTAATACCATATTATAGTTTATGTAACAACCATCCCTTCCATCCAAAAACTTAAGCTAGTGGAGGGAGTTGTAATTCATTCTTTTGTATCTTAACAATTCCAAAACCACAATCACAATGTTCTAACCCCGTGTTCTAACCCTAATTGTTAAAATCTAATCATCATAAACTCTTTCAGTACATCATTTATCCAAATTCCCTACCCTTCCCCCACCCACTTCACAAAATCCAAAAAAGGGTCATTGTTGGTAGTAGGATTCTGACCGTTGTCCCAAAACTCCAACCTTAGTAAGACAAATCATGGGCGCTTCTATAAATATCACTAGTTTCCTTATCTAAAAGTCACAGCCTCCCCCTCTCTTTCAAAATGCCTAACTAATTTGAAAGTAAGTCCCCTCTGACATATTCACAAAGCATTCCATGTTTCCATATCAATATCACCACCATCAAGTTGCTTCCCCCCCCCAAAAAAAAAAACTAAAAATTTATAAAAATAAATAAATAAATAAATAATCCACCATTCATCGTTCTACTTTGCCTAAAGTCTATTCCCAGCAAAAGTAGATTAATGAAGGACTCCAGGATAACTCAAAGACTTTGAATTAATTTTTTCCGCTTGAGGTTGACTCTATAGAATTATTGTGTACCCTTCCAAATTCCCATTTAACCAGACGAGACCTAGCTGAAAAAGTAAGTGGAGCAAGTACAAGACATAAAGAACTTGTGAAGAAAAGCCATCAATGTCAGCAAATTGCGAATTGCAAATATAGGACCATGTTAATCAGAACGGCACAAGGAAGCAAATCAAAGACACTTCAATACTTGAGCCTTTTTAGAGTATCTGGTTCTGGTAGTTGCAAATTCAAGAAGAATATATCACAAAAATATCAAGTCAAATGGCATAGCAAGAACAACATGGTCAAGCTTCTACATACAACTACATGCAAGCTTATTTAGAAAGAAGGAAAGAACAAAAAATGAGGGAAGAAAACAACCTTGCAACAGCTGGCCAATATCTCAGAGGTTCTCACTGAAAAAGGACCAGCTAAATTCAATTCTCCAATCACAAAGAGAAGTATGTCCATTGAGATCTCAGTTAGGGCTATGCCCACCTGTCAAGGCCACATCATGAACAGGAAATAATAATAATAATAATAATAATAATAATAATAATAATCACTTAAATCACAAAAAAAAGTCATCAAAACATCATATTTTGTAATACTAACCTCTTTGATCCTACAATAGAGATGGAGAGAAACCAAATGAGGAGAACCCTCCAAATGCTGATTCTGAAGCCTTGAGCGGTAAAAAATGGATGCCTCAACTGGATGAACAAGTTCTCTCCTACAGTTACAATTATAGAGGAATTTTATGAAGCCATGTTGTTGGTGATATAATTCTTCCCTAGGCAATAGTACTAGAAAATAAGCTCACTAATATTGCCACCACACTCACCACATGTTTCTATGTGCATCAAAGTAATACAGAATAGCTCTTAATGTGCTCATGACTCTGACTTTGGAAGTTAGAATTTGATTTATGATTTGGACACCTTCTGCACATCCCTGAAGAAGAGGATAGTTTTCCCTTGTACCTGAAAGTCCCTTAACAATGGTCAGAGAAACTTTGTTAATTATAACATCAATGCAGGGTGCTTTTGTAATTAGGCCATCTGTCTCCTTCTTCATAAGTTTGTCGTGTTGCACATGCGTTCCAATTGGAGCTAAGCAGCCTCCTTGAGCAGCAAAGACCAGAGCTTCGGGAGATTCCAGAAAAACCTTGAACTTAAATGGATTTCCAGGCTTCTTAACAAACTCTGGATACCCATCAAGGAAAGCAATTGAACAGTCATTCTTCTTATTCAGAAGATAACAGGTACCTCTAGCTAGATTATTGTGTAATTTCTTGTCACTGTCACCCTCAAAGTTTTCAGGCCTATAAGGAAGGGTTCTCCAAAGAGAGGCTGAACTATCACTAGTGCCAGCGATGTCCACAAAACCTGACCCTGAGCGACAGCTCAATCGCAATGGCTCCCCAGAACTCGTCTTTGCATGCAATGATACCAAGGAGAACCATGAAACTGGGGAGCTCCACCTCCTTTGCTTCTGACACCTGACCTGATCATGTGTTCAATAAAAATCTCAGAGTACACATTAAAATGGCAACTTCCACCTTTACATTCATAGATATTAAAATTCAGACAGAAACAAAAACAGAGTCAATTATCCTGCTGGATTCTTGAGCATACAAAATAAGAACAGCATTCAATACACACACACAAGACAACTTTTCAACTAGGAAGTGGATAGAAAATCAATAAAGGATCTTGAATGAGGGGAGAGGGAGAGAGAGAGAGAGAGAGACTCTGACGATAAGCAGACTGTTTTACGTACACATGGAAAAGCTCACAACTGAACTCTAACTATGCCTTCACATATCTGTAATTATGCTGTTTGGCTGTGACCATTAATAGTATATTTTCAGAACTGAATATTAGAACAAAAGTTTCATCAATAGACTGAAAAACAAAGTTAATTTTACGTGCTATCCAGAAAACTTATTTCCCACAAAAAGGCTTACAAATGTGTCTTCTCCTAATGTCAACAGGATATATTCCCAAGAAAGAAATAACATTTGAAGGAAGAGCCTGAGACCAAAATGACCAAAAGCTAATAGACAATTGTTCATGATAATCATTTCATAAAAGCAAACTTTTGTTTCTCTTATTAGTTTCAGGCCCTTCAATCGTTTAGGTTATATTTTTCAATTTTCAATTTTTTCGTCTAACTATGCTCTTTCTAGAAACATTAGTTTAAATATTTTCCTTCTAATTGAAAAATATATATATATATATTAAGCAAGAGAAAAGGAAGAGAAAAGTCTGAGAGGATAAGAAAAGTAACATTCTCATGAGGAAGCAGCTCTCACAAATTCATTTTAAAGTGAAGAAAGAAAGATGTACAATTCAGATTACTTCAATTAAACAGAGATTATGCATTTGTTTCAGTTACCAAATCCATTCCACATATCAGCGACCATGTAGGTGCTTTCTTCTATATCTTAATAGCCATGTTCATATTAATGTGTATAACTTTTTAGGAAATAAAGATAATGAATCACATGAGTTAAAATAGTAATAAAAATTACAATATAACAAAGCAGAACATTTGTACCCTAAAAAGAGCCTTGTCTCCAACAAGTGAATAGTGCATCACACCGGTTAAACTGTACTTGTTTTCCATGCTTTCAACAGTAAGATACAAGTGTTGATGAACATCTTGGATAGCAACAATAGCTCCTATACACACCATAAGCCTAGTTTAGCACAAGCCACTCTGAGGTTTAAGAACAAGACTTTTGTAATGCAGAGAGAGTGAAAGCAATAAATATAAATATATATACCATCCCGAACTGTTTCTCCCAAATAATCATCCAATTCTTGATTAAAAGATCCATTCGCTTGTTTTTTGCAGCTAGTTGTCTTCTCATCAGAAACTTCAGAAAAGGTTGCACCAACAGACACAAGCATCTGATACAATCATATGAAATCACGTGACTGCCTACAGGAACGTGCCTTATAGAAACATTTACAGGACTTGAAAGCAAGATATTTGTTTATAATTTTAGGTTGCGCTTGATAGAGCTTCAGTGCAACAATAGACATGCATGGACAAGGCATTAATAGCTTAACAGGATACAAAAAGAGGAGATGAAGCCACTTGTCACCTGTAACTCCAACAAAGAAATTGTCATATCAAAACCTGAAACAGAACCACGACCAACCCAAATCCGATTTAGTCCAAGGAGATCATTCTCATTTCCTCCAATTGGCTTCTCAATTGAAATGAAAGCAGTCATTTTCTTCATTATGTAATTTTGACCACTAGAATGATAAGCTTGAATTTCACTAGTATCCTTTGGAACTTCAGCAGTGGAAAGAAAAGGGCTTGAAAGAATTTCACCCTTAGGAACTGAAGATATCTCATCACCATGACGAGAGAATATATCATTAGCCGAGAGAGAAGAAAAATGAGGAGTCTCAGTTTCTCTCTGATCCACAATTTCATGGACTTGAGACAGGATTGACAGGCTGGAAAGATCTAACAAGAGTTTCCATCTCATTCTTGACCAATTAAGGTTCAAACAGGCATCAAAGCCCACAAAGAATTCCCAAATACAACCTGTAAAATGACAATCCATGTAAGACATAAATTCTATAGAATGTAAAAATACACAACCACAGGAGAGCGATAATACAACCAGATTCTTCAGCAACCACAAATCCAAGAAAGAACTGAGATATTTCCAAAGTAAATGCTTCCAAAAGCATCCTACTTGCTTTGTCATGCACACTGGATACTTCTGAAGATTGCTCCTCACAAAAATGACCATGATTAATTGTATGACCAAGTTCAGCAGTCTTACTTTGTTTCTTCCACAGTGGAATTAGAGGTATCAAGATTCTGCAATAGTGAGCATATGAAGCA
The DNA here is from genome assembly GCA_037126225.1 of Dillenia turbinata. Classification (NCBI taxonomy): domain Eukaryota; kingdom Viridiplantae; phylum Streptophyta; class Magnoliopsida; order Dilleniales; family Dilleniaceae; genus Dillenia; species Dillenia turbinata. The sequence goes on from JBAMMX010000017.1 coordinate 6,797,686, forward strand.
ATGCATCTTTCAAATATCCTCAGTGCACTTGGTTCCAGAAAAACAAGACCACCCTGTTCAGTTGCGTAATACAAATCAGTCATCAATCTGCAAGAGAAAGTGATATTCAAGTACGGGTGCAATTAAGAAACACAAATATGTTCTAAAACTGTCAAGAAAAGTGATGTCAAAATAAATTGATATATACACACACTACACATGTACATGAACATGTGTAAGATGTGTTTTCTATGTTTCCTTGAAGTATCATGTCTGGAGAAGTGTCTGATACCAACATGGCTCATAAATGTGTATACAGCAAACAGGACCCAATTCAGACCTGAACTTGCCAAGAGACTTTCTGAAATTCTGGCCCAATAGAAAGTGATGACAGGAATATTTTGGACTGCTGTAGGCCAGCCAGAGTCTGCTTCACTGAGCAACTTACTATGAAAATCTCACTGAATGTGATGTTTATACATAACCATTGGTTCAGGACTTCTGCTGTTGAATTTGATGTGAATTTCAGTAGCTGACCAGAATTCGAAGGCTGAGTATTTGAGTCTTCATTGCCAATTGTCAAAGAGGAACTTCCTGTCATTAATGGGGATCCACCAGCATCAGTTGATTCATCAAGTAAATTGCTCGAACTCCCAGTTGAGGAGGCATTTTGAGGAGACACTACCCGTAAACTGATAGAGCAAGATGAGAAGGATGTTTCATATAAAGAACCAAAAGTTTGTAGAATGGAATTCCTGAATTGCGAGGGAGCGGTGCATCCTTCTTTCTCACTCTGGCATTTGAATATAACAAACTGAACTCCTAACAAATCAGCAAGAGCTTCCAGTTTTTCTTCTTCAAAAGATAACTCTGAACAACAGCTTTGAACAGTCATCCAAATTCCGTAATCAGGCACATCATGCCCCAAGATGGACAGATCATCAGTAATTAGAGAAAATTTCTTGATGCTGCTTTTCCTAGCATTATGGAGAATGACATCGACTGATTTGATCTCAAAAGTACCATTTATTAAAAACTCAGTGCTCTGCAACACAAAATTACTGCCATCTGATGCATTGCGATGCTGAGATGCAGCAGAAACAAACATTTTTTTGCAAAATTCAGGATAGTGTGAACCATGGGTTGAATTAAGGCTGGTTGAAATTTCTGATACAGAAGAAAATAAGCCAACCACCTGTCAGAAAAAGTAGTTAAAATAAATAATAACAAATGGTGGGTACCAATGAGATGAAACAATCTTGAGTCGAGTATATATCTAGTCCTGCTAAAACAAGGTTTAAAGTGAATCAGATTGATTCACTTCTAAACTGTGACATTTCTGAGCAAGAGCTTTGACATAATACTCAAGCCTGAACATGGGAGTTAACAACAATCTGCTCGACACTATTAGAATCATAGTGAGCAATTGCCTAACCGAATGTTAAATAACAAAACAATGGCTGCTGCTTAAATATATATGCACACATTATCAGCTTATATTGAAATATCACTGATAAGAAAATTTAGATATCATTTTTATACTAGTAAATACATACAAATTCCATAATTTCTATTCCTTTCCATAAAATAACAGGTATGAAGGAGCTTAATATTTTAATCAACAAATGTTATACAAAATTGGACGCCAGTGAGTATTAGACATTTCAAATTTTTCATGACGAACAAAGTTACGTAGGAGCAACTGCAACAAGAGCATCCCCAGATGCTCTTTGAAATTGGAACATAAAAAAAGAGAAGACCTGTACAACGAAATGAAAATATCAGGAAAATGAACAGAAAATGCTCCCAAAAAACAAAATATCAATTAACAATGCCAGTCAGGTCCAGGTTGGAATATTAGCCAGTCAAAATGAATTATACCATAAATCAAGAAAGCACCTGAAAAATAACTGACAACTCGTTTAGGCATAGTAAAACATCAAATCCCATCGCCAACCAATGAAATGCTGCCGAGAATCCAACCTTACTTGTGCCAAATGAATGAAGACAAAACCTGCAGTAAATATACAGTCAATGAGAAAGTTCCAACATATTGAAGTATAGTTTGTATCTCCATTTCAACAGCTCCCACCGCAAACATTATTAATTGCCACCAGCTGCAAACTTTAGAATTTCTGATGCAAGTATGACAAATACACAGCTAAAAAATACCCCCCCAAAAAAAAAGGACAATGAGGTTTGGATTCAAGTAATGTTCACAATTTTGATGTGGTCTCATGCACGCGGCTGTGTTATAATGTTCACAATTTTGAGGGTGCGCCATGGTGTGATGGAGAGATTCCTCAAGTGTGATCCAAAGGTTATGGATTCAAGTAATGGAAAAAAGCCTATTCCCTTGCAGGCTCAAGCCCTCAAATGTCTAATGCATACCATGGTGTCCTTTAAAGTTCAAAATAACACATTCAAAGAAAAACTAAAATATGAGTATATACACGAGTATATGTCTAACATGTAGAAAGAAAGAAAAATAAGCCCATATTAAACAAAGCATCACCAATACTGGAAAACCAAAAATGCAAGTTTATGCTCACAGACCCAGGTCTAGAATCAAATGGCAGATGAAAAATAATATATCACAATATAACATTAGGAGGCACAAGAAACTATGTTATTTCTTTAGCAAATTTTGTAGTTCTCAAACTTACTCCTTTCCTGCTACATAAGTGCTAACAGAAAAAGTTGAATCAACTTGCAGCTTTTTCTAGACCTTGGTAGAACGAGATGTGTCGAGATATACATGTTTTATTCTTTCCTAATTGATGTAATATAATTAGGGAAAATAAGGGAAGGTATTTGAGTTTTATTCTTCCCTAAAAAGGGCGTACCCAGTGCCGAAACTCCCACATTGTGGGGTCTGAGGAAAGGAATACCTAGGCAGCCTTCCCCAACTAATTTATATAATATAGCTAGGAAAGATCTTTGAGTTTATTATTCCCTAATTTATATAATATAATTAGGGAATATTTTTGACTTTATTATATTCTCTAAGTTAGGGCATATAATCAAAGAAAATCTTCCTTTATTTATATAATGTCAAAAATTTTTGTATATAGGTATTTCATTTCTTAGCTAACATCCTTTTTTAATTCATGATAACTCTTATATATATATATATATATATGGCTATATATATATATATGGCTAAAACTATGTAAAATACAGAGTCAAGAATACAAAAACCTCTTTCATTATTTTCTTCTCTTTCATTATTTTCTTTTCATTCTCCACATGGTATCAGAGTCCTAGGCTCATTCCTTTAATTCAAAATAAAAAATTAAAAAAAAAATTCTAAATCTTTTTATTCATCCAATTCCTCCACATCTCCCTTCCTAACCAAAAACCCTTTCAACTGATCAATCATGCCGAAAACCACCAAAACCAGTCCAGTCTCAGATGTGCCTTCAACCAAGAATTCGGCAATAGTTTCAATGGGTGATTTGTAGAATATGCCAGCAGTGTTTTGACTAAATAGAAAGAATTTTTTGGGATCACTTGAAAAACCCCCCATGACAGGTACATGCTCATGGCCTTTCCAGGTATTTCTTTCTTTTCTTGCATTTCTAATGTTTCGGATAAAATTTCTTCAAACACATAGGTAATTGATTCTAAAGCAACTGACCACATGACATGTTCCTCTAAAAAATTCATTACATATACCCCATGCTCTAGCCGTAGTAAAATAACAGTTGCCAATAGATCCATCGTTACTGTTGTCGGGCAAGGAGATGTTTATATCAATAACACCCTAACTCTCAAAAATGTCCTTCATGTTCCTAAACTCTATATAAATCTAGTTTCGATTAAAAAACTCATTAAGGATTCTAATTGTAATGTGACTTTTTACCCATCTCATTATGCGTTTTAGGAACTGGGCACGAAGAGGATGATTGGACATGCAAGTGAAAGAGATAGTCTTTACCATCTGAAAGAATGAAATAGAAATGCTCGAGCTAAGAGTTCTCGTCTTTTATCATTCCTATTCGAGTCAGTCATCTTTAATAAAGACAAAATCTAGCTTTATCATCGTCGTCTGGGTCATCCATCATTCTGTGTTCTTAAGGGTATGTTTTCTTCGTTATTCAAAGGGTCCTTAGTTGAAAGTTTTCATTGTAGTGATTGTGAACTTACTAAACACAAGCATTCTTCTTTTCCAATAAGTAACACAAAAACTTTTATCTATTTTTCTCTTATTCATAATGACATTTGGGGACCATCCACAGTTCCTAATGTTTCAAGTGCTAAGCGGTTTGTGTCATTTATTGATGATTGTACCCATGTGACAAGGATATATCTCATGAAAAAAAAAAAAAAAAAAAAAACTGATTTAAGTTAGCACAAGTTTTCCCAAGTTTTACAACGTGATCAAATCACAATTTGATGTTGGGATTAAGAGATTTCAATCCGACAATGCTAGGGACTACTTCAATCAACTCCTTTATCCTTTTTTTTCCAAAAACAATGGATCATTCATGAATTCTCTTGTGTTAGCACACCTCAATAGAATGGAGTGGCTGAACGAAAGAACGGTCATCTCCTTGCTGTCACAAGAGCATCCTTGTTTCACAAGAATGTTCCTAAGCAATTTTAGGGAGAAGCCGTCCTAACTGTTGCCCATCTCATAAATAGACTACCAATAAGAGTCCTAAATTTCAAAAGCCCAATGGAGACTCTTATAAAATTCTTTCCGACCTTCAATGCCTCAAACAATCTTACTAGGTGGATGTATGATGCAGGCATCCCTTTCAATGCTGTTAGATATGATAGTTTTAAGCCTTTTCTTGATAGTGTTTATCAATATGGTCCTAATTTGAAACCACCTTCTATCATGAAGTTTGAGTTACTTGAAAAAGGAATTAGAACACACGAAGACATTGATGAAAAGCCATGATACTTCTAGCTACTCAAAAATAGGAGAAAGAATGTACGATTTACTTAAGACGTACATTGAAAAAACTGGGCCAGAAAAAATTGTTCAAGTTGTCACAGACAATGCATCTAAAAATGTTTTAGCAGGTGCAAAGAATTTACTATTAATTTTGTATTATTCTATCTTTTATATCATTGATTAATTGACTAGATAGTATCTATATCTAATACATACAAATCTTTGGAGGCTAAGTTTCAACACTTGTTCTGGACACCTTGTGCTACCCATTGCCTTGATTTGTTGTTTAAAAATGCCCGGGGGTCGGGGGGTTTGGAGGGGAGCCCGGGGGGACAGGAACAAGGAAATGTATTAGTCAGAGTAGAAAGATTACTGAAAGCTCAAAGGATGAGTAATCCTCGAAGACAAGATAAACAAAAATTGAAGAAAAAAGGCCAATCCGTCTTCAAATCCTCTTCACTATAATTTGTAGACTCCTAAAGCATAAGCCAAAAGAGATGCAGAAAAGAAAATTCCTGTCCCAGAGGAGACAAAAACAACTAGCCTAATTTTCAAAAATCCTAACATTCCGCTCCCCCTCCACATACACCGAGAAGTAGCTAGTCCTAAATCAACTTCAAACCATCCAGCTTGTTACTAGTCCTAACCACAACTGGAGCCCAACAAGAAATACAACCAATCCTTGGAATACTTCCTTTACTTTTCCCTTTCGAGTTATTACCTTATGCCACCTTTGGCAATGTCTTAACTAAATTACCATTTTTTACTATATATAACTAACAGTACCTTTTATTCTTACCCTATTACTAGCTATTTTTGCAAAAGATATCGATTGATGGATCCAGTTATTGGGTTTTAGTCTATTTGCATAGATAACCTTTACAGTAAGTACAAATGGAAACTATAGTAGTTTAAACTTGAGAGGATTTCTTTCATAGGCAATGGAGCAAAACAACAATCATAATAACGAACAAAAAATAACCTGCAGCTTAAAGCACCAAAAGATCTTGCAGATTAATGAATTCAAAATGCAAATAAAGAAAAATAATCTCCACCTTAAGGATGAAAAGTTCACATTTATGGGCTTTGACACTAGAATTGGCAATTGTTGATTTTGTGCAGTTTCCTCCATGTAGGCATCTAAACCAAAAAGTCTTAGGCGTAAACCAAGTGAGATTTGTCCAGTAGACATATACATTTCATCATCCAACCTTTGACTAGTTATGATTTGAGGCTTCCTCAACCTAAGTTCATCATGCTCTGAAGTGTCCGAATCCAAGGTTGGCCTAGTGACAATTTCTATGGTGCGGACATTCAATACAAGGAATAAATCATCGTGACCTAGAGCATGATCCTGATCTTTGTCACCACCATCAAACCTCTGCTTGCTCACAGGTATTCTAATGCAAAAGCCATCTATTAAAATTGCAACCTGAATATGCCTCTCTGGAACCATTCTAAGCATTGCCATCCTCATTAGACCAGAATATAATCTGTACAAATCAACCTTTGGTGAACCACTAACGACTGATGAGGACTGTGAAAGGACCATCTCCTTTTCATTACTCTCATTCCAGTAGAGAGCATGCTGTATCTGCTTATGAAGCACAAATATAGATACTAGAGACAGATACCGTGCAGCAAAGTTCAACTTTCCTAGAGTCAGACAGCACCTCCAAAGCCCAGAATAAGAATTGCTGGGATATTGATCTATGAAAGAGCTTTTAGTCTCACAGAGAAGCCAGGGTTCTTCCGAATACAGGATTTTTCTTTCCCTAAATTTCAAGCAAAATCTTCCCCATTTAAACCTCATTTCACCCAAACTCTTTTCCAACATGCGGATGCATTGACTTGTAGTGCCATCGGCAGAACCATCCACAGTATTCTCAATAGGGGAGATCATTAACGCAGGCTCAACCCATAATACATCATTCCATTCACCAGCTCTCTCTCCTTTTGAAGATAAGGACATAACCTTTAAGTGCCCAGAAGATAAGAAAAGCGACTGCCCATAGATATTCTCATCATACAGTAAGGAAAATGCGCTGATCGAAACACAAAAAGAGAGCAGATCCAAGGAAGAGATGCCAGAAGAAGATTCTACTTCACTTCTAAGTGGAGGCTGAAATGCAAAACATGGGGAGATTGTAAATGAAATTTTGCCAAGGCTTATACCAAAGTGACTCTGCGCACAGCAACTATCAGATATATCCACCACCTCTTCATCACTATCTGGATATCTAGAAAAGCTTCTAAAAGAAAACTTTTGAACAAAGAAAAGTAATAACCAACAAATTAGACCCCACAAAAATTTTAACAGGTTCAATATCCCAGGGAAAAGTTTCAAGTTGCCATCCTCTTCAGCATGTCCAACATTTAAGGAGGCTCTGTGACGGGCAATGCGTCGTGCCCGAGCAATAGCCTCAACTGGAAGCTTTTTCTCATGTTCAGACACCAACTGCCACAGGTGTTTTACATATCTTGAGAATTTATTGTCCCGGGACATCTCAATTACTTTTCTTCGGATCAATTTCTCAGCAGGATAACCAACTTGACAGAGCAGACAGTGATAATCATTTACGAGATGCAGCCAGAGACAAACAAAACCAACTAGTTTCTTTACTGACATTCTGGTGGCCAACCTATCAGCAGCTATCCGCCATAAATGTTTACCTCTCCTGATGTTCTTAGATTCTCTAGACAACAGAGATTGAAAAGCATATACAATAGGGAGATAATCAGGAGAAAATGACATGCATAATTCAGGAACATGAAGATTCAAGTCAATAAGCTGAAGATCCTTGAATTTAATGCAACAAAATGCATTTGTTGGTGCGAGAACAGAATTAAGATGATCATCCTTCTCTAGTGCAACTTCAAAACCTCGGCTGTCTACATTGAAAGAGAACTTCCTCAAAGGTGAAATAAGAGCCCCAGCAAGGCCCAGAATAATACATCTTGTGCTCTGATAATCACCTTCAATTGTAAACTCTTTTATCTCTGACAACCACTTGATGTGATCATCTAAGATGGAAAATCGCAGCTGCAGATGGAAGTCATGAATCTGCAAGCGAAAATGTCTGAGTAGAACATTCCAAATAGAATTTTTCAACTGATTTCTTGACCCTGAGCTGCCCACAATCTTTTCCAAAACCCCATGCAAAACAGTGCCCTGAAATTCAGTTTTTGAATATCATCAAAAATTAGATGTCACTATAAAGAAAGGAGTTCTTATGAAAATTATTTTTGCTAGGGCATTGCAAATAGATTGATATGAATTTGTTTTATTTTATAACAGCCCAACATGCAGTCACATGACAATTACTTCTACAAGCCTATTTAAGCAGGGACAGACGCAAAGTGTGGAATGCCCCTCCATAGTTTACCAAAACCTTTTGATAGAAAAAGAAAATTTACCAAGGAGCAAAGAAAATTACAAGAATAAATCTAAGAGAATGACAAATCCTCGATCAATTTAATTAAAAACAACCTACTAGATCATTGCTTTTTATAATTTCTTTTTAAATGCTCTATGCTGTAGTCTTTGAAGACCCCCTAACACATAAGCTAGAATGAATGCATAAAAAAAGGATCTTCTCCTGTACAAAAAGTAGACCAATAGAAGGTCTTCCAAAGATCCTAGAATTTCACTCCCATCCAAATACATCAAGCAAGGTCCATCAAAGCATTTTTCCACAGAAAGAAATATAATCTCTCCCCCAAAATCCCAAAACTTGCCAAAAGCAATTAGGCAGACTACTTATGTGGCAACTGAAGAACAAGTGATCCATCATTTTACAATTCTTATAGACTATGTTTGGAACCAAATGAACTCCACAAAAAATGAGTGGAGTTTGTTTTCAATTCCAAATTTTGCTACTTGAATATGTACAATATGTGTGTGTGTGGTTCATTTCTAACTTTGCCAATAGTATGGATTTCAAAGTCAGCAAAAAGGATAGAATTTTCAGATGAACTACACAAGAGTTTATAAATCCACCTAAAATTATTTTCTAATTACCATTCTCATTTCATAGGGAAGGAATTTGGGAGGGAAAATGTATCTCTACCTCTCCCAACAATTTTATATATAAATTTCTCTTTCTCCACATGTGCTCCATAATCATATCCGACAACCTCTCTTTTCACCTATGGAAGTTTACCATACTTTGAAAAACATTAGAGTAGGCTATTTTTTCTTAAATGTTGCCATGAAAGTCTCTCTCTCTAAAATTCAATAGCAGATTTTGCTTTAAATTTTATCAATACTTTTATAATTCAGGTTGCAGAAACTACTATCTTTTTTCTTAAAGAGGATAGTAAGGGTTTTAGGGAGATGATCCATCTCCTAATATTTTTGAGAAAATTTTGGGCTTAAAATCAATATGTCTAAGAGGTGAACTTGTTGGCATAAATATCTCCAATGTGTTTTCGATCACTTGGCTGGCATTAGTAATTGTGCTAAAAAAGAGCGCCTATTTCCTATAAGGATTTTATTTGGAGTAATTCTAGGAATGTTCATTTTTTGGACCCTATCATGAACAAAATTAGGGGTTAGCAAGAATGGACAACTCGAATGAGACCTGACACACCGGATCGGGCGGGTGCAGTTTCAGTCGGATCACTCATCAATATCTGTCGGGATCGGATTATATATTCTGAATAAATTATGTTTCTCAATCAAAATCAAGTTAGTGCATATAAACCAAAGACTGCAATGAGATACTCAGATTTCAACATTGGTATCGGATCTATCATGGGCATGCTTGCTCTTTATATCCCATGCCATAGGGAATTGAATTTTATGGGGAATATCTATAGCCATTTGCTTCCCAAAGAGATGTTTTTGGAAACTACATTACCGAGACCCAACCCACTCACACACATTGGTTTAGACACTTGATCCCAACTTACCAAATGCTCTTTCTTCACCAACCCACTACCCAACCAAAGAAAATCTCTCATTAACTTTTCAAATTTATCTGTGATCCCTATCAGAATCCTAAAAAGGGAGAGAAAGTATAAGGGATGCTAGAAAGGCACACAAGGATTAAGGTAATACGAACACCTAAGATAAAGAAAAGACCCTTCCACCAATCTAATCTTTTACAAATTCCATTCACAATAAAATCTAAAAACTGAACACTCATAGAGCTGCCCCCAAAAGAACCACTAAATAAAAAATAGGTCACTCCTTAAAACAATTACTAATGCTCGCCATATGATCAAAAATTTCGCCAGAAACATTTATCCCAAGAAGACCAGACAAAACATGAGCTCTAATCCTTCTCTTACTCAGACGACTCAAAGGATCTACTACAAGAGTGAGAAAGGGCGAAATAGGGTCAACATAATTTGGCTCCTTATTAACAATGACAGGAAAAAAATTTAAAAAAAAAAAATGATGAACTCAAACACCCTCTAATCCATCTTCTACATCGAATCCAAAACCCCTTTATTTATTCTTCAACATGATATCTAAGAAACTTCAACTAACCCAATCATAAACTTTCTCAAAATCTAATTTAAGGACCTCTCTATTATTTTTCTAGACAAAATCAACTACAAGAGCGGCATCTAAAATTTATTTACCTCCAATAAAAGCACGCTAATTATAGAAAATAGTCTCATCTAACACTATTTTTAACCTATTTGCTATAATGTTGGCTACAATGCAGTAAAGGCCAGTTAGATTGATGGGTCTAAAATCTTTTAACTTCAAGGAAAAAGATTTCTTGAAAATAAGGATAATAAAAGTAGAATTCATACTCTTTCCACCACCCGCTAGTATATAACTCATCAAAAATTCTAAACAAGTTCTCACAAATAACATACTAAAAGTCTTCAAAGAAGGCCATGGTAAATAAATAAATAAATAGATAAATAAATACCTCATTGGGGGCTTTATCCATATCAAACCAAACTGAAAAATGCTCCTGGAATAATGTCCCTCTCTAAATGTCTTTCTTACCAAGAACTTCTAACACCCTCAATGGAAAGCAATCAAGCCCTTCAATAGTAGGGCAAATCCTAACCTCCTCAGTATAGAGGTCCCTATAAAACCTCATGATAGACTCCTCAATGGAGGTAGGATTGGTAAACACATAACCCTCATCATCCTCTAGCTTTCTCACAAAGGTTCTTTACCTCCTGCCATTGGCTACCCAATAAAAAGTCCTAGTATTGCAATTGCCTTCCCTAACTTCATACAAACCTTCTGACGCCGGCTAACCTCCTCCTTAAGTTAGATGATGGTTCTCATATGTTATTTTGGGAGAATTCATAAATTGGGGATCGGCCCCTATTCTTGTCTTTCCTTTGCCTCACCTATATCTTATATTTGAACTTCATGTTGCTCCTATCAAAGATTTCTATTTTCGGGAGAGACATTCACTTTTTGAGAATTTCATTTAAAAAAAAAAAAAAAATTAAGGATAGAGAAATAGATGAATTCTCTTCTTTGATTTCTCTTCTTCAGAGTGCTGAACTTTCTCCCAATTTTCCAGATACTAGGGTTTAGTGTCTTCATTATTCAGGAGTTTTTACATGTAAATCTCCTTTTCATCATCTAATCACTTTTTTTTCCAAAATCTTCCTTTTATTTTAACAATTTTATTTGAAGGATGAAAGTTCTTACCATGGTTAATGCTATAATTTGGTCTATAGTGTTTAAAAAGATTAATACCAATAATCTTCTGTAAAAGAGGAGACCTTGCAAAGCTATCTCCCCCATTATATGTATCATGTGCTACACCAATTCTAAAGATCATTTATTTTCAAATTGCTCAGTTGCAACGGAAATATAGAACCATCTTTCTGCTATATGGGGCAATTTTTTAGTTTGCCCTACCAGAGTTTCTAATTTGTTTTTTTACAAAACTTGAAGGTTCTTTGGGGAAGAAAGATACTTGGCAATTGTGAAAATGTGCTTTTTTTTCATACCATGGTGTATTTGGAGAGAGCAGAATGCCAGAAATATTTCACAATCAAATCATTGAAGTTTCCTTTTTGTGGGATAACATTCTTTCTGTACTTCTTTATAAACTCACGTCTCAAGAATTCATAAAAGTTATGGTTTAAAAGATTTGAAGAGGGACGGAAAAGCAATTGTGGATTAGGCTCTTTTTATTGTATTGATTTGTATCCATCTATAGGAGCTTGTACATTCTTTTATACATCTAATAAATTTGTCTTTTTCCATCAAAAAATGAAAAAAAAAAACAATATTAAGAATAATTCAATATTTACATTTTGTTTTTTCAAATAGAGAAATTGAATTAAATTCCATATTTTGCTTTTTCGTTCTCAGCACAAAATTTCATTTACAAATGAACTTCAATATTCAAATCATTTAAAGATCAACAAAACTCCTTTTTCATTTGGTTCCAAGCACACCAATAGCACACACAAAGGTCTCATTTACAACAAAACATTTGCATCAACATTATTAAGTGCTATGGAACCAATAAAACCACTACTCCACAAAAATTCTTTGGTTTCCAAATAAATTTGTTGATGAAACTAAAAAAGAATTAGGAAAGCATATGATTGAGAAGGGATTTGCAAGAACTATCAGAATTAAAATTCTCCTATCAGAGACAGAAAGAGAAGTTATTTTTTTCTTCCTTTATTTTCTGTCACTTTTTATACATATCCTATAAAATTATAATTTGCCACCCTTCTGAATCAGTCCGTGCACTTGAGACTGAGACCAGCAACTCATTCAAACTGTTGCACATTTATATAATCTCTGATGAAAAATCTGAAAGAATAAAAAACAATTACCTCAGGATCAATCTCAGAGAGAATTTTCTTCTTATCCACTAAGCATGTATTCGATTTCTTTACCCGGCTTTCCTCCTCCATTCCCCTTCACATAAAAAAGTACAGAATTTGAGATACACACAAGAGAGAGCAAGCGAGAGAAAGAAAGAGAGAGATCAGCCCTAACCTGAGTCGAAGAGTGATATGAACACCATTCATATGGAGACTGAAGGCGGGACAAGACCAGTTTGAGATACGGAGGGTGAGAGACTCAACCCTAAACTCATCGAAGAGGAGATTGGTGGAGCGTTCGATAAAACGGTTAAGAGCAGAAGCATCGACGCTGAGATTCTTGAAAATTAAATGAGAATGAAAAAACCCCAGTCGAACTTCAGATTCTGGTTCTTCAAGCAGCCATGGATGCAGGAGAGAAGCTACCTTACGGCGAATCACGTCATTGAAGAACAACATGTTGTGCTTACTTGCTTAAGAGTGTACGAATCATTGTTGCGTGTGAAATTGGAACGGATGACGGAAAGAAAACAGAGTCAAGACGGGAGACTTCCAATAAATTGCTATCTGTCTCCGCTTCCTCTCTTCTTTAAACCCGGACCGGCCACTCGCCTGCTTCTACGGTCGATGGATAATCTGGTACATTTGTACGGAATTAACCATTTTTTTTTTATTTCGTAAAATAACCTTTGATCTGTGATGATTGACTTTTCAAAACTCAACCATTGAATTTTTAAAACTTGACCAACACTATTAGTTGAGTTTCTGAAATTCAACCAACACTGTTGATCGAATTTCCAGGACGCGATGATTTCACAGACTAACTTTTTCTTCCTTCTTCTTCTTCTTTCTTCTTCTTCTTCTTCTTCTCTCTGCCTGTGCTCTCTTCTTCCTCCACTCCCTCTGGTTCGCTTGCCTACACTCTCCTTCGACTGTTATTCTCTCTTCCTCCTTGCTCAATCCTTTTTTCTCCTTCGATCCTTCATAGCAGCACCTTCTCCTTCTCTCCTTCGGTCCTTCAAAGCAACAGTGCGCCTTGTCTACTTCACACCAGCAACAGTTTCGTGATTATAAGATAGTTTCTCTTGCTCGTCCTCACCTCATTGATGTTCATTTGATTAATTACATATGATTATTGAGAAATTTGGGTTGACTATGATTCTTGTTGCATATGAATGATATTTGTTTGAAATTAGAGTTTTGAAATTAGGGTTTTGAAATTAGAAATTTTGAAATTAGGGTTTTGAAATTAGGAATTTTGAAATTATGGTTTTTGAAATTAGGGTTTTTGAAATTAGGGTTTTGAAATTATGGTTTTGAAATTAGAAATTTTGAAATTAGAGTTTTGAAATTAGGAATGCATGGTTTTTGAGATTAGAATTTCTGAAATTATTAGTATTCTGAATGATATTTGTTTGAAATTAGAGTTTGTGAATTTAGGGTTTCTGAAAAATGGAGTTTCTGAAATTATTAGTGTTCTGAATGATGTTCGTTTGAAATTAAGATTTTGAAATTAGGATTTCTAAAATTAGAATTGTTCTATTAAATATGAAATTGTCATAATAGTTGTTGAATTTACGATTGTTTAGTATATTAATGATATGTTTGATTTTGTTGTTTAAAACAAAATGACGGAAATGGTGAGATTGCTATGTTATATTGATGGTGATATTGTCATGGGTGTGAATGGAGTTGGTTATAACTATCAGGTTTTTAAGTTGATTCGGGTAAAAAATAATGTCTCAATTAATGAGTTGGTGTATGCGATATGTAAGGGTTTTCGGATAAATTCTACGACACAACATTTGGAGATTTATCATCGGTGTACAATGTCAAACACTCAAACTGGGAATGCATGATATGAATTTGTGTCGATTAGTGATGATGATGATGTTGTTAATTTGATGGAATTTATGGAAAGATGGGATCAGGTTCTATACATGAATTATACGTAAAAACTGTTGATGGTGGAATATCTTGCATCAAGTTGATGGTGGATTGTCTTTGCATTAAGTCGATGGTGGAATGTCCTCACATCAAGTTGCAGGTGAAATGCTATTGTATGAAGGATGTGATTATACGGATGATTATCCACAAATTGAATCTCGAGTGGATTTTGTATTGGCAGAAATGGATAATGATGTAGATGATGAGGAAATGACTGAAAAAGAGGTCGAAGATGAGGCGGAGGAAGAGGATAATGATGAAAATGACGATGAAGTTGGTGGTGGTGGTGGTAATGATGGTGTTGAAGAAATTCATACATCATCTATTCCTTATGCTTATACCCGAATAGACAAGTCAATCCCCTTCAAGACCACTGCACCTGGAGGTGATTGTTATGTGACTTTCGAGGAAGAAAGTAGATAAAGAGGCGATAATTTTAGTTTTACTGATGAATTGAAGAAGGGGATGAGATTTGAGACGAATGATGAACTTATTCATACGGTGAAAATGCACCTTGTTGAGCATCACTACAAATTTTGTGTTGAAAAATCAACTCCTACACTTTGGACTGCAATATGCTTACAAAGGGATCAAGGTTGTCCGTGGAGATTATGTGCTCGTAAAACAAAATTTGTCAGTGCATTTGTGATTTTCCGTGTGACGGTCCGCACACATGCGTCAATGCTGGCTTGACGCAGGATTATAGGCAACTCGATTCTAATTTGATTACAAGACCTATTCTTAACTATGTGAGGGAAGATCCAAGTGTCAAAGTATCTTTTTTTGCGGACAGTTTTAACGGAGAAGACCACATATACAATCTCACGTAGAAGAGTTTGGGAAGCAAAGAGAAAGGCCATAGAGATGGTATATGGGGATTGAGATGATTCATACAAACAACTGTCTCAGCTGTTGGATGCTATAGCATAAAAGAATCCAGGGACACGAGTTAGATGGAAGCTGGGTAGACCAAATACAGGTGGTGAAAGGGTACTTCAATTTGCTTTTTGGGCATTTGCTCCTAGCATTACAGTCTTAAAAAATTGCAGACCATTGATCAGTGTAAATGAGATTTACCATTATGGGAAATACAAACACAAGTTATTGATTGCATGTAGTATGGATGGTGTCAACCACATTGTCCCATTGGCTTTTGAGTTATGTAGGTTTTTTAGGTTATCACACAAGTAAGATGGGTTGGGGTGGGATAGGGGCGTTGGTCGCGTGTTGAGAAGTCGACCAATAGTGTTGGTCGACTTCTGGGAACACGACGAACACTGTTGGTCGCGTGTTGGGGAGTCGACCAACAGTGTTGGTCGACTTCTCGAAACGCGACAAACACTGTTGGTCGACTTGTGGGAACTCGACCATCATAGGTCATAACCAAAATTTTTTTGGGCGAATGTTGTTTTACGAATTTTTTTTTAAAAAAGGGTTAATTCCGTACAAATCTCTTTATCTAGCCCGCTCCATTTTAAAAACTGTTCCGAGATTAAGTTAGGAGTCCCAGCTCGAGTTAAATACAGATGTAACACCCATTTGAAAAAAAAAAATTAAAACAACATCCTGAAAAAAAAAAATCCAAAACTAATATTCTTATGTTGGGTATTCAAAACTCAACATTACATATTGAGTTTTCAATATTCGACATGGGATAAATGGCGGGAGCACAATGCATGTCGAGTGTTCAACACTCGACATGCTTGTGCTCTTAAACCGATAGGCTTTCTTCCTTCTGCTCTCTGCTTCTTTCTTTCTCTCGTCCATTGTGACTTCGAACTCTCTTCCTCACGAGCAATGAATAACGAACCCTAACTTCTTCACTCCTCAATGCATCTGCACATCCAGCAAATTTTCACATTCGTTGTAATGTCACTCCTTGCCACATCTGCATCTGCAAAAATTCAAAGGTACATTGCTCTCATTGCAACTCTTTGTGATTCGAATATGAAATCTTTGATTTGATTGTGAATGATATATGTTGGGCAGTGTATAGTTGTTGAAAGAATGAAATATTTGTTTGATTGAGAACTATGGACGGATTTAAAAACTAACATAGGGTTGTTAGGATTGATGTATGTGGACTGGTTTGATAATTTAAATTAATTATAAACTTTAATTAGAAAATTAAAATTTAGGAGTAGTTGTTGAGAAATTGAAATGTTTAATTTGAAGTAGATTTATTGAAAATTTTGATTATAAAATTTCAGGTTTAGGGTTCGTTGAGAATTTAAGGTTTATTGAATTTTAATATAAATTTATGATTTGTTGAGTTTTAGTATAAATTTAGAGTTTATGATATTTAAGGTGTAATTATAAATTTATGTCAATCATTTAAATTGCAAAAGTTGATTCATTTGTATTAGTTTATAACAAGTTGATTTTTGATATTTAGAAAAAATGGCAAAAATTGTGAGATTGTTATGCTATTGCAAAGGTAATTTAGTGTTGAATGATTACTTTTTTTTAATAAATCAACTTTTTTTTAATACATGCTCTTTCTTTTTTTAATGCAAAAATATCTTGTTTTTGACAATTAATGGAGATTTATATTAATGTTTTATTCTTTTATTTTGTTACAGATGGATCATGGACGTTCTGATCAGAGCGTTCTACGGTTGCAGTAATGTTACCGTTTTTCGACAGTTTGGGATAGAGATAACCAAAGTTGGCTCACTTATCGTTAACATGAGGCTATTCTACGGCTTTGGTAGGGTGGTCAGCTTGATGAACGAGTGGTTCCTTTTCTTGAGTAGTCAGGTTTTATAGGAGTATTTAGATTACATTTTATACAGTTTGATTGACATTTGATTACTATTTTAGTAAAGCATTAGAGGCCGGAGACGCACACATTTCACATGTCGCACGGTAATCTCACTATCATCTTATAAGATGTAGAGGTGCTTTTTGGTTTACCCGTAAATAGGCTTTCTATAGTAGCTAAAACTGCGGGTATTCCGTGGGGTGATGTCTATGAGAGATTATTAGAAGTTAGACCTCCACGTTTTGCTTTTAGCAGTTACTGTTTGAGTATGCCGTGGTTGGCTAATTTTGTTATTCAGTTGCCTATTGGTTTAGATGATGTAGATGTTATTCGATAGACATGGGCATTTATTTTATTGTTGATAGGGGGTGTGCTGTTTTGTGATTAGACAGCATACTTTGTATACTTATAGTACTTACTGTTGTTAGAGGATTTAGGTTCCTCTAGTACTCATAGTTAGGGTTCTGCGTGCTTAGTATATTTGTATAAACAGGTTTGCATAGTCACGCATGTAGAGTCTCGTGAGATAGGGGTGTTAATTTTGTTATAGGTGTGGGCATGGGAGAGGCTTTCTTATATAGCTCCTATTAGACGGGGTGTGCAGATGGCGAATGGTCCACTCGCTTTGTGGTGGAGGGCTCATTTTGATGTTACTAGAGTTTTTACACACGTGGTCTTAGTGTATAAAAAGGCATTTGATAGGCAGACCATAGATCATGTCATGTGACTGCTGTATACTAAGGAGGAACTATCTACCCTCCCCGACTATTGTTAAGGTGGAGAGATATTTGGCACACGCACGTACCATTTATCTGTTTTAGTATAGTGGAGTGGCAGTTTCCAAATAGAATGATCCGTCAGTATGGATGATTCTAGTATATTCTTATTCCTTGTGATACTGATAATCGACTCCACAAAACTAATACAATGGGTGGACATGAGATTGATTGGTTAGTGGAGTATGTACGTTACGTAGATATTTGGATAGAGCGACATGATCATCTAGTTGCGTTTGACATGACGTATGGCCCCTCTGTTTCACATGCCTACTTCACTTGGTACCACAGCGTCTCCTGTTGATTTATCAATCGTCGAGGAGTTTGTTTGGTTTACGTAGTAAGTATATAATTTTCTATTTTTCATTTATATCAATGATTTATATTTGTTGCTTTAACTAACATATATATACTTTTTTGTAGTGGAATACATTGCGTCAAATCAGAGATGATGAGGGTGTCAATGTACATGCGTTAGCTGATTTAGCCATCTCGATCTTGACTGATGACATGACCTATCTTCTGAGACCTAGATCGGTTAGAGATGGTGATGAGGGACGTGATAAGGGACGTGACGAGGACCGAGCACGGGGGCGGCGATGAGAGAGAGCATGTCCGAGGAGATATGACCATCGTCAGATCATGCGTCACCACCACCGTCTCCGCATCCAAACATCACAAGATTTTCTAGTATACATGGTGAGTCTTCATCTTTCTATATGCCCGTGTCCGATGATATCCCTCAAGTTTTGACTCTCGGGGCTCCACAGAGGGGAGCTCATCCTAGTATTCATATAGATGAGAGACTAATACAGGTTGAGAGAGATGATACACCACCCATGTATTGTGTACCACCTCCTATATTTTCTGAGCCCCACGATGAGGATGTAGGTCCCACCCAAATCATACAAATAGATGATTTGGGTTTAATTTCTCGTGATGATTATACAGATACTAGAAATGATTTAGGAGTTAGACAGTACACTAGGCGAAGACGATGACATTGACATTTATGTATTGAGAAATTTTTTACATTTTGTTATTATTAATGAAATATATATCATTTTATGTATTGATTTTGATATCTACATCTTATTACATCTAATTTGGTTTGTCTTTTAGATTTGTTATGTTGGTGAATGGATAGATGAGTTTAATGGATATGGGTTGGATAATGGATGAGTTGGTTTGTTTGTTGAATGGATATGAGATTTGGATTTTGTTTGTTTTTCAATTGATAAATTGGCATAGTTTGGTGACTAGATGAGTTGAATTGTTTGTTGAATGGATATGAGATGTGAATTTTGTAGATATGTTGGTTTTTTTGGAGAAGTTGGTTTGTATGGCATTTTTTTAATATGCTGATGTAGTTAGGGGCAGAAGCCATGTCGAGTGTTGAGCGCTCGACATGCACTATGCTTCCTCCATTTACCTCATGTCGAGTCTTGAAGACTCGACATGCAATATCGGGTCTTAAGGGCGTTAGTTTTGGAATTTCTTTGCCGGGATGTTGTTTTAATTTTTTTTTTCAAATGGGTGTTAAATCCGTACTTGACTCGTCTTGGCTCATATGACATCGTGTCACTTTCCTCATTTCTTGTTTAGTAATAATAATATTAATTTAAAATATATCAAAAGCTAATGATCTAAAAAATACCCTAGAGAGTAAAATATCAATCAAGAACAGTAAAGTGTCCTATGTAGTCGTGTGATGTTATGAAATGAAATAAAATAAATAAAAAATAGAAATACATGTGGAAAGTCCAACATTTTAAAGTTAAATGATTTTTTCATTCCTTCCCCTTTTCTTCATGTCCCTTCTTTGTTCATTTTTCTTTCGTTCGTTGTCTACCACGTCTTTGCCTTTCTACTCCTATCCTTTAATCACCACCGCTTCTCTTCTTTTGCTATACTGATATTTCTAACTCCATCTTATCACCTCCTCATCCTTTCTCTCCGATCAAGTTATGCTTCTAGCCTCGAATTGCCACGATTTTCATTTCAACATATGCTTCTTCAATCTTTCAACAATGTTCATGACAATTCTTTGACTGTTTATTTAGCTTGTGTTGAATTGCATTTGGTTTGTATTTGTTTCATTTCAGGTTTTTGGTTTGAGCTAAATTTGGGATTTGAATAATCTTTTTTTACATTCTCCTTCTCAATGAAAAATATAAAAAATTTATTAGGACATTTTCTTTTCAATGATTCTGGGTATAGTAACAAGTTAGTAAGAGCCTTTAATGCCACATCATCGCATATATGTAGTGTCAAATAGGCAATGGTTCTTGCATTTATTGTTCGTAGGAGATTCAATCAATAGAGTCAATTAAGAAATCAAAATCAAATTGAAAAAATCAATTAGGAAATTAAGAGATTTCATCAATTTGTAAGTTAATTTAGAAATCAAGAGAATTATATTAGTCTGTAAGTCAATTCAGAAATCAAGAAATTCCATCAATTTGTAAATCAATTTGAAAATCAATAGAATTCTATCAATTTGCTCAATTATACTATGTATATAATTAGATTACCAAAATTAGAGTATACAAATTAATAATAAGAACAGATTACGTTGTAATTTAAAAACGTTTCCTGAATTATTTTTGTATAATTTTCTATATATATGGAATAATAGAGGAGAATAAATTTATTCAGATAAATTGACATGGTATCAAAACCATTTATCACAATCTAAATAGTCATGTCCTTGTTTTTGCCCCAAGGACTTTCAAATATCTTTGGTTCAGTTATAGGGACTTTAGTATTCTTTTTACTTCAGCCCTAGGAGCTCTCGAATATTTTGCCTTCTCCTTTGGTTTCAATAGTTCTGATTCTAGAATTATTTCCAAATCACATATTGTGGTTTTCATTTTAGAGAGTTATAAATTTTTTTTACACACTTTCGAGTTCTTTTTTTTAGATTACTATGGCAATAAAAAACTTTTTATTTGGTTCAATGGAAAGAGCTATTCATGGAGTTTCAATTCAGAATGTACGTCAAAGGTAAAGGGTTGTGGGGTCATATTGATTAGTTTTCTACTGCACCAAATGACAAAGTTGGCCTTACTACATGGGAGACAAAAGATACTCAGATTATTTCCTGGATTCTGGGATTTATTGAGTCACACATGGTCAATAATTTGCGCTTCTTTACAATAATCAAGGAAATATATGAATATTTGAAATGTATTTAGAATTAGGATAACAATGCAAAACATTTTCAGTTCAAACTGGACATTGCAAATTACAGGCAGGGTAATATTTTAATTAAAAAATACTATTCTGATTTTATCAATTTATAGATAGAACATTCAGTCATTATACATAATAAAGTACCATAAGAGGTATTACCTGTCCTCAAAGAAGTTTATGACACTAGTCAACGGGCTCATATCTCATAAAATTTAGACCAAAATTTGAGGTTACAAGAGCTGTTTTGCTGAACCGAAATCTAATTCCCTCTTTGACATGTGTGTTGGAGAATTATTTCAAGAAAAGCAACAATTAATTACTCAAGAAGGAATAACACAAGACAAACTCACCTCAAAGACAATAATAGTTGCTTATGCTGCTCAAAGGAAGGAAAAGGAAGAGATATAAAGCAGGTCAAGTGCTATTCATGCAAGATTTCAAGTATATTGCTCAAAATTACAGTCAAAAATTCTACAACTACTGTAAATAACGTGGTCACATTATTAAGGAATGTCCAACACAATTAGAGAATCGTCAAACCAAAGCCTTATATGTAGCGGTTCATTCCTCTTCCCCTATAGAGCCAGTAGATCAAGATTCCATGATAGCACTTCCAACAGTCTCTAATCAAGTTACCTTGCCCCAAAAATGGTGCAACAAATGATTATTTCAGTGTTCTCTGGCTTAGGTATTCAAGATTAGACTAAACACAATCTTCAACTTTGGCTTATTGACTCTGTGGCTTTAAATCATATGATTGGTACTTATGATTATTTGCACAATGTTCGACTCTATCATGGTGCATAACATATTCAAATTGTGGATGATAGTTCTCTTCTTATTGCTACTGTTATGGATATTGATTTTTCTTTTCTAATGTGCTTGTATCCCCTAAGCTCTCATCTATTTTAATTTCAATTGGTCAATTGATGGATAACAATTGTAACGTGCATTTCTTTTATGATGGTTTTCTTTGTGCAGTATCAGGGGTTCAGGAAAGTGATCGCGAAGGGACCTAAAGTGGGAAGATTATTTTCTATATATTTCCTTAGTCATGGTATTTTCTCTTTGTCATGTAACACTATAACAGATCAAAGTGAGGTCTAGCAAAAATACTTAGACCATCCTAATTCATTTGTCTTGTCTCACCTATTAAAACATGGATTCTTAGGAAATAAAAATCAGTCTTCCTCTTTATTTTTTGACTGCTCAGTGTGTAAATTTGCGAAGAGTAAAACTCTACCATTACCTTCTTCTGGTCATCATGCAGAAAAGTGTTTTGACATTATTCATAGAGATATTTGGGGTATTTCTCATGTACTCTCTCATACAAATCACAAATAATTCGTGATATTTAGTAATGGCGACAGTCGGTTTTTTTGGATTTATTTATTTTTTACTCTAAAGCCGATATCTTTTCCATATTTCAAAGTTTCTTAACATATGTTGAAAACCAATTTTCTATTAGTATTAAGATCTTACAATCTGACTCCGAGGGAGAATATATGCCAAATGAATTCCAAATCTTCTTGCAGCACAAAGATATTATTTCATAGCGATCTTGTCCTTATACATCTCAACAGAGTAGTGTTGCTGAATGTAAGTATCAACATTTGTTGGATGTCACTCGTGCCTTACTACTTGAATCTTTTGTTTCCCCTCGGTTTTGGGTTAAGGCCATGTGTACAGCTATCTATCGATTAATCATCTTCCATCTCAGGCCTTGAACATTGACTCACCTTTTTTTCATCTCTATAACACTCATCCTAGTTGTCACACCCTTCATACTTTTTGGCGTGTCTGTTTTATTCACTTACCGTCACTTGAACGTCTCAAACTTGACACTCAAGCTGTTATGCTTTTCTAGGTTACAGTACCATTCAAAAGGAATTTGTATGTTATGATGCTATTGTTAATCATCTTCATACCTATCGAAATGTGATTTTCTTTGAGAATCACTATTTTTTCAGTCTAATGCGGTCTCTCCAACTACTTCTACTATACTTTCTCACTTTGATAATTTTTGTGTCCTATTGAGTATTTCAAATCAAGTGTTGTGTATATGAGACGTAAGACCACTTGAACTCCTTCGAATGCTGACCTGCAACTAAGCCTGCACCTCCGGCACCTCAAATATCTACACGTGTCTCCCATCCACCAAATAGGTATGGATTCCTACATACATCTTTTAATATAACTCTATCGAACATTCCTGTTCCCACTTGTTATTCTTAGGCAACCGAACATGCGTGTTGGAAACAAGCCATACAAGATAAGCTCCAAGCACTTTAAGAAAATCATACTTGGGATATTGTTCCATACCTCCCTGGCGTTAAACCTATTGCCTCTAAGTGGGTGTATTCTGTGGAACTTAATTCTGATAGTTCTCTTAACAACTATAAGGCATGGTTGGTTGTTCTTGGCAATAGATAGGAATATGGGGTGGATTATGATGAGACATTTGCTCCAATAGCCAAAATGACTACTATCTGAATTGTTATTGCTATTGCTGCTTCCAAAAGATGGTTACTTCATTAAATGGATGTTAAGAATGCATTTCTGCATTGTGATCTTAAAGAAGAAATTTTTATGACTCTTTTTCCAAACTTATTCTCTTCCTCTTCTGGTGTGTACAAACTTAAACGTTCTCTTTACAACTTGAAATAGTTACCTCGGGCGTGGTTTGAGAAATTTTGTTCTCCTTTACTCGGCTTTTCTTTCATCCAGAGCCAATATAATTCTTCTCTGTTCCTTCACAAAATAGCAGGCAGTGTTGTTCTTCTTCTTGTCTATGTTAATGATATTGTTATCATTGGCACATATATTGCTTTGATTCAACAACTTAAACAGTAGCACCAAGCTTTATTTCATATGAAGGATTTTGGTTCTCTTCGCTATTTCTTCGGTCTTGAGATCCATTTGGATCCAAGCAATATCTTTTTACATCAACACAAATACATATAGAACTTGATCTCTTCAGTTGGACTTCAATCTACTTTTCCTGTTGACACCCCTCTTGAGATTAATGTGAAATTTAGTCATGAGGAAGGTGACATTCCTCCTAATTCTATGATGTATCGTCAGTTGGTTAGAAGTCTTAATTATTTAATAG
This sequence comes from Dillenia turbinata, assembly GCA_037126225.1. Classification (NCBI taxonomy): domain Eukaryota; kingdom Viridiplantae; phylum Streptophyta; class Magnoliopsida; order Dilleniales; family Dilleniaceae; genus Dillenia; species Dillenia turbinata. Next base: position 6,822,141 of record JBAMMX010000017.1, read on the forward strand.
TTACACGTCCTGACATTTCTGTCACTATTCAGCATGCCAGTCAATTTATGCACATCTTACAACACATTCACTTAGTTGCTATTCATTGTATAATCCGCTACCTGAAGGGTACTTTTAGTCGTGACTTATTCTTTCCTGTTGGATCCTCCTTTCAATTAATTAGTTACAGTAATGCTGATTGTGAAAACTGCTCTGACACTCAACGCTATATCACGGGTTGGTGTATGTTTCTTAGCTCTACGCTTATTTCTTGGAAAAGTAAGAAATAAGCTTGGATATCCAAATCTTCTACCAAATCTGAATATTGTACTATGTCTACTACTTGTTTTGAGATTATTTGGTTTCGCGGTTTATTAATTAAAATTGGATTTCCTCAATCCGATCCCACACCTCTTTACACAGATAATACTAGTGAATTCAAATTACTGCCAATCCTATTTTTCATAAATGTACTATGCACATTGAAATGGATTGTTATTCTATTCATGATGCTTTTGAGAGTCAGCTTATCTTCCTGTCGCATATTACCTCAGATCTTCAACTGGCTGATGTCCTTATCAAGGCACTACCTTGGCCTCGTCACCAAATTCGCATAAACAAATTGATGCTTCTTGATTAACCGCATCAATTTAAGGGGGGATGTTAGTAAGAGATTCAATCAGTAAAACCAATCAAGGAATCAAAATCAAATTGAGAAAGTTAATTCGGAAATCAAGAGATTTTATCAATTTGCAAATCAATTTGGAAATCAAGAATATTCCATGAATCTGCAAGTCAATTCGAAAATTAAAAAAATTCTACCAATTTGCTTAATCATACCATGTACATAATTAAATTACCAAAATTTGAGTATATGAATTAGGAATAAGAGCAAATCATGATTATAATTTAAAAACTTTTATTGAATTATTTCTGTATAATTTTCTATATATATGGAATAATAGAGCAGAAGAAACTTATTCAGACAAATTGACATTTATGTTGATGGATGCAGGTAAAGAAATGAGTCCACAAAAATAGAATTCACCTAACTACTTGAAACATACAATCCTTGACGAGTAAGTTATGAGAGATACGAGAAATAATAACTAAACAGAAAAAACTAAGTGAGTGGAGAATAAGGCTAGAGAAGTATAGCCTTATGGCCATAAATATACAAATAAGGATAAAACTAAAAATAAGATAGCAATATTTTTTCATAAAAGTTTACAAGAGAATGTAGTGGAGATCAAAAGGAAGGAAGATATAACAACAACAACAACAACAACCTGTGCCTTAATCTCAAAATTTGGGGTCGGCCGTTTAAGAGACAAATATAAGATGATTAAAAAAATAAAAAAATAAAAAAAACCAGCACACACACACGCATACAAAATCAAATATATTTTACAATAATAAAAGTGATGATTTAAGTTATTTTAATTCTTCTACGCCATTCATTGCTATCCGAAATCATCTCTACAGTTAACCCCTTAACTGTCATATCCTTATGAATACATTGCATCCAGATTTTTAATAGCATACCTCGTCATTTTACTAAATCTCCTATATTTAAACTCTCAATTCTCCTAATTGGTGCATCTTTGGGTCTTCGTTGTACATGACCAAATCACCTCAAATGATACTTTTGTATCTTATCCACAATTGAATTCACTCCTAATTTACTCGTATCTCTTCATTTCTAATTCTATTTTTTTTAGTTTTACCACACATCTACATTAACATTCTCATCTCAGCTACAACCATTTTCTGTTTTTGTTTTTTGTTTAATGGCCCAACATTCGGTACCATATAGTAATGTAAGTCTTACTATCGTTTTATAAAACTTCCCTTTCAGATAGAGTGGCATCATGCGATCGCAAAGAACTCCAGATGCTCTTCTCCATCTCATCCAACCCGCTTGGATTATATGATTTATATCCTTATCTATATTGCCATCATTTTGGATAATGGACCCAAAATATCTAAAATGTTCACTTTTTGGTATATCCTGTCCTTCTAACCTAATTATTTCTTCATCATTCTGATGACTATCACTGAATGTGCATTTCATATACTCCGTTTTAGATCTACTCAATTTAAATTCTTTGGGCTCTGGTGTGTCCCTCCATAACTCCAATTTAGTACTAATACCATTTTTAGTCTATTTACCAATACTATATCATCTGCAAAGAGTATACACCATGATATTTCATCTTGGATGTTTTTTATGACTTAATCTATCAATATTACAAACAGGATTGGACTTAATACTGATCCTTGGCGGAGTCCAATGTTTATTGAAAAACTATCACTTACCCCCCGCAAATTCTTATATTGATGACACTTCTATCATACATATTTTTAATAAGATTGATATATTTGATGGAAATCTCATTTTTCATTAATGTCCATCATAATATATCTCTTGGCACCCTATCATATGCTTTTTCTAGGTCAATGAACACCATATGTAAGTTTCTCTTCCATGTCCTAAATGTCTTCATCAAATTTCTCAATAAGTGGATTGATTCGGTAGTGGATCTTCCTGACATAAACCCAAATTGATTTTGAGATACGTTTATTTTCAATCCCAATCTATACTCAATTACTATTTCTCACAACTTTATTACTCATAAGTTTAATTTCCCTATAATTAGAATAGTCTTGTATATCTCATTTATTCTTATATAATGGTACACGTGTACTCTCTCTCCATGCTTTGGGCATCTTCTTGGTTTGCCAAATTTTGTTAAAAAAATCTGTTAACATTGCTATCCCGACCTCCCCCAAGCATTTCCACACCTCAATAGGGATGCCATCAGGTCATAGGAATTTATTATTCTTCATTTTCTTTAAAGCTTCCTCTACTTCATAAGAATAAATCTTATATTTGAAATTCCTATTGATCTTGTCTTTTGTACCCTCCGCATTGAACAGGTTATCAAAATAATTCCTTAAACGTTTTCTTATATCCTCATCCCTCATAAATATACTATTAGTCTCACTCTTGATATACCTAACACTATTTAAATCTTTTCCCTTTCTCTCCCTTAATTTAGCAATTCTGAAAATCTCTTTCTCACTATCCTTGGTTTCTAACTTCTTATATAATTCATTATATACCTTATTTTTTGATTTTTAGATAATTTTTTTTACTTTTTTTTTTTCGCATTTTTATATAATTCAAATATCTCATTATTTCACCTATTTTTAAGATTTCTATAACACCCACGTTTTGTTCGTATAACAGTTTGTACTTCCTCATTCCACCACTATGACTCCTTTCCTATTGAAGCCCGCCTTCTAGATATACCAAGAATCTCCCTACCTATATTTTTAATGTGATTAGACAATTTTACCCACATAGTTTCTGAATTATCATTAGCTAACCAAATTGATTCTTGCATTAATTTTTCTCTAAAAACTATTACTTTTTATTCTTTCAATTTCTACCACTTAATTCTTGGCTCTACCAACGGATGATATTCCTTTTGTCATTTAGGTACACGCACATCTACCACTAAAACTCTATACTAAATTGTTACACCCTCCCTCGGTATAACTTTACAATCTTTACAAGTCATTTTGTCGCTCCTCCTAGTTATAAAGAAATTTATTTGGCTAGTATTCAACCCATTCCTATATGTAATTATGTACAACTCTCTTTTCTTGAAAAAAGTATTTATGAGTATCAAATCAAATGCTGTAGTAAACTCTAGAACGGTTTCTCCCGCCTCATTCATACTACCAAAACCAAAGTTTTCATGTACAGTTTCAAATCGTTCGTTATTCTTCCTTACATGTCCATTAAGATCTCCTCCAATAAATAATTTCTCTGTACTAGTATAGTCTATATAAATTCATCCAAATCTTTCCAAAATTATTTTTTACTAATTGCATCTATACCTACTTAGGGTGCATATATGCTGACTATATTAATTATATCTTTTCCATTAACCATTTTGATAAGTAAAATTCTATCTTATTTTCTTTTAATCTCCACTATATTCTCAAGTAAATTTTTATGAACAATTATTCTTATACTATTTCTAGTTTTATCCCTACCTGTGTTCTAAAGTTTATATCCATACGGTTCAATTATTCTAGCCTTCTCCTCTACCCACTTAGTTTCTTGTAGACACATAATTTTAATTTTTCTTTTATTAATCATTTCCCCTATCTCCCCTAACTTATCAGTTAAGGATCCTATATTCCAAGTACTAGGCGAATTCTATCTTCATTATTTCTCATTTTTGTATTCACACAAGGAATTTTTACGTCGACTGACAAGAGTAATAAAACACACTAAATTAATGATAAACTAAATTCCATCAAAAATTTTAATTAAGGAAAAATAAAGAATGTCAAAATACTATAATGTTGAAAACAATAATACCAAAAACTTTTACTAAAGAAAAACAATAAATACCAAAAGATAATAATGTAGAAAATAATAATACTAAAATTAATTTTAAAAGTAAAATAATTCTTATTTGTCTCTATTTTATTTTAACCAAAGTTTTTACGCTGGCTATCAGTCTACCGCAACCCTACTCCTTTACCCAGGTTTGGAACCGGCCGTGACAGAGTTATTGAAAAAAAAAATCAAAATGTTCCAAGAACAATCAAAAACCTAAACTCAAAAGTCATTAAAAAGCAACATATAAAATAAACATACGTTTGAAGAATACAAGAGACATAAGTAAAAGAACTCTAGATCATAAAGATTTACATGTTAACATACTTTATATTAATACTATTAATAGTTTTAAGAAAATAGATTTGTAGAAAGAAAAACCAAACTAAAACAATAAATAAAGAAATAAAGAAAACTAAAACAAGAAATGAAGAAATTTTATAGAACAAGAAGAACCGAATGCAAAAATAAAGAAAACTAAACTAAAACAAGAAACTTAACTGAAATAAGAACAAAGTAAAGATTATCCGAATGTAAGAAATCAACCAAAGAGTAGAAGGTAAACAAGAACAGAAAGTAAAAACCAAGACAACACTTCAAGAGGCAATTCGAACAAAGTAGAAGGTAAAGAAAATCCTAGAACAGAATAAAGAAAACTAAAACAAAATTCCCAGAGCAGAAGGTAAACAAAGTTATAAACGAAAATAAAGGAAATGACTGACCTGATTGATGATTATAGTAGGAATATGACTGACCTGATCAAAGTTAAAAATGACAATTTGAACTCACCGGTGGCAATTTGACAGATTTGCAAACTCCCAGCGGCAATTTGACAGACTTGAAGGTTCCCTGAAAATAAACCAAACCAGAGGAAGACCCAAACACTCCAGGAACACACCAAAGACCCCAGAGAATTCCCAGAAATTCTTTAAATAGAGATTGATCAGTAGATATTAAATTGATCAGCAGAAATTCTTTGAATGGATAGAAGATCAAGAAAGGATCTTGAATGAAAAAAGTAACAAAATCCCATATTGTCCCAGCCAGAAAGCATCAATTCTTAGCACAACACTCAAAGCCCAACAATTTCTACAAAACCAAGACAACCCAAAAAGAATCAACGGGAGAAGTGTTAATTCTGCAAGAGCCCCCAACAATTGTTATCTCCCATTCTTTCTTAATCAACCCAGGAAAAGAGATAGAATTTTACTGATAAAATTAGTTAGTAGAGAAGACATAATTAATATACTAAATATTTATGTACTTCAAGTAGGTGGAGATGCAACTAGTAAATAATAATTTTGGAAAGATGTAGAAGAATTTATACAATCTATACCTAGTGAAAAAAAATTATTTATTGGATAAGATCAAAATGAACATACAGGGGAGAACAAGTCGTATTCAGAAACTTTAGTTTTGGTAATCGGAATGAGGAGTGGATACTATTTTAGAGTTTGTTACAGTATTCGATTTGATACTTGTACATGATTTCTTCCAAAAAAAAAAAGAGTCGCATATAGTTATACACAAAAGTGGGTCGAATGCTAGCTAAATATATTTTTTTTTCTCACGAAAAGGGGCGATGGAATGAAATGTAGGGATTACAAGGTTATATGAAGGGAAAGTATAACAACTCAACATAAACTTTTTAGTTTAAGATGTGCATGTACCTAAAAAGCAAAAGAAGGATTGTCAATTTATGGAATTAAAAATTAAATAGTGGAACTTGAAAGAGAAAAGTATAATGACTTTTAGAGACAAGTTAGTTCAAGTAGCTAAGTGGTTTGCTAATGATGATACGAAACCCATATAGGTAGAAATGTTTAACATTATAATATTAAGAATTTAGTTAACGAGGTTGTTAGCATATCTAGACACCAATAGACAAGAAGTCATAGTGGTAAAATGAAAAAATACTGGCTGTTATACGAATCAAGCGAGAGTCTTATAGAAACTTTAAAAGTAAGAGAGGTAACGATGGGTTTGAAAAATACAAAATTGTAAAAAAAAAAAAAAAAAGAGGAGAGGAAAATGATTCACGAATAAAAAAGTAAGTATAATGAATTATATAAGAAACTAAAAATTAAGGTTAGAGAAAAAGATTACATAGGTGTCAAATTAAGGAATAGGAAGGGAAAACATTTAAATAGTATTTGGTATATTAAGAATGAGACCAATAATATTATTGTAAGGAATGAGAATATAAAAAAAACTTTAGAAAGATTATTTTGATAATCTTTCTAACTTTAAGGGTATAAGAGATATCAATAATATTATGATACCAGTAGAGGGGATCAATAGAGATTTTAAATACAAAATATATCCTGATGAAGTAAGGAAGGCCTTAAAAAATAAAAAATAAAAAATTCATAGGATTTGATGGCATCTTTATTGAGGTGTGGAAGTGTTTGGGTAAAGTGAGGATATAAATGTTGATAGATCTTTTTAATAAAATTGGTAGATCAAGAAAATATCCCAAACATAGAGGGAAAGTACGTTTGTACCACTATATAAGAATATATGTGAGATATAAGATAGTTCTAATTACAGGAGAATTAAACTTATTAATCATACTACAAAGTTATAGGAGAATGTGATGGGTTATAGATTGAGATTTGAGATAAGTGTATTGGGATCAATTTGAACTTATGCTACGATCTACCACTAAAACAATTCACTTACTCAAATATTTGATGGATACATTTAGACCACATGAGAGAGACTTGAATATGGCATTCATTGACTTAAAAAAAGTATATGATAGAGTTTTTAGAGATATTCTATGTTAGGGGTTGACAAAGAATGAGATCACCTTGAAATACATTGATCTCATTGAAGATATGTATAAGGGAGCTGTTACCAATGTAATAAGTTTAGAGGTTTAAGTGATAGTTTTCCAATTAACATTGAATTTCATCAAGATTTGATATTAAGTCTCATCCTTTTTACACTAGTGATGGATGAAAGAACGAAGGGCATTTATGATAAAGTATCATGGTGTATATTATAGTGTTGATCAATAAAATTAAAGAGCGTATTAATGGTAAATTGAAGTTATGGTGGGTTAAACTAAAATTCAAAGAATTTAGATTGAGTCGATCAAATATTAAATATATGAGATATACGTTTGATAGCAGTCATCAGGATGATAAAGATACGATTAAGTTAATGGAATAGAATATAATAAAGAATAAACATTATAGATATTTTGGATCCATCATGCAAAGAAGATTGTAATATAGATGAGGATGAGAATCATAGGATTTAAGCAGGTTGAACAAACCGGAGAAGTGTTTCTGGAGTTCTCCACGATTGTACAATGCCATTGCAAATGAAGGGGAAGTCTATAAAATCACAGTCAAACATATTATTGTGTGGAACTGAGTGTTGCACAATTAAACAACAAGAGCATAAAATCATTATAACTAAAATAAGGATATTTAGATGGATGTGTGATAAAATTAGAAAATATAGGATTAGAAAATGTACGTACTAAGTTGGGGCTACATTCAATTGTAAATAAGATGAAAGAATTTTACATAAAGTGGTTTGAACATTTATAATGAAAATTCAAAGATACAGCAATTAAGTGGACCAAGATCTTAAATGTAAATGATTTAGTGAAATGTTAAGGTAGGCAAGGAAAATCTAGACATAAATCATTCGTAAAAATATGAATGTTAAGGGTTGTTGAGTAAAATAGATTTTGATGATGATTAGATATAATTAAAACAATTAGTATTAATAATTTAAGATTTTAGAAATATAAAAATATGGTCAAAATCAAGTAAAGCATGGGCAAGTTGACTTGCACCTTAACAAATTTGACCTGCACACTTAAAATGTCTAGGCATAACCTAAGGTATTAACTTACCATCAGCACAAGTCCAACTATCAAGTCATCAAGTCGACTAACTATACCTCTACGTCGACCTAAGATTCAAAAATTTGAAATTTAACTAAAAATAGAATATCAAAAGTCAACTTGAGGTAATGGACAAGTTGACTTGAGGTAAATAGGTTTCAGAAACTAAGTCTAAAAAATAATTAAATCAACCTACATAAGAGACCAAGTTGACTTGAAGAATTCAAGACTTGAAAATTTAAATCTGTAAAATTACAAGTCGACCTACCAGATGGACAAGTCGACTTGATTCAAGGATAAAATGATTATGTGCCAACTTGACTATAAACAAGCCGACCTACTTTTCTATATGACCTTAAGATAAGTTGACATTTGTATAGACAAGTCGACCTACCTTCTTGGGAAAGTAGTTCTCAAAATTTCTAAGTATGAAGTACTACAAGTTGACCTAGCTAGTTTGTAAGTCAACTCAATGAGAATATAAGTCGACCTAGGAACATAATGAGTCGACATGAACAAGTTAACTCTCATAAACTCAATTCTGTAGCATAACTAAGTTGACCCAAGAGAACTGATGAGTCTACTTGCAAAAACTCTGCCTCAGAAACAATTTCTGAAGCATAACTAAGTCGACCTAGGAAATTTACAAGTCGAGTTGATCACATGCTAATACGACACATAGATTGACTTATGGGATAGTTAAGTCTACCTAATTAGTGTATAAATCAACTTGACCTAGATGACAAAATGCCATAAGTTGACTAAGCCAATATATAAGTCGACCTAACCTAGAAATAAAACATCACGAGTCGATCTAGCTAAATCACAAGTCAACATGGACCAATATGCTCTCAGAAATGTAATTTCTGAAACATAAGTCAGTCGACCAAAAGTAAGGACTAGTCGACCAAGGTATAAAATTTGTACTATATATGTTGACCTAACAATGTTTTAATGTGACCCACACTTGCACAAGTTAATCCACGAGAAACACAAGCCCACCGGACAATCTCATAAAATGCTAGCAAGTCGGCCTACATTCATATCAAGTCAATCCGAGCAATTCAAAATTCAAAGACAAGTCGACCCAAAACTTTAACAAGTCGACATATTGTTGGTAATGGTTAAATGCTCAGAAAATGTTGTTCGAAAATTAAATGGACTTTCAACTAACTTCAGTAGATATTGCGGTGCATTCATGGCTAATTTGAATTCTCTAAGTATAAATACAACACAATGATGGAAGAAAAATAACTTTTTCACAATTAGAGTCTCAAAAGCCTTATAATTCATACTCTATTTTTCATTCTTTTTCTGTATTTTATGTAAGCTTGTAATGAGCACATCTAAAGTTTGTAGCTTCATTTTGCACTTTCTTTTTCACTTTATAATCTTTGTAAAGTTTAGAAGATTGGCTCTTCTTGATCTGGGGGTTGAGTTGTAATGAGAAACATTGTTGAGTTTGTTTGCTCCTGAGAAAAGCAGGTATATGTATTTGGGATAATACTTATAAGGTTCACTAGTACTCGGGAAGCTAGTTGTGTAAACTATTTGTTAGAATAGTGGATTAGAAAATTCAGGTGAAATCTGAGAGTGCACGTACACCAAGAAATGTGAAACCACTATAAATCTTATATCTCCTATTTTTATTTATCTCTTTCTTTCTCTCTCCTTTACTATTCCTCAACACTCATTTAATATTTCTTTTAGTTTCAAGAAAAGCCAGATAACCTATTTACCACCTCCAGGTTATCATATTTAGTGTTTATAAGTGGTATCAGAGTAGGTCTTCTGGAAAAGTTCTAACAACCTTAAAAGAAAAGATCTAGAGATGACACTAAATGGTGATAGTGTTCTATTCGAGGCTTACTCAATTAATAGAGCCCCATTCTTTAATAGGAATCACTACTGTTACTAGAAGTAGAGGATGAGAAATTTCATCATTGCTCAAGATGAGACTATCTGCGAAGTTATAGAAGAAAGAATAGAATTTCCCACTAAAGAAGTAGATGGAGTTAGGGCTTCGATGAAGAGAAGAGCATGACCTCTAAGGAAAAGAAGGACTGTAGAGCTAACTACAAAGCAGTCAACTTGCTTCACCTTGCACTTAGCCTTAACGAGTATAATGGGATCTCTTCTTGCATCACTGCAAAAGAAATTTGGGAGAGGTTAGAAGCAACTTATGAAGGAACAAACCAAGTGAGAAAAAATAAAATAAGAATGCTCAAGCAAGAATATGAAACTTTCAAGATAAAGGATAACGAAACTATCAGAGACATGATTACAAGATTTAACACCATTGCAAGTGAATTGAGACTATTAGGCAAAGAAATTAGCCAAGAAGATATGGTGGATAAAGTACTTAGATGCATGACCAAGTCATGGGAAACCAAAGTAATCCCATAGAAGAATCTAAGAATTTGGAGACATTAACCATGGATTAACTCGTGGATTCTTTAACAAACAACGAGATGAAAATGAACTCCCAGGGGGTAGGAAATGAGGAGAAGAGCAAAACAATAGCTCTCAAGATAGAAAGTGATACAAAGAGCTTAAGTGATGATGATGACGAGAACATGACACTTCTCACCCGAAAATTCAAAAAGTTTATGATAAGGATAAGGAACAAGAGTAGAAGAAATTTCAAGAAACTTGAAAAGAAGGATGAAATCAAGTGTTATAAATGGAAGAAGCCAGGCCATATCAAAATTGATTGCCCAATGCTCAAGAAAGTTGAGAAAAAAGAAAAGAAAGGAAAGAAAAAGCTCTTATAGCATGGAGTGATGAGAACAATAGCTTAGATGATGAGGACAATGAACAGAAACAAGCAATTCTCTATTTCATGGCTCTAGAGGATGATCAAGACGATGAGGTAATCTCTCCACTTCTTATTTCTCTGATTCTAATAATGATTTATCAGTAGAAGAAATGCATAAAGTATTATTATAATCTCTTAAGAATCTTAAGAAAATGAGCAAGAAAAATAATATGTTAAAAACGGAAATGGCTAAACTAAAAAAGGAGAAGAATAAGTTAAAATTAGGGAATAAAAATCTGAAAAATAAGAATGGCTTATTAAAGCATGATAAAAATCATCTGCATGCTGAATTAGAAAACAAAATATAGAAATAAATAGATTGCAAGTAAAAGTTGAAACTATGAAAAATGTTTGAATGTTTGTAATAAGGAGAATAACAATGAAATTGTAGAAAAGAACTAGACCAAGAAAAGGAAAAGAACAAAAGATTGAACTCCTTGTTACACAAATTTGTCCAAAATCAAGAAAAACTTGATTTAAAGCTAGGAGCTTAAAGAGTTGTTTATGACAAGGTAGGTTTAGAATACAATCATTCTACGATCTAAAACAAACTTTATAGGTTCTTTGTACCTAGCCCAGATTAAGAAAACATGTTGATGACAAAGTAAGAAAACCAATAGCTCACAAAACATGTACGTGTTATCTAAAACTTGGCCACACCACAAATGAATGTTTGTTTAGGAGTAGTTTTCACTCTAAAACAAAAAATGCAATGGGTGCCAAAGGATTCTTTGAGGACTAACACTGTCAAACCCAAAAAGATTTGGGCACCAAAGGCCGATACATGATTAATTTCTTGTGCAGTCTTGTCTCAACGCCAAATCTCCTAGAAATACAGTGGATGCTTTAGACACATGATCAGAAACTCCACAAAATTTAGTAATTTGGAAGAAAGGAAAGGAGTTAAGTTGGTTTTCGGGGACAATTCAAAGGGAAGGATAGTAGGCATTGGAAGCGTAGGTAAATCTTCTACCAAAATTGAGCATGTCTTGCTTGTTAAGGGTTTAAAACCTAATTTGTTTAGTATTTGTCAATTATGTGATAAAGGATATATTATTGTCTTTAATTGTGATTGTTGGGAAACTATAGATAAATTAAGTAAAGAGGTAAAATTCAAAAAAAAAAAAAAAAGACAAGGAAATATATATGTCATTAATTTAGACAATATAGGAGAACAAGATGAAGTATGCTAAATGGCCATAAGTAATGATAATGCTGGTTATGATATAGGAGATTAGGACATGCAAACATGGACCGAATATCTAAATTAGTTAGAAAAGATATAGTTTAGGGCATTCCTAAGCTAAAATGTGAAAAGAATAAACTCTGTAATGCTTGTATGAAGGGAAACACAATAAATCATCATTCAAATCCAAAAACATTGCCTCCACAATTAGGCCACTAGAATTGTATCATATGAACTTATTTGGACCTACTAGGACACAAAGTCCATTAGGAAAATACTATAGTTTCTGTAATCATAGATGATTACTCTAGATACACAAGAATTCTATTCTTAGCTAAGAAGGAAGAAACTAGTAGTGCATTTACTAAATTATGTAAAAAAAATTCAAAATGAGAAAGGGTGCACAATCAATAGCATCAGAAGTGGTCAGAAAGGAGTTTGAAAATATGACATTGCCAGAATTTTGTGATGAAAATGTAATCTATCACAACTTCTCTACACCTAAGACTCCACAATAAAATGGAGTTGTGAAAAGGAAAAATAGAATTTTAGAAGAAATGGCTAGGACAATGCTATGTGAGAATAACCTACCAAAATACTTTCGGGTAAAAGCTACAAACATAGCTTGTTGTATCCTTAATAGAGCTCTAATTAAACTAATCCTAAAGAAAACCCTTCTGAGCTATATATAAGGATAAAAAGCCTAACATAGGATACCTCAATGTTTTTGGATGTACGTGTTATGTCTTTAATAATGGAAAAGACAATCTGGGAAAGTTTGATTCAACTTCTAGCAAGGCATATAGAGTTTATAACTAGAGGACAATGGTGGTTGAGGAATCAATCCATGTGCAATTTGATGAGAGTCACTTATTGAGTAAAAAGGGTTTTGATGATGAAGTGACTAAAGTAGAAGCCACTCTAGATCAAGGTGAAATAGAAAATGAGGAAATTAAGGAAAAAAATCCCTGAGGAAAGAGTAGAAGAAGTGTAGAGAAATGAGAAATTCATGAGAAATAAGAATTAAAATTCCTATAGTAAGGAAAATGTTAATGTGGAAAACGTAATCAGTAATATAGAAGCAAGAGTAAGAACTAGATCAATAATTCAAAATCAATGTGAATTGTAACCTTCATTTCTCAAATTGAACCTAAGAATATTGAGGAACCCTTAGAGAATGAGAATTGCATCTCAGTTATGCAAGAAGAGTTTAATCAATTTGAGAGAAATGAAGTATGAGATCTAGTGCCTAGTCCTAAAGATCAACCGCTAATAGGAACCAAATGAGTGTTTAGAAATAAATTGGATGAAAATGGCACAAGCACTAGGAGTAAAACTAGATGGCTCAAGAGTACATCCAAGAGGAGGGGATTGATTATGATAAGACCTATGCCCCTATATTTAGATTAGAGGCTATTAGAATATTATTTGCCTTTGCCTATTTCATGAACTTTAAATTATATCAAATGAACATCAATAGTGTATTTTTAAATGGCGTAATTAATGAAACAATGTATATAGAGAAATCCCTAGATTTGAACATCCAAAACACCCAGACCACGTACTCAAATCCAAAAATTTGTATGATCTATAACAAACTCTAAGAGTTTGGTATGAAAAGTTTAACAATTTTCTAATTGAGAATGAATTTGAGAGAGATTAGGTTGATACAACCTTATACATTAAAAAAAACGACAGAGAAATTTAAATAGTGCAAATTTATGTGGATGATGTAACACCGACACTTTAGTGTACTTATTCTTGTACTACTCTTCATTTCATATATGAGATGACACAAGTTTCTATATAGAAAATCCACTAAGAAATTTTTTTTCCGCTAAAACAGTTTCAGAAAAGATTTTGGTCCAAATCGTCGTAAATTAAAAATTTTTAAAATGATCACTGATGCTCCAAAAACAATGAGGATGACTTTAGCATGTATAAGAACCTCAAATTAGAGTAAATCTTGCTTCGTAGAGTTAAATTGCAAATTTTCGAAAAAGTGGCCCGGAAACCCTAATTTGGGTCAAAGGGCATCCAGAAAGACTAAATGATCACGTTTTGATGCGAGATGAATTAAGTTAGACCTAATAGGAGATTAGGGATCTAATGTGCAATTATAAAAAATTTTGGGGTCAAAATGGAATTTTTATATATTAAGGGACTTGTTTACAATTTACAAGAATCTAGAAATAATTTAATAATTTTATTCTCCTAAAACCCTAATTAAACAAGGGTAGAGAGGAAGAGAAATGTGATTGGCCAAAGATGTGAACAAATGTGAACAAGTATGAACATAAGGGAGTTGAAATTTTTGACTTTGGGAATTTCAATCCAAAGGTGGAAAAGTGTCGTAGTATGATGGTTTAATAAGGACCTTAGGATCTTGATGGTGGGACCGACACATTAAATGAGTATGTGAGTTGTAGAGAGTGAAAGGGAACTTGTAGAGGGAGAAAGAGAAGAAACCCTAATTGTAAAAATAAATCCAAAGGCTAGGAATTAATCTTGAAGTAACCAATGGCTAGGATTAAAAAGGCAACTTAACAAAGCTTAAAACTTGTTCTCCTACACCTCAAAAACCATGGACAACTAAAAAAGAAAGGAAAAGAAGAGCTCCTCCATTGTTTCTCTCAAAACCGTAAGGAAGAGGAAGCAGAAACTCAAAATTTTTCTACTACACACCCATATGTTTTTACATAGATATATTCCTCTCAAACCCTAGAACAACATACCCAAAAATCAAAGCAAAATGAGGAGTTTTAATTGGTGAAGAACAAGAGGAAAACGTCGGCTTCAAGTGGGAAAAACACTTGGTTTCTTCAAGTTTCATCACACACCTCTAGGTAAGAAAGTCCTCTCTTTGTCTCTAGTATGACATATATTGATTTGGAGCCAAAATAAGAAAGTTAACTTATGAATCTAGGGAGGCCGAAAGCCAAAACAAGGAGAAGAGGAAGATCTTTTGAGGAGAAGTCTTGATTTGGGCTTGAAACATCAAAAGTTTGAGGTATAAGAACTCTACACCTAGCCAAAATTTGTGGATCTTATGTTTGGTTAAAAACTTTGTGATGATTATGTTAGTGGTTTTGAAAAATCCTTGAATTTAGTCTAAGGTAAATCCTAAGTCCATGGTTTTAAGTTCTTAATCATCATAGAAATCATATTGAACATTAGGTTTGGTGACCTGAATTTAAAGGAGGAAGGAAAGATTTGATTTAAACATAGAAACTTTAAATTTCTGCAAAACAGGGTATTCTGACCTAGCTATGATCTTTCTGTCCTAACTTTTTCTGCACAAATGAAAATTAAGTGAGGCTTTGTGCATATGAAACTAGACTTCCATAGCTTGAAAATGAGATATGATTCATTGAATTCTAAAGAGAATTGGATTTTTAGTGAGTTTTCAAAATTAGATGTTCTGGAGAAAAATGTGCTGTCCTGCCCCTGTTTCTGTCGTGGATTTGTCCTCAATTTTTAGGTATCTTCTGCTCTGAACCAACCTGAGCTCTAGTTATGAAATTTGTAGATCTATGTCTTATCTTTAATGTGAGATAAGAATCGGGTGATTTGGATATGTGTGGCGAAATTTACAGCCCATTTTCCATGACTGCACAGATTAGAAACTTTGCAATCAAGATCACTTTGAATGAATCTTTATGCTTTTGTATAATTGAAGTAGAATTAAACTAGAAATGTAAAGAATTGTTGTTTTATAGTTAGCATAGGTGTATTAAGTAAGGTGATAAAGTTGTGTGTTAGTTTGGTAAGTGGCTTGAAATATAAAGAATGTATATGAGCATAAGTATGTAACAAGATTGGAAATAAATTGTTGTGTAAATTTTTGAGATATGTATGTGTGTGGTGATATTATAAAGTGTGTGAATAAATGAGCATGAGTTAAAGTGTGAAGTGAATGTACAATGTGAATACGGAGTCTTTTGGGACATACAAAGAGGTGGAATATGGGAGTAACGATTTTGGTGGTTTAAAGTAGTATTGTCTTCTTAGAAGGGTTAGAGAGATGTTAGAACCCTACCTATGTTGCTCTAAGTGTTGATTCTAGATTTAGGGTTTAATTGTAATACAAATTAACATAATGACTTTTAATTTTATGACATTCTTTTTATATATATGTTATATATACCATTGTAGTGACTTACTTGGTGATCGAACGAGGGGAGCACTTATCTTCTTTGCAACACCGATACTACGGTGTCCATATATTATTTCCGTTTTCGAATTTAATAAAATGATCCTCAATTTATATATATATGGAAAAATTTTTAATTATATTGATTTTCGATTTTGGGATATTAAATCCAAAATTTTTGGTATATTTTAAATCACCATGTCCGCGAATAGTAATAAATCTCGTTTGATGAAAAATTTAAATTTAGGAAGAAGGGGAGTGAATTTGTATATATATATAATTGTTTATTTATTTATATATATATATTAATAAAAAAAATCGAAATTAGGGCTTAAAGCCCTAATTTCCCTCTTTCTTCCCCTTTCCCCTTTCACTCTCTCTCTCCTCCTCTTCATCTTCCCGCGGCCACCTCTCCTCCGCCTTCCCTCCCTTCCGCCGCTGCCGTCTTCCTCCACTCCACCGCCACCGCCACCGCCACCGTTTGTCTTCCACCCCCTATTTTCTCACTCTCCCTTCGGTTCTCTCTCTATCTCTCTCCTTCTCTCTTTCGGCTTCTTTCTCACCCGCGAGTATCTCTCTCTCCCTCCCGTGAGTTCTCTCTGTCTCTCTTTATTTTGCTCTCTATCTCACTGTCTCTCAGTCTCCCTCAGTCTCTCTCTCGCTCTGCTACTCCCTGCGTGCGCAACATAGCGTGACTGCTCGTAAGACAGCGCGCGACTGCTCGCGCGAGACAGCCCCTACCCGCGCGTGACCCCGCGCGAGACTGCCTCCGCACGCCCGACTGCAGTGCGCCATAGCTCCCGCACCCGTGACTGCAGCGCTCCTTCCCTACTCACGCGCCTTTTGCCACTCTTGCAGAGCCCAAACTGACAGCAACAAGAAGCCTTCAGAAACCCTTGGCTGAATCTGCAGTCATTCACTGCCTAGGTAAAGGCCGAATTTTGATTATCAGTCTTAAGTTTTGATTTTCTTGGTAATTTAGTCTAATTGCTAAGCCTTACTTTGGTTTGGAGATATTACAGGATTCCGGACTGAGTTGTAGGCGCACAGACGTTAGGGTTGCGAATCGAGAAACCCTAGGTGAGAAATTTTTTGATCATCTCAATAAATTGAGTAAAATTAGGGTTAAATCTAGGGTAATGAAATATGTATATGTTAGATTAGTATAGGATGCAATTTTCTGATATTTAATATATTATTAGTGAAGTAAGTGATGCAAAATTCATAAAATTAGGCTGTTTGATACAGAAGAATCATGCAAAGGAATGATAGAATCGAATCGAATTGATTTAAATGGTTTTTTAGAGTTTAATTTGACATATGTATGAAAACAATCAAAATTTGGGATTTTAGCCTAAGAATTGGTGCGTTATTTTACATTATAGTTGGTGTTGCATATAGGTAACTCAGATACAATCTCTATATTATAAAAATAGGTTTCAATACCTTTAAAATGAGATATTGTTTGAAGAAATCGGATGAGAATTGAAAAGTGTATGAATTTTCAAAGATTTTCTATTTTGTAAGAAATTTATTCATTTTAAGTGTATTTTCGACTTCAAGTGGTTTTAGGGTTGAATTAGGCTTGATTTCGATTTTGTTATTTATTTATAAATGAAATGTAATTGATGACATTAGAGTATATTCAAAAAAATTAGAGAATTAAGGTTTGTACAAACTTAAGGAAAATGATAAACCCTAAGCATAATTGGAAATTTGATGACTATTGTGATAAATTGATTATGTTGATCTTGTTGGAGACTTGAGGAGTCAAATTCGGATTTATTTTGGAAATAGGGAGTGATTACCCTCCCTGGCATGTGAGTGTGACCCTAATCTCTTGCATGAAATAGTGAAACCTGATTTTATCATGATTTTAATAAAACATGCTTTTGATATGCATGGTCTCGACGTATGAAATTGAAATTGAAATTTGTTTTGTGATTATTAGAGTGTCGTACTTATGTTTTCCACGATTATGCATCCATGTTTGAAATAAAATGAAATTGTGCCATGATTTGAGAAATGAATGATTTTTATTTTACCGTTGCATTGGTATGCTATTTTGAAATGATTTGATGAATGTATTGGCACACGAATTTGAAATGTTTTGAGATCTGTGAGGGCACTGGGATGGCCACTTGTGATAGTATGATTCTTATCTACGGGACGTTGTGCCCTTGTGATACTGTGATGATGACATTGATGTTTCCGTAGCTACGAAGGGACTTTGTAGAGGTACGGGTTGCCCGGATACGCTTTTGTAGGAGGTATCCGCAAATGTCCAGTTTATTTTATTCATAGGTGTGGCTGGTTGAACCCACATCGGGGGAGGACGTGTGTCCATCACCGTCTAGCACCGCACGTGGTCCTATTTGACGAGTCTGGGTAAGCAAGGAGCTAAGCCCATGGCCAACATCGGGGTAGAGAGCTACTTTTGAAACACTTTGCATAATAACACCCCCGATGCGCCTGTCCTTGGTTATGGTTGACCTTTGCCAGGATCCTTTCGGCTTGCTCTATGATTTACTTGATTTTAAATGGATGCATACATGTATGATATCGTGTGAATGATTAAATGAGTTCATTTTATTGAACATATCATGATTTATTGCGAAACTTGAGTTATTGTTTACGAATGATACTATTTGACACTCCAATGTCCACCTATACTATTAGTACTTGAGATTAATCCCCCCACCACTGAGTATCCTCCCATAGATACTCACCCCTCTTCTTTCCTCCCTCAGACAGGATTGTTGTGCTGGAGCGATACTTCAGAGTTTAGAGATTTTGACGGATCTGGTTATTATGGACGGTGAGGTTTTAAGTTGAAGCTGAAACTTGAATTACGGATTATATTTTCGACCCTGCGAGGTCTTGCTGAGGTCCATAGTTGGCCGTGTACTTATTTTGGGATGACTGTATAATTTATGTATATTTATTTGCGAAACTCTCATATTTCATTTGCATTGAGGCGATTGTAAGTATTTGAATGTTACTTGGGAAAATTGTTATAAATTTGCATAAAATTTAGGTCCGCTCGGTGTGGCGGCTGCTCATGCTCTAGTTGGGCATGACAATAGAGGTCTGTGGCTAGGTTTGTTGATAGATTTTTTATAGCCTTGCGTTGTTCTGAATGTTGGCTGTGGAAATTGGTTGATTTTGGAGAGGCCAGGATGACCATTTGTTTATTTTACAGGATAATTTAAATTTCATAGATTTAAACAGGTTATTTGTACATGGGAGACCTCCAATTTATGGGGAGGTTCTGGCCGATTTTCTGTAAAAATTCAGCCAGCATTCAGGGCAACGGGCGGCTGTTCACGACTCCGGTTAGGGCCGTGACATTCTTGTTGTGGTGCATTTTAGGGAGTGACGTACCCTCCCGTATACTGTGAGTAGGATTTTGATGCTATGTTTTCGATTGAACAAATTCATATTTTATGGCTTTTCAAATGACATATTTTGATGACATGTGTGGAAGCATATGATTTGGACTACGTTTAATAATTGTTCTTTTATAATTCATTGGAGTGTCTCAAATGAGTTGATTCGAATATTATGCATCCATGGTTTGCATTGAAATAACATTGTGTCACTATTTGGGAACTTGATCTGTTTTATATGCTACCATTGCATTAGCACACTGATTTGAAATGATTTGATAAAATATATTGGCACACGGATTTGATATGATTTGATGATATATGTGGGCCGGATGCCTGCTTGAGATATGATGATATGATGATGTATCCTTGATGCATTTTCGTAGTTACGAAGGGCGTTTGTTGAGGCACCCATTGTGTCCAGATACGCTTCTGCAGGAAGTATCCCCAAACGTCGTGTTGTATAGTTGGAGCCGGTTGAACCATATCGAGGAGGACATGTGTGATGTCACTGTCTAGCATAGGGCGGGATTCTATACATGGTTGATTGATTATGATTTCTGTATGGGCCCAGTGGAACCATTGTGATGGGGAGGTCCATCATTTATAGGTGGTCTAGCACTGGGAGTTACTTGTACGTGCCAACATTGGGGTAGAGAGCTAATTTTATATACTTGCATATGAAAAACCTCCAACGCATCCGTCATTGGTTGAGGTAGACCTTTGCCAAGGTTATTTTCTTGGCAAACTCTAAATGATTTTGAAAATGTAAATGGATGCATTCTTTGATACTATGATGTGTGATATGTGATCACTTGATTTCTGAAAATGACATGTTTGGTTTTGATATCATTATGGTTTTGAAATGTACTTTGACACTCCATATTCACACTTATTATTGAGAACATAATGTCGATCCCCTCACTCACTGAGTATTTTCTCATAATACTCACCATACTTTTCCTTGATTACAGTTATAGACTTAGAAGGAAGAAGTGTCGAGAGAGTTTGACACACTTAATTTTATTTGGTGACATTGGGCTTTGGGTATGGAATTAGCTATACTTCCGCAGTGATGCATTTGATGATAATGATATATATTTAAGTCTATAGAATGACCATTGTATACTTATATTGGGATGACTGTAAATTTTGTTATGTAATGTAATTGAAACTCTCACCAGTATTGTATAATTATGCATTGAGGCATTTTCTTGCATTTTACATTGTTTACTTAGAAAACGATGTTTTTGAGGAAAAACAGATTTTAAACAGTTTTGAGCAGGTGATTGTTTTAGCCTTCGTTGCCTTGGTATGTGTGTTCTGTGATGGGCGGCGCATGAGGTAATGGGCGACTGTTCACAGCCTCAGATCGAGGATCAGGGCGTAACAATTCGGTTGATATCAGAGCTCTAGGATTGAGAGCTATATTTTATGAAAAGAGTTTTAAAAAATATTCCCAAGTACATTTGTAAAAGTCCTCAATGTATATGAGAGTTTCTTTATAGTCATGATATCCCAGTACATGATTTTAGGTATATGAGTTTCCTTTATATTTTTGGGGGGTTAGATATGGGTTGTATCTAACCTAGCATATCACTTTCATCAGTTCTTAAATCGATAACTTTATTCAATTTAGGGGGTTAGTTACTTTGTAACTAACCCTAATCCTTGAAACATTGACTAATGAAATTTATTCCTTGCAGAATTATGAGGACTAGGCGGGGCACTAGGTTTGTACCCCCTGAACCACACCCTGAGCCACCCAGAGTGCCGGAGGATACGTCCTCCTCACGTGTACCCCCTCCAGCGCCTTCTCAGCCGGCTACCATTGCCGCGGTTCCACCATTACCATTTGAGACACTTAGGCTTTCTATGAGTTGTACAGCACGCATGGGGTTCAGATGCCACCCCCACCACCACCGATGGCAGCGTCGACTCCTACGGCAGTGCCTATTCCTACAGCAGCACCTTCTCCTGCGGTACCGGATCCTCCACCGGTGGCCGTTCCTTCTACAGTTTCTGGTCTGAGTGACACTACTTCCTCCATACTTAGACACATCCACGAGTTGACTCAGCTAGTCAAAGAAGCTCGACAGTTGGGATGTACTGAATTTGTAGGACTCGGTGATGCCACTGCGGCTAAACACTGGGTCAACCGGACTCGTCGGATTTTGACGGATTTGGGTTTGAGCGAGGAGTATAGGCTGTGGGTAGTAGAGAGGTTGTTAGACGGTGATACCCTCACTTGGTGCGAGACTATTTGTGACGAAGCTATTGAGCCACTGCGGTAGGAGGACTTCTTGAGGGAGTTCGACTGCAGATATTTTACAAAGTCCTAGCAGGACCGTAAGAGAATGCAGTTCCTGCATTTGAGACAAAGGACTAGATCTGTTGCCGAGTATGAGGCAGAGTTGAGGAGATTAGCTGCCTTCGTCCCCGATTTAGCCACACCTAGACAGATGAGATTCAAGTTTAAGGATGGCCTCAATTTGAGCATCCGGAGATATATGACAGTTACACCTAGCTTCCCCCTTTCAGAGATTATTGATTTGACCTATCGTGTGGAGGAGATTGTCCGCACTGAGAGTAGGTGGAGAGAGAGCAGAGATCTGAGGAAGAAGAGAGTTAGGACACATACGAGTCAGAGCTCAAAGAGGGGTAGGACTTCTGGTTTTTAAGGAGGCCCCTCTCACTTTAGGCCAGCATAGTTCGGACAGGGACTACGTCCCCTGGGGTTTGGAGCACCAGCTCCTAGTGCCACAGTCAGACTATGGTTCAACGGCATCTTCTTTACCGCAGATACAGTAGACACCACCCTCTAGAAGATTACAGGGTACCTATTAAGTGCTTCCAGTGTGGGAAGCTGGGGCATATCAAAAGTTCATGCCCTGATCTGGGACTTGGAGGTCAGTCGACTCCAAGTCATCCGAGTAGTTAGCGGGTAGGATAGTAGGGAGCACTTGCATATTCGAGTCACACTACTCCATGGACTGTAGCCGGGAGCAACACTGTACCAAGCCCTTCACGACAGCAGTTGAGGGCACAAGCCTGCGCGTGTGCTATGACTCAGGACGATGCTCAGACGAACCCAGATGTGATCATGGGTGACCCTCATATTGATCCCTCTGTTTAGGAGCCCTTATATATTTTTCTTTTTAGAAATCATGTTTAGGAACTATGATGTAGTACTCTTCTTTTGAAATCATGTACCCCATGATGACATGTACGGTCATGATTAGTTAAAGCCTTAGAGGCTTAACTATTTTGATATATATATACATATATCTTTTGCGTATCCTAAATTGATTCTTTTTCAATTTCTTACATCTAGGTACCATGAAAATATTCGGGGTTGACGCCCGGGTTCTTATTGACACCGGGTCAAATTATTCTTATGTGAGAGCTTCTTTCGCTCAACAGTCGGGTAGGTCATTATCGCCACTAGTTGAGAAGCTATTGGTTATCACTCATCTTGATGAGTAGTTGATCAGGGATTCTATATATAGAGGGTGAGATGTTATGATTTAAGAGACAGTGTTGGAAGCGGATTTGATTCCACTTGACATGATAGACTTCGATGCCATCCTAGGGATGGATTGGTTGAGTACTCATAGGGCTTCTGTGGACTGTTTCACCAAGGAGATAGAGTTCCGGAGATCGGAAGGGTCACCACTGTCATTTACAGGTGAGATACGGGTATTATCCCATTGTATAGTGTCAGTGATGGAAGCCAGACGGATGATATGCCAAGGATACACGACATATCTGGCTCACGTGATAGATACCACCAAAGAGTGTCCGAGGCTTGATGAGATCTAGTGGTACAGGAGTTTCCCAACGTATTTTCCGAGGAGCTACCTGGATTACCACCAGTTCGAGAGTTAGATTTTGAGATTGATTTAATTCCAGGGACTACTCCTATTTCTATTCTACCATATAGAATGGCACCAGCCAAGCTGAGAGAGCTCAAGGTTCAGATGCAGGAATTGCTGGACAAGGGATTTATCCATCTGAGCGCTTCACTTTAGGGTGCTCCGGTGTTATTTGTGAAGAAGAAGGACGATACTCTTCGACTTTGTATGGATTATCGGCAATTGAACAAAGTTATTATCAAGAACTAATATCCGTTGCCTTACATTGATGATTTGTTTGATCAACTTCAGGGTGATAGGGTTTTCTCAAAGATAGATCTTCGATCGGGTTATTATCAGTTGCGGATTAGGGCCGAGGATGTGCCCAAGACTGCATTCCGCATTCGATACGGACATTTTGAGTTCTTGGTCATGGCGTTTGGGTTGACCAATGCACTAGCCGCATTCATGGACCTGATGAATCGGGTCTTCCATAACTATCTAGATCAGTTCATCATCGTATTTATTGATGACATCCTAGTCTACTCGCGGAGTGATGAAGAGCATGCTCAGTACCTTCAGGTTGTTTTACAGATCCTTCGCGAGATACAGTTATATGCCAAATTCACCAAGTGTGAATTTTGGCTGTGACAGATTGGTTTTCTGTGGCACAAGCCTCTGCGAAAGGTATTTTCATTGATCCGTAGAAAGTTGAAGCTACATTGAGATGGGAATAGTCGTAGACCGTAATTGAGGTCCGGAGTTTCCTTGGTCTCTCGGGTTATTATCGACGGTTTGTAGAGGGATTCTCCCGGATCGCTACTCCACTATCTAGGCTGACGCGGAAGGACGTCAAATTTTATTTGAATGATCGTTGTGAGGCGAGCTTTCAGGAGCTCAAACGACAACTGACATCAGCATCGATATTAGCCCTTCCCTCTAGTAGTCGGGAGTATATGGTATACAGTGATGCCAGACAATAGGGATTGGATTGTGTACTGATGCAAGATAGTTGGGTTATTACATATGCTTCTCGATAGTTGAAGAAGCACGACTTGAACTACCCTACACATGATCTTGAGTTAGCCGCCATAGTCTTTGCTTTGAAGATATGATGACATTACTTATATGGGGCGACCTACAGGGTATTCATAGATCATAAAAGTCTGAAGTATTTATTCACCCATTTGGAATTGAATCTAAGGCAGAGGAGATGGATGGAATTATTGAAATATTATGATCTTATTATCGATTATCATCCGGGAAAGGCAAATGTTGTGGTAGATGCCTTGAGCCGAAAGTCATTATCTTCTTCTCAGATGACGGAGAGTGCTTATCTCTCTTGTTTGGTGGGACTCCATGCACTAGGAGTCAGTTTCGCTAGTGATGATCGAGAAGCACTGCTAGCCTAATTTGAGATGAGGCCGACCTTGTTCGACCACATTAGAGAGCTTTAGGGATCAGATGAGGAGCTCCGAGGTTTTCTTGATAGGATCTGCCGAGGTGATGGCGGAGACTTCTGAGTTCGTGATGACGGACTAGTGGTATATTGAAAGCAGGTTTGCATTCCTGTCGACAGCGATCTTCGGAGAGCTATTTTTGAGGAAGCTCATTCCTCCACTTATGCTATGCATTTGGGCGGTACGAAGATGTATCGGACTATCTGAGGTAGTTATTGGTGGCCTGGTATGAAGAAAGAGATCGCAGAATTTGTTGCTCGATATTTGGTCTGTTAACAGGTGAAGGGCGAGCATTAGCGATCCGCCGACACTTTACAATGTCTTCTTATTCCCAAGTGGAAGTGGGAACACATCACGGTGGATTTTGTGATGTGATTACCGTGGACTTCAGCATTACACGATGCTATATGGTGGATCGTTGATAAACTCACCAAATCTGCACATTTCATTCCTATTCGTGCTGATTTCTCCTTAGAGGTGTTATCACGCCTCCACATCGACACTATTGTTAGACTTCACGGGGTACCTGTGTTAATAGTGTCAGGCAGAGACCCCAGATTTACCTCTAGATTTTGGCCCAGATTGCAAAAAGCATTGGGCACTAGATTGAGCTTCAACATAGCATACCACCCCCAGATCGATGGTCAGTTAGAAAAGACCATCCAGACTCTTAAGGATATGCTGAGAGCATGTGTTATGGATTTTTGGGGTAACTGGGATTGGCATCTTCCACTGGTAGAGTTTGCATATAATAATAGTTATCAGGCCAGTATTGGGATGCCTCCGTATGAGGTGTTGTATGGGAAGAAATGCCGTACTCCGTTGTACTGGGATGAGGTAGGAGAGAAGTGACTCAACAGTTTTGAGATTGTAGAGGAGACTAAGGAAAACGTGAGGATCATCCTTGAGTGGATGAAGGCCACCCAGGACCGATAGAAGGCTTATGCTGATAGAAGGCGGCGACCACTTGAGTTCGAAGAGGGAGACATGATTTTCTTACGGATATCGCCTTAGAAAAGGGTAATTCGATTCAGGCAGCGGGGTAAGTTGAGCCTTAGATATATTGGGTCTTTCCGTATCCTTGAGAGGGTCAGAAATGTGGCATACATGTTAGAGCTGCCAGATGAGTTTTTATGCATTCACTATGTCTTCCACGTCTCAGTACTTAGAAAGTATTTGTCTGACCTGTCACATGTCCTAAAGCCTCTGCTAATTGAGTTGCATGAGGACTTGAGTTTACCAGTTCAGCTCGTGGCTATCCTTGATCGACAAACTAAAAAGCTGCAAAGCAAGGAAGTTCCTCTAGTTCGAGTCGTATGGAGAAGTGACTAGGTTGAGGAGGAGACCTGGGAGCTCGAGGAGTCCATGAGGAGACAGTACTCTTAGCTTTTCTCTATATAGTTTCTTTTTAGTTTTGAGGACGAAACTTATTTTTAAGGGGTTAGAAAATATAACACCGACAGCTCGGTGTACTCATTCTTGTACTACTCTTCATTTCATATATGAGATGACACATGTTTATATATAGAAAATCCACTAAATTTTTTTTTTCCGCTAAAACCGTTTCAGAAAAGATTTCAGTCCAAATCGTCGGAAACTAAAAATTTCCAAAATGATCACCGATACTCCAAAAACAATGAGGATGACTTTAGTGTGTATAAGAACCTCAAATTAGGGTAAATCTTGAAAAATCTTGCTTTTTAGAGTTAAATCGCAAATTTCCGAAAAAGTAGTCCAGAAACCCTAATTTGGGTCAAAGGGCATTCGGAAAGACTAAAGGACCACGTTTCGATGCGAGATGAATTAAGTTAGACCTAATAGGAGGTTAGGGATCTAATGTGCAATTATGAAAAATTTTGGGGTCAAAATGGAATTTTCATAAGTTAAGGGACTTGTTTATAATTTACAAGAATCTAGAAATAATTTAATAATTTTATTCTCCTAAAACCCTAATTAAACGAGGGTAGAGAGGGAGAGAAATGTGATTGACCAAAGATGTGAAAAAATGTGAACAAGTATGAACATAAGGTAGTTGAAATTTTTGACTTTGGGAAATTTTAACCCAAAGGTGGAAAAGTGTTATAGTATGATGGTTTAATAAGGATCTTAAGATCTTGATGGTGGGATCGACACATTAAATGAGTGTGTGAGTTTTAGAGAGTGAAAGGGAAACTTGTAGAGGGAGAAAGAGAAGAAACCCTAATTGTAAAAATAAATCCAAAGGTTAGGAATTAATCTTGAAGTAACCAATGGCTAGGATTAAAAAGGCAACTTAACAAAGCTTAAAACTTGTTCTCCTACAGCTTAAAACTTGTTCTCCTACACCTCCAAAACCGTGGACAGCCAAGGAAGAAAGGAAAAGAAGAGCTCCTCCATTGTTTCTCTCAAAACCGTGAGGAAGAGGAAGCAGAAACTCAAAATTTTTCTACTACATACCCATATGTTTTTACATAGATCTATTCCTCTCAAACCCTAGAACAACATACCCAAAAATCAAAGCAAAAGGAAGAGTTTTGCTTGGTAAAAAACAAGAGAAAAACGTCGGCTTCAAGTGGGAAAAACACGTGGTTTCTTCAAGTTTTATCACACACCTCTAGGTAAGAAAGTCCTCTCTTTGTCTCTAGTATGACAAATGTTGATTTGGAGCCAAAATAAAAAAGTTAACTTGTGAATCTAGGGAGGCCAAAAGCTAGAACAAGGAGAGGAGGAAGATCCTTGGAGGAGAAGTCTTGATTTGGGCTTGAAACATCAAAAGTTTGAGGTATAAGAACTCTACACCTTTCTGAAATTTGTGGATCTTATGCTTGGTTAAAAACTTTGTGGTGATTATGTTAGTGGTTTTGAAGAATCCTTGAATTTAGTCCAAGGTAAATCCTAAGTTCATGGTTTTAAGTTCTT
This sequence comes from Dillenia turbinata, assembly GCA_037126225.1. NCBI lineage: Eukaryota > Viridiplantae > Streptophyta > Magnoliopsida > Dilleniales > Dilleniaceae > Dillenia > Dillenia turbinata. The sequence goes on from JBAMMX010000017.1 coordinate 6,850,163, forward strand.
AATCATCATAGAAATCATATTGAACATTAGGTTTGGTGACATGAATTTAAAGGAGGAAGGAAAGATTTGATTTAAACATAGAAACTTTAAATTTCTGCAAAACAGTGTATTCTGACCTAGTTGTGATCTTTCTATCCTAACTTTTTTTTTTGCACAAATGCAAATTAAGTGAGACTTTCTGCATATGAAACTAAACTTCCATAACTTAAAAATGAGATATGATTCGTTGAATTTTGAAGAGAATTGGATTTTTAGTGATTTTTTAAAATTAGATGTTCTGCAGAAAAATGTCCTGTCCTGCCCTGTTTCTGCCGTGGATTTGTCCTCAATTTTTAGGTGTCTTCTGGTCTGAACCAACCTGAGCTCTAGTTATAAAATTTATAGATCTATGTCTTATCTTTAATTTGAGATAAGAATCATGTAATTTGGATATGTGTGGTGAAAGTTACAGCCCGTTTCCCATGACTGCACAGATTAGAAACTTTGCAGTCAAGATCACTTTGAATGAATCTTTATGCTTTTGTGTAATTGAAGTAGACCTAAACTAGAAATGTAAAGAATCGTTCTTTTATAGTCAGCATAGATGTACTAAGTAAGGTGATAAAGTTGTGTATTAGTTTGGTAGGTGGCTTGGAATATAAAGAATGTATATGAGCATAAGTATGTAACAAGATTGGAAATAAATTATTGTGTAAATTTTTGAGATATGTATGTGTGTGGTGAAATTATAAAGTGTGTGTATAAATGAGCATGAGTTAAAGTGTAAAGTGAATGCACAATGTGAATACGGACTATTTTGGGGTATACAAAGAGGTGGAATATGGGAGAAATGATTTTGGTGGTTTAAAGTGGTACTGTCTTCTTAGTAGGGAAAGAGAGATGTTATAACCCTACCTATGTTGTTTTAAATCTTGATTCTAGATTTAGGGTTTAATTGTAATACAAATTAACATAATGACTTTTAATTTTATGACATTCTTTTTATATATATGCTATATATACCATTGTAGTGACTTGCTTGATGATCGAACGAGGGGAGCACTTTTCTTGTTGTGGTGCATTTTAGGGAGTGACGTACCCTCCCGTATACTGTGAGTAGGAATTTGATGCTATGTTTTCGATTGAACAAATTCATATTTTATGGCTTTTCAAATGACATGTTTTGATGGCATGTGTGGAAGCATATGATTTGGACTACGTTTTATAATTGTTCTTTTATGATTTATTAGAGTGTCTCAAATGAGTTGATTCGATTGTTATGCATCCATGGTTTGTATTGAAATAACATTATGCCATTATTTAAGAACTTGATCTGTTTTATATGCTTCCATTGCATTGGCACACTGATTTGAAATGATTTAATGAAATACATTGGCACACGGATTTAATATGATTTGATGATATATGTGGGCCGGATGCCTACTTGAGATATGATGATATGATGATGTATACTTGATAGATTTTCATAGCTGCGAAGGGCATTTGTTAAGGTACCCATTGTGTCCAGATATGCTTCTGTGGGAGGTATCCCCAAATGTCGTGTTGTATAGTTGTGGCCGATTGAACCATATCGGGGAGGACATGTGTGACACCACTGTCTAGCACCGGGCGGGATTCTGTATATGGTTGATTGATTATGATTTCCATATGGTCCCAGTTGAACCATTGTGATAGGGAGGCTCATCATTTATAGGCGGTCTAACACTGAGAGTTGCTTGTATGTGCCAACATTAGGTTATAGAGCTAATTTTATATACTTGCATATGAAAAACCTCCAACGCGCTCGTCATTGGTCGAGGTAGACCTTTGCCGGGGTTATTTTCTTGGCAAACTCTAAATAATTTCAGAAATGTAAATGGATGCATACTTTGATACTATGATGTGTGATATGTGATCATTTGATTTTTGGAAATAACATGTTTGGTTTTGATATCATTATGGTTTTGAAATGTACTTTGACACTTCATGTTCACACTTATTATTGAGATCATAATGTCGATCCCCTCACCCATTGAGTATTTTCTCATAATACTCATCCCTCACTTTTCCTTGATTACAGTTATAGACTTGGTAGGAAGACGTGTCGAGAGAGTTCGACACACTTGATTTTGTTTGGTGACATTGGGCTTTGGGTATGGAACCAGCTATACTTCCGCAATGATGCATTTGATGATAATGATGTACATTTGAGGTCTATAGAATGACCATTGTATACTTATATTGGGATGACTGTAAATTTTGTTATGTAATGTAATTGAAACTCTCACCAATGTTGTATAATTATGCATTGAGGCATTTTCTTGCATTTTACATTCTTTACTTGGGAAACGATGTTTTTGAGGAAAAACAGGTTTTAAACAGTTTTGAGCAGGTGATTGTTTTAGCCTTCGTTATCTTGGTATGTATGTCCTGTAATGGGCAGTTTATGGGGTAACGGGTGGCTGTTCACAGCCTCGGATTGAGGATCAGGGCATGACAGATGATATAATGTTTGTAACAAGCAGTAAAAACCTTCGTAAAAAAATTTGCTAAAATCATTCATGTTAAATTTGAGATAAGTATGATGGGGGAATTGAACTACTTCTTAGGCTTGTAGATTAAGCAAACACAAAGGAGATTTTTATAAATCAATCCAAATTCAACAAAGAATTAGTTAAGAAATTTGGATTTGGCGAGGTTAAGGGGTATTCCACCCTATGAGTAGCTCAACCAAGAAGGACAAAAATGAAAAAGGAATGAAAGTGTGTCAAAAAGTTTTATAAGAGTATGATAGGTTCATTGCTATACTTGACTGCATTTAGACCAGACATTTTATATGATGTACATTTGTGTGTTAGGTTCCAATCTAATCCAAAAGAGTCACACTTAGTAGCAGTCAGAAAGTTTTAAGATATTTGAAGGATACGTATGATTCAGGATTGTGGTATAATAGAAATTCCTCATTTTAGCAGCATGGATATTCAGATGTTGATTTTGATGGATACTGACTAGATAAAAAAGTACAAGTAGCATTTGTCAATTCTTTAGAAGTATGCTAGTGTCATGGTCATTTAAGAAGCAAGATAGTGTTGTCACATCAACCACAACAGCGGAATATGCAGCTGTAGGGCAATGTCATACTCAAATTCTTTGGATTAAGCATTAATTCAAAGATTATGGCCTGAACATAGATTGTGTTTTGATACACAATTTTAATACCACGAATTCGGACAACTATATGCTAGTCGAATGTTGTGTATGATGATGAGATAAAATATCATTTCTATGGGAATATTTTGTATTACCAAATATGAATTACTCTAATATAGGTTGGACAAATAGAATCAGGATTTTAAAAATATTAAAGAAAACGAAAATCGGAATATGAAATCCCTAGAAGATAAAAAACCCTAATTGATAAATAAAACTAATTTGATAAAAATTTTAGAATATCAATTTCATCTATTTTTAACCTTAAAGGAAAAAAATAAATTAAGCCATATAATTAACTAAAAACAAAATTCATCGAGTTATAGGAAAAAAAATTAGCTAGATATTGAATAGAAAAATAAAAAGAAAATAAAAGATGTTACAACCTTTTTGCAAAAGACGAACGAGGTGAAAGGTGGTTGCTAGGGTTCCAAGTTATGGAATAATAAAGAGAATAGTGAATGAATATCTTTGTCCGCCCTAGGGATGCTGTATTTATAGGACTAAAAACCCTAAAAGAATTATTAGTAGCGAGCTTTTAGGAAACTAGCATTTTTTGTTTGATTAGGAAATTTGCTATTGTTGTGTGACATTGATCTCTTGCTTTTTCAAAACTTGGAAATTTCCTCTTCCTTGAATTTGAAGACTCCTGAATTAATTAGGAACTGAATCTCGAAATTCCCTCCTTAATATGCTCAAGTTTCCTTTTTTAGCATGGCATTGACATCTTAACACCACAGCAGCAACTTCGGCCCAATTTTTGGACAATATTCTACCTCAATTAGCCTCTAGAACTCTACAAGTCTTGAAGTCTTCTTTCCAACGTAGCATAAATCACCTCAATCGGATGTCAAAACAGAAAATTATGCTAAAAAAACTAACAGTTGTCTATGCGGTCTGAAATTAAAAAAGTAAACTCAATATTTTCTAAATCATTATCCACAAAATTAAATTAGTGTAAAATCATAAAATCGGGGTTTAAATTAGTCTTAAATTCATAAATAAAGACAAAAAATAATATAATTTAAATGTATAAAAATTATTACTATCATGTTCCAATTAAGGTAGACAACATTAATGCTATAAACTTAACAAAGAATCTAGTATATCTTTTTAGGATTAAGCACATTGAGGTTATATATCATTTTATTAGGGATCATGTACTTTTAAATGATGTAATCCTAGAGTATATAGAAATAGAAAAGCAAATTGTTGACATTTTCACCAAAACAGAGGATATGAAAAGATTTTGCAACTTAAAAAGAGAATGAGACATAATGGAGTAGATTCCTAAGTTTAATAAGCCTAAAATTTATTAAAATGTGTGTATGAAATGATCATGTTGTATAGGAATAAAATTATGAAAGAATTTCAAAGGTCAGACAATATTTATGTTAACTTATGATGAGAATAACTCGACCTATAAACAGGTTAAGTCAACTTTCTAGCCCAATTTATGAATAATCATATGTATAAGTCAACATAAATATAGTGTAAGTTAACTCAAAATGGTAGGAAGTCGACTTATGAGGAGGACAAGTCTACCTAGTGAGTTTATTTGAACAAGACTGTAACATTGGACAAGTCCGGATTATGATACTGACTCCAAATGGACTATTAGAAATTTTTTTTCTTATACTTTGTGAAAAAGGTGGAAGAATAATTAATTTAGATATGGATGTGAATTTTTGTCCTTTTGGGTTATATAGGAAGTCCTTAGACAGTTAGTAGATTTTCAATTTTTAAGATCTCGATCACTACAGTCATATGTTGCTTGAGTGCTCGATGTTCGGTATTTGGTAGATTTTAACTGTTTGGTATTTGGTTGAATTTGACTTTTCTATAAGAATTTATTTGCTTAATGAAATTTTAATGTTCAAGAAATAGTTTTTTCAAATTTGATTTTCTTGTCAGTGGTGACCATCTTCCAGAGACTTGTTACCTCCACAGTATATTGTGAAGTTACAGTCTCTCGTTCTATATCCCTGTTGGTACATTCTCCCTTACCTCCTCAGTACATATTGTGAAATTTGTAATTTGTTGATATATTATGAAGTTTGTTGATATATGGGAGAGACTGTAGTCTTGATATACATTTACCTCTCGATAAACATCTGTTACTTTTGTAAATAGAAATCCTGTCGGTATACGTTTCCTATCTTATCGGTGTATCTATTGTGAAACTCCTTGGTGCATTTTACCATCCTATCGGTAGTGCATACTCCTCGATACATTTTATCCATTTGACTGTCAGTACACTCGATATATTTTTCTATCTGCCTATTGGTTGTCCATTTCTTGTACATTTTCTCATCGTCATTGTCGCTGGCTTTTGTTATCCCTATAGGTATGATCCTTCTTGTATGCAAACAATGACCTTGCTTAACTTGACTTTATTTGACTAAGCTTGACCGAGATCCACTCTTACCGATAGCTCATTTGCATTTCTTCCACCTCCTTGGTTTGCTTGATGTGCGAATAACTGCAATCACTCCTTGCTGCATTTGACCCATAAAGATATGAACTTAACTTACACTTATAAATACCCTCTTGTCGCTTGCAACGATTGAGAATTGAACCTTGGCATCCCAAGTCCACCAAAAAGATTTCTACCACTAAGCTACTAAAGATCTTAATCACATTATATCACATTTATATTATATTCCATATTTTTAAATATTCCAAATTTTAATAATTCTAGTTTATTTTCTATAAATTTGTATTCCTCATTTCAACATTTCCTCCTCGTCTACGAACAAATTTTCTAAACTATACAAAACTTCAAGTACTCCATGGGGTTAACCTTCTCAAAGACCCAAAATGACAAATTGGGCATTTTGTGTAATTTGGATACGTAAGCGGGTTATTAAGCAAATATGGGAAATGGATTTGAGATTAAAAGGAGAAGGGGAGATGTGACTCCAGAACCTACGAAACCCAAATCTTCTCTCACTTTTTAGATTACTCTTCTCTCCTCTCCCAAACCCAACTCTATTCATCACTAAAACTCAAGATCAAAGATTCTAAACTACTCATTTGACTTCCCGAAATTAGATTCTAGTTTGATATTGGGGGGAGAAATTAAGGAATCTAGAATTGTCACCAAGAGAGAAAAATCAAAGGTTTGGTGTAACCCAAATTGGATAGATCTTTTTGAAGACAAGATTAAGGTATTATAATCTTTCTAACCCAAGTTTTAAATTTGTCTAGTTACCTGTTTATTTAGATTTGGAAGATTTTAAGTCATAGTAAATGAGAGAAAAATTATGTTTTAAATGTTAGGGTTTTTGATTGACATAGATCGATAGACATTGATATTGTTAGTTACCTAGTGATGTCTTTTAGGGGTTGGACAAAGTTGATTCGGACAAATCTCTTATTAGACGTGGATCAATCTAGGAGTGATTATCCTCTGTAAAACTGTGAGTGGATGGTTTGTTATGTTTGTAAATGAGAAAATGTTTTCCATGATTATCTAAAATGATTTTCTCTAACTTGAGTTTATAAAATATTTTGTGAATGTGGAGTGTCTTTAAATATATTTGGATTTGAGCCATGAGATTTACACCCTTGCTAATATATCTTGTGACATGCTGAATTTTTTGTGAATGTTGTTGACGAACTCATGAATTGAAAAATTTGTTGACTTATATGGCACATGATATGATGTTTGTATTAGCTTGGGTTATGAATTTAAACCCTTATGGTGTATGCATTGGCTTGGAGTATGAGTCTGAACCCCAAAATAACTATAGTCATTCCCTATACGGAGTACCCGTCGGGGTAATGTGGTGAGGTCATTGTTGTTAATAGACAGGGAGATGGTCGGACTGGGAGACACCTCTTTTGTCTATTTTGGGTTATTCGGTTGCATATCCGAGGAGGCCATGAGCTAACGCTAAGATTGAATAGTCCTATTGGTGGAGATTGGCATCCACTCGCTACGTATAAAGCAATATTGGCCAGAACTGTACCAGGCTATGTTGCGTAAAAAATAGACCTCTTGCCAGAGCAATAGGAAACCACGTCCGCTTGAATGGTCTCCTACCAATAATAGATAGCTCGGTATTACAGCAAGAGGGTGAGGACTAGAATGTTCAAACTGGGCGATCTAATCCTTTGGAGAGTAAAAGCAACGGGACAACCCCAATCTGGAAGAAAGCTTGCATCAAACTGGGAAGGTCCATACTGGAAACTATCAATATTTCAACCAAAACCATGCTGGCTTTGCCACCTAGATGGTTCTACTGTGCCTGAAACTTAGAATTCAGACAACCTACGTGTCTATTATCAGTAAACCTTGTTGTTCTTCTAGTTTTGACATATGTCCGGGTTTATTATCAACAACACTGTCCTTCTTACACGTTATCTATTGGGTCCCAACTCTATTATTCTACTCAATGTAGGCATCATCTTTTGGCTCTACATCTCACAGGGGTTCCACACCCATTCTTAGCCAACATACGGGATCTACCTCCCTAGTGGGTGGCTTCCATTATCTCTCAGTTTTGTACTTTACATGAGTTTCACACCCATCCTTAACTAACATACGAGATTTGCCTCTCGAGTGGGTGGTACCCATCATCTCTTGGCTCACCACGTTATATGGGTTTTGAACCCATCCTTAGCCAACATAAAGGATCTACCTCCCAAGTGGGTGGCTCCCATCGTTTATCGGCTCTATGCCTTATAAGGTTTTGAATCTATCCTTAGCCAAAATATGGGATCTGCTTCCTAAATAGGTGGCTCCCACTATCTCTCGGTTTTACACCTTATATGGGTTCTGAATCCATCCTTCGCCAACATACGGGATCTACCTCCTAAGTAGATGACTCCCATCATCTCTTGGCTTTGCACCTTATATTGCTTCCAAATCCATCCTCAGCCAATATATGGGATCTACCTTCCGAGTGAGTGGCTCTCATCACCTCCCAGCTCTACACCTTACATGGGTTCCGAATCCATCCTTAGCCAACATATGGGATCTACCTCTTGAGCGGGTGACTTCTATCATCTCTCGATTCTATGCCTTATATGGATTCTATATCTATCTTTACCAATACACGAGATCTACCTCTCGAGCGGGTGGCTCCCATCATCTCTCAACTATATGCCTTACATGGGTTCTAAAACTATGCTTAGCCAACATACGGGATCTACCTCCTGAGTGGGTGGTTCCCATTGTCTCTCGGCTCTATGCCTTACATGGGTTCCGAACCCACCCTTAGGTAACATATGGGATCTAACTTCTAAGCAGGTGGCTCCTATTATCTCTTAGCTCTATGTCTTACATGGGTTCTGCATCCATCCTTAGATAACATATAGAATCTACCTCCTGAGTGGGTGGCTCCCATCATCTCTCAATTCTACATTTTATATGGGTTCCAAATCCATCATTAGTCAACATACGGGATCTACATCTTGAGAGGTGACTCCCATCAACTCTCGGCTCTACGTTTTACATGGGTTCTGCACTCATCTCTAGTCAACATATAAGATTTATCTCCCAAGCGGGTGGCTTCTAATAATCTCTCAGCTCCACGCCTTTTACGGTATTTTGATAGTAATATTTTTATACGTTTGAATTATTTTATTTTATTTTATTTCAGGCTTTATTTATGACTTTTAGGACTATTTTAGATTTTATTTCATAATTTTACATTAATTATTTTTGTGGCTTTTGTTTTAGGATTATTGGGTTTATTTAAGGATATTGGATTGCACATACAACTGTTAATATTTAGAGCATAACTTTTAATTCCGATATCTGATTGACCTAATCTTGTTAAGTTGGAAAGAAGACGTCAAGGCCTACAACTCTTGTTGAGAGTGCAGAAGCTGATTCAGGCTTAAAGATGTCTAAAATTTGGGAACAATTTACTACACTATTGGAAATCAAGGCCCATGAGTTCTAAAAGGCCAAGTCCAAGTTAATTAACCAGCTGTTATGAAGACCCATAACTTTTTAGTCATTTAGTACTGCTAGAATTTAGATTATAAAGAGGAAACATCCTCACACTTAGAGAAGAGGGGGAGAAACTCTAACAGCCACCTCTTTCCATCTAGGGATTTTTTTTTTTTTTTTTTTTTTTTTACCTTTCTTGCTTTTCATTATCATGTTTTGTTAGATTTCTTATTCCTAGAACTTGATAAATTCTGTTCTTTGATTAATAATATGGTTTGATTTGTTTCTTTTTCTTAAATCTTTAATGTATTAATCATTGTTTGATAAGATTTTATTATTGAACTTAATGCTTCAAAATATTTAGACCCGCGTTTTGATCATTTGAGATCGAATGCATGCATGACTAATATAATTGCACAAGATTAGTTTGAGCAATAAAATCCATATGAGATTATGAGCATGAGCATTTAATTAATTTCATAAGTGAGATTTTAAGGGAATCCCTAGATTACAGATATTCCATAAATCTTAATGTAGTTTAGCCTAATCAAGATTGCATGATCATTAGATTTTGGCTAGTTGAATTAGGGTTTCATTACATGACCCTTGGGTGAATCTAATTTAGGGTTTCATTGCAATTCAGCCTAATCAAGATTACATGACCATTGGGTGAAATCCGCCATCATCAAGAATGAACTTTTAGTCAATCAATTTTAAGAGATTTGAAAGATTTCGACCATGTGAAAAAATTGAAGACATATGAAATTGAAGTTTTAGGTTCTTATAAAAATAGGGTTTTTGTTCATTAATATTTCTGTTTTTGATATTTTCGTAATTTTGATATTTTTGCAATCTTGATTCGTTATGTCCAATTTAGATATGATATTTTATAATTGGTAATATATAATATCCTCATGAAAACGACACTTGTTTCACACTATACACCATACTTTATTAAGGTATATTTGTCTGAAATCGTAATACACTGAAATCGTGTAATAAGTTTTTGGCACCATTGTTGGGGATATTCTTGCATATCAATAAAAATAATCTTATTTAAGATTGGATATTATCTTTACTTTCTTTTTTATAATTTTTAGAGTTCACAATCATTGTTTAAGCCTTAAATTTGGTTCGAATTTGGGGATTTTTTGGAAATTTTTAGGGTCTTGGAAACTACTTTTGATCCAGGGTCATATGAGCACTTGTTTCAAAAGAATTTCGGCCTTTTAAGCAGAACTCATTACATAGCCATGAGCACCACCCTATCTCAATCAAATTCCATCGTTTTCATAGATTTTTTTATTTTTCTTTTATTTTTTTCTTGATTCTTAGGGATTTTTGAGTGTTTTTTTGGATGTTTTTGCGAATTATCTTATTTCTTTTTTATGATTTCTACATTTATATAGGTATTATAGATTTTCTTGAGTGGTTTTTACAATCAATTTTGAAAATTGAAATTTGTGCTATTTTTGGTGTCGGTGTAGTGCATGCTACAATCCAAGAGTTTGGACCTATCTGATTTGGTTCTTGAGATAGAGATGAATTTATGAACCATTTGTAAACAAGCTAGAGAAGTTAAGGAAGAAGAAACAATGGCCCATGAGAATAGAGCAATGAGGGAGTATTCAATACCCAGATTTCAAGACATTCAGACTAGTATCGCGTGACCAACTATAGAAGCAAAAAATTTTGAGCTGAAACCGAGTCTCATTGGGATGGTGGAAGCAGATAAGTTTGGTGGAGAAGCATTTGAAGATCCAAATAGCCACTTGAAAAATTTTCTGGAGATCAGTAACGCCATCAAGCTAAATGAAGCCAATGCCGATACTATCAAGTTAAGGTTGTTCCCTTTCTCTCTTAAGGGAAAGTAAAGGTATGGTTAAATTTATTCCCTGCTAATCATTTTACTAATTAGGAAATTCTCTTTCAGGTATTTTTGGCAAAATATTTTTCACTTAGTAAAACAACTAAACTACGTAATGATATTACTAGTTTTAGGCAGTTTGAGGGTGAGTCTCTATATAATGCTTGGAAACGATTTAAGGATTTGATTAAGATGTATCCATATCATGGTATTCCTGACTGGTTGATTTTGCAAACATTGTATGGCGGTCTTTTAAATTCTATCAAAATTACCATAGATGTTGTGGCAGGGGGTGCTTTTATAAGTAAGTATATGATAAAACATATTCATTACTCAATGTTATAGCATCTAATCAATATAACTAGTCTACTGAGCATGAGATTCCTAGGTAGAGGGCTGGTGTGCATGAGGTTGATAGTCTTAGCATGCTTAATGAGAAAATTAACTCTTTGATTAACTGCATGACCAAGTCTTATGTTGTGATTCATGTGGTAATTTTACTCACGTATTTTCTGAGTGTCCACAGGTGCAGCAAGCGAATTATGTATCTAACTTTGACAGATCTTAGAATAATCTGTACTCTAATATATACAATCTCGGGTGGAGGAACCATCTGAACTTTTCATGGAGTCAAGGAGCACCACCACGACTAAACAATCGATAGAATTTTACTTCGGGAAGTTAATAGCCAAGGGAGAACAAGTCATCGTGGGAGATTGTAATTGAATGCCTAGTATCTGTTACAAGTGAAAGGATTGAGAGTTGGTAGCAACAATTTATGAAACGTTTAAAAAACTTGAGACTAAAATTGATCAATTGACTAATGTCTTTTATTCTCATGTGCCAGGTAGACTGCCAAGTGACATGGAGAAGAATCCTAGAGAGCAAGCTAAGATAGTTATATTGAGGAGTGGAAAGCAACTGCAGGAGGAACCAATTCAGTCAAAGGAAGAGAACAGACAAGAGACCGAGAATAGTCAGCCAACAGATGAGAAGATCAAGGCATCTAAAACAATACATGGAAGTTTTTTTTACATTTGAGGGAGTATAGACCTCATGTTTCTTTTCCTGATCGTTTGTTGCATGATACAATAATAACAACAATCAGAGTCTTAATTCTAATAATTGAGATTGGTTTTGGAGTGAGTGTATATTTACGTTGTCTTCCCCTTATATTTTTTCAAAGAGGCTGTTTCTATGTCTCGAACCTGTGACCTCGAGATCACTAAAAGAGCAACTTAACCGTTGCACCAAGATTCGTCCAAAAAAAAAGATTTCTTGTTAAGGTAATGAATGTTGTAAAAAAATAAATGGATTTGCAATGGATGCAAAAGATCCTCATCCTCATTCTTGACTCTTTTGATCTTCTGCAAATTTCAAAGCCTAACAGACTGAACTCTCACATTCCTCCTCCTCATAAACAACACCAAAAATTGATTTCCTTCTAACCAATTTAGCCTTTTGTGGTTTTTTGGTGAGTCTACCAATGATCGGTGTTGAAGATGATGATATCAATATCACAATACTTTGAATAAGAGCCTTGAATCATGTCAAGCCTCAGTGATACAAAACCTGTTCTCCTATCCACTTCTATGTTGCAAACAAACTTTAGAAAGAAATTTGGAACAATTTATCATCTATTATTATTATAAAAATCTTCTTAACTTTTTTCTCCTTTCCTCTTCTTATGGGTCAAGCACCATTTTGCTCTGGGCATCATCTTTATCTAACACTACTTTCTTTGTATTATATTGATCTATTGGACTAGTGTTAAAGCTGTCTGAAGATGTTGGGATAAAAAATTCATGCTCAGACCCACTAGTTTCACCACAAGATTCTTGTAAGAATTCTAGATCCGAACCTCCATGAAATTCAGGCTAGAACTCGTGTCTCATAGGGTTGGCTTGTTTAGTTGCAACAACGTGAGATTGTTCTTGATTTAGTTGATGTGGTTGAGACCTGGTACTATAAAATCCCTAAATAAAGAGTCACCTGGTATCTTTATCTTTTAACCCACTAGTATATCCACCAATAGATTTTAGAAACACTAGTTGGTACCAAGTTGTTGATGAAGTCCTATTTGATTCCTACCATTTCCAATCTCATCTTGAACTCGACCAAGAATTTGTTCCAAATCCAAATTCAGATGTTTCACAGTTCCAAGTTTATTAGCATTTTCTTAGATTTTCATGAGACATGTTGTGAGATGATCTTGAGCAAGATTGAGTTTGGTTTGGAGACAAATGATGGTAGCATTGAGGTCTAGAGTGAAACCAAGGAGAGACCTGCATTTCTTGTATGAATAAAAAATGTTGCCAACTCGGATGTTAGGGTTGGCCTCGATTGTTTTCAGTATTCTTGAAACGGCGTAAAGTTTGTGAGCCTTCTTGAATTTAGACTCCTTGCCTAAGAGACTGACAATTTCTGGCTCATGTTGTTTTCAATATCCTTAGATTTCTTGATTGTTTTCGGTCATTTGTTGTATGATAATGTAGAAAAATAATTTGAAAAATTTCTAAAAATTTTTAAGAGACTGCATATTGACATTCCTCTTTTGGATGCTATCAGGTAATGCCGAGCTATAGAAAGTTCTTAAAGGACGTGATCACAAATAAGAGGAAGCAGGATGAAGTTTCAACGGTCAATCTTACGGAGGAGTATTCGGCAGTTCTACAAAGGAAGCTGCCACCAAAACTTAAGGATTCATGGAGTTTTTCCATCCCTTGCACAATTGGTTCTTCTGATTTTTCTGATGTTTTGTGTGATTTGGGTGTTGGCATCAATCTCATGTCATACTTTGTGTTTTTGAAGTTAGGATTAAAAGATTGTCGACCTACTAATATTTCTTTGCAATTAGCTGATAGGAGTGTCAAGTACCCTAGAGGCATTGTTGAGAATATTTTGGTTAAAATCAAAAAATTCATCTTTCCTGTTGATTTTGTTGTTTTGGACATAGATGATGATAAGGGCACTTCTTTGATTTTGGGTCAACCATTTTAAACACTAGATGTGCATTGATTGATATTTCTTATGAAAAACTGACTTTGAAGTTGAATGATGAGAAAATTAAGTTTAACGTTTTAATTCCATGAGAAATTTTGATAAACAAGAGTTTTCAGAGTTGATTGCATTGAGAGGATTGTTGAGTATGATTTGAATGTCTTTTATTCTAAAAATTCTTTTGAAAATTGTATTTCTAGTTCATTGCATGTGAATCAAGAGTTTCTAGATGATGAACATATTGATACATGTATTGTTTTGGATCCAAATTTAGGTAAAATTCGGACACAATATGAGCCAGGTTGAAACAAGGAGATTGTAACTGGCCAAAGATAATAAAAAAATACGCTTATTTTGAGACAATCCAATATTTTTATGATTTTTTTAATATTTATTTTTTGTTGGTTTAATTTAGATTTGAGTTCTCATGGTATTTTATAGGTTCTTAAGCAACCCTTTGCATGAGAGAACGAAAGGTTGCATGAGAGGAGGTTGAGAGTTCACTAACTTAATGAAGAGAGTTTTCTGTTCTCTTCTCTTGATTTTAGTATTTTATTTACAATGTAAACAATGTTTGATTCAAGTGTGGGGGCTGTAGTTTGATTTTTTAGGAACTTTATTTTTCTTTATTTCATTATGATTTTTTAGGTTTAGGTTGATTTACTTCATTCTGATTTTTAGGACACGTTCTTTAGGACATTTTAAAAAAAAAAATCTCAAATTTTGTTGATTTTTTTGAGTTTTGATAAAATTTTTTCCATATCAATGAAATTTTCTTGAGTTTTCTAATCCTTATATGTTGTTTGTTCTCAATTGGGTTACATGATAGATGATTGATAGTAGTGTTTATTAGACACATGATTGGTTATTCATCTTTTTATGGTTGATTTGAAAGATAGACATGCAAGATTTAATACCAAATTTATCTTAGTAAGGATTTGAGACTTAAAGAGTAATTTTTTGCTTTTATCATTTTTTCTTGTTAAGCATATGTTACACATGATTTGGTTATTCTATAACTTGCTTTGTTATGTATTTTGAGACCATATTTTTTATTTTCATATACCAAACTGATTAAGTCACTTAGGTTTATAAACTTTTGGTTTTTGAAAAATACATTTTTCTTTGTATATTACCCACATGATTTCATGATTTACCATATAACCTACCCTTTTCTAGCCCTAAATTTTGAATCCAAATTCACTAATATATTCATAGTTGATAGCATGATATTATATTTTTAGGTATTATTATTTTCTTTGAGTTTTATATATATTTTTAGTCGTTATCATGCTGAGTTTAAAAAAAAAAAACAGGAAAAGAAAAAAGAAGAAACAAATGAAAAAAAGAAAAAAAAGAGAAAAGTGCTGGTGAAAAAAAAAACTGAAAGAGAAAAAATCGAGAAAGAGAAAAAAAAAAGGAAAAATACAGCAAAAAAGCATTTTTCATTCTTGATATTGTCCACTCTTTTAATGAAGTCATTGTTCTTTGTTTTGAATAAGTGATGTGTCACATTATATGTTCGTAGTTAGAGTTAATATTTTCTTTGTTTTGATGTAAACAATGTCATATCTTGGTATTTTAGTATTTTTAGTAAATCATTTTAACCTAATATTTTATCTATTATCCTACCATTTACCTTAACCTTATTGCAACCAAATAAAATACCTTAGTTGGTGTATGTATTTTATATATAAGTGGTGGAGATTTGATATGTGAGCAAACTTATGGTAATGCCATCTCATTATATTAATTTGAGTGACACACATACCCTTACATCAAGTGAGTGTTTTGAGTAGTTGAATAGTATCTTCCTTTATTGAGTGAACCGATTGTGAGGGTGTTTGAATCTTGCATTGCTCTTGATTTCGATGAGACTGTAGGAGATATAATAGTTTTTTCTAGGCTGAATTCTACAAAGTATTGAAAGTCTTGATTATATTTTCGATTTGAACTTGTCATATGCATACTTACAGACTTGAGAGGTTGAATTAGTTTTGGAAAAAATTTATTCTTATTTGAGGATAAACAAACATTCAAGTGTGGAGGGTATTTGATAGCAATATTTTTATACACTTGAATTATTTTATTTTATTTTATTTCGGGCATTACTTATGACTTTTAGGGCTATTTTACGTTTTATTTCATGATTTTATCTTGATTATTTTCGTGGCTTTTGTTTTAGGATTATTGGGCTTATTTAAGGATATCGGACCGCATAGACAACTATTTGTAACACCGACACTGCGATGTTTCGTACAAGCGTAGCATTCATGGAATATATATAAAATATTCCTCCGTTTATATATATATAAAATTTTTAAATTTTATTGATTTTCGATTTTGAGGTTTTTAAATTTAATTTTGGTATATTCTAAATGTCGTACCTGTGATTTGAAGAGTAAAGTGAGTATAAAAATATATAGATAATTTTTTTTATTCAATTATTAATTTATACATTACTCATTTAATTATTTATAAATTTATTTATAAAAAAAATATATAATAATAATAATAATAATAATAATAATAATAATAATAATAATAAACAAAAATCGAAATTAGGGCTTAAAGCCCTAATTTCTCTCTCCCTCTCTCCCTCTTTCTCTTTCCGCCTCTCTGTCTTCTCCTCTCCCTCACCCGCGTCGCACCGTCGCACCGTCGCGCCGCGCCGCCGCTGCCATCCGCCGCGACTCGGCGCCACCGCAGCGACCACCGCTCTCCCTTCTCCACCTCTCCCTTCGGTTCTCTCTCCTTCTCTCTCTCTCGGCTTCTCTCTCACTACGAATCTCTCTCCCTCTCGCGGATTCCACCGTCGCAACCACCAACCCCGCCACCCGCAGCCACCGCGACCCACCACGGGTTGCCACCTATCTCTCACTCCCTGCTCGCGTGACTACTCGTGCGATTGCGCGCGGCTGCTCGCGTGACTGCCCTGCCGAGCGCGCGGTAGATTGCTCCTGCGCGCACGCGACTGCAGCGGGCGACCTTCCTTTCCCGTGTAGCCGCAAGCACTTCTCTCCCTCTCGCACGCGTGACGGGCCACAGCCTCCTCCCCTGTTTGCTCGACCGTGAGCTGCATAATGTTGGGTTCTGCGATCATCGCAGGAGCTCCAACCAAGCCGTTAGTGCAGACCTCAAAAACCCTAGGCCGATTTCACTCCTGTGCAGGTAATAGCTGATTTGTCTCTTACTATAGATTTAGGGTTTTGACTTGGTATTATTTCCTAAGTTATGTGTCGATTTAAAATGCAGATCTCGGAGTGAACTAAGAAGCCGTTGAGATGAGGAAATCGTAAACTGCGGAAACCCTAGGTAAAGAGATTTTTGGTTTTTTTCATTAATTGAATGAAATTAGAATGCATTTAGAGTGAAATTAGCATAAGGAAGTGTTGTATAGGTTTAGGATATACGTTAGATTCGATTAGAACACATTGTTTGACATTATATATTATTATTTAAGTTAAGTATAGAATTTTATACGAAATTGAGCTGTTTCGGATGATAGAATTGAGTTAAATTGATTTAAATGGTTGCACTTAGAGTTCAATTTGATGAATGCATGAAAACAGTCAAAATTTGGGATTTTAGCCTAAGGATTGGTGCGTTGTTTTACATTATAGTTGGTGTTGCATATAGGTAATTCAATTACAATCTCTATATTATGAAAATAGGTTTCAATACCTTTAAAATGAGATATGGGTTGAAGAAATCGGATGAGAAATGAAAAGTGTATGAATTTTCAAAGATTTTTCTAATTTATAGAGAATTTATGTATTTAGACGTGTTTTCGATTTTGAATGATTTTAGGTTTGAATTTAACTTGATTTTGATTTGGTTAATTACTTATAAATGGAATGAAAATTGATGACATTGGAGTTGATTCATAAATTGGAGAATTAAGGTTTGTACAAACTTAGGGAAAATGATAAACCCTAAGATTAATTGGAAATTTGATGATTTTATGTGATAATTTGATTAGGTTGATCTCTTTGGAGACTCGAAGAGTCGAGTTTGGTTTGATTTTAGAAATAGGGAGTGACCACCCTCCCTAGAATGTGAGTGGGACCCTAATCTCTTGCATGAAATGGTGAAAATCTGATTTTACAGTGTTTTAAACAAAACATGCTTTGATATGCATTGATTCGACGTGTGATATTAAAATTCAAATCTGTTTTGTGACTATTGGAGTGTCATACTTATGTTTTCTACGATTATGCATCCATATTTGAAATGAAATGAAATTGTGCCATGATTTGAGAAACGGAATGTTTGCTATTCGACCATTGCATTAGTTTGTTGAATTTGAAATGATTTTGATGAAATTGTATTGGCACACGAATTTGAAATGTTTTGATGAACTGTGAGGGCACCGGGATGCCCACTTGTGATGCGATACTATGATGATGACATTGATGATTCCGTAGCTATGAAGGGACTTTGTAGAGGCACGAGTTGCCCGGATACGCTTCTGCAGGAGGTATCCGCAAACGTCCAGTGATTGATTCATAGGCGCGGCCGGTTGAACCCTCATCGGGGGAGGACGTGTGTCCATCACCGTCTAGCACCGCATGTGGTCCTATGTGACGAGTCTGGGTAAGCAAGGGCTAAACCCATGGCCAACGTCGGGGTAGAGAGCTACTTTTGAAACACTTTGCATATTAAAACCCCCGATGCGCCTGTCCCAGGTCATGGTTGCTTTTGCCAGGATTCTTTTGGCTTGCTCTATGATATACTTGGTTTTAAATGGATGCATATATGTGTGATATCGTGTAATTGAATAAATGAGTTCATTTTATTGAACATATCATGATTTATTGTGAAACTTGAGCTTTTGTTTACGAATGATATTATTTGACACTCCAATGTTCACCTACACTATTAGTACTTGAGATTAATCCCCTCACTCACTGAGTATCCTCCCATAGATACTCACCCCTCTCCTTTCCCTCAGACAGGATTATTGCGATAGGGCGACGTATTTGGCTCGAGGACTTGATAGATTGCTGGTGGATTTGGTATTCTCGACGGTGAGAGGTCTAAATTAAATTTGAAATATGAATTTCGTACTTTATTTCGACCCTGCGAGGCCTTGTTGAGGTCTGTAGTTGACCGTGTACTTATTTGGGATAACTGTATAATTTATGTATATTTATTTGCGAAACTCTCATATTTCATTTGCATTGAGACGATTGTACGTATTTGAATGTTACTTGGGAAATTTGTTATACATTTGTATAAATTTAGGTCCGCTCGGTGTAGCGGCTGCACATGCTCTAGTTGGGCATGACAGTAGAGGTCTGTGGCTAGGATTGCTAATAGTTTATTTAGCCTGGCATTGTCCTGGATGTCTGCTGTGGTTGGGGGGTTGTTGTGAGGTCGGGATGACCATTTTATTTTAATTTCAGGATGATTTTGCATTTTTACAGGTTTACAGGTTTATTTGTACATGGGAGACCTCCGATTTATGGGGAGGTTTTGCCCGATTTTCTGTAGAAATACAGTCAGCATCCAGGGCAACGGGCGACTGTTCACGATTCCCGGTTCGGGACGTGATAGTTCGGTTGGTATCAGAGCTCTAGGTTAAGAGCTGTGTTTGATAAAATAGTTAGAAAATATTCCCAAGTATGATTTAAAGCCCTCAATGCATATGAGAGTTTCATTACAGTCATGAGATCCCAGTACAACGGTCTTAGGTATTTGAGTTATTCTTTTTAGGGGGTTAGATACGGTGTGTATCTAACTTAGCATATTGGTGCTACCAGTTCTTAAACTGATAAGTTTATTCATTTAGGGGGTTAGTTACTTTGTAACTAACTCTAATCTTTGAATCATATCTAATTTAAGCTCCTTCTTTGTAAGATTATGATTACTAGATGAGGTACTAGATTTGTACCTGAGACACTTAGAATATTCGAGGATGTTTCCTCGTTATGTGTATCCTTCTAGCACTTTCTCAGCTGGCTATTATAGCCACGGTTTCGTCACCATCATGTGATGCATTTAGGTAGGTGTATGAGTCGTACACCTCCCATTGGGTGCTGATGCCACCACCTCGACCACAGAGTTTTGGGGCACCAGCCTCTAGTGTCACTACACAGTTTATGGCATAGAGATAGCCTTTCTGTCGCAAATGCGGCAACCACCATGCATACGGGGCATGAAGAATACGGGTTACTTGTTTCTAGTGTGGGAAGCAAGGTCACATTATGAGTGTCTGCCTGGATTTAGGTCGAGGACTGACTTTACCTAGTTGTATTAGTACTTCTGGCACAGGCCAGTAGGGGACGTCTGTGCACTCAACTCTTACTGCTCCTCGGACTGCAGCCAGGAGTAGTACAGTGTCAGGACCGTCGCGACAGCAGCCTAGGGCCCAGGCTCGTGTGTTTGCGACGACCCAGGAGGTCGCACCGGCAAACCCTAGTGTTATTATGGGGGATTCTCCCGTGGACCCCTCAGTGTAGTGCTTTTGTTGTACGCTCTTTATGGGATCTAGTATATCACGATATTGATATAACGTTTTGACTAGTTAAAGCTTTTGAAGCTTAACTAGTTTGATATATATATGTCTACTTTTCTTAGTATTTTAAATGTTTTAATCTCTTCTTATATTTAAGTACCATACGAATATTTGGTATCGACGCCCGTATTCTCATAGATATCGGGTCGAAGCTTGTATATGTGAGCGACACATTCGCTTGCCATTCTGATAGGCCTCTCTCGTCACTTGATGGGGAGATTATGGTAGTCACTCATGTTGACAAGCATATCATTCGATATACAGTCTATAAAGGCTACGAGTAACAGAGAGATTGTTACATGGTGATGCCCTCAATTAGTAGGAGGCTATTGGTGATGAGATTACAGATCTATTGTGATAGGAAGACTTCTTGAGGAAATTCGACCACTGATATTTTATGAAGTTTTAGTAGGATTCTTATATATGGTATACTCATGGATCGATGGATCCCCTTGGAATTAAATAATGAATACCAAATGGTTTTCTAGATTGCTAGTAACATTTTCTTGTTAAAGAGGCTTTAACTTTGTAAATTGATGAAGAAAATTTTGGGGATAGTAGGAAAAGCTTTCAAGTTTGGTAGTTAGGTCTATTTTACTTTTGAAGGAAGCAAGCTATAAATAATTTCAGAATTGAAACATCTCAAGGAATTCATGTGTACAAAGCTTGAATTGGTGTTGAGCATAAATAAAATGGAAAGGTATTGTGATATAAAAGATTTTATTGTGCAAAACTATGAGTAAGATTATGTATACCTTGACTTTGAGATTTCTAAATTTTCCACTGAGGAATTATTAGCCTTTAAATATATAATATCACTAGAAACTGGGGAAAATTAAAGAGGTAGTGAAACATTGTGTGTTAGCTGCAAGAGCAAATTTTTAAAGTATTGATGCTTGTGCATTTATCGACACGGAGTTCATGGGTTTGATAGAGAATTTGAACAAAAGATGGCTTGTACTCTATTATTGGATTATTCTGTTGGAGGTTAGTATTCTCGTTATTTATTCATGTTCCTTATTATGTGGATCATTGAATAAGGTAATATAGAGAGAGTTTGAGTCTGTCTTTTTGGGCTTGAAGTTGGAAATAATGTCTCTTGTGACAATAGAGTTAGGTGTAATGAGGTATATATTTCTTATATCTAAATCTTGATAAGTTGGGAGTAGTAATGCAAACACTGGGTGATATGTGCTTGATTTTGATGTGTATAGAATATCAGTGATATTGTATGATACTAAAGTTGATTGAAAATGATTATGATAGAAGTACTTTGATTGAAATGTTATCCAATTAAGGATTGAGATTTAAAATTTGGAAAGGTTCAAATATTGATAGTGGATTAAGTCTTTTTTATGTAATTTAGGCTATCTTGGTGTTGATCTATATTTCATCATATACAAGTTTGATAATAGATGGAATTGTATACATCTTACACTTAGTCTTAAGATTGTGGTTGCCATACGCACCATCTTGATGGGGATTTTAGAGTTTTGGCTAATATTACCTCTAGAAATATATGTATTTTGGGTGCACTTGTAGTTCATGCAATTAAATTTTGGATTATAGGGCTTTTACCTTAAAGTCCTAAAATAGCGAGAATATTGTGTTTATAACTAAGACAATATTATTGAAGAAGGGTTGAAGCACCCACGGAAAGGGTATTATTTGGTCAAATGATAAGTATTAAGGATAGCTATTGCAACACCCTCCATTTTTATGTATGAATTGCAATTGAAGTTTCGAGGACGAAACTTGTTTTTAGGGGGTTAGAAAATGTAACACCGACACTGCGGTGTTTCGTACAAGCATAGCATTCATGGAATATATATAAAATATTCCTCCGTTTATATATATATAAAATTTTTAAATTTTATTGATTTTCGATTTTGAGGTTTTTAAATTTAATTTTGGTATATTTCAAATGCCGTACCTGTGATTTGAAGAGTAAAGTGAGTATAAAAATATATAGATAATTTTTTTTATTCAATTATTAATTTATACATTACTCATTTAATTATTTATAAATTTATTTATAAAAAAAATATATATATAATAATAATAATAATAATTAAAAACAAAAAAAACAAAAATCGAAATTAGGGCTTAAAGCCCTAATTTCTCTCTCTCTCTCTCCCTCTTTCTCTCTCCACCTCTCCGTCTTCTCCTCTCCCTCACCCGCGTCGCACCGCCCTGCCGCGCCGCCGCTGCCATCCGCCGCGACTCGGCGCCACCGCAGCGACCACCGCTCTCCCTTCTCCACCTCTCCCTTCGGTTCTCTCTCTATCTCTCTCCTTCTCTCTCTCTCGGCTTCTCTCTCACCGCGAATCTATCTCCCTCTCGCGGATTCCACCGTTGCAACCACCAACCCCGCCACCCGCAGCCACCGCGACCCACCACGGGTCGCCACCTATCTCTCACTCCCTGCTCGCGCGATTACGCGCCGCTGCTCGCGTGACTGCCCTGCCCCAGCGCGCGCGAGACTGCTCCTGCGCGCACGCGACTGTAGCGGGCGACCTTCCTTTCCCGTGTAGCCGCAAGCATTTCTCTCCCTCTCGCACGCGTGATGGGCCACAGCCTCCTCCCCTGTTTGCTCGACCGTGAGCTGCACATTGTTGGGTTCTGCGATCATCGCAGGAGCTCCAACCAAGCCGTTAGTGCAGACCTAAAAAACCCTAGGCCGATTTCACTCCTGTGCAGGTAATAGCTGATTTGTCTCTTACTATAGATTTAGGGTTTTGACTTTGTATTAATTCCTAAGTTATGTGTCGATTTAAAATGCAGATCTCGGAGTGAATTAAGAAGCCGTTGAGACGAGGAAATCGTAAACTGCGGAAACCCTAGGTAAAGAGATTTTTGGTTTTTTTCATTAATTGAATGAAATTAGAATGCATTTAGAGTGAAATTAGCATAAGGAAGTGTTGTATAGGTTTAGGATGTACGTTAGATTCGATTAGAACACATTGTTTGACATTATATATTATTATTTAAGTTAAGTATAGAATTTTATACGAAATTGAGCTGTTTCGGATGATAGAATTGAGTTAAATTGATTTAAATGGTTGCACTTAGAGTTCAATTTGATGAATGCATGAAAACAGTCAAAATTTGGGATTTTAGCCTAAGGATTGGTGCGTTGTTTTACATTATAGTTGGTGTTGCATATAGGTAATTCAATTACAATCTCTATATTATGAAAATAGGTTTCAATACCTTTAAAATGAGATATGGGTTGAAGAAATCGGATGAGAAATGAAAAGTGTATGAATTTTCAAAGATTTTTCTAATTTATAGAGAATTTATGTATTTAGACGTGTTTTCGATTTTGAATGATTTTAGGTTTGAATTTAACTTGATTTTGATTTGGTTAATTACTTATAAATGGAATGAAAATTGATGACATTGGAGTTGATTCATAAATTGGAGAATTAAGGTTTGTACAAACTTAGGGAAAATGATAAACCCTAAGATTAATTGGAAATTTGATGATTTTATGTGATAATTTGATTAGGTTGATCTCTTTGGAGACTCGAAGAGTCGAGTTTGGTTTGATTTTAGAAATAGGGAGTGACCACCCTCCCTAGAATGTGAGTGGGACCCTAATCTCTTGCATGAAATGGTGAAAATCTGATTTTACAGTGTTTTAAACAAAACATGCTTTGATATGCATTGATTCGACGTGTGATATTAAAATTCAAATCTGTTTTGTGACTATTGGAGTGTCGTACTTATGTTTTCTACGATTATGCATCCATATTTGAAATGAAATGAAATTGTGCCATGATTTGAGAAACGGAATGTTTGCTATTCGACCATTGCATTAGTTTGTTGAATTTGAAATGATTTTGATGAAATTGTATTGGCACACGGATTTGAAATGTTTTGATGAACTGTGAGGGCACCGGGATGCCCACTTGTGATGCGATACTATGATGATGACATTGATGATCCCGTAGCTACGAAGGGACTTTGTAGAGGCACGAGTTGCCCGGATACGCTTCTGCAGGAGGTATCCGCAAACGTCCAGTGATTGATTCATAGGCGCGGCAGGTTGAACCCTCATCGGGGGAGGACGTGTGTCCATCACCGTCTAGCACCGCACGTAGTCCTATTGACGAGCATATATATATTCATAGGCACGGCCGGTTGAACCCATATTTGGGGGAGGACGTGTGTCCATCACCGTCTAGCACCGCACGTGGTCCTATGTGACGAGTCTGGGTAAGCAAGGGCTAAACCCCCGGCCAACGTCGGGGTAGAGAGCTACTTTTGAAACACTTTGTATATTAAAACCCCCGATGCGCCTGTCCCAGGTCATGGTTGACCTTTGCCAGGATTCTTTTGGCTTGCTCTATGATATACTTGGTTTTAAATGGATGCATATATGTGTGATATCGTGTAATTGAATAAATGAGTTCATTTTATTGAACATATCATGATTTATTGCGAAACTTGAGCTTTTGTTTACGAATGATATTATTTGACACTCCAATGTTCACCTACACTATTAGTACTTGAGATTAATCCCCTCACTCACTGAGTATCTTCCCATAGATACTCACCCCTCTCTTTCCCTCCTCAGACAGGATTATTGCGATAGAGCGACGTATTTGGCTCGAGGACTTGATAGATTGCTGGTGGATTTGGTATTCTCGACGGTGAGAGGTCTAAATTAAATTTGAAATATGAATTTCGTACTTTATTTCGACCCTACGAGGTCTTGTTGAGGTCCGTAGTTGACCGTGTACTTATTTGGGATGACTGTATAATTTATGTATATTTATTTGTGAAACTCTCATATTTCATTTGCATTGAGGCGATTGTACGTATTTGAATGTTACTTGGGAAATTTGTTATACATTTGTATAAATTTAGGTCTGCTCGGTGTAGCGGCTGCACATGCTCTAGTTGGGCATGACAGTAGAGGTCTGTGGCTAGGATTGCTGATAGTTTATTTAGCCTGGCATTGTCCTGGATGTTTGCTGTGGTTGGGGGGTTGTTGTGAGGTCGGGATGGCCATTTTATTTTAATTTCAGGATGATTTTGCATTTTTACAGGTTTACAGGTTTATTTGTACATAGGAGACCTCCGATTTATGGGGAGGTTCTGCCCGATTTTCTGTAGAAATACAGTTGGCATCCAGGACAACGGACGGCTGTTCACAATTCCCGGTTCGGGACGTGACACTATTAGTATCTAAAGCATAACTTTCTGTTCCGATGTCTGATTGATCTGATTCTTATTGAGTTGAAAAGAAAACTTCAAGGCCTATAACTCTTGTGAAGAGTGCAGAATCTGATTCAGCCCCGAAGATGTATGAAATTTGGGAATAAATTACTGCAGTGTTGGAAATCAAGATCCATGGGTTCTAAAAGCCCAAATCCAAGTGAAATAACTAGCTGTTATGAAGACTCACAAATTTTTAGTCATTTAGAACTCTTAAAACTTATATTATAAAAAGGAAACATCCTCATACTTAGAGAAGTGGGGAAGAAACCCTAGAAGCTGCCTCATTGGACGGATTCTTTCATCTAGAGTTGTTTTCTTTATCTTTTTCGCTTTTCTTTATCATGTTTTTCTAGATTTCTTATTCTTAAGATTTGATGAATTTTGTTCTTTGATTAATAGTATAGTTTAATTTATTTATTTTGATTAAATCTTTATTGGCTTGATCATTGTTTGATAAGATTTTATTGTTGAATTTAATATTTCAAAACGTTTAGACTTAATTTTTGATAATTTGAGATCGAATGTATGCATGACCAATAATTGCATAAGATTAGTTTGAACAATAAAATCTATATGAGATTTTAAACATGACCATTAGATTAATTTCATACGTGAGATTTTAGAGGAAACCCTAGATTACAGAAATTTCATAGATCTTAATGCAGTTTGGCTTAATCAATATTGCATGACCTCGGTCAGTTAAATTAGGGTTTCATTTCATGACCATTGGGTAAATCTAATTTAGAGAAATCTGTCATCATCAAGAATGAATCTTTAATTAATAAACTTAAACTTTAAGAGATTTGAAAATTTTCGACCATGTGAAAAAATTGAAAATAGATAAAATCGATGACTTAGGGTTTTATAAAACTAGAGTTTTTGTTTATCAATATTTCTGTTTTTGATATTTTTGTAGTTTTGATATCTTTGCAATCTTGATTCATTCTGTCTAATTTAGATAGGGTATTTTATAACTGTAGTACATAATATCCTCATGAGAACGACACTTGTTTCGCATTATACACAACACTCAACTAGGATATACTTGCTCGAAATCGTGATACACTGAAATCATGCAACATATTCTCTCGACTATGTACCTTAGCGTTATGCCTGAATCATAAACTTACAGTGTCCTACTGAAGACAAGTAAGCAAAGCTATCATCTTGGCTCAACGCCCTAGCAAACCCACTCTAGCGTCACCATTTGCATCTTTCTCTTGGTTAGGCACTTTGAATACGTTTCTCTTAAACTATATATAGAACAGATGCTCCTCTCTCGATAATAGCAAGATTGGCAAGAAGTAATGAATAATTTATTTTAATGCAATGAACAAACATCAGAATACACAGTTGAATACAACAAAAAAAGAAGGGTTGCAGTTGTATATTTATATCCCAGCATATATCCTGTCTAGGTTACATCGAAGAAAAATTGCCTCAAAAAAGGGCAAAACCAAAATGTACAACTCGAAGGAGTATCCTGACATACCCTTTCGCCTTCCCAAATGGGTTGACTCTCTGAATCCTCACTTCTTATTTTTAACAAGCTATCTGATGTCCTTTGAATAGCCTCCCAATATCGACTGTGAGTTCAACGACCCTAGTTTAGCACCGAGTAAGATACAAAAACTAGAAAAATAGCTAAATGCTAAACAAAAGTTGGGAAGGGGAAAAAAGAGGAGTTGGCTCTTGTAGGTCATTGAACCAATCCCTAACAATAAAGGAGCGTAAGAGCAATGATGAGTTACAAGAAGCCAAATAGAACATGCCAGTTCAAACCCATCATAGTAGTAGGCTATAACTTCCCTGCCGTCATGACAAAACCTTGTGCTTGCGGTTCCTTTATTGACAGAATCCTATACTTGTGGCTTTTGCTACCACACCTTTGGATGCCAAACCCACAAAAATATAAAAATCCTTTCAAACTTCAAACCCTCCTAAAAAGCATAACTCTTTCCCTTATTCTTTTCCCATGTGCAACCATGCTAATTCCAATCACCTAATGTGATATATATAGCCGAAGGGTGGAAACCATATCGTAAAAATCCCCTAAAAATCAGAGAAACATTAAACATTTAATAACCACATTCCACCTCTAACGCTCCCTCATTGTGCCTTTCTGCTTACCCATAACATTTCGTGCCTTTTCGAATTTCCTTATTACTATAACCTTTACTCTACTTCTAATGCCAGTTTCTCAAACTAATATTAGGAGTAGGGGACAATGATGATACTGGGCCTGATGGCCTATGATCATGCAACTCGTAGTCATAGAAGCCCAAATTCTATTGGGCCAACTAGGCTACAACCAATCACATAGAAAAACAAGCTATCTCTCAGCCATCACCAGATGGACTCTTTAGCTTCTTGGCTTTTTG
The DNA here is from genome assembly GCA_037126225.1 of Dillenia turbinata. NCBI lineage: Eukaryota > Viridiplantae > Streptophyta > Magnoliopsida > Dilleniales > Dilleniaceae > Dillenia > Dillenia turbinata. The sequence continues at coordinate 6,878,254 of JBAMMX010000017.1, forward strand.
ACTTCTCGGTCCTTACAGAATCAACTCCCATCTCACAACGAGTCCTAATTGTAATTACTGGATAAAGAAGGAAATCTTTGACAAGTTTAAACCTTTTGTAATTTGATACGAATCTATTGTAATCTCTAGGTACAATTCTCGATTTATCTCTCGGTTTTCAAAGTGTTGGAGCACTTGTATCAAATTCTATTTCTCTCTCGGTACATTGTGAAAATGATAGTCTCTTGGCACATTAACCTCTCACCTTATTTCTTATTTGATACATCATTTTCCATTTTCCCATTTACCTCTTGGTGGTGTTGGGACACTTGCTTCCCTTGGTTCTCTTGGTTCAGTCATGGAGATTTGAATCATGCACTTGCATTTACATTACCTCTCGGCACTTGCAAATACTTCTCATTGAGATTGTGAAACTTGAGATTTGAACTTTAGCCCTCCACTTCCTCTAAAAAGCTTTTCACCACTATGTCACTCAAAACCCTTTAATTATATAATACACAATTTATATCATATCCCATATTTTTTAGCATTTCACATTTTTATTATTTCTAAGTTATTTTCCATAAATTCCAATTTTTCATTCCAACTTTCCTTAATCATTCATCAAACACATTTTTCTTGGCAAGACAAAATTTCAAATACTTAAATTCATAAGGTTGAGCTTTCCAATAACCCAAAAAAGATATATTGGACACTTTGTGCAATTTAGAAGTGTGAGAGGGCTACTAAGCAAATGTTAAAAATAGGTTAGAAGATAAGAGTAGAAAGGAGACTCTAAGAGACCCAAAAACTTCATCTCATATTCTAGACTATTCTTCTATTTTCTCCCAAACCTAATCGATTCAAACCAAAACTCAAGATTAAAGGTTTCAAACTATCCATCCAACTCTCAAAGTTAGATTATAAACTTGATTTAGGAGAAGGGCTTAAGGGCCTAGAGTTGTCACAAAGAGGGGAAAATCAAGGGGTTTGGTGTAATTCAAACTGGAAGAACCTTTTGGAGATGAAATTAAAATATTAAAATCTGCCTTTCCCAAGCTAAAATTTGTCTAACTACTTTTCCACTTGGATTTGGAAGATTTATAGTCACATTAAGTGAGAGAAAAAAAATAAGTTTTGAATGTTAGGGTTTTTGATTTGATTTGAATTGATTGATATTGCTGATTGTGGTTACTTAAGGATGTCCTTTAGAGGTTAGACAAAGCTGATCGAGGTAAGACCCTTGTTGTGGAGAAATTTAGGGGTGAATACCCTCCCTAACATAGTGAATGGATGGATTGTTTTGTCGGTGAATGAAAAAATGTTTTTCTTGGTTTGCTAAAATGATTTTTTTTTAACTTAAATTTATATAATATTTCATGAGTGTGGAGTGTTTCTAGAAATATTTTGATTTTGAGTTATGAAATTTATGCAATTGCAAATATATTTTGTGTAATGCTAATTTTCCTCATGGATATTATTGTGGACTCATGAGTTGAGAATTTTATTGATTTTCTGTGACACATATTATACTATTTGTGAAATGGTGTATGTTTGGGATGTGAGCACTCATATATATGTCATGACTAGTTTAAGCTTCCACGATCCCATTCGATGGGGCAGCGTGGTTAAAGCTTGTGTTAAATTTGAGGGAGTAGGAGTGGTAGAGAGATACCTCACGAGTCCCTATCGAGCTAACTTGGTTGCATCACCTTGGAGGTCCCAAGCTAACACTAAAATTGGGATAATGTTTATGATTGGTAATAATTGAAAACCTTTTTATAGTTGCACCATTGGTTTGGGTCAAACCTTTTGTGGAAAGATTTTGAGATAAAACCCTTGGTTTTGAAAATATGAATGTTGAATGCTCATTTGTGTTTCATGAAAATTATGGCAAATTGTTGAGGAATGCAAAGATATTACATGATGTTTTCGTTGAAATCAGAAATATGATTTTAAAACATTCTTAGAAAGTCTCACAATCACCACTCATTTTCTTACACAATTATGTCATTGCACTCCACTCACTGAGTATTTTCATACTCATTCCTTCATTTTTATTCTTTTCAAAGAAAGCTTAAAAAATATTAAACATTTCAAAATATGATTTTCAAAATAAAAGATTCAACTTTAGGAAAGCATATATAAAATATACTACATGAAGAGTTTAAGTCTTTAAAATACCTTTCCAATTGGTTCCTCTACAAGCCTAAAAAATTCATAACTAAGAATGACCAATACCAACAATTGGTCTAATAGAGTAATTAAAATAGATTTTAATAATGATTAGATGTAATTAAAATCAATTAAAATTAATAAAAAATAATTTTAGAAGTCTAGAAAAATTGTCAGAAGCAGGTGCATTATAAGCAAGTCAACCTACATAAAAAAAAGACCTACACATTTGAATTGCCTTAGAGCCAAGTCAGGAAGTTGACTTACCTCTAGTACATGTCGACCTATTAGATCATCCAGTCGACCCAACCTTCCTGCCCTATTGACCTAAAATTCAAACATTTGAAAAATTAACTAAGTATCGAACATCACAAGTCGACCTGGGAAAGTGGACAAGTCGACTTGATGACTATAGGCTTAAAAAATCTAAGTCTGCAAAACATTAAGTCAACATGAAGAATATAAGTCTCAGAAGCCTTAGTCTGTAGAACTTCGAGTCGACCTACCAAATGAACAAGTCAACCTGAACCTAGTCAATATAATTATGAGTTGATCCAAACCAAGAACAAGGCAACCTACACTTTTGAATAGACCTAAGTTAAGTTGACCCACAAGTTGTATAGGCAAGTCGACTTAGAATTTAGTCAAGTCAACCTAGACTTAGACTGAGTTAACTTATCACATGAAGGAGCTCACTGTAGGAAAATCACTCAAAAAATTCTGTAAGTATAAAATACACGAAGTCAACTTAGAAAGAGAACAAGTCAATTTAGCAAAAGATAAGTCCAACTATGATTATAATGAGTCAACCTAAAAAAATAGCTCTCAGAAACCAAGTTTTTAAACATGTCAAGTCGACCTGAGAGATAGGATAAGTCGACTTGACATAAGTAGCTTTCAGAAACACAAGTTTGCAACATAATTGAGTCGAACTAGGTATGAACAAGTTAACTTACTAAGATTTGTAAGGCAATATAAAGATCAATCTATGGGATAGACAAGTCAACCTGATAGGGACATAAGTTGACCTGACTTAAATGCTAAAACATATTAAGTCGACCTAGACCTACATGCTCATAGAAACTTGACTTCTCAAAATACATTAAGTTAACCTAGAATAGACATGAGTCAACTTACTAACATTTGTAAGTTGATCTAGGGTAAAGTTAAATCGATCCATGTATAGATTTCAAATATGAATGTCAACCTAATAAGATTTTTAAGGTGACCTATACATGTATAAGTCGACCCACGAAAAGCACAAGCCAACCTGACACTTTCACATAATGCAAGCAAATCGACTTATCTTCACATCAAGTCAACCTGAACCAGGCAAAATTTAAAGACAAGTTGACCTGAAGCTTTAATGAGTCGACACATTGTGAGTAATGGCTAAATGTTCGTAAAAAGCTGTTTGAAAATTAAACAAAGGTTTAATCACTCCAACAGCTTCTATGATGCATTCAATTACATTAATTGGCGCTCAACAGCTATTTCATCTTCCTCAAGTATAAATACAACTCAAGCAATAAAGGAGGTGGCTTTTTGAACAATTGAATGACGCTGTAACTTACAAGTAATCATCCTCTGTTCTTTATTTTTCCCAGTTGTATGTAATTTGAGCTTTAACGAACACATCTAAAGTCTTATGTTTCAATTTATGTTTTCATTTCACTTTATATTGGTTGTAAAAGATCAGAAGATTGTTCTTCTTGATTTGAGGCTTAAAGTGTGATGAGTGAAACATTGTGAGGTTTGCTTGCTCCTGAGAAAGGCAACTATAATTATTTAGGAAAAATACCTATAAGGTTTACTAATATTGGGAAGTTAGTCATGTAAACTATTTATTAGAATAGTGGTTTAAAAATTCAGGTGAAGTCTGAGAGTAAACGTACACTAAAGAGGTGGAACCACTATAAATTTTGTTTATTCTGTTCTTTTTCTCTCTCCTCCTTTGCTCTTCATTAAATTCCTTTTAATCTCCTTTTAAATTTCCAGTAAAGTCAAAATTTTCTAAATAACTTATTTATCCCCTCTAGATTATTAGTTTAGTGTCTACAAAATTAAATGTCACATTTATTAAGATTATTAGCATCATTTATTGCTAAAACTATTAATTAGGAAAAAAATTGATAAGAAATTAAGAAAACCATATATTTTTTAATATAGGTGTGTCAAATAAAATATTGTATTAAAAATAAAAGAAAAAAGTGGCAGAATGTTTGGATTTTTTTTTTTTACTAATTTAGAAATTCATAATTTTTTTATGGATTTAAAATTGAATCCTATATTTTTTTTCTAAACAACAAAAATTGAAAACGTTTTTATTTTGAACATATCTTAATTTTGTAATTTTATGTTAGAATTAAAATTTTAATTCTAACTTTTAATTAGAAAGATAATACATATCTTTCACTTATATTTGTACTTACATTTTAAATAGGATAGTAGCCCAAAGATGGGGATCTTTTATATCCCAAAAGTCCCCCCATTAGTCTATCTTTATCCCCGCGACTAACACCATTGCTGAACCATGTTTCCTCTGATTTTTCTGAGCTAGAATTTCTAGAAATTTGAGATCCCTCTACTTCATTGTCATCACAGTTCGACTCAGTGTTATTAAAATCGGACCTCCTAGCAGTCGGACCGGTTAAACCTGTTTCTCAAACATTTCACGGCTCGGTTCAATTATAATACTATTTTTGCATTGAACTTTAAAAGCCATAGGTCAATTGCAGGTGAACTACGACCTATGTGACCTACGGATTTTGTTTTTTAGGGTAAAAAAACTCGATTTTTCGAATAGACATGATAACTCTCTCGCTTTCACTCTCACTCTCACTTACTATTGATTGAGATCAACTCTCTCTCTTGCTCTTGATCAATTCTTTGATGATCTCAATCTCTGATGTTTGATCTCTGATCTCTAATTTTCAAGTGCACAATCCACACTTGACCTCACTCTCAGATTTTGCCGATTCTTCATCTCTTCGTTGTCTCAGATTTCTAAGTTAAGGTAAAGCCTATCTCATTCTCTATCTCTTTGTCTATCTCTAGTACGATTCTTAGATTTATCTTCAAGTTCAATGTCTTTAGAATTGGATTTTAACTTTTAGGATTTTGAAGTAATAATTGCAAATCTCTCAGTCTCTCCCTAGTGCAATTCTTCTAATTTCTAATTCATCTAAATAGTCCTAATTTATGAAATTGCAGGTGATCACCCTCTATTTTATAGTCATGATCTGTCTGTCTCTCTCCCTTTCTCCCTCTCTTTTAGGTTTTATAGTCTTTGGGTGTTCAAATTTGGTTCCCTCTCTACAATGTCCAATCCTAAACCTAATTTATGCTCTCTCTCTCTCTCTCTCTCCCTTTGTGCAATTCCCTAATTCTTGTAGTATTTTCTCTTTATTCATGCCCTCTTTATAAAATTGTGTATTTTAATTTGTACAGATTTTACTTTCTCAAATTGTTTATATGTTATGAGTCCTATTCAATGTATCTTCATCCTTTCTATATTTAAAAATTAACTTTTCCTTTTTTACTCTCATCTTAAAATTCCTCTTAATTTTTTTTTCTATGTATATGTATATTCTTTTTTCTTTTAAGCAATAAAATGAGTTGTATTTCTCTAGGAAATCCTTGAAATTTTATCTAGGAACTACTTAAGATGTAGGAGAAGGTAAACAAACAAATATTCAAAATTCTTACTTCCCTAAATTATATTTTCCTAGCCAATATAACTAGAAACATGTAAAAATTTTTCAAAAATTATATCACTCATCTTATGTCATGCCAAAAATGCAAACATGTGCTTATTTTATAAACATTTTCCCCTTTTTTTGCAAGCCATGATTATGAAATTTTGAAATTTTTTGTTTTTTAACTTATCACTCACTAAATAAATTAATACAAGTGCACTTAGTCTGCACTTAGTATTTATGCATTTAAAAAATGTTATACTATTTTTTTTTTCAATTGCAAATATATCATCAACATCATCATTTCCATTAGGCTTAACCCTAAATTCTTCTCCTCCCTTAAATCAGTTAGAGGTTGAAATGATCTTACTTGGAATTATTGCGTGGAAGAAGGATCATTTGAAAGTAGAAAGAAGAAAGGTGGTTTGGTAGGCATGTTTTCACCCAAAAAAAAAAAACCTTAAAAGGAGGGGGGTTTTCTTGGTTTAAATATCATTTAGAGGGGGTAAATTACTATTTGCCCCTATGGTTTGACCAAAATCCACATACTACCCCTATGGTTTTAAAAAAAAGATAGAAAGTGACAGAAAAAGTCAGAAACTAATGGAAATCTAATGGAAACATAAAATGTCTGTTATAGCCCTCACTCTCTCTTCCTATTCATCTTCAACCTCCAAAACAGCAAAAAAAAAATCTCAATCACTCCCTCTCTCTCCATAGATCTTCAAAATCTAGAAAAAACTCACCTCGTTCGTCCAAAATCCAAAAACCCCCCAAAATTAAATTCTCATTGTTACAGAACCCAAAATCCAAAATTAAATCTCACCTCTTCCCAAATTTAAATCCCCAAATCATTTTTTATAAATATTGAAGATGATAAAGATTTGATCTTCATAGAAGTTAAAATTGATTCAGAAAACTTGAGATTTCTTGCTAAGGATAATAAAATCAAAAGTAATTTCTAAGAAATTAAAAGAAATTTGATAAAAATTTCGTCTTTGTCTGCACAAAACTTTGTCCAAAATCCAAAATCCAGGAGGTGGAGAGTTTTGAGAAACTCAATATGAGTTGGAGAGCTTCGAGTGTGAGAAAATTAGAGTTCTGAGATGGGTTTGATTGAGAAAATTAGGATTTTTAGTGCATCAAATGTTCCACCCAAGTAAACCTCTTCATACAGAAAATTTCGCAGAATCTAACATGGCGAAAAAGTTGAAGCAGAACCTACACGTAGACTCAATGTGGAAAGGTATGGTGGTTGATCGCGAATTGTGAATGTTAAAAGTGGAGGATGAAGTTAGGGTTCTGAGAGAGAGAGAGTTTGGATATTGGAGGAGGGAGGGAAAGAGGAGAGATTAAAGACCATTTAGTGTCTTCTCACCATGTTTGCTAATACAACTTCAACAACTTCTGCAAGTGAGAATGAAATAAAGACCCTTTAGAAAGTGGGTTTGTTTGCTTGCTGCTATTGATGATGAGAGAGTAGAAAGTGGGTTGGTTTGCTTGTTGCTGGTGATGAGAGATTAGAAAGTGGGTTTGTTTGCTTACTGTTGTTGGCGATGAAAGAGGAGACGAGAGGAGAGAGAGCGAGGAGAGAGAAGGATTGGGGGTAATTTTGGGAAAATTAAATTTATAGGTCAACTCAACTTTTTCTGCGCGTAATTCCCTCCTTTAATTTCTGACTTTTTCCTTCACATTTTTTTTTTAAAAAAAAAAACCACCGAGGTATAAATTGATATTTTTTTACCATAAAGATAATATGTAGATTTCGATCAAACCATAAAGATAATAAGTAAAAACAAAATAATTAAATAAAAAAATCATACAAAATATAAATTAAAATCACAAGATCCAAAATTTGATAATCTCATCATCAATGGCCCTTTTCCTTTGTCATTGTTTGGGGCAAAAACAACTTCATTCTCATCATCATCATTTTGTCGGGAGCCAAAAGGATTTTTTTTTTCCAAACAACCTCTGATTTTTTCTCTTCTTTTCAACAAAACCCTCTACATTTTGTTACATTTGATATTGAATATCAGGAGAAACTTATTTATTATATTTATTTAAATTTCATTTTTAAATTTTTATATGAAAATATGAAACTAATATATATAGTTATTTTTAAAAATTAATTATATAAATTTTTAATTATTATTAAAACTAGCGGTTCGACCATATTAACCCACGGTTGATTCAATTTAATCATAATTTTGAATTTTACGAGTTAATATACAATACGATTTTGATAACATCGGTTTTATTTTATTAATCAACCAATGTAGTTACCTATGTAGTAAAAAAAATTTTCAATATTAATATTTTTTGTTTCTGAAATATTTTTGAAATATTTTAATACACTAAGTTAATTAATATTTATATAAAAATTGTTATAGTTTTTCATATTTAATGAATAATTTATTTAATTAATTATAATTTTTATTATAATTATATATTTGATTATTTTAAATTTTTATTATAAAATACGAATATTTTATTATTTCTATAGAATACTTAATATTTATATAAAAATTTTTATTTTTTTATATTTATGTGTTTATTCGTATTTTTGTTTCCTATATTTTTATAAAATGACATTTTTCATATCGTTTTGTATTTATTTTTTTTCTATTTCTAATTCTATGCAACTCAGGTACCAAATTCCTTTTAATGTTTAAATCCCTTCAAACTTTTATTTCAACACGATTATCCAAATCTTAATTTGATAATTTTCTTATTTTACATGATTCTGTGCAGAACCTTTATGACATATGAAAGGAGTCGTCAAATAACTCTTCAATACAATGATGATGGAAAAATTTTAAATTTTAATTAAAAGTGGCTTCATTCTTTATTTATAACTAATAACTGGCTTGTGTGAACGCGCAAAATATCCACAAGATGCGAATTATATTTTTTTACTATACAAATATTTATTAGAGATTTATAATTAGTTTAATATCTAAACCAAATTATTATCCAAATAGTGAAAAATACAGCGTATATATCAACAACAGGGAAAAAAAAGAATCTAACAACTACAGTTCTAAAAAGGATCAATCAATTAGGTAAAGAAAGGATAATAAGTGAAGTAAAAAAGTAATAGAAATAAAGGGATAACATTTGTGGTGTCCAAAAAAGGGGGAAAACCTATGTTAAAAAAAATGAAGAACTCAAGAGAGAAAAAAAGTTTAAAAAATAAAAAAAAATGCAAGGACCTGAATAAAAAAAATAAAAAATTATGATTTAAAAATAAAGGGATAACCATCCGTGGGGCAAAAAAGAAAAAAAAAAAACCTTTGTTCGAAAAAGACGAAAGACTAAGGTGAAAAAAATGATTTTAATAGACAAGTGAGACCAAAAAAAAGGGAAAAAAAACCTATATTTAAAAAGACGAACAAGCTAAGGAAAAAATTTGAGTAAAAAAAAAAAGAGCAAGAACCTGAATGGAAAAAAAATAAAAAAAACCGTGATTTAAAAAAAAAAAGACGACCATCCATGAGATCAAAAAAATAAAAGGAGAAAAACTTATGTCCCCAAAAAATGAAGAATTTAAGAGGAAAAAATGCTGGGTTAAAAACAAGAGCAAGGATTTGAATAAAAAAATGTGATCTAAAAATAAATGGATAATCATCTTTGGATCCAAAAACCAAAAGAAAAAAATCCTATATCTCAAAACAACAAAGGATTTAAGTGAAGAAAGGGCCAAAAAAAAGTGAAAGGACCTGAATAGGAAAAAAAAGTGTGGTCGCATAAAGATGAAGGTCCGAGGTGAAAAAGAAAGGTTCCAAAAAAAGCACAAAGACTTAAACAAAAAAAAAGTGTGGTCCCAAAAAGACGAAGGATCCAAACGGAAAAAAAAAATCAGGTCAAAACAAAAAAATGCAAAAACTTGAGTAGAAAAAAAAATGCCAGGTCCAAAAATATGGGACGACCAAGCAGAGACATTCCAAAAACAAAGAGGATAGGAGCAAAAAAAGAAAAAAGAAACTGTACAAAAAAAGGACGTGAACAAAAAAAAAACTATGGTCAAAAAATAATTGGACGACCATGTAAGGACATTCCAAAAAAGAGGACGCGAATGGGAAAAAACGAAAAAAAAGGACATGAATGCAAAAAAAAAAAAAGAAGCTATGGCCAAAAAATAATCGGACGACCATGTAGGGACTTCGAATTTTTGGCACAGAGTAAGTGCCTTCGGCGCTTTATATCTATAGGGATACTGCTTTATCAATCATTTTATTTAGAAATTCATAGTTCTTTATAATTAATGTGGTCTCCAATAAAAATATTTTTATTTCATAATAATAATAATAATAATAATATATTTCTTGATTAAAACTTCAAATATTATAAATAATGGAATATGTAGGCAAAAAATGCAAAAAACCATAGGTGAAAATAATGGAGGACCCAGAATATGACAATTTGAGAAGAACATGATAGATAAAAGTCAATTAATTGAGAAAATGTGATATAAAGAGATTATTGATTAATTTATTTTTTAAAAATTTTTAAAATTGAAAAAATGAATTTAAATGCTAAATTAAGGTAAAAAGTAGTCAAATCTAATGTAATCTGGGTATGAAATTTTTATTGTTTTGCACGATTTTTCTGCTACATTGTCAAATCCAACATTTTATATACATTATACCATAAAGTTTTTTAACTTTCAATTTAGCCAATTTAACTATTAAAATACTAGCTACTACCAAAATCTTCTAAAGCCCTAGCGCTTGATTGGTGAAGTTGATGAATCATAGTTGAACTGTATTTAGTTAAATTTAATATAATTATTAAATACTGATAATTTATATATAATTTATATATATATATATAAACCTACATCGTTATTGCTACATTGTTGTCATTCTTTTTTTATTATTTATTGGTATTTGACTATTGATATCTAGATTATATGACTAATTCGATTCAAGTATTATAAAATTTAATTTAAAAACAGATTATCTCCGCACTTGTTTTTATATTTCTAAAACTCAAATTCAAGAATTTAATTAAATAAATTTAATATCCTATTACTAAATCTACTTAACAACGTTGTCATTCTATCATTTTAGAAAGCGCTGATCAAACGTGCCATTTTAGGAACCTCTACTCATCTTTGTCAAATGTTCAATAAAGGTCCGCTATGAAGTCCAAATGTTATCTATAAAAGAAAAAGTAGGGTAGGCGTCGTTGTCCCACTCATCCCGCTTTTTAATATGTATTTTTTCAAAGTGTGGTCCCTTTTGTCTTTTCCCTTTTTCTCCTTTTATTTTTTTATCCAATTTTATTTTTTGCTTAAATTTTTTATTTTTTTTGGATATAGGTTTTTTTCTTTTTTTTTTTAAGCTCTACTTGTTGACTACAGTTTTTTATTTTTTTTCATTCATATCATTCCTCTTTTTTAGACACTTTTTTTTCGTTTAAATCCTTTCAATTTTTATTTTACATAATTCTTTTCCACTTAAGTCCTTTGTTTTTTTTTGACATATTTTTTTCCTCTTTTTTTTTGCCCCGCTTATCTATAACACGCTCAGACGGTCGTCCCTTTATTTTTAGACCACATTTTTTTCATCCAGATCTTTTCTCTTTTTTCAACCTCGTTTTTCATTCAGACCCTTCTTCTTTTTATTTTTATTCGGTTTTTTCCCCTTAAGTCCTTCATTTTTTGGATATAGGTTTTTTCCCCTTTTTTTGTCCCACCTATCCATTCAAGTCCTTGCTCTTTTTTTTTCTTTTATTTTTTGACATAGTCTTTTTTTTTTGAATCATTTATTTTTTTGAACATAGATTTTTCCCTTTTTTTTTAGCCTTATGAATTGTCATTTTTTTTTTATTATTTTTAGACCATATTTTTTTTCCATTCAGATCGTTGCACTTTTTATTTTTGACCACTTTTTTCTTTTTATTTTTTACCTATTTTTTTCTATTAATTTCTTCATTTTCTAGGATATAGGTTTTTGACCCCACTTGTCCATTCAAGTCTTTGCTCTTTTTATTGACCTAATCTTTTTTTTTTCACTTGAGTTTTTCATCTTTTTGAACATTGATTTTTTACTTTTTTTGATCCCACGGATCGTCGTATCTTTATTTTTAAACCACAGTTTTTTTCCCTTTCAGATTCTTACTCTTTTTACTTTTGACCTCTTTTTTTCCTTTTAAATCATTCGTCTTTTTTTGATATAAATTTTTTTCCTTTTGTTTTTTTGCCCCACGGATTGTCATTCATTTATTTCTATTACCTTTTAACTCCACTTATTATCATTTTTTACCTCATTCGTTAGCTTTTTTTAAAACTGCAGTGATTAGCCTCTTTTTTTTCTTGTCGCTAATATAACTTTAATTTAGACAATAATTTAGTTCAGATATTAAGTTAATTATAGATTTAATAAATATTTGTACAATAAAAGAATACAATTCACATCTTGTGAATATCTTGCGCTAACTCTAGGTATAAAAAAATGGCAATGAGTGTATTCATTCTCTAACGTGACCAACATGTGATCTCTATTTAAGGAAATCAAAAAAAAAAATTCAGTCTGTATACGTCTTTGCTTAGTATTTGTTTACCATTTTCACTTGTCGTTTTACTTTTAAGACTTAAATATTTCTTTGAAACTCTAGATTTGAATACATTTAGATAATATAAGTCTCAAAAGTAAGTTTGATCCGACCTATTTTGGTCTCAAAGTTTAAAAACTTTTAAATCTATTAAAAGAGATTTTAAAATTATCAAAATAATTTATAACAATTGAGATCTTAAAATTTTAGATTGTATTATTCACAATTTGATAACTACATTATAAATTTAATAAATTATAATTATTTTTAACTTTTTTTTTACGGTACACACCGTGCAACATATAGTGTGTCCACTACCTGCTAGTATAATCAAATGGCTTGGGCCAGTCCCTTAGCCCACTTTATGAGTAGCCAATTGCAGAGCAGAGAAAAAAAAAAACCTTAAAAAATACATTGATGGACGCCTCAATCTTCTGGGAGAAAACGAAGAACAAAGTTTAGAATTAAGGTTTTTTGTTTGGAATGCTTTAAGAGGGTATTGGTATATATACACCGCGACAGTCCCTTGCAATTTCCGACAATCAATTATGAGGACAAGATCAAGAAAAGGGTATTGATAAGAGGTACCAAATTGACACCTTTAGCTTAATTTTCGATGAAAAAGAGTTTTGTTTTTTCTTCTTAATTTTCTTTATGCCAATGAAATCTTTGGAATACGAGAGAAATGTAAAGCAAAATTATGAGATTTTATCATCTGAATTTGATGTTGAATCAAATTTCATAATATGATCTTCAAAGTTCTCTCATTGCTTTTCTCTTGCTTCATTTTTTTTTCCTGATTTAAGTGTGATTTGAGTACTATAAATACATGGTTCATCATGCTATTTGATTTTTCCGACTATGCGAGCATGGGGCTATGGTGATGCTCTTTGGGGGGTTTCCTGTCCAAGTAAAATTAAAGGGTTAAAAGGAACAATTAAAATGCTAAAGGACAAAATTGGTAGAGATGGATTGATTGGTTTTGGAAATCGGCCTAGCCATTCCGTGTAAGTTCGAATCGGTTTTAAACTGGAACCGAACCGGTCCAACTATAGGATACGGGTTGGTTTGATTTCTTTTTTATTGGGAAGAACCGGCCCCGACCCGAAAACAGAGTTACAGATTTCAACCATCGGTGGAATCGGTCCGGTCTGGCGGATTCCAATGGGCATGGAAAAAGTGCCGGCACAAATGCACGATGCAATAAAGTGAGCAGTTGTTTATTATATACTCTGTTTCCAAAAAAAATAAATAGATAAATAGAGAGAGAGGGAGAAGAGTCATGTTGTATTCTTTTAGCGGGGGTTATTATGTTAGATCACGTGGGTTGTCTTTATTTGGAAAGCAGGACACGCAGCAAACAGGGCTTTGCTATTCAGCCAGCTGTGAGTAAGTACCTATTAGAAGGCAAACCCACTTCAGTTACTAAAAATGAGAAACGGAAAGGACGGTGGCACAAATCACAAATCAGAAATTCATGGGAAATTCCCCTTTGAGATTAACCTTTAAAAAAAACCACCGGAGCCGTTGGAACCAGCCTGAAAGCAATCTTTGATGCAAATAAAATGAATTTAAAATTTGATATCCTAATATTTAGAGTCGAATTACTAACCTTTTTGATGTTTGGATCCGAAGAGTGTCATAAATTGATCAATCTCCTTTTTTCACAATCCAAGAGTTTTTTTGGTACAAGTGAAGGTTGTAGATCTTTTGTTGTTAAGAAGAACCTTTAAAGTTCTCTCTCACTCTTTTTCTTCTACGTTGGTTACATACAATCCAAATAAGAAAAAGATAATCACCATTTTTAATTATTTGAAATTCAAATAATAGATATGAGAAGTTAGAAGGGGATTGGGGTTGGTTTTCACTTGAAAACCACTCCCTCCCTTCTCTCTTTGAATTTCAAACATGTAGGAGAATGGGTTAGGGTCAAACCCGCATGGGCGACCCGATCCGATACCCATTTCTTATATCTCTCACTCGCACATGAGGGTTAGACCTACATTTAACTCAACCACTTTCATATACCATCAATTTCATACAAACAAATGAATCGTGTGATCAACGAGTACATCGAGAGCTCATAGCTAAACACTGGTTAAGGATATGTAGCAGCTCAAGATCTAATATAATAATGAGGACATCAAGTCTCGCTATATCCCAGACCTCTTTTGCTACACACAGAGTCAACGTACCTCTTATCCCTTTATTAATATAAACAAAAGCATACTTGACTCAACTCAATTATGCATTCATAATTATGTTTTAGAATACTAAGTTAAAAACATAACTGGCCAGTCTATGAATACAAAGTAATGTGTCAACTTTAAGATAGTCTTCCTTTCACACTACTATTTATCCACTTTACATTAGCTACTTTCCTATGCATAAACCGCAAAACTGAATCAATCATAGTTTTTTGGTAACACGCTAAAGTAGCATCACTAAAATAAAGTTTCAAGAAATAGATAAAAGTCTTAAGGGTATTTAATGATGTTAATCACAAATCTCTGGGTCTCACACTATGAAGTATAGAGGGATTCATCAAATTCATTACCCATAGGGTCACAAATGCACACGTGGTATGGAAACACGTGCTACGATATCTTTTCTATTCAAATAGAAGCGTATGTCTTATTTCAAAAATTAATGTATTGTACAGGTCTTAGTCCAAGTGTGTCTCGACACTTGACTTGATTCTCTCTCTTCTTGTCCTCCAAAGAAAAATCACACGATCAAGAAAAAATCACACCTGGCTTCTAAACAAGTGTAATGGATTGTGGGAAATCCATTTCGATTATTTAAAGAGATAAATATATAAAAGATAATCTCATCTTAGTTTCCTACTAAAACAGCTTATCTATGTTAATTAACCAAAATTAACATTGTCTCATCTCTACATATCACATGGATATTAGAGACGATTGCTCATGTGAGAGAGCCAATCTTCCAAACTTGTCCGACATACTTTTCAATCAAAACATAAGAATTCATAAATGCAAACAAATGCAAATGTCATATAAAGTTGAATTTCGTAATCCAAGAGATTTTATATGTTTCAGAAATACATCTCTAGGTATTGGTTTCATGAACGGATCAGCTACCATTAAATACGTAGGTAAATACTTCAATGTCACCTCTCTCTTTTCAACAATGTCTCGAATAAAGTTGAATTTCGTATCAATGTGTTTGGTTCTCCCATGATATTTGGGATCTTTCGTATAAGCGACAGTTGATTGACTATCACAATAAATTGTCATAGCTCCCACTGTATGGCTTACAATCCCCAAATGTTCTAAAAGTCGTTTTAACCAAACACACTCCTGAACTGCAGAAACACAAGCTACAAACTATTCTTCCATTGTAGATAGTGATACACACGTTTGTTTCTTGCTTCTCCAAGAGACGGCACTATTATTTAGCAAGAAAACATAACCTGAGGTGAACTTACGTTCATCTAAATCACCACCCCAATCAGCATTTATGTATCCGCTCAATAACAAGTTATTTCCTTGATAACAAAGGGAATAATTCGCAGTTCCTTTTAGATATCTCAAAATCCTCTTTACAGCTGTCTAGTGACTTTTTCCTGAATTTGATTGATACCTTCTCACCAAACCCATGGCATAGTAGATGTTAGGCCATGTACACATTATAGCGTACATTAGACTCCCAACAGCACTAGAATAAGGTACTTTTGACATCTCTTCTTTCTCTTCGGGTGATTTAGGGCACATTCTAGGCTTAAACTTTCGCATTTAGCCACATGAGTATCAATGGGTTTGCAGTTATCCATTATGAATCGTTCCAGAATCTTTTTAATATAAGATTTTTGAGACATCGCTAACAATTTCTTAGAACGATCTCTATGGATCTTAACACCCAGTATGTAATCTGCTTCACCCATTCCTTCATCTCAAAATTAGATAATAACCAATCTTTGATGCTTAGGACATACTCCATATTGTTTCCGGCTAATAATATGTTATCGATATGTAGAGATAGAATTACAAATTTATTATTGGACTTCTTCACATAAACGCAATGGTTTTTGTCTATCATTATGAAATCGTTAGAGATTATAGATCTGTGAAATCTCAAATACCATTACCTCGAAAACTGTTTGAGGCCATAAATTGATCTTGTCAATTTACAAACTTTATTTTCTTGGCTTTCAACTATGAAACCTACAGGTTGTTCCATGTAGATTTCTTCTTCAAGTTTCCCATTGAGGAAAGAAGTCTTTACGTCTATTTGGTGTAATTCTAAATCCAAATTAGACACTATAGCTAATAACAAGCGAATAGAGGCAAATCTCACTACTGGTGAAAATGTTTCATCATAGTCAATACCCTCCTGTTGAGTATAACCTTTTGCCACCAATCGAGTTTTATACCTCTCAATTGATCCATCAGCCCTCCATTTAATCTTGAGAACCCATTTGCTCCCAATAACTTTGTGCCCACGTGGAAGATCAACCAGTTCCCAAACATGGTTGGATTTCATCAAATCCATTTCTTCCTCCATTGCTTTCATCCACTCTTCCTTTGCAGGACAAGATAGAGCCTTATTCAGGTCTTTAGGCTCACACACATCCCACGGAGAAATGATAAAGGTATGCCTTTCAATCTCATAATAACGTTTCGGCATACCTTTTCTAGCACTTTTCCGAATCGATGATTCGGGTAGGTCATTAGAACTTGAGTCTCTCCCACTAGGATCAACTTGGAATTCAATCTATTGCGGCTCCAATGACCCATCAGGTATAGCTCTATCGTCTGAATTATTTAATTCAAACAAAGGTTCCCCTGATGCTATATCTCTTTTACTAGGAAAATCATTCTCTAAAAAAGTTACATTTCGTGATTCAATTTCAGTTACAATACCATCTTCCCATTCACCGATGAATACATGATCTTTTGACTGATCAGAATATCTAATAAAGATATATTTTTTCCCCAGAAACCAAGCTTTCCAAATTTATTGGAAGGATCATGAACATATGCTGTTGATCCCCAAGGTTTAAGACCAGTCAGAGTTAGTTTCCTACCGGTCCAAAGTTCATACGGTGTTGTGGGTACTGTTTTTGAAGGCACTCTATTCAAGATACAGGTCGCAGTTAACAATGCATCTCCCCAAAAGGAACTTGGCAAGTTAGCCCGCGCCATCACAGATCTCGTCATATCCAACAACGTCCTATTCCTCCTCTCAGCAACACGATTCTGTTGAGGTGTGTGGGGAATAGTCAATTGTCTAATTATTCCCTTTTCATTACATAGATCCTTGAACTGATCCGATAGATATTCACGCCCTCAATCTGTCCTTAAGGCTTTAATCATTTTATCTATTTGATTCTCCACTTTATTCATATAACGTCGAAAGCACTCAAGCGCTTTAGACTTGTGAGCAATCAAATAGACATGATCAAAACGCGTGAAATCATCGATAAAAGTAATGAAATATGACGCTCCATACCTAGCCTTCACATTCATTGGACCACAAATGTCGGAGTGAACCAATTGCAATGGAAGCACAGCCCTCACGGCTTTTCTAAATGGTTTTCGAGTTATCTTCCTGGCAAGACAATGTTCACAAGTTAGTAAATCAACTTTGGTAAGCGAACCCAATAGTTCTACTCTCACAAGTCGATTCATCCTGTCTTGGCCTATGTGACCAAGTCTAGCATACCATACTTTCTCATTTACATTAGCATCACTAGAAGAACAAACATTTAATGATGCATAACGATCTATATAGCAGTTAAACATTCGTTTGTCACAATCCGAGATTAAAAAGTCATCAAAGAGATCCAGATCCATAGTACACACCTGTAACACCGACTCTGCGGTGTCGTATTTTTGTAATCCCATTCTTAAATTTAATAAAATATTCCCTAGTTTATATATATATGGAATAATATTTAATTTTATTGATTTTCGATTTTGACGTTTTTAATTTAAATTTTTGGTATATTTACAATATCGTTCCTGCGATTCATAATGTAAAGTGAGTAAAATATATATATATTTATTTCCTTTATTAATTAAATTACTTATTTACTCATTTATTTATTTATAAATCTATTTTTATAAAAATATACATATATATTAATAAATAATAATAATAATAATAATAATAATAATAATAATAATAATAATAAATTTAATAATAAAAAAAAAAATTCGAATTAGGGCTAATAGCCCTAATTCCTCTCCTCTCTCTCGCTCTACTCTCTCTCCCTCACCCGCCTCTTCGCCTCCCCGCTCGCCCTCTCCGCCTCCAGCCTTCACCGCCATTGCAACCACCCACCGCTGCCGTGTGCCACCACCTATTCCCTCTCACTCTCCCTTCGGTTCTCTCTCTATCTCTCTCCTTCTCTCTCTCGGCTTCTCTCTCACCCGCGAGTCTCTCTCTCTCCCTCTCGCGGTTCTCCACCACCGCTAGTCGCCACCGTCGCCACCACCCATGACCAGCCGATCATCTCTCTGCCTCCCTCTCTATCTCTATTTCTCTCTTTCAGTTTTGATCTCTCTCTATCCATCGCGATTCTGCTCTCTCTCTCTATTCCTCTCTCGCGATTCTTCTCCTCCACCATGTACACCCACTTGCTCCGTCGTACTCCGCCTCTCGTCACCACCACACATGGCCGCTCGCCGTCTGTCTCTTGCTTTCCTCTCCATTTCGCTATCTCTCTCACTCTCGGTTTTCTCTCTTCGTCAATCTCTCTATGTCTCTCACTGTTCTCTCTCAGTCTATCTCTCAGTCTCCCTCTGTCTCTCCCCTCTGTTCCTTCTCTCTGCAGACTCTGTTGCAAAGTCTGTCTAAGACCTTTGAAAAACCCTAGGCTGGCTACGATTTCCCCACTGCGCAGGTAAGGGTGAGATTTTGAATTCGGTAGCTTTAGGGTTTTGGTTCTTTCGTAATTTAAGCGTAAATTTCTGAACCTTGCTTCGAATTTAAAGTATTGCAGATTCTGGACTGAGTAGAACAAAGCTTGGACCACAGGATTTTGAACTGCGAAGACCCTAGGTGAGGATTCCTAACTCACTCGATTTATTTGGATGAATTTAGGATAAATTAGAGTAAGAATGTATTGTATATGTTAGGATGTATATTAGATTAGATTTGAATGCGTTATCTGACATTATACGTAATTGTTTAGGTTAAATAGAGG
Source organism: Dillenia turbinata (assembly GCA_037126225.1). NCBI lineage: Eukaryota > Viridiplantae > Streptophyta > Magnoliopsida > Dilleniales > Dilleniaceae > Dillenia > Dillenia turbinata. The sequence goes on from JBAMMX010000017.1 coordinate 6,897,841, forward strand.
ATTTTATACGAATTGGGCTATTCTAAATGATAGAATCATGTTGAGTTAATTAGAATAATTTCTCTCAGAATTTAATTTGACGAATGCATGAAAACAGTCAAAATTTGGGAATTTAGCCTAAGGATTGATGCGTTGTTTTACATTATAGTTGGTGTTGCATATAGGTAATTCAAATACAATCTCTATATTATAAAAATAGGTTTCAATACCTTTAAAATGAGATATAGTTTGAAGAAAGCGGATGAGAATTGAAAAGTGTATGAATTTTCAAAGATTTTTCTAACTTGTAGGGAATTTATGTATTTAGACTTGTTTTCGATTTTGAACGATTTTAGGTTTGAATTTAGCTTATTTTGATTTGGTTATTTACTTATAGATGGAATGAAAATTGATGACATTGGAGTATATTTATAAACTGAGGAATTAAGATTTGTACAAACTTAGGAAAATGACAAACCTTGAAAATAGTTGGTAAATTGATGACAATTGTGATGATTTGATTAGGTTGATCTCTTTGGAGATTCGAAGAGTCGATTTGGTTTGATTTTGGAAATAGGGAGTGACTACCCTCCCTAGAATGTGAGTGAGACTCTAATCTCTTGCATGAAATAATGAAAATCTGATTTTACCTTATTTTTAAACAAAACATGCTTTGATATGCGTTGATTCGACGTGTGATATTAAATCTCAAATCTGTTTTGTGATTATTGGAGTGTCTTAAACTTATGTTTTCCATGACTATGCATCCATGTTTGAAATGAAACAAAATTGTGCCATTACTTGAAAATTTGATAAGTTTCCTTTTCTACCGTTACATTGGTATACTGATTTGAAATGATTTGATGAATGTATTGGCACATGGATTTGAAATGTTTTAAGATCTGTGAGGGCACTGGGATGCCCACTTATGATGATATGATTCTTACCTCTGGGACGTTGTGCCCTTGTGATACTATGATGATGACATTGATGATTCTGTAGCTACGAAGGGCGTTTGTAGAGGCATGGGTTGCCCGGATACGCTTTGGCCAGAGGTATCTGCAAACATCATGATTGCGATATGTATGGGCCCGATTGAACCATGTATTGGGGAGGTTGTCAGCATAGGCGGTCTAGCACCGGGAGTTGCTTGTACATGATTGTGATGTTCCGTATGGGCCCGGTTGAACCATGTATTAGGGAGGTCCGTCAGTATAGGCGGTCTAGCACCGGGAGTTGCTTGTATATGATTGTGATGTTCCGTATGGGCCCAGTTGAACCATGTATTGGGGAGGTCCGTTAGAATAGGCGGTCTAGCACTAGGAGTTGCTTGTACGTGCCAACGTCAGGGTAGAGAGCTACTTTTGAAACACTTTGCATATTAAAACCCCCGATGCACCTGTCCTTGGTCATGGTTGACCTTTGCCAGGATCCTTTCGACTTGCTCTATGATCTACTTGATTTTAAATGGATGCATATATGTATGATATCGTGTGAATGATTAAATGAGTCAATTTTATTCGAAAATATCATGATTTACTACGAAATTTGAATTATTGGTTACGAATGATATTGACACTCCAATGTTCACCTACACTATTAGTACTTGAGATTAATCCCCTCACTCACTGAGTATCCTCCCATAGATACTCACCCCTCTTCTTTCCTCCCTTAGACAGGATCATTGTGTTAGAGCGACGTCTCAGACTCTAGAGGTTTCGGTTGATTATTAGCGGGTTTGGTTATTCTGGACAATGAGGTTTTAAGTTTAAGATGAAACTTGAATTACGTATTATATTTTCGACCCTGCGAGGTCTTGTTGAGGTCCGTAGTTGGCCGTGTACTTATTTTGGGATGACTGTATAATTTATGTATGTTTATTTGCGAAACTCTCATATTTCATTTGCATTGAGGCAATTGTACGTATTTGAATGTTACTTGGGAAAAAGTATTGTATATTATGTAAAATTTTAGATCCGCTCGGTGTAGCGACTGCTCATGCTCTAGTTGGGCATGACAGTAGAGGTCTGTGGCTAGGATTGCTGATAATTTATTTAGCCTTGCATTGTTCTGGATGTCGATTGTAGGATTGGTTGATTTTGGAGAGGACGTGATGACCATTTGTTTATTTTACAGGATGAATGTTGATATATAGATGAAATTGTACATGGGAGACCTCCGATTTATGGGGAGGTTCTGCCCAATTTTCTGTAAAAATACAGTCGACATTCAGGATAACAGACGGCTGTTCACGATCCCGGTTCGGGGCGTGACAACACCATTGTAATAGATACAAACCCCATTTTTAGAAAAGTTCAAGTCATAGCCTAGCCTAAGAAGAACACTAACAGAAACTAAGTTTCGTCGAATCTCCGGTGCAAAAAGAACATCGTGCAAGATTAGGGTTTGGCCATTTCGTAGCTCAAGCTTACAAGTGTCAATCCCTCTAACCTCGACTCTCATATTGTTCCCCACGTTTATATATCTTGTACCACGAGGAATTCGATGAAAATCCACGAATGCTTCCCGGTCTTTTGTCACATGGTTTGTTGCTCCTAAGTCTATATTCCACACAGGATAAGATTCAGAAAGTAAAACAGTACTATAGACATTTACAATAGACACAGAAGCATCATGAGGTGCTACCTTTTTCGGCTCGGGGCATTCTCAAGCGAAATGACCAAGAGTTTTGTAATTGTAGCACTTCATCTTACTCTTGTCCTTTCTTTTCCAAAACCGCTTATGCTTGTTCTTGTGATTTAGAATTGTTCTTCTTAAACCCTCCGTCATTATCTTTCCCTTTCTTACCTTTGTTTTTGTTCCTTTTTCGCTTAAAACCCGAAACTTTCTGGGAACTACACTCAGCTACAAAGGCATTAGAAATCGATCTCGCAGCACCAAGCCGCTCATCCTCGAGTTCTACGTGGCGAGCAACATCAGAGAAAGTCTTGATGCTATCATTGTGAGTCAGATTCACTTTCAGATGCTTCCACTAGTCTGGAAGGGATCGAATCAAGGCCTGAACTTGTTGTTCATCAGAGAAAATATGACTAGCCGTTTCCAATCCCCTTATCATGTTTGACATAGTTCGCAGATGCTGTTTGATACTATCATCAGTTTTCTTTTTGTACGTGTCAAACTTAATTATCAACTGCCTCAGACGGGTCATACTGGTACCTCCATACTTCTCTTTGAGGTATACCCATATATCATGAGCAGTAGGGAATTGCTTACATTCACGTATGAGATCATCAACTACAGAACTAACTAGGATGCCACGTGCAGTGAAATTTTTCTTCTTCCATTCCAGGTAAGCTTCTTGATCTCTTCTCTGTTGAGCAGTGTTTCCAATTCCAGGGTCTTGTATGATATGGTTAATGCCCTCTAAGACATCTTACTCTTTCAGCACATACCATATCTTATGGCGCCAAATGTCATAATTGTCATCATTAAACTTATCACTTTTATTTAAATCTGCTATTATTGATTTCGATGCCATGGTCTGGGTTTTCAGAGAGAGGTAATTGTAAGTATTCATGCTCATTCAATCATACAATTTTGTACTAAAAATCCAAGAAATTTATGATAAACAAACATAAGGTATAGACTCGAAAGATCACTAAGTTCCCAATCATCATCTATCATCCAAATGTTTGATTATCATAAATTTGATTTCAAAGTGACAAAATCCTTTTAATTCTTAGGTGAGAATTACTTAAATTCTATCAACCTAAAAACTCCCAAGAATTACTTAAATTCTATCAACCTAAAAACTCCCACTAAAATCATGCAAATTTGGAACATATCTCTTCACATGCTCGCATAAATATACAAATATGAACATTCTTTATATATATTCAAAGTGAGAAACATTATATTACACGTTCATGGCATTGTTCTCAACATCATCATAGAAAGGAGCAAAGAAAGAAAGGAAAAATATATAATCACTTTTCTTTTTTCTTTTCTTTCTTATTTTCCATATATATGCGAGTAACCATATTTATCATCCTAACTTAAAGCCTATCTCTCGGAGTGAATCTCTTAACAGCTTGTGGTGTAGAGCTATTAATCTTTAGAGACAATGCCTTTTTCATTTTAATCTTTATCTCCCAGCTCTCCACATCCTAAGCAATTTTAGTTTGAAATCCTTGAGGTAGAGCCACTTCTTTTCCTCTATTATTTTGTCAGTCATACCAACTAAATTATCAGGGAGGGAATTCCCTGTAATATTAATCTCGGCTTCGTTGCCTCCGAACCAGTGACCCAAACATCGAAATTCATAACGTTTTTGACTCATAACCCATAGATGTTGTGTAACACCGACACTATGGTGTTTGAATATTAATTCTATTTTTGAATTTAATAAAATGATCCTCAATTTATATATATATAGAAAATATTTAATTTTATTGATTTTCAATTTTGGAGTTTTTAAATTTAATTTTTGGAATATTTTAAATACCGTTTCTAGGATTTGTAAAATGAAGTTAGTATAAAAATATATATATATGTAAATAATTATTTATTTATTAATTTATTTATTTACTCAATTAACTATTTATAAAATCTATTTATATAAAAATATATATATAAATAATAATAATAATAATAATAGTAAAAAATAAAAAATAAAAAAATCGAAATTAGGGCATAAAGCCCTAATTTCTCTCTCTCTTCCCCTCTTTCTCTCCCTCGCTGCCGTTTCATCTCCTCCTCCGCCGCGCCGCCGCTGCTATCCGCCGCGAATCGACGCCACCGCAGCAACCACCACCCTCGCCTCTCCCTCACCGTCAGTCTATCTCTCTCATTCTCTCTCTCGGCTTCTCTCTCGGTCTCTCTCCCTTTCGCGATTCACTCTCCCTCACCCTCGATTTCGCACCGCCGCGACTCGGCGCAACCACCGCCACCCGCAGCCACCGCGACCGCCGCGGGTCGCCATCCCTCAGTCTCCTTCAGTCTCTCTCGCTCTGTCCCTCTCTATTTCGCTCTCTCACTCACTGTCTCTCAGTCTCCCTATCTCTCCCCCTACGCGCGCGTCGCGCGCAACAGTTCCTTGCGCGCGCGACTGCTCACGCGACTGCCCCCCCTCCTGCGCGCGTGCCAGTGTGCGGCTGTCCTGCACGGCCTACTGCAGCGCACTCCAGCGCGCGATAGCCTCTTCCTGCGCGCGGCTGCTGTGCTGCCTCCCTGCTCACGCACCTTCTGCCACCTGTGGAAGCCCCAGCTGAAAGCCCTAAGTCAACCGTGCTGTGTTCACTGCATAGGTAAGATCAAACCCTAACCCTAATTCTAGGGTTTCAAACTTAGGAAATTTGGTTTAGATTACTAAAATTACCTTAAATTGGAAGTTTTCCAGGTCTGAAAGCGCATTGAGGAGACGATTTGGCGAAGGTTACGAACTATGAGAACAACCCTAGGTAAGGGATCCTCAATCCCTTAAATAATTTAAATCGATTTTGTTGAATTTAGGTAGAAAGTATATAGCCATATATCCTGAAATGTATTGGACGCGAAAGAAATATGTTTCCCCTAAGGGTTTGTATGAAATTGTTAGAGTTAGGTCTAGGAGTTGATGTAAACTGGACTGCGAAGCATGTTAGAAATGTCATAGGTAGCATTAGAGTTTTATTTGATCGATTTGTGTATTTGTCCTTGGGGTATGAATTGGAATTGATGGGAATTAAATTAAAATTATGTAAATTGGGAGAAAATTGGTAAAAATCGAGGTATATTGTAAATTTAAAGTCGTTGGTGATTGAAATGATCATAGGTTGATGAAATGAAAGTTTAGGGAAGTAATTGTGCAAATTTAAGCTCTTTTAAATAGAAGGGAAATTTGGAAACCCTTTAATAGGGCTTTAATTGATGATTATCCGTATTGATTGGTTTAGGTTGACCTTTGGAGACTCAAGGGGAGTCCTTTTGATTTGATTTCAGAAACAGGGAGTGGATACCCTCCCTAGAGGTGAGTGGGACCCTAATCTCTTGCATGAAATAGTGAAAATTTGATTTTACCGTGTTTTTAAACAAAACATGTTTTGATATGCATCGATTCGATGTGTGGTATTTAATCTCAAATCTGTTTTGTGATTATTTGAGTATCTTAAACTTATGTTTTCCATGACTATGCATCCATGTTTGAAATGAAACAAAATTGTGCCATTACTTGAAAATTTGATAAGTTTCCTTTTCTACCATTGCATCGGTTGCTGATTTGAAATGATTTTGATGAAATGTATTGGCACACGTCTTTGAAATGTTTTAAGATCTATGAGGGCACTGGGATGCCCACTTGTGATACTATGATGATGACTTGATTGATTCCGTAGCTACGAAGGGCGTTTGTAAAGGCACGAGTTGCCCGGATATGCTTTGGCCAGAGGTATCCGCAAACGTCGTGATTGTGATATGTACGGGCCCGGTTGAACCGAAAGGGGAGGTCCGTCAGAATAGGCGGTCTAGCACCGGGAGTTGCTTGTACATGATTGTGATGTTCCGTATGGGCCCAGTTGAACCGAAAGGTGAGGACCGTCAGAATAGGTGGTCTAGCACTGAGAGTTGCTTGTACGAGCCAACATCGGGGTAAAGAGTATCTTTTGAAACACTTTGCATATTAAAACCCCCGATGCGCCTGTCCTTGGTCACGGTTGACCTTTGCCAGGATCATTTTCGGCTTGCTCTATGATATACTTGATTTTTAAATGGATGCATATATGTGTGATATCGTGTGAATGATTTAAAAGAGTTCATTTTATCAAACATATCATGATTTATTGCAAAAACTTGAATTATTGTTTACGAATGATATTATTTGATACTCCAATTTTCACCTATACTATTAGTACTTAAGATTATCCCCTCACTCACTGAGTATTCTTCCCCGAGTACTCACCCCTCCTCTTTCCCTCCCCAGATAGGATTTTTGTGCTGGAGCAACATTTCAGAGTACAGAGTTTGGGTGTGCTTGGTGTTCAAAAAGGTGAGATTTTAAGTTTAAATTGAAAGATAAATTATGTATTTTATTTCGACCTTGCGAGGTCTTGTTGTGGTCCGTAGTTGGCCGTGTACTTAATTTTGTAGTGTAAGTGAAGGTTGTAGATCTTTTGTTGTTAGGAAGAACCTTCAAAGTTCTCTCTCACTCTTTTTCTTCTACATTGGTTACATACAATCCAAGTAAGAAAAAGATAACTATCCTTTTAATTATTTGAAATTCAAATAATAGACATGGGAAGTTATAAGGGGAGTGGGGTTGGTTTTCACTTGAAAACCACTCCCTCCCTTCTCTCTTTGAATTTCAAACATGTAGGAGAATGGGTTAAGGTCAAACCCGTATGGGAAGTTATAAGGAAGAACCTTCAAAGTTCTCTCTCACTCTTTTTCTTCTACATTGGTTACATACAATCCAAGTAAGAAAAAGATAACCATCCTTTTTAATTATTTGAAATTCAAATAATAGACATGGGAAGTTATAAGGGGAGTGGGGTTGGTTTTCACTTGAAAACCACTCTCTCCCTTCTCTCTTTGAATTTTTTTTCGTGCCTAAATTCGTAGCTAATTTGCAACGAATTCTATTTCTGTCGTTAAATTCGTGGGTAAATAGCAACGAATTTTTTTCGTAGCTAAAGTCCGTGGCTAAAATCATGTTTTTTTGTAGTGTAAGTGAAGGTTGTAGATCTTTTGTTGTTAGGAAGAACCTTCAAAGTTCTCTCTCACTCTTTTTCTTCTACATTGGTTACATACAATCCAAGTAAGAAAAAGATAACCATCATTTTTAATTATTTGAAATTCAAATAATAGATATGGGAAGTTATAAGGGGAGTGGGGTTGGTTTTCACTTGAAAACCACTCCCTCCCTTCTCTCTTTGAATTTCAAACATGTAGGAGAATGGGTTAAGGTCAAACCCGTATGGGCGACCCGACCCGGTACCCATCTCTTATACAACCCAATCCGGCCTCAACCCAACTCTAAAAATTAAGATTGAACACTACCAGACCCAACTCTAAAAATTGGGAGGGCTTCTTCTTGAAGTCCTTTGAAATCAAGGAGAAGGTTCAAAAGTACCGAGGGATACCCATTTCAAGACAAACACTTATTTTCAACAAGGTTCTTCAAGATGAGTAAGATGTTGGTACTTGTGAACTCCTCCAAGATTCAAGAGTGCAAATCATCATTTCGCAAGAACCGAAAAAATCAATCTTGTCAGGCTTGAAGAAGCTCCACCCATCAAGAGAATTGAGCTCCTCTTCCCCTAATACGGGAGAGATAAAAGAAAAACAATAGGGTTTGAAAAGAGAAAACTCTAAACTCTCAAAAGAGAAATATCACTCTCCAAAGAAAAATATTATTATTCATGAATACCAAAACAATGAAACACTATAGGTATTTATAGGGAATACAAACCCCATAAATTAGGAAATTATAAAAATAAAGAAACTAAAGAAATAAAGAAACTATAAAAGGAAAGTAAAATTAGAAAACTAGGAAAACTAAGGAAAACTAAGAAACTTTAAATATTAGGAAATTATAAAAAAAATTAGAAACCAACTAAATTAATGGATCCCTTTCCTTTTTCTTGAGCCAACTGAATAATTATTGAAAATTTGTCCCATATCAGTCCCTCCTTCCCGAAAAGATCTTGCCCTCGAGTGATACTTTCGATGACTTATAACCATATTCTCAGTTCTCTCCTTTAGTTTTCTTGTCCAAAAACATACACTAAGCATGACAGATATTAAAACAACTGCGGTTGCAAGTTCACTTAATTTTAAAAAAATTGAATCCCTAATAAATTTAAGAAAATCTAGACTCTTTTGGAACTTTGAAAGAGTGACATCCTCAACATCGGTATAAATCCAATTTTGTGCCTTCACTAACCCATCATTTAAATCAGTTTCATCAGATTTTTCGATGAGTGATTGTTTTTCCTGGCCGATCAAAACCTTTCGCAACACTTTGAATGGATCAAACTTGTCTTCAATAGTATATATTTATCCTTTCAAATTGTTCTTTAACTCCATAGTTCTCTCTCTCTATATCCTTTTTATTCTGTACTTCTGGTATGCCTTTTGTTTCAACAAAGAAATCATCTGAAATAGGTATTCCTGGAACCACCGTCTTCTCGGCTATCGCCAGAGTCTGCACATCTTCACTTGAAAATTCATTCTCGTTGGTTTGAACCCTATGAGATTGTTGTGGTAATATAGAATTGACGTGTGGACCCTGAGCGATTCTCCTAGTGCCAACTTCAATTCCTTTATTGCCCTGGTTTGATCACAATGTCTGCAATTCCATTTCTACCCGTTCTATTCAACGCTCTATTCGAACAGACAGAATTTGAAAATGCAGTTTTTATGGCTCGCAACTCTCTGAACACGTCAGAAAGAGTAATATCTTCACCAGCTTGGTTAGCCATCACAAGGGAAAGCCTTGGCTCTGATACCATCTAACGCTGGAGAGATAAAAGAAAAACAACAGGGTTTGAAAAGAGAAAACCCTAAACTCTCAAAAGAGAAATATCACTATCCAAAGAAAAATATTATTATTCATGAATACCAAAACAATAAAACACTATAGGTATTTATAGGGAATGCAAACCCCATAAATTAGGAAATTATAAAAAGAAAGAAACTAAAGAAATAAAGAAACTAGAAAAATTAGGAAACTAAAATTAGAAAACTAGGAAAACTAAGAAAAACTAAGAAACTTTAAATATTAGGAAATTATAAAAAAATAGAAACTAACTAAATTAATGGATCTCTTTTCTTTTTCTTGAGTCAATTGAATAATTATTGAAAATTTGTCTCACATCATATATGGAGCACTCAAGCATTCCTATGTCCCTGGAAGTTGATGTTAGTGACACTATAGGAACGTTGAAGGAAAGAATACAGTCTATTCTAGTGAATAGGCTAGTGCTCAGCTTTTTAGGAAATGAATTGAACAATCGTAGCTTCATTCATGAATGCGGTTTTACATCATCAGTCACATATTGAAGTAGGCATTAGGACTTCCCCGCCTGCTGCTGCTTCAACAGCCTCCGGAGGCAATGCAGGTTCAAAGAAGTTGAAGCTCTTTGTTCTGTCAAGACGTGGAACCAAAAAGATTCCTGTGGAGGTTAATGCTTCTGACAACGTGGGAGAGCTTAGGAAACAATTGTCAATCTTGTAGGAAAAGCTGCATTTTAACCTTCTTAGTGATGGGTATTTTTTTAATCCACAAACAGAGTGTGATGGATGACGAGTGATCTTTCCGCCGGCACCATATGAATCAAGGTAATACTATTGAGATCTTTAATGGGTGGGTGAGGATCATAAAGGATATCTTTCTTCTTATTCTTTTTTTCTCATAATTTTTTTTGGGCGAAACTTGACTCAACAGTTGAAGGTCACGGGTTTAAGGCGTAGAAAGAGCCTGTTTGTGAAATTATAAGGGGAGGGCTAATTATAAGGGGAGGGCTACGTATATATACGCTCTCTCTCAAAACCGACCCTAATTATTAAGATTAAAGTTATTGATATAATGAATATATTGTTCGGTGATCTTCCTAGTTTGCTTGAGAAATCAATTTTGGTATAGGTTTAATAAACTTGTTATATCATCTCCATTAATCCCAGATAGAACTGTATTGTGAGTGTATCTGATTCATGGGAGGCCATCATCATTTCCTTGGAATCCCTGATAACACCCACAAGGTCTTTATTAGTAGCTGTCCATACATTTTCTTTTTCTTTTCTTTCATTCATGTGATTTGGACCAGGGCACCATGAAGATCTGGTGCCTGGTAGGCGTCCGCTTGGCTTTGAACTGGGGTTTTGTATTTTTATCAACCCATTTCAATAAATGTATAATGCCCCGTTTGTTGTCTTGGGCAGAAACTTGGCAACTTTGTAATGAATTTTTAATACAGATTTTTTTTTAATAAATTATCGATATCTGTTAATCACGTTGGATTCGACTAAATTTTTTTTTGAAATGGATTGGGTCAAGCAAAACTCTCACACGCCTATTTTTTTTACACACAAAATTTGAATTTCAGATCTTATTTAATAGATACCAATATCTAACTAGTGAATTAACTATTGATCATGATAATGTTAACTCAAGTGAATTAAATTGTTTAAATATTTTACCTTTTTTTGTCTGGTCAATGCGGTCATACTCCTCTAAGAAGAATTTAACACTACAAAGTATATAAATTTTTAATTATTATTCTTTTTATTTAATTCAAAAAAATTTTAAAATCATATGTAAATTATAAGTAATAAAATAATTTATTATTATATCTAATAAAATAAATCTTATATCATAATATTTTAACGCTACACATCCAACATAACACACGTAATGTCAAATAAAAAGTAACTCGCGAGATAGTTTATTTTTATTTATTTTTATTGTTTTATTTTTATTTTTAATTTTATCTTTGTTTTTGCTTTCAATATTTATTTTTTTTTCTTTTTCTCTCTCTTATATTGAAATCTCAAACGTTGATCTTAAAATCTAATATTAAAGTGTAGTTTATTATTATTGTTATTCTTATATATAACTTATTTTTATTTAACGGACACATTTATATTTACATCCAAGCAAAATGTAGCGTTCATTGCACCTAAAATCTCTTACAAAGTATATAATTTTTTTAAAAAAATATTATACATCTTAATTCAACAAAACAAATTTTTAAGTATCAAATGTATGACTTTTCTGTGATTTAAAATTATCTTCCCTAATTAATGACAGAAGAAAGGGACCAGGAATTTAAGATTAAATGAATTACCTCTTGTCCTTGGTGTCCAATAGTTTAGCAGATTTGGATCAAGGATTGAATCACGTGCTCTGGTCAAGCATGGAATCACAGATTGAAAACCACACAATTGTCACAACCCAAATTCTTAGATGATTTCCTTGCTCAGAGCTCTTCACAAAAAGCCATTTCCGGATGCAAAAATAAAAACCAGAATGCTCTGTTTCTCTCTCTCTCTCTCTCTATCCTTTTCTTATTCTTCACACTTTCTTGTATGTCATTTTCTTTTCCCACCCAGCCACCTATTTATAGGAGTGCAATGAAACTTTTTCAACAAGTTTCAATCCTCTAGCGATAGTCTTCAACAAGCTTCAATCCTCAGGCAATGGTAGAAGGGCGGTGAAGAGAGAGAGTGATCAATTTTAAATTTTCTTGCTCTTGTCGGTGGAGGAGGAAATAGGTTGGATTCCGGATCCGAGTCGACTCATCATAGGCACCTCTTACTCCGATGCTTCCAATATCTCCCACTCACACATGATGGGACGAACCCATCCAAACTTTTTTGAGAGTAAAATCCACGAAATCATCAATTTCATACAAGAAAATGGGTCATGCGACCTACGAGCTGCAACTTGGGAGCCCAAGATATGCACCTGTTAGGGATAACATAGCGGCTATAACTCAGAAAAAATATAGAACATCTTTGTGTGTCGTCGTGCCCCAGACTCATTTTATTACACCATCATAGTATACCCAATCTCTCAAAGGTCATACTTGATCTCAATATTTTATCATGTGTTCACAATTATGTCTCAATTCTCAAAAAAGAAACATAATTGGTTGACTAGTGAATGCATATGAAGGGTGTAATTAAAATAGTATTCCTTTCTGCCCACATGTTACTCAATGATAAACAAACTACTTTCCTAGTATGTCTCGGAAGATCAAATTGAACATGATCATAAGAAACATGCCAAAATAGTAAACATCAGTTTATTATCTTGTAATATTGTCGAAAGTCACATAGGGCACTATTGAAGGAACTCATATACTGAGGAGGCAGAGATTTTCATAAAATAAAACTCACTCACTTTCCTCTTTTGGTTGTCTATAGCACATGTGGTATGAAACACATGCTATAATAGTAAACTCTTTGTATCCCTTGTACAAGAGCGTATGTCTTTTTATCTAATAAAACTACCATACGGATCTTAGCTTAAACGCTATCATGCAAGCGCTTAGCCCAAGACTTCAATAGCTCGCTATCCAAAGCGCTTCATAAAAATTTCACGTCCGGTTTTTAACCAATCTTACATGATTGTGGGTTATCATGTTCAGTTTGTTAATCATATCTCATCCTGACTCATATTAGGGCAACTTTTCTAATATTATACTCATCTTGACTTCACTAGCGCTATTTAGCAATTTACAAGTCAAAAGCATAAATAAGTCTTATCTTAACACCCTATCACAGTGCTTAAGGCGGTCACTTGTATGAGAGAGTTGACTTAATGCTAAGCAACATACTCATTAGTGTTAATAACAAATTAGATGTAAATAACAATCATCATATGTTTCTCATATAAACATGAAATATTTATATCAATGTCTCAATATTTACAACATCTCATTATAATCTACGCAATCCCAGAGTCTTAACATTATATAAGAAAATATCTCTAGGGATTAGCTTAGTAAGAGGATCCGTAACCATCTTATGCGTAGATACATGTTGTAAAATCACTTTCTTTTGTGCTATAATATCCCTAATAAAATGATATTTGGTATCAATATATTTTGTCCTACCATATTACTTAGGATTCTTCATATAGTCTATTGGTGCTTGACTATTACAATTGATCATTATAGGTATTGAGGCATGGTAACTATTCGCAGATTCTCCAAAAATCTTTTAAGCTAAATAGCATTCTGGACAACTGTTGTACATACAACAAATTCAGCCTCTATAGTGGATAATGCTATGTAAGTCTGTTTCTTTCTATTCCAAGATATGACATCATTATTTAATAAGAACACATATCCAGACATGGATTTTCTATCATCTAGGTGATCACTCTAATCTATATCAGTGTAACCTATCAAATATAGATTACTAACCTGATATCATAGAGCATATGTCACGCCCTGAACCGGAATCGTGGACAGTCGCCTGTTGCCCTGGATGCCGATAGTATTTCTACAGAAATTCGGACAGAACCTCCCAATAAATCGGAGGTCTCCCATGTATAATTCAACCTGTTTAAACCTGTATAATTCAAAATCATCCTGAAAATAAAACAAATGGCCATCCTGGCCTCTCCAAAATCTATCAACCACAGCAAATATCCAGAACAACGCCAGGCTAAGTAAATCACCAACAGTCCTAATCACAGACCTCTACCGTCATGCCCAACTAGAGTATGAGCAGCCGCCACATCGAGCGGACCTAAATTTTATATAATATACAATAGTTTCCCAAGTAAAGAGTTTAAATGTTTACAAATGCCTCAATACAAGCAGAATATGAGAGTTTCACAACAATGTCCATAAATATTACAGTCATCCCATAAAAAATGTACACGGTCAACTATGGACCTCAATATCCAGACCACGCAGGGTCTAAATAAAGTGCTAAATTCGTATTTTAAATTTAACTTAAACCTTACCGTCGAGAAGAACCAACCCGCCTAGGATGAACTGAAATCTCTAGACTCTGAAACGTCACTCTAGCACAACGATCCTGTCTGAGGGAGGAAAGAAGAGGGGTGAGTATCTATGGGAGGGTACTCAGCAAGTGAGGGGAAGGATATCGTGCTATCAATATCAAGTGTGAACTTGGAGTGTCAAAGCATGTAATACAATATCGGGTATATGAAAACAACGTGCAGCTTTAAACATATCTCAAGGCACACATCAGAAAATAATATATGCATCCATCCAAGTATCAAATCACATGAGAAGAGCGGCCGAATAAACAACCCTGGCAATGGTCTACCTCGACCAAGGACGGGCGCATTAGAGGTTTTCACAATGCAAATATCAAATAATGGCTCTCTATCCCAATGTTGGCCATAGACTACTCCAACTAGCCTGTAAATAATAATAATAATAATAATAATATATATATAAATAGTCAGCCGTGTATGATGCCCCTGCCCAGTACTAGACAGAGATACAACTCACGTCCTCCCTCGATGAGGGTTCAACCTGGGACAACCATACACACGACAATCTGGTGGATACCTCCGGCCGAAGAGTATCCGAGCACAAGGGGTGCCGCTACCAAACGTCCTTCGTAGCCACGGAACAATATCAAATCAGTCGGGCACGTGGCCCCATGCAACCCAACACCATATCAGCCGGGCATATAGCCCCATGCATCGTATTATAATATCAACTGGGCAAACAACCCAAAAGGTACGTATAAATCCATTCAAATCATGTGCCAATGTAAGTGAAAGCATTAAAACACGTCAATATATCAAAAAGGTGGCACAATATTCAGTTATCAAACTCATGGATGCATATAAATAAAATCAGTAATTAGGACACTCTAATGGTCACAAAAATATGTATATAAATACTTATCAAAATCCAAAAGTTCAATTTTCACACGTATAGAAATCATGTCATTTGAAAATTGGTAAATCATGGTTTATCAATCAATAATAGATGTCGTAGTCCCACTCACAGTATGGGGGAGGGTAGTGCACTCCCCAATAATACCATGAATCGAACCAAACTCAACTCCTCGAGTCTCTAAGAAGTCAACCTAATCAAATAATCACGAATTTCATCAATTTTCCAACTAATTTCAGGGTTTATCATTTTCCTTAAATTCGTACAAACCCTAAACTCTTTAATTTATAAATGTACTCCAATGTAATCAATTTCATTCTATTTATAAATAAATAACGAAATCCAAACACCTAAAACCGTTCAAAATCGAAAACCAATCTCAAATAAATAAATTTTTTACAAAATGGAAAACTCTTTGAAAAATCATACACTTTTCAATTCACATCCGATTTCTTCAACCCATATGTCATTTTCAAGGTATTGAAGTCTAATTTTATAATACGTAAATTGTATCCTGATTTTCTATATACAAAACAAACTATAATATAAAACAACGCATCAATCCTTAAGCTCCAACCCTAAATCCAATTACTTTCATGCATAATTTGAATTAAATTCTAGAGAAACCATTCAAATCAACTCAATTCAATTTCTATTATTCCTTAGCATGTTTCTTCTGTATCAAACAGCTTAATTTTATGAATTATGCATCACTTACTTCACTAATTACATATTAAATATCAGAAAATCGCATCCTATACTAATCTAACATATACATATCTCATTATCCTAGATTTAACCCTAATTTTACTCAATTTATTGAGATGATAAAAAATTTCTCACCTAGAGTTTTTCGGTTTGCAGACCTAGCTTCCGGTCGCCAGTGGACTCAAGCTTGAACCTATAACGATTTTAATTTGCAACAATCATTAGAAATTAAACCTAAATACTCAGGATATTCAAACCCTAGAATCAAAATTGAAAAACCTATGCTTACCTATGCAAGGCTGTGACTTAGGGTTCTCGGAGGCCTATTGGTGACTGCTGCTTTGGGGCTTCAACTAGGGTTGTAGCAGGGCTCTCAACGCATGAACGAAAGAGAGAGCGAGAGCTCTATGAGCTATCGCATGCAGAAGAAAGGGGAGAGGAAGAGACTTTATTCGCACGGGAAAGGGAGAGCAGAGCGAGTGAGATTAGAGAGAGAGAGAGTGAAATAGAGAGGGACAGAGAGATTGTGAGAGACTGTGGTAGAGAGAGGCCGAGAGAGAGACTGTACGAGGTTGAGAGGTGGCGACCCGCTATGGTTCGTGGTGGTCGCGGTGGTCGCTGAAATCGAGGGTGAGGGAGAGAGTGAATCACGAGACCACGAGGGATAGAGAGGGAAAGAGAGCAATAGAGAGTGATACAGAGAAGACCGAGAGAGAGAGAACCGAGGGTGGAAACAGAGATGGAGGTGAAGAGGGAACGGGTGGTGGCCGACCGTGGCGGATGGTGGAGCCGAGTGGGCGGCGGAGCACGGCGGAGGAGATGAGAGATCGAGCGAGAGGGAGACACAGCGGGAGATAGAGAGAGAAATTGCGAAGGAGAAAGAGACAGCGTGGTAGAGAGGAACCGAGAAGGGAAGGAGAGGGAGAGAGTTTATCGGTGGCTCGGTGGTGGTTGGCGGCCGTCTGCGGTGGAAGGGTGAGGTCGCAGTGGCGGCTGGGCGGAGGGAGAAGGTGAAGAGGCGGGGAGAGAGAGAAGAGGGGAAAGAGAGGGAAGGAGAATTAGGGCTTTTTAGCCCTAATTCGATTTCTCTTCTTTTTATTATTATTATTATTATTATTATTATTATTATTATTATTATTATTTAATACATATATATATAACATTTTATAAATGAAGAGAAAAGTAATTGATAAATTAATAATTAAATAAATATTCATATATATATCTTTATACCCATTTTATATTTAAAGTTCAAATTTTTATCAAAACAAAATGTACTTCGAGTCGGAAGCACGAATATTTTAAATATACCTAAAATTCAATTTAAATACCTCAAAATCGAAAATCAATACAATTAAAAATTTCTCTATATATATAAATTAAGAAATATTTTATTAAATTTCATGAATTGGAATATTAGTACGGAAACTGCAGTATCGGTGTTACATTTTCTAACCCCCTAAAAATAAGTTTCGTCCTCGAAACTAAAAGAATGCCTTATCGAAACAAATGGGAAAAGGCTACGAAACGCCTGTGGGTCACTGATACTTGGCCATCATCTGTTGACAAACTAGGGATCAAGTAACGAACTCTCTCTTTATACCAGACCACTGATATTTATCTAGGATAGTTAGGTACATTTTTTGTTCCGCCCGAATGCATAACGTAAAAGGAGGAATGAGTTTCCTCAAAAATCGCTCCGAAGATCTCTGTTGGTATAAATGCAAACCCGCTGTCGATATACTACTAGTCCGTTATCACAGACTTGGAAACTCTCTGTCATCATTTCTACAGATCTATCAAGAATGCCTTGGAGTTCCACATGACTCCGCGAGTATACATCTGTAACCTCCTGCACCACTAGGACCTCATCGATCCTTGATCCCTCCACGGTGGTGTCTATCATGAGTTAGGTACGTCGTGCACCTTCAGCGTATATGTTGCCTGACCTCCATCACCAATACAACGCAGCGAGGTAGCACTCGCCTCTCGCATAAGAATAGTTCGACCCGATGTCAATAAAGATATCAATAAAGACACGAGTGTCAACCCCCGATATTTTCATAACTCCCAATGTTAGAAAATAAAGAGATTAGTTAGTAAATATGGAAGAAAACATATACTCACACACATATATTTACATATATATATATCAAAATGTATGTACAAACCAACATAGCTAAGCCTCTAAGACTTTAACTAGTGATGGTTCTCAAAAGGAAGTACATGGAACCCAAAAGAAAGTACATGGAAGCTCTCTAAACTTGGGGACCAGTGGGAGGAGTACCAATAACTACGTCAAGATCTGCCTGATCGTCCTCCTGCGTCATGGCGTACACACGGGCCTGTGTTCTCTGCTGCTGTCGGGATGATCCTGGCACCGTGTTGCTCCCAACTGCTATCCGTGAACGATGTGACTCGAGTGCGCAGGTGCTCCCTGCTGTCCTCCTCGTGGAACACTCAAGTAGTCCGTAGCTGTCTGACCCCTCAATCACAACTCGGGACAAGCACTTCTGATGTGCCCTGGCTTCCCACACCGGAAGCTTGTAACAGGCGCCCTACATTCTCCAAGAGGGTGGTGTCTACCACATCGGCAGCAATAGGGGTACCACTAAGCTGAAGTCTGAGTAGTGGCACTAGGGGCCAGTGCTCTGAACCCCTGAGATTGTGATCCCTGCTCAGAACGTGCCTGTCTCAGTTGAGAAGGGCCTCCCTGATATCCTAAAGTCCTGCCTGTAACACCGAAAATTCGGTGTTAAAGATATTTTGTAAATGTCTAGATAATTACAAAAGAAAATTTTAAATTTTAAATTTTATTGATTTTTGATTTTGGGGTTTTAAATTGGAATTTTTGGTATATTTAAAAAAATATATATATATATCCGTGTTCCGATTTGAGGTATATTCTATATTGATGATAAATTTAGAGTTTTAAATAAAATGAGGGTATAAATATATATATATATATATATTGATAATTGTTTATTTATTTAATTAATTAATTTGTAAAAAAAAAAACAAGAAGGGGGGAGACGCAGCGTTTCAACTTGAAACACTGCGTCCCCATTTCCCCAATTCGATTAGGGCTTTCAGCCCTAATCGATCTCTCACTCCCGTCCCTCTCTCTCTCTACTCCCTCTCATCTATCGCTTTCTATCAGTCGCTCACAGTGGCTCCTCAACCACCTCACACGGCCACAATCGCTACTTTGTCTCTCTCTCTATCTTCTTTCTCTCGCGTGACAGAGTTCTTCTCTCTCTCTCCCGCGCACGCTGTCGGTTGCCTCTCCCTTGCTCACTTGTGCACGGTGTTCTTTGCCGCTGCAACCCTCTTGTGCGACCGTCGCAGAGCCCCAAATCGATAGGAGCAGTAGGTTTAGGTTACCCTAGGTCGAGACTGCGACTCATCCCCTGTGCAGGTAAGGACTGATTTCTAATCCTAGACCTAAGGTTTCGATTTTTCTAAGTAATTAGGACTAATTATTAAATTTTGCTTCAAATTGGAGGTATTGCAGGTTTCGGATTGAATTGAATGTCGCATGGAATTTAGGGTTTTGGACTGCAGTAAACCCTAGGTGAGGTAAAATATTAACTTATTCGATTTAATTGGATGAATTTAGGATAAATTAGGATAAGAAATGTTGTATATGTGTAGGATGTATGTTAGATTCAATTAGAATGCATTGTCTGATGATTTTATGTAATTATTTAGGTTAATTATAGGATTTTATATGAATTGGACTGTTCCGGAGGATAGAATCGTATTGACTTGATTAGAATAACTTCTCTTAGAGTTTAATTTGACGAATGCATGAAAACAGTCAGAATTTGGGATTTAAGTTAAGGATCAATGCAGTCTTTATCATTTTAAGTTGTCCTGCATATAGGAAATCAAAATACAACTTCTGTATTATGAAAATAGACTTCAATACCTTGAAAATGACATATGGTTTGAGGAAATCGGATGGGAATCGAAAAGTGTATGATTTTTCAAAGATTTTTCCATTTCGTAGGAAATTTATCTATTTTAAGTGTATTTTCGACTTTGATTGGTTTTAGGGTTGAATCAGATTTGATTTTGAATTGATTATTTATTTATAAGTGAAATGCAATCGATGACATTAGAGTATATCCAAAAATTGAGGAATTAAGATTTGTACAAACTTAGGAAAAATGACAAACCCTAAAATAATTAGAAATTTGATTACAAATTATGATGATTTGATTAGGTTGACCTTTTGGAGACTCGAAAGGAGTCATTTGGGGATTGATCGAGGAATTGGGAGTGATCACCCTCCCAAGAGGTGAGTGGATACATGCTTATGATTTTAAGTGAGAAAATGTTTTATACTGATTTTATAAATGTTTCAAATGAGTTTATGAATGTTTTAAAATTGTTTTATGATTGTGGAATGTCCCAAAAGGAGATTTGAATTACCGAATGCATCCATGTGTTATTTGAAAAAAAAAATGATGTGCCATGTTTATTGACTTGCATTGAAAGTGATTGATTTGAACTCGTGTACTGAGAATCTAAATAACTGTTGGCACATTTTGGTATGTGATTTGATGACTGTGAAATGGTGCTGTTGGCACATTGTTGTATATGATTTGATGATTGCGAAATGGTGCTGTGTGCATGGATAATGGCTATAGTCATTCCCTCCACGGAGCGACCCGATGGGGTGACGTGGTTGGGCTGTTATATTGGATGACGAGGTAGCTGTGCTCGAGAGGTGCCTCTGAATTGCTCCCTTCGGACTAGCCTGGTTGCACCCCAGGGGAGGCCTGAGCCAAAGCCAAGGAAGGGGGTATTGTGTATGATTTATTGACATTGATGAGGAATCCCTTGGCGATTTCACCATTGGTCTGGGCCAAACCTTTGGTGGAAAGATTTTGGCAACCCCGTGATTTTGAAAAACAAAAAATGTGATAACTAGATGCATATGATTTAATTATCATGATTTGTTGAGATCTTGTTTACATTGAGATTTATTGATATGACCGTATGATTTTGAGAATGATATTTGACATGTCCACAATCATCACTCATTTATTATCATAACATGATATACACTCACTGAGTATTTCCCAATACTCACCCCTTTCTTTCAAACCTTTCAGAAGAAGTTCAGGTCTGTGACAACAGTTGGAGCTTGTGAAGAGTCATCCGCTAGCTTGTTAGGTATAAGAGCGATGTAAGGTTATTTTAGTTTGATTTGAAATCCATGGAAGAGAGACTTGTTCATTTTCTTTGAAATTTCATTTTGGTAAAAACTTATTGTATAAATGGGACATTTGGACTTTATTCGATTTTTGAAAGGCCGAGATGGCCGGATGTGTGCATGTGATTTGGGTTGGCCGGGTTGGCCTTGTGTGTGTGCTGATTTGAGTTAAATGGACCGATGCGTCCTTTGATTGTTTTTGTTGAGAATTTTGGGTGGCTAGGATGGCCACATCGCTCGTGCATGTACAGGTTCCCTTTTCCCGATGTGTGCTCGTGTGTACAGGGATGGACCGGATGGGTCCTCGCGTGTGTATTATTGTGTTGTTTTTGTAGCCTTGCGGAGTCCCGGTATATGGGGAGGTTCTGCCCGTGTACCGAGACAACACGGCGGCTTTCGCGTTTTCGATCCGAGGATCGGGGCGTGACAGCTTTAGTGGTATCAGAGCCTAGGTTTACGATTTTGATAGTTTGATGGTTTTGAAATATTTTCAGATATTTCCAAATATCCCGAACGTTTTCTAAAGACTTTGAAATGTTTTATTTTTGAAAAAAAAGTTTAGATCTTTTAAAGATCTTCGGAGAATGTACAGAAACTTCCATGGATTTCTTAGGAAATTAGAAACATTCTTTTTAGGGGGTTAAGTATTAGTCTTAACTTAACCCTTTGACTTAATCATAGCTTTTTGTTTTGTAGACTACTATGCCTCCACGAAGGAGAATGAGGAATGTGAATGAGATTCCTCCACCGGAGCACGAGGATGAGTCGTCTTCGCACGCTCTTCCTCCTTCTGTGTCCACACACCCTGCTCCTTCCACCGGGATTCCAACTCCTCCTATTGCCGCACTCCAACAAGCAATGGAGTGGTGGAGTACGTTCGGAGCACAGTACCAAGCTCCGTCAGAATATTCAACCCCTCCACCGGCTCCTTCAGTATCAGCTGCTGTATCTATTACACCAATAGCTCCTCCTCCTCCGGTTGTTACAACAATCGATCGCCCTATTGTGGAGTTGTCTAAATTGATAAAAGAGGCAAGACAACTAGGGTGTGAAACATTTGCAGGTACTTGTGATGCTTCAGTGGCCAAGGAATGGATTGGCCGAATTCAAGAGACTGTCTCTGACATGAGATTAAGTGATGAGATGAAATTATGGTTGGCGGTAAAACTGTTGGATAAAGGTGCAAGGACATAGTGGGAGAATGTGAAGGGTAGAATTCCTGTTCCTCCTACTTGGACAGAATTCCTTAGGGCATTCGAAGAGAAATATTCCACCCGATTCTATCAGGATCAGAAAAGAGAGGAATTCTTCAAATTAGCTCAAGGAAACAAGACGGTATTTGAGTATGAGACAGAGCTGAGAGAACTTGCGACTTATGTTCCGGAATTTATAAATTCCGAGGAGTCCTTGTGTTCAAAGTTTGAGTTGGGACTCAATTTGAATATAAGAAAGAAAATACCTATTACTAAGGGGCATACCTTCGAGGATATTTTGGAGTTGGCGTTGAGAGCCGAAAAGATGGTTATTGAAAGAGGAAAGGTTAGAGAAGACCATGGGAAGAAAAGGAAGTCTAAATTCTCGGCGAGCCAAGGGTCCAAGAAGAATAGGAGCATAAACTTCTCTAGTGGAGTTATAGTTTCAGGATCCGTTGGCTCTCCACAAGGCCAACAAATGCCAAGATTTGACACTCCTACCTCTAGTGCAAAGTCCAGGAGCCAATCAGCGAAGCCAAAGAGAGAACCCTGCCGAAATTGTAAGAAACACCACTTTGGACCATGCCTTGAGCGTTTGAAATGTTTTCATTGCGGGAAAGTGGGGCATTTCAGAAAATCTTGCCCCGAATTGGGTTTAAGTGGATATAGAGGTCCATCGAATGTCTCTATGTCGTCGGCTAGTACCGCCACACAGACTGGTATTGGAAGTAATACCATTGCTGCACCTTTTCAGCGATCCCAATCGAGAACTCAAACAAGAATTTATGCCATGACGAACAAGGAAACTCAAAATGACCCTGACATAGCCACTGGTAAATTCCTTAGAACTTAAACTTGATGATTTAGAGATTTGGATATAAATATTAAGTGATCATGATTGCATGATAATGAATTTAAGGAGAGATGATTTTGATGTCTTGAGATATTCATGGTGTTAGTGATAATTATATACCTTGATTGAAATTGGTAGAACTTGACATTTGAATCTTTTTCCGTAGACATATAGTATTACTCATTGGTGGTCAACTCATTGAGATTTTGAGTTGAGTTGTTTCCAAATTTAGAGATGTTTGGATCAACTCGTTGATAATTTGGTTAACTCTCTTATAGGAGATGTGAATGGACGGCTTTGATGCATATGAGTGGGTTAATTATTTTCAATTATGAATTATAAATTGAGTTTTGAAATGACTTTGCAAATGGATTCGAAATTGATTTATGAAATAAATTTTGAAAGAGGATTAAAATATTTTGTGAGTGTGGTGTGCCTGAAATGAAATTGCAAAATATCCATGACTCATGACTTTGAATATTAAACTATTTGCACTTGTTACATTTGGATACTTATGTGAATTTTGAAGAATAGCTATATCTTATGTTTGAGAGTGTGAATCGATTGATAACTTAAGCTTGAGAACATGGTGCTGGAAAACCAATAATGACTAAGTCTTGCCATGGATCGAGGCCATGGAGGCAGCGTGGCAAAGGCTGGGTAGGAGAGTGATTTTGGATAGACCCGAAAGTTATTGAAAGGAAAATATAAAATTTGTTTATTGAATTGGAGAATATGAGTCATGGAAAATTTGATATGAATTTATGTTATTACAAATGATTTTGGCATTACACGGAAATGAATTTTGATATATGTGTTTGGCACAACCACTTTCACCTTTCATTCATGCTCAATATGCCATGCCGTCTATTCACTAAAAATTTCCATACTTACTCCAGTCCTTCCTAATATTCTTTAGAAGAATTTTAGATTCGAAACATGAATTTTGATTTCTAGCAACGGCTAAAGTCAGATTCTAAAAAGCACAGATATGCATAACTAGTGAAACACGATAGTATTATTAAATGAGACTTACAAAGGTAGGTACCTGTGATGAAAATGATTCGCTTCAGTAGGTCTTTTATTTTGTTTGGTGAATTAATATTACTTTAGAGAGAATGATTGATAGTAGAGAGATTTTGTACGATAATGCATTGAGAAGATCTATATGTATCTAGGATATGTTTTGTTGATTTAATCGTTTTGGTGACGTGGCTTTGTTTAATGAAAGGTTTGTTTGTAACCCTAGGAAAGACTTATTGCTACTCATGTTGGGAGTTCCTTTCATATAATAATGAGCAGTTGGATTCTTAGAAAGAAATTGAAAGGGGTAGATTCAGAATTTTATCACTATTTGTGACTTTTTATTTTAGTAAACTGTTCTTAAAAGACTCAAACATGGAAGAATAGAATCTTGATTTAGTTATGAGAGAGATCCAAGTAATTAGGATTTTATTTTTCCAATTTCTATCAGAATGGAGTCTTTGAGTTAATTAAAGTTGAGTGAAAAGTGGATGAGGTTGATTAAGTGAGTTAAAGTTGAAGGGATCGAATATAGGAAACTGTTACAAGATAGATCCATAAGCAAGGTGAGATTTTTGAGTAATATTTAAGATAGTTCAGATCAAAAGGAATTTGAACTCAAGTAGAGGTTTAAGTTTAGATAGAGCACAAATTTCAAGTCGCATGATTCTATTGAGTTTACTCTCTAGAGAGGTTAGCCAAAATGTATATGGCGGAGATTGTAAGGCACCACAGGATTTCGGTGTCAATTGTACACGATTGTGACTCTCGATTCATATATGGATTTTGGGCATAGGCGTAAGAGATTGCGGAACGGGCAATACCCTATTGTTAAGGTCTAATACGAAAACGAATAGGTGGACGAAGAGATTTGAGAAACCGAAGATACTATGAGAAAGTAATAAACACATCTTCTTAATATATAGTATTCTTTTAAATTTTGAGGACGAAATTTGTTTTTAGGGGGTTAAGAGTTGTAACACCGAAAATTCGGTGTTAAAGATATTTTGTAAATGTCTAGATAATTACAACAGAAAATTTTAAATTTTAAATTTTATTGATTTTTGATTTTGAGGTTTTAAATTGGAATTTTTGGTATATTTAAAAAAATATATATATATATATCCGTGTTCCGATTTGAGGTACATTCTATGTTGATGATAAATTTAGAGTTTTAAATAAAATGAGGGTATAAATATATATATATATTGATAATTGTTTATTTATTTAATTAATTAATTTGTAAAAAAAAAAAAAGAAGGGGGGAGATGTAGCGTTTCAACTTGAAACGCTGCGTCCCCATTTCCCTAATTCGATTAGGGCTTTCAGCCCTAATCGATCTCTCACTCCCGTCCCTCTCTCTCTCTACTCCCTCTCATCTGTCGGTTTCTATCAGCCGCTCACAGTGGCTCCTCAACCACCTCACACGGCCACGATCGCTACTTTGTCTCTCTCTCTATCTTCTTTCTCTCGCGTGACAGAGTTCTTCTCTCTCTCTCTCCCGCGTACGCTGTCGGTTGCCTCTCCCTTGCTCACTTGCGCATGGTGTTCTTTGCCACTGCAACCCTCTTGTGCGACCGTCGCATAGCCCCAAATCGATAGGAGCAGTAGGTTTAGGTTACCCTAGGTCGAGACTGCGACTCATCCCCTGTGCAGGTAAGGACTGACTTCTAATCCTAGACCTAGGGTTTCGATTTTTCTAAGTAATTAGGACTAATTATTAAATTTTGCTTCAAATTGGAGGTATTGCAGGTTTCGGATTGAATTGAATGTCGCATGGACTTTAGGGTTTTGGACTGCAGTAAACCCTAGGTGAGGTAAAATATTAACTTATTCGATTTAATTGAATGAATTTAGGGTAAATTAGGATAAGAAATGTTGTATATGTGTAGGATGTATGTTAGATTCAATTAGAATGCATTGTCTGATGATTTTATGTAATTATTTAGGTTAATTATAGGATTTTATATGAATTGGACTGTTCCGGAGGATAGAATCGTATTGACTTGATTAGAATAACTTCTCTTAGAGTTTAATTTGACGAATGCATGAAAACAGTCGGAATTTGGGATTTAAGTTAAGAATCAATGCAGTCTTTATCATTTTAAGTTGTCCTGCATATAGGAAATCAAAATACAACTTCTGTATTATAAAAATAGACTTCAATACCTTGATTTGTACAAACTTAGGAAAAATGACAAACCCTAAAATAATTGGAAATTTGATTACAAATTATGATGATTTGATTAGGTTGACCTTTTGGAGACTCGAAAGGAGTCATTTGGGGATTGATCGAGGAATTGGGAGTGATCACCCTCCCAAGAGGTGAGTGGATACATGCTTATGATTTTAAGTGAGAAAATGTTTTATACTGATTTTATAAATGTTTCAAATGAGTTTACGAATGTTTTAAAATTGTTTTATGATTGTGGAATGTCCCGAAAGGAGATTTGAATTACCGAATGCATCCATGTGTTATTTGAAAAAAAAAATGATGTGCCATGTTTATTGACTTGCATTGAAAGTGATTGATTTGAACTCGTGTACTGAGAATCTAAATAACTGTTGGCACATTTTGGTATGTGATTTGATGACTGTGAAATGGTGCTGTTGGCACACTGTTGTATATGATTTGATGATTGCGAAATGGTACTGTGTGCATGGATAATGACTATAGTCATTCCCTCCACGGAGCGACCTGACGGGGTGACGTGGTTGGGCTGTTATATTGGATGACGAGGTAGCTGCGCTCGAGAGGTGCCTCTGAATCCCTCCCTTCGGACTAGCCTGGTTGCACCCCAGGGGAGGCCCGAGCCAAAGCCAAGGAAGGGGGTATTGTGTATGATTTATTGACATTGATGAGGAATCCCTTGGCGATTTCACCATTGGTCTGGGCCAAGCCTTTGGTGGAAAGATTTTGGCAACCCCGTGATTTTGAAAAACAAAAAATGTGATAACTGGATGCATATGATTTAATTATCATGATTTGTTGAGATCTTGTTTATATTGAGATTTATTGATATGACCGTATGATTTTGAGAATGATATTTGACATGTCCACAATCATCACTAATTTATTATCATAACATGCTATACACTCACTGAGTATTTCCCAATACTCACCCCTTTCTTTCAAACCTTTCAGAAGAAGTTCAGGTCTGTGACAACAGTTGGAGCTTGTGAAGAGTCATCCGCTGGCTTGTTAGGTATAAGAGCGATGTAAGGTTATTTTAGTTTGATTTGAAATCCATTGAAGAGAGACTTGTTCATTTTCTTTGAAATTTCATTTTGGTAAAAACTTATTGTATAAATGGGACATTTGGACTTTATTCGATTTTTGAAAGGCCGAGATGGCCGGATGTGTGCATGTGATTTGGGTTGGCCGGGTTGGCCTTGTGTGTGTGCTGATTTGAGTTAAATGGACCGGTGCGTCCTTTGATTATTTTTGTTGAGAATTTTGGGTGGTTAGGATGGCCACATCGACTCGTGCATGTACAGGTTCCCTCTCCCCGATGTGTGCTCGTGTGTACAGGGATGGACCGGATGGGTCCTCGCGTGTGTATTGTTGTGTTATTTTTGTAGCCTTGCGGAGTCCCGATTTATCGGGAGGTTCTGCCCGTATACCGAGACAATGCGGCGGCTGTCACGTGGTCGATCCGAGGATCGGGGCGTGACACTGCCCCTCTTCGAGCCCTGGCTCGAAGTAGCCTCAGATCTCTTCCTTTGCTCTCTGTTTTCCCACTGTCTACCTTCAGCACGGACGATCTCCTCCGCCCTAAGTGTTGAGTCTACGATCTCCACAAAGGAGAGACTAGGAATCACCGTCATATATCTCCTGATATTCAAGTTGAGGCCGTCCTCAAACTTGAACCGTAGCTGTCTTGGCGTCGCCAAGTCCGGAACAAAAGCAGCTAGTCTCCTCAACTCCGCCTCATACTCTGTCACTGTCCTGGTTCCCTGCCGC
This sequence comes from Dillenia turbinata, assembly GCA_037126225.1. Taxonomy (NCBI): domain Eukaryota; kingdom Viridiplantae; phylum Streptophyta; class Magnoliopsida; order Dilleniales; family Dilleniaceae; genus Dillenia; species Dillenia turbinata. Next base: position 6,926,111 of record JBAMMX010000017.1, read on the forward strand.
AAGTGTAAAAACTCTGCCCTCTTGCGGTCCTACGGGAACTCAGAGAAATACCTGCGATCGAACTCCCGTAGGAAGTCCTCCCAGGGTAGAGGCCCGATAGCATCGTCACGAATCACCTCCCACCAAGTGAGGGCGTCACCATCTAAGAGTCTCTCTGCTACCCGTAACCGGTAGTCCTCGCTCAACCCCAGATCAGTTAAAATTGTATGGGTGCGGTTGATCCAGTACTTCGCTATGGTGGAATCACCCGTCCCCGCGAAATCCGTGTAGCCTAACTGTCTCGCCTCCTTCACCAACTGGGTGAGCTCGTGAATACGTCTCAACGTGGAGGAGGTAGTGTCACTAGGTCTTGAAACAACAAAAGGACCAACAACCGGTGGCTGAGCTGGTACCACTGGAGGTGGCATGGCCGTAGGAATCGACGCGGCCATCGGTACTGGTGGAGGTGGCATCTGTATGCCATGTGAACTATACCACTCGAACACCTGTCTATAGGCGTCCAGTGGTGGTGGTACCACTGCGGCTGTAGCAGCTTGTGGAATAGGTACTGGAGGAGGTGCGTGCGAAGAAGACATGTCCTCTGGTACTCCAGAGGGTTCAGTAGGAGCGAAACTGGTACCTTGCCTGGTCGTCATACTACTACAAGGAAAAAGGTACTAGTTAAGCAGAAATGTTAAGATTAGGGTTAGTTACGAAGTAACTAACCCCCTAAAATGAATAAACATATAAGTTTAAGAACTGATAGAACTAATATGCTAGGTTAGATACGCACCGTATCTAACCCCCTAAAAAGAATAACATATGCCTAAAACCATGTACTGGGATCTCATGACTGTAATGAAACTCTCATATGCATTGAGGACTTTTAAATCAAACTTGGGAATATTTTCAAAACTTTTCTCTAAAACACAACTCTTACCTAGAGCTCTGATACCAAGAGAACTGTCACGTCCCGAACCGAGATCGTGAACAGTCGCCCGTTGCCCTGGATGTCGGCTGTATTTCTACAGAAAATCGGGCAGAACTTTCCCATAAATCGGAGGTCTCCCATGTATAATTCAACCTGTTTAAACCTGTATAATTCAAAATCATCCTGAAAATAAAACAAATGGCCATCCCGGCCTCTCCAAAACCCATCAACCACAACAGACATCCAGAACAACGCCAGGCTAAGTAAATCACCAACAGTCCTAACCACAGACCTCTACTGTCATGCCCAACTAGAGCATGAGCAGCCGCCACATCGAGCGGACCTAAATTTTATATAATATACAATAGTTTCCCAAGTAAAGAGTTTAAATGTTTACAAATGCCTCAATGCAAGCATAATATGAGAGTTTCACAACAATGTCCATAAATATTACAGTCATCCCATAAAAAATGTACGCGGTCAACTACGGATCTCAATATCCAGACCATGCAGGGTCGAAATAAAGTGCTAAATTCGTATTTTAAATTTAACTTAAACCTTACCGTCAAGAAGAACCAACCCACCTAGGATGAACTGAAATCTTTAGACTCTGAAACGTCGCTCTAGCACAACGATCCTGTCTGAGGGAGGAAAGAAGAGGGGTGAGTATCTATGGGAGGATACTCAGCAAGTGAGGGGAAGGATATCGTGCTATCAATATCAAGTGTAAACTTGGAGTGTCAAAGCATGTAATACAATATCGGGTATATGAAAACAACGTGCAGTTTTAAACATATCTCAAGACACACATAAGAAAATAACATATGCATCCATCCAAGTATCAAATCACATGAGAAGAGCGGCCGAATAAACAACCCTGGCAATGGTCTACCTCGACCAAGGACGGGCGCATTGGGGGTTTTCACAATGAAAATATCAAATAATGGCTCTCTACCCCAATGTTGGCCACAGACTACTCTAACTAGCCTGTAAATAATAATAATAATAATGATGATATATATATAAATAGTCAGCCGTGTATGATGCCCCCGCCCAGTACTAGAAGAGATACAACTCACGTCCTCCCCCGATGAGGGTTCAACCTGGGACAACCATACACACGACAATCTGGTGGATACCTTCGGCCGGAGAGTATCCGGGCACAAGGGGTGCCGCTACCAAACGTCCTTCGTAGCTACGGAACAATATCAAATCAGCCGGGCATGTGGCCCCATGCATCCCAACACCATATCAGCCGGGCATATAGCCTCATGCATCGTATCATAATATCAGCTGGGCATACAGCCCAAAAGGTACGTATAAATCCATTCAAATCATGTGCCAATGGAAGTGGAAGCATTAAAACACATCAATATATCAAAAAGGTGGCACAATGTTCAGTTATCAAACTTATGTATGCATATCAATAAAATCAGTAATTGGGACACTCCAATGGTCACAAAAATATGTATATAAATACTTATCAAAATCCAAAAGTTCAATTTTTACACGTATAGAAATCATGTCATTTGAAAATCGGTAAAACATGATTTATCAATCAATAGTAGATGTCGTAGTCCCACTCACAGTATGGGGGAGGGTAGTGCACTCCCCAATAATACCATGAATCGAACCAAACTCAACTCCTCGAGTCTCTAAGAAGTCAACCTAATCAAATAATCACGAATTTCATCAATTTTCCAACGAATTTCAGAATTTATCATTTTCCTTAAGTTCGTACAAACCTTAAACTCTTTAATTTATAAATGTACTCCAATGTAATCAATTTTATTCCATTTATAAATAAATAACGAAATCCAAACCAATCTAAATTCAAACACCTAAATCCGTTCAAAATCGAAAACCAATCTTAAATAAATAAATTTTCTACAAAATGGAAAACTCTTTGAAAAATCATACACTTTTCAATTCACATCCGATTTCTTCAACCCATACGTCATTTTCAAGGTATTGAAGTCTAATTTCATAATACGTAAATTGTATCCTGATTTTCTATATACAAAACAAACTATAATATAAAATAACGCATCAATCGTTAAGCTCCAACCATAAATCCAATTACTTTCATGCATAATTTGAATTAAATTCTAGAGAAACCATTCAAATCTACTCAATTCGATTTCTATTATTCCTTAGCTTGCTTCTTCTGTATCAAACAACCTAATTTTATGAATTATGCATCACTTACTTCACTAATTACATATTAAATATCAGAAAATCGCATCCTATACTAATCTAACATATACATATCTCATTATCCTAGATTTAACCCTAATTTTACTTAATTTATTAAGATGATCAAAAATTTCTCACTTAGGGTTTTTCAGTTTGCAGACCTAGCTTCCGGTCGCCAGTGGACTCAAGCTCGAACCTATAACGATTTTAATTTGCAGCAATCGTTAGAAATTAAACCTAAATACTCAGGATATTCAAACCCTAGAATCAAAATTGGAAAACCTATGACTTAGGGTTCTCGGAGGCCTATTGGTGACTACTGCTTTGGGGCTTCAACTAGGGTTGTAGCAGGGCTCTCAACGCATGAACGAAAGAGAGAGCGAGAGCTCTATGAGCTGTCGCGCGCAGAAGAAAGGGGAGAGGAAGAGACTTTGTTCGCGCGGGAAAGGGAGAGCAGAACGAGGGAGATTAGAGAGAGAGAGTAAAATAGAGAGGGACAGAGAGATTGTGAGACTCTGTGGTAGAGAGAGGCCGAGAAAGAGACTGTGCGAGGTTGAGAGGTGGCGACCCGCGGCGGTTCGCGGTGGTCGTGGTGGTCGCTGAAATCGAGGGTGAGGGAGAGAGTGAATCGCGAGACCGCGGGGGATAGAGAGGGAAAGAGAGCGATAGAGAGTGATAGAGAGAAGACCGAGAGAGAGAGAGAACCGAGGGTGGAAACAGAGATGGAGGTGAAGAGGGAACGGGTGGTGGCTGACCGTGGCGGATGGCGGAGCCGAGTGGGCTGCGGAGCGCGGCGGAGCACGGTGGAGGAGATGAGAGATCGAGCGAGAGGGAGACACAGTGGGAGATAGAGAGAGAAATTGCGAAGGAGAAAGAGACAGCGTGGTAGAGAGGAACCGAGAAGGGAAGGAGAGGGAGAGAGTTGATCGGTGGTGGTTGGCGGCCGTCTGCGGCGGAGGGGTGAGGTCACAGCGGCAGTTGGGCGGAAGGAGAAGGTGAAAAGGCAGGGAGAGAGAGAAGAGGGGAAAGAGAGGGAAGGAGAATTAGGGCTTTTTGGCCCTAATTCGATTTCTCTTCTTTTTTATTATTATTATTATTATTATTATTATTTAATACATATATATATATATAACATTTTATAAATGAATAGATAAGTAATTGATAAATTAATAATTAAATAAATATTCATATATATATATATATATATATATCTTTATACCCATTTTATATTTGAAGTTCAAATTTTTATCAAAACAAAATGTATTTCGAGTCGGAAGCAAGAATATTTTAAATATACCTAAAATTCAATTTAAATACCTCAAAATCGAAAATCAATACAATTAAAAATTTCTCTATATATATAAATTAAGAAATATTTTATTAAATTTCATGAATTAGAATATTAGTACGGAAACCGCAGTATCGGTGTTACAGCATAATTGGTGGTACCTTTCAGATATCTCAATATCCTTTTTACCACTAGCTAATAAGCTGGTCCAGAATTTAACTGATATCTACTTGTCAATCCAACTGCATAGCAAATGTCAGGACGAGTGTACGTCATTGCATACATTAAGCTTCCTATGCCACTGGCATATGGAACTTTTTCCATACATTTCAAATGTTGTGTAGTCTTAGGACACAAATCTTTACTAAGGGTTTCACCTTTCACAATTGGTGTGTTAATAGATTTGTAATCCAACATATAAAATCATTCCAAAATTTTTAAAATATATGGTTCTTGCGACAAAGAAAAAAAATTTTTTTGAATGATTTCTTTGAATTTTCATACCAAGAATATAAGTTATTTCACCCATATCCGTCATTTAGAAATTTAAAAATAACCATTCTTTAATGACAATAATAACATCTAAGTTATTTCCAATAAATAAGATATCATCCACATAAAATGATAATATCACAAAATTATGTTCTAACTACTTTATATAAACACAATGGTCTTCCTCAATCATCGTTAACCTATATGCTATTATGGCTCGATGAAATTTTAAACACCATTGTTTGGATGATTGTTTAAGATCATAAATTGATTTTCAGAGTTTGCATACTTTATGCTCCTGGTCTTTAACAATGAAACCTACAAGCCGCTCTATGTAAATTTTCTCATCCAATTCTCCATTGAGAAAAGTAGTTTTAACATCCATTTGGTGCACTCAAGATCCAAATGGGCAACAATAACAAGGATAAGACATATTGAAGCAAACTTTATAACAGGTGAAAAAGTCTCTTTATAATCTATACCTTCCTCTTGGGTATAGCCTTTAGCAGCCAAACATGTCTTTAATCATTCAACAGATCCATCAGCCTTATGTTTTGTTTTGAGAATCCATTTGTTCCCTATAGTTTTATGCTCTGGTGGTAGATCAACCAAGTCCCAGACTTGATTTGATTTCATAGACTCCATTTTCTCTTTTATTGCCTTTACCCATTTTGCCTTGTTCATTGATGAAATAGCCTCTTCAAATGTTTTAGACTCATTTTTATCAAGTACAGGTATCATAAAAGCTTCTTTTTCAATCTTAAATTGATGACAATGAATACTTTTATGAGTAATTCTCTACAATTGAATTTCCCATGAAATTGGTTCATTCAATGGAATGTCGCTCCCACTAAGTTCAAGAGAATGAATCATCTCGTTATTTTTAAGTATTGAACCACTTGGAACATCAATATTATCAGGATCTCGCATTTTATATAAAATAAGTTTCTTATCAATTTCACCCCTCGATGGAAATTCATTTTCCAAAAATGTGGTATCTCTTGATTCTATTTTAGTTACACTTCCATTCTCGTGTTTTCCATTGAACATATATCCCTTTAAATGTTTGGAGTTTCTAATGAAGATATATTTTTTTCTTCTAAGACCCAATTTCCCATATTTATGGTTCGAAACATGAACATATGCTACCGACCCCCGGGGCTACAAACCACTTAGATCAGGCTTTCGACCAGTCCAAAGTTCATAGGGAGTGGAAGTAATTGATTTAAAGGTACTTGGTTAGGTATGTAGGCAGCAGTCAACAAAACATCTCCCCAATAGGATATTGATAGATTCGCTTGCACCATCATTGACCTAACCATATCTAGCAATGTTTTATTCCTCCTTTCTGCAACACTATTTTGTTGCGGAGTATCAAAATAGTGAGTTGTCTAATTATTCATTTTTCATTACATAGATCCCTAAATTGATTTGACAGATATTCACGTCTATGATCTGTCATCATCGTTTTAATCGTTTTGTTTAATTGATTATTAACCAATTTCAAATATAATTTAAAACAATTCAATGTTTTTGATTTATGGGAGATCAAATAAACATGATCAAAACGACTAAAATTATCGATAAAAGAGATGAAATAGGATGCTCCATGCCTTACTCTCATATTCATTGGACCACATATATCAGAATGAATCAATTGCAATGGGACGTCTGTCACGCCCTGAACCGGGATCGTGAACAGCCGCCCGTTATCCTGGATGCCGACTGTATTGTTACAGAAAATCAGATAAAACCTCCCCATAAATCGGAGGTCTCCCATGTATAATTAAATCTGTTTAATCCTGTAAAATTCAAAATCATCCTGTAATTGAAATAAAAGGGTCATCTCGGCCTCACAACAACCCACCAACCACAGCAGACACCCAGGACAACGTCAGTCTAAATAAACTATCAGCAATCCTAGTCACAGACCTCTACTGTCATGCCCAACTAGAGTATGAGCAGCAGTCACACCGAGCGGGCCTAAGTTTTTATACAATTTACAATAATTTTCCTAAATATCATTCAAATACGTACAATTGCCTCAACACAAATGAAATGTGAGAGTTTCACGAATAAATAATATACATAAATTATACAGTCATCTCAAATTAAGTACACGTCCAACTACGGACCTCAACAAGACCTCACAGGGTCAAAAATAAAATACGTAATTCATCTTTCAAATTAAACTTAAGATTTCACCTTCCTGAGCACCAAGTACACCCGAACTCTATAATCTGAAGTGTCGCTCCAGCACAACAATCCTGTCTGGGAAAGAAGAGGGGTGAGTATCTATGGAAGGATACTCAGTGAGTGAGGGGATTAATCTCAAGTACTAATAGTGTAGGTGAACATTGGAGTGTCAAATAATATCATTCATAACCAATAATTCGAATTTTTGCAACAAATCATGATATATTCGCTAAAATGAACTCATTTAATCATTTACACGATATCATACATATATGCATCCATTTAAAATCGAGTAGATCATAGAGCTAGCCGAAAGGATCCTGACAAAGGTCAACCATGACCAATGACAGGCGCATCGGGGGTTTTATTATGTGAAGTGTTCAAAAGTCGCTCTTTACCCCGACGTTGGCATGTACAAGCAACTCCCGGTGCTAGACCGCCTATGCTGACGGACCTCCCCAATACATGGTTTAACCGGGCCCATACATATCACAATCACGACGTTTGCGGATACCTCTGACAAAAGCGTATCTGGGCAACCCGTGCCTCTACAAACGCCATTCGTAGCTACGGAATCAATCAAGTCATACCATATCATCACAAGTGGGCATCCTAGTGCCCTCACAGATCTTAAAACATTTTAAATCCGTGTGCCAATACATTCATCAAATCATTTCAAATCAGTATACCAATGCAACGGTAGAAAAGGAAACTTATCAAATTTTCAAGTAATGGCACAATTTTGTTTCATTTCAAACATGGATGCATAGTCATGGAAAACATAAGTTTAAAACATTTTAATAATCACAAAACAGATTTGAGATTTAATATCATACGTCGAATCAATGCATATCAAAACATGTTTTGTTTAAAAACACGGTAAAATCAAATTTTCACTATTTCATGCAAGAGATTAGGGTCCCACTCACATTCTAGGGAAGGTAATCACTCTCTATTTTTAAAATAAATCCGAATTGACTCCTCAAGACTCCAACAAGATCAACCTAATCAAATTATCACAATTGTCATCAAATTTCTAATTATTCTTAGGGTTTATCATCTTCCCTAAGTTTGTAAAAATCTTAATTCCTCAATTTATAAATATACTCCAATGTCATCAATTTCATTCCATTATAAGTAAATAGCCAAATCAAAATCAAGCTAAATTCAAACCTAAAACCGTTCAAAATCGAAAACAAGTCTAAAATACATAAATTTCCTACAAGTTAGAAAATCTTTGAAAATTCATACACTTTTCAATTCTCATCCGATTTCTTCAAACCATATCTCATTTTAAAGGTATTGAAACCTATTTTCATATTACGGAAATTGTATTTCGATTTCCTATATGCAAGACAACTTAAAATGAAAAAGATTGTACCAATCCCAAAACTTAGATCCAATTTCTGACTATTTCCATGCATATTTCAATATTTAACTTTGAGAAAAACTATTTTAAATCAACCTAACAAGAATCCTTCATCCTCTAACATGTTCCTTTCATATCAGACACTAGACTTAACCTTAATATTCAAGTATAGAATTTCAGAATGCATTCTATTCCAATCGAATATACATTCTAAACCTATATAAGACTTTTCACCCTAAATTCACTCTAATTTCATCCAATTAAGAAAAAGACCAAAAAGCTCCTTACCAAGGGTTTCTCGATTCGCAGATCTAGCCTCCGTTCATCATTCGGTTCTATTTAAAACCTGTAACATTTCAAATTTGAAGTACAAATTTAGAAATCTAGCTAAATCACTAAAATGATATTGAAACCCTAAGATCTTTACCTTCACAGAGAAAGGATTGCAAGTCAGTCTAGGGTTTCAAAGCCTGCTACTGCTGTCGATTTGGGGCTCTGTAAGAGTTGCAAAAACGCTCTCAGCAGAGGAAGAGTGAAGCGCGTGAGCAGGGAAGAGGCGCTGTAGCCGCGCGCGCTGCAGTCGGGCGTGCATGGGCTGTCATGCGTTGCAGTGGCGCGCGCGGGAAGGAAGGAAAAGGCCGCAGTTGCACGCGCAGGGGAGAGACTGTCACGCGCGCGGGGAGAGAGAGAGAGGGAGAGAGATAGACTGAGAGAGAGAACAGTGAGAGACAGAGAGAGATTAACGAAGAGAGAAAACCGAGAGTGAGAGAGATAGCGAAATGGAGAGGGAAAGTAAGAGACAGACGGCGAGCGGCCGTATGCGGTGGTGACGAGAGGCAGAGTACGACGGAGGAAGTGGGTGTGCGTGGTGGAGGAGAAGAATCGTGAGAGAGATCGAGAGAGAGGGAGCAGAATCACGAGGGATAGAGGGGGGACAGTGAGAGAGTGAGACAGCGAGGTAGAGGGAGGACGGCAGAGGCTACGGCTGAGGGAGGCGGCGGCAGAAGGGAGGGAAGGCGAAGGGTTGTGCGGGAGAGGAAGAGGCGGGGAGAGAATGAGAAGGAGAGAGAATGAGAATTAGGGCTTTAAGCCCTAATTCGATTTTTGATTTTTTTTGATTTTTTTTATTATTATATATATATATATTTTAGAATAGATTTATAAATAAATAAATGAGGAAATAAATAATTAAATTAATAAATGAAAAATATATCTTCACATTACGAATCGGAAATATGGATACTTTTAAATATACCAAAAATTTGAATTAAAAACCCCAAAATCGAAAATCAATATAAATAAAAATTTTCTCTCTATATAATAAATTGAGGAATGTTTCATTAAATTCAGGAACGAGAGTACAAAAGTACGACACCGCAGAGTCGGCGTTACAACGTCTACTCTGGTTCACTTACCAAATGGCTTTCTTATTACTTTTCTTACTAAACAATGTTCACATATTGGTAAGTTCACTTTTGAGACATTGCCCAAAAGTCTTTGTTTGGCTAGCCTTTGCATTCTTTCTTGCCCAATATGGCCTAATCTAGTATGCCACACATTTGCATCCACATTATGGTGATTAATTGATGCAATCAAAGAAAAACAACTATCATGATTTTCATTATCATGTACTATATTTAGTACAAGAAAATCATTACATGATGTACGAAACTAATATATTCAGTGTCAAGATAAATATTTACAACGTTACTATAAAAGTTCATATTAAAATCCAAACACATGAGAATAGTAACCAACACAAGTTTACGTCAAACGTCCGGTGCATACAAAACATCATGTAGGGACAAGTTACGACCATCTTCAAAAAATAATTTACAAGTGCTGATATTTTTTACAGCAATCTTGGCATTATTTCTTACATATATCCATTTCGAACCATCCGGGATTCAACAATATTCCACAAATGGTCCTCTGTCCCTAGCTACATGATCCATTGCTCCTGAGTCAAAAGTCCAAAAAGGATTCGATTCAGTGTGTATAATAGTGCTAGAAACATAAACATCATGTGAAAAAGGTTTGACCAATATCTTTTCTGGCTCAGTGCATTCACAAGCATAGTGGCCCAATTTGTCACAATTATAGCATGGTTGATTGCTCTTATCCTTTTTCTTTATACTGTGCTTACTTCTCTTGCGGTGTTCTGCTGGGGATTTCTTAACATTTGGAATGTTTTTTTTTGAAGAATCTCTTGTTCTTTTCACGTTTGAAATTAAAACACCTGTTTGAACTGGACTCAGCAACATAAGTCTATCCAAAAGATCTGGCTACCTCTAGGTGCTCATCTTCCAACTCAATATGACTCCTCACATCCTCAAATGTTTTAATAGTAGAATTGTGAGTCATATTCATTTTCATCGGCTTTCAACTCTGAGCAAGAGATCTAATGATAGCTTGTATCTGTTGTCATCTGTCAATGTATGTCCAATAGATTTCAACTCATTAATCATGTTTGACATTTCTCTCAAATGTTGTTTCATCGAGTGATGTAGTTTTTTCACATAAGTGTCAAACTTGATTATAAACTGTCTCAATTTAATAGATGAAGTCACTCCAAATTTTACTTTTAATACATTCCACATCTCGTGTGCAGTTTGGTATATCTCAAATTCAACCATTAGATCATCTTGCGTACAGCTCAACAACGTAATGCGAGCGTAGCTATTTTTCTTTTTCTAGATCTTGTATGCCTCATGATCTTTCTGAAGTTGAGGAGTATCACCAAACTTTAGTTCTTTCATAGTATGATGTAGAGGTTCTAAGCATTCTTGCTCTTCAAGAATGTACTGAAATTTTCAATGCCAAACATCGAAATTATCACCATTCAATTTCTCACCCTTATTTAATTCAGCCACTATATTTTTTGTTGCAACAGCCATTTCTCTCTATGAGACATATAAATATTAGTACAAAACATTTATTAGCACTGGAATATGTTAGTCATAATATATCATTGAAATAATATTTATTAAACATAGATAGCATAAAATCAAAAGTTCGCGTAGCTCCCAATCATCTCTTGAAGACTAAGTGTCTAAATAAATTTATCTCTATATACACTAAATTTTTAGTGTTGGGAGTCTCATCTCAACTATCCCCAACTCTTATTGGGATAAAAATCCCCAAATATGGCATAAAATATGCATATATCATATATTCAAACATGTACAATAATCATGTATAGGCATATGCACTAATAATCATGAAATATTCATAAATTTAAAAAATATATTCATGAAGCATGTTTATGCAATTTATGCAAACCATTGCCACCTTAAGTCATTGTGGTTTGGTGTCTAGCTTACTTGATGTCTCATCCCATGCCCAAGCTCAAATCTTCACACAAGCATCCTGTTTTTCAAATAAACAGCCAAGTATGCATTAATATGAGATCAAAGGAATTCCGAACATAGTCGCGTTTTGTGGTGCAGTGGCTGAGGCCTTTCAATTCCCATATATGCCCCGGTTCGAATCCACCCGTGCTTAGTTTTCCACTCCTTTTTTTTTTTAATTTGTGCCGTGCACGTGCATCTCTTTCCCATATTTAAACTCAAATCTGTCACTTCTTTTAATAGAATTGAGCATAGAGCTATTCAACAAGCCATGTTTGGGTTTTAATTTCTTATAATCTAGGAACCCATTTTGACCATGTAATATACCGTTGGAAAGTTCTTACAGAGTACCATGTGATCATGCAAATAGCTTATCAAAAGGAAATTCATACAAATTGTAGAAATCTGACAAATACAGCCACTTGCAATGGCTTTAAAATCAAATTTCTCAAAGTACAGGTTGGATTTTGCCATGAAACCTTCTAGGGGGTTCACATGTAATCAAGAAAAGTGTGTTCAAAGTTTTGTGATTACAGAATAACTATAGGAAAAATTGCCATTAAAGCATTCTCAAGTTTCACAAAATTCCAACCATGGCAAACCTCTGTGAGCACAAATTCAATCTTTTTGGCTCTGATACCAGTGAAGGAAGGGACAAGAAATTTAAAATTAAATGAAATCGGTGTCCAACAGCTCAACGGATTTGGATCAAGGATTGAATCACGTGATCTGGTCGGGCATGGAATCAGGGATCGGAAACCATACAATGGCCACAACCCAAATTCTTCGATGATTTCCTTGCTCAGAGCTTTTCACAAAGAGCCATTTTCGGATGTAAAATTAGAGACCAAAATGCTCCGTTTTTCACTCTCCCTCTCTACCCTTTTCTTATTCTTCACACTTTCTTGTGTGTCATTTTCTTCTACCAACCAACCACCTATTTATAGGAGTGCAATGAGACTTCTTCAACAAGATTCAATCCTCAAGCGATGGTAGAAAGGCGGTGAAGAAAGAGTGATCAATTTGAAATTTTCTTGCTCTTGTCGGTAGAGGAGGTAGCGGGTCAAATTCTAGATCCGAGTCAACCTATCATGGGCGTCTCTTACTTTGGTGCTTCCAACAATGACAATAATTGAATTAATAATATTAATACTATTGGAATACGGGGTGGGTCCACCCATGAGGGTAGACTTGCCCCCTTCTTTTTATTTTTGAAATTTAAATAAAAGGGGGAGGGGTGGTTAATTAGGAAACCACCCCCTCAACTCGCCATGAGAAACTCCCTTCTCTCTTTCTCTCATAATGGTGTTAACAATGATAAAAAAAATGAAGTTCTTCTGTCCTTTGAGAAGGGCGACGGGAAAAGCCAAAAATGGAAATGGCACACTGCCATTTTTCTTGTGGATAAACAAACCCAAGTGAGAGAGATTGACATATAGAGAAATATTAAAGAGCTTGATGTTAGTGATCATTTTTTGAACCAAAGTGGCATTTAGATTGTGGAATATATGAGATGATTCGATTTACGTGACATCTTTCTCGATTTAGAATACCCATCGTCAAAAAAAAGTAAGTGATTTTAACCCAAATCTTGATCCGAAAATTTTTGCATGAAAATATTTTGTTGATTTGTATGAAAATCATCATTGGTATCAGAGTATACATAAGTTGTTTCTGCCATGTATGATCGTAGATGTTCATTAATGGAAACTTGAAATTGGTTTGTCGAAATATTCTCAATTTTATACCATAGTATGCTTATTATATGTAGATCTAATCTGCAAAATTTGGCATAAATATGATGAGCACATTATAAGATATTTTAAACCCTAGCCAAAACTTAATGTACTCGTAGTTTTCAAAATATTGAGTTTCATGATATGAAATTTATATGGTTAGATTCTTTATAAAAAATATTTTCCAACCATATAAATATCGCAAAAAATAGTTAAGAATTGAAAGAGATATGACCATTCGAAGTTTGAGTTGAAAACTAGAAAATTGAAGAAGAGGATGAATAGTGTTTTCTCTTTCCCAATCTCACCAACGGCAAGTAAAATCTACCCTATAAATTAGAGAAGTCCAATCCAAAATTCAAAACTATCATTGAACTCACTGATATTGAAAATGAGGGGAAGCCAAAATATGGTAATTGGAATCTGCAAAAAAGGCGGCCTGTGTGAATCATGCGCCACCGTAGGAGAGTGAAAGTTTTTTCAAACTTTATTTTGTTATAGTCAAATCTATAGGCACGTGTTGGCGCCTATCCGGCTAACTCCTAATTTTCACCAAAATAAATTTTGTATTCATTATGACTTATCTGTGATTTAAAATTTATTTTTCTGATATGAAAAATACTTTTTATTGATTATTAAATCAATAAACTTTTGGAAAATTACAAGAAAATATTTTTCAATCCAAAAAAATTCTGAAAAATTTTATATGAGTCTGAAAAATCATTTTGGATTTTTCTATGAATTTTAATTTATTTTCTAGAATTGAAAAATTATTATTTATTGATTTATAATCAATAAATTATTTAGAAAATTATAGAATAATCGTTTTTCGGTTCAAAAAATTTTGAAAAATTTTTATTGGACTAGAAAATTATTTTTCTTAAATTTGGCTACCTGAGTGTAAATTTTTTACATATTTTTGATTTTATGTTCTCCTTTTATGTGTGAAAAATTTATTTTTTCAACATAAAATTGTTTGTAAATTGAGTATTTTATTTGAAATAAATAATTTTGAAATTTATAATAATATTATGGTTGGTTTAGTGTCCAATCTGATATTGTATCCATTTTCTAGAGTAATGGTGATATTTGGACATAATATTGGAGTTCTCGGGAGAAGAGTTAAAGTATTAAAAGTTCAGAGTGAATAATGAGCTTGGGTCAAATTTTGATAGACCCAACTCATGTTTTATTAGATCTTTTAGAGATCATGAAAGCACAACATCTGAAAATTCTTGGATTAGGTCATTCTTTTTAGGAGGATGACGTATGTGTTTTAAGAAATACTTTGATTCTTTATTGGGACAACGTAGATGATGAGATGATTGCCGAGAGAGAGAATGTGATTCTTGACAATGTGAACCCCATATTAATAGAAATATGGAGGGTCATGAATTTGAAGACCCAAATGAAATAAATCCATCCCACAGTATCAATGGCATAGCTTACATGTTATAAGGAGATTTTTCTCTTAGGGATAGATAATCCATTAGTGTACCTTGAAAGGAATTTTGAATTGGAAGAATTTAAATAATTCTCATTCAAAATTGAAAATATTTAAATATTTTGTATATTTAAGTGAGAGGTTTTAGATTGGAAGAATTTAAGTAATTTTCACCTAAAATTTATAGAATTTTGTGACTTTAAATTAAATTCGCGATAGTGATACATTAGAACTATAGATGATGATCGAGAACTTAGTGAACTTTCAATTCTGTACCTGATATTAACCTGTCATGGATGTTAATTTTGAAGTACAAAATTATGTTTACCCTCTTAGAAAACCTAAACCATAGCATCAAAACCCATTATTAAAGATTTGAGTAGAAATGACAATTTGAATGACGACGATCATGAAATATAACACCATAAAATATAAATGTATTGGAAGAATAAAATGTTTTGGAAGGCATCAAGCATGTCAAGTAATACCCTGTAGTGGGCAATGCTGTCCTTTAAGGGAGAGACCTAGATGCTATCCAGGCGTGGAACTGATAGATTCTACTGCTCGAGCGACTCTGGTTAGCTTTGAGATTGAAGACATGATATCTAAGTATGAGCAATATTTTGACTGCTCATAACATTAGGGTGTACCTCAAAGAGATATAGAGGTACCAGTGACTCATTTTAGATAGTTGACCATGAAGTTTGATACCTATAAAAGGCGAAGTGATCATAATATCAAACAGCTATTGATGGTCATGTCTAGCATGCTTAGAGAGTGGGAGCCAACTGGTCATGTTCTCTTCAATGAATAAAAAGTTCAAATTTTGATCCTATTCTTTCCTGTCAAGTAGGAGCACTTGAAAGTCAATTTAATTTATAATAACAGTATAAGAACTTTCTCAGATGTTGCTTTCCACGTCAAGCTTAAGGATAAGCAGCTTTGTGCTACCAGATTCATAGCTGATACTCTTGTTGTATAGTCTAGTTCCAAAAGAGTTTTGAACTCTAAGCATTAAAAGAGCTGGAACAAAAGTAAGGAAGGAAAGAAAATTGTAAAGGGATAACAAAAGAACAATCCTAGATATAAGAACAGATAGAGAGATATTTATAAGTTTTTCATCGATTGCTTTCTGGTAGTTGATAGTATGTAGAGAACGATGAAAGAGTGAACATTAGAGGAGTTGGTACTTGTAAACTGCAATTGCAAAATAGTTGAACTCTCATTCTACATATTATTCTCTAGGTGCCAAAAATTCGAAGATCAATATCTATTCTTGTTCTTTTGGAATTTGACTATGATTTGAACTTTCAGAGATATAAAATTGATTTGTATTTGAACAACATGCATATTGATTTTGGGCAGCTTGCAAATAGTTTCATCATTTTGCAAATGTTGATAATATGACATGATATATTTGGTTATATTAGGGTAAGACAGGATGAATTAGCTAACCAAAGTAGAACTGTTGGGTTCACTTATAAAAGTTGATTTACTAACGTATGAATGTTGTCTTGTCAGCAAAATGATGAAAAAAACATTTGAAAAAGCTATACGGGTTAAATTTCCATTGCATTTAATCTGTTGAGATGTTCGTGATCCAATAAATGTGAAGGTCAGACATGAAACTTCGCATTTCATTATGTTAATTGATGATTTCATGTGTTTAACCACATCTATCTGATTTCTTATAAGTCTGAAACACTTGAGTGTTTTAGACATTATATGAGTGAGATACAGAATCAAACGGATAGATAACGTAAATAACTATCAGATCAATTTAAAGATCTAAGTAATGAAAGAGGAATAATCCGATATTTAACCATTCCTTATACACCTTGGTAGAGTGGTGTTATAGGGAAAAGGAATAAGATATTGTTGGATATGAAAGATCCACGATGGCGCAGGTTTACTTATCAACTTCCCTTTTGGGGAGATGCTTAGTTAACTGCGGCTTATATTTTTTTGAACAAAATGCCTTCACAGAAAGTACCAACGACATGATATAAACTTTGGATTGGTAGTGGGTCGTGGCTTAGTGACCTTAGATCTTGGGGATTGGTAGTTCGTATTTTGAGATTTTTTTAATAAGTTTAGAAAATTGGATTCCTATAAAAGTAAGAGTATTTTTATTGGATATTCCGACCAGTCTAAAAGTTAACTATTCATTCGTGAATAAAAAGATGGTACTACAGTAGAGATTAGATCACGGATATCATATTTCTGGAGAATGATTTTTCTAGTAGAGGTGATATGAAGGACATAGAGCTATTATTTGAATTAGTTAATTCAAATGATAGGTTTGTTTATTACGGATTATTAGAATGGTATTGATTCCAGTGAGAGGAATTTAAATTCTAACGATCCAACTGAATTACATACTCAAAAAAGTGCAAGGTGTGCAAAGTGTCACTTGGGGATTGAAGAGCACATATTTGATATTTCTTCAGAAGATGAAGAAAAGTCTCAGAACGCATATGAGATTCTATCTTGTCCCACTAAGGGTGAATGGAAAAGGTAATGGAAGAAAGAATAGGAGCCAATGAAGTCCAATCATGTTTGGAAATTGGTTAAACTTCTATCAGTGTACAAGGTTATTGAGAACAACTAGATTCTCAAAACCAAGCAAAGGGTAGATAGAACTATTGAAAGATAAAAGATCTAACTGGTAGCAGATGGTTACACTTAGTAAAAAGAGTGTTGATTATGAGGAAATCTTTTCCCAATAGTAAGATTTATCTCCATTCGCGTGTAGTTGGCGATAGTGCTCAATCTAGATTTAGAATTACATTAATTGGATGTGAACACTATCTTCCTCAGTGGTGAATTTAAGGAAGAAGTCTGTATGGCACAACCAGAGGGTTTTGCCGTTAAAGGTCAAGAAGATAGAGTTAGTAAATTGAGTAGATCAATTAATGGATTTAAATAATTTTTGAGATAATGGTATTTAAGATTTCGTAGAGATGCGATATCTTATGATTTCGTCATATTAGACAAAAATCATTGTTTCTATTTAAAAAGTCTAATGATAAGTTTGTAATTCTATCCTTATATGTCGAGGTCATATTGTTAGCGGTGAATGATAAGAAGTATGACCTTCGAGATGAAGGATATGAGTAAGGCGGATTGAAAATTGAATCCCAGAAAAATCGTTTCGGGAGATTACTGGAGTTATCTCAAAAGTTTTATATTATAAAGATTCTGAAACGGTTCAGTTTAAAAGAATGCAAACCCGTTGATACTCCTGCGACTATAGGTGATAGTTCAAAAGATAACATATGCCCTAAAATAGAATGAATAGATGAAATGTCCAAAACATCATATTCTAGTACAGTTGGGAATTTGTAGTATGTTATGATTTGTACTCATTTTGATATTTGTCATGCTATAGGGATTGATTGACAAGTATCTGTCCAAACTAGATAGAATGATTGGATTGTTATGAAAAGAATATTGGGATATCTGAGCGGAATTGTAGATTATTTCATTTATTATTAAGGAAATGATATAGTATTAAAATGATACATAAATATTGATTGGGGAGGAGATTTGCATGAGAGAAAATCTATTTCTGGTTATGTTTGCTTGCTCATTCATAGCGTTATCTCATAAAGAAGTAAGAAACAAATCTATGTATCACTTTTTATGATAGAAGTAGAATTTGTGGCCAATTCAGAAAATGAGTTTGGTTAAGTAGAGTTGCAATATTTGGGAGTAGTAGCCAATTCAATGGGAACTTGACGATTCATTGTGACAATCAGTTAGCTATTGTTTACACAAAAGACCCCAAATATTATAGCAAGATCAAACATTGACACAAAGATCAATTTTGTCAGAGACATGATTGAAAAGAGGGAAATGACATTGAGATATGTATCAATGCATTTGGTAGTGGCTTGTCATTTTTCGGAGACCAATGTCTAAAGACATGTTTGTGAGACATGTTAGATGACATGAATTGCATAGATTGTAGTAGTATTTGTTATTATGGTAGTGATTGTGATTATATTCAAAAGTATATATGTTATAATGCTCATATTCGTTGACATTTGAATTTTAACTTTGTGATCCAAATTTTTATGTCTGGAATTGTAAGTATGTCAGGCAAATTTTAAAATTGACTCTTTCACATAAGCAATCACCTCTAATGTCTGTGTGACATATAGAGATGAGGCGTGTTAATTAGTGGTGGATTAACACATGTATAAGCCACCTTAGTTAAGTACTAAGATGAGATTACTGGTTAAATATACTACATATATAGTAATCGAAATGTATTTCCCACAATCCATTAAACTTGTCAAATAGCTAGGTATGGATTTTTCTTGATGTTGTGAGATTTTGGAGGACTTATAAGAAGGAAAATTCAGGTCAAGTGTTGTGTACACTTGGACTAAGACCTGTACGATACGTTATTTTAGAAAAAAAAAAAAGACATACGTTTCTAAATGGAAAGAAAAGTATCGCAACACTGTTTCATACCACGTATGCTTACGTGACCATATGAGTAATTAGATGTAACATCCTTGTTTATCTCATTGTGTCCATCTCATTGTGTGAGATTCAGAAGTTTATACTTAACCTCAATTTATATCTTTAGGACTTTCGTCTGTCACTTGAAATTTTATTTTAGTGTTGCTACTTTAGCGTGTCACCAATAAGCCATGGATGATTTGGTTTGGTGATGCATGTCTAAGAAAATAGTTAAAATAAAGTTGAAAATTAGTAGTATGAAATGAAAACTGTGTTTGACCAACACGTTACTCCGTATTCACAGGTTAACCAATTATATCTGCAACTTAGTGTTTTAAAACGTAATTGTGAATACATGATTGAATTTAAGTCAAGTATGCTCTTATATTGTTTTGAGGGATGAGAGATACGTTAACTATGTCGAATAAAAGAGGTCTAATGTATAACGAGATACGATATCCTCATCATCACTTTGACAATGAGTTACTAATATCCTTAATCGATGTATAACTTTAGAACTCTTGATATTCTCGTAGGTCACATGGTCCTCTTGCCTATATGAAATTGGCATACGATAATAATGATCACATTATGTACGGTTCTAACCCTCATGTGTGAATGAGAGATGTTGAAATATAGAGCGGGTCTGCCCATGAGGGCAGACTCACCCGCTCCCTTCCTTTTATTTTTGAAATTTAAATAAAAGGGGGAAGGGTGGTTAATTAGGAAACCACCCGCTCAACTCCCCATGAGAAGCTCCGTTCTCTCTCTCTCTCTCTCTCTAAATGGTGTTAACAATGATTAAAAAAAAATGAAGTTCTTCTGTCCTTTGAGAAGGGTGACAGGAAGAGCCAAAAATGGAATGACACATTGCCATTTTTCTTGTGAATGAACAAACCCAAGTGAAAGAGATTGAAATATAGAGAAATGTTAAAGGGCTTGATGTTGGTGATCATTTTTTACACTAAAGTGACATTTAGATTGTGGAATATAGGAGATGGTCCGATTTACGTGATATTTTTCTCGGCTTAGAATACCCATCGTCAAAAAGAGGTAAGTGATTCTAACCAAAATTTCAATTCGAAAATTTCCACATGAGAATTTTTCGTTGATTTGTACGAAAATTATCAAATACAAATTACATATAATGACTTTAGCATTTCACATGCCCACATTAACATTCCCATTCCACTTGGCAATCAACCCTCTTGTTCCCCTTCCATGTCAATTTTCCACATGGCAACCAGCCAGCTTCCGCAGGGAAGACAGTTTCCCACTCGAGCTTGAGGCTCCAGCATCATTGTGAGATGCACCTCGTGAACAAGTCTCCATTCAACATCAAGTCCCCTTCAGACCTCCGGTTCCAATTCCTCCACTCACTCTAGTGCATTCTCATGTATTTTTTTTTTTTCTTTTTCGTTATAGTACATTTTCATGTTTAGTCACCTATATTATTGGCTTTTTTTTTTTTAAAAAAGAAACATCAATAATTTATTTGTTAGAGAGAGACGGGGGATTTTTTCACTACCAGAAATACGGCTTCAGCAAAGGAAAAATCCGTCGCTGATACCCAAATTTCTATCGCTGAAAGTATCAGTGACGAATTTTTTAGCGAATGAATTTTTCCGTCGCTAATTACCGACGGATTAGCGACGGATTTTTTAGCGACGGAAAATTCCGTCACTAAGTTTATTTTAGAATTTTCAAATTACCGACGGATTTTTAGCAATGAAAAATTTCCATCGTTAATCCGTCGGTGAAGTTAGTAAGACCAAACCCAAATGCCGGAAGCTGGACGTCCGACCCACCCACCCCGCTTCCACCACTTTCCGGAACCCGGCCCGCCCGCACGTAAATATGCTGAAAATGTTTTGAAAATATTCTCTCCCCCAGGTTCGAACCCGGGTGTGAGAGAGAGATCTTGAGAGCCTTAACCACCATGTCACTATTACATTTGTGTTATTAGTTTATTTGTTTTCTATTTCTATACTTTATTTGTAACTCTCAATATTAAAAATAAAATACTCTTATTTAATAAAAATATAAAATTTTATTTAATAAAAATATAAAATTGTATTTAAAAAACAAAAAATTGTATCTAATAAAAATATAAAATTATATTTAATAAAAATACAAAATTATATTTAATAAAAATAAAAATTATATTTAATAAAAAAAATAAAATTATATTTAATAAAAATAAAAATTATATTTAATAAAAACACATAATTATATTCAATAAAAATACAAAATTATATTTAATAAAAACAAAAAATTATATTTAATAAAAATACAAAATTATATTTAATAAAAATACAAAATTATATTTAATAAAAAAATTATATTTAATAAAAATACAAAATTATATTTAATAAAAACAAAAATTATATGTAATAAAAATACAAAATTATATTTAATAAAAAAATTATATTTAATAAAAATACAAAATTATATTTAATAAAAATAAAAAGTTATATTTAATAAAAAATAAAATTATATTTAATAAAAATACAAAATTATATTTAATAAAAATAGAAATTATATTTAATAAAAAATAAAAATATATTTAATAAAAATAAAAAATTATATTTAATAAAAATAAAAAGTTATATTTAATAAAAAATAAAATTATATTTAATAAAATACAAAATTATATTTAATTAAAATAGAAATTATATTTAATAAAAAATAAAAATATATTTAATAAAAATACAAAATTATATTTAACAAAAATACAAAATTATATTTAATAAAAATACAAAATTATATTTAATAAAAACCAAAAATTATATTCAATAAAAAAAAATTCGGACCTATTAGCGATGGATTTTTTCCATCGCTAATCCATCTCTAATAGGTCTGAATTTATTTTTTACAGTGACGGATTAGCGACGGAATTTTTTCGTTTTTAATTCCGTCGGTAATAGGTCTAATTTTTTTTTTTATTTCAGTGATGGAATTTTTTTCGACGGAATTTTTCGTCGCTAATTCTGTCGCTAATTTTTCCGTCGCTATTCTGTCGTAATTTTGTTATTAATTAATGATGGATAACTATCTGTCGCTAATTTTTGTCACTAAAAATGTGTTTTCTGGTAGTGTTTGCTGAACCTATAATCAGGGGCAAGAAATCTATTTCCTCGACTATTAATTGTAGGGGCAACACTTTCACCAATTGCATACATTTCCCGATGAGTATAATTACTATTGACCACGTGAAAGTACTCGTGCATGTTAATGAGTTATAACTTAATTTGTATCGTCTCTTTCACTCTTATAAAAATTTTGAGTTCAAATCGATTAAAAATAAAATAAAATGAGAAAATACTCATGTCTATACCCGCATCATTTTTTTTATTATAAAGACAAAGCACATTTCATACTATGAGCTTCCATGACTACATATAGATACACAAATATCAAATATATTAGTACGAAATGCCCACCATTTGATTCATTAAAGCCATGTGTCCTTTATCCTGCCCATGTTTCTGCCTCAACACAACTCAAGACTGTAGGTGTCATAAATGTTGAGTTCAAGAATACTCATGGAGGACTCACTTTGTTTTAATTGAAATGAAATCATGCCCATTTATTTGTGTAATGTGGTAAGCTAAAGGCACCTCAATTAAATGTCTATAGATGCCAATTTGAAGAGTCAATCTAATAACTCATATGAGTAAATGTGATCAACTTTACTCTAATCACACCCGTCTTCGATAACCTATAGTAGGGTTGGGCAGGAAATATTTTGAGTCAAAACCTAAAAATTCTTGTCACGGCCTGTTTTATAATCGGAATCTAAATATTTTAAATTTGACATATTTATTGAAACATACTTTTTTAAAGGCCTTAGTTAGACTTGCATAGCTAAAAAACTAAAGCCAAATTAGGCTGAAAGTATGATGGTAGGAGGCCTCTCAGAGGCCATCTATCATATTTCCACCCCCTAATCCCGAGTCACATTCTTTAGTTTCATTTTGTCTCCTCAACTAAGTACGCAAGAAATTTTTTACAATTTTCATGAGTAGTGATATCTGTGATTTTGGAAACATTATATCGTTATTCAATAGTTATCATATTGTATTTTGACACTAGAGATGTAGTTAAAGTATTTTTTTCAACTAAATAATAAGAAAATTAATGTCAAAAGAAAATCACAATTTACTATGGTTACCCTAGTTATGACCTCACAGAAATAAAACCACCATCGTGTCTGTCGTTTTTACCATCACTAACACCACTATGATCATTAATATTTCTACTGTTACAAGAATCATTGATCCCCTATACAGTGGAAACATTTTGCGCTACATTAATCCCTTATATAGTTTCTTTTTTTTTTATTATTACATAGGGGTCGAACACTCTATTTTGTAAAAGACATTTGAACAAGAACTCTTTATTATTCTCGAATGTTCCTACGAGGACAATCCCTTACATAGTATATAGAGGAATTAAAGTGTAATTGCCCCCAATATATAACTATACTGTGCACACAACGGCAGCGTAGCTTGTGGGACTTTAGTGTGAATCCAATTTTGGAACTAACAAACAAACAAACAAACGAAAACAGCAAGAGTCTTCTGCTAGACCATGGGTTTCAAGTATTTTTGTGTTGTCATTTCTGTAATGCACTAAACCCATCTTGTGAGCTACATTGAATCCAAGTGTATGGCCCCAAAAGTGTCAGCTTACTTTGGGTCAACATCCCAACACAGGATATAAGAGGAAAGAGTTCTAGAAGTTTGGTTTCGGCTTTTGAACGAAAGCTGGGATATGAATGTGAGGACAAAGAAAGCACAAAATTCTCTTGAAAAAAGACTACATTTCATTGATAAAATTAAAGAGAAGAAAATTATTTGTGAGGGAGAGAGAGATGAGGTCACTTTGAGAATAGGGTTTTGCGTATGTCACGGTCTGTAGCATTTGGAGGCAAAGTGCTGCAAAATGTCAAAGGCGTTTGTCATTTTACAATATATATATATATATATATATATATATATATTTATATATATTTTTTCTTTACTATAAAAAAATTGCTATATATATTATGTAGACTTGGGTATAAAAATTTTTATACTTATGCATAAAAATTAATATAGTTACTCTTTTTAAATTATTCTCACATCCGCTCCTACGCACATTTGAAATGTCATTATTGACAATGGTAAAAATGGAAATTTGGAATATGTTATTTCAAATATTATTTACTAGTTTTATATGTTATTTCATTCTTTTTCCGACTTCATATGTTATTTCAAATTTTGCCAATTCATCTCAACTAATTTTTATTAAAGAACAAATAAAATATATAATAATTTACCAAATAAACTATACATCATGTGTAAAGAGTAATTTTGTAATCCCAATGACCGGTTGATATAGGATTCTCAAGAAATACCACATTTGAGGAAAAAAATGGTGGGGGACCAAAAAGAAGAGAGAAGCGGATTTTTTTTACAACTTTTTGTATTCTTTTTCTAAAAATGAACCAGGCAAAACAATTAAAATTTTCCAATAAAAGGATTATTCTTGCATATTTAGTATGATAGAGTTAAAAAATAGTATTTCAAAAGAGTTGAATAATAATAATAATAATGTATAATAATATATTTGGATATAGCATTTTTTTTCGTAACCTCACCTGTAAAAGGGGTCGATCCTAAAGCCCATAATAAAGAACCAAGTGAGAGGAGATAGATAAAGAGAGGGAATAGATAAGGGAAAAGTATTTTATCTTGTTCTGATCAATATCACAATTCTCACAGCTAAAGTTCAGACCGGATAGTAGAAGTTGGTCGTACAATGAAAACCTACCATCTACCAAAACAAAACACTCGTTATTCATGACCTTTAGAATAATACTCTAGGCCCAACATATGAGACAGATCTTCCATGGTGAGCACATTTTTAACATTTTATTTGTAATTTTCATATTTTTTATTTTTTATTGTTCATATCCTGTTATTATTATTATTATTATTATAAATACCCTGATTATTTTGATTTTTTTATATATTTTCAGTGTTGTTTATTTACTTTGACACACAGATAGGGATAAAACAAAAAATGAGATAAAAATAATTGTCCATAAAAATTTATAAGAGAATATAGTGGAGATAAGAAGGAAGGAAGATAGAATTTTTCATGTCAAATTAATTGATAGAGAAAACGTAATTAATATAGTAAGTATTTATACACCTCAAATAGGTGTAGATGCAATTA
Source organism: Dillenia turbinata (assembly GCA_037126225.1). Classification (NCBI taxonomy): domain Eukaryota; kingdom Viridiplantae; phylum Streptophyta; class Magnoliopsida; order Dilleniales; family Dilleniaceae; genus Dillenia; species Dillenia turbinata. The sequence continues at coordinate 6,951,790 of JBAMMX010000017.1, forward strand.
TTGAACAATGGTTTTGGAAAGATTGAGATGAATTTATTCAAACTACACATAATGAGGAATTATTTATTGGATAAGATTTAAATAGAGATGTTGATGAGAATAACGAGTGATTTGAAGTTGTACATGAGAACTTTGGCATTGTTAGTAGGAATGAGGGGGCATTGTTTTAGAGTTTACCATAGTATTCGATTTGATTCTTGTAAATATTTTTTTCAAGAAAAGAGAATTACACATAATTACATATAGAAATGGGCCGGGTGCTAGAAAAATAAATTTCTTTCTCATTAGGAGGGATGATAGAATAACCTATAGGGATTGTAAAATTATATCAGGAGAGAGTATAGTAACTCAATACAGACTTTTAATTTTAGATGTGTATATGCTTAAAAGACAAAAGAAGTATCTCTAATTTATGGAATAAAAAATTAAGTGTTAAAATCTAAAAGAAGAAAAAGTTGTGACTTTCACACATAAATTAATGCAAATAGCAATTTGGTCTATTAGTGATGATTTGAAAACTATGTGGATAGAAATATCTAATAATATTAACACTACAAGAAAAATGGGTATTAGTGACGGAAATATCCGTCGCTGATACTCAAATTTTCGGCGCTAAAAGTATTAGAGATGGAAAATTCTGTCGCTGAAAGTCACCTCGCTAATTTAGCGACGAAAATTTTCCGTCGCTAAGAAAATCCGTTGCTAATTAGCGACAGAAATATTTCCGTCGTTAATAATCAGTCGGTAATTTAATTTTTTTATTTTTTCTAATTATTCCGGATTAGCGACAGAAATATTTCCATCGCTGAAGTGAGCAAGAGCCCAAGTGTATGTGCCCAAGAGACTGACCCAGCTGCCCAACCCGACCCGCCTTCCCTCACACGCACCTGTCCCAGACCCGGCCCGCCCGCCGGCCCGCCGGCCCACCTGCCCGTCCGCCCGTTTTTAATTTGTTGTAAAAATGCTCACACCTACTTGGGTATGAGGGAGAGATATTGAGAGTTTTAACCACCATGCTACCATCACCTTTGTGTTATTAGTTTATTTTTTTTTCTATTTCTATACTTTATTTTTAACTCTCAATATTAAAAATACAATACCCTAATTGAAAAAAATATAAAATTTTATTTAATAAAAACATTAAATTATATTTAAAAAATATAAAATTATATTTAATAAAAACACAAAATTATATTTAATAAAAATACAAAATTATATTTAATAAAAACAAAAAAATTATATTTAATAAAAACACAAAATAATATTTAATAAAAACAAAAAATTATATTTAATAAAAACAAAAAATTATATTTCATAAAAATACAAAATTATATTTAATAAAAAAATTATATTTAATAAAAATACAAAATTATATTTAATAAAAAGATAAAATAATTAAAAAACAAAAGAAAGAACCAAAAAAAAGAATAAGGGCGGTTCCACTATGACACATGCACAGTGGAACCGCCCTCCTGTTTTTAATTTTTTAATTTTGTATTTTAATTTTTTTATTTTCTTATTTTTTTATGATAATTGTAAATTTGGTTTAGGGTAATTAATAGTAATATAATGGTAGTGATAAAAATATAAAAAGTAAAAAAATTAAAAAACAAAAGAATAAAATATACAAAATACAAAATAATTAAAAACAAAAAAGAAAAACAAAAAGAGGCGGTTCCACCACGCACATGCGCAGTGAAACCACCCCTATTTTTAACTTCTTTTTGTTTTTTTTTTTATTTTTTATTTTATTTTTATGATAATGATAAGTTTACTGATAACTAAAATATAGTGGTTTAGGGTAATTAATAATAATATAATGATAGTGATAAAAACATAAAAAAATAAAAAATAAAAAAACCAAAGAATAAAAAATAAAAAACACAAAATAATAAAAAAAAAATCAAAAGGGACGGTTGCACCGCCCACATGCACGGTGGAACCCCCTTATTTTTTACTTTTCTTTGTTTTTTCTTTTTTTTTGTCATTTTTTTTTATTTTTTATTCTTTTTTTATTAATTTATTTTTTGAGGTTTTTTTAATAAAACAATACCCTAATTTAATAAAAACTACAAAACACAAAATTATATCCAATAAAAATACAAAATTATATTTAATAAAAAACAATACGCTAATTTATTAAAAATAGAAAATACAAAAGTATATTTAATAAAACACACAATTACATTTAATAAAAATATAAAATTATATTTAATAAAAATACAATAACCTAATTTAAAAAAAAAATACTGATGGTAAGGTTTAGCGACGGAATTAATTCCGTCGCTAATCCTTCGGAATTAGCGTCGGATTAGTGATAGAATTATTTTCGATGGATTTTTCGTCATTAATTCCTTCGCTAATTCGTGAGCAAAATTTCATGATAATTTCGCACCGACGGATTAGCGACAGAATTTTTTTCGACGGATTTTTTCGTTGCTAATTCCATCACTAAATGGTCCGTCCCTAATCGGTCACAACTCTATCGCTAATTACCGACAGATAATAATCCGTCACTAATTTCTATCGCTGAAACTCGGTTTTCTAGTAGTGTAAGAATATATATAAAGAGATTCTTAACGTATCTAGGGGTTGGGTTCTAATAGGTAAGAAGTTATGGTAGTGGAATGAGGAAATCCAAATTACTATACGAATTAAATGAGTGTTATAGGAAGTTTAAAAATAAGAGAAGTAACGATACATTTAAAAAGTATAAGATTGCAAGAACAGAGATAAAAAAGGTTATTCATGAATCAAAAAGTAAAGTGTATAACGAATTATATAAAGAACTAGAAATTAATAATAGAGAAGAAAAAATTTATAGAATTGTCAAGGAAGGGAAAAGATTTAAATATTGTTAGGTGTAATAAGAGTGAGATCAATAGTATTCTTGTTAGGAATGAAAAATATAAGAAAGCGTTAGAGAGATTATTCTGATAATTTCTTTAACGTTGTGGGTACAAAAGATATCAACGATATCATGATACTTGTAAATGAGATCAATAGGAATTTTAAATGCAAAATTCGTTCTCATGAAGTAAAGGAGATCTTAAGAAAAATAAGAAATAATAAAGTTATAGGACTCAATGACATCTCTATTGAGGTGCGAAAGTGTTTGAATAAAGTATGAATATGAATGTTAATGCATATTTTTAATAAAATCTGACAAACCAAGAAATGCTTCAAGCAAGAATGGAGAGCACACTTGTACCACTGTTTAAGAATAAATGAGACACATAAGATTGTTTCAATTATATAGAAATTAAACTTATAAGTCACACTATAACATTGTGGAAAAGAGTGATGGAGTAGAGGTTGAGATTTGAGGTATTATGGCAAAACGGTTTGCCACTAAAACCATTCACTTACTAAGACATTTGATAAGATACTTAAAAACATATTGTGGTGGGCATTGATAAAAAAAAAAATTCTTGAAATACATTAATCTCATTAAGGATATATATAAGAGAACTGTTATCAATATAAGAATTTACGGGGGTTCAAGTGATAATTTCTCAATTAACATTAGATTTCATCAAGATTCGATAATAAGTCTCTTTCTTCTTATAATAGTGATAGATGAAATCACAAAGAGTATTTAAGATGAAATACCATGTTGTATGCTTTTGCAGATGATATGTATTGGTTGATGAAATTAGAGAGGGAATTATTATTAAATTGAAATTATAAAGAGACATATTAGAATATAGAGGGTTTAGATTGATTGAGTCAGTCAAAAATTGAGTATATAAAATATACGGTTAGTAGAAGCCATTAAAATGATGAAGAAACTATTAAACTAGAAAATCAGAACGAATCAAAAAGTGAACGTTTTAAATATTTTAGATCCATCATTTAAAACGATGGCAACATAGATGAAAATGAAGATTGTAGGATTTAAATGAATTGGATGAAATGGAAAATCGCATCTAGAGTGTTTTGTGATCGTACGATGTTATCACAGTTAAAGGGAAAATATTATTGAACCGCGATAAAATTTGTATTATTATATGGCAAAGAATGCTAGGTTATTAAATAATAATAAGAGTATAAAATGACTATACTTAAGATTAGAATGATCAAATGAATATATGGTAAAACTAGAAATTATAGGATTAAAAATGAAAAAATATATATTAAGTTAGGAGTAAGTTTAATTGTTGATAACATGCGAGAGTATTGTTTAAGGTAGTTTGAATATATACAATGAAAATCCAAGGATGTACCAGTTAGAAGATGCAAAACTTTAAATTTAGGAGATTTAATAAAGTGTCGGAGTGGCCCATTGAAAACATGAATATAAGTTATACGTAAAGATATAAATGTCAAGAGTTTAATTAAGATAATGCGTTTAGATAGAAATGAGTAATGTAAGAAAATCCGAAACACTTAAATTATCTCTTTTATTATTTTAAGTGTCTACGAATAATTTTTCATTATTTTTTCTTTTTATTTTTTATTGTTATTTTTTCTATTTTTACTTTTAAAATTTAATTTTATGTTTTTATTTTTCCTTTTATCCTATATTTGTTTCTCAAACGGCCGATCCTAAAATTTAGAATTAAGATTTAGATTGTTATTGTTATTGTTATATTTTCTGTATTTACTATTCTTTAATGTGTTTTACAATTTTAGATTGTATGACTTCAATCTATTCTAAAATTAAATATTGTTTGATCAAATTTCACTAATACTTCTAATTGCAATATTAAGTTTTGATAAAATGAATGGAAAAAACATGGACATTGTTGTGCACAAGTGATGCCAAAGGATTATTTTCAAATGGTTGTAAATGTATACAATCATTATCCTATACTCATATATTTGGAAGGTTTTTAAATTTTACACTTGATAATCTATTTATAAAGTATATTTTAAACTTATTTTGGTACTATTTTTATTTATTTAGCTCAAAGTACCTGTTCAAGTAGTCAATTCAAAATTAAAAATCTTTATAATGCTATATATAAGTAAGGTGGATTTAGATCCCATGTTGTATACAACGAACATGACCAACTTAATAAAATGTCATTATTAATGATGGTAAAAATATGGTTAGACCCTATGTTGAGAGAAAATATGGTCAGACCTTATGTTGAGAGAAAAATATGGTCAGTAAGTTGGTCATGCTTATTGCATGCAATATGCGGTCTGAACTCATCTCACTTGAATACGATATTATAAACATCTTTAATCTTGAATTGATTAATTGAATGGATATTTTGAATTAAAAAAATAAAAAAGTGTCAAAATAAGCTTAAAATATATTTTATAAATAAATTATCAAGTGTAAGATTTAAAAACTTTTCAAATATATAAGCATCGGGTCTTGTACACATTTGGCCATTGTCATTTGTGTACATCAATGTCCATACTTTTTTCATTAATATTGTCAAAACTTAATATTATGAGTGAAAATATTTGTGACATTCAATCAAATAACATTTAATTTAAGGGTAGATTGAAATGAAATTATAAAACACATTAAAAAATAATAAGTACTGAAAATATACAAAAAAAGAAATAGAAAAAGTTTATAATCAAAATAATGAGTTTATTTATAATAATAATAATAATAATAATAATAATAATAATAATAATAATAATAATGAGTTTAAGGGTAGGACTACATTGCACAATCAACTTTCGTTGTCGAGCCTGAGGCTTAGTTGTGAGAATTGAGACATTAATTAAAATAAGATATAATATTATTCCCTTATCCATTCCCTCTCTCTTTATCTATTTCCTTCTCTTACTTTGTTCTTTGTTCTCAGAATGAGGGATCACCCCTTTTATAGGTAAGATTACGTGAAAAAATGCCACATCCAAATCTGTTTCTATCTTGTTTTGGTCTCTCCCCCCCTCCCCCCCAAAAAAAACAGTGCTATGTGTCGAGAATACCATGTCAACTGGTCATTAAAAGAGTTAGAATACAAGTAAAACACAAAATTACTCTCTACACATCATGTAATGTGTGCAGAGCAAGTGTGGGAATAATTTAAAAAGAGTAACACTTTTATTTTCATGCACAAGTGCAGGAGTAGGTGTTGACATTTGGAACACTTTTGCCTCCAAATGCTACAGACTGCGACCTCCACAAAACCCAATTCTTAAAAATAGCCTCATCTCTGTCTCCGACAAATAATCTTCCTCTCAATTTTCTCAATGAAATAGGATCCACTCTCCATTCTTTTTTGAAGAGATTTTTTTGTGCTTTTTTGTGCTAATATTCATATCTCCACTATGTCCAAAAGACCAAATCAAACTTCTACAACTTTTTCCTTCTAAATCCCGATGAACCAAAGTAAGCCCATACTTTTGGACCATACACTTGGATTTATTGTAAGTCACAAGATGGGTTTAGCCCATTGCAAAAATGACCCAACAAAAATACTCGAAACCCAAGGTCTATCAGAAGACTCTTTCAGTTTTCGTTTCTTTTTGTTAGCTTCAAAAATTGGATTCAAAATCAAGTCCCCTAGGCTGCTCAAATATTGTTGTGATCATGCAGAAGCAATGGATCATAATATTTTAGCAAAAGGATTGTTTATAAAAGATAGACATTTTGGATCTGAGAAAACCAATTCTTTAAGGGGTCATATAGTGTTCAAACTAGATTATTCGAGTAAATTCCGAATACTGGTCACTCGATGAAACAAAAAGAGACAAGGCATGTAATTGTTTGACAGGAGAAGACTTATAGACTTACATATTATAGAGTTTCATTTTTTTTTTTTTTGATAATACGATTCCTCCTATATATAATATGGTTCAATATACTAATAGAATTTAGTATTTAGAATTTATGATTTTAAGGTTTTAGAATTTAGGATTTATAGTTTAAAGTTTAGTGTTTAGAGTTATGATTTAGAATTTTTACAACCTCTAATATATATATTTCTTATTTCAAAGAAATGAATAAAAGTCGAAACCTAATATAATAAGCAATAACAATTAAAAGAGATGACGTTTTCTCTCGTATTGTCCACATCAACGAAAGAGTTGGTGTTTTCACTTTAGCTGTTCACATGACAATATGAGAGCAAACCTGAACTCCTTTTTATTTTATAGACAGATGAGTCAGACCTGTTACGTACAATTTTCTTAAAATTTGATATAGTGGTCTCCTTGGTTTCATCAAATATAAATACAGTTATAAATATAGAATAGTTTTTAAGAATTTATAAAGAGAAAAGGGTAACTGGGAGAAGAACAAGAATGGAAAAAAGGGCAGCTGGATTGGATCCAATTCCAAATTTTCTTTTTCAAATTGAAAATATTTCCTGTGTTGATGTGCCACTCTTTAAAGATTGAAATCCGAATAATATTGATGATAATAGACATCTTAAGCTACCAGTCTTAGGAGAGAATAACCCTAAAGAGCATTGGCATAGTAATTTAACACAATAGCATATCTTCTTTTCTCTAAATACCTTCTAATTGTATATTATCACTCTTAAGTCTTGTTTTAGCATGAGAAGACCATTACATCCTTCAGGTTATCACTGTATTTAAGTTACATAAAATTGTGTCTTCTAAAGCCTTCCAACCAATGCTTTCCAACCCTCAATTTTTGAGATACCTTAAAATAGAAACGTTAAACAAGGGTTGATCTAATAATACTGATGGAGATCGTTTATTCACAACAAGTGCAACTATGCAGCCAAAATAGCTAAATAATTGATTCTGGTTAGGAGAAGGGGGTAATTATCCATGAACCAGTAAAATAAATTAACATATGTGTCACCTAAACATAAAAATTGCTACCAATACACCATCACCATGAATAAACTATGAGAATAGAAACTTTTACCTCATCTGGAACTTAAAGATACTTAATTGTATTCCCATGAACGTACATCGTGGCATTCGCCAAAACCTGTCACCATCCGACATCAGGCCCAAAACAAAGTTAGAAAACAACACAGTCAACAATTTCAGAGGTAAGAAACATGAAAAAGTTATGGTAAATAATGATCACCTTAGAGGTGCAGATGACTTCACGAAGATGAATATTCATCCAAGTGTCACAATTAACCAAATGTCCATTGTATGTCTCCCCATTCTTTAGCTCCACCAACTACCAAAAACCAAATAAGTTCTTGTCTTTCCAATAGAAACCTAACCTTGCAATTCAGATAAGTTCACAACACTAAGAAATAAAGGTATTACAATGAGATGCCCTTGGGAGGTCTTCAGTAAGGACAAGAGAAGCTGCAGGACACCAAAGCATAAAGTTGGCAGCATTAACCTTAATAAACTTGATTGGGTTTTTCTAAAAATCCCAACACTTCAAGCCAAATCCTATTTTATCAAGTAACTGAAATGATAAATTTGGATGTGGCGCAATTCTATTGGTTTAATACAAGTTAAAAGGTTTCCAGTATACGCTTTCCAATCATCAATGAGTTAATTGTAAGTGAACAATAGTGGATGTATAAAACCCCAATCACATTGAAGAACAGTAGCGAATACATGTGTAAAAGTGGTGATCTCAAGACTTCAAATTTGCTCTTCACTCCTTAATTTACAATGAATCAAAAAGTAAGCAAGTTTAAAAGAATAACTTACCAAGTTTGAAGAGAAAAGAGTAACCTGCAACAGAACTTAGAAATAGAAATCCATAGAGAGCTTATGCAATTTAAACCCTAGAACTTGTGGAAACCTTGGAATTTTCCTATGAAATTTCTAAGAAAGAATGGAGAAAGTAGTACGAAAGTAACAACAAAGGGTTGTTGGAGAGAATATTGAAAGTGAAAAACAAGATGGCAAAACTAGGGAATATTTTCTTCATTGCACACTTAATAAAAATGACAAGGCCTATTATATAGACTTACACTCTACACAATAACACTAAATTTAAGCAACTAAACAAAGAGAGTGGGACACATGGTCTCCTAACTCATAACTGCTGCTAAAATTAAAAACTGCTACTAACTAAAAGCAGAAATTAGTTCCACCAATTTTGGAGCACTGCTCAACACTCCCCCTTGCTTCAAAATTACAAACTCCAAGTTTCTATTGGAAATAATTATGCTTGGCCTAAGGAAGTGCTTTGGTGAGAACATCAGCAACTTGATCACTTGTGCTATAGAACTTTAACACTATCTCTCCTTTCATTGTAAGGTTGCAAATAAAATGATAGCGGATATCGATGTGTTTTGTTCTACTATGAAAAGTAAGATTCTTAATCATTGCAATAGTCACTTTGTTATCACATATTTTTGTTGCTCCCTCCTGCTCACAATGAATATCAGCTAGTAACCTTCGTAAACATATAGCTTGACAAGCTGTGGATGTTACAGTAATATACTTTGCCTCTATTAATGATAATGCAACAACATCATGCTTCTTTGAACTCCAAGTAATTACTCTAGATCCCGAGCTGAAAATATTATCGGATGTGTTCCTTCTATTATCAATGCATCTTACCCAATCACTGTCACTATACCCAACTAGGCTGAAATTTTCTTCTTTGGAATGCCATATCCCAAAATCAATGGTCCCGGCAATATAACATAACACCCTTTTAGCTGCTTCAAGATGCTGCTTGGTGGGATTAGGGGTGTTCATCGGTTCGGTTTTCGAATTCTTCGGTTATTTCGGTTCGGTTAATTCGGTTTAGAATTTTTAAAAAACCGAACCAAACCGAACCGAATTCGATTAAATCCAAATTCAATCCGAACCGAATTAAAATTCGGTTTTCGGTTTGAATTCGAATTAAACCGAATTCAATTCGAACCGAATTCAAAATTCGGTTTTAATTCGAATTCGAATTCGAATTAAACCAAATTGAAATTCGATTTCGATTTGAATTCGAATTCGAATTAAACTGAATTCGAAATCAGTTCGAACCGAATTCGAAATTCGATATTCAAATCAAACCAAATTCAAAATTCGATTTCGATTCGAATTAAACCAAATTCGAATTCAAATTTTTAGAAATCCCTATAGATTATGCTTGCCCCAATCAACATTGCTGTAAGATTTCAAAGAGACTTGAGATGCATTATCATAACCTCAATCAAAAGTCTTTCAAAGAGATAAATTCCTACATAAAAATTAATTCCCATAATCCTGCAATTAATAATGCAAGCATCATTAGGCAAACCAAACATGCATTTGATAATTCCTACATTGCTGATTAACCTCTATGAAAGGCTGTAGTACCTGTACCAAGCATCATCAAGACTAGGGGTATCATGAACTTAAAGTTAATGTGACAAGCATACAAACCACACAAATAAAATACAATACAAGAAACACTTCTAAGGCTAGACAATGACATGAGAATACATGTAGATAACATAGTTATATACAATCACAATAACAAAAAATCTAGCTCCCTCCTTTGTCCCAGCTTCAGCAAAAGTCTCAAACCTTCCCCATTTGAAGTTCTTGTTGGAGCAAATGTAGTAAAATAGAGCTTCTATACAGCCCCCATGACAATCACTAATAATCCCCATGAATGGTGCAGCCTGCAGCCAAGGTAAACAAAGTATTTAATGAGAAATACAGGCAAACAATGTTAGGTAACCTATATCATTGGCACCACATTAGAAGCATTGTTTTTGATGTAACAGAAGCACAATTCATACAAATGCAGGCAAACACTGGCATCCTTCCAAATTTCATATATCTAAAAGCCAAACCCTTTAATCTTTCTCAGACTAAACATGTAACTTTATTTTTTTTTTTCTGGGTTCAAAATAATGAAATAAAATTAGATTCCTCTTATAATTTATAGTTCAAATAAACACTAACTATTTTTTTTTTAATTTATAGAACAAATCCCCCTTTTTATAAGGAGGCTATTAAAAATTTTCTATATTTTAAAACAAAACCTTATACTTCTTAAAATACTTGGGAAAGGAACCTAAAACCTTTTCAAAATTACAATGGGGGCACTTGCCCCGAGTCCCCTAACACAAATCTAACCCTACAACGACTAAAATTATACATTTGATCACACATGAAGAGGACAATGCAACTGAAGTTCTTTGTCTGTAAAATGAATAAGTTTGGCAAGAGACTTATCATGAGTCAATGTCAATTCAAAAATTAAGAAAAATCAAAGTGATGGTGAAATATATTCTTAGAAGAAAGTAACATTCTTAGAAGAAAGTAACATGTCAACCATCAACCAACTCCATCAATGAAGAAAAAACAGTTCAGCCACATTCAACCATCAACCAACTCCATCAATGAAGAAAAAACAGTTCAGCCACATTCAACAAAAAAAGAGTTCAGCCACAGTTCAGCTAAAATAGAGAAAACAACAAAAGGAAGTATACCGAAATAGGGAGCTTTTGACAAAGTATTCTAGTTGAGAAGATCTCTAAATTTAAGACATATACTAGGAAAATGCCATAAAATTCATGATATCCTCTTGACACAAGGCTGCCTAGCCCAATTCACAAGTATTTCTACCCAAATCAGTAAAACAAGGCACATAACTCCCTGCAATTCCCTTAGTCAGTGGCAAAACAGAAAGGATTAGGGTTGTCACTTCAGATCTAGGCAATAGAGCACAGTCTGTCAAATTGTCAATAAATTGATGATCAGAACCTGACACCTCACTAAAAATGAGGATGTCACAAATATTACGTGGCCTCAAGAGTGTTCAGAATGTTCCTACCTCACTAAAGCTTTAACTATGAATACCATTACTTCCCAAATAAGTCCAGTTAACAGAAAAAAAGGAAATTCATGTTATAAACAATTGCAAAAGTTACTAACCTCAAGAAAATCAAGGGTACTAGGAACATCCACTCCTGAAATCCTGAAAAAAAAAATATATTACATGATATCAATGCATACACATAATATAGATGCTATATCATCAATAAAAAAGGTCCAGCTATCTTCCCCTTTATCCATTCTGGTACAGATAATTTTCTTTAATTTTTTTCTATAAAGGAATGTTAACTAGACCAACAAAACAGTTGCAGCAACATTTTATTTCACGGTTAACAATATTCTATAGTTGCATTTGTTTTGCTGACATGAAAATGGTATATACTAAAGGGGTCTACTTCTGATCATGAAAAATGGTACTAGTTTGCTGTCTATTTTCCATGTTTGACAGCCTTCGTAGCAGAAATTGTATGAACTAATTGTATGAACTAATTGGCTTTGTAAATACAGGAAAGAAAAGAGCTTTTTAGAAAAGAACATATAATTTAATAAGTTGAGTTTCTGAAGTAAAGTTACCAAGATCATCAAGATGAGCTAGCAAACAATAAAGTTAAGTTACCTTCTATAATAATAAGTTACCTTCTACAGTAAAGTTATCAAAATGAGCTAAACATCAACAACGGTTGATTCAGACATTGATTGTTTAACTTCTGCAATAAATTGCAAAAAAAAAAAGCATTACTTTTGTATCATATTGACTATTCTACTTCTGCAATAAACAAAAGTATTACCTTCTTCGAACTTTTCAAGATCCTCAATGTTTTCTTCCACATTAACCGGAGATCCACCTGAACGGAGCCAATCTTGGGTACATATTAATGCTTGTACAATTTTAGGAGTTAAAGAACTCCTAAAACAATCAAGAACTCTTCCTCCAGTACTGAAAGCAGATTCGGAGGCAACCGTGGAAATTGGAATGGCTAAAACATCACGAGCAAGCAAAGATAATATAGGAAATGCTGGACCCTTTTTCTTCCACCAGCCCAAAACAGTAAATGTTGGACTTTCAAGATTATCTTTGTCTTCTTCATCATCCTCAGTCAAATATCTATCTAACTCTGTCTTAGAGTCCCTCATGGCACCAGAATCTGCCTTTCTCCTTTTTAATTCAGCCATGTGTTTTTCTTTTATTCTTTGCATAGGATCACTATCACTAACATTAGAGCACAAATGTGTATCTGCTGAAATTAGACCCAAAGAAGTGGAAGACAATGAGGATGAAGAAGATGCAAATGCAACTCTCCTAGAAGGATGATCCGAGTGAATTCTCTTATACTCATTAAACAACTCATACAATACATCCTTCACTTTTTCAGCCAATTTTCTGCCATCTTCTTCACCATACATATTACAAAGTACAATGTCACAATAATCAAATTTGCTTCTAGGATCAAGTATACAAGCAACAAAAACCAGCAAGTTAAACTTTTCGATATTGCCCCAATATTTATCAAATTTTTTCTTCATTTTTGATGCCATGTCTCTAAAATGATCATCTTCACTTGAAAGACATTCTTTCAAAATTCCATAAATACAACTAATGTCATCTAAATAAGAGTTTGCAGTAATATATTTTGTACCGGAAACTCTCAAAGTGAGAACATAAAAATGCCGAAGAAAAACAACCAATCTTTTGACATTCTCCCAATCCCAAGACATTGGAACCCCAGGTTTAGTGCCATGATTTTCAAGATCCTCCCGAAAAGAAGAATCCTCCATATCTAACTTGTCAAATGCCCTTTCATACATCTGAGCCACACTCAACATCAAATAAGTAGAGTTCCATCTTGTAGCAACATCCAAACATAAAGATTTGCTGCAGTCACATTTTTCTAAATCAGCAAAACCCATGAATTTTTTCATCCTAGCAGTGATTGTCTAACATATCTAATCTGCCCTAACACTTTCAACTGACCTACCAAAATCCCTTAGGCCATCTTGAACAATTAAGTTCATAATATGAGCAATACACCTAACATGCATCCATTTTCCTTGTGAAATGCATAATCCTCCCCAATTGACACACTTTTTTTTCAGATATTCAAGTGCTACATCATTAGAACTTGCATTATCAACTGTAACAGTGAAAATATTTTGCAAACCCCAATCAACCAAACACATTTCAATCGCCTTTCCAATGTCTTGACCCTTATGACTGGATATAGGACAAAAATTTAACACCTTTTTTTGCAAATTCCAGTCACTATCAATGAAATGAGCAGTAAGACACATATAATTAATTCTTTGCAGAGATGTCCAAGTATCAGTGGTTAAACAGACTCTGAGAGTTGTATGTTTGATTTGAGACTTAAGTTTTGCCTTTTCATCAAGAAACAGCTGATAACAATCCTTTGTTACTGTACTTCTAGATGGAATTACAAGTGCAGGCTGAATTGCTTTCATACAACGTCTAAAACCCACATTTTGCACAAACTTAAATGGAAGTTCATCAATAATGATCATTTCAGCTATAGCTCTCCTAGCAACTTGTTGATCAAATTTCCATGCTAATAAATTAACCTTTGTCTCTCCGGTGTCTTCATTTATGGAAGTATTATGAGACAATTGAGTCTGGTTTGAAGTCTGGTTGATAGGGTTTGAAGTACAAATTCTCATGTGATTTAACAGAGTGGAAGTCCCACATGACTTGGATGCACAGTTATACTCTCTACCACAATAATTACGTGTACACTTTTTCCTACCCTCAGCATCTACAAATTCAGTAAAATGTTGCCAAACAACTGACCTCTTATTATATTCTTTGCGTTTTCCAGCACTCTTCAATGTAGTATTGCTTCCTGTAGACCCTTGGCTTTCACCTTCGGCGCTTCTACTTTGACCTTGGCATGTTTGAACTATAGGATTGATCTCATTTGATTGAGACATCCTAACCACCACCTGCACCTCTACAAAACCAGAAAAACAATGTTATTGGAATCTGTCAAATACAGAGTGCAGAGAGTTAAGATTGTAGAAAGTGAACTAATACCTGATGTTGATAGTTGAGTCGATATGAGAGTAATCTAATGAGTGCAGAGTGTAAAGAGGAGATAATGGCCGAAGATGACAGTAAAACCAAGACGATAGATCATAGATGCAGAGGCCAGAGAGTGAAGAGCAAATGCAGACAAAGGTCACATCGAAGAGGAGATGACATATGAAGACTGAAGTGATTTCGTGAAGGGAAAAGGTGAATTCGCGAAGACAGATTAGGGTTGGGGTTTGTGAGTTCGTGAGAGCTAGGGTTAGGGTTAGAGGAGATGAAAGTCGAACAGTATATGAGAGTGAGGATAAGATGAGGGTGAAGACGAGAGTGAAGGTGAGAGAGCGAGAGACTATCAGGTGACAGATCAGATAAAAATCGAAGTCACACAGACACAGCACACTGTTAGATGAGAGTATAGATGAGAGAGATGAAGATCGAAGAGGATATGCAAAGAAGATGAAGATCGAAGATCGAAGACCGAACTGAAGTGAAGAAGATGCAGACGAACACGAACTCACGAACAGATGCAGACGAAGTTGAGTTGAGATGAAGATCGAAGTTAAGTGACGAATCGAAGTCAAAGATCGATTGATCGAGTTCAAAATCAGATTGACAACGAAGTTTAGATGCAGATGAAGACTATAAGCGGATGAATATGCAAACGGATGAGAGTGAAGAAGGGAAAGAAAAAATGGGTTAGGGTTTCATTCGACTGCTTTTGGGAAAGTGAAGTGAGACTGACTGACTGAATATGCAAAGAAGATGAAGATCGAAGATCGAAGACCGAACTGAAGTGAAGAAGATGCAGACGAACACGAACTCACGAACAGATGCAGACGAAGTTGAGTTGAGATGAAGATCGAAGTTAAGTGACGAATCGAAGTCAAAGATCGATTGATCGAGTTCAAAATCAGATTGACATCGAAGTTTAGATGCAGATGAAGACTATAATCGGTTGAATATGCAGACGGATGAGAGTGAAGAAGGGAAAGAAAAAATGGGTTAGGGTTTCATTCGATTGCTTTTGGGAAAGTGAAGTGAGAGTGAGAGTGAGACTGACTGAGCCACTGAGGAGTGACGAGTGAGGGTGTTCAGATTCGAAAAGATTTGATATTTTGATTTTTCCTTTTGTTTTTTTACTAAAAAAATTATAAAATGACACTTATGCCCTTTGAGATTTAACTTGCATCTCAGATATTTTAGGGACATTTTCGTACTTTCGCGGGAATAATAGATACCTAATTTGAAGTCCGAATTCGGTTCGGATGAAAATTGAATTCGAAAACCGAATTCGAATTTAAATTCGGTTTTCGGTTCGAATTCGAATTAAAAATTCCAATTCGAAATTCGATTCGAAAACCGAATTCAAAATTCGGTTTTAACCGAAAATTAATTCGAAATTCGAAAACATAATTCGAATTTGAAAATTCGAATTCGATTGAATTTGAATCGGTCGGATATTCGAGTAAAATCGAAAATTACACACCCCTAGGTGGGATAATGCATGTACCTAGACAATACACTTACAGAAAACATAATATCTGGACGAGTATGCGTTAGATAATTTAGTTCACCAATCAAACTCCTATAGAAACTTGGGTTAACTGCATCTGTGCCATCTTCAAACTGCAAATTTCATTTACATTCATGGGCATAGAAGCAACCTTGCAATTATGCATCCCAAACCTGAGCAAAAGATCATTTGCATACTTTCTTTTATGAAGAAAAATTCCATCTTCCTCCTATTTCACTTCAAGTCTAAGAAAGTATTGCAACCTATCCAAGTTTGACATTTCAAACTTATTTTGCATACATAATTTAAATTTAGCAACCAAGATTTTAGAGGATCCCATGTAAATCATGTCATCAACATAAATGTAAACTACTAGAAAATCTCCACCTTCATGTGTGTGGGCTCACTTTTACTTCTTTCAAATCCGTTTTTCAGAAAGTACAAGTCAATCCTTTTGTACCATGCTTGCAGTGCATGTTTGAGACCATAAAGGGCTTTGTTGAGCTTACGAGCTTTGTTCTCATTATCGTTAACAGCAAAACTCTCAGGTTGAGATACAGACCTCTTCTAACTCCCCATTTAAAAATGCAGACTTCACATCAAATTGATAAACTAAAAAATTTAATTTTGAAGCAAGAGCCAAAAAGATTCTTACTGTTTCAAAACAAGCAAAGGGTGAGAACGTTCCATCAAAATCAATACCTTGATATTGTGCATGCCCCTTTGCCACAAGCCTTGCTTTATACTTCTGTATACTGCCATCAGCTTGATACTTTAGCTTGTAAACCCACTTGAGACTAATATGTGTCTTGCAATCTAGTAGATCCACCGATTCCCATGTCTTATTGTGCTTGATTGCTCTCATTTCTTTAATTATTGCATCTTGCCATTCTTCCACTTTAACTGCTTCTTGAAAGAAAGTGGGTTCTATCACATAAAAAGCAAATGAGCATGATTTATAAATCTCCTACACAAATCTGAATTTTCTTGGTGGCATCTCACTAGAGGAGCTTAATGATGTTGAACTCAATGGAGAGGCATTGTTTCTTTTGGAGGTGTCATTACTTGTTGCTGGAGACGATCTTGCTGAAGAAGAGGAGCTTACTGGATTGATTGATTTTATTGGTGTAGAATCTATTGTTACAAATTCTTGAACTATAACTTCATCTTGATGTAACTGGATTTTGGGACCATTCTTCTTGGAAGTGAAATCCCAACTTGTATCTTCATTAAACATAATATTCATGCTAATCAATACTTTGACACTCACATGATTATATAACATATAAGTTTTGGGTTAAGTACTATACCCAACAAAAATACACTTTTTAGATTTTTCATCGAATTTATAACGTGACTATTAATTTACCAAAGCATAAGCTATACATCCAAAAATTCGTAAGTGGCTGCTACGTGATTTTTAGGTCACAAATTCGAACAAGTATACCCTAATCTAGTATTGTGTATAGTGCGTACAAGTGTCGATCTCACAAGAATATTTTGTATTATCAATTATAAATTACCCTAATCTAAGTTAGACTAATCGAATCAAGATTGCAAATATATTAACGAAAAGTTAAAATCAATGTATAAAAATCCTAATAGATAAGAACCCTAATTTGATAAAAACCGTAGGATATCGATTTTATCTATTTTAATCTTTTACATTATTGATTATATTCAATCCCTAAGTTCATAGGCTACCAATTATTGATAATGTTGGCAGATTTTCCTAGATTAGATGTATCTAATGGTCGTGCAATGAATCCTTAATTTGACTAACCAAAATCCAATGGTCATACAATCTTGATTAACCGAATTGCATTAGTTCTATGGATAATCTGTAATTTAGAGTTTCCCCTAAATACCCACACATGAAATTAATCCAATGGTCATACTCATAATTTCATATGGATTTTATTGTTTGGACTAATCTTATGCAATTATATAGATCATGATTGCACTCGATCTCAATTCATTCAAAGCGCAGGCCTAAATGTTTCGAAACATTAAGTTCAACAATAAAATCTCATCAATCAATAACCATACCAATGAAACTTAAAAGAAATAAAGAAATCAACTCATGGAATTAATCAACTCATGGGATTAATTAAAAATAGTATTCATTGACTCCTAGGACAAAGAAATTTAACTAAATATTGGAAAGAAAAATAATGAAGTAAAAGAGAACATTACAACCCCTGATTGCATCACGAAAAAGGTTGAAGTCATTATCTTTAATAGGTAGCGGCTGCTAGGGTTGTAAAATGGTTGAGGGGATGTGAAAAGGTGTGGGAGAGAATGAGGGAGGCATGGAGAATGAATAGGGAATGAATGGGGACAGCTGGCCTAGGGAATGGAATATATAGGAGTGAAAAACCCTAAGAGAATTTAGAAATTAGGAGTTTTCTGGAAGTTTGGTCTTTGAATTTCATTTAGAAACTTCTTGTTGCTACTTGATGATGATCTTCAACTTTCCAAAAACTTTAAAACTCTCTTATCTTGAATTTGGATAATTTATGAAATTATTAGCAGTGCAATTCAGAAATTATAGCACCTTATTTCCTTTTTCCTTCCCAGTTTCTTTTTTCTAGTGCTATAGTAACTTCAACTCAGATTTCGGACAATATCCTACCTGAATTAGCTTCTGAGGTCTTCACACAATTTCTAGGGCTTTAAGTCATTTTTCCAATGCCATAAGAATCACCTCAATTGAACATCGAAGAAAAAAGTTATGGATAAAATATTGAATACTATCTGTCCAGTCTAAAACTAGAAATTAAGCTCTATGTTTCCTAAATTCAACTTTCACAAAATTAATGAGTATAAAATTATAAAATTTGGTTCAAATTAGTCCTAAAAAACATAGATAAATGCTGAAAAAGATATAATTCAAGTGTATAAAAATATTGCTATCAGTGGCTTACCCTGGGCTTGTTACCTTTCCATACTTCATATGGTGTCTGATTATATATTGCCTTTGTGGGTGAAATATTCAGCAGGTTCATAGCTATAGCGGTAGCTTCAGCCTAGAATTGCTTTGTAACACCTCTTGCTCTCATCATACTTTTGCCCATTTCAACAATAGTGTGATTCTTTCATTCCATTACACCATTTTGCTCTAGTGTATAAGATGTTTTGAGCTCTCTGTGAATGTAATTCTCCTCATAGAAAGTGTTGAACTCAGTTGACATAAACTCACCATCTCTATCCATTTGAAGAGTTTTAATTTGATAGCCACCTTGCTTCTCCACAAAAAACTTAAATTTCTTGAAGTTGTCAAATGCTTCTGATTTAAATTTTAAGAAATACACCCAACTCATGTAACTATAATCATCAATGAAATTTTTTGTCCCTCAGGGATAGCTTAAACAGTAGAGTCTTTCCACTTCCATCCACCATTTCTTAATTCGATCATGCTTGGTTGCATCTCCTCATACAAAAAAAAAAAAAAAAAATTCATTAATGAATAACAAGAAATATCGACTACCTCCTAAAGACTCAATGCTTATGGGACCACACAAATTAGCATTTACTAACTCAAAACAAGTAGATGCTCCGCAAGCCTTGCCTATGGGAAATGATGGTCTACTTTGTTTTCCATACACATATCCTTCACAAAAGTCAAGAGTATAATTTTAGGCAAACCAACCACCATATCTTTTTGCCTAACAATTGTAACCCTTTAATATTCAAATGACCATATTGTAAATGCCACAATAGGCTTTTCTACTTTCTTTAGCAACCAATACACTACTTGCATGAGTAATTGATAGATTAAGTGGAAACATGCTATTTGAGGTCATTTAAACATCAACAAATTTTTGACTCGATTTTTATCATGAATGCTACAAGAATCATTATCAAATAGGACAGAATATTCATAAACCATCAATTGTTTGACACTTAACAAATTATGAGCTAGGTAAGGAACATACTGCACACCATGGATAAGCTTTATATTACCATGTGAAGTTTGATGGCACCTGTACCTCTACCTTTGACTTTGATTGACTTGTTATTTCTAAGCTGAACTTCTAATGTTTGTGACTCATCAAGCTCCTTGAACAATGACCTTGTGCCAGACATGTGTCTAGGGTATCCACTATCAATAAACCAAACATTATTCGGCACAACATTTGCAAAAGATTGAGCAATAAACAGTTACTTTTCTCTTGCAATTTCTCAGTAAAGTTGGCATGCTTTTGAACTTTCTTCTGTTTACTCCAACAATTAGCTTCCTTATGCCCATATTTTTTTTTTGTAGTGGCGGCACTAGATAGTGCTCTTGAACTACTGTTGTTCATGAGCAAATTGATCTTGTCCTCTACCATGGCTATGACCTCGACCATGATAACCACCTTTTCCATGTCCTCGGTAGCCTTCTGTATTTTCTAACTTTTCCTTAAAGGAAGACTCCCCATTTACTTGGAATGCCTTCTCTTCAACTGTTTCAGATGATTTGTTAAGCCTATCTTCATACCCATTAATTCATCAAAGGAATAAATAGATAAATCCTTTGTCTCTTTAATTGTAGTTGCAATGTGATTAAATTTTGGAGTTAAACTCCTCAAAACTTTGCCCACAACAATTTGATTATTTATGCTATCACCATATGACTTCATATGATTTACTATTCTAGACACTTTAGACATATAATCTTGCACAGATTCTTTCTCTCTCATAGATAGTGTTTCGAAATTTGGACGGAGGGTTTGTAATTTGACGGCAATTAGCTTCTTGTCGCCCAAATGTTCTTTCTTCAGAATCTCCGATGCCTGTTTGAGGTGTTAGCTGCTGCAATTCTTGGGAAAATCTCATCATCAAAGGCCTATTGAATTAAGAACAAGGCTTTCGTATCCTTTTTATGGTTTTCTTGTAATCGTGCATCAGGTTCTTCTTCTCGTTTTTCTTTTGACTCTTCAAACCCATTTTCAACAAGGTCCCATAGTTCTCGAAACTTGAATAAAGTCTTCATTTTGAGACTCCAAAAATGATAATTTTGCCCCTAAAAAATTGGAATTAGGGGATGCGAGTTTGGATTAGCAATGTTTGCTACCATAGTCGAGCAACCACTCTTCGTCTCTCCTTTTTACTTTCCTTTTTTCTTATTTTCCCAATTTGTGAATTGACCTAGATAAAAGAAGAAAAATATTGCCTTGTGTTTCCTCTCTCTTATGCTCTGATACCAAAAAGTTGTTGGAGAGAATATTGAAAGTGAAGAAAAACTAGGGAATAATTTCTTCGTTGCACACCTAATAAAAATGACAAGGCCTATTATATAGGCTTACTAAATTTAAGCAACTAAACAAAGAGAGTGGGAAACATGGTCTACAAACTTATAACTACTACTAAAATTTAAAAGTGATACTAACTAAAAGTAGAAATTAGTTCCACCAATTTTGGAGCACTATTCAACAAGGGTGTAGTCAATAGAATTGAAAAATAAGAGATGAAAAGCTTAATTGAAGTAAAAGTATAGAGAACTCACTGGTAGAGAAAAACATTACAGAAAAATGATGCACGTGATGTAGAAATACTATAATGTGAAAGAGAAAAATGACACCCCTTCAATCTCTCTCCCTCTCTCTATCTCTCTCTTCCTCTCTTCTCTCTCTCTCTCTCACGATGAAAATCATGGGGGGAGAGAGAGAGAGAGAGAGAGGTGGAGGGATCTCAGAAGACGTGTCTCTATTGGGCTGTCCACATGGCAATATGAGAGCAAACCTAAACTCCTTTTTATTCTATATGGAGAGATATATATACACACACACACACACTAGCGCCCTCCCTGAGTCCATCAATGTCACCTTGGTTTTTTGCAAATGGAGCTACTGCTAGGTCAATATTCTTCCTGTCTTTTGTGACCAAACCCCATATGTCAAAAGAAAGTTTTTCTCAGATACAGAAAAACTAAAAGTTGAATCCTTTAACTCGTGATGTGTATTAGAAACACAAATTACTTTTGTAACACCGACACTGCGGTGTTCGTACAAGTATACTGCTCATAGAATATATATAAAATATTCCTCCGTTTAAATATATATATAATTTTTTTTTAAAATTAAATTGCATTGATTTTTGATTTTTGGGGTTTTAATTCAAACCTTTGGTGTATTCAATTTTTAAAATAGAATAATAAAGTATATATAAATATATAAATATATTTTTCTTTTCATTTATTAAATTATTTATTTCCTCATTTAATTATTTTCAAATCTATCCAAATATATATATATAATAAGAATAATAATAATGAAAATAATAAAAATAATAATAATAAAAAAAATCAAAATTAGGGCTTAAAGCCCTAATTTCTCTCTCTCTTCCCCTCTTTCTCTCCCTCGCCGCCGTTTCACCTCCCTCTCCCGCGGCCCATCTCACCCGCCTCCCTCTCCACCGCCGCGCTCATCCGCTGACCGCCACCACTAACCGCCGTAGCCACCGCTCATTTTCTCCACCATCTCCTTCTCTCTATCTCTCTCCTATCTCTCGGCTTCTCTCTCTCTCACCCGCAAGCCTCTCTCCCTCTCCCTCTCGCGATCACTCGATCGCCATCCCCGCCACCCTCTCCACCACCACACACCACCCACGACCGGCCGATCATCTCTCTGCCTCCCTTTCTATCTCTATTTCTCTCTCTCAGTTTCGGTTCCCTCTCAGTCCCTCTCGGTCTCTCTCTCGATTCCCCTCTCGCGCGATCTCTTTCTCTCTCTATCGTCTCACTCTCTCTCCCGTGAGTTCTTTCTCGCTCTGCTCCTCCCTCTCTTGTGCGCGCGTGACTGCGCACAACAGCGCGTGATTGCTCGCGCGACAGCCCTGCCCCAGCACGCGCGAGACTGCCTCTGCGCACGACAGCTCATAGAGCTCTCTCTTGCCTGTCCCTTGTCTGTGCACATATGGACTGCTCTCTGTCGAGTGCCTTGTTGCAACCTCAGCTAAAGCCCAAACCGCAGTCATCAACCGACCCTCGAAAACCCTAGGCTGAGCTATGATTCCTTCTATGTACAGGTAAGGGATGAGTTAGATCTTAGTTCTAGGGTTTTTATTTCCATAATGATTAAGTCTAATTGCTAATATTTGCTTCAATTTGGAGACATTGCAGGTCTTGGAATAAATCGAATGGCGCACGGACGTTAGGGTTGTGGACTGCGGAAACCCTAGGTAAAGAGATTTTTGGTCTTTTCATTAACTGAATGAAATTAGAATGCATTTAGGGTGAAATTAGCATAAGGAAGTGTTGTATAGGTTTAGAATGTATGTTTGATTGGAATAAAATGCATTTTTGAAATCCTATGCTTGAACAATACGGCCAAGTCTAGTGTTTGATATGAAAGGAGCATGTTAAAGGAATGATAGAATCGAATCGAATTGATTTAAATGGTTTTTTAGGGTTTAATTTGACGAATGCATAAAAATAGTGAGAATTTGGAATTTGAGTCTAAGGATTGATGAGTTGTTTTATATTTTAGTTGGTGTTGCATATAAGTAAGTTAAATACACTCTTTATATTATGAAAATAGGTTTCAATACCTTTAAAATGACATATGGTTTGAAGAAATCGGATGAGAATCGAAAAGTGTATGATTTTTCAAAGATTTTCTATCTTGAAGGAAATTTAATTATTTTAGACTTGTTTCCGACTTTGAGAGATTTTTAGGATTGAAGTTGACTCGAATTTGATTTTGTTAATTATTTATAAATGAAATACCATTGATGACAAGATTGTATGGCTAGAATTTGGGATGATTTGAGTGTATTTTGGAGTGTTGAAAATTTGGTTTTAATGTACAAATGTATGTGCTGAATTGTAGTGCTAAGGTGGTGTATTATACGTGTGTTTGATTGGTGGAGATGAAGTTGAAAGATGTGTAGAGTGTTAGGGAGAGAATGATGTATGTGTATTGATTGAAATGGAAAAGAAGAATATGTGTATGTGCATGTATGAAAAAATGTATGTGTATATTGGTATTGAAGAAGAGATTTGAATAAAGGTATATGAGTATGAGTGTGTGTATGAACCTTGGCTAAGAGGATGGATTATGCTAATATGATTTGTGAGTTGAAAACGATGTTTCCGAATGCAAAGCATATGTAAAGAGTAAATATGTGTTCTTGTATAGTTGTTATATATGTGTTGTGTAGGTATGTCGAAAGAGAGAAGTTTGTAAGAATTTGGAGTGGGTATAAATATATATATGAATATTTATTTAATTATTAATTTATTCATTTTCTTATCTATTTATTTATAAATTGTTTTATAAATATATATATATATATATTAAATAATAATAATAATAATAATAATAATAATAATAAAAAAGAAACGGGTTAGGGTTAGAAAACCATAACCCTTTTCCCACTCTATCTCTCCCTCCGTCTCTTCATCTTCTCCGCAGCCGCTCTCTCTCTCGCCTTTTTCCACCACACACCGCCGCTGCTCCACCGTCGCCACCACCCACAGCCACCACCACTCTCTCTCTCTATCTTTCCCTCTCGGTTCTCTCTCTCACTCGCTGTCTCTATCTCTCGCGACTCTCTGTTTCTCTCTCAATATCTCTCTTCGCGTTCTCCGCCTCTTTCTCCTCCACTGTAGAGCGCCACCGCCGCTCCTCCGCTGCAACCGATCGTCTCCGCTTACTCTCTCTCTATCCCTCATTCTGTTTCACTCTCTCCTTCGCATTCTCTCTCTACCTCTCGTGAATCACTCTCGGCCTCTCGTCTCTCTCTCCGCCGCAAGCGGCGTCGCGCCACCTTCTTCGCCACCATCCTCTCATTTTCTCTCTCTCTCCCTATCCCTATTCTCTCCATCTCTCGCTCTCACCTTCCTCCCTGCTCGCGCGGTCTCCTGCGAGCAGCTTCTTCTACCAGGAGCCCCAAACTGACAGCCTCTGTTCAAAAACCCTATGCCCAATTTCACTCCTGCGTAGGTAATGGTTGACTTGTCTCTGACCATGGTTTTAGGGTTTTGACTTGGTATTATATTCCTAAGTTATGTGTCAATTTGAAATGCAGATCTTGGAGTGAACTGAGAAGCCGTTGAGACGAGGAAATCGTAAACTGTGCAAAACCCTAGGTGAGGTAAAATACTAATTATGTCGACACATTGGATGAATTGAGAGTAAATTAGAGTAAGATTTTATTGCATATGTTAAGATATATGTTAGATTAGATTTGAAATGTGTTATCCAATATTATATGTAATTGTTTAGGTTAAATAGAGAATTTTATACGAATTGGGTTGTTCCGGATGATAGAATCATGTTGAATTAATTAGAATAGTTCTCTTGAAGTTTTATTTAATGTATGCATGAGAATAGTTGGAAATCTGGGATTTAAGCTTAAGGATTGATGCATTCTTTTACATTATAGGTTGTTGTGCATATAGGTAATTCAAATACAATCCCTGTATTTTGAAAATAGACTTCCTTACGTTGAAAATGATATATACTTTGAAACATTTGGATGAGAATCGGAAAGTTTATGATTTTTCAAAGAATTTCTATCTTGGGAGAAGATTTATTATTTCATGGTTATTCCCGATCTTGAATGATTTTTAGGATTGCATTAGACTTGACATTCAATGTGTTACTTATTTATAAATGAAATGCAATTGATTAGATTAGAGTGTATTCATGAATTGAAAAATTGAGATTTGTACAAAAATTAGAGAAAATTGAAATTGATGACATAATTATGATTTTGTATTAGGAAGGGTCAATCGAGGATTGAGTAAGATTTCATTTGATTGAATTGTGAGTATATGCAAGTGTATATGGGCTGAAAAGTGTGATGTTGTTGGTTGAGCATAATGAGATGTTATTGTGTACTAAAATCACCGTAAAAGGCCAAGGAGAATGGTAGAAAGTGTGCATAATTTTTGTGATGTTGTGAATGTACATGGATATAATTGAGGTCGGGGTATGAGAAATATGTGATGTGTTATAATTGTAGTGACTTGCTTGGAGACCGATCGAGGGGAGCACGGTTTCGACACTTGTTGTGTATTGTAGAGAGTGATTGACCCTCCCGTATACGGTGAATGAGATTTATTTCAATGTTTTCGTTTAATATGTAAACCATGTTTTACAACAGTTTAATAAATGAGCATAATTTATCGTGTGCTTGAAATGTTTTGACTGATTTTGAAACTGACTTTTTGTGAACCGATGGAGTGTCCAAAAAATTTGGTTGAATTATGAAAATATTCATCCATGTGGTTGAAATGTATAATGTGCCATTTTATGATATATATTGCATTTGGTTTGTGAACCTGATTTACGACACATATTTGATATGATATTGATTTTGGCCTTGAGGGCTTTGGTTTGTATTGTTCCGTAGCTACGAAGGACACCGTGAGAGGCGCTTGGGTGGCATCCAGATATGCCTAGGCCTGGGGTATCCCACGAGTTGTCGAGATTATATTTATGACACGGTACTAGCCAGGTTGAACCCGAAAGGGGGAGGATTTGGATGCTATCCAAGTCTAGCACCTGGACGAGGTCCGTCGCCAACGCCGGGGTAGAGAGCACTTTAAATAAATTTGCATATAACACCCCCGGTGCACCTGTCATAGGTCGAGGTAGACTTCTGTCAAGACACTTTCGGCTGGTAGCTCTATGATTTTAATGACAGTGTTTCGGATGCATATTTGACTTGAAAATGCGTGCTAATGATATATTGTTGAAATGAAAAGCATGATGATTTGAAATATGATTTGTATACCTATGCTTTGACACTCCAGTTTCACACCCCATATTAGACGATTATATTAACACACTCACTCACTGAGTATTCTTCCCTGAGTACTCACCCCTCCTCTTTCCCTCCCCAGACAGGATTATGGTGCTAGGGAGACGCATTTGGCTCTAGAGGTATGATAGCTTGTTGGTGGATTGGTGTTTACGATGGTGAGATTAAGTTTTAATTGAAAATATGATTTTCGTACTTTATGTTGACCCTGCGTGGTCTTGATATTGAGATCCGTAGTTGACCGTGTACATATTATGGGATGACTGTATAAGTTTTGGACTTTTGTTTGCGAAACTCTTATATTTCACTTGCATTGTGGCATTTGTAAATATTTAAAGTGTTAACTTGGGAATTTGTAATATATTTGTATAAATTTAGGCCCGCTCGGTATGACGGCTGCTCATGCTCTAGTTGGGCATGACAGTAGAGGTTTGTGGCTAGGACTGCTGGTAATTTATTTAGCCTTGCGTTGTTCTGGATGTCGCTTGTAGGATTTGTTGGTTTTGGAGAGGCCGGGATGGCCATTGGTTTAATTTACAGGATGATTTTAATTTATACAAGTATACAAGTTTATTTGTACATGGGAGACCTCCGATTTATGGGGAGGTTCTGCTCGATTTTCTATAAAAATACAGCCGGTATCCAGGGTAACGGGCGGCTGTTCACGATTCCCGGTTCGGGACGTGATAGTTTGGTTGGTATCAGAGCTCTAAGTTGAGAGCTATGAAGGAAGAGAGTCTTGAAAACATTCCCAAGTGTGTTGTGCTTATAGTCCTCAATGCATGAGAGTTTCATACAGTCATGAAGTCCCAGTACATGGTCATAGTTACATGAGTTCATCCATTTTAGGGAGTTTAGATACATTTGTATCTAACCTATCATGCTATTTTTCACCCCTTACTGAATTATGGATTCCATTCTTTTGTGAGGGTAGTCATGCTGTGATTAGTCCAAATTTCTTGAACCATGCCTATTTTTTTTTAAAACGATACCTAATAAGGATCCTTCTCTTGCAGAAGTATGACGACCCGATGGAGCACCCGTTCTGCCCCACCAGAGGAATTGGATGAGCCGGAGGATCGTTCCTCGACTCGCGTGCCACCATAGGCACCTACCCAGCCAGCTGCTCAGGCTGAGACTCCCGTACCCACACTCGACACCTTTCGGTAGGTGTACAAGTGGTACGCTTCGCATGGGGTCCAGATTCCGCCCCCACCACATCCTACAGTGGTGCCTGCACCTGCAGCAGCGCCAGTTCCTTCGGCACCGGTTCCACCGCCGGTTGCTGGTCCTTCTACTTTGTCAGAGCCGAGTGAGACCACATCGGCTACTCTTAGACGGGTACATGAGTTGACTCAGTTGGTTAAGGAGATCCGTCAGCTGGGGTGCATTGATTTCACAGGGCTTGGTGATGCTGCGGCAGCCAAGCATTGGATCAACCGCACCCGTAGGATTTTGACTGATCTGGGGATTAGAGAGGAGCTCTGCCTGAAAGTGGCGGAGCGATTATTAGAGGGAGAGGCCCTCTTATGGTGGGAGGCCCTCATTGATGAGGCGACAGAGCCACTGCGGTGGGACGATTTCCTTCGGGAGTTTGACCACAGATTCTTCCCACTCTACCAACAAGACCGGATGAGGTCAGAGTTGGGACGGCTTACACAGGGGTCCAGATCTGTCTCAGAGTATGAGGCAGACATGCGGAGACTTGCCGCATTTGTATCGGATCTGGCCACACCTCAGTATTTGCGTTTCAAGTTCGAGGACAGTCTTAGCCTCAGCATAAAGAGGTATATGACTGTTACTCCATAGTTTATACTGGCTGAGGTGATAAACTCTGCTCACCGCGCGGAGGCTTTGGTCCGCACCAAGGCTAGGCAGAGAGAGAGCAGAGAGCAGAAGAGAAAGAAAGAGAAGTCTCATTCTGCGCAGAGCTCCAAGAGGGGCAGGGGATCCAGTTCGTATAGAGGCGGATTTGGATCTGGATTTTCTGAGCTGGGATGGAGACAGTACTCTCAAGGGTTCAGACAGCCCGCTCCGACTCACCCTGCACAATATACTACTCAGCAGCATCCTTATTGTCGCAGGTGCAATAGGTCCCATTCAATAGGAGCATATTTAGTGTCAGTCACTTGCTTCCACTGTGGGAAGTTGGGGCATATCAGGAGTTCCTGCCCTGAGTTAGGACTCGGAGGACAGAGTTCACAGAGCCGCACTAGTGCTCCCCATATGGGTCAGCAAGGGTAGCCTACTCGGCCAGCATCTTCTACTCCCAGGGTGACCACCGGGAGTAACACAGTGCAGACCCAGGCACGACAGCAGCCTAGGGCTCAGGCCCGGGTTTATGCCATGACGCAGGAGGACGCTCAGGCGAACCCCGACATCATCACGGGTACTCCTCCTTCTGATCCTATAGAATAGGATCTCTATTCGTTTTTCCATTTCTTTTGGGGATGTCAGCATTGTATCATGATAGTTGTATAGGTATTTTATGTTGTGTACCTTTTGTCGACATGATACTACTTTGACATTTTTATACACTGAAGTTGTAAAAGCCTTAGAGGCTCAACTATTTTGACATATATATATATCAGATGTGATTTTATTCTAATTCTATGTACATTTTTGTTCAATGATAGGTACCCTACCTATCTTCGGAATAGATGCCCGTATCCTTATTGACACGGGGTCTAACTATTCGTATGTGAGCGATCAATTCTCTCGACATTCTGATAGGCCACTCTCACCTTTGGACGAGGAGATATTGGTCATCACTCCTCTGGGTGAGCAGATTGTGCGCGACACGGTGTATAGAGAATGTGAGATCAAAGTTGGGGATACAGTGTTGAAGGCAGATCTAATCCCTTTCGCCATGACTGATTTTGATGCCATCTTAGGGATGGATTGGCTATATATGTATCGGGCTTCAGTTGACTGCTTTAAGAAGCAGGTGGAGTTTCGAAGACCCAATCAGCCAGTGTTGATTTTTGAGGGCGAGAGGCGGGTTTTACCCCACTGTGTCATTTCAGTTTTGGAGGCCAGACGCATGATTCGCCGCGGGTGTACTGCATATCTGGCTCACATCATAGACACCACTGCTCAGGGACCGAGACTTGAGGATGTTCCAGTGGTACAAGAGTTTCCTGATGTTTTCCCCGAGGAGCTACCCGGATTACCACCGGTTCGGGAGTTTGACTTTGAGATCGATTTAGCTCTGGGGACTACCCCTATCTCTATGCCGCCATACAGGATGGCGCCGGCTGAGCTGAGAGAGCTCAAGGTCCAGCTGTAGGAGTTGCTGGATAAAGGGTTTATCCATCCTAGTACGTCACCTTGGGGTACTCCAGTGCTGTTTGTAAAGAAGAAGGATGGCTCACTGAGATTGTGTGTGGATTACAGGCAGCTTAATCGGGTGACTGTGAAGAACAGATATCCGCTGCCTCGCATAGATGATTTGTTTGATCAATTGCAAGGTGCCCGAGTTTTTTCGAAGATTGATCTTCGATCGGGATATCATCAGTTGCGGATTAGGACTCAAGATGTGCCAAAGACAGCTTTTCACACTCGATATTGGCACTATGAATTCCTAGTCATGCCGTTTGGGCTGACTAATGCCCCAGCTGCGTTCATGGACTTGATGAACAGAGTTTTTCACAACTATCTGGACCAGTTTGTCATAGTCTTCATAGACGATATACTGGTGTATTCACAGAGTGACAAGGATCATGTTCAGTATCTTCGTACCATTTTACAGACCCTCCGCAATGAGCAGTTGTATGCCAAATTCACAAAATGTGAATTTTGACTAAGACAGGTTGGATTTTTGGGGCATGTCATTTCTGCGGAGGGGATTTTTGTCGATCCGCAGAAGGTCGATGCCATTATGAGATGGGAGCAGCCGCAGACAGTGACTGAGATCAGAAGTTTTCTTGGTCTGGCCAGGTATTACCGCAAATTTGTTGAGGGTTTTCCCGGATAGCTGCTCCATTGTCTAGATTGACGCGAAAGGATGTCAAGTTTGTATGGGATAACCATTGTGAGGCGAGTTTTCAGGAACTCAAACAACGATTGACTACAGCTCCGATTTTGGCGCTTCCCACTAGCAGTCGGGAGTACACAGTGTACAGTGATGCTAGCCGACAGGGGTTGGGTTGTGTTTTGATGCAAAATGGTCGGGTGATCGCCTATACCTCTAGGCAGTTGAAGAAACATGAGGTGAATTATCTGACACACGATCTAGAGTTTGCGGCCATAGTTTTCGCATTGAAGATATGGTGCTATTACTTGTACGGGGTGACTTGCCGAGTGTATACGGATCATAAAAGTCTGAAATATTTATTCACCCAGTGAGAACTTAACCTGAGACAGAGGAGATGGTTAGAGCTTCTCAAAGATTATGATATTGTCATTGACTATCATCCGGGCAAGGCCAATGTGGTTTCTGATGCCTTGAGCTGGAAATCAGCTTCATCGTCTCAGAAGAATGATACCGCATACCTCACTTGTTTGATGGGACTCCGGGATTTGGGAGTCAGATTGGCTAGTGATGATCAGGGCACTCTGCTAGCCAGGTTTGAGGTCAGGCCGACGCTGTTGGACCATATTAGGGAGCTTCAGGGCATTGATACCGAGCTCCAGGCTCTTACTGAGAGAGCTCGCAGAGGTGATATTGATGATTTCAGAGTCCGTAGTGATGGACTTCTGACTTATCGAGATAGAGTGGCTGTACCCGCTGATAAGGATCTCTGTAGGTCCATATTGGAGGAGGCACACTCCTCGGCCTATGCCTTGCACTCGGGTAGTACAAAGATGTATCAAACTATTCGGGATAGCTATTGGTGGCCAGGTATGAAGAGGGACATTGCGGAGTTTGTGGCTAGATGTTTAGTCTGTCAGCAGGTGAAGGCTGAGCATCAGAGGCCAGCGGGTTTACTACAGCCTCTTCCCATTCCCGTATGGAAGTGGAAACATGTGACTATGGACTTTGTTATAGGATTGCCGCGGACTCAAGCCAGGTATGATGCCATTTGGGTGGTAGTCAATCGACTCACCAAGTCCGCCCATTTCATTCCAATGCGCAGCGACCCTCCATTGGAGACATTGGCACGTCTGTATATTGACGAAGTAGTTAGACTGCATGGAGTTCCCGTGTCCATAGTCTCAGATAGAGATCCGAGGTTCACTTCTCGATTTTGGCCCAAGCTACAGGAAGCTTTGGGCACGCGGCTCAATTTTAGCACAGCATATCACCCACAGACAGATGGTCAGTCGGAGAGGACCATTCAAATGCTTGAGGATTTACTTCGGGCTTGTGTTATGGATTTTCGGGGTAGTTGGGATAGGCATTTACCGCTGGTGGAGTTTGTATACAATAATAGCTATCAGGCCAGTATCGGTATGCCACCCTATGAGGCACTTTACGGCAGGAAGTGTCGCACCCCGTTGTGCTGGGATGAGGTAGGCGAGAGACGCCTTACCAATGTTGAGTTAGTCGATGAGACTAAGGAAAAGGTTAGGGTGATCCGCGAGTGGTTAAAAGCCACCCAGGACAGACAGAGGGCATATGCGGATCGGAGATGCCGGCCTTTAGAGTTTGAGGTGGGTGATATGGTGTTTTTGAGGATTTCTCATTTGAGAGGACTTATTCGACATCGGCAACGGGGCAAGTTGAGCCCCAGGTACATTGGCCCATTCCGTATCCTCAGTAGGGTTGGGAGCGTGGCATACAGACTAGAGCTGCCAGATGAGTTATCTCGGATCCATGTTGTCTTCCATGTATCAGTATTGAGAAAGCACATCCCAGATCCTTCGCATATTTTGGAGCCTCCGCCAGTAGAGGTACAAGAGGACTTGAGTTTACCTGTTCAGCCTGTGGCCGTACTTGACCAGCGGATCAGGCAGCTACAGAACAAGGAGGTATCTCTTGTCCGAGTGCTACGACGCAGCAATCAGATCGAGGAAAAGACTTGGGAGCCTGAGGAGGCCATGAGGAGACAGTACCCCCATTTATTTTCTGTATAGCTTTATTTTAGTTTCGAGGACGAAACTTATTTTTAGGGGGTTAGAAAATGTAACACCGATACTGCGGTGTCCGTACTAGTATTCCTATTCATGAAATTAAATAAAATATTTCTCAGTTTATATATAGAGAGAGAAATTTTTAATTATATTGATTTTCGATTTTGAGGTATGAAATTTGAATTTTTGGTATATTTAAAATATCCGTGCTTCTGATTCAAAGTACATCTTATTTTGATAAAGATTAGAACTTTAAATATAAAGTGGGTATAAATATATATATGAATATTTATTTAATTATTAATTTATTCATTTTCTTATCTATTTATTTATAAATTGTTTTATAAAAAAAATATATATATTAAATAATAATAATAATAATAATAATAATAATAATAATAATAATAATAATAAAAGAAACGGATTAGGGTTAGAAAACCTTAACCCTTTTCCCACTCTATCTCTCCCTCCGTCTCTTCATCTTCTCCGAAGCCGCTCTTTCTCTCCCCTTCCTCCACCGCACACCGTTGCTGCTCCACCGTTGCCACCACCCACAGCCACCACCACTCTCTCTCTCTATCTTTCCCACTCGGTTCTCTCTCTCACTCGCTGTCTCTATCTCTCGCAACTCTTTATTTCTCTCTCAATCTCTCTCTTCGCGTTCTCCGCCTCTTTCTCCTCCGCTGTTGAGCGACCAATCGTCTCTGCTCACTCTCTCTCTATCCCTCCTTCTGTTTCACTCTCTCCTCCGCATTCTCTCTCTACCTCTCGTGAATCACTCTCGGCCTCTCGTCTCTCTCTCTACCGCAAGCGGCGTCACGCCACCTTCTTCGCCACCATCCTCTCATTTTCTCACTCTCTCCCTATCCCGATTCTCTCCATCTCTCGCTCTCTCTCACAATCATCTCTCAGTCCCTCTCTTCCGCGCATGAACAGACGATTCTTCCTCCCTCTCCCACGCGCGAAGAGCTCACCTTCCTCCCTGCTCGCGTAGTCTCCTGCGAGCAGCTTCTTCTGCCATCTTGCAGGAGCCCCAAACTGACAGCCTCTGTTCAAAAACCCTAGGCCCAATTTCACTCCTGCGCAGGTAATGGCTGACTTGTCTCTGACCATGGTTTTAGGGTTTTGACTTGGTATTATATTCCTAAGTTATGTGTCGATTTGAAATGCAGATCTCGGAGTGAACTGAGAAGCCGTTGAGACGAGGAAATCGTAAACTGCGCAAAACTCTAGGTGAGGTAAAATACTAATTATGTCGACACATTGGATGAATTTAGAGTAAATTAGAGTAAGATTTTATTGCATATGTTAAGATGTATGTTAGATTAGATTTGAAATGTGTTATCTAATATTATATGTAATTGTTTAGGTTAAATAGAGGATTTTATACGAATTGGGTTGTTCCGGATGATAGAATCATGTTGAGTTAATTAGAATAGTTCTTTTGAAGTTTAATTTAATGTAAGCATGAGAATAGTTAAAAATCTGGGATTTAAGCTTAAGGATTGATGCATTCTTTTACATTATAGGTTGTTGTGCATATAGGTAATTCAAATACAATCCCTGTATTTTGAAAATAGACTTCCTTACGTTGAAAATGATATATACTTTGAAACATTTGGATGAGAATCGGAAAGTTTATGATTTTTCAACGATCTTGAATGATCTTTAGGATTGCATTAGACTTGACATTCAATGTGTTACTTATTTATAAATGAAATGCAATTGATGACATTAGAGTGTATTCATGAATTAAAGAATCGAGATTTGTACAAAAATTAGAGAAAATAGAAATTGATGACATAATTATGATTTTGTATTAGGAAGGGTCAATCGAGGATTGAGTAAGATTTCATTTGATTAAATTGTGAGTATATGCAAGTGTATATGGGCTGAAAAGTGTGTTATTGTTGGTTGAGCATAATGGGATGTTATTGTGTACTAAAATCACCTTAAAAGGCCAAGGAGAATGGTAGAAAGTGTGCATAATTTTTGTGATGTTGTGAATGTACATGGATATAATTGAGGTCAAGGTGTGAGAAATATGTGATGTGTTATAATTGTAGTGACTTGCTTGGAGACCGATCGAGGGGAGCACGGTTTCGACACTTGTTGTGCATTGTAGGGAGTGATTGACTCTCCCGTATACGGTGAGTGAGATTTATTTCAATATTTTCGTTTAATATGTAAACCCTGTTTTACAACAGTTTGATAAATGAGCATGATTTATCATGTGCTTAAAATGTTTTGACTGGTTTTGGAACTGACTTTTTGTGAACCGATGGAGTGTCCAAAAAAGTTGGTTGAATTATGAAAATATGCATCCATATGGTTGAAATGTATAATGTGCCATTTTATGATATATGTTGCATTTGGTTTGTGAACCTGATTTACGACACATATTTGATATGATATTGATTTTGGCCTTGAGGGCTTTGGTATGTATTGTTCCGTAGCTACGAAGAACACCGTGAGAGGCGCTTGGGTGGCATCCGGATATGCCTAGGCCTGGGGTATCCCACGAGTTGTCGAGATTATATTTATGACACGGTACTAGCCAGGTTGAACCCGAAAGGGGGAGGATTTGGATGCTATCCAAGTCTAGCACCTGGACGAGGTCCATCGCCAACGCCGGGGTAGAGAGCACTTTAAATAAATTTGCATATAACACCCCCGGTGCACCTGTCATAGGTCGAGGTAGACTTCTGTCAGGACACTTTCGGCTGGTAGCTCTATAATTTTAATGACAGTGTTTTGGATGCATATTTGACTTGAAAATGCGTGCTAATGATATATTGTTGAAATGAAAAGCATGATGATTTGAAATATGATTTGTATACCTATGCTTTGACACTCCAGTTTCACACCCCATATTAGACGATTATATTGACCCACTCACTCACTGAGTATTCTTCCCTGAGTACTCACCCCTCCTCTTTCCCTCCCCAGACAGGATTATGGTACTAGGGCGACGCATTTGGCTCTAGAGGTATGATAACTTGTTGATGGATTGGTGTTTACGACGGTGAGATTAAGTTTTAATTGAAAATATGAATTTCTTACTTTATGTTGACCCTGCACGGTCTTGATATTGAGGTCCGCAGTTGACCGTGTACATATTATGGGATGACTGTATAATTTTTGGACTTTTGTTTGCGAAACTCTCATATTTCACTTGCATTGAGGCATTTGTAAATATTTAAAGTGTTAACTTGGGAATTTGTAATATATTTGTATAAATTTAGACCCGCTCGATGTGGCGGCTGCTCATGCTCTAGTTGGGCATGACAGTAGAGGTCTGTGGCTAGGACTGCTAGTAATTTATTTAGTCTCGTATTGTTCTGGATGTCGCTTGTGGGATTTGTTGGTTTTGGAGAGGTCGGGATGGCCATTGGTTTAATTTACAGGATGATTTTAATTTATACAGGTATACAAGTTTATTTGTACATGGGAAACCTCTGATTTATGGGGAGGTTCTGCCCGATTTTCTATAGAAATACAGCCGGTATTCAGGGCAACGGGCGGCTGTTCACGATTCTCGGTTCGGGACATGACACCAGAGGGTTAATTTCAGACATAATTACTCATATAAATGAAATCAAAGTTCATTAAACAAGTATGAAAACACACATCTTTGTCAATTAGATAAAAATTACAATTTGCTACTGTTTCATTGCTCCCTGCCATTATTGAAATAGCCTGCACAACCATGCTCGGTATAGGAAAAGTCAGCAGGATGAATTAGAAGGTGTCATAGGTGCGAATGGCAAGCACATGATAAAATGTAAGATTGTTCACATTTCAAAGTATTGGAGAATGTAGTTTGCAAATACCTTCCAGCTCCAACTACAACTAACTTTTGTTTAACAAGTCAGACAATGGCCGACCCTGTGTTCTAACTGTACCCAACAATCCTGCTAGAGCAATGCCAGTAGTTCCCTATTGGAGAAGTTGCAAGGAAAGAAGTCCACATTAAAAAGGACACCAAAAAGGTTTCAGTTGCTTCAAAGGCTACCATAACATGCAAGAAACCGGAATAAGACTCTAAAGTATGGACCTGTATGTCATTGTTGAACATATAAAACTTCTTACGGTAATACTGTAGTGTTTCAAATGCCCATTTCATTTGGAAATCTTCAAATTGTATAAAGTTAGAAAATGAACAATGCTAATTTGAAGGCTGATGATTTTTTTTATAAAATAAGTTTATTCAGAGAAGGAAAGAACCAGTACAATAGCCTTAGGCCATCTGGTATGCACAGCTTCCATGAATTCATCAACAATTGATAGATACTTTTCTCCTTCCAACCTGGGTTCCCACAGTCCTAAAGCTATCAAATTCCCATTAAGATGAAAGAATATAAAGTCAACAAAGCTATAAGAGAGGGAAAAAGTATAAAAGTTCAAAACAACGTGAATATGTGAAGAAATAGTAACATGGTAAAGTTTGAGAAAAGTGTAACTAAATTTAATCAACTTAGCCAGTTCTCCTATCACACCCCGATTCATAGACCTAAGCACGTGACAATCACAGTATTGCCTCAAACTATGTGCAACCCTAAGCACATACCTCGAGACATTACAAGGCTAACTCAGCATCATTACACTTTCAATTCTCAACACCTTTTTGAAATTAATAATTATGCTTCATAACAGTCTCTTTTAAATAAATATAGGTAGAATCCCAATGATTTTAAAGATAAGGTGGCAAGTCAAACAAAAAAGTATAAGTATATACAATGAAGTATTTACAAGAAAATCCTTGAGATAGCAAAAATCAGTTTTTTGTTAACCTCCATGGATAAATCTATGACTAAATAAGCTAAGATGGGACTAATTCACACCAAGCATATGATCCTGCAGAGGTTGATGTCACAAAGCTCAAAGAGAGTCTTCTATCTAGACTTACTAGCTACAAACCTGAAAATATAAGAGAAAAAGAAATGGATGAGTATGATTGTACTCGGTGAGTGGAAAATTTATGTACAAGCCAATGAGCAGGTGTGTGATTGTGTCCTAAATCTATTAGCAACCAATTTCATTTTATCATTACAAATGTATTCACAATTTTGAAATCAAAACATTCACAACATTCTTTGTATCCAAATGGGTTGCAATTCATTTAAAACCATGGCACTACCAAAAATATACCTCCCAATCCAAGATCTGGGCCGAGTTCAAGGATTGAATCCACCAAAGGTTTTTATTTATTCATTTATCCAAAAAATATCCCGTCCTTGGTATTAGATTGGACATCACTATTGGTGACACATGGCTACCCAACCTAAACCTTAGGTAGGTGAATTCCCCCACATCATACTACCCCAATCTAATATCTATCATCACTCATACCACTCTTTCTCTAGCCGGCCATGAGTGAGTAATAAACCACATCAGCTTCTTCAACAATCGGTTATCATAAAATATCTTTTTCATTCATAATTCAATTCCAAAATCATTTCTCAACCCATTGTCATCTTTGTCCCAAAAGAACATTTAAACAACCATGAAATGAAAATCAATTTCTATTACATTAACATGCCAAATTCACATTTCCATTATCATGATTTCAAAGAGAACATATCACACTCGAAACTAAATTATAAAACCTATGTCCAAAATAAGGTTGCAAAACATATAAAATTATTTCTCATTACACAAGACATAAATGCTCCACTCATAGTGCATACTCTTACTGATCTAGATCCTTAGCTTTGTCTTTGGTTGAAGGGCTTTCACCTAAATTTCATCAAATCTAATCAATATTACAAATTCCTAGCACATACATGTCTTAGAAAAATGGTCATATCTCAAACTAAATTCTTGAATTGAGGAAAATTCTAATTTTCACTTAAAGATTAGATAAAAAACCATGACTTTTATGTTGATGACCTATGTCCATTCTAATCGCACAAAAATATTCAAGTCCATAATATGATAATCCTAACTGCTTAATTTGGATTTGTGCAGTCATAGAAAAACTATCATAACTTTCACTATACATTTCTAATTTAAATGATTCAAATCTCAAATTAAAGATATAACATGGATCTACAACTTGCATATTCAGAGTTCAACCTAATTTAGCCTAGAAGTTAGGTTAAAATCGTAGTAATTCCTATAGTCATAACATGATAGAAAACAGAGTATTCTACTGAACATGTTCTGTTGAAAAATTCACCAAAAATCCAATTCTCATTGAGGTCTTTCAAATCATATATCATTTTTAAGGTCTAGAAGTCTAGTTTCATAAGGAAAAAACATCACTTAATTTACCTATATGCAAAAAAAGTTATGGGTGAAAAATCATAGTAGACTCAAACTATCCAGTTTGGAGAATATCAAGGGGTTTCATCTTAATCTAACATTCTAGCACTCATATAGTTTCAGATCAATAATCAAGTTATTCCCCATGATTCTAATGATAAATCAAAACCTAAAATCATGAATTTAAGCTTACCATATACTTAGTTTTGATAACAATATTTTTATGCACTTGAATTATATTATTTTAGCCCATATTTGTGACTTTTAGGACAATTTTAAACCTTATTTTATGATTTTACACTGACTTAATCTGTGAGTTTTGATTTAGGAAACTTTGGACTTAATTAAGGAATTTTAGACTGCACAGACACTTAGTATTTTAGGCATAACTTTTTTCTTCGATATCTGATTGAGGTGATTCTTATTGAGTTGGAAACTAGAATTTAAGACTTATAAATCTTGTGAAGAGTCTAAAAGTTAATTCAGATTAGAACTTATTCAAAAATTGAGTCAAAGTTGTTATAGTGCTAAAAAGATAAGTCCCTATTAAAGAAGGCAATTGTTTGAGCTTATTTAATGAGAGATTTAAGGAATAAAGTTGTTGAAACTCCATGAGTCTTCAAATTCAAGGATAAAGAGGAAGTTTCCTAATCTTGGAGAAGAAAGAAGATAATGCTTATCACAATAAGAACAAGTCTCCAAATCAAACAACAACACCAAGTTTCAAAGATTCAACGACTTATGGTTTTAGTCCTATAAACAAGAGGGCATTCCCAAGGCAGAAATGAAACACATTCTCTTCACATGAATTTCTTGATGTTCTTAATTTTTCTAATATGTCTAGCTAATTTTCTTGTCATTAAAACTCGATGGATTCTATTTTTTAATAATAGCATGCTTTGAATTTATTTCTTTCCTTTAAATCTTTATTATCATGATTATTGTTTGATGAGATTTTATTATTGATTTTAATGTTTCAAACATTTTAGGATCTTATGTTTTGATGATTTTAGATTAATTGCACACATGATCAATATAATTGCATAAGATTATTCCAAAGTAATAATATTCACATGAGATTATGAGATCGACTGAAGAAAATTGATTTCATGTGTGGGATTTCAAGGAAAAGCCTAGAATATAGATTTTTCATAAAACTTAATGCAGTTTGACTTAATTAAAATTGTATGACCATTGGATTTTGATTAGTCGAATTAAGGATTCCATTACATGACCATTGGGCGAATCTAATTTAGAAGAAATCTGCCATCATCAAAATTATTCATTAGCTAATAAACTTATGGGGTTTTGAAAGATTCAACTAGGTAAAAGGTTAAAAATAAATGAAATCAATGTCTTAGGATTTTTATCAATTTAGTTTTTTTTTAATCAATTAGGGTTTTTCATTGTCAAGGATTTTCATATTTTGATTTTAGTCTTTTTTAATATCTTCAACATCTTGATTCTATCTGTTTAACTTAGAGTAGGGTAATTTATACTTGGTATTATAAAATTTTGTTATGGGAACGATACTTGAACTCATCATTACACACAACTTTTGACTAGAATATATTTGTCTGAATTAGTGGTATTAAAATTGCATAACAAGTTTTTGGTGTCGTTGTTGGGGATATCCTTATATATCAATCGGAATAATTTTGTTTGAGATTGGACATTATCTTTTGTATTTCTTGTGACTTTCTTGTTCATGTTTCTTGGTGTACTATCTTTTAGGGTTAAATAGTCGCTACTAAGGGTTTAGATTTGGTTTGGATTTGGTAGAAATTTTAGGCTTTTGAGAAATAGTTTATGATTTAGGGTTAAGTGATCATTTTTTCCGAAAGATTTTGGGCTGCTAATCAAAACCAATTGCTTTGCCATGAGCACCACCCTGTCTTAGCCAAATTCCATTATTTTCATAAGTTTTTTTTTTCTTTGATTTTTTTCTTGATTTTTAAGGTTTTTTGATTGTCTTTCTGGGATTCTTTTTGCATTATTTTGTTGTTTTCTCATGATTTATACTTTTATATAGATAATATAGACTTTTTTGAGTGGTTCTTGTAGACTAATTTGAAGATCAAATTTTGCACTATTTTTGGTGTTTATATAGTGTATGCTACAATTGAAAAGTCTTGACCTAACTAAGTTTGATCCTAAGATAGAGAAGACCTTGAGAACCATTCGTAAACAAGTTAGGGAAATCAAGAAAACAGCAATGGCCTAGAATAACAAAGCAATGAGGGAGTTTTCGATACCCAAATTTTAGGATATATAGATTAGTATTGCACGGCCTGCAGTGGAAGCAAATAACTTTAAACTAAAATCTAGCCTTATTGGCATGGTGTAAGCAAATCAATTAGGCAGAGAGACTTTTGAAGATCCAAATAGCCATCTAAAGAAATTTCTGGAGATTTGCGACACAATTAAGTTGAATAGATTCAACCCTAATCCAATATGGTTATATTTATTTCCTTTCTCTCTAAGGAGAAAAGAAAAGGTATGGTTTAACTCATTTCCTTCTAATCACTTTACAAATTGGGAGAAATTATCTCAAGTATTCCCGATTAAATATTTTTCACCTGGTAAGATAGCTAAATTATGTAATCATATTACTAATTTTAGACAATATAAGGGTGAATCTTTATATAATATTTGGGAGCATTTTAAGGATCTGATTAGGAGATACCCATATTATGCCATATTTGATTGGTTAATCTTGCAAACCTTTTATGGTAATCTTTTACATTTGGTTAAAATTACTATTGATGCCGCGGTAGGGGATGTTTTCATGAGCAAATCATATAATAAAGCATGTGCATTACTTGATGATATAACCTCTAATTAATATGACTCTTCTAATGAATGTGAAATTTCTAGACAAAGAGCTGGAGTGCATGAGATTGATAGTTTAACCATCCTTAATGCAAAAATTAACTCATTAGTTAATGTTGTAAAAGTAATTCAAATCAATGCTATGACTAATTAGGTTTATTTTGTGAATTATATGGAGATTCTACTCATGTGGTTTTTGAGTATCCATAGGTACAGCAAACAAACTATGTCTCTAACTTGACAGATCACATAACAATCCTTACTCTAACACATATAATCTCGGATGGAGGAACCATTCAAACCTTTCATGGAGTTAAGGAGCACCATAGAGAGTGAATCTACCTAACTTTAATTTAGGAAATCTACAGCCAAAGGAGAACAATGCATCATGGGAGGCCATGATTGAACCTTTGGTAATAGCTACCAATAAAAGATTTGAATGTTTGGTAACAACAACTAATGAAAGGTTTGAGAGGTTTGAAAATAAAATTGATCAATTAATTAATGTCTTTCATTCTTGTATACCAGGTAAACTATAAGTGATACTAAGAAAAACCTTAGAGAGCACATTAATGTAATCGTATTGAGAGTGAGAAAGAATTACAGGAGGTACCAAATTAGTCCAAGGATGAAGAAGAAAAACAAGAGGTTAAGGAAGAAATCCTACAACCTACAATTGAGAAGGTTAAGGCATCTGATTTAGAGCAGGGAAGTACTTTACATTTGAGTGAATATAAGCTTCCTATCCTTTTTCTTGGGCATTTTTTTATGTACAAATGCAGAATTTGAAAATTTTTTTAAACTTTTTAAGTAATTATACATTAATATTCTTCTTTTGGATGTCATCAGACAGGTATCAAGTTATAGGAGATTCCTTAAGGATGTGATCACAAGCAAGAGGAAATTGGATAAGGTTTCTATAGTCAAACTTACAAAGGAGTGCTCTACGATTTTGTAAAGAAAGCTACCGCCAAAACTCAAGGATCCAACGAGTTTCTCTATTCATGGCACTATTGGTCAAACTGATTTTTCTAAAGTTTTATGTGATCTTGGTGTTGGTGTAAATATCATTCTTTATTCCATATTCTCTATATTAGGATTAAAATAATGTCAACTTATAAATATTTCCTTACAATTGGCTGATAGAAGTATAAAATATTCAAGAGGAATTGTCAAGGATATACTGGTTAAAGTTGATAAATTTATTTTACTGTTGATTTTGTCATCTTAGATATAAATGTTGATGAGGCTATTTCTTTGATTCTAGGTCGATCTTTTCTTATCATTGCACCAGCCCTAATAAACGTTTATGCTGGGAAGTTAATTTTACGAGTTAATAATGAAAAAATTGAGT
Source organism: Dillenia turbinata (assembly GCA_037126225.1). Taxonomy (NCBI): domain Eukaryota; kingdom Viridiplantae; phylum Streptophyta; class Magnoliopsida; order Dilleniales; family Dilleniaceae; genus Dillenia; species Dillenia turbinata. The sequence continues at coordinate 6,995,209 of JBAMMX010000017.1, forward strand.
ATAATGTTTTTTATTCCAAGAAAAATTTCGTTAAACAAGATTTTTCTAGAGTGGATTGCATTTATAGGACTACTGAACATGATCATTTATCTTGGTAATTCTCTTGAAAATTGCATTATTAATTCATTATATATAAGTCATAACTTTCTAGACAATGAATATATTGATACATGTGCTATTTTGGGTGTGAATTTAATTGAATTTCAACCAAAAAAGAGCCTTGATGCAAAAGATGTTGCGGTTAAATGAGCTAAAGGAATGGCAAAATGAGGCATTTGAGGATATATGAATTTATAAGAAAATGACAAAGGCATGACATGATGTAATGATTGGACATAGTGTCATAATCTGTGAGGATGAAAGAAGTTGCTAAAGAGGAAGTTGCAAGTTTATCTATTTTATTTGGAGAGTTTTTGGTTCTCTTTTTAAATTTTATTATCTTTATTTTTCTTGCACATTGTGGACAATATTTGGTTTAAGTGTGAGGGAGCATGCATTCTGATTTTTTATGATTTTTAGGAAAATTTTGAAAATAATTTAAAATTTAAGAAACTTAAAGATTTTGAAAGGAAAAATTTTTTTGAGTCTTTACTGAATTTTTTTCTATGCTAACAAAGTTTTATCGAGTTTTTTAGTTTTTGTGTGTTATTTGAATTGAATTGCATAGAGGATAATTGGTATTAGTGGTTATTTGATACATGATTATCTATTTATCTTTTTATCGTTGATTTGAAAGATAAACATGCAAGATTTGACATACAAAATTAACCTAAACGAGAAATTGAATCTTAAAGAGAAATTTCTTGCTTTCATTTTTCTTGTTAAGCTTATATCACATGTGATCTAGTCATTTTAGAACTTGTTTTCTTATATATTTTGATATCACATTTTTGAATTACATACATCAAAATGATTAAGATACCTAAATTTACACACTTTTGACTTTTGAAAAATACCATCCCTACCATTTTATATTTCTTAGCTAACTCATTTGAGTTTAGACCTTTTCTTTCTTGAATTACCCACATGATTTACCACACGACCTATTTTTTTCTAACTCTAGATTTTGAACCCAAGTTCACTATAATACTTATAATTGATAGCATGACATTATATTTTTAGGCATTATCATATTGAGTTATGGAAAAAAAAAAACCCAGCCAAATTCGAAAAAGAAAAGAAAAAAATAGTGTTGGTTGAAAAAATGAAAAAGAAAAAGAAAAGAAAACGGGAAAAAAATCTAGAAAAATATTTTTTCATTCTTGATATTGTTCATTCATATAGTTGGAGTTTCATTACATATTCGAAGTTTGCATTTTCTTTGTTTTAGTGTAAAGAATGTCATGCCTTGATGATTGAGTGTTTTTAGTGAATTATTTGAACCCAACATTTTTATCTATTTGTCCTACACTTGACCTTAGCCCCATTGTACAAAATAAAAGACCTTTTGATTGGTATATAGATTTCATATATATAAGTGGTGGAGGTTTGATATTTAGCAATGCTGTAGTAATGCTATCTATTTTATTGATTTGAGTGATACATATACCCATTTCATAAAATTGAGTGCATTGAATAATTAATCTTTATTTTATTGAGTGAACTAATTGTGAGGGTAGATGAATTTTGTTTTGTTCTTAATTTCAACGAGACTATAGGAGATACAATAGTTGTCTAATGTTGAAGTATTGGTTGTTTTGATTGAAACTCCGGTTTGAATTTGTCATATGCAGGGTTAGAGACTTGAGAAGGTTGAATTGATTTTGGAGAAAATTGTTCTTGCTTAAGGACAAGCAAATATTCAAGTATAGGAGTATTTGATAGTAATATTTTTATACACTTGAATTATATTATTTTAACCCATATTTATGACTTTTAGAACTATTTTAAACCTTGTTTTATGATTGTACACTGATTTAATTCGTGGGTTTTGATTTAGAAAACTTAGGGCTTAATTAAGAAATTTTGGATCGGATAAATAGCTGTTAGCATTTTGAGCATAATTTTCTAGTCCAGTGTCTGATTGAGGTGATTCTTGTTGGATTGGAAACTAGACTTTAAGACTTATAAATTTTGTAAAGAGTCCAGAAGTTAATTCAGACCAGAACTTATCAGACAATTGAGTCGAAGTTGCCACAGTGTTGAAAAGATAAGTCCTTATTCAAGAAGGCAACTATTTGAGCTCATCCAATGAGAGATTTAAGGGATAAAATTGCTGAAATTCTCGGAGTCTTCAAATTCAAGTATAAGGTGGAAGTTTTTAAATCTTGGAGAAGAAAAAAGATAATGCTTATCACAACAAGAACAAGTCTTCAAATCAAACAACAACACCAAGTTTTCAAGATTCCAGGACTTAGGGTTTTAGTCTTATAAATAAGAGGGCATCCCAAGATAGAAACGAGCCACATTCTCTCCACATTAATTTCTTGACGTTCTTGATTTTCTTTAGTATTCTAGCTCATTTTCTTATTCCTAGCACTTGATGGATTCTATTTTTTAGTTAATAGCATGATTTGAATTTATTTTTTTCTCTTAAATCTTTATTGGTATGATTATTGTTTGATGAGTTTTATTATTGATCCTAATGCTTCAAATGTTTTAGGGTCCTACGTTTTGATGATTTGAGATTGAATGTATACATGACAAATATAATTGCATGAGATTACTGCGTAGCAATCAAAACCATATGAGATTGTAAGATCAACCGAAGAAGATTAATTTCATGTGTGGGATTTTAGGGGAAAACCTAGAATATATATTTTTCATAGAACTTAATATTGTTTGACTTAATTAAAATTACATGACCACTAGGTTTTGATTAGTCAAATTAGGGATTCATTGCATAACCATTGGGTGAATTTAATTTAGAAGAAATCTGCCATTATCAATAAGTATTCATTAGCCAATAAACTTAGGGAGGTTTCGAAAGATTTGACCATGTAAAAGGTTAAAAATAGATGAATCAATATTCAAGGTTTCTTATCAATTTATTTATTTATTTTTATCAATTAGGGTTTTTCATTATCTAGGATTTTCATATTCTGATTTCAATTTTTTTTTTATATATCTTTAAAATATTGATTCAATCTGTCTAACTTAGATTAGGGTAATTCATATTTGGTATTACAAAATATTTTCGTGAGAGCGATATTTGATCTCTTCATTATACACAACATTCAAGTAGGATATAATTTTCCGAATTTGTACCATTAAAATCATGTAACAAGTTTTCAAAACTCTAAACTTCACTTCCTATTTTGCTTCCTCGGCCTTCTTGCTCTTTCAATGTTATCAGCTTGATTTATGAACTTTTCACTTGATTTTATGCTTCCAAAAGACTATGTATAAGGTATATATGGATGTAAATAGTTTATTGCAAGTTTAAATGTTGATTTTGATGAAGTTTGAGGGGGCTTTGTGAGCGAGAAAAGTGGGACTCGTGATTAGGGTTTGGAAGAAGGGAAGTGCTCTTTTTTTTTCTCTCTCTCTCTCTCTATTTTTCTTCTTGGTCCCACACACATAAAAACCCATAGGAGGTTCAAGAATTATCTACTTCTCTTTCTCTCTCTCTCTCTCTCTCTTTCACTTGTTGGCCAACACACATAAACACACCCAACCATTTTTTATTTCTTAAATGTAACCCATGAAAAAAAAAAAAAAGAAAAAAATGAAACATTAAATGCTCTCTTTGACTTTTCTATCCCACACTTCCAGCTTTTCTATCCCACACTTCAGGCTTTTATATCCCACACTTCAAGGGAAGGAAAGAATAAAATTAAAGACGTGGGTGAGTTTGAGAGTTTGCTAAGTCAAGGATTGGGTTCCAAAATTTTAGGCTTAGCACTATTTCAAACCAAGCCAAAAAATTTAACTTCTTTAATTTATCCAATTTCATGGTTCAAATTTACACTACCAAAATTCACACTATAGGATACAACATACTAATACAACAAAATATTGGGTTTTGATTTTACAAGTTCTACCCCTATAAAAAGAACCTAATCTTCGAAATTCACCAAGTCTCATCTTCAAATAAGTGGGGGCATTGTCTTCGGATTCGATCCTCTAGTTTCCATGTCATCTCTTCGATTCGATTATTTCCCCACAAAACTTTAACTATCGTTACCTCTTTGTTTCTTAAGGTTTTAACTTGACGATCCAAAACCATAATTAGCTTAATCTCAAAACTCAAATTCTCTCTCAACTCAATTGAAAGATTTCCAAGAGCATGCGACAAGTCCTGTATGTACTTCTTGAGCATAACACATGAAATACGTCGTGGATTTTCTCTAACTTTGGAGGTAACTTGAGTCTATATGCTATTTGTTTTTATTCTCTCAATGATCTTATACGGATTAATATACTAAGGTTTTAGCTTTCCTCTACTCCAGAAATGAATCACTCCTTTCCAAGGCAACACTTTTAAGAATACCACACCACCGATTTCAAATTCCAATAGCCTTCTTCTTTTATCAGTATAGCTTTTCTGATGATCTTATGTCATTTTCATTCTTTCTTGAATTATCTTAACCTTCTCAACCATAGCATCAATCAACTCCAAAATTTTGATCTTTCTCTCTCTAACTTCATTCTAACATAACAGAGTTTGACACTTTCTCCCATATAATGCTTCATATGGTAGCATCCTAATGCTAGACTGATAACTATTATTGTAGACAAATTCCACTAAAGGAAGGTGCCTATCCTTTAAAGTTCTCTCAGATTGGTCATCAATTTGAGTATAGAACGCTGTACTAAACTTCAAGTTAGTCCCTGAAAACTCCTATAGTTCCAGCCAAAATTGAGGAGTAAACTGTGGATCTCTATTCGACACAATAAACTCTAGTACTCCATGTATCCTTATGGTCTTATCAATATACATCTTGGCTAGCTTCTTTATATAATAAGTCACTATAATCGAGAGAAACTGATCTGATTTAGTAAGAAAATCTATTATCACACATATGGAATCAAATCCCCTTGTAATCGTAGGCAATCTTAAAACAAAATCCATAGAACCATGCTTTTATTCCCACTTCAGAAATAAGGGGTAGCTCAAATAGGCCACATGGTTTTTGATATTCAACCTTTACTTGCTGACATGTCAAGCATCTGTGAACAAACTTAGCTATATCTTTCTTCGCACTAGACCACCAATTCAATTCTCTATATGTTTTGGTGGATTCTGGATAAATAGGAAATGTTGAATTATGAGCTCTTCTATAATTAATCTCCTCAATCACTAAGCCTCTCGAACCGCTAATCTCTTCCAAAGTTGATTGTTTCATCTAACATGGTGAATTCAGGCTTCTCTGTTTAAGAATTCTCTCTTTGAGTTTAGCATTCATCTAAAAAGGTTTGCCAATCTATTTTAATATGATCATATAGGTCTGATCGGGCAATAAATCTAGCCAAAAGAGACCCATAGTTAGTAACTTTAACATTAAACCTCAATTTCTTAAACTCTAAGATCATCTGATACTCTCTCAACTATGGAGCTGCCATAAATATTGCAGTTTTGAGGTTAAGTACACTTGCAACAATTTTTGTTTTACCTAGGCAATACTTGATGGTAACATCATAGTCTTTTAATAATTTAAGACATCTATGTTGTCACAAATTTAACATTTTCTAGACACATAAGTATTTAAGCTAATGATTGCGAATATCTCACAATATTCACTATAAAGATAATGTCTCCAAATCTTCAAAGCAAAATTAATAGCTTCCAGTTCCAAATCATGATTGGAATAGTTATCCTCATGAGACTTTAACCATCTAAAATATAAGCCATCACACTCTGTCTCTACATTAATAGACAACACCAACTATTCATGAACGTATCACTATAAATCTTATAGATCTGTTTACGGACTGACAATGGCACACTCAGAGCTGATATAAACTTGTTATTCAAAGTCTGGAAACTAGTCTTATATTACTCATCCTATCTATAAGGTACTTTCTTACGAGTCAGTCTAGTAAGTGAAGCTGCTATCAAGGTGAAATTCTTGATAAATTTGCTAAAATACCCTACTAAATCCTTAATTCCTTTATGACTATGGTAGGTATTTACTAGTTAGCAATAGTTTTGACTTTATTTGGATCCACAGAAAGTCCTTTACCAAGACAATGAGACCTAAAAAGTTACTTTACTAAGTTAGTGTCACGCCTCGACCCTCAATTCGAGGCCGTGAACAGCCGCCCGACACCCCATATGCTGCCACCACTCGACATGCATACCAAGACAACGAAGGCTAACGCAATACCTGTATAAAACCTGTTTCTTCAAAATATTAATTTCCCAAGTAAAGAATGTAAAATGTAAGACATTTGCCTCAATACATAAGAATACAACATATCTGAGAGTTTCAATTTCATTACTCAATATAATTACAGTCATCCCAATAAATATATACAATGGTCATACTATAGACCTCAAATGTACATATATATATCATCCAACATCATCAAATACATTACTGCGGAAGAATGGTTGATACCATACCCAAAGTTCAAGGTCTCCAATACAAATCAAGTATATCGAACTCACTCGACACGTCTTCCTATCAATTTATCTCTGAATTCAGGGAAAGTGAGGGGTGAGTATTATGGGAAAATACTCAGTGAGTGAGGAGATCGACAATATGTTCTCAATAATAAGTGTGAATATGGAGTGTCAAAGTACATTTCAAAACCATAATAATATCAAAACCAAGCATGTCATTTTCAGAAATCAGGTGATCACATATCACATATCACAGTATCAAAGTATGTATCCATTTACAATTCCAAAATCACATAGAGCTTGCCAATAAAACATTCCCTGCAGTGGTCTGCCCCGACCAGTGAAAGGCGCATTGGGGATTTTTCATATGCAAGTGTATAAAATTAACTCTCTCCCCCAACGTTAGCCACATGCCTCACCAAGTGTTAGACAGTGGCATAACACATGTCCTCCCCACATTTGGTTCAATCGGCTAGCCCGTGTTTATAAATATACCCAACAAATCAAGTATAGTACCTCACTCGGAGCTAAACTATGGCGTAACACACGTCTTCCTCAAATTTTGGTTCATCCGAGCATAACTATACTTATGGGGTTTGGGGGACACCTCCTGCAGAAGCGTATCCGGATACAATGGGTGCTTCTGCCAAAGCCCTTCGTAGCTATGGAAATCCATCAAGGATATCATCACATCATCATATCATAGGTAGGCATCCGACCCATATATATCATTAATTCATATCAAATCCGTGTGCCAATATGTTTTATCAAAACATTTCAAATCAGTGCCAATGCAATGGTGGCATATAAATCATATCAAGATTTCAAATAGTTGCACAATATCATTTCATTTCAAATCGTGGATGCATAATCATTCGAATTCAATCATTTGGGACACTCCAATGAATCACAAAAGAACATTTATAAAACATAGTTCAAACCATCTATGCTCACAATGCCATGAAACATGTTATTTGGAAAGCTGTAAGCCATGAGTTTGGTTCAATCAAAAACATAGCATCAAAGTCCCACTCATCGTACTAGGAACGATAGTCACTCCCGGACGTCTCTGCAACGAATGTCCTACCTTTTCAGTTTTCGGCAACTCCTAAGGGACATAACCAAGTATCCACCATCATCAATATCAATTCTTTCAAGAAAACCCAAAACCCTAACATTGAATACCCAATCTTTCTGTCACTTAAGGTGACTTAAAACCCACCAATTCTTTTTCATCAATTTTCAACATAACTCCAAAGTCATGAAAGAAAAAAAAATAAACCCAAACTAAAATTAAAAATATTACCTAAATTTCAGTCTCTGATTTCGCTTCAAGCCGAGTCACGATCAAACCCTAGATTTTCTCTCACTAGAAACCTCAACTTTCTCACTAGCTTTAACTTGCTAGAGATTAGGTTATGAATTTTGAAACTTTTAGAGTATGGGTCTAGAGGTATTTTGATTGATCTTTAGAAGAAACAAGAAGAAAGAGAGAGAGAAGGTGTGAACCGAGAGAGAAAAGGGATAAGAAGAAAAATAGAGTTTGGCCTCCATGGTTTCTAATGTCCCACCTTTGCTATTTATTTATAAACCTATTTTCTGAATTTACTTAGTTTTCCACATTCTCTTCCCAACTTACTCAAGTGCCCACATACCCTTTTCGATAATTTGGAAGCTCAACCCAATAGGTTTAAGTAATTAAAATATTATTTGTTGGGAGAGGAGTGTTCGACGATGGATAAGAGAGATCGAAAAAATAAAATGCAACTTGTGGATAATGGATTTTAATTTGTAGTTATCAAATGGAAAGCCAATGGGTGCCTGCATTTACTCCCAGCCGAAGGAGCAAATGAGTATCCAGGAAAACCGACAGGCAATTGGAAGAATATGGGGGAATTTCACATACAATAAAAATATATTAAATGTAACAATAACTATGGAATATAATATGGATTTGAGATAATTAAATTGAAAGGTTTAAGTAGCTTGGTGACAATTAATCTTTTTGGAAAATGGTAGGTTATGAGATCAAATCTTAACAAATGCAACTCACGAAGGACTTTGAAGACTTTGGTGAATTCTCATGTATGCATGGCTGTCCGGTAAGTGGTTGTTTGGTAAGGGAAAATAGAGGAATTTGAAATTCAAACATGGATGGGTGCTCTCAATGAATAACCGATCGGTGAGTATGTGAAGAAATTTCCAAATGAAATATGTATGTGCCTTTTAGTGAAAGGGAAATAGAATGTTCAGTAGTGGAGCAAAGGGGCAGTGAAGACTGAACACCGATAGGGAAAAATTCAACTACCAACAATGCAATATTCATAAAAAAATGTTTTTTTCAATCAATTGGGTCCATTTGTTAACCGATGAGTGTTCAAACCAATCGGTGGAAATCAAAGCTTAATAACCAATATTGGCAAGGAAATAAAAGAAATGAAAAATCCAAATGGAAGGCCAACTGGTCAGAACTGATCAAGGCTACCGATGGAAATGGAAAAATCAAAATAAATTTAAAATTTAGTCGATGAGACTAAAAGAAATTGAAATAAATGTTTGTACCGAAGGGAAATGCTGAATAGGGACAAGTGTTGTTCGGTGAATGTGTTGAGACCATGTACTATTCGGTCAATGAAAGAGTGTGCCCAAAAAGAGTCAATTTATACCAAATATAGATAGGTGTGTGTATGTACTCACCGTACAATAGGGAATTGGGAATACAAATTCAAGTACTGAATAGAAGTGCCGAACAAGTGAGTCGATGAGAAGAATGTGCTGTTCGGTCCCTGGTAAGAGAAATGTATTATTCGGTCAAATGAAAGAGGACCGAAGGGCATATGGACTGTTCATATGAAAGGAAGAACCGATGGCATGCATGCAACCGATGGGTTCTCACAACACCGACATGAGTTTCAATACCAACCGGTGGCTAGATGACCAATAGGAATTTAAGAACTTATTATCGACAGACCATCTCTTAAAAATATACCGATAGGATTTTCACTTAAACAATACACCGACCACCCAATACTCAAGTAACCGATGGCTCTGGTTATTAAGACTCTAACAATCGGAAACTCAAAAATCTTAAAATCCATCGACTAAGTATTTAAAGAATTTCTGGCTATTCTAAATGAGAAGAATTCACATTCTTGTCCCCAATAATCATTCTTCCACATTTCTTAAATATAAAAATTTTCTAATAGTCTCTTTAAACTAAATATCAAAATTTGAATTTGTCCGGTGTTACAGCTAGAACTCATATTTATTAAATTTGGCAACACAATCCCTCGGTTCTCAAAGTTTGGAAAGTAATCTAGAGATGGTACTTATACTAGAATGTAACTTTATAGTAGACTAGAATATCTTCAATAAATACAATAATGAAGTCATCTAGATAGTGTCTAAAACATGTGGGATCATTCATAAATTCAAATGATATCACCAAGAACTCATACCAACCGTAGCAAGTGTAGGAAACTGTCTTAGGTTTATCCTTCTCCCAGACCACAATACGATGATAACCTGATCTAAGATCTAACTTAAACAGGACTATGACACCTCTCAATTAATCAAACAAATCATCAATTCTTCACAAAGGTATTTATTCTCAATGGTAACTTGATTCAATTTTCGATAATCTATAAATAATCTCAAAGCATTATACTGCTACAGTCCAAGGAGAAGTACTAAGATAAACAAATCCTTATTTTATGGTTCATGTAACTAAGTCTTCTACTCTTTTAGCTTAACTGGTGCTATTCTTTATGGAACTATAAAAATAGGTGTAGTATTTAGTATCAAATCAAAAATGAAATCTCTCTTTGGTAAGTTATTTAGAAGCACATTAGGGAAAATCTTGAATCATTGGTATGTCAGACAATGAGGCTGCTTATTGTTATCTTTATTGAAAGAAGCTAAATGTCCATAACAACTTCCAAATAACATCCTAGTCACTTGACTAAAAGATATAACTGGAGTTCTAATAGATCTATCACTAACGAACAAAATTTACGACTGTCCTGATGGTGAAAAGTTAATAATCTTTTGGTGGCAATTAACCAATATATACAGTCAGCCGATAACCAATTCATGCCTAGAAAAACATCCAGATCCATCAGCTCTAATGGTAACAATCAATATTGCAATCATACTCCTAGAAATTCACAATACAATCTTTATAAATCTCGATAACTATAATTACTACTCTAACGATTCAGAGTTACGCGGCAAATATATGTTAAATACTAGTGAAACGAATGGATGCATGTACTTAGAACAATTAAGACATGCATATCATAAGAAAAATAACCTCATCTTACCTGTAACCTCATCAGGTGAAGTATGAACCTCTTGAACAGTAACTACATGAGCTCTAACCTCACCTCTTAGGCATAGTGGCACATCTCGAGTTTTTTTTTTTTTTATTTTGGCTATAGTAGTCCAATTGGTTTAGGTGACATTGGCTTTGGTGGAGCTTGAGGGAGTGTTGGCTTATAAGGATCCATAGGTCTAAGTGATGCAACAGGTAGTAAAGGGACAGATTATGGCTGCGTGATCATAAGGGGGTAACATGAGGTATATAAACATGTGAAAAAGTTCTTATCCATTTATCGAACAATTTTGTATGGATATTCCAATAACTAAGACATAATAGTCTCTTACCAGAGCTCTCACATTACTAATACTGCTTCTTCTTCCCTATTTCTTCTTTTTGCCTGAAGCTTGAATTTCTATTGGTCCCTTCCCTCATGACATAATTTGCTTGTCCTTAGTAACCAATTCCAAAGCTTTTCATTATTTTCTAGATGTTGGAAGAGGTAAAGAGTTGAGTTACTAAATTCTTTTGGAAAAAGGATATAATCCTTCCTTGAACCTCCTTGCCCTATTTTCATTTACATCAACTAACTTTTGAGCATAAACTAACAGTTAGGCAGCGTGATCTCATACTCACTAATAGTCTAACCACTCTATCTCAAGTCTATAAACTTAGATATCTTCTGGTCTCTAATAATGGTAGGTATATATATCTCACATGGAAGGTATAAGTAAAATCACACCAAGAGACAACCTGAAATTTAATTTCATATTAAAGCCTCTCAACTCTAAATTCCACCAATCATAGGTAACTTTTTTTAGATAATAAGTGGCAAGTTTGACCTTGTACCCCTCTATGACCATGAACTTATAGAAAAGTCTCAACAACTCAATCATGAAATACTCTATAGCCCTCGGAATCATTACTCCCCCGAAAAGTCATCGACTTTATTTTCCTAAATTCAGTTATAAATTTCTAGAACCGACATTCCTCAAGGGATACACTTCTACTTATTATATCCTCAAGTCCATCTCTATGCTTCATGGCTCTCTAATATCCATATGATTTGGCCAGATCTGACTAAGAGCTAACTATTGGTGTTGGAGACACTAATGAGCCTAATGTAACTGAAGGTGTGGTAGTGGCCAGTTGGAGAAACACCTGTAGTCTCACTTTCGTATCAATGGCTAAAACAATCAAGCTATCACCTTATATATATATATATATATATATATATATATATATATATATATCCCAAGACACAGTGCCAACTATGAACAAGAAACTATCCAAAGCTTGATAAAAATCTAGTCCATGTGGAATCTGAACACAAGGAGTTTAAGACTGAGGCTCTTACCTCTGTTTATCCTCTCTCTATTATCTCTCAAAAGTTATTTGACAAGTCCCTTAGTTTTTAATTTATCATATGCTGATACTGATGAATACACTCATATCTAAATCGGACTCCACTTCCTAAGATCCATGGGAGGCTTTTGAATCTTCCAAAATATTTAGAAACACCGAAACCTTTTAAAACACTTGAAAATATTTGAAACATTTAAAAACATTTGAAATCCTTGTTCTAATACTAATATAATTGTCACGCTCTTGTCCACAAATCCAAGTATATGACAACCGCCGTGTTGCCTCAAAGTACATGCAACCCGAGCACATGCCTCGAGACACCACAAGGCTAACCCAGCGTCATTACACTTTCAATTATCAATACCTTTCCGAAATCAATAATTATGCTTCATAAAAGTCTCTTCTAAATGAACATAGGTAGAATCCCAATGATTTTAAAGATAAGGTGGCAAGTCAAACAAGAAAGTATAAGTATATACAATGAAGTATTTACAAGAAAATGCTTGAGATAGCAAAAATCAGTTTTCTGTTAACCTCCATAAATCCATTTACGACTAAATAAGCCAAGACGGGACTAACTCATACAAAGTATATGATCCTAATAGAGGTGGACGTCACAAAGCTCAAAGAGAGTCGTTTAGCTGGACTTACTGGCTACAAACCTGAAAATATAAAAGAAAAAGAAAGGGATGAGTATGATTGTACTCAGTGAGTGGAAAATTTATGTACAAGCTAATGTGTGAGACTGTGATTGTGTCCTAAATCTATTTGCAACTAATTTCATTTTATCATTACAAAAATATTCACAATTTTGAAATCAAAGCACTCACAAGCATTCTTCTTTGAATCAAAATGGGTTCCAATTCACTCAAAACCATGGGACTACCGAAAATATACCTCCCAATCCAAGACCTTGGCTGAGGTCAAGGATTGAATCCACCAAGCCAAAAAATGTCTTGTCTTTGGTGTTGGCTTGGACATCACCATTGGCAACTCATAGCTGCCTAACCTAAATCTTAGGTAGGTGAACCTCCGCATTACACTATCCCAATAAAATATCCAACTCTGCTCATACTGCTCTTTCTTCAACCGATCATAAGTGAACAATAAATCACAGCAATTGTGTGAACAATCGGTCACCATAAAACATCTTTTTCGTTTATAATTCAATTTCAAAATCATTTCTCAACCCATGTCAACTTTGTCCCAAAAGAATATTTAAGCAACCATGAAATGAAAATCAATTTCTATAGCATTAACATGCCAAATTCACATTTCTATCATCGTGATATCGAAGAGGACATATCACACTCAAATCTAAATTATAAAACGATTTTCCTAAATAAGGTTGCAAAACACATAAAATCATTTTTCATTAAACAAGACATAAATACCCCATTCATAGTTTAGAGAGGGTGTGCACTTCCATTAATCTAGATCCTTAGCTGCCTTTGCCTGAATTTAATATGTACCACGACATAGAAGTAGAGTTAGACATTAATGTTAGACATTAATGTAGTACAACATAAAGCTAACATATAATGTGCAAATGTGACTCTATTACTATGGCATCTATTAACTTTACTTAATACTCATTTCCATTTGAATTTTATCAAATCTAACTAATATTACAAATTCTTAGCATATATATGTCGTAGAAAAATGGTCATATCTTGAATTAAAATTCTCGAATTATGAAAAATTCCAATTTTCACTTGAAGATTAGATATAAAACTAAGACTTTTATGTTGATGACACAAGTTCATTCTAATTACACAAAAATATTAAAGTCCATAATTTGATAATCCTAGCTGCATAACCCAAATTGCGCAGTCATAGAAGACCTATCATAACTTTCATTATACATATCCAATTTAAATGATTCAAGTCTCAAATCAAAGATAAGACATAGATCTACAGCTTTCATGTTCAGAGTTTAGCTTAATTCGGCCTAGAAGATAGGTTAAAATTGCAACAAATCCTATGGCCAGAATAGGACAAAAAATAGAGTATTCTGTAGAACATGCTCTTTTGAAAAATTCACCAAAAATCCAATTCTCATTGAGATCCTTCGAATCATATGTCATTTTCAAGATCTAGAAGTCTAGTTTTATAAGAAGAAAACCTCACTCAATTTACCTATGTAGCAAAAGGTATGAATAAAAAACCACAGTAGACTTAAACTGTCCAATTTGCAAAGTATCAAGGGTTTCATCTTAATCTAACATTCCAACACTCATATAGTTTCAGATCACTAAGCATGCTATTCGCCATGATTCCAATGATAAATCAAAACCTAAAATCATGAATTTAAGCTTATCTTACATTTAGCTTTCGAAACTCCAAAGTTCACTTCCCATTTTGCTTCCTAGGCCTCCTTGCTCTCTCAATGTTTTTATCTTAATCTATGGACTTTTTACATCATTTTATGCTTCCTAAAGGCTGTGTATAAGGTATACATGGATGAAAATATTTCAAGTTTAAATGTTGATTTTGATAAAGTTTGAGGGGGTTTTATGAGAGAGAAAGGAGGGACTTGTGATTAGGGTTTGGAAGAAGGGAAATGCTCTCTCTCTCTCTCTCTCTCTCTCTCTTTCTTTTTCTTATTGGCCCCACACACATAAAAACCCATAGAATGTTGAAGAATTATCTAAGGTTCAAGAATTATCTACCTCTCTGTCTTTATCTCTCTCTTTCACTTCTCGGCCAACACACATAAGCACACCCACCCATTTTTATTTCTTAAATGTAACCCATGACAAAAAAAATGAAACATTAAATGCTCTCTTTGATTTTTCTGTCCCACACTTCAAGTTTTTCATCCCACACTTCATACTTTTCTATCCCATCAAACTTTTCTATTTTGCATTTCAGGCTTTTCTATCCCCCACTTCAAGCTTTTCTACTCACAATTCAGGTTTTTCTATCCCACACTTCAAGCTTTCTATCCCACTCTTCAAGGGAAGGAAAGAATAAAATTAAAAATGTGAGTGAGGTTGAGAGTTTGCTAAGTTAAAGATTGGGTTTCAAAATTTTGGGCTTCACCTCTGGTTCAAACCAAGCCCAAAAATTTAATTTCTTAATTCATCCAATTTCATGGTTCAAATTAATAATACCAAAATTCACCCTATAGGATATAATACATTAATACAACTAAACATTGGGTTTCGGTTTTACATCTCATATAAATGCAAGAGGAAAGTGGAAAAGGGAGGGGGATATACGACCACTGTCATTTTCACCTTAGGAAGCTCATTACACATTTTCAATCTCCTCATTCTTGTAAGACTTTCTGATCTTTTTTCATGTGTTCTTTTTGTTTATATATTTCATTAAAGAAGGAATATAAAATGGTAGCTTTTGAATATTAAATTGGTCTTTATCATGATGATTCCAATCTGTATAAATTTAAAGTTAGAATACTATTCTTCATAGAGTTAAGGGAACATCACCATATATAGCATCTACCATGAGCCAAAATTTGTAGAAGCCTCATTCATAATTAGCAAAAGTTACTAAATTAGCCTGCAGTCCCAATGAGATCGCTATGGGCAAATTTTCTACAGTAACCATATTGGAAGAGTTTTCTTATTTCTCTTGTCAAAGCTCTTGCTTATATAAGCTAGAGGAACTTTCTAAATGATGGTATTTATTCAATGATCCTTCAAATTTCAATAGCTTCAAAAGGAAAAAAAAAAGGTCACTTATGGTTCCTTAGCATCTAACTTTTAATAGCATAGTATTTAATTCAGATTAAGGCTTTGTCAAGTCAAGCCTCCAAAAATTTAATAGCCATTGGCCATTGCCATATTTGCTTTTATTGTACACAAAGCCAAGTCAACTATATCGTGGTTCCAGAAGTAGCACAAATAAAAATGATAGGGCAAGAATCTTCCATTGAAGCTTCCACATTTTAACTAGGCATTGCCAAAATAGAAAATGTCCCTCAGAATTTTCAGATTCTATGTATCCCAAGGTTCAAAAACAAGAAAAAAAATGAGGAAATACGGTAAGAGAAATGGATTACTTTGTTTATTCAGAATAATCTAACTGTTGTTCGCAGCTTTGCGCTCACATAGAGGATCTTGAAGAAGCTTTGGTTGCTGGTGCCAACATCTAGCATAATTGGGAGTGTCTATCAGAGTAGGACTATATTAATTATTAAGAAAGAAGAAAATAAATTACAGCAATGGAAACTATATGATATTTAAAGTAAAATGAGAATCTCAAGACCAGATGCTCAAACATAATTTTAATTTGATTATAACAAGTACATTTAAGATCATTTCAGTATAACTTTCATGTTTTGAATGGATGTTTTCGTAATTTATTCTTTTGACTATAAATTCATAGGCACGACCTCATAACTTGGCGATCCAAAACCTAACAAATCCAAGGCGAAGACATGCATGGCGATAAGACTTACATGTGATCTATAGTCATTATGAACTTTAGATTTGCTTTCCATTGTTATAAGTTCTATAATGGCAAAATTCTCTTTCTAATACTTCCAGATAAACTTATACATGAAAACTCTTTAAGACATCAACTTTTCTAGCCTGTGCATTGTGTTGATGTGTCACTGCACCAACACAAGCAGCTGGGTCACATTTCTGCAAATAATTAGATTTCTCGAGTTTATTTCTATATGGCCATAAATAAATGTCTTAGACCATATTGGCATGTAAAATATATAAACATGGAAAAGTGTTTGTAAAGAGTTGCATCAGCAACAAGCTTCAAGATGCTTGAATATGTCCACAACAATAGAGAGCGTGCTAGCAATTGCATGATTGAATATGGAAAGAGCAACAGATAATACCCTCTATGGGTTAGTGCTAGCTGCTGCAACATACATATCAAGTTTTCCAATCGGAATTCTTAAAAGGGGTTGTTCAAATAAGCACATAAAACCCTAAAATCACATTTAAGAGAGAGAGAGAGAGAGAACTAATCCATTGTCGCTGCGGATTATGACTTTCAAAAGGGTTCTTCTTTTGGACGACATCGTTTTGATTTAGAAAAGTTCCATCAATTGAATCATGGGGGGAGAGAGAGAGAGAGAGAGAGAGGGAAATCTTAAAAGGGGTCAATCAAATAAGCGCATAAAACCCTAAAATCACAGTTGAAAGAGAGAGAACTAACCCAATATTGTTGAGGATTATGAATTTCAAAAGGGCTCTTCTTTTAGATGGCATCATTTTAGTTCAGAAGTGTTTGATCAATTGAATGACGGAGAGAGAGAGAGGACAGAGGAGAGAGAGTGAAGGAACTTGTTGGATGTAGGTTTACACTCCACAGATAGTAGCTCATTCAGCTTGAGAATGGAGATGAAGTCATTGTAGTTCTCGCTCGCTTCGAAAGTGTACCTGCAAAAGTAGCCGAGAGTTAGTCCAAAGGAGGAAACTCTGACCTTAAGTCAGGATGAAGTATTTGTAAAAAGAGAGAAACAAACTAGAGAAAGAGATGCGTATCCGCCCTCTGTTGTTCTTGTGTACTTTTTTTTGTAGGGTCATAGAATATACCTGACTCATTATTGATACTGAGTATATATAGCATATATGTAAGGTAAGTCCCAAATCAATTTAGGAGTAGAAACCTTAGTTTTCTTATGAAACTTGTTGAGAATCTTCCAAGATTGCTAGGGTTATAGTCAAAGATCCATATTAGATTTAGTATCCTATCGACTAGGGAAATCTTTAATTACCGCGGAGGCATCTTACCTTATTAGGTGGGGCTATTGAGATTTGTTTCCTCATTAAAAGAGATTTTTCTAGGAGCAAAGAAGATGCGTATCCAATTAAGGAAGGTTTAAATTTACCAAAAATTTACTCCTTAATGGTTGACTTCAGTTTGTGTTTATCGTGTAATGGAATAAATTACACTTATATCGATGGATTGTGCTCACCGAGAAATGGAATGAACTGGGAGCTCGAGCATCGAGAGTCTAGATAACCGAGAGGGTTGTGAAGATGCTTGATCAAGAGGGTATTCAGTGGAGTGACTACAAGCCTGCTTAGTGAATTTAAAGACAATCTAACTTAAGGGCTCACGTAGTTTTGGTCTTATGGTAATGGATTACTAGACCAAATATCATCATTTACCCCCAACTCCTAAGGCTAGTTCAAAAGAGTAGCATTAGATATGGTGCAGATAGGTGGAAATAATTTACCCCCCCAATTCTCAACTCTTAGGATGTTGAGAATTATGTAACTCGAGAGACGTGGTGCAGATAGGTGGAAATAATTTTAGATTAGTGGAAAAGATGTGAAAGTAAAACCGTCATGGGAGTGGGTGAATTAAATGCAATTGGCATTGATATTTTGAAGTGAAAAAGTCAGAGATGCATTTAATGGGTAACAAATTGTTTTAGTTCCACAGTATGTCATTTTGTCTTTTGAGACTGACTATAAGTAGTGAATCATTGTGGTTGGCTTTCTTTGACTCATCAGATGTACCAATGGAGAATAGGTTTTGGGTTCATGGTTGTTGAGAAAGTATGTGAAAATTAGAGGCTGCAAGAGGTTATTCTTCTCAGTAACGCTTTAGTATTAGTGATTTGAAGATGGGGGGTTTTGAATGGTAGCTTTTTTGCACCCCGCCATTGGGAGTTCGGAGGAATAAATAGGTGCTATCGATATGAGATTCCATCAGTTATCAGGATTGTCGACGTGAGGTCCCATCACGTTATCTGAGAATCCAATACTGTGGTGACTCGTGGTGGTGGTGTCAAGGGACCTTGCAGTGGATGTGAGTGCCTTCTCCTTTTTGTATTCCAAATTGGGAGAAGGGGGTGTCTATCGCATGTGAGGTCTGACAGAGACGGTCGAGCATTGGGTATAATAAGTGGATGATAGTTCTCGTTTGATTATTGTCAACACCTAAGCGCTGGCCATCTTTTTGGAGTATAAAGAGGATGAGAGAAATTGATGTTGAGAAGAGAGCTCACTGAGCTCCTCCTTTTTCTCTGCATCTTGTTTTCCCTACACTTCTAACATACTAATCCCTCTATTCTTAATATTTGAAAAGACTTGGTGTTTGTATTTTTGTATGAGTTTTTGAGTCACTATGTAAAAATGCTATCAATGAATAAATGAAAGAGTTTTTCTCTGTGCTTAATCATTATGTTGCTTTGTTCGGTTGGTAGATTTGGATGTCTTGTCCTTGGG
This sequence comes from Dillenia turbinata, assembly GCA_037126225.1. NCBI lineage: Eukaryota > Viridiplantae > Streptophyta > Magnoliopsida > Dilleniales > Dilleniaceae > Dillenia > Dillenia turbinata. Next base: position 7,014,569 of record JBAMMX010000017.1, read on the forward strand.
CTTCTGTTCCTCATGAGCTTTACTGTAAAACTTCAGGCATCTCGCATATAATTGCTCCGTAATTAGAAACTCGGCCCTTGAAGCCCTTGCAATAGAATTTTGTACATGAGTTTAATATCCCTTCATCGGGTTATGTAGAAATTGCTCGTGGGCACAATGTTACTAAGAAGCTGAGAGAAAGTTCTAGGGCATTATGCCGAGGGTGGTTATTGCACCGATGATATTCTGAGACTTTGCGCCTTAGGTTTGTATAGCATATCGGGAGTCATACCGATGATACTCAAAGCCTTGCGACTTGGGTTTGTGTAGTGTATTGGGCATTGTGCCAATGACACTCAGAGGCATTACACCTTAGGCTTGTATAGTGTTTTGAGCGTTGCATCAACGATACTCAGAGGCTTTGTACCTAGGTCATGTATAACATATCGGATGTTGTGCTCATAATACTTGGAGGCATTGCACTTTAGGATTGTGTAGTGTATCGGGCATTGCGTCGATGATACTCGGAGGTGTCGTACCTTGGGTTTGTGTAGTGTATTGGGCATTATGCCAACAATACTCAGAGGCGTTGTGCCTTAGGATTGTGTAGTGTATTAGGCATTGTGTCGATGATGCTAAGAGGTGTTATGCCTTGGGTTTGTGTAACTGGGGTAATGTGCCAAGGAGCTATTGTTGCTTTGTGTCGAGTGGGCTAATTCTGCCACAAGGAAAATGATAAACTCTAGGTGAAGAGTGAGTGCATGAAAACCATAATGTCATTATTGATAAATTATAAGCAACTAAAGGTCAGAATAATAAAATCTATTAATAGTAAATTCATAGATTCGTAGAGTTCCATGTGTGGGGTATTACCGAGCTATCTAAATGGTTGAGTCGATAGGTTCCAGCTGAACCACCGAGTGTATTCTGTATAGGCCTTCTCAGTAAGGCACGAGTTTACCTCCCTGTTGGGGTTGTTCAGTGGCCTCTACTCTTCAAAGCATCAAATCTCCTAGCCTAAAAACCTTGGCCTTGACTCTCCTATTGTAATACCAAGCCATTTGTTGCTGGTATGCCACCATTTGCGTACTTGTGGTATCTCTTGATTCTGATAGAAAGTCCAATTGTTCTTGTAGAGCGGGCTCGTTCAGCTCTGGTTGGTACTATTCTACTAGCAAAGAGTGAATTCCTATTTTAATATGTAATATTTCTCCGACCCATAGGTTAGGCTGAACAGTGTCTCCCCTATGGCCTTTCTTGGTATGGTATGGTATGCCCAGATCATTCTGTGGAGTTCATCTGCCGCTCGACCTTTTGCCTCATCCAGAGTGGTTTTTAACACTTCAAGGATTATCCTACTTGTTACCTCAGTGAGTCCATTGGCTGCGTGTAGGCGACCGATGTCAAGCAATGCTGGATTTCTAATTTGTCACAAAACTCCTTGAGCTGTTTGATATCAAATTGTTTGTCGTTATCAGTGATTAGTACTTGAGGTTGTCCAAACCTAATAATTATTGATGACCACATGAACTTTTGCATCTTCTTGCTTGTAATTTTGTGCCAGTCATTTTGTTCCACTCACTTTGTAAAGTAATCGATTGTGAGAATAAGAAATTTCTATTGCCTTATTGTGCAAGGAAATAAGCCCAATATATCTATCCCTTACTGTGCAAATGGCCAAGGACTTGTTATCGAGGAGAGCTTAGTGAAAGATTAGTGAGGTACCAAAAAGAAATGTTGACACTTATCATACCTTTTCACGAATAAGCTTGCATCAACTTTCATAGTAGGCCAGTAAAATCCTTGTCTCAAGGCTTTGTTGGCTACGTTCCGTGTACTTAGGTGATTGCACATATTCCCTCGTGTATTTCCTTGAGGATGTTATCTCCTTCCTCAAGAGTCAGGCATTTAAAGTATGGGCGAGTAAAAGATTTCCTATAGAGAGTCCTATTGATGATGGCATATTGTGTGGCCTTTCATTTAATCTTCACTGCTTCCATGTGTAACTCTAGTAGTTAGCCTCATTCAAATAAGCTTGTATAGGATCTTTCTAGCTTGGCAAGTTGTGTGTTGCCAAAATCTATACTAGTTTGTCGATACTTGGGTAGGGAAGGCTCTCAATGCATACTGTCTAGCTTGTAACAAATGAATCCGAACTGGAAAACTTAGAGAGGGTGTCGATTCTAACATTCTCTAATCTGGGGATCTATTGTATGTTGATATTGTCGAATTTATGCATTACTTCATGTAATTTCATCAAATATTTCACCGTTCTTTTGTTTCATAGATTCCTTTAATTTGTTTGACTACAAGCTGACTGTCAGTGAATACCCTGATATCTCGAGCCCCTAGTGATGTTGCAACTTGCAGTCCCATCAAGAGCGCCTCATACTTGGCCTGGTTATTTGTGGCTCGAAAGTCAAAATAAAGAGCACATGTAGCTTTGAAGTTGTCAGGGCCCATGAGGATGAGCTAGCACCACTTCCTGATGAGTTGGAGGACCCATCCACATGCAGTGTCTAGGCTGGGAATATGCATTCTTCTTGAGGGCTCGCGTTGGAAGTGTGCATTTCAAGAATAAAGCTGGTGAGTGCTTAACTTTTGATGGTGGGGCTCGGCTGGTACTCGATGTTGAATTCCCGAGTTCGATGATCCATTTGATCGGCCGACTAGAGGTGTCCCTCTTTGCTACGCAAATTTGATATTATGATTTCAGGCAAATATACCATAGTCAAATATTATATATAATAAAAGCAAGTGTCATTCCCACGAGGATTTTTTTTATTACCATGTATGAATTAATCTAAGTTGGACCAATCAAATTAAGATTACAAAGATATTAAAAAAAAAGTAAAATCAATTGATAAAACCCTAATTAACAAAAAAATCCTAATTGATAAAAATCCCAAGAAATCAATTTCATCTATTTCAATCTTTTACATTATCGGATTTTTTCAAATCCCTCAACATTATTGACCAATGAATTACTTTTTATGATAGCAAATTTTCTAAAACAAGATTTCACCTGATGGTTATGCTATGAAATTCCAAATTCAACTAATCAAAACCCAATAGTCATGCAATTTTAATTAAATCGATTGCATTAAGTTCTATAGAAAAATTATAATCTAGGGTTTCCCCTAGATCCCTACATACGAAATTAATTTTTGGTCGATCTCATAATTTTATATGTATTTTATTGTATTAAACTAATCTCTTGCAATTATATTAATTATGCATATATTCAATCTCAAATCATACAAAACGTAGGTACATATACGTTTGAAACATTAAGATGAACAATAAAATATCATCACATAATAATCATATAAAAAAACTTAAGGGAAAGAAATAAATCAAACCATGTAATGAATTACAACAAGCTGAGTGTTAATCTCAAAATATGGGGTCACCCATTTGAGAGACAAACAAAAGATAATTAAAAAAAAAAAGACGCACACATACTATCTAAATACATTTATAATACAAAAAGTGATGATTTAATTTGCTCTAATTCTCATATGCCACTCGTTCCTATCCGAAATCATATCTTCAGTTAACCCCTTAACTGTCATATCTTTACGAATACATTGTATACAAATTTTTAAAAGTCTACCTCGTTGTTTCACTGAGTCTCTTATATTTAAACTCTCGATTTTTCTAACTGGTGCTTCTTTGGGTTTTCGTTACGCATGCCCAAACCACCTCAAAAGATATTCTCATATTTTATCCATAATTGAGCTTACTCCTAAGTTAATGCGTATCTTTTCATTTCTAATTCTATCTTTTAGTTTTACCACATATCCACCTTAACATTCTCATCTCAGTTACAACCATTTTCTGCTCTTGTTTTTGTTTAATGGCCCAACATTTGGTGCTATACAGTAATGCAGGTTATACTGTCGTTCTATAAAATTTTTCTTTTAGATAGAGTGGCATTCTGTGATCGCAAAGAACTCCAGATGCCCGTCTCCATCTCATCCAACCCATTTGGATCCTATGATTTATATCTCCATCTATATTGTTGTCATTTTGGATAATGGACTCGAGATATCTAAAAGATTCACGTTTTGGTATATCATGTCTTTCTAACCTAATTATTTTTTCATTGCTATGATTATTATCACTAAATATGCATTTCATGTACTCCGTTTTAGATTTGCTCAATTTGAATCCTTTAGAATTTAGTGTGTCCCTCCGTAATTTGAATTTAGTACTAATACCCTCTTTAATTTTATCTATCAACACTATATCATCTGCAAAGAGTATATACTATGATATTTCATCTTGGATGCTTTTTGTGACTTCATCTATCACTATTGTAAATAAAATTGGACTTAATGCCAATCCCTAATAGAATCTAATGTTTATTGGAAAGTTATTATTTATCCCCCCGCAAGTTCTTATATCGATGACAACTCCATCATATATATCTTTAATAAGATTGATATATTTGATGGAAATCTCATTTTCATCAACGTTCACCACAATATTCTCTTGGAACCCTATCATATACTTTTTCTAAGTCAACGAATACTATATGTAGGTTTCTTTTCTATGCCCTAAATATCTCCATTAGATGTCTTAGTAAGTGGATTGCCTTGATAGTGGATCTATCTGGCATAAATCCAAATTGATTCTGAGAAACGTTTATCTCCAATCTCAATTTATGCTCAATCACTTTTTCTCACAACTTCATAGTATGACTCATAAGTTTAATTTCCCTATAATTAAGCAGTCTTGTATATCCCCTTTATTCTTATATAATGGTACAAGTGCACTCTCTCTCCAAACTTTGGGTATTTTCTTGGTTTATCAAATTTTATTCAAAAGACCTATTAACATTGCTATCCCGACCTCCTCCAAGCATTTTCACACCTCTATAGGGATGTCATCGGTCCTAAGGTTTTATTATTCTTCATTCTCTTTAAGACTTATTTTACTTCATGAGGATGAATTTTATGTTTGAAGTTCTTATTGATCTCTTCTATAGGTATCGTGATATTGTCGATATCTTTTGTACCCTTCATATTGAACGGGTTATCAAAATAACTCCTTCAATGCTTTCTTATGTTCTCATCACTCACAAGTATACTATTAGTCTCACTCTTTATATATCTAACACTATTTAAATCTTTTCACTTTCTCTCCCTTTAATTGGCTATTATGTAAATCTCTTTCTCTCAAGAATCTATTGAGTCCTAAGAACAAGAAAATTAGTTAGACATGCTAAAGAAAATCAAGAAAAAAAATAAAAGAGTTTTGTGTGGAGCAAGTTGTCCGTTCTACCCTCAAGGTGCCTCTTATTTAAAGGACTAAAACTCTAAATCAAAAAGTCATAAGTTTTTAGAATCTTGGTTTTTCTGTTTGACTTGAAAGCTTGCTTTTGTGATGATGGTTATCATCTCCTTGCTTTATCGAAATTTGGAAACTTCATCTTTATCCTTGATTTTGAAGACTCCTAGGGTTTTAAAAACTTTATCTCAAAATTTAGCACTGCAATAATTTCTTTCCAATTTTCGGATATCTTCTTATCTAAATTAACGTTTGGATTCTTCACAATGTTTGTAGGCCTAGTTTTCAACCCAATAAGAATCAGTTCAATTAGACATAAGAGTTTAGAGATAATACCAAAATATTGATTGTTGTCTATCCTATCTGAATTTTCTTAAATAAGCCCAAAATTTCCTAAAATAAAATTCATGAATTTAATCAGTAAAATATCATAGTATAAGGTTTAAAACAGTCCTAAAATTCATAAATAAGGACTAAAATAATATAATTTAAGTGTATAAAATTATTATTATCAAATAGCTCCATACTTGAATATTTACTTTTCCTCAAGCAAGAATAATTTTCTCAAAACCAATTTGACATTCCCAAGATACTAATTATGCATATGATACATTCAAACTGAAATTGCAATCAAGATAACTAATATTTCATAGTGTTCAGCACTAAAACAACTATCACATCCCTGACAATCTTGTTGAAATCAAGAACAATGCAAGATTCAGTCACCCTCACATTGGATTCACCCAATAGAATAAAGAAAAATAACATTTAACAACTCAATGCACTTAATTTTATGGAAGGGGTATATATATCACTCAAATCAATACAATAAGATGGTATTATCATAGACTTGTTAATATATCAAATCTCCACCACTCAAATATGTGAAATCTTTGCACCAATCAACAGATCTTTTATTTAGTTGTAATGAGATGAAGGTTAAGGGTAGGATAAGTAGGCACAAATGTTGGACTAAAATTCACTAAAAATATTCAAATATCAAGATATGACAATCTTCACACCAAAATAGATAAAATGCTAACTTCCACAACTTCCAATCCCAAAATATGTAATAACACTCCAACTCCGAATATGTAATGGAACTCCAACCGTAAAAATGAACAATATCAAAGAATAAAATATATTTTTTTCTCTATTTTTTTCTTTCTTTTTTTTTTTTTGCTTTTTTCATTTTGTTTATAGCTAAACATGATAATTCTCTTCTTTTCTGTTGCACTGAGTCACAATATGTCATACTATTAGAAAGCTCCAAAATATAAAAACATAATAATGTCTAAAAACAAAATATCATACTATCAACTGTAAATATTTTAGAGAATTTGGATTCAAAATTTGGAGTTAGAAAAAATAGATCGTAAGGGAAATTATATGAGTAATTTAAGAAAGAAAAGGTCTAGACTTAAATGACTTAACTAAAGGATATAAAATGTTAAGAACGGTATTTTTCGAAAGTAAAAAATGTGTAAATTTAAGTGTCTTAATTATTTTGGTGCATGAAAATAAAAAACACGGCTCGATATGCATAATAAAGTAAGTTCTAAAATAACCAAAACGTATGTGATATATGCTCAGAAAGAAAAAGGAGAGCACAATGAATTGCTCTTTAAGACTCAATTCCTTACTTAGATAAATTTGGTATTAAATGCTGCATATTTATCTTTTAAATCAACTATTAAATGATGAATAGTTAATCATATACTAAATAACCATTAATACCAATAATTTTTCATGCAACCCAATTCAAATAAAAAATAAAATTCAACACAAAAATTTTGTTGACATGAAAAAAATTCAATACAATCTCAATTTTTTTTTGAAAAATTTTTAAACTTTTTCTTCTTGTTTTTTTTTTTAAAAAAATTCTTAAAAAAATAAAAAATCAGAATGCTCACTCCACACTTAAACCAAGTATTGTCCACAATGTGCAAGAGAAAAAAATAATAAAGTAAAAGTGAACAGAAAACTTCACTCATAATTCCGGTGAACCTATAGCCTCCTCTTCAGCAATTTCTTATCCTCTCTTTCTTATAGATCTTCACACTATACACATTCATGGCATCGTGCCATGTCTTTGTCCTTTTCTTATAAATTCGTGCATTTTCATATATCTCGTGATGCCTTCCCTCCAGCTCATTTAATTGCAATTTCAATTATTTACTTGCATCAAGCCTCATTTTTTTGTTGAAATTCACCTAAATTCACACCAAAAATAGCACATGCATAACATTTTCATTGTCAAAGAAGTCATGATTCATATGCAACGAATTAGCAATACAATTTTAAATAGAATGGCTAGAATAAAAGATTTTAAAATCATGTTCAACAATTCTATCAATACTATCAATACAATCAACTCTAAAAACTTCTTGTTTATCAAAATTTTTAATGACATGAAAGACATTGAACTTATTTTTTTTTATCATTAATTCGCAAAATCAACTTCCCTTCATAAACATCTATTAAAGCTAATGCAGTGGTAAGAAAAGATCAAAAAATCAAAGAAATACTCTCATCATCATCCACATCCGAGACGACAAAATCAAACAGAAAAATAAATTTATCAACTTTAACTAATATATTCTCAATAATACCTTTTGGATACTTTATATTTTTATTAGCTAATTGTAAAGAAATATTAATTGATCTACATTTCTTTAATATTAACTTCAAAAATGTAAAATGTGGTATCAGATTAATATCAGCACCGAGATCACATAAAGCATCAGAAAAATCAGTAGAACCAATGGTGCAACGGATAGAAAAACTCCCTGGATCTTTGAGTTTTGGCAGTAGCTTCTTTTGAGAATTGTAGAACACTCCTCTGTAAGTTAAACTGTCGAAACCTCATCTAACTTTCTCTTGTTAGTGATCACATCTTTTAGGAATTTTTCATAACTTGACATTTGTTTGATGGGATCCAGAAGAGGAATATTAATGTGCAATTTCTTTAAAATTTTTAAAAATTTTTCAAATTGTTTTTCTGTATTAGCATGTAAAAGACATTTAGGAAAAAGGATAGGGGGTTTATATTTACTCAATGACAAAGTACTTCTCTATTTTGAATTCGATGCCTTAGACTTTTCATTTGTAGGCTACTTGATCTCTTTTTCTGCCTCTTGTTTATCCTCTCCATCCTCGGGTCGAATTGGCACCTCTTGTAATTCCTTTTCGCTCATCAATGAAATTACCTCGGCTTGCTCTCTAGGGTTCTTCTCCGTATCACTTGGTAATCTACTTGGTACATGAGAATAAAAAGTGTTAGTCAATTGATCAATTTTATTTTAAAGCTTTTCAATACTTTCATTTGTTTCTATTGTCAAGTACTCAATTGCGATCTCCCATGATGCCTTGTTCTCTCTTGGCTATAGATTTCCTAAGTTAAAACTTGGTGGATTGTTTAGTCTTGGTGCTCATTGACTCCATGAAAAGTTAGGATGGTTTCTCGACCCAAGATTGTACATGATATAGTAAGGGTTGTTTTGAGGCCAGCTAATGTTTGAAAAAAAAATTGCTTATTATACCTGCAGACATTCAGAAACCATATGAGTAAAATCTTCACATGATTTACAAGAATTTACACATTAGTCACAATATTGATTTGATTAGCTTTCATAGCATTAATAAAGGAGTCATTTTTTATATTAAGCTTGATAAAACTATCAACCTCATGCACACCAACTTTTTGTCTGGGAATTTCATGTTCATTAGATCAATTATATTGATTAGAGACCATATCATCAAATAATACACATGCTTCATTATAAGACTTATTTATGAAAGCACCCTCAACCACAGTATCAATGATAATTTTAACATAATACAAAAAACCACCATAAAAAAGTTTGCAAAATTAAACAATCAGGTATACCATAATGTGTGCACCTCTTAATCAAATCCTTAAAATGCTCTCAAGTGTTATACAAAGATTCATCATCAAATTGCCTAAACTAGTAATATCATTATATAATTTAGTCGTTTTACCAGGTAAAAAATACTTAGTTAGGAATATTTGAGATAATTTCTCCCAATTCATAAAGTGATTAGTAGGGAATGAATTAACTCATACCTTTACCTTTCTCCTAAGAGGGAAAGGAAACAAATGTAACTATATTGCATTAGAGCTTACCCCATTCAACTTGATTGTATCACAAATCTCTAAGAAATTTTTCACATGACTATTTGGATCTTCAAAAGTTTCTCTACCAAATTGATCTGCCTACTCCATGTCGATGAGACTTGGTTTAAATTTGAGGTTGTTTGCTTCCATAGCAGGTCGTGCAATGTTAGTCCGTATATCCTAAAGTCTACGTATTAAATACTCCCTTATAGCTCTATTATCTTGAATTATTGCTTCTTCCTTGACTTTCCTAGCTTATTTACGAATGATTCTCAAAGCTTTTTCTATCTCCTCAGGATCAAATTTAGCTAAATTAAGATTTTTCAATCTCAGCATGCACTGTATCGACACTCAAAAATAGCACAAAATTAGATTTTCAAAATAGTTTGCAAGAACCACTCAAAGAAATCTAGATTACATATATAAAAGTAGAAATCATAAAAAAAAATAGCAAGATAATGTACAAAGGCACCCAAACAAACAATCGAGAAACACTAAAAATCAAGAAAAAATTAAAGAAAAATAGAAAAATCTATGAAAACAATGGAATTTGATCGAGATAGGATGGTGCCCATAGTTTAGCTATGGGTTTTGATCAACACTCCAAATTCCTTTAAAAAGAGTGGTTGTAGAACCCTAGATCCTAAGTCAATTATCAAACAGCAGTTCACCCTAAAAATTTTCAGACCAAATCCAATTATTCTAAAAGAATATATACCCGGAAATATGGAAAAAAAAGTAACAACAAATATAAAAGATAGTGTTCAATCTCAAACAAGACTATTCTAATTGATATATAAGAATATCTCCGACAGTGGCACCAAAAACTTGATATGCGAATTTGATATCATGATCTCTAGTCAAATGTTGTGTATAATGTAAGCAAGTGTCGTTTCCATGAGAATATTTTGTATTATCAAGTATGAATTAACTTATCTAAATTGGACTAATCAAATCAAGATTATGAAAATATCAAAAGAATTAAATCAAGTTGATTAAATCCTAATCGATAAAAAACCCTAATTGATAAAAATCTTAAAACATCAATTTCATCTATTTTTAATCTTTTACACGATCAGATCTTTTCAAATCCTTTAACTTTATTGACTAATGAATTATTTTTTATGATAGATTTTTTAAAACTCAATTTCATCCAATGGTCATACAATGAAATTTCTAATTCGACTAATCAAAATCCAATGGTCATTCAATTTTGATTAAATCAGATTGTATTAAATTCTATGAAAAAATTGTAATCTAGGGTTTTCCCTAAATCTCCACATATAAAATTAATTTTCGATCGATCTTATAATTTCATGGTTATTTTATTATATTGGACTAATCTCCTACAATTATATTGGTCATTCATGCATTTAATGACAAATCATACAAAATATAGGTATCTATATGTTTGAAGTATTAAGATCAATAATAAAATCTTATCACACAATAATCATGCCAATAAAACTTAAGGGAAAGAAATAAATCAAGCTATGTAATTAATTAAAAAATAAAATCTATCAAGTTCAAGGAATAAGAAAATTAGCTAGACATGTTAAAGAAAATTAAGAAAAGAAAATAAAAGGGTTATATACGGAGAAAGTCATTTGTTCTACACTTAAAGTGCCTCTTATGTATGGGACTAAAATTCTAAGTCAAAAAGTTGTGAGTTCTTAGAAACTTGGTTTTTACCTTTGATTTGGAAACTTGCTTTTGTAATGATAGACGTTATCTTCTTACTTTGTCAAAATTTGAAAATTTCATCTTTATCCTTGATTTTGAAGACTCCTAAAGTTTTAAGCAACTTTATCCTAAAAAATCATCCATTAGATAAGCTCAATTAGTTTCCCTCTTTAACAAGGACTTAACTTTCAACACTATAGCAACTTCTTTCCAATTTTCGGATATCATTTGGCCTAAATTAACTTATAAACTCAATTTGTAGGCCTTGAAGTCTAGTTTCTAACACAACAAGAATTAGCTCAATTGGACATCGAAGTAAGGAGATAAGCCCAAAATATTGACCGCTATTTATCACATTCAAATTTCCTTAAATAAACCCAAAATTTTCTAAAATAAAACCCATGAATTTAATCTATAAAATAGCACAAAATAAACTTTAGAACAGTTATAAAATTTATAAATAAGGACTAGAATAATATAATTCAAGTGTATAAAATTATTGCTCTCACTCTTCTGTAGGATTTTCTTTAGTTGTTGATCGATTAGTACCACGATTGTATATGCTTGGATGAGAGTGAAGGCTATCTTCTTGATAGGACTTGGCTAACATTATATATCGGCCTTTGTACCAAACTTTGTATGTCGACCTCTTGTCGTACTAACACGGAACATAGGGCTTGGTCTGAAATATATAAATAGAGATAGAGTTTCTCACCAGAGATAGGCTAGGAGAGCAATAGAGGTGACGAAAGATATTCTTTAAGCTTATCAAAGGTAGCCTGACATTCTGATGTCCATGCAAAATGTTGGGACTTCTTTAAAGTATCGAAGAAAGGTTTGTACTTTTCTCAAACTTTGACATGAACTGGCTCAAGGCGATGATCCGTCCCGTGACACGTTGCATCTCCTTCAGCATTCTAGGTGGCACTATATCCATGATGGCTTGAATTTTTTTCTAGGTTGGCTTCAATCCCTCCCTTTGTGAGTAAAAAGTAGAGGATATTACCCGATGTAATCCCAAAGGTGCACTTTGTTAGGTTCAGCTTCATGTTATAATGCTCTGGCATTTACAATATCTCCTCTAGGTCTACTACATGAGCTTCCGGGCTAGTACACCAGACGAGCATGTCATCTACATAGGCTTCCACATTTCTACCAAGCTGGTCGTAGGAAACTTTGTTGACTAGTCTTTGAAAAGTTGATTCGGCATTTTTTTAAACCGAATGACATGACTCTATAGTAGTAAATACCAAATCCTATAATGAAACTTGTCTTCTCTTCATCCTCTTGGGCCATATGAATCTGATTATAACCGGAATATGCATCCATAAAGCTTAAGAGCTGGTGACCCAAGAGTTGTCCATAAGTTTATCGATGTTGGGGAGAGAATAACTATCTTTTGGGCACGTTTTATTGAAATTGATAAAGTTGACGTACATTCTCCACTTGTTGTTAACCTTTTTTACCATGACCACATTGGCGAACCAGTTGGGATACTTTACTTCCCTGATGAAACCTACTACTAGGAGCTTCTGTACTTCCTCTTGAATCACTCATTGATGCTTTCCTCTTGAATCGCTCATTGCTGCTTTAGAGTGAATACTCTTTTCTTTTGTTTCATAGACTTATGGCTCGGGTCTACAGTTAATTTGTGAATAATCAGCGAGGGATGGATCCCCGACATGTCTTCTAGTGACCACACAAAGACTTTGGAATGGTGATGGAGGCATTTGATAATAGCCTCTTACAATGGTGAGGGTAGGTGGGCCCCGACTTGAACAGTTTGTCCAGGGTATCAGTAATTGGGATCTCAACTACCTCCTTAACAAGTTGTGGTTTATCTGTCTACACAATATCATCTTTGAATTCAGATATCTCTATTGAGAGATTCTCTCTATCCCCTTCAAATGGGGGTGAATTCTGCAGAAAAAGGTCACAATTGAGGGTTGCAATACTCTCCACCATTCTGAAGTTAACCTTAATGTGTTTGGTGCTTGGTAAGGCCTCCAAGCCATTTAAGCTAGGGCGGCCAAGGATAACGTCGTTAGGAGATGGGGATGTGATCACGCTGAATTTGGTTATTGTAGTGGTATGGTTTGGGGGAGTCGCTAAGGTTATAGGGAGGGAAATTGTACCTTCTGAGTATAGCGATTCGTTGAAGAGTCCCTTTTAGGGGTCATCTGGGGTTGTAGATTTGTGGAAGTGAAACCCATCTACTGAAAAGGATTCTAATAGAGAAGATCACGATCTGCTTTTTGATTAACGAGAACTCTCCTTACCATGTATGATGCTATCTTGGCGGTGATGACTAACCGATCATGGTGATCTGAAGTAACTCCAACCAAGTCATCATGATCAAAGCCAATTGGTGGTCTCTTTCTTTTTTTGTAGCATGATAAGAACAACAATGAAAAAGCGGGCGTGAAATGAATCTCTTCCCAACCTGTTCCCACGAACGATGCCAATCTATTGGAGATGGGTTTAAACTCCATAGATAGTAGCTCATTCGGCATGAGAGTGGAGACAAAGTTGTTGTAGTTCTTCACTCACTCTGCGAAAGTGTACCTGCAAAAACCGTCGGGGGTTGGTCCGGCAGAGGAAACTCCAATATTCAAGTCAAGAGGGAGTATTTGTAAAAAGAGAGAAACAAGCTAAAGAGAAAGTCGCGTATCCGCCCTTATTGCTCTTGCGTGTTTTTTGTGTAGGGTCTTAGACCATACCTGGCTCATTATCGATACTGAGTATATATAACATGTATGTAGGATAAGTCTTATATCAGTTTAGGAGTAGTAACCTAGTTTCCTTACGAAAGTTGCTGAGAATCTTTCCAGATTGTCGGGGTTATAGTCAATGTTCTATAGTAGATTTAATATCCTATCGACTAAGGGAAGCTTAATTGTCACAGAGGCTTCCTGCCTTATTAAGTGTGGCTGCCAAGATATATTTCCTTATTAAAAGAGATTTTTCTTGAAGCAAAGAAGATATGTATCCGATTAAGGAAGATTTAAATTTATCAAAGATTTATTTCCTTAATGATTGACTTCAGTTTGTGATTGTCGTGTAATGCAATAAATTACGTTTGTAGCGATAGAATGTGTTCATTGAGAAACGGAGTGACTTGAGAGTTCGAGCACCGAGAATCAAGATTACTGTAAGAGTTGCGAAGAGTGCTTGACCGAGAGAGTACTCGGTCAAGAGACTACAAACGTGCTTAGCAAATTTAAAGACAGTATGGCCCAAGGGCTCAAATAGTCTTGGTTTTATAGTAATGGACTGTTGGACCATAGATCATCAGAATTAAAACTGACTTTTGGTATTTGAGAGTTTGACAAAAGTCTTCTCTCTTAGCATAACAAAAATGTGAGTGTTTTTGAAAAATGTCCAGGTCCACGGTGTTGGTGTTTCCGTGGATGTGGCAGTATAGGAGGAAATTCCTACTCCTTTTTTATCTTATATGTAGATATATATATATATATATATTAATTGATTATTCTCTCCATTTTTCTTTAGGTGTATGTTGAGATAATTGTATAAGAATTAAAAAAAATAGTAAACAACCATAATTCACCATTAAAAATAGTTATAACTATCTAAATTATCTTTTTATTAAAACTTTAAAGATCATCGTTTTAATAATTCTCTTTCTTAGTCTATTTTTTTAGACGAGGGTAAAGTTGAAAACTATTAATATTTTTTTGGCTTTATAAAAATTATAAATTAAGCAAAAAGTAAAACTTTCTAAGTGATATTTAAAATGAAATATCATTCTTTTTTTTTAAAAAAAAAAAAAAAAAAAGAAGTTAAAAAGTATCAGAGGTTTTTTATTGAAGCATTTCCCCAATGAAAGGACCAAATTCTGAGAAATTCACCGTTTATAAGCTTAAAATTTGACAAACATGAAGATTTTTATAGATAGGGCATTCAGAGGCTTGAACCAGACTAAAATGAACTGGCCTGGTATTCATCTATGCTATGATGCACGCATGTTGCAACAGGGGTGAGCATGATATGTCCCGTAAAACCGTCTCATCCTGCTCGAGCAGGACAGATTATCTAGTAAAAGGCGAAAAAATAGTTGGCTTTCTATTCATTGTACAGGACAAGTTATAGAAAACAATTAAAAGGAATTTAGAACATAGACATTAACAGGAATACATTTTCAAAAAAACTGCTTTTAACTGAATGAGAATGATTTTATGTTTACGAAAAACGATAATTCTGTCACATCCCAAAAATAGGAATAATTTAAAAAAATATATGTAAATTATATAAGTTATATAAAGAATTAAAAATAATTTAATAAATATATAAATAATTTAATAATTGTATTTTAAGTATTTATATAATAATGATTTTCACATTCAAGTGTTTGTTTTGATGTTTGGATTTTATGTGATTTTTATTTGAACTATTGTATGCATTTTACGTTAATTAATGATGTTTTAATTTTTTTAATATTACATTTAAATGTTATATAAATGCAGTAAATTTTTTTTAATATTACGATTTTTCTTTAATGGGGTGAAAATAGGACAGGAAAATAGAAAACCCGCCCTCAGTTGCGTGGGAACGGGATGAGGTATATGGGACGGTTGCCCGTCCCATTCTCACCCCTATCTCGCAGTTACTGTTGTTTCCAAGTGAACCCCACTTGGTAGGGTAATCGACGTTTGCATTAAAAAAAAAATTAAATATTTTTTATTATATAGATATCGTAAAAATTATTAAAATATATTTATTTATAAAAATTAAAATATTAAAATTTAAAAAAATATATTTAATTAAAAGATTTTTATTATTCATATGTCTCTATATTAAAAA
This sequence comes from Dillenia turbinata, assembly GCA_037126225.1. NCBI lineage: Eukaryota > Viridiplantae > Streptophyta > Magnoliopsida > Dilleniales > Dilleniaceae > Dillenia > Dillenia turbinata. Next base: position 7,030,485 of record JBAMMX010000017.1, read on the forward strand.
AGATAAAAAAAAAAAAGGCTGATCCACGTCGGGAGGGTGTATTATGAGATGTTAAAAGTATTATTCTATAAGCTATAGTCTTATATGATTATGATGGTGACGGTGACGGTGACGGTGACGGTGATGGATGAATTCTGACTAACTTGCGGGGTGGGGAGTGTGGCATCCACACGATAACAAAAGCCGACAATATTCTAACAATTAATCCTGAATTTTATAAACACTAAATAAACAATTGCTAAAGCTAGTTGTTTTTGAAATATACTCACGTTTCCTGGTTGCTATGCCCCTAAAACTTCAATATTATAAGGTATTATAATTGTTGGTTTGGTATTTTAATGACATCATATCAATATATTTATAATAAAAACATAATGATTATCTCTTTAAATTTTATCTGATAATATATGAGAGTTCTTATTTTAATACCCGTCAATAAAATAATATTAGTTATACCTTTTTATTAAGAGATAAAAATAGAAATTTTTAATATATTGACTAAATATAATATGTATGGGATAGAGGAGAAGGATGCAGAGATTATAATTTTTAGAAAATTAAAAATATTTTTAAAACTTTAATTCTATTTTCAGGACTCTTAGAGATATTTTTAAAATTTTTAGTGGTATGTGCTAAAATGTCATTAAAAAGTTTTTAAACTATACTTACTAATTTTTTTTTTTTTAAATTTCAAAGATATTATTGGTGCAACAAGTTGGCCTAAGCGGAGGTTGCTTGGTCACTGGTGTTTGAATGGAACCTTGTGGTGTCATGTTTGAATGGAACCTTTTTGGTTTGGAAGATGTCATGTGAAGGCCTGACAATTTGGTACTTCATTTATTTTAAAAAAGGGAAGTTTGACTCAAGAAACTAAAGAACCACGGAATATTCCATGGTATTTTAGAGGCTAGGTTTATCCTAAATTAGCTCATATCTATGTGCTTTCTAAATTTATTATATTTATGCTATGTAATATTGTTTATTTGTACTGTGATTATTAGTTTTAAATTTTGAATTTAAATTTTAAAAATAAAAAAAAAATATATTAAGAGAGATCAATTTAATAATATTTAAATTATATTAATTAAATAATTTAAATATCAATCGTCAAATAACATAAAGAAAGACCTTATTTTTCATTTTGGAGAATTTAATTTTTAGTCATCGGAGAAATTACCAGTAGTGCTTTCCATAAAATTGTGGGGTAGATAGTTGAAGTTGGGTAAACATTTTATTTTTTCCATAACTAAAAAATTTTTGGACAATAAAAATGAAAAAAAAAATCATTTTACAAGTTGACTGTAATTTACAAATGTCAAACAAAAAAGTTTATGCTTTTCAATTATTTTTAGAAAATTTTATAATTTATTTTGTAGTTCAATACTCTAATTATAGTACCCCTTTATCTACTTGTCAAATTTGTCGTTTCATTTGAAGGAGTGAGCTTTGTTCCATGAATTGGAGTAGATATGTTCATAATCAGAATCAGATGGTTCCTGATTTTAATTTCCAGTTTATATTCACTTTTGATTTTAGAATTGAATAGTTATAATTTGATTCAATTTTTGTTTTTGTTTTTTTATTTTTGCACAAATTTTATTTAAATAAATTTCAGGAAATTTTAAACAATTTTGATTTCACAATTCTTTAACGGTTTTAGTTGTGATTTAGTTTTTACTTTCAAAAATTGAGAATCAAAATGGAATCGGCAGCTTGACAGTTTTGATTTTAAAATCGAAATTGAATTGGCTTGTGATGGGATATGGTCCAAAGGTCCATTACAAAGAGCATTCAATCTTGTGAACCCACGATCTAGAAGCGCATTTTATGCCTAAATGTGTCAACGATTAGGGATCAATCTCTCCGAATGGTGGACATGAACTGACATACTGAGTGATTGCCATCGACAATAAACTAGTTGATTTGTGACCCTCAGAGGTATTCGATACATCCGTGATGACACTATTCTTAACATATCGGGAAGGGGCTAATTGTTCCCCCCGTTGGTAAGAGGCAATGCACATGCTCCCTAGACAAGAAATGAAACTTTTGAAATCTAATCGATAAAGAAAAAAATCTCCTCGTATTGCTATATTTCCTAAGTGGTGAAGATCACAAATTTTCAGAGAATATTTGATTATGAAATCTCGAGATTTTTGGAGCTCCTCATAAGGAAACTAATGTTACAATGCTCTGAATACACACGGCTCCTAGGAAACCTACATATAAAAGCAAATATTTTATCGAAAACCTAGGTATGCTCTCTGAGACCAGCACTTGACACACAAAACCACATGACTCTCAGGTCTCTTTCTTTCTTTCGTGCTCAATCTGTATCATTTCTATCGAAAATCATTATTTTTGACTTGAGCATCAGAATCTACCCCACCGGAGCACCCTTTAGGGGTCTTTTGTAGGCTTCAAATCATTTTCTAAAACAATAGTTAGAGTCGAAGAAGCCAAAATTTGTACAGTAAAAATCCACCTCCAACAGATTGACGCCATCTATGGAAAACAAACTAGAGCAAGCTTGACAAACGCTTTGAATCGCCTAGTCACCATGCCTCCGAAGAGAAAAAGTAAAACCGCCTCGAAGGTCATCTCTGTCGCAGATGGACATACTGTGACCTCGACAAACAGTGCACAGTCGGCAACATTCGCTCATCTCGCGAATAACCCCGCTACCCGTTCTCAACCCTCACATCCCAAGCAGGTCTCACAATCTACACCTAAAGAACCTCCGGTCACACTTTCTATGCCAATGTCCCAGGAACGAGTCAATCATCCTTAATTGGAAAGGCTAAAGTCTAAAATATAGAATATGAGCAAATAGCTGAAGGACACAGTCGTGTTATTAAACCGAAAGGATAATCTTCTTCAAAAGGATCAAGACATGCACATTTATGATGGGTTATGCCCCGATTAAACTATGAACCTTCAGTGACTTCTCATCATGATCTAGATGATCTGAGGAGACAGGTCGAACAATTCGTTGCCAACGAACTCAAACGAGCTAATACTAGAAGGAACAATTCTCTCTTTTATCCTTCTGACATGTCGCCCTTTGATCCTAAGGTCTCTTTAAAGTCAGTGCCTTGTGATATACTTCTGCCCCCCATAGAAAGGTATGACAGTATGATCAACCTCCGTGACCATACAGCTCACTTCGTAATAGTGATGATTTCAAAAGACATGACGAATGTTGCTATGTACAAGCACTTTCCCACTACTCTCAAGGGCAATGTATTGACGTGGTTCAACTCGCTCTTACCGCTTATCATCAAAAGTTTCTCTTAGTTTCGACAGCAGTTTGAAACCCCTTTCGTAATCAATCGAAGGGCCAAAAGGAAGTCTACTTCTCTACTATCGCTACGACAAAGAGACAATGAACTCTTGAGAAACTTTTTAGACAAATTCAAAGTGGAGATGATGAAGGTTCCAAACTTGGATCATTCCATTAAGTTAGCCGCCTTACTCATTGGACTACGCCCCTCTAGCATGAAAACGTCCACCACGAAGAACCCACTTCAACTATCCAGAAGTTCTATGTCCATGCTGAAAAGTATATCATAGCCGAAAATGCTAAAGCATTTGACTAACGTAGGAACCGACCATCCGGAAGGAAACGCAGTCGATTGCTCCGGTAGCCTTCGCCAATGAAACACCAACAAGGACCCCTATCTAAGCGAAGGTTTAACACCTACACTTCTCTGAATGAGACCCTTAGCCAGGTTTTGCTCTAGATTAAAAACAAACCATACATTAGATGGCCTCCCCGCTCTACAGAAGACTACTCTAACAAAGACAAGACCAAATATTGTCACGTTCATTGGGATTATAACCACATGATAGACGAGTGCAGAAAGCTCAAAGATGAGGTGGAATTTTTGGTTCGAAGCGGAAGTTACAAAGGATCATCTATACAAAAGGGAGGAATGTCTCCTCCCTCGATCGACATGATCTGCCAAGAGAAAATGAACCAAATATCCCATCGATTACTCGACCGCCTCACAATAGACCAGATGGAGTGATCCTCCAGGTCTATAATAAGCGATCTCTCTACGAGCCTTATATCCCAACTAGTGTTTTTCTCACCAATAACTCGAACTCTCAAGATTACTCATGGAGGGATGAAACTAAACATTTGATTACACCTATCTTCTACTTGGCTAAGTCGCCTCTCCCTGCTTCGTAAGAGATACTAACATCTCATGTCAATAAACAGCCTAAGGGCAAGACACTGATCTTTGGTTTCACTGATGAGGACTTGGTGGAAATTGACCCCAATCATCTTGACCCTCTCGTTATTACTACTAAAATCGATTAGTAGGAAATTAGAAGGATCTTCATTGACTAAGGAGTAGGATGTAACCTCCTCTATTGGGTTATCTTCCAACAAATAGGTTTTAGGCCGACACACCTCCAATCTCATTCAGGTCCAGTCAAAGAACCCTCTGATGAATGGATATACTCCAAAGGTATTATTTCACTCTCGGTTACTTTTAGTTCACCATCGAATCATGCGATAGCTACTATTATATTCAACGTGTCAAACTCCTTTTACTCTATAATGTCATGGAAACTCTATCCAACACTAAGCACATGAAGATCAAATTTCAAACTCATCTCGGAATTGAGACCTTGTCATGCAATCCGGAGTCTCTTGAACCCCTCCCCAAGTAAACACTATGCTCTTCTTTTTTTGTAATCATTTCTATAGTGTCCCATAGTACACGGTACTTGACACATAACATTTGATTTGCACATTATCGATTTTCTTTAGTAACTTCATGTTTCCTTTCTCATAAACCAACTGAGTTAAAGTGAACCATTAAGTGCTCCCCGATGGGCCGATGCTGCCCTGACCTATTATTGGGATCAATCTCCCCGAATGGGCTGATGTTACCTTAACCTATCATTGAGATCAATCTTCTCAAACGACCCGATGCCATCCTCACCTATCGTTGGGATTAATTTCTCTGAATGGGCCGATACTACCTTGACTTATCATTAGAATCAATCTTTCCAAACAGGCCGATGCTGCCCTAACTTATTATTAGGATCAATCTCCTCGAATGGGCTGATACCACCCTGACCTATCGTTGGGATCAATTTCCCTAAACGGACCGATACTGTCCTGACCTATCATTGGAATCAGTCTCCCTGAATAGGTCGATCCCACCCTGACCTATTGTTAGGATCAATCACCCTGAACGGGTTAATGCTATACTGACCTATCCTTGGGATTAACCTCTCCGAATGGGCCAATGCTACCATGGCCTATCTATTGGGACCGATCTCTCTGATGGGGGTCCATGATGCGCTGACCTGCTATGAGAAATCGCCACTCAAACGGGCACTATCGTCAAAATTTGCGAAACATATATCCCTAGACGAATGAATGAGATTCAATACGACACATAGAACTCATTGGGCAAAGTCGACTGATAAACTAATGAGGAAAAAGAGAAGTTTTGTGACACCCAGAAGGGCGAACATGTTTTGTCCCATCGATAACCCCCCTAACGAAGCAATAGGCCCCCGGGGAAACGGATATCTTTCCTTCAGCAAAGCGATCCGTAAACTGTTGAGTATAGCTTATGACGAGCAAACTCTATCAAAGGTACATAGATAAACCTATTCTCACTACTCAAACAATTAGGGAAACAGCCCTGTAAAGCATGCATATGACACAACAGTGCAAAAAATCCTTTGATTAAAAAGCTCCATGATACAAAAATTATATAGAGTGAGGGGGGACGAGGGAAAGCGACAAAACCTCATGAGGAGAAGACCTCTGACCCATCGAGATCGCCAATCGGATCAGTAGGGACCAAACCCTAGTTCGTCATCTCTTGGTTCACTGTCTCTTCAATAGGGGGCAGGGCTTCATCCAAACCAACTTGGCTAGCTATCTCTTTTGTACACCTCAATCTTTCAATCAGCTTACGTTCGGAATGCTTGAAGGCCACAGCATTTCTAGTAAGCGACCCTTCTAATTCGGCTATCTTATGCTCTGTTGTCCGGAGGGACTCCTTATTTAATTGAACTAATGTTTTAGTAGTCTTCAGACTTGCTGATCAGATCTTCGCTTTGGTCTCCAGTCCTTCACAGCACTTTCGAAACGAGGCTAATTCTTGTCGTAAACACACTACCTCTTTATCCTTCTCGACAAGTAGAGAGCTTGAAGTTCTCCCTACCTTGGCGTCCTTCTCCCTCTATTCGAGGGTATCAAACAGTGCCAGGACTTGGTCGCCTAACTGCTCAAGGCGTCTCTCCGACTATTTCCTCTATTGTCTCTAAAGTTCTATCAAGGCCATGGTTTGTGAAAAACGGGGATCAAGCCAATCGAAGCAAAGATGAAAAACATAACAAGACAAGTTCAGGAAGGAAATGATACCGTTAAGCTAAGAGAATGAAGGGCTTCATTGACTTGCTCCAGTGACATCCTATTCAACTCTAGTTCTGAGCAATGAAAATTGAACCGCTCGGCTAGCCAACATGCCTCAGCAATGTCAACATAATTGTACTAATAGTCCCATGTGCAAATGGTGACCGTTCCCTCCTGCTATGAATCCTTTTGTCCGTCAAATGATCGAATAGGAATAGAAAGGGAAAGAGTAGTCCCATCCGCTCTCTTGCATGGAGGCCACCGGGGCTTTGCAAGCGATAGTCCAGGCATCTCATCCACAAGGGCAACAGAAACACCCGGTTCCTTCAATGGTCCCTCCTGCATAATTGGCATAAATGCATCTTTAAGTCCTTCTGTCTTGGGAATTTCCCTCATCGAGATGCCCTCTTCAACCTCTCTAGCTAGGGAAGACACACCAAATGACGAACTATTAGACCCCTCTGATCTCACTGTCATCGGCCTGGAATGTCTCGACACCGCGGGAGATGTAAGCGCTCTGAACTCTTCGGACCCTTCCTTCTCTTTAGAAGACTCGGGTAGTTGGACTTTTCTCCTCTTCGATGAAGGGGATGTCGCTTTCGATGACCAAACTCCAGAGAACCTATCGGCTTCTTCTAAAGGCCTCTTAGCATTCGGGCTCATTTGCTTGACGGTTGAGACTTGTTTTAAGGTAGTATCCTCTACCGAAGGTAAAATATCGACAAACTCTTTCTCTCTACTCTCCACCAAAATGGGTCTGTCGATCTTCCTTTTCTAACCGATTAATATGCACGACAATGATAACATTTGGTCCTCTACAAAAGAATCCACCCAGATGCTCTTCTGAGTAGACTTGCAATAGTTGCCAATAGATCGCATGAAACGGGAATGATAGGAAGGAGTCAAAGACTTTACCCCAAGTGATGACCCTTGATCGGCACTAGGCAGTACTAGTAGAGGTCCCCTTTCAAAAATTCCACAAAGAAGTACTTAGACATCGACTTCTTGTTTATTGATTCGCTATAGTAAAACTTTCAGTTAGACTTAGGACGAGTCTGTAGCCTATACCAGCTCCAAGTAGAACCCTTACTCCTGCATCTCCTTAATGAAAAAAGGATCGCCAAAATCTCAAAATTGAAGTGGAGGTAACAAAAACTTGACATAGAAATCACTACAACAACTAGACGTTAGGCGCTAGGGAGAAGCAATGTGAGAAAAATATTCCAATGACGTACTACTTCCCTAATCAGATCTGTATATAGGATTTTTAGACTGTACTTCACTGACTGCTTGTATATCAGAACACGATCCTCCTGTGCCCTATTCACCCTATCCTAGTCCATGGTCGATACCAGTCTGTAATCGCTTCTTTGCAACATATCAGTCTGAAGTTTTTAGAGTTCTTCCTTGGTCATTGTGCTCCTTATGTTGTTGATGTTTCGGTAAGACGAGGAATAAGAACCCTTTAGCATTTTTTCAAAGAAAGTTTTTGTACGAAAAGAGTTATTCACAAAAAAGAAAGGAAATATGAAAGTGTCTGATACGCTCAAACGTTGGACCTTATAAAGAGTACTGAAGATGATTCGCAAGATACGAAGTGGTACGTGCCACATTAAAGGCTTCGCACCTTTTCAATGATCATTACTTATGGCGTCTTTCTCACAAAATAACACCCCACGAGTATGGGACAAATGATAGAACATGGTCTAAAGGCCCGTTATAGAGGGAATTTAATCGTGTGAGCCCATGATCCAAAAGAGAATTTTATGCCTAGACATGTTGACGATTATGGATCAATCACCCTGAAAGGTGGACATGGTCAGACACACTGAGTTATTGCCATCGGCAATAAACCAGTCAGTCTGTGACCCTCAAAGGTATTCGGTGCATCTGTGATGACATTGTCCTTAACGTATCGGGAAGGAGCCGATTGTTATCCCCATCAATAAGAAGCAATACGCACGCTCCCCAGATAAGGAATGAGACTTTTGAAATCTAATCGATAAGGGAAGAAAACTCCATGTATTGCTAAATTTCCTAAGTGGTGAATATCATAAATCTTTCGAGAATATTTTATTTTGGAATCCCAAAATTTTTAGATTTTCTTATAAGAAAACTAGGGTTACAGTGTCCCGGGTACACAAAACTCCAAAAAACCTACATATCAAAGCATTCGGCCTACCAAAACCTAGGTATGCTCTCTGAGACCAAACACTTGTTACACAAAACCACATGGTTCTCAGCTCTTACTCTTTCTCTCTCTCTCGTACTCAGTCTATTTTATTGCTATCAAAAATCACTTTTTCTGATTTAAGTGTCAGAGTTTCTCCGCTAGAGTACCCTCCGATGGTTTTTTACAGGTTTCAAATTATCTCCCGAAACAACCATTTGAGTCGAAAGAGCTGGAATCTGTGGAGCAAAATCCCATCTCCAACAGCTTTATAAGATTCTTCCGCCCGGTTCAAAATTGAAATTGAAATTGAAATTGAAATTGAAATTGAAATGATCCTTATCTAAATTGGAGCAAAGCATTAACCCTTTAACGGTTGAGATAAAGACTTTATGAGGCACCAGCTTGGAGGCAGTACCAGACACATTCCCTTTTTTTATTTTTTATTTTTTTTTTAATTTTTTCCGTCTGTCTAATTAGCACCCAGACTCAGTTGCCTTGCATCCATTACAGCCAACCCAGAAGATGACCCTTCAACTGAAATGACTATATGCAAAATTATGACAAGTTTTGAATAATTTTGATCTAAAATGTAATTTTATTTATTTATTTCAAATTTTTTCATGTTTTTCTTTAAAAGCTTGGGTGATTATGGATATAAACAAAATTAAAAATTTATTTTAAAAAAGTAAAATATAAAACATAAGGAGCAATCTGAAATGTAATTTCTTTTGTCTCATTGAAGTTGTTAATTTATTAAACAAACTAATATAATTTTCATCGCAAATTAAAACTTTTTATAAATTAATCTATAACTCTATTATAACTTTGGGAAAAAAAAAACTTTATCCCAAAATAAGCATTTATGGGTTGATATCCACTTTTCGAGAAACATCTTTTTTTTTTTGTCAAAACTTTTCCTTGTGCTCCAAATCCGAAGCATCGTCTTACAAAAGCCTGTTACTGGCTTAACTCTAGTTGAAATTCTAACCACAGTCGCAAGATTACCCTAGTGCTTTGATTCTGTTTGTGCAAGTGTGAACTGCACCTGATTCCTTTAAGAAAGATACAAAAAAGGCCAAGTGGGTCCAATGGGGCGAACAGATTCAATTGCCACAATAAATCCCAACCAGGAGAGGCGTGTGCCCTCCACAAGCTAATCCCAAATCTAAATGTTACTTCATCTCTTCAAATAACATTCTCTTTCATTTCAGTCCTCTTTCTTGGAAATCTCCCAAACTCCTCAAGCCCTTGCCTCCATCACCCAAACCAAATCCTCAGCTCAGGCACAACAACAACGAAATACTACCATGGAGGGATTTGAAGTTGAGGTTGCCGTTGTCTACTCAAAAAGAGCTCAATGGCTTCGAGCCGGGGTTCTTGGTGCAAAGGATGGTTTGCTCTCCACTGCCTCCCTCATGATGGGTGTTGGTGCTGTCTAAAAAGATGTGAAATCCATGGTCCTTGCAGGGGTAGCAGGGTTGGTAGGAGGGGCTTGCAGCATGGCGATAGGAGAGTTTGTTTCCGTTTATTCTCAATACGACATAGAGATGTCTTAAATAAAAAGAAAATTAAAAAATAGAGATATCGAGGCAAGTGAAATGGAGGAGAAGAAGAAAGAATTGCCAAGTCCATGGCAGGCGGCAGGTGCATCCGCCTTTGCATTTGCAATAGGAGCACTGATACCCCCCGTTGCAGCACTGTTCATCAAGAACTACCATGTGAGGTTGGGGGTGGTGACTGGAGCTGTGACCTTTGCCTTGTTGGGATTTGGTGGGTTAGGTGCTGTCTTGGGGAGGGCACCTGTGGTGAAGTCATCTTTGAGGGTTTTGTCTGGCGGTTGGATGGCCATGGGTGTAACCTTTGGGTTGACCAAATTGATTGGTTCAACCGGTTTGTGAATCAGTATCCTGACATGGGCACATAGAATCAAGTCTCACTCACAACTCAACCTTGTACATTCTACTTTTTACCTCCCACGCCAAGAATTATTATTTTTTTTCTTTTTTGTGGTGAAAATAAATCTTGTGTTGTGTTTTTACACCTTTTCTTGTAGTTATGTTCTTATGCTATGGTATTTGGCAAAAATATTGTATAACAAAGATGTTTGTTTTTCCCCCCAAAAAAAATATGAAGATAAGATCTCGTAATATCTACTTTTGACAAAGTTAATGTAATCTGAAAGAAATGTTATGTGAAGATGTAATCCCAGTCATCCTTCTCTCTTCCTTTTTTTTTTGGGTACTCTTTGAATCGACACCCATATAGCACAAAGAGAATTCAAATATTTTAATATCTTCTTTTTATTTATAAATTGCAAAAATCATAAACATGGTGTTACCTAGTAATGTTATTCAATTTGTTCTGCAGAAAATTTAAAATTTGTTATATTTATTTATCACATACATATAACCGGAAGCATGGAGATTAATTTTTTGGAAAAATAAATAGATATAATTTTAGGGTATATCTCAATGAGTAAAGTATAGGAATATCAGGAATCACGAACCCTTTCACGAATGATCTCACCGTTGGGATAATAACCACGAGGATCGAGTTATTACCATACTTTCACAAAGTTGCAATCTAAAATCCGGTGAATAAAGCGACAAGGAAAAATTCCCTATTTGGAATTTTTCTTTTGAGCCCTCAAAATAATCTCACTATGGAGACAAAGAACTTTGTCTCGCTTCTCACAATTTTTCTTCGTCCGGTCACAAAATACCCAAACTTGTCACACATGTAGCATTGGACTTTGCTCTTATCGAGCTTCTTTTTCCTACGTTTCTGCCCTTTGTCATCAGTTTTAACAGACGGTTTCTTCTTGTCGTGGCCTTTGGTGTTCTTGTCATGCTAGTGTCACTTTCGCTTAGTGTACCGAGAGCCCTTACTCAACTTCGCCACATAAACATGACCCAAAATAGACCTAACCACCTCCTGACGCTCCTCCTCGAGCTCACAATGTCTACTCACATCCATGAAAGTATGAATACTCTCAGTGTGTGTGATATAGGTCTTAACAACCTCCCAAGAGTCCGACAAAGACTGGATCACTCCCAATACCTAAAACTTGTCTGACAATGGCTCCCCCATATTCTTTAGAGAGACGATCATACTCGACATATGCATAAGATGTTATTTCATGGTATGATCTGACCTCTTCTTATATGTAATAAACTTATAGGTCAACATTCTCAGCTTAAGAGCTGACCAAGAGCCATAAGCTCTTTTTTTTTTATAAAAAAGAATTTTATATCAAAAAGAAAGGGAAAACAGGATTTCGAACAAACAACGAGAAGCCTGAAAGATCAATAAACTACAAAAAGAGTACTAATATCTAGCCTTAGTTGATTGTAAGACTACTCTAGCAAAAGCCGCAATGACCCGAGGCGTCACGCCCCGAACCGGGAATCGTGAACAGCCGCCCGTTGTCCTGGATGCCGGCTATATTTCTACAGAAAATTGGGCAGAACCTCCCCATAAATTGGAGGTCTCCCATATACAATTAAACCTGTTTCAACCTGAAAAATTCAAAATCAACCTGAAAATAAAACAATTGGCCATCCAGTCTCGAAATAAAATACATAATTCATCTTTCAATTTAAACTTAAGATCTCACCTTCTTGAACACCAAGTACATCCAAACTCTATACTCTGAAATGTCACTCCAGTACAAAAATCCTATCTGGGGGGAAGAAAGAAGAGGGGTGAGTATCTATGGGAGGATACTCAGTGAGTGAGGGGATTAATCTCAAGTACTAATAGTGTGAGTGAATATTGGAGTGTCAAATAGTATCATTCGTAAACAATAACTCAAGTTTCGCAATAAATCATGATATGTTTAATAAAATGATCTCTTTTAATTATTCACACGATATCACACATATATGCATCCATTTAAAAATCAAGTATAACATAGAGCTGGCCGAAAGGATCCTCGCAAAGGTCCACCATGACAAAGGACAGGCGCATCGGGGGTGTTATTATACAAAGTGTTTCAAAAGTAGCTCTCTACCCCGATGTTGGCCGTGGGCTTAGCTCCTTGCTTACCCAGTCTCGTCAAATAGGACCCCGCCCGGTGCTAGACAGTGGCGTCACACACGTCCTCCCTCGATGTGGGTTCAACCGGCCGCGCCTATGAATAAATATAACTGGACGTTTGCGGATACCTCCTGTAGAAGCGTATCCGGGCAACTCGTGCCTCTACAAAGTCTCTTCGTAGCTACGGAATCATCAATGTCATCATCACAGTATCACAAGGGCACAACGTCCCGCAGATAAGAACCATATCATCATAAGTGGGATTTCAAAACATTTCAAATCCGTGTGCTAATACATTTATCAAATCATTTCAAATCAGCATATCAATGTAATGGTAGAAAAGGAATCTTATCAAATTTTCAAGTAATGGCACAATTTTGTTTCATTTTAAATATGGATGCATAATCATAGAAAACATAAGTACGACACTCCAATAATCACAAAACAGGTTTAAATTTCAAATTTCATACGTCGAGATCATGCATATCAAAACATGTTTTATTTAAAAACACGGTAAAAATCAGGTTTCACCATTTCATACAAGAGATTAGGGTCCCACTCAACTCTAGGGAGGGTATCCACTCCCTGTTTCTGAAATCAAATCCAAAGGACTCCCATCGAGTCTCCAAAGGTCAACCTAGACCAATCAATACGGATAATCATCAATTAAAGCCCTATTAAAGGGTTTTCAAATTTCCCTTCTATTTAAAAGAGCTTAAATTTGCACAATTACTTCCCTAAACTTTCATTTCATCAACCTAAGATCATTTCAATCACCAACGACTTTAAATTTATAATATTCCTCGATTTTACCAATTTTCTCCCAAATTACATAATTTTAAAATATTCCCATCAATTCCAATTCATACCCCAAGGACAAATACACAAATCGATCAAATAAAACTCTAATGCTACCTACGACATTTCTAACATGCTTCGCAATCCAGTGTATATCAAATCCTAGACCTAACTTCAACAATTTCATACAAACCCTTAGGGGAAACACATTTCTTTCACGTCCAATACATTTCAGGATATATGTCTATATAATTTCTACCTAAATTCAACAAAATCGATTTAAATTATTTAAGGGATTGAAGATCCCTCACCTAGGGTTGTTCTCGTAGTTCGTGAATAGGCGGAGGCGCGAGGAAGCCGCGGGAGAAGGAGGTGAAGCGGCGGCGAGGGAGAGAAAGAGGGGAAGAGAGAGAGAATTAGGGCTTTAAGCCCTAATTTTGATTTCTTTTTTTTTTATAATTATTATTATAATTATTATTATAATTATTATTATATATTTCTTTTTATAAATAAATTATAAATAATTAAATGAGTAATGTATAAATTAATAAATGAATAAAAAAAATCATCTATATATTTTTATACTCACTTTACTTTACGAATCGCAGGAACGACATTTTAAATATACAAAAAATTGAAATTAAAAACCCCAAAATCGAAAATCAATAAAATTTAAATATTTTTCCATATATATATAAATTGAGGATCATTTTATTAAATTCAAAAACGTAAATAATATTCGAACACCGTAGTGTCGATGTTACATTTTCTAACCCCCTAAAAATAAGTTTCGTCCTCGAAACTGAAAGAAGGTCTTACCGAAACAAATAGGAAAAGGTTGCGAAGCGCCTGTGGGTCACTGATGCTTGGCCATCATCTACTGACAAACCAGGCATCAAGCAACGAACTCTCTCTTTATACCAGACTACTAATAACTATCTCAGATAGTTAGGTACATTTTTGTACCTCTCAAATGCATAACGTAAATGGAAGAATGAGCTTCCTCAAGAATATCTCTACGAAGTTTACTATCTGCGGGAGTGCAAACCCGCTATCAATATACTACTAGTCCGTTATCACGGACTCGAAACTCTCTGTTATCATCTTTACAGATCTATCAAGAATATCTTGGAGTTCCTCATTTGCTCCCTAAATCTCTCTAATGCAGTCGAGCGAAATAATATTTTCTCGTAAGAATAGTCTGAACCAGTGTCAATAAGAACACGGGCATCGACTCTGAATATTTTCATGGTACTCATGATGCGAGAAATTGAAAGAGGAACCAATATAGAATACGCAAAAGATATACGTATATATATATCAAGTAGTCAAACCTCTAAGGCTTTAACCAGTCATAACCGTACATATCATCATGGTCTCAAAAGAGGATTACAATAGTTAAATTTATAGAGCTTTAACTAGTTAAGGCGGTACATAATCATCATAATACTCATGGTTCAAAAAGGAGAGAACATATAAACTCCTAAACAAAAGAATCTACTGGAGGATTACCCATGGTCGTATCTAGGTTCGCCTAAGCATCCTCTTGAGTCGTAACATACACGTGGGCCTATGCCCTCGGCTCCTATAGTGAAGGGCCTAGTGCAGTGTTGCTCCCGGCTGTAGTCCGTGAAGCGGTGTGTACTGAGTGTGCAGGTGCTCCCTGCTGACCTGTCCATGGTCCACCCATGTGTGTCTGTGACACCTGACCTCTGAAACCTAGGTCAGGACAAAAGTTACAAATATGTCCTTGCTTCCCATATTAGAAGCATCTAAAGGGAGCTCCGCAAGCTCCAAAATGATATCAGCCGCAGTCACGACAAATAGAATGGTGTTGTGCTATGGACTAGCTAGAGGCACTAGGGGCCTGTGCTCTAAACACCTAGGGACATGGTCCCTGTCCAAACTGTGTTGATGTAAAGTGAGAGGGGCTTCCCTAAAAGTTAGAAGTCCTACCCCATTTCGAGCTCTGGCTCGTCTGGGTCTCAACCCTATATGGTCCTACTAGGACTCCGTAAAATATCTGCGGTCGAACTCCCTCAAGAAGTCCTCCTACCGCAGTGAGTCAATAACCTCGTCACAAATAGCCTCCCACTAAGTGAGGGCATCACCGTTGAGGAGTCTCTCAACAACTCTTAATCTGAGCTCCTCTGACAATCCCACATCAGTAAGGATCCTGCGAATCCTATAGATCCAGTGCTTCGCCGCTACGGCATCACTAGATCCTAAAAAGTCTGTGTATCTGAGCTGTCGTAACTGTGTCACCAACTGAGTAAGCTCATGGATGCGCCTCAAAGTAACCGAAATCTCATCAGTCGAAGCAAAAACATAAGGACCGGCCACCGGAGGAGTAACCGGTGTCGTAGGAGCAAGTATGGTCGTAGGTGCGGTCGCTGGAATCTATGGTAGAGGTGGTGGCATCTGCACCCCATATCTACTAAGCCACTCCTGCCACTGCCTCAAGGCGTCGAGTGGTGGTGGAGAAATCTCAGCTGTAACAGCCGGTGGAGGTGCTGAAGGTGGCACTAGTGAAGGTGTGTGAATAGAGGAAGCATCCTCTGGTACTCGTGAAGTCTCGAGTGCCACAAGTACATCAGACACTAAGGGACTCTCTAGTGGTGCACCGCGCCTACTACATCTAGGCGGCATAGTTCTGCAAATAGAGTACCGTTTCATTAGATAAAACCAAGGATTAGTGTTAGTTACTGGGAAACTAATCCCCTAAAATAGAATTCAAATTATGAATCAAGGTATTTGAATCCAATGGGAGGTGTACCACTCATACACCTGCATAAATGCCTCAAATGATGGTAATGGAACCGTGGCTATAATAGCCGGTTGAGAACATACCAAAACGATACACATGATGAGGAAACATCCTCGGGTATCCTAAGTGTCTCAGGTACGAATCTAGTACTTCGCCTAGTAATCAAAATCTTACAAAGAAAGAGTTTAAATTAGATATAATTCAAATATTAGGGTTAGTTACGAAGTAACCAACCCCCTAAATGAATAAACTTATCAGTTTAAGAACTGATAGAACCAATATGCTAGGTTAGATACGCACCGTATCTAACCCCCTAAAAAGAATAACTCATATGCCTAAAACCGTTGTACTGGGAGCTCATGACTGTAATGAAACTCCCATATGCATTGAGGACTTTTAAATTGTACTTGGGAATATTTTTAAAACTATTCTATAAAACACAGCTCTCAACCTAGAGCTCTGATACCAACCGAACTGTCACGCCCCGAACCGGGAATCGTGAACAGCCGCCCGTTGCCTTGGATGCCGGCTGTATTTCTACAGAAAATTGGGCAGAACCTCCCCATAAATTGGAGGTCTCCCATATACAATTAAACCTGTTTAAACTTGAAAAATTCAAAATCAACCTAAAAATAAAACAAATGGCCATCCCGGCCTCTCCAAAACCAACAACACCCATAGCCGACATCCAGAACAATGCAAGGCTATAAAAAATCTATCAACAACCCTAGCCACAGACCTCTACTGTCATGCCCAACTAGAGCATGAGCAGCCGCCACACCGAGCGGACCTAAATTTATACAAATGTATAACAAATTTCCCAAGTAACATTCAAATACATACAATCGCCTCAATGCAAATGAAATACGAGAGTTTTGCAAATAAATATACATAAATTTTACAGTCATCCCAAATTAAGTACACGGCCAACTACGGACCTCAACAAGACCTCGCAGGGTCGAAATAAAATACATAATTCATCTTTCAATTTAAACTTAAGATCTCACCTTCTTGAACACCAAGTACACCCAAACTCTATACTCTGAAATGTCTCTCCAGCACAAAAATCCTGTCTGGGGGGAAGAAAGAAGAGGGGTGAGTATCTATGGGAGGATACTCAGTGAGTAAGGGGATTAATCTCAAGTACTAATAGTGTGGGTGAATATTTGAGTGTCAAATAGTATCATTCGTAAACAATAACTCAAGTTTCGCAATAAATCATGATATGTTTAATAAAATGATCTCTTTTAATCATTCACACGATATCACACATATATGCATCCATTTAAAAATCAAGTATAACATAGAGCTGGCCGAAAGGATCCTGGCAAAGGTCCACCATGACCAAGGACAGGCGCATCGGGGGTGTTATTATGCAAAGTGTTTCAAAGTAGCTCTCTACCCCGATAATGGCCATGGACTTAGCTCCTTGCTTACCCAGTCTCGTCAAATAGGACCCCGCCCGGTGCTAGACGGTGGCGTCACACACGTCCTCCCCCGATGTGGGTTCAACCGGCCGCGCCTATGAATAAATATAACTGGACGTTTGCGGATACCTCCTGCAGAAGCGTATTCGGGCAACTCGTGCCTCTACAAAGTCCCTTCGTAGCTACGGAATCATCAATGTCATCATCACAGTATCACAAGGGCACAACGTCCTGCAGATAAGAACCATATCATCACAAGTGGGATTTCAAAACATTTCAAATCCGTGTGCCAATACATTCATCAAATCATTTCAAATCAGCATATTAATGCACTGGTAGAAAAGGAATCTTATCAAATTTTCAAGTAATGGCACAATTTTTGTTTCATTTCAAATATGGATGCATAATCATAGAAAATATAAATACGACACTCCAATAATCACAAAACAGGTTTAAATTTCAAATTTCATACGTCGAGATCATGCATATCAAAACATGTTTTGTTTAAAAACACGGTAAAAATCAGGTTTCACCATTTCATACAAGAGATTAGGGTCTCACTCAACTCTAGGGAGGGTATCCACTTCCTGTTTCTGAAATCAAATCCAAAGGACTCCCCTCGAGTCTCCAAAGGTCAACCTAGACCAATCAATACGGATAATCATCAATTAAAGCCCTATTAAAGGGTTTTCAAATTTCCCTTCTATTTAAAAGAGCTTAAATTTGCACAATTACTTCCCTAAACTTTCATTTCATCAACCTAAGATTATTTCAATCACCAACGACTTTAAATTTATAATATTCATTGATTTTACCAATTTTCTCCCAAATTACATAATTTTAATTTAATTCCCATCAATTCCAATTCATACCCCAAGGACAAATACACAAATCGATCAAATTAAACTTTAATGCTACCTATGACATTTCTAACATGCTTCGCAGTCCAGTGTACATCAAATCCTAGACCTAACTCCAACAATTTCATACAAACCCTTAGGGGAAACACATTTCTTTCGCGTCCAATACATTTCAGGATATATGTCTATATAATTTCTACCTAAATTCAACAAAATCGATTTAAATTATTTAAGGGATTGAAGATCCCTCACCTAGGGTTGTTCTTGTAGTTCGTAACCTTTGCCAAATCGTCTCCTCAATACATTTTCAGACCTGCAAAACTCCCAATTTAAGATAATTTTAGTAATCTAAACCAAATTTCCTAAGAAAGTTTGAAACCCTAGAATTAGGGTTAAGGTTTGATCTTACCTATGCAGTGAACACAACACGGTTGACTTAGGGCTTTCAGCTGGGGCTTCCGCAGGTGGCAGAAGGCGCGCGAGCAGGGAGGCAGCATAGCAGCCGCGCGCTGGGACAGGGGCTGTCGCGCGCTGCAGTCGGCCGTGCAGGACAGCCGCGCGCTGGCGCGCGCTCAGGAGGGGAGGGACTGTGAACCGTCACGCGAGAAGGGAAAGAAGGTGGTTCTTCGCGTGCGGGAGAGAGAGACTGAGAAGGAGACTGAGAGAGACTCGCGGGTGAGAGAGATTCGAGAAGAGAGAGAGATCGAGAGACCGCGAGGGATAGACAGAGGAAGTGGTGGTCGTGGGTGGTTGGCGGCGGTTGATGGCAGAGGAAGGAGGCAATTTGCGGCAGAGATGGCGGAGGATAAAGTGAGAGAGCGACGGGGAGAGAGAGAGAGAGTTGCAGGAAAGAGAGAGAAACCGAGAGGGAGAAGGAGAGAGATAGAGAGTGAGACCGAGAGAGAGAAAGAGAGAGAGAGGCCGATGGTTGGGTGGCGGTTGCTGGCCGTCTGCGGCGGCCGCGAAGAGGCGGAGGCGCGAGGAAGCCGCGGGAGAGGGAGGTGAAGCGGCGGCGAGGGAGAGAAAGAGGGGAAGAGAGAGAGAAATTAGGGCTTTAAGCCCTAATTTTGATTTCTTTTTTTTTTTCTTTTTTTTATAATTATTATTATAATTATTATTATATATTTCTTTTTATAAATAAATTATAAATAATTAAATGAGTAATGTATAAATTAATAAATGAATAAAAAAAATCATCTATATATTTTTATACTCACTTTACTTTACGAATCGCAGAAACGACAATTTAAATATACCAAAAATTTAAATTAAAAACCTCAAAATCGAAAATTAATAAAATTTAAATATTTTTCCATATATATATAAATTGAGGATCATTTTATTAAACTCAAAAACGGAAATAATATTCGAATACCGTTGTGTCGGTGTTACACGAGGGGGCAACTGGCGCTCGCCTCTCCTTCTCTTGTTCCTCTCCATCTAAATATAATAAATACAAGCACTGAGTAGATATTTGAACCCCTTGTTCCTACGAAGCTTATGTCTCGCAGGAGACAACAGAGTATCTCGAATGCCCGACCAAAAAATAGGAAAAGACGATGGAACATGATGCGTAATAGTTAATCTCCAAACTTTTCTCGAGAAGGAACACCAAAAGAATAAATGATCAATCATCTCTCTCTGGCTACCACAGAGATGGCAAGTCGAGGAAAACGAAAGATGAAGCCTGAATAAGAAATCGTTCGTCTGAAGCCACTCCATGAACACTAACCAGACAAAGAATGCAAACCTGGGAATCGCCCCCGAGAACCAGACCATGTCCACCCATTGGACCCGCGTATAAGAACTCCTGAGATGCTCCCAAGTCGACGCAATAGAAAACTTATACTAAATCTGATCGTCCACTCGATTCTATCACAACTAGAGGAAGACGGTCAATAAGTCTCCGGAATAAGATCCCGAAGATGGTCACAGAAAGCTCGCTGGAACCTCGAAGACCGCTGCTCACCACACTGAATATAATCAATCCAAGTGGCACTCGAAAATACATCCCGAATAGAAGACTCAGCAGGAAATCCTGACCTCTCCATGGAATGACTCCCCAAGACCTCTATCAAAGGACTTATAGGGGACCAGTCATCATACCAGAAAAATATATGACTTCCATCACCCATCCACCAAGCAATAATCTCCCTTACCAGATAACGTAACGAAAGAAACTGCCTCCAAATCCACGAACATTTATCCAGAATTCTGACATACCATAGGTTGTGACCCCGCAAAAGATATTTCCAAACCCAACGAGTCCAAACATTTTCCTCTGGATCAGAAAGGATGTGCTAAATATGCTTAAGCATGGCTGCTTTATTCTAATCAGTGACCCGCTTCAACCCAAGACCCCTTTCCTCCTTAGGATGACACATAATCGACCTAGCAACCTTGGCCTTATGGCGGTCTAAAGACGGACCCGACCACAAGAACCTCGACATCAACTACTCAATTTCCTTACAAACCGCCTTCGGAAGGAGGAAAATAGAAGACCAAAAAGTCTGGATCGAAAACAAAACAGAGCTAACTAGCTGTAACCGGCCTGCATAGAAAAGATGTCTGCTCATCCAATACTGAATCCGAGCTGTAATACGCTGGACCAACTGAGTGCAATCCATGACAGAAAGCCGAGTAAACAAAAGAGGGACCCCCAAATACCAAACAGGCAAGAGGCCTTGCCGAAATCCTGAAGTCCTTAAGATCTCCTCCCTTACCCCCTAATCTACAGCTCCAAAAAAAATCTCACTTTTCCACGGGTTCATCCGAAGACCAAAAAGCATCCCAAACTGAGCTAACCCATCCAAAATACTCTGGACCGAAGATAGATATCCTCGAGAGAAAAGCATCAAGTCATCCGCAAAACAAAGATGAGATAGACTAACCTCGTGGCATCTCCAATGGAATTTAAAGTTAGACCCCTCAGAAATCCGCTGCATCAAACTCGAGAAAACCTCCATGACTATGACAAAGAGCATGGGGACTTCGGATCTCCCTGCCGAAGACCCCTCGAACTCCGGAAGAAATCAATCAACTCCCCATTGATCGAAACAGCAAAGCTTGTTGTAGAGACACACTCCATAATCTGATCAATCAACCAAGTAGGAAAGCCAATATACTCTAGAACCATCTGGAGAAAATCCCACTCCATTGAATCATATTCCTTTATGATATCCACCTTTAACGCACAACGGGGGGAGCCGCGTTTTAGGTGATAACCATGAAGGAGCTCATGGGCAAGGAGAATATTATCCCCAATCCTCCTCCCCCTCACAAATGCAGACTGCTCACTGCCAATAATACTAGGAAGCACTTGACTCACCCTTACCGTTATAATCTTCGAGATGCACTTATAGATCGTATTACAGCACGAAATGGGTCTATAATCCAATAAAGATGTCGGATTATTCTTTTTTGGGATGAGAGTAATAATGGTACCATTAGCCTCCTTAAGTAGTCTCCCGAAGCAAAAAAATCCAAGACAGTCCTCGTAACATCCTGACCCACAGTATCCCAACTAGATCTGAAGAATTTAACACTGAACCCATATGGACCCGGAGCTTTATGCCTACCCAAAGAGAACATAGCCTCCCAAACCTCTAACTCCATCACCGGGCTCTCTAAAGAGCGAATCTGATCCTCAGATAGCCTTCTTCGGAGAAATGAAGAAATAGTACCGGAGTCTAACTCACCATCCTTGGGCCTACTCGAAAATAAACCCCTTAAGTAATCAACTGCTACCCTCCGAAAATCATTCGAATCAGAGATCCGAATACCATCATCAGTGACCAAAGAGCAAATGGAATTTCGGTTATGCCTCTGACGAATCGAATTAAAGAAGAAAGCAGTGTTCCGATCTCCCAACTGAAGCCAACGGATCCTAGCTTTCTGACGCAACATACTCTCCTCCATACTCAAGAGCGTGTAATACCGAGCAGCAGCTAATCTCTCAGCCTCCTCCAAGTCACGACCCTCATCAGACAAGAACTCCTGCTGGATCTGAACCAAACACTCTCGAGCCTCCTGAACTCGAGCGGTTAAGTCATTAAACTCCTTGCGGTTCAGTTGCTTCAATTATTTTAGTTTCAAACCTTTCAATCTCCTGTATAGGCGATACATCTGAGTGCCATGGTAATCCACCGCCCAAGCCTCCGACTCGATCTCCTGATATCTAGGGTGATCCGTCCAGAACTCGAAAAACTTAAACGGAACTCTCCTCCACTGTCCATTTGATGAAAACGAATCAAACTCGGAGAGTGATCTGAGTTACCTGGGGCAAGAAACACTGCCTCTGAAAAGGAAAAAGTAGACAGCCATGAGAAATTAACCAACTCTATCCAACTTTCTCAAAATGGGATCCTTCACCTGCCTATTCCACCATGTGAAATAGACACCGGAATAGCGAAGATCCTCCAACTCAGACTCCCTTATACAATCATCCAAAACGCAATCAAACATCGACCACCCCAAGTTACCACCCTTCTTCTCATAGGGATGACGAACAACATTGAAATCTCCCAATACACACCACGGAGTTACCAAACTCTTACGACGAGATCTTAAGAAATCTCATAGCAACCGACGATCACCTGCCAAGTTAGACCCATACACGACAGTAATATCCAAGCACAGCCCAGATCTAATAAACTGAACTCTACTATGAATCCACTGCATATCGCACGCCAGAATGGTCACGTTAACCTCCAACGGATCCCAACATAACCAAATACGCCCAGTAGTATTACTCCCATGAGCAATCACATAATTCCAATCAGGAAAAAGAGAATGCTGAATACGAACCTCATTAGAAGACCGCACTTTAGTCTCCAAAAGACCCAACAACTGCAAACGGTTCTCAATCACAAAACTTCTAGCAGCACGAATATGAGTTGGGTCGTTCAGACCCCTTACGTTCCAACAACCAATCATCTGGATCGCGCAAACGGGGGCGCACCCTCAGAAAGCTCAGTAACCCTTCCTCCGTCCCCGTTTAGTCCTCCTGGCTCTGGATCGAAGCACAGGAGGATCTAGAGGGGGGAAGAACAAAGGTCACCCACACCTGTCCCTACTAAGGAATCTGGATCAGCTCCACCAAGACCATAAGCTCTCTCAGAGCAAGCCAGACCAACATCGCAGTAGAATACTGCTCATATACCGAGGTCAAATCGTCATGCACGCTACTCAGAAGGATTACCCTAGCTTGGCCGTCTTTCTTCTTCTATGCATAGTACGCATCTTGATCCCGTCTTACTTGAGACATGGTACCCTCTATGGGGTCTTTCATCTCGTGCTTTAGAACTTCCGCAAGTTCCTGTTTCTTAAAAACAAACTGAACCTTTCAGTGTCAAATCTCATAATTGTTACCGTTCAGCTTGTCTCCTTTCATGAGATCCAGTACGATAGTCTTTGTAGCAGCCATTATCTCTGTTACACAGAGAAAGAGAGATGTTAATGAAAAATGATATTTAATCTCATAATTTTATACACCCTACGAATCAACAAAATCCAAATGATTCGTGTATAACCAAAATGAGCTTATAGGTCAACAGACACTATACACCACAATTCGGAATCGCATCTTACCATTCGAATTTAGATTTGACACATAAAAACCCACAATCAGTCACATTTAATGGCATAGGACCCATGAAAAAAGTAAAATTTTTCGTTCCAGCAAAGCCTGACGCACCACCAGTAGGTCCACACACCACCATGCGTTAGCGGCCTGTCACGCCTCGACTCTCCCGTCAAGCATGTAACAACCACCGCGTTATCTCAGTATACGTGCACAACCTCCCCATATATCGGAATAACGAAAGGCATTCCAATTTTTACAATAAATCTTTCAAAACATAAATCTCATCAAAATAAGAAAATCATATAACAACTCACATACAAAGGACCCATCTGGTCCATCTCTGTACACACAAGTATGCATCGGCACACAATCAGAGGAGGGGTTCCGGTACATGCAACGTATGCAGTGTAGCCATCCTAGCCAATCCAAAGTCCTCAAGCATTTCATAATGAAAGAAATCCCAAATCATAGTCGCAAGATTTTACTAATAATTGCCTGAAGAAAATAAGTCAGCATCAGTAAAGTCCAAACGGTATGAGATATACAGAACTTCACAAATCCAAAAGGAAGTATCAAAATTCAGAATTACAATCCAAATGTCCCAGTGCAGATAAAACATTTCTTCCAAAAATGAATCTATCAAAAGAATGAAGTCCAAAATCATAATCGTCGGGTTTTACCAATAGTTGCCAAAGAACTCAATCAGTATCAGTAAACTCCGCACGGTATGAGATGTACAAAATTTCCTTTTCATGATCCACGATCTACAAACTCCCAAAATAAATACATAATCCATACCTATCCAAAAATCAACAAAATAATCCTTCAATCTGCAGTAGTAGACGTCGTCTCCCTACACGTCCTCTGAAAAGGATTTAAAATGGGGGGTGAGTATTTTAAATACCCAGTGAATAGAGTGTAATGATATGCAACATATAAATGAGGGGTGAGGGTGGTGATACCAAATACATGTATCAAATATCATTTAATGCAATAACGAAATTTATTCTCATAAAATCATTCATATCAATCTACCAAGACTCATATAATCAAATCAAATAGTCTAATTTTATTTTTTCATAATTTTGGGGTGTGCCAAAAACATTATCCCACCAATGGCCGTTGGCAGGACCCGTCAAGAGTTTTTTTCACATTTTTTTTTATAAAATCCCCTTTTTCCTTTGCGTTAGCCCTAAACTCCATGGGGTGCTACCACGTTATTCGGCATCCTGTGGAGGCTCTCCAACCAATCTCCCCCAAGATAATTTAACCAGCCTTAACCACACCACCCGGATGGCCCGGTCCGTGACAAGACTTAGACTATAGTCATTTTTTCCAGCACCATGTTACAAATTTTTCATTTATCAATCAATTCATACTCAATCACAAAGTAGAGTAATATTTCACAGTTCACATGAGTATCTCAAAGTAACATGGTGCAAATAAGTTAATAATCAAACTCAAGAGTCATGGATAATTCACAATTCCATTTCAGACTTACCACAATCACAAAATATTATAAATTCATTTTAAAATTCAGGTCAAAATCAAATTTACAAATCATATTAAAATCATTTATTCATTTAAATGATACATAACCATCCACTCATCTCTAGGGAGGGTATTTACTCCCAATACCAAAATTTAATCCAACGAAATCCCCTTTTTCTTTTTAAGCTCCAACTGTCTTGCCTAAACCAAAAATTCACAAATACATTGTCAATTCACCAAACTTTAATTGACCTGCCAATGCTTTTTCAACCGCTGAATGTGAATTTGAAGAACCAGACCATGACCCCTATGCTTGCAGAAGAGCACTGGTGACCTTTTTTTTGTGACTTTCACCATTGGTTCAGGGGAGAAAAGAAAAGAAAATATATATATATAAATTTTAACGCTGCGTGCCCATCAAGGTTTCAGGATTTAAAGATGTCATTTCTGGAATGAATATCTCCATTATCATGGAAGTGTATTAAAATGAGTAAAATCATAAAGAAAAATAATTAACAAAGTCAAAACCTATATCTGAAGTAATGAAGGCAAACTGTGTTTCCCTAAGCACCATGTTGCAGTTCTTAATCATCTTTCGCATTTCTGAAACTATGTATCTTCTTTATTTCACCAAAATAAGCATCAGGTAATCTGTTATTTGTTCTAACTTACTTAACCATCATGCGGAAAGTTTACTGGAAAGTGAAGCCTGAATGAAGTAAATAACAATTTAAACATTTGTTCATCAGTTTTTTTTTTTCTTTTGATTCACTGACAATTCCTAAAATTTCAACAATAGTTTGCGATATAGCAAAAATGAAATAAGACTTAAGGTCAGGGAGTGAAAAATACCTTGATTTCGTCGCCGGATTTAATTTTGGGGTTGGGTTTCAAAAACCCAAATTTTCTACTTTCGTGAAAATCCATAATTTTCTCCGTTTAATCTTTTGTTTCTGAGTTCGATTGGGATTTTTGGTACTCCATTTAGTGTGTTAAATGAGAAATAGGTTGAGTTGGTGGAGGAAATTAAATGAAATATGACGGTGAAAGTGAGAGTGAGAGTAAGGCCGAGAGACACTTAGTCGTAGGAGGAGAAAAATGAAGAAGAAGAGAGAAAAAGGAAAAAAAAGAACTTTGTGTGTGCCCATCAAATTGGGGGTAAAATTACCATTTTACCCCTCCCTTTTGTTAAGTGTTGACTTAGGTCTTGAGGGCATTTTCGTCAAGTCACCTTTCCACTATGTCCCAATTGGTTTCCATTCTCTGCGAAGTGATCCCTTGTTCCCACGCCAAGCTTCTATTTTTTTTTTTATTTTTTATTTTTTATTTTTTATAAATATACATATATTATTTTATATTATATATATATTTTATTATTATTATTAGTATTATTTATATATATATACACACACAAATATACATATCTTCATATACACATTTTTTACTAAATTTTTAAATTTCATCAAAATGGGATTCACTACGAATCGTAGACACGACGTTTTACTTATACCTTAAATTTAAATTTAATACTCCAAAATTAAAAAGCAATAAAATTTAAAATTTTTCATTATATTATAAAGATATTTACAGAATTTCTAATACCGGATTTTCGGTATTACACGACACATCCTTACACGCCTGCACGATCATGGGAAACAAGGCAGTGCATGCCAGACGCGTTGCATGTCTGGCACGTGCTCTCAGACACCCTCCGGGTCACGACCCGGGTTAGAATGCAGGTCGAAATCAACCCAGACCTAACCCGGGAGCTCACACGCCACATAGCGCATGAGCTCCACGTGCTTGCCACCTATACCGTCATGTGCCTCTTGTGCACGTGACGTGCATGCGGCCCGGAGCCAACAAAGTGGTTGGCTGGAAAAACCATTTTCTGATGTAATTTTCATCAGATTTTCATCGGAAACTCTAATTATTCCAACCATCTTTAACTTGATTTTTAGAAAATTTACACCCTAAAATCGACAAATTGAGCGTCCAAAGTTTTGGCCCTTCACTGTCATTTTTGAAACTCCATTTTCTAGCAACAATTATACACAATGTGTATATCAAAATATAGATCAAGATGTCATAAACACATATAGACCATTCTCATGCATCAACTTGTCTTCAATCTCGACAAATCTAGCGTTTTAGGGTCTCGGTTACTATTCATGATCGAGAACTTCAACTAAAATTTTAATGGTCTAAATATACTCAAAAAATTATGAAAAAATTATATTCGTAATCTACATATCATGGGTAATAACGTGGTATTATTGGATTCACAAATTTTATCTGTGATATGTATTCTAAATTTTATACTTTATATTTTTCATACTCAAATAATTTGAAAATTTTATTTTAATAAATCTAACGGTCTCTGATACTAATGTTAGATTTATTTATCACATACATATAAGCGGAAGTATGGAGATTGCTTTTTTAGAAAAATAAATAGACATAATTTTATGGTATATTTCAATGATTAAAATGTAGGAAAATCGAGAACCACGAGCCCTTTCATGAATGATCTCACCGTCGGGATAATAACCATGAGGATCGAGTTATCACCACAGTTTCACAATGTCACAATTCAAAATTTGATGAATAAAGTGATAAGAAAAAATTTCCTACTCACAATTTTTATTTTAAGCCCTCAAAATAATCAGAGACAGAACTTTTTCTCACCTCTCACAATTGTAAATTCTCTTTTTATTGTGCAAAGAATCAAATCCCACTATTTCATTTTGATTACGTTAATCATTAACTAACGTAGGGATCAGTGGAGACAGAAGTTAGGAGAGCTGATGATAATGAGTAACCTTCTATTATCCCTATTTTAACTTTAAAATATATTTACTTAGATTAATATGTCTACGTGGGTATATTTGCCTACAAGATTAAATTCCCTCGCATGCAGGGACTTGTCGTGAGAGTATCCAATTCCATGGCCCAAACCACACACACACACACACACACACACGGCTATATATATATATATATATATATATATATATATATATATATATATATAATCTTTCCTGAACTATCATGAAATTTCTGGATAATGTAAAAAAATTACATTTCATTTCAACACAGCAATATAGTCATGAAATTTGGTTGTAAGGAAGCATTTATTGCTAAGCACTCATATCGCATATTCTCGTGATTGCAGTCGACCTGTACATTTGATTAACCTTGAACGACTTTTGGAGGGACATGTGTCCACATTTTGTAGAAGAATATATTCAGTTTCAACACTTCCATTAAATTTTAGATGGTGATAAAAATGAGACTAATTGAATTGACAAAAATTAAGGTGGTGTAATTCTTGGAAGTTTCAAGGCCAAAACGGTAAATTACTCTCTTAACTTTATGTTTAGTTTTAGTAAATAATTATAATTAATTATTATGTAGTTAGCAAATCGACAATTTGTTCCGTGTACTTTCAAGAGTGGCAAAGTGCCATTTGTGGTTTGCAATTTTGGTAATTTGTCCCTACTGTACCAAATTCCCGAGTGATGAAATATTCTATATTTTTAATTAAAGACTAATTTAAGTTTAATTTTTAAAAATGAAGAAAAAAGATTTAAAAAAATTAACCCTTTAATGAGTCTCATAATATTTAAATCAGATTAATAAAATAAAATCTATATACCGATAAGAAAAAAAAATTATCCCTGATATTAGCAATTGTTAAAAGAGGTTGTGGAAAGCATGCGGCAGTAGGATAATGATACATTAAAATCAGGCATCAAATATCATGCATCAAATTGTTGAGCTCAATGGACAGTTCATAGGAGGCACGTACAACTCAAAGGGAGGCCGAAGTTTCTTATGTGCCAATCCACATGCAACAAAGGCTCAACCAAGCATGAAAGAAAGCTGTTCATAGACACGCAATAACCGCTAGTGCAATCATCTTACACCGGCAATGAAGGGACTGAGAGGTCCAATTTATTGCCTCACAACCATTGCTACTACAATCTGTGCATACCATAAGAAACTGCTTCAGTTCCTTCCACCAGTGAGGTGATCCATCCAAATCGTGAGTGTGAGTGATAAGTTCATATTTATACATATATTTTAAACTATATTTTATGAACTTATCATGTATTTTTGATATATTTAGATAAGTTTTTTATTCAAATTAATTAATTATACTTTCAGGTCTAAAATTGAGCGAAAGTCAATGAAAATATGGAAGAATGCACGTTGAAAGAAGAAAATCAAGAATGCTTGAAATTTGTGAAATTGTGGTCCATTGCAGTATTACTTTCGTTTGTGTAATGTGATTTGGACCGGGGTACAATGAAGATCTAGAAACTAGTAGACCTAGTAGGCATTGCGCTTGGCTTTGAACGGGGTTGGTTTATTATTATTATTATTATTATTATTATTATTATTATTATTATTATTATTTTATTGACCCATTTCAATAAATGGATAATAACCCTTTTGATGTCTTGGGCAGAAACTTAGCTACTTTGTAATGATTTTTTTAATAGAGATAATAATAATGCTAACTCAAATGAATTAAAATTTTTAAATATTTTACCTTTTTTGTCGACTCAACTCTGACTCTTCTCTACGAAGAATTTAACAGTACAAAGTGTATAAATTTTTAACTATTATTTATTATGATTTAATTCAATAAAATTTTAAAAATTAGATGTTTGAGTTTTCATGTCAGATGTAAATTACGAATAATAAAATAATTTATTATTATATCTAACAAAATAAATTTTAAATCATAATTTTTTATTGCTATATATTAATTGATTATTCTCTCCATTCACCTAAAGCATCTTTTAAGATAATTGTATATGAATTAAGAGAATTATTAAATAACCTTAATTCACCATTAAAAATAGTTATAACAAACTAAATTATCTTTTCATTAATTCTCTAAAGATCATCATTTCAATAATTATCTTTCTTAGTCTATTTTCTTAGACAGGGTTAATATTGAAAAGCATTAATATATTTTTTTTAATTTTCTAATATTATAAATTAGGCAGGAAAATAATAAACTTTTTCAGTGATATTTTTTAAAACGAAACCAAGGGGACTATCATTATTTTTGGGGAAAAAAAGTAATAAACAGAAGCATGAGAGGGATTTTATTGAAGCATTTCCCAATGAGACTTCACCTTTTATAAGCTTAAAATTTGACAAACATGAAGATTTTTGCAGATAGGGCATGCAGAGGCTCGAACCAGACTAAAATGAACTGGTCTGGCATTCATCTAAGCTATGATGCCCGCATGTTGCGGTTATTGTTGTTTCCAAGTGAACCCCACTTGGTACAACAATCCATGCTTGCTTTTTCAGAAACAAGCTGATGCAATTCAGTTCTTTTATATCATATAAGGTATCAATTGAAAGTCACTTTAATAGGTAAGGATATTAAATCTTTTAACTAAATCTTAGGATTGAAATTTTAAAATAAAAAAAATTACTCTTAAAATTGATCTTGAACCGTATTAGTCGAACTATAACTCCAAATATCAATTGGTATAGCGCAAAAACAATATATATATATATTTATATTATGTAAGATATAGCCCTATTGATGATGATGCTGATGGATGAATTCTGACTAAGTTGGGGGGTGGGGAGTGTGGCATCCACACGATCACGAAAGGCGACAATATTCTAACAACTAATCCTGAATTTTATAAACACTAAACAATTGCTAAAGGCAGTTGTTTTTGAAATATGATCATGTCTAGACGTTGGTATGGCCCCATAGTTTCAATATTATAAAGCATTATGATTGTTTGTTTGGTATTTTCATGACATCATATCAATATATTTATAATAAAAACATAATAATTATTTTTTAAATTATATCAGAGTTCTTATTATAATATTAGTGAATAGAAACAATGTTAGTTATACTTTTTATTGGGAGACAAAATCAGAAATTTTTAAAATGCCGACGAAATATAACATGCACTGGACAGTGGAGAAGGAAGCACAAATTAAAATTTTAGAAAATAAAAAATATTTTAAAAATCTTTAAATTTATTTTTTAGACTCTTATCATTACTTTTTAAATTTTTAGGGGTATGTGTTAAAATGTCATTAAAGAGGTTTTAATTTATACTTATTAAATTTTTTCTTAAAATTTCGTAGATTTTCTCGGTGCAACCCATTGGCTTCGTCTCTGCTCTTTATCCCTCGCTAGGCCAAAAGAAGAAAAATGGGGGGAAAAAAAGAAAAAGATAAACGGGAAGGCCTTAAGTTGAGGCCTGCGGGTATTTGGTCATTGGGGTTTGAAAGGAACCTTTTGGGTTTTGAAGATGTCATGCGAAGGCTTTAGGTTAGGGGAGCGTCATGCTTGACAATTTGATACTTCATTTATTTATTTTAGAAAAAGGGAAGTGTTACACAAGAAACTAAAGAACCAGAGAATATTCTATTTAACCATAGTGACGTGTTAGCTTTTTAGTGGCTAAATCAATACGGTTAAATAAGAATTTGTTACCTTTAAATAAAATTTTGAATTCAAATTTTGTATATGAATAAAATAAATACAAAAGAATTTAACCTCAATTCGATTCGAATTGAATTTAATGTAATAATTTAAAAAAAAATATTTTAGTGGCCGGGGTTATATTAAATTAGAAACTTTCTAAGCATTTTCTAAATTTATTATATTTATGGAATATAATATTGTTTATCATACATTTTTTCTTTTTAACTTGGGGAATTTATTTTTAAGTCATCCGAAAACTTACCACTGCCTGATTTCCATAAAATTGTGGAGTAGATAGTTGAAGTTGTGTAAGCATTTTATTTTTCCGCAAATAATAAATTTTTGAACAAAAGGAATGAAAAATTATTTTACATGGTGATTGTAATTTACAAGGAATGAAGGGCGGAGTTGACGTAATGGTGGAGTTTTTCTATTGTGTCCTGGAGGTCTGGGGTTCGAATCAACCTCCTTGTAAAAAAAATAAGGAAAAAACTGCCTAGCTATTCTTTTCCCCAAAACCCACAATGTGGGAGTTTCGACACTGACTACGTCCTTTTATTGTAATTTAGAAATATCAAACACAAAGTTTATCCTTTTCTACTATTCTATGGAAAAATTTGTAGTTTATTTTGTAGTTCAAAACTCTAATTATGGTACCCTTTTATCTGCTTGTCAAATTTGTCCTTTCATTAGGACATCTATCAGAAGGAATGAGCTTTGTTCCGTAAATTGGAGTAGACATGTTCATAATTTGCAACTGAATCAAAATTAGATAGTTGTCGATTTTATTTTCCAGTTTATATTCAATTCTGATTTTAAAATAGGATAATTCTGATTCTGACTTGGTTTTCATTTTTTAATGATTTTCACACTATTTTTATTTAAACAAATTTCACGATTCTTTGACAATTTTGATTTTATAATTGTTAGACAGTTTCGATTCTGATTTAGTTTTTATTTTCTAAAAATTGAGAATCAGAATTGAATTGATAGCTTGACGGTTTCGATTCTAAAATCAAAATTGAATTGGTTTGACAAGATTCTTCATGGTCGGGTTTTGATGTCTAAATTGGAGCAAAGCATTAACCCTTAAACTGTTGAGATGAGGACTTTATAAGAGTATCGGACTCTCAGAAACACAACATTCTTTTTTTTTTTCTTTTATTATCCTTCTTTTGTGACCATAGAGTGTTTATCTAATTAGCACGCAAACTCTTTTGCCTTGCGTTTTACAAGAGTCGAGCTGAGTCATCATGAAGAATACACACACTGGGGTTCATTTACTGCAACCAAAATGACTATATGCAAAATTATGACAAGTTTTGAATAATCTTGTTCTAAACCTTATTTATTTCAAATTTTGTCATAGCAAAATATAAAATATATGGAGGAATTGCTCTTACCCCATTGATTCTTGCCCCTTCAGGGAACCCCCTATGAAAAGTAATTTTTTTTTTTAAAAAAAAATTTGGGTCTTAATTGGAGTTGTTAATTTATTAAACAAACTAATATAAGTTTTCATCACAAATTAAAACATTTTATTATTAATCTAAAACTTCATTATAATTTGAAAAAAATAAAAAACTTTTTCCAAAAATAAGTATTTATGGATTGATATACACTTTTCGAGAAACATCTCTTCATTTTTTTTTCTCTGTGCTCCTAATTCGAAGCACCATCTTAGGAAAGTCTATTACCGGTTAACTCTGATTAAAATTCTAACCACAGTCGTTGATTTCCCTAATACTTTTTTTTTTTTTTTTTTTTTTTGGGGTGCAAGTGTGAACGGCATCTAATTCCTCAAAGAAAGATACAAGAAAGTCCCAAGTGGGTCCAAGTGGGCCTATAGATTCAATTCCCACTATAAATCCCAACCAGGAGAGGCGTGTGCCCTCCACAAGCCAATCCCAAATCTAAATCTCCATTCATCTCTTCAAACAATATTATCTTTCATTTCTGTCCTCTTTGATTCTTCCTCGATGGAAATTTCCCAAACTCCTCAAGCCCCTCCCTCCATCATCCAAACCAAATCCTCAGCTGAGGTACAACAACAACGAAATACTACCATGGAGGGATTTGAAGTTGAGGTTGCCGTTGACTACTCAAAAAGAGCTCAATGGCTTCGAGCCGCGGTTCTTGGTGCAAATGATGGTTTGCTCTCCACGGCGTCCCTTATGATGGGGGTTGGTGCGGTCCAAAAAGATGCTAAATCGATGGTCCTAGCTGGGATCGCAGGGCTGGTAGGAGGTGCTTGTAGCATGGCGATAGGAGAGTTTGTTTCCGTCTATTCTCAGTATGACATAGAGATGTCTCAGATGAAAAGAGAATTAGAAAATAGAGAGATTGGGGCTAGTGAGATGGAGGAGAAGAAGAAGGAGTTGGCAAGTCCATGGCAGGCGGCAGGTGCATCCGCCTTTGCATTTGCAATAGGAGCATTGGTACCCCTTGTCGCAGCACTGTTCATCAAGAACTACCATGTGAGGTTGGGGGTGGTGATTGCGGCTGTGACCTTGGCCTTGCTGGGATTTGGTTGGTTAAGTGCTGTCTTGGGGAGGGCACCTGTGGTGCAGTCCTCTCTGAGGGTTTTGTTTGGCGGTTGGCTGGCTATGGGGGTAACCTTTGGGCTGACCAAATTGATTGGTTCAACTGGTTTGTGAAACACTGGCCTGACACGGGCACATAGATCTCAAATCTCGCTCACAACTCTACCTTATATCCTTTTTACCTCCCACACCAAGAGTTTATTTTTTTTCTTTCTTTTCTTTTCAATAAGTTGGTGAAAATAAGTCTTGTGTTGTGCTTTTTCTCCTTTTTTGTAGTTATCGTTCTTAAGCTATGGTATTTGGCAAGAATATTGTATCACAAAAATGTTTGTTATGATGATATGATATGAGAACCTCTACGTTCCTTTCTTTCCTTGATCTGTGAAAGATTAGATCTGGTAATATGTACTTTTGGCAAATTAATATAATCGAAAAGAAATGTTACGTGAAGATGTATCTAATTCATCCTTTTTCCTTTTTCCCTTTTCCCGTATAGCACATAGAGAATTCAAATATTTTAATATCTACTTTTTATTTATAAATTGCAAAAATCATAAACATGGTCTCAACCAGTAATATTATTTAATTTGTTGTGCAGAAAATCTAAGACCAAATGCGGAGTTTTGTTGTGTGAGGGTATCCCAATTCTATGGCCATATCATCTTTAGAGAGAAAAAGAATATACATATACATATACAAATATATATATATATATATAATATTTTAGAGAATATCACAAAATGACATTTTTCGTTGGGTAGGGGGACTGTTTGTGTGGAAGCATGTATTGCTACTGAGAGCACTCATATCGCATATTCTCGTGGATTTGATTAAACCTTGAATGAACTTTGGAGGGACATCTGCCCACATTTTTTAAAAAAGAATATATTCAGTTTCAACACTTCCATTAAATTCTAGATGTTGATAAAAATGAGACTAACTGAATTGACAAAAATTAATGTGGTGTAATTCTTAGAAGTTTAAGGCCAAAACTGTAAATCATTCTCTTAACTTTGTATTTAGTTTTCGGGAAAAACTATTATTTATTGTTATGTGGTCTGCAACTTGACAACTTGTACCCATGTATTT
The DNA here is from genome assembly GCA_037126225.1 of Dillenia turbinata. Lineage (NCBI taxonomy): Eukaryota > Viridiplantae > Streptophyta > Magnoliopsida > Dilleniales > Dilleniaceae > Dillenia > Dillenia turbinata. Next base: position 7,066,130 of record JBAMMX010000017.1, read on the forward strand.
TCAAAAGCGGCAGGGTGCCATTTGTGGTTTGCAATTTTGGTAATCTGTCCCTACTATTTGCAATTTGCCTCGTGATTTTATTTTGCTTGTATTGTCGAAAGAGGTTGTGGAAAGCATGTGATGGTAGAACAAGGATGCATTAAAATATCAGGCATCAAATTGTTGAGCTCAATGGACAGTTTAGAGAAGGATCTTACAACTCAAAGGAAGGTCGAAGTTTCATCTTATGGGTCAATCGACACATATCAAGGGCTCACGCAAGCATGAAGGAAGGATGTTCATAGACACACGATAACTGCTGAAGCGATCATTTTTCACCGGCGATGAAGGGTTTGAGAGGTCCAATTTATTGCCCCCGAGCATTGTAATGACAATCCGGTCGCATGATAAGATACCATCTAAGTCCCTTCCTCCAATGAGGCGATCCATCCAAATCGTGATTGCGATTGATAAGTTTATATTTATACATTTTGGACAATATTTCATGTATTTATAATATGTTTTTGGTATAATTGCATAGATTTTATACTCAAATTGGTTAATTGTGCATTCAGATCTAAAATTGAATAGAAGTCGATCAAAATATGGAGGAATGCACTTTGAAAGAAGAAAATCGAGAATGCTAGAAATTTGTGACGTTATGGCTGACTGTATTATCTTGGAGATCTATAACCTGAGCTATAGATTTTAATGATTTTTATGTCATTGGAAAGCTTGAAAATAGCACTACAACTTTTCAAAATTCATCAATTTGTTAGATTTAGATTGCAGAGAGGAGAAAAAATGCAATTGAAAATGGGTCTTGGATCAGTAAATTCAGGAAATTAAAAAATTTTATTTGGAGTAGTCAACTTTGGAGATCTATATTTTAAGTTAAAGAATTTCAATTGGTCTGATTTAAATGGTTCTGGAGGTTTCAAACTCTATAACTTTCATGTTTCTAGGAAAAACTATTTTTGATTGATTCAAGTGGTTAATACATATTAAACATTGGGGTATTTGGTCAAGTAATCGATACATATTGAAATATTCCTATTCAATTGCTTGAATTGGTTTAGTAGGGTTCTCGGATACAAGTAATAAACTAAAATATATGCATATGTTCATATTCAAACCCCAATTGATTCAAACCTACTATACTCTCAAGTTTAATTCAATCCATTTTTAGCTCATCATCAAGCCCATTCTCAAATCCAAGTCGAACCCAAAATAGTCAATCCGATAAAAGTCAAACAAAGTCAAGCACAAGCAACAGCAGAAACTTCCAGAATTTTACATGCAATGGAAGAGTTTCACTTGCAATTGAACTTCTTTGCCCAGAAATCGAATTTATTTGATTGAATATGATAATGCGACAATGACAATGCGACATAATGACAATGACAATGAAATTTGGAGAAAATATCATAACTAAAACTCACTCAATAAGTTTCTTAATAATATTTACTATACAACGTGAATCACAAATTTAGAGTAACATGGCATTAGAGTATAAAACATAATAGCTTGATAATTAACCTAAGGAAAAAAAAAAGTAAAATCCCTTTACCAACATTCAAATTCTAATAATAATTCAAATTTAATTAATCAAAATATAAACTTAAATATTAATCGATCAGATAATAATAATAATAATAATAATAGTTGTGGGATTGTAGTGCTTCTCTAACTTTAGGTGTGATTTCATTTTGCGGGAACGGGTGCGATGACGAATTGGGTAGCCGGGCCAGCATGGGAATAGCAGCTCGCATCTTAAAATGTCAACGAAACTTAACCGCACGAGTCACCGTCCATTCGCCTTCACCGTTTGTCGTTCATCGCCATTCAGTAATCGCCTCCATCCGCCACCGAATTTTGCACAATCATCACCGATCGTTGAAGTTTCAGTCGTCATCTTCTTCATCACCTTCGGACAAAACAGCCGCCGTTGGTCACCAACTGCAATCGATTCGACTCCATTGCCGGTTCGAGCTTGTCGTTCTTGGATTTCTGCGGCCGACTCTGTGCACGATTTGTCTCCGTAGTCTTCGATCGAAATTGTCCGGCCATCGCTACTTCTTCCAATCGCTGGTTGACCGTTAATCTTCGCTTGCTATTGCTTTGTCTTCTTCATTGAGAACATTGAATCCCCATTTTTTTTATTTGCATTTTAATTCCGTCGTTGTTTTATTATTTTACGATCAATTTTTATTATTTATTTATGTTTTACTTTTAAATTATTTATTTATTTAATTACATTTTAATTTTATTATTATACTTTCAATTTTAAAAAATAAGAAAAAAATTATGAATATTATTTTTAGGTCTCATTAATAATTTTAGAGTTAATTAATATTTTCTTTTAATTTTAGAATTAATAATTTTCTTTTTTATTTTTCTTATTTTACAATCTAGATTAGGAATTATTTTAGAATTTAACTAATTATTTAAATTAAATTTGTTATTTATTTATTTGCTTGCTTTTTATAAGATTGAGGGTTTTAGTAATTTTTTATTTTATTTTTCTAACTTATTTAAGCATAATTTTATGGTTCTTCAATTCTTAGATTTAAGCCTTACTTATTTATTTATTTGAACTTTTTTATATTTAGGATTAGAATTTAATTCTTATTTCATTTAATAATTTGACACTCACTTAAATAAGTAGAATAAATCAAAAATTAACTCTATAAAATTAATTAGTTTTCGTGAAAACGACAACCCGATTTACTAAATATATCACATGAGCAATCCGCCTTTGTCCAAGTTAGATTTATTTTCTTTTTAAATTTATTTGATTATATAAAATTTCTACAATTCTAGTACTAAGACAATTTGTTTCCTTACATTTTTTAAAGAGTTGTATTGGGAATTTCCTTGTTTAGGCCTTTGTAATATTCAGTTAAAATTATGATATATCTTTAATAGAGAAACATTGCTCCTTTTATCTCTCAAGAATAGCTCAAACGGTAGAGTCTTTCTATTTCTATCCTCTCTTTCTCAATTTAATCCCGTTTAGTTACATTTTTTTATACAAAAAAAAAACATTATTCCTTTCTTGGTAGGTAGGCTCACATTACAGAGTCTAACAATATGTTTAGATGGAAAGATTTGAAAAGAAGAAAAAAGATTAGAAGAGAAAATTATTTATTTTCTTTTGTTTGGGAGTTTTACGTGGAAAGAAAAGAAAGGAAATGAAGTGATTTTTAAAATAAAAAATTTTCTTCCCAAAAGTGAGAAGAAAATGAAAAAAAAAAGAGAAAAAAAAAGGTGTCTCATAAATTTATCAAATTTATCTTTTAAAATCTGAAAGTAAAATTTTTTATTCCCAATGAGTTCTATTTTTTTTCTTTTATAAAACTCCAAAATAAGATGGAAAAAATTTATAATTTTCTCTTATTTTCTTTTCTCTCCTGACTAATCTTTTTTTTTTTGTATGAATTTATCAAACTTAGTTTTAGGGTTTGTATTGTAACACACCTCATTGCCACACTTTCACTGCTTTAATTAGTATGAGAGCAGCTCTTTCTTATATTAGTGATAACTCTGATGAATATTTGGGAAAGAGACAACCATTCTCGCGACAACAATCTTGGAATGAAGTCCATTCTGGAAAAGTCAAATTGATGGCTTTAGCAACTCTGAGTTTAAAAGTTAGAAAATTAGAGACATGGTCAAAGAACTGTTGGGTAAAAAACGGATAGTAATTCCCAGCTATATAATTTATCTAAATCAATATTTGTGAATCTAACAACTTGCTAAACTACAACAATATTTTTTTTCAAACTATTTGTTAATGAAAACTCACAATCATATAGAAAATATACTCGATCTCAATAATAAAATAATAGCAGTAAAAACAGCATGCATGCAACCACACGATCAAAAATTTTCACGGGAAAAACCCTTCAATATAAGGAAAAAAATCATGGGATCTAGTCCAATTAAAAATTCACTATGCAACAAAGGGTACAGTATAAGATTTGCACTTTAATACAACTAGAAAATAACATGTAATCTGCTTATAGCGACAAATCTATGTTCCACTCAATATTAAGATACACACTCTTAGCATATAAAGCACGTAAAATGAGAAAAAAGAAAGAAGATGGAGAGATCTTACAAAATTTTGGAACAAGTGAGGTAGAAACTATCAAGCAAACAAGCTATGAAAAGAACCCCAAATTTTCCTTGACTTCTCCCACCTTCGGTCACTCTTTTCTCATGGTAGAAGTACTTGCTTTCCTCCTTCAGCCATCCCCCCCTCTCTCTCTCTCTCTCTCCCCCCTCTCTCTTTCTTGAATGAAGCAAATCACACCACTTTCTCCAAAAAAACTCTCGACTCCTTATGTAAGAAGGAATTCTCCTTTTCTTTTGACCTTTATGCCCTTCATTAAAGAATGGGCTTGTGGGCATATGAGTCACTCCAACTAATGAGTGACAAGCCAAACAATCTCTCCCTCATGACTTAGCTGGAGGGCTCCAACAAACCCGCACACTTCTTATAAGCATCAAGTTTCTCCTTAAAAAGTGTCTTCAGAACCATTGTCATTAGGATGAATCTTTTCAAACTGTGCTTACTTCTCATTCAACACATCTCTAATCCAATGATAATGAATATTAATATGTTTTGCTCTAGCATGGAAAGAGGAGTTCTTACCCAAATGAATATCATTTTGATTGTCACAATGCAACACGTAAACTTGTTGTTTAAACCCAAGTTACTCCAGGAACTTTCTCATGCATAACAACTCTTTGCAAGCTTCAGTAGAAGCAATAAACTTTGCTTCAGTAGTAGAAAGTGCAACACTTTTTTGCAATCTTGACTACCAAGGCACAACCCCCTGCAAAAGTGATAAAATAACCAAAAGTTGATTTGCGAGAATTAATATCTCTGGCTGTGTCTGTATCAGTATAATCCACTAACACAGATTTCTCTATTATAAAACAAAGTTTGTAACTTGAGTTATATTGAAAATACTACATTATACACTTTACTACCTACCAATGTTCTCTTCTTGGATTTGAGAGAAACTGACTCACCGCACTAATGACATAAGCTATGTCTGGTGTTGTACACACCATTGCCGACTGCTAAAATATATAGAACTCTTTGTATCTCTTTCTTCTGCTCACCCGTAGTAGAAAATTGACTAGTGCTCAATTTGCAATGAGAAGTAAGTGGAGAACTAACCACTTTGTTGGTCCCTGTGACAACTAATAAAGGGGTTGAATTGATTATCTTTAATTGGTTTTAATTTTTTTTTTAATCTAACTTCATTTAAATTCAAAATAACCCTATCTCATCTGTCAAGTTAACTTGTAGAGTGTCAAGTAAACTTTATCCTATCTTTAAGACGACTTAAAGTTCAAAAATTTGAATAAGTTTGAGACACATTAAGTCGACCTGAGGAAATTGCAACTCGACCAGAGGAACATAGGTCTCAGAACTCTAAGTTTGCACATAGTCAAGTCGACATGTCATAGTGACAAGTTGACCTGATCTTATAGATTATAAGACTATAAGTTGACTCATATAGCACATAAGTCGACCTCTAAATGTAATGACTCGGAATTGAATTTTGAAAATTAAATAAGTAGACTTGTTGATACAATAAGTTGACTTTTAAATGTTTGGTCTCAGACAAAGTCTCTATAAAATAGATAAGTCGACTCATGCAAAGTATAAGTCGACCTACTAAATAATACTTATACAATTCAAGTTGACTTATCAAAAGTATAAGTCGATTCACAAAATTCAAGTTAGCGAAAATGTTATCGAAAACAATATCGAGTCGACTTTGGTCTTTAGCAAGTCAACCTGATGTGTTTAGAATGGGGTTTCACTCATACAAGTCGACTTACAATTTAATGCAAGTCGACTTGCATGAATAGACAAGTCAATGTGATCCTACAATAGGTCGACTTAAGTAGCTCATAAAAAAAATTATGAAATCCAAAATTTCGAACCAAAATCTGTTTTCCTCTCTAAATAACCCAAATCTAACCCATGAATTAACCATCAGGTTCTTGACCTTTCACATTCCCTCCTAAATTTTCAAGACTAAACCCAAAGTTCCTTCATTCTTTCTTACTTCGCCTCACAAAACCTAGCCCTAGCTCTCTCTCTCTCTCTCTCTCTCACAATCTTGTACAAACCCTAATCTCTTCTCCTCTCTTCTCACACAAACCTCTCTCTCTCTCTTTATTTCAAGAACCTTAATATTCAAACAAAACATTAATTAGATTTTGTCACTCATCTAAGCATGATGAAACCCAAATTTGTATCCTTTCGGCAAAATCGCTCTTCTTTGTCGAAACTTAAAGCAAGTGATCGATTTTCATGGCTCCAAAGATGAAGAATCCAACCAAATATGACGAAAGTGAATTCCCATCCTTGAAGAAATGTAAGTCTTTCACCTCTAATTATAAAAAACTAAATCTTGGTAGACTTATTGATTGGGAGTTTTTGAAGAAGATAAACTTCCCATATGAAGAACACCTCATTCACATCTTGCCACACTCCATGATAAGTCCCAGTGAACAAGTCTATGATTATTTGGTTAGGAAATTCCATAATAATCTAGAGGTTATTGATGAGATTAGAGAACATGTCACGGAGACTCATTATTATTTTGCTACCGGAATGGAATCCTGCTCCTTTAAGACCTATATCAAGGGGAAACAAATTGTGGTCACACCTAGGGTTTTATGTATGATGTGCAATATAGAATGGATGCCCTTTACTGAGTGTGAGGAATATGCAAAAGGGTCAAGTTGAGCGTGTCAAAATAGTTTTTAAAAATGAAAATTTGAAGGTGTTAGAGGATGTAAGCACAAATGCAAAAGATTTGGGAGTTCACAAATGGATTCTCCATTTCACTACCACTAATGTTCTTAGACCTAGGGTGGAAACCACACAAACATAACTAGGGAAGATCATTGGTTAATAACATGTATTATGGAGGGCAACAAGCTTGGTCTTCACTTTTTAGTTCCCTACTTCATGATTTCAGCAACTTAATAAATTCTGCAAACCTCCCTTATTGTTTCTTGATCTCAAACATACTAATTGTGAACAAAATAGACTTAAAAAATGAGATACCCACTTAGTTGATTTTGAAGCATGGGATTGGTGAGTTATCTTTGAAGAAGGCCAAATGGGTCTTTAAGGATGGAATCTGGGAAAGGAAGGATGAAGATGAGCAGAATGTTGAGGCCAAGAAAAGAAAATGGGACGAAGCAAGCCCCAGCGAAACATCTAAAGAAGATTCCTCTAATGAGCACAGGGAAGAAAATTTGCAAATAATTCCTTCACTTGGTAGTGTTTGAATTTTTTTAATTTATCATGATTTATTTTTCTTTACTATAATTACAATAAAAATTTTAATATATATAGAGTTTGTAACCTAAAGTCAAATTCTTCCATAAAAAAACTTAAATTATTATTATATTTGGTAAAAAACCCATTTGGTTAGATTGTTACACCTATTATAATGGATATTGTTAGAAAAATTAAACCTATTTAAACACAATTCAGGAAACATCACTTGTTTTTTGAATCTGCATTAGGCTTGGGTGGAAAACCTTTACTCTTGCTAAGTTCAAGAAAACTGTGTGCGGGGCAGTTGTTCCTATGTACTATTTTTTTTCTCCTTTTAATGAAAGGGAAAAGAGAATACTAAAAGGTTGAAGTGGATCCTTTTATTAGGAGAGAACAAAATGTTGTAGCTTGTGATCTATGATTTGATGGGTTCTAAGAAAACATGACGGCTGGCATTATATCATCTAAAATGGCAGCAGCAACATATGCTGATCTTTCAAGATCTAAAATCTCAGTGGACTGAAAAGTAGTTAGCCCCACGTCCTTTTCTGTCTAGTACAAAGTTGTAGACCACGTGGCAAGAGTGGAGCATAGGAAACTTGCAGCTTGTTTCTTCATTATGTTGGTATACTTTTAGATCTTTTCTATACAATGTGGTGAATATAAGATGTTTCTTTTCTATATTCGCAAATGTTGTTTGATTATTGGTACACGTGGTTATTATAAAGTGAGCATTAATTTGAAGTCTTATCAAATCCTTCTTGAATTTCTACAGACCCCTTATTTGGTAAGCTTGAAACAGGTTCAGCAGGATATGAGGTAAAATGGGAGAGATATTTTCATCAATTGTGTAGATTTGAATGATTTTACAAATATAGAACTGAGATGCTTATGAAACTTCAATAGTCAAAGGTGTACCGTCAACATCAAAATCTATATTTTTTAAGTAATGCTCTCCATTTTATGTTAATACTGATATATTTGTTTAAATTATTCATTTAGTTTATAAGATAATTGTTCCTTTTTGTTTCTTTACATATGTAGTGTCCTGAATATCGAGTGCGCTATGTTTTGTCTTGTATTTCTTTAGTGTGGAGATTAACATTGAAGCCCTCTCTCTCTGTCCAGGTTTTCTTTTCTTTCTTTTTTTTGTAGATGAGAATTTTATGTGGATATAGTTTAAAACTCGATGATTTTATGTGAATCTTATTTAAGGCAGAATTTCGTGTGGTTGATTAAATTCAGCAATCAAAATTTTTTTCGAAGCATAAAAAAATCTGTCACAAAATTTATGGCTAAAAATTTGTCGTAAAACTTGTCGTTAATATTTCGTCGCTAAATTTGTTGCTAAGTCTTCATTGCTAAATTCATGGTTAAATATCTATTACTAAATCTGTGACTAAGTATTCGTTACTAAATCCATGACTAAAAATCTGATACTAAATTCGTGGTTAAAAATCTATTGCTAAATTCGTGACTAAATATCCGTCACTAAAAATCCATCCCAAAATTCATTACAAAGAATTCCGTCATTAGACTCGTGACTAAATTTTCGTCATAAAATTCGTTGCTAAAATATCGTCGTAAAAGTCGTCATTAAAATTTTCGTCATTAATTTTTTATCGCCAAAATCGTCGCTAATTTTTCGTTGTTAAAAATTCGTCATAAATTTTGTGCCTAAACTTCAGTCGCTAATTTCGTCATTAAGTTTTCGTCCCTAAGTTCATTGCTAAGCGTTCGTTGTTAATTTTGTCGCTAAATTTTATCCCAAAATTTTGTCGCTATGCTTGTCGTTAAATTTTCATCGCCAATTTTGTGACTAATTACCAACGGACCTTTTCGTGGCTAATCACCGATGGTTTTTGTGATGAATTTTTTCGTCGTTAATTTGTGACAAACTTAGCCACATAAATATTTCTTGGAAAATTTGGATGAAAGTTAAAGTTTTCGTTGCTAAATAATTGCGACGCCAATATAGCCACGGATTTTTGTTCATCTCGAATCTTTTTTTTTTTGTTGATGAATTTTCCTCATTTTTCCATTGCTAATACCTGTGATTAGATTTTGAATTTTTTGTAGTGAATTGAGATAGGGAAATCAATGGACGATGATTTTTGTTAAATTGACTACTAATATTTGAAAACTCAATTAATCTGATTTGAATATTTGTGTGAGCTAATTTAAGGACTCACTCCCCGGTGCCTTTTTTTTTTTTTTTTAATTCCCGATTTAGGGGCTAGCAGAGAAATCAACGGACAATGACGTCGACAACATTCACAAGCCTCTCTAACCATCATTCGCCTTTCAAAAGTGATTTCTTATGGGTAGGTGATGGACATGACCACAAAGGGGACTTTGTCAGTTTTAAAAGCATAGGAAGCAAGTTGCTAAAGTTGCAAACCCCATGTTGCTAAATTGCAATTTCCCTTAATCTTAAATAGACATGCACGTCTTGTTCAGCCTCTTACCCTACATTTTTGAATTTGGGTCAATTGAATCCAACTTGAAATTTTTATAAGCTTGGGCCCAAGTTTTAGGTCGTTCTTTAGAAGGCCGATGCGTTCAAGAAATAGTGAAAAAAAAATAAAGCTGCGGCTCAACTCCATTTTTGTTTTGTTTTTTTTTTTAATATCTTGACTAATTAATATTTAAATTATCTGATTAATTTAATTCGAATTCTGTAGAGTTTAATTTTGAATATAACTCTCATAACGTCTCTTTTTCTATTTCTAAGATTTGAATTCGAGTCTTAACTAAGAGAATTTTATATCCTATCACTAGACTCATAGAATGTTGATCCAAGGCCCAACTCTATATTAGGTCTAACGAGAGCTTGATTCCCAACCCTAGCCTCTAGGTCGCACTAGTTCGAGGTCAAGTCTTTTTTTTTTTTTCCGTTAATACTAGTTTGGTCTACTCAACTTAACCCACATTCAAGTTTACTATTCAATAACCTTATAAACTTCAATTAATCTCTAAAATTTTCGAAATACGTTTCAATATACCCCAAAAGGACGACAATAAGTTTTGATATCTGATTTCTCCTTATGATTTTTGGCATGAAATCTAAATTAAGCTTCCAAATGGTGCATTGATTCCGTTTCCACCTTGCACTTCTCTTTTCGATTGCAATTTGTAAAATGTTTGATAATAAATAATATTTTGAACAAATTTGGTTTCGATTTCTTTATCCTCCAATTATATTATTTTTATCAAATTTGAATATCCAATTAAAATTTTCAGAAGAGTTCCATATTTAGTTTTCAAAATGGGTTTTTTTCCCGTGTTCTTTTTCAACGGGAAGGAGAAAGACACAATGCAAAATGCCTTGTACATGATTTTTGAGTAGATAGAATTCTAACTCCATTAGCTTATATGGGATAGATCAGCTTTTATTTTTAAATCTTTTAAAAGATAATTGATTGCAATAAAAGTTTTTAAAAGATAATCTTGAATTTTATCATTTTAATTTTTAATTATTTCAGTAAAAATTATATAAATTTGTATGCGATTAAGTTCCAAGCTGGTTTTCCCATTGTTCTTCCCGATATTGACAAGAATTTAGTCTTGTATTCTGTCTCTTATGTAACATATGGACCACCCCACCTTATCATTGAAAGGCAAGTTTTCAACCATATAAAATAATTAACTATTTCACGTAATGAACTTGTGATTCAATCGCGACATGCAATATTTACAAATCACTTGAGATTTTTCTTTATAAAAGGACACATTTTAGGAAAAAAAAATAAATGATTAATAGGAAGTCATTTAAACTTGTAAGTGATCTCCCCAAAATTAAGAGGACTAGATTTAAATTTGAATTATTAAAAGTCTTTAGAAAATGGTTTGAACAGAATATTGGTCAGGCAAAAATAGCTTGAGGGAAAAAAGGAGTTATCAGGGCATTGAGTAAAGTGGGAGTGGTATCATGGAATTCTATTTTCTTGATTTGACATATGGAATTTGATCTCTAGTTCCTTTCTTTTAGATGGATGCCCTCTTTTGTTTTAAAAAAAAAATGGTGAAAGTTCTTTTTTTTTTTTCCTTTAATAAACTGATGGTACACAGTCTAACAGTTTATTGCCACACAAGATCGGGACTACTCATGCCCATTAAGCTATACCGTCCATAGGCAACTGAACGTGCTTACAGTTTCTTGGCTAAGTATTCTCGGTCGAGCACTCCTTTTGACTCTCTTGATCTTACCTTCCTGAGAAGCCAACAACTCCTGGCTCTTTGATCATCCTAGCTCTCATTTCCCAGGCTTCTTGGTTACCCCGCTTCTCGACGGATATATTTCATTAATACAAGTATAATTCACTTCATCACACGATAAGCACAACTTGAAACCATCCATTAATGAAATAAATCTCTACAAACCTTAACCTTTTCATTATTGGATATAAATCTCCCGTGTTCATAGGAAAATCTCCTTCAACAAGAAAACGTATCTCGTTAGTCACTCCTGGCAAAGTAGGAAACCTCCATGACAACTTGAAATTTTCTTAATCGATAGAATACTAGATCTCTTAGAGATCTTTGACCATGGTCCTTACAATTTCGAAAGATTTTCAGCAATCTCTCTATAAGAAAATTAGGGTTTCTATACCCCTAAACTATACGGGACATACCATACACATATGCTATATATATACTAGATTTAAATTTGAATTATTAAAAGTCTTTAGAAAATGGCTTGAACAGAATATTGGTCACGCAACATTAGCTTGAGGGAAAAAAGGAGTTATCAGGGCATTGAGTCAAGTGGGAGTGGTATCATGGAATTCTATTTTCTTGATTTGACATACAGAATTTGATCTCTAGTTCCTTTCTTTTAAATGGATGCCCTCTTTTTTTTTTTTTTTTAAATGGTGAAAGTATGTTTTTTTTTTTTTAAATAAACTGATGGTACGTGGTTCAACAGTCCATTGCCACACGACCGGGACTACTTGAGCCCATTAGGCTATACCGTCCATAGGAAACTAAATTTACTTACAATTTCTTAGCTGAGTATTCTCTTGGTCAAGCACTCCTTTTAACTCCCTCGATCTTACCCTCCTGAGAAGCCAACAACTCCTGACTCTTTGATCATCCTAACTCTCATTTCCCAGGCTTCTTGGTTACCTCGCTCCTCAACAAATATATTTCATTAATACAAGCGTAATTCATTTCATTACACGATAAACACAACTTGAGATCATCCATTAAGGAAATAAATCTGTAACAAACCTAAACTTTTTCATAATCAAATATAAATCTCCTGTGTTCACGGGAAAACCTCCTTCAACAAGAAAATGTATCTCGTTAGTCACTCCTGACAAAGTAGGAAGCTTCCACAAGAACTTGAGATTCCCTTAATCGATAGAATACTAGATCTCTTAGAGATCTTTGACCATGGTCCTTACAATTTCGAAAGATTTGCAATGATCTCTCTATAAGAAAATTAGGATTTCTATACCTCTAAACTATACAGGACATACCATACACATATGCTATATATATTCAACATCAACAGTTAGCGAGGTATGTTGTTAGAAACTCAACACCTATCATACAAAGACAACACTAGGCAATCACACAGCTCTTCTTAGTGTGTTTTTTATTCTCAAAAACTGCTATTTCTAATACGATCGTCAGAGTCTTCCTCGTCAGAGCACCCTTCGGCGGTATTAGCAGTTTATATCGCTTTTGAAGATACCGATAACTCATCATCATTCCAGTTCCACACTTGAGTCAGCAAAGCAAGTATCTTTGGAGCAAACTCACTTCCATCAGATTGATATCGTTTGTGAAGACAAATTGATTTCTTAGCCGGTGTATTTCACATCCTGTCTCACTGTCTTTGCAATTGCCAAGCCACCAAGAAGAAGGAATGGTAATGCCTCAAACAGAATTCAAGAATTCTATGCCCAGAAGAAAAATACATCACCTTAGATGAGGCTGAGATGTTTGAAAAGCTCTGAGACAGGGCAGCGAGAAAGGAACATAGTCGTTAACCTTGGAGACTTTTTCCCAAAAGAAACTGACCAGAACCACCTTCTCACCGCCGATTCACCAATTATACTCCTCTGAATGACATGCTCAGTTAGATCCTGTGCAAATTGGGAACAAACCCTATGTTAGATGGCACCCATGCCCTCAAGGGGATGACTCGAAGCTACCAAATTAATGAGTGCCGAAAGCTAAAGGATGAGCTTGAGGCCTTGGTTCGGGATAGTAGACTCCAAATGTTCATAAGTATGGAACATGAGAACAATCCTCCACTGAGGCCATGTACAGCGGCATGAGCTAACAAACCTGATGAACACTATACCTAGGATCCACCCGTAACTAAGCTAACGGAGTAATCCTTCAAATACAAGGCAAATGACCCTCTTCAACATCTCCCTCTCCTAATAAGGCCCCGGTTATGCCAAACGCAACGGCCCGTATGGATGTCCAACTAGGTCAAGTCGAGCTAACAATGGCAACTATCTTTTAGAAGGTTGAGGCACTTGTCTCTGAATAAGTCCTTGTAGCCCGTGTCAAAAAAGGGCAAAAAAGAGAAGACCCATGATAGGTTTCGACAATGACGACCTAACAAGGGTCGATCCAAGTTACCATGACCCGTTGGTCATTAAAGCTAAGATAGGCCAGGACATAGTAAAGAGGATATTTGTCAATCAAGGAGCTGGTTGTGACCTCCTCTATTGGGATACATTTCAACAGATGGGTTTCGATTATACACAGCTTCAACCACATGTTGGACCTGTAAAAGGACTCTTAGGCAAATAGCTTTACCCCGAGGTTACTATCCATCTTCCTATCACTCTCAGACTTCGCCCAATCATGTTACTATTATAGCAACATTCAATGTAATCAAGCTACAATCGGCAAACAATGCCATTTTGGGACATCCTAGTAAGGTTTTAGAGGCATTACCAAGCACCAGGTACATGAGGATTAAATTTAGAACACCTCTCGATATTGGAATACTCTTATATGACCCCGAGTCACCCACTACTCTAGTCTAGTGTTCCTACTCATTATTTACTATCATTTTGCTCACGAATCTAGGTGGTAGATTAAATAAGTTGATTTGAGATTTTCATAGTTATTCTTGCAATAACATTATTATTTCATGTGCTTCACTGTCTTTTCATAATATCATGGCCACAACAAGCACATGTAATTGAGAATAGATTGCAAGTATCGAACGCCCTCAAACATGTAGTTGATACATGATGAAATTCTGCCAATTACGTGTGGCATACACTCTCCCAGCGCAATGCCTTTAAGCTTTCTCTTGGTGTAATGGCAACGAGCACTTTCTCGGTGCAGCACTTTCAAACCTCTCTTGGCACAACGCCAAGGAGAACTTTCTCCGCATAGTACCTCCAACCTTCTTTTAGCATAATGCCAATGACCACTTTCTTTTGTAATGCCTCAAAACTCTCTTGGCACAATGCCAATGAGCACTTTCTCAGTGCAATATCTCTAAACACTCTTGGTGCAATGTCAATAAGCACTCTCTTGGCACAATGCCTCAAAACTCTTTTGGCACAATGTCAACGAGCATTCTCCCGATGCAATGCCAATAAGCACTTTCTCAGCATAATGCCCCCAAACTTCTTTTGGCGCAATGCCAACAAGCACTTTCTCAGTGCAATACCTCCAAACCTCTCTTAGTGCAACGCAATGAGCATCTTTTCGGTGCAATGCCTCCAAACTCTCTCTTGGCACAATACCAACAAACACTCTCAGCACAATGCACCTAACCTCTCTCTCTTAGGGCAATGACAATGAGCACACTCTCGACACAAGGCCATTTGATTTCTCTCAACCTATTTTGACTCAATACTGATGAGGATCATGTTATATAAACTAAGTATGATCTCTATTGTGGAAATTCAGACATCTTAAGGGAGTTCTAATACCCCTGGTATACAGTTGATTAGGTAACACAACCGCAATCAAATCAAGTACACACTAAGGAATCGGATCCATTCATTTGATAATGAAATGTTCAGAATCTAACATCAATCATGATAAAACAACAAAATTCACACTCTAAATCAAAGGGGGAGAAAGAGAAAGAGCCCTCTCACATAAAGACTCAAAACTAGCTCGAAGGGTCACAACATCAACATCCTTGCCAACTTGACATACCAGGGTTGGCATTGTCAACACTCACAATCTTAGCCCTCGCTAATCCTACTCGGCGAATGATCTCCTTAGCACACTGCAACCTTTTGGACAATGTATGCTGGGCACGCTTGTGGTTATCAATTGTCTCCGCAATGGTTTTCCCATGCTTGACAATCTTCTGTTCTGTAGCAATAAGTGACCGCTCCCGCGCATGAGCCAACTTCTTAGCAGCCTATAGCTGTGCCTCCTGTACCTTTACCTTTGCCTTCAATTTCTCACTTTTTGTCTAAGCCAATTCAATTTGCCAGGGTGTCAATCCCAGATTAGGTCTAAGGCGCTCAATCTCCTTATCTCTGTTGTCCTAATTATCTCTAGCTACCCTCTCCTCTTCTATCTCCTTTTCTCTTTGCACTAGAATATCATGCAATCAGGAGATCTCCACGTTGAACTGTTCCGCATGGTATTCCAAGTGCTTAACTAGTTGTACCCCCTTCGGCCTCTAAAACTCGCTAATGCAATAGTTTACATAAGGTACATTAGTTAGACAAAACCAATAGAGAAATACATATCTCAGGAAAATAGTTCATACCCCAAGTCTGAAGGATGTAAGGGCATCTTTGCCCTACTTCAATGACAGATTATTAAACTTTAACTCAGCATAATGGTAATTTATCCACTTAGCAACCCTCTTCACTTCCGTCATGTCTAGATAGAAGTAACGGTGGTTGTTATCACTGACCGCCACAATGCCTCTCACCTGAAGGTCCTTTCCTACCATCATAGGACCTAATAAAAATAAAAGGAATGGAAGCAGTCCTCTTCAGCACCTCTCTCTTGCCCTTCCGCATGTACATAGCATTGAGAAAGGCACAAGATAACCTAACTCCAACCTCTCGATCAACACACTCAAGAGGCACCCCCATGACCTTATCGCGAGTACCCTTCTTGGTATCCACCTCTAATATCTCAACACCATCTCTAGCAAGGCTTTTATTAGTTTCCCATTCCCTATTTCCCTCAAGGGCAAACATCGAAGTTAGAGGAAAGGTCACCTCTAGTTCTAAGCCTCTAACTCCTTCTTGAAGGGGAGCCCTAGCCATACTTGGCAAACCTTGTCCCTTAGTCTCACTGACCTCTTCGCTTGGGCTCGGAGGTATTAAAACCTTTCTTTTCTTCCTCCCCAACATTGAAATGGGGGAGGGCATCACTTGACTAGTGATATGTAGTAACATGCTCCCTGCCTCTCCCACATCATTTTTTGCCATTGGTGTCACGCCCCGAACCGGGAATCGTGAACAGCCGCCCGTTGACCTGGATGCCGGCTGTATTTCTACAGAAAATCGGGCAGAACCTCCCCATAAATCGGAGGTCTCCCATGTACAATCAAACCTGTATACCTGTATACATTCAAAACAATCCAGAAAATAAAACAAATGGCCATCCCGGCCTCTCAAAACAATCCACCAAATCTCCCAACCGACATCCAGACAATGCAAGGCTAATAAAACACCAACAGTCCTAGCCACAGACCTCTACTGTCATGCCCAACTAGAGCATGAACAGTCGCCACAACAAGCGGGCCTAAATTTTATACAATTATATTACAAATTCCCAAGTTTATACTTTAAACATTTACAAATGCCTCAATGCAAATGAAATGAGAGTTTCGCAAACAGAAGTCCAAAAATTATACAATTATCCCAAAATATGTACACGGTCAACTACGGACCTCAACAAGACCACGCAGGGTCTACAATAAAATACGAAATTCATATCTTCAATTAAAACTTAATCTCACCGTTGTTAACTCCAATCCACCAATAAGCCATCATACCTCTAGAGCCAAATGCGTCGCCCTAGCATCATAATCCTGTCTGGGGAGGGAAAGAGGAGGGGTGAGTATTCAGGGAAGAATACTCAGTGAGTGAGTGGGTCAATGTAATCGTGTAATATGGGGTGTGAAACTGGAGTGTCAAAGCATAAGTATACAAATCATATTTCAAATCATCGTGCTTTTCATTTCAACAATATATCATTTGCACGCATCAACAAATCAAATATGCATCCAAAACACTGTCATCAAAATCATAGAGCTGCCAGCCGTAAAACTCCTGACAGAGGTCTACCACGACCTATGACAGGCGCACCGGGGGTGTTATATGCGATTTTATTTAAAGTGCTCTCTACCCCGGCGTTGGCGACGGACCTCGTCCAGGTGCTAGATTTGAAGAGTGTCCAAATCCTCCCCCTTTCGGGTTCAACCTGCCTAGTACCGTGTCGTAAATATAATCCCGACAACTCGTGGGATACCCCAGGCCTTAGGCATATCCGGACGCCACCAAAGCGCCTCTCACGGTGTCCTTCGTAGCTACGGAACAATACATATCACAGCCCTCAAGGCCAATATCAATATCACGATCATATCACAGCCCTCAAGGCCAAAATCAATATCATATCACAATATGTGCCGTAAATCAGGTTTACAAACCAAATGCAACATATAGCATAAAATGACACATTTTACATTTCAATCACATGGATGCATATTTCATAATTCAACCACATTTTCAGACACTCCATCGGTTCACAAAAATCATTTTCAAAGCCGCTCCAAAACATTTTAAGCACGCGGTAAATCATGCTCATTTATCAAACTGTTGTAAAACAGAGTTTGCATATTAAACGAAAACATTTCAATAAAACCCACTCACCGTATACGGGAGGGTCAATCACTCCCTATAATGCACAACAAGTGCCGAAACTGTGCTCCCCTCGATCAAGACATCCAACACTTACGTATGTATATAATCAGCAAGTTTCAAACCTGCGCAGTTATAGAAAATAGGCTATAACTTCTGATACACCTTTACCAATCAAGAGGTTTCTTATTTCATTTTTAAAACTAGAGATGTCTAGTGTCTAAGGCAGACAACCTCACGTCATTTGTAGAGAAAGTTATGCTTACAACATATCCACAAGACTCAAGTAGTATTCCTCAATCAATCAATCAATCAATCCTACACAAAGCTCACACCAATCCAAATCTCTCGCCGCACATAAGAGTCGGCATATACACCAACACACTTTTATTCAAAATTCTTTATCAACTTCTTCTCTTCAATACCCCAATACAATTCTATACATTTATCATATAAATACAAACACATGCTTTTGCTCATTCTTTACAATTGCACATTTTCATATCACTTTAACACACCAATATCGCTATATATATGCATACACATATAAACCTCCATCTTGCTTACTATAGTCATTCCAAATCTCTCCAATGGATTCGATCAATACAATTTTACATCCACATATTCACCAACCTCTATCCAAACTTCAGTATACATAATTCCTCACACTTTTGGCCTCAATTTCACATATACATAGTCAATAACACAAGTACATCAAATCCACATTTTAACACTCCAACATACACTCAAATCATCCCAAATTCTAGCCACACAATCTTGTCATCAAGGGTATTTCATTAATAAAAATCAATAAAATCAAAATTTGAGTCAACTTCAATCCTACAATCTCTCAAAGTCGGAAGTAAGTTTAAAATAATTAAATTTCCTTCAAGATTGAAAATCTTTGAAAAATCATACACTTTTCGATTCTCATCCGATTTCTTCACCCATATGTCATTTCAAAGGTATTGAAACCTATTTTCATCATACGGAAATAGTATTTTGATTTCCTATATGTAGGACAACTTATAATGAAAAGACTGCATCGATCCTTAAACTCAAATCCCAAATTTTGATTACTTTCATGCATTCATCAATTTAACTCTAAGAGAAATCATTTCAAATCACCAACAACTTTAAATTTACAATATTTCTCAATTTTACCAATTTCTCCCGAATTTACATAATCCAAATTTAATTCATGCTAATTTCAATTCAAATCTCAAGGAAAACTACACAGACCAATCAAACAAAACTCTAATACTCTCTAAGACATTCAATCATACTTTGCATCCTAATTTACATCAATTTCTAAGCTTAACATAATTAATTTCATATGAAATTGCATGAAAGTACATTTCCTTTTAATCTAACTTATTTCAAAGCATACATAAAATTTCCAATTCTAATTTCAATCCTAAATTCAATAAAATAACTCAAATATAGAAAGGATTGCATTTCCCTCACCTAGGGTTCACTGCAGTCCAATACCCTAACGTCCGTGCGACATTCGATTCCGTCCGAAACCTACAATGCTTCCAATTCGAAGCAAAAGTCAGTAAATTTAGTATAAATCTCCAAGAAACCCTAGAATTTGGGTTAGGATTTGATCGTACCTTTGCAATGGACAAGGCACAATCGACCTAGGGCTTTCGGTTGGGCTTCCGCAGGTGGCAGAAAATCGTTCGCAGGAAGCAGTCAGCGCGAGCAATCGCGCGCAGGAAGGGCTGTCAGCTGCGCAAGGAACAAGTCCGCACGCCGGCACGCCACGCAGAGGGGACGGTCTCGTGCTGGTGCGCGCAGGAGGCGGCGGCGCTGGGAGTCGCGCGGTCGCGGCTGGGAGCAAGCCGCACGCGGTTAGAGCGCCGGCGGCCGGCCTTGCAGCAGCGAAAGACGCTCGTCACGCGTGTTGTCGCGCGAGCAGTAGCGCGCACGAGTAGGGAGCGACCCGTGGTGGTGGTCACGGTGGCATGTGGTGGCTGAGCGGGCGGCGCGGTGGCGGTTGGGGTGGATCGCGAGAGATCGAGCGAGAGGGAGACAGCCGAGAGAGAGAAAACAGAGAGATAGAGAGTGAAGGTGGGTCGGTGGCCGTCTGCGGCGGCGGAAGAGGAAGCGCCGCGGTGGAGGTGGCGGAGCGGGAAGGGTGGCCGCGGGAGAGAGGAGAGGCGGCGAGGGAGAGAAGAGAGAGAGAGAGAGAGAAGAGGGAAAAATGAGAGAATTAGGGCTTTGCCCTAATTTTGACTTTCTTTTTCTTTTTTTTTTTTTTTTTTTATATATATATATATATTTATTATTATTATGATTATTATTATATTGTTCTTTTTATGATAAATTCATAATCAATTAAATGAGAAATGTGTAAATAAATAAATGAATAAATAATAATAATAAAAAAATCATCTATATATTTGTATACCCACTTTACTTTACAAATCGGAATTACGGATATTTTAAATATCCCAAAAATTTCAATTTACCTACCTCAAAATCGAAAATTAGAATAATTTAAAATTCTCTCTCTCTATAAATAAACGGAGAAATATTTTATTTATTTTCATGAACAGTATACTTGTACGGACACCGCAGTGTCGGTGTTACAATTGGCCTCATATGTTTATCAATGGTCACTTCAATAAGATCCTCCCCTCGGCATAGAGGATAACATCAACAAGCTTCACACCCCTTTTCTTAACCAAAAGAGACCTTTCTATCTTCCTCCTATCTCCTAATAGCAAACCGACTAGAGACAACATTTGCTGATCCAAGAGAGATTCTATGCAAATGCACATATCCTTTTGCAGAACAAAAACCTATGACTAAATACACGAATCCAAAATGGCGTGTGTTGAGAATATTGAGTTTTGACAATGATAAAAAGATTTTAAACTAAGAAAATAGAGGAAGAAAAAAAAGAATAGAGTCTGCAAAAGCACAGAATTGTAAAGAATGTCGACTTGCTCTCAAATTCTTATTGACCTGTCCATTGATTTAAATACGTAAATTGACCATAAGACCCGTCGACCTATGCTTATATTAATGTCTACTCGACAACAGTTAAACATGCTCATGTCAACCTATTTTTTGCTGCTTGTCGACCAATTGAATCAAACCTCAATCTAACCTTAAAAACATATTAATCTATCCTAAGTTCCCTATTGACCTGAATAAGACGATACCAAAATTTTTTTAGATACTATTATGTTGACATGTCTGATATTATGTCAAAATAAAGTAAGTCTAAAATTAATATGACCCATCTCTTGTTGACCTAAGTAAAAGCCTGTCGACATAACCTACAAATTGGTCAACCTGATCAATAAAATTGGTTAACCTGCTTCTCATGTCAACCTGACCATTTTTAGATGTCAACCTGTCTACATCCTATCAACCTATTTATCACAGGTCTACCAATTCTGGTCCTAGGTTGATTCATTATTATACATGTGAACATGGATCTTAATGAAAACATTAAGAAGGTCCACATGCCCAATAAAATATTGACCCATCCTATTCTTTATGTGAGTTTCATATGGCGACCTGCCTCTAAATTATGTTGACCCACTACAATATGTCGATCAATATGAATATGTCAAGTCCACCATGATCCTGAAACATGATTATGTTGACTAATGTAAATATATCAAGTCCACCAATTGATTTTGAAATGGATTATATCGACCCAAAAGTTTTAGTGTGTTGATAGCCTTTTGAACCAATGAACTTAAAGAGTTAACTTGTCACTGCTCAATTTGAATAAGTACCGTAAATTTGTCGATCCAAGAACATTAATTTGTCGACCTATTTAATAAATACACTTATAGGTCAACTTGAATGATTAATGTGTCAACACGGCTTTTAGATTCATAAAACAAAAATTTGAATTTGGATTGATGCCTTCTTAAATTTTGTTGACATGAAAGAAATACTTTCACAACCTAGAAATCAGAGTATTGTTGAACACAACGATAACATCTTTTATTAACTTGACAACTTGCATTTCTGTGAAAGGCTAACATTGTAGTACAGTTAAAGCAAAAGACATTCATGTTATTGGCCAAATTAAATGAATTAGCAGCGGGAAGATAAACTCTCAGCACAAAATGAGGAACGACTAAAATACATTAAATGTCAAACATTTATGGCCATTGCTCAAGCTTAACCACCGCACAACGGATCTTTCCTGATCAATAATAAATGCCAGAGACATGAGAATGAAGGAGTTAATACTCTTCTGACGGTCAAAAACAACTATTGATTCACTACCTTCCTTGCTCTGTTTCTTCTTTACTACACTCTACTTTTCATTTTATTTATATTTTTGAGTGTAAATCAAAATAGGATGAATATTTATTATATTTAAGGATTAAAATCTCATATCCTAAAACTTTTACTCTTCTTTGTACCAAAAGACTTGTGAGTGAGTCATGGTCTTGGGTTTAGAGAGAGAGAGTTTGAAAGTGTTTGAGGATAACATTATAAAGGTTTAATTTGAACTTGCAATCAAGTTTCTACTATTTAGTTAATTGTGAAAATCTAGGAGGACGTCTGAGAGTGGACGTACATCAAGTTCGGTGGAACAATTATAAAAATTCTATATGTTCATTGTATTTTATTTTAAACTGTGAAACACATCCAATTGTCAATTGTATTCAAAACTCTCAAATTAGCAAAACCTTGTGAAAATTTGAGAAAAAACTATTCACCTCCCTCTAGTTGTCTCACAATTATATCAGAGCAGGTGTGCTTGTTATATGCCTAACAGCTTCAACACTAAAGATCCAAATGGCCCTAAATGGAGACAGTGTACTAGTTGAAGCATGATTAACAAACCGTGTACCCTTCTTCAATAGAAATAACTTCAGCTATTGGAAACAAAGAATGTGCAACTTTATTATAGCTTAAGATCTAACTGTTTAGAAAATTATTGAAGGAGTCAAGTTTCTAATCGAAGAAATTGATGGTGTACATGTACCAATAAAGTTAAAAAAGATGACAGTAAAATAGAAGAACACCTATCAAGCCAATTGCAAATTTATCAATATCCTTCATCTTGGCTTGAGCATCAATGAATATAACTGAGTCTCATCATGTATTACTACCAAAGAAATTTGGGAAAGACTCGAAAGTCCTTACGAAGGCACTAATTAAGTTTGCAAAAGCAAGATCAAACTATCAATCAATGAAATGATGACACCGTTCAACAAAGTAACCAATGAATTGAAGTTGTTGGGAAAAGGAATTTTATAGGAAGATATAGTAGACAAAATTCTTAGAAGTCTACCAAAATCTTGAAAACCCAAGATTACTACAATTGAAGAATCAAAGAATCTTGAGACTCTAACTATAGATGAGCTTGTGGGTTTGTTAATAACACATGAAATGAAGCTAAATGTTAAAGAGTCAGGCAAAGAGGAAATGAGAAAAAGAGTTGTTCTCAAAGCTGAAAGTGATGAGAGCTCTTTTGATTTTGAGAATGAAGAAGATGAAAAAGATAAGGTGTTGTTGCCAAGAGATTCAAAAAATTCATGATGTAAAGAAGAAACAAAAGCAAATCAAATTTCAAAAGATCAGAAAAGAAAGAGGAAATCAAATGCTATGAATATAAGAAATTGGGATATATAAGAGCTGACTATCCTCAATTAAAGAAGTCTGATAAGAGAGATAAGAAAAAAAGAAAAGAGAAGAAAAAGAAGAAGATTCTTGCTACCTGGAGTGATGAGGACTCTAGTTCCAGTGAGGACTAAGTCATGGAGGAACAAGCCAACCCGTGTTTCATGACCATCGAAGAGCCCTCCGACAATGAGGTAACCTCGACTTCTTACTCATCTTTCTCAAATTCTAATGAAAATGATTTCTTAGCAACTAAATTGCATGAAGCATTGCTTGAATCACTCAAGGAATCAAAAAAATTAAAAATGAAAAATAATTTCTTAAAGAAAAACATGTTTGAACTTAAGAAAGAATTTAAAAAAATTTAAGAATGAAGCTAATGAATTAAGAAACAAAAACACTAACCTAAAACTACAAAATACCGAACTTAGTAAAGAAATAAATCAACTACATAAAGACCTTCTCATTGAAAAGAACAGATGCCTATAACTACAAAACAAAATAGAGCATACTGAAATTGAGAACAACCACATCAAAGAAAATGAAATTTTGAGAAAATTTTTAAGTAAATAAAAGGAGAAAAATATTAGGCAAAGTGGCATTCTCATGAAATTCATACGGGGCCAAGAAAAACTAGACGTCATCTTAGAAGCTCAAAGAGTAGTCTTTGATAAGGCTGGATTAGGATTTAATCCAAGCCAAACTCAGAAAAAGTTGTATAAATTTTTCAACCTAGTTCAAAAGTTGTTAAACAACATAGGTGCCACACATGTATGAGATTGGGTCACAAGTTAAACAATTGCAAACTAAAGAAAAACACTTCAGACACTATAAGGCCTAATGAACTTAGATGCACCCATTGTATAAAGAATGGACACTCAATCAATGATTGCTAGCTTAAAAATTCCTAGGTAATGAATATGAGACAAATGCTTAAAAGTCAAATTAGAACTCACTCAACTAGACCCAAGAAAACATGGGTACCAAAGATAAAAGTGTGATTAATTCTCTTTTTAGGTATGTCTAAAATCAAGAGAATCTCTTGGAGCATCAGTCTGGTGCATCAATAGTGGCTACTCAAGGCACATAATTGGAGATATTTCTAAATTCTCTTCACTCGAGAAAAAAAATGGGGGAAAGGTGGCCTTTGGAGTATCAGAATAGGCAATATTAAAGGTAAGTCCACTGATACTCAAATTCAAAATGTTCTTCTTGTTTTTGATCTTAAATTTAGTTTACTGAGTGTTAATCAGTTTTGTGATAAAGGTTTTAGAGTTATATTTGATTTAGATATCTACTCTATCATTGATAAAGTTTCCAATTGCATTAAGTTTATTGGTTATAGGAGAGGTAACATCTATGTGAAAGATTTAGATCAGCCAGAATCTCAAAACAAATCTTGTTTAGTTGCAATAAATCCAAACAACTCATGCTTATGGCATAGAAGATTAGGACATGCTAGTATGGATACTATATCAAAATTAGTTAGAAAAGACATTATAAAAGGTCTTCCAAAATTAAGATTTGAAAGAGATAGATTGTGGACGTACGTGTGAAAAAGGAAAGCATACCAGAACCTTTTTCAAACCTAAAAACACAAAATCCACTAGCAGACCTCTAAAGCTTTTGTATATAGATCTATTCGGACCAACTAAAACTTAAAGTCTAGGAGGAAAACACTACAGTTTGGTGATTATCGATGACTTCTCTAGATATACTTGGATACTATTCTTAGCTAAAAAAGAAGAGGCAAGTGAAGCCTCTATCAAAATGTGCAGAAAAAATCAAAATAAAAAGAGGTTTTCAATTAAAAACATTAGGAGTGATCATAGAAAAGAATTTGAAAATAAGACCATGGAAGAATTTTGTGGTGATCAAGGCATTGATCATAATTTCTCTGCCCCTATGACTCAACAAAATTGGGTAATAGAAAGGAAAAACAGAACATTGGAAGAATGGCTAGAACAATACTCTGTGAACATAATTTATCTAAATACTTTTGCGTAGAAGCAAAAAACATTGCATGGTACATCTTGAATAGGGCTCTAATTATTCCTATTTTAAAGAAAACTCCCTATTAATTCTATAATGGAAGAAAACTTAATATAATATATTTTCATGTTTTTGGATGCAAATGTTACATTCTAAATAACGGTGATGCTTTAGGAAATTTTGACACTAAAAATGATGAAGGAATATTTCTAGGGTATTCAACATCATGTAAAGCATATAGAGTATATAATAAAAGAACCATGATTGTATAAGAAATAATACACATAAAATTTGATGAAAATAATGAATTGGACAAAAGAAGATTTGATGATGAAGATTTAATAGAACACTTTGAGGAATTAGAACTCACAAAAAAATATAAACTCTCAAAATGAAGAAACTGAAGCAGAACATAAATGTGAAGAGAAAGAGGAGGCTCATCAAGAGCAAGAAATTAAATATCCAATTGTTAAGAGGAGTGTTAACATAGAAAATATTGTACGTAACATAAGCTCAGAAGCCAAAACTAGATCTGCACTACAGAATCAATATGAATATCTATAGCATTTATATCTCAAATAGAATCCAAAAATATAGATGGAGCTTTAAATGATGAAAACTGGATAATAGCTAAGTAGGAAGAATTAAATCAATTTAAGAGAAACAAAGTATGAAATCTAGTTCCTAGGCCAGAAGATCAATCTATAATCAAAACAAAATGGGTATTTAGAAATAAACTTGATGAACATCGCACAATCACAAGAGACAAAGCACAACTGGTAGCAAGAGGATGCAGTCAGGAGGAATGAATTGACTATGATAAAATATATGCTCCTGTGGTTTGATTAAAAACTATTAGAATGCTTTTAGCTTTCTCTTGCTATATGAATTTAAAATTTTTTTCAGATAGATGTAAAAGGTGCCTTTCTAAATGGCTACATTAATGAAACTGTATATGTAGAACAACTCCCAGACTTTGAGGACCCAAAATATCCAGAACATATCTTCAAACTAACCAAAACTTTATATGGATTAAAAAAAAGACCCTAGAACTTGGTATAAAAGATTGAGCAACTTTCTAATTGAAAATGAATTCATGAAAGGAAAAGTTAATACTACAATGTTTATAAAAAGAAAGAAAAAAAAAACATTCTAATAGTTCAAATATATATATAGACGGTATAATTTTTGGAGGAACAAGTGTAGGAATGTGTGAGGATTTTGCAAAAAGAATGCAGGAAGAATTTGAAATGAGTATGATGGGAAAGTTGAACTACCTCTTAGGACTTTGGATCAAACAATCTAAAAATGGTATATTCCTCACCCAATCAAATATACTAAAGATCTAATTGAAAAGTTTGGATTCAGTGAATCCAAAGAAATGCCATACCTATAAGCTCAAGAATCAAACTAGATAAAGATGAAAATGGCATATCAGTTTGTCAAAAATTGTACATAAGCATGATTGGCTCACTTCTATACCTTATTGCTTTGAGATCGGACGTACAATATAGTGTATGTTTTTACACAAGATTTCAATCATATCCAAATGAATCCCATTTGATAACAGTTAAAAGAATCTTTAAATATCTTAAAGTTACTATTAACTTGGGCCCCGACATGATAGAGATTCAAATTTTCAGCTGCATAGGTTCTCAGATGCAAACTTTATAAGCTATAAATTAGATAGAAAAAGTATCAGTGGTACTTGTCAATTCCTTGGAAGCATATTGGTATCATGATCTTACAAAAAACAAAATACTGTAACATTGTCAACCACTGAAGCTGAATATATCTTTACTGGATAGTCTATGGCACATATTTTATGGATCAAATATCAAATGAAGGATTTTGACATAAATTTTGATTGTACCCCTATAAAATGTGACAATAATTGTGCTATAAACCTAATTAAAAACCCAGTACATCATTCTCGAACCAAACATATTGAAGTGAGACATCACTTCATCTGAGACCACATATTGAAAAATGAAATAATCTTGAGTATGTAGAAACACAGAAACAAATTGTTGTTATTCTTACAAAGCCATTAGATAAAAATAAATTTTTGAGCTAAGGCGAGAGCTAGGGATGATAGAAAGTGAGAAATGAGTCAAATAACTGTAAAATAGAGTATACGAACATTTGTAGAAATTGAATTACTAGTCGACCCATTTTAAGAAAGTTGTTAACAAATTCTAAAGAATATGTCAACCTCGTAATTATTACTTCTAGAGATCATGTCGACCCATTACTACAAATTTAACATATCAAAAAGAAAAATGAACCTATCAACCCATATGCGAACAAGTCAACACGAATTGTAATTAACAATAGGTCAACAAGCAAAAATAGTCATGTTGACAGATAATTTTCAAAGGGACAGAACCATTTTGAAAATATGTTGACATGCATGAAAACTTGTTGACCCATGACATGTGAAAAGGAATACGCACGGTCCATATGTCAGCCCATCTCGTTGTCTCTCTCACCCTTTTAAATTTCATTTTCCCTCTCTCTCTAGACGATTTCTCCTTTTTCAAAACCCTAATTCATCATCAATTGAATCTGCAAATCTCTTTACTTTATTGTTCAATCGATCTACAAAAACTCAATCTATTCATTAAATCTCATCAAATGGCTCCCAAAATGAAAGGTGTTGTTCCTAAACAAATCGCAACTGTAAAACCCACATTTGCAAAACCGTCATCCACAAAATCCTTATTTGCGAAATTCACATCCTCAAAACCCCTTTCATCAATGCAATCAGTAGAAGAAGCTCATGAATTTAACATCCATAAGTTTTGAATGCTTGAGCAAAGTAAGTTGTATAACAAAGTCTTCTCACAATGAAAAATTAATCAAGGGAGGCTAATTGATTGGGTGTTTCTCAAGAAAATAAATTTCACATACGAAGATTACCTAAGTCAAGTATGTCTCAATTGGCTCTATCTCCCTAACAAGTATATTCATGAGAAGGCCATTAAGATTTTCTACAACAACATTGAAGTAATTAGTCATGGAAATAAATATGAGACATGAATTGTTTTGAATGATCATTCTGTGGCTTGTGTATTTAGAACCTATGTGAATGGAAAGGTGATTGAAGTGACACGTAGGTTTATCTGTAGAGAAAATGTGTTGAATTGGGTTAGATATGATAAATATGAGCCATACATGGGAATGGACTATTTGGAGAATGCTAGAAAAGTCTTCAATGACGACAACATGACTTGGTTAACACCAATGCCACAGATTTAGGATTTCATAAGAGAATTCTACATTTGATTGTTGCACATGTGCTTAGACCAAGAGGTAGAAACGATACATCCATCTTACGAGAGGACTTCTCGTTAATGACATGCATCATGAACCAGAAAATTCTAGGACTGCATTTTATCATCCCACACTTTAAAATAGCTACACATAGGTTAGAAAAATGCACTCTTACCCTATGCCAGTATAATCTTTGATATTCTATCATTTTATCGAGTGGTGTTAGATGAAAACACTAGAATTGAACTAAATGAGAAGAATGGGATCAATGCATCTTTTATGCTTAGAGCAAAATGGGTATGTATTAGAAAAGAAGCTGGGATAGGAAAAAGGCAAACAGAGGAAGTGGGAGTGGAAAACCAAGAAGCAATAGGTATGGAGCACGGGAGAGTCACAAATGAGTATAATGGATCTAGCTCTAAGTCAATTACTTTAAAAAAGATGTACGAAAAATTGGACAAGAATTGAGCACAGGCAAATCCTGTTGGGGCAACAAAACCATGCCTTAAATGTGGAACTCCAAAGTGTTGTTTCTTAATTGGACACCATTGCCAAAGACAAATCATCTCGCGACCTCAGGCCTTCCCGCTCCTATTAACTGTGTTTTCTATCCTATCTTTTGTGTAATGTCAATATGCTTTTTGAGTAGTTTAAACATTTGCTCAAGTGGTTGTAATACTTTATAAACATTAGTCTTGTTATAGATGTTTAATATTATCTCTTTGATAATCCTTTATGCTATTTACTACACTGGAACTTCAAATTACTTTTGGTATTATAGATTATGTCATTTATGATACTCTATGATTGCTTAAATGATTACAGTACTTTATGGAAATCAGTCTTTACTATGAACATTTGATTATGGTAATCTAAATTATTCATCATTTGTGTCAGATGTGTGACCATTACTTTTTGTTACTTAATTTTCAAGTCTTTAACTGATCTGTTAACCTCTATATTTAACTTATACTGTTTAGTCTTTCTATTACTTCAATGGGTTAAAATATTGTTTCAGAAGCAGTAAAGGATTGTGTGGTTATGGTTGAATGATTAGACAATGTCACTTCTATAGTTTAATATGTGGTCATATATATATCTCAACTTATGTGGATCGTTTGTTTGAAAGGTAGAAAAGGCATTGGATTGTTAGAGGGAGATTACAATTTTTTGCACTGGATTATTTGAAACAAGTGAGCTTATAAATTTAAGGCAATTAATTGAGGGGGAGCAGAAGCTCTTTCTGACAAGTGTGCTAGCTAATTTGTTCAATTTGTATTATTTGAGGAGTAAAATAGAAGCTATGGTATCAGACGGAGTAGAAGCTACATTTGATTAGCCATGTGATGGCAAAATATGCTAATCTAGGTATTATTTGAGGGGGAGTGTCGTATGGCCTTAAAATCGGACTATATTTTTTGCCCTTTCGATTTAAAATTCATCAACTCTTTATGTTGATGACAAAAAAGGGGGAGAAGAAGAAGGCAAAACATAGGTAGGGTTATAGAAGCTATAGAAGTTAGAACAACAAGGAGATATTACTGAAACAAGGGTAGGGTTGTAGGAGTTACAGAAGTTAGGACAATGGGGAGAGATTACTGAAACATAGGCTCTGAAACATATTGGTTGAATAAACTCTGGAACATAAGTGATTTGCAGGAATTTTATCAAATTAAAATTCAAATTGTTTGAAGGAGTTTTGTCATCATAAAAAAGGGGGGAGATTGTTGAGAATATTGAGTTTTAATGATGATAAAAAGAATTTAAGCTAAGAAAATGGAGGAAGAAAAGAAAGAATAGAGTCTACAAAAGCACAGAATTATAAAGAATGTTAACTTGCTCTCAAAGTCTTGTCAATTTGTCCATTGATTTAAACACCTAAATTGACCATAAGACATGTTAACCTGTGCTTATATTCTTGTTGACTTAACCTATTTTAGTTGTTTATCGACCAATTGAATCAAACCTAAATCTAACCTTAAAAACATGTTGACGTGTCCTAAGCTTCTTGTTGACCTGAATAAAATGATACCAAAATTTTTTAAGTAATATTAAGTGGACATGCCCAACATTATGTTGACATAAAGTAAGTCTAAAATTAATCTGATCCATCTCTGGTCGACCTAAGTTAAAGTTTGTCGACATAACCTACAAATTGGTCAACTTGATCAATAAAATTGGTCAATTTGCATCTCATGTCAACCTGATCATTTTTAGATGTTGACTTGTCCACATCATGCCAACCTATTTAAGTTTACTGGTCCACTAATTTAGGTCATACTTTGATTCATTATTACACATGTCGTCATGGATCTTAATAAAAAAATTAAGAAGGTCGACATGCCCAATAACATGTCAACCAATCCCATTCTTTTTATGAGTTTCACATGGTGACCTATCTCTAAATTATGTTATCCCACTAGAATATGTCGACCAATATAAATGTGTCAAGTCCACCAATTGATCCTGAAACAGAATTATGTCAACCATTGTGAATATATCAAGTCTACCAATTTATTCTGAAACACGATTATATCGACCTAAAAGTTTTAATGTGTCGACAACCTCTTGAGCAAATAAACTTAAAGGGTCAACCCATCACTATTCAATTCAAATTTGTCGACCCAAAAATGATAATTTGTCAACCCAAGAACATTAATTTGTTAACCCATTTAATAAATACACTTACAGGTCAACCTGAGTGATTAATGTGTCGACATGGCTTTTAGATTCATAATACAACCAGTTTGAATTTGGGTCGATGCCTTCTTAAATTTTGTCGACATAAAAGAAATATTTTCACTATTTAGAAATCAGAGTATTTTTAAGCACAACGATAACATCTTTCATTAACTTGACAAATTGCATTTTTGTGAAAGGCTAACATTGTAGTACAATTAAAGCAAAAGACATTCATGTTATTGGCCAAATCAAATGAATCAGTAGCGGGAAGATAAATTCTCAGTGCGAAATGAGGAATGACTAAAAAATATTAAATGACGAATATTTATGGCCAACGTTGAGCTCAACCACGGCACAATGGATCTTTCCTACTCAATAATAAATACCAGAGACATGAGAATAAAGGAGTTAATGCTCTTCTAATAATAAAAAACAATTGCCAATTCACTGACTTCCTTGCTTTGTTTGTTCTTTACTACACTCTGTTTTTCATTTCATTTATACTTTTCCGTGTAAATCAAAGTAGGATGAATATTTGTCATATCTAAGGATTTTCCAAAATTTCTAACGACCTATGAATGAGTCACGGTCTTGGGTTTAGAGAAAAAGAGAGTCTAAAAGTGTTTGAGGATAACACTGTAAAGGTCTAACTTAAACCTGCAATCAAGTTTGTTTATTTAGTTAATAGTGAAAATCTAGGAGGAAGACTGGAAGTGGATGTACACCAAGTTCAATGAAACCACTATAAAAATTCTTTGTGCCCTTAAACCTTCAAACAGATCCAATTGTCAATTATATTCAAAACTCTCAAATTAGCAAAAACTTGCGATAATTTGAGAAACAACTATCCACCCCCCTTTAGTTGTCTAATAGCGGGAAGTACCGACGGTCTTTAGCCTAAAGAAAGGTTCCTCCATAATGTCGAGCAATGCTGGCACGGACTCCCATTTTAAAAATTCAATGAAGAAAAACTTTCACATCCAATTTTTATTAATCATCTCCCTTAGAAGAATTTCCAACCCAACTCCGGTTTGGTTTGCAAGAAAAACCAACCGTCAGTACAAGACCCTGTGGGGGCACCTTTTCAAGATGAAAATAGAAAACAAGATCTCGTAATCAAATTTTAACAGACAGAAGCTTAATAGACTTACTACCAATACAATCAACCGCCAAGCACTCGGAATTAACAAGGCTGAAAAAATATACCAACATGTTAAAACCCAAGCAAAAAGGCTCGTATACGGAAAGTGAAGACCATACTTCATGCATTGCTTATACATCGGCACACTTCTTACAGGTGGTCTGTTTGCCCTATCCTCCTCCGTTGGTGTCTCAAAAACATAATCATCCCCTAAATCCATAACATCAACAACCTCACTCAACTAATTTCAAGATATTATGCTCTTGATATTGTCAATACTAGGATAAACACGAGACTTGGAGCCCTTTGCCACTGTAATTTCTCTCACAAGTCTCTCCATCCTTTTGTAGTTTTAGAACCCCAATTTTTCAATCAATGTAAATAAAATGACGAAAAGAATATTAGTCACAACAATTCGAACCAATCCTATGCTACTTAAAAGAGGTGTGTACCGGAAGATTCGCAAATACTGAAGCGGCATGTACTAAATTTAATGCTTCACTCCCACACCGGTTCCACTTTTGCACCTATTCCACTTGTCTGGAAGTGTTTTTGCTTTGTGTCTTTTCAACTTACACAATTCTCATTATCTAAACTCTACTTCTAACGTTACTCCTTTGAACTAGCCTTAGAAGTGAGGTGCATATAATAGTACATTGTCTAAACCTTCCTTAATCGGATATGAATTTCCCTTATTCCCAGGAAAATCTCTATCAACAAGAAAACATATCTCGGTAGTCACTCTCGATAAGGCAAGAAGCTTCCATGACAACTTGAACTTTTTTTAATTGACATGATACTAAATCTCTTAGAAATATTTGACTACGGTCTCTACAATCTCGAAAAATTCTTATCAATATCTCCACAATAAAACTAGGGTTTCTACACCCTTAAACTCATGTAGGATTTACCATGCACACATGTTATATATGTCTAGCATTAGTAGCCAGCCAGATACATTATTAGGAACTCTACACTTATCACACAAAGACAATAAGTGCCATCACACAACTCTTCTCAGTTTATTTCTTATTTTTTAAAACCACTCTTTTTAACTTGAACGTCGAAATTTTCTCCATTGGAATATCTTCCGACAGTATTTGTAGGTCTCATCACTTTCGAAGATCTTGAAAACTCCTTGTCGTTCAGTTCCACACTCGGGTCAATAGAGTAGGTATATATGGAGCAAACTCTGCTCCATCATAAACTATCAGATTTGATAATTATATTGAACCTGACTAAATTTGATTTGAGCTGAATTGAGTCTTTAAAGAATAAAATTCTCTTGAGATCTATTTTCTTCATTAATAAAACTTGAATTTAAAATTTTATTTAAAGGCATTAGTGTTTATTCACTGAATCAATTAGGCTAAAAAATGGTAGAAGTTATCTTGTAGGAAAGATTCTATTCGAGGTGAATTGTGGCTCCACAGATACCGGCTCCTTGATGACTTGAACGGTTGCCATTGACGGGATGTGAGACCTGCAAAAACCGCTAGAAAGTGCTTCACCAGAGGAGCCTCCAACGCTCAAGTTAGAGAAAGCAGTTTTTCACATACCTGATTTAGAAGGTTTAAGGGTTTCTTATACTTTCGGGTGTTGCAACCCTACTTTCATTGTGGAGATGATCCGAAAATCTTGAAAGTTAAATATTCTGAATTGTTCGTGATCTTTATCGTATGGGAAGTTTCGTTACTCGCGGGGATCCTTTCCTTATTTGAAGGATCTTGGAGATATTACTCTTTAGTAGGGAATCAGAGTTATTGGGGTGCTTTGACCCTTCTGTGGGATCAATAAGGCCATTGGCCCCTGGATGGTCATTTAGCCAATGTGGGACC
This sequence comes from Dillenia turbinata, assembly GCA_037126225.1. Taxonomy (NCBI): domain Eukaryota; kingdom Viridiplantae; phylum Streptophyta; class Magnoliopsida; order Dilleniales; family Dilleniaceae; genus Dillenia; species Dillenia turbinata. Next base: position 7,100,801 of record JBAMMX010000017.1, read on the forward strand.
TTCAGGCTTGTTCGCTTGGTGAACCAGGGGCTAAGTATCATATCGGGGAGGTAAATCCCACTTGGCAAATCTTATTTGATAGGTGGGGCGACTAAGGCCCTGGCATTCGAGAGATGGGGCAACTAAGACCCTTCGGTAGATCAGTTGAATAGCCATAGGGAGTAGTCATTCGATAATACTGGGCTGTGCTCGCCCATCAATCGGTAGTTATCCTTTGTGGGCCTTTCAAGCGCTGACCCTTCAAAATGGGCATTAGGCTATGCCCCATCATTTGCCCCCGACTCATGACGTTTTTTATTGGGAAAGGCGGTAGGAGGTATAGTCATCGAAAAAGACACAAGACTTTGTCACTTCGATTTTCGGGACTCGTCTTCTGTAAACTTTATAAGGACACACATCTATTAGGGTATTATGTAATCTATATTTCTTTCCTACCATTCTCTTAATCCTTTGTGAAAAGCTTTCTCTGTGAAAATGTCGAAAGCTTCTCCTTTGTCACGAGGAATAGATACCATACGGAGCTGATGACCAAAGAGGAACTACAGGAAGTCTGGAGGAACATGTTACTCCGAAGTGACTTCGAACCAATGTTGCCTAGCAAAGAGGACTGGGCGAATCCTGCCTCTGAGGGTTGTATCCCAATGTATAAGCAATGTGTGAAGTACGGTTTGAAGATCCCATACACGGGCCCATTGGTTGAGGTCCTGAGATACTGGAATGTCTAACCCTCGCTCATCCCCAATGCTTGGCGTTTCATGATTGCCTTGATTTCTTTGCTAGGGCTTTTTCGTATTTGGTTTGACTTGGAGGTTTTGGGGGCCCTTTTTTCCTTGATGTAGTGTAATGCCCAAGGCTCTACCCATGGTTGGTATAAACTGCAGACTCATCGGGAGTCTCGTTGGAAATTCTTTTACAGTGAGCCTCAAGATAAGCGCTGGATGTAGAAGTTCTTTTATGTGAGATTTCTGGATAAGAATCTTCTTCCGGTGTTTCCGGGTGCTGATCAAGTACCTTTGTTGAATATGAAAGTCCCAGACCTACTTTGCCATTCTCTTTTTTTATGGTTCGTTAGGCATTATTGCAAGTCTACTTAGCAGAGCATTTGGCTAAATTTTTTAGTAGAGGACCAAATGTTGCTATTGTCTGACCTACTGATTGACGAGGCAAGGCAGATTACTAGAACTCTCTTACTAGAACAGAATAAGAAGGAGTTGGTTAATTTTCAGCCGTCTGTGAATGCTTCCCTTCTTGAGGATATTTTGACTGATAAGGAAGAATGACCAAATGCAAAGAGGAAAACAACTGATATTTCTCCTGAGACTCGCTCAAAGAGGCCAAGGGTTCAACCGTCTGGCCCGCCTACTAGCAAAGGGGGACCAACAGAAACCAGAGAACATGAGTCTCCTTAAGAGCATGTCGAACCAATAGAGAGCCAATCGACTGCCTTGATGATGATCGTTGGTATACCAACCAGAGGCAGTGAAGGGAATACTCCAGACGGGGAAGTCCCTGAGGTGGCAGAGGGTGCTCTGGCTCCAAATCCACGGCTGTAGGGAGAAACTTCAATAGGGCCAAACGTTTCTACTCCTATTTTGGGGGAGGCATCCGAATGATCCCCCCCAAGTATCCCAATGTTCTCTACACGGTGGGGGAGATGAGGCTGGCCTTCCGCCTCCTATTTTGGTTAAGTCATTTAATGGACAGGAGGATGACCTAGGGTCGGTAGCAGTTTGTGTGGGGGACCATCAGTATAACTTTATCGATCTGAGAGAGGCGCTACAATTGGCCGAACGATTCGAGTTTCCCCTGAACTCGCACTCTATACAATGTCTTTAGATCATGTTGACAAGGCTCTTAATCTCTCTGTCTGACGATAAGTGCTCTTTTGTTCAAACTCTGTTCATATTCGTTATTACATTATTCTGACTGTCAAGCATACTTCTTCCCAGACTACGGCCTTGACTGAATTCTAAAGGCAACAGAGGAAAAAGTTTGAGGGGCGACTTATCCATTTGAGCAACCAGGTGTTGGTGCTAAAAGATACTCTAGAAAATAAGGAAAAGGACACTGAAAGGGAAAAGGACAAGCGGATTGAACGTCTTCAGATGGACTTGGCCCTGTCCCAAGAGCGTTGTGAGAAGTTGGAGGCCGAGGTGCGCATTTGCAAAATGAAATTAGCGGCTGCCGAGATGTTAACTAATCTCCTGGAGGAATCCCTTCAGAATGTCAAACGAGAGATGGCTGACCTCAAGATGTCTATTTCCAAAGATGCTGCTAACCTCCAGCTTTCTCAACGTAGATTACTCGAGCATTTGAGGTACGCCAAGAAGATTTTTCAACAGGTCAATAAATATGAGGCTTTTCCTCCTTTTGAGGGGTCAGTCGAGAAACTGATAATGGATCGGGACCCCACCCAAGTGGCCTGTGTTGTTCCTTCTGACTACATGTGATCTTGTATTGTTCTAATAATGAAAAGATTTTCTTACTTGTGAGTATTTGCCTGAGAGTGTCATTCGATCCATTAGTCTAATGCTCTGTCATAGTGTAATGACCTTTAGCAAAGGAGATTTTTAAAGTGTCATGTCTCATTTGGAAAGTTAGGTTCATTCTCTGATAGGAATTTGGGGGACTTAGATTTGACACTCGATAGGAAACAAATAATATCAGGATTGTGTCCACTTGTTTGGGGAGTTCTAGCCTATTTTGACGACATATTCATTCGATAAACCCAGGGTGACTTAGGTCTAACGTACGATAGGAGAGAATTGATATTAAGGCCGTGTCCACCCATTCGAGGAGTTTCATCCCATTTTTATGACACTTTTGTTCAATAGGAAACTTTAGATAGGAGGGTCGCATCCACCCGTTTGGGGAGTCCCATCCCATTTTGATGACACGTTCATTCGGTAGGATCAGGGTGACTTAGACTCGACGTATGATAGGAGAGAATTGATATTAGGGCTGTGTCGACCCTTTCGGGGAGTTTCATCCCATTTTGATGATACGTTCGTTCAGTAGGATCAGGGCAATTTAGACCCGACATACGATAGGAGAGAATTGATATTAGAGTTATGTCCACCCGTTTGGGAAGTTTTATCCCATTTTGATGACACGTTTGTTCGATATGAAACTTTAGATAGGAGGGCTGTGTCCACCCGTTTGGGGAGTTCCATCACATTTTGATGACACATTCGTTCAATAGGATCAGGGCAACTTAGGCTCGACATACGATGGGAGAGAATTGATATTAGGGTCGTATCCACCCATTCGGGGAATTTCATTCCATTTTAATGACACGTTTGTTCGATAGGAAATTTTAAATAGGAGGGCTGTGTCCACCCGTTTGAGGAGTTCCATCTCATTTTGATGACACGTTCGTTTGGTAGAATCAGGGCTACTTAGACCCGATGTACAATAAAAGAGAATTGATATTAGAGCCGATTCTTCTATAAATCACTGAGCATTATGTGTCACGAGCCATCATAAGAATGATCATTAACTGATGAGGAGGCGTAAGACCCTTTCTCAGGGGAAGAGCGTAAGAAAATCCGGATCATACATTAGACAAACACTAGGGAGAACATAAGGTTCATGCTAGATGCTTTTCTCATGGATCTAAAGGATCACCTGGTCCGTCGTGTGGCGGCCTTAGGTCTAGTCGGTTAGACGGCTCATTCTCCTGTGGTGGATTGCGCCGGTTTGGGGAAGGTAAATTCCTCCCTTCCATATTGATGAATCTCTATAGTTTGCCACTGTGAACCAAGAATTCCAACTCATCCTTGTACCTCTTGCACTCATCGATCATGTAACCGTAGTCCCGATGGAAGTTGCAGTACTTGGATTTATCTTTTTTAAGATCCTCCTCTGTAGAACGAGGGGGCCATCTAACATAAGATTTGTTCTTGATTTGATTTAAAACTCGACTCGGCGTGTAGACATTGAACCTTTGTGGTGGCGGAGACCCTCGTCTGCTCCTCTTTGAGGAAGGTTGGTGAGGCGTTCAACTGTGTTCTTTTCTGTTTGAGCGGGCCTTTCGTCGATCGAACGCCTCCGCTTTTTCTGCCATAATGTACTTCTCGACTCGGGAGTAAAATTCTTGAATGGTTGAAGGAGGGTTTTTCGTAATGTAGGTCTTCATGCTAGAGAGACGCAAGCCCGTCAGGAGAGCAGCTAATTCAATAGAATGGTCCAAAGCCGGGACCTTTAACATCTTTGCTTTAAATTTTTCCAGGAAATCCCTTAGGGGCTCATCTTCCCGTTGTTGTAATGATAGCAAGGAGGTGGACTTTTGCATGGCTCATCGGTTGATTATAAAGTGAGTCTCGAACTGATATCGAAGTTGGGTGAAATTCTTGATACTGAACGGTAGGAGAGACTTGAACCACGCTAGGGCATTGCCTTTGAGCGCAGTGGGGAAGTGTTTGCACATAACTGCATCAGACAGATCCCTGGAGGCCATGACCATTATGAAATTGGCAGCATGATCACGGAGATCGGTTGTTCCATCATATCTCTCCATGGGAGGCAGAAGGATGTCTCTTGGCATTGGTATCCGGGAGATCTTCAAGTCGAAAGACTATACTCCTGAAGAGTGGAGGGGATTGTCATCTTTTTTTGCACCTGATTTTCTAAACTCGGCGGTTATGAGTTGTTCGATTTGTTTTCTCAGATCTTCTAGGTCGTGATGAGAGGTCACCGACGGTTCATACACTACAAGAAAAACAGGTATCAGCGACGGAAATATCTATCGCTGATACTCAAATTTTCATCGCTAAAAATATTAGTGATGAAAAATTAGTGACGGAAAATTCTGTTACTAAAAAGCACCATGCTAATTTAGTGACGGAAATTTTCCGTCGCTAACAAAATCAGTCGCTAATATATTTCCGTCGCTAATTTAATTTTTTATTTTTTTTAGTTATTCCTAATTACCGATGAATTAGAGACGGATTATTAGTGATAGAAATATTTTCGTTGCTAATTCGTCATTGAAGTGAGCAAGAGCAAACCCAAAACCCGAACTCGGACGCCCACCCCGCCCGCCCGACCAGCCTGCGCCTCTGCCGGCCCACCCGCCCCTCAACCTTTAATTTGCTGAAAATATGCTCCTACACCAGTTCAAACCCAGGTGTGAGATAGAGAATTTGAGAGTCTTAACTACCATGCCACAATTACATTTGTATTATTAGTTTATTTTTTTCTATTTCTATACTTTATTTATAATTTTGAATATTAAAAATATAATTCACTAATTTAATAAAAATATAAAATTTTATTTAATAAAAACATTAAATTATATTTAAAAAACAAAAATTATTTTTTAATAAAAAATAAAATTATATTTAATAAAAATACAAAATTATATTTAATAAAAATACAAAATTATATTTAATAAAAAAAATGTATATATTTAATAAAAATACAAAATTATATTTAATAGAAACAAAAATTTATATTTAATAAAAAAATAAAATTATATTTAATAAAAATAAAAAATTATATAAAAACAAAAAATTATATTTAATAAAAATACAAAATTATATTTAATAAAAATACAAAATTATATTTAATAAAAAAATTATATTTAATAAAAATACAAAACTATATTTAATAAAAACAAAAAAATTATATTTAATAAAAAAATAAAATTATATTTAATAAAAATACAAAATTATGATTAATAAAAATAAAAAATTATATTTAATAAAAACGAAAAATTATATATAATAAAAATACAAAATTATATTTAATGAAAATAAAAAATTATATTTAATAAAAATACAAAATTATATTTAATAAAATCAAAAAAATTATATTTAATAAAAAAATACAATTATATTTAATAAAAATACAAAATTATGTTTAATAAAAAAATAAAATTATATTTAATAAAGATAAAAATTATATTTCATAAAAATACAAAATTAAATTTAATAAAGACAAAAAATTACATTTAATAAAAAAATAAAATTATATTTAATAAAAAAATAAAATTATATTTAATAAAAATAAAAATTATATTTAATAAAAAGATAAAATTATATTTCATAAAAAGATAAAATTATATTTAATAAAAAGTCACAATTATATTTAATAAAAATAAAAAATTATATTTAATAAAAACAAAAAAATTATATTTAACAAAAACGAAATCTTTTTTGTTCAAGTTTTTGCAATGGATTAGCGACGAAAAAAATAGCGATGGATTTTTCTGTCGCTAAATTCATTACTAATCTGTTCACAAAGGTTTTAGTGACGGATTAGTGATAGAAAAATTAGAGATAAAAATTTTTCGTCGCTAATTTGTCCGGAAAAGTTTTAGCGACGGATTTAACGATGAGAAAATTAGCGACGGATTTTTTCGTCGTTAAATCCGTCGCTAATTTTTCCACTGCTAATAGCGACAGATTTTTTTCGTCGGTAATTTTTGTTGCTGAAAACCTGTTTTCTGGTAGTGATAGTTCATTGGAGGTGCTTGTCGTGGGGACGTTCATCTCCGGAGTCTACTAAGGATGAGTCGTCTGGCCCAAGGGCTCGACTAAATCCTTCCAGTTATTTGCTCATATTTTGAAGTTTTGACTCTAAACTTTTCATTTGGGGATGGCTAACGCGTTCTGGTGCAGGGGCCATGATTAGCTGTTCTTGAATCGCAGGTTGTAGGAGTTGCTCCGGATGAGATGGTCAAGGGGAGACCACATGTTATGAAGAAAGTGATCGGGCACCACAGGAAGGACGACTTCAAAGGGTATAGCGGTGCACCCGTCTACAGTGGGAGTGGCTTTCGAAATTGTCCTGATTCTTCTCTTTGGAGGCATGATTGCGTAATCGATTTATTGGTTGTATAAAGGTGGCTGCTATAGTTTGTTTCCCAAGGATGGTGCCAATCTATTGGAGGTGGGTTGTGGCTCCACAGATACCGTATCCTTGATGACTTGAACGGTTGCTGTTGACGGGATGTGAGACCTGCAAAAACTGCCAGAAGGTGCTCTGGCGAAAGAGATTCCGACGCTCAAGTCAAAAAGAACGGTTTTCGAAATGTAAAGAAACAGACTGTGAGTTTTTTAGAGGGAGAGATTTCCTGTGACTAGTGTGGCCAATGTATAAGGGTGAAAGAGCGTACCTGATTTAGAAGACTTGAGGGTTTCTTATACCTGATAGAGTCGTATACTTTTGGGGTATTGCAACCCTACTTTTCTTATGGAGATGATCCGAAAATCTCGGAAGTTAAATATTTCGAATTTTCGTGATCTTTATCATATGGGATGTTTTGTTACTCGGGGGATCTTATTCTTATTTGAAGAATCTTGGAGATATTACTTTTTAGTAGGAAATTAGAGTTGTTGGGGTGTTTTGACCCTTCCCCGGGATCAATAAGGCCTTGGCCCCCGGACAGTCATTTGGCCAATGTGGGACCTTTGAGTTTGTTCGCTCGGTGAACCAGGGGCCAAGAATTCGATCGGGGAGGTAAATCTCACTTGACAAATCTCATTCTATAGGCGGGCGACTAAGGCCCTATGTTCAGGAGATAGGGCGACTAAGACTCTTCGGTAAATCAATTGAATAGCCATAGGGAATAGTCGTTCGATAATACTGGACTGTACTCGTTCATCGGTCAGTAGCCATCCTTTATAGATTTTATGTGTGGACCTTTCAAGCATTAACCATTCGAAATGGGCATTGGGCTATGCCCCATCAGATTCATATGTTCTTTTCTCATTTTTCTTTAATAAATAGTGGTATATTTTGTAGTTTTACCACTCTCGTGAGTTGTTTTTTTACCAGGACTCTCGTCTAGTTGTTTTGTTTTAGAAAAAATATGGCAAGTCCCATTTTATAATTTGCAGGCCTCATGCTCCCGCTAGGTGGGGGTTAGTTGCGGGCCGAGCTCCTCGGATGTTAGTCCGAGCGGAATGGGAATAGCACAACACTTCCCCCATAACTAAAGAAAGATTAGATTTTTGTGGGTATGGGAGATTCACCATTAAATTCAGTCATCATTGTTTGAAGTCTTCGTCTTGGCAGCCTCAAACCCATCAACCCATGTCAATTAAGAAAATTGAATTTTGAGAGAATCTGATGGCCAATGTTTTTAGGGGGAAAGATATCCTTCCTCAACCCTTAATCGTTCCAAAAGGAGAATTGGAAATTGGAATTATTAATATATTGTTTCTTTAGAAAAAGACCTTCACCTATCCTCTTTCATTAAAAATTTAAAGAATTTTCTTTTTTGACCTTATTTTCATTTATTTTTTTAAATTTTTGTTCAATCCCTTTTATTTCGTGTCACCCGTAGTCTAACTTTGCCTTATATTTTAAACCAAATTAATGGAGGTGGGTGATAACTTCTCAGATACTAACTCCTTCTTGACTTGAACAGTAATCACTGATGGGGGATGCACCTACAAAAACTGTCGGAGCGTACTCCGGCGGGAAGACTCTGACGTTCAAGTCAGTAAAGAGCGGTTTTTGTTTGAAAGAAACAGACTGAGAGTTGAGGAAAAATGGTTCCCTATGATCAATGTGCCCCCTGTGTTAGGATTAGAGAGCGTACCTGATGTCAAGGGTTTTGAGATCTCTTATACCTGTGAAAGTTGTGCGCCGCTGAGAGACTTCCACCCTACTTGTCTTATCGAACTGATTCGAAAATTTCAGAAGCCAATATTACGAATTGATCATGATTCTCTTATATCGGGAAACTTTCTTCTTCGGGATGGATGCTTTCCTTATTTGAAAGGTCTTGGAATTGCTGTTACGAAATAAGAAGTCAAAATCAATGAAGTTCTGACATTCCTTTTATAATCGACAGGGGTGTTGCCCCTTGTTCGGTTGCTCGACCGATAAAGGATCTTTCGGAATTTGCTCGGTTGGAGGGCTGACTTTCGCTTAATTGGAAGAGTAGATTGTCTCTGATCGGTTAACGAGACAACTGAGTCCTATCGTTCGGTAGATCAGAGCGGCTAAGGCCTTTCAGTAGACTTGATCGGAACGATTATGACTCTTCGATAAATTGTTGTTGCGAGTATTAGACACTGATCGATAAACACTCTTTTCATAGACCTTTTAAAAATGTACTCTTTTGATCTGAGTTTTGAATTACGTCTCATCACAAATGTTATCTACGATTTTTCCGACTTTAAAGAACTTCAAAAAATCTAATGGGGATTTCTGTTGGTTGGTGTGGTCCATTGATTAGGTTGGGTTACGTTTTATCTGTCGGACGTTTGAGAAGGGAGGGAAATCAAAAGATGACGTGGGGTGGACCTGGTGACGTGTCCTTTTTTAATTAGAGATTGGCGTCGGTTCTTCTACCGCCCAGTCGATGTACTGTGCTTAATATGACACGTAATTCTTCGAATAAAAGTTAAAAGAAAAAGGGGGAAAAAAAGAAAAGTCAAAATTGAAGTCTGAAGCCGTGGAATTCCCCTTACTCGGCTTCACGACAAAATCAAGATGAAACCAAAAATAGATTGCATTATCCAAAGATGGCATGCCAAAATTCATTTTAGTTTATATTCGACTCTCGAACAATTCTTTATTATTTTAATATTTTATTCTTATAAAATATAATAATAATAGTAATTAAATGACTATATTCAGTTGATAAAACAAAGTAAATCTAATATTTAATTGAAAATGAAAACACAATCCTCCCTGTGTCTCAGCACAACGAAAAATGATTATTTGGTATTTGCGTATGAACTAAGGAAACGTATGAACTAAGGAAACAAAGATGTACGACATCTTATATAGGAAAATTCAATGCTGTCAGACTTTTAAGACACCCCAGGGCATCCATTTTTCTCTCCATCTCTCTCCACAATTCCAAACTAGCCCATTTTTGGCTCCTCTCTCTCTCTCTCTCTCTCTCTCTCTCACTCTCTCTCTGTGGTCTGAAACCGCAAAATTTCCGCTTACTCTGCATGACAACAAAATCAAAATGAAACCCAAAGATTGATTGTCAACCACGTCTCCTCCCCCTCCCTCTTATCTCTTCCTTGCATTCAAGTCCCATTTGAATCTCCCTTGTCGTACCTTTTCACACCCCAGACAGATGAGGAAAAACAACAATTGACTGGCATGAGTAGCTTGAATTCCCTCCTTTTACTTCAGCTTAAATTAAGAAATAATCATCTTTTTTTAAAAAAAAATTAAAGATCCTCTTAAATTTTTTGAACAGTTCAAATAAGTTTTAAACTAAATAAATCAATGTTACGTAACAATCTATATTAATATATTTTTACTTAAATTTAAATTGTTAATATTTTTTATTAATTTAAATTTTTATCTAGTATTTGTCAAAACATGATAATTATTTATTATCTGTACTATTATTTAATTTTTTTTTCATCGCTTCTTATTTTGTTATTATATTTGGTAAAGTAAATAATGATCAAATTATAAAGTTTTTTACTCTTTACATTTATAAGTGTGTCCTAAAATATTAAATAATCCTGAACACAAACGTTAGCTCTGCACATCGTAACATGATTATTTGGTGTTTACACATGAACTAAGGAAATAACGTTATATAAGAAAATTCAATACTGTTGGACTTTTTTATACACCCACGCCCTACGATCTATTTTTTCCCCATCTCGCTCGACAATTCCAAACTATACCTTTTTTGGCGCTCTCTCTCTCACTCTCTCTCTCTCTCTCTCTCTCTCTCTCTCCCTATCTCTATCTCTATCTCTATCTCTCTCATCTTTTTCTCTCTTTCTCAAATTCAACAAACTTTCGGTTTTCTTCGGATCTGGTTTTCCTCGTTCCTCTTTCCTGTGAAACTCCATCGTCCTACTACCCTTTGTTCCCATTTCTTTTTTCTTCCCAGGGTATATTCATTCAAAAATGTTTGAGAAGACGCACAGCAGGCAAAAATTTGGAGCAATATTACAAACAGAATTCGGAAAAGATGAGGATTATTCCTACTCTCCCATCCGCAACAGCAATTCATCGCCCACAGCAAGTCCTCTCAATGCTGAGTTCCTCTCTCGGACTCCTCCAGAAAGCTCCCCGTTCAATGGCACGGCATCCCCATTTTCAAAATCTCCATGGTCGACACACATTGAGGTTCCTCTCGACCACCTTTCCAACACCACCATTCCTCCCAATATGCCAATGGGCTCGCTCGTCCGCGAAGAGGGTCATATATACTCCTTAGCCGCCTGCGGTGATCTCCTCTACACCGGATCTGATAGCAAGAATATCCGAGTGTGGAAAAACCACAAGGAATTCTCAGGATTCAAATCGAATAGCGGGTTGGTTAAAGCGATAGTAATAGCGGGCGAAAAGATCTTTACGGGTCACCAAGATGGGAAGATCCGGGTTTGGAAGATTTCAAGCAGAAACCCTAGCGTTTACAAGCGTATAGGAACATTACCCAAATTACGACAAGTATTCAAGAACTCGATCAAGCCAAGCAATTACATCGAAACTCGACGTAACAAGAATGCGGTTTGGATAAGACATTTTGATGCCATTTCATGTCTCGGCTTAAGCGAGGACAAGACACTTTTATACTCGGCTTCATGGGACAAGACTTTTAAGGTTTGGAGAGTCTCAGATTTCAAGTGTTTAGAATCCATTTCTGCCCACGATGATGCTGTCAATGCCGTTGTCTCCGGCTTTGACGGGCTTGTCTTTACAGGATCCGCGGACGGGACAGTAAAAGTATGGAGACGTGAATGGCAAGGAAAGGGGACAAAACATTTCTTTTCTCAGACACTGTTGAAGCAGGAGTGCGCCATCACCTCCTTGGCGGTGAACCCGGCAGCCACTGTGGTGTACTGCGGGTCGTCCGATGGGCTGGTGAATTTTTGGGAGAGAGAGAAGCTGTTGGCGCATGGTGGGGTGTTGAGAGGCCATAAGTTGGCTATTCTTTGCCTGGCTTCTGCTGGGAATTTGGTGTTTTCGGGCTCCGCGGATATGGCGATCTGCGTGTGGAGAAGAGAGGAAAATGATCATATGTGCTTGTCTGTCTTGACGGGTCATAACGGACCTGTTAAGTGTTTGGCTGTTGAGAAAGATAAAGATTCGACGATTGAGAACTGTCGATGGATTTTGTATAGTGGGAGTTTGGACAAGTCGGTCAAGCTGTGGAGGATTTCCGAACAAGCACCAGCTCCTCCGCCCCACTATGACGGGTATCTCACCCCTAATTCTTTCCCTTCCACTCACACCCTTTCTTCATCAAGAGACAGAGCTAACAGCCAAAAAGTAACATATTAGATTTCTTACGGAGGGATTTTCTACTAGGATACGGTAGATTTGTAGGCCTGTAGTTTTTGAACTGCTGCTATTGATTAGTCTTGATTTTCGAGATCATAGAATGATCATTTTTTATTCATTATATTCATGTATGTAATCTTATTGAATTTAGTCTTTGTGGGCCTTTTTGTTGGATTTTTCTCTGATTTTATTTTTTAAAGAGTTGGATTTATAAGTTATCTATTAATTGCCTTATGCCACAACGTCTCTCTCAATTCAATGATTTTGGGTTGAAATCAAACCAAAAAAAAAAATCCATTAATTGCCAACGGAAATTAAGTCAAAATGTAAGTTAAAAACTTTCTAGTTTTTTTTTGTTAGATAGCTGCTCAAGAGTTCTATTTTACTAGGGAAAAATCAAAAATCCAGTTCAAACCAACATTGATTAAATTTGGGTGCTCTTAATTATGACTTATTTCTATCAATTTATTAATTACTAGTCTTTTATTTAGGGGTGCACCAAAATCAAATCAAATGGATCGCACTGATTAAACCTAACTAAGGTGTTGGGTTCGGTTGTTTCAAAAAGTCAAAAATACGGCTTGATTTAGATTATTTATTATATTTTTACATTATGTTTGTTCAGACTTTTGAATAATTTTAGATTGCATTAAATTGATATTTTTTAATTAATTGCTATTATCTGGTTGATGAGACATAACCCTAAATCCGATCCGATAAGTTAGTTTTAGAAAGCCCACATGAAAAGTCCACAAAGGACAGCTACCGATCGAGATTCAAATATGATTATCTAACGAAGGACCTTTAGCGATCGAGCAACCGATCAATAGCTAACGATTCTAACGATTCTAAAAGAATGTCAGAATATCCTATTAACTTATGTTTCTTATTGAGATCAGTATCTTGAGAACCTTTCAGTTAAGAAAATGATCCATTCAGAACACAAAAGTTTCCCAAAAGGATAAGAATCACAATCAATTCGAAATATTGAATTTTTGAGATTTCCGGATCGGCTCGATAAGGAAAGTGGGGTTGAAGCACCTCGATGGCACATGACTCTCACAAGTATAAGATATTTCAAAACCCTCCAAACCAGGTACACTCTTTTACTCTCACATATTGGGCACTCTAATAACAGGGAATCACTCCCTTGAGCTCTCAGTCTATTTCTTTCATTCGAAATCCGCTCTTTCTGAATTAAGCGTTGGAGTCTCCCTGCCAGAGTATCCTCTTACGGTTTTTGCAGGTATTGCATCCCCTTCGATGGCAACCGTTCGAGTTTACGAAGAACCGATATTTGTAGAGCCATAACCCACTTTCAACAGATTAGCACTGTCTATGGGAAATAGGCTGATTCTTCAAAGAACTCGTGACGATGTCTACTACAATCACCCCTAACATGGTGTTGCCAAGAGAAGAAGGTCAGTCATAGGCTTTGATAATGATGATTTATTAGGAGTAGATCTCCACCGTGACGATCCCATAGTCGTTACCCTTAAGATAGAATCTCACATTGTGAAGAGGGTTCTCATTGATCAGGGGTTTGACTATGACCTCCTCACCTGGGATGCCTTCTACTTAATAGGTCTTGTTCCGTCTCGACTCTTACCACCTACCGAGGTCCCTTAGAGGACTCTCAGATGAGCCCACCTATTCCGGAGGTGTTAGCTACCTTCCCATCACCCTCGGGAAACCTCCCAACCATGCGACCGCCCAGATCTTGTTCCATGTGGTGAAACTCTAATTTCCCTACAATGCCATCCTCGGAAGGCCCAGTCTAGACGAACTAGAAGCATTGCCAAGCCCAAGACATTTGAAGGTGAAATTCAGAACACCACAAGGGGTAGCCACCATACGTAGCGATCCTGATCCTTATATCCTCTTTGCGACTCAAGACGTGTAAGAAGTTTTCCCAATCGATACCCTAGAACCTAGGGAAGGAACCGAGCCAAAATCGAAACCTGAGCCAGGCAAAGAAACAACTAAGATCCCTTTAATAGACGACCCTAGTCGAACCGTCCAGATAGGGACCAACCTATCACCTTCCTTGCGAGAGGCCTTAGTCGTCTGTCTATAGCGACATTCTAATGTCTTCGCCTAGACCCCGGAAGATATGTTGAACATAGATCCAGCCGTTATAACCCATAGGCTAACAGTCAATCCAAATTTCAAACCAGTGAGACAGAAGAAGAGGGTATTCGCTCTCGAACGCCAACACGCCACACAAAGAAAGGTTCAAAAGCTGCTAACGGCTGGATTTATTCAGGAAGTCAAGTATCCTGAGTGGTTAGCTAACGTGATTTTGGTAAAAAAGGTTAACGACAAGTGGAGGATATGTATAGACTTCATTGATCTTAACAAAATATGTCCAAAGGATATTTATCTGCTCCTCAATATCGATAAGCTCGTAGACAATTCTTCAGGACACCAGATTTTGAGTTTCATGGATGCCTATTTCGGTTACAATCAGATCAGAATGGCACCCGAAGATGAAAAAAAGACCAGCTTCATCACCGAGTTTGGCACGTATTGCTACCAGGTCATACTCTTTGGTTTAAAAAATATTGGAGCCACTTTTCAATGGCTGGTCAATACGGTTTTCAAAGATCAGCTTGGCGGGAATGTTGAAGCCTCTATTGATGACATGTTAATTAAGAGTGTCACTACAGAAGCCCATGTAGCAGATCTTGAAGAAACCTTCTAGACATTGGAACGGTACAACATGCAGTTGAATCCTGCGAAGTGTACTTTTAGGATCACCTCCGGGAAGTTCCTGGACTTCATGATCACCGATTGAGGGATAGAGGCCAACCCTGAAAAGATACAGGCGATACTGGATATGACGCCTCCCCGGATACTTAAAGAAGTGCAATGTTTAGCTGGTCGGATAGCGGCTCTAAGTCGATTCATGTCCAAGGTAAGTGAGAAATACAAGCCCATATTCGACGTGCTGAAAAGATCTCGACGGTTCGAATGGACATCTGAATGTCATGCAGCCTTCGAGCGACTAAAAGAATATTTGACGAAACCACCATTACTTTCGCGACCTATCCTTGGGGAAGAGTTTTATGTAACACCGAAAATTCGATGTTAGAAATTTTGTTAATATCTTTATAATATATAGAAAAATTTTAATTTTATTGATTTTTGATTTTGGGGTATTAAATTAGAATTTTTGGTATATTTAAAATGCCATGTCCGCGATTCGTAGTAAACCTCATTTTTATGAAATTTAAAATCTAATGAAAAGTGGGTATAAATATATATAGGAATATTTACTTATTTATTGATTTATTTATATATATGTGTATATAAACATATTTAAAAAAAAAAAGAGGAAGGAAGCACAGTGTTTTGGCCAAAACGCTACGCTCCTCTTCTCCCTATTCAATTAGGGTTTGAAACCCTAATTCCATTTCTCTCTCCCTTCCGCCTCTCTCTCTCTCGATTGAACTCTCTCTCTACGCCTCCCTCTTCCACCGCGACACGCTCTCCCTCTCACTCACTGGTGGACTCTGCCGCCCCTGTCTAGCCACTCATCTCTCTCTCTCTCTATTTCTCTCTCTGTTTTCTCTCTCCCTCTCGCTCTTCACTCTCACTCTCTGACTCTCTCTCGATTCTCTCCAGTCGCTCACAGCCTCTCTCCTTCTATCGTCTCTCTCTACCTCTCACGGCGATGCCTTCCTCCACCACCCCACGCAGCCATCTCTCTTTCCTACGTGCGACAGGGCTTTCTCTTTCTCTCTCTCACTTGCAGCAATTCTCCCCTTCCCTCCTTTGTTCGATTGCACAGTGCTCATTGTGAGCACTTCTCTTCCTACAACCCCTGCTGCGACATCCATTAGCTGATCTTCGAAGGCCCAGCCCGTGAACCTGCACTCCTTTCTCTGCACAAGTAAGGGTGAAATTATGGTCAATAATTCTAGGGTTTCGTTCTTTCATAGTGATTGAGTCTAATTACTGAACTTTGCTTCGGTCTAGAAGCACTATAGGATTTCGGACTGAACTAAGGATACACGGAAGTTAGGTCTGCGAGCTGCAAAAACCCTAGGGGGGAAATTCCTAATCCCTTCGATAATTGAATGAATTTAGGCTGAATTTAGGATGAAAGTCTTGAATATATATCTTGAAAATGTGTGGAATTTGAATAAGATGCATTTCTGAAATTCTGTATGTGATTATTAGAGTTAAGTCTGAAATTTTATAGGAATTTAGGTTGTCTAGTATGAGAAGATATGTTATAGGATAATATGATCTTGTTGGGTTAATTAGAATAGTTTTCCTTAGAATTTAATTTAAAATATGCATGAAAAATATTATGGTTATGTAAATTCGGAAGAAAATTGAGAAAATTGTTAGAAATTAGAGAAAATTGAGGAATAGTGGGAATTAAAGTCATTGGTGAGACAAATAATCCTAGGATGATGAAATAAGAGTTTAGAATTTGTGGATGTGCAAATTAAGGGTATATTAAATTAGGAAAAATTTAAAAACCCTTTTTTGGGATCTTATTTGATGATAAATTTTGATTATTGGTTTAGGATAACCCAATTAAAGGTTGAGAAGGGTTTTCTTGGATTAAATTTGTGGAGTTGGGAGTGGATACCCTTCCAAGAGTTGAGTTGATGGTTCGTTGTGTTCCTAAATGAATAACTTGATTTAAAATTGTTTTATAAATGATTTTGAAAGATTTTTATATGTTTTATATAAATTGTTTTGTGATTGTGGGATGTCTAAACTGAATTGTGAAGTATGAATGCATCCACTATGTTTATAAATGCATGTGTGTCATATGTTATTTGACATTGCTTTATGAATTGCTATGGTATGAAATTGAAGATTATTTGTTGGAAATTTTGACACATGTTTTGAAAAATGGCATATTTGATAAATGAATGGTGCAGGTAGTTAATGGCCATAGTCATTCCTTCCACGGAGCGACGTGACGGGGTGACGTAGTGGGGTTTTATTGCGAGGGAGGTAGACGTCGCCTCTTCTCTGCCGAAGTCAGACTATCTGTGTCACATCCCGAACCGGGATCGTGAACAGCCGCCCGTTGCCCAGAATACCAGCTATATTTCTACAGAAAATCGAACAGAACCTCCCTATAAATCGGAGATCTCCCATGTATAAATAAACATGTATAATAGACATCCACTCTGTCAAATAAATAAATGGTCATCCCGGCCTCACAACAATCCACCATATTTAAATCCTGTCAACCAATCCACAGCGGACATCAAGAACAATGCAAGGCTAATATAAACACTAACAGTCCCAGCCACAGACCTCTACTGTCATGATTAACTAGAGCAATGAGCAGCTGCCACACCGAGCGGACCTAAGTTTATACAATTGTATAACAAATTCCCAAACTAATATTTTAAATATTTACAAATGACTTAATGCAAGTGAAATATGAGAGTTTCGCAAACAAAAGTCCAAAATTTATACAGTCATCCCATAATATGTACACTGTCACGCCCCGAACCGGGAATCGTGAACAGCTGCCCGTTGCCCTGGATACCGGCTGTATTTCTACAGAAAATCGGACAGAACCTCCCCATAAATTAGAGGTCTCCCATGTACAATTAAACCTGTTTAAACCTGAAAAATTCAAATTCAACCTGAAAATAAAACAAATAGCCATCCCGGCCTCTCCAAACCCAACAACTCTCATAGCCGACATCCAAAACAACGCTAGGCTAAATAAATTACCAGTAATTCTAGCCACAGACCTCTACTGTCATGCCCAACTAGAGTATGAGCAGCCGCTACACCGAGCGGACCTAAATTTTATACAAATGTATAACAAAATTTCCCAAGTAATATTCAATTACATACAATCGCCTCAATGCAAATGAAATACGAGAGTTTCACAAATAAATATACATAAATTATACAGTCATCCCAAATTAAGTACACGGTCAACTATGGACCTCAACAAGACCTCGCAGGGTCGAAATAAATTTCGTAATTCAAGTTTCAACTTAAACTTAAAACCTCACCATCCATAATAACCAAACCCGCCAATGATCAACCGAAGCCTCTAGAGTCCGAAACGTCGCTCTAGCACAATGATCCTGTCTGAGGGAGGAAAGAAGAGGGGTGAGTATCTATGGGAGGATACTCAGTGAGTGAGGGGATTAATCTCAAGTACTAATAGTGTAGGTGAGTATTGGAGTGTCAAATAGTATCATTCGTAAACAATAACTCAAGTTTCGCAATAAATCATGATATGTTTAATAAAATAAACTCTTTTAATCATTCACACGATATCACACATATATGCATCCATTTAAAAATCAAGTATAACATAGAGCTGACCGAAAAGAATCCTGGCAAAGGTCAATCATTACCAAGGACAGACGCATCGGGGGTGTTATTATGCAAAGTGTTTCAAAAGTAGCTCTCTACCCCAATGTTGGCCGTGGGCTTAGCTCCTTGCTTACCCAGTCTCGTCAAATAGGACCCCGCCCGGTGTTAGACGGTGGCGTCACACACGTCCTCCCCAGATATGGGTTCAACTGGCCGCGCCTATGAATAAATATAACTGGACGTTTGTAGATACCTCCTGTAGAAGCGTATCCGGGCAACTCGTGCCTCTACAAAGTCCCTTCGTAGCTACGGAATCATCAATGTCATCATCACAGTATCACAAGGGCAAAACGTCCCGCAGATAAGAACCATATCATCACAAGTGAGATTTCAAAACATTTCAAATCCGTGCGCCAATACATTCATCAAATTATTTCAAATCAGCATATCAATGCAATGGTAGAAAATGAATCTTATCAAATTTTCGAGTAATGGCACAATTTTTGTTTCATTTCAAACATGGATGCATAATCATAGAAAACATAAGTACGACACTCCAATAATCACAAAACAGGTTTAAATTTCAAATTTCATACGTCGAGATCATGCATATCAAAACATGTTTTGTTTAAAAACACGGTAAAAATCAGGTTTCACCATTTCATACAAGAGATTAGGGTCCCACTCACCTCTAGGGAGGGTATCCACTCTCTGTTTCTGAAATCAAATCAAAAGGACTCCCCTCGAGTCTCCAAAGGTCAACCTAGACCAATCAATACGGATAATCATCAATTAAAGCCCTATTAAAGGGTTTTCAAATTTCCCTTCTATTTAAAAGAGCTTAAATTTGCACAATTACTTCCCTAAACTTTCATTTCATCAACCTAAGATCATTTCAATCACCAACGACTTTAAATTTACAATATTCCTCGATTTTACCAATTTTCTCCCAAATTACATAAATTTTAATTTAATTCCCATCAATTCCAATTCATACCCCAAGGACAAATACCCAAATCGATCAAATAAAACTCTAATGCTACCTACGACATTTCTAACATGCTTCGCAGTCCAGTTTACATCAAATCCTAGACCTAACTCCCACAATTTCATACAAACCCTTAGGGGAAACACATTTCTTTCGCGTCCAATACATTTCAGGATATATGTCTATATAATTTCTACCTAAATTCAACAAAATCGATTTAAATTATTTAAGGGATTGAAGATCCCTCACCTAGGGTTGTTCTCGTAGTTCGTAACCTTCGCCAAATCGTCTCCTCAATGTATTTTTAGACCTGCAAAACTCCCAATTTAAGGTAATTTTAGTAATCTAAACCAAATTTCCTAAGAAAGTTTGAAACCCTAGAATCAGGATTAGGGTTTGATCTTACCTATGCGGTGAAGAAGCCACAAGATTTCAGTGGGCTCTCGAAGGAGAGAGCAGGGCGCTCGAGCGTGCGAGCAAGGGCAAAGTAGCATTGCACTCGCGCGCGCGGGAGCTGTGGCGCCGGTCGGCGTCTTGGCGATGGCACGCAGCGAGCCGCGAGGCGGAGCGATGGCGCGAGCAATCGCACGGTGTTGCGCGCACTCGCGCGAGCAATCGTGCACTGTTGCGCGCGCGCAGGAGAGGGAGGAGCAGAGCGAGAGAGAGACTGAGAAGGAGACTGAGAAAGATATCGAAATAGAGAGATGTAGAGAGAGAATGGAAGCGTCGGTGTGTGGGGTGGCTGTGGGTGGCGGTTTGCGACGGTGGAATCCGCGACCAAGTCGCGGCGGAGGGAGAGAGGATTCGGGTGAGGGAGATCGCGAAAGGGAGAGAGATCGAGAGAGAAGCCGAGAGAGAGAAAGAGAGACAGAGACTGGTAGAGAGAGAAACGGAGAGTGATAGAGAGGGGACGTCGACTGCACGGCGGTGATGGTGGCAGTTGTGGGTGGCGGAACATAGTGGAGGACCGCGAGAGATAGAGATTGAGACTCGCGAGACCGGGAGGGATAGAGAGCGAAAGAAAGCGATAGAGAGTGAGACCGAGAGGGAGGTAGAAGAAGAGGGTGGCTACAGTGGTGGTTGCCGGCGGTTGCGGTGGAAGAAGGCGGAGGAGAAGAGTGAGGCGGAGGGAGGAGGTCGCGGGAAGATGAAGAGGCGGAGAGAGGGAATGAAAGAGAGAGAAGGGGAAAGAGAGAGAGAAATTAGGGCTTTAAGCCGTAATTTCGAATATTATATTTTTTATATTTTATATTTTTATTATTATTATTATTATTATTATATATTTCTATAAATAAATTTATAAAAAATCATCTGTATATTTTTATACTCATTTTACTTTACAATTATACTCACTTTACTTTACAAATTGAAAATACGAATACTTTAAATATATCAAAAATTCAAATTATATATCTCAAAATCGAAAATCGATAAAATTAAAAATTATATATATATATAACCGGAGGAATATTTTATATATATTCTATGAATACTACACTTGTACGAACACCGCAGTGTCGGTGTTACATTTTCTAACCCCCTAAAAATAAGTTTCGTCCTCGAAACTAAAAGAAAGCCTTACCGAAACAAATGGGAAAAGGCTGCGAAGCGCCTATGGGTCACTGATGCTTGGCCATCATCTGCTGACAAACTAGGCATCAAGCAACGAATTCTCTCTTTATACCAGACTACTAATAACTATCTCGAATAATTAGGTAAATTTTTGTACCCTCAATGCATAACGTAAGTGGAGGAATAAGCTTCCTCTAGAATATCTCTACGAAGATTCACTGTCGGCGGGAGTGCAAACCCGCTATCGATATACTACTAGTCCGTTATCACGGACTCGGAACTCTCTGTCATCTCTACAGATCTATCAAGAATACCTTGGAGCTCCTCATTTGCTCCCTAAATCTCTCTAATGCGATCGAACAAGGTCGGCCTCATTTCAAATCAAGCTAGTAATGCTGCTCGATCATCACTAACCAACCTAACCCCAAATATACGGGGTCCCATCAAACAAGAGAGATAAGCACTCTCTATACACTGAATTTTCTGACCAATTGCTCATCAAGAGGAGTGATAACTAGTAGCTCCTCATATAGCGACGATAATAGTCTACCCAACTGTCGAGCGAAATAATACTCTCACGTAAGAAAAATCTGAACCAGTGTCAATAAGAACACGGGTGTCGATTCCAAATATCCTCATGATCCCTGAATGTGAGGAATGGAAAAGATTAAGATATTGAAATGCGAAGCAAACTAAATGAAATCATATATATATATATATCAAACTAGTCAAGTTTCTGAAGCTTTAACTAGTCAAAACTGTACATCGACATCATGATATACAAAATCTCATAGAGACAACATAACTAAAGTACTACACTGAGGGGTCTACGGGAGGATTACCCATAACAACATCCGGGTTCGCCTGTGCGTCCTCCTGCGTCATCGCGAACACACGAGCCTGGGCCCTAGGCTGCTGTCGCGATGGTCCTGGCACTATATTACTCCCAACTGCAGTCTGAGGAGCGGTAAGAGCTGAGTGCGCAGGTACCCCCTGCTGGCCTGTGCCAGACGAACAAGTACGACTTGGTGAACTCGGTCCTCCTCGACCTAAATGCGGGCAAGTACTCCTAAAGTGACCTTGCTTTCCGCACTGGTAGCATGTAAATGGTGCTCTACATGCCCCAAAGGCATGGTAGTTGCCGCATCTGCGGCAGAAAAGCTGTCTCTGTACAGGCTGGGAAGTGACACTAAGAGCTGGTGCCTCAAAGCCCTGTGGTCGAGGTCCCTGTCCCGGTCCTGCTGGTCTGAAGCTATAAGAACCTCCAGGATATCCAAAACCTCTACCCCTCTTCGAAGACTGTCCACCTTGTGACTCAGTCTTCCTCTTTTGGTGACTCTCTCTCTGCCTAGTCTCAGCTCGGACAATCTCCTCTGCCCGATATGCTGAATCAATCACCTCTGCGAGTGTAAAAGAGGGAGTCACCGTCATATACTTCCTGATGCTCAACTGGAGGCCATCTTCAAATTTGAACCTCATATGAGCTGGTGTAGCCATGTCGGGGACGAAAGCTGCTAGTCGTCTGAGCTCAGCCTCGTACTCTGAGACTGACCTAGTCCCCTGGCATAAGTGCAGGAACTCCGTCCTCATCCGGTCCTGCTGAAACGGGGTGAAGTACCTACGGTCGAACTCTCGTAGAAAGTCCTCCCACCGCAGGGTCTGTGTGGCACTGTCACGGATAGCCTCCCACCACAAGAGGGCATCTCCGTTGAGGAGTCTCTCAGCAACTCTCAATCTGAGCTCCTCCGACAACCCCAAATCTGTAAGGATCCTGCGAGTCCTGTTGATCCAGTGTTTCGCCGCTACGACATCACTAGATCCTGAAAAGTCTATGCATCCAAGCTGTCGAGACTCTTTCACCAACTACGTAAGCTCGTGGATGCGCCTCAAGATGACCGATATCTCATCGATCGGAGTAGAAACAGAAGGACCAGCCACCGGAGAAGGAACTGGTGCCGTAGGAGCAGGTACGGCCGCAGGTGCGGTCGCTGGAGTCTGTAGTGTAGGTGGGGGCATCTGCGCCCCATATCTACTGAACCACTCCTGCCACTGCCTCAAAGCGTCGAGCGGTGGTGGAGGGATCTCGACTGTACCAGCCGGTGGAGGTGCTGGAGGTGCACAGGAGAAGGTGCGTAAGTAGAAGAAGCACCCTCTGGTACTCGTGGGGCCTCGAGTGCCCTAGAAGCCTCAGGTACTGAGGGACTCTCCGGTGGTGCTCCGTACCTACCACGTCTAGGCGCCATAGTTCTGCAAAGAGAGCACCATATCATTAGATAAAAGCAAGGATTAGGGTTAGTTACTGGGTAACTAACCCCCTAAAATAGAATTCAAATTATAAATCAAGATAATTGAATCCAATGGGAGGTGTACCATTCATACACCTGTCTAAATGCATCAAATGATAGTGATAGAACCGTAGCTATAATAGCCTGCTGAGAAAGTGCTAAAAGGGTACATATAACGAGGAAACATCCTCAGATATCCTAAGTGTCTCAGGTACGAATCTAGTACTTCGCCTAATAATCATAATCTTACAAAGAAAAAGCTTAAATTAGAAATGATTCAAAGATTAGGGTTAGTTACGAAGTAACTAACCCCCTAAATGAATAAACTTATCAGTTTAACAACTGATAGAACCAATATGCTAGGTTAGATACGCACCGTATCTAACCCCCTAAAAAGAATAACTCATATGCCTAAAATCGTTGTACTGGGATCTCATGACTGTAATGAAACTCTCATATGCATTGAGGACTTCTAAATGTACTTGAGAATATTTTCAAGCTATTCTATCAAATACAGCTCTCAACCTAGAGCTCTGATACCAACCGAACTGTCACGCCCCGAACCGGGAATCGTGAACAGCTGCCCGTTGCCCTGGATACCGGCTGTATTTCTATAGAAAATCGGACAGAACCTCCCCATAAATTGGAGGTCTCTCATGTACAATTAAACCTGTTTAAACCTGAAAAATTCAAATTCAACCTGAAAATAAAACAAATGGCCATCCCGGCCTCTCCAAACCCAACAACTTCCATAGCCGACATCCAGAACAACGCTAGGCTAAATAAATTACCAGCAATTCTAGCCACAGACCTCTACTGTCATGCCCAACTAGAGCATGAGCAGCCGCTACACCGAGCGGACCTAAATTTTATACAAATGTATAACAAAATTTCCCAAGTAACATTCAATTACATACAATCGCCTCAATGCAAATGAAATACGAGAGTTTCGCAAATAAATATACATAAATTATACAGTCATCTCAAATTAAGTACACGGTCAACTACGGACCTCAACAAGACCTCGCAGGGTCGAAATAAATTTCGTAATTCAAGTTTCAACTTAAACTTAAAACCTCACCGTCCAGAATAACCAAACCCGCCAATGATCAACCGAAGCCTCTAGAGTCCGAAACGTCGCTCTAGCACAATGATCCTGTCTGAGGGAGGAAAGAAGAGGGGTGAGTATCTATGGGAGGACACTCAGTGAGTGAGGGGATTAATCTCAAGTACTAATAGTGTAGGTGAGTATTGGAGTGTCAAATAGTATCATTCGTAAACAATAACTCAAGTTTCGCAATAAATCATGATATGTTTAATAAAATGAACTCTTTTAATCATTCACACGATATCACACATATATGCATCCATTTAAAAATCAAGTATAACATAGAGCTGGCCGAAAAGAATCCTGGCAAAGGTCAACCATTACCAAGGACAGGCGCATCGGGGGTGTTATTATGCAAAGTGTTTCAAAAGTAGCTCTCTACCCCAATGTTGGCTGTGGGCTTAGCTCCTTGCTTACCCAGTCTCGTCAAATAGGACCCCGCCCGGTGCTAGACGGTGGCGTCACACACGTCCTCCCCAGATATGGGTTCAACTGGCCGCGCCTATGAATAAATATAACTGGACGTTTGCAGATACCTCCTGTAGAAGCGTATCCGGGCAACTCGTGCCTCTACAAAGTCCCTTCGTAGCTACGGAATCATCAATGTCATCATCACAGTATCACAAGGGCACAACGTCCCGCAGATAAGAACCATATCATCACAAGTGAGATTTCAAAACATTTCAAATCCGTGCGCCAATACATTCATCAAATTATTTCAAATCCGCATATCAATGCAATGGTAGAAAATGAATCTTATCAAATTTTCGAGTAATGGCACAATTTTTGTTTCATTTCAAACATGGATGCATAATCATAGAAAACATAAGTACGACACTCCAATAATCACAAAACAGGTTTAAATTTCAAATTTCATACGTCGAGATCATGCATATCAAAACATATTTTGTTTAAAAACACGGTAAAAATCAGGTTTCACCATTTCATACAAGAGATTAGGGTCCCACTCACCTCTAGGGAGGGTATCCACTCCCTGTTTCTGAAATCAAATCAAAAGGACTCCCCTCGAGTCTCCAAAGGTCAACCTAGACCAATCAATACGGATAATCATCAATTAAAGCCCTATTAAAGGGTTTTCAAATTTCCCTTCTATTTAAAAGAGCTTAAATTTGCACAATTACTTCCCTAAACTTTCATTTCATCAACCTAAGATCATTTCAATCACCAACGACTTTAAATTTACAATATTCCTCGATTTTATCAATTTTCTCCCAAATTACATAAATTTTAATTTAATTCCCATCAATTCCAATTCATACCCCAAGGACAAATACCCAAATCGATCAAATAAAACTCTAATGCTACCTACGACATTTCTAACATGCTTCGCAGTCCAGTTTACATCAAATCCTAGACCTAACTCCCACAATTTCATACAAACCCTTAGGGGAAACACATTTCTTTCGCGTCCAATACATTTCAGGATATATGTCTATATAATTTCTACCTAAATTCAACAAAATCGATTTAAATTATTTAAGGGATTGAAGATCCCTCACCTAGGGTTGTTCTCGTAGTTCGTAACCTTCGCCAAATCGTCTCCTCAATGTATTTTTAGACCTGCAAAACTCCCAATTTAAGGTAATTTTAGTAATCTAAACCAAATTTCCTAAGAAAGTTTGAAACCCTAGAATCAGGATTAGGGTTTGATCTTACCTATGCGGTGAAGAAGCCACAAGATTTCAGTGGGCTCTCGAAGGAGAGAGCAGGGCGTTCGAGCGTGCGAGCAAGGGCAAAGTAGCACTGCACTCGCGCGCGCGGGAGCTGTGGCGCGCTGCAGTCGGCGTCTTGGCGTGTGCACGAGCGAGAGCGCGCCCGAGGCAGGAGCAGTAGCGCGAGCAATCGCGCGCTGTTGCTCGTAGTTGCGCGCGCAGGAGAGGGAGGAGCAGAGCGGGAGAGAGACTGAGAAAGAGAGCGAGATAGAGAGATATAGAGAGAGAATGGAAGCGTCAGTGTGTGGGGTGGCTGTGGTTGGCGGTTTGCGACGGTGGAATCCGCGACCAAGTCGTGGCGGAGGGAGAGAGGATTCGGGTGAGGGCGATCGCGAAAGGGAGAGAGACCGAGAGAGAAGCCGAGAGAGAGAAGGAGAGACAGAGACTAGTAGAGGGAGAAACAAAGAGTGATAGAGAGGGGACGTCGACTGCACGGCGGTGATGGTGGTAGTTGTGGGTGGCGGAACACGGTGGAGGACCGCGAGAGATAGAGATTGAGACTCGCGAGACCGCGATGGATAGAGAGGGAAAGAGAGCGATAGAGAGTGAGACCGAGAGGGAGGTAGAAGAAGAGGGTGGCTACGGCGGTGGTTGCCGGCGGTTGCGGTGGAAGACGGCGGAGGAGAAGAGGGAGGCGGAGGGAGGAGGCCGCTGGAAGATGAAGAGGCGGAGAGAGAGAATGAAAGAGAGAGAAGGGGAAAGAGAGAGAGAAATTAAGGCTTCAAGCCCTAATTTCGAATATTATATTTTTTATTTTTTTATTTTTATTATTATTATTATTATTATTATTATTATTATTATATATTTTTATAAATAAATTTATAAAAAATCATCTGTATATTTTTATAATCATTTTACTTTACAATTATACTCACTTTACTTTGTAAATCGAAAATACGGATACTTTAATTATACCAAAAATTCAAATTATATACCTCAAAATCGAAAATCAATAAAATTAAAAATTTTATATATATATAACCGGAGGAATATTTTATATATATTCCATGAATACTACACTTGTACGAACACCGCAGTGTCGGTGTTACATACACGGCCAACTACGGACCTCAATATCAAGACCACGCAGGGACGACATAAAATACGAAATTCGTATTTCCAATTAATTGTTAGATCTCACCGTCGTGAATACCAAATCCACTAACATGCTATCAAAACCTCTAAAGCCTGTAGCGTCGCTCTAGCATAATAATCCTATCTGAGAGAGGAAAGAAGAGGGGTGAGTATCAAGGAAGATACCCAGTGAGTGAGGGAATTAATCTCAAGTACAAATAGTGTAGGTAAACATTGGAGTGTTAAATAATATCATTCGTAAACAATAATTTAAGTTTTGCGGTAAATCATGGTATGTTCAATAAAATGAATTTATTCAATCACACGATATCATACATATATGCATTCATTTAAAAATCAAGTAGATCATAGAGCAAGCTGAAAAGATCCTGGCAAAGGTCAACCATGACTAAGGACAGGCGCATCGGGGGTTTTATTATGCAAAGTGTGCAAAAGTCGCTCTCTACCCCAATGTTGGCCGTGAGCTTAGCCGCCAATGGCTTACTCAGAGTCGTCAATAGGACCCCGCCCGGTGCTAGACGGTGATGGACACACGTCCTGTCACGCCCCAACCCACTCTCGAGCCGGGCACGCGACCAGCCCGCCGCGGCACCTCGATGCACGGGCACCACATCCCGCACATCAAAGCACCGTAAGGCTGACAGCATTCACAAAATCTAGGTTTCCAAATCACAGAGATCCCCAAGAAATAAAAATAATACATGTATGCCTCAATGCAAATTAAAACAAGTGAGAGTTAACCTTATACAGGCAAGAAGAATTATAAATACAATCATCCCAATTTAAACAAATACAATGGTCATCCTAACTTCATCAAATGATACAATAACCTCAATATATATATAGCGGAAGAGCGGATAGTCATACCCCAGCCCAGTAGTCTCCAAGAATATCCAATACAATAATACGCACAAATCTCTCAGTCCGAGTCTACACCTGTAGGAGGAAAATGTGAGGGGCGAGTACCGTAGGGTACTCAGCAAGTCGGGGGGATGACATGCTACAATTAATTTTTGGGTGAATTAGGAGTGTCAAAATTATATCCCAATAAATCCATGGTATGCAAAAATATTATGACATCTCAATAAATCATTCACGACATACGTATCAAATCAAATATGCATCCATTATGCATGTCCGTCATATCATGTAGAGCCAGCCGAAAATATCCCGGCAAAGGCCAACCATGGCCAAGGACGGGCAACGTTGGGGGTTTTCACGGTGCAAGTAATAAAATAAGGCTCTCCACCCCAACGTTGGCCACAGACTACTCCAACTAGCCTGTATATATATATCGCACACGTATCAAGGATCAAACGTGTATGGAAACCCGCCGGTGCTAGACCTACCAAGGTCCTCCCCGAAGTGGTTCAACCGACGACTGTCCGTACAATATGTATGACAATCTGGCGGATACCCCCTGCAGAGGCGTATCCGGGCACAACAGGTGCCTCTACCAAATGTCCTTCGTAGCTACGGAATGCCATAGGAAGCATATCATCATCATCACAGTATCCACAGGGGCATCCAGCCCAAATCACATATCTCAAGCCAAATCTCAAGCTATAACATGTCAAAATCATGTGCCAATATGCAATGGAAGCATAAAATTTTGTGGATATATCAAAGTGTGGCACAATCATCAAGTTTCAAAATCATGGATGCATATCGATATAAACAAGTTGGGATACTCCATATATCACAAAACAGTTTCATAAATCCAGGGAAATAGGTCAATCATACCATTTTAAATCATGCCTTTGAAAACCTTTTTAAAACACAGTATCAATTAAAAGTAGATGTCAAGTTCCACTCACTGTTAGGGGAGGATAACGCACTCCCCAATATCTCCACAAAGCGTAAATCAAGTGCTCCCTCCGTTCAACTCAAATAACTCTTAGGGAGACAAACAGTCTGTAGATTTTTTTAACCTGCGCAGTCATGGAAAGCAGACTATAACTTTGGCTATATTAGTCCAAATCAGATGATTCTTATCTCATTTTAAATCTAAGAGATAGCACTATAACTTTCATTTTTCACACTTCCTCAGATTCAAATTACAGAATTCCCGGTAAGCCTCATTTTGTTACTGTCATATTTAAGTTTTGGATTCTGTCCAGTTTTTGTGAAGAAGCCATAACTTTCATTCTACTCACCAAAGTCTAATAAAATTTTAACATGTTATAGTTAAGATGTATATCTACAACTTTCATGTTTTGAGTTTTATCCAAATATGCCTGGAAGGGGTTCAACAAAATTCATGAACAGGACTGATACGTTTTAGTGAAACATAAAGTTTCTGTCAACACAGTTTTAAGGAAAATTGTATAACTTTCAATTTCCTTGTGAGAAATGGCTGAAATTTTAATATGTTATAGAAAAGAAGTATATCTATAACTTTCATGTTTTGTGTTTCTTCAAAATAAGACTGAAGAGGGGTCTTTTTTACTCACTACTGTCAAGGTTCGAAACAGGACACTTCTATGTCGAGTTTCAGGAAAAGTGCCATAACTTTTGGCACAGGCATCTGATTTTGGTGATTCTTATCTCGTTGGAAAGATAAGACTTTTATCTACAATTCATATAACTAGCACATTTTCAAATTCTGGCTCTAAGATGCCTTAAAACAGAGATGAAAGCACGGACAGAAATAAAATTTAAAGTGAGATAGGATAAAATTTCTTACCTCACTTTCTTGGTCTTCCTCTCTTGCTTCTCTCCTTGTTCTCACGAATTGGGAAGAATGAACAAGCATTCTAAGGCCTTCTTGTTTTATTATTGTGTTAATAACTCACCACCCTAGGATCAAATCTCCAATTAATCTAAACCATAGGATCATTTTGACTATTGCATGTGTTTTGATTGGTTTTTTTTTTTTTTGTGCATGTGTTCTCATTGGCCCACCTTGCCTTTCTCATCTCCATTTGGCCAACACTTGTCCTTCTCACTATAACACTTGTTCAATACAAGAATACACTTGTCACATTTCATTTAAGTTTTGTTAATTGCTAACAAGTCCTTTGACTTATAAAAATTCTAATTTGACCCCTAAAATTTTCATATTTACACACTAGGCCCAAAATCTTATATTAGACCTAATTAAATTTATCTAATGTGAAATTAAGGTTTTGAATCTCTTTGAGTCAAAATTGATCCGATTTGTATTTTATTGTCAAATATCTAAGATTGATTTACCGGGAAAATTTTTCTTAGTGAAAATTTATGAATATAGTAGTAGAAACATCATATATATATATATATGAAATGGAATTCACTATAGAATACACTAAGAGTCGGTGTTACACGTCCTCCCCCGATGTGGATTCAACCGGACGCACCTATCGCATTCATATAAACTGACGTTTGTGGATACCTCTTGCAGAAGCGTATCCGGGCATCCTGGTATCACTATAAACGCCCTTCGTAGCTACAGAATCAAGTCATATCATCTCATCATATCATCACATAACTAGTGGGCATCTAACCCACATAGTTCATCAAAACATTTCAAATTTGCGTGCCAATACATTTCATCAAATCATTTCAAATTAGCATACCAATGCAACGGTAGAAAAGGAAACTTATCAAATTTTCAAGTAATGGCACAATTTTGTTTCATTTCAAACATGGATGTATAGTCATAGAAAACATAAGTTTACGACACTCCAATAATCACAAAATAGATTTGAGATTTAATATCACACGTCGAATCAATGCACAACAAAGCAAATTTTGTTTAAAAACACGGTAAAATCAGATTTCACTATTTCATGCAAGAGATTAGAGTCTCACTCACTTTCTAGAGAGGGTGATCACTCCCTATTTCTACAATTTATCCGGATTGACTCCTCGAGTCTCCAAGAAAGTCAACCTAATCAAATCGTCACGATTGTCATCAAATTTTCAAATATTTTAGGGTTTGTCATTTTCCCTAAATTTGTACAAACCTTAATCCTTCAATATTTTTGAATATACTCTAATGTCATCAATTGCATTTCATTTATAAATAAATAACAAAATCAAAATCAAGTCTAATTCAATCCTAAAACCACTGAAAGTCGGAAACATGCTTAAAATAAATAAATTTCCTATGAGATGGAAAAGATCTTTGAAAAATCATACACTTTTCGTTTATCATCCGATTATTTCAAATCATATGTCATTTTTAAGGTACGGAAGTCTATTTGCATAATACGAAAATTGTATTTTGATTTCTTATATGCAGGACAACTTAAAATGAAAAGACTGCATCAATCCTTAAATTTAAAACCCAATTTATGATTATTTTCATGCATACGTCAAATTAAACTCTAAGAGAAACTATTTTAATCAACTCAACATGATTCTATCATCCAGAACAACCCAATTCGTATAAAATCCTCTATTTAACCTAAACAATTACATATAATGTCAGATAACGTATTCAAATCTAATCTAACATACATTCTAACATATACAATACATTCTTACTCTAATTTACCCTAAATTCATCTAATGTGTCGAAATAATTAGTATTTTACCTCACTTAGGGTTTCTCGGTTCGCAACCCTAACATCCGTGTGCCTACAACTCAATCTGGAATCCTGCAAAGTCTCCAAACCAAAGCAGGGCTTAGCAATTATACTAAATTACCAAGGAACTCGAAATCTAGAACTAATAAATCAGAATTCAGTCTTTACCTATGCAGTGATTGACTACTTTTTGAAGGCCTCCTACTCCTTTCAGTTTGGGGTTTTTGCAAAGGTTGGAGAAGAACCCTTGACAGTGAGAGATCGAAAGGAAAAAGAGAGAAAGAAAGAGAGAAAGAGAGAGAAAGAAAGAGAAAGGGAGAGAGACAGTGCGATCGAATGAGTGAGGGAGATCGCGCGATAGAGAGAGAACGCGCAAAATAGAGAGAGACAGAGGGGGGACAGAGAGGGAGACCGCGGAGGATGACGGTGATGGTGGCGGTCGTGGGTGGCGGAACACGGTGGAGGACCGCGGGAGGAAGAGATTGAGAGAGAAACAGAGAGTCGTGAGAGATAGAGAGAGAAAGGGAGCAGAGAGAGAAATAAGAGGGGAAAACAGAGAGTGAGGGAGGAGAGAGAAGGTGGTCGATGGCGGTTGATCGCGGCAGAACAAGGCGGAGGGATTGGTGGAGACGAGCGAAGAGCGCGAGAGAGATCGCGAAAGGAAGAGATTGAGAGAATGAGACAGATAGAGAAAGTGACAGAGAGGGAGGGAACCGAGAGAGAGTAGGGCGGTGAGCGGTGGTGGAGTGTGGCGGCGATGGTGGAAGGAGGCGGAGGAGCGGCGGGAGTATGCGGGAGACGAAGAGGCGGAGAGAAAGAGGGAGAGGGGAAAGGGATTAGGGTTTTTCTAACCCTAATTCTTTTTTCTTTTTTTATTCTTATTCTTATTATTATTCTTATTATATATATATATATATATATTTCTTTTTATAAAATAAATTTATAAATAATTACATAAGTAAGTAAATAAATTAATAAATGAATAAATATCCATCTATATATTTTTTATACTCATTTTACACTACAATCGCGGATACGACATTTAGAATATACCAAAAATTTAAATTTAACACCTCAAAATCGAAAATCAATATAAATATAAATATAAATTTTCTATATGTATATATAAACGGAGAAATATTATATATATATTTCATGAACAGTACATTTGTACGGACACCGCAGTGTCGATGTTACATTTTCTAACCCCATAAAAATAAGTTTCGTTCTCGAAACTAGAAGAAAGCTATATAACAAACAAATGGGTGTATTGTCTCTTTATAGCTTCCTCGGGCTCCCAGGTTTTTTCCTCAACGTGATCACTCGACTTTAATCAACCCAATGGCTCCATTCCGGTAGAAATTGGAGAAATAAAAAGCCTAATTACTTTGATTTCTCCCATAACAACTTGATGGCCTCAATTCCTTTAGTTTATTTACCCTAACTGATTGAGCTATCATTAAATTTAAGGGTCTATGCTTACTAAATAACAAAATCAAGGCTTTATTCTTCCATGTTTGAGTATTTTAAGAACAATTTACTAAAATAAAAAGTCACCAATAGTGGTAAAATCTGGATCCACCCCTTTCAATTTCTTTCTAAAAATCCAACTACTTATTATTATATGAAAGGGGCTCCCAACATGAATAGCAATAAGTCTTCCCTAGGGTTACAAGTAAACCTTTCATTAGGCAAAACTATATCACCAAAATGATTAAATCAACAAAACATCTCCTAGATAAATATAGATCTTCTCAAGGCATTATCGTATAAAATCTCTCTACTATCAATCATTCTATCTAAAGTAACATTAACTCATCAAACAAAATAAAAACCTACTGAAGCGAATCATTTTCATCACAGGTACTTGCCATTGTAAGTCTCGTTTATAATAATACTATCATGTTTTACTTGTTACGCATATCTTACTTGTCATGCATAAATGTGCTTTTCAAAATTTGAACTTAGCCGTTGCAAGAAATCAAAGTTCATGTTTCGAATCTAAGATTCTTCTAAAGAATATTAGGAAAGACCGGAGTGAGCATAGAAATTTCTTAGTGAATAGACGGCAATGATATATTGAGCATGAATGACAGATAAAGGTAGTTGTGCCAAACACATATAGAAATTCACTCCCGTATAATGCCAAAATCATTTGTAAAAACATAAATTCACATCAAATTTTCCATGACTCATATTTTCTAATTTAATAAACACTTTATATTTTCTTTTCAATAATTTTGGGGTTTGCCAAAACCATCCTCCTACCCATGGTAGTTGGTAGGATCCGCCAAGGAATTTTTTTCACAATTTTTAATAAAATACCCCATTTCCTTGGCGTTGGCCCGGAGTTCCGTAGGGTGCCATCACGTTATCACGGGATCAGCTTGTGGAGGCTTCCCATCTTGCCTACCACCAAGAAAAATTTTTCTATCTCAGCTTAGCCACGCTGCCTCCATGGCCTCGATCCGTGGAAAGACTTAATCTTTTTCCAACACCATGTTACCACAATCAATACCAAAATCAATTCATGCTCAATGTATAAAATAGAGCAATATTTTGCAATTCATATGTGTATACAAACGTAAAATGGTGCAAACAAATCAATATTCAATTCACGAGTCATGGATTTATCACAAAATTCATTTAAGGCACACTACAATCATAAAATATTTTAAACCTCTTTCAAAATTTATTTCACAAATCAATTTGAATTCATTTGCCCATTCACATGCAACATAGCCGTCCATTCACATCTCCTATAAGGGAGTTAACCAAATTATCAACGAGTTGACCCAAATATCTCTAAATTTAGAAACAACTCAACTCAAAACCTCAACGAGTTGACTACCAATGAGTAATACTATATGTCCAGGGCAAAAGAATCAAATGACAATTTTCACCAATTTCAATCAAGGTATACAATCATTAGTAACACCATGAATACCTCAAGACATCAAAATCATCTCTCCTTAAATTCATTATCATGCAATCATGATCGCTTAATGTTTGAATTAAATTTTAAGAAAATACTAAATGATAACAATTTCCAATTT
This sequence comes from Dillenia turbinata, assembly GCA_037126225.1. Classification (NCBI taxonomy): domain Eukaryota; kingdom Viridiplantae; phylum Streptophyta; class Magnoliopsida; order Dilleniales; family Dilleniaceae; genus Dillenia; species Dillenia turbinata. The sequence goes on from JBAMMX010000017.1 coordinate 7,135,695, forward strand.
CTATTCTCTCCTATCCTTTTCCAATGTCAGATTGAGATCAACCTCCACCAATCATCTATGAAAACAATATACATAAAAACAATCAAAATCAATATAATCTTATGTCCAATCATCAAAATGTCTTACCCTATAATAGGGTGTTAACAAAACTAGAAAGATATATATATATATATATATTTTTTCAGTGGAGTTCTCAAGATCTCTCAATGAAGTTCCTAGGCAAACACTTCTTCAAAACCAACACTTTATCATAGCGAAAATTTATTTATCTATCTAAAAGTATCAATGGTTGGAACAAAGGAGGTAATAACAAGGGTGACATATGAGGGAATTCCTTACTCTAAGACAAAAGCACGATGAAGATATCTGTTCAACAAAGAAATAAAAGAACCAAATGAGTCAAAGGCTACGAGTCATTAATTTCCTTATAAGGGCAATCTTCTCACGATTTCACTGCCATCAATGTTTTAGAATTAAACTAATATTTAATCACCCATAATATTTCCAACCTGTTAAAATATATCCACATTAATCATCTTAACTTAGCCATATGCAACCATAGTGGGGCATCTGCATAACTCTTCATCTATTTTTAAATCTATTATTCAATACCTCCTATTCATATTCCTATATGACTGCCAACAAGAACTAAATTTTAGATCTTTATATGCCACAATGGCTCTTCTTTATCCTAATAGTTCCACAAGTTTCCTTATCCAACTTTCAGAGGTCCTTTGAATTTATGATGCACTTGACATCCTTTTAGTCTCACCTACCAAGGCCCATATAAAGTTTTTATCAACTCTTACTTCTAGACACTATACATAGGAATGATAGAACAAAATCTTCTTATGAGTCGGTATCTTGGGATATTTATCTTTTGTCACAAGGAGTCAATGATCACGTGTTTTACACCTAATTTTGACTTACGCCATAAGACAAATGACTTGTAGCGTTTCACACTACCAAATATCAAATCACCAAGAAGCATGCTCAAATGGCACAATACGAGATGTACATATGCTCTAATATCTGCTACAACCTAAATATTCATGATTATATCTTCATGTAAATACTATTTATTAATTCTGTCTGTTTCCTCATTAGCAATAGATGAATAAAGAAACTTATACTAGAATGCTGACATAAAGAAGTCAAACGCCCATATTAGACGGGAAATACTTTGGACCAAGTGAGCAGATATTTGCATTGGTCTGTTACAAACATATCATATCATCATGAGTCAATATAGGTACAATCATGTACTCTAGACATCATTTTTACTTAAAGATCTCTTAAAATGAAAAGAACCTAATGCCTTATCATTTACATATACTAAATCCCAACATGAGCTCTACAAATAAAAATTCTTATATGGTACTTGTGTTGATGGATCATGAAACCCTAGCATAACAACCATTATATTATACTACATCATTTCCCCTTGAAGTGACTTTTACACTATAACTTAATTAGATGTCAAGATATTAGTTCAAAGGAATTTCTACAAGGGTACTCATCATCTAGTAATCTATCTATTACCCGCAACCTATATTCCTCACTCAACCCTAGATCTGTCAAGATCTGACGGATCCGATTGACCCAATGCTTAGCTGCTGTGGCATTATCGAGTCCAGAGAAGTCTGTAAAACTTGACTGACGAGCTTCTTTGACCAGCTAAGTCAGCTTGTGTATGCACCAAAGTGTAGAGGAGGTAGTATTATTCAAACCAGACACTATAAAAGGAACGGCTATCGGTGGAGGATCTGGCACCACATGAGTAGGTCTTGTAGGTAGGAACAGGCATGGCTGTAAGTATCGGCCCTGCCATCGATGGTAGTGGGGGTGGCATCTGAATCCAATGGGAGGGGTACCACTCATACACTTGCCTAAATGCATCTAATGATGATGATGGAACCGTGGCTATAATAGCTGGCTGAGAAAGTACTAGAAGGGCACACATGATGAGGAAACATCCTCGGGGATTCTAGGTATCTCAGGTACAAATCTAGTACCTCATCCAGTAGTCATAGCCTTACAAAGGAAGATCTTTAATTAGGTATGATTCGTAACTAACCGCCCAAAATAAATAAAGTTATAAGTTTAAGAACTGATAGGACTAATGCGCTAGGTTAGATACGCATCGTATTTAACCCCCTAAAAAGAATAACTCATATGCCTAAGACCATGTACTAGGATCCCATGACTGTAATAAAGCTCTCATATGCATTGAGGACTTTTAAAATATACTTGGGAATATTTTCAAAACTCTTTTATAAAACACAGCTCTCAACCTAGAGCTCTGATACTAATAGAACTGTCACTCCCCGAACCGGGATCGTGAACAGTCGCCTGTTACCCTGGATGCCGGCTGTATTTCTATAAAAAATCGGATAAAACCTCCCTATAAATCGGAGATCTCCCATATATAAATAAACCTGTATAATAGACATCCACCCTGTCAAATAAATAAATGGCCATCCCGGCCTCACAAAAATCCACCACATTCAAATCCTGTCAACCAATCCACAGCGGACATCCAGAACAACACAAGGCTAATATAAACGCTAACAGTTCTAGCCACAGACCTCTACTGTCATGCCCAACTAGAGCAATGAGCAGCTGCCACACCAAGCGGACCTAAGTTTATACAATTGTATAACAAATTCCCAAGCTAACATTTTAAATATTTACAAATGTCTCAATGCAAGTGAAATATGAGAGTTTCGTAAACAAAAGTCTAAAATTTATACAGTCATCCCATAATATGTATATGGCCAACTATGGATCTCAATATTAAGACCACGTAGGGTCAACATAAAGTACGAAATTTGTATTTCCAATTAAAAGTTAGATCTCACCGTCGTGAATACCAAATCCACTAACAAGCTATCAAAACCTCTAGAGCCTGTAGCGTCGCTCTAGCACAATAATCCTATCTGAGGGAGGAAAGAAGAGGGATGAGTATCAAGGAAGATACCTAGTGAGTGAGGGGATTAATCTCAAGTACAAATAGTGTAGGTGAACATTGGAGTGTCAAATAATATCATTCATAAACAATAATTCAAGTTTTGTAGTAAATCATGGTATGTTCAATAAAATGAACTATTTATTCAATCACACGATATCATACATATATGCATCTATTTAAAAATAAAGTAGATCATAGAGCAAGCCGAAAGGATCCTGGTAAAGGTTAACCATGACCAAAGATAGGCGCATCGGGGGTTTTATTATGCAAAGTGTGCAAAAGTCGCTCTCTATCCCGACGCTCCCCCGATGTGGGTTCAACCGGATGCGCCTATCGCATGCATATAAACTGACATTTGTGGATACCCCCTGCAGAAGCGTATCTAGGCATCCCGGTGCCACTACAAACGCCCTTCGTAGCTACGAAATCAAGTCATATCATCTCATCATATCATCACATCATATCATCACATAACTAGTGGGCATCCAACCCACATAGTTAATCAAAGCATTTCAAATCCGCATGCCAATACATTTCATCAAATCATTTCAAATTAGCGTATCAATACAATGGTAGAAAAGGAAACTTATCAAATTTTCAAGTAATAGCACAATTTTGTTTCATTTCAAACATGGATGCATAGTTATAGAAAACATAAGTTTTCGACACTCTAATAATCACAAAAAAAAATTGAGATTTAATATCACACGTTGAATCAATGCATAATAAAGCATGTTTTGTTTAAAAACACGGTAAACTCAGATTTCACTATTTCATGCAAGAGATTAAGGTCTCACTCACTTTCTAGGGAGGGTGATCACTCTCTATTTCCATAATTTAGCCGGATTGACTCCTCGAGTCTCCAAGAAAGTCAACCTAATCAAATCGTCATGATTGTCATCAAATTTTCAAATATTTTAGGGTTTGTCATTTTCCCTAAATTTGTACAAACCTTAATCCTTCCATATTTTTGAATATACTCTAATGTCATCAATTGCATTTTATTTATAAATAAATAACAAAATCAAAATCAAGCATAATTCAACCCTAAAACCACTGAAAGTCGGAAACATGCTTAAAATAAATAAATTTCCTATGAGATGGAAATAATCTTTGAAAAATCATACACTTTTCGATTTTCATCCGATTATTTCAAATCATATGTCATTTTCAAGGTACGAAAGTCTATTTGCATAATACGGAAATTGTATTTTGATTTCCTATATGCAGGACAACTTAAAATGAAAAGACTGCATCAATCCTTAAACTTAAAACCCAATTTCTGACTATTTTTATGCATATGTTAAATTAAACTCTACGAGAAACTATTCTAATCAACTCAACATGATTCTATTATCCAGAACAGCCCAATTCGTATAAAATCCTCTATTTAACCTAAACAATTACATATAATGTTAGATAACGCATTCAAATCTAATCTAACATACATCATAACATATGCAATACATTCTTACTTTAATTTACCCTAAATTCATCCAATGTGTCGAAATAATTAGTATTTTACCTAACCTAGGGCTTCTCGGTTCGCAACCCTAACGTTCGTGTGCCTACAACTCAATCCGGAATCCTGCAAAGTCTCCAAACCAAAGCAGGGCTTAGCAATTATACAAAATTACCAAGGAACTCGAAACCTAGAACTAATAAATCAGAATTCAGTCTTTACCTGTGCAATGATTGACTGCTTTTTGAAGGCCTCCTACTCCTTTCAGTTTGGGGTTTTTGTAAAGGTCAGAGAAGAGCCCTTGACAGTGAGAGATCAAAAGGAAAGAGAGAGAAATAGAGAGAAGAAAGAGAAAGCGAGAGAGACAGTGCGATCGAACGAGTGAGGGAGATCGCGCGATAGAGAACGCGTGAAATAGAGAGAGACAGAGGGGAAAAACAGAGGGACAAAGAGGGAGACAGCGGAGGACGACGATGATGGTGGCAGTCGTGGGTGGCGGAACATGGTGGAGGATCGCGGGAGGAAGAGATTAAGAGAGAAACAGAGAGTTGTGAGAGATAGAGAGAGAAAGGGAGCAGAGAGAGAAACGAGAGGGGAAAACAGAGAGTGGGGTGGAGAAAGAAGGTGGTCGGTGGCGGTTGATTACGGTGGAACAAGGCGGAGGGATTGGTGGAGACGAGTAAAGAGCGCAAGAGAGATCACGAAAGGGAGAGATTGAGAGAATGAGACAGATAGAGAAAGTGACAGAGAGGGAGGGAACCGAAAGAGAGTAGGGCGGTGAGCGGTGGTGGAGTGTGGCGACGATGGTGGAAGAAGGTGGAGGAGCGGCTGGAGTGTGCGGGAAACGAAGAGGTGGAGAGAAAGAGGGAGAGGGGAAAGGGATTAGGGTTTTTCTAACCCTAATTCTTTTTTTTTGTATTCTTATTATTATTATTCTTATTATTTATATATATATTTATTTTTATAAAATAAATTTATAAATAATTACATGAGTAAGTAAATAAATTAATAAATGAATAAATATCCATCTATATATTTTTTATACTCATTTCACACTACAATCGCGGATACGACATTTAGAATATATCAAAAATTTAAATTTAACACCTTAAAATCGAAAATCAATATAAATATAAATATAAATTTTCTATATGTATATATAAACGGAGGAATATTATATATATATTTCATGAACAGTACATTAGTACGGACACCGCAGTATCCGTGTTATAATCCGGATTACACTCCGGTGAGGTACAAGCCAACGCTAAGGAAGGGGGTATGTTTTGAAAACATTGGATTGAAAAACTCTTGGCGGGCTTTTGTCTGGGTTCGGCCAAATCTAGGACAGAAGTGTTTACGATGAGACCCCATGATTTTCTGAAAGAATGATTGATGTGGATGCGTGTTTTGCGAATTGTTTGATTTATTGAAAATGTTTTTATATATATAAAATGTTGTTTATGAGATATGCTTTGACTGTCTCACATTCACCCCTCATTTATGGAAACAATTACACTATTGCACTTCACTCACTGAGTATTCCTAAAACTCACCTCTCTTACTATATTTTTCAGAGGATAGTTAGCTGGGAGATTGGACGTTGGAGCTTGTGAAGAATATTTTGCTGATTTGCATAGGTAATTAGCAATGTAGGGTTTATGGGAGTTGTAGTTCGTAAGACCATGGAAAAGAAGTTCTATACATTTTATACTCTACAGATTTTACTGATACTAGTTGAGTTCTTTGGCAAGTATTGGTAAAATCTGACGATTATGATTTGGGACTTCATTATTTTGATTAAACTGTTTTTTAAAAATGTTTTATCTTGTACTGGGACATTTGGATTGAAATATTGAATTTAGATATTTACTTTCGAAATTATGAAGTTCTGTACATTTCACACTGTTTGGACTTTACTGATGCTGGCTTGTTTTCTTCAGGAAAGTATTAGTAAAATCCTACGACTATGATTTGGGACTTCTTTTATTTTGAATGCTTTATTTGTATTGAGAATTCTGGTTGGCTAGGATGGCCACACTGCATGCATGCATGTACAGGAACCCCTCCCCCGGTTGTGTGCCGACACATGCATGTATGTACAGGGATGGACCGGATGGGTCCTTTGTATGTATATTGTTTCATGATTTTTCTTATTTTTGATGGATTTGTGTACTGGAGGATTTAATGTTCAGTAATGTAGCCTTGCGGAGTCCTGGTATATGGGGAGGTTCTGTCCGTGTACCGAGACAATGCGGTGGTTGTTGCGTGCTGATCCAAGAATCGGGGCATGACAACTTTATTGGTATCAGAGTTTAGGTTCACGATTTTAAAAGTTTGATGGTTTTGAACTGTTTTCAAATGTCTCCAAATGTCCTTGAAAGTTTTTCGATTTTGAAAGGTTTGCTGTTTTGAAAATTGGGATTTTTAATGATTTATCTGTCAAGAGATGTATAAGAAATTTCCATGGACTTTTAGGGACTATGATCGATTTTTATTTTTAGGGGGTTAAGCACTTAGGTTAGTACATATTTTAAATTATTAAGCTTAGACCCTCCCTGTAGAGCTTTACTCCCCATTCGAAGAGTAAAGAATCCGAATAGGATATTTTCTACTCCACCTCCACAACTCGAGTGATGTATCACTTTATATATAGTTTCTCAGTTGTGATTGAAGACCTACCTTGACTTGTTTGGCTGAATGGTGAGTACCCTTGTAGTAATTCCTTTGAATTAATATCTTGACGCTAGAAGTTTGATATATTTATTTAATAGGCATGACAATATGGAATTACTTATGATTAAGATATATGATAAAATACTTTTGAGAGATTGTATTTAAGCGTAGATATTGGGGCTTGATAAATGCTTTCATGGTTTATTTTATTAGGTATGATGAGTATTTTGTTTGGATTAATGCACGGGTGTTGATTTTCATGGGGTCCAAGAACTAACGTTTGAAGAACTATGCATGTTATATGGTATAATGGATATTGAGTGTCTATGTCATCATGATACATTTGATAAGGAGGATTGACCATCGACTGGCTTTACTTCCACGAGATTGTGATGAAATGTCCTCGGGTATTGTCTTAGTGATTCCTTTTCTAGGTTGTTGCAAGCAAATTTATTTACACAAGACCTAACATGTTTAGAAAAATTCCATAGTTTTCTAATGGTGTTGACCTAGAGATTTTAAGGAGAGAGAACCAACTAATTTTGATGTATATGTGAATGAGACTTTAAATGGTAGAAAGGTTCTTTTCTTGAGTCCGAATGGGCTTTATTAGATGTTCGGTTTAGGTGATTGAGATGAATAGTTTTGATCTCTTCTTCTTGAAAACCCAAAGTTAGTCATATTAAGACAAGTGCTAGGAAAAAAAATTTAAATTTATATAGAGTACTTGCTGTATACTTTGGCCTCCATTCTTGGTAATCTGGTTTTAGAAACTTTTCTCATATTTCTCTTTATTGGCAGGTGAGGAAGCACTTTTGCACAATCTCTTAGGTGTCAGATTGGACATTCTATAAAATATTCTTGATACCAAATAAGATGTAGTGACATGTATATAATTGTCCTGTTATACTTCATCAATAGAAAATATATTATTTTATTGAGTTGAAGCACTTTAAATTGAACTTTTCTTGCTTTGGAACTTTGGAAAGAGAAACTTAAGAATAACTATATAGAATGAAATGCACATATTGAATGATCATCAACTTGATATTGTGTTAGGAAGTCCAACTATGGGAGCTTCTTTTCAATACCCCTTATTTTATTAGAAGTTTTGTGTTAGTCACCCTTATCACCGTGAAACCCCAGCCTTTGTTGCCTACTGTATTTCAAATTAAGCATAATGGTCTTATGAAGTTAAATCATCTAGTGTTTTTTTTTTTTTATATATTTCTGATCTGGAGTATTAGGGGAAGCATTTGGTTAATACTTGCAATATTAGTAAATCTTGGAGCACCAGTATGATGTGACTAAAAGTTGAAAATTCACTCAAGGAGAGAATGGTAACATTGCACGTTGTACGTCTGAACTGAAATGAATGTTTCATAAAGAGTTGTATGGCCAGATCTACTATTTATGGTGGAGAATGTGGGGCAATTCAGTACACTGAAATTAGTGAACATCTTATGGTTGATGAGTGGTCGTAGAATTTGGAAAACATGCATTTGAGGCAAAAGTTTATACAGTATTATAAGAATTAGAGGTAATTGTTTCATCATGTTTACTTGTGCAACAGTTAGATCAGTGTCAATTTTGGAGGTGTATAACTGGAAGAAGATCTAAAATAAAACCAACAGAAAAAGGGATTGTGTGGTTCGTGTCAAAAGAGATAGGTAGTCTATAACCACAAAAGAACACGGTCTTGTCCAAGTTGAATGTTTCAATTATAGTTGTTTTTTTTTTTGTATCAGAATTTAAGGTCTTGCTGAGCTTTTTATGTGGAATTCCTGTTGAATAGCGAATCATATGAGACATCTACTATTAATTATTTGGTAGTTCAACATCCACTGCATTTCTTGAGTAGTATAGTACCCAGTGGAGTATATATATTTTTGTTGAATGATTTAATTTATAGTCCAGCCGAGATGTGAGTTAGAACTAATAAATAGTCTCAGTAAGAGAAATGGCTTCCAAAGTTTGGAATAAGAATCTTTTTGGAGATACTGGAGAGAAGGAAAGTGCTACTCTTCGAGATATCGATGAGATTGATCTGCTTGAGGTTGATACAAGGTTTGTCGGAGGATCTTTTCGCTTGGTAGAATCTTGGGAATTATCTTGAAGAACTTCATTTGAAGGAGGAAATAAGTTGACGGAAGAAGTGGATTGGAGATAAGGGTTTTATGTACTGACATTAATATAAACATTTTTGATATTTTGAATTGACAAGTAGATAGAGAGTAAATGTAGAGAGAAGTGGAGGTAAGATAGGAATGAATATATTTAACCTATGGAGATATGTATTGAGAGGTCACGACCAAGTATTATAAGTATTCTATCCAGGTTCTTTAGTAAACCAATGATTACGGGAGCACTCAGCCTCATTTTGTTGTGGCTGAGTTGGCATCTTGTAGAAGCTAATGACCTGTAGGTATATTTATAATAATTAGCTTTGAGGTGAATGAGAATCAAAGTGCCTTATTGTTTCAGTTGAAATGTGTTGGAGATCTCGATTCATATTAAATCAACTGAGAAGTATAGATATAAATACCTTCTTGTCATTAATTTCCAATATGGAAAAAAAAGGGGGCATTGATGCCTGTACATTTATCGATACGGAGTTTATGGGCTTGATAGGGAATTTGGACAAAAGATTACTTGTGTTCTATTATTTTTCTGCCATTAAAAATGAAAAACCTAATATTTAGTTTATTGGTTTCTTCTGCTTTGAGGTTGGTATTCCCATTATTCATTTATGTTCATTATTTTTGTGGATCATTGAATAAGATAATATAGCGAAGGTTTAAGTCTATGTCTTTTTGGCCCTAGAGTTGGAAATGATGTCCTTCGTGACAATAGAATTAGGAATAATGAAGTATACATTTCTTATCTCTAAATTTGGGTAATTTGGGGGTAATAATGCAAACACTATGTGATATGTGGTTATATGTGCTTGATTTAATTTGGATAGAATATTAGTGATATTGCATGATACTAAAGTTGATTGAGAATGATCATGATAGAAGTATCTTGATTGGAAGATTATCCAACTAAGGATTTGAGATTTAAAACTTGGAAGGGTTCTAATATTGTTAGTGGATTAAGTTTTCTCATTAGTCTAAGCCATATTGAGGTTAATCTACACTTCATCATGTACAAGTTTGATGATATATGGGTTTGTATACCTTTTATACTAAGTCTTAAGATTATGTGGCGGCTATATGCACCATCTTGAAAGTTTATTATCTCTAAGAATATATGTATTTTGGTTGCACCTATTGTTCATATAATTAATCTTGGCAGTAGGGATAAATGTGATTATTGATATGGACATGGCATGGTAGTGGTCATTTCTTATTTAGGTCTTTTTTGAAATATAATTTATGGAATATTCATAGTTTTGGAGTCTTGATAGCTTGGTTATTGATTCTGAAGTTAAAGCATGTTGGTCCTAACATATCATAAGAAGTATTTGCCGGATCCTTTTCATGTAATTGAAACTCCTTTGATATAGTTGAACCCTAACCCAGATCTGAGTTTCAAAGTGCAGCCTGTGCAAATACTAGATTGACAGCTCAAACAGTTGAGAAATAAATAGATTACTATGGTTAAAGTGTTGTGGAGAAATAATCAAGTAGAAGAGGAGACTTGGGAGACTAAAGATTCAATGCGGAGGCAACACCTTTAGCTCTTTGATGCATAATTATATTTTGAAATTTCGAGGACGAAATTTGTGTTTAGGGGGTTAAGTATTGTAAAATCAAAAATTCGGTATTAAAAATTTTGTTAATATTTTTATAATATAATAGAAAATTTTAATTTTATTGATTTTTGATTTTGGAATATTAAATTAAAATTTTTAATATATTTAAAATGTCGTGTCCACAATTCGTAGTAAATCTCATTTTTATGAAATTTAAAATCTAGTGAAAAGTGAGTAAAATATATATTTGAATATTTACTTATTTATTGATTTATATATATATATGTATATAAACATATTTTAAAAAAAAACATAGGAAGGAAGCACAGTGTTTTGGCCAAAATGCTACGCTCCCCTTCCCCCAATTCAATTAGGGTTTGAAACCTTAATTCCATTTCTCTCTCCCTTCCTCCTCTCTCTCTCTCTCCCGATTGAACTCTCTCTCTCCACCTCCCTCCTCTGCCACCACACTCTCTCCCTCTCACTCACCGGCGGACTCTGCCGCCACTCATCTATCTCTCTCTCTTTGTTTTCTCTCTCCCTCTCACTCGTCACTCTCACTCTCTGACTCTCTCTCGATTCTCTCTTTGCCGCTCACGACCTTTCTCCTTCTATCATCTGTCTCTATCTCTCACGGCGACGCCTTCCTCCACCACCCCACGCGGCCATCTCTCTCTCTCTTTCCTTTTCTCTCTCTCCTGCGTGCGACAGGGCTTTCTCTTTCTCTCTCTCGCTCGCGGTAGTTCTCCCTCTCCCTCCTTTGTTCGTTCGCACAGTGCACGTTGTAAGCACTTCTCTTCCTGCACCCCCTGCTGCGACATCTATTAGCTGACCTTCAAAGACCCAGCCCGCGAACCTGCACTCCTTTCTCTGTGCAGGTAAGGGTGAAATTATGGTCAATAACTTTAGGGTTTCGTTCTTTCATTGTGATTGAGTCTAATTACTAAAATTTGCTTCGGCTTAGAAGCATTACAGGATTCCGGACTGAACTGAGGATACACGGAAGTTAAGTCTGTGAGCTGCGAAAACCGTAGGTGATGGAATTCCTAATCCCTTCAATAATTGAATGAATTTAGGCTAAATTTAGGATGAGAGTCTTAAATATATATCCTGAAAATGTGTAAAATTTGAATAAGATGCATTTCTGAAATTCTGTATGTGATTATTAGAGTTAAGTCTGAAATTCTATAGGAATTTAGGTTGTCTAGTATGAGAAAATATGTTAGAAGATAATAGGATCTTGTTGGGTTAATTAGAATAGTTTTCCTTAGAGTTTAATTTAAAATATGTATGAAAAATATTATGGTTATGTAAATTCAGAAGAAAATTGGGAAAATTGTTAGTAATTAGAGAAAATTTGGGAATATTAGGAATTAAAGTCATTGGTGAGGCAAATAATCTTAGGATGATAAAATGAGAGTTTAGAATTTGTGGATGTGCAAATTAAGGGTATATTAAATTAGGAAAAATTTGAAAACCCTTTTATGGGATCTTATTTGATGATAAATTTTGATTATTGGTATAGGATAACCCAATTGAAGGTTGAGAAGGGTTTCCTTGGATTAAATTTGCAGAGCTGGGAGTAGATACCCTCCCAAGAGGTGAGTGGATGGTTTCTTGTGTTCCTAAATGAATAACTTGATTTAAAATTGTTTTATAAATGATTTTGAAAGATTTTTATATGTTTTATATAAATTGTTTTATGATTGTGGAATGTCTGAACTAAATTGTGAAGTATAAATGCATCCATTGTGTTTATAAATGTATGTGTGCCATATGTTATTTGATATTGCTTTATGAATTGCTATGGTATGAAATTGATGATTATTTGTTGGAAATTATGGCACATGATTTGAGAAATGACATATTTGAGAAATGAATGGTACTGGTAGTTAATGGCTATAGTCATTCCCTCCACGGAGCGACCTGACGGGGTGACATGAGTGGGGTTTTATTACGAGGGAGGTAGACGCGGCCCCTTCTCTACCGAATTCGGGTATCTGGATTGCACCCCGGTGAGGTACGAGCCAACGCTAAGGAATGGGGTATGTTTTGAAAAAATTGGATTAAAAAACCCTTGGTGAACTTTCGTCTGGGTTCGGCCAAACCTAGGACGGAAGTGTTTTTGATGAGACCCCATGATTTCTGAAAGAATGATTGATGTGGATGTGTGTTTTGCGAATTGTTTGATTTATTGAAAATGTTTTTATATATATGAAGTGTTGTTTATGAGATATGTTTTAATTGTCCTACATTCACCCCTCATTTATGGACACAATTACACCATTACACTCCACTTACTGAGTATTCCCAATACTGACCCCTCTTTTCACATTTTTCAGAGGATTGTTAGCTGGGAGTTGGACGTTGGAGCTTGTGAAGAATATTTTACTGATTTGCATAAGTAATTAGCAATGTAGGGTTTATGGGAGTTGTAGTTCATAGGACCATGGAAAGGAAGTTCTGTGTATCTCATACCGTACAGATTTTACTGATACTGGTTGAGTTCTTTGGCAAGTATTGGTAAAATTCGACAATTATAATTTGGGACTGCATTATTTTGATTGAACTGTTTTTGAAAAATATTTTATCTTGTACTGGGACATTTGGATTGAAATGTTGAATTTCGATATTTACTTTCGGAATTATGAAGTTCTGTACATCTCATATTGTTTGGAATTTACTGATACTTAGTTGTTTTCTTCAAGCAAGTATTAGTAAAATCCTGCGACTATAATTTGGGACTTCTTTTATTTTGAATGCTTTATTTGTACTGAGAATTCTGGTTGGCTGGGATGGCCACACTGCATGCATGCATGTATAGGAACCCCTCCCCCAGTTGTGTGCTGACGCATGCGTGTATGGATAGGGATGGACTGGATGGGTCCTTTGCATGTGTATTGTTTCATGATTTTTCTTATCTTTGATGGATTTGTGTACTGAATGATTTAATATTTAGTAATGTTGCCTTGCGAAATCCTGGTATATGGGGAGGTTCTGCACGTGTACCGAGACAACGCGGCGGTTGTTGCGTGCTTGATCCGAGAATCGGGGTGTGACACTTTATCTGTATCTATCTGTCTCTGAATGAGCATTTTGCTCCATGATGGTAAGACAAGAATCCACTGCCCAAAAGCTAGTTTACTATATTAGTAGTGTAACGCCGACTCTGCGCTGCCGTACTTTTGTACTCCCGTTCCTAAATTAAATAAAATATTCTTCAGTTTATATATATAGAGAGAAATTTTAATTTTATTGATTTTCGATTTTGGGGTTTTTAATTCAAATTTTTAGTATATTCAAAAGTGTCCGTATTTTCGATTCGAAATATAAATCAAGTATAAAAATAAATTTCATTTATTAAATTTTTTTATTCCCTCTTTTATTTATTTATAAATCTATTCTTATAAAAATAAATATATATATGTTAATAATAATAATAATAAAAATGATAATAATAATAATAATAATAATAATAATAATAATAATAATAATAATAATAATAATAATAAAGGGAGAGTTAGGGTTAGGAAACCCTAACCCTTTCACATTTCATCTCTCTCTCTCCCTCTTCCACTCTCCGTCTGTTATGCCCCGAATCGGGATCGTGAACAGCCGTCCATTCCCTGGATGCCAGTGGTATTTTTACAGAAAATCGAGCAGAACCTCCCCATAAATTGGAGGTTTCCCATGTACAAATAAACATGTTTAATCCTGTAAAATTTAAAATCATCCTGTAATTAAAATAAAATGGTCATCCCGGCCTCACAACAACCCACTAACCACAGCAGACATCCAGGACAACGCCAGGCTAAATAAACTATCAGCAATTCTAACCAAAAACCTCTACTGTCATGCCCAACTAGAGTATGAGCAGCCACCACACCAAGCGGGCCTAAGTTTTTATACAATTTACAATAATTTTCCCAAGTATTATTCAAATACGTACAATTACCTCAATGCAAATGAAATGTGAGAGTTTCGCAAATAAATATACATAAATTATACAGTCATCCCCAAATTAAGTACACGGTTAACTACAAATCTCAATATCCAGACCGCGCAGGATCGAAAATAAATTACGGAATTCATCTTTTAAATTAAACTTTGATCTCACCGTCGTGAATCACCCAAATCTACCAAAATCTCCAAAATCTGAAGCGTCGCTCCGGCACAACAATAATCCTGTCTGAGGAGGGAAAGAGGAGGGGTGAGTACTCAGGGAAGAATACTCAGTGAGTGAGTGGGTCAATATAATCGTCTAATATGGGGTGTGAAACTGGAGTGTCAAAGCGTAAGTATACAAATCATAATGCTTTTCATTTCAACAATATATCATTAACACACATTATTAAGTCAAATATGCATCCAAAGTACTGAAATTAAAATCATAGAGCTGCCAGCCGAAAGTGTCTTGGCAGAGGTCTACCTCGACCTATGACAGACGCACCGGGGGTGTTATATGCAAATTTATTTAAAGTGCTCTCTACCCCGGCGTTGGCGATGGACCTCGTCCAGGTGCTAGACTTGGAGAGAGTATCCAAATCCTCCCCCTTTCGGGTTCAACCTGGCTAGTACCGTGTCGTTAATATAATCAAGACAACTCGTGGGATACCCCAGGTCTAGGCATATCCGGACACCACCCAAGTGCCTCTCACGGTGTCCTTCGTAGCTACGGAACAATACATACCAAAGCCCTCAAGGCCAAAATCAATATCGTGTCAAGAATGTGCCGTAAATCAGGTTCGCAAACCAAATGCAACATATAGCATAAAATGATACATTATACATTTCAACCACATGAATGCATAATTTCATAATTCAACCCAATTTTTGAACACTCCATCGGTTCACAAAAAGTCAGTTCCAAAACCAGTCAAAACATTTCAAGCACACGATAAATCTTGCTCATTTATCAAAATGTTGTAAAACAGGGTTTACATATTAAACAAAAACATTGAAATAAATCTCACTCACTGTATACGGGAGGGTATGTGACTCCCTAAAATGCTCCACGACAAGCAGAAAGAGTTCTCCTCGTTTGATCAATCAATGTATCAATACAATGACAAGAATGTAATATATATATATATGTAAGTATCATGCCTTTGACAAGTTCAATATTACATTTTATTTTTTAACAAATTCTTCACTTAGGATTAAAGTCTAGGGTATCTCAACTAGGCTCCCAATGGCTTATATACACCATCCCCATTTTAAATCACCAAAACTACTTCAATCACTTCAAAATTTCCAAAGGTACACATGTCCTTACACATTCCTTTCCATATCATATTTTTCATAACACTTTGGTACATCAAAATATATCTTAAAATTCACATTGTCACTCATTTCCAAATCTCATTAATACTCTCGGTCAATGCATATACGCATACCCTCATTCATAATTCTTTATTAAATTTTCTCCTTCAACATACAAATATAATACACATACCTTGATCATACATATATATACATATATTCCTCACACCTTGACCTCAAATATATATCCATGTACATTCATAGCATCAAAAAAATTCTACACACTTTCTACCATTCTCCTTGGCCTTTAAGGTGATTTTAGCACACAATAACATTTCATTATACTCAATCAACAACACCACACCTTTCAGCCCATATACACATGCATATACTCACCATTCAATCAAATGAAATCTTACTCGATCCTCAATTAATCTTTCCTTATACACAATCGCAATTACGTCATCAATTTCTAAATATTTTTAGGGTTTATCCATTTTCCCTAACTTTGTATAAATCTTAATTCCTCAATTTATAAATATACTCCAATGTCATCTATTTCATTCCATTTATAAGTAAATAACCCAATCAAAATCAAGCTAAATTCAAACCTAAAATCGTTCAAAATCGAAAATAAGTCTAAAATACATAAATTTCCTATAAGTTAGAAAAATCTTTGAAAAATCATACACTTTTCAATTCTTATCCGATTTCTTCAAACCATATCTCATTTTAAAGGTATTGAAGTCTATTTTCATAATATAGAAGTTGTATTTTGATTTCTTATATGCAGGACAATTTATAATAAAATGACTGTATCAATCCTTAAACTCAAATTCCAAATTCCGACTGTTTTTTTTTTGCATATTTCAATATTTAACTCTGAGAAAAACTATTTTAAATCAACTTAACAGGAATCCTTCATCCTCTAACATGTTCCTTTCATATCAGACACCAGACTTAACCTTAATATTCAAGTATAGAATTTCAGAATGCATTCTATTCCAATCGAATATACATTCTAAACCTATATAAGACTTTTCACCCTAAATTCACTCTAATTTCATTCAATTAATTAAAAGATCAAAAATCTCCTTACCAAGGGTTTCTCGATTTTTAGATCTAGCCTCCGTTTGCCATTCAGTTTAGTCTAAAATCTGTAACATTTCAAATTTGAATTACAAATTTAAAAATCTAGCTAAATCACTAAAATGATATTGAAACCCTAAGATCCTTACCTTCGCAGAGAAAGGATTGCAAGTCGGCCTAGGGTTTCGAAGCCTGTTACTGCTATCGATTTGGGGCTCTGCAAGAGTTGCAAAGCGCTCTCAACAGAGGAAGAGCGAAGCGCGCGAGCAGGGAAGAGGCGCTACAGCCGCGCGCGCTGGAGCTATCGCGTGTAGCAGTCGGGCGTGCAGGGGCTGTCGCGCACTGCAGTGGCGCGCACGGGAAGGAAATGTCCGCAGTTGCGCACGCAGGGGAGAGAGAGAGAGGGAGAAAGAGATAGAATGAGAGAGAGAACAGTGAGAGACAGAGAGAGATTGACGAAGAGAGAAAAGCGAGAGTGAGAGAGATAGCGAAATGGAGAGGGAAAGTAAGAGACAGACGGCGAGCGGCCGTGTGTGGTGGTGACGAGAGGCGGAGTACGGCGGAGCAAGTGGGTGTGCGTGGTGGAGGAGAAGAATTGCGAGAGAGATCGAGAGAGAGGGAGCAGAGTCGCGAGGGATAGAGAGAGAAAGGGAGCAGAGAGAGAGAACCGAGAGGAAGGTAGAGGAAGAGTGGGTGATCGGAGATGGTGGTGGTGGTGTTGACGGTGGAGCTCAGCGGCGGAAGAGAGCGGAGGAGAAAGTGAGAGAGCGACGAGGAGAGAGAGCTGCGGGAGAGAGGCGAAAGAGGAGAGAGAGAGAAAAATAATTAGGGCTTTTAGCCCTAATTGAATTAGGGAAAGGGGAGTGCTTCGTTTTGGCCAAAATGCAGCACTTCCATCTCTTTGTTTTTTTTTTTTTTTTTTTAAAAAAACATATATAAATATGTAAATTATATATATAATTTATATAAATTTCACACCCACATTTCACCAAAATGGGGTTCACTACGAATTACGGACACGGCTTTTAAAATATACCAAAAATTTAAATTCGATGCCCCAAAATCAAAAATCAATATAATTAAATATTATATATATATATATAAACTGAGGAATATATTATATATATATTTCAAAAATAGAAATATAATAGTACGGATACCGCAGTGTCGGTGTTACATTTTCTAACCCCTTAAAAATAAGTTTCGTCCTCGAAACTAAAAAAAAGCTAAACTATAAACAAATAGGGTTATTGTCTCCTTATAGCCTCCTCGGGCTCCCAGGTTTCCTCCTCGACTTGGTCACTCGACTTTAATCAACCCAATGGCTCCATTCCGGTAGAAATTGGAGAAATAAAAAGCCTAATTACTTGGATCTCTCTTATAACAACTTGATGGCCTCAATTCCCTTGGTTCATTTACCCTAACTGATTGAGCTATCATTAAATTTAAGGGTCTATGCTTACTAAATAACAAAATCAAGGCTTTATTCCTCCATGTTTGAGTATTTTAAGAACAATTTACTAAAAATAAAAAAAGTCACAAATAGTGGTAAAATTCTGGATCCACCATTTTCAATTTCTTTTTAAAAAACCAGCTGCTCATTATTATATGAAAGGAGTTCCCAACATAAACGGCAATAAGTCTTCCCTATGATCACAAACAAACCTTTCATTAGACAAAGTCACATCACCAAAATGATTAGATCAACAAAACATGGCCTAGATAAATATAAATCTTCTCTAGGCATTATCGTACAAAATCTCTCTACTATTAATCATTCTATCTAAAGTAACATTAACTCATCAAACAAAATAAAAGACCTATTGAAGTGAATCATTTTCATCACAGGTACCTACCTTTGTAAGTCTCATTTAATAATACTATCGTGTTTTACTAGTTATGCATATCTGTGCCTTTTAGAATCTGACTTTAGCCGTTGCTAGAAATCAAAGTTCATATTTCGAATCTAAGATTCTTCTAAAGAATATTAGGAAAGGCTGGAGTGAGCATAGAAATTTCTTAGTGAATAGATCACAATGGCATATTATGCATGAATGATGGATGAAGGTAGTTGTGCCAAACACATATAGAAATTCACTTCCGTATAATGCCAAAATCATTTGTAAAAAAAAAACATAAATTCACATCAAATTTTTCATGACTCATATTTTCTAATTTAATAAACACTTTATATTTTCTTTTCAATAATTTTGGGGTTTGCCAAAACCATCCTCCTACTCATGGTAGTCGGTAGGATCCGCCAAGGAATTTTTTTTCACAATGTTTAATAAAATACCCCATTTCCTTGGCATTGGCCCGGAGTTCCGTGGGGTGCCATCACGTTATCACAGGATCCACTTGTAGAGGCTTCCCATCTCGCCTACCACCAAGCAAAATTTCTCTATCTCAACCTTAGCCACGCTACCTCCATGGCCTCGATCCGTGGCAAGACTTAGTCTTTTTCCAACACCATGTTACCACAATCAATACCAAAATCAATTCATGCTCAATGTATAAAATAGAGCAATATTTCGGAATTCATATGTGTACACAAACGTAACATGGTGCAAACAAATCAATATTCAATTCACGAGTCATGGATTTATCACAAAAATTCATTTGAGACACCACAATCATAAAATATTTTAAATCTCTTTCAAAATTTATTTCAAAATTTATTTCACAAATCAATTTGAATTCATTTGCCTATTCACATGCAACATAGTTGTAACACCGACACTACGGTGTCCGTATATTATTTCCGTTTTCGAATTTAATAAAATGATTCTCAATTTATATATATACGGAAAAATATTTAATTTTTATTGATTTTCGATTTTTGGGTATTAAATCAAAATTTTTTGGTATATTTTAAATCACCGTGTTCGCGAATAGTAATAAATCTCGTTTTATGAAAAATTTAAAAATTTAGGAAGAAGGGGTGGTGAATTTGTATATATATATATAATTGTTTATTTATTTAAATATATATATTAAAAAAAATCGAAATTAGGGCTTAAAGCCCTAATTTCTCTCTTTCTTCCCCTTTCCCCTTTCACTCTCTCTCTGCCTCTTCATCTTCCCGCGGCCTCCTCTCTCCGCCTACTCCGCCGCCCCAGCCGGCTCCGCCATCGACCGCCCACGGTCGCTGACCCACCATCTCTCTTTATCTCCCGCTGTGTCTCCCTTTCGCTCGATCTCTCTCACCCGCGACTCTCTTTTTCCCCCTCTCGCGGTTCTCCGCCGCGACTCGGCTCCTTCCACCACCGCGACCGCCGCGAACCGCCACGGGTCGCCACCTCTCTATCTCTCTCCTTTTCTCTCTCGGCTTCTCTCTTGGTTGCTCTCTCTCACTCTCTCTATTTCGCGTGATCTCTCTCTGTCGTGCTATCTCTCTCCCTCCCGTGAGTTTTCTCTCTCTATTTCGCTTACTGTCTCTCAGTCTCCCTCAGTCTCTCGCTCTGCTTCTCCCTGCTCGCGCAACAGCACGCGACTGCTCACGCGCAAACAGCCTCTACGCGCGCGTGACCCCGCGCACAACTGCCCTGCACGCCCGACTGCAGTGCGCGACAGCCCCTGCCTCAAACTTGCTCGCTCACTCGAGCAGTCTGCACTCCTTCGAGAGCCCACTACGACCCTTTCACTGCATAGGTAAAGGCCAATTTCTAATTTTATTCCTAGAGTTAATACTCTTAAGTGGTTTAGTCTAACTGCTAGAATCTGTTTTGAATTGGGAATACTACAGGTTTTGGATTGAACGAAGTGCATTCGGAAGTTAGGTCTGCGATTCGAGAAAACCCTAGGTGAGGGATTTCTAACCTACTCGATTTATTTGGATGAATTTAGGGTAAATTATAGCAAGAGTGTATTGCATATGTGAAGATGAATGTTAGAGTAGATTTGAAATGCATTGTTTGACATTATATATTATTATTTAGGTTAAGTATAGAATTTTATATGAAATTGAATGAAATTGAGCTGTTTCGGATGATAGAATTGAGTTAAATTGATTTAAATGACTTTTCTTAGAGTTTAATTTGACGAATGCATGAAAACAGTTGAAATTTGGGACTTGAGCTTAAGGATCGATGTAGTCTTTTCCATTATAAGTTGCCCTGCATATAGGAAATCAAAATACAATTTTCGTATTATGAAAATAGGCTTCAATACCTTTAAAATGACATATGGTTTGAAGAAATCGGATGAAAATTGAAAAGTGTATGATTTTTCAAAGATTTTTTCCATCTTGTAAGAAGTTTATTTATTTTAGGCTTGTTTTCGATTTTGAATGGTTTTAGGTTTGAATTAAGATTGATTTTGATTTTATTATTTATTTATAAATGGGATGAAATTGATGACATTAGAGTATATTCAAAAATTGGAGAATTAAGGTTTGTACAAACTTAGGGAAAATGATAAACCCTAAGATTAATTGGAAATTTGATGATTATTGTGATAATTTGATTAGGTTGATCTATTTGGAGACTCGAGGAGTCGAGTTTGATTTGATTGTGGAAATAGGGAGTGATCACCCTTCTTAGAAAGTGAGTGAGACCCTAATCTCTTGCATGAAATAGTGAAACCTGATTTTACCTTGTTTTTAAACAAAACATGCTTTGATATGCATTGATTCGACGTGTGATATTAAATCTCAAATCTGTTTTGTGATTATTGGAGTGTCGTAAACTTATGTTTTCTATGACTATGCATCCATGTTTGAATGAAATGAAATTGTGCCATGATTTGAGAACTTGAATGTTTTCTATTCTACCATTGCATCGGTTGTTGATTTGAAATGATTTTGATGAAATTGTATTGGCACATGGATTTGAAATGTTTTGAGATCTGTGAGGGCACTGGGATGCCCACTTGTGATGATACGATTCTTATCTGTGGGACATTATGCCCTTGTGATACTGTGATGATGACATTGATGATTCCGTAGCTACGAAGGGATTTGTAGAGGCACGGGTTGCCCGGATACGCTTCTGCAGGAGGTATCCACAAATGTCCAGTTATATTTATTCATAGGCACGGTCGGTTGAACCCACATAGGGGGAGGACGTGTGTGACGCCACCGTCTAGCACCGGACGGGGTCCTATTTGATGAGTCTGGGTAAGCAATGAGCTAAGCCCACGGCCAACATCGGGGTAGAGAGTTACTTTTGAAACACTTTGCATAATAACACCCCCGATGTGCCTGTCCTTGGTCATGGTTGACCTTTGCCAGGATCTTTTCGGCCAGCTCTATGATCTACTCGATTTTTAAATGGATGCATATATGTATGATATCGTGTGATTGAATAAATGAGTCATTTTATTGAACATATCATGATTTATTGCGAAACTTGAGTTATTGTTTATGAATGATACTATTTGACACTCCAACATTCACCTACACTATTAGTACTTGAGATTAATCCCCTCACTCACTGAGTATCCTCCCATAGATACTCACCCCTCTTCTTTCCTCCCCCAGACAGGATTTTTGTGCTGGAGCGACATTTTAGAGTATAGAGTTTGGGTGTACTTGGTGTTCAGGAAGGTGAGATCTTAAGTTTAAATTGAAAGATGAATTATGTATTTTATTTCGACCTTGTGAGGTCTTGTTGTGATCCGTAGTTGGCCGTGTACTTATTTTGGGATGACTGTAAAATTTATGTATATTTATTTACAAAACTCTCATATTTCATTTGTATTGAGACGATTGTACGTATTTGAATGTTATTTGGGAAATTTGTTATATATTTGTATAAATTTAGGTCCGCTCGGTGTAGCGGCTGCTCATGCTCTAGTTGGGCATGACAGTAGAGGTCTGTAGCTAGGTTTGTTGATAGATTTTTATAGCCTTGCATTGTTCTGGATGTCGGCTATGGGTGTTGTTGGTTTTGGAGAGGCCGGGATGACCATTTGTTTTATTTTCAGGATGATTTTGAATTATACAGGTTTAAACAGGTTAAATTGTACATGAGAGACCTCCGATTTATGGGGAGGTTCTGCCCGAATTTCTGTAGAAATACAGCTGACATCCAGGGCAACGGGCGGCTGTTCACGATTCCCGGTTCGGGGCGTGACAATAGCCGTCCATTCACATCTCCTATAAGGGAGTTAACCAAATTATCAACGAGTTAACCCAAATATCTCTAAATTTGGAAACAACTCAACTCAAAACCACAATGAGTTGACCACCAATGAGTAATACTATATGTCCAGGGAAAAAGAATGAAATGACAAATTCCACCAATTTCAGTCAAGGTATACAATCATTAGTAACACCATGAATACCTCAAGACACCAAAATCATCTCTCCTTAAATTCATTATCATGCAATCACGATCGCTTAATATTTGAATTTAAATTTTAAGAAAATACTAAATGATAACAATTTCCAATTTCTGTTTTCTCCTATCCCTTTCCAATGTCAGATCGAGATCAACCTCCACCAATCATCTATGAAAACAATATACATAGAAACAAGCAAAATCAATATAATTTTATATCTAATCATCAAAATGTCTTACCCTATAATAGGGTGTTAACAAAACTAGAAAGATTTTTCAGTGGAGTTCTCAAGATCACTCATTGAAGTTCCTAGACAAACATTCCTTTGAAACCAACATTTTTACCATAGTGAAAATTTATTTATCTATCTAAAAGTATCAATGGTTGGAACAAAGGAGGTAATAATAAAGGGTGAAAAATGAGGAAATTCCTTACTCAAAGGCAAAAGCACGATGAAGACATCTGCTCAACATGAAATAAAAGAACCAAATGAGTCATTAATTTCCTAATCTTCTCACGATTTCACTGCCATCAATGTTTTAGAATTAAATTAATATTTACTCACCCATAATATTTCCACCCTGTTAAAATATATCCACATTAATCATCTTAACTTAGCCATATGCAACCATAGTAGGGCATCTGCATAACTCTCCATCTATTTTTGAATCTATTATTCAATACCTCCTTTTCATATTCCTATATGACTGCTAACAAGAACTAAATTTTAGATCTTTATATGCCACAATGGCTCTTCTTTACCCTAATAGTTCCACAAGTTTCTTTATCCAACTTTCATAGGTCCTTTGAATTTATGATGCACTTGAAATCCTTTGTCTCACCTACCAGGGACCCATATAAAGTTTTTATCAACTCTTACTTCTAGATACTATACATAGGAATGATAGAACAAAATCTTCTTATGAGCCAGTATCTCAGGATATTTATCTTTTGTCACAAGGAGTCAATGATCACGTGTTCTACACCTGATTTTGACTTACGTCATAAGACAAATGACTTGTAGCATTTCACACTACCAAATATCAAATCACCAAGAAGCATGCTCAAATGGCATAATAAGAGATGTACATATGCTCTAATATCTGTTACAAGTTAAATATTCATGATTATATCTTCATGTAAATGCTATTTATTAATTTTGTCCGCTTCCTCATTAGCAAGAGATGAATACAGAAACTTATACTAGAATGCTGACATAAAGAAGTCAAACGCCCATATTAGACGGGAATTACTTTAGACCAAGTGGGCAGATATTTGCATTGGTTTGTTACAAACATATTATATCATCATGAGTCAATATAGGTACAATCATGTACTCTAGATATCGTTTTTACTTAAAGATCTCTTAAAATGAAAAGAACCTAACGCCTTATCATTTACATGTACTAAATCCCAATATGAGCTCTACAAATAAAAATTCTCATATGGTACTTGTGTTGATGGATCATAAAACCCTAACATAACAACCATTATATTACACTACATCATTTCCCCTTGAAGTGACTTTTACACTACAACGTAATTAGGCATCAAGATATTAGTTCAAAGGAATTTCTACAAGGGTACTCATTATCTAGTAATCTCTGTATTACCCACAGCCTATACTCCTCACTCAACCCTAGATCTGTCAAGATCTGACGGATCCGATTGACCCAATGCTTAGCCGCAGTGGCATTACCAAGTCCAGAGAAGTCTGTATAACCTGACTGACGAACTTCTTTGACCAGCTGAGTCAGCTCGTAGATGCGCCTAAGTGTAGAGGAGGTAGTATTATTCAAACTAGACACTATAAAAGGAACGGCTCCCGGTGGATGATGATGGTGATGGAACCGTGGCTGTAATAGCTGGCTGAGAAAGTGGTAGAAGGGTACACATGACGAGGAACCTTACGTTTTCTCTCTCTAGAAAACTTCAACTCTCTTACTAGATCTAACCTTCTAGAGATTGGATTATGAGTTTTGGAGTCTTTAAAGTGTGGATTTTATGTTATTTTAATTAATCTTTGCTAAAAACAAGAAGAGAGAGAGAGAAATAAAAGAAAAGTTGAAATTTGACATTCGCAAGTTCTAGAGTTCCAACTCCACTTTTTATTTATAACTCATCTTCCCAACTCCACTTTTTTAAAAGAAAAGTGTGCAGCATACCCTTTTTGGTAATTTGAAACTCAACCTAAGGGGTTTAAGTACTTGAAATATTATTTGTTAAAAGAGAGGAGCGTTCGGTGATGAGAGATGCCGAATAGTAATCAAGTCTTCTTGATGTTGCAAGACTTAAATTTGTAAGGAAAATGAAAGGTGCACAAGGGGAATGCATAGACCGATGGGCTCTCAGCATTGACAGATGGACTCTCAGTAATAAGGAAAGGCAAATGGGGAACCTAGAACCGGTGGGAGCAAATTGAATTTTTCAACAACAATTATCGAAAGGAGGAGACAAAGTGCCAATGAGAGATAGTGGTGCTTGGGTTCAATTCCCATTGGTTATCGAATAGGGAAAAGCAAATGTTCCAAACTAATTTAAAAGAAGGTGTCATTCACCAATGGGTTACATTTGCTGCACCGACGGGAGTCTCACATTTAATGGAAATAAATTAGAAGAAATAATAATTATGAAGTATAATATAAATTTGATATAATAAGATTGAAAGGTTTAGGTGGCTTGGTGGCAAGATTTCTTTTTAGAGAGCGGGAGGTTAAAGGATCAATTCTCAAGAAATACAACTCATGACAAGGAATTTGAAGAATTTGTTGAATCCCCATGCTATGAATGCCAGCTGTTCGGTAATGTTCAATACAAATGCTCAATGTTGCCGAATGGATGAAGGGACCGAAAATGCTCAATGTTCGATTGGGTGAACGGACCGAATAGAGCTTCCACGATGAGGATTGTCCTTCAAATTAAGTGGGTGAATACCGAAGAGTGTTGAATTGATAGTACAAATTCAAATACAGAATGGAAGTGGCGAATGGGTGAGCCGATAAGAGGAATGTGTTGTTCGGTCCCCGATGAGAGAAATGTGCTGTTTGGTCAACTAGAAGAGGACTGAAGGGCATATGTACTATTCATGTGGAAGGAAGAACCAATGGGTTCTCACAATACCGACAGACCATCACTTAAACAATATACTAATAAGATTTTCACTTATAAAATAATAGATGGTTACCTCCAAACTACCGATAAGGAAATCAAAATATAAAGAACTGTTCAACCGAACACTAAAACTCTGTTGAATACCGAACCTTTAAAATCCACCAAGTATCGATCACCGAATACTTAAGTAAGCAATGGTTTTGGTGATCTGGACTCTAATGATCGGTAACTTAAAAATTTAAAGTTTGTCCACCAAATATCTTGAGGAGTTCATAAACAACCCAAGGAATAGAAATTCACATTTATATTTAAAATTAACTACTTTTCCAAAATTTTACAAAATGTAGGAATTTTCAAATAATTACATTTAGAGTACATTTTTACAAATCTAGACCTGTCCAGTGTTACAATTTCTACCCCCTAAAAGAAAATTTTTTCCTCAAAATTTCAGTATAAAATCATCCCACAAACAGTTGGGGGTTGTGCCTACTCATGCTGCTTTAGACTTCTCAAGTCATTTCCCTACATGATTATTCTTGCACAGAGTCGTAACAAATGTAATTCATTTATTCTTCAACTTCTTAACTAACTATCTTTGGATGGCCATCAGTTAGACTTCAAGATTTTAAAATTTCCCTCAACTCAATTAAAAGACTTTAGGAACATCTAGCAAGTATTTCTTTTATTTCCATAAATAGAGACTATTTTGAGACAACTGAAAATAAATTACCTATGTCATGCAATCCTATCCATTCTCACCTTGTTTCAAAACTTCTTTGCACCTCATCAAATCATGGATATCAACCATTCTGTATATTCTCCTAAAATAATCATCACTATATCTAATATCATGCAATGATTCAGTACCATTAGCAAATCTCAAATATCATGTAACACCAATAGCATGCTCTCCAAATCAATATATTTATATTTAACTAAATTTTACCTGTAACAACATTGGGGTTGTCTTGTGCCTCTTTATTGGTCATTGCAAAGATCCTAGTTTGGATTCGAGGTTGAGAACATTGGGGATTGGTAGCTAGGGTGTTGCTGTTGGTCCCCATCCTTTGAGTAGTGTTGGAGGGAGATGTTGATGTGTTAGCTGACCCACCCCTAAAACCACTAGGAAGGTCCTGATTTTGCTGACCCCCTTGCCTACTTAAACCCAGTTCGGGGCAACTATTTCGGAGATAGCCTTCCTCTCCACATTTGATAGCACCTCTTGGGTGCATGAAAAATCCCAGGATGGTACTTCCCATAATTCCTACACTACTCCTCCTTGTTTCATACCGATCTACTCCTGAAGGCAGCACTAGACATGGGAACCTTAAACTTGGATGATCATTGGCCTTGTGGACTGCCAATAGACTCAGTGACAGAGATTCCACCATAAGAACCCATGCTCCTACTTTGCTTTGACCTCTAACCCGATGCAAGTTCGGACCTTCTTTTCTTATCCCGTCCTTCTCTAGTTCTTCCCCTTTCCTCTACCACTTTCTCGGCTCTCAAAACCAAGTTTAGGACATCTTGGAATATATGCCCTTTAGTGATTGACATTTTCTCCCTTATACTCAAGTTTAGTCCTGACTTGAACTTCACACACAAGGAGTTCACAAACTCCGAAACATAGGTGGCAAGCTCCCTAAGCTCTATCTCATACTCCGACACTGTTTTGTTCCCCTGAGCTAACTTGAAGAATTCCTCTCTCTTTTGGTCCCTATAGAACTGGGTGTAATATTTCTCCTCGAAGGTTCTTAGAAAATCTACCCAAGTAAGAGGTATTATCGTCTTAGCCTTCACATTTTCCCACCAACTTTTTACACTCTTATCCGATAATTTCACTGCCACCCACAATTTCATTTCATCGTCTAGCCTTATGTCAGTAACAGTATCTTGAATTCGGCCGATCCACTCCTTGGCTATGGATGCATCATAAGTGCAAGAGAATGCCTCGCATCCGAGTTATCTCACCTCTTTGATTAGTTTTGACAACTCAATCGTAGGATGATTAGTTGATGCAACAACCGGAGGAGTAAGTGCTATGGGAACACTAGGTGCAACTGCTGGCATAAGAGAAGGAATCGGTAGAGGAGCTAAAGTTTGAGGTAGAGCTTGGTACTATGCTCCAAATGTACTCCACCATATCACTTGCTAGAGGGTGGCTATAGGAAGAGCGGGAACCCCGGTTGAAGGAACCATGTGTGTAAACACTAACGGACGTAGAACATACGAGGACGACTCATCCTCACTCTCTTGGGGAGGAATTTCGCTTACATTCCTCATCCTTGTACATGGAGGCATACTAGTCTACAAAAGAGAAACTATTTTAGTTCATAGTACTAAGATGACTCAAGACACCTTTAGCTAGAGGCATGTCAATTCTCTAGGACCCATTAGAAGCTTTCTAATTTTCCCAAAAACATTTGGAAATTCAAAAAATTTTAAAATCATTTGTAAATATTTGAAAACTTTCTATAATTTTAAAACCTTTGTTCCGATACCAATAAAATTGTCACGCTCCGACCCATAGATCCGAGCACACGACATTCGCTACGCTACCTTGAACACGTGTGAGTCTCACCCCGTGCTCTAAGGCATCGCAAGGCATTCAGAATACCAAATAAAGTTTTAGGCCATCCCGGCCATCAAATGCCATCAACCAACCAGAATAAAATTCCCTCTTTAGGGATAGAAAACAAAATCAATAATAATTCCCAAGAAAATTTCATAAAAAGGAAATTAAGGGTCCCCAATAATAGCTTACACATAGCCAAACCCAATCGAAATTGAAATGCAGAGCTTCAAAAAATATTCAAATAGATTCTTATATAAAATGTCTTCTATGGGTCAATCTATCAATACTTCAAAGACAATAGTAAGATTTATACCAAAAGGAGTCTTTGACAGAGGTCTTCCCAAAAGATTCTGGCTCTAAATGACTTCGCGAAGTAACTAACCTTCCTTTGTAAAAATGGAGAGAGATGGGTGAGTATGGGAATACTCAGTAAGTGATGTACATGTTGAACAAAAATAAAATTTGTGTAGTGGACATATCAAATATATATATACATTTTAAATCATCACATCAGTCATAGGATCATTCAACAATAAATCAATTTTCCAATTATCATGATTCAATCTCATATGCATCAATCATTTCACATTTTCAAACATAGGGCATCTAAAATCATTGTTTTCCAATAAAGGTCTACCACGACCTAGGGCGGAACCTTCAAGATTTTTGAAATTTTCAGTTTACAAACACACCATTCCTTGGTATTGGCTAAAGTGCTTCATTGGTGGTGCAACCAAATACCCCATGCCATTCAAACGACGCGTTATTCGACCATGATTGTGGTGTCGCAACCGGCCACATACCATGTCTATCAACATTAACCCCACTACATCACCCCGTCGACTCGCACCGTGGCGAGAAATGACTAGCCATTTTTTTCGGGGTTCAAGCTCTTCTCCCAGTAACCACATCGTGCACCGTTTCATGAAAATTTAATAATCTATTCCATGTGCCATCAAATAAATAATTATTCATCAATAACCAATATCATAATATGCTCAACATCAATAAATCAATATGGCATATATATTCAATCAAAATATTAAGATGCATAGGAATTTCAAACTCATTCTTTAAGATATTCCACAAACACTAAAATACTTAAAATCAATTTTTAAAATCATTTAGAAAATCCATTGAAAATCATTTAGAAAATCCAAATCAAATATTTTTTTTATTTAAGTACAAGCATGTAACCACTCATAGTAGTAGGGATGATAGTCACTCCCAGACATCTCTGCGGCGAACGTCTCTCTTCGTTCAGTTTTTGCTAACACTTAAGGGACATAATCTAATACTCACTATCATCAATGTCAATCTTTTCAAATAAACCCAAAACTCTAACATTCAATACCCAATCTTTCTCTCACCTTCAGTGACTTAAAATCTGTCAAATCTATTTCATCAAATTTCAACATAAACTCCAAAGCCATGAAAGAGGAAAAATAAACCCAAGTTGAGAATAAAATATTACCTAGATTTTTAGTCTTTGATTTTGCCTCAATCGGTATCACAATCAAACCTTAGGTTTTGTCTCTCTAGAAAACTTCAACTCTCTTACTAGATCTAACCATCTAGACATTGGATTATGAGTTTTGGAGTCTTTCGAGTGTAGATTTTATGATATTTTAATTGATCTTTGCTGAAAACAAGAAGAGAGAGAAGTAAAAGAAAAGTTGAAAGTTGACATTCGTAGGTTTTAGAGTCCCAACTCCACTTTTTATTTACAACTTATCTTCCCAATTTACATAATTATCCTCATTCTCTTCCACCTTCACAATTGTGCAGCATACCCTTTTTGGTAATTTGGAAACTCAACCCAAGAGGTTTAAGTATTTGAAGTATTATTTGTTGAGAGAGAGGAGTGTTCGGTGATCAGAGATGTCGAATAGTGATCAAGTCTTCTTGATACTACAAGACTTAAATTTGTAAGGAAAATGAAAGATGCACAAGGGGAATGCATTGACCGATGGGCTCTCAGCATTGACCGATGGGCTCTCAGTAATGAGGAATGGCAAATGGGCAACCTGGAACCAGTGGGAGCAAGTTGAAGTTTTTTTTAGCAACAATTACCGAAAAGGGGAGACAAAGTTCCGATTGGAGATAGTGGTGCTTGGGTTCAATTCCCATTGGTTCCAAATAGGGAAAAGCAAATGTTCCAACGTAACTTAAAAGAATGTGCCATTCACCAATGGGTTACATTTGCTGCACCGAAAGGAGTCTTACATTTATGAAAATAAATTAGAAGAAATAATAATTATGAAGTATAATATAAATTTGATATAATAAGATTGAAAGGTTTAGGTGGTTTGGTGGCAAGATTTCTTTTTGTAGAATGGGAGGTTAAAGATCAATTCTCAAGAAATGCAACTCATGATAAGGAATTTGAAGAATTTATTGAATCCCCGTGCTATTAATGCCAGTTGTCTGGTAATGTTCAATGTAAATGCTCAATGTTGCCGAATGGGTGAAGAGACCGAAAATGCTCAATGTTCGGCTAGGTGAACAGATCGAAGAGAGCTTCTACCGATGAGGATTGTCCTTCAAATTAAGTGTGTGAGTACTGAAGAGTGTTGAATTGGTAGTGCAAATTCAAATATTAAATGGAAGTGCCGAATGGGTGAGCCGATGAGAGGAATGTGTTGTTCAGTCCCCGATGAGAGAAATGTACTGTTCGATCAAATAGAAGAGGACTGAAGGGCATATGGACAATTCATGTGGAAGGAATAATTGATGGGTTCTCACAATACTGATAGACCATCACTTAAATAATATATTGATAGGATTTTCACTTATAAAATAATAGATGGTCACCTCTAAATTACCGATATGGAAATCAAAATTTAAAAAACTATCCAACCGAATACTAAAACTCTACTCAATACCGAACATTTAAAATCCACCAAGTATCGATCACCGAATACTCAAGTAATCGATGGTTCTGGTGATCCAAACTCTAATGATCGATAACTTAAAAATTTAAAGTCTGTCCACTAAATATCTAAAAAAGTTCATGAACAACCCACGGAACAGAAATTCACATTTATATTTAAAATTAACTATTTTTCCAAAATTTTACAAAATGTAGGAATTTTCAAATAATTACATTTAGAGTACATTTTTACAAAGCTGGACTTGTCCGGTGTTACACCAGCTATCATGAAAGAAGGGAATTCTTTGTCACACTTAGTAATGACAATAAGATCCATTGTGAAAAAGTGTACCTAGAATAAAGCGATGAATCACTAAAAAATCTATTTGGCGATGCCTTTAGTGATGTGGGTAGCAACCCATCATGAAAAAAGGTACTTGGAATAAAGCAATGGGCGGTTGAAAAGGTACTTAGTGACATGTTCAGCAACAAGCCAATAATTCATCACAATAGGTAATACATAATTTGGACTGAGAATTGAGTCAAGTCGGCCCGAGCTCAGCCCGTTTTGAAGGGTTGAGCTTGAACTCATTATTTGGGTCTGTTTTAATTACCGGCTAAGTTTTGACAAAAGTGAGCTTGGCCCGTTATATAGACCCAACCCGATTAATTACCTAGGATTCATTTAATCACTAGAGAGGCTAATAGGCACATAAGTCCACAATCCCAATCCATCTCTCTCTCTCTCCCCACACAACCCCATCGACAGCTCCTCCCACCTAATTTAAGTTGATTCTCCCTCTCTTATGGTGCAGTCAAGGCTTCAACTATTGTCGATCTTCTTAGCCCTAATTTGTGCCACCCAAATTAGGGTTGATTCACTGAAGACCACAATTCCTCTCCTTCCCTACTGTTGTCGAGTTAAGGCGCTGTTGCCGCTTCTTTCTCAAAAAATTAGAGAAATCTATTCGTTTTCCTTTTCCTCATCCTCATCATCATCATTATCATCATCATTATCATCTTCTTTTAACCCCTCCCCACTAGTGAGTGAAGTTTATCCATTGGAATTCCAGTTAGGATCACAGGGTTAGTAATGGTCTTTATATAAGTAGCACTTTAACTCACCACCCTGAAATTGAGATTAGGACAGCTGGTGGTGGAAAAACTTGGGTTGTGATCCAAAGAGAAAAGCTTGTTGTCAATAAAGCCACTAAGCTCTCTAGTTTTAGGATCGAGATCCCCCATGGTGCAACACTATTATGGAGGAGGACGAGTTGTTGCGACAATGGCGATGCAGTTGAAACTGAGGGTTTCGTCAAGAATAGGCACAGAGATCACTCCCGAAACTAAGGTAGAGGAACTGAGTGCTTGACCAACCCTAAACCTCTCTCTCTCTCTCTCTCTCCTCTCTCTTTTATTTTTTTATTTTTTCACATTGAGCTTAAGCCTGGCCCGAAATGCGCCCAAGCCCTTTTTAATTTTTTGGGTCGAACTCGAGCCTAGATTCGTCGATCTTTCTCGAGCTGGACCTAGGCTTGAGCCCATAAAATTTGAAATGGGCCAAGCCTAAGCTTTGCAAAGCTCAGATCACAAAGTTCAATTGCCAAGTCTACACACAATGATAGTAAACCGACATCACTAATACTAATGCCATGTGTTTCTATCCTGGTGACAACAACTTTTTGTGCAAGGGGGCATCAAATCAACAACATATAGAAGCAAACTAATTTTGTCAGCACAAATAGCAATTTTACATTTTTGCACAAAATCACATCAAATTAGTGACGATCTTAGTAACGGGGAGGCTGATGGATATTGCGATAACGACATTGTTATTGTACACATCATAGATGTTTCCAATGACTTCAATGATGTTGTATCTTTGTTTTTGGTTTCATTTGTCGCTTTTGGTGTCATGGATTTTGCAATAGCTTCACAAAATGGTGCATCACTGAAGCATCCTCTTTGTAATATAGAACAATGATTGATTGTTTATGGAATATCTGTTCCTACCATGTATACATTGAAATATTTTGCAAAATATACATTGTATAGAAACATGTTTATCAATTTTAATGTGCCTTGAATTATTTTGCACGATTTTACATTATATAAATCAGATGTTTGTTATTTGTCCTGCAAAGTTTCATAATCCTATTGCCTTGTATGGAAAAATATAATTTGAATCTTTTATTGGAAATACATCTTTAGGTTGTCTGCAAATCTAAGCTCATTATTTTGAAGCTTTTGCATTTTTTAAATTTTTTTTTTGGTTGCTTGTGCTTTAGATTATGCAATATACTTTCCTATGAAATCATGACCATCTATTTTGAAACTTGGTGCGGGTTCTATTTGTAACAACCAGCCATTCTTTCTAGTAATATGGAAATGATGTTGATAATGTTTGTAGCAGAATAATGTCATGGATAGTATTTGTTTATACTAATATATAAATAATTTATCGTATTTCTAGTAATATATTTTTTGTAAACACATTTATTTATGGTAAATCCATTTTGTATCAAATAGATTCTTGACATAGAGAACCATTATTGTGAGATATTATAAGAAATGGATAAATGTTAGATACTAAAGTCAATATTGAGTACTGAATATAAAATCGAAGTCAAAAATTTCTTGAATTTTGCATTTGAAAATTTAAGTGAGGGTGGAAAAATTGTATGTACTTGTGTAAAGTGTTGTAATATTTATTGGCAATCTCATGATGAAACTAAGAAACATTTGATATGTAATGGTATTAATAAGTTATACGATTGTTGGGTGTTTCAAGGAGAAACTTTTTCTACAACTTCTAAATCTTCATTGTCTAGTGTTTCACAACCCCGACTACAACTCCAATGATAACCTGTGGAATCCCGAAATCAAAATATTTGTCTTGGAGATATGGAGGAGTTACTAAGAGATTTATTTGAAGCTCATGATGATGATCCAAATGATTAGAAGTTAGAAATAAAAAATGTAGACTTACCAAATCAGTGTACAGTTGACACGGTACATGGCAAAGATGCGAGTAAACAGCTTTTTCTTGGTTGCTTAGAGGCATCTAAGCTATCCTTCGCTATTACTTTATACCATTTTAAGTGCATGTATGGGTGAAGTTCTGTGTCATTAACTAGCCTATTGCGATTTTTGAGTGCTATCTTTCCACTTGTAGATATTCCTAAGTCATTTACCAAATTTAAGAAGTTTATTAAGGCTTTAGGCCTTAATTATTTGAAGAAACATGCATGTCAAAATGATTACATATTGTATTGGGGTGATAGAATAGAGCAAAGTTATTGATCCATTTGTGATTTATCTCGATGATTGCCAAATCAAGATTGCAAAATGAGAAAAAAGAAAAAACCAATAAATATATCATGATATTTTCCTTTGATTCATTGACTTAAGAGATTATTTATATCCATCAAAACCTCAGATCTTATGAGATGGCACGATGAGGGTCATACAAAGGATAGGTTGCTAAGGCATCCAGCCAATGTGGAAGCTTGGAAACATTTTGACATACTTTGTCCTGATTTTGCAGTTGATTCAAGGAATGTGAGACTTGTATTAGCGAGTGATGGTTTCAATCCATTGAAACTCATGAGCACTACCTACAACATCTGGCCTATTATCCTTAATCCATGTAACTTACCACCAGGACTGGCCTATATCTTGACACGTGCTATGGCTCATGACATGTTTCTAATGTCATGTGCTTTGTGAGCAAGCATGTGAGTCAACTTAATTTCATAGATTTTTCTAAGTATTGAATGTGAAAATCTACATATGATTTATAGCAGGTTGACTTGACCTAAACATCGTGTGTCCTATTTTTATTTTGACTATTGGCCTTTCAAATATTCGACCATTAAGATTTTAAATATTTGATTCTATTGTTTTATCAAATGAGTAAGTCGACTTATGCTTTTGGACAGGTTGACTTATCCTTTAGATCTAACTTAGTTATATTTCACAACTGTTTAAATTCAGTCTGCCTAAAACATATGGTGAGTCAACTGATATTTTGCCTTAAGTTGAATAGTCTAACATTCTATCTAAACTTAAAAGCTATTCTATAGTTAGCAAGTCGACTTATACTTTTGGTGAGTTGACTTCTTCAGATCTGTGTTTCAAATATGTCTTTAAACATTTTCAAATTCATCCTAATTTCTTTAAATTAATCTTTCATTAGTTTAGCATATTATGCTCATCACTTGTTTTGCTGCTCATTTGCTCATCAACAAAACCCATCTTGCAAACAAATATTTAAGAAACAGGTTTTTGGCACCATCTACTAGCAAACCAAATGTTTTGCCCTTATGGTAGTAATTCCTAATGTTTGTAATTAGAAAATGTCAGGAAATGATGATAAACTTCTTGACGCTTGATTTTGATAAATGTCAGAAAATGCTTCAGCCATTCCTAATGTTTACATCATGAAATGTTGAAAAATGCATAGCATTTCCTGATATTTTCATCCTAAAATGTCGGTATTTTGCCATCCTTTTTCGATGTTTAAATTAAAATGTTGATAGATCCTCATATGTTACCAATCTTTCTATATTTCTTAATAATGGCCATCATACTTTTCTCTAATGTTTTAAAATGTTGGAAATCTGAAAATTCCCAATGTTTTATGGAAAACATCAGGAAAATTCTCGATGATTTTTTCTGACATTTATTCTTTCGTCACTAAACTCTTTAGTGACGGCTAGGAAATGTGAGGAACTTGCGAAAAAATGGTGAGGAAAGATGTGTTCTTTTGTAGTGAATATGAAGTTATATTCGCTTTAATTTGTGTTTAAGAAAATGTCACTTTAGCATCTTTTGTATAGGAGGGAAGAAAATAACATTATAAATAAAATAGAATTGAGCAAATAATGCATATATATTTGATATTTTCACTTTGTTGATTTAAAGGATAAGTTCTATTATATTACTAAATTATTTATCTCAAATCTATTTTCTTAAATCCTCAAAAAACATGGATATTTTGTAATGTTTAATTTCTCTACATCCAACAAAGCATCATAAATATATATATTTTATGCTATTTAATTTTAATTACTTCTCAATTTTTCAAACTATTTCAAAATTTCCATCTATATTTTATTTTGTTTAAATGATTAATTATTGTTTTGCATGGATTAAGAATACAAGTAGGGGTTTGTACAGGGCAATTTGAATTGATTTCAACAATACACTTGAATTGAACCAAATCAAACTTGATCGGTTTCACAGAACTTAAAACCAATACGAACCAATGACATTGATCAAGTCAACTAAGCCAAACTTCATAAAATATTAGTTCATTTATTTAAAATGTTTTATGACTTTTATTGCAAATTTTTTAATAATCACTAACAAAAAATAAGTTTTTTTGACGTTTTTTCCCGATGTTTAACATTTCATCGTAGATTCTTTTAACTTCCCATTGTTTATTGTAAAAAAACATTGGAATAGTAAATATTCTTGACGTAGAAGAGAAAAAAAAATGTTGGCACTACCACCAAAATTAGAACTGGCAGGAATCTTTCCCAACATTTCATAGTAATATTGGCACGCTTATCAACATTTTCAAAGAAAGCATAGGAAATGTTACTTCAAACTACCCTAGCCCTCTCTTCTCTCCTCTTCTCTCTTTTCTCTTACTCCTCTCTCATTTTCTACAATCATCATTGCCACTGAAGGTGAAGTTCATTAGTCGACCAGACACCGCCGTTTTATCACGCCATTGAAGGAAGTTGCTGAGAGGTGGGTTCTTATGTGAAGACCATCTTTTGTCAGAGGTAAATATGCTCTCTCTCTTTGCTACAAGCACTACTTCTGCAAAAGGTGAGTTTTTCAAATTTCTACAGTGATTGATTGATGGATTAAGGTTTTTGGATACATGATTAGGGTTTAGGCCGGAAAATATTAGGACAAAATTATCGCAAAATTGAGGTACCATTCTCTCTTATTTTGAGTTGAATTGGCAATGTTTATATAAATAACAAACTGTATTGAGTTTTCTCTTGCTTTTCTATTCTGTTTGGTATTTTCCTGCATGCAACATGCAAAAGTGGATGTTGTATATCAATTTCCGCTTGTTTGATGCTACATGCTTTGGCATTTTGTGAGACAAAAGGACCATTCATATCTATTGAATACCGATAATTTCTTTTTGTAGTGGCTGAGACCAAGACTAAGAGACTAAGAAAGTGAGCTCGAGAGAGTGAGAAAGAGAGGTAGTGAAAGAGAAAGGGAGAGAATGAGAGAGTGAGCTAGAGAGACTGAGAGAGGGAGGGAGGGAGGGAAAGAAAAAAGGAGAGTTTGAGAGAGTGATCTAGAGAGAAGGATGGAGGGAAAGAGAAAGGGAGAGAGTGAGCTAGAGAGAGTGAGAGTAACTGAGGGAAAGACAAAGGGAGAGGTGAGAGAGTGAACCAGAGAGAGATAGTGAGAGAGTGAGCCCGAAAGAGTCATAGAGAGAAAGGGAGTGAGTAAGAGAGTGAGCCCGAGAGAGTGAGCGAGAGAGATGTAGTGAAAGAGAAAGGGAGAGAGTGAGAGAGTGAGTTAGAGAGAGTGAGAGAAAGAAAGAGAGTGTGTAATGAAAAGAGAAAATGAGAGAGTGAGAATGTGAGCCTAAGAGAGTGAGAGAGTGAGAGAGGGAGAGAGAGAAAGAGAAAAGGAGAGAGTGAGAGAGTGGGCTCGAGAGAGTGAGAGAGAGATGGAGAGAAAGAGAAAGTGACAGAGTGACAGAGTGAACCAAAGAGAGTGAGTGAGAGAGGGAGGAAAAGAGAAAGGGAGAGAGTGAGAGAGAGAGAGGGAGGGAAAAAGAAAGTGAGAGTGCAAGGGAAAGAGAAAGGGAGGGAGTAAGAGAGTGAGACAGAGAGAGTGAGAGAGGGAGGGAGGAAAGAGAAAAGGAGAGATTGAGAGAGTGAGCCCGAAAGAGAGAGAGGGAGGGAGGGAAAGAAAAATTAAAAGACTTAGAGAGCGAGCCCAAGAGAGTGAGAGAGGGAATAAAGGAAAGAGAAAGGAAAAGAGTGAGAGAGCGAGCCAGAGAGAGTGAGAGAGAGGGAGGGAAAGATAAAGTGAGAGAGTAAACCAGAGAGAGTGAGAAAAAGGGTGGGAAAGTGAAAGGGACAAAGTAACTTGCTAGGAACGTTCGAGTAGAGTTAGAGGTAAGGGGACACGGCAACACCTATTGGCTACAATAGAAAATCATCATGTTGTCAAACAAAGGCTAACTTGCCTAAGAGTTAGCTGAGGTGCATCGTGAATTGAAGGAAACAAAAGTCAAATTTGATATCTAGTATCAAAATGTTGACTACAAATTTTTTAGATATGGAAACACCTAAAATGTGGCAACATGTAATATATTAACTTTTGTTCTTTACAGGAAGATGATGGCTCGTTTGTAAAGGTGGTAGCTCT
Organism: Dillenia turbinata; assembly: GCA_037126225.1. Classification (NCBI taxonomy): domain Eukaryota; kingdom Viridiplantae; phylum Streptophyta; class Magnoliopsida; order Dilleniales; family Dilleniaceae; genus Dillenia; species Dillenia turbinata. The sequence continues at coordinate 7,175,111 of JBAMMX010000017.1, forward strand.
CATTCCGTCTAAGGGGTGGTCTTACTTCTTTTTTATATAATTTTGTATGTAATCACATATTTGGTTCATTAACTTTTTTTAAAACTTTTTTACGCCTTTTAATAAAGTCTTTAATTTTTATTTGGTTCAATGGTTGTTTGTTTGTTTATTTAAATGATTGTTGAATGGTTGAGTTGGTGAAGGTGGTGACACGTTTGATGGTTGAATGGTTATTTGTTTGAAATATGAATTATGGATGAAATATGAATTTTAGAATTATTGTGGTTAATATTTGATATTGTGGTTGTTGACAATTAGGTGAACAAGTTTGGGTTTGGTTTGAATTTGGGAGCAAGTTTTGGCTTCAAATATCAACAAACTATACTTTATAAAAAAAAAAAAAAAAAAAAAAAAAAAAATTAGCCCTTGCTGATGTTTCTAAGGATAAATGTCAGGCAAGGGATACGAATTTGCCGATGTTGAAATGTTGGTAAATCATCATGCTATTACTGACATTTATCCATGTAAACATTGGCAATTTTTCAACGGTTTCTTATAAACGTCAAGAATATCCCAAACAAATTTCAGATGTTTTAGTCGGCATTTATTTTTTTTGTCATCATGTCCTTCAACGACACTTAAAAAACATCAGGAGTTATTAAAATACATTGGGAAATGTATGTTTTTTGTAGTGAATTAATAATTTAGGAATTTCATTCAAAAATAGTAAAATAAAATTTTAGATATTAAAAATATAATTACCATAATTGTAACAATTTAGGGTTCAAAAATTATAGCGTTATTCAAAAAGTCAAACTTAAAAATTTAAACTTAACTATATATAGGACTAAAGCCTCACAAGACATACCATTACTCACAAACTTCTAAATAAAACACTCATTTGCATATCGACAAAACCCTTTGAATTAAACAAAAGGGATCAATATTTAATGATACCTAATTTAGGCCACGCCAGGCTCAAAAACCAACTAAGCCCATAGAGCATCAGAAAACCAACTGAGCCCATAGTCCACTGACGCATCCACTACTAGTGCATACCAGCTACCCCTTCAATCTGATGGACATCTACTCGGTGTCCTGACTGATCGATCATCGATGATCATTAATGCAGCATTCGCCCTCTTGTAATAGCGGAGGCAATCCTACAAAAAATGGAAAGTGTATATACAACCCCTAGCGATAGAGGAAAGGACTCCTCGATGATCTGGACTTTCCTTACCGATAAGGATCAACAATCTTTATGTATTTTATGGCATGATTCCTCAAAATCTCAGGACATCTTCTGAAGAAAACTAGGGTTTTATTACCCCACTATTATACAGCTTTTATGTCCGAAAGATATAAAGACTCTTGCATGCATATCGCCAGGTAAGTTCTCTTGATCTATACAGGGGCACACAACTAACGCTAGGTTCTTACTCTCTCTCTCTCTTAGTCTGTTCTTTTCTCTCAAGAACCACTCTTTAACTTGAGTATCAAAATCTCCCCTACCGAAACATCTTCCGATGGTCGTTTATAGGTCCCATCAATCATGACTTGTAGATGACTGAATCATCCAGTTCGAGTTAGCAGAGCTATCATCTATAGAGCCAAACTCACCTCCAATAAATTGGTGCCATTTGTGACAACAGACTGACTTTCCAGCCAAACTAGCTCCTACCCACGCCCATTTTCTCCTCCTTTTTATCATGGCCTCAATTAAGAGTATGAGACCTACAATTGGTTTTGCCGATGAGGACTAGGTGGGAGTGACACCAACCAAAATGATCCGCTGGTTATCATCGCCAAAATCAGCTCTTATCTCATAAAGAGGACTTTCATTGACCAAAGAGCAGACTATGACATCCTTTTCTGGGATGCCTTCTAGCAAATGGGACTTGCTAGTGAGTGCATACTCCCAAAAGGTATCATCTTGCTTGCCATGTCCCTAGGGACTCCTCCTCACCATGCTTCCACCTGGACAACTCTCGTCACCTTTCAATGCTATTTTAGGGCATCCAAGTCTAAATGGCCTTGAAGTACTACTGAGCACCCGACATATGAGAATTAAATTCAGAATGCCTTTTGGGATTTGACTTCTCTAATAGTACAACAATAGCTAGCTACTTTTTTATGTCCATGACATATGAGAAGTCAAACGGCAAGTGGAGAATGTTCATGGACATCACCGATCTCAATAAGGCGTGTTTTAAGAATAGTTATCTGCTCCCTAACATCAATAAGCTAGCTGATAACTCATCTGGCTATCAACTCTTAAATTTTATGGATATCTACTATGGGTATAATCAAATATACATGACTCTTGAAAAAGAGGAAAAAACTAGCTTTATCACAGAGTTCGGCATGTACTACTACAAGGTCATCTCATTCGACCTCAAGAACGTAGGGCCACCTTCCAATGTTTGGTCAACAAAGTCTTCAGTAAATAGCTTAGCAGAAATGTAGAAGCATACGTCGAGAACATGCTCATCAAATGTGCCACCACTAATAACCATGTAGCTAATCAAGAGGAAGCATTCTTGACACTGGAACAATATAACTTGAGGCCAAATCCAACAAAGTGCACCATTGGGATCAAGTTTGGGAAGTTCCTGGGCTTCTTGATCACCAACCAGGGCATCAAGGCAAATCCAGAAAAGATTCAGGACATACTCGACATGGCACCACCCCGAACGGTGAAGGATATGTAGCACCTCACCGGTAGAATCTCAACCCTCAACCACTTCATGTCGAAAGTGGGAGAGAAGTACAAACCATTCTATGATACTCTGAAGAAGTCTCAAGGGTTCACATGGATGTTTGAGTGCCAGGACATGTTCGAGAAACTCAAAGAATATCTCATGTCACCCCCGCTCTACTCCAGATCAGTCCCAGGCGAGAAACTCTATCTTTATCTGCCCTTGGTTCTATCTTTATAAAGTAGGAATCTACCGCACAAAAGCTGGTATACTATGTTAGTCGGATACTCTACGAATCCAAAATCAACTATAGACTTATTAAGAAGATAGCCTTCATGCTAGTTATCACCGCCAGACGTCTATAACAATAGTTTCAAGCCCACACCATCATGGTAATGACCAATTAACCGCTGAAGCAAATCATACAGAAAAGGGACAATTCAAGCGAGCTCATTGAGTGGAGCATCAACTTAAGCGAGTTTGACATTCAATATTAGCCAAGACATGCTATCAGAGGTCAAGCCCTTGCCGACTTTATTCTCAAATGCACACTCCCAATAACCACCGAGTAGTCTTCCACCGATGACCACAAAGAATGCCAATTGCTCAAATATGCCTTTTATTTCGACTTTTGGGCAACAAATAATTAGGCCGAATATGAAGCCCTCCTAACTGAGCTAAGAATCGTAGTATCATCGGGAGCTCAGAACTTATGGGTCTTTATCGATAGTTAATTGATCGTCAAACAGATCAAGGGGGTCTATGAGACCAAGGAGCCAACGATAGTGAAATATCTCCTCAAGATACACTAAGCCATAGATAGTTGTGACAGAGTAAACATTCAACAAATCCTTTAGTTTGAGAATGCACAAGCTGACACGCTCTCTAAGTTAGCTAGATTTGATTCAGTAGAAACCAATCACACCGTCCATATAGAAAGTCTTCCATATCCTAGTATCAAGGAATCTCAACAAGTCTTAATGATAGGAGGCTTGCCAAGTTGGAAAGATCCCATCGAGGCCTACCTAAAACATGGGCAGTCACTGAGCACTCCCTCCGAAGCCACCAAGCTAAGGCACCAAGCTGCCTATTATGCCATTATTGACGACAGTCTCTACAAGAAGTCCTATATACACCCATACCTAAAATGCTTAAAACCCTAAGAGGGGGACTGTGTCCTCCGAGAAATCCATGAAGGAATATGTGGCAATCACTTAGGCACTCGGAACCTAGCGAATAAAACCCTTCAACAAGGCTATTACTGGCTGATCATGAAGGCTGATGCAAACAACTACGTTAAAAGATATAACAAATGCCAATGCTTCTCGACGACACCACAACAACCATCCACCAAACCCTACTCGATAGCTAGTCCATAGCCGTTCGCCCAGTAAGGAATAGACATTTTAGGGTCATTCCCACCAACAACCGGCTAACATGGGCACCCATAATCACCATATTCAGTATACCCCATATCTTAATCATAGACAATAGCAAGCAATTTGAGAACACAAGCTTCCAGGATTTTTACGACAAACTAGAGATCAAACACTGTTTTACCTCCGTTGCCTACCTACAAACCAACGGCCTCGCAGAGATAACTAACTGAATGATTCTCTAAGGACTGAAGGCCGCACTAGATGAAGTCAAAAGTCATTGGGTAGATGAGCTTTACAGTATTCTCTAGGCTTATCGAACAATGCCCCGAAGAGCCATAGGTGAAACTCCATTTAGCTTCACATACGATTGCGAAATAATCATACCAACCAAAATTAGAGTTCACTCGCTGACTTATCATTGGGATCTATCTACCTGAATGGGTCTCTACTATCTTTACTGATAATTGGGATCTATCTTCCCGAGCGGGTTAATGTCGCCCTAACATATCATTAGCATCTATATTCCCGAACAGGCCAATGTCATCCTGATCTATTATTGGGATCCATCTCCCCGAATGAGTCGATACCTCCCAGTCCAACCATCGAGATCTCTTCCCTTGAGCCGATGAGCATCACCATTCCATTAAGCAAATCGAGTCAAGAGACAAAGCTTAGATGAACAAGGGCACTCCTTATGTTCAACATTCGGGTGAGTCTATTCGCTCCAACTAGGATTACAAGGACAATGTTGTCCCATGCCCGACAGAAGGGAGGCCTACCATGTGCAAAATCTTTCACCGACTAAATGCTATATACAATTTAGAAGGAAAATGACAGACAAGGTCAATATGCAAATAACAAAATCTTTTCTTTATTTTCATATGACAAGCACATATCAAAATACACAGTTGGATACAACACAAAAGGAAATTACGTAAGTCCCTGGAGCGGACCGAGTCACATCAAAAGATACATACAAAGAATTTATAGCATCGTTCTTGGACAAAAGTCGCAAGATTGTAATCAGTCGGCAGGACTGAAGAGTACAAAAATAGTAGAAAAGAGCTGGAAGAAAGAATTTAAAAAATTTTCACGATCAAACTTGGACAAGAAGATTGTAGAGTAAGCTAGAAAGACTATCTTTCAGCTTTTTTCCAGTGACCTGACCAAATGCCTCAAGCACCTGTTGCACCCCAGGATCGAACAGCGTTCCTAACCCTAAGAAGAGAGCTCATGTCGAGGGGCATCACATCCTCCATAAGGTCAAAACCCTGACAAGGGCCCTGACCGGATCCATCATGATGCCCGAAAACTAGAGACATGATGGAGCCTCGCACCAGTAGTCCCATTCTTGACTGAGCCTCGCATCGGCGGAAGCTTCTTACACTTCTGAGCCTTGTGATTCATAACTCACCACCAAGCAATCTCATAAAAAACAAGGCTCTTTGTAGAAAAACTTATAGAATCAAAAGTACACAAAATGTCTCTGAGACAACACTAGACCGCATGACCCCTATCTATAGCCAAGAAGGCACAATCTTTGCAATTTTGGGTAGATGGAAATAGTCCATTGAGAAACATGCACAATGAATGAGGAGCTTCGACCTCTTTAACTTCCCACTTAACATTAAATTCGGAGTCATTTACTTGAAGGTTGAATGTATTTACTCCATCTTGGCTTTTTAATTACTGACTTTTTGAATTACTCCTTACGCCTCTCCTACGAAGTGATGCAAGAAGTAGGGGGCCAATGATGATACCTAATTTAGGCCACGCCAGGCCCAAAAAACAACTAAGCCCACGGAGCATTAGAAAAATGACTAAGCCCACAGTCCACTGATGCATCCATGACCAGTACATACTGGTTGCCCCTTCAATCTGATTGACATCTATTTGATGTCCTGACTAATCGATTCTCGATGATCAGTGATGCAAATTCACCCCCTTAATTGTGGAGGCTCCTATAAAAATAGAAAGGGTATATACAATCCCTATTGATAGAGGAAAGGATTCCTCGGACAATCCGGACTTTTCTTACAGATAAGATTTGACAATTTTTGTGTATCTTACGATATGATTTCCCAAAATCTTGGGACATCAACAGAAAGAAACTGGTTTTATCACCCCGCTACTACACTACTTTTATGCTCGAATGGTATAAGGACTCCAATACACATATCGCCTGGTAAGTTCTCTTGGCCTACACAGGGACACATAACTCACGCTAGGTTCTTACTCTCTCTCTCAGTCTATTCTTTTCTCTAAAAAACCATTCTTTAACTTGAGCGTTGGTGTCTACTCCGCCGGAGTACCCTCCAACGATCTTTGCAGATCCCATCAATCGTGACTTCTAGGTGACAAACCCACCTCTAACAATATCAAAAATAGGGATTTGTAAAACTAAGGCATCTCCCTAATTGGATAAACTAACTGAACACTTTTATTTAAACGCTGGGCAAACTAGATTGCACCCTCACACTCTCAGCCCCATATGCGTGTCATTTTAATTTTCCAGGCGAGAAAGAAGCACGAAAGAAATCGATGCAAAAACTCAGTGAGTATTAAGACATCATAGAAAAGTAGAGGAAAAATCAATCAAATTACTATTACAAACTTAGTAGAAGATATTAACAGGGCTATAGAATAAGCATGTAATCAAAATATTACATCAAATATTATATTATAGTATCTCAAATAATAGTAAACAAAAATAAAATAGCAGTTGATTCGAATCATCATATATATCAACATAGTCGGGATCGATGGCCAACCGGAAGTAATTAGATGACAATAATTAATGGCTAACTCAAAAGTCAGATTTTCAATATACAATTCGTAACATGGTGGTTAGGTAATAATTTTAATGGCTAAGCCAAAGATTAAGTAACGATTATCAAATTGAGGAAATTATATATAAAATTTTTGAATTTTGACTCAAAATTTCAATAAAATATTTAAACTTTGTTTTATTACGATTAAATCTTGATTTTCAAAATACGTTATCCATAAATTTTTGAATTGATATCTAAGATGGGTTTTATATGCTCACATGGAATGTTGGATCGCTGAGTTGGACCCTGAAGTGGATATGAGGTGCTAATGTATGACATAACGTGTTAACAAAAAATTTTCATGTCTTTATATAATACCTATGTCCAGTTGCGAATCCAAAATCCAAGAGTAGTGGGATAAAATATTTTCATAGGGTAAAATATTTTTACGAAATGAAATGACATATTTTTAAATCACAAACACAATGTTATTTTTTTTTGTGGGGACAATTTTTAATTTAATATATAAAATTTAATAATTTTTTTTTCTAATGGAGCTATTGCCCCCACACCCTTCAACATGGCTCCGCCAATGCCTATGTCATTAACTCTGTCAAACTAAGAATTCAATTGTTATATATTTTGAAATTTACACTACTACAAAAATGGATATCAGCGATAGAAAATCAGCGACGAAATTTTTCGTCGCTGAAAATCACCTCGCTAATTTTAGCGAAAGATCAGCGATGGATTTTTTAGCAACGAAATTTTTCCGTCGCTAATTACCGACGAATTAGCGATGGATTTCTTAGCGACGGAAAATTCGGTCGCTAATTTTGTTTTAGGGTTTTCAAATTACCGACGGATTAGCAACGGATTCTTAGCGACGGAAAATTTCTATCGCTGAAGTGAGTAAGAGTAAACCCAAATACCCAAAGTCACCCGCCCGACCCGTTTACGCCCGTCCGGACCCCGCCCGTGCCTAAATTTGCTGAAAATATGCTCCCACCTGGGTTCGAACCCGGGTACGAGAGAGCAAACTTGAAAGCCTTAACCACCATGCCACCATTAAATTTGTGTTATTAGTTTATTTTTTTTCTATTTTTATACTTTATTTGTAACTCTCAGTATTAAAAATACAGTACCATTATTTAATACAAATATAAAATTTTATTTAAAAAAAATATAAAATTTTATTTAATAAAAATATAAAATTTTATTTAATAAAAACATAAAATTATATTTAAAAACAAAAAATTATATCTAATAAAAATACAAAATCTATTTAATAAAAATAAAAATTATATTTAATAAAAACAAAAAATTATATTTAATAAAAATACAAATTTATATTTAATAAAAAAATTATATTTAACAAAAAAATTAAATTATATTTAATAAAAATACAAAATTATATTTAACAAAAATATAAAATTATATTTAATAAAAAAATAAAATTATATTTAATAAAAATACAAAATTATATTTAATTAAAATATAAAAGTATATGTTAAAAAATACAAAATTATATTTAATAAAAATAAAAATTATATTTAATAAAAACACAAAATTATATTTAATAAAAATACAAAATTATATTTAATAAAAACAAAAAATTATATTTAACAAAAAAAAATTATATTTGATAAAAAATTTATATTTAATAAAAAGACACAATTATATTTAATAAAAATACAAATTATATTTAATAAAAAGAAAAAATTATATTTAACAAAAAAATAAAATTATATTTAATAAAAATACAAAATTATATTAAATAAAAACAAAATTATATTTATTAAAAAATTATATTTAATAAAAATACAAAATTATATTTAATAAAAACAAAAAATTATATTTAAGAAAAAAATAAAATAATATTTAATAAAAAATTTATATTTAATAAAAAGACACAATTATATTTAATAAAAATACAAATTATATTTAATAAAAACAAAATAAATTATATTTAACAAAAACAATTTTTTTTTTTAAGTTTTAGCAACGGATCAGCGACGGAAAAATTAGTGACGGAAATTTTCCGTCTCTAAATCCGTCGCTTATTTTTTTTGAAAAATTTTAGCGACGGAAAATTTCGTCACCAATTTTAGTGACGGATTTTTCGACGGAAAAATTAGCGACGGATTTTTCCATCGCTAAATCCGTCGCTGATTTTTTCGTTGTAAATCCGTCGCAAATCCATAAAAATTAGCGATAGATTTTTTTCCGTTAGTAATTTTCGTCGTTGAAAACTCTTTTTCTGATACGTTAATAATTCAATTATACAAATATAAAAATTTCAACCAACATTCAAACATGAAAATTTTCATATCCTTAATATGTATGGCATGCATATACATTCACGCCACATACGTATGCATGCGCGTAGCACATGCATGCTTGCGTTGTGCATGCTTATATGCGCGCGAGCATGCACGTGGAATCTCCATTCCACCGTGTCATGCAGATACTGATACGCCTCCATTTATGTCTTCTCATGAATATCAAAACTTCTCTGACCCTTTAGAGTTGAATTAGGGTTTATAACACAATTCCTCTTTCTGTAACTAAAAAACCCTTATGCCAAAATAAAACTTTTTCCGTCAAAAAATGTAATGGTTTTTCCCTAGCTCTTTTGGAAATAATTATGGATCAGAATAACGACTCAAATATGAGAACATATTATGATTCTTGCAAATTGAATTTGCATATTTAGTCTTACAATCCAATATCTATCGAATCTCTTCCTTTCGATATTATGATGTTTTCTTTTGTGCGACTTTTTCGATTTACTTCTAAATAATAATGTAATTAGCAAAACTCACTATTTGCAAAAACCTCTTTTTCTGCTCGAAAGATAAAATTACTAAATTATCTCAAAATCTCGTGAGTAACGAACGACATCTAGTATTGTATGTAATGACTATATGGCTAGCAATAAATATGTGGGAATATTTAAAAATAAATCTTGATCATGCTTAACATGTACATGAATCCATTCACATCAACATCCGAATTAATCTAGGGTTTGTCACTCCCTATAATAATAAATGATATGATCTCCTTTAGCATTTAATTTTTAATTGGTAAGATCTCTACTATTAGGAACTCTTTTTTAATTATATCTTGCACTCTCAGTTAAAAACTAAGATTATCAAACCTAATTAGAGAGTAATAGGATATTATTCTCATATATCTGAAGAAAAAAAAGTTTAAGAATAAGTATCACTTATACGCAATTTATTAAGCCCATAAGATACCTTTCTGTTCGTGAATGATTAACACAAAAAATTTGATATATGCATATCACTAACCACTTGAATGTGAAATTATATATGATCGGAATGACCAATGTGCTAACATATGCATATCACCGTATAATTGTTATTCTAGTGTTATATCCAACACTTTTATCATATAACTGTGTTCATGTCTTGCAGAATGAGATTTATTAAACTATTCGCATTTGTAATTCTTTAGTGAACCTGAATGAACATGTGACAATTTTTGAAATTAAGATGCATGGTTAAAAGTCGCATGATCGTAAACATTTCAAGTATTTTGGATTAGTATACTCTGATCATCATATTCTTGACTCTTTGTGAAAGGCATATCCTCCCCAATGTCTAAGGGTTAAACCTTGTGAATTTGAATGCAAAATTAGCACTTTTTATTGATTATTGGTAATTATACGAAACAATTTTACAATGCTTCGGGAGGCACAGGGCCTGGCTGATGTCGCTTAGATTATGTGATGATATCGGAGTGCTTTGTGTATATTTTATCTAGTTTTTATGCTATGAGTAGCTTAGATAATTACTATTGAAGGTGGGTTTGGCTCCACAGACGATGGATCTATTAACTCGAACAAAGGGGCTAAGCTTTTAGTCAAAGTTTTCAATCAAAGTCGGTGGATAGGACCCGTAAAAGACCGTCGAAGGGTGTTCCAGTAAGGGAGATTCCGATGATCAAGTTAGAGAACGGTTTTCGAAAGAAATAAACAGACTGAAAGAGAGAACTCGAGGTGAGTTGTGTGCCTAATGGTTTTCGAAAGAAATAAACAGACCGAGAGAGAGAACTCGAGGTGAGTTGTGTGCCCTTATGTAGACCAAGAGAACTTACCTGGACGGTTGGTATATGAGAGCTTATATACCTTTTCGGCATAAAAGTTGTATGATAGTGGGGTGGTGAACTCTAGTTTCCTTCTGAGGATATCCTAAGATTTCAAAGAATTATGCCATAAGATACACAAAGATTATCGCACCTAATCGATATGGGAAGTCTAGATCATCATGGGGATTATTTCCCTTTTCTACTAGGGTTGCGTATCCTTTCTCTATTTCCATAAGATTCCCCCCATGATTTGAGGAGAGCGGGTGCCGCATGGGTAATCTTTAGATGCTAATCCGTGAGGATGCCGAGCAGATATCCGTCAGGAAGGTGGGATGATCGATATACACTTGGTTTTTGATATGCCACCAGACTATGGGCCTAATAGGTCTCTTAATGCTCCATGGGCCTCGCTATTCTTTGGGCACAATGTGGTTCAAATTGGGTATCATTACTTGCCCCCTACTCCTTGTGCCACTTTGAAGAGGGGCGTCAGGAGCAAGCCAAAGGGTACGTACTTGGAAGGTCATGTGGGTATGAATGCGTTCAACTCTTGAATGAATGACTCCAGATTTAATGTCGAGTGGGAAGTTAAAGAAGTTGAAATTCTTCATTCATTGATGCGTTTCTTAATAGACTGTTTTGTCTACCTAAGATCGTGAAGATCATGTTTCCTTAACTATAAATAGAGGTTATGTGGCTTGGCATTGCCTTAGAGAGATCTTGTGTACTTTCAATTCTATAAGTTCCTTTTGTTGAGAGCCATTCTCCTATGATATTGCTTAGTGATGAGTTTTGAACCACAAGATTTAGTAGTATAGAGTGTTCTGCCGATACGAGGTTCCGTCAAAGTTTAGGGCCACTAATATGAGGTCTCGTCATGTCATCTGTTGGTCAAATGTCGTGGCGGAGTCTGTCAGGGCCCTTATTAGGGTTTCTGACCTTTAAGAGGAAGAGATGCTCTTCGACATGAGCTCTCTTCTCAAGATCAGAACCATTGCCCAACCCTTAGGCATAATAGGAAGGTTGAGATATCCGCTCAGATAATTGGAAAAAAGCTAGAAGATGGTCATCTCATACCCTCTTCAGCTCATTCTGCAACCTTCTTATCCCAGTTTGGTTGTAGGAATTTTTGAAATTCTTTCTTTTGACTTCTCCCTAGTACTTTTATACTATCTGACCCTGCCAACTAACCACAGTTCTGTGGCTTTGTCCAAGAACAATGCTGTAGATTCTCTATGTACTTCCTTTGATGTAATTCCATCCGACTCAGGGGCTTATGCGATTTACTTTTTGCCTTGTATTCAACTATGTACTTTGATATATACTTATCTCATGGAAATAAAGAACAGCTTTTGCTATTTGCTTACAAATCTTGCCTATCATTTGTATTCCGTTAATATGTGTGATGAATATTGAATTGTCAAATGACCAAAACAATCAGTGAAATTTAACCAATCAAAAATTCTACATGCAGTAGGCCTCCCTTCTCAATGAGAGCACCTCAGGGTAACGTTGTCCTTGTATTCTGAGACTAAGAGAGTAAATTTGCCCGAGAGCTGAATGTGAGGATTACCTTTGTCCGCCTGAGATTTGCTCTTTGATATGCTCATTCGATAGGGAAAGTGACGTTTGCTTATTCGGAGGAGTAGATTCTAACGATAGGCTAGGGTGACAGTGGCCTGTTCGAGGAGATAGACCTCACCGATAGGACTGGGCAACGTTAACCCATTCGAGGAGATAGATCCCAACAATAAGATTGGGCGACGTTGACCCATTCGAGGAGATAGATCCCAATGATAGGACTAGATAACAATGGTCCATTCAGGGAGATAGATCCTAACGATAAGACTAGGTATGTCAGCCTATTCGAGGAGATAGATCCCAACGATAGGACTGAACAACGATAGTCAGTTCAGGGAGATAGATTCCAACGATAGAACTAGGGACATTGGCCCATTCGAGAAGATGGATCCCAATGATAGGACATCTTTAAAGGCACAAGAGCAAGTCGATGGGTTAGCATAGTAAGGCATTTTACCTAACCGTTGGATTTCACGTAGGACTGGATGTATTCGTTTGATCGGGCACCAGCCCCTACTAGTAATAGATGCGTAGGTTCTCAGAGTTCCATGTCCTGGGTACGGGCAATCCATCTAGGTGATCAAGGTGATAAGTGCCTGGGCAGACTTTCGTTCGAATCTATACGGGCCTTCCCAATTGGGTGCTAGCTTGCCCCCTGGTTGTAGATGTCAGATGGCCTCCACTTTCCTAAGTACTAAGTTGCTTGGCTTGAACATGTTGGCCCTAACTCATCTATTGTAATATCTTGTTGTCTATTATTGGTAAGCAACCATTTGGACAAATGCAATTTCCCTTACCTTGGGGAGCAAGTCTAATTTTTCACGCAATGTGAGGCAATCCACCCTTAGTGAGTAAACTCTAATCTCGACTGGTATAACTGCTTCTCAATTGTATGTAAGGCTGAATGGTGTTTCCCCTGTAGCCCTTCGGTGCATTATTCGGTAAGACGAGAGAATGCTATATACCTCGTCTATCCAATGACTTTTAACTTTGTCTAATGTAACCTTTAGCCCTTACAAGATTGTTTGGTTGGTTACCTCTACAAGGCCATTGGCTTGCGGATAGGCAACCAAGTTAAAGTGGCACTGGATCTCTAGCCTATCATAGAAATCTCAAAAGTTCTTGTTGTCGAATTGCTTACAATGATTCATTATCAGGATGTGGGGTATGATGAATCTGGTAATAATGGATGTCCACACAAAGTGTAGTATCTTACTAGTGGCAACTTGGGCTAATGGTTTTGCCTCTAACTATTTGCTGAAGTAATCAATGGCCACGACTAAGAACTTTTGTTATCCTTTCACTTGCAGAAAGGGCCCCAGAATATCTATTCCCTTCTAGATGAATAGCCATGGGCTGACAATTGGACAAAGCTTAGTGGACGGTTGGTGAAGTATCGACAAGAAACATTGACAATTGTCGCATTTTTTGACATAGCTATCTGCATCAACCTTCATAGTCAGCCAATAGTGGCCTTGTTGGAGGGCTTTGTTTGTCAGGTTTCGGGCACCTAAGTGGTTGCCGCATATCCATTCATGGATCTCTTGGAACACGTAGTCCCCCCTTTTGGTATAGAGAGTGTCGTTGATAATAGCATAATGAGTGACCTTGCGCCTTCACCTGGTGGCTTCAGAAGGAGAACTCGGTAGTTGACTATGTTTTAGGTAGGCCTCGATGGGATCTTTCCAACTGAGTAGACTTCCTATTACTAGGATTTGTTCAAGCTCCTCGATACTGCAATGCGAAAGGATTTCTATGTAGACTATGTGACTAGTCGCTACCGAATCAGAGTTAGCTAACTTTGAGAGCATGTCGACTCATGCGTTTTCAGACCAGAGATTTGTTATATGTCTACTTTGTTAAAACTGTCTATGGTTTGGTGTATCTTAAGGAGATACTTTACCATTATTGGTTTCTTGGTCTCATAGACCCCCTTGATCTATTTGATGATCAGTTGACTATAGGTAAAGACTCGCAAGTTCTAGACTTCCAACGATGTTGCAATTCTAAGCCCAGTTAGAATGGCTTCATATTTGGCTTGACTGTTAGTTGCCTGGAAGTCAAAGCAAAGGGTTTACTCAGTTTTGAAGTTATCTGGCCCAACTAGGATTAGTCTAGCTCTGCTGCTTGATGAATTAGATGACCCGTCCACATGGAGGGTCCATTCAGGTAATGCGCACTCTTTATAGTCATCAATGGGGGACTGCTCAGTGGTTACCAGGAATGCACTCAAGAATGAAATCAGCAAGGGCTTAGCCCTTAATAGTATGTCTCGACTGTTATTGGATGTCGAATTTGCTTAGCATGATACTCCACTTGATGAGTCGGCCTAAGGTGTCCCTTTTTTGTAAGATTTGTTTCAACGGCTGATTGGTTAGTATCGTAATTGTGTGGGCCTAGAAGTACTAACATATGCTTCTAGTTGTAATAACCAATACGAAAATTATCTTCTCGATAAGCCAGTAATAGATCTCAAACTCATGGAATATTTGATTAACGTAATATACTAGCCTCTATGCGGTGGATTCTTGCCTCACAAGAATAGAGCAGAGTGCTTAATCAGAAATAGAGAGACAAAAATAGAGTTTCTCACCTGGGACTAGTCGAGAGAAAAGCGGAGGTAACATAAGGTATTCTTTTAGCTTTTCAAAGGCAGCCTGACATTCAGGCATCCACGCAAACTTTTGAGACTTCTTCAGGGTGTCATAGAATGGTTTGTATTTTTCTCCCACTTTTGACATGAAACGATTGAGGGCAATGATTCTACTAATAAGACTTTGCATGTCATTCACTGTCCTGGGTGATGCCATGTCAAGTATGACTTGGATTTTCTTTGGATTCACTTTGATGCCTCGATTGGTGATCAGGAAGACCAAAAACTTTCTGGACTTGATTTTGAAAGTTCACTTTGCTGGATTCAGCCTTATGTTGTATCATTCCAATGTTTGAAATATTTCTTCCAAATCGGCGTTGTGGTCGTTAGCATTAGTGCTTTTGACAAGCATGTCGTCAACATAAGCTTTCACATTTCTACCAAGTTGCTCACTAAAGACCTTATTGACCAGTCGTTGGAAGGTAGCCCCTGTATTCTTAAGTCCAAACGGCATGACCTTGTAATAGTAAGTACCAAACTCCATAATGAAGCTCATCTTTTCCTCATCTTCGAAAGCCATGCGTATTTGATTATATTTGGAGTAAGCATCTATGAAACTTAGGAGTTAATGGTAGGATGAGTTATCAACCAGTTTATCGATATTAGGGAGCAGGTAGCTATCTTTGGGATACACTTTGTTGAGTTAGTGAAATCTACACATATGCTCCACTTTCCACTTACTTTTTTCACCATGACGACGTTAGTCAACTACTTGGGATATTTCACTTCTCGAATGAATCCTGCTATCAAGAGCTTTCGAATTTCTTCTTGTATCATATGTTAGCATTCTAGTGAAAACATCCTTTTCTTTTGTTTGACCGACTTTTGACTAGCATTTATAGTTAGTTTGTGAACTATGACTGAAGGGTGGATGTCAGCATGTCTTCAAGAGACCAAGTGAAGACTTTGGAGTGATGCCACAAGCAATTTACAACAGCTTTCTAAAGAGACGTTGCCATGTGAGTGCCAATCTGAACAGTTTGACCAGGGGTGTCTATGAACCGTTTGATCATCTCTTCCTTGGATTGGGGCTTGGACCATTGTTCGGTATCGTCCTTGAGTTCCATGATGTTGATTGCTAGAACCCTATCTTTTTCTCCTACTACGGGATAGCAGAGGGATCTGGATCGCTATAGAGAGTTACGATTCTTAGGGGCATTTGATTTTAATTCTCATGTGTCAGGTGCTTGGTAATACTTTGAGGCCATTGAGGCTAGGACGCCCTAAGACGGCGTTGTAAGGAGATGGGATAGTTCTAATGGTGGCATAATGGGGAAGCATTCCTAGAGTTATAGCAAGTGAAATAATGCCTTCAAGGAGTATACATTCACCGGTGAGTCCTTTAATGGGCTGATTGCAAGGGTAGAGGGGGATGAAGCAAGTCCCATCTGCTAGAAGGTATCCTAGAAAAGGATGTCACAAGCTGCTTCTTGGTCCATGAAGGTCCTCTTCACGAGATAAGAGCCAATTTTGGCTGTGATGATCAGTGGATCATTTCGATTGGTGTTAACCACCATCAAATCATCATCGTCGAAATCGATTATGGGTCTCATTCTCTTAGCTGAGGCCATGATAAAAAGAAAGGAAGGGGGCAACCAAGAGTCTATTTAGCAGGGCAGTCAATCTGTTCCCACGGACGGCGCCAATCTGTTGGAGGTGAGTTTGGCTCCACAGATGATGGTTATGCTAACTTGAATAGAGGGGCTCTGCCTTCAATCAAAGTTGAGGGATAGGACCTATAAAAGACCACAGGAGGGTGTTCTGGCAGGGGAGGCTTTGATGCTCAAGTTATAGAGCAGTTTTTGAAAGTAAAGTATAGACTGAGAGAAAGAACTCGAGGTGAGTTGTGTGCCCCTATATAGGCCAAAAGAACTTACTTGGACAGTAGGCATATAATAGCTTATGTACCTTTTTCGTGTAAAGGCCATATGATAGCGGGGTGGTAAACTCTAGCTTTCTTCTGAGGATGTCTCGAGATTTATGGGAATTATGCCGTAAGATACACAAAGATTGTCATACCTTATCAATATGGGAAGTCTGGATCGTCACAGGGATTATTTTCCTTATCAGCTGGGGTTGCGTATCTTTTCTCTATTTTCATAAGATTTCCCTCGTGATTCGAGGAGAGCGGGTACTGCATGGATTGATTGTTAGATGCCAATCCATGAGGATGCCAAGTAGATGTCCATCAGGAAGGTGGGGTGATCGGTATACACTTGGTCATCGATGTGGCACTAGACTGTGGGCTTGATGGAATGCTCCATGGGCCTCGTTGTTCTTTAGGCCTAATGTGGTTTGAATTGGGTATCGTCAACTGCTATTTCATGGGAAATCATGTCAAGCTTTTTAGAATATTTAGTTTAACGTAAAAATTTTTAAATTTTTAAATTTTTCTTTTCGTGATCTTACGCACATAAATAAGGACTCTCATAGCAACTTTCTTGATATGGTATTGTTGGAGGTGAGTTTGATTCCACAAATAATGGTCCTACTAACTCGAATGGGAAGATTTGGTAGTCTGACAATCTCAATCAACAAGACCTGCAAAAGACCACCAGAGGGTGCTCTAGTAGGGGAGCTCCTACATTCAAGTTAAATAGCGATTTTCGAAAAGAAATAAATAGACTGATATCACATGAGGAAAGAGTTCTGTATGACTTGTGCGCAAAGTGTAGGTCTAGAGGACTTACCTAGGTAGCAAGCACATTGGAGCTTATATAGCTTTTGCATACAAGAGTCGTGTGCAAACGGGGTGATAAAACCCTAGTTTCCTTGTGAGAGTGTCTTGAGATTTCAAAAAATCACGTTGTAGGATGCTCAATGATTATAAAATCTTATCAATTTGGAAAGTCTAGATCATCGTGGAGATTCTTTTCCTTATCAATCATGATCATGGATCTCCCTTCTATTTGTTTTTAGATTCTCCCTGTGATTTGGGGAGAGTGAATATTATGTTAGTGGGTAGCGCATTAACCGTTGAGTATTGAGAAGGTCTTGGGACCAACCAGTAGAAGTACTGAGTAGTTGGCTATCGAGAGGGAGATATATAGAGGTGATTGGCAGTACCGACGAGGTCTGTCAACAGGTTATGGGCCTGACTATCTTTAGGCCCCCTTTCGATTTGGGTTATGTATCATCACTTGCCCCCTGCTCCTTATGTCACTTTGAAGGAGAGGCATAAGGAGTAAGCCAAGAGTCGTTACTTAAAAGCTCACGAGAATATAATTGTGTTCAACCATCGAATAAATGATCCTGGATTAAATGTTTTATGGGAAGTTAAAGAGGTTGAGGCTCCTTATTCATTGCGCACATTTCTCATTGGGTCATTTTGTCTACTCAAAATTTGAAAAGAATGCACCCTTATGGCTATAAATAGGGATCACATAGCTCGGCATCATATTAGAGATATGGAGTACTCTCGAGACTAATTCTATGAATCCTTTCTATTGAGGGTTAGTATTTCCGTGAGATTCTACAAGTATGGGTTTTGAGTCACAAAACCCAATGGTTTAGAAAATTTCTATTGATGTGAAATTCTATCAAAGAGGGAATTGTTGACGTGAGGCTCCATTATGTCGTGATGGACTCTATCGAGATTTACAAGTTTTAGTTTTGGGTAAAGAGAGATCTTTACCTTGAATAAAAGCTCTCTTCTTAAGGTCGGAATTATCATCCGACTGATCAGTTTAGCAGAAGTTGTCGAAGAGACTTTCTTGGTGCTCTATTGGTTAGGTAATAAGGGAGGATAAGAGATTGGAGAAGGCTGAATGTTGGAAGCAATGAGATTGATGCATCTTTTATGTTTCTTTTTTGCCATCTCCCACCTTTTGCGAAATCCTTTCCAACCTCTTCATTGTTTTTGTGGTCTTCTTGTCTCGAAGTCTTTTACTATAAATTCCTCATGTTCTTTCCATGTAACTCGGTCTGTCTTAGGAACTTGTAAATTTTTCTTTTGTCTTGTATCCCATTATGTACTCTGATATGCACTCATCGTATTGAAATAAAGGAAAAGTCTTTATTACTTACTTGTTGGTCTGGCTTTAGAATGATTATCCCATTTTCTAACAGTCTCTCAATATGTGTGACAAGAGTTGAACGTCCGACTGTGTTTCTTGGCCGGTTGTAAGTCTCTTAGTCGGTAGGCTTTACTATTCATTAGGTGCGGAGCACCATTGCTGCTGTGTCCGTTGGATCACGTATGGTTGAGAGAGTAAGTCATGCTTACTGGAAAAGGGGTCTCCCTTGCATTAATCATTTGTTCGGAGAGAATGGACTTCATTAGCTCCTTTGGGAAGATAAATCCTTTATGGATTCTATTCGGGAGGATTGGACGAGGTTTGCCCATTCGGAGAGATGATCCCAATAATAGGCTCCTTAGGGAGGACGAGGCGATACTAGACTATTCAGGGAGATAGATTCTAATATTATACTCCATTTAGGAGAATGGGCAATACTAGCCTATTCGGAAAAATAGATCCTATTGATAAACTCCGTTAGGGAGATAGGGCGATACTAGCCCGTTTGGGGATATAGATTCCAACCATAGACTCCGTTCAAGAGGACATGGCGATATTAGCCTGTTTGGAGAGATAGATCCCTTACTAACAACACATCCTGAGAAGTACAAGGGCAGATCGATAGGTTGGCATATAACAAGATAGTGGACCACAAGGATTTTACCTGATTGTTCGATTAAGCGCAGAATGAGATTTCTTTGTTCAATAGAGCATTAACCCTTATTGATAGTAAATGTATAGGTTCTTGGAGTTCCACATTTGGGGTACGGTTAAGCTGTCTAGCTGGTTAAGGCGATAAGTACCTTGGTGAACCTCTGAGCGTATTCTGTAGGGACCTTCCCAATTAGACACTAGTTTATCCCTTAGTTGGGGATGACCGATTGTTTATACTTTCCTCAAAACCAAGTCATCTGGCTTGAATATTCTAGTTCTGACTCGTCGGTTATAGTACCTCACTGTTCGCTGCTAATAAGTGTCCATTTAGATAGATGTAGTTTCTCCCAATTTAGGCAATATATCTAAGCTTTCGCATAGCGCAAACTCATTCCGCCCTTCTTCGTATTGATCTACCCTTAGCGAATAGATCCTAATTTTGAGTGGTATCACTGCCTTGCAACCATATGTGAGATTGAATAGTGTCTCCCCTGTTGCTATTCGGGGCATCATTCAGTAGGCCCAAAAAATGTTGTAGAGCTCATCTACCCAGCACCTTTGACTTTATCTAATGCAACTTGCAGTCCTTATAGGATCATTTGATTGGTTACCTCTGCGTGACCATTGGTCTGTGGATAGGCAACCGAGGTAAAGCAGTGTGGGATCTCTAACCTACTGTAAAAGCCTCGAAAACATTTATTGTCGAACTCCATACCATTATCCATTATTAGGACATAGGGTATACCAAACCTGGTGATGATGGATGTCTACACTAAATGTTACATCGTGCTGGTAGTAATCTGAGCCAACAGCTTAGCTTCTACCCACTTGGTAAAGTAATCGATGCTACGACTAAGAACTTATACTGTCCAGTTGTGGTGAGAATGGCCCTACGATGTTTATCCCCTACTGAACGAATAGCCATGGCCTGGTTATCAAGTTGAGCTCGATGGAAGGCTGACATAGTACCGACAAGAAATACTGACATTTGTCACATTTTTTGATTTAATCATCCATGTCGGCTTTCATAGTTAGCCAATAGTACCCTTGTCGAAGGGCTTTATTTTCTAGGTTTTGGACACCTAGATGGCTATCGCATATTCCCTCATAGATTTCTCTGAAAATGTAGTCCCCTTACTTGGGTATTAAGCACTTTAGGTATGGGTGTGTATAGGACTTCTTATAGAGATTTTCGTTGATAACGGCATAGTGAGTAACCTTGCGCCTCAGCTTGGCGGCTTTAGAGGGTGAGCTCGGTAGTTGTTTGTGCTTCAGATAGGCCTCGATAGGGTCTTTCTAACTTAGTAAGTTTTCTTTTGATAGGATTTGTTCGAATTGTTCGATGCTAGGGTACAGTAAACTCTCTATGCAGACGGTGTGGCTTGTCACTACTGAATCAGAGCTGGGTAGCTTTAAAAGCGTATCGGCCTGAGCATTCTCTGATTGGGGGATCTATTGTATGTCCACTTTCTCGAATTTTTCTGTGGCCTTGCGTATCTTGGATAGATACTTTGTCATCATTAGTTTTTTGGTCTTATAAACCCCCTTGATCTATTTAACGATCAACTGGCTATCAGTGAAGATCCTATATTCTGGGCCCCTAATGATGTAGCGATCCTCAACTAAGTTAGAAGGGTTTCATATTTGGCCTAGTTGTTGGTCACTTGGAAGTCAAAATGGATGGTGTATTCAGCCTTAAAGTTGTCTAGCCCTACTAGGATGAGTCTAGCTCCGCTTCCTGATGAATTGGATGATCCATCGACATGGAGGGTCCATTTAGGCTGTGGGTGTTCTCGTTGCTCATTGGCAGGAGACTGTTCGGCAGAGGTTGGGAATGTACATTCGAGGATGAAATCTGTAAGGGCTTGACCCTTGGTAACCGGTCTTTGATGGTATTCAATATCGAGCTTGCCTAATTCGATGCTCCACTTGATGAGCTGACCTGAAGTTTCCCTCTTTTATAAGATCTGTTTCAGGGGCTAGTCAGTCAGCACCACGTTGGTGTGTGCTTGGAAGTACAGTCAGAGGTGTCTGGTGGTAATAACCAAGACAAAGGCCATTTTCTCAATGGGTTGATAGTTGGTATTAAACTCGTGTAGTATTTGACTGACATAGTATACTGGCTTCTGTGCGATGGATTCCTGTCTCACAAGGATAGAGTAGAGCACTTGGTTAGAAATAGAAAGACAAAGATAGAGTTTCTCACCAAGGACCACCCGAGAGAGAAGCGGGGACGACATAAAGTATTCCTTGAGCTTTTCAAATGCGGCCTAGCATTCAGGCATCCATGCGAACTTGTGGGACTTCTTAAGGGTATCGTATAAAGGTTTGTGCTTCTCCTCCACTTTCAACATGAATCGATTGAGGGCTGCAATCCTATCCGTGAGGTGTTAAACCTCTTTTATTATCCTCAGCGAGGCCATATTAGTATGGTTTGGATTTTCCCAGGATTTGCCTCAATTCTTCATTTGGTATTCAAGAATCCTAATAATTTCCTAAACGTGATTCTGAACATGTACTTTATAGGATTTAGTCTCATGTTATACCATTCAAGTGTTTAGAATGTCTCTTATAAATCTATGACATGGCCATTGGCTTCAGCACTTTTGACGAACATGTCGTCGACAAAGGCCTTCATGTTTCTGCCAAATTGCTCACTGAAGACCTTGTTGACTAGGCATTGAAAGTTTGTGCTAGAGTTCTTGAGGCTGAACAACATGACCCTATAGTAGTAAGTACCAAACTCCGTCATGAAGTTGGTCTTTTCCTCATCTTCGAGAGTCATACTTATTTAGCTATATCCAGAGTATGCATCCATGAAACTCAAGATCTAGTGGCCAGATGAATTGTTGACTAACTCGTTGATGTTGGGGAGTGGATAGTTGTCCTTAGGACAGGCCTTATGGAGATCGGTGAATTCTACGTACATTCTCTGCTTCCAGTTTACGTACTTCACCATGACTACGTTGACTAGCCACTTGGGGTAATTTACTTCTCTAATAAACTTTGCTGCCAAGAGTTTTTAAACCTCTTCATATATCGCACATTGATGTTCTAGTGTGAACACCCATTTTTTTGTTTGACGGATCTGCGATTGGCATCCACAGTCAATCTATGAACTATGACCGAAGGGTGAATGTCTAGCATATCTTCGGGGGACAATGCGAAACTTTGGAATGACATTGTAGGCAATCCACGACTGCCTTTCAGATAGTTAGGGGCAAGTGAGTGCCAATTTGGACGGTTTGACTAAGTATATCCGTGATGGGAACATTGATTACTTCCTCCCCAGGTTGGGGCTTTGACTATTGCTCAACATTGTCTTTGAGTTCCATTGTGTCTATTGATAGGACCTCTTCTTTTGCTCCCGCTACGAGGATGGCTGGTGGATTAAGGTCACTATGGAGAGTTACGACTCTCGATGGTATCCTGAATTTGACTTTCATGTGTCTAGTACAGGGCAACGCTTCAAAGCCATTTAGGCTGGGGTGACTCAGGATGGTGTTATATGGGGCTAGGAGATTTACCATGTAAAAAGTGGTTCAGGTAGCAACATGGTGAGGAGGTGTTCCTAGTAATACGATAAGTGGGATGGTACCTTTTAGATATATATATTCGCTGGTAAGCCCTCGGATGAGCTAGTTAAAGGACTGAAGATGGGATGGGATGAAACCCATTAATTGGAAGACATCCTAGAAGAGAATGCTACGATCTGCTCACTGATCCACGAGGGCTCTTTTGACAAGGTAAGGGCCGATTTCTCTAGTGGATTATTTTGTTGGTATCAACCCCTACCAAATCGTTGTCATCGAAACCAATTGTGGGTCTCATTCTCTTGGCTAGGGCCATGGTGGTGAGGAGAAGAATATGGTGGTAAGAGCTGTTTTAGTCAGGAAATCAATCTGTTCCCATAGATGTCGTCAATCTGTTAAAAGTGAGTTTGACTCCATAGATAATGGTTCTACTAACTCGAATAGGAGGATTTGGTTGTCTGACAATGTTGATCAATAAGATCGGCAAAAAACGGACAGAGGGTGCTCCGACGGGAGGGATTTTGATGTTCAAATTAGAGAGCGGTTTTCAAAAAAAAAGAGTTCTGTATGCAAGAGGAAAGAGTTCTGTATGACTTGTATGTAAAGTGTAGGTCTAGAGGACTTACTTAAGCGACAAGTGCGTTAGAGTTTGTATAGCTTTTGCTTGCAAGAGTCGTGTGTAAATGGTGTGATAAAACTCTATTTTGTTTGTGAAAGTGTCTCGAGATTTCGAAATCACGTTATAGGATGATCAAAGAATGTAAAATCTTATCGATTTAAAAAGTCTAAATTGTCATAATGATTTTTTTCCTTATCGATCACAATCATAGGTCTCCCTTCTATTTGTCATGAGATTCTTCTCATAATTTCGGGAGAACAAATATTATGTTAATGGGTAGTGTATTGATCATCGAGCACCGAGATGACCATGGGACTGACCAGTAGAAGTGCCGACTAGTTGGCTATCGAAAGTGAGAGATATAGAGGTGATCAGCTTGTACCGACGAAGTCTGTTGATGAGTTATGAGTCTGAGTATCTTTGAACCCTTTATGATTTGGGTCATGTATCATCAAGTATGTGCCCTCTTTTTAAGATGTTGCAATACTTGAATAAGGAGTAGTGATAGTCCATATGGCTAGGGTGAAACGAAGTCGCGTTCTCAAGTAATTTAAAAGACAGTGGATGAAATTTGTGATGTCATCGAGATAAGATTGTTTCATGAGGCTTAAAACAAATACCTCAAAAATATCTTTCAATGACTATAAGTGGTGCCAAGAAACAAGGTTTCTGTTTTATAATGGATACAGATGCACAATGAGGGTAAAGTGTAGGAGTCATGTACTTTGAGAGAATGAGTTCTCGTAAGATGCTTTCTTTTCTCTGAAATAAATTTTGCTTATTAAAAGGCAAAAAATACAACGGTGGACTCCACTGAAATGAGCTTTTAGCGATTGAAAGTAACTTTTAAAATGAAATGACCCCAAAGATGTAAAAGGTGAAAAAGAGGTTTGGCCTTTCATAGTAAATTTTTTGCCCACCTCGAGATTGTCAATTGATCACACCAATTTCATAGTAAACTTTCAAAATTTTTTGAAAATATAATAATAATAATAATAATAAATCAAAAAAAAATATATTGTGGTTGGCACGATCAAATCAATGGTCGCATGCCAAAGTCAACTTTTACCAGAGGCTATATGTTATCCATACCGTCATAAAAGATGACACAACGTACAACCAATGCACCCACATCGCTTTCTCAGTTGGTGAACAAGTAAATCTGGCTTCACTCCTTTTTAACCCCATCCAGCATCACAAAAAGACAAAATTCCCAATTAAAAAAATACTTATTAACACTGGATTTTCTAAATGCTACCATTTACAATTTGAGGATCCTGGGTAGCTCACCATTGCTTCCAAAACACACCCATCGAGGCACCTTTTTTGTCTTTTTTAATTTCTCGTCTTCCCTTGGGTGGTAAGTCAAAAAGGAAAAAACAGAGTGTGTTTTGCTCATTTGGTTTGGAGAAATGGATAATGTTAGGGGGAGAAGAAATATCGATAAAGAAGCAAGTTCACCGGATAGAGCCAATGGGAATCACTATCAACAGCAGCAGAAGCAAAGGCTTAAGAAACCCTTGAAAAAAGTTCAACTTGTTTATTACCTGTATCGAAATGGTCAGCTTGAGCATCCCCATTATATGGAACTTACCCATGTTTCTAATCAGCCACTTCGTCTCAAAGGTTTGCTTCAACTTAAATATATCTCATTTTTTTTTTGCCTTATTTATTCATTTTATTGAATTTATGCTTGTAAACAGATTTTATAGATCGGCTGACAATACTTAGGGGCAAAGGAATGCCTTCTCTCTATTCATGGTCCTGCAAAAGGTAACTTTTTTAGCTTTATTTTACCCCCCTCTCTCTCTCATGCATGGTTTTATTGATCCTATATATATGTAGGAGCTACAAGAATGGATATGTGTGGAATGACTTGAGTGTGAATGATATGATTTACCCATCAGAATCAGATGGAGCTGAGTATGTTCTCAAAGGCTCTGAACTCATTCCACCACCAGCTTCTTCCTCTACCATTGGTAATTAATACTACTCTTTTCCTCTTGCTGATCAATTTCTAAACAATTGATTATTTACTTTTTATTACTTTTTTTTTCCCAGAGAGAAATATGGTGAATCATCATCGTCAACAGCTTCTAGGAAGCACTAATATCAACAGACAATCCCAAATGCCCCCAGAAGAACCAAACATCCTCCAACCCCACCCAAAACGAACCCCTCTGAACACAAAACGACAACCATCATCTCCGTCACCATCATCATCAACATCATCATTAGAGCCAGATGGTTCCACAACCCCACAATCGCGATGCTCCAGAGGGGTATCAACGGACGAGATCGAGCAATACAATGATCATGATCATGATCATCTTACCTCGTCCGACAAACAAAACCAAGTCTCGGACTCTCCTCCACCGTGTCGAGGTCGAGGTAACTCGGTGCTTCTCCAACTCATAGCATGTGGGAATAACAATAATAATAATAAATGCAAAAACAAAGCCACACCACCGCCACCACCAACGATTTTGCAGAAACAGGAGAGGAAAAGTGAAGATTTGCGTAAGAGTGTAGTTTGTAGGAGTTTGAGAGACTTAAAGGATCAGGAAGAAGAGGAAATGATAAATTACATGTCGGAAAATCCGAGGTTCGGGAATTTGCAGTCTGAGGAGAAAGAGTATTTTAGTGGAAGTATTGTTGAGGTTGTCAATCTTGAAGATTATCAGCCAGTGCTCAAAAAGTCCTCTTCATACAACGACGAGAGGTCAGCTGCTTCTCTGTCCCACTAATTTTCTCTTCATTTTAAGAAATGATATATTTTCTTATAAATAAATATAGAATAATTATAATAGTAAAGATTTTGATATATTTATCTCTAAATATGAAGCATATATTTAATATATTTTTGTCCGTACTTGTCTTAAAATTTTATATATAAGTAAAAATTTAGTCAAAGTATTTTTTTTTTTAATTTCATCATTGATATTCACAAACTTTAACTAATACTGTTTAAGCTGATGCTCAATCGGAGGATGGCCACCGGTCATCTTAAAAAAATCATTTTACACATATAATTCAAATAAATAATAATTTTTTGTCACTTGTTGTTTAATGGAATAATTAAAAATAAAAACAAAAACAAAAACAAAATTAAGTTCCCCAACAACCTAAGTACTGTAACCCACCCAAAATGTCGATGATACATTAATAACCTCGACAACATGCACTGTTTATTCACGTCCTGAACAGGGAAAATGTTAAATATGATTAAAAAGTTGCACAAAAATCAACCAGATTTCCTCAAAGCCTTATATTCACATTTATTGTCTGAAATTTAAGTTGCATTTAATTTAACTTTCTGCCGTTGGATTGGGGAATGAGCAGGAGCTCCAAGGCAAAGTTGGGAGAAGAAACAGTCGAGGAAGAGAGAGAAAGAGTAGGAGTGCGAGGGAAATGCATTCCAAGAAAGATGTCCATTTCAAAGCAAATCAAGAAATGATGAGAATTGGGAAGTAGTTGGGAGCTGTAATTCTTGATTGCTAAGTGTTACAATTAATTTATGAATGTACCATTCGGGTCTCTCTGGTTTGGTAAAGCTGAAAAGAGTGGGTGTAGAAAATCTTTGGAGATGTACATTGCCTTGCTATTCATATCTAGTCTATTGTACCAAGCTTCACTCCTTTTCAACTTTTTCTGCAACTTTTAGTTCGTGATTAATTACTAATTTTTTTGTGTATTTTTTTGTTTGAATTATGGGCAAACTCTTAATTATAATATTAAAAATATAAATACTTTTTATTTTATATTTTCCTCTAAACTATTTTGTATTAAAGAATTTTGAATAGTTTTACAATTTGAGAAAAGTGTGATTTATAAATTATTTTTGATGGTATACTGTAATAACGAAAATTCGGTATTAGAAACTTTTATTTTAATTTCTTGTAAAATATAAAAAGAAATTGGATTATAATTAAATTTTGGACTTGGAGGGTAGTACCGAAAATTTTAGTGTTTGAATTTTTAATTTTGATACTTTTATGGAGTTTGAATTTTAATTTTGATACTTTTATGGAGTTAGGAAAATTTATAATTAAATTGATATTAATATATTGAAAATTTAAATGGTTTAGTGATACAAGACTTTTGGACAAATTTGAGCTCATGGTTCAAATCCAAGCAAATGAAAATTGACAAGGGACCAAATCGATTTGTGCATACGTAAGTTGAATGGTGCAATTTCAAGTTGAAGGGGGAACGTGAGAAATAAGTTGATTTGATAAATTAGCAATTCAATTTGTGTGAGAAAAAAAAAGGAAGATGCAAGTCAATTTGGGTGACGGGAGAAGAGTGCATGACCCAAATTTCAGAGGTTAGGATGTCACAAATCGATTTGTATCAATTACATGCTGATTTGGTTAAAGTACAAAAGGAAGTTCTAAGGTTTGTGCTTGACAAATTGATTCATGCAAGGGTGGCAAATCGTTTTGTGAGAAGAAATAAGGGAGGAAAATCGATTTGTATAGGAGACGAATCGATTTGGTTAGTATACAGAAAGGAAATTCTGAGGCTTGTGCTAGGCGAATCGATTTGGGAAAGGGGGTGAGTTGATTTGGTTAGTTAGCAGGCAAGGTTCTGAGAGTCGAATGCCACAAGTTAATTTGTATCCCCTTTTCAAATCTGCTTGGTTAGCATTTCAAAAGGACTTCTGAGGTTTGGCTTTAGGAAATCGACTTGAGCATTTCATTATTAATACTCAAGTCGATTCGGTTATACAATTGTTAGTCGATTTGCTTATATTGCAAATCGACTTGGCTCTTAAACACCTACACACATGAATTGATTTGTGGGGTACGTAAATCGACTTGTATATATGATAAAACTATCAAATGACCAAAATTGTAATATTAAAAATTCGGTATTAGAGATGTTCTGTAAATATCTTAATAATTATAAAAGAAAAATATTAAATTTTATTGATTTTTGATTTTGGGGTATTAAATTGAAATTTTTGGTATATTTAAAATATTATGTCCGTAATTCATAGTGAATCCTATTTTTATGAAATTTAAATTTAGTGAAAAGTGGGTACAAATATATATATATAAATATTTATTTATTTATATATATATATAAAAAAGAGGAGACAACGTTTTGGACAAAAACGCTACACTCCCCCTCCCCCAATTTAATTAGGGTTTGAAACCCTAAATGTCACACTCTCTCCCGTCTCTCTCTCTCTCTTGATCAAACTCTCTCTTTCTCTCTCGAATCTCTGCCTCTCTCTATCTCTTTCGATTCTTCCTCACTCGCGTCTCTCCCTCTCTCTTCACCGGCGAAGCACTCCTTCAGCTTCTCTGACCATTGGCCATCATCGCAAGTCACTCGTCTATTTCTCTGTCTCTCTCCCTCCGCCGCGAGCAGCCGCGCTCTTTTCTCTCTCCCACCACTCTGTGCCTCTCACGGTGGTTCCTCCGACCACTGCCACTACCTAGATAACCACACATCTCTCTCTCTCGTTCGTCGCTCTCTCTTTCCCGCACGCGACAGCCCTCTGTCTCCCTCTTCCTCACTTATGCGTGGCGTTGCTCTCTCTATCGAGAGCCTCTCTGCAACCTTTGCTGCTCTCTGCCGTGACAGCGCTGTGTTCGAAAATCCTAGACCGAGACTGCACTCCTTCTTCTTATAGGTAAGGGTGAATCTTTGATAAATAGTTTTAGGGTTTTGATTCTCTTGGTAATTTAAGCCTAATTACTGAATTTTGTATCGGTCTAGAAGTATTACAGGTCCCGGACTGAGTTGTAGGCGCACGGATGCTAGAGCTGCGAACCGTGAAACCCTAGGTGAGGGAATTTCTAATCCTTTCAGTAACCGAACGAAATTTACTTGCTGAGTTTAGGATAAGAGTCTTGTATATATATCCTGAAAATGTATGGAATTTGAATAAGATGCATTTCTGAAATTCTGTATGTGATTATTAGAGTTAAGTCTGAAATTCTATAGGAATTTAGGTTGTTTAGTATGATAAGATATGTTAGAGGATATTAGGATCTTGTTGGGTTCATTAGAATAGTTTTCCTTAGAATTTAATTTAAAATATGTATAAAAATATTATAGTTATGTAAATTAGGAAGAAAATTAACAAAATTGAGGAATATTGGGAATTAAAGTCATTGGTGAGGCAAAAATCCTAGATTGATGAAATGAGAATCTAGAAATGTTAATGTGTAAATTAAGGTTATATTAAATTAGGAGGAAATTTGAAAACCCTTTAATGAGACTTTATTTGATGATAAATTGTGATGATTGGTCTAGGTTAACCTTTTGGAGACTCGAAATGAGTCATTTGGAGTAATTATGGAAATAGGGAGTGAATACCCTCCCTAGAGGTGAGTGGATGGTTCATTGTATTCTTAAATGAGTAGCTTATTTTAAAATTGTTTTATAAATGATTTTGTACGATTTTAATATGTTTTATATAAATTATTTTGTGATTGTGGAATGTCTGAACTGGATTGTGAAATATGAATGCATCCACTGTATTTATGAATGCATGTGTGCCATATGTTATTTGATGTTGCTTTATGAATTGCTATGGCATGAAATTTATGATTATTTGTTGAAAATTATGGCACATGATTTGTGAAATGGATTATTTGAGAAATGAATGGTGTTGGTAGTTAACGGCTATAGTCATTCCCTCCACGGAGTGACCCGACAGGCAGGTGTTTAAGTGGTATAGATCACATGGCATTCAGATGCCACCTCCACCAGCACCGATGGCCGCGCCGACTCCTACGGCCGTGCCGCCTCTAGTTGTACCAAATCAACCACCAGTTGTTGGTCTTTCCACTGTTTCAGGACCTAGTGACACTACCTCCTCCACCTTGAGGCGTATTCACGAGCTCACCCAGTTGGTGAAGGAGGCGAGGTAGTTAGGCTGCGCGGAGTTTACGGGGACGGGTGATTCCATAGCAGCGAAGCACTGGATCAACCGCACCCACAGAATTTTAACTGATTTGGGGTTGACTAAGGACTACCGGCTTCGGGTAGTAGAGAGACTCTTGGATGGTGATGCCCTCACTTGGTGGGAGGCGATTTGTGATGATGCTACCGAGCCTCTACGATGGGAGGACTTCCTGCGGGAGTTCGATCGTAGG
This sequence comes from Dillenia turbinata, assembly GCA_037126225.1. Classification (NCBI taxonomy): domain Eukaryota; kingdom Viridiplantae; phylum Streptophyta; class Magnoliopsida; order Dilleniales; family Dilleniaceae; genus Dillenia; species Dillenia turbinata. Next base: position 7,206,223 of record JBAMMX010000017.1, read on the forward strand.
TACTTCTCTGAGTTCCAGCAGGACCGCAAGAGGGCAGAGTTTCTGCACTTGCGACAGGGAACCCGGACAGTGACAGAGTATGAGGTGGAGTTGAGGCGACTAGCTACTTTTGTTTTAGACTTGGCGACGCCAAAACAGCTACGGTTTAAGTTTGAGGACAGCCTCAACTTGAACATCAGGAGATATATGATAGTGACTCCTAGTCTCTCCTTTGCGGAGATCGTGGACTTAGCACTTAGGGCGAAGGAGATCGTCCGCGCTAAGGGCAGACAATGGGAGAACAGAAAGCAAAAGAAGAAGAGATCTAGGGCTTCTTCGAGCCAGGGCTCGAAGAAGGGCAGGACTTCAGGATATCAAGGAGGCTCTTCTCAGCCGAGACAGGCACATACTGGGCAGGAATTACGATCCCAGGGGTTCCGAGCACCGGCCCCTAGTGCCACTACTCAGACTTTAGCTCAGCGGCACCCTTTTTACCGTAGATGTGGCAGACACCACCCGTTTGGAGAGTGTAGGATAACAGTAACATGCTTCTGGTGTGGGAAGCCAGGGCACATCAGGAGTACTTGCCCTGAGTTGGGATTGAGGGTTCAGACAGCTATGGACTACTCGAGTGTTCCACGAGGAGGACAGCGAGGAACACCTGCGCATTCGAGCCACACTGCTCCATGGACAGTAGCCGGGAGCAACACGGTGCCAGGGCCATCTCGACAGCAGCAAAGGACACAGGCCCGTGCATACGCAATGATGCAGGAGGACGCTTAAGCGAATGCTGACATAGTTATTGTTACTTCTCCCACTGATCCTCATGTTTAGAGATTTTCCATGTACTTTCTTTTGAGAACCATCACTAGTTAAAGCCTTAGAGGCTTAACTATGTTGGTTTGTACATATATTTTGATATGTATATATATCTGTGAGCATATATTTTCCATATTTATCAACTGATCTTTTTATTTTCTCACATTAGGAGTTATGAAAATATGGGGAGTCGACGCTCGTGTCCTTACTGACACCGGGTCAAACTATTCTTATGTGAGAGAGTCTTTTGCCCATTGGTTGGGTAGGCCTTTGTCACCACTTGATGAGGAGATATTGGTCATCACCCCTCTCGGTGAGCTGATACTTTAAGATTCCATCTACAAAGGGAGCGAGGACATGGTTAGAGTGCGGTACTTGAGGCAGACTTGATTCCACTCGAGATGACGGACTTCGATGCCATCCTGGGGATAGATTGGCTAAGCACGCATAGAGCTTCAGTGGATTGCTTCACTAAAGAAGTGGAGTTTCGGAGACCTGAGGGGACGTTGTTAAGATTCCCAGGCGAGAGGCGAGTGTTACCTCGCTGCATTGTATCGGTGATGAAGGCTAGACGATTGATACGCCGAGGGTGCATGGCATACCTGGCGCATGTTATTGACACCACTGTGGAGGGGTCGAGGCTTGAGGAGGTCCCAGTGGTGCAAGAGTTTCCATATGTATTTCCCGAGGAGCTACCCGGACTACCACCAGTTCGGGAGTTTGATTTCGAGATTGACCTAACTCCAGGGACTACTCCCATATCAATTCAGCCATATAGAATGGCGCCAGCTAAGCTTAGAGAGCTTAAGGTCCAGTTGCAGGAGTTGCTGGACAAGGGTTTTATCCATCCAAGTATTTCGCCTTGGGGTGCTCCGGTATTGTTCGTAAAGAAGAAGGATGGGACCCTACGATTGTGCGTAGATTATCGGCAACTGAACAAGGTTACCATCAAGAACCGATATCCACTACCGCATATTGATGACTTATTTGATCAGCTCCAGGGTGCGAGGGTTTTCTCAAAGATCAACATTCGATCTGGATATCATTAGTTGGGATTAGGGCTGAGGATGTGCCCAAGACCGCATTCCGCACTCGATATGCACACTACGAATTCTTGGTCATGCCGTTTGGGCTGACCAACGCACTAGCAGCTTTCATGGATCTAATGAACCGGGTCTTCCATGACTTTCTGGATCGGTTCGTCGTTGTATTTATTGACGACATCCTTGTATACTCGCGGAGCGATGAGGAGCATGCGCAGCACCTTAGGGTGGTCTTGCAGATTCTCTGCGAGCGGCAGTTATATGCCAAATTCACCAATTATGAATTTTGGCTGAGGCAGATTGGATTTCTTGGCCATCTTGTTTCTGCAGAGGGTATTTATGTTGACCCGCAAAAGGTTGAGGCCATATTGAGGTGGGAGCAGCCACAGACAGTGACCGAGGTGTTGAGTTTCCTTGGTCTTATGGGGTATTATCAGCGGTTCGTAAAAGGATTCTCTTGGATCGCTGCTCCACTTTCCAGACTGACGCGGAAGGACGTCAAGTTCTTTTGGGATGATCGTTGTGAGGCAAGCTTTCAGGAGCTCAAACAACGACTGACGACGGCACCAGTGTTAGCTCTCCGTACTAGCAGTAGGGAGTACGTGGTATATTGTGATGCCAGTAGACAAGCATTGGGCTGTGTACTGATGCAGGACGGTTGGGCGATTGCTTATGCTTCGCGACAGTTGAAGAAGCATGAGCTGAATTATCCGATACATGATTTGGAGTTAGTAGCCATAGTCTTTGCATTGAAGATATGGCAACATTATCTTTATGGAGTGACCTGCAGAGTCTTCACTACCATAAGAGCCTGAAGTATTTGTTCACTCAGAGGGAGCTGAACCTCAGGTAGAGACGATGGTTAGAGTTGCTGAAGGATTATGATTTGATTATAGATTATCATCCGGGTAAGGCGAATGTTGTGGCAGATGCATTGAGCCGGAAGTCGTCTTCAGCTCCTTCTTCTCAGGTAGCAAAAAGAACGTATATTTCTTGCCTGGTGGGACTCCGTGCTTTGGGAGTTAGTTTGACGAGTGACAGTCAGGGTGCATTGCTAGCCAGATTTGAGGTGCGACCTACTCTGCTCAATCGCATCAGGGAGTTCAGGATTCTGATAAAGAGCTCTAGGGTATTCACGATAAGATCCACAGAGGAGAGGGTGGAGACTTCAGAGTCCGTGATGATGGACTCGTGGTGTTCAGAGACAGAGTGTGTGTTCCGACAGATAGTGATCTTCGGCATGCTATCCTTGAGGTGGCACATTCGGATGCATATGCTATGCATCCTGGGGGTACGAAGATGTACCGGACCATCAGAGGTAGCTATTGGTGGTCAGGCATAAAGAGGGAGATAGCAGAGTTTGTGGCACGATGTTTGGTGTGCCAATAGGTGAAGGCCGAGCATCAGCGTCCAGCGGGCACACTGCAGCCTCTTCCCATTCCTAAGTGGAAATGGGAACATATTACTATGGACTTCGTGATGGGGTTGTCGCGGACTTCTACACGGCATGATGCGATTTGGGTGATTGTCGATCGACTCACCATATCTGCACATTTTATCCCTATCCGCGGTGACTATTCCTTGGAGGCGTTGGCACGTCTCTACATTGATACCATAGTTCGGCTTTACAGGGTGCCTGTGTCGATTGTTTCAGACAAGGATCCCAGATTCATGTCTAAGTTTTGGCCTAGGTTGTAGGAGGCATTGGGCACTAGACTAAACTTCAGTACGGCGTATCATCCTCAGACAGATGGCCAATCAGAGAGAATAATTCAGACGCTCGAGGATATGCTTCGGGCATGTGTTACTGATTTTCATGGTAGCTGGGATCGACACCTTCTATTGGTGGAGTTTGCATACAACAATAGCTACCAGGTGAGTATCGGGATGCCTCCGTATGAGGCACTCTATGGGAGGAGATGTCGCATACCTCTGTGTTGGGACGAGGTTGGTGAGAGGCAACTTAGCAGCGTAGAGCATGTTAAGGAAACGAAGGAGAAAGTGAGGATCATTCGCAAGAGGATGAGGTCTGCCTAGGATTGGCAGTAGATGTATGCAGATCGGAGGCGGAGACCACTGGAGTTTCAGATTGGAAACATAGTATTTTCACGAATCTCACCCTGGAAAGGGGTGATCAGATTCCGGTAGCGGGGCAAGCTAAGCCCTAGGTATGTTGGGGCATTCCATATCCTTGAGAGGATCGGGAATGTGGCATACAGATTAGAGCTGCTCGAGGAGTTATCACGGATACATGATGTCTTCCATGTCTCTGTGCTTAAGAAGTATATGCCGGATCCTTCACATGTTTTGAAGCCTCCGCCAGTTGAGCTGCGGGAGGATTTGAGTTTACCCGTACAACCTGTAGCCATCCTGGATCGGCAGGTCAGGAGACTGCAGAGCAAGGAAGTCCCGTTAGTTGGTGTTTTGTGGCAGAGCAACCACGTCGAGGAAGAGACCTGAGAGCCTGAGGAGGTTATAAAGAGACAGTACCCCCACTTGTTTACTATATAGCTTTCTTATAGTTTCGAGGACGAAACTTGTTTTTAGGAGGTTAGAAAATATAACACCGATACTGCGGTGTCCGTACTAGTGTACTCCTATTCTTGAAATATATATATATAATATTCCCCAGTTTATATATATATGTAAAATATTTATTTCTATTGATTTTGGGATATTAAATTTGAATATTTTGTATATTTTAAGATGTCATGTTGGCGAATCAAAATAAACCTCATTTTTATGAAATTCGCATTCTAGTGAAATGTGGGTGCAAAATTATATATATAATTTTTTTTTAAAAAAAGAGAAGGAAGCGTTGCGTTTTGGCCAAAATGCAGCACTTCCCCTCCCCCAAATCAATTAGGGCTAAAGCTAACCCTTTCTCCCCTCTCCCGTCTCACACCCTCTCTCGAATCTGTCTCTCTCTCCTTCAATTTCTCACCGTCGCACTCTCTCTATCTCTTCCGTCTCCCTCCGTCGCTGTTTCAATCACGACTCGCCACCACCTACCACCATCGCCGTCACTCTCTCTCTCTACCTTCCTCTCGGCTCTCCCTCTCTTTGTTTTTTCTCTCTGTCTCTCTCTATTTCACTCGATCGTGCTCTCTCTCTGTTTCACCCTCACTCTCTATTTCTCTCTCTTTCGATCCTCTCTCTAACTTCCACAGTGCGCCTTCCTTTGACCACCACACGCAGCTCATCTCTTTCTTCCCTTCCTCTCTTTTCCGTGCGCGAATAGGGTTTCTCATCCTCTCTCCCGTGCGCGCGATGGCAGAACTTTCGCTCTATTCCTTTTTTGCTTGCTTGCAGTGCTCACTATGAGCACTTCCCTCTACCGACGACCCAAACCAGCGGTCATTAAACCCTTTGAAAACCCTAGGCCAAATCTGCCAACATCCTCTGCATAGGTAAGGATGATAGTTCTGAGTAAATACTTTAGGGTTTTGAATGTTCTTAGTAGACTAGTTTTAATTGCTGACATTTGCTTCAATTTGGAAGCATTATAGGTTTCAGACTGAATCAAATGGCGAATGGAAGCTAGGTCTACGATGTGAGAAACCCTAGGTGAGGGATTTCTTACTCATCCGATTAATTGAATGAATTTAGGGTTAAGTTTTGAAATCTGCATGAAAATAGTAGGAATTTGGGATGTGAGTTAAGGATCGATGCGGCCTTTTTCATTATAAGTTATCCTGCATATAGGCAATCGAAATACGATCTCCGTATTATGAAAATAGACTTCCATACTTTGAAAATGACATATGGTTTGAAACGTTTGGATGGGAATCGAAAAGTGTATGATTTTTCAAAGATTTTCTATCTCGTAAGAAATTTATTTATTTTAGCCTTATTTCTGACTTTTAGTGGTTTTAGGGTTGAATTAGACTTGGCTTTGATTATGTTATTTATTTATAAATAAAATGCAATTGATGACATTAGAGTGTATTCATAAATTGAAGAGTTAAGGTTTGTACAAACTTAGGGAAATGGATAAACCCTAAAGATATTTGAAAATTTGATGACAATTATGATGATTTGATTAGGTTGACCTTTTTGGAGACTCGAGCAGTCAATTTGGATTAATTGTGGAAATAGGGAGTGATCACCCTCCCTAGAATGTGAGTGGGACTTTGACATCTACTATTGATTGACAAAACATGTTTTAACCGATTTTCAAACGACATGATTTCTATACGTGTGAAAACTGAATTTTTGGATTTTGATAAGTATATGTACATATTTTTGTGACCATTGGAGTGTCCCAACTATTGATTTTATTGATATGCATCCATGAGTTTGATAACTGGATATTGTGCCATTTTTCTTTGACATATTGACATGTTTTAAATGTTTCCACTGGTATTGGTACATGGTTTTAAATGAATTTATATGTACTATTTGGGCTGTATGCCTGGCCGACGTGATGATGTGATGCATGGGGCTACGTGCCCGATCGACTTGATGATATTGTGATATGCTTCCTATAACATTCCGTAGCTACGAAGGACATTTGGTAGACGCACCCCTTGTGCCCGGATACACTTCGGTCGGAGGTATCCGCCAGATCATCATGTGTGTGGACGCACCCGGTTGACCCTCATCGGAGAGGACGCGAGTACGGCTCTATCTAGCACCGGGTGGGGCTCCATACACGGCCGACTATTTATATGTGTATATATATATAGTATTTACGGGCTAGTTGGAATAGCCTGTGTCCAACACTGGAGCAGAGAGCCATTATTTAATACTTGTATTGTGAAAAACCCCCAATGCGCCCGTCCTTGGTCGAGGTAGACCATTGCCGGGGTTGTTTGATTGGCCAGCTCTTTATGACTTGATATACATACTGGATGCATATGTTATTTTCTTATGTGTGCCTTGAGATACGTTTCTTTTTCGAACAGCATGTTATTTTTGCACACTTGATATTGTGTTATATGTTTTGACACTCCAAGTTCACCCTTGATATTAATAGCATGATGTCAATCCCCTCACTTGCTGAGTATCCTCCCATAGATACTCACCCCTCTCCTTTCCTCTCTCAGACAGGAATTCTCGTGATAGAGTAGCGCATCGGATTCTCGAGATCTTTGGTTATGTGTTGGTGAAGTTAGGAATTCACGATGGTAAGATCTAAATTTAAGTTGAAATATGATTTCCGTACTTTATGTCAACCTTGCAAGGTCTTGATTTCGAGGTTCGTAGTTAGCCATGTACATTTTATGGGATAACCGTATAAATTGTGGACATTTATTTGTGAAACTCTTATGTTGGTTCATTACGTTTGCATTGAAGCACTTGTAAATATTCAAAATGTTAACTTGGGAATTTGTTATACATTTGTACAAAAGTAGGCTCACTCGGTGCGGCGGCTGCTCATGCTCTAGTTGGGCATGACAGTAGAGGTCTGTGGCTAAGACTGTTAGTATTGATAATAGCCTTGCGTTGTCCTAGTTGTCCACTGTGAATGTGGTTGATTGTTGTGAGGTCGGGATGGTTCATTCATTTATTTGACAGGATGGATATCCATTTTACAGGTTGATTTGTACATGGGAGACCTCCGAAATATGGGGAGGTTTTACTCGATTTTTTGTAAAAATATAGTCAGCATCCCGGGTAACGGACGGCTGCTCACGACCCCGGTTCGGGGCATAACAACAAATCGAATGGTTAAGCAACATACCTTAAAGGAGTTCTTCGGCCTTGCTGTCTGATGATAGAAACCCCACTTTTGAGACCACAAGAATTCTCAAATGTCTCCTTCGATGTAATAAACAAATGTTTTGCTTTGTTTTGATAGAATCTCCTTCGACGCTTTCTATCGCTCTCTCTCTCTACAACAGATTAAAGAAAACGAAAGGGTTCCTCCTATCGAGAAATGTCAAAAAAAATAAACCTTAAAGTCTCATTCTGGGCTCAGAAAGATGAGAATGCCCTCTTTTGTTGACGTGGCAGTGCCATATCAGCATATTTCTAGCGTGGCACCGCCACGTCAACAAATTGTTGTCGCGACGACATGAACTATCTTAGGAGCTGACATGGCAATGACATGTCAATATCTATGCATCTGCATCAGGTACCACATCAGTCCACGTTGGAATTTAACAGCTACTCTATTTTCGTCACTGGCAGAAGAACCAATACAGTGTAGTTTTTGAAGTTTGAGGACTCTAAGAAAGCATTTTTAACTGTAGAGACTAATTTGTGACATGGGGGTAAAGTTCAAAGACTGAACATGTAATTATCTCAATTAGTCTTTGTATGAGAAGATGCTGATGTTTCACAATAGTTACTAGGTGTTGGCCACATTCCTTTACCTCTTATTCTATTTGAACGTTCCATGTCAATAATTTTGAGGAACATTCTATCCTTAATTTGATTAATGGACTCTTATGTGGAGACGACTTACTGAGATGCCATCATTTCATCAATTTATTTCTACGTATAGAAAATGCATATAGAAATATAAACATAAACTCTCATAGAAATATTAGCACAAACTCTTATTATAAAATGATATAAAAAATCCATATAACTTATCATCATACCGACAAACTCTGAGTTCACATATGAGCTGTCATTCTTCTTATAGGTAGCTTTGTAGAGTTCAATTCTACCAAGAGTATGTCCTATCTCAAATTCTTGAAACTAGATTGTTAACAATTAAAAAAATACTGATAAATACACAATCAATATATAAAATAATTAATTCCCTTACCTACCTTACAAATGACTTGAAGCCATAAGTGTGCAAATACGTTTGATGCATTCGACTTTGCTTCCCTTCTTCTGATTTTGTTTAGCAAAATATTTTGAATTATTATGATGAGAATATAAAAGTAAATGAAATTTTATTTTTCTAAATATATTATTACCTTTTCATATCTTGAGAACTAAGGCCTCCCATTCACGAGAGTTGTGACCCTCTGAGACATTTGCTGAAATATTTTTAATATTTTTGTTGTCATCAAAATTATTTTTTTAATAGTATACATATACTCTTTAAATTGTCAAAACTAATTTGAGGATGAATACATCAGCACCACTCTTGTTTTCTGTTTCGAATAAATCTTTGTCATAAAGAAAACACTTGAATTAGAACATGTTACAACAACTATAAAAGGAAACAAATCTAGAAAATATCTTTATAAAGGCTTTTATTTGTTCCTTTGATATTGTAGGGATACTACACCAGTCTCTATGACTAAAAGAGCAAAGTCACAAACTCTTAGCCATGAAACCACAAAAAATTGCTTGTATTTGTGATTCCCGTCCACTCTGATGTAGGTCAACATTGAAGGATACTACAATTCGCGATCATCTAAGATCCCATATGTCCTTCAGATGGTCTCCCTCGTCTTTAGGTGTTTCAAAATTATCAACTATAAAATATGAGATAATAAGTTAATAAATGATCTAACTCAATATATTTTTAAATAATGAGTTTTGATGCATTACTAAAGGTAGCGTGCTACAAAGTAGTGGTTCCTTCATTCATTCACTCATCAACAGTTGCCCACAGTGCTTCTTTAGATGTTTCCACAAATCTAATTCCCTTTAGTTTCTCTCTTCTACGAGACATATTTACATTTGTTTCTAGCACAAGAATTAAAAGTTTGAAACATATTAGTTTGAAATAAACAAATATGAAATATAATAAGCATGTGAATATCATCAAAAGAAATATCTCAGAACTAAAGATAAGTCATACACAAATCCAAAGATGGAGGTACTAGTATATCAAAGCAAAAATGAGTCACCAACTAAAAGGAATGAAATGAATAAGAAAAAAAGCAATATTTGTGTATTTATCTAATGAATTTAATATATCATGAATTTAATGAACAATAAACATCTCAACATTCCATTTATATATATATATAAATATATATATTAATCAATAGAGAAGAACCAATATATATAATGAATGATAATTATAAATATGCATGGAGAACATTAAACCAATTTACATATGTATATTTATTTTATTCATACAACATTTCTTAAGTATCAAATCATATAATATTAAGTAAAATTCTTTATAATATTCATAAATTGGTTTAGGTTGCCTACTCGAAGGCTTTATAAAGTGCATTACATAAGTTGCACAACAAAGTCATCATCATTCAAAGGGTTATCAATACTTAATGTTGATAAACAAATCTATCTTAAGTTCAGTTTCTCATCAGATGGTACTAATTTCATCCTTGTGTTTGCTTTTATTGATATTATTTTCAACCATCATTCTCTATTGCTTGGTTAATCAAATTTGTTTTTGATCCTGGCAATGATCCAAAACTTTGATGCTTATTCAATTAAAATTTCATATTTTTTGTTGTTATAGGCTAAAGGGCATAGTAGGAAACATTTTTATTCTAAGCAGTGCTCAATAACTTACACAAAGAAAGATGAGTTGATAGATCCACAGGCAAACACATAATAACATATTTACCAATTAAATATGATTTTTAAAACCTAAGAATATATGTGAATATTAAAGAACATGATTAATATATATATTTATATATATATATAAATATATATATTAATCAATAGAGAAGAACCAATATATATAATGAATGATAATTATAAATATGCATGGAGAACATTAAACCAATTTACATATGTATATTTATTTTATTCATACAACATTTCTTAAGTATCAAATCATATAATATTAAGTAAAATTCTTTATAATATTCATAAATTGGTTTAGGTTGCCTACTCGAAGGCTTTATAAAGTGCATTACATAAGTTGCACAACAAAGTCATCATCATTCAAAGGGTTATCAATACTTAATGTTGATAAACAAATCTATCTTAAGTTCAGTTTCTCATCAGATGGTACTAATTTCATCCTTGTGTTTGCTTTTATTGATATTATTTTCAACCATCATTCTCTATTGCTTGGTTAATCAAATTTGTTTTTGATCCTGGCAATGATCCAAAACTTTGATGCTTATTCAATTAAAATTTCATATTTTTTGTTGTTATAGGCTAAAGGGCATAGTAGGAAACATTTTTATTCTAAGCAGTGCTCAATAACTTACACAAAGAAAGATGAGTTGATAGATCCACAGGCAAACACATAATAACATATTTACCAATTAAATATGATTTTTAAAACCTAAGAATATATGTGAATATTAAAGAACATGAACAACATATTTAACAACTAAATAAAAAGTTAGAATATAAACATGTGATAATTCTAAAGTATATTCTTAAACTCGCATGAATACGACATATTAAGGTTATAAATGTTTTTTTAGTCATTATAAAATATATGATTTAAAGTATTAGTATTATTATTGTTGGAGGTAGGTTATGGCTCCACAGATACCGACTCTTCATTAACCCGAGCAGTTGCTGTTAAAGAGATGTGATATATGCAAAAACCATCAGAGGGTGCTCCAGCGGGGAGACTCCGTTGCTCAAGTCAGAAAAAGCGATTTTCGTATGAAAGAAAAATAGACTGAGAGCTCGAGGAAGTAATTCCCTGTGATTAGAGTGCCTAATAAGTGAGGCTGAGAGAATGTACCTGTCTTGGAGGGTTTTGAGATGTTTTATACCTGTGAGAATGTTATGCCGCTGCAGTGCTTCAACTCTACCTTCCTTATTGAGCCGATCCGAAAGTCTCAGAGATTTAATACTTCGAATCAACTATGATCCTTATCTTTTGGGAAACTTTTGTATTCTAGAGGGAATCTTTTCTTAACTGAAAGATCCTTAGGATGCTGTCTGCAGTAAGGGGCGGAAGTTAATAGGATATTTTGGTCTTCTTTTAGAATCGTTGGAATCGTTAGCTATCGATCGGTCACTCAATCGATGAAGGGTCTACAGGGCTCTTTCAGTTGAGGAGCCGACCATTAGATACCCGATCAGGGTGGTTACCTTCACTTGATGAATCGCATTCGATTAGCGGGGCGACTAAGACCCTATCGTTCGGGAGACCTGGGCGACTGAGACCTTTCGGTATGTAATCATATTTGAACCTCAATCGGTAGCTGTCCTTCGTGGGCTTTTCATGGGGGCCTTTTCAAAGTTGACTTATCGGATCGGGTTTAAGGTTACGTCCCAACATTTGCCCCCGACTCATGGCTTTTTTGGTAAAAAAAAGTCATGAGTAGACACCTACGAGGAACGCTTGATACGTTACAGGAGCATGGGAATGCTAGGCTCGTCCTAAACCATCCTAATTTCTTATCTTGAATACAAGTGTGTCTCGAAGGAAGTGACTTCTTTATGCGGAATCGAAGACGATTTATTTCCCCATTTATAATAAAATATCTTTCCTGATTTGTTTCACCTGCCTCGATTTAATTAGGGCTGCTCTTCCACCGCTATAAGTAGCTACGATAGGTGTTTATTTCCCTTCGTAAAGAGTTAAGACTTTTCTTCCCCTTTTGGGGTTTGGTTGAGAGTTGTCTCGTGAGACATCTTGGCATGCGAAGGTTCACAGTTGGGTAAGTTCTTCTGGAATGAGAGCTCATTAAGGAGGGGGACCACCGGAATGAGATCTTATTATGTTGGTCGTTATTCGGTTAGCATCGTGAGGTCATCCATCACCAATGGGGGGTACATTCTTGTACCACCTTGGATGATTCGTTCGGGTCCATCCCCATCGTCCAACTATGGTGGGGATATCTCTCGACCATTTTTGGATGGGTAGGTCTATCTTGGGTTGCATTGGGGGTGGCAAAACCCGAGCTCGCCTCCTCTTGTCCCTATCACTACATTTTTGTACTCTCCAGTGTAGGGATTGTGGATTTTGGTCCTTTGGGTGCCCCCGTATGTACTTCTTGAAGTAGTCTGTCAGACCCAGGGACTTGTATATGTACTCATGTAATCGAATGTACTCTTTGCATGAACATAAATGAAAGATTATACTTTACTTACTTGAGTTTCATCTTCATTCCTTTTTGGTCCCTTGTGTGGTTACATGCCCCTTTTTTGACTTCTGTTAGTGGGGACCTGCTTTCAAGCTCCCTACTGAGGCGTTGACTAATACCATACTTCAAAAACTGTTGGTAAGGCTCGTTCGTTCGCTTGGGAGACTCCTTGTGACTCATATAGATAATAGGAGCCAGGAGACTTAGGCTCTCTGAACGATAGGAAACCTTTTAAGTAATGGGGCCACATCCATCCGTCTAGGGAGTTATATCCCCTATGGACAACGCGTACGCGTGATAGAGGCTAGGCGGCTGAGGCCTTCCAAATGATAGAAAAAACTTTTAAGTAGTGGGCCATGTCCACCAGTCTGTGGAGTTATATCCCCTATTGATGACACGTACGAACAATAAAGGCTAGGCAGCTGAGGCCCTCCGAATGATAGGAAATTTTTAAGTAGTGAGCTGCATCCACCTGTCCGGGGAGTTACATCCCCTATTGACGACGTGTACGAACGATAGAGGCTAGGTAGCTGAGGCCCTCTGAATGATAAGAAATTTTTAAGTAGTGGGCCGCGTCCACCTATTCGGGGAGTTACATCCCATATTGACGACGCGTATGAACGATAGAGGCTGGGTGACTGAGACCCTCCAAATGATAGGAAATTTTAAAGTAGTAGGCCACGTCCACCCATCTGGGGAGTTACATCCCCTATTGACGACGCATACGAGCGATGGAGGCTGGGCGGCTGAGGCCCGCCAAACGATAGGAAAACTCCATATTCTTCTTTGGGCTAAATTTTCCGATTGTTTGATAGTACTGAAGCTCATTGGTAGTCTATGCATAGGTTTTCTATGTTCCAGGTCCTAGGTACTGCCGATCCGTCAAGATTGTTGAGGCAATAAGTTCCTGGTCGAACCACAAAATGCACTCGATACGGGCCTTCCCAATTAGAAGCGAGCTTGCCCCCCGAGTTAAGGCTGACCGGTAACTTTCACCTTCTTAGCACATTTCTCCAGGTTTGAACATTCATTTTCGGACCCTGCGATTGTGATATCATGTCATCTGTTGCTGATAGGCCGCCATTTGTGTTGATGCGGATTCTCGCAACTCTGGGAGGAAGTCCAATCTTTCTCGCATATTGCGTTCATTTTGCCTGGCGTCGTACTGAGTCACTCGTAGTGAGTGAATACCTATCTCCACAGGTATGACTGCTTCACTTCTGTAAGTTAGACTAAAAGGTGTTTCTCCCGTTGCTCTTCGGGAGGTAGTGCAATATGACCAGAGGATACCATAAAGCTCTTCAGTCCACTGTCCCTTGGCGTTATTCAGTTTCGTCTTTAGCCCTTGTTGGATAGTTCGGTTTGTTATTTTAGTAAGCCCATTGGTTTGTGGGTGAGCGATCGATGAAAATCGATGTTGAATCTCGAACTTCTCGCAAAACTCTTGAAAGCGCTGGTTGTCAAATGGCTTGCCGTTGTCCGTGATAAGGATGCGCGGTATACCAAACCGGGTGACAATATGGGTCCACACGAAAGACTGGACTCTGGCCGTCGTGATCTAAACTATAGGCTCGGCTTCCACCCACTTAGTGAAGTAGTCGATCGCTACTATCAAGAACTTTCGTTGTCCTGTGGCTGGAGGAAATGGTCCGAGGATATCCATCCCTCATTGAGCAAAAGGCCAAGGGCTAGATATAAGGTTGAGCTCAGTGGAGGGCAACCGCGACACTAAGGAAAAACACTGGCACTTGTCACACCGCATAACGTAGTTATCGAAATCGCCTATCATGGTTGGCCAGTAGTCCCCTGACGAAGGGCTTTATAAACTAGATTTCGAGCACCCAGATGATTCCCATAGATTCCTTTATGAATCTCTTAGAGGACATAATCCCCTCTTCGGGAATTAAGCACCGCAGATACGGGTGAGTGAATGACTTGCGGTAAAGGATCTCATCGATTATGGTGTAGTGCGTTGCCTTTCGCTTCAGTTTTATCACTTCTTTTGAGGGTTCTGGCAGACAGTCATACCTCAGGTATTCTTCTATAGGGTCCTTTCAACTAGGAGACCGATCGACAGAGAGGGCCTCCTTGGGTTCGTCGATGTTAGGATACGACAGGCTCTCAATGTATACCGTTCGGCTAGAAGCAACCGAATCAGAACTAGCCAAGTTCGATAGAGTATCGGCCCGTGCATTTTTCGACCGAGAGATTTGCTAGATGTCAACCTTACCCAATTGTTCTATCGTCTCACGCAGCTTGCTCAAGTATTTAGCCATAATTGGGTCTTTGGTTTCGTAAACCCCTTTAATTTGTTTCACGACTAACTGGCTATCCGTGAATACCCTAGCATTCCGTGTTCCCGTGTCAATGGTGATTATGAGTCCCATTAGCAAGGCCTCGTACTCTGCTTGGTTGTTGGTGGCTTGGAAATCGAAACGAAGGGCATATTCTGCCTTAAAATAGTTTGGTCCCACTAATATAAGTCTGACGCCGCTTTCTGAGGAATTTGATGATCCATTGACATGGATGGTCCACTCCGGGATCAACCATTCTTCTTGATGGTTGAGAGGCTGTCCTTCAGGTATTATTGGGAGAGTATATTTGAGGATGAAATCAGCTAGTGCTTGGCCCTTAATCACTGGTCGCGGTCGATACTGGATATTGAATTCTCCTAAATCTATACTCCACTTAATAAGCCGACCAGAGGTATCTCTCTTTTGGAGGATTTGCTTCAGCGGTTGGTCTATGAGCACCACAATGGTATGGGCCTAGAAATATGGTCGAAGGCACCTTGTTAAAATGATTAGAGCATAGGCTATCTTTTCCATCGGTCGGTAGTTAATCTCGGAATCTTTCAGTATCCTACTAATGTAGTAAATTATGTTCTGAGCTGTGACTTTCTGTCTTACCATCACAGAGCAAAATACTCAATCGGAGACAGCCAGATAGGTAAAGCTCTTCCCTAAGGACGGGCCGCGAAAGTAATGGTGGCTGCGTCAAGTATTTTTTTAGTTGTTCGAATGTTATTTGGCATTCGGGTGTCCATTCGAACCGTCGAGATCTCTTTAGTGCATCGAATATGGGATTGTACTTCTCGCTAACCCTGGACATGAATCGGCTTAGAGCAGCTATCCGACCGGTCAAGCGTTACACTTCCTTTAGTGTTTGGGGAGGTATCATGTCCAATAACGCCTGTATCTTTTCAAGGTTGGCCTCTATCTCTCGATCAGTAATCATAAAGCCTAGGAATTTTCTGGAGGCAATTCCAAAGGTACACTTCGTCGGGTTCAATCACATATTATATCATTCCAAGATTTGGAAGGTCTTATCGAGGTCCACAACATGAGCTTCCACGGTAACGCTCTTGACGAGCATGTCGTCGACATAAGCTTTGACATTCCTACCTAGTTGATCTTTGAAGACCGTATTGACTAGCCGTTGAAAAATTGCTCCAACATTCTTTAGGCCAAAAGATATGACCCGGAGCATGAACCGGTAATGAAACTAGTCTTTTTTTATCCTCGGGTGCCATTCTGATCTGATTGTAACCCGAATAAGCATCCATGAAACTCAAGAGCTGGTGTCCCGAGCAGTTGTCTACGAGTTTATCGATATTAGGAAGCGGATAACTATCCTTTAGACATGCTTTATTGAGATCAGTGAAGTCCACACACATCCTCCACTTATCATTGGCCTTTTTCACCAAGACCACGTTAGCCAACCACTTGGGATACTTGACTTCCCGGATGAACCCAGACGTTAACAGCTTCTGTACTTCCTCCTGAATAGCACATTGTCGTTTGAGGACAAATACCCTCTTCTTTTGCCTTACTGGTTTGAAATCGGGATTGACCGTTAGCCTATGGGTTATAACTGATGGATCTATGCTTGGCATGTCTTCCGGAGCCCAGGAGAAGACTTTTGAGTATCTTTATAGACAGACGACTAAGGCCTCTTGTAAAGAAGGTAATAGATTGGCCCCCTATTTGGATGGTTTGATTGCGGTTGCCTGTTAAGGGGACCTCGATCGTGTTTTTGCCTAGTTTGGGCTTCACTTTCGACTCAGTGCCTTCTCTAGGCTCTAAAGCATCGATCGGAAAACCCTCTTGTGCGTCTTAAGCCACAAAGAGGATATAGGGATCAGGATAACTTCGTATGGCGGCGACCCCCTGTGGCGTTCTGAACTTCACCTTCATATGCCTTGTGCTTGGTAACACTTCTAGTTCATCTAAACTAGGCCTTCCGAGAATGGCATTGTAAAGACAATAGAGCTTCACCACATGGAATGAAACCTGGGCGGTCGCATGATTAGGGGGCTTTCCGAGGGTCATGGGAAGGCAGATGATGCCTTTAGGGTAAGTAGGCCCATCTGAAAGTCCTTTAAGGGACCCGGTAGGCGGCAAGAGTCGGGACGAGTTGAGACCCATTCTGTAGAAGGTGTCCCAGGTGAGGAGATCACAGTCAGCCCCTTAATCGACCAAAACCCTCTTCACAGTGTGAGATTCTATCTTCAGGGTTACGACTATAGGGTCGTCACTGCGGGGTCTACCCCTATCAAATCGTCGTTATCAAAGCCTATGATTGGCTTTCTTCTCTTGGTCGGTGCCACGCTAGGTATGATTGTAGTAGACATCATTATGAATTTTAAAGGAATCAGTCTATTGTTCCCATGGACGGCGCCAATCTGTTGAAGGTGAGTTATGGCTCCACAAATACCGGCCCTTCGTTGACTCGAGCAATTGTCGACAAAGAGATGTGATACTTGCAAAAACTGCCGAATGGTACTCTGGCGGAGAGACTCTAATGCTCAAGTCAGAAAGAGCGATTTTCATATGAAAGGAAAACAGACTAAAAGCTCGAGGGAGTAATTCCCTATGATTAGAGTGCCTAATGTGTGAGGCTGAGAGAAAGTACCTGTCTTGGAGGTTTTTGAGATGTTTTATACCTGTGAAAGTCATACGCCGTTGTAGTGCTTCAACCCTATCTTCCTTATCGAGCCGATCTGGAAATCTCAGGGATTCAATATTTTGAATCAACTATGATCATTATCTTTTCGAAAACTTTCGTATTCTGGAGGGAACCTTTCCTTAGCTGAAAGATCCTCTGGATGCTGTCCGCAGTGAGGGACGGAAGTTAATAGGATATTTTGGTCTTCCTTTAGGATCATTGGAATCATTAACTATCGATCAGTCGCTAGACCGATGAAGGGTCTTTAGGGCTCTTTCAGTTGAGGAGCCGACCATTGGATACCCGATCAGAGTGGTTACCTTCACTTGATAAATTGCATTCGATTGGCGGGGCGACTGAGACCCTATCATTCGGGAGATCTAGGCGACTAAGACCATTCGGTAAATAATCAAATTTGAACCTCGATCGGTAGCTATCCTTCGTGTGCTTTCAGTGGGGGCCTTTCCAAAATTGACTATTGGATCAGGTTTAGGGTTACGTCCCACCAATTATTATTATTATTATTATTATTATTATTATTATTATTATTATTATTATTTAATAAATGAATATATTACTATAGTGCCTCCAAAATTGAAGACATAAATTTAAACAAATCTATTTAGATTATTGTTTTATTTTGGGGGACTGCAATACTTTTAACCTCCTTAAAAAAATGAGTATATTTTTATTTCTTATTTGAAAATATTTTTACCGCTATATAATAATATCATCTTAAATTTGAATGTTTAACATAAGAAAATAGGGTAAAAGATTATCAAAATAATATTTAGAATTCTTTTTATTTTATACTAAATATTACCTTATAAAACAATTTTTTTCTAAATAAAACTAAACACATTAATTATTTTTACTCTTTTTCATCTATATTAATCTTAATTTATTTATTAACCTTATTTTGTCCTAATTTTACCATATTTTGCCCTAATTTCATCCTTATTCTAGCATGACACTATGAACAAATCTTAATTTAAACTTAATCTGCCCTAATTTCATCATAATTTTATCTTTATTTCATCTTAATTTCATCTTAATTTTGTCATAATCTTCCAAAGTTACAGAAAATGTAACAACGAAAATTCGATGTTTGAAAATCTTTATTTAATTAACAAAGAATGAAGTGGCTTGGTGGTGCAATTTCTTTTTGGAGGAAGTTGGAAAGAATGAGATCAAACCCAAGTAAATGCAATTTGGTGGAGGAGCAAGTGAATTCAAGCCTTGGCAAATTGAATGGAATTGTGAGTAGTGAATTGATTCACAAATGAGGTGAATCAATTCATGTGAAAGGAATGGAGGCAAGGAGAAAATCGACTTGAATGAGGAAGAAAGGAGAAAAGTTGATTCATGTGAGGAAAAAAAGAGGGGGGAGAAATCGACTCACAATTAATGTGAGTTGATTTCCAAAGTGTACAAAAAGAGCCTTCTAAGGCTTGCGCTTCATGAATCAACTCATCAAGGTGATGAGTCGATTTGTGAAGAGAAGAAATGAGGGGAAATCAAATAGGCCAAAGGAATGAGTTGATTCATGTGAGGGGCAAAAGGAGAGGAATCGATTCATTGAGGGGATGAGTCGATTTGTCTTCTCTGCAGGCTTGATTTCTGAGGCATGGAAAACTTGAATCGACTTGGCAAACACTCAAGTTGATTAGTTTCGAGAAGTGAGTTGATTCACCTATACCATAAGTCGATTTGGTCTCTCACAGTCACGACTTCTGAGGCTTGAATTGGACAAATCAAATGGGAAAGTGCATGAGTCAATTCAGCGGGCAATTGTGAGTTGATTTACTTAGGTAGTGAGTCGATTTGATCCCCCAAACACACACACACACTCATGAATCAACTTGAGGGAGATGCAAATCGATTTGTGCACTTAGTGGAATTGTGAAATGACTAAATTGTCCTCCAAATACATGAAACCTAAAAATTTAGAAGGGGCAAAATGGTAATTTCAGCCCCTCAATCAATTGAAAATGAACAAACCTATTTCATTTATTTCATTTTCATTTCTCCTTCAACTACCTAGCTCTCTTACTCTCTCTGCACATACTTCTCCTTCTTCACACACTCTCTCCTCCTCCCTCTTGATTTCTCTCTCTAGAAATCAATTCCACTTCCATTGAATCACTCCAACCAACTTGCAAGAACTTCAATCAAACTCAAGGAAAGAAGATTTGGGAGAAAATCTAGGAAATACTCAACGAAGGGAAACAATAGGGTTTTTGAAACCCAAACTCTAAAACCCAATCCAACGTCAAAATCAAACTAATTTCACCTCCCTAATCTTGGGTTTAGCTTCCTTATTACTAAATTGAATTGTATAGCTGAGATTTGATGCAATTTCAATTGGAAGCCAAAAATCTTAAAAATTGTGAATAGCGAAATTTAGGGAAAATAAAATAAAAAAATGGTATTTAAATGGAAATGGCATGTAAATGAATTAAATGGTTAATTTTGAACATAGATTCTTAGAATGTGAGAAAATCTAGGAAATGCTCAACGAAGGGAAAAAATAGGGTTTTTGAAATCCAAACTCTAAAACTCAATCCAACCAACTTGCAAGAACTTGAATCAAACTCAGGGAAAGAAGATTTGGGAGAAAATCTAGGAAATGCTCAACAAAGGGAAAAAATATGGTTTTTGAAACCCAAACTCTAAAACCCAATCCAACGTCAAAATCAAGATAATTTCACCTCCCTAATCTTGGGTTTAGCTTCCTTATTACTAAATTGAATTGTATGGCTGAGATTTGATGGAATTTCAATTGGAAGCCAAAAACCTTAAAAATTGTGAATAGCGAAATTTAGGGGAAAATAAAATAAAAAAATGGTATTTAAATGGAAATGGCATGTAAATGAATTAAATGGTGAATTTTGAACATAGATTCTTAGAATGTGAGAAATTAGGGTTTGTGCAAAAAAAATTAGGGAAAATCTATAAACCCGAGAAATAATCATGAATTAACATTGAAATTGTAATTGTTGGTTTAAGACAACCGATTAGAATTTTAAAAAGGGATTTTATTGGATTAAATTGTAGAATTGGGAGTGAATACCCTTTCAAGATGTGAGTTGATGGTTTTGTTGTATATGAATGAGCAAATTGATTTCAATTATAATTTATAAATCGAATTTTTAAATGAATTTAAAAGGGTTTTACATTGTTTTGTGATTGTGATATACCTGAAATGAAATTATGAAATATCCATGACTCTAGAATTTGATTATTGAATTATTTGCACCATATTACATTTGAACAATTATTGTGAACTGTGATTGTTGCTCAGTCGTGAAAATGAGCATGACTGGCATGATGATTTGAATTTTGGTAATATGGTGCTGAGAAAACGACTATAGTCTAAGTCTTGCCACGACTGGGCCATCGGGGTGGCGTGGTTTAGGCTGATTGAAATTTAACTTGGTGGTAGGTGGGTTGGAGAGCCTCCTCAAACTGCCGTGATAATGTGATGACACCCCATGAAATTCTAGGCCAACGCAAGAGTAAAGGGAATTTATGAAAAAAAAATAATGAAAAACCCCTTGGCAGAGCCTACCAATAGCCATTGGTAGGAAAATGGTTTTAGCAAACCCAAAGGATTTTTGGAAGAAAAATTCAATGTATTTATTGAATTGGAAATCATGAGTCATCGTGAATGTGATTTAAAAAAATTCAAATTATGTAAATCATTTTATCTATTGAAATGAAATGAATTTGATGATATATGTTTGGCACCATCACCCTCACCCCTCATTCGTATTCATCATGTCATTGCACTCCATTCACTAAATATTTATAATACTCACTCCTTTCTTCTAAATTTTTCAAAGGGAGCTTAGATTGGAGACATCATTTTGAGCCAGTCGAAGAAGTTAGTTTTGCTAAGCCTTGATAGGTAAAAATTCTGAGATTATTTTGCGAATCCAGGTTATATGAACTATAGAACGGAAATTTTGTACATCTCTCTCTTTATATTTGGATTTGATTGATACTTGCTTTATTTCTCTTTAGGCAAGAATTGGTAAAATCCTTACTTGGACAATATGGAACTCTGTTTGATTTTTGCATAAAAATTTTCTTTTACAAAACCTATTGCTTTCATTGGGACATTTGAGTTATATGGTGAATTTTGAGTATGTTTTGACTTTGAGAATTTTATGTAAATGTTGGGAACTATTTGGAAGGCCAGGTTGGTCAAATTACATGCATGCTTGAATAGGGACGGATCGAATCAATCTTTGATTGTGTGATGAATGCATACTAAATTATTTTTTATGATTACATTTTTTTGAAAATTTTTAGATATTTATAAATTCCTTGTGCTATCTTGGTGTACGGGTAGGGATTATATGTATGTCGGGATAATACAGCGGTTGTTACGTGCTCGACTTAAGAGTCGGGGACTGAAAATTCTATTGGTATCAGAGTTTAGACTCATTATTTTAAATGTGTAAAGGTTTGAAATATTCCCAAATGACCCCAATTGTTTTCCAAAGACCTTAAAATATCTTTCTTTTGAAATTTCAAATTTTAAAAGATTTTTCAAATGATGTACAAAAAAAAAACATTCCATGGATTTTTTAGGACTAGGATCAATTTTATTTTTAGGGGGTTAAATACCTAACTAAATGCCTAATTTAGTGAGCTAAGGATAGTGTCTCTTCTTATAGGAATTATGCCACCTAGACAAAGGATGAGGAATGCAAATGAGATTCCTCTTTCGAGCATGAGGTTGAATCATTCTTACATGCTCCAACTTATCCTCCGGCTGTAACTAGTATTCACCCGGCACCCACAACCAAGATTCCTCCATCGCCACTCGATGCACTCCGACAATGGATCGAGTGATGGAATACTTATGGCACTCGTATTCAAGTTCCTCCACAAATGCCAATTCCTCCTCCACTGAGCCCAACCATTCCACCTACTTCTCCAGTAGCACTAGTTACTCCTACTTCAGTGGCTACTCCCATCACCCGTCCAACCATTGAATTATCCAAATTGATCAAAGAACCCCAACAACTTAGATGTGTCACCTTTACGAGGACAAGTGATACCATGGTGGCTAAGAATTGGATTAATTAGGTTCGGGAGACGGTGACCGATATGGGGTTTGATGATGAGTTGAAGTTCATGGTGGCCATAAAGTTATTAGATGAAGATGCTCGATCATGGTAGGATAGTCTTAAGAAGAGGTCAACAACACCTCTCTCTTGGAACGAATTCCTTAAGGAGTTTGATGAAAAGTACTATACTCGGTTCTACCAAGATTTGAAGAGAAAAGAATTCCTTCACCTCTGCCAAGGCAACAAGTCTGTGGTAGAATATGAGACGGAGTTGAGAAGACTGTCCTCATTTTTTCCGAAGTTGGTGACTTCGGAGGAATACTTGGGCTTCAAGTTTGAGAAAGGTCTGAACTTATCTATCCAAGAGAAGATGTCCGTGACATCGGCCCACACCTACAAGGATATTTTAGAATTGGCCTTAAGGACCGAGAAAATGGTTGAGGAAAGAGAAAGAATGAGGGAATGATAGAAGAAGAAAAGGAGGTCCGAATATACATCAGGCCAAGATTCAAAGCAGAGTATGAGCACAAGTTCCTATGATGGAGCTTCTGTCACCGGATCTGTTGGCATTCCTCAAGGCCAATATGCATCTCACATTGGGAACCCCACTTCTAGTGCTGTTTCTAGAAGCAAATCAATGAGAAATAGGAAGGAGAGTGTAAAAATTGTGGGAAGTTCTATTCTAGGGTTTGTCAACCTCCCAAGAGGTGTTTTGTTATCAGTGCGAAAAGGAGGGTCATTTTTACAATGTTTGCCCAGAATTAGGACCGGAAGGTTAGTCAAGTTGAGATCGCCCTAGTGGATCTATGAGTAGTCAAGCCAACACCCCTACCTCACCTCCTAATGCCACACCATGGATAGGGACTGGGAGCAACACAATAGCTACTCCAACCCAATATCCACAAACAATGGCTCATATCAGAATTTATACAATAACCGACAAGGATGCCCAAAACAACCCCGACATAGTCATAGGTAAATTTTCTTGAACTTAAACTTGAAGATTTAGAGATTTGAATATAAACATTATGAGATCATGATTTCATGATTTTGAATTGAGGCATATTAGAGATATTGCATGATAATGAAATTATTGGGAATGACTTTGATATCTAATGATACCTTTGGTGGCATAGAGGATTTTAAATTTTGATTAAGATTGGTTAAAATTGAAATTTAATTTTTATTCTTCGTATATAGTATGATGAAAAGTTTTGGAGTTGATGCCCATGTTATAATTGATACGGGGTTAAATAACTCTTTTGTGAGTACGAAGTTTACTAAACACTAAAATAGACCTTTGGCCCCACTTGAAGAGGAGTTATTGGTTACCACTCCTTTGGGGGAATGGTTGAATAAAGACACCGTATTCAAGGCATGTGAACTAGTTGTAAAAGATGAAATTCTTGAAGCGGACTTGATCCCGTTGGAAATGAGAGACTTTGACACCATATTGGGCCTGAATTGGCTACACACTCATAAAGTTTCAGTGAATTGTTTTACTAAGGAGGTGGAATTTTGTAAATCGGGATGTCCTCCACTTGTATTCACCAGTGAACGACGTGTCTTACCAAGCTATGTAATTTTAGCAATGCAAGCACGAAGATTAGTGCACAAAAATTGTGAAGCTTACCTAGCCCATATTATCGACACCACTATGCAAAGTCCAAAATTGGTAGATATTTAGGTGGTGAATGTCATGCCCCGATCCTCAATCTGAGGCCGTGAACAGCCGCCCATCACCCCGTATGCTGCCGCCTCTCAACACGCATACCGAGACAACACAGGCTAACATCAATACCTATATAAAACCTGTTTTCTCAAAAACATGATTTCCCAAGTAAAAGTATGTAGAAATCCCAACACAGTGCCTCAATGCATAATTAAGCAAAACAACTGAGAGTGTCAAGTTATGTTACATAACATAATACAGTCATCCCATTAAAATATACATTGGTCATTCTATAGACCTCAAAACGAACATATACATCATCCAACATCACCAAATACAATACTGCAGAAGAATGAATGATACCACACCCAAGTCCGAGGTCTCCAACAAAAGTCAAATATGTTGAATCACTCGACACGTCTCTCTCTGCCAAGTCTATAACTGAAAATCAGGGGGAAAGTGAGGGGTGAGTATTATGAGGAAATACTCAGTAAGAGAGGGGATCGACAATATGTTCTCAACCTAAGCGTGAGTATGGAGTGTCAAAATACATTTCAAAACTAATATAATATCAAAACCAAACATGTCATATCCGGAAATCAAATGTTCACATCACATACATCATGGTATCAAAATATGCATCCATTTACAATATCCAAAATCATATAAAGCTTGCCAATATGACATTTCCTACAATGGTCTACCACGACCAATGAAGGGTGCGTTGGGGGTTTTTCATATGCAAGTATAGAAAACATTAGTTCACTTCCCCAACGTTGGCCCCGAGCCTCACCAAGTGCTAGACAGTGGCGTAACATATGTCCTCCCCACGTTTGGTTCAACCGGCTAGCTCGTGTCTATACGTATACCCAACCAACCAAGTATAGTACCTCATTCGGAGCTAGACTATGGCGTAACACACATCCTCCCCAAATTTGGTTCATGCAGGCATGCAACGTGACCATCCTGGCCACTTTGAAAGCATTTAACAAACAAGAAGTCCCAAAACATAGCCGTAGGATTTTACCAACACGTACCCGAGGAAAACAAGCCGGTATCGGTAAAATCCTAACGGTATGAGTTGTACAGAACTTCACAAAATCAAAGAAAAAGCATTGAAATTAGAATTTACGGTCCAAATGTCCCAGTACATATATATACAGTTTTCCAACACTAGAGAAATCAAAAGAAATAAAAACAAATCAAAAATCGTCGGATTTTATCAATACTTGCCAACTACTCGGCCAGTATCAATAAAATCCGCACGACACGGAATGTACAGACTTCCCTTTCCATGGTTGGGAAGCTACCAATCTCCCAAAAATAATCCTGCACATCAAGTACCTATATGTATGCCAAAAATCTTGCACAAGCTCCGTCCCAAAGAGTCTCCCACTAAGTCTCGTCGAAAAATAGGAGGAGAGAGGGGTGAGTATAGGGGTATACTCAGTGAGTGGAGTGCAATGGTGCATTTGTGCTAATAAATAAGGTGTGAATGTGGGGCAATCAAAGCATATCTCATAAATCATTTCATATACACAAAATCATTTCAATAAATCACATTTCATAAATATGCATCCATATCAATCATCTTTTCATAAAAATCCGGGGGTTCCATCGAAATATGCTTCCGTCTCAGGGCGGCCAAACCCAGACGAAAATCCGCCAAGGGTTTTACTATCCAATATCTCAAAACAAACCCCCTTCCTTGGCGTTGGCTCGTGCCTCACCGGGGTGCACCAGATATAGCACGACTTTTGCAGAGGGAGGGACGTCTACTCCCCCGCACATCTAAACCTCAAACCACGTCACCCCGTCGGGTCGCTCCGTGGTAGGTATATGACTATAGCCATCTCTGACACCCTTCATTTCACAATCAATCCATTTCTCAATAATGTGCCATGATTTCCACAAACAATCCATAATTTCATGTCAAAGCAGTTCATCAATCAATATCAAATATCACATGGCACAAAAGCATTTATAAACACAATGGATGCATTCATATTTCATAATCTAGTTCGAATGACCCACAGTCACAAAATAATTTACATAAATCATGTAAAAACATTTCAAAACCAATTTCAAACCAATTTTAAAACAGGTTTCTCATTTACGAACACAATGAACCGTCCACTCACCTCCAGAGAGGGTAATCACTCTCAAATTCTCAATCAAATCCGAATCGACCCCTTTTTCAATCCCCAATCGAGTAACCTATGCAAACATTGCAATCATCGTCAAATAAAATCTCTACATCACGGTTTTCACATTTTTCTCATTTAATTCACCCTTAATTTCACATCCACTATTTCTAATTGCTGATTTCATCACCCAAAACTCATTTATGTCTCAAATGAACTTTAATTGCCAATCTTTCCTAATTTTTCCAAATTTCTTCCAATTTCACATTAAATCTCAGAAAATCGCATCGTATACGAATCTCACACATTTCAGAACATATATGTTATCATTTCTACCTAATTTCAACAAAAATCATGCGAATTACTGAAGGGATTGAAAATCCCTCACCTAGGGTTTTTGTAGTTCGCAAATTTTCGTTCCAATTGCCTGTTCAGTCCATTCTAAGATCTGCAGAGTGTTCAATTTCGAGATTAGGGTCAGAAATTTAATTTGATTACTGTGGAAATTTCGAAACCCTAGCTTTACCTTCGCAGAGGGTGGTTGCAGTCTTGACCTAGGACTGTCAAGGGATCCCAAGGCTGCTGGATTGTTCGTTGGCAGTATTTGACCTTCAATGGTCATTTTGGAAGTTTTTAATTTCTGACGATTTTAGCCGATATTTGTTTGGGGATGATTTTATCGAAAAAATTTCTTAGTGAAATTTCTAGTTCGAACGTGAGTAATATCATACATAGAATGAAAAATAGTACAACTACAAATACACCAATGTGTCGATGTTATATTTTCTAACCCCCTAAAAAGAAGTTTTATCTTCGAAACCTAAAGAAAATAATACACCGAAAAGCTGAGGGTACTGTCTCCTCATGGCCTCTTCGGGCTCCCAGGTCTCCTCCTCGACCTAGTCACTTCTCCATAAAACTCTGACTAGAGGGACTTCCTTGCTCCACAGTTTCTTCATCTACCAATCAAGGATAGCAATAGGCTGGACTGGTAGACTCAGATCCTTTCGCAACTCAACTGGCGGAGGCTCTAAAACATGAGACGGATCTGGTAGGTACTTCCTAAGTACTAAGACATGGAAAATATCATGAATACGGGAAAGCTCATCCTACAGCTCTAGTCTATACACCACATTTCCGACCCTCTTAAGGATATGGAAAGGTCCAATATACTTGGGGCTCAACTTGCCCCGCTGCCTGAATCGAATCACCCCTTTCCAGGGCGAGATCTGAAGGAAAACCATATCTCCGACCTCGAACTCAAGTGGTCGCCGCCTCCTATCTGCATAAGCTTTCTGTCGATCTTAGGTGGCCTTCATCCGCTCATAGATGATCCTCATCGCCTCAACCATCTCTACACTGGTGAGTTGCCTCTCTCCTACCTCATCCCAGCATAGCGGAGTGCGGCATTTTCTCCCATACAATGCCTCATATAGAGGTATCCCAATGCTAGCTTGGTAGTTGTTATTATATGCGAACTCTACCAATGGAAGGTGCCGATCTCAACTACCCTGTAAATCCATAACACATGCTCTCAGCATGTCCTCCAGAGTCTGAACAGTCCTCTCCGACTGACTATCGGTCTGATAATGATATGCTGTGCTAAAGCTCAGCAGGGTACCTAATGCCTCCTGCAATCTGGGCCAAAATCTGGACGTAAATCTGGGGTCTCTATCTAACACTATTGACACAGGTACCCCGTGAAGCCTGATAATTGTGTCAATGTAGAGGCGTGCCAACACCTCTAATGAATAATCAGCACATATCGGGATGAAATGTGTGGACTTGGTGAGTCTATCAATGATCATCTATATAGCATCGTGCCGTGCTGAAGTCCGCAGAAACCCCATCACAAAGTCTATCGTGATGTGTTCCCACTTCTACTCAGGAATGGGAAGAGGCTGCAACGTGCCTACGGGTCTCTGATGCTCGGCCTTCACCTGCTGACAGACCAAACATCAAGCTACAAATTCTACGATCTCTCTCTTCATACCGGGCCACCAATAACTACCTCGGATAGTCCGATACATCTATGTACCGCCCGGATACATAGCATAAGCAGAGGAATTAGCCTCCTTAAGAATAGCTCTCCGAAGATCATTGTCAGTTGGAATACAAACCCGCTCTCAGAATACTATCAGTCCAATATCACGAACTCGAAAGTCTCTGCCATCTCCCTTGTGGATCATATCAAGAATATCCTGTAGCTCCTCATCAGATCCCTGGAGCTTTGTAATACAGTCGAGCAAAGTCGGCCTTACCTCAAATCGGGCTAATAGTGCTCCTTGATCATCACTAGCGAAACTGACTCCCAAAGCATGGAGTCCCACCAAACAAGAGAGGTAAGCACTCTCTGTCACCTGAGAAGAAGACAACTTTTGACTCAAGGCATCTGCCATAACATTTACCTTTTCGGGATGATAGTCGATAATCAGATCATAGTCTTTCAACAATTTTATCCATCTCCTCTGTCTCAAATTTAATTCCTACTGAGTGAATAAATACTTTAGATTTTTGTGATCTGTGAATACCCTGCAGGTCACCCTATATAAGCAATGTCTCCATATCTTCAAAGCAAAGACTATGGTGGCTAACTCAAGATTGTGTGTCGGGTAGTTCAGCTCGTGCTTCTTCAGCTGACGAGAAGCATATGCAATAACCCGGCCATCCTGCAGAGTACATAATCCAATCCTTGTCGGCTAGCATCGTTGTATACTACATACTCTCGACTACTAGTAGGAAGGGGCAATATCGGTGCTGATATCAATCACTGTTTGAGCTCCTGAAAGCTCACCTCACAATGATCATCCCAAAGAAACTTGACATCCTTTCGTGTTAATTTAGATAGTGGAGCAGCGATCCGAGAAAATCCCTCTACAAACCGCCGATAATAACCTGCAAGACCAAGGAAACTCCGAACCTCAGTCACGGTCTTCAACTGCTCCCATTTCAATATAGCTTCAACCTTTTATGAATCAACGAAAATACCCTCCGCAGAAACTATATGCCCTAGAAAACCAATCTGTCTCAGCCAAAATTCACACTTGGTGAATTTGGCATATAACTGTCTCTCGCGAAGAATCTATAAAACAACCCAAAGGTGTTGAGCATGCTCCTCATCACTTCGCGAGTAAACCAAGATGTCATCAATAAATACGATGACTAACCGGTCTAGATAATCGTGGAAGACTCGATTCATCAAGTCCATAAATACAGCTGGTGCATTGGTCAACCCAAATGGCATGACCAAGAACTCGAAGTGTCCGTATCGAGTGCGGAATGCGGTCTTGGGTACATCCTCGGCCCTAATCCACAACTGATGATAACCTGATCGAAGATTTATCTTTGAGAAAACCCTGGCACCCTGAAGCTGATCGAATAAATCATCAATACGTGGTAATGGATATTGGTTCTTGATAGTGACTTTGTTCAACTGCCGATAATCCACACACAATCTGAGTGTACCGTCCTTCTTCTTTACAAACAACACCAGAGCACCCTATGGTGAAGTACTCGGACGGATAAATCTCATATCCAGCAACTCCTGCAACTGGACCTTCAGTTCTCTCAACTCAGCTGGTGCCATTCTGTATGGTGGAATAGAAATAGGAGTAGTCCCTGGAGTCAAATTGATCTCAAAATCAAACTCCCGAACTGGTGGCAATCCGGGTAGCTCCTCGAAGAACACATCAGGAAACTCCTGCACAACAGGGACCTCATCAAGCCTCGAACCTTCTTTGGTAGTATCAATTACGTGAGCCAGATATGCTGTACACCCTCAGTGTATCATCCGTCTGGCCTCTATCACTGACACTACACAACGGGGTAATACCCGTTTCTCACCCGCGAACACCACTGGTGGTCCTTCAGACCTCCAAAACTCAACTTCCTTGATGAAACAATCAACGGAAGCTCAGTGAGTACTCAGCCAATCCATCCCTAGAATAGCATCGTAATCTGTCATATCAAGTGGAATCAGATCTACTTCTAGCACTGTCTCACCAATCATGACTTTGTTGCCTCTATATACTGAATCTCTGACCAATTGCTCACCAAGAGGAGTGAAAACCAATAGCTCCTCATCTAGAGGTGATAACAGCCTATCTGACTGTTGAGCGAAAGGGGCTCTCATGTAAAAATAATTCGATCCGGTGTCTATAAGAACATGGGCATCAACTTTGTATATTTTCTTAGTACCTATATGTGAGAAATTTAAAAAGAATTAATTGAGAGTACGCAAAGGATAGCGATATATATATCAAAATAATTAGGCCTCTTGGGCTGTAACTAATCATGTCCATACATATCATCATGAGATACATGATTTCGAAAGAAAAGAGAATCAAAATAGTTAAGCTTCCAAAGCTTTAACTAGTCATGGTGGTACACACGGGCCTGTGCCCTAGGCTGCCGTCGCGAAGGATCTGATACAGTATTGCTCCCAGCTACAGTCTGTGGAGCGGTAGGTACTGAATGTGCAGGCGCTTCCTGCTGACTGTCCGTAGTCCACCTGTGTGTGTCTGCGGCATTTGACCTTTGAAACCTAGGTCAGGACAAAAGCTCCAAATATGTCATTGCTTCCCACACTAGAAGCATCTCATAGGATCTCAACAAACTCCAGAATGACGTCGGCCGTAGTTGCGACATATAGGATGGTTCTGCACTGTGGAATAACTAGAGTTGCTAGGGGCCGATGCTCTAAACCCCTGGGGACGCGGTCCCTGTCTGAACTGTGTCGGCCTAATGTGAGAAGGGTCTCCCTGATGAAAGCCTGAAGTCCTACCCTTTTTCTAGCCTTGACTCGCATGAGGCTCTGCCTTCCTCTTCTTTAGATCCCTGCTCTCCCTCTGCCTATTTTCTGCACGTACAATCTCCTCAGCACGGAGAGCTGAATCCATAATCTCCGAAAGGAAAAAGTTGGGTGTCACCGTCATGTATCTCCAGATGATCAAGTTAAGGTCATCCTCAAACTTGAATCGTAGCTGCCTAGGTGTGGCTAGGTCGGGGACAAAAGCGGCTAATCTCCTCAACTTCGCCTCATACTCAGTGATAGATCTGGTCCCCTATCTCAAGTGCAGGAAATCTATCCTCTTCCTGTCCTGTTGGAACTCTATAAAGTATCTGCTCCCTCAGGAAGTCTTCCCACCATAGTGGCTCTATAGCCTCGTCACAGATAGTCTCCCACCTAGTGAGGGCATCACCATCTAACAATCTCTCAACAACCCGCAACCTATAATCCTCACTCAGACCTAAGTCTGTCAAAATTCGTCGGTCGTATTGATCTAATGCTTGGCTGCAGTGGCATCCCCAAGTCCCGCAAACTTCGTGCATCCTAACTGACAAGCTTCTTTGACTAGCTGTGTCAGCTCATGAATACGCCTAAGTGTGGCGGAAGTACTGTCACTCGGACCAAAAACTGTAGAAGGAACGGCCACCAGTGGAGGATCTGGTGCCGCATGAGTAGGTGCTGCAGTAGGAATAGGTGCTGCCGTAGGTGTCGACGCTGCCATCGGTGGTGGTGGGGGTGGCATCTGAACCCCGTGCATGGTGTACCACTCATACACCTGCCTGAAAGCATCTAAAGAAGGTGGTGGAACTGTGATTGCTGTAGCCAGCTGAGAATATGCTAGAGGGGGTGCATGGGACGAGGAAGCATCCTCAGGTACAGTAGGCATCTCAGGTGCAAATCTAGTGCCCCTTCTAGTAGTCATATTACTGCAACAGAAGAGTTCTCATTAGATAAGATTTAAGAATTAGGGTTAGTTATGAAGTAACTAACCCCCTAAAATGAATGAAATTATCGGTTTAAGAATCGATAGACCTAATACACTCGGTTAGATACGTGCCATATCTAACCCCATAAAATGAATAACTCATATGCCTAAGACCGTGTACTGGGATCTCATGACTGTAAAGAAACTCTCATATGCATTAAAGACTTTTAAAACATACTTGGGAATATTTTCAAAACTATTTTCATAAAACATAGCTCTCAACCTAGAGCTTTGATGCCAACCGAACTGCTCTGATACCAACCGAACTGCCACGCCCCGATCCTCGATCCGAGGCCTTGAACAGCCGCCCGTCACCCCGTATGCTGCCGCCTCTCGACACGCATACCGAGATAACAAAGGCTAACATCAATACCTGTATAAAACCTATTTTCTCAAAAACATGATTTCTTAAGTAAAAGTATGTAGAAATCCCAACACAGTGCCTCAATGCATAATTAAGCAAAACAACTGAGAGTGTCAAGTTACCTTACATAACATAATATAGTCATTCCATTAAAATATACATTGGTCATTCTATAGACCTCAAAATAAACATATACATCATCCAACATCACCAAATACAACACTACGGAAGAATGGATGATACCATACCCAAGTCCGAGGTCTCCAACAAAAGTCAAATATGTCAACTCACTCGACACGTCTCTCTCTACCAAGTCAATAACTGAAAATCAGGGAAAAAGTGAGGTGAGTATTATGGGGAAATACTCAGTGCGTGGGGGGATCGACAATATGTTCTCAATCTAAGTGTGAGTATGGAGTGTCAAAATACATTTCAAAACCAATATAATATTAAAAGCAAACATGTCATATCCGGAAATCAAATGTTCACATCACACACATCATGGTATCAAAATATGCATCCATTTACAATATCCAAAATCATATAAAGCTTGCCAATAAGACATTTTCTGCAATGGTCTACCACGACCAATGAAGGGCGCGTTGGGGGTTTTTCATATGCAAGTATAGAAAACATTAGTTCACTTCCCCAACGTTGGCCACGAGCCTCACCAAGTGCTAGACAGTGGCGTAACATATGTCCTCCCCACATTTGGTTCAACCGGCTAGCTCGTATCTATACGTATACCCAACCAACCAAGTATAGTACCTCACTCAGAGCTAAACTGTGACATAACACACATTCTCCCTAAATTTGGTTCATCCGAGCACAACTATACACATCACAATCACGACATTTGCGGATACCTCTGGCCGAAGCGTATCCAAACGCACAAGGGGTGCCTCTACAAATGTCCTTCGTAGCTATGGAATTTCATCAATAAAATCATCATATCATATATCCGTCAATTCCATGGACACTCAGTCCAAATATCAAATCATTTCAAACAGCGTGCCAATATATCACATCAAATCATTTCAAATAAAAGTGTCAATGCAATGTAGCATATAAATCATATCATGATTTTAAAGAGTGGCATGACATATTTTCAATACAAATTATGGATGCATAACATTTAACTAAATCATTTGGGACACTCCAATAATCACAAAAGAGCATTTCTAAAACATAGGTCAAAACTCATGCTTTCACACATTTCATAAAAAATGTTATTCTGAAAAACTATAAAACGAAGATTTTGTTCAATCGAAAACACAGTGTCAAAGTCTCACTCACTGTATACGGGAGGGTACGTCACTCCCTAAAATGCTCCACAACAACAGAAAGAGTTTCCCACGAACGATCAAGCAATATATCACTACAGTCATAATATATATAACACATATAAGTGTTATAGTCTTGAAAAAATTAAATGTTACATTTTATTTTTAACTATCCCCCTCAATAGGATTAAAACCTAAAACATTATATCAAACTCTAATACATATACATACACTATTTCCCTTTCAAACATCCAAACTACAACTTTAATCACACATTATCAAAGGTACCCATACTATCAAGGTCATCATTTACATATTTAATCTCTTAGTATACTCACTTCACATTTTTAATTCTTTATCAATTTCTCCCCTTCAATACACCAATCCAACACCATACATTTATTATATTAGCACAAACACATGCTTGTGCACATTCGTTACAATTGCACATTTTCACATCACTTAAATACACCAACATCACTATGCATGCATACACATTTATACATCATTACATACACATATAAGCCTTTATTTTATTTACTAAAT
Source organism: Dillenia turbinata (assembly GCA_037126225.1). NCBI lineage: Eukaryota > Viridiplantae > Streptophyta > Magnoliopsida > Dilleniales > Dilleniaceae > Dillenia > Dillenia turbinata. The sequence goes on from JBAMMX010000017.1 coordinate 7,240,770, forward strand.
TCATTCTCAACTTTCCCGGACAGCATGTAATTTCCTTGTTCTCTTAAATGCATTCGGTCAAGGCATTTTACATACACATGCACAATAACTCCATCCAAAGTTTTTGCATACATACACACCTAAATCCTCACACTCATGACTCCACTTGCACATACATATACTCAATAACACACCACAAAATTCTGCACGCTTTCCTATTTCATTTTCCTTACATTTCACTACATATATCACATGAAATTGGTTTCCTTTCTCACTTCCATTAGTGCAGAAAATTCGGCACTCATTCTTTCTTCATTCCATTCACTAACACATATATACACCTCATACTTCAATGCCAAAATCCAGCACACACACAAGTACATAAATCTCACATTTTAACACCCAAAATTACATTAAAACCTATCCAATTTCATACCCAAAGTTCTGAATTTTTCTGCACATGTTCCCCCTACGGTTTCTCACCTCATTTAGTGACCATTCAAGACTTAAATCAAACATTTAACATGCTGAATTTTACTGCACACATTGTAGCATTCATTTACTTGATTTTTACACCTAAACAAAACTTAAATCAACACATTATCATATCAAATGAAATGTCCTCAAGTCCAAACAAAGTGCAGAATTTATATACCTCAAGTTGTGGTGTCTCAAGCTCCAAAAAAGTGCTCTCCTCCAAAGATCTCTATTTTCATCTTTGATCCAACTTTTGGTCTACAAAGAGTCACCATGTTAGAGACTTCCTTTTGGCTCCAAATCAATATATGTTACACAAGAGGTAGAGAGGAAGCTTTCTTACCTAGATTTGTTGAAGGAAAATGGAAGGAACCATAGATCTCTTCACTTGAACCTCTAGGTTTCCTCCTTTGAATCGCCAAGCAAACCTTCTTCTCTTCTTCTAATTTTTGGATATGTTGTACTAGGGCTTGAATAGAGAAGATCTATGTAAAAATATTGGGTGGTTGTTTGGAAGAATCAAGCTTCCTCTTCAATGGTAGGTCACGATTTTGGGAGGAGGCAAAAGGGTTGTTTCTTCCTTCCTTAAGCTTGTTCACGTTTTTGGGAGGAAGAATAGGGTGGTTAGGGTTTTCTCCAACTCATTAAACATTTCTCCTTTTAATCTTGGCCATCCATTTCTCAAGACTTGATCATAACCCTTGGTTTTTAATGACTTATTCTAGAAATATCCAACTTAAGCTCTCTCTCTTCCTCCCCTTCTCCCTCTCTCACATTTTTCTCTATCACTCTCCCTCTCTCCCACTATTTGTTTCATTAGTTAATACATATTCATTTTTTTTTAAAATTTACATTTTATATATATATTTTTTATTTCATTTGTGTGGGACCCACCATTTCTATTTCACTCTCTACAAATCACAACTTTATTTATTATGTGGGCCCCACCTCAAGACCTTAAAGCTCTCATTGGTCCAAATTAACACAAGCACCTCTCCACCTAGGGTTTAAATTTCCAAAGTCAAACTTTTCAACAACCTTGTTTTCACACTTTTTCACACTAGTCCAACCTTTGAACCAATCACATTCCTCCCTCTCTCTACACTTGTCCAATTAGGGATTTAGGAAAAATAAAAATAGTAGATTAATTCTAAGTTATTGTAAATTGCAAACTAGTCCCTTAAACTTTGAAAATTCTATTTTGACCCCAAAATTTTCCATAATTACACACTAGGCCCCTTACCTCATGTTAAGTCTAACTAAATCCATTTCGCATCGAAATGTGCTCATTTAGTCTTGTCGGGGCTCATTACCGTCCGATTAGGGTTTTTCAGGCGATTTTGCAGAAATCCCTGATTTAGCTTTACAAAGCGATATTTATCTATATTTGAGGTCCTCACACAGTTGTAAGGCCATTCTAATTATTATTTGACCTTCAATGGTCATTTTGGAAGTTTTTAATCTCCAGCGATTTTAGCAGATATTTGTTTGGGGACGGTTTTATCGAAAAAATTTCTTAGTGAAATTTCTATATCGAACATGAGTAATATCATACATAGAATGGAAAATAGTACAAATACGAATACACAAATGTGTCGGTGTTACAGTGAATGAGTTTCTGAAAGTTTTTCCGGATGAGTTGCCCATTTTGCCTCCAATTCAGGAGTTCGATTTTGCTATCGATTTGACTCACGACACTACACCTATTTCAATCCCTCTATATCAAATGGCACCTACGGAGTTAAAAGAATTAAAATTCCAACTTCAGGAATTGTTGGACAAGGGTTTTGTTCGACCGAGTACCTCATCTTGGGGCGCTCCGGTTCTATTCGTGAAGAAGAAAGATAACACCCTCTAGTTGTGTATTGACTACCGATAGCTAAATAAGGTGACCATTAAAAATAAATACCCCTTGCCGAGGATTGATGACTTGTTTGATCAACTCCAAGGGCTAGTGTCTTCTCGAAGATCAATTTGAGGTTCAGTTATCATTAGTTGAGGATAAAGGATGATGATGTCCATAAGACTGTGTTTAGGATACAGTATGGGCACTATGAATTTTTTGTGATGCTCTTCGGTTTGATGAATGCTCCGTAACTTTTATGGACCTAATGAACCGAGTCTTCCATTCTTATCTCAACAAATTCATCATAGTTTTTATTGACGACATCTTGGTGTATTCTAAGAATGATGAAGAACACTCAGAACATCATTGGATTGTGCTATAAACTCTTCGAGTGAAGCAGCTGTACACCAAGTTCTCCAATTGCTAGTTTTGGCTTAGGGAGATTGGCTTTTTAGGGCACATTGTATCCGGAACTAGGATATTTGTTGACCCGAAGAAAGTAGAGGCAATTCTAAGATGGGAACAATCCAAGAATGTTATCGATGTGAGAAGTTTTCTCAGATTGGTAGGCTATTACTGAAGATTTGTAAAGGTTTTTTTCCAAAATTACAGCTCCGTTATCTAGTTTGACATGGAAGAGGGTTAAATTTGAATGGAGTGATAAGTGTGAGCAAAGTTTTCAAGAACTCAAAAGAAGACTCATGTCCGCCCTCATACTCACTCTTCCTACTAGCAGTGGTAACTATGTGGTTTATAGTGACACCAATAAATAAGGGTTGGGATTTGTTTTAATACAAGGTGATAGAGTGATCATGTATGTTTCTCGATAGTTGAAGAAGCATGAGATGAATTACCCCACCCATAATCTAGAACTTGTTGTCATTGTGTTCGCTTTGAAGATTTGGCAGCATTACTTATATGGAGACACATGCAGAATCTTCACCGACCACAAGAGTCTCAACTATTTGCTTACTTAGAAGGAGCTCAATTTTAGGCAAAGAAGGTGGTTGGAGTTAATCAAAGACTATGACATGGTAATTAACTATCACTTGGGCAAGGCAAATGTTGTTACAGATGCCCTAAACCGAAAGTCCTCATCTTCTTGTTCATCATATGGGCGCTCTCATCTCTCATGTTTAGTAGGACTCCGTACACTTGGAGTCAAGCTAGCTAATGATGAACATGGTGTGTTGTTGGCCAGATTTGAGGTATGGCTAATCTTAGTGAACCATATTAAGGAGCTCCAAGTAATTAATAAGGAGCTAAAGGGAATAGTGGAAAAGGTTTACAAGGGTAAAGGTAGTGATTTTCATATCCGAGAGAATAACATGGTGATATATGGGAAACAGAATTGTGTTTCCAAAAATGATGAGTTTTGAAAGGCCATACTTGAAAAAGTATACTCTTCGGCTTATGCTATGTATCCCAGGAGTACTAAGATGTATAAAACCATCAAGGAAACTTATTGGTGGTCGGGATTGAAGCGGGAGATAGCCGAGTTTGTAGCAAGATGCCTTGTGTGCCAACAAATCAAGGCCAAACATTAGAAGCTGACCGAAACACTTCAATCATTACCTATACCCAAATAGAAATAGGAGCACATTACCATGGATTTTATGGTGGGATTGCCACATACTCCAAACAGTCATGATGCTATTTGGGTAATAATTGACAGCCTAATTAAATCAACACATTTCCTTTCAGTCTAGGCCAACTACTATTTGGAGAGGTTAGCTAAATTGTATATTGATGAGATTGTCCAACTTCAAGGGGTTCCAATATCGATTGTATCAGATCATGATCCCCAATTCACATCCTAATTTTGTCCTAAGTTACAAGAGACCTTAGGCACTAAGTTAAAGTTCAGTACTATATTTCATCCTTGAAAGATGGACAGTCAAAGCGTACTATCAAGACATTGGAAGACAAGCTGAGAGCAAGTGTTATGGATTTCCAAAGGAGTTGGGATAGGCATCTTCTGTTAGTTGGATTTGCATATAACAATAGCTATCAAGCCAGCATTGATATGCCTCCCTATGAAGCTCCCTACGGAAGGAAATGCTGGACATCTTTGTGTTGGGATGAAGTTAGAGAGCAAAAGATCAAAAGTATGGAGTTAATTGAGGCAACCCTAAGGTAAAGGATAAAGGCGGCTCAAAACATAGCAGAAGAGGTACATCGACAAAAGAAGAAGACCTTTGGAATTTGAGATCAAAGACATGGTTATCCTAAAGATATCACCTTGGAAGGGTATAATTCGATTTCGAAAATGAGATAAATTAAACCCTCAATACATTAGCCCTTTCAAGATTCTCTAGAGGTTAAGAGAGGTAACCTATCGACTAGAATTGCCTCTAGATTTGGAAAAAATTCATGATGTGTTCCATGTCTCAGTGCTAAAGAAATATTTGCCGAATCCCTCCTATGTATTGGAAACTCCTCTTATAGAATTGAATCTAGACTTGAGTTTCAAGATATAACCAGTGCAAATCTTAGACAACAACTCAAACAATTGAGAAATAAGCAAATCCCAATGATTAAGATTTTGTGGAGAAACAACCAAGTAGAAGAATAGACTTGGGAGACTAAAGAGTCAAGGTGGAAATAACACCCGTAACTTTTTTATGTATAAATTGTAATTTAAATTTTGGGGATGAAATTTATTTTAGGGGGTTAAGTGTTGTAACACCAAAAATTCAGTGTTTGAAAATCTTTATTTAATTGTCAACTTTCTTTGTAAATTTCACGAAAGAAATCGGATTTTAATTGAATTCGGATTTTTGGAGATAACATCGGAAAATTTAATGTCTTGATTTTTCTATTTCACTCAAGTGCCATGGAAATTTTCAAATTTTGTTCTTTTGTATAATTTCAAAATAATTGATAAGTGGATAAATATATTATAGTTCCTATAATTAACAAAGAATGAAGTGGCTTGGTGGTGCAATTTCTTTTTGGAGGAAGTTGGAAAGAATGAGATCAAACCTAAGTAAATACAATTTGGTGGAGAAGCAAGTCAATTCAAGCCTTGCTAAATTGAATGGAATTGTGAGTAGTGAATTGATTCACAAATGAGGTGAATCAATTCAACTGAGAGGAATGGAGGCAAGGAGAAAATCGACTTGAATGAGGAAGAAAAGAGAGAAGTCGATTCATGTGAGGAAAAAAAAAAGAGGGGGGAGAAATCAACTCACAATTGAAGTGAGTCGATTTCCAAAGTGTGTAAAAAGAGCTTTTTGAGGCTTATGCTTCATGAATAGACTCATCAGGGTGATGAGTCGATTTGTGAAAAGAAGAAAATGAAGGGAAATCGAATGGGCCTAAGGAATGAGTCGATACATGTGAGGAGAAAAGTGAGGGAAATCGACTTGTTGAGGGGATGAGTCGATTTGTCTTCTCTGCAGGCTTGATTTTTAAGGCATGGCAAGTATGAATCGACTTGGCAAACACTTAAGTCGATTCAGTTTCGAGAAGTGAGTCGATTCACCTATGGTATAAGTCGATTTGGTTCTCTATAGTCACGACTTCTGAGGCTTGAATTGGACAAATCAAATAGGGAGGTGTATGAGTCGATTCAGTGGGTAATTGTGAGTCGATTCACTTAGTTAGTAAGTTGACTTGATCCCCCAAACACACACACTCACAAATCGACTTGAGGCAGATGCAAATCAATTTGTGCAGTCAGTGGAATTGTGAAATGACTAAATTAACCTCCAAACACAATGAAACCTAAAAATTTAGAAGAGGCAAAATGGTAATTTCAGCCCCTCAATCAATTGAAAATGAACAAATCTATTTCATTTATTTCATTTTCATTTCTCCTTCAACTACCCAGCTCTCTCCACTCTCTCTACACTTATTCCTCCTTCTTCACACACTCTCTCCTCCTCCCTCTTGATTTCTCTTTCTAGAAATCAATTCCACTTGCATTAAATCACTCCAACCAACTTACAAAAACTTCAACCAAACTCAGGGAAAGAAGATTTGGGAGAAAATCTAGGGATTGCTCAACGAAGAGAAAAATTAGGGCTTTTGAAACCCAACCTCCAAAACCCAATCCAACCTCAAAATCAAGGTAATTTCTCCTCCCTAATCTTGGATTTAGCTTCCTTATTACTAGATTGAATTGTATTGTTGAGATTTAATCGAATTTCAATTGGAGGCCAAAAACCCTAGAAATTATGAATGGTGAAATTTGGGGGAAAATGAAATAAAAAAATGATATTTAGATGAAAATAGCAGGTAAATAAATTAAATGGTGAATTTTGAACATAGATTCTTGGAATGTGAGAAATTAGGGTTTGTGCAAAAAAATTAGGGAAAATCTATAAACCCTAGAAATAATAACAAATTAATATTGAAATTGTAATTATTGGTTTAGGACAACCAATTGGAATTTGAAAAAGGGATTGTATTGGATTAAATTGGAGAATTAGAATGAATATCCTCCCAAGATATGAGTAGATGGTTATGTTACATATGGATAAGAAAATTGATTTCAATTATGATTTATAAATCGTATTTTTAAATGAATTTGAAAGAGTTTTACATTTCTTTGTGATTGTGGTGTACCTGAAATGAAATTGTGAAATGTCCATGACTCTTGAGTTTGATTATTGAATTATTTGTAGCATGTTACATTTGAACATTTATTGTAAATTGTGAATGTTGCTCTACCCTGAAAATAAGCATGATTGGTATAAATATTTGAATTAGGTAACATGATGTTAGGAAAATGACTATAGTCTAAATCTTGCCACGGACTGGGCCATCGGGGCGACATGGTTAAGGCTGATTGAAATTTGGCTTTGTGGTAGGCGGGTTCGAGAGCCTACTCAAGCTGTCGTGATAATGTGGTGGCACCCCATGAAACTCCAAACCAATAACAAGATAAAGGGGATTTTATGGAAAAAAAAATTATGAAAAACTTCTTGGCAGATCTTACGAATGGCCATTAGTAGGAAAATGGTTTTGTCAAACCCCAAGGATTTTTGCAAGAAAAATTCAATGTGTTTATTGAATTGGAAATCATGAGTCATGGTGAATGTGATTTAAAAAAATTCAAATTATGGAAATTATTTTATCTACTGAAATGAAATGAATTTGATGATATATAGTTGGCATCACCACCCTCACTCATTCATATTCATCATGCCATTGCACTCCATTCGTTGAGTATTTATAATACTCACTTCTCTCTTCTAAATTTTTAATAGAAAGCTTAGGTTGGAGAAATCATTTTGAGCCAGTCAAAGAAGTTATTTTTGTTGTACCTCGATAGGTAAAAATTGTGAGATTATTTTGGAAATCTAGGTTATATGAACCATGGGATGGAAATTTTGTACATCTCTGGATTTGATTGATACTTGCTTTATTTCTCTTTGGGCAAGGATTGGTAAAATCCTTACTTGGATAATATGGAACTCCGTTTTATTTTTGCTTAAAAATTTTCTTTTGCATAACCTATTGCTTTCATTGGGACATTTGAGTTATATGGTGAATTTTGAGTATGTTTTGACTACGAGAATTTTATGTAAATGTTGGGAACTGTTTGGAAGGCCGGGTTGGCCAAATTGCATGCATGCTTGAACAAGGATGGATCGAGTCAATCTTTGATTGTGTGATGAATGCATGCTAAATTATTTTTTATGGTTACATTATTTTGAAAATTATTGAATATTAATAAATGTTTTGCGCTATCTCAATATAAGGTTAGGGATTACACGTATGTTGGGATAACGCAATGATTGTTGTGTGCTCGACTTGAGAGTCAAGGCATGACAAAAAATTGAGGAACTAATCAAAGTTGAGGAAAATAGAGAAACTCACCTTCCAAGAAAATGGAGGTTGCGTCACAATGAAGAGAGGAGAGTGAACAAAACACCAACAGCATGTGGTGAGAAAAGAGAGAAACCTCTAGTAGAGAGCAACCTCCAGCACCTGTTTTCGATGGTGGGGCAACAAAGTTGACATCTATTTCAAAGAGGAGTTTTAGTGACAGTGGCAAAATAAAAAATGTGGTAGACAATGTTTTTAAAATCCACTACAAAAAAACACGGTTTTAGCGACGAAATTTAACAATGAAAAATATTCGTCCCTATTTAGCAACGAAATTAGGGATGAAAAAGTTTTGTCACAAGAACAGGAAATTCGTGACTAATTTCATGGCTAATTAGTGACAAAAACATTTTCATGGTCAAATTCATGACTATTTAGGGACAAAAAAAAATTTGTGGCTAAATTCATGGTTAATTAGCAACAAAAAATTTTTGTGGCTAATTAGCAACGAAATTTCTTTCGTGGCAAAGTTCATGACAGAAAGCCAATTCATTGTAAAATTTAGCAATCAACAAATTTTTCGTTGCTAAATTAGCGACGGATAGTCCTTCCATCACTAAATTCAGTGACGAAAGATGCTCTTCCATCACTAAATTAGTGACAAATAAGCATTTCATCACTAATTTTGGCAACAAAAGTTGTTATTCATCACTAATTAGTGATGAAGTTTGCGACGAAATTTATTTTCATCCAATTCTTACAACGAATTTTGCAGCGAGATAGCTATTTACAATGAAATAAACAATGAAAAAATAGTTCTCATAAATTTACAACAAAACTAGAGATGAAAAGGTATTTGTTGTGTGGTTTATCAATAAAAGAAACTTTAGGCTTTGTGGCTAATTTTGTTCTACACAAACATTTTCGATAGTGTCTCTCTTTTTGATCCCTTATTAGTAATCGAATCAAATTGAATTTATAGTGAATGAATGTCACAATTCTCATCAAATTGATCATTTTCGACAATAAATCATTCTATCTATCATAGCTTTATTCTAAGTATAAGATGATGTTAGATATCAACCAATTCTTTTAGAGATTTGGAAAAGGAATTTGTACCTATTCTAAACATTATGAATCATAATCTATAGAAAAGCTATCAATTTGTTTAAATAATCTAATTATTATTTAAAGATGAAAATCAAATTCCTTTTATTAATGAACGACACGATAAATATTTTTTCGTCTCTAATTTTGTTGTAAAATTCAAAGAACTACTTTTGTGTTTTTAATTTCATTGGAAGTAGGTAATTCATTGCTAAATTTGTAGCAAGGAGTGGAGAAGAAAACATTTTCGTCGCAATTTTCGTCACTAAATTAGTTACGGAAAATCATTTTCATTGCTAATTTAGCTACGAAAAATCATTTTCGTCGCTAATTAGTGATAGAATAATTTTTTTCGCAATGAATTTGGCGACAAAAAGTATTTTCATCGCTAAATATTGTGACAAATATTGTTATTCATCATTAAATTTTTTAAGGAACAAACGTTTTGTCACAAAGAAGGATTTTTTTATTTTTTATTGGTTATTTTTTTGTGACAAGTTTAGCGACAAAACATATTTTCGTCCCTAAATTTAGTGATGAAAAACTTTTTCGCTGCTAAGTGTGAACTTTACACTTTAGGGTTGAAGTTCTCATTTTCGTTTCTTTTTCTCAACTCTCTTGCCCTAGCTGCCGCTGCCCTAGCCGCTTGGTTCGCCTTCCATCTTCTCTCCATCGATTGCATCCTTCATCACCGACCATGGTTTCTTCATCGCATCATCGCTCATTTCTATATGCTTGATTTCGCCAACCATCATATCATATCTTTCGACCTTCATCTTTGCTACCTATTAGCGCTAACCTTCGACCTTGCTCTTGCCCTAGCTATGTACATCGCTACCTATCAGTACTCCCTCTCCCACTCTGTCTCTCTCTCTCTCTCTCTCTCTCTCTCTCTCTCGATTTTACTATTATTAATTTTTTTTCTTTGTGTGATTCGTGGGCCTCATTATTGGTACTGACTCCATCGTCTCTCCCGCTCTCAATTTTTTCCTCTCCCTTTCAACCATGCATCAGCCTTGTAGGTTCCATACCCTTCTCATTAATGTTTTGACTTTAATGTTAGATTTAGGAAAGGTTGTTAATTGGTACTGATTGGTTTAAATTTTGATTCAGTGTTCTTTGGGTATTCCCTAAAATTTTTCATTCTCCTGCTATTGAAGTTCTCTCATTTTAATCTTCTTTATTTGTTCTCTATTTATCTTTACTTGCTTATATATGTGTTCATTGCAACATCCGTAACATGTCTATTTTTCTTTGCTGAAATTACTTGTGATGCATGTGTTGCTGATTTTTGGAAATAAAGGAGTTATATGTGGAAAAACAAGATTTTTTTTGTGTAAATTTTTCTGAAACTCTAGGTTATTATGAAATTTGTAAATAGTAATTCCAGCGACTATTTTGGTTGTTTAAGACCTATACAGAGCAAGGATGGAGGAGATTAAGCATGTCTAGTTTACTACCGGAAGAAATTATGCTTTGCACCTTTACTTTTGTGTTTTGCTGGTTAGCTTCTTTCTTGCTACCTCCTTCCTTTCTCTTTACTTGCTCAAATCCCCAGAGACGATTTGAAGGATCAGAGACGATTGTTTATGAATGGTTGAAATCGGTGCGATTTCCTGATGGATATACTTCAAACCTTGGAAGATATGTCAAAAATGTAAGTTGACAGTTTTGAAGAGTCATGATTGTCATATATTTATAGAAAGACTAATTCTAATTATGTTAAAAGAACTTCTACCAAATTTTGTATATGGTGTCATTACAGAGTTGAGCATTTTTTTCATAACATTTGCTCAACAGTGTCGAACATATTACACATGAAGAAATTAAAGAGAGATATTCCAAGTAGTATACATTTGTAAGTATACATTTATAAACATATATATTTGATATAGCTCAAACATTTATGTAATATATAAGTGGTATTCGATGATATGATTTTTCAAAGTTTATTCTCCAAACTGCCTGACAATGAGTTTGACTATATATGCGATGAAGAATTTGCAGCATAGTTCAAAATATATGAAGTTACCTATCTACTAAGTTCCCATCACATTTTGTTTTATACTCATTACTTAACTAACATATCCTGGTTTGGTAACTTTCCTTTAGGTTCATAGCAGTGATAATCAAATTAAGTAAGGATTGCTATATCATCTGTTATGGGGTCCAAATTCACTAGTATGAACTTGGTCAATATATATCATAAATTGGTTTGACTTTCACACGTAAGAATATGGAATCGAAAAAACCATTAGTGGGGTGTGCATTCGGTCATCCAATGATGGAAGTGCAAAAGATGTTTTTTATGGTTTGTTAGATGAAATCATAGAGATAAAGTACCTTAAAGTAGAATTATGAGTAGTATTATTTAAATGCAATTGGTTTAACCCAATCAAAGAGATGAAGGTGCATTGACCCCGTCAAAGAGATGAAGGTGCATCCGAGGTTTAATTTGGTTGAAATAAATTATAAGAAGAAGTATAAGAAATATGAACCATTTGTATTGGTACAACAAGCAATTCAAGTATATTATATATCATATCCTAGTTTGAAATGTGGCAAAACTGATTGGTGAGCTGTATACAAAATGAAAGCTTGGAAAAAATGAAGGAACATTGGGTTGATATAGCATATCAATAAGAAGAAGTAACTAACAGGATTTAAACTGACAAATATAACATTTAAACTGTACGAGATCCATATGGAACAGTGATAGATGTGGATCCAGTTAGAATTCATGGGGATGATGATGAAGAATCTGATTTTTAGACAAATAATGAGAATGAAGATGACGATGACGATGACGATGATGATGACGATGAAGATGAGGATGAATATGACAGTGGAGATGACAATGAAAATTTCAATTTTTGATGGTGGGTAAGTCCAGATTTCTAGTTTTCTACACAAATGATATGCTCATTATTATACATTTGTCTTTATTATACATCATTTGTTTATTTATCTACACACATGCATTTGCTTTTTTCATTCACTAAATTTGTATTTCTCTAACTTTTAATCATGTTGACTTTCCTATTCTGATACTTTGCTTTCTTTTTGTAGATCAGACGAGTCAGTTAGTTAGAGTATTAGTAATATTTTATCTGCTATGAAAGTTTGAATATGATAAGCTTTTTTATGCACTTTCTTATGTATTCTTAAAATATGCAATTGTTGTTTTCTTTATTTGTCTAACATTTATACTTGTCAGTATAAACATGGAGAACACACACGAGTTTCACAAGGAAGATCAGGTACTTCTCCTTCCCCTTTTTCATCCCCTTCCCCCTCTTATTTTGAATTTCCTTCAGCTTTATCTTCTTCAGTTGCACCTTTAGTGCAATAATCAAATGTTGCGGGGGACATAGGAATAGAAGATATGTGAAACATCATATTCGCATGTGGAGATTCATAAGTATTTAATTTTAAAATTTCATTTAATATAATTCTTTAATTTATATACATATGACTCTTTTAATTATCTTATTTATTTACCATTGCTCATTTATAAACTGATTATATCTAGATTCTCAAATTTAGTATATGTGATGCGTATTATCAATAAAATTGCCCATAACCATTGGGGAGGGACATCGATGAGTTACAACAGCACTCCAAATGAAACAAAAGAGTTATGTAGAGAGAATTTAAGGTAACTTTTGTCTTTCAATTGATACATCAATTAAAATTCATGTCTTAATGAAGTTAATTGTGAGTCGAAATAGACTAAAATAAGAAAAATCTTTAAAAAGAAAGTTGGCGATTATATTTGAAATGTGATCAACAAAGCCAAAACAAGTCGAACGAAACCAAATTGTATCACAGAGGAAAATTGGATGAGAATGTTGGCCATTTGGGAATCTGAGTAGAGTAAACGAAGAAGTAAGCAGAACAAGAGGAATGGATCTTGTAATTCTAGGCAAGCGTCTGCCACTTATGCAAAGGGTCAATCAATGCCAATAAACATAAAAAAGCACTGGTAATTATTTAAAACACTTACATTTTTATTTAGTTCAATTATTTTTTTTAATTATTTCATTATTGGTAACTATGATTTTTTTTAATTTTTTTATAGGTTAAGGAAAGGGGAACTGAGCCATCATATATGTACACTTTTCAGTGCACATTTCAAAAGAAGGACAAGAACTGAAGTGGGGAGAGAGCAAAAGCACTATCAAAATATTTTTCTTCTTTCTTTTACTTAAAAATGACCAAACTAGCCTATTGATTTGGTATGTGGGTTTGTCACATTTGTAGGTGATGCATCTCATTAACTGAAGTTTGGCCTTTTGGCATGCTTTTCTTCTTTCTCTTACTTAAAAATGACCAAACTGGTCTATTGATTTGGTATGTGGGTTTGTCACAGTTAGTAGGTGATGCGGGTTGATTTATAGAGACTTTTTTTATAGCTTATGTCTTTTTTTTAAACCTTTAATGTTTTTTTTTTTTGGGTTTATGGTGACAAATGTTTGGTGGTACAATTGTTATCTTTGTTTTTTAAAAATAACATAAGCTTGGTGGTACAATTGTCATCTCTGGATTTTTGCTAGTCTATTAAGCAATGAGAAGAGATCAAATTGAGTGGATTTGTGGGAATTGAAATGATAGGTATTGTTGGGTATTTATAGGATGAAATAGGATGATGATGTTAGTTGAGAATTTTAAAGCTTTGTGCGTTTGGTGTGGAATATGTGGATATGCCCCTAGGTTTTTGATACACTTTTTTCTTGATTCATCCTAAATCCTGGTTTTGTAACATGCACAACTTCCTATTTTCCTTTGTATTTAGTGTGATGTTTTATTTCATTGGATTTAACAAATGTTATCCTTCATTGGATTCTTAACCTAGAAAAGAGAAAACATGGAACTTCATTTCTTTTTCCTTTTTTTTTTGAAATTTGTGCATAAATATGCTACCTATTTTGTAGCTTGTGAATTGCAGAGAAAAATTAGTTTTCTGCCTGACTAGTGGCTTTGTAATTATTTCTTATGAAATTTGTACATAAATATGCTACTTATTTTGGTAAGTGATGCAGGTTGATTTATAGAGACTTTTCTTGTAGCTTATATCTTTTTAAACACCTTTAATTTTTTTCTTTTTGGGTTTATGGTGATGAATATTTGGTGGTACAATTCATGTCGTTGTTTTTTAAAAATAACATAAGCTTGGGACACTTCTTTCTAGAAGTTCACTTTAGAAAAATAATCAAAATTACCATCTTTTGTTTCCCAGCACCAGCAATCCTTTTTTTTTTAGAATTTTTGAAGGGCTGTGATGTTGCTTTTTAATGAACTTGTAATTGTTCATTTTTATACTTTATTTTACTTTCCTTTTAATTTCTGTCATGATAATGCAGGAGAAATATAATGAACTTCTACTGACTCATTTGAATAGTGCTGCTGATGGTGTCTTATCTGAGCCGTCCGTTGATAGTATGGCTTTGTCGCTAGAGACGTCTTGTGAGAATACTTGGGATGGGATCGTTAAGTAGAATGTATACACCTGGCCTATCTACCTCCACCACTGCCACTTCAAGAAGACAAGTATAACTAAATGAAAAGGTGCTTAACCTCAAAAAGCAACTAGCAAAGAAAGATGAAGAAATCAAAGAAATCAGATAGTCACCTTAAATTGGATGCAAATCAATTTCTCCCCCTTACAGAGTCAGGTTCCCCCTTCTATACCTCCTACTGATGACCCTGATGATGACAAACAGGATGATGATTGATGGATATTTGTTGGATGTTATTATTACTATCTTCTTAGATGTTGGATATTTGACAATATTGATGTTATGATTAGTATCTTCTTGAATGTTGAATATTGGACTATATTGATATTTGTTTGACTTTGTTCTTATTGACGTTTTGTTGGATGCATAAAAATTTTTGAACATTGTTTATTGTTTTTGTTCCTATTGGATGTTGTTGACATTTTGTTGGCTAAATTGGTTGGATTGGATCTTGATGGCTTATTGGTTGGATTGGATATTGATAGCTTATTAGTTGGATTCAAAACGATATTGGATTGGATGGATATTGATGGCTTATTGGCTGGATTGGATTGGATATTCAAAAAGATATCGATTATTATGGGTTTATGTTGGTTGGCAGGACATGTCTTTTTGAATAGGGAAAAATATGGAAAATCCCAAATTTATTTTTGCAAAATTTACATGTTCATCATTAAATTCGTTGTTAAATTTCAAATCTGTTGCTAAATTCGTCACCAAATCAAATTGTTTTCATGGTAAAAATTGTCAGATTCGTTACTAAATTCATTGCAAAAAATTAATTGCTAGGTTTGTCGCCAAAGTTTAGCAATGGAATTAAATATTGTGCTGAAATTGTGCTGAAATTTATCGATGGAAAAGCAGATCCGTGGCTAAATTCAGCAATGGATAGGCGAATCCGTCACTAAATTTTGCCATGGATATAAGTTTTTGTCGTTAAATATTGGGACGACTTAGCAATAGAAAAACTAATCAGTCGCTAAATTTAGAGACGAAAATTTTTTCGTCGCTAATTTGGTTATGAATTGCTAGCTTTCGTCGTTAAACTTTTGCAATACGTTATTAGCCATGAAAAGTTTTTCATTACTAAATCCGTCGCTAAACAAATTAGCGACAAATTTTTTAAAATTTTCGTCGTTAAATCCATCACTAAAACCGTATTTTTTTGTAGTGATTAAACTAGTAAACAACTCAACCAATCTACTAGTTCATTGGTTTATTGATCAAATCAGTCAAACTATTTTACAAACTGGATGACATCATTATGATGTCATATATATAATTTGTATATTATATATTTTAAAATAAAATAAAGTTTATATATCGATATAAAAATAAATAAATTTATTTCATCAGCAATACATGAATATGAAAGCATACTATCAAATGAAATTCTAAAATACTCATTGAATTTTTAGCCTCAACTTGCTGTCTACTGCAAGAACTTCATTGAAAGACTTTAAAGCAAGATAATATTATCAAAATATCATCCTAATTCTTTAAAGTAAGCAAGCAAAATAATAATTATGAGTTTAACTTAACAATCCAATATTGATATAACAATATAGAATTCATATTCTTCAGTTCAAACTTCAGAATCATCATAAACTATGACTTAATTTAAATCAGTCAAATTGTCATTCATGTCACCACTACTATCACTATCATCATCGTCATTAGCTTGTGTATGGAAAATGTCATGTCTGGAATTAGTTCTTCCACTTGAAGCAAATCAATGTCACCTTTATTACTCGCAACAAATTCTTTATTAGACATTTCCTCTAACTCATCATAATCAAGTCCTCTGTCTAGCTCTTCGTGAACAACCCAAAACTCTACCAAATCAATACATTCATAATCCACTTGATCATAAGATTTTTTCTAATATAGAAGTCTATAGAAGATAAGTAGTAACTCAAATAATACCATAAATAGAAATGTATGAAATAAACAATTTTTATATACCCATTTTGTAATCACAAGTTTTAATAGAAATAAATCAATTCATTAAGTCTTTGATGTTCCAATCTATTCCTTTCTTTTGTATGGATACGCTCAAACACACTCCAATTATATTCACCCCTGATGAAGATAATTTTGACTCAGAAGCTTAATAGCAAGCATTTGCAAATGCGGAGCATCACAACCAAGCAACTTCCACCATTTCATCTACAATTTAAAATCAAATAAATGAAATGTAAAGAATAAAATATAGCAGGAAAAAAAGACAAAGATTTCACACTCCACTAATCCAGCCTACTAGTTTTAATTGTTGACGTGGCAAATGAAGATCCAAAAGTTTCTTTCTCTTCTCGTAACATGGTGATTTCTACCATCATATATAGTCTATCTTGAACCATTGACTTCTCTATGATAGCCAATTAGCCTTTCATAACGTTAGACATGTGGCAAAAACTATCCTTCTCATATTGGAAAGAAGGGTTCAACCAATTGGTAGCTTCATGAAAATTTTTCTTCAACATGTTATCCCACCTCACATTAATAATATCAATATATGACTCGTACAAGTTTTTGTTTTTTTTCAATTTCTAAACAGCTCATGAATGCCTTTGATTACACTAGACATTCCTTCATACACATATCCCAAAGAAGGCTTCTCATCAGAATCACAAATACGCAATAAACGCAATATAGGACCCATGATCTTTACAATAATGAAACTATTATTTCAAAATCTTTCATCCAAAATAATTTGTCTCACTTCCTTCCCTTTATCTTGTTTGAGCTGACTTTTAAAATTTGAGCTTGTCACCAAAGCCTCTAAGTGTAACACCGACACTGCGGTGTTCATACAAGTGTAGTATTCATGGAATATATATAAAATATTTCTTCGTTTATATATATATATATATATATAATTTTTAATTTTATTGATTTTCGATTTTGAGGTATGTAATTTAAATTTTTTAGGTATATTTAAAATATTCGTGCTTCTGATTCAAAGTAAATCTTATTTTGATAAAGATTAGAACTTCAAATATAAAGTGGGCATAAATATATATATGGATAATTATTTAATTATTAATTTATTCATTTTCTCATCTAATTATTTATGAATTTGTTTAAAATATATATATATATATATAATAATAATAATAATAATAATAATAATAAATAATAATAATAATGAAAAAATAAATAAATAAATTAGGGCTCAAAAGCCCTAATTCCTCTCTTTTCCCTCTCTCTCTCCCTCTCTCTCTCCACCTCCCCACCTTCCCGCGGCCTCCTTTCGTCGCGACCCACCATCCATCGCTGCCATCGCCGCCGCCGCAGCTCCTCTCTCCGCCACGCACGGTGGTCCCTCCACCACCGTCGTCTTTCCCTCCCTTTCGCTCTCTCGCTGTCTCTCTCTACTTCTCACAATTCACTCTCCCCCTCACCCTCGATTTCGCACCGCCGCCTCCTCTGCCACAGACGGCCGTCGCCACCTCCCTTCTCTCTCAATCGCTCACCCTCGGCCCCCCCTCTCTCTGTTTCTCTCTCGGTTCCATCTCTCTACCTCCCGCTGTCTGCCTCTCACTCGATCTCTCATCTCCTCCACCGCGACCGCCGCGGTCGCCACCCCTCAACCACGCACAGTCTCTCTCTCGCTCTACTCCTCCCTCACCTGAGCTCGCGTAACTACGCGCGCGACTGTGCGCAGCAGTCCCTACCTCAGCGCGCGATTGCTCGCGCGCTGACAGCCCTCCTGCGCATGCTCCAGCACTCGATAGCCTCTTCCTGTGCACGCAGACTTGCTGCAACCTCTGCTGCAGCGTAGTAGGTGACCTTCAGAAACCCTAGGCTGTGACGATGTTTCATTCTCTGCGCAGGTAAGAGCCATTCTTTTGAACAGTAGCTCTAGGGTTTGATTTCCTTCGGTAATTTAGACTAACTGATGGAGTTTGCTTCAAATTGGAAGTTTTGCAGGTCTTGGACTGAACGAAGTGTATTCGGAAGTTAGGGTTGTGAACTGCGAAAACCCTAGGTGAGGAGATTTCTGTTCTGTTCGATAAATTGAATGAATCTAGGGTTGAATTTAAGATGAAAAGTTCTGTATGTGTTTAGAATGTAAGTGGAATGCAAATAGAATACGATTTCTGAAATGTTTATATGTGATTATGAAGGTTAAGTATAGAATGTTACAGAAATTAGATTGTCTGATATGAAAGAAGCATTTTAAAGGATAATGAGATCGAGTTGAATTGATTTGAATACTTTTCTTTAGAGTTTAATTTGACATATGTATGAAAATAGTCAAAATTTGGAATTTGAGTCTAAGGATTGATGCGTTGTTTTACATTATAGTTGGTGTTGCATATAGGTAAGTCAAATACACTCTCTATATTATGAAAATAGGTTTCAATACCTTTAAAATGCCATATGGTTTGAAGAAATCGGATGAGAATCGAAAAGTGTATGAATTTTCAAAGATTTTTCTAATTTATGGGGAATTTATGTATTTAGACGTGTTTTCGATTTTGAACGATTTTAGGTTGAAATTAACTTGATTTTAATTTGGTTAATTACTTATAAATGGAATGAAATTGATGACATTGGAGTTTATTCATAAATCGGAGAATTTAGATTTGTACAAATTTAGGGAAAATGATAAACCCTAAGAATAATCGGAAATTTGATGATTATTGTGATAATTTGATTAGGTTGATCTCGTTGGAGACTCGAGGAGTCAAATCGGATTTGTTTTGGAAATAGGGAGTGATTACCCTCCCTAGAATGTGAGTGGGACCCTAATCTCTTGCATGAAATAGTGAAAATTTGATTTTACCGTGTTTTTAAACAAA
The DNA here is from genome assembly GCA_037126225.1 of Dillenia turbinata. NCBI lineage: Eukaryota > Viridiplantae > Streptophyta > Magnoliopsida > Dilleniales > Dilleniaceae > Dillenia > Dillenia turbinata. The sequence continues at coordinate 7,260,284 of JBAMMX010000017.1, forward strand.
ACATGTTTTGATATACATTGATTCGATGTGTGGTATTTAATCTCAAATCTGTTTTGTGATTATTGGAGTGTCTTAAACTTATGTTTTCCATGACTATGCATCCATGTTTGAAATGAAATGAAATTGTGTCATGATTTGAGAACTTGAATGTTTTCTATCCTACCATTGCATCGGTTGTTGATTTGAAATGATTTTGATGAAATGTATTGACACACGATTTGAATGGTTTTGATGAACTATGTGGGTTGGATGCCCACTTGTGATACTATGATGATGACTTGATTGATTCCGTAGCTACGAAGGGCGTTTATAGAGGCACGAGTTGCCCGGATACGCTTTAGCCAGAGGTATCCGCAAACGTCGTGATTACGATATGTATGGGCCCGGTTGAACTGAAAGGGGAGGTCCGTCAGAATAGGCGGTCTAGCACCGGGAGTTGCTTATACATGATTGTGATATTCCGTATGGGCCCGGTTGAACCATGTATTGGGGAGGTCCGTCAGTATAAGCGGTCTAACACCGAGAGTTGCTTGTACGTGATTGTGATGTTCCGTATGGGCCCAGTTGAACCATGTATTGGGGAGGTCCGTCAGAATAGGCGGTCTAGCACTGGGAGTTGCTTGTACGAGCCAACGTCGAGGTAGAGAGCTACTTTTGAAACACTTTGCATATTAAAACCCCCGATGCGCCTGTCCTTGGTCATGGTTGACCCTTGCCAGGATTCTTTCGGCTAGCTCTATGTTATACTTGATTTTTAAATGGATGCATATGTGTGTGATATCGTGTGATTGAATAAATGAGTTCATTTTATTGAACATATCATGATTTATTGCGAAACTTGAACTTTTGTTTACGAATGATATTATTTGACACTCCAATTTTCACCTACACTATTAGTACTTGAGATTATCCCCTCACTCATTGAGTATTCTTCCCCGAGTACTCACCCCTCCTCTTTCCCTCCCCAGACAGGATTATTGCCGGAGCGACGCTTCAGATTTTGGAGATTTTGATGGATTTTTGTGATTTACGACGGTGAGACTTATGTTTTAAATAAAAATATGAATTTCATACTATTGTCGACCCTGCGTGGTCTTGTTGTGGTCCGTAGTTGGCCGTGTACCATATTTTGGGATGACTGTATAATTTATGTATATTTATTTGCGAAACTCTCGTATTTCATTTGTATTGAGGCGATTGTATGTATTAGAATGTTACTTGGGAAATTTGTTATACATTTGTATAAATTTAGGTCCGCTCGGTGTGGCGGCTGTTCATGCTCTAATTGGGCATGACAGTAAAGGTCTGTGGCTAGGTTTGCTGATAGTTTATTTAGCCTGGCGTTGTCCTGGATGTCTGCTGTGGTTGGTGGGTTGTTGTGAGGCCGGGATGGCCTTTTTATTTTAATTTCAGGATGATTTTGCATTTTTACAGGTTTACAGGTTTATTTGTACATGGGAGACCTCCGATTTATGGGGAGGTTCTGCCCGATTTTTTTGTAGAAATACAGCCGGCATCCAGGGCAACGGGCGGCTGTTCACGATTCCCGGTTTGGGGCGTGACAGTTCGGTTGGTATCAGAGCTCTAGGTTGAGAGCTGTGTTTTATAGAATAGTTTTGAAAATATTCCCAAGTACATTTGAAAGTCCTCAATGCATATGAGAGTTTCATTACAGTCATGAGATCCCAGTACAACGGTTTTAGGCATATGAGTTATTCCTTTTTAGGGGGTTAGATACGGTGCGTATCTAACCTAGCATATTGGTTCTATCAGTTCTTAAACTGATAAGTTTATTCATTTAGGGGGTTAGTTACTTCGTAACTAACCCTAATCTTTAAATCATATCTAATTTAAGCTTTTTATTTGTAAGATTTTGATTACTAGGCAAGGTACTAGATTTGTACCTGAGACATCTAGAATACTCGAGGATGTTTCCTCGTCATATGTACCCTTTTTGTATGTTCTCAGCCGGCTATTATAGCTACGGTCCTATCACCATCATTTGATACATTTATGTAGGTGTATGTGTGGTACACCTCCCCTTGGATTCAAATGTTTTGATTCATAACTCAAATTCTCTTTAAGGGATTAGTTATTCCGTAACTAATCCTAATCCTTGATTTCCACTTAATGAAAGAGTGCTCTGTTTGCATAACTATGCTGCCTAGATGTAGTAGGCACGGTGCACCACTAGAGTCTTTCAGTGTCTGATGCACTTGTGGCACTCAAGATTTCACGAGTACCAGAGGATGTTTCCTCTACTCACGCACCTTCACTAGTGCCACCATCGGCACCTCCACCGGCTGTTACAGTTGAGATCCCACCACCACCGCTCGACGCCTTGAGACAGTGGCAGGAGTGGTACAGTAGATATGGGCCGCAGATGCCCCCACCTCCACTACATACTCCAGCGACCGCACCTGCGGTTGTACCTGCTCCTACGGCACCGGTTCCTTCTCCGGTGGCCGGTCCTTCTGTTTCTACTCCGACCGATGAGATGTCGGCTACTTTGAGGCGCATCCACGAGCTCACTCAGTTGGTGAAAGAGTCTCGACAACTCGGATGCACAGACTTTTCAGAATCTAGTGATGTCGTACGGCAAAGCACTGGATCAATAGGACTCGCAGGATCCTTACGGATTTAGGGTTATCAGAGGAGCTCAGATTGAGAGTTGCTGAAAGACTCCTTGACGGAGATGCCCTCTCGTGGTGGGAGGCTATCCGTGACAGTGCCACACAGACCTTGCGGTGGGAGGACTTTCTACGAGAGTTTGACCGCAGGTACTTCACCCCGTTTCAGCAGGACCGGATGAGGATGGAGTTCCTGTACTTATGCCAGGGGACTAGGTCAGTCTCAGAGTACGAGGCTGAGCTCAGACGACTAGTAGCTTTCGTCCCCGATATGGCTACACCAGCTCAGATAAGGTTCAAGTTTGAAGATGGCCTCCAATTGAGCATCAGGAAGTATATGACGGTGACTCCCTCTTTTACACTTTCTGAGGTAATTGATTCAGCATATCGGGCAGAGGAGATCATCCGAGCTGAGGCCAGGCAGAGAGAGAGTCACCCGAAGAGGAAGACTGGGTCACAGGGTGGACAGTCTTCGAAGAAGGATAGAGGTTTTGGATATTCAGGAGGTTCTTCTAGTTTCAGACCAGCAGGACCGGTACAGAGACCGCGTCCCCAGGGGTTTAGAGCACCAGCCCCTACTGTCTCTAGTCATTCCACGTTACTGCAGTTTCTAATCTGCAGCAACTGCGGCCGATGCCATTTTGGAGCTTGTGCAGCCCCCACTAGATGCTTCCAGTGTGGGAAGCAAGGACATATTCGTAGCTCTTGTCCTGACCTAGGTTTCCGAGGTCAGGTGTCACAGACACACATGGGTGGACCATGGACGGGTCAGCAGGGAGCACCTGCACACTCAGTACACACCGCTTCACGGACTGCAGCCGGGAGCAACATTGCACTAGGCTCTTCACTATAGGAGCTGAGGGCATAGGCCCACGTGTATGTTATGACACAGGAGGACGCTTAGGCGAACCCAGATACGACCATGGGTAATCCTCCAGTAGATACTTTTGTTTAGGAGTTTATAGATACTCTCCTTTTTGAAATCATGTATATCATGATAGCTATGTACCGTCTTGACTAGTTAAAGCTCTAGAAGCTTAACTATTGTGATCCTCTTTTGAAACCATGCATCTCATGATGAGATGTACAGTTATGACTGATTAAAGTCTTAGAGGCTTGACCACTTGATATATATATATATACGTATATCCTTTGCGTATCCTATATTGGATCCTTTTTTCAATTTCTCGCATCATGAGTACCATGAAAATACTCAAAGTCGACGCCCGTATTCTTATTGACACTGGTTCAATTTTTCTTACAAGAGAGTATTATTTCGCTCGACAGTTGGGTAGACTGTTATCGTCACTAGATGAGGAGCTACTAGTTATCACTCCTCTTGATGAGCAATTGGTCAGAAAATTCAGTGTATGGAGAGTGCTTATCTCTCTTGTTTGATGGGACCTCGTATATTAGGGGTTAGGTTGGTTAGTGATGATCGAGCAGCATTACTAGCTTGATTTGAAATGAGGCCGACCTTGCTCGACCGCAATAGAGAGATTTAGGGAGCAAATGAGGAGCTCCAAGGTATTCTTGATAGATCTGTAGAGATGATGACAGAGAGTTCCGAGTCCGTGATAACGGACTAGTAGTATATCGATAGCGGGTTTGCATTCCCACCGACAGTAAATCTTCGTAAAGATATTCTTGAGGAAGCTCATTCCTCCATTTAAGTTATGCATTTGAGAGGTACAAAAAATGTACCTAACTATTCTAGATAGTTATTAGTGATCTCATGTAAAGAGAGAATTCGTTGCTTGATGCCTAGTTTGTCAGCAGATGATGGCCAAGCATCAGTGACTCATAGGTGCTTCGCAGCCTTTTCCTATTGTTTCGGTAAGACATTCTTTCAGTTTCGAGGACGAAACTTGTTTTTAGGGGGTTAGAAAATGTAACACCGACACTGCGGTATTCGTACAAGTGTAGTATTCATGGAATATATATAAAATATTTCTCCGTTTATATATATATATATATAAAATTTTTAATTTTATTGATTTTCGATTTTGAAGTATGTAATTTAAATTTTTTAGGTATATTTAAAATATTCGTGCTTCTGATTCAAAGTAAATCTTATTTTGATAAAGATTAGAACTTCAAATATAAAGTGGGCATAAATATACATATAGATAATTATTTAATTATTAATTTATTTATTTTCTCATCTAATTATTTATGAATTTGTTTAAAAAATATATATATATAATAATAATAATAATGAAAAAAAAAAAAAAAAAAAAAAAACGAATTAGTGCTCAAAAACCCTAATTCCTCTCTTTTCCCTCTCTCTCTCCGCCTCCCCACCTTCCCGCGGCCTCTTTTCGCCGCGACCCACCATCCACCGCTGCCATCGCCGCCGCCGCAGCTCCTCTCTCCGCCACGCACGGTAGTCCCTCCACCACCGTCGTCTTTCCCTCCCTCTCGCTCTCTCGCTGTCTCTCTCTACTTCTCACAATTCATTCTCCCCCTCACCCTCGATTTCGCAACGCCGCCTCCTCCGCCACAGACGGCCGTCGCCACCTCCCTTCTCTCTCAATCGCTCACCCTCGGCCCCCTTCTCTCTGTTTCTCTCTCGGTTCCATCTCTCTACCTCCCGCTGTCTGCCTCTCACTCGATCTCTCATCTCCTCCACCGCGACCGCCGCGGTCGCCACCCCTCAACCTCGCACAGTCTCTCTCTCGCTCAACTCCTCCCTCACCTGCGCTCGCGTAACAGTACGTGCGACTGTGAGCAACAGCGCGCGCGACTGCGCGCAGCAGTCCCTGCCTCAGCGCGCTACTGCTCGCGCGCTGACTGCCCCTGCCCGTGATTGCTCGCGTGCTGACAGCCCTCCTGCGCGCACTCCAGCGCTCGATAGCCTCTTTCTGAGCGCGCAGACTTGCTGCAGCATAGTAGGTGACCTTCAGAAACCCTAGGCTGTGACGATGTTTCATCCTCTGCGCAGGTAAGAGCCATTCTTTTGAACAGTAGCTCTAGGGTTTGATTTCCTTCGGTAATTTAGACTAACTGATGGAGTTTGCTTCAAATTGGAAGTTTTGCAGGTCTTGGACTGAACGAAGTGTATTCGGAAGTTAGGGTTGTGAACTGCGAAAACCCTAGGTGAGGAGATTTCTGTTCTATTCGATAAATTGAATGAATCTAGGGTTGAATTTAAGATGAAAAGTTCTGTATGTGTTTAGAATGTAAGTGGAATGCAAATAGAATACGATTTCTGAAATGTTTATATGTGATTATGAAGGTTAAGTATAGAATGTTACAGAAATTAGATTGTCTGATATGAAAGAAGCATTTTAAAGGATAATGAGATCGAGTTGAATTGATTTGAATACTTTTCTTTAGAGTTTAATTTGACATATGTATGAAAATAGTCGAAATTTGAGATTTGAGTCTAAGGATTGATGCGTTGTTTTACATTATAGTTGGTGTTGCATATAGGTAAGTCAAATACACTCTCTATATTATGAAAATAGGTTTCAATACCTTTAAAATGCCATATGGTTTGAAGAAATCGGATGAGAATCGAAAAGTGTATGAATTTTCAAAGATTTTTCTAATTTATGGGGAATTTATGTATTTAAACGTGTTTTCGATTTTGAACGATTTTAGGTTGAAATTAACTTGATTTTGATTTGGTTAATTACTTATAAATGGAATGAAATTGATGACATTGGAGTTTATTCATAAATCGGAGAATTTAGATTTGTACAAATTTAGGAAAAATGATAAACCCTAAGAATAATCGGAAATTTGATGATTATTGTGATAATTTGATTAGGTTGATCTCGTTGGAGACTCGAGGAGTCAAATCGGATTTGTTTTGGAAATAGGGAGTGATTACCCTCCCTAGAATGTGAGTGGGACCCTAATCTCTTGCATGAAATAGTGAAAATTTGATTTTACCGTGTTTTTAAACAAAACATGTTTTGATATACATTGATTCGATGTGTGGTATTTAATCTCAAATCTGTTTTGTGATTATTGGAGTGTCTTAAACTTATGTTTTCCATGACTATGCATCCATGTTTGAAATGAAATGAAATTGTGCCATGATTTGAGAACTTGAATGTTTTCTATCCTACCATTGCATCGGTTGTTGATTTGAAATGATTTTGATGAAATGTATTGGCACACGATTTGAATGGTTTTGATGAACTATGTGGGTTGGATGCCCACTTGTGATACTATGATGATGACTTGATTGATTCCGTAGTTACGAAGGGCGTTTGTAGAGGCACGAGTTGCCCGGATACGCTTTGGCCAGAGGTATCCGCAAACGTCGTGATTACGATATGTATGGGCCCGGTTGAACCGAAAGGGGAGGTCCGTCAGAATAGGCGGTCTAGCACCGGGAGTTGCTTATACATGATTGTGATATTCCGTATGGGCCCGGTTGAACCATGTATTGGGGAGGTCCGTCAGAATAGGCGGTCTAGCACTGGGAGTTGCTTGTACGAGCCAACGTCGAGGTAGAGAGCTACTTTTGAAACACTTTGCATATTAAAACCCCCGATGCGCCTGTCCTTGGTCATGGTTGACCCTTGCCAGGATTCTTTCGGCTAGCTCTATGTTATACTTGATTTTTAAATGGATGCATATGTGTGTGATATCGTGTGATTGAATAAATGAGTTCATTTTATTGAACATATCATGATATATTGCGAAACTTGAACTTTTGTTTACGAATGATATTATTTGACACTCCAATTTTCACCTACACTATTAGTACTTGAGATTATCCCCTCACTCACTGAGTATTCTTCCCCGAGTACTCACCCCTCCTCTTTCCCTCCCCAGACAGGATTATTGCCGGAGCGACGCTTCAAATTTTGGAGATTGTGATGGATTTTGGTGATTTACGACGGTGAGATTTATGTTTTAAATAAAAATATGAATTTCGTACTATTGTCGACCCTGCGTGGTCTTGTTGTGGTCCGTAGTTGGCCGTGTACCATATTTTGGGATGACTGTATAATTTATGTATATTTATTTGCGAAACTCTCGTATTTCATTTGCATTGAGGCGATTGTATGTATTAGAATGTTTCTTGGGAAATTTGTTATACATTTGTATAAATTTAGGTCCGCTCGGTGTGGCGGCTGTTCATGCTCTAGTTGGGCATGATAGTAGAGGTCTGTGGCTAGGTTTGCTGATAGTTTATTTAGCCTGGCGTTGTCCTGAATGTCTGCTGTGGTTGGTGGGTTGTTGTGAGGCCGGGATGGCCTTTTTATATTAATTTCAGGATGATTTTGCATTTTTACAGGTTTACAGGTTTATTTGTACATGGGAGACCTCCGATTTATGGGGAGGTTCTGCCCGATTTTTTTGTAGAAATACAGCCAGCATCCAGGGTAACGGGCGGCTGTTCACGATTCCCGGTTTGGGGCGTTAGTGCTCCTTTTGGTTATTAAGACTTTTTTAATGCAATGAAGGTAGTGCCAAATTTAATTTCAGTTGGGCGAGTAATTTCTCTCGAATTAGGTCTACATCAAAACCAACTAATCATCCACTTTCAATTGTAAACAAATTTAGTCACCCTAGAAACAAGACTTGTCAAAGAGTTCATAAAATTCATTTCTCTAATATCCTTCAATATCAAATTAAGACAATGAGCTACACAAGGAGATCGACAAATAGTTAGATATTTCTTTGAGTGTAATTTTCCCACAGCTTTATAGTTTCTAGCATTGCCAATAATACATGAACAACATTACCTATGCCAACCATTTCAATAATCTCTGAAAACATATTCAAATATTTTCAGCATTATAGTACAACCATATTCAAACATATTCAAGTGATTTGATAAATGATATTCCTTTAGGATAATAAACTAAGAAGTTAAATAAATTTCTTTGTCTATTATCCTTGTACTCATTATCCATTATAATACAACCAGTTTCAGCCAACTTACCTCGAAAGTTGTCAATGATCAACTCAACTAGTTTCTTTGTATCATTTAATAGTGTTATTTGCAAAGCATGATAGGAAGGTGGTTTATAACCATGGCCCATACTAGCAACTTTAGCCATTGCTTGCATAAAATAAGAAGAATTTGCGGCATTAATTGGAATATAGGTATCATAGAAACATGAAGCTAATGTCATGTCTATATCATGTCATCTCTCTTTACTTTGCCAACATGCTTGGACGGTAGATTGTGAATAATCCACTGTTTTCCCTTACATGTAACTTTCTATGCTAGAATCTATTTTTTTTCTTCTTTCCACAACCTTATCACAATAGTTTTACCTTTATGACATGAAATTTTTTGGATTTCATTTGTTTCAAATTCATGGTCATTGTTTTCGAATGTATCAGCTAAGTTTTTGAAATACAACTTAGAGGGGGTGAATAGGTTATATGGTACTTTTTTGATGGTTTGAATGTTTTTCAATTTATTAAGAATGGAAGTGAGATGAATGATTTGAAAAATGAAGAAAAACAAAGCATACACAATTTTATAAAGGTTCCACCAAATTCGATGTATGTCCTCTCCCAGACTCCACCTGGATTTTCACTATTTACTCTGAAATAATACAACAAACTTACTTCTAGGTACAAATCAAATCATTATAGTGTTTTCTCTCAAAACACTATCTAACCTAACCTTACAAGTTGTTTCTCTCTCTAAAACCCTAGACCATTGAACCCATCTCTGGTCTTCAAAATTTTGGTATAGGAGATGAATAGGTGTTACAAGAAATAAGGCTATAATCCTCAAATGTAACAAAATTAAGGTTTATGGGAGTTTTACAAAAAGAATGAAGACAAAATAAGAAACAGAGTATTCTTTTTCTTCAATAATCAATAGTATTCAACAGTTATGCATTTATTCATCCAACTCTCTCTCTTTGCTTCCCTCGATCTAATGCTCTCTTTTGTATGCTCATTTACTTCATTCATCCAAAGAGCCATTGTGGTTGGTGAGCTTTTGAACATTGGACATTAAATATTTCAACCACCTGACAGCTTTTTCTGCAATAGTGAATGTTAGAAGCAATGTGTCGATTAGAATAAGTGTTTTGTTGACTATCAAATTTGAATTGCAAATTTTATATCTATGGTGTCGACAATCCAATATACCTAGTTGACTACTAGTATGTTTCTGTAGATGATTTGTCATGCCCCGAACTGGAATCGTGAACAGCTGCCCGTTACCCTGGATGCCGGCTGTATTTCTACAGAAAATCGGACAGAACCTCCCCATAAATCGGAGGTCTCCCATGTACAAATAAACCTATATACTTGTATAATTTAAAATCATCATGTAAATTAAACAAATGGCCATCCCGGCCTCTCCAAAACCAACAAATCCCACAACCGACATCCAAAACAACGCAAGGCTAAATAAATTACCAGTAGTCTTAGCCACAGACCTCTACTGTCATACCCAACTAGAGCATGAGCAGCCACTACACTGAGTGGACCTAAAATTTTATATAATATACAATACTTTTTCCCAAGTAACATTCAAATACGTACAATAGCCTCAATACAAATGAAATATGAGAGTTTCGCAAATAAATATACATAAATTATATAGTCATCCCAAAATAAGTACATGGCCAACTACGGATCTCAACAAGACCTCGCAGGATCGAAAATATAATACGTAATTCAAGTTTCAGCTTAAACTTAAAACCTCACCGTCCAAAATAACCAGATCCGTTAAAATCTCTAAACTCTGAAGTATCACTCCAGCACAAACAATCCTGTCTGAGGGAGGAAAGAAGAGGGGTGAGTATCTATGGGAGGATACTCAGTGAGTGAGGGGATTAATCTCAAGTACTAATAGTATAGGTGAACATTGGAGTGTCAAATAATATCATTCATAATCAATAATTTAAATTTTTGCAGTAAATCATGATATGTTCGCTAAAATGAACTCATTTAATCATTCATACGATATCATACATATATGCATCCATTTAAAATCAAGTATAACATAGAGCAAGCCGAAAAAAATCCTGGCAAGGGTCAACCATGACCAAGGACAGGCGCATCGGGGGTTTTATTATGCAAAATGTTCAAAAGTCGCTCTCTACCCCGATGTTAGCACGTACAAGTAATTCCCAGTGCTAGACTGCCTATACTGACGGACCTCCCCTTTCGGTTCAACTGGGCCCATACGGAACATCACAATCATGTACAAGCAACTCCCGGTGCTAGACCGCCTATGCTGACGGAGCTCCCCAATACATGGTTCAACCGGGCCCATACATATCACAATCACGACATTTGCGGATACCTCTGGCCAAAGCGTATCCGGGTAACCCGTGCCTTTACAAACGCCCTTCGTAGCTACAGAATCAATCAAGTCATATCATATCATCACAAGTGGGTATCCCAGTGCCCTTACAGATCTTAAAACATTTCAAATCAGTATACCAATACAACGGTAGAAAAGGAAAGTTATCCAATTTTCAAGTAATGACACAATTTTGTTTCAATTCTGAAATTATATGTAGCTTGCTTCCTTCAAAAGTAAAATAGACTTAACTACCAAACTTGTAATCTTTTCCTACTATCCCCAGAATTTTCTTCATCAATTTATAAAGTTAAAGCCTCTTTAGCAAGAAAATGTCACTAGCAATCTAGAAAACCATTTGGTATTCATTATTTAATTCCAAGGGGATCCATCGATCCATGAGTATACCATATACAAGAATCCTAGGAATGAAATATGTTAACTGAACAAAAGTCCTACTAAAACTTCATAAAATATCGATGGTCGAATTTCCTCAAGAAGTCTTCCTAACGCAATAGATCTGTAATCTCATCACCAATAGCCTCCCACTAATTGAGGGCATCACCATGTAACAATCTCTCTGTTACTCGTAGCCTCTATAGACTGTATCTCAAATGATATGCTTGCCAAAATGAGTGACTACCATAATCTCCCCATCAAGTGACGAGAGAGGCCTATCAGAATGGCGAGTGAATGTGTCGCTCACATATAAAAGCTTCGACCCGATATCTATGAGAATACGGGCGTCAATACCAAATATTCGTATGGTACTTAAAGATAAGAAGAGGTTAATACATTTAAAATACTAAGAAAAGTAGACATATATATATATCAAGCTAGTTAAGCTTTAACTAGTCAAAACTGTACATCAATATCGTGATATACTAGATCCCATAAAGAGCGTACAACAAAAGCGCTACACTGAGGGGTCCGCGGGAGGATCCCCCATAATAACACTATGGTTTGCCAGTGCGTCCTCCTGGGTCGTCGCAAACACATGAGCCTGGGCCCTAAGCTGCTGTCGCGACGGTCCTAACACTGTACTACTCCCGACTATAGTTCGAGGAGCGGTAAGAGCTGAGTGCGCAGGTGCCCCCTGCTGGCCTGTGCCAGACGTACCAGTACGACTCTGCGAAGTCGGTCCTCCTCGACCTAAATATGGGCAGGCACTCTTAAAGTGACCTTGCTTCCCACACTGGTAGCAAGTAATCGATACTGAACATGCCCCATATGCATGATAATTGCTGCATCTGTGGCAAAAAGGCTGTCTCCGTGCCGTAGACTATATAGTGACACTAGGGGCTGGTGTCCCAAAACTCTATGGTCAAGGTGGTGGCATCTGCACCCTATATCTACTATACCACTGCTGCCACTGCCTCAAGGCGTCAAGTGGTGGTGGAGGAATCTCAGTCGTAACAGCCGGTGGAGGTGCTGAGGGTGGCACTGGTGAAGGTGCGTGAGTAGAGGAAGCATTCTCTGGTACTCATGAAATCTCGGGTGCCACAAGTGCATCAAACACTAAGGGACTCTCTTGTGGTGCACCGCGCCTACTACGTCTAGGTGGCATAGTTCTACAAACAGAGCACCTTTTCATTAAGTGGAAATCAAGGATTAGGATTAGTGACGGAGTAACTAACCCCCTAAAATGAATGAACTTATAAGTGTAAGAACTGATAGAACTAATATGCTAGGTTAGATACGCACCGTATCTAACCCCCTAAAAAGAATAACTCATATGCCTAAGACCGTGTACTGGGATCTCATGACTAAAATGAAACTCTCATATGCATTGAGGACTTTTAAATCATACTTGAGAATATTTTCTAAACTATTCTATAAGACACAACTCTCAACCTAGAGTTTTGATACCAATCAAACTATCACGCCCTGAACCAAAGTCGTGAACAGCCGCCTGTTGCCCTGAATGCCGGCTGTATTTTTACAGAAAATCGGGCAGAACCTCCCCATAAATCGGAGGTCTCCCATGTACAAATAACCTGTTTAAACCTATGAAATTCAAAATCATCCTATAAATAAAATAAAAAAAGGGTCATTCTGACCTCACAACAACCCACCATCCACAGCAGACACCCAGGACAACGCCAGGCTTATAAACTATCAGCAATTCCTAGCCACAGACCTCTACTGTCATGCCCAACTAGAGCATGAGCAGTCGCCACACTGAGCGGACCTAAGTTTTATACAATTTACAATAATTTTCCCAAGTTACATTCAAACACTACAAGTGCCTCAATGCAAATGAAATATGAGAGTTTCACGAATAAATAATATACATAAGTTATACAGTCATCCCAAATTAAGTACACGTCCAACTACGGATCTCAACAAGACCTCGCAGGGTCAAAAATAAAATACGAAATTTAAATCTCAGCTTAAACTTAAACCTCACTGTTCCGAATAACCAAATCCGTCAAAATCTCTAAACTCTGAAGTGTCGCTCCAGCACAACAATCCTATCTGAGGGAGGAAAGAAGAGGGGTGAGTATCTATGGGAGGATACTCAGTGAGTGAGGGGATTAATCTCAAGTACTAATAGTGTAGGTGAATATTGGAGTGTCAAATAATATCATTCATAACCAATAATTCGAATTTTTACAACAAATCATGAAATGTTTGCTAAAATGAATTCATTTAATCATTCACATGATATCATATATATATGCATCCATTTAAACTCAAGTAGATCATACAGCAAGCCGAAAGGATCCTAGCAAAGGTCAACCATGACCAATGACAGGCACATCGGGGCTTTTATTATGCAAAGTGTTTCAAAAGTAGCTCTCTACCCCGACGTTGGCCGTGGGCTTAGCCCTTACTTACCCAGACTCGTCAAATAGAACCCCGCCCGGTGCTAGACGGTGGCGTCACACACATCCTCCCCCGATGTGGGTTTAACCGGCCGCGCCTATAAATAAATATAAACTGGACGTTTGCGGATACCTCCTGCAGAAGCGTATCCGGGCACCCCGTGCCTCTACAAAGTCTCTTCGCAGCTACGGAATCAATCAAATAATGCCATATCATCATATCATCTCAAGCTAGTAGGCATCCAACCCACATAGCCAAATCATCTCATCATATCTTCAAAACAATTCAAATCCGTGTGCCAATACATTTCATCGAAATCATTTAAATTCAACAAGTCAATGCAATGGTAGAATAGAAAACATTCCGTTTCTCAAATCACGGTACAATTTCATTTCTTTTCAAACATGGATGCATAATCGTAGAAAACATAAGTACGACACTCCAATAATCACAAAACAGATTTGAATTTCAATTCCATACGTCAAGACAATGCATATCAAAAGCATGTTTTATTAAAAACACGATAAAATCAGGTTTCACTATTTCATGCAAGAGATTAAGGTCCCACTCACATTCTAGGGAGGGTGGTCACTCCCTATTTCCACAATCAAACCAAACGACTCTTCGAATCTCCAAGAGAGTCAACCTAATCAAATCATCACAATTTTCATCAAATTTCTGACTATTTTCAGGGTTTATCATTTTCATTAAATTCGTACAGACCCTAAATTCTTCAATTTATAAATATACTCCAATGTCATCAATTTCGTTCCATTTATAAATAAATAACAAAATCAAAATCAATCTTAATTCAAACCTAAAACTATTCAAAATCGAAAATAAGTCTAAAATAAATAAACTTCCTACAAGATGGAAAAACCTTTGAAAAATCATACATTTTTCAATTCACATCCGATTTCTTCAAACCATATGTCATTTTCAAGGTATTGAAGTCTATTTTCATAATAACAAAAGTTGTATTTTGATTTCCTATATGCAGGACAACTTAAAATGGTAAAGACTGCATCAATCCTTAACTCAAATCCCAAATTTCTGACTGTTTTCATACATTCATCAAATTAAACTCTGAGAGAAGCTATTCTAATCAAGTCAATACGATTCTATCATCTAAAACAGCGCAATTAACATAAATTTCTATATTTAATCTAAATAATTACACAAAACGACTAGATAATGTATTCCAATTGAATTTAACATACATCCTACACATATTCAATACATTCCTACTCTAATTTACTCTACATTCATCCAATTAAATCAAATGAGTTAGTATTTTACCTGACCTAGGGTTTCTCGGTTCGCCAACCTAGCTTCAAAGTACACTCCGTTCAGTCCAAAACCTGTCGTGCTTTTAGACCGACACAAAATTCAATAATTAGGTTAAATCATCAAGAGAAATCGAAACTCTAAAATCAATTTATCAGAATTCAACTGAACCTTACTTGTGTAGGGAATGAATTCAGATTGTGACTTAGGGTTTCTGAAGGTCACTTACTCCTGTCCGTTTAGGGTTTCAGCAAAGGTGGAATCAGTGCTCACTGCGAGCACTATGCGAGCAAGCCAAAGAGGAAGAGTAAGAGAGAGCAAGACAGGGAGACAGAAACAGTGAGACCGAGAGAAGACCGAGGGAGACTGAGAATGGTTTGGGGCAGTCAATCAAAGAGAGGGAGATCGAGAGACAGAGTGAGAACTGAGAGAGAGACAGAGAGAAAGAATGTTTGCAGAATAGAGAGAGAAAGAAAGCAGAAGGGATGAATTTTAGAGAGATAAACAGAGAGGGGGAATCGCGAGAAAGATATAGAGGCAAAGAAAAGAAACAGAAGAGGGGAGACGGCAAGCGACCGTGTACGGTGGCGGTGGTGGTGCCGAATCGCGACGGAAGCGGCGACCGGTGGAGATGGAAGAGGGGGCGGAGAGTGCGAGACGAAAAAGAGAGAGAGCTGTGAGGGGGAAAATAGAGAGGGAGGTGGAGAGAGAGTGGGTGGTCGACGGGTTGATAGCGGAGGAAGACAGCGGCGGAGGGGCGATCGGTTGGAGGCGGCGGCGGCGGAGAGAGCCGCTGTGGTGAAGATGAAGAGATGGAGGGAGAGATAGAATGGGAAAAGGGTTAGGGTTTTCTAACCCTAACCCATTTTCTCTTTTTTTTTATTATTACTATTATTATTATATATATTTTTTTATAAAACAATTTATAAATAAATAGATAAGTAAATGAATAAATCAATAATTAAATAGATGTTTATATATATATTTTTTATACCCACTTTACATTTAAAGTTCTAATTTTTTATCAAAACAAAATGTACTTCGAATCGGAAGCACGGATATTTTAAATATACCTAAAATTCAAATTAAATACCCCAAAATCGAAAATCAATACAATTAAAAATTTCTATATATATATATATAAATTGAAAAATATTTTATTAAATTTCATGAATAGAAACACTAGTACCGGCACTACAGTGTCGGTGTTACAAGATTAGTCGACTATTATTTAATTATAGTCGACTAAGTCTTTTTGAATGCGTCTTATTTATCTGAGTCTAGATGTGCTTAGTCGACTACTTATCTGTATTAGTCGACTATTGTTGCACTTAGTTAAAAATTTGACTATATTAGTTAACAAGTGTGGTATATGCATTCATTTGTTTTTATTATGTGCAGACTAAAATTTATTATGTGTTGACTAGATTTCTTACATAGTCAAAAGATCCAAAGATTTAATCGACTGATGTATTTTGAGATTCGTACATAGCAAACTATTTTTAGTTGAATTGTTGCAATTGGTTAATAATTTGAATATCTTAGTTGATTAGTGTGCTATATGCATTCATTTTATCCATTATGTGCATACTAGAATTTATTATGTGTCAACTAGATTTCTAACATAGTCGAAAGATCTAGAGCTTTAGTCGACTGATATATTTTGAGATTCATGCCTAGTCAACTATTTTTAGTTGAATGTCGACAAACTTGATCTATTTAGTCGAATAAGACAGAGCTTTAGTCAACTATAATGTGAATAAAGAATATGATAGCAGACTAAATTTAAGACTATGTCAACCATCAGATTTAGTCAACTAAACTAATGTGTTGGTTAACTACTTAGCAACTTTGTGCGTACTTAATGAAATTTCTATTCTTTTGATCATAGTAGTCGATTGAGGCTTTCATTTTGTCGATTATGTTTTCTTTCAAGTCTAAATAGATCAAGTTAACATCGCTAGGATGTTTAATCGACTATCTTCAATGACCAAGGGCAAGCTTTCTAGGCATTCAAAAATTTAGTCGATAGCTTGCATGGTTTAGTCGACTAGTCTGTCTGTCAAAGATTTAAAAACATTTATAAGTAAAGAAAGTGTTAGTCGAAGTTTTATACTCATTTAGTCGACAGACCTATCACAGATCAAAATAGCCTAGTATTGTTTAGTCAATTGATCGTGAAATTGGTCAACTACTTATGTGGTTAGGACTTTAGTTTGTCTACTATATTAAAAACTTAGTCAGCGTGGTTGCTGGTTTTTTTTGACTTAGTTGGAAGAATTTTACCTTTCGTCAATTGTTATTTAAAATCAATAGAGTGACGACTATTGTGTCGAGGTAGCTGACTAAGTTCTGAATTAAATTATAGTTCTGTCGAATGTACTTAAATTGTGGTCGACTAATGTTTTTGTTTACCCTAAGTTCTTGTGGACTATTGTTTGGCTTCTTTTCGACTAATATTTTCATAGTGAAGTCCTTGTCGGCTAACTATAACCTTCTATCGATAGCTTTCTATATATTAGTTTGCTAATCTTCCAGATTAGCTGACTGTTCAATACATATTCAGTATATTAGTCAACATTTCATAATGCCCCACCAACTAATTTTCTTGTCTAGTTGGCAATTTTGATGTCTTAGTCGGCTACTATGTGTTCTCAAGCTTTTGGGTTCTAGGTTTCACTAGTCGACAACCTTTGTTGGTTGGTCGACAATTTTGTCCAAGTTCTAAAAATTTTCTAAGTCTAGAAAACCTTAGTCCACATTTCTTATGTGTTAGTCGACTGTCTTTTCAGAAACCAAAATATTTTCCAAATGTGGAGGTCATTATCTACATGTTTTAAGTGTTAGTCAACTTTTTTGTCAAAGTCTAAAGTTTTTCTAAGATTAAAGAGTTTTAGTCGATGGACTCATAGACTTAGCCGATTATTTACAACTATGATGGTTTTTAGTTGGATGGATTAGGTGTTTAGTTGACTATGCTAATGCATCCTTGGACTTTATTGGCTAACATATAGGTTTAGTTAGTTAGACTTGAAAAGTGGTTGACTAATATTAATGTTTCCTTGAACTTAGTTGGTTATCATGATGATTTAGTTGGCCAGTATAATGGATTAGTCGACTAAGCTAATACATACTTGGTTTTAGTTGACTATCATAATGACTTAGTTGACTAGGAATAAAATTTAGTCAACTTGTGCCGATGTTTGTGTTATACGTGCTTTGACTTTATCAACTAACTCGATGACGCAGTCGACTAATCTAAACTGCATGTCGGCTAACTTGTAAAATTAGTTGAATGTTCATCTTATTCTTGTTCTATATGTCAACTAATCTGTGAGGTTAGGCGAAAGTTCTTTATTTAGTGAAGCTATTCTGTTAACAAAATCAGGACATCTATCAGCAACCCATATGAAGAAACTACCCCAGATTTCTATATTTTCCTAATTATTACTTTGTTAATTTGACATGTTTCGATCATCATCAAAACATCTATGTACAACAGTTTCTTTTTGCCTCCTTCGTTTTTTGAGCAATTTCATCTAATAGTCCTTTCATTGTAAAATGAATATCATGTGGTACCTTCTTACATCCATTAACCTCTCCTGATTCCCTGGCATGATGTTTCTTCATATGATGTATCCCTCCATCATTTGAAACAAAGTTGTAAAAAGTACAAAAGGCAAATTTTCTCTCTTAAATTACTTCCTTTAATTACATATCTCTAAGTTAAATCCTTTTTCCGATGAGAATTTTGCACAGGGGTTGAAGACATCTGCTCTATAGCATCCGTTGATGGGTTGTAGGAGAATTATTGATCACATTGTTGATTGCAAGCTTTTGCTATAGCTTTGTTGTTGAAAAATGGAAGTGAAGCTTTGAGGGTTAAAAGGGGAGACAATGGCGGAGCAAAAGGAAAGAGTAGAAAAAAAAAAGCGAAAGATCAAATAGTTAAAATGTCAGGTGGAATGGAATGGAAAGAGCATAGATATCTCTTTTTTTCCTTTGGATCCGTTTGAACGGTTTACTAGATTTATTTTGTTTAACCAGTTTTAAATGATTTTGATCGGATTTGATTTCATGTGATTTAACAATAAAAATAGAACCGGACTATAAAACGATTTTTGGTCGAATTGATCGAATTGTTAGTTCGGTCTGATTTTAAAAATACTAGCAACAGAGAGACAAGAGAGAAGAGAGAATATAGGAAAAAGAGTCTTACGGAGGGTTTTAAAAAAGATTTCCTGACGTTTTGCTAGGAAAACATAAAAAAAAATAGTGAACATGCCGATATTTTTAAGTAAAAATATGGGGATATCCCTCACTCTCTCTCTAGACCCCTTTCTCTATCTCTAAATGAATTTCCTGTCGCTCTACTCAAAAATATCAACACACATTTTAAATGTCAACATTTTCAAGAAAAGAAAGTTGGGATATTCCTCTCTATAGTCCGTCTTCCTCTAGCCTTTTTCGACATTTTGACTAAATGTTAACAGAGTTTTAAAGTATTGCCGACATTTATTATAAAAAAAATATCGAAAAAATTGACAGGTTTTATGGATATTTTGACTAAATGTTAACAGAGTTTTAAAGTATTGCCGACATTTATTATTAAAAAAATATCGACAAATTGACAGGTTTTATGGACATTTTGAGCTAAGGCATAGCATTTTTATGCAAAAACTACTTTTTCTAACATTTTGGCTGCTAAACATCGCAGAAAAGTGTTTTTGCTGATATTATGTCAAAATATTGGGGAAAGCAAAATATTGGTGATGTCCAATTTAAACATTGGGAAAAAAACCTAATTTTTGTATATTTTTAACAAATGTGGAGGAATAAAATACTGATATTATATGACAAAAAATGATGCGATGTTGTTCTATTTTATTGTAATATTTTCAGGACCTATTTTCTGGATTTTATTATTTTAGTATTTATTTATATTAATTCTTGCTATTATTTTAGGAACAAATGGAAAAAAAAGACCCATTATGATAATAATAGAATGGTAGATGATAGAACCAATTTTTTAAAAATTCAAAAATTGGGTTAGGAAAAAAATGTAACTTTCATGGATAATTTGACAATGATCAAAAGTTTGAGGATGTAACTTCAGGTTTTTCTTAGCAGTAAATATTTAACTTTTTGTAGCAATGATAATGACAGTTTTAAAACATTTTAATGGATAGTTTTAGATTTGTTTACAATTTTTAATTTTGCAAAAAATAAATAAGAAAATATTAGTAATATTGAATTTTATTTTGTCTAATATTAGTATATTTGCTTTTTCGACAATAACAAACAATAATATATGAACAACTAGAAAATATGAAAAAAAAATTATATTTTCTTTTTATTGGGCAAAATAACATTGTTTGCACTACGAAAATAATGCGCCTTTGCGACGCCGGATTTGTGATGCGGACACCCTCCCGCAAACCTGCACGGCATTTCGAAGGCTTACTAAGGGCAGAACAGAAGCCCAAAGTCGTGCCCGTCCAGGCCCACTACTTGTAGCAGTTGCCCACATTTTGCAAATTAGTCATAGGACTCTGACCCACAGGCATGGCCAAGTATAGAAATTTATCTTAAAACAGCGAGGCATGCCATGCAAGAGTGGAAAGGACAGATGTTATGATATAACTTTTTTAATATTTTTAGTAATATTTCTAAGACTTTGTTAGAACTTTTGGCAGTAACCATACTTATTAAAATTTCTCAAATTTTAAGGGTTTGACCAACCAACATTGGCTTCTATTTTTTAAGAAATAATAAATTACTGATATCTTATAATTATTTTGAATTCATCTGAATCTGATTTAAATCGGATTGGGATGGACACCTATTTTTTCATACACAATAGTCAATCCCAGAGTCTCTTAGAAATAATTCAAGTGATAGAGTTTACTTCTATCCTCCCTTTTTCAATTCGCTTTCATTTGATTATATTTTTTATTTAATAAAAAAATATCAACCCCGAGTATACACGGCCACCGGACCAATTAGGCATCAATCCCAACACCGCTTCTAGTGCTAAAAGAATTTACATAAATAAGTGCCCATGTGTTGGATCATTTATAGTTTTCTTAAACTTGAAAAAAATGTGGTGGAGACCTAGACCCAAGATTTCCTGATTTGGACATTGTGGGAGCACATGGTTTAGATGCCCACGGTTTAGATTTTCCACATAATGATAGATAGGGATAATAAATATGGTTGTGTCAATGACTTGTATCAAATTAGATCTAATCATGCATTTAAAGCTTCACATGTATGCGTAGCAAAACTTCAGATCGGGTCAATTGCATTTTCCTCCCAGGGGATCGGATCTCCACCAATCTAGATATCAACCCAATCAGATTTCTACCCCATGAAGTCGGCTCTTGGCACATGAAAGGGCAGAGAAGGTTTCTTCTCATTGGTCAAAAAACAAGGACCTTTGGACTTGCTGGCTCTAAAATTCAAAGTATTTCTATTAAGCTAACATTTTTTTTTCTTATTTAAAATATTTTATTTATATCGTTTTGTTTAAAAAAAAAAAAACTAATTACTAATTGTCACACCAGTTTTTTTTTTGGGGGATAGAAAAAGAGATACTATATGGTAATTCTGGACCATTATAATTAATATTTTAATTGATTATTTAAACGTGGCCTTCACCTTTAAAGAGTTGAACAAACTTCTAACGTTGAAGGGTCCTCCATAATCGTTCTCCGGTGGATCCATACGGGTCCACTGCATCATTTTGTATGATTATTATGTTAGATAACTTTAATCATCTTTAATTATTAAAAAATATATAAAATATAATATATATACATATATATGAATTTATGGAAATTGATATAATAGTGGTTTCTAAGGTTATTGAAATATGTAGTTTTAAAAGAGTGATAACTCTTGATTCTCTAACGATAGGATATTAGAAATCATAAAAATTCTATATACTACGTGGGGACCCAACCTTATACGCATGTTTGTGTGCGCGCGTGTGTTTTCTTATTCCAATCATAAATTAAAAGTAAAACTTCAGAATTTCTACATATAATAATTTACACTAAATGAAATGATTTAATCTCATTTAACCTCAAATTCTGTTAGATCTCTTTAATTTGAAAGAAATCATATTATATCAAATAATATACAATTATTTATATAGACACAACAAACAAATCCAAAAGAAAGTCAAACAATCTTCCACTTGAACTACATATATGTATATATGTACGCAACATCTTATAATCGTACATCATAATATAATCTTATGAATTCAAAATTGTTATCTTTGCCAAAATCTTCTCTAACGAGTCAAGTTCATCAATTATATTTGTTGGAGGTGGGTTGTGACTCCATATATACCTGTTCTTTGTAAATTTGAATGGTTGCCGTCAGAATTGATGTAATACTTGTAAAAACCGCTGGAAGGTACTCCGACGGGGAGACTTCGATGCTCAAGACAGAAACAGTGATTTTCGAATGAAAGAGAAACAGACTGAGAGCTCAAGGGAGTGGTTCCCTGTGATCATAGTGCTTAATGTGTGAGGCCAAGAGAGCGTACCTGGTTTGGAGGATTTTAGGATATCTTATACTTGTGAGAGTCGTGCGCCGTCGGGGTGTTTCAATCCAACTTTCCTTATCGAACAGATCCGGAAATTTCGGGAATTCAATATTCCAAATTGATCGTCATTTTCATCCTTTGGGAAGCTTTCATTTTCTGGTAGGATTCTTTTCTCAACTGAAAAATCCTAAAGATGTTTTTAAATAGGAAATCGAAGCTGTTAGGATATTTTGACCTTCCCTTGGAATCGTTAAAGTTATTGGCTATCGATCGGTCGTTTAATCGATGAAGGGTCTTCAAAGTTTGTTCGCTTAATAGATCAACGATTGGATACCCGATCAAGGCAGTTACCTTTGCTTGATGAATCACGTTTGAGGCGACAGAAACCCTATCATTCGGGAGGACCCGACGACTAAGACCCTGTCGTTCGGGAGATCTGGGCGACTGAGGTCATTCGGTAAATAGTCATAAGGAATATTGAGTATCGATCGGTAGCTGTCCTTTGTAGCCTTGTGCATGGGTTTTTCGAGGGCTAGCCTTTCTAATTAGGTCTAAGGCTATGTCTCATCATTTGCCTCCGACTGACGGTCTTCTTGATATAGAAGCGCCATGAGTAGAGACCTATTAGGGTGAGGCGTGCTCAATACGTTACAGAATCATAGGGGTGCTAGGTTCATCCTGATCCTTTCTACCTTCTTGCCACGGAAGCGGGCGTGTCTCATCGGATGTGACCCCTTCATGGGAAATTAAAGACAATTTATTTCTCTATTTATGACAAGCAATTCTCGATAATCCATTTCACCCACCCTGAGCTAATTAGGGCTTGCTTCTCTATTGCTATAAATAGTTATGACGGGTATTTATTTTCTTTCGTAAAGAATTGAGGCTTTTTCTCCTCTTTGGGGGTTTTATTGAGAGTGGCTTCTTTTCGAGAGCTATCTTGTGAGGCGTTTTGATATGCAAGCTCTATGGCTTGAGTAACTTCTGCTGGAATGAGATCTCATTAAGGAAGGGGACCATCAGAATGAGATCTCATTATATCAACGGTTATTCGGTTGGCATAGTGAGATCATTCATCACCAATGGGGGTGCACCTTGTACCACCTTGGATAATCCGTCCTGGTTCATCTCCATCATCCAAATGCGGTGGGGATGTCACTCGTACCGTTTTTGGATTGGTAGGTTAGGTTCGGGTTAAAACCCTAATCTCTCTCTTCGTCTCTCTCTCTCTCTCCCCTTTCCCCCAGCTCTCTCCGCTACTCTCCCTCACCCTCCACCGCGAACAGTCACTTCCTCCTCCTCCCTCCTCCACCGATCGCTGCCACTCTCTACCTCCCTCTTTGTCTCCCTCTCTCTATTTCTCTCTCTCTGTTCTCTCTCTCGATCGAGTTCTCTCTTCCTCATGTGACAGAGCTTGCGCTTACTCTCCCTCCTTTGTCCACTCGCGGTGCTTGCTGTGAGCACCTACTGCTGTAACTCTCTTCTACAACCCTCGCAAAAGTCCCAACCGGCAGTCGTCAATCGACCCTTAAAAGCCCTAGACTGCAACCTGCAATTTCATCCATTGCGCAGGTAAGAGCGATTCCTTTGAACAGTAGCTCTAGGGTTTGATTTCTTCGGTAATTTAGACTAACTAATAGAGTTTGCTTCAGTTTGGAACCCTGCAAGTCTTGGACTGAACGGAGTATATTCGGAAATTAGAGTTGTGAACTGCGAAAAACCCTAGGTGAGGGATTTCTTATTCATTCGATTAATTGAATGAATTTAGAGTAAATTTAGAGTTAGAAGTCTTGTATACATTTAGAATGTATGTTCGATTGCAATAGAATACAATTTCTGAAATTCTATACCTGAATGTTAGGGTTAAGTTTAGAAATCTGCATGAATTAGTCTGTTCAGTATGAAAGAAGCATGTTAGAGGATAAAAGATTCATGTTTGGTTGATTAGAATAGTTTTCCTTAAAGATCAATTTGACATATGCATGAAAATAGTAGGATTTTGGGGTTGGAATGAAATGAAATGCATATTTGAAGGAGAGTTTCAAAAATTATGGTTAGGTTTAAAACTGCTGTGATCATTCTCATTATAAGTTATCCTGCATATAGGCAAGTTAAATACGATCTCCATATTATGAAACTAGACCTTTTCATCTTAAAAATGACATATGGTTTGAAATATTTGGATGAGAATCGAAAAGTTTATGATTTTTAAAAGAACTTCTATCTTGAAGAAAATTTATTTATTTTAGACTTGTTTCTGACTTTGAGTGGCTTTAGGGTTAAATTAGACTTGGTTTTGATTGTGTTATTTATTTATAAATGAAATGCAATTGATGACATTAGAGTGTATTCACAAATTGAAGAATTAAAGTTTGTACAAAATTAGGGAAAATGGATAAACCCTAAAAATATTTGAAAATTGATGATAAGATTGTAATTGTGTATTAAGAAAGATCAATTGAGGATTGGAGTAAGACTTCATTGCACTGAATTATGGAAATAGAGAGTGAATACCCTCCCTAGATATGAGTGGGATTCTAATCTCATGCATAAAAAGTGAAACTTGATTTTTTACCGTGTTTTCAATAAAGCATGCTTTTGATGTGCATTGGCTCGACGTGTGACACTAAATTTCAAATTTGTTTTGTGATTATTGGAGTGTCATGAATTTACGTTTTCTATGACTATGCATCCATGGTTTGAAATAAAATAATATTGTGCCATTACTTGAGAATTAGATATGTTTTCTATTTTACCGTTGCATTGGTATATTAATTTGAAATGATTTGATGAAATGTATTGGTACACGGATTTGAAATGTTTTGATGAACTGTGTGGGTTGGATGCCTACTTGTGATGAGATGATGTTTCTTGATGGATTTCGTAGCTACGAAGGGCGTTTATAAAGGCACGGGTTACCCGAATACGCTTCTGCAAGAAGTATCCGCAAATGTCATATGACTATAGGCGCGGCCAGTTGAACCCACATAGGGGGAGGACGTGTGTGACGCCACTGTCTAGCACCGGGCGGGGTTCTATATATGATTCCGATATGAGCTAGCCCTAACGATGCTCATGGCCAACGTTGGGGTAGAGAGCGACTTTTGCCCATTTTTGCATAATAAAACCCCCGATCCGTCTGTCCTTGATCGTGGTTGACCTTTGCCAGGATCATTTTCGTCTTGCCCTAAAAATATAATAAATGATTTGAATGGATGCATATGTGTATGATATCGTGTGAATTGCTAAATGATTTCAATTTAGTGAAAATACTATGTTTTACTGTAAAATGTGAATTATTATTTACGAATAATCTTGTTTGACACTCAAATGATTCACCCACACTATTCATGCTTGATATTAATCATCTCACTCACTGGGTATCTTCATTAATACTCACCCCTCTCCTTTCCTTCCTCAAACAAGGTTATTGTGATAAAGCGACGCATCAAGCTCTAAAGGTCTTTGGTAATGTATTGGTGGACTCAGGTATTCACGACGGTGAGATCTAAATTTAAATTGAAATATGAAATCTGTATTTTCTATCGATTCTGCAAGGTCTTGATATTGAGGTCCGTAGTTGGCCATGTACATTTTATGGGATGACTGTATAAATTATGAATATTTATTTATGAAACTCTCATATTGGCTCATTACACCTGCATTGAGGCACTTGTCAGCATTTAAGAGTTTTACTTAGGAATTTATTGTACATGTGTATAAAATTTAGGCCCACTCACTGTGGCGGCTGCTCATACTCTAGTTGGGCATGATAGTAGAGGTCTGTGGCTAGAATTACTAGTATTTATGATACCCTTGCGTTGTTCTGGTTGTCCACTGTGGATTGATTGGTATTATTCGAATGTGATTGATTGTTGTGAGGCCGAAATGACCTATTTATTTAGGTGGCAGGATGGTTGTTCAATATGCAAGTTGATTTGTATATGGGAAACCTCTGAAATATGGGGAGGTTCTGTCTGATTTTTTATAAAATGTAGCCAATATCCAAGACAACGGGTGGCTGCTCACGACCTCGTTTCGGGGTATGACAATAAATACCTATTTCCATGGGTATGACTACCTCACTTCCATAAGTTAAGCTGAATGATATTTCTCCTGTTGCTCTTCGGGTGCAGTGCGATACGACCAGAGGATACCGTAAAGCTCTTCAGCCCACTGCCCCTTGGCATCATCTAGTATCGTCTTTTATCCTTGTAGTATCGTTCGGTTAGCTATTTCAGCTAGCTTGTTGGTTTGTGGGTGAGCAACCGATGAGAATCGATGTTGAATCTCGAGTTTCTCGCAGAACTCTCGGAAGTGCTTGTTATCGAATTGTTTTCCTTTATTCGTGATAAGGACATACGGTATGCCGAACCGGATGATAATATCAGTCCACACGAATGATTGAACCTTGGCTGCTATGATCTATGCTAAAGGCTCAGCTTCCACCCACTTGGTGAAGTAGTCGATTATTACTATAAGGAATTTTCACTGCCCTGTGTCTGGGGGAAACGGTCCAAGGATATCCATGCCCCACTGGGCAAACAGCCAGGGGCTAGATATAGTGTTGAGCTCGGTGGAAAGTAGTCGAGACACTGACGAGAAGCGTTGACACTAGTCGCATCGTTTCACATAGTTGTCGGAATTGACTTTCATGATTGGCTAGTAATACCCCTGATGAAGGATTTTATAAACTAGATTCGAGCACCTAGTGATTGCCACAATTCCTTCGTAGATCTCTGGGAGGACATAGTCCTCCTCTTTGGGAGTTAGGCATCACAGATACGGATGAGTAAGCGACTTTTCGCTTCAGCTTCATCGCTTCCCTCGGGGACTCTGGCAGATGGTCATGTCTTAGATACACTTTTATGGGGTCCTTCTAACTAGGAGACTGATCGATAGAGAGAGCTTCTTTGGGCTCGTCGATGCTGGGATACGACAGGCTTTCGATGTATACTATTCGGCTAGAAGTAACTGAATCGGAACTAGCCAATTTCGATAGAGTGTCAGCCCGTGCATTCTCCAACTAAGGGATCTACTGGATGTCAACCTTACTTAATTGTTCTATCGTCTTGCACAGTTTACTCAAATATTTAGCCATGATTGGGTCTTTGGTTTCATAGACCCCCTCGATTTGTTTCACGACCAACTGGCTATCCGTGAACACCCTGACATTCTGTGCCCCCATATTAATGGCGATCTGAAGGCCTGTTAGTAAGGTTTCATACTCTGCTTGGTTGTTGGTAGCTTGAAAATTGAACTGGAGGGGGTATTCTGCCTTAAAATTGTTCGGTCCTACTAATATGAGCCCGACACCACTTCCTGAGGAATTTGATGATCCGTCAATATGAATGGTCCACTTTGGGGTTGACCACTCTTCTTAAGGGTCGAGAAGTTGGTCTTCGAACGTCATAAGCAAAGTACATTCGAGAATGAAATCGGCCAGTGCTTGGCCCTTTATCACTAGTCGCGGTCATTACTGAATATCTAATTCGCCCAGTTCTACATTCCACTTGATAAGCTGACCGGAAGTGTCCCTCTTTTAGAGGATTTGCTTCAGTGGTTGGTCGGTGAGCACCACGATAGTATGGGCCTGGAAGTACAGTCGAAGGCATCTTACTGAAATGACCAGGGCATAGGCTACCTTCTCGATCGGTCGGTAGTTGATCTTGGACTCCTTTAATATCCTACTAATATAGTAGACTGGTTTTTGGGTGGTGGATTGCTGTCTTACCATTACAGAGCAGAGTGCTTATTCGGAGACGACAAGATATAGGTAAAGTTCTTCCCTGGGGATGGGCCGCAAAAGTAGTGGTGGACTCATAAGGTATTCTTTTAGTCGCTCGAAGGCTGCCTGACATTTGGATGTGCATTCGAACCGTCGGGACTTCTTCAAAGCATCAAATATAGGCTTGTATTTCTCACTGACTCTGGACATAAACCGACTCAGAGACGCTATCCGACCAGTAAGACGCTATACTTCTTTTAACGTCTAGAGAGGCGATATATCCAATATCGCCTATAGCTTCTCGGAATTAGCCTTTATCCGTCGATCGATGATCATGAAGTCTAAGAACTTTTCGGAGGTGATGCCAAAGGTACACTTCACTGGGTTTAACCACATGTTATATCGTTCCAATGTCTATAAGGTTTCTTCAAGGTCTGCGACATGGGCTTCTGTAGTGATGCTCTTGACTAGCATGTCATCAACATATACTTCAACGTTTCTGCCTAGCTGGTCTTTGAAAACCGTATTAACCAGCCATTGAAAAGTGGCTCCAACGTTTTTTAGACCAAAAGGCATGACCCGGTAGCATTACATGCCGAACTCAGTGATGAAGCTGGTCTTTTCTTCATCCCCGGGCGCTATTCTGATCTGATTGTAACCAGAATAGGCGTCCATGAAACTCAAAAGCTAGTGTCCCGAAGAGTTGTCTGTGAGCTTGTCAATATCGGGGAGCGAATAACTATCCTACGGGCATGCTTTGTTGAGATCGGTGAAGTTTACACACATCCCCCATCTGTCGTTGGCCTTTTTGACCAAGTCCACATTAGCTAACCACTTGGGATACTTGATTTCCCGAATAAACCCAATCGTTAACAGCTATTGAATTTCTTCCTGTATGACGCGTTGATTTTCGAAAGCGAATATCCTCTTTTTCTATCTCACTGGTTTGAAACTAGGATTAACTGTTAGCCTATGGGTTATGATGGATGGATCTATGCCTGGCATATCTTCCGGGGTTCAGGCGAACACTTTGGAGTGTCGTTGTAAATAGGCGACTAAGACCTCTCGCAAGGAAGGTGATAGGTTGGTTCCTATCCGGACGGTTTGACTGGGGTCGCTTGTCAAAGGGACTTCAACCGTTTCTTCGCTCGGCTCGGGTTTTGATTTCAGTTTAGTGCCGTCCTTAGGTTCTAGGGCATCGATCGGAAAAGTTTCTTGTGCATCTTGAGCTACAAAGAGGATATAAGGATCAGGATCGCTACGTATGGTGGCGACCCCTTGCGGTATTCTGAACTTCACCTTTATATGTCTTGTGCTTGGCAATGCTTCTAGTTCATCTAGATTGGGCCTTCTGAGAATAGTGTTGTAAAGAGAGTAAAGTTTCACCACATGGAACAAGATCTGGGTGGTCGCATGATTAGGGGGTTTTCAGAGGGTCACAGAAAGGTAGATAATACCTTCGGGATAGGTGGATTCGTCAGAAAGTCCTCTAAGGGACCCGGTAGGCGGCAGGAGTTGGGACGGATCGAGACCCATTCGGTAGAAGGCGTCCCAAGTAAGGAGGTCACAGTCAACCCTCTTCACGGTGTAAGATTCTATCTTGAGGGTAATGACTATGGGGTCGTCACGGCAGAGATCTACCCTTGACAAATCATCATCATCGTAGCCTATGACTGGTCTTCTTCTCTTGGCAGGCATTGCGCTGGGGATAATTGTAGTAGGCATCATCATGAGTTTTCAAAGAATTAGTCTGTTTCCTACGGACGGCGCCAATCTGTTGGAGGTGGGTTGTGACTCCACAGATACCTGCTCCTTGTAGACTTGAATGGTTGTCGTTAGAAGGGATGTAATACCTGTAAAAACCACCAGATGGTGCTCCGGCGGGGAGACTCCGATGCTCAAGTCAGAAAGAGTGGTTTTCGAATGAAAGAGAAACAGATTGAGAGCTCA
The DNA here is from genome assembly GCA_037126225.1 of Dillenia turbinata. Lineage (NCBI taxonomy): Eukaryota > Viridiplantae > Streptophyta > Magnoliopsida > Dilleniales > Dilleniaceae > Dillenia > Dillenia turbinata. The sequence goes on from JBAMMX010000017.1 coordinate 7,290,514, forward strand.
AGGGAGTGGTTCCTTGTGATCAGAGTACCCAATTTGTGAGCCCAAGAGAGCGTACCTAATTTGGAGGATTTTAGGATGTCTTATAACTATGAGAGTCATGTGCCGTCGGGGTGTTTCAACCCTACTTTCCTTATCGAACAGATCCAGAAATCTCGGGAGTTCAATATTCCAAATTGGTCGTGATTTTCATCTTTTGGGAAGTTTTCATTTTCTGGTGGGATCCTTTCCTCAACTAAAAGATCCTAAAGATGCTTCTTTCAAATAAAAAATCGGAGCTGTTAGGATATTTTGACATTTCCTTGGAATCGTTAGAGCTGTTGGCTATCGATCGGTCGTTCGATCAATGAAGGGTCTTCGGAGTTTGTTCGCTTGATGGATCAGCGATTGGATATCCGATCGAGGCGATTACTTTTGCTTGATGAATCACGTTTGGGGCGACTGAGACCCTATCGTTCGGGAAGACCGAGCGACCAAGACCCTGTCGTTCGGGAGATCTGGACGACTGAGCCCCTTCGGTAAATAGTCATAGGGAATATTGAGCATCGATTGGTAGCTATCCTTTATAGGCTTTGTGTATAGGTCTTTCAAGGGCTGGCCTTTTTAATTAGGCCTAGGATTATGTCCCATCAATATTAATATAGAAGCAAAACAATTTTCGTTATAATTATCATAACTAAATCCATGAATGGTCACGTATATCAATATAACTATCGACATAGATAAAACATAGATTTATGACATGAAAGTTTCATGCAATATGCTCTTAATATGCCAATTTCCAATTGATTAAACCTTAGTTATATCAAACCAAATAAAATCAAAATGTAAATACACAAAATCAATATTTATATTGCAATAAATGTCATAAAATGTCCATAAAATATATTTATAAACAAAAACATCCATAAATACAAACTCCTACTAAATTAATATATCATTTAGTAATACAATATTCATATGAATGATATGTTCACAAGAGATCTTGAGTGGTAAATCCTTACTAAGCGAATCCGCAACTATGGAGTTTATCCTAATATGCTTTACGGTTATTTCATAATTTTAAACTCTTTTCTTAACAACTAGGAACTTAATGTATATGTATTTTAACTGTGATGAGCTCATGTTAATATTAAAATATATCATTGTTGATTTATTGTCACAAAATAAGTTTAGTTGATACCATCCACAATTTACGCCCTAGTGACAAAATTTCATAGTCATATATTTCATGATTTGACAACTCCTAACATGCTATAAATTCAACAACCATGGTGGAAGAAGCTATAAAGTGGTGTTTGGTTTGCACTCATAATTAAAAATGGAATCAAAATCAAAGACCTAAGGAATGGAATGAAAAAATGATTCCGATATCAATTGTTTGATTCAAATCTTGAAATGAATATGATTACTATTATTGATATTTGATTTGTATATTTTTTTAAAATAAAAATTATATAATTATCAATTTTATTTTTGGTAAAAAATGTAAAACAAAAAAAAAAAAAAAACTTTTCAAAGAATATTTTAACCAATCACAATCTGATTTAGAAACACAAAGAGGGTGCTTGCTTTCCATTTAAATAGCATAAAAAAAGATTAATCTCTATAGCCAATGGTTTAACAATAAAAAAATATTATAGAGTAGAGTTCATACTGCAATGAAGAAACATTCAGCATTTAGATCAAAACCCAAATATCAAAATTGAAAAAATTTGGTAAGTTATTAAAAATTTTCACCCATTTTAAGAATCCAAAAAGAATTCCAAAAAGTTGAATTCATTGTTGAATTCATTGTTTATATTATGGTTTTATTTTGAATTGATTATTGCACTAATTGATGGATTTTATGACTTTTTATTGTTAGGTGGCTAAATTTGGAAGATTTGGATAAAATGGGCTTAAAGAGGCAATTTGGAGTTAAATGAAGCAAGACATCATATTGGGTTTATAAAGAAAAGAAAAAACTTGACTTTTAGTCTTAGTTAATTTTAGTAGAATTTTACTTTAAGTAAAATTGTTTTATAAGTTTATTTATTTATTTTGCTGTTTTAGAGAAATTATTCCTTATTCTTTGGATGGGAGAATTTTTCTAGATCTAGGGCAACAAAGCCAACCAGTAACAAGAATCATTATATATACTCTCAAAACTCACGACTTTGTTCATTCATAAAAGAAGGGGACGGTTGCTGCTGGGGTCACTTTCTCCTCTCCTAGAACACTTTTTCTTTTTGTTTTCTTTTTATTTTTATTTTGTTGAAAACTTACCACCATGAGTGGTTAGTGTATTTTTCTGATCCAAAGGAAATTTTCATTCGATTGTTTTCATTGTGAGATTATGTGTTTAATTTAATTTTTTGCAATTTTAATTTAAATATTCGTTGATTTTTGATTTTATTTACATGAAAGATTGGTATTGATTAATCTGACAATTTAATTTAATATTAATTTTTTTATTGTTATCCAAGATTTCAATGATCCGTAATTGTCATGAATGAATGGTACAAATAGCAACTAGGTTATTTATGTTTATGAGTCTTTCACCAATATTCATGTTTAACCTATAGAATTGATGGAACAAAATTAAATAATTACGGTTATCCCAATTATTTGTTTTTTGGTTTAACTATTTTTATAGAACATAATACTATTATTATATTGATATGGAACGCTATCGTATCCAGTCGATTAATGATAGGTTTTGATTGGATGCTAGGTTTGATCGATTAAATTCGCAAAATTTATTACAGCTATTCTAATAAATCTAAAGTTAAATGCTTGGATTGCGAGAATATCATTTTTTTAACCGATGATCAATGAAACAACCAAATGTATGAACTCTTGGATCAGAGTTTGGTAGATTGGGTTTCTTCCCTATTTTTTTAGTATTTTGCATTATTAATTTATTTCTTAATTTTAGGTCTTTAATTTTTCATTTAGGAAATTTATTTGGAAAACACCCAACTTTATTTTTTTAGTATCAACTAAGAGATTAAGTTAATTAGTTTCAATAGGATTCAACCTGGTACCACTATTCTGTAGTTTATTGCATTGAAGGAATCAGTATTAATTTTAGAGTTTCGACAACCTGACCAAATTTTAGCACCATTGCCGAGGAACTACATTAATTTCTTAATTTGTGTTTTTAACTTGTTCACTAATTTTTGAAGAGGAGGAAAAGATGGCAATTCATGAAAGAATTTTGAATCAACCACCCTTGTGCATCAGATATCCAACTCTTGAGGTAAGTCACTCGAATCTTGAAACTCAAATTTATGAACTAACTGCTTTGGTTTGTTAGTTGGCTATAGGACGATTGCAAACAACTAAAGTTTGTGGCAGATACTCAATTCCCGGACATCATACAGATATGTGTCCATCATTGCAATAAGAACCTTTTCAACAAATAAATGCCATAGGAGGATTTCCTAATCAACCTCAATATACATTTGATCCTTACTCCAACAATTACAATTTTGGATAGAGGGATCATCCAAACCTAAGCTATGGAAATCAAGGAGGACAGCCAAGTCTCTATCTCAATTTTTTAACAGACCATTACTAGCATCTGCACAATCTTCTAATTTAGGTATGCCTTTAGAAGATATGGTGAAATCTCTCATGACTAACACTCAACAATTTCAACAGGAAACAAGAGCAAGTAGAATTTGAAGAACCAAATTTCCCAACTAGCGACCTTGTTTCGTAGGTTAGAGATATAAAATTCTAGAAGATCTCCCTCACAAATGGTGGTGAATTCCAAAGAGAACTTTAGTGCAATAATGTTGAGAAATGAGAAGGAAGTTCATTCGAACTATACTCCATGTAAGAAGGTGGATGATGGGGAGGATTTGGACAAGGAAAATGAACGCATGCATAAAAATTCAATCAAGGTAACATCCGAATTCTCTTTGTCTAACACTTTTAGTGCAATTATACCACTTTTTCTATCAAGTTAGAGAATTCAAAGAAAGAAGTTAAGAATATAAGAGGTGATGAGATGGGTGAGAATATGTCTAAAGTGATCAAGATAACTCTACTCGAAAAATATATGGATCCAGGTATGTTCACTCTACCTTGTGTTATTGATAAGAAAAAAATTGAGCATGCAATACTAGACTTAGGAGCACCCGTAAATATCATGCCTTATTCAATTTATAGTATTCTGAAATTGGGTCCCTTAAAAAAAATTGAGGTTGTTATCCAGTTAGTTGACCATTTTTATACTTATCCGGAGGGGATTATTGAAGATGTTTTGGTGCAGATTAACGAACTAATTTTTTCAACTGATTTTTACATCTTGAAAATGAAAGGAGACAATCATTGATTTCGCTCCACTTTTATTGGGAAAATCATTCATAAAAACATCAATGATTAAAATACATATGGATGAGGGTACTCTCTCCATCGAGTTCGACGGCGAGATTGTTAAATTTATTATTTTTGATCTTATGAAGTATCCAAATGAGTGTCAATCAATTTATTTTGCTGATATCGTTGATTTAATTATGTAGGAAGATTGTGAAGAAAAATGTGTTATCAATTTTGAATCGAATGCATAATTAGATTTGAAAGGAAAGTTATATGAGGCTCCCAAGTTGAAATTAAAGCCTTCTTGAAGAGAAATAAATAAAAAACGTCAAGCATAAAGATATTAAACAATTGCACTTATTTGGAGGTAACCCAATATTTTTCTTGAATTTGTTTAGTTTGTAATTAGGGGTATTTGATTAGTGACATTTGTTTTTTCTTTTAATTTTTATAGGGGCCCAATATGGAATTTTCAAAAGATGCAATTATTTAGGACAAGAGACAAATAGAGCAAGTTAGAAAACTGGATAGAAGCAGTCTTGGTGTTAAGGGATGATCATGCAGTTTTCATTAGTAAAGTCAGAAAATTGGACAGAAGCAGTCTTGCATTAAGAGATGATCACACAGTTTTCAGAAGAGGAATAAAAAATTTCAGGCAGAAGCACTCTTTCAATTAAGACATGATCATGCGGTTTCCTTCCACAAGAAAGAAAGAGAAAGTGATCAAACCCACATTATTTTCACCACTCATTTTCTTTTCTCCTTCACAAATCATTCATCTTCTCTCTATGATATCTATTATCAATCCCCATCATGTCTTCCAAATTCACTCCTAATCCACTTAAACCGCATGATTTCATCATAGAAGCACCCATTCATTCAAAACCTCCAAATTTCAAACCCATGTTTCTTTACATACTCAAAACCCCTTTCGATTGAAACCCTCCGTGACCTTGTCCATTGCAACATGAGAGTTTTTTCTCTTTTCTCTCTTTTCATTGTCTTATTTTTATATATTGTATTGGGTGATTTTTTGAAACTTGCTGCGATTTTAAAATTGTGCTAGTTTTTTTTTTTAAGTTGCATGCTAGTTTTTTTTTCCTCTCTTACTTTTTGCATACATTGAAGATAATATAGAATTTAGGTGTGGAGGAGGATTTAATGCATCAATGTTATTTCTTCTATTTTCTTTGAAATTTCATACTTTTTTTATTTTTGTCTGAAAATAATTTTTGAATTAGTATACATTGTTGATTTGAGTTAAAACCCATGAATGAGACAAGTGTGATTAGTTTTTTTTGGATAAAAATGTTTTTAGCTTCTCATTGACTTTGATGATTGAATTAGATGAAAATGTACAACATTTGATACAAATTTAAACACTTTTGTAAGCTTTTGAGCCTTAAGAGCATACCTCATTTTTGCTCTAATTTTTCTTCATGAGTGTTTATCAATCATAGTGTGTTTATTTTATAACTTGTTTTGCTATACATTTTGAGACCACATCAATGAGTTCATGCATTAATATGATGGGGACAATTAAGTTTACAAATTTTACCTATCTTAAAAAGACATTCCCGTGCATATTCATCCCCGTAGTAAACCAAATTGAGTCTTTATACCTTTTTCTTTGTTTATAACCACACAAATTGACACAGGGCCTTCTTTTTTGCGCTTAACTTTCTTTTGGGTCTTCATATCAAATAAGCATATGTTTAGAGCTTGAATGGACGGTTGTTTGTAAAGGGAATAGGTGTAATTTTATGTTGGGGATTGTTTTTAGAGATTTATTTGGGAAAATTTATGTATGCACTCTTCATTCATCATCGAGATTGTTTTTCAAAAAAAATGAAAAAAAGGGAAGAAAAAGAGAAAACAATTCCCAAAAAATTGAGATGAGGGGATTTGAAAAAATAAAAAAAAAAGAAAAAAAAGCTCAAAAATTTGGATCGAAGAATGAGATGATCTTATTTGGGATATTTTTCTTTGGATTGATTATACTTCATGCTATGGGATGGGTTTGATAGTAAGAATGTTTTGTAATCTTAGATATGTTTTTTTGGTATGCATTACACATCATATTTACCTTTTATCCTACCTTTACCCAAGCCAAGTTACAACCCTTATAAAGACCCCTGAATTTTTGTTTTGAATTTATATAATTAATGGGGGAGATTTGATAAATAAGCAAGTTTATGGTAATATCATACTATGCTTTGATCTTGAGAGCAATTGATAAATTCCCTTAAACACTTTGAGTGCATAGAGTGAATTCCTTGTGAGGGTATTGGATCTTGATACATTAGATTTTGATGAGATTATTGAATTGATGGGATGCTTATGTTTTCTTTTAAAGTTAGGAAACTATGATCACTTGTTATCGGGATTGTTGTTTTAGTTTGAATGTTTCAATGTGTGCTCTTGGAGTTGTTGGATGATGAAATGAAGGAGAGAAAGGAGTGAAGAGGAGAATAGTTGAGAGACATTGGTATAGTGAATGCTTGAGAACAAACATTGGTTTGATGTGGGGGAATTTGATAATGCTCATAAAGTTGAATTCATTGTTTATATTATGGTTATATTTTGAATTGATTATTGCACTAATTGATGGATTTTATGACTTTTTATTGTTAGATGGTTAAATTTGGAAGATTTGGATAAAATAGACTTAAAGAGGCAATTTGGAGTAAAATGAAGCAAAACATCATATTGGGCCTATAAAAAAAATGAAAAAACTTGATTTTTAGTCTTAGTTAATTTTAGTAGAATTTTACTTTAGGTAAAATTGTTTTATGAGTTAATTTGTTTATTTTCCTATTTTGGAGGAATTATTACTTATCCTTTGGATGGGAGAATTTTTTTAGATCTAGGGCAACAAAGGCAACCAGCAGCAAGAATCATTATATATATTCTCAAAACTCACGACTTTATTCATTCATAAAAGAAAGGGATGACTGCTGCTGGGGTCACTTTCTCCTTTCCTAGAACACTTTTTCTTTTTGTTTTCTTTTTATTTTTATTTTGTTGAAAATTTACCACAATGAGTGGTTAGTGTATTTTTTTGATTCAAGGAGAATTTTCATTCGATTGTTTTTATTGTGAAGTTATGTGTTTAATTTAATTTCTTGCCCTTTTAATTCAAGTATTCGTTGATTCTTGATTTTATTTACATGAAAGATTGGTATTGGTTAATCTGACAATTTAATTAATATTAATTTTTCTATTACTATTTAGAATTTCAGTGATCCATAATTATCATGAATGAATGGTGCAAGTAGCAACTAGGTTATTTATGTTATGGGTCTTTTACCAATATTCATGTTTAACCTAAGGAATCGATGGAACAAAATTAAATAATTACGGTTATCCTAATTATTTGTATTTTGGTTTAACTGTTTTCATAGAACATAATGTTGTCATTATATTGATATGGAACGCAATCGTGCCCAGTCGATTAATGATAAATTTCGATTGGATGCTGGATTTGTTTAATTAAATTTGGAAAACGCAAGATTTATTACGACTATCCTAATAAATCTAAGGTTAAATACTTGGAATGCGAGAATATCATTTTTTTTAACCAATGATCAATGAAACAACCGAATATATGAATTCTTTGATCAAAGTTTGGTAGATCGGATTTCTTCCCTATTTTTTTTAGTATTTTGCATTATTAATTTGTTTCTTAATTTTAGTTTTTAAATTTTTCATTTAGGAAATTTATTTGAAAAACCCCCAACTTTATTTTTTTTAGCATCAACTAAGAGATTAAGTTAATTAGCTTCCATGGGATTCGACTTGGTACCAGTATTGCTACAGTCTGTTGCATTGGGAAAATCAGTATTAATTTGAGAAATTCGACAACCCGATCACATAATACAAAAGAAAATTTATATCAAGGATGTAATTTGAGATCAGAGTTTTCTCCTTTTTTTGGGGGTTTGTAACTCTCTTCAAGATCAAGAAATCATGATGGAACTGAGAAGAAAAAAATGTGTTCCGATCTAGTGAGTCCATTAAAAAATCTAAATATAAAAAGAAATATTATACCCTGAACATAATTTTTAAAACTGTTTCCTTTTTATTTTTAGAGTTTCTAATTCTCTCCAAAATCAAGAAATTACGATGAAATTGAAAAGAAAACGAGTTTCAAATAATAATATATTCAACAACCAAGTTATAAAACCCTAGAAGCCCAAAAACCAAAGAACTTTCAAAGTAAAGATCAAAACAATAAACCCAAATCAGAAACTCAAGAAAAAAAAACTGATCACAATGTAAGAGATATAGTAGGTGCCGAAGAGAACTGAAGTTTGTATGTCTCTGAGTTGGTAGTTGTGCTTGAGATAAGAACTGGACGAGTGAATCTGAATGAGAGATTTCTGCAAACAATCTCTTTTAGAGAGAGAGAGGAGTAAGGGTTTGGGTTTGGACCAAAGAATTTTTTAAAGAAGGAGACATTGGTTGAATGAAAGGGTAAAAAGTGGCCAATTATTTTCTTTATGTTTTAGACATGGATTTCAGCTAAAATTCATTATTTTATTGGGTTTTACAAAATCCTTATTTTAAGGGATTCATTTCTAAATTTTCATTCTCATTCTATTTGTCCAAAAAAATTATATAATTATCATTCTGGTAATCGATTCTCATTTCCTTTAATCAAACACCCCCTAAGTGATTGTTTGACACTCTTGTGGGAAATAACTCCCCTGCAATCAGGTAGATATAGCCTGAAGTGGATTTATAACTATCTTAGCGTCGTGCAAAATTAGAGTTGGAATACCAAATGATCTCTAACCGATTTGATTTCCGTATGTTAACACGTAATCTTTGCTCTCTAAAGATACCATATAACTATTTTATCTATTTTCTAGTGATCCATATTCAGATTACTCAAGTATTTGTCTAATATCTCAACAACGTTTACTATATTCAAATGCGTACAAACTTCAGCATATATCAGGCTCCCTACAACCGAGACATAAGGAAGCTTCTAAATTTTTTTAGTTTCAAAATTATTTTTGAGGTATTATATAGCTACTAAATTTGTCTCCCTTAGCAATAGGGTATCACTTGATTTATAGTCTTGCATACCAAATCTTTTAAAAACCTTCTCGATATAGGCATTTGGTGATAATCTGAGAATACTATGAGAGCAATCTCAGTGTATCTATATTCTTAACACAAAAGGAGTATCATCAAAATCTTTCATCTCAAGTTTTTTGATAAAAATATCTTGGTTTTATGTAATACATCATCGACAAATTAAACAAGAAAAAATATGCTTACTCCCATTGAACTTGTGATATATACAATCATTAACCACATTTATCTTGAAACCAAAAGAGATGACAACTTGATAAACTTGTAATACCATTAATGGGAAACTTGCTTAACCTCATAGATGGATTTATTTAATTTGCAAACCATATATTTTGAATCTCCTGGGACAAAGTTTTTAAGTTGTACTATGTAAATTGTCTCATCAATGTCACCATTGAGAAATGCTATTTTAACATCATATGATGTAATTTAGGATCAAAATGTGTCACAAGTGCTATTATAGTCCTAAAAGAATCTTTCAAATAAATTGAGGAAAAAATCTCTTTATAATCAATGTTTTCCTACTGAGTAAAGCATTTGAAGACAAGATAACCCTTTATACCTTTCCACATTATCTTTTGAATCCTTCTTAGTTTTAAATATCCATTTGTAACCAATGGGTTTCATACATTCATGCGATAGAACAAGATCCTAAACATCATTCTCTTATGGATTTGATTTCTTCATTTATGATATGTAACCGCTTTTGAGAGTTAGGGATTTTAATAGTCTGATAGAAGTTGGTTAGATCAACTTCCACTATTCCAATATCTAAATCATGTTCTTGGAGAAAGATGATGTAATCATTTGAAGTCGCACATCTCTTCTCTTTAGTGGATCTTCTTAATGACATTTGCTCTTAAGGTTGTTGAGTTTGTTCTTCAAGAACAACCTAAGAAATTTAGATTTCCAATATTGTCTTTTGGTACTAGAGTTACTTCTTTAATAATACCAGGAATAAAAAGCTTGATCATGGTCAATAATAATCATAGGAAAAGAAATGAATTCCTCTCCAAAACAAAGTTTCTTATCTTATATCTCCCCTAAACTCAATTTAATCAAATAATTAGGTTTTTTCCATCTCAATGAATGATCTAGTTATGAAATTATAAAACTTAAACCCTCAAGATTGTTCAGAGTAAACAACAAAATAATTGTTGATCATTCTTGAATCTAATTTCCTTCCATTTGGCCTATAAGGTCTCACCTCAACTGGACCAAATATGTAAATACTTTATGCTAGACTTCCTGCTTGTCCATAATTTATAAGGGGTTTTAGTCGTTGCCTTAGTTGGAACTCCATTGAAGATGTAAGTTATGGTCTTTAATGCCTCTTCCCAGAGTGAATCCAGTAACCTTACTATGTCTTTTAATGTTCGGTTTCATTTGTTAACAACATCATTCATGTTAGGGCTCCCCAACATGGAGTACTACAATATTCCTCTAGGAATGTGGCAAATGGGCCCAAGTGTTGTTCACCTGATGTGTCATACATACCATAGTATTCAACACCATGTCGGACCTAACACTCTTAATCATTTTGTTGTTTTGATTCTCAACTTCACCTTTGAAAGCCTTGAATACATTCAGTGCTTGAGTGTTCTCATGAATGAGACATAGGTACCCGTAATGTGAGAAATCATCTATGAATGTAATATATATATTATTCATTATTCCATGAAGTCATAGGGAATAACCCACAAATATCTATATATATTACTTCTAAGATGTATGAAAATGCTTCTTTGCTTCCCTTTAATGCACTCAACACAGAATTTGAAGTCTAAAAAATAATGGGAATCGAGAATTTCATCTACTTTCGATTCGTTGTTTAGAGATGTGCCATAAACACTTGTACCGAAGTGATACAAAAATTTTATGGTTAATTTTCTTTTAATACCATGTGAATCAACATGCAATGTTTCATTAAATGAGCCAATCATGTCAAGTAAGTAAAAATTATCATATTCAAATAAAAAACTAGAACCAACAAATTTTGAATCATAGAAAAAGACTAATATGAACATTTCCAAAAGAATAAGAGTAATCAATTTTGTCTAATGGAAAAATAGAAATCAAATTTCGCTTAAATAATGATCCAATAAAAATCCATTAAAATTCAAATAAAATTTGATTTTTAACAATAATTGAAAATATATATTTTCCTAGCTTCTACTGACTTGTTATTGTACACATAAATGTATCATTCACTATCACTTGGATTCCGATAGCTCACATAACAACATACTTATGGAGTAGTAACCATTGACTCTTGACACCAAGTATGTCTAGGTATCGAAATTAAATTAACCTCAAAATAAACTAATTAAGAAATATACCTTTATTTACACGTAAAGCGTGATACTTTTGTGAGAAGTACTACCACAAAAGAAGCAAACAAATTTCTCAAATTGCCCTTTTTGTTGTTTCTTCTATGGTAGATCAACTGTAACTTTGTTGTCATTCTTCCTCTTTGTGTTATTATCCTTAGAGGTTAGAGCTAAATGAGCACTCTTGGTCCTCTTTTATTTTAACATCTCTTTTTCTTGTACACAATGTGACGTGAGCTCATTAAAAGTTCATTTCCCCTTTTTGTAGTTATAAGTGACCTTGAATTGACTGAAATTATGTAGGAAGAGAGATAAAAACCAAATTCACAAGCAAGTTCTCAGACAGCTCTAACAATAGTACCTTCGATTTTGATGTAAGATAAGACATTTTCATAATGTATTCCGTAATATTCCCTTTGCCCTTATACTGACAAGATTTTCCAAAAGAGTACTTGTATTTGCCTTTTTATTTTTTGGCAAAACATTTCTCAAGATCTTTAGAAAACAATTTGGCAACAGTCTTTTCAAATATTGTACCTCTGAATGTTTCTAGAATTGCATGTTTGACGATCATAAAATTCATGTGATTTGAGTGGGCATGTTTAAAGATCATAAAATTCATGCGATTTGAGTGATCCCACTTCTCAAATCCCCCTTTTTTATCATCGGAGGAACTTACATCCATAAGAGTAGCGGGTTACTTTGCCTGAAGAGCAAGATTTAGATCCACGCAACCAAAAACAATCATAAAGTTGTCTTTCTAATTCTTAAAGTTTGTGTCATCAAGTACATAAATGGAATTAATGTTTGCAGATATTGTCGCAGGAGAAACATTCATTCAATAAAGAACAAATAAATAAGTTAACAAGTTTACAATCAAAATTTGAATTCAATACAATTTACAGATTTCAATAATAGCAAGTTTCATCATAAGATACTTGGCATAACATTGAAATTTAGTTTTTTGACAGAAAAATCAATTTGTAAGTGGTGCTCTTGATACGGCAATCACATATTGACAATAAATTTCTATATGATAATATGCCCAACTCAATATTTGCATACTCTTGATAATTGTCACAAATTTATTACTACAATTGTATATAAATTTTGGCCAAATAATAACCTTTTATTTAAAATAGGTCATTATCTGTATAAAACCTAAATGTAAAATCATCTTAATATTTTAAATTAATCGATCTATACAAGAGATGTTACTTTGGTAGCATGTTATTTTAATTAATAAATTTAAAAATATGACATTCAAAAATACCAAAATCTGAATCTGAACCCATAGTTTTATATATACATACATGCTTGTGTGTATATGTGTCTTTATATACATCAACAAATAAATCATTAAATGAACAAATAAATCATCCTAATTTTTCTACAATTTGTTGGGTAACTAAAGCCAAACAAATCACGAGGTGTTATGGTATATGGTCCAACAGCCCATTACCACAAGAGCAGAACTACCCAAACCCATTAACGATCAAATATACTCTCAGTCTCTTGGTTGAGTCCTCTCTTGGCTGAGTATTATAATTTATGCCTTTCGACCCTCTTGGTCTTACTCTCTCAAGAAGCCAGTTACTCCCTGACCTTTCGATCATCCTAACTCTCAGTTGCTAGGCCTCTTGGTTAACTCACTCCTTAGTGGATACATTTTACTAATACAAAAATAATTTTATTACTCGATAAGCATAACTTGAGATCACCTAATAAGGAAGTAAAATTTTAACAAATTTAAACCTTTTTTAATTGGATATGAACTTCTCTTGGTCTCGGGGAAGTCTTTCTCAATGAGAAAATAGATTACGATAGTCCCTCCTAATAAGGCAAGGAATCTCCACGACAACTTGAACTTTTCTTAACTGATAAAATTCTAAATATTTTAGATATCTTTGACTATAGTTTCGATAATTTCAGAAAATTCTTAGCAATCTCTTTATAAGGAAATTAGGGTTTCTACATCTCTAAACACAAATGGGACTAGCTAGGTATGTTTATTAATTTTACACTTATCACACAGAGGCAACTCAGGACTATCTCATGACTCTTCTCAGTCTATTTTTTATTCTTTCATAATTAATCTTTCTGATTTGAACGTTGGAAGCTCCTCCATCAGAGCACCTCCAATGGTATTTATAGGTCCCATCACTCATGAAGACCTAGAAGACTACTTAACACTGGTTCCATACTCGAGTCGACAGAGCAAGTATCGATTGAGCAAAACTCACCCCCATTAGATTGGCGTCGCCTGTGGAAATAGACTGACTCTTCACCAAATGTATTTCATGCTTTGTCTCTATCTATTCTTTGTCAATCATGCTGCCAAAGAGAAAAAAGCCTCCTAATGGTTTTGACAATGAAGATTTGGTGGGGATCAACCCTAACTGACACGACCTATTGATTATTACGGCTAGGATAGGCCATTATCTTGTAAAAAGAGTCTTCATTGATCAAAGGACAGACTTTGACCTTCTTTATTGAGATATTTCAACAAATGGGCCTCACATCATCATATCTCCAGCCTTATCATCGACTGTCTACGCCAACATTCTAGAGTCTTTGCATGGTTCCCTGAAGACATGCCCAAAATTCACCCTTCGATGATCATTCATAAATTAACAGTGGATCTGAATCACAAACTAGTGAAACAAAAAAGAGAACTTTTGCATTAGAATGCCAACGAGTAATACCAAAAGAAGTTCAAAAATTCCTAGCAACAAATTTCATCAGAGAGGTGTGGCTAACAAATGTAGTCATGATAAAAAAGACAAATAGCAAGTGGAGGATGTGTGTTAAATTTACAGACTTTAACAAAACATGTCCAAAGGATAGCTATCCACTTCCTAACATCGACAAACTTGTTAACAATTCATCGAGCCATTAGCTTCTAAGCTTCATGAACGTGTACTCCGATTGCAATCAAGCACGCATGGCCTCAGAAGATGAAGAAAAGATAAGCTTCATTATGGTGTTTGGTACCTACTATTATAAGGTCATATCCTTTGGTTTGAAGAACGTAGGAGTACCTCTCATCACCTCCTCAACTCTCTCAGCCCATTTCTGGTGAAAAACTCTATCTTTACTAGTTTATTTCTAACTGAGCCCTTTGTCTTGTGCTCATAAGATAGGATGCCGAAGCACAAATGCCGGTATACTGTGTTAGCCGGGCACTCCATGAATCAGAAATTAACTACAAGCCCATAGAGAAGGTGGCATTTGCTCTCGTTATAACTGCTCGATGCCTCAGACCATATTTCCAGGTGTACACTATTGTGGTACTGATAGACTAGCCCCTAAAGAAGATCTTGCAAAAAGAGATACTTCAGGCTACTTAATCAAATGGAGTGTCGAACTTGGGCAAATTGACATTGAATACCAACCGAGATCCACCTTCAAGGTTTAGGCCCTAATTGACTTCGTTCTTAAATGCACCTTCCTAAGTATAGCTTAGCAAGCCACTAACGATCATTTGAAAGAATGCCTTCCTCCATCCTAGACCTTGTACGTAGATAGATCCTCTTATTCATCAAGAAGTAGTGTCGGCCTTATTTTAATAGGTCCTAATAACTTCAAAGCAGAATACGCACTCCGCTATGATTTTCAAGCCACTAACAATCAAGCTGAATATGAAGCACTTTTGACAGAATTGCTAATCGCAGAATCATTGGAAGCCAAAGACATTCAGATCTTCACCAATAGCCAGCTTGTAGTCAAAAAAATCAAACCAAGGAACCAATGATGGTGAAATACCTCTCTAAACTCTGAGACGAGATGAACAAGTTCAACAAAGTCGATGTACAATAGATTCCTAGATCTGAAATGCCAAAGTGAATATGCACTCTAAGCTTGCTAACTCAGACTCGGTGGCAACTAGTCGGACAGTCTATGTCAAGAGCTTTCCATATTCAAGCATTGATAAACTAGAGTAGATCCTAACGACTGATGTCACATTGAGCTAGAAAGACCTTATCTAGGACTACTTAAGAAGTAGCAACTACCAGACTCGCCATAAGAACGACAAAGATTAGATGTCAAGCCGCATATTATGCCATCATTGATGGGTCTCTTTATAAGAAATCCTTCACACACCCATTGTAACACCGACACTGCGGTGTCCGTACAGGTTTTTCTGTTCATGAAATTAAATAAAATATTTCTCAGTTTATATATATAGAGAGAGAGATTTTATTTTTATTGATTTTCGATTTTGAGGTATGTAATTTGAAATTTTTGGGATATTTAATGTATCCGTATTTTCGATTTGTAAAATAAAGTGAGTATAAAAAAAAATATATATATAGATGATTTTTTTTATTTATTTATTAATTTATACATTACTCATTTAATTATTTATAATTTATTTATAAAAAGAAATATATAATAATAATAATAATAATAATAATAATAATAATAATAATAATAATAATAATAATAGTAAAAAAAAAAAATCCGAATTAGGGCTTAAAGCCCTAATTCTTTTCTCTTCTCTCTCTCTTTCCCTCTTTCTCTCTCTGCCTCTCCATCTTCTCCTCTCCCTCACCCGCGCCGCCTCCACTGCGACCGCTGCCATCCTCCACGGCCGTCACCACCGCATCTCTCTCGGCTTCTCTCTTCCTCTGTTTCTCTCTCTATCTTTCGATCTCTCACTCGCAATCTCCTTCGCTCTCACCCGAATCCTCTCTCCCTCCGCCGCGACTCGGTCGCTGTCCACCGGCGCAACCACCGCCACCCGCAGCCACCGCGACCCACCACGGGTCGCCACCTATCCCTCACTCCCTGCTCGCGCGGCTGCTCGCGCGGCTGCCCTGCTCCCAGTGCGTGCCTCTGCGCGCGACAGCTCTGCCCCACTGCAGCGCGCGACTGACCCCTACGCGCGCGTGACTGCAGCACTCACCTATCCTTCCCGCGCGCAACAGCCCTCTCTCCTCATCCTGTTCGCTCGACCACGAGCTGCTCACTGTGGTGAGCCTTCTGCGATCATCGCAGAGCTCTAAGTCGCCTGTAGATTTCCTTTTCTACGTTGGCTAAGATGAGTTAAATTTAGGGTTTCGATTTCATTGGTAATTTAGTATAATTGCTGAACCATGCTTCGATTTGGACGTATTTCAAGATTCTGGACTGAGTTATAGGCGCACGGACTTTAGGGTTGCGAATCGGGAAACCCTAGGTAATGAGATTTCTGATCTTTTCAATAATTGAATGAATTTAGAGTTACTTTAGGATGAAAAGTCTTGTATAGGTTTAGAATGTATGTTTGATTGGAATAAAATGCATTTTTGAAATTCTATGCTTGAACAATAAGGCCAAGTCTAGTGTCTGATATGAAAGGAGTATGTTAAAGGATAATAGAGTCGAGTTTGATTGATTTAAATGGTTTCACTTAGAGTTTAATTTGACGAATGTATGAAAATAGTCAAAAATTTGGGATTTGAGTTTAAGAAATTATGCAATCTTTTCATTATAAGTTGTCCTACATATAGGCAATCAAAATACTAATTCCGTATGATGAAAATAGACTTAAATACCTTGAAAATGACATATGGGTTGAAGAAATCGGATGAGAATTGAAAAGTGTATGAATTTTCAAAGATTTTTCTAATTTATAGGGAATTTATGTATTTAGACGTGTTTCGATTTTGAACGATTTTAGGTTTGAATTTAACTTGATTTTGATTTGGTTATTTACTTATAAATGGAAAGAAATTGATTTCATTGGAGTTTATTCAAAAAAATTGGAGAATTAAGGTTTGTACAAACTTAGGGAAAATGATAAACCCTAAGAATAATTGAAAATTTGATGATTTTTGTGATAATTTGATTAGGTTGATCTTGTTGGAGACTCGAGGAGTCAAATCAGATTTGTTTTGGAAATAAGGAGTGATTACCCTCCCTAGAATGTAAGTAGAACCCTAATCTCTTGCATGAAATGGTGAAAATTTGATTTTACCGTGTTTTAAATGAAACATGCTTTTGATATGCATGGTCTCGACGTATGAAATTGAAATTCAAATCTGTTTTGTGATTATTGGAGTGTCGTACTTATGTTTTCTACGATTATGCATCCATGTTTGAAATGAAATGAAATTGTGCCATGATTTGAGAAATATAATGTTTTCTATACTACTATTGCATCGGCTGTTGATTTGAAATGATTTTGATAAAAATGTATTGGTACACGGATTTGAAATGTTTTGAGATCTGTGATGGCACTGGGAAGCCCACTTGTGATGATATGGTTCTTATTTGCGGGACGTTGTGCCCTTGTGATACTGTGATGATGACATTGATGATTCCATAGCTACGAAGGGACTTTGTAGAGGCACGAGTTGCCCGGATACGCTTCTACAGGAGGTATCCGCAAATGTCCAGTTATATTTATTCATAGGCGCGGCCGGTTGAACCCTCATCGGGGGAGGACGTGTGTCCATCACCGTCTAGCACCGCACGTGGTCCTATTGACGAGCTTATATATTCATAGGCGCGGCCGGTTGAACCCATATTTGGGGGAGGACGTATCACCGTCTAGCACCGCACGTGGTCCTATTGACGAGTCTAGGTAAGCAAGGGCTAAACCCACGGCCAACGTCGGGGTAGAGAGCTACTTTTGAAACACTTTGCATATTAAAACCCCCGATGCGGCTTACCCGGTCATGGTTGACCTTTGCCAGGATTCTTTTGGCTTGCTCTATGATATACTTGATTTTAAATGGATGCATATATGTGTGATATCGTATGAATGATTAAAAGAGTTCATTTTATTAAACATATCATGATTTATTGCGAAACTTGAGTTATTGTTTACGAATGATACTATTTGATACTCTAATATTCACTTACACTATTAGTACTTGAGATTAATCCCCTCACTCACTGAGTATCCTCTCATAGATACTCACCCCTCTTCTTTCCCTCCTCATACAGGATTATTGCGATAGGGTGATGTACTTGGCTCAAGGGTTTGATAGATTGCTGGTGGATTTGGTATTCTCGACGGTGAGAGGTCCAAATTAAATTTGAAATATGAATTCCGTACTTTATTTCGACCCTGCGAGGTCTTGTTGAGGTCCGTAGTTGACCGTGTACTTATTTTGGGATGACTGTATAATTTATGTATATTTATTTGCGGAACTCTCATATTTCATTTGCATTGAGGCGATTGTACGTATTTGAATGTTACTTGGGAAATTTGTTATACATTTGTATAAATTTAGGTCCGCTCGGTGTGGCGGCTGCTCATGCTCTAGTTGGGCATGACAGTAGAGGTCTGTGGTTAGGTCTGCTAGAAATTTTATAGCCTTGCGTTGTTCTGAATGTTGGCTGTGGAAATTGGTTGATTTTGGAGAGGCCGGGATGACCATTTGTTTATTTTACAGCATGATTTAAATTTCACAGGTTTAAACAGGTTATTTGTACATGGGAGACCTCCGATTTATGGGGAGGTTCTGCCCGATTTTTTTGTAGAAATACAGCTGGCATCCAGGGCAACGGGCGGCTATTCAAGATTCCCGGTTCGGGACGTGACACCCATACCTCATGTGCCTGATACCAGAGGAAGGTAATTTCATCCTCAAAGAAATTCATGAAAAGGCATGCAGCAACCATGTAGGTGCTCAAAACCTCACCAACAAAGCATTATGTCAGGGTTTTTTTTGGCCTACCATGAAGGTCGATGCAGAGGCCTATGTCAAAAAGTGTGACAAATGTCAACGATTCTCCTCGGTACCACACCAACCTTCTTTGACTTCTGCTTAATCACAAGTCCATAGCCATTCACACAAAGGGGAGTAGATATTTTGGGACCATTCTTACAAGCTACTCGACAATGCAAACTCCTCATTGTGGCCATAGATTACTTCACTAAGCAGGTAGAAACCAAACCATTGGCACAAAGCACAACGAACAAGGTGCAAACTTTCATATGGACGTCTATTATTTTGAAATTTGACCTACCCCATGTCCTTATCACTAATAACGGCAAGTAATTCAACAACAAAAGATTTCAAAAATCTTACAACAAACTTGAGATACAACATTGTCTTACCATTGCCACCTACCCACAAGCCAATGGCCTTGCTGAGGTCACCAACCGAACAATCTTTCAAGAGCTTGAAATTGCATTAGAGGAGGCAAAAGGCCCAAGGGTAAATAAACTCTCTAGTATTCTTTGGGGCTATCAGACTACACCTTGCAAGGCCACTGGGGAGACTCTATTTAGCCTCACTCACGAGTGTAAAGTCATCATCCCAGTGGAGATCGGGATCCACTCATTGCCTATAAATTAACACCAACTACAATTAAATGGGCCAGCACTATGGGAACAACTAAATTTTCTCCCAGAACTACGAAGCACAGCGTACGGCCTACCACTAACAAATGGCCCGATACTACAATAAGAGAGTTGAAACTAGAATATTCAAAGCAGGAGACTTAGTTCTCAGAAAAGTGGAAGTCACGAGACAGTCTCAGACAGAGGCAAACTTGCACCGAACTGGGAAGGCCTCTATCAAGTTCGCTCAGTAGTTCACCCAGAAACATATCGTCTTAATCACTTGGATGGCTTTGTTGTGCCCGATCATAGAATGCTGAGAACCTACGCATCTACTACCAACTTTGACACTTTTAGCTCTACGCCTCTAAGCAAGTTATCAATACGGGAGATGGCACCTAACCGAACAAACATGGCCTACACACTCAGTACAATACCATCAAATTCTCTCTTGGCATAACGCCAATGAGCACTCTCAGGTAATGCCATCAAATTCTCCCTTGGCACAATGCCAACAAGCACTTTATGTGCAATACTATCAAATTCTCTCTTGTTGTAATACCAATGAGCACTCTCAACGTAATGCCATCAAATTCTCTTTAGGTGCATCGCCAACGAGTACTCTCGGCGCAATACCATCAAATTCCCTCTTGGCGTAACATCAATGAGCACTCTTAGTGCAATACCATCAAATTCCCTCCTGGCGCAATGCCAACGAGCATTCTCGGTGCAATGCCATCAAAATCTCTCTTGGTGCAATGCCGACGAGCTCTCTCGATGCCATGTCCTCGAGCAACATCGACACAACACAATAAAGGGTTCCATACCCTCATTTTTTTGGCTCTGCACCTCAACTAGGTTCCGTAACCTCCCTTATACTCTTTTGACTATGCTCCCTAAAAGGGTTCCGCACTTTCACTCTTAGTCCAATGTCTTACGCTGCAACAAAGCGCCATTCTAGCCTCCCAGCACACAAAGGCCATTATGTGAGTTAAACTTGCCTTTCTATACTTCAATTTGGGTGCCTCTAGAAGGCTTTAACACTCCATCTCTCAATTATGGGGCAATTATAGACAACTTAATAAACGGTTTCAACATGCCATGAAAACTCAATTATGATGAATTTCATACAAAAAGAAATCAGGGAGTTGGTCATCCAAGTCTATCAATGAATTAGCGTAATAAAAACATTAGGTGCAAGAAAACAACCATTTTATTTATTTATTCATAAGATCTTTATAGAGTAGAATTCATACAAGTGAAAGTAGAAACAACATAATATTTACATAGTAAAAGTACAGAAGTTGGGAAGTGGGAAATATAGAGAGAATAAAATATACAGGTAGGAAGCTGCGAAGAAAGAGAAGGCACTCATTTAGGTTCAATTTTTGTCTTAAATCATAACCTTATAGAGTAGGTTCATTCTCCTAACTCCACCTTCGCATATCTAGTTCTCCCATCCTCTTTACTCCTATCAGGAAATGCTAGCAACAAGACATCTGTTACATCTAGTGCTCGGTTGTCTCTAACAGACCTTACGAGAGAGAAACGCCTTCGCCTTCCAATTTAAGATACAAAAAGAAGGGGGAAACATCTCCACCCACTGCAAAGTCCCTTGAAACCACTGATACAGGCTACCATAGTATTAGGTTTCCAAATGCCATGATGGAATCTCACATTGGCAGTTCTCGTACTGATTGAACTCGTATCGATAGTAATTACATCCTCTTCAAAACATCTCGTTAACAACGAGATACAAAAGAATCACCATACAAAACCCTACATTTTTGAACTTGCCAATCCTAACGCATTACTGTGATAAGCAAGCCCTCGTCACCCATGAATCAAAACTCTAGTCTACAACTTCACCTCATCCAATGAACTAAAGAAACTCCACCACTGTCCTCTACTATTTGTAGCAACAACCAGTGTCTTGAATACAACTCTCAAAGAACGACGCAGTATGCTTTGTATCAAAAACAGTTGGTTCCCTATTTAATGTCACTTAAACACAATCGTCCCATTTTTGCACCCTTTGCGTTCCATTGACACGCACTACTTCTAAGCCCTTTCTGCTCTGCAACCTCTCAAAACAATCACGTTTACCACATTTAATGCTCCACTTTCGTGCTCATTTCACTTGCCCAAAACTACTTTCTCTCCACGCCTTTTCTAGTTACCCAACTCTTATCATCTTAACTCTACTCCTAACGCTACCTCTTCGAGCTAGCTTTAGAAGTGGGGGAATAAATGATGGTATATGATCCAACGGTCCATTACCATAAGACCAGAACTACCCAAGCCCATTAGGCCTTAAAAGCCCATGAACAATCGAATACACTCTCGGTCTCTTGGTTGAGTGCTCTCTCCACTGAGCATTCTAACTTATATCTTTCGACTCTCTCGATCTTACTCTCTTGAGAAGCCGGCTACTCCATAACCTCTCAGTCATCCTAGCTCTCAGTCCTTAGGTCTCTTGGTTATCCCACTCCTCAGTGGATACACTTAACAAAAGTAATTTCATTACATGATAAGCATAACTTGAGAGATTACCTAATAAGGAAATGAATCTCTAACAAATTTAAACATTTCTTAATCGGATATGAACTTCTCTTGGTCAATAGATCTCAATAGTCACTCCCAATAAGCCAAGAAATCTTCATGACAACTTAAACTTTTCTTAACTGACAGGATTCTAAATTTTTTAGAGATATTTTATTATAGTCCTTGTAATCTCGGAAAACTTTTAGCAATCTAAGAAACTAGAGTTTCTACACTTCTGAGTATATACGGGACTTTGTTTTTGGATTGTGTACTTTTTTTTAGAGTTTCTAAGATTTAGAGTTTTAAAATTGTTAAAATGGCTATTGGATTGTGCACTTTTTTTTTTTTTTTTGAGTCTCTTTGCTCTCTCTTAATTTTCTCTAATATACTGTGGATTATTTGATGAATAATTCTTTTTTTTTTTTACCTGACCATTGATATTACGAAACCCCCAATTTAGAGATAGTCTCTCCTAGCTATTATTTTTTTTTATTTTTAAAATTTAAATTCGAGATTTTGATTTAAAAAGGTATTCTACCCCTAAACTTACATGTTGGTACTTTTCTGTGTCCTCGTGGAACCTCAATTTGTTATTTTCATCCCATTTTTTTTATACAAAAAAATGCAATCAAACGAAATCAAATTGAAAAAGAAATAATAAAAATGAAAAGACTTTACCACTTGAACCGTCCCAGAGAGACTCATTTTCATCCCATATTTCTCTTCAATTGTGATCCCGTTTCCTTCAAATTTGTCCTCCAAATTCATCTGTTTCTTGATCTGTTCCTAATCCTGAACTCAAATTTGAGCAAATTGAGTCCGAAAACGTTGCGGGTTCTGATATTGAAAAATAATGCGTTTTTGGGAGGTGTTGAAGCAAAATCCCTCCCCTTTTTCTCTTTAATTTCTTCAACTTCAAAGTTCAAAAACTGCTCCTCCATGTTTCAACAAATTTTCTAAAATCAAATCAACCACTTACCGGTCATCTCAACAATTTAAGGTATTAACTGCAATATCAGCGGATTTGGTGGCTTTTAAGAAAAAGAAAAATCCACTGAGTTTCGAAGATGGACTAGAAATTTATCCTAATACCCACATGGGCAAACCAAAATTAGCAGATTTTAGTATGGTCATGGTGCGCTCTAAGCACTTGAGTTTTTATTAATAAAAACAAGCCTACATTTTGGGTTTTATCTTGAGAAATTCTAAACGTAACTTTTAATTGGTAAGTTCGATTTTAATACCCAAAAGGTAGGTTAGTTTTATTTATCTTGAGCACCAAATTTAGAATTTCTCTCAATCAAAAGTGTTTTTCTTGTCAATTTAATATTCTCAATTGCCTTTCAAGAAAATATTTTTAATTATATAATTTTGAAAAAAAAAATTCCTTATGGATTTTAAAAACTTAAATAACAAATCTTAAAACTATATTGGTTAATGGGGTTTTGAACGGTCACGCAAAGTGATATAAAATATTAAAAATAGTTAAAAAAATAGGTTAACGTGACACCGAAGCTATCAAAGAGACCCAATAAATCAGGTTAAATACCATAAAAAGTTTGGAAGAAGGTTAACATAGTAGCTATACAATGTTTATATGACACTGACATAAATGTTCAAACTCCTTTTATTCAAAATAATTTTATTATCATTTTAATATTAGATTTATTTTTTTAAATCATAATTAACTTTTTCATAAATTTTATTGATTCAAGGTCAATGATAAAAATTTTTCTCTTTTAATATAATCTAAATAATTCAATATTCTATCAATATTTAGATAATATTTATTTTTATAGTAACACAATATTCAATCTATATATATAAAAATATATGAAAATATTAAGAGAGCATTCATTATATATTTTGCAATAAAATTAGAGATGGGCATGGACCAGTTCTAACATGAAAACCGGCCTAACTGTCTTGTCGTAGTGTAGACCAAAAACCAAATCAGGCTACAACAGTAAATCAGAACTGGATTGACCTGGCTAGTAGCCGGGCCGGTCTGGTTCTTCCATTTTCGGGATCATGAATCGGCCCGAGCCCAGAATCAGCTCGACCAATTCCAACAGCTATGACGGCCGGCTCCGGCAGCTAGCTCCTTTTTTTTTATTTTTTTTCCAATAGTTCCCAGTTTTATATTGTGTGGAAAAAAACATATTCACCAAGAAAGCAGGAGTAAGCGGTGGGGGATGAATCCCAAAACTCAAACCAAAAAAGTTTTTTTTTTTTTTTTTTTTGTTTCTTTTCCTTTTAATCTTAAAGGAAAACCTAATTAATAAAATTAGACCTCCAGAAATGACTGTTCATATACTTCTCCAAACCAAAACACACCATTTCGCAGCAGTTACACAAGACCTACATTTCGAAATCATTAAAAAGAAAAAGAATATTAAACATTGTAGAGAAAAAAAATATGTAAATTGTTTTGACTTAATAAACAGTAACACAAACACTAACACTAAAAAATCATTTATTTATTTATTTATTTTTCTTTCTGGAAGAAACCCACCTGCAGAAAGAGGTTTTTCCCCAAAATTTGAGTAGGAGAAAAATGAAAAGAAGAGGAAAATCAGAGACACCAACCAAATCTTGTAGGGACTAAGCAGTCAAAGGAATCAATCTATGACTTCAAACTCCATTGATTTTTGAATTAAAAAAAAAAAAAGATTATTGAGTCAGCCCACGACTGGATTCAATGGGCCTGATTTATCGAATCAGACCGATTTTAAGAAATTTTTTTTGAATCGGTCTAACATGACCTAAAAAAAGCCTCAAAATAGTAACTAAACCTGCTTACGGTGCTTGATTCGTCCCGAAACCAGCTCTAAATCGATCCAAACTAGATCGATCCCCCTGATTAAAATTAGAACTTAAACCTATATATATATATCTATAGTCTTTTGTGCCATTCAAATCACATTAATAATACAATATTTTTTTATTCCTTTTATTTTTTACCTCAAAAAAAGCTTTCATTTTATTTCTTCAAAAAACAACATTTGTAAGTTATGAAAAAAATTTTATAATTGAACTAAATTAATATTTTTTAAAATTATGATTATTACCAAATATCCTTGAAAAAAGAAAACCATAAAGTGAAGAGTAGTCATATTTTAGCACAGTTAATTTTAAGTTTTTTCGATTCCTGAGCGCGTGAGTACACATAAAAAGCGGAAATACGCACCCCACCGACAGCAAATCACATTGATTGAAGAGAGAGAACAGCGGGAGACGCGCAATTGATGGTTTTGTTTTAGAATAACTTTAGCATGTGAGCACCGACTGGTGACAGCTACACACTGTCCCACCACGCCACGCTCTTACTATATCACCCCCTCGTCCTTTACTTTGTTATCTCTGTCTCCTCTCTCTCTTTCTCTCTGCGGAAGAAAATGGCAAGGTTGTTGATATTGGCTCTGTTTGTGTTGCTGCCGGCATTGGCGAGTGCTCGCCATATCTCCAGACCCTTCGTCGTCCAAGGCGGCGTCTACTGTGACACTTGCCGTTGTGGTTTCGAGACTCCTGCCTCCACCAAAATCGCTGGTACTCTCTCTTTCCCTTTTCTATATTCATCTCCACTTGTATTTTGTTAGCGTGAGTATATGTCCTAATATTTTTTTTTTCATTTTTTGCTTTGAGTAATCGTTGGATTGTGGATCTATCAGATCCGATGTGCTGTGTTTCTTTTAATTTAGTCCCCAAAACATAATTCTTTTTTTTTAAATGTTTTCAAAAATTACTAGCCCATAGATTAAGACCCATCAGCACTATTTTAAATATTGGTAAATTGTGATGAAAATTTAATTTTTGTAAGAAAAATCATCTACATCTAGATGAGAAAGAAGCACTGATCACCCTGTTTGGATATGAGCACTGATGGATAGGTCAGGTTAAAAATTGATTTATTCCCAAGAAAAGAGAAAAACCCAGGTGAAATTTCCTCAACAGGTGCACAGGTAAGAATCGAGTGCAAGAACAGGGACACTCTGGAGCTGAAGTACCAGGTGGATGGAAAGACTGACTCGAGTGGGAAATTCAGTATCTTGGTTGAAGATGACCATGGGGAGGAGATCTGCGAGGCAATGCTGGTTAGCAGTCCAGTGCCTGACTGTGCAAAGGTTGATCCAGGGCGCGAGAAATCTCGTGTCATCCTCACTCGCTTCAATGGCATGGAATCTGACACTCGTTACTCCAATAACCTGGGTTTCCTGAGAGACGAGCCCTTGGCTTCTTGCACTCAAGTTCTCAAGCAGTACCAGGAATATGAAGAGTAGAGTTGAGACTATCCATCATCCTTTGATATTAGCTTCTTATTCAAATTAGTACTATATGTCAAGTATGAATCCCTTTCTTTATTATGGCGTCTTTGTTTCCTACTATTCGTTCTGATTGGATAATGGTGTTCTAGATGTCTTCTTTGATGGACTTTAGTTTCAGCCACGTTTAAGTGGGGCTTTCATTTTACATAATATATTATGTGCGTCTTGGATTTAGGTTTTTCCCCCTTGTTGGAGCCTTCAATCTACTTCAGTTTTGCTTGTTTAACAATCAGTTGTGGTTGTCAACTGAGGATATAAGCAAAATATATGTGAATAAATAATCTTTACTGCCTATTGTAGAATATCAACTATATCAAATCTATTGATTGATTTATCTCCCAAGAAACAAAGATTGGATAAATGAGACAAACTGCTTGTTGGTTAATGTTCTAATTGGCACACCATTATCTTTGGTAATCGGCTAATTAACCTTGCGATAGTTCTCTCCCAGGCGGATTGCGTTGGTAAAGGGACCTTGTCTATCGATTATGAGTATTCATGATAATGAAACTCCAAATGGCTCCTGATGTGAGGCTTCTGATCGAATGCGAATCGACATGGTTGTGGGTAATGGAAAAGGTGAATTTTTTTAATGGTGGATTGCGACTGCAAGAGCAAATAATCCTAAAAATGGAAGACTATAGATCCGAATGATTTGCTCCAAGAAATGATTGTGGAAAGAAAATCAAAACAAAAACAGAAATTGCATAAGGAAAAATCTGGGTGATTTGATGAGCAGTCTCATTTATCTTGCTCAAGTCCTTTTATAGCTTGTGAAACATGTACATGATTCGATTTCAAATTATTGATGACCCTTATGCAATCTTCTTCCTTGGAGCCTTATTCGGTTAATGTTTTAAAAGGATCAGAAATCTTAACATACTTATTCTATATTTCTTAAGATAAGTTTTATTAATTTGATTAGGATATCAAAGCCTAGCGGATATTGTCCTTGACACCCTTTCACCAGATGTCCTCCTATTAGGCAACAAATCAAAATTGAATTCAATTTGAAATTGAAGCTCTTGCTTATAGCTGACAACCGAATATCCACAAATTTTGGTGTCAATGCACCGCCAAACTTAGAAACCAGAAGAATTATGACGGTGTTAAACCACCCAAATTTGAATTTAATTCTGATCCCCAGATATCAATCATTATTCTCTCTTATATGATGACTTGTTGGCCTTTACTTTAATTTAATTTTTTTCCATAAAAAACCAAAAGTTACTTTCCTCTATCTACTTTCCTTCTCAAATAATTTGCTCTCCTCTTATCCTTACAAACCCGAATTTCTTCCTCTCAACAATTAATCATGGCTTATCCTTCTATTGTTCTACCAGCTACTTCAGACGAACTTCTCTAAGAAGTGACTAACATACTTATTGACAGTAGGCTGGTAGAGCACTCTGCTCCCAGTGATTGTTATTTTCACTAACCAACTTCCGACGATGGTGACCATACTTTTGACAACTTCATCTTCCCATATGGAACCAAGTTGTTGATCTCTTTTGATTGGTTCTTGATGATACATGATCCAAAGGCTCATTATCACAAAACTTAAACCAACGATCAGTAGCTCACGCGAATGAAATGAACCTCTCAATTGGGGGACGCAGCCTGCTCTCTCGGTCCTCATCGACCAGATTCTACTCGGTAGGAGGCTGATCGGTCTTAAAACCTCATCGATGCTTGGTATCTGATCAACTTAGAGCAATATTCAACTTTCCTTAAGTGATGGAAACAAAATCTCGTAATTAGTAAGGAGACTCTAAATTTTATTCGATAAGGAAAGAAACTTCTTGGCAGCTAGAACTTTCTTAACAAGAAGGATTCTAAATTTAATGTAAATCTTTTCCTAAAAGATCCTACAATCTCGAGACACTCTCATATGGAAACTAGGGTTTCAACGCCCTAGATGTATACGAGACTCATAGAATCAACCTATATATACACATCATGATATCGCCAGCCAAGTATGCTCTCTGAACTTACACATAGTACACAAAGACATAACAGCGCTTTTATTTAGTTTATTTCTTTTTTCGAAAACCACTCTCTAATTTGAATGTCTGAATCTCCCCCATTGGAGCATCTTTCTGTGGTCTTTTACAAATCTCATCGATCAAGATCCTCAGATGGCTAATTACCCCGTCTGAGTTAGCAGAACTATCATCTATGGAACAAAACCTACCTCCAACAGATTGATACCGTTCAAAGGAACAAGCTAATCCCCCGAGTTCCAATTGTCATATGCTTCTTTTTACAACCATGGCATCAACCAATAGAAAGTGGCCAATCATAGGCTTCGATGATGATGATTTAATGGAAGTTGACACCGACCGAAACAATCTGTTGGTCATCACTGCAGGAATAGGGTCCTACCTTGTCAAAAGGACGTTTATTGATCAAGAAGCAGATCGAGATCTCTCTTTTTGAGATGCCTTCCAGTGAATGGCTTTCACCTTATCTAATCTTCAACCCTCTAATGAGCCCATAAAAGTATTTGTTGACAGTGTATACATTCAGAAGGTACCATCCCGGTTGTCATAACTTTAGGAATGCATCCTTACCATATTACTACCAAAACCACTCTTTATGTGATGAAACTCCCGTCCTCCTATAATATCATCCTAGGTTGTCCTAGTTTGAACGGTCTTGAAACACTATCGAGTGCAACAAATATGAAGATCAAATTCAAAACATCTTTAGGGGTCGCAACACTCTATGGTGACATTGACCTGTCAACCGTCTCCACTACCCGAGGAGAGAAAGAAGTTCTGTCAATAGACACACTAGAGTTTAGAGATTCAGGTTAACACCTACTTACCAGTATCTCTTCAGAAAATAATTGTGGATTGCCTTTGGCGACACTTTAAAGCCTTTACATAGTCCCCAGAAGACATTGCAAGTATCCATCCCTTGATTATAGTCTATAAATTGACTATAGATGCAAGTTGGAAACCTCTGAAGTATAAGAAGAGGGTGTTTGCACTAAAATGTCAATGCACTATACAGGAGGAAGTCCAAAAACTCCTAGAGGTAGGATTTATTTGGGAGGTAGAATATCTTGAGTGGTTAGCCAACATGGTTATGGTAAAAAATGCTAATAGCAAGTGGAAGATATGTGTAGATTTCACTAACATCAACAAAGCATATGTGAAAGACAGCTATCCACTCACCAATATCGATAAACTGGTAAATAATTCATCAGGTCACCAACTCTTAAGTTTTATGGATGCATACTCCGACTACAACTAGATACGCATGGCCCCTGAGAATGAAAAAACAAGATTTATTATGAGATTTCGACACCTACTGCTATAAGGTCATGCCATTCAGCCTCAAGAACGCTGGAGAAACTTTCTAGCGATTGGTCAACAAGGTCTTTAGTGAACAGTTTGATAGGAATGTGGAGGCTTATGCCCACGACATACTCGTCAAAAGCACCAATGCTGAAGATCACATCGCAAATTTAGAAGAAACATTCCAAATGCTAAAACACTATAACATAAGGCTGAATCCAAAAAAACGCACTTTCAAGATCACTTCTGAAAAGTTCCTAGGTCTCCTAATTACTAACTAGGTGATCAAAACAAATTCAGAGAAGATAAGAGTCATATTGGACATGGCAGAGTCGAGGACAGTGAAAGAAATGCAATGCTTCACAGGGAGGATCGTAACTCTAAACCGGTTTATGTCAAAAGTGGAGGAGAATTATAAACCATTTTACGATATTCTAAAGAAGTCCCACAAGTTTGTATATGCCAGAGTGCCAAGAAGCATTCGAATGGCTCAAAGAATATCTTATGTCACCCCTACTCCTTTCTCGACCTGTTCCCGATGAGAAATGCTACTTTTATCTTTCTAAAATGACCGAGCACTCTACTCTATCCTTGTGAGCCAGGAATCTGCTATGTAGAAGCTAGTGTACTATGTCAGTCACGTACTTTAAAGGTTTGAGGTTAATTACTGACCTGTCGAGAAGATGACTTTCACTTTAGTCATAACTGCCAGACACCTCCAGCCTTACTTCTAAGCTCAAACCATTACGATATTAACCAATCAACCTCAGAAGCAGATTCTACAAAAGAGAGATACCTCAGGTCGACTCGTTAAGTGGAGTGTTGAGATAGACAAATTCAACATAGATTATCAACTGAGACTAGCAATCAAAGGCCCAGCTCTCGCCGACTTCATCCTTTAATACACAATCATGCCACTCATCGAATAAACCCCTGCTAATGACCAAGAAGAGTGCTCATTGCCTGAATAGACCCTTTCTATTAATGAGTCATCGAACTCTTGAGGAAGTGGAGTTGGACTCATTCTCATAGGATCGAACAATTTCAAAACTAAATACGATATTCGTTTTAACTTCCAAGCAACCAACAATCAAGTTGAATATGAAACTCTTATGACTGGGTTTTGAATCGCAACATCACCAGGAGTCCAGACTATATAGGTTTTCACTGATAGTTAATTGATCGTCAAGCAAATTAAAGGGATCTACGATGGACAAATTTGACAAGGTGAACATATAGTAGATCCCTTGATTAGAAAACTCATGAACCGACACTTTCTCAAAGTTAGCTAGCTCCAACTCAATATTAACCAGCCAAACAGTCTATATAGAGAGCGTAACCTGAGCAAATCTTATCGACGAATAGTTCACCACGTTGAAAGGACCCTATAGAGGCCTATTTGAAGCATGAATAACTACCAAGCTCACCCTCTAAAACTATTAAGTTGAGACGAAAGGCTGCCTACTATGCCATTATCAATGGGGCCATCTAGAAGAAGTTCTTTACCCATCTATATGTAAAATGCCTAAAGCCCCTCGGGAAATTGCATACTTAGAGGAATCTATGAAGTGATATGTCGTAGTCATTTAGACGCTCGAAATTTGGTGAGCAAGGCTCTTTGACAAAGGTATTATTGCCCTATCATGAAGATCGATGTGGATGAATACGTCAAAAGGTGCAATAAATGTCAATGCTTCTCGTCGATACCACGCCAGCCCTCCACTGAACTCTACCTAATTGTAAGCCCATGACAGTTTACCAATAGGGAATGGATATCTTTGGACCGTTCCCACCAACTACCAGACAATGAAAATTCCTAGTCATAGCTATCGATTATTTCACCAAGTGGGTAGAGGCCGAACCATTGGCCCAGATTACTATTGGCAAAATATAGAATTTCATGTGGAGGTCCAATATTATCAGATTTGGTGAGCCCTGCATTCTGATTATTGACAACGACAAACAACTTAGCAATAAAAGTTTTTAATATTTCTGCAGTAAGTTGGAAACACAGCATTGCTTCACCTTTGTTGTATACCCACAAACTAATAGCCTGGCCGAGGTAACGAACTGAACAATCCTACAAGAACTAAATGATACACTGGATGAAATTAAGGTCTATGGGTATATGAGCTCTACAGCATCATCTGGGCTTACAGAACAATGACCCGAAGGACAACAGGAGAAATGTCATTCAGTCAAACTTACGATTGTAAAGCAATGATACCGTGGAAATCGACATTCATTCGCTTCGAGTAGATCAATATGAGCATAGACGGAATGAGATTGCATTGCGTGGATGGTTAGATTTTCCTCCCAAACTGTGAGAAATCGCATCTATTCAAATAGCCACTTATCAAGATTAGATGGCATGATACCATAACATGTGGGTCAGGACTAGAATATATAAGCAGGGTGATCTGGTGTTAAGAAAGGTAGAAGCTACTGGTTAACCTCAACCAGGGGGAAGCTAGCACCCAATTGAGAAGGCTTTTATCCAATATGCTTAGAAGTTTTCCCAGGGACATATTGTCTCAATCACCTAGACACTTGATCATGCCCAAGACTTAGAAATCTAAAAACCTATGCATCTACAATCAATAACGATTGTCACTCTCTTATGGGAACACGCCTTGCTCCATACCTAGTCAAATGGTTAGGTAAGACCTCTACAGTCCTTCACCCAGTTATATACTGTCCTATTTGCTTATTGATCTGTCTCTACATCTATGTTTTTCAAAACTTGTCATCAATAAGAGATATATCTCCCCTACGGGTAGACATGGCCCATCCAATCATTTGAACTCTTATGACCGAATGCTCGACTGAACGTAGCGTGTTATTAATAAGAGATGTATCTTCCCAACGGGTAGACATGACCCATCCTATCATTTGAACTCTTATGACCGAATGTTCCACCAAATGAAGCATATCGTCAATAAGAGATATATCTCCACCACTGGTAGACACGGCCTATCCTATTATTTGAACTCTTGTGACCAAATGTTTTATCGAACATAACATGTCATCAATAAGGGATGTATCTCCTCGACGAGTAGGTGTGGCTCATACTTTTGATTACATTCTTAAAACGAGTTAACCGACATTTAAGGATACATAATCTACTAAGGAAAATGTCATTCGAGTGATTCAAATGTGTCAAGAAGTATTATTATGCTTTATAGCACAGGTACAGGATAGACATGTAGTACAATTTCCAAGAAGAAAAGCAAGAAGTTCATCTGTAAATATTATTACAATACAAAGTAGATACAAATGAAATGAGAAGTACGAAGTTCCACACAAGGCAAAAGAGACATCTAATTGGAAAAAAAAATTACAAAATTTTTATAAGAGAAGATGGAAAGAACTTTGAAAAGGTGGGAGATGGCCAAAAAAGAGACAACAAAGATATATCAAGTTTCACATCTTCTCCATTGATTGATCTCTTTCGATCTCCCAACTCCTCTTATTGATTGACCCAAGAAATGCTAAAGAAAAGTTCTCAATCACTTGTTGCATAAAGAAAAGTTCTCTCTGTACCCAAAGCCAGCTTCCTCAAGGAACTTCGATAGATTCCACCATGACACCAGGATCTCACACGTCATGATGGAACCTTATATCGACAGTCCCATTCTTGATGGAGTCTTGTGTCAATAGAAGTCTTTTAAATTACCATGTTTTGTGGTTCAAAACCCATATTCAAGCTATCTTTGGGAAACACCAACTCTCAACAGGAGGAACTCATAAAAGTCACTTTTAGATTACTCAAAATCATTTCAAGACAGTAGTTAAATCTCCCCTCCTATTAATAATTATGAAGGCATGATCCCTATGACTACGGGCAACTAAAATACCCCAATAAAAGACGTGTGTAAAGAATAAAGAATTCAAACTCTCCAACTTCCCATGTGACATTTATTTAAGAACTATTTATTTGGTGGTTATCTCTATTAATATCCCTATGACTTTTTAAGTAGTGATCTTTAAACTTACTCCTTATGTTGTTTTCTTTAAAACGATAGAAGGTGTAGGGGCAAATGATGATACATGGCCTAAAGGCCCATTATCATAAAACTTAGGCCCACAATCAGTAGTTCATGCGGATGAAATAAACCTTTCAGTTGGGGGGACATGGCCTACTGTCTCGATCCTAATCTATCAGATTCTACTCGGTAAAAGGCTGATCAGTCTTAAAACTTCCTTAGTGCTCAGTATCCAATTAACTCAGAGTAATATTCAACTTTTTTTAAGCCACGTAAACAATATCTCATAATTAGCAAGGAGATACTGAATGTTAATCGATAAGGAAAGAAATGCCTTAGAAACTAGAACTTTCTTTAAAAAAAAAAGGAGTCTGAATCTTATGTAAATCTTTTCCTAAGAGATCCTATGATCTCGGAGACTCTCATATGAAAACTAGGGTTTTAATGCCCTTAATGCACAGGAGACTCATAGGAGCAACCTATATATACACATCATAAGGTTGCTAGCTAGGTACGTTATTTGAACTTACACATAGTACACAAAGGCATAACAGAGCTCTTTTTTAGTCTGTTTCACTTTTCGAAAATAGCTTTCTGACTTGAGCATCGGAGTTTCCTCACCAGAGCAACCTTCGATGGTCTTTTGTGGGTCTCATCAGTCAAGATCCTCAAACAGCCAGTTACCCTGTTTGAATCAACAGAGCCATCATCTATGAAACAAAACCCACTTCCAACAGGATCTTGATCTCCTGCCTTTGGAAATGCCCCGCTGATTCATCTGCTACTTTAGATTATCCCCTACTGAATCATCTCATTGACCAGCCTCTCGATCTCCTACCTTTAGAAATGTAGGTACCTATATGGTTTTAAGCTAACAAGCTCACGCCTTGGTTGCAAAGGAATCCGGTGGTCATGCTTCTTTCTCGGTGGAAGACCTATTTTTCTCTAAAAACTTTGAGAAATTTAGCTTCCCACTCTGCCAAACTCTTTCCTTGTTCCTCCTCATCCTTTAAAGCTCGAATATTTAACAAAGCACCATGCCCCTAATTCTGTTCCAGAGCCCCGACTAAGGCCTTCTCCCTAACTGACTTGGTCTTTAACTTATTTGTCCCATTGAGTTCAATAGTGACTCCTCCACTCTGGAACCACATTTTCGTTTTACCAAAATCCAAGAGTAGTAGACCCAATGTTTGTAACCTCTAGATCCCCAAAAATTGCATCACACCCCTCAAGATTAGTAACAAAGAAATCAATGTTGATAATTGTATTTTATAGATCAATAGTTACCTCATGATAGAATCCTATGCTAGTGATGCGCTCCTCATTGGCCACAACTACTCTAAGTTAAGCTCCCACTTCAACCCTAAGCCCTGCTACCTTTGGTATCTTCTATTTGAGAAATTATGAGTGGATCCTAAATCCACTAAAATTGTCAGAGGTACTCACCCCAGGAGTCTAATTGCTCTCATGGTTTGGGGGTGAACACTCCTGTGAGAGCATGAATTGAAATCTTCGAGATCTTCGAAATTCCCTTAACCTCTGGTGATTCTTTGATGTCGTCAATTTCCCTACCCTCATCCTCTATCTCAATCAGGAACAACTTTTTACACTGGTGTCAGGGATGACACTCCTCATCGCAGTAATAACAAAGCCCCCACTCTTGCAACTGTTGGAGCTCTACCGAAGTAAAATGTAGCACGGTGGTGAATTGTCACCTAGTCGCACCTCTAAAGAAGAAGGGCTGCTAATGTAGGAGTCGAAAATCATTTTTTGCCCTAGAGTGCCCTTGCCTTCAAGCCCTTCCTTTTGTACCTTCTCCTAAAAAATTCAGGCTAGCCCAATTGCAACAGGAAGGGAATTGGGCCCCTGGGCCTTAATATCAGCTGGTATGGGTCCTTGAGGCCACTCATGAAAAGGGAACCCTCTTGCTCTTCTATGAGTTGCCTTGCTCATCCTAACAACCTCTCAAATTGGGTCTAAAATTCTTTGACCATATTAGTTTGTCTCAACTTGCTCAAATCCCCAAAAGCATTCGTATAGGACATCACTCCAAATTGGTCTCCTAGCTCCGGTTTGGGTACTTCCCAGCTCAAGTTTTTCTGAGCATTCCTCTTACACTTAAATCACACTTGGGCATCATCCTCCAAATGAAATATAGCCAGCCTACTTGGTCCTCTAGTGGAATTCCTTGAAAATCAAAGAATTACTCTACACGACATACCCAAGAAGGGGGGTCTTCCGAACCATCGTAGTGTGGGAAATCTAACTTCACAAGCCTTGGAGGGAATGGCCCCGGAGCTCCCCTGGAGGTGATCTTTCCTGGATGTTCCCCCATATGCTGGAAGTGGATCCCTCCCTCACCTATAATAGTTGAAACATCTCCGTAATCTATTTCAATATCTTCTCCTATCCACTGCCCAAGGATTCAACCTATTGCTCTAAACACTGTACTCGTTAATCTTTGGCCATCTAAGTAGGCTCTGATACCGAAATGGTTGGATCCACACGAGTCTGGCCTTGGCCTCGGTTTTTACCCCGTCGAGCTATGGAGGATAAATAGAAAGAATGGTGCTAGAGAGAGAAAAGTAATGGCACAATGCAAAATGATAGGAAAATTTGACAAAAGTTCATTGAGCATTATAGCTAGATTAAATACAAGAGCACCAATTCATTGAGGGAATCTTTACATCCAAATGCCTCATAACTGAATTCTATTTCAACCAAGCCAACCACAACATTTTAAGAGAAACTAAAAAATAAAAAAAAAATAAAAAAAAAAATTAACTGAGAGAAAAGAAGAAAAAAAAGATCACAACACCCATTAGGTAATAGTCGTCTTCTAGTAGGTCTATACTTATTTAGAGTTGCTCACGATGATCAAATATCACATCCTTATGGGTTGTCACAGTGCTCTGTAACCTAGAAACCTTTTATGGGTCTCAAGCCATGGTTTGGAGACAATAAAAGCAACAGTTAAAAGTTATAACCCATGTGATGTTACGCTCGGCAGCTTGGCATGATGCAACGATTCCCATGCCCTAACAGACGTACTCCCAACATCAAACCTCAAGTGGCTTTTTGATGATCGGGAAATTGCTATGCTAAGAGTCGCCAACTAAAAGGGGGTTCACCTATTCCACTTTGACCCCTTCATTCCTCTTCCCTCACCTCACCAACAGAGCAATTTCATTCATGGTGGGGAGATATTGTATTGAAGATATTTTGATGACTCAATTTTCTGGCCTCGGCAAAGAAAACCAAGAGACATCTGAACGTGAACTTGTGGCTACTCTGAAAAAATTAAAAGCTGGAACTAAAACCAGCGAACCTAGCAAACTGACTTCAATTGGTAATTTTAATTCTTAACAATTTCACCATTCATATCTTCTGTTATGCTAACATTGAATAACAAATCAACCGACCGAACCGATTATAACTATTGAAGATTATCAACCATCCCAGCAAACACAGTAATCGACAAACCCAAGTTGTTAATCTCCAAGGGATTTCCCAAATGAGGAGAGTAAAATCCATAGCTAAGGTGGAAACACTATCTTAGCTATCAAGAATATTCATATCTCAAGATAAAGATAAGGAAGCTCCTGCAACTGGGTAACCTCTTGCCTACCGAGAACTTATCAAAGAATTGACTGGTGACTTGGATTTTACGACAAGATATTATAGCCTAAAAGATGATATGAAGCTCCAATTGACCATGATTGCTCGATGACTT
This sequence comes from Dillenia turbinata, assembly GCA_037126225.1. Taxonomy (NCBI): domain Eukaryota; kingdom Viridiplantae; phylum Streptophyta; class Magnoliopsida; order Dilleniales; family Dilleniaceae; genus Dillenia; species Dillenia turbinata. Next base: position 7,328,429 of record JBAMMX010000017.1, read on the forward strand.
AAGATCCCCTAAAATCTGTGTTAGACATGATAACATAATCATGCAGTAGAAATATTATAATAAATTTTTTAGAATCATAAATAGTTAGGATAATGGTATACCACAATGAGTAATGCAAAAAACTCCAAGAATCGTGAACTCTTTTCTCATACAAACTCGCAATTGGATGATGATCACAACGTTGAACCACTACCATGATTTCACAACGTCTTAATTCTAAGTCCGGTTATTAGAACGTCATAAAAAAATTCCCAACTTGGAATTTTGTAAACACTCTCAATGAGTTTTTCTCTCACTCTATGGATGTGCAATCTCAATTGTAATTCAAGAACAAAAATGTCACACTCTCTTGATCTTCTCTCAATTGAGTTCATGTACATAAAACCAATTGGGAGTTGGTTATCAAAGTCATGGGATAATGGGAGTTATCCCATTATCCCCATTTGAATTTCAAATTATTTTATCATGGTAAAATGCCTCTACGTGGACATTTACGAACATCTCTCACTTACACACGAGAGTATTTTATGACCGTTACAAAATCACAACTCAAGTGATCTTACCACATCACCCTACTAGACTTTCATATAGAATTGGACGTCATGCGACTGGCAAGTATACCTGTAAACAAAGACTTCTTGATACACATGTTAGAATGATCGAGTAGCCACCATTAGTTCTAAAAGAAACTCGTTGTACCCCAGATCCAAGACAAATTATATCCATCGAGTCACTTTCCTCATCGAAAGTAATCCCCAATAATTACTTGACTGTGTTATCTTATCACACACGGTATGAAACACATTCCACAGTGTTATTTCTCCATCTCTCAAACGGGCATATGTCAGATTTCTCTAACACTATGCGGTATGGGACTCAATCTACATATAAGATTTTACCTCGAGATCTCAGAGAGAGTATCTCAGAGATAATATCACAAATCACAAGTGACATCTGAGATCTCATACCTAGCTACTAACAGACAACATGGATGTGGGTACGTCCATGTCAGTCATATCGCATATAACCTCATCCTGAACATGTATCAGGGCACTTATGTTCTCACAGGGCTACTCTCAAAATCTCTTACAATTAGAAATCGTCCTATTCCCGCTCACTCAGAACTAGAGGTGAACACTCGTATGAAAGAGTCAAGCTCACCTGCCTAATATATCTTTTATCATATCACAGAATATATATATATATGATAAGAAAAGAAAGTATATTAAATGAAATAAAACTCAAGTGTAACTGAATAATGCACAATAATCATATATATAAAAATTCAATAAGTATCAATGTCATCAATACAGTACAAACTGAGAAATATCAAAAAGTATTCAAACCTAATAATTTTCTATGCCCTAAAAATGAGTCTCTAGTAATGGGTTTGGTAAAGGGGTCAGCCACCATGCTCTATGTGGAAATGTAGTTGATGGTCACTTCACCCTTCTTGATGATGTCTCTCATAAAATGGTATCTAGTGTCAATGTGTTTGATTTGCTATAGTACTTGGGGTCTTGAGTGTAAGCGATAGCGGTCTGATTATCATAGTAGATTATCACGGCCTTCCACTATCTACTACAATCGCTAAGTTATCCAATAATCTCCGGAGCCAAACACTCTCTTGAACTACAACTGGGCAAGCCACAAACTTAGCCTCCATCGTAGATAGAACTACATAGGTTTGTTTCTTACTGCTCCAAGAGATGACACCGCTATTGAGCAAGAAAGCAAAACCTGATGTTGATTTGTGTTTATCCAAATTGTCACCCCAATCGGCGTCTGAATATCACACCAGGCACAAATTGCCTCCTTCGTAACACAAGGAGAAGTTCATAGTTCCCTTAACATATCAAAAAATCCTTTTCACTGCTTGCCAATGGCCCTTTCCAAGATTTGCTTGATATCTACTCACCAGACCGATTGCATAGCAAATGTCCGATTGTGTACACAACATCGCATACATTAGACTTCCTACTGCATTGGAGTAAGATACTTTACTCATTTCCCTGACTTTTTCCTGAGTTGGCACATCTCTAGACTCAGGCCATTATATTTGGCGATCAGAGTATCTATGAGATTACAATCACTTATCCCAAAGCACTTGTAAATTTTCCAAATGTATGTCTCTTGTGAAAGAGCCAAGGTCCTTCTCAAGCGATCCCTCTGGATCTGAACTCCGAGGATGAACTTAGCTTCACCTATGCCCTTCATGTCGAAACTCGATGATAACCATGTTTTAATGATCATCAGATATTCAATGTTGTTCCCAACCAATATTATGTCATCCACATACAACAACAAGATTACAAAAGAATCATCAAAACGTATCAGATGGGCACAATGATCTTCTTCAATCATCGTAAAACCATAATATATCACCTCCTCGTGAAATCTTAGATACCACTGCTTGGATGACTGCTTTAGGCTGTATATCAACATCCAAAGTTAACAGACCTTATCCTCTTGACCTACTAGAACAAACTCAGAGGGTTGTTCCATGTAAATTTCATCATCCAAACTCCCGTTAAGGAAGGCGATCTTTACGTCCATCTGGCGTAACTCCAAATCCATGTTTGCGACAATCGCTAAGAATAAACGGATCGATGTAAACTTAACTGCAGGGTAGAAAGTCTTCTCGTAGTCAATGTCCTTTGTTTATATGTAACCCTTGGCTACCAGACGGGCCTTGTATCTCTCTGTTAATCTATCGGCCTTTTTTTTTCGTTAGGTAAGTTAACTACATCCCAGACGCCGTTGACTCTCATAGATTCCATTTCCTCATACATGACCTTTAACCAATGGTCCTTCGCTGGACCCTCGAGAGCCTCTTAGAATGCCCTGGGCTCTTTATCGTCCTTAGGAGTCACAATGGAGATCTCATCCTCAATAGGGAAATGACGACGAGGTACATGTCTCCAACTACTCCTATAAGGAGGGAGAGCCTCCTCACCTCCAAATGGACTGCCCCATTAGGAGCAAGATTCGTAACAATCTCTTGATTCTCACCGCTGGACTTAACTGAGCCACTAGGCTCATCCATCTCATAAAAGGTGTAATCTCGATCGATTTCTCATCTCTTAGGGAAGTCAATCTCGAGGAACGTGGCATCATAAAACTCAATCTCAGTGGCAATACCATCTATATGCTCACCTCTTGGAGTGTTCAGAGTATCTAATAAAGATACACTTCTTTCCTCATGGGCCTAACTTACCGTACTGATACGAGGAATCATGAACATACATACCACAACCCCATGGCCTCAAATGGCTACGGTCAGGCTGCCCCTTATCCAAAACTCGTATAGGGTATTGACTACGGATTTCATTGGGACACGGTTAAGGACATAAGTAGCAGTCAATAACACATCTCCCCAATACGAGATTGGTAAATTGGCCTGCCCCATCATCGACCACACCATCTCCAACAAAGTCCTATTCCTTCTCTCTGCTACTCCATTCTGCTGAGGAGTAGCAGGAATAGTTAACTGTCTCATAATATTTCTCTCGAAACAAACCTCTTTAAACTACTCAGATAGATACTCACTCACCCGATCGGTTCTGAGAGTTTTCACCCTCAAGTCCAGCTGAGTCTCAACCTCACTAATAAATCTCCTGCAGCACTCTAGTGTCTTAGACTTATGTGAGATCAAATAGACATAACCACATTTATAAACGTAATAAAATACTTAGTTCCGTTTCGAGCTCTCATATTCATGGGTCCACAAATATCAGAGTGGACTAACTGTAATGGAATCCCAGCTCTCATTACTTTCTCAAATGGTTTTCTCGTAGCTTTGCCCGCCAGGCAAAACTCACACAAGGGTAACTCGACCTTGGTTAACGGGCCCATTAAGCCACTCGCAGCTAATTGGCTTATCATCTCTTACCTATGTGGCCAAGTCTACTGTGCCAAACAATCACATCATCAACTACATTATCAAATGTAAAGGCAATAGGAGATAAATGATAAATATCATAAAATGGAATTAAATCTAGTACATAAAGTCCCTCATAGACTAAACTAGAACATGTCAAAGAACTGTCATGATAAATGAAAACTTTAGAGTTTCCCAATAAAACATAATATTCTAACTGATCAAGACATCAAACAGACACGAGATTCTGCTAATCTCCGAAGCATACAATACATCATGTAGATATAGAAGTTGGTTACTTCGCAGCATCAGCTTGCATGTATCAATCCCTCTCACTTCCACAAATGATCCATTCCCCACATATAGCCTCCTCGCATGGGGACTTAATCGACAGAACTCCATGTACGTGCTCCAGTCATGAGCTACATGGTCAGTGGCTCCTAAGTCTACAATCCACAAAGAAGAGGAGTCAGCGAGCATCACATTAGATGACACATAACTCAAACCATATAAAGAAGAATGACGTATCTTTCGCTCGCCACACTCATATGCGAAATGCTCATACTAGCCACACACATAGCACTGGACCGTATTCTTCTCGAGTTTCTTCTTTTTGCATTTCTGCCTTTTGTCATCGGTCTTAACAGATAGCTTCTTCTTGCCGTAGCCTTTAGTATTCTTCTCATGTTTATGCCACTTGCACTTAGTACCTCGAGAGCCCTTACTCGACTCCACCATATAAGCATGATCTGAAGTAGACCTAGCCACCTCCTGGCGCTTCTCCTCAAGCTCACAATGCCTACTCATATCCATGAAAGTACAAATACTCTCAATGTGTGTGAGGTAGGTCTTAACAACATCCTAGGAGTCTGGCAAAGATTGGATCACTCCCATTATCTAAAGCTTATCTAACATAGACTTCCCCATACTCTTTAGAGAGCCAATCATACTTGACATATATATAAGATACTACTTCATAGTATGATCATACCTCTTCTTATACGTGATAAACTTATAGGTTATCATCCTTAACTTAGGAGCTGACTAGGAGCCGTAATGCTCTCTCAGAGCAAGTTAGACCAATATTATAGTAGGATACTACTCATACACCGAGATCAGCTCATCATGCATGATGCTCAGATGGATCACCCTAGCTTAGCCATCCTTCTTCTTCCATGCATGGTACGCCTTCTGATCCCATCTCGCCTATGGTGTGGTACCCTCCCTAGGGTCCTTCATCTCGTGCTTCAGAACTTCCACAAGTTCTTGTTCCTCAAAGACAAACTGAACCTTCCGATGTTAAATCTCATAATTGTCACCGGTCAGCTTATCTCCCTTTATGAGATCCAATACGATAGTCTTTGTAGTAGTCATAGTCTCTATCACATAGAAAAGAGAGACGCTAGTAACAAATGATACTTAATCTCATAATTTTATATACCCTACAAATAAATAAAACCCAAATGATTCGAGTACAAACCCCAAAATGAGTGTATGTGTCAACAAACACAACACACCACAATCCGAGATCGCATCTTACCATTTGAATTAGGATTTAATACACAAAAACCCATAAATAGTCATATTTAATGGCATAGGACCCTTAAAAAAATCACATCTTTAATTCCAGCAAGACCTGATGTGCCGTCAGTGGGTCCACGCGTCGACAACGCACCCTCATGTGCCTGCACACTCGTGAGAATCAAGCCAAAGCATGACAGATGTGCGGCACATCTGTCATGTGCTCTCACGTGCCCTCTAGGTTGCGACCCAGGTTAGAGCATGGGTTGAACCTGGATTTGGGTTGGAATCGACTCGATCCTGACTCGGGAGCTCACGTGCCTCAGCGTGCGTAAGCTCCACACGCTCACTCCCTTGCACGTCATGCGTCTGTTGCACACATGACGTGCATGCGCCCTGGACCCAAGTTAGGTCTTTTCAGCCCGATGGGTCCTACAATTGGGTTTTTTGACCCAGTAGCTAGAAAACACCTTTTTCGGTCCTGTTTTCATCAGATTTTCATCGAAAACTCTAATTCCTCATTTTCCAATCATCCCTGACTCAATTTTTGAAAGATTTGTGCCCTAATCTCGACGAATTGAGAGTTCAAAATTCCACCCCTTCGCGACCATTTTTGAAACTCTATTTTCTGACAACAATAGCACACAATATGCATATCAAAATATAGATCAACAAGTCAGAAACACATATGGACCATTCTCATGCAACGATTTGTCATCAATCTCGACAAATCTAGGGTTTTAAGGTCTTAGTCACTATTCACGGCTGAGAACTTCAATCAAAATTTTCATGGACTAAACGTGCTCAAAAAATTACGAAAAAATCATTTTCGTGATCTACGTATCATGAGTAACATCATGGTATAATTGGATTCATGAAACTCATTTGTGATCCGAACTCCAAATTTTATACCCCATAATTTTCATACCCAAATATTCTGAAAAGTTTATTTTTTTATTCAATCTAGCATGCTCTGATACCAATGTCAGATATTATGACACAATTATGCAGCGGAAGTATTATAATAAATTTTTCAAAATCATAAATAGTCGGGTTAACGGTATACCTCAATGAGCAATGCAGAAAACTTAGGGAACCATGAACTCTTTTCTCGAACAAACTCGTAGTTGGATGATGATTACAATGTTGAACCACCACCACGATTCTAAGTCCAGTTATTAGAACGTCGTAGAAAAATTTCCTACTCAGAATTTTGTAAACCCTCTTAATGAGTTTTTCTCTCACTCAATGGATGTGCAATCTCAATTGTAATTCAAGAACAAAAATGTCACACTCTCTTGATCTTCTCTCATTTGAGTTCACGTACATAAAACCAATTGGGAGTTAGTTATCAAAATCATGGGATAATGGGAGTTATCCCATTATCCCTATTTGAATTTGAAATTATTTTACCATGGTAAAATGCCCTACGTGGGCATTTACCAACAATCTAAAATCGTAGATTTAAATGCTGCTCAAATTGATATATTACTTAATGAAAAACTTTAAAATTTTAACTGAAATCACAAAGAAATTCACTCACCCTTGCTCTTCCTCGACGACTCTTAACACTTGAGTCGCAGGAGTCAGAGGTTTTTATTGAGGTTTTTAATCTTTCTGAATTTTTAGTGAAAATAAAAAATACAAATTGAAAGTGCAATAGAAATTAGAGATGACACCGGTCCGGTTCAATCCGGTTCCGAGATTGGCCCAGGAACCATGGGCTAGGCCAGGCCAGTTCCCAAAAAAATTTACTTGGAATCATCCTAGACCGGTGAACCCAGCCCGTTGAACCAGGTCGGGTTGGTCCGGTCCAATTCAATGGTTTTCAAAGGGAAAATTTTCAAAAAAAAAAAGGCTACTGGAATCGAGTCAGGTTAATTCCAAAAAATAGGAACCAGACCTGCCAAGTTACTATAGAGGGCCGGACTGGTTTCGGGTTACTATTCACTCAGGCCAATTACTGGTCCGGGCTAGAAACGTGCTAGCTGGACTGGTTTTCGGGCCGAAACCAGCCTAATCCCATCTCTAATAGAAATCAATGTTCCTTTTCATTAAGTAGTTTCTTGAATTCAGTGCTATCAAAAACTTCATTTTTAAGATGAGATGGAATTCGAGCTTTCCTCCGTTCCCCAAAGTAATGTCTTCCTTTGTTATTGAAGGAAAAAAACAATATACATTTTTCCTTGTTATCAAAATTTCAAGGTCCTCAAAGGGTTTTGTGTTAATGGCTTCAACTTCAACGACCCAGAACTCATGCCTTCCTACTTCAGGTAAACCTACAAAAGGAACGATTGATGTTGACAGAGATATCTTTGTAGAGGAAGCAAACCATCTACATCAGAGCAATAAGAAAGTTAAAAGGAATGATGAGTTGGAAAGACCGGTGTTCACTCGAAGTTTTAAGGACTCTCTTTTGGGAACTGAATCGACTATGGCATGGCTGAAAAAAATAGAGATCGATGTTTTGGATGAAGAATCGGATGCCGAACCAGAAGATGAAGTGGGGCTGTTGAATCAAAACAAACCGTCAGTCCCATTGGTAAGTATTGGAGGTGGGTTATAGCTCCATAGATACAGAATCCTTGTAGACTTGAGCCGTCACCGTCAAAGGAATGTAATACCTGCAAAAACCACCGGAAGGTACTCTATTGGGGAGACTTTGACTCTCAAGTCAGAAAGAGCGATTTTCGATTGAAAGAGGAAAACAGACTGAGAGTTCAAGGGAGTGGTTCCCTGTAATAAGAGTGCCCAAAAAGTGTGAGGCCGAAAGAGTGTACTTGACTTGTAGAGTTTTGAGATGTCTTATACCTATGAGAGTCATGCGCCGCTGAAGTGTTTCAACCCTCTTTTCCTTATCCAGCCGATCCGAAAATCTTAAGGATTTAATATTTCGAATTGATTGTGATCCTCATCCTTCGGAAAACTTTCATGTTGTGGAGGGATCCTTTCCTTAACTGAAAGATCCTCACGATGCTGCTCTCAATAGGAAACAATGGTTAATAGGGTACTTTGACCTTCCTTTAGAATTGTTTGAGTCGTTTGCTATCGATCGGTCATTCGACCGATGAAAGACTTTCAGGGCTGGTTCGATCAATGGACCAATGGATAGATATCTAATCGGGGCGATAATCTTTCGCTTGGAAGGGCAACTAAGGCCCAATCGTTCGGAAGGCCTGGGCGACTGAGGCCCTTCAATAGGTAATCATATTTGAACCTTGATCGGTAATAGTCCTTCGTGGGCTTTTCGTGTAAGCCTTTCCAAGGTTGACTCATTGGATCAAGTTTGGGGCTATGTCCCCTCATTTGTCCCTGACTCATAGCCTTCTTGACAAAGAGGTGTCATGAGTAATGATTGTTAGAAAAGACGCGGAAATTTTTAATGTGACTTCTGTCGCTTCGATTTTCATGAATCATTTTCTGTACGCTTCATAAGGGTTTATACTTATCAGAGGGTATCACACCCCAGCTTTCTTTCTAGTCGCTTTTTTGATCCCCCTTTGAGACCCATCAGAGAAACCATTTCCAAAAATAATGGCAAAAACATCCACTTCTCAGGCTTTTAAGAGCATCAGTGACATTGTGAGTATTATACCCTTGAAGGAGCTCTAAGACGTGCAAATGGAGATACTATTGGGAGATGATTATGCTCTGGTATCTGCAACGGAGGCTGATAGGGCTAATATGGCGCCAAAGGGTTATGTATCGATGTACCTGCAATCGGTCAAGTACGGGCTAAAAGTCCCGTTCACCAGTCCTTTCACTGAGGTGCTATGCCATTGAAATATATATCCGACCTTTTTGATCCCAAGTGCCTAACGTCTGGCATTTACGATAGCTTCCCTGTTAGGGTTTTGTTATCTTCGCTTTGATTTTGACATCTTGTCATCTATTTTCATGTTGATGAGATGTGGAACTAGTGGCTCGAGCAAGAACTGGCATAAGTTACAGACCCGACCTGAGTTCAACTAAAGGTATTACTATAAGGAATCTATCAACAAGAACTGGATGTAGAAGTTCTTTTATGTTGAGTTCTCAAATAGGGATCATATGCCGAGGCTACTCGAAGTTGTCGAGGTGTCTTTTTTGGTACTGAAGCCCCCAGCCCCATCGAAGCACGGTCGCTTCATTCGGTTGGTTGGTGGTTACTGCAAGTCCACCGGTCGAAGCGTATGGGTCGAATCTCTACTAGATAATCAGATGTTATCTTTGGCTGGCCTGGTGATTGGGGAAAAGAGAGAAATTGATAGGCCTCTTCTGTTAGAGAGGGAGAGGGTTGAACTGGTTGATTCCTTGGACTCTCTTGACGACGTCGTATTAGAGGAGATTACTGTTGATAAGATTGTTCGACCAGGTGTAAAAAGGTGACATCGGGGCGTCTAAAGCCCTCCTAGGATTTTCTTCCGGGGCAACTAAGGCTCTTCTTGAGTCGCCACTTCCTTTGGTGAAGAGGAAGGCAATTTCTTCTCCCTTGTCTACGTTGGTGATTTTGCCTGATCGTTCGGGCCCAACGACAGTTACACCAAGGGGGACTTCCGCCCCAGACGAAAATAGTCTGTCGAGTGAAATAGATGCTGGTTTGGACAAATTAGGAGGATTGGGAGATGATCCTTTGTCTGGCGCCACGATGAGAGCGAGTGTTTTCCGGTTTAGATGGCAGGGGCCTCTTCTGCTATTCCAGTTTAGCTTGCACAAGGGGAAGCGTAAGGTTTTTGAAGGGGTGGCTTCTCCATCTGTTATCCCCGTTCGGTCTTTCGATGGTAAGAAGGGCTCAAAAAAGAGTGCAACCATCACCGTTTGTGCTGGGGACATGCAGTATAGCTATATAGATCTGGTTGAGGCGGAGCGCATTGCCGACCGATTTGATTTTCATCGATGCAAGCTCAACTTCCATAGGATGTCCTATGAGTAAGTCGGTGGGGCTCTTAAATACTTAGGCTTAATGGTATCGCCTTCTCTATACGTGTTGGGTTCTTTCTCCTTTTTTGCCTCTATTGACTTAGATTTTCTTTCAGACCATAGCCCTGGCTGAATTTCAAGAACAGCATGGGAGACAAATGATACGTCACTTAGAAGGGTGTATTCTGAGTTAACTTGTCTGGCTCAAGTATAGGAGGAGATTCCTATTCGGGAGAAAGAGGAAGCAAAGACCGAGAGCACATCTGGTGCGTTGCTCAATCAAAAGGAGGAAGAGTTGAGACAACTTCGATCAGAGTTGTCCCAATGCCAAGGGCAATGTGAACGGTTGAAATCGGAAGCTGAGGTGTGCGAGGCACGTTTTCGATCAATCAAGAAATTGGCCCAGTTTCGGGATGAGTCTCTTCGAATGACGAAATGCGAAGAATGCAATTATCTTCAAAGACTTCCAATGCAAATTGGCCGAGAGATTAAAATATACCGAAGAGATAATCCACTGTATGAGTCTAGGTGATGCTCTGCCTCCAGTCAAAGGAGCGAACAATACTCAGAACCTAGTTGTATAACTCCTGCTTAAAATTTTGTACCCAGTGACTTTTGCCTATTTAATGAGAAACTCTTGCTTTTTCACCGATAGAGGTCATCTCCTTACTTTCAGTGGCAACCCCTACTCAGTAAGGAGCTTTTAGATGGAAGGGCCGTGTCTACTCGCCCGGGGAGTTTCACCTCTCATTGATAGCAGATGAGATCGGTAGTACGGGTGACTTAGGCCCTACGAGCGACAGGAAATCTTTAGATAAAAGGGGCCGCGTCTACCCATCTGGAGAGTTCCATTCCTTATTGACGATGCATACAAACGATAGGAGTTGGGCAACTTAGACTCATCGAGCGATAAAAAAATTTTAGATAAAGGGGGTCGCATCCACTTGTCTGGAGAGTTCTATCCGTTATTGACGATGCGTACGAACGATAGGAGCTGGATGACTTAGACCCTCTGAGCGATAGAAAAATTTTAGATAAAGGGGGGCCGCGTCCACTTATCCGGGGAGTCCATTCCTTATTGATGACACGTACAAATGATAGGAACTGGGCAACTTAGACCCTCCAAGCGATAGAAAAATTTTTAGATAAAGGGGGGCTGCGTCCACCCGTCTAAGGAGTTCTATCCTTTATTGACGACGCGTATGAACGATAGGAGCTGGACGACTTAGGGCCTCCAAGCGATAGAAAAATTTTTATATAAAGGGGGATCGCGTCCACCTGTCCGGGGAGTTCTATCCCTTATTAACGACGTGTACGAACCATAGGAGATGGACGACTTAGGCCCTCCGAGAGATAAGGAGCTGGACGTGTGCTTGTAAAAAATTCATTAAGTCGATTGCTTTAATAATTTGAAAAATACCCCCGCAGTCCGAAAGGAAAACTACTGGCAGTAAAGCCTGATGATCACTGAAGAGCAGAAGTCGAAGGCTCCTGATCGCATGACAATATCCCAATCCCTAGTGGCGTTCTGAACTTGACTTTCATGTGCTTAGTGCTAGGTAGAGCTTCTAGGGTGTTCAGACCCGGCCTGCCTAGGATGACATTGTAAAGCGAATGAGGATCCATCACGTTGAATTCGACAGAAGCTGTCGCATGGTTAGGAGTCGCTCCAAGGGTAACCGGGTGTACCCTCGGGGTATATCTATTCGTCTGAAATCTCTTTGACCGGGCCTGCATGGGGCCGGAGATAGACAAAAGTAAACCTCATTCATCTGAAAGTATCCCAGTATAAGAGATTATAGCCTGCCCCCTGATCGACAAAGATTCTTCTAGCTTCATATTGCCTAATCCTTGCAGTTATCACGAGAGGGTCATGCCGACTTGGGTCTATCCCGACTAGATATTCATCTGTAAAGCCAATGACAGGCCTCTTTTCCCCTTGTCGCTTATCGGCGCTTGTCGCTAGGACTTTTTATGGTGTAGAAGGAAGTGCCTTTGGGAAATAGAAGATCGGTGTGATCAAGCATCCTGTTTCATTTTCTGATAAACTATCGAAAGGACGAGGGAGCTTCTGGAAAGCTGGTTCGTCTTGAATTTGAAGTATTACTCCCTCTCTCCTGTCGGCTGGGGGCCAAGCGGCTTGCCGGTCCCCCGCCCGATCACGTTGCTGTGGTTCACACCGATGATTGATAGGGGAATCTCCTTCCCTCCTGATGACGAACTCTTGTAGTCTCCCATCACGCACCAAGAATTCTATTTCGTTTTTTAACTTCTTGCAATCGTCTCTCGCATGGCCATAATCATAGTAGAAGTGACAGTATTTCATTTTGTTTTTGTTGAAGTCGTCCTCAGTCGACCGTGGGAGCCATCGGATGTACAGCTTATCTTTGATGAAGGCTAAGACCCGGTTAGGGGTCTCGTTTAATGGGGTATAGTTATTATACCTCCGCGAAGAAGGGGGATTCGTTCGGTTCTTCCTTGGTGGAGACCTTCTAGGTGATCGGTTGCATTCTTTTCGAACGGATTTATCCCTCCCACGGTCAAATGCCTCAACCTCCTCAGCGGCAATATATTTTTCGGCTCGGGCGTAAAATTCCTGAATAGTGGTAGGAGATTTCTTCGTGATTGACACCTTCATGCCGAAAGGTCATAATCCTGTCAATAACGTAGCCAGCGCGATTGAATGGTTCAAAGATGAAACTCTCATCATTTCTGCTTTAAATCTTTCCAGAAAGTCCCACAGGGACTCTTTTTCCTTCTGGTGCAATGACAACAGTGAGGTAGACTTTCTCTTGACTCCTCTGCTTATTACGAAATGTGACTCGAACTGTTCTCATAGTTGAGAGAAAGTTCTTATGCTCAATGGCAGGAGAGAGTTGAACCAAGTAAGTGCGTTTCTTGAAAGAGTAGTGGGAAAATGTTTACATATGGCCGCATTGAGCATGTCTCTAGAAATCATCACGGTTATGAAGTGAGCCACATGATCCCGGGGGTCTGTTGTCCTATTGTACCTTTCCATGGGGAGTAAGAGCACATTGCAGGGCATAGGTTCTGTAGAGATCTTAGGATCAAAAGGCAAAGCATGAGAGTATGAGGGGATTTGGTTTCCTTAGGCATTGACATGCCTGAATTCGTCGGCAACAAGTTGCTTGACCTGCTTTCGAAGATCGTAGGGGGCTAATTTAGAGTTTTTGGACACTTCATGGCGTGGGGGCAATGGTCGTCGCTGGGGATGCCTAGATCCCTCAACAAAAGATTGGCCCTTAGTCCTGATGGCACGGCTAAGGCCCTCCAATTGCTTACTCATGTCCTGAATTTTTGCCTCCAGCCTCTCCATTTGGGGATAGCTGATTTGCTCCTGAGCAGGGGTCACAATCGACTGGTCGAGGACCACAAGCTGTAGGAGCTATTCCTAATGAGGCGGGTAAGGGGAGGCCACATGATCGCGAACACGGTGATCGGGCGCTACAGGAAGGGCGGCCTCAGAAAGTGTTACAGTGCTCCTTTCTACAATAGGGGCGGCTTTCAAAGATGCTATGATCCTCGAAGGCATGGTTGTCAGAATAATGAAAGATGCTATAGTCTATTTCCCATAGACGACGCCAATCTGTTGGAGGTAGGTTATGGCTCCACAGATACCGGCTCCTTGTAGAATTGAGCGGTCGCTGTCAAAGAAATGTAATACCTACAAAAACCACCGGAAAATACTCTGGTGCGGAGACTCTGACATTTAAGTCAGAAAGAGTGGTTTTGGAATGAAAAAGAAAAATAAACTGAGAGCTCAAGAGAGTGGTTCCATGTGATAAGAGTGCCCAAAAAGTATGAGGTCGAAAGAGCGTATCTGACTCGTAAGGTTTTAATATGTCTTATACTTATGAGAGTCGTGTGCCGCTAAACTGTTTCAACCCTGTTTTTCTTATCCAGCCGATCCAAAAATCTCGAGAATTTAATATTTCAAATTGATTGTGATCCTTATCTTTCGGGAAACTTTCGTGTTCTGAAAGGATCCTTACCTTAACTGAAAGATTTTCACGATGCTGCTCTTAATAGGAAACAGTGGTTAATAAGATACTTTGACCTTCCTTTAGAATTATTTGAGTCGTTAACTATCGATCCGTCGTTCAACCGATGAAGGATCTTCAGGGTTGGTTTGATCAATGGACCAACGGATAGATACCTGATCGGGGTGATAATCTTCCGCTTGGAGGGGCAACTAAGACTCTATCGTTCGGGAGGTCTGGGCGACTGAGACCCTTCAATAGGTAATCATATTTGAATCTCGATCGTATTCTTTCATGGGCTTTTCATGTGGGTCTTTCCAAGGCTGACTCATTAGATCGGGTTTGGGGCTATATCCCCTCAGTAAGGATAGATTTCGTCTCCTCCATAGAAGATGGAAGAATTCGATAATTGTGAAATTATGGGGAAAAACAGTTGGGTACCACTTCCTTAGGACTCGGATCCTTTCAAGAGAAGGATACTATCTTGTCAAGATGTCGGAAAGCGCTGACTATTGGAGGTTGTTGATGGAAGTCCTTGGGTAATCCAGCGGCATTATCTGGTGATGATGAAGTGGCTTCCCTAGTTTGTTCCTTCTGAATCTAAAATCAGGAGGACGGCTCTTTGGGCAAGACTTCCAGAACTACCAATCGAACTCTTTGATGAAGACATTCTATATCTGATTGGGAAGGAGATTGGTCGGCCTTTGAAGCTTGACATTAACATGGCAACAGCGACGAGGGGTAAATATACAAGAATTTGTGTTGAACTGGATCTAGAGAAGTCTCTGATTCCCAAACTGCGTATTGGGAGGAGAATGCTTAGAGTGGGATATGAAGGAATCCACTTGCTCTATTTTAAATGTGGTAGGGTTAGGCACTCCAAGGAAAATTGTGGAATGTTTCAATGGTTTCAGCACCCTATAAATGTGACTGTTGATACAGGGACTGAAGTGGAAGGACGAAGTGTCACACCTATGGAGCCTGAGCAAATTAACGAGCATGAGTTTGGGCCCTGATGCAAGTGAAACGGAAACGGAGGAAAGGAACAAGAACAATCGGCGGGCAAAAGATTCCGGCGGAGAGAGGTCAGCGTAACCGTTTTCATTTTTTGGAAAGCATGGATGAGGGAATTGAGGCGGCAAATCCGGAATTTAATGGAGTAGTAATTATGGAAGGGACAGAGGCGCCATTGCCTTTGAATACCGGGAGTGTACCAAATTGGGAAAATAATAGAAGCAAAAGGGTTGAACAAAAATTGGGGCCAAGTGAGAAAGTTGGGCAGGACAAACAGGCCCAGAGTTTGCAAAGAAGCTCACGGCCCAATCAGGCCCAAGACTTAAATAAAATAGGACTGTTAAGAGGAGGGGCCCAAACCAGCACAAATTGCACTTACCCAAGCTCTGGTTCCTGAGTTCAACCGGACTAACAAGTTACATCATCGACCCGAAAGCTGCTCCATCTGCAGATGAGGGCTTCGGTTTTGAAGAGCAGTTCAGCGAGATCTCTGTTTAGTGGGCAGAGAGAAGACCCGCGGGAGATGACGGATTCCTTGTCAATGACCGGACTGAGTTGCATGAACTCCTGCTTTCTGCTCATGATGCGATGATGCAGCAGTGGCAGCCGACTCCATTTTCTATTCTGGAACCGACGAGCTCTAAGCATCCAGACCCGGGACAAGCGGTGGTGGAGGAGATGTTTTTACCTGGGGATGGAAGATCTGCAGTGGCCGAACATTCGGATACGCACAAAATCTGTCCGGCCACAAGCAGAGATGGCGATGGGGACATAGAGTGGGTCCGATGGAGGTTCAGGACAAGGAAATGGTTGGAGATGATGCTTTGGGGAGACATGAGAACCGACATAGTGAATGGGATGTTTGATGTGAACCCCACTGGTATAGAAACTCTAGAACTCACGAACAAATAATATAATTTAAGAATTCTTAACGAATGATTTGAATCGGTGAAAAATAAGGATCTCAACATTTGCCTTAAAAGAGGAAAAGCTTAAAATATATGATTTTAGATTCTTTTTTCACTAAAACAAAAATTTTGGAATAACGATAAAATGAATTACGTTACAATTTAAATGATTCGAAACTTAAATTGATAAGTCAAAAAGTTAAACAAAATTCTTATTTGAATAAGTTCAAAAGTTTTCAAAAGAACAAAATTTGTATGAAAAAATATCACAATTTTATTAATTCTCTCAAAAGTTATATTTTACATAATATATAATAGTCTATTTATAGATTAAAAGTAAAAATTAAATTGACAACTAAAAATTTAATAACTTCTTAAATAATTAAAAAAATAGAAAACTAAAATATAAATTATAAAGAAGAATTAGGAAACTAAATAAAATAAACTATTTTGACTAAATATTACTGCTATTTTTCTTTATTTTCGTTCTCCTTTGGTGTTAGGTAGTTTTGAGCTCTTTATTTTTCCGATTGGGTTTGTATGCGTATAATTAAAATCCCTTTTGTTTCTTCATTCATTTGGATTCCAATTTCTTATTGTAAAACCCTTTGAATTAAGTTATTCAATATTTTTTGAACTTTTTAACGCAAATCTCTGTCACCGGTCCAACTGGAATTTGAGTTGAATCTTGTGAATTTTTTGCAACCTTGATGACCTCATCATTCTTCCATCTTGAGAAGAATTTGTCCTCAAATTGCCACCTATATCATAATAACTCAAGTCAGTAATATTGAAAGTAGCACTAATATTATACTCACCTAATAAATCAAGTCTGTAAGTATTATTGTTGATCCGTTCTAACACTTGAGAAAGACAATTTCTTGGGGTAACAAGTTAGAACGTCTTTATACCGAAAATCTTTCTTTTCGCATATGTAACCAAACCCAATCATCGGGTTCAAAAATCAGCTTATGATGTCCCTTGTTAGCTTGCTTGATGTATTATTCGGTCCTCCTCTCTATGTTGAACCATACTTTCTCATAAAGTTGT
The DNA here is from genome assembly GCA_037126225.1 of Dillenia turbinata. NCBI lineage: Eukaryota > Viridiplantae > Streptophyta > Magnoliopsida > Dilleniales > Dilleniaceae > Dillenia > Dillenia turbinata. The sequence goes on from JBAMMX010000017.1 coordinate 7,345,702, forward strand.
TTCACAAATTTTGTTTTTTTCTTACCATCTAAATTCACTTGCTTAAAAATAGGTAAAGGCAATAAATCCAAAGGAGTTAAAGGATTAAAACCATAAACAATTTCAAACGGTGAGAACTTAGTAGCAGAGTGAACAACACGATTATATGCAATCTCAACATGTGACAAATATTCTTCTCAAGTTTTAATATTTTTTCTAATGACAACTCTCAACAAAGTGGATAAAGTTTTGTTGACTACTTCTATTTGACTATCAGTTTGAGAATAACAAGTTGTTGACAATAAAAGTTTAGTTCCTAACTTTTCCTATAATGTCTTTTAAAAGTAACTTAAGAACTTTGCATCCCAATTTGAAATAATTGTTTTAGGCATCCCATGTAATCTCACAATTTCCCTAAAGAATAAATCCGTAATATGAGAAGTATTATCAGACTTATGACAATGAATAAAATGAGTCATCTTAGAAAATCGATTTACAATCACAATGATCGAATCTCGTCTATATCTATTTCTAGGTAAACCCAAAACAAAATCTATCAAAATGTTAATCCAAGGTGAACTAGGAATAGGTAGAGGTGTGTAAAGACCATTAGGTTGAACCCTAGATTTAGCTTGCCTACAGGTAATACATTTACCACAAATTCTCTCAACGTCTCGCTTCATGTATAGCCAATAAAAGTGCTCCTGTAAAATAGCGAAGGTTTTGGCGACTCCAAAATGTCCCATTAACCCTCCACTATGAGATTCCCGAACTAACAAATCTCTCAATGAACAATTTGGTACACACAAATTATTTTCTCTAAACAAAAACTTCTCATGCCTATAGAATTTGCTCTCTGCAGATTTTTCACAAACACTATAAATTTCTCCAAAATCATGGTCATCATGATAAAGTTCCTTAATATGCTCAAAACCAAGAAATTTAGCATCAAAAGTAGAGATTAAGGCATACCTGCGTGAAAGTGCATCCGGGACTACATTCTCCTTACCTTGTTTATATCGAATGACATAAGAAAAAGTTTTGATGAATTCTATCCATCGAGCATGTCTCTTATTCAACTTATGTTGATTTTTCAAATGTTTCAAGGATTCATGATCCATACGAATCACAAATTCTTTCGACTACAAATAGTGTTATCATGTCTTCAAAACTTAAGTCAAGGCGTACAATTCTTTGTCATAGGTAGATAGTTAAGTGCAACGCCGTTTAACTTCTTATTAAAGTGCGTAAGTGGTCTTTCATCCTACATAAGAACAACGCCTACACCTACACCAGAAGCATCACATTTAATTTCAAATGTTTTAGAAAAATTAGGTAAAGCAAGTAAAGGAATATGAATAAACTTATGTTTAATAAGTTGAAACGTCTTCTCCTATTCTTCACCCCATTGGAATGTAACGTTCTTCTCAATGACTTGTGTAAGTAGTGCAACGATAGTGTTAAAATCTTTTGCAAACCTCCTGTAAAAACTAGTAAGCCCATGAAACTTCTAACATCACCTATACTTGAGGGAGTCGGCCAATTTTGGATAGATTTGATCTTCTCTTCATCAACCTCGATACCTTTAACACTCGTAACAAAATCTAGAAAAACAAACTTATCGGTATAGAAAGTACATTTTTTGAGGTTAGCATATAATTTTTCCTTTCTAAGCACATCCAAAACCGAATGCAAATGTGAGACATGATGATGCAAACTTTTACTATAAACCAAAATATCATCAAAATAAACAACTACAAATTTACCAATAAAAGCATGTAAAACATGATTCATTAAGTGCATGAATGTACTAGGATTCTTGGTTAATCCAAAAGGCATGACTAACCATTCATACAATCCATATTTAGTTTTAAATGTTGTTTTTCATTCATCTCATTCTTTCATTCGTATTTGATGATATCAACTCTTAAAGTCAATCTTAAAAAATACACAAGCACCATGAAATTCTTCTAACATGTCATCTAATTGAGGAATAGGGCGTCATATCTTACTGTTATACTGTTGATGGTTCAGAAATCAATACACATCCTCCATGTCTCATCTTTCTTAGGCACCAAAATCACTGGAACTGCATATGGACTCATGCTTTCTCTCACATATCCTTTTTCCATCAACTCTTCGATTTGCCTTTGTAGCTCCTTCGCTTCTTCTAGATTGCTTCTATATGCTGGATGATTTGGAATTGATGCACCGGGTATGAAATCAATTTGATATTAAATCCCTCGGATAGGTGGCAAACCTTGGGGTAGCTCTTCAAGAAACACATCTTCAAATTCCCACAAGAGAGATACAACAGCACAAGGCAAAGAAGTGTTAAATTGGTCAGTGCTTAAAAAGGTTTCTTTGTACATAAGTATAAACATTGGTCGTTTAGAGAACATTGCTCGCTTAATCTCACTTGTTTTGGCATAAAAATTCTTTTGTTTTATCTTTGATTTTACCTCATTAGCCGAACTTTTATTTCTTTTCTCTTTCTCACCAAATTTGACCTCTCTCTCTTCTTTTCTCTCTTTATTTGTTCTTTCAACTCATTTTAATCTCTCATTTTTTTTTGTTCACTCAATTTTTGCAATTTCACTCGGTCTTCATAGACTGGTTTTGGTATCATCAGAATTAGAGTATTTTTCGTTGATTGAACATGAATGAATACTTGTTAGTGAAGCCATCATGTTGCACATGTCGATCAAATTGTCAAGACCTTCCTAACAAAATATACCCAACCTGCATTGGCACCACATCACATAACACATCATCTTCATATTTCCCAATCCGTAACGACACAACAACTTGCTTTGTAACCCTCACTTCTCCACTATCATTTAACCATTGTAGCTTGTATGGTTGAGAATGTTTAGTGGTTGACAAATTCAGCTTTTCCACTAAAGTCGTACTCACAACATTAGTAAAAATATCACCATCAATAATCAAAATGCATATCTTGTATTTCACATGACAACGAGTGTGAAAGATATTCTCCCGTTATACTTCTTTTTTATCTCCTCTGGCTTGTAAAATTAAGGCTAACTAGTGCTAACATCTCACTGTGTTCAACTCTATACTCCTCGTCTCTGATGGTGACATCTTCCAATGGTGGAATACAATCAATTTCATTTTCATCTTCAGACTCGATTGCACCATTTTCCCTAATCACCAAACTCGTTTGTTTGGACATTGGTTAGCTATATGTCCCCTTCCCTGACACAGCATTTAATCTCACTAGAACGAGTTGAAGTGGAGGCTAGCTTACCTTGAGAAGTTATGGTGGAGGAAGTTGGTTTATGTTCAGGATTAACTTTTGAGATGACTGAATTTTCTTCTTTCTTTGGGTAGCTCATTCTCCAAGATGTTGTATTCAAAATCTGTGGGGTTAGTCTTGGCCGTGTGTTGCCTCTCTTGAGCTGCCTCTCAACCTTGATTGCCATATGTACTAAATCCTCTAACTCCACATAATGGTAAAGCTCGATCGTGTTTGCAATCTCTTGATTTAAACCATTTAAAAATCTAGCCATCGTCGCCTCTCTATCTTTTTCCACATTGTCTCTAATCATAGCTATCCCCATCTCTTTGTAATACTCGTCTACGCTTCGGTTACCTTAGTGGAGACTCTGCAACTTGAGATATAAATCCCTATAGTAATGACTCAGTATAAATCATCGTTTCATCACCCTCTTCATCTCATCCCAAGTTTCAATAGATCGATCTCTATTTTACCTTCTATTGATGCACAGCTGATCCCACCATACAATTGCATAATTAGTAAATTCAATAACAACAAGTTTTATCTTCTTCAATTTGGAATAGTTGTGACAATTGAAAACTAACTCAATATTCTTTTCCCACTCAAGATATGCTTCGAGATCACTCTTACCTTGAAACGACGGAATTTTTATCTTGATACTACCTAATTTATTGTCTACCTGATTCTTAACTTCTCTATCCTGACCAAGTCTCCTATGACTACCCATTGATAACCTATCAAACTCCTCCTCTAACCCATCCCCTTCAAACTCATCGACAATTTCATCTTCCCTTTGATGAATCCTATTCCTTCTTGAGGGGTTCGGCCCTATTGATGGTTGCGCCCTTTACGATCTCTCTTCTACCCTATCCAACCTTTCATGTATAAGATCTAACTCCCTTTTCATCATCCGTCTCATCTCTCCCATAAATGCTTGTAGTTGTAGATTCGGCCCAACGTGTGGTTGAACCTCCTCACTTGTATTATCTTTTTGATTTTGAGACATGATTGGAATCTGCAAGACAATGTTAGAATAAAATAGGAAAGAATCTCACCACACTCCCTCACGTGTTTCACTCAAAAATAACGATTCACTCAAATCCACTCGTATTTTAGTGTTTGAATTTGGCTTTTATCTTTAATGAATTCTCTCTTGTCTTTTACCACTCTATTTTACTTAGTCAAGTTCTTTATTGAACTCGAGAACTCAACTCAAAAATAATTACCTTATGAAATTCAATGACTTATATGAAAGAAAGTATAACAAGAATAGCAAGAAGAAGGAAAGAAAAAGTGAGAAACAAGGAAAGTCGCAAATTTAGAAAAATCCTAAGTTAGAAAGGAAATAGATAAGGAATGAGACAAATAAGGAAAGTGAACAAATAAGGAAGGAGTTCAAAAAGGAGAACAAATATGAAAAGTTTTGAATTTGGGTAAGTGCACAAATATAGGAAAGTGTACAGACAAGAAAATATTTCAAATTCAACGCAAAAAAATTAGAAAGTTTAAATTCAAATTTTGTAATAACAATTTAGAAACATGCCAAATTTGAATAAAATCAAAATGAACAATTATCAATTTTGAGAACAAGATGCAAAATTTGGAAGGTGCCTTTTTTTTCTCTTCTTTTTTTGGCCTCTTTTCCCATATTTTTTTTACAGCCTCTCTCTTTTTTTTGGGCCATTCATTTTTTTTACCTCTTTTTTTTGGCTCTTTTTTTTTGTACGACCTTTTTTTTAATAGCCTCTCTTTTTTTTGAACTATAGCAACATAAAATGAAAAATGAAATACACTAAAAACAAGAACTAAACCAACGAATGAAGAATTTTGATCAAGATGATGAATCGAGATTGGAATTAGTGTGTTAAGACACAAACAAGAACAAAAGAAAGAAAAAAATAAGAATAATTCGAAGGAGAAAAAATCTAGATTTGCACTGATACCAACTGATGTGAACCCAATCGGTACAGAAATCCTAGAACCCTAACAAGTAATATAGTCCAAGAATCTTTCCAACGAATGATTTAAACCGGTGAAAAACAAGGATCTCAACCCTTGCCCTAAATGAGGAAGAATTTAAGGTGTATGACTTTAGATCCGTTTCTCACTAAAATAAGAATATTGGTATAACGATGGAATGAATTACGCCACAATCTAGATAGTTTGAAACCTAGATTGATAAGTCAAAAAACTAAACAAAACTCCTATCTTGAATAAATTCAAGAGTTCTCAAAAGAACAAGACTTGTGTGAAGAAATCTCATAATTTTATTATTTCTCTCAAAAATTATATTTTATACAATGTGTAATGGTCTATTTATGGACTAAAAGTAAAGACTAAATTACCAACTAAAAATTTAGTAACTCCTTAAATAATTAAAAAATAGGAAACTAAAATATAAACTATAAAGAATAATTAGGAAACTAAATAAATCAAACTATTTTGACCAAGTCTTGCTGCTATTTTTCTTTATTTTCGTCCTCCCTTGGCGTTGGGTAGTTTTAAACCCTTTATTCTTCCAATTGGACTTGTATGAGTATAATTAAAATCCCATTCGGTTCTTCATTCATTTAGATTCTAATTTCTTATTGTAAAACCCTTTAAATTAAGTTATTTAGTATTTTTTTTGAACTTTTTAACTCAATCCTTTGTCACTGACCTAACTGGAACTTGAGTTAGATTTTGTGAATTCCTTGCAACCTTGATGATCTCATTAATACTCCTATGATGATGATGGATGCAGATTCCTCACAATGAGTTATGAGTTCGATTTTTTACATATTTATTTCAATTATTTTTTGAATAATCATAAATTTGTAGTTTGGAACATGAGGGGAGTCAACAATCCCCAGTTTCGGCGCGTAGCTAAGGAGTTAGTTCAATAATATGAGTCAACTATGATTAGTTTAGTTGAGACAAAAAATAATTCCCATTATTTGCCGGGTTTTTTAAAGCAATTAGGGTACGATGGGGAATTCATTGTTGCATCATCAAGCTTTCTATGTGGCTTGTGGTTAGTTTGGAAATCAACGTCTATGGGGCTAGTTGTGAGATTTAGTACTGACCAACTAATGCATTGCTAGATCTAGGTGGGACAGTTATCATGGTACATCACTTACATTTATATTCAACCTCATCAAGTCAAGAAAGAGGAGGCGTAGCTGGAGTTGGGAGAATTAGCTTGGGGCATGGTTGGTCCTTGGTTTGTAATGGGGGATTTTAATGATATTGCAGGGCCTTCTGAGACTAGTAACAGTTCGTTAAGAGTGATAACCCGTGCTCGGTGCTTTCGTGATTGGAGTAAATGTAACTTAGAGGATCTGGGAGCTTAGGGTTGTTGTTACACCTGGGTGTGAATAGGAGAATAGTATTACAGGAACGGCTGGATAGGGTTCTGGGAAATACAGAGTGTCAGACTTATTTTCCTAAAGCTAGGGTATGCAATTTGCCACAGATATATGGGGACCATCACCCGATCTTACTTCAAACATGTATGACCCCTCCTCCCTCTCGGTCATATCGCCCATTCCGTTTTGAAGCGGCTTGGCTCCGCCATCCGCAGTTTCATCAGGTTTTCACAATGGCCTGGATGAGGGAGGGAGCCTAGACTTCATTATTGGGATGTATTCAATTAGTGACAAATGAGCTTCGAATCTGAAACAAACAAGTTTTTGGTAATATTTTTATCCAGAAAAGAAGACTTAAAGCACGATTTCAAGGGATCCAAAATTCATATAGGTATGATCACTAGAATCTTTGCAAAGATTGGAACATCTATTAATTAGTGAGTATAATCAGATTCTAGACATGGAGGAGACTTTTTGGTATCAGAAATCCCGGGTCAAGTGGTTTGTACAAGGGGATAGGAATACTCGGTTTTATCACTTGACTACGGTTGTGCTCCGAAATAAAAACCATATATCCCAGCTCAAAATTAACGATGAATGGTGTTATAATCAGCTGTAACTCAAGGCCCATGCGCTGAAATTTTTTCAGAATCTATTTCGGGGCAACAAGTTAGGAGTTGTTACAAATAGGTACACTGGCTGGCAACAAAAGCTTATAGAGAGAGATCAACATCGTTTGACAAATGAAGTGGGAGTGGTCAAAATCTGACAAACAGTGTTCTCCATGCAGGGGCCTAAGGCTCCAAGGCCTGATAGAATCTAACTTATTTTTTATCAAAAATTTTGGGAGGTTGTGCATTCAACCTTATGTCAGTTTATTAGAGGGGCTTTTAGGGAGGGACAGATCTCGATGGAATTTCTTAGAGCTCTCATTGTGTTGATCCCAAAACAGTCTCAACTGGTCAGATTGAGTGATTTTTGGCCAATCAGTCTGTTGAATACTAGCTACAAGATTCTTGCTAAGGTTATAATGCAGCGCCTCAGGCCGATTCTCCAAAGAGTAGTGGGCCTATTTCAAAGCAATTTCCTCCTGGGGAGGGGTACCCTGGATAATGTAATTATAACTTAAGAAGTTCTTCATTCGATATGTACCTCTTGGAGTAAACATTGGCGAATGATTATGAAGATTGATTTACAGAAGGCATATAACAGTGTTAGTTGGCAGTTTCTAGAGCAGACATTGGTTGATTTTCGGGTCCTAACACAATTGGTTTGATTGATTATATTTGTCATATCTCATGCTCAGTCCGCTCTACTATGGAATGGCAAAGTGCTCTTATTTTTCAAGCTTGGTAAAGGTTTATGGCAGGGTGATCCGTTATCTCCTTATCTTTTTATCATGGTAATGGAGAAACTTTCATACATGATCTAGGCCAGAGTTGAGCAGAAAAGGTGGATCCCTATTCGACCTTCCCACACGGGCCCTACGATTTCACATTTATTCTTTGTAAATGACCTGATGCTATTTACGGAGGCAAAGGGATGGGATATGGAGTGTATTTTGAGCTATTTGAATGAGTTTTCGGAATATAGTGGTCTGGTCCTAAATCCTCATAAGTCTAGATTATTTGTTTCACCTGGGGATCCATTAGCTCTTAAGAGATTTTTGGCAGAGCAATGTCAATTTCCATTGACGGATGACCTTGGTATGTATTTGGGAATGCTAGTAACCCGGAGTCAGAGGAATCGAGAGAAGTATTAATATTTAGTAAAGCAAGTTCAGAAGAGGATGTTGGGTTGGAAAGCTAGATGCCTGAGCCTTGCAGGTAGGCGAACCTTGATTCAGGTGGTTACATCTGCAATTCCATCTTATGTTTTGCAATCTATATAGCTTTTGGCTCAAATTTGTAACAATTGGATAAGATGAATTGCCGGTTTCTTTAGGGGGATTCGGAGGGCTCTCGGCAGATACATGCAGTGAGGTGGGATATAGTACGCCAGCCTAAGAGTCAAGGAGGCCTTGGTATTCGTAAAGTTAGAGATGTCAACCGAGGCCTATTGGCGAAGTTGGGATGGCGTTTGATTATAGAGGATTCGGCTTTGTGGTGTAAGGTTCTTAAGGAGAAATACCTTTGGCATGTTAATTTTATGTATTATGTTAAAACTTCGGGATGTTCACCTTTGTGGCGTGGATTACTTAAGATTAGAGAGGGTTTGATAGAAGGATTGAAGTGGAGGCTTGGAAATCGGTTGAGTATAAATTTCTAGAATGACTTATGGGTGGGAACGACATCATTCCGAAATCGGCTTACAAGTATAGTAAATAATGCAACATTAATGGAGGAGATGAGGGTGGGTCAGTTCATTACTAGGGATAGGCAATGGGATGTGTCGAGACTAGCAGGGATGCTTCCCATAGAGGTAGTGGAGGAGGTTCGTGCAGTCCAAATCCCCAGGGATCCAAATGCCACAAATTTGGTTTGATGGATTAGGAAGTCTTTTGGAAGCTTCACCACCAAATCTACTTACGAATTGTTGTGATCCCTTGACACTCAAGATTTGAGTGGTTTGGATTAATATCCACTACTAGAAAACCGGGTATCAGCGACGAAAAAATCTATCATAGATATCTAAATTTCCGTCGCTGAAAGTCATCTCGCTAATTTTAGCGAAAGATCAGCGACGGATTTATTAGCGATGGAATTTTTCATCGTACGGATTTATTAGCGACGGAACTTTTCTGTCACTAATCCGTCGTTAATTACCGATGAATTTTTTAACAACGGAAAATTCTGTCGCTAATTTTGTTTTAGGATTTTTAAATTACTGACGGATTAGCGACAAAAAATTTCCGTCGCTGAAATGAGTAATAGTAAACACAGTGGATGAGCCTGAGCCGCCCGCCCGCGCCACTGCTTTTAAATTGTTGAAAAAATGCTCCCGTCTGTACCTGTCCAGGTTAGAACTTGGGTGCGAGAGAAAGATCCGTGAGCTTCATCCATTATGCCACGATCACATTTATGTTATTAGTTTATTTTTTTTTCTATTTCTATAATTTTTTTATAACTCTCAATATTAAAAATACAATACCCTAATTTAATAAAAATATAAAATTTTATATAATAAAAACATAAAATAATATTTAAAAAATATAAAATTATATTTAATAAAAACACAAAATAATATTTAATAAAAACAAAAAATTATATTTAACAAAAATACAAAATTATATTTAATAAAAATAAAAATTTTTATTTAACAAAAATACAAAATTTTTTTTAATAAAAACACAAAATTATTTTTAATAAAAAAAATAATATATTTAATAAAAATACAAAATTATAATTAATAAAAACACAAAATTATTTTTAATAAAAATACAAAATTATATTTAATAAAAACACAAAATTATATTTAATAAAAACAAAAAATTATATTTAATAAAAATTCAAAATTATATTTAATAAAAGAAAAAATTATATTTAATAAAAAGACAAAATTATATTTAATAAAAAGACAAAATTATATTTAATAAAAAGACAAAATTATATTTAATAAAAAATTATATTTAATAAAAACAAAAAATTATATTTAATAAAAATACAAAATTATATTTAATAAAAAAAATTATATTTAATAAAAATACAAAATTATATTTAATAAAAATACAAAATTGTATTTAATAAAAACAAAAAATTATATTTAATAATAACAAAAAAATTATATTTAATAAAAATTCAAAATTATATTTATTAAAAGCAAAAATTATATTTAATAAAAATAAAAAATTATATTTAATAAAAAGACAAAATTATATTCAATAAAAAAATTATATTTAATAAAAACAAAAAATTATATTTAATAAAAATACAAAATTATATTTAATAAAAATTCAAAATTATATTTAATAAAAACACAAAATTATATTTAATAAAAACAAAAAATTATATTTAATAAAAATACAAAATTATATTTAATAAAAACAAAAAATTATATTTAATAAAAGCAAATTTTTTTCTTTCAAGATTTAGTAACGGATTAGCGACGGAAAATTAGTGACGAATTTTTTCGTCAGTAAATCCGTCGCTAATGTCCACAAAAATTTTTAGTGACAAAACAATTAGTGACGGATTTTTCTGTCATTAAATCTATCGCTAATAGCGACGTATTTTTATCTGTCAGTAATTTTCATCGCTAAAAACCCGTTTTCTGGTAGTGATCCATGGAACATCTCATTTGCGAAGGAGAGTTCTAGAACAAAAGCAGGTAGGAGAGTGGCTTCTATGGAATAGTAAGTCACATGCCTTGCACAGGGGAATCCCTTGGTCCATGTTATTTGTGTATAATTTATGGATGATTTAGAAAGCTCGATGCAAACTCGTTTTTGAAAATGTCCCCTTTTCTTTGAAGGAAGTTGGGGCTGTAATATCCTCTTATGCTAAGGATGGATGGTATGCGGTTTTAGGAGAAATGAAAACTCTTCCTTCACCAAGTATTTGGGTTAAATGGTGCTTTCCGGCAGTGGGGTTTTTTAAGCTCAATACTAATGGGTTATCAAATTTGCATACTCGGGTCGCTGGAGCAGGGGTCCTTATTAGAGATGAGTTCGATCTCTGGAAAGGGGGCTTCACAGTAAACCTTGGATGGTAGAATTGTGGAGTGTTCGTGAAAGATTATATTTCTTGGGAAGATTGAGACTTTTCCTGGTGGCTTTGGAGCTAGATTTAGAGTGCTTGGTTAGCATATTGTCATCTGCTATTGACCCCATGCATCCTCATTGCCATCTTTTGAGAGAATGTCAAAATTTGATACGTAAATTGTCTGTGCAAGGGGTGCTATTTGTTCCTAGAGTGGGCAATAAATGTGCTGATATTTCAGCTAAGATGGGCCCTTTGATCCCTCTCGGGGTCCAGGATTTTAGTGTCCCTCCGAATGAAGTATATCGTTACCTTCTTAATGACATTCGAGGTCTAGCCTCATTTAGAGATTAGTCTTTCCATCCCTTTATAACCACCAAAAAAAAAATCAATGTCCTCCCATTTTTTTCCTAACATAATAATTGACAAACCCATATATAATTTAGTGGGATTTTCCCGCCACCAACAAATAAATTAGTAACTTTGTTGTTTCTTAAATTAGGTCACAAGATGTTAACACCCACTGTGGGAATATTTGGTACACGTTTTAGGGAATATTTTTGGGTATTTGAGTTTTTCAGCGGCTAAAAAGAGTATTTCATAAATTAGTTGATAACTAATACAATTCAGCTTATAATTCAAAAAAAGTATAAAAAAAATTATCAGCAAAATATCTTTTAACTTTTCAAAAACTGTTTTTACTTATTTTTATTACTTTATCCAGTTTATTTTTACTCTTTAAGATAAAATTTATTTAAATTATTATCAAGTTATATATTTGGATAAATTGATTATCTTTTTTTGTTTAAATAATTGAAATTTTATTTTTTTCTTATTAATCCATGAATGTCTATATAATTTGTATCAATTTTTAAATATATATATTTAAATTAATTATCTTTAAAAAACCATAAATACTGTATTTATGAATTTTATATTTCATTATATAACAATAACATAAAAATTTTTAAAAAATAAAACAAATTTAACTAATATATGTATATATTTATCCATTTTCATCATTTAATATATGAACAACCGCTGAGCTAAATAATCAAATATTAATATTAATTAACAACAGCTATTAATGATTATCCATCAATCATAAGCCACCATTAAGCATTAACCATCCTCAATCAGCTAAATTTAGGGGATATTTGGTATAGTTTTGGGTTGTTTTTGACCGTTTAAATTTCCAAACAGCTAAAAAGGGTATTTGATGTTTTTTAAGAATAGTTTAAATGGTAGAATCTCCTCACTTCAATTTTTTTTTTTGTTAATTTGATATCATTTGATTATATCTTATTGTACCTATTGGTAAATGCTCACATAGGGGCAATTTTACAATAGTAAATAATATTTTAAATTTCAATAGGGGATAATGGATAGTTACCCATTGTCCATACTCCCCCTATTTTCTCTCTTAACAACTCCTACGTGACTTGTTATTTCAATTACAATTGAGAATTGTAATTGTACTCTAATATAATTTCTTTGAGAGGATCTTTATTGAGAGGATATTCCTCCACCATTGTTGAGTAGAACAATAGTGGGTTGTGAGTTCATTATTGAGAGTTTTCCATTAGTCTCAAAATCACTGGGTTGAGGGTTGGAACGTTGTGACATTACGTGATAGTTCGATTATCGTGACTATCATCCCGACTATGAGTTGTTTGTGATCAGAGTTTGTGTTTTTCGAAATTTTCTGCATCACTGATTGAGATCTACCGCGAACTCAACTATTTACGGTTCTGAAAAATTTTTATTACATTCATCCGCTGCGTGATAGAGTCACATTATCTAGCATTAGCATCAGAGCGTGTTAGATATATTTTTAAATAATTTTTCAAAATTAATTTTGGGTAAAAAAATATAGGATATAAAATTTAGGGTTCGGATCATGGATGAGTTTCGTAAATCCGATTATACCACTATGTTACCCAAGTTACATAGATCACGAAAATAATTTTTTCATAATTTTCTGAGCACATTTAGGCAAAAAAAATTCCGGTTGAAGTTTTCGGCTGTGAATAGTGACTGAACCTTTCAACCCCAAATTTGTTAAGTTTTAGGGCAAATCAGTGCATGAAAATAGTATATCTGTCTTCCTCTCTTCATGCTCTATGTTTTGATAAAAATATTGCATATTATTATTGCCAGAAAATGGGGTTTCAAAATTGACCGCGAAAGGCCAGAATTTTGGACCCAAAATATGTTGAGATTAGGGTGTGATTATTCCAAAAATCAAGTCAAAGATGATTGGAATAAATGGAATTAGAGATTCCTTAAAAATTAGATGAAAATGGTGCCGGAAAAGGGGATTTCCAACAACCGGGTCTTTCGAAACTATCGGGCGATGACGAAGAGACCCAACTGTGAGGCGCGTGCACGACACGCGCGCTGAGACGCGTGAGCTCCTGGGTCAGACTTGGTCGGAACCTACCCGGGTCCAAACCTATGCCCAGATCCAGATTCGGGTTCCGGGTTCCAACCCACGCCCGTGAGCTGAATCTGACCCGGGCGTGCGGGTCGCATGCGTATGGGCACATGATCCACGCGCCTACACTCTGGCACGTGCCCAGACCCTTTCCCAATGCGTGAGGGCATGTGGAGATGCGCCGTCGAGGTCTGGCGGCGCGTAGGTTCGCTTAAAATTGGAATTTTTTAATTTTTTGAGTGTTTTATGATATAAATGTGACTAATTGTGGGTTTTTGTGTACCGAATCTTAGTCCGAATGATGAGATACAATCTTGGATTGTGATGTATGGTGTCCGCTGACTCATACGCTCGTTTTGGGGTTTGTACTCAAGTCATTTTGCTCTTAGTGATTCGTAGGGTACACAAATTGTGAATTTAAGCATCAATAGTCACTAACGTTTCTCTTTTCTACGTGACAGAGACATGGATGTAATAAAAACTATTGTTCTGGATCTCGTGAAGGGAGACAAGCTGAACGGTGACAACTATGATATATGGCACCGGAAGGTTTAGTTTGTCTTCGAGGAACAAGAGCTCAGGGAAGTTCTTAAGTACGAGATGATGGACCCTGGGGAGGGTACCACAACACAGGCTAGACAGGATCAGGAGTGTATCGTGCCTGGAAAAAGAAGGATGTCTAACGTAGGGTAATCCTTCTTAGCAGCATGCACGATGAGCTGATTCCAATCTATGAGAAGTATCCTACTGCATTGTCGATCTAGCATGCTCTGAGAGAGCATTATGGCACCCCGTCAGCTCCTAAGTTGAGGATGCTGACCTATAAGTTCATCACGCGCAAGAAGAGGCCTGATCATATTATAAAGCAGCATTTGATGCACATGTCGAGTATGATAGCCTCTCTGAAGAGTATGTGGGAGCCTATGTCTGATGAGTTTCAGATACTGGATGTGATCCAGTCTTTGCGTGACTCCTGGGATATGGTTAAGACCTACCTCATGCATACTGAGAGTGTTCGTACTTTCATGGACGTGAGTAGGCATTGTGAACTCAAGGAGGAGCGTCAGGAGGTGGCTAGGTCTTCTTCTGCTCATGCTAACATCGCGGAGTCAAGTAAGTGCTCCTGGGGAGTAAAGCGCAAGTGGTGCAAGCATTAGAAGAAAGGCAAAGGGGCAAGGCAAGAGGAAGCAATCTACCAAGACCGATGACAAAGGGCAGAAGTGCAAGAAAAAAAAGATCGACAAGAGCAAAGTCCAATGCTATGTTTGTGGCAAGCTTGGGTATTTCGCACACGAGTGTGGCGAGCGATAGGTATGTCCTTCTTCTTTACATGGTTTGAGTTATGTGTCATCTAGTGTGATGCTCGCTGACTCTACTCCTTTATGGATTGTAGACTCAGGAGTCACGGACCATGTAGCTCGCGATATGAGTGAATATATGGAGTTCTATCGTTTGAGTCCCCATACGAGGAGGCTATATGTGGGAAATGGAGCATTTGTAGAAGTGAGAGGGATTAGCACGTGCAAGCTATTGCTGCGAAATGACCAAGTTCTATATTATTCATGATGTTTTGTATGCTCCTGAGATTAGGCAGAATCTTTTATCTGTCTGATGTCTAGACCAGTTAGGATACTCTGTTTTGTTGGAAAACTTTAGAGTTTTCATTTCTTATGACAGTTCTTTAATTTGTTCTGGTTTAGTCTATGAGAGACTTTATGTACTGGATTTGATTTCTTATTATGAAATTTATCCTTCTTCTCCTATTGTCTTTGTATCTGATAGTGTAGTAGATGATGTAAATGTATGGCATAGTAGACTTGACCACATAGGGCAAGAGAGGATGGGTCAGTTAACTGCGAGTGGCTTATTGGGCCCGCTAACTAAGGTCGAGTTGCCCTTGTGTGAGTTTTGCTTTACGGGCAAAGCCACTAGAAAACCATTTGGGAAAACAATGAGAACTGAGACTCCATTGCAATTGGTTCATTCCGATATTTATGGACCCATGAATGTGAGAGCTCGAAACGGAGCCACATATTTCATTACATTTATAGACGACTACACGCGTTTTGGTCACGTCTACCTGATCTTGCACAAGTCTGAGGCACTAGAGTGCTTCAGGAGGTTTATCTGCGAGGTTGAAAATCAGCTAAAGATGAAGGTGAAAACTCTCAGAACCGATTGGGGGCCCGAGTATCTGTCTAAGCAGTTTAAAGAGCTCTGTTTCGAGAGAGGCATTATGAGACAATTGACTATTCCTGCTACTCCTCAGTAGAACGGAGTAGCCGAGAGAAAAAATAGGACTCTGTCAGAGATGGTGAGGTCGATGATGGCACAGTCCAATTTACCTATCTCCTATTGGGGGGATGCATTATTGACTGCTGCTTACGTCCTTAACCGTGTTCTGACGAAATCCGTAGTCAGCACCCCATACAAGTTTTGGACAAGGAGGCAGCCTGACCTTAACCATTTGAGGCCATGGGGTTGTGCCGCGTATGTTCATGATTCCTCGCATCAGTACAGCAAGTTAGGTCTTTGAGCAAAGAATTATGTCTTTATTAGATACTCTGAACACTCCAAGGGACATGTGTTTATAGGAGAATATATGGATGACACTGTCACTGAAATTGAGTCTTGTGATGTCACATTTCTCGAGAATGATTTCCTTAAGAGAGGTAAAATCGATCGGCACTACACTTTCTATTAGATGGATGAGTCTAGTGGCTTAGCCGAGCCCAGCGGCGGGATTCAAGACCCTATTATGAATCTTGGTCCTAGTGGGAGCAGTCCATCTGAAGGTGTGGAGGCTCTCTCTCCTCTAGGAGTAGTCGGGGACAAGTACCACATTATCAGTTTTTGGTTGAGGATGAGATCCTCATTGTGACTCCCGAGGATGATGAAGAGCCGAGGACATTCAGAAAGGCTCTCGAGGGTCCAGCAAAAAACCAATGGTTACAGGCCATGAAGGAGGAAATAGAATCAATGAGAGTCAACGAGGTCTGGGACCTAGTTAACTTACCTGAGGAAAGAAAGGCCATTGGGAACAAGTGAGTTCTCAAAATTAAAAGGAAGGTCGACAGATCGATCGAGAGGTATAAGGCTCATCTTGTAGTCAAGGGTTACACGCAGACAAAGGGTATTGACTATGAGGAGACTTTCTTCCCAGTAGTCAAATTTACATCGATGCATTTACTTTTGGTGATTATCGCGAGTTTGGATCTAGAGTTACACCAGATGGATGTTAAGACCATTTTCCTTAATGGGAGTTTGGATCAGGAGATCTACATGGAACAACCCCTGGGTTCATTCTAGTAGGTCAGGAGGATAAGGTCTGTCGACTTTGGAAGTCGATATATGACCTAAAGCAGTCATCCAAGCGGTGGTACCTAAGATTTCACGAGGAGGTGATATCTTACGGTTTTACGATGGTCGAGGAGGATCATTGTGTCTATATGATACGGTCCGATAACTCTTTTGTGATCCTGTCGCTGTATGTGGATGACATAATGTTGGTTGGAAACAACATTCAGTATTTAATGACCATTAAAGCATGGTTGTCATCCAGCTTCGACATGAAAGACATGGGTGAAGCTGAGTTCATCCTCGGAGTTCAGATCCAAAGGGATCGCTCGAGAAAGACGTTGGCTCTTTCACAAGAGACCTACATTAAGAAAATTCTCGAGCTCTTTGGGATGAGTGAATGTAATCCCATAGATACTCCTATCACCAAAGGTGAAGGCTTGAGCTTGGAAATGTGCCCTAAAACTCAGGAAGAAATAAGGGAAATGAGTAAAGTATCTTACTCCAGTACAGTGGGAACTTTTATGTACGCAATGTTGTGTACTCGACCGGACATATTCTGGAAGGGGTCACTGGAGAGTAGTGAAAATGATTTTTCGATATCTAAAGGAAAACTACAAACTTCTCCTTATGTTACGGGAGAGGCGATTTGCGCCTTGTGGGTTATTCAGACGCCGACTGGGGAGGCAATTTGGATAAGTACAAATCGACATCAGGTTTTGCCTTCTTGCTCAATGGCGGGGCCATCTCTTGGAGCAGTAAGAAGCAAACCTGTGTTACTCTATCTACGATAGAGGCTGAGTTCGTTGCTTGCTCAGTTGTAGTTCAGGAGAGTGTTTGGCTCCGGAGACTACTGGATGACTTAGGGATTGTAGCAGATAGTGGGAGAATAATAATGATTTATTATGATAATCATGCCGCTATTGTTTACACTCGAGACCCTAAGTTTCATAATAGGACCAAACACATCGACACCAGATACCATTTCGTGTGAGACATTATCGAGAAGGGTGAAATAATCGTCAAGTATATTTCTACATATAGCATGGTGGCTGACCCCTTCACCAAACCCTTCACTAGAGACTCCTTTTCAGGGCACAGAGAGTCATTGGGTTTGGGTACTTTTTGACATTTCTCAGTTTGTACTTATTGATGACATTGATGCTTATTGATTTTTCTATATATATATGATCATCGTGTATTATTCAGTCACACTAGTATTATATTTTAATTAATGCGCTTACATTGATTATCATATATATGCTCTGTGATGTGATAATAGATATGTCAGACAGACAACGTCGACTCTCTCACACGAGTGATCACCTCTAGCTTTGAGTGAGCGGGGATGAGACGGTTTCTAGCTATAAGAGGCTTTAAGAGTAGCCTTGCTAGAACATAAGTCGCCCTGATATATGTTCAGGATGAGGACATATGCAATATGACCGACATGGATGTACCCACATCTATATTGCCTATGATTAGTCAGGTTTGAGATCTCAGATATCACCTACGATTTATGATATTGTCTCTGAGGTACTCTTTTTGAGATCTTTGGGTAAAGTCCTACGTGTAGACTGAGTCCCATACCTGCACAGTGTTAGAGAAATCTGGCATATGCCCTTTTGAGAGATTGGGAATAACACTGTGATACGTGTTTCATACCACGTGTGATAAGACGACTTGGAATAGTGTGAGCTATATTACTTGAGACAATAACTTGAAATTTATCCCCAAGCCCACTGTGTGAGACCCGAGATCCATTGGGTGGGATCTCTTATACCCTTACAACTTTCGGTTGTTTCTTGAAACCATGATTCAGTGTTTGTTACTTTAATCTGTTTACCGATGACTCAGAAGATAAATTGAGGTCTGAGGGATAGGTCTAAAAAAACAGCTGAATTGAGACCGATAGATTCGAGTTTGAGAAAAGAAAGACCAATTGACATTGTATCACTGTATTGTATTCACCGACCGGTCTTTTATGTTCATCTATGTAGGGATTTGAGCATAATAGTGAATACATAGTCGAGCGATTTCTGGGGATTACTTTCATTGAGGAAAGTAGCTCGATGGATGTAATTAGTTTTGGGTTTGAGGTACTGTGAGCTCTTCTTTTGATACTAACGGTGACTACTAGATCATCCTAACAGATGTATCGAGAAGTCTTTTGTTTGCAGGTGTACTCGCTAGTCGCACGACGTCCAACCCTGCATGAAAGCCCAGTAGGGTGATGTGATAGATCGCATAAGTTGTGATCTAATGATGGAAGTAAAATGCTCTCGTGTGCAAGTAGGAGATATTAGTAAATGCTCATGCAGGGACAATTTTACCATAGTAAATAATATTTTAAATTTCAATAAGGGATAATGGGTAGTTACCCATTATCCCCACTCCCCCCTATTTTCTCTCTTAACAACTCCTATGTGAGTTGTTATTTCAATTACAATTAAGAATTGTAATTGTACTCTAATACAATTTCTTTGAGAGGATCTTTATTGAGAGAATATTCCTCCACCATTATTGAGTAGAACAATAGTGGGTTGTGAGTTCATTATTGAGGGTTTTTCGTTCGTCTCAAAATCATCGGGTTGAGAGTTAGAACGTTGTGACATTATGGTGATAGTTCGATTATCATGACTATCATCCCGACTACGAGTTGTTCATGATCAGAGTTTACGGTTTTCGAAGTTTTCTACATCACCGATTGAGGTATATTGTGAACTCAACCATTTACGATTTCGAAAAATTTTTATTACATTCTTCCGCTGCGTGATAGTCACATTATCTAACAGTACCAACAGAAAAAGAATATTTGATAATCCACCGAACAGCTACCGAAACCCCAACCGATGATCCAAAAGCTGTTAAAAATTCTCTGCTACCCAAAATAGTTTTTGACTTTTCAAAAGCTGATTTTTTAAACTATTTTACCAAGCATTAATAATAACTCTCAATTTTTTTTAATATTTATGTATCCTTTTAGAATCTCTATAATAATAATAATAATAATAATAATTGGATATGATAGGATGAAGAACAACATTTTTCCTCTGGCTTGTATTGCAGTTATATCTAAAGCATTGTGTATTGTTCATAGTTTATTAATACATGGATATTTGCACACTATATCTACATGAAAAGTGACGGCCAAAAGATTTATAAGATAAATATAGAAAGATTTTTATCAATACCTAAATCTATTTTAAAATGTTACTATTATAATTACTAATCAAATATTACATTTTTGTTCGTGATATTTCATTGCTTTACTGGCTAAATATCATATAGTATAAATAATATTTATTTGTTGTAATATTCATTGTTCATTGCCTTATTAACTAAATATCTTAAAGAACAAGCTCTAAATAGAAAGATATGAATCACCTTTTTTTATGATCCTCAAATAAATGAAGAAGGCAATTTGAACCTTTAGCTTGTTTGTAAGAGGAAAACAAGGTATCATTTCATTGCACCAGTTATGCATAAAGCATTGTTCACTGTCTGTAGTTTGATATGTGTTAATCTAAAAGGGATCTACCAATTTTAAAGTAGGTTTAGGAACCATGTTTGTATGGAAAAAATTGGTCAATTGCAAAAGCTTTTCTTTTTTTTGGGGGGGAGGTAAGTCCTGCCTAATTTGAGGGTATTTTTTGGACTTGGGGCTAAATTTTTTTGTGAATTGAACCTGCTCAAATATAGATGTGATCAAATTTAAGTGATATTTGGTAATTAAAACATGTCAAAAATTGTTGTTGTATAATTTGGCTTAGGGATTCGAATTATATTGTGTTTGAGCTACGAGGAAAGGAGGGCTCTACCAACAGAAAATGGGTCTAGTGGGACGGGGTATTAGGTCCTCTAACCAACTTTCGGATTCAAAAATTGGGAACGAAAAAGATTACACTATGAGAGTTGTCTCCTAAATTGAGCCATCACAAATGCTCAAACATGATTAGTTGGAATATAATTTTAGAGACTGGTAGTGAACAAAAAAAAATCGAGGGCTCTGTTGGTGGATAATGATTGGGACACTCTACTTGAGAGAGATCAGGTTTGTAAGAAGAATATTGAGCTATGAGGAAAGAAGGGCCCTGTTGGAGGATGTTAGAGGTGTATTGTGCTCTACAGATGATAGCTCTGTTGACTCAAATGGGATGACTGGCCATTTGGCAATCATGATCGATGGGACTCGCAAAAGACTGTCAAAAAGTGCTTCTGTTCCTGCGAAGAGATTTCGACACTCAATTCAGAAAGCGATTTTCGAAAAAAGAAATAGACTAAAGGGAAATTTTGTATTACCTTTGTGTGCTATGTGTGAGTTGAGAGAACATGCCTGTCAGCCTTTTGTTGCATATATAGGTGGCCTTTATGAATTGTGTGCATTTAAAGTATTAAAACCCTAATTTTCTTATGGTAGTGTCCTGAGATTATAGAGTTCTTAGCGAAAGATTACTAGGAAATTCAAAATCCTACTAGTAGGGAAGTCCAGACTATCAAGAGATTACATTCCTTATTGATAAGATTTCCTTCTTAATTATGACGTGTTGCTTCCATAATTTAAGAAAAAGCGAATATTGCTCCGTGTTGATTAAATATTGAACACCAAGGGGATCTTAAGGCTGATCAATCTTCTATCGAGAAGGGTTTGCTCGATAAGTATCGAGAAAGTGGGCCGTGTCTACCCGTTTGAGTGATATATCCTGTATAGACAACACGTTTCAATGCATTCTAGTGCGTTTCGTCTATTGGGCCATGGACTCAGAGAGTTTCAAAC
Source organism: Dillenia turbinata (assembly GCA_037126225.1). Lineage (NCBI taxonomy): Eukaryota > Viridiplantae > Streptophyta > Magnoliopsida > Dilleniales > Dilleniaceae > Dillenia > Dillenia turbinata. The sequence goes on from JBAMMX010000017.1 coordinate 7,367,435, forward strand.
CTTACACTAATGGACTTTTGGATTGTACTCCATCATTTGTCCCCGAGTCTTGAAGTCATTCTTTAGAAAGAGCTTTAGGAGTAGCATTAAATAGATAAGTGTTCGAAGGGACATTAGTGTAGGGTATTAAATATGGCACGTTCTACTTTGGTTATCGCGAATTGTCTCCAATACTCTTTATAAGATTATCGTGTTTGCTTTTAACAGTTAACTTTTGTGCGGAGAGGAAACTCACAAGTCATGCTCTTCAAAATTTGTAAGCGACTCAGAGAAGTAGATTACAAATAGATAAGGGTTCATCATTATGCATCCATCGGAGTTTAGGGTATTGGCGACATTAGGAGCACTATAATGGAGGATGAGTTGCATGGAATTCATAATGACATGCTATTAAGGGATGATTACATTGTTTGGTCAACTATTGATGAGGATAGGGCCAATAGGGCATTAGATGACCGTGTTCCGATGCACAAACAATGCATCAAGTATGGCTTGAGAGTACCATATACAGGCCCTATTACTCGGGTTTTGCTTCGTTGGAATATTTTTCTAACGATATTGATTCCAAGTGCTTGGCGCTTGGTGGTGGCTGTTGTAACGCCGACACGGCGGTGTCCGTACTAGTGTACTCCTATTTTTGAAATATATATATAATATTTCTCAGTTTATATATATATGCAAATATTTATTTATATTAATTTTTGATTTTTGGGTTTTAAATTTAAAATTTTGGTATATTTTAAGTTACCATGTTCGCGAATCATAATAAACCCCACTTTTATAAAATTCGCATTCTAGTGAAATGTGGGTGTAAAATTATATATATATAATTTATTTATAAAAAAAAATAGAGGAGATACTGCGTTTTGGAGTGAAACGCAACACCCCCCATTTTAATTAGGGTTAGAAACCCTAATTAATTCTCTCTCTCTCTCTCACCCTCTTCGACTCTCTCTCTCTCTCGCAGCTCTATCTTCCTCTATCTCAATCTCTACCGCTCTCTTCCGCCTCTCCCCGCTGCACTGTCGCCACCGCCACCGCTCGGTCGTTGTCCCCTTTTTTCTCTCTCTATTTCGCTCTCTCACTCTTTGTCTTCGTCTCTCTCGAATCTCACTCACTCTCTTCCTCTCTCTCACTAGCGAAGCAATTTTCGCCCTCCTCCAACTGTCACCACCGTGCGCAACCGCAAAGCCTTCTCTTCTCCCTCACGCGCGACTGCTGAGCTTTCTCTTCTCCCTCGCGCGCGATTGCAGAGCCTTCTCCCTCTCCCTCCTTTGTTTGTTCGCGCGGTGCTCGCTGTGAGCACTTCTTCCTGCACACCCTTTTACGACCTTCGCAGAGCCCCAAGCCGATAGGAGTAGCCGATTTAGGAAACCTTAGGCCGAGACTGCATTCCCTCTCTGCGCAGGTAAGGACTGATTTCTAATCCTAGATCTAGGGTTTCAATTTTCCTAAGTAATTAGGCCTAATTGATAAACGTTGCTTCGATTTAGAAGTATTGCAGGCTTCCGGATTGAGTTGTAGGCGCACGGACGTTAGGGTTGTGAGCTGCGAAAACCCTAGGTGAGGAAATTTCTAATTCCTTTGACAATTGAATGAAATTAGGGTTAATTTAGGGAGAGAAGTTCTGTATATATCTAGAATGTATGTAGGATCTGAATAGAATGCATTTTCTGAAATCTATATGTAATCGTTAATGCTAAGTTTAGAATTTTACATGATTAGGCTATCTGATATGAAAGAAGCATGTTAAAAGATAATAGAATCGAGTTGAGTTGATTTGAATAGTTTCCCTTAAAGTTTAATTTGAAATATGCATGAAGGTATTTGGGTTTAGGGTTGGAATGAAATGTGCGGTAAAATGAAGGATATTGTCGCATTTCATGTCTTTATTAAGTTGTTTTGAGTTGAAGGATAGTTTAAAAATTGTGGTTATACTTTAAGAACTGTTGTAATCTTTTAATTATAAGTTGTCCTGCATATAGACAATCTAAACACGATCTCTGTATTATGAAACTAGACCTTTACACCTTGAAAATGATATATGGTTTGAAACGTTTGGATGAGAATTGAAAAGTCTATGATTTTTCAAAGAATTTCTATCTTGTAGAAAACTAATTTTTTCATGCTCATTTCCGACTTTGAGAGGTCTTTAGGGTTGAATTTGACTTTACTTTGATTGTGTTAATTATTTATAAATGAAATGAAATTGATGACATTAGAGTGTATACATGAATTTAAAAATTTGGATTTGTATAAAATTAGGAAAAATGTATAAACCCTAAAAATAATTGGAAATTGATGACAAGATTGTGATTGTGTATTAGGAAAGATAAATTGAGTATCGGAGTAAAATTTCATTTGGACTGCATTGTGGAAATGGGGGGTGAATACCCTTCCTAGATGTGAGTGGGACTCTAATCTCACGCATAAAAAGTAAAACTTGATTTTTACTGTGTTTCCAACAAAACATGCTTTTGATATGCATTGACTCGATGTGTGATACTAAATTTCAAATTCGTTTTGTGACTATTGGAGTGTTGTGAATTTATGTTTTCTATGACTATGCATCCATGTTTTGAAGTGAAATAATATTGTGCCATTACTTAAGAACTAGACATGTTTTCTATTCTACCGTTGCATTGGTATATTGATTTGAAATGTTTGATGAAATGTATTGGCACATGGATTTGAAATGTTTTGATGAACTGTGTGGACTGGATGCTTACTTGTGATGAGATGATGTTTCTAGATGGATTCTGTAGCTACGAAGGGCATTTGTAGAGGCATAGGATTGCCCGGATACACTTCTGCAGGAGGTATCCGCAAACGTCATGGTTATAGGCGTGGCCAATTGAATCCACATAGGGGGAGGACGTGTGTGACGCCATTGTCTAGCACCAGGCGGGGTGCTATACATGATTCCGATCTATGTATGAGCTAGCCCCCGTGAAGCTCATGGCCAACGTCGGGGTAGATAGCGACTTTCGAACATTTTTGCATAATAAAACCCCCGATGCGCCTGTCCTTGGTCATGGTCGACATTTGCCAAGATCATTTTCGGCTTGCTCTAAAAATATAAAAATTGATTTCGAATGGATGCATATATGTATGATATCGTGTGATTGGCTAAATGATTTCAATTTACTGAACATACCATGTTTTACTGCAAAACGTGAATTATTGTTTACGAATAATCTTGTTTGACACTCCAATGGTACACCCACATTATTTATGCTTGATATTAATCCCCTCACTCACTGGGTATCTCCCTTAATACTCATCCCTCTCTTTTCCTCTCTTAGACAGGGATTTTTATGATAAAGCGACGCTTTGGGTTCTAGAAATCTTTGGTCGCGTGTTCGTGGGTTTACTTATCCACTACGGTGAGATCTAAGTTTAAATTGAAATATGAAATCCGTCTTTTATGTTGACCCTACGAGGTCTTGATATTGAGGTCCGTAGTTGACCATGTATATTTTATGGGATGACTGTATAAATTATGAATATTTATTTGTGAAACTCTCATATTGGCTCATTACACTTACATTGAGGCACTTATAAACATTTAACACATTTAACTTGGGAATTTGTTCTACACATGTATAAAATTTAGGTCCATCCAGTGTGGCGACTACTCATGCTCTAGTTGGGCATGACAGTAGAGGTCTGTGGCTAGGACTACTAGTATTTTTGATAGCCTTGCATTGTCCTGGTTGTCCACTGTAGATTGGTTGGTATTATTCGAATGTGGTTGATTGTTGTGAGGTCGGGATGATCCATTTATTTAGGTGGCAGAATGGTTGTTCAATATACAGGTTGATTTGTACATGGAGACCTCCGCAAATATGGGGAGGTTCTGCTCGATTTTCTATAAAATGTAGCCGACATCCAAGACAACGGGCGACTGCTCACGACCCTGGTTTGGGACGTGACAGTTCTATTGGTATCAGAGCGTCTAGGTTAGAGAAAAGATAGTAATAAAAATCTTCCCAAGTACATTTAAAAGTCATCAATGCATTAGAGAGTTTCATATAGTCATTTAAAGACCCATACATTGCCATTGACATATAAGTTCATCTATTTTAGGGGGTTGGATACATGATGCATCTATCCCATCATATCGTATTCAAATGCCTTGATTCATAACTCAAATTTTTTTTAGGGGGTTAGTTACTCAGTAACTAACCTTAATCCTTGATTTCTACCTAACAAAAAGATGCTCTTTTTGCAAAACTATTCCACCTAGACGTAGTAGACGAGGTGCACCACCAGAGAGTCCCTCAGTGCCTGATGCATCTAGGGCACTCGAGGCTCCATGAGTACCAGAGGATGCTTCCTCTACTCACTCACCTTCACCTATGTCACCCCCAGCACGACTACCGGCTGTTACAGCCGAGATTCCTCCACCACCACTCGACGCCTTGAGGTAGTGGTAGGAATGGTACAGTAGAAATGGGGTGCAGATGCCACCACCTCCACCACAGGCCCCAGCGACCGCACCTGCGGCCGTACCTAAACCATCAGCACCGATTCCTCCTCCGGTGGTCGGTCCATCCATTTCTAGTCTGACCGATAATATATCGGTTACTTTGAGGTGCATCCATGAGCTTACACAGTTGGTGAAAGAGTCATGACAGCTCGGATGCATAGATTTTTCAGGATCTAGTGATGCCATAGTGGCGAAGCACTGGATTAACAGGACTCCCAGGATCCTTATTGATCTGGGGTTAACAGAGGAGCTCAGGTTGAGAGTTGTTGAGAGACTACTCAATGGGGATGCCCTCTCGTGGTGGGAGGCTATTCGTGACAGTGCTACACAGACTCTGCGGTGGGAGAACTTGCTACTAGAGTTCGACAGCAGGTACTTTACCTCGTTTCAGCTGGATCGTATGAGGACAAAGTTTCTACACTTACGTCAGGGGACTAGGTCAGTCTCAGAGTACGAGGCTGAGCTCAGAAGATTAGCAGCATTTGTCCCCAACATGGCTATACCAGCTCAGATGAGGTTTAAGTTTGAAGATGGCCTCCAATTAAGCATCAAGAAGTATATAATAGTGATTCCTACTTTTACACTTTCAGAAGTGATTGATTCAGCATATCGGGCAGAGGAGATCGTCCGAGCTGAGGCTTGGCAGAAAAAGAGTCACCAAAAAAGGAGGAAGACTGGGTCACAGGGTGGAGAGTCTTCGAAGAGGGGTAGAGGTTCTGGATATCACAGAGGGTCTTCTAGTTTCAGACCAGTAGGACCAGGAGAAAGACCTTGACCACAGAGTTTTGGGGCACCAGCTCCTAGTGTTACTACATAGTCTACTGCACAAAGACAGTCTTTCTGTTGTAGATGCGGCAGCCACTATGCATTTGGGGCGTGTAGAGTACCGGTTGCTTGCCTCCAATGTGGGAAGCAAGGTCACATTAAGAGTACCTGCCCAGATTTAGGTCGAGGAGGACAGACTTTATGGAGTTGTACTGGTACTTCTGGCACAGGCCAGCAGGAGGCACCTGCGCACTAAGCTCTTACAGCTCCTCGAACTGCAGCCGGGAGTAATATAGTGCCAGGACCATCACGACAGTAGCCTAGGGCCCAGGTTCATGTGTTTGCGATGACGCAGGAGGACGCACAGGCAAACCCTGATGTCATTATGGGTAATCCTTCCGCAGACCCCTCAGTATAGGACTTTTATTGTACTTTCTTTATGAGATTTTGTATATCATGATATCGATATACAGTTTTAACTTGTTAAAACTTTAGAAACTTAACTAGTTTGATATATATATAAATATGTCTACTTTTCTTTGCATTTTAAATACCTTTAATTTTTTTCTTACCTTTACGTACCATGCAAATATTTGGTATCGACGCCCGTATTCTCATAGATACCAGGTCAAATTTTTCATATATGAGTGACACGTTCGCTCGCCATTCTGATAGGCCTCTCTCGCCACTCGATGAAGAGATAATGGTAGTCACTCCTCTTGACAAGCATATCATTCGAGATACAGTCTATAGAGGCTGCGAGGTCAGTATTGAGGAGGCGGTATTAGAGGTAGATCTGATTCCACTCCCTATCATAGATTTTGATGCCATCCTAGGGATGGATCGGCTGAGTTTATACCGGGCTTCCATGGATTGTTTTACGAAGGAGGTTGAGTTTCAAAGGTCCAGGCAGCCACCGTTGGTGTTCCGAGGCGAGAGACGGGTATTGCCCCGTTATGTTATATCTGTTATGAAAGCCAGACGCATGGTACACCGTGGGTACACGGCTTATCTGGCTTATGTCGTTGACACCACCGCTGAGGGACCAAGACTTGAGAATGTCCCTGTGGTGCAGGAGTTACCAAATGTGTTCCCCGAGAAGCTCCCCGGATTACCACCAGTTCGGGAGTTCGATTTTGAGATTGATCTAGTACCGGGGACCACTCTTATTTCTATTCCGCCATACAGAATAGCGCCTGCTGAACTAAGAGAGTTCAAGGTTCAGTTGTAGGAACTTCTAGATAAGGGGTTTATTCGCTCAAGCACTTCACCCTAGGGCGCTCCGGTGCTGTTTGTAAAGAAGAAAGATGGTGCACTTCAGTTTTGTGTGGATTACAGACAGTTGAACAAAGCTACCATCAAAAATAGATATCCCCTGCCATGTATCGATGATTTGTTTGATCAGTTCAGGGAGTTAGGGTTTTCTTTAAGATTGATCTCCGTTCGGGTTATCATCAGTTGAGGATTTGGGTCGAAGATGTGCCCAAGACAGCTTTTCGCTCCCGATATAGCCATTATGAGTTTTTAGTCATGCTGTTTGGGCTGACTAATGCCTCAGCTGCTTTTATGGATCTGATGAACAGAGTCTTCCACGACTTCTTGGATCGGTTTGTCATCGTATTTATCGATGACATCTTGGTGTATTCACGGAGTGATGAAGATCATGTTCAGCACCTTCGGGTGGTATTGCAGATACTCCGTGAGAAGCAGCTATATGCCAAATTTTTGAAATGTGAGTTTTGGCTAAGACAAATAGGATTTTTGGGGCATATTGTCTCCGCAAAGGGTATTTATGTTGATCCGCGAAAGGTTAAGGCTATATTGACGTGGGAGCAGCCACAAATAGTTACCGAGATTCGTAGTTTTCTGGGTTTAGCAAGTATTATCGCAGATTTGTAGAGAGATTTTCTCAAATAGCTGCTCCGTTATCTAGATTGACCCGGAAGGGGGTCAAGTTTGTTTGGGATGATCGTTATGAGGCGATCTTTCAGGAGCTCAAACAACGGTTGACCTCTGCTCCTATTTTAGCCCTTCCCACTAGCAGTCGGGAATACACAGTGTATAGTGATGCTAGCCGACAGGGATTAGGTTGTGTTCTGATATAGGAAAGTCGGGTTATTACATATGCCTCACGACAGCTGAAGAAACACGACGTTAACTACCCGACACATGATTTAGAGTTGACAGCCATAGTCTTCACATTGAAGATATGGCGACATTATCTTTATGGGTGACCTGCAGAGTATTTACAGATCATAAAAGTTTGAAGTATCTATTTACCCAAAAGGAGCTGAATTTGAGACAAATGAGATGGTTAGAGCTCCTCAAGGATTATGATCTCATTATTGACTATCATCCGGGTAAGTCGAATGTTATGGAAGATGCCTTAAGTCAGAAGTCAACATTATCCTCACAGTCGACAGAGGAAGCATACCTTTCTTGTTTAGTAGGACTCCGAGCCATAGGAATTAGGGAGACTTACCAGCCAGATTTGAGGTCAGGCCGACTTTGTTCGACCGTATCAGAGAGCTCCAGAGTACAGATGAGAAGCTTCAGGGTATTGCGGATAGAGTCCGCAGAGCTGATGGCGGAGACTTCAGGGTCCGAGAGGATGAATTGTTTGTGTTCAAGAAGCGGGTTTGTATTCACGCTGATATAGATCTCTACAAGGCCATACTTGAGGAGGCACACTCCTTCGCTTATGCATTGCATCTAGGGGGTACCAAGATGTATCAGACCATTCGGGAGAGCTATTGGTGGCCTGGCATGAAACGGGAGATTGCGGACTTTGTGGCTAGGTGTTTAGTTTGCTAGCAGGTGAAGGCCGAAATCAACGGCTGACTGGTACATTGCAGCCATTACCCATTCCTGAGTGGAAGTGGGATCACATTACTATGGATTTTGTGACAGGGCTACCGTGGACTTCATCATGGCATGATGTCATTTGGGTGATTGTAGATCGACTCACCAAGTCTGCACATTTTCTTCCTATTCACAGCGATTATCCTTTGGAGACCTTGGCACATCTTTACATCAATACAATAGTCAGATTGCATGGTGTTCCTGTGTCGATAGTATCAGATAGGGACCCGAGGTTCACTTCTAGGTTTTGGCCCAAGTTGTTGGAGGCAATGGACACGAGACTGAGTTTTAGCACAGCCTATCATCCACAGACAGATGGTCAGTCAGAGAGGACCATTCAGACCCTTGAGGACATGCTGAGAGCATGTGTAATGGATTTCTGGAGTAGTTGGGATCGGCACCTTCTACTGGTCAAATTTGCATATAATAACAGCTATCAGACCAGTATTGGGATGCCACCATATGAGACACTGTATGGCAGGAAGTGCCACACCCTGATATGTTGGGATGAGGTTGGAAAGCAACGTCTCAGCAGTGTTGAGTTGATTGGGGAAATGAAAGATAAGGTTAGGGTCATCCGTGAGCGGATGAGAGCCGCCCAGGACAGGCAGAAGGTATATGTCGATCGTAGACGGCGACCCCTTGAGTTTGCCAAGGGAGATATGGTTTTCTTGATGATATCTCCTTTGAAGGGAGTTGTACGGTTCAAGCAGCGGGGCAAGCTGAACCCCAGATATATTGGACCCTTCTGTATCCTTGAGAGGGTCGGGAGTGTGGCATACAGATTGGAGCTGCCAGATGAACTATCCCGTATTCATGACGTCTTTTATGTCTCAGTACTAAGGAAGTACCTAGCTAATCCTTCTCATGTATTTGAGCCTCCACCTATTGAGTTGCGAGAGGACCTCAGTCTTCCAGTTCAGCCCGTGGCTATTCTAGATCAGCAAGTCAGAAAGCTGCGGAGCAAGGAAGTTTCATTGCTCAGGGTCTTGTGGAGGAGTGACCAAGTCGAGGAGACCTGGGAGTCCGAGGAGGCTATAAGGAGACAGTACCCCCACTTGTTTACTGTATAGCTTTCTTTTAGTTTTAAGGACGAAACTTGTTTTTAGAGGGTTGGAAAATGTAACGCCAACACTGCGGTGTCCGTACTAGTGTACTCATATTTTCAAAAATATATATATATAATATTCCTCAGTTTATATATATATATATATATATATAAATATTTATTTATATTGATTTTCGATTTTTAGATATTAAATTTAAAATTTTGGTATATTTTAAGTTGTCGTGTTCATGAATCATAATAAACCTCATTTTTATGAAATTCACATTCTAATGAAATGTGGGGGTGAAATTATATATATATATAATTTATTTATAAAAAAAATAGAGGAGATGCTATATTTTGGAGTGAAACGCAGTACCCCCCATTTTAATTAGGGTTAGAAACCCTAATTAATTCTCTCTCTCTCACCCTCATCGACTCTCTCTCTCTCCCGCAGCTCTCTCTTCCTCTCTTTCAATCTCTACCGCTCTCTTCCGCCTCTCCCCACTGCACCATCGCCACCGCCACCGTGTGGTCGTCGTCCCCTTTTTTTTCTCTCTCTATTTAGCTCTCTCTCTCTCTGTCTTCGTCTCTCTCGAATCTCACTCACTCTCTTCCTCTCTCTCACCAGCGAAGCAATTTTTGCCCTCCTCTGACTGTCACCACCGTGCACAACCGCAAAGCCTTCTCTTCTCCCTCGCACGCGACTGCTGAGCATTCCCTTCTCCCTCGCGCGCGATTGCAGAGCCTTCTCCCTCTCCCTCCTTTGTTTGTTTGCGCGGTGCTCGCTGTGAGCACTTCTTCCTGCAATACCCTTCTACGACCTTCGCAAAGCCCCAAACCGATAGGAGTAGCCGATTTAAGAAACCCTAGGTCGAGACTGTATTCCCTCTCTGCACAGGTAAGGACTGATTTCTAATTCTAGATCTAGGGTTTCAATTTTTTGAAGTAATTAGGCCTAATTGATAAACCTTGCTTCGATTTAGAAGTATTACAGGATTCCGGATTGAGTTGTAAGCGCACGGACGTTAGGGTTGTGAGCTGCAAAAACCCTAGGTGAGGAAATTTCTAATTCCTTTGACAATTGAATGAAATTAGGGTTAATCTAGGGAGAGAAGTTCTATATATGTCTAGAATGTATGTAAGATCTGAATAGAATGCATTTTTCTGAAATCTATATGTGATCGTTAATGCTAAGTTTAGAATTTTACATGATTAAGTTGTCTGATATGATAGAAGCATATTAAAAGATAATAGAATCGAGTTAAGTTGATTTGAATAGTTTTCCTTAGAGTTTAATTTGAAATATGCATAAAGGTACTTGGGTTTAGGGTTGGAATGAAATGTGCCATAAATGAAGGATATTGTCGCATTTCATGTCTTTATTAGGTTGTTTTGAGTTGTTAATTTGCATAATGATATGTATATGAAGGATAGTTTAAAAATTGTGGTTATAATTTAAGCACTATTGTAATCTTTTAGTTATAAGTTATCCTGCATATAGGTAATCTAAACATGATCTCTGTATTATGAAACTAGACCTTTACACCTTGAAAATGACATATGGTTTGAAACGTTTAGATGAGAATTGAAAAGTCTATGATTTTTCAAAGAATTTCTATCTTGTAGAAAACTAATTTTTTCATGCTCATTTCCGACTTTGAGAGGTCTTTAGGGTTGAATTTGACTTGACTTTGATTGTGTTAATTATTTATAAATGAAATGAAATTGATGACATTAGAGTGTATACATGAATTTAAGAATTTGGATTTGTATAAAATTAGGAAAAATGGATAAACCCTAAAAATAATTGGAAATTGATGACAAGATTGTGATTGTGTATTAGGAAAGATCAATTGAGGATCGGAGTAAGACTTCATTTGGACTGCATTGTGGAAATAGGGGGTGAATACCCTCCCTAGATGTGAGTGGGACTCTAATCTCACGCATGAAAAGTGAAACTTGATTTTTACCGTGTTTTCAACAAAATATGCTTTTGATATGCACTGACTCGATGTGTAACACTAAATTTCAAATTCGTTTTATGACTATTAGAGTGTCGTGAATTTACGTTTTCTATGACTATGCATCCATGTTTTGAAGTGAAATAATATTGTGCCATTACTTGAGAACTAGACATGTTTTCTATTCTACCGTTGCATTGGTATATTGATTTGAAATGATTTGATGAAATGTATTGGCACATGGATTTGAAATGTTTTGATGAACTATATGGGCTGGATATCTACTTGTGATGAGATGATATTTCTTGATGGATTCCGTTGCTACGAAGGGCATTTGTAGAGGCACAGGGTTGCCCAGATACGCTTCTGCAGGAGGTATCCGCAAACGTCATATGGCTATAGGCGTGGCCGGTTGAACCCACATAGGGGGAGGACATGTGTGACGCCACTGTCTAACACTGGGCGGGGTCCTATACATGATTTCGATCTGTGTATGAGCTAGCCCCCCGAAGCTCATAGCCAACGTCGAGGTAGAGAGTGACTTTCGAATATTTTTGTATAATAAAACCCTCGATGCGCCTATCCTTGGTCATGGTCGACATTTGCCAGAATCATTTTTGGCTTGCTCTAAAAATATAAAAATTGATTTCGAATGGATGCATATATGTATGATATCGTGTAATTGGCTAAATGATTTCAATTCACTGAACATACCATGTTTTACTGCAAAACGTGAATTATTGTTTACGAATAATCTTGTTTGACACTCCAATGGTACATCCATACTATTTATGCTTGATATTAATCTCCTCACTCACTAGGTATCTCCCTTGATACTCATCCCTCTCTTTTCCTCTCTCAGATAGGGATTTTTGTGATAAAGCGACGCTTCGAGTTCTAAAAATCTTTGGTTGCGTGTTCGTGGATTTACTTATCCACTATGGTGAGATCTAAGTTTAAATTGAAATATGAAATCTATATTTTATGTCGACCATGCGAGGTCTTGATATTAAGATCCGTAGTTGGCCATGTACATTTTATGGGATGACTGTATAAATTATGGACATTTATTTGTAAATTTCTCATATTGGCTCATTACACTTACATTGAGGTACTTATAAGCATTTAAAATTTTTAACTTGGGAATTTGTTGTACACTTGTATAAAATTTAGGTCCGTCCAGTATGGCGGCTGTTCATGCACTAGTTGGGCATGACAATAGAGGTCTGTGGCTTGGACTGCTAGTATTTTTTATAGCCTTTGTTGTCCTGGTTGTCCACTGTGGATTGGTTGGTATTATTCGAATGTGGTTGATTGTTGTGAGACCAGGATGACCCATTTATTTAGGTGACAGGATGGTTGTTCAATATACAGGTTGATTTGTACATGGGAGACCTCCACAAATATGGGGAGGTTCTGCCCGATTTTCTATAAAATGTAGCCGGCATCCAGGACAACGGGCGGCTGCTCACGACCCTGGTTTGGGGCGTGACAGTTGTGGTGTTATTGATGAGTTTCTGTCGCCTCTGCTTTGACTTCAAAATCTTAGCATCTGTACTCCTTCTCAAGAGGTGTGCTTGTGGGGGTCCCATAGAAGGGTGGTTTTACTTGTAGAATAGGCCAGAATCTAACTAGAGGCTTTTATATAAGGAGACCATTGAGAAGAGTTAGATATACAAGTACTTTTTTATGGAGTTCTTAAACAAGGATCTTATGCATGCGCTACCGGGGGCCGATGAGGATCTGCTGCTTAGATTAAAGACTCCTCAACCATTATCGCAGATGTCCTCACCTCTCTCAGGGAAGAAACCTTATAGAGATAATCACCAACAAGCAGATGAGACTCGAGTTAAAAAGAGAGGTTACAAAAGTGGGGAGCATATCTGATACGGCTGCAGATACTGTTCACATCTTGTCCTTAGAACGAAAGAAGAAATGAGTTCGACTGTCAATCTCATTAAGGGAGGTAGTGAGAGAGAATAAATAACAGGGCTCCCTGGGTGCATCAAGGGCTATCGAGGCAGAGGACTACTAATCTAAGGCTCAAGGAGATGCAGAGGCTTAGGCAGAGCAACTGGAGAGCGCTAAGGCAATCAGTGTGGGGGTTGAAGAGAGAGAGAGAGAGAGAGAGAGAAGAGATAGAGGGTCACGTCCCCAAGAACCCTGAAAAGGGAAGAGAGGGAGTAGAGGGACAAGCTACCGGGGACATTGGAGGTGCTTTCTCTAATTTGATAGAGAAGCTTGGCGTAGGACCATCCTCGGCTATTCCTTTGATACTAGGTAAACAAAAGATGATCAGGAGAATTGCTCTTCCTTCTTTCATTCCCGTTTCATCTTTTAATGGTTAAAGGGGGCAAAGGGAACGTGGGACTATAACAATTAGCATAGGCGACAACCGCTATAGTTATGTCAACAGTAGTGAGGTAAGGAAGATAGCGGAATGAGTAGATTTTCATCATTCCGATTTGGAGCTGAATAAGCTATCTCTTGAGTAAGGTGATGAGGCTATCATCAAGCTAGACAATCAAGCTTTCTGAGTCAGGTTTTGTAATGCCCAAGCTCGACCCGTTTAAAACTTTATGGGCTTAAGCCCAAGTCTAAGTCCAGCTTGAGAAAACTAGAAGAATTGAGATTTAAGCTCAGTCCAAAAAATTAGAAGGATCTCGAGCCCATTTTGGGCTAGGCTCGGCTCGTTTAAGAGGCATTTATACCTAGGACTGGCAAAGATCCATAATCTCTGGCTTCACCACGACTTGACAGTCAGAGATCCAACATGATATCTCCAGGATCCAAAGATCTCTATTACCATCATCTTCTTCTTCCCTATTGCAAAGAGTCTCTAACTTCAAACAACAATCCTAGCCTCCCTCTGCAACTCCTCTTTCAACCGCAACCTTATCCCCTCTCCGTGCGTTTGCTTCCAATCCCATCTTCTCTGTTTTTCTCTCCCCTGACTTCTACTCCACTCGCTTCTCCTCCTAAGCTCTCTCTTCTGGCTCCACTGCTTCCTATGCCGAGTCTCTTCAGGATGGTAGTCATCTTCTCGAGAAATAGCTCTGATCAGAAGTTCCCTCTCACCATAGTAATCTCTTGGTTCAGCTTTCCTCCCTTAAAGTTGCTGATTCTGCTTTATTCTCTATTCGCTCCCCCATTTATGGCTTATCATGTTTGATTCGAGAGCCTCACCCTTTTCCACAATCTCTCGATTGCCACCCTTTTCCACAATCTATGCTCGAATTGCCCGATTGCCTGGCTCAAAGTATGCCTATAGGCTTTAATTTTTGTGGCCATTTCTTTCCTTTCTCAGCCACAGAGAGAGAGAGAGAGAGAGAGAGATAAGATGGACTTAACAAATGAATGACCTATTTAAGAAGCAATGAATGACCCATTTTAAATGCCGATATCTAGGCTCGGCCCATAATTAAAACAAGCCTAAAAAATAAGCCTAACCTCTGCCCAACCCTAAAATAAGCCAAGCTCGGCCTTTAAAACGGGTCGTGCTCAGGCCAGCCTAGCCCAATTGCCAGTCCTAACTATTATGTCCTTAGGGCTTACGATATGACTACCTTAGAATGTAGTTTATTTATGCATCTGATTTTTGTATATGACCCTTCTTGTTTCGTGTAAACTATCATTTTGGCTGAGTTTTAAAGGTTAAGGAGAGAACAAATAATCGACCATTTGAAGCATTCAGCTAACCAGAGGGGTACAATGGTATCTTGGTTGTAGAATGCTCTTTCATAGAGGGAAAAGGAGATCGAGGAGGAGAAGGCATCTTCGGTCACTCTGAACACCTAAAACAAGGAGATGGAGTATCTAAGGGTTGACCTGAGTGCAACACTCCAACAGTGTGAGGGTATCTCCAAGAGGTACAAAGAGTTGGAGGTCGAGGCCATGACACGCAAGGTTCGTTCGCAGGCCACGGAGAAGCTTGTTGAGGTGTGAAATCGATCCCTGAAGTCTACTGACCGGAGAATAGTCGAGTTGTGGGAGACTGTTACAAGGACTATTGATCAACATATGTGTGCCCAGTGTAGGTGGATTAAGAAGTTACAATGCACCATGGAGATCATCCACCAGGCGTAGTTGTCGGGAGCTATGCCTCCAGATGATGAGAATGCCAGCTCCGAAGTATCCAATCTTGAATTGGCACTTGTATCCATAGGCGAGGTTCCTCTTGCTAAGAATATTATGGCCAGTACAGCTTAAGCCAATTTGGAGTCCCAAGCACTCGCGTCTTCTACTCCTCCTTGATTGTGATCTCTAATTTCTTTTGACTTAGTTTTTCTTTTATATGCCCCTAACTTGAAAAGGTTAAAAAATTTTGATAATGCCATGGGTAAACCGTTAACCATGAGCAAATGTTTAGAACTTTATGTTGGTAGTATGTTGCGTGTAGCCAAAAGAGTGTCATCAGGGAGATACATCCCTTATAATTGGCACGTTCATTCGGAAGGGTGGGCCTTACCTACCCGTTAGGGGGATGTATCCCTTATTGATGACATGTTCGTTTGAGAGAGTGGGCCATGCCTATCCATCAAAGAGACACATCCCTTATTGATGACATGTTCGTTTAAGAAAATGAGTCATGCCTACCTGTCAGGGAGATGCATCCCTTATTAATAGTACGTTCATTCGAGAGAGTGGGTTGTGCTTACCCATCAGGGAGATGTATCCATTATTGATGGCATATTCGTTCTAGAGAATGGGTCATGCTTGCCTGTCAGGAAAATGATCCCTTACTGATGGCACGTTCATTCGAGAGGGTGTGCGGGGTTTACCCGTATGTGCTCAGTGCAATCAGTTCATTACAAGGTAGTAATAAAGTAGGTCGTTATGAGTGAGATAACTATAGTGTAATCGATAGAACAAGTGAGAGGGCTAAGTGCCATAAAACATTCAGGGAATAATCCAATGGAAGTAAGCATAATGGGGAGAGGTTTAAGATTCTAAGGCGAAGAGTCATGGAATCTAGATCACAAGATAGCATCCCAATGCTGGTGGAAGTCCTGAATTTGACTTTCATATGTTTTATACTCAATAATGTCTCTAAGGCATTCAATTCAGACCAACCAGAATGACGTTATAGAGTGAAGGCAACTTGACCACCCTAAATATTGTTGTTGCTGTTGCATGATCGGGTGGAGTCCCGAAGGCGACCGGGAGTGAAATAGTGCCTTCAGGATATATCCATTTGCTTAAGATGCTCTTGATAGGTCTAGTATGAGGTTGTAAGTGCGCTTAAGCGAAACCCTTCTGTTGAAAGGCATTCTAGCAAAGGAGGTTACAACTAGCCCCTTGATCCACGAAAATTCTCCTTACTTCGTATTGTCTGATTTTTACAATAATGATGAGGGAATCTTGTTGGTCCAGATCGACTTCGACCAAATCTCATCACTGAATCTAATTATTGGTCTTTTCTTCTTGGGCTACTTCTCGACACGTGTGGTAAGGACTTCCTTGGATGCAGAGTCGAATGGCTCCATGTTTTGAAAGATCAAGGCTACCTAATACCTCTCCTCATTCCTTTGTGTACATTCTCAGTTGTGTTGATACAACACCATTAGCATGTGAGTCAGGAGGTAAGGTTATGAGGGGTCATATTTGTTCTGTACTTAGAGAATTACCCTATCTAGTCATTTGCGAGTATCCCCTGGAACTGATTAGTCGTCTTGCTCATTCTCATGCTGGGTAGAGTGTGGGCCTTGAGGAGGAAGACCTTTCCTCTCTGCTCTTATAAACCTTTAAAGCCGGTTACTTTAAATGAGGAACCTAAGTTCGTCTTTTAGCATTTTATATTCCTCCGTGAGATGGCCGTATTCTTGGTAAAAATGCTAGAACCAGGTTTTGTCCTTCTTAGAGTCATCCTCTGTGGAGCGAGGAGGCCACCTAACATTAGGCTTATTCCAAATTTGAAGCAGAACTTAGCTCAATGGCTCGTCTGGGAAGTGTAACTAGTGAACCTCTATTGCTGCAGGGTCCTTGTTGGCTTCTTTTAGGCAAGGGTTGTCAGTGTGATGGACTGTGTTCAATCTGACTCGGTTTGTTTTGTCATTTGTTAAAACTTTAGCATCCTCTGTAGCGATGTACTTCTCTGCAAGGGTATAGAATTCCTAAAACGTCAATGGAGGTTTTTCATTATAGATGTTTTTATCCTTGATGGTTGCAACCAAGTAAGTAGCGTTGCTAATGCAATGAAGTGGTTTAAACCTAAGACCTTCATCATCTCAGTTTTCAACTTATCGAGGAAGTCCCTCAATAGCTCATCATCTCTCTGTCACAAAGAGAGGAGAGATGTGGACTTTTTCTTAGGTCCTCTACTGATCATAAAGTGCACCTCGAACTACTGTCGAAGTTGATAGAAACTTTTGATGCTAAACTGGGGGAGCAAGTTGAACCATGTCAATGTGTGACCTTTCAAAGTCGGAGGGAAGTGTTTGCACATGGCTACGTTCGATGTCTCTCGAGATTATCACAATCACGAAATGAGCCACATGGTTTTAGGGAATGTTAGTACCATCGTTTCTGTCCATAAGAGGGAGGAGTATATTGCGAGGCATCGATTTTGTGGAGACCTTGCAATTGAATGGTAAGAGACTGGTAGAGCGAAGCGAGTTCGTCTCTTCTTGCCTTAACACGTCTATTTTTTGACTTGTTTCCTAAGATCATCTAGATCATGTCTAGAAGTTACTGAAGGTTTTCGGTATGCTCTAGGTACGAGCCTTCGCGAATGTACGTGGCCCAACCCATGAGAGGAGGATTGTACTTCTGGCTAGCAGACACGACTAAGCTCCTCCAACAGTTTGCTCACGCCCTGCAACTTAGATTCGAGTCCTGCTATCTTAGGTCGCGTGGCCCGTTCTAGAGAGGCTGAAGCGAGGGGCAGAATTGGTTGATTCTGTTGTATGATCGGCAGTTGGATTTCAGACTGGTTAACAGCCATGGGAATCTCAACAGGATTGTTTGGTGCTACAAGTTAGATAGTGTCAGTCGGGGTGGCATGCATTCTTCTACCGTGGTTACGTCTATGGACGTGTTTCTAGTCCTTCTCTTGGGAGACATGATCTTTGGCAATACAAAGTATAGAATGAGTTTCTTTCCAGTCTGCTTCCCATGGATGGTGCCAATCTATTAGAGATGTGTTATACTCCACCAATCATAACTCTTCTAAGTCAAATGGGATGACTGGCTATTGGGCAATCTTGATCAATGAGACCTGCTAAGTCAGAGAGCAGTTTTTGAAAAGAGACACAAACTGAAGAGAAGCTTCATATTACCTTTGTGTTTTATGTGTGAGTTGAGAGAACTTACCTGGGTGGCGTACCTTTTGTCGTATATATAGGTGGCCTTTATAAGTAGTGTGCATCTAGGGTATTGAAAAGCTAGTTTCCTTATAGTAGTGTCCCAAGATTATGGGGTTATTAGTGAAAGATTTCTAGGAGATTCAAAATCTTACTAGTGGGAAAAGTCTAAACTGTCAAGGGATTACCTTCTTTATTGATAAGATTTCATTCTTAATTACGACATGTTGCTTCTATGACTTAAGGAAAAACAAATATTGCTTCATGTTGATTAAATATTGAACACCAAAAGGATCTTAAGGCCAATCAGCCCTCTACTGAGAAGGGTTTGATCAACATGTACCGAGAGAGTGGGCTCTGTTTACCCATCTAGGAGATATATCCCATATAGACGATAGGTTTTAGTGCATTTCGTCTATTGGGCCATGGGCTCAGAGAGTTTTAAACCTTATGCTAATAGACTCTTGGACTATGCTCCATAAAAGGATAATGATTGGGACACTATAGTTGTGAGAGATCAGGTTTGTCAGAAAGAAAAAGAAAAATGTTGTTCTTTCCTTGTGGATTTATGTTATCATCAAAATTTTTCTGACTCACGAATAACATGCACGGTTGAATAAAGAAAGAGAAGCAAGAAGAGTATTCTTAGGATTTAAACAAGGTCGAATTTTCTTTGCTCCCACTTACAAGTACTCCCTTAAATTCAGATTCCTATACCCCTGAACAACCAAGTCCAAGAAGAAACCACGAACTCCCGCATGGTATCTCTATAATAATGCCAACGAGCACTTTATCAGTGCAATGCCCTCTATTGGTGCATTTTAGATGTTGATGATAAGCAAAACAATCCAAGGAATTAGTTTACAAAATTTGGAAATCTACCATAGAACTATGTTATTCAACTAATATAAGTTATATTTGATCAATTCCTTAAGAAATCATGACCAGAACTAAGTAGAAAGAGTAACCGAGTTAAATGGTGAAGAGAACAATCAACTGAACCTAATTTTTAACAATAGACCATTCAACCGCCCAATTAGGTCACTGACTCAGACAATTGAACTTTAATACAATTGAATAAGAGTATAGCATTCAACCAATATGAGCTTAAGCATTCAACCGACTTGCCCAGTCATTCAACCGATTTAAGTCGCAATCCAAACTTACATTCTTAACTCATGAGTAAACTCGTGACTCGACATAAATACTCAGAAAGTAACTTGAATGACTTAGAACCTTATAACCCATTTTGTAATTCAACCGCTCTTAGTAACCATTCAACCAAAACGAACCCCTAGTACTTGAATACTAAGATTGGAACATCCCTCTAGTCGAATGGGCCTATAGCATTCAACCAATCTACTAAAATAGTTGAATGAATCCTATACCTTTAAGTTTTATACCTCGAACAAAGCAATCACTTAGTGGAATGGGATTGTAGCATTCTACTGATTTGCTGAAACAGTTGAATGGATCCTATACCTTAAAAATTTACACTTCGACTAACATAATCATTTTGTCGAATAGGACTGCAATAGTCGACCAGTTGACACAAACAGTTGAATGAACACTTAGGCAGACCTTATGAAATCATTTGACCAAAATAAATAGTCAATCAAATAAGACTATAGCATTTAACCATATCGTATAGACAACTAAATGAATTAAGCAAATCTTCAAAAAACATGCAACCGACTTTGAGGACTATTCAACCTATATTATAGACAAAGTCAGAAATACATATCTTAGTCGAATAGAGAAAGATCCAGAGGAACCCAACTTAAGGTAATTGTCTAAAATAGTTGACCAAGTTAACTAACCATTCGACCAACATGAATATATTGCCTACCCTAGTCAAATTGTACAGGAACATTCGACTGACATGAGCCTCAATGCCTATTCCAGTTGAATATGTGTCCAAAATGGTTGAATGAGTCTAACAAATGACCTTAAGATATTCAACTGATAATATAGTTATTCGACCATCTCCATCTTAGTACCAAACACAATCGACTAACTACTTAAAGTTAGTCAAATGCATTTTTTGTATATACTAAGAACAGCTGAATGTTACTTGATTATAGTCAAATCAAAAGCTTCATTGACATATCTAAATGCTTCAAATAGTCGAATGATGCTAGAATCAGTTGACCATCTTTTTACTATAACATCTATTTTTCAGACTCCAACAAACATAGCTGTGAGCATTAAATTTTTCTCAACACCAAAAGCAGCTTTAAGTAAAAAGTCAACACCATATCTGCAAAAGATGATTCTCACTGACCAAGGTAGATGAAGGCATTAAATGAAACATTCAAAATTTGAATTTACCAATGATTGAGAAAGGTTTGTCTATAAAATCTCAACCTCTGAACAAGAAATAGGAGTTGTTGCTTCCTTTGTTGAACACTATCTGAGAAAAACTCTTGTAAAATTCTATTTGTACCTACATTCATTACATCTAAAGTTTCTATCTTCAATCTTGTAAACAACTTAACTTCTCTTTGAGCATCAGTGCATAAAAATTAGAGAGGGTCTCTCATTTGAGTTTTAGAGATAGAAAGGAGTTATGTAGAGTTTGAGAAAACTTTGTAAAGGTCCACTTATACCTGTAAACAAGATTTGTATTAGTATTATCTGATAGTGGAAAATCTATGGGGTCATTTGAGAGTGGATGTAAACTAAGTTTGGTGAAACCACTATAAAACTTTTGGTGTCCTATTTCCAACCACTCTTGTTCTATTTTTTTTTATCATTTCACAAATCCCCTTCAAAACTCAACTTTAATCCCAAAATTCATTAGAAAATTCCCTAAAGATTCAAAACAATCTATTCACCCCCTCTATGTTGTATTTTACTTCAAACTCCCTCTTGGCACAATGCCAATGAGCACTCTCAACACAATACCAATGAGCACTCTTGGCACAATACTCTCAAACTCTCTTTGGGCATAATGCCAATGAGCACTCTCTTGGCACAATACCATCAAACTTTCTCTTGGTGTAATGCTAACGAGCACTCTCAGGTAATTTTTTTCTAACTTTTTCTTGGTGCGACGCCAATAAGCAATCTCTCAATGTAATGCCTTCAAACTCTCTCTTAGTGCAATGCCAACAAATACTCTCTCGGCATAATGCCACGGAACCTCTCTTAGCACAATGCCAATAGGCACTCTCTCAGGGTGATGCCACCCAACCACTCTTAACTTGTCTCGATGCAATTGCAACAAAGATCATGTTATACAAACTAAGTCTGATCCTTGTTCTAGCAATTCAGACATCTTAAGGGACTTCTAACACTCCTAGAGTAGACAAAAACGTAATCAAAACAAGTGCCCATCAAGGAATCTGATCTATTCATTTGACCATGAGATGTATAACATTTAACATTAATCGAGAGAAAATAGCAAAGGTCAAAGTCTACAATGGAGGAGGAGGAGGAGCCCTTTGACATAAAGACTCAAAATTGGCCCGAAAGTTTGCAACATCAACGCCCATGTCAACTACCTCTCGAGGGGCACCACCCGAATGAGTATTAATGGGACTCAAAATTGACACCCCAGGATCAGCACTATCAACACTCACAATCTTACCTCCTATACTCCTAACGTTCTCAAGAAAAGTGATATCATCTCTATACTCCTAACGTTACCTTCTTCAAGGTAACCTTAAGGGTAGGAGACAAATGATGATATCTGACCAAAAGCCCATCGCTAGCCTACTACCAAATGAACCAGAACCTCATCCTTTAGGCCCATTAAACTAAGGGCATTTAATCAAGACTGCCTACAGCTCCTCGGACCTCTTTGTCCTCAGTACCCAAGCTTCTCGGTCACTTCAAGCCCTTGGCACTTAAACCCTTCGGTCAATCACTCCTCGACTGATAGGTCTTACTACCATAGCCCAAATGACCAATATGATAAGTACGATATGAGACAATCTGCGAAGGAAATAAATTTTTAAACACATTTAAACTTTCCTTACAAGGATAAGAATCTTCTCCGCTCTTAAGACGGTCCCTCAAGATAAAGAAACATGCCCTAACAAGCATATATGTTAAAAGAAAGCTCTCACGATTACATGATTTTCCCTAGCTACAAGGTGGTGTATCGCCAAAGAGGATCTCAAACGAATACCCCGTAATCTTAAAGATTCTCAGTAATCTCTCCATAACGAAACTAAGGTTTCGAGACTTCCAAAATCCTATGGCACTTTCCAAGAATCATAGATATATATGCATAGTATCGGTTGCCACCTAGGTAAGTTCTAAGAGAATTTTACACTTCAAGTATATCGACAACATAGAGCCGACATCATTCTTCTCGGTCTTTTCACCATACTCAGAAATTGCTCTTTCTGATTTGAGTGTCAGAGTCTCCCGCACTGAAACACCCTCGAGTGGTTTTTTACAGGTCTCAAGATCGAATCACCCCTCATTCTAAGACTCCTACTCAAATAGGCAAAGCAGGTATCTAAGACGAAAACCTATCTCCATCAACTTTTATTCTCTTAGAACCAGAGGCAAATCCAAAACCTAAGGGTAGTAGAGGCAAAAATATTTTGATGAAACAGAATGACATATATTTTTAAGGCACAAATATAACGTAATAATTCAATAATGAAACTGTTAACATAAATATTTAGATTTTGATAATGAACAAAATAATTTAACGATCGATTGAATACTTAACTTTGCAAAGAACACATTAATAACTGAAAAATGCATATAGATGGTCGACCAGTTGATGTGCTCGGCCAATTGAGTAGCTATAAGTAGCTGCTAGATTAGCTGATTGATGCACTCGACCAACCGAGTAGCTATTTGCTGATGCCCAGTCAACCGGCTGCAAAAAGCAGCCAGCCAAACAGTTTTAACAACCTGCCCGGTTGATCGGCTGCAAGGACCAACCAATTGAATAGCAATGCAAAGAAAACTTGGCCAACCAAGCAAGAAATTAGCTAGCTATCCATTTAGTCAGCGGACTGTCCATTTAGTCAATTGGTTGTCCATTCAGTGGGGACAATATTTTGAGTTAAATAATATTTATTTGACATATAAGATTAATAAAATTATTTTGATCTAGTGAGGGCAATTGCCCACCTCCTTTCTATGTAGTTCCGCCGCTGCTTAGACCCTTTAAATATATTCATAAAACAAACCTTGTACATGTACTTGTATATTATTATGCGTTCACTTTTATTCTCATTACGTGAGAACTCGGGTTTTGAAAACTTTAAAATGTCATTTTTCATATATTTCATTTCATTTTCATATTTTAAATTCAAAATTTGTATAAATTATTTATAAATATATCTATACAATGATTTAATGTGCCTGCTACGTTTAACTACAGTTTTCGAATTTTGATAAAACTAGATTTGTCTTTTGCTTTAACGGTAACCTTTATTGTTTATCATGTTAGACATTTTGCAATATAAATGTAATATTTGAGACACTAACGTGCAACTAAAGATAGAGGAAGCGAATTTAACCTTGACAGTTACAGAATTCACTCATATTAATGATAATTTTAAGTTATCAATAACATCATTGATAATGAAGACTCCTTAAAATTTAATAGATGTAAAGTGAAACTCCTATATGATTGGTCAGTCAGTTGAATATCCCTTAGAGATAAATTTAATGGTTGTATTGGCTAAGAAGACCCCCAACTTTGGTTTACTCATATTGCCACCACAGAACTCTAGATTTTACTCTCAGACAAAGAGTTACCGCTAGCGAGTTAATCTTCCCATTTTGAAGGTAGGTAAACCCTCCCAAGGAAGGAGATTAAAAACAAGATATGAAATGAATTATATTTTGGTTGTTCATCTTATAATCATTAGATGACTTGTTGAGTGCTATTAGCTTTCCGTAAATTTTCATTTATTGAATTATGTTTCATACATACTAACTGTCATATGTAATGTGCATATGTTATGTATGTTTTCCTCCCTAGTTCCCTTGAGATTACCAACTTAATCAGTAGTTGGTTGATCCAAATCTTAGCATTTGGTCCATTAGAAGACGAGCGAAGCCGGGGGGCAACTAGGGAACCAGCCGATTTGTTTTGTTAACCATTTTTATGCTTGTTTTGATACAATAAGCCTAGTGGTTTATATGATTTGTTTAATATTGATGTATGTAATCTGTTGGGAATTTCGCCCCTTGACATGCGTAGATGGAAGTGTTGTGGCCCGAAATCCTAAGTTGTGTGTCTTTTAAGCTAGTTGATGCCATAAAGATGACTATTCAAACTCTATGAGGTAATGATGATGATATTTTGTTTCACATGCCCCATGTGTTGGGTTAGCCTGCGAAGCCAACCTGAAATGTTTAACTAAGATTAAAGAGAGTTCAACTGTTAAACCCCAGTGTTGGTGTTTAGGAGAGAGAATGTATTTTCTTTATTTTGTGGCAATGTTTTCAATAGAAGTGCTCAAATTGGAAAAGTGTTGACTATGTGTGACTTGGTAACAGTCAATAGAACACAGGAGAATCTGATAAAATGTTATAAAATGTTAGAATAGCAAAAGTTTTAATTATTTTTCAAATTCCTTCCGTGGATGTCAATCAATAGACCACTGTGTCATGTGTCTCAATGCTTTGTTTGACATCATGTCTTCACTTCTGCATTTGTATGACTCTATTCTAAGAGAGGTCGTCGAATAACAAGTTGTCACTTGAAATCTTTCTCTTTTCCATTTCAAATTCATAGATCTTTTGCAATAAATCTCAACTTTTCGACCATCACAATATTCTATCATATACTCAACCATATAAAATTCCAACAATTTAAAATTGAATATATGAAATGTAAATTTAGTGGTAATCATCAGAATAATGAAGAAATAATTAGATTAGAAGTAAGAGAAGTTCTAAAAAGTTAATGATTTAGATATTTTGGTTCCATCATTCAAAACAAAGACAGTATCAATAGAGATGTGAACAATAGAATTCAAGCGGGTTAGATAAAATATTAATCCAAAATCCTCTATGATTGCACGATACCATTACAACTAAATGGAAAATTCTATAGAACCATAGTAAAACCTGCGTTATTGTATGGCACTGAGTGTTGGGCCATTAAACAACAACAAGAGCAAAAAATAGTTATTGCTGAAATGAGAATATTTAGATAGATGTGTGACAAAATTAGAAAAAATAGAGTTAGAAATGACGAAATACATAATAAATTGGGAGTTACTTCTTTTGTAAATAAGATGAGAGAGTACCGTCTAAAATGGTTAAGGCATATGCAATGAAAACCTAAGGACACACATGTTAGGAAGACCGAAAACTTAAAAATAGATGATTTAATAAAATGTAAAGGTAAACCATTGAAAACTTAGATGTAATGATTCGTAAAGATATGATAAATATGAATTTACTTGAAGAGATAGTTTTAGATAGAAATGAGTAGCATAGAAGAATCCGCACAAATTAAATCTTTTTTTTTTCAGTATTTGTCTCTTATATGGTTAATCCCAAAATTTTGGGATTCTCAGTGTATGTCAATTCTCAGACTTCATCTAAAATTTCAATCTAATATTTTCTCAAAACAAAGTACACCAGCTAAGTTCTATAGGTGCTCGTCAAACCTATCATCAACTAGCTTACACAAGTGCTAGCCAAACCTTTTATAGTGTGTTTTAACACTTGCTACTAGCTTTGACAGGTACTAGTTTACTTCTCATGTTCACTCAAACAATTTAATGCCCAAATCAAAAGAGTCCTTTTTCTAATCTCTTACAATGATTTTTCAAGTGAAACAAAATGTGAAATTTGAACTTCAGATATGACAGTAAAGCACAAAGGATACAACATAGAGAGAATTTTGTTGAATGATGACTTATAGCTTCTTCTTTCTCTTTTTCTTCGTCGCTCATGTTTGATCAATTCTCCTCTTCCTCTCTCAAAGTGTTGTATTCATAGAGCTATTCAAAATAGCCATTGAAAGAGCTATTGCAAGTGGTTGAACTCATTCAATGTTCATTTAATGATCGAACACATTACTACATAACTAACCATGACTCACCTTGAGTTGATTTCTTCTTTCCTTGAGTTGACTTCTTCATTCCTCAAGTTGACTTGTGCTTTGTATTTTATAGAGTCTAGGCTAATGCAAGTTGACTACCTATATATACTAAGTAGACTTGTATTGCAATCTGCTTAAATGTTTATGCTTAGATGCTCATACAAATCAGCTTATGATCTCTTCAAGTCAGTTGTTGCTCATCGAAATTTAAGTATTTTCTTACAGTGGCTTGTGCAGGTCAACTTGTATTCTTTTTCAAGTCAATTTGGTCTTGGTTCTACTTAAATATATTTCTTAAGGTGCTTGTGCAGGTCAAGGTTGTCTTCTTTTATGCTTTAGGTCGACTTGGACTTGGTTGTACTTAAGCAAATTTCTTTAGGGTTCATGTGAGTTAACTTGGCATTTTCAGGTTGATTTGTGCTTAACTATGCTTAAGTTTGTTTGTATTGTGGTTCATGCAAGTTGACTTCCAATTGTTATTCATTCGACTTGTGTCTTCCCAAAATGAGAATGTCGAAGTCTCCACTTTAAGTAGGTCGACTTGTGCTCTTTGAAGCTTAAGCCTTTCATTGTCTTGCATACATGCAAATTGACTCATGTTTTTGTTAAGCCAACTCATGCTCATATGGCTTAAGCATTTTTTTTTCATTACTCATGTAAGTAGACCCATATTCACCTTAGGCTTACTCCTCTCTGCCACATCGACTCCTTTCTGGTTTAGGTCGATTTAACTCTTTGTTAGCCTTACTGTTCTTTAAGTACTTCACCTTTGGCTCAACTTGTGATCTGATCAGGTTGACTTATGCTTTCTTCAGGTTGACTTCAACTTGGTTCAGGTCTTTAACTTCCTTTGCCTTAAGTTGATTTGTATTCTAATTAGCTTGATCTGAGTAATCTTGAATGAATCTAATTTAGTTTGATCTTGAGTAATGCAAATTTTGAGCAATTCTAAGTAAGTTTGATGATCCACAGTTCTTATATAGGCTGAGCACATCAAGCATGTCAACTTCCTTTTGCTTCTAGCAACCTCATCTCTTGTTCAACTAGACTTGAACTTACTTCAAGTTGACTTGAACTTCTTTTGCAAATTGTAGCTCCGAGTTTTAGTTCATAAGGTTAACTTCTTGTACTGTGTTGAGCAGACCATGTTAACTTGTGTCTCATCCGTTCTCATCACAGTTCTCATCTATTTTGATCATTAGAGTTCTCTTCATATCAACCTATGCTCGGACCATGCTTCCCTTTGCTCTTGAATTCCTTGTTCCATTCTCTGGTACTAATGATGCTTTCCTATTACTCTAGAATTCTTTATGATGATATTTTTCTAGTTATTGTTATTTATTGTTTTAAATTTCATTATTGTTTCAAATGTTTTCGACAATTTTGAACATAGGCAACTTGACTTGTTTTTTTGATTGGTGGACTTGAATTTTTGCTTTATTCAAATTATCCTAACTTTAAGTGTGATAAGTTAACTTAAGGTTTCATCTAGTCATCTTGAGATTTTCCACATCTATGTCTAGGTCGACTTGAACTTAGGCTCACTTAAACCTTTTCTAAATCCAGAATGCTCTAGTCGACTTATAGTATGTATAAGTTAACTTGGGCTATTGTATGACTTAAGCTCTATATCATGGTCTGTGCCATGGTTGTGTTCTTGTGTCACACCCTTAGGCGCATGAGGTGCCTAGTGTGTGGGACGCACACAAGCCGCTGGACTATAACTAGTGGAGGGAGGCTCTATTGAATGAGACATTGCATTTAGAGTAGAATGGAGCCAAAGTCAGGAGCATCGCATAGAACATAGGAGAAGTGCTCAAACAAACACAGAGGTACACAGGAGCCGACGCTTGGTGAAGTTAAGGGGAATGAGCAACTTGGTGCACCAAGGGAGTTTGGATGTTCAGTTTGGAGCAAAACACAACATTTGCAAGAGTTATTCAGAGCAAAGAATTGGTTGGAGATTGGCTCGGACCAAGAAAATAACATAGAAGTTAGCCCAACATTTGACGCCATTCGACGGGAAACACAGACAGTTACAGGCAGTTATGACTATTGGAGAAACTAACTCGAGCAATTGATAGATAATCACAAATGGATTGTGAATACTGAAAATGGTGAAGTTTCATTAAGGTTGGCTCAGACAACATTGTTTGTCACAATCGAAAATGGAGGAGTTGACTGCTCAGGAGACAAGTCGACTTGTGAATCCAATAGGTCAACTTGTGAACAAAACATGTCAACTTGGGAACTTCACAGGTTGACTCGTGGAGATGAAGTGATTCTGCACGTGTCATACAACAGTTGCGGATGTTTGAGAAAGTTAGTCGGGCAATCATTCAAATTTGAACTTAAACACAATTGAATATCGAAGGAATGTTTTAGAGACATTCACATGTTGTCTAAGAGGATGTCATTTGGGCTCAACTCAAATGGGAGAACAAGACAATGAGACATGACTCTATTGTTACATTCATTGGATAAATCAACTTGTACTTTTGGGTAAATCAACTTGATCATTAGAATCAACTTAGTCCTATTTTATAGAGTGTTCTTTAAGTCAACTTGGTCTCTTAGGTGAGTCAACTTGACTAATCTACTATCTAAATTCAGTATGCTTGTATCATATGGCAAGTCAACTTGATTTCTCATCGAGTCGATTTATCTATCATTGTGTTTCTGCCTAAAGGTTATTCTACATTTAGTAAGTCGACTTGACTCATGGATGAATCATTGGTTCATTTCTAGTGATGGGACATCGCCCAAACGGCCCATCGGCGCAGTACCCAAAAATCCAAAGACTCAAGATAAAACTCTTATCGGCAACAATGAGGGATTTATGTCATGACCCAAATCCACCCCCTTGGCGGGGTTTCATCGGCGACGGACTGTTTAGCTCTCATTAGGGCTTGGTAGAGTTTCATTGCATGACTATTGATTGAATCTAATTTAGGAAAATCTATCATCATCAAGAATGAATTTTTAGTTAATAAACTTTAAAGGACTTGAAAGATTTTGATTATGTGAAAAAATTGAAAACGGATAAAATCGATATCTTAGGATTTTATAAAACTAAGGTTTTTGTTCATCAATATTTCTATTTTTAATATTTTCGTAGTTTTGATATCTTTGCAATGTCAATTTATTTTGTCCAACTTAGATAGGGTATTTTATAATTAGTAATATAAATATTCTTGTAGAAACGATACTTGTTTCGTATTATACACAACACTCGATTAGAATATACTTATCTGAAATTGTAATACACCAAAATCGCGTAATAGAAAGCTGCTCAACATTTTTTTTTGTTGCCCATTTTCCAATCTCAAGTTCAACCAAATTCACTAAACCCAAAGGTCTAACATAACACTTGGCCAACTCTAAGCTCTCATACCTATATAACAACAGTAAAAAGAAAATATTACAAAAGAACAAAATATATGTAAGGAAGTAGATATAAATGTAATCACAACAATCAATATTTATAAGGAATATATGGGTAACAAAAATAAACTATATGTAATATTTATAAGGTGTTTTAAATGTAATCATAACACATAATTGAAAAGAAAGTTTTATAGAGATGCAGTTAGACCTATGTTATTGTTTGACTCTGAGTATTGGGCCATTAAATAATAATAAAAGTATAAAATGATTGTAATTGAAATGAAAATTTTAAAATGGATACGTGGTGAAAATAATAAAAAAAATAAAACTAGAAATAAAGAGATAGATATTAAATTGGAAATGAATTCAATTGTAAATAAAATGACAGTATATCATCTAAGGTGTTTTGGACACATGCATTAAAAACCTAAAAACGTACCAATTA
The DNA here is from genome assembly GCA_037126225.1 of Dillenia turbinata. Lineage (NCBI taxonomy): Eukaryota > Viridiplantae > Streptophyta > Magnoliopsida > Dilleniales > Dilleniaceae > Dillenia > Dillenia turbinata. The sequence continues at coordinate 7,397,737 of JBAMMX010000017.1, forward strand.
GGGAAATGAGATATTAAATGTAGGAGATTTAGTCAAATTTTGAACTAAACCATTAAACATGTCAAGAGTTTAATTGAAAAAATGTCTTTAGATAAAAATGAGTGGTATAAGAAAATTCGAAACAATTGACTCATCATCATCATCATCATCATTTTAAGTTTCTACACATATTCTATTTTTATTTCTCTTCTTTTATTATTTTTATTATTTATTTTTGTAGTGATATTTTCTCTATTTTTGTCTTCAAATTTTTATTTCATATTTTTTATTTCTATTCTTATATTTTATTAATTTATTTTTCTCTTCTATATTGATTTTATAAAAAATTGGCCCTAATATTTAGGATTAAAACTCAGTTTATTATTATTGTATATGTAATATAGATGTTTGGAAAGTTTTATCCCTTAAGCATTCAAGTTAACTCAAATTGAATTTACTTGAATTTAATGTAATTATCGAATATCAAAGATTTATTAAACAAAAGAAAATATATGTAATACACTTATTCCAAATAATTAAAAATAGTACAACATCAGGTAAAAATCTAGCTGAAGAGTTGCTTGCAGCACACTAATTTCATGGTTGTCCATTTTTTTTCACTTTTATTTAAAAAATTCCTTGTACATGTATGTTATTTATTACCCACGTACTACCTTATTCTCATTAACTCTTTTAATACATAAAATCAATGTTTTTGAATTTTTTTAGATGCTGGTATAGGTTTATATTTACATTACGCTTGATTTAATTTATCATATAAACTAATTCAAAATTACACATACAACACAAAAGTTGACATAGTCTCGTCCTAAAAGTGACTAAACCTATACAATTAGGGTTTTAGATTTATCTTATCTTAGTTTGAAATTAAAGTTAAAATGACTAAACCCATACGTATTAGGATTTTGATCATTAAAACATGAAATAGATACATTATAAATGATGGTACCCTACTTAACAGATTTTCGTAATCATTCATGGTTATCTGATAAGAGAGGCGATCAACACCAGTTTCAAATCTTTCCATATTCCTATAGGATTCCAATTCTCGTAAACTCTCAAGAAGGAATGAAATCTTTCTAAAATTCTAAACTTTCTTTAATCTTAAGGAAATCTAAATCTTTCAGAAGTCTTTAATTACAATTTCTATCATTTCAAAAGATCTCAAACAAAAGGAAACTAGAGTTTTCTATACTGCTTAAAAGGCTATAAATAAAAAACATAGGCAACTCTCAGAGGAGACTTAGTTTTAATATATGAGAGAAAGGCAATTCTATATACTATTCAGAGAGAGTTTTGTACCCAATCCTATACACCATGCAGAAGAGGTTTTATACAGAATTTTATATAGCTAGAGGTATGATTTCCATAGGCGATTCTATATGCTCTGAGGTACAGCTCCATAGCCAACTTTATACGATCAAAAGTGTGGTTTCATACTCAATAATCAGTCAAAGGTATGATATATATCATACAGATTACATCTTATGACATTACATATGCGATATACAATATGTCCTCATATATAGCACTCACTGTACAATGCTCTTGTATGTTACACACATATACGAAGGTTTCGATATCCACTCGAACGATGCATAACATACACAAAGGCCATTAATACCACATCTACGGCTACTATCAATCTTTATTTTATCACTCTTACTGATTTGAGTATCGGAGTCCCCCGTCAAGCCAACCCTGATGGGGTTTTGTAGGTTTCTCATCCATGAAGAACTGATGAATACCATCAGTATCAGTTCCTTACTCGATCGGAAGAGCAGATATCTGTGGAATGAAAATCGACTCCAACAGATTGACACCGTCCATGTGAATGATTGACTGACCAGTCGTAGAAATTTCATTCCTTACTTCACTTCTTCTCTCCTAGCACCATGCCTGCCCTACTTAACATTGACCGTCGGGGTTCATTCGCTTATTAGGTAATTCTCTCGCCCTTTTTCTCTCTGCCTCATGTAGATAATTTGTCGATTATCTGTCTCATGGTATTCTATCGAATGAATGTGTTCTCCCTAATAGAGTCTAACATTAGGTCGAACAGGTCATTGTCGCCCAATCATCCTGAACAAGTCTAACATTAGGGAACCTATCTCCCTGAATGGGCTATTGTCACCCGTTCATCCCAAATGGAGTTTAACATTAGGGAATCTATCTTCCTAAATGGGCCATTGTTGCCTGATCATCCTGAGTGGAGTCTAACATTAGGGAATCTATCTTCCCAAGTGGGCCATTGTTACCCAGTCATCCCAAATGGAGTCTAATGTTAGCGAATCTATCTTCCTGAATGGGCCACTGTTGCCTGGCTATCTCAAAGTGAATCATCTTCTCAAATGGGCCATTGTTGTCCGATCATCCCAAAGGGAATCTATCTTCTCAAACGGGTAACTATCTCCTAGTCATCTTGAATGGGATCAATCTCCCTGAACGGACCTTCGTTGCCCCGACCGATCTTCAGGATCAATCTCTCCGAATGGGTTGTAACACCGACACTGCGGTGTTCGTACAAGTGTAGCATTCATGGAATATATATAAAATATTCCTCCGTTTATATATATATATAAAATTTTTAATCTTATTGATTTTTGATTTTGAGGTATATAATTCGAAGTTTTGGTATATTAAAAGTATCCGTATTTTCGATTTTGGGGTTTTTTAATTTAATTTTTGGTATATTTTAAATACTATTTCTGGGATTTGTAAAATAAAGTTAGTATAAATATATATATGTAAATAATTATTTATTTATTAATTTATTTATTTACTCAATTAGCTATTTCTAAAAAAAAAAAATCTAGTTATATAAAAATATATATATATAAATAATAAAAAAAAAAAAAAAAAACCAGGTTAGGGTTAGAAAACCCTAACCCATTTCACACTTTCTCTCTCTTCCCCTCTTTCTCTCTCCCTCCTTCATCTCTCCGCCTCTCCATCTTCCCGCGCGGCTTTCCCCATCGCCGCCGCTTCCTCCGCCCCAGCCGGCTGCCATCCGCCACGGTCGGCCCCTTTCTCTCTCTCAGTCTCACTCTCTATCTCTCTCCTTCTCTCTCTCAGCTTCTCTCTCACCGCGAATTTCACTCTCTCCCTCTCGCGATTCTCCGCCGCGACTCGACGCAACCACCGCCACCAGCAGCCACCGCGACCGCCGCGGGTCGCCATCCTTCAGTCTCCTTCAGTCTCTCTCGCTCTGTCTCTCCCTATGCGCGCGTCGAGCACGACAGTTCCTCGCGCGCTAACTGCCCCTGCGCGCGACTGCTCGCGCGCTGACAGCCTCCTGCGCGCGCTCCAGCGCGTGATAGCCTTTTTCTGCTCGTGCAGACTTGCTGCAACCTCTGCTGCAGCGTAGTAGGTGACCTTCAGAAACCCTAGGTTGTGACGATACTTCATCCTCTGCGCAGGTAAGAGCCATTCTTTTGAACAGTAGCTCTAGGGTTTGATTTCCTTCGGTAATTTAGACTAACTGATGGAGTTTGCTTCAAATTGGAAGCTTTGCAGGTCTTGGACTGAACGAAGTGTATTCGGAAGTTAGGGTTGTGAACTGCGAAAACTCTAGGTGAGGAGATTTCTGTTCTATTCGATAAATTGAATGAATCTAGGGTTGAATTTAAGATGAAAAGTTCTGTATGTGTTTAGAATGTAAGTGGAATGCAAATAGAATACGATTTTTGAAATGTTTATATGTGATTATGAAGGTTAAGTATAGAATGTTACAGAAATTAGATTGTCTGATATGAAAGAAGCATTTTAAAGGATAATAAGATTGAGTTGAATTGATTTGAATACTTTTCTTTAGAGTTTAATTTGAAATATGCATGAAAATAGTCGAAAAATGGGATTTGAGCCTAAGGATTGATGCGTCATTTTACATTATAGTTGGTGTTGCATATAGGTAAGTCAAATACAATCTCAATATTATGAAAATAGGTTTCAATACCTTTAAAATGAGATATGGTTTGAAGAAATCGGATGAGAAACGAAAAGTGTATGATTTTTCAAAGATTTTCCAGTTCATAGGAAACTTATTTATTTTAAGCGTATTTCCAATTTTGATTGGTTTTAGGATCGAATCAGGCTTGATTTTGATTTGATTAATTGTTTATAAATGGAATGAAAGTGATGAAATGAGAATCTAGAAAGGTGATTGTGTAAATGTTTGATTTAAGTCTTAAATGAGCACATATTTACGGGGAGAAACCCTAAGGAAACATGTACTGAAAAATTTAGAACTTTGAGTATGAAATTTGATGGGTTTTAATGTGATTTTGAGTGTTAAAATGTGGATTTGATGTACTTGTGTTTTTGGCATTGAAGTGTGGTGTGTTATTGGCTATATATATGTGAAATTGAGGCCAAGAGTGTGAGGAATTATGCATGCTGAATTTTGGATAGAGGTTAGTGAGTATGTGGATGTAAAATTGTCTTGATCGAATCCATTGGAGAGATTGGGAATGACTCTAGTAAGCAAGATAGAGGTTTATATGTGTATGTAATAAGGTATAGAAAGTGTATGCATATATATAGTGATATTGGTGTGTTAAAGTGATATGAAAATGTGCAATTGTAAAGAATGAGCAAAAGCATGTGTTTGTATTTATATGATAAATGTATAGAATTGTATTGGTGTATTGAAGAGAAGAAGTTGATAAAGAATTTTGAATAAAAGTGTGTTGGTGTATATGCTGACTCTTATGTGCGGCGAGAGATTGGATTGGTGTGAGCTTTGTGTAGGATTGGTTGAGTACCATCACTTGAGTCTTGTGGACATGTTGTAAGCATGAACAAAATTGAAGATTTAAGGTAGTGACTTAAAAGACTTGACTTGACATTGGAAATTTGAAAGTGAAGAACATGCATTTTAGCCAATTGAACAGCATGTAGTCTTTTAGCATAACTTTCTCTACACAGCTCCGAATGACGTGAGGTTTTCTGCCTTAGACACTAGACATCCTTAGCTTTAAAAATGAAATAAGAAACCCCTTGATTTGTAAAGGTGTATTAGCAATTATAGCCTATTTTCTATAACTGCGTAGGTTTGAAACTTGCTGATTTTATACATGCCTAAGTGTTGGATGTCTTGATCGTGGGGAGCACAGTTTCGACACTTGTTGTGCATTATAGGGAGTGATTGACCCTCCCGTATATGGTGAGTGGGTTTTGTTTCAATGTTTTCGTTTAATATGTAAACCCTGCTTTACAACAATTTGATAAATGAGCATGATTTATCGTGTGTTTAAAATGTTTTGACTGGTTTTGGAAATGATTTTTGTGAACCGATGGAGTATCCAAAAATATGGTTGAATTATGAAAATATGCATCCATGTGGTTGAAATGTAAAATGTGTCATTTTATGATATATGTTGCATTTAGTTTGTGAACCTGATTTACGGCACATGTTTGATATGATATTGATATTGGCCTTGAGGGCTGTGATATGTATTGTTGATATTGATATTGGCCTTGAGGGCTGTGATATGTATTATTTCGTAGCTACGAAGGACACCGTGAGAGGCGCTTGGGTGGCGTCCGGATATGCCTAGGCCTGGGGTATCCCACGAGTTGTCGAGATTATATTTACTACACGGTACTAGGCAGGTTGAACCCGAAAGGGTGAGGATTTGGATGCTATCCAAGTCTAGCACCTGGACGAGGTCCGTCGCCAACGCCGGGGTAGAGAGCACTTTAAATAAAAATCGCATATAACACCCCCCGGTGCGCCTGTCATAGGTCGTGGTAGACCTCTGCCGGGACATTTTCGGCTGGCAGCTCTATGATTTTAATGACAGTATTTTGGATGCATATTTGATTTGCGGATGCGTGTTAATGATATATTGTTGAAATGAAAAGCATGATGATTTGAAATATGATTTGTATACTTATGCTTTGACACTCCAGTTTCACACCCCATATTACACGATTACATTGACCCACTCACTCACTGAGTATTCTTCCCTGAGTACTTACCCCTCATTTTTCTCTCCCCAGACAGGATTATGGTGTTAGGGCGACGCATTTGGCTCTGGAGGGTTTCATAGCTTGGTGGATTTGGTATTTACAACGGTGAGATCAAAGTTTAAGTTTAAAAGATGAATTTCATATTTTATTGTCGACCCTGCGTGGTCTTGTTGAGGTCCGTAGTTGACCGTGTACATATTTTGGGATGACTGTATAATTTTTGGACTTCTGTTTGCGAAACTCTCATTTCACTTGCATTGAGGCATTTGTAACTATTTAAAGTGTTAACTTGGGAATTTGTAATATATTTGTATTAATTTAGACCCGCTCGGTGTGGCGGCTGTTCATGCTCTAGTTGGGTATGACAGTAGAGGTCTGTGGTTAGGACTGTTGTTGATTTGTTAGCCTTGCGTTGTCTGGATGTCGGTTGTGAGAGTTGGTGGATTGTTTTGAGGCCAGGATGGCCATTTGTGTAATGTACAGGATGATTTTAAATTTATACAGGTTTATTTGTATATGGGAGACCTCCAATTTATGGGGAGGTTCTGTCCGATTTTCTGTAGAAATACAGTCGGCATCCAAGGCAACGGGCGGCTGTTCACGATTCCCGGTTCGGGGCGTGACATGGTCTCTATTGTCCTGACCGATTGTTAGGATCAACCTCCCCAAACGGGTCTCGGTCATCTTAACCGATCGTTAGGATCAACCTCCCCGAACCGGCCTCCGTCGCCCTAACCGATCGTTGGGATCAACCTCCCCAAACAGGCCATTGTTGCCCTGACTGATCGTTGGTATCAACATCCCCGAATGGGCCTCCGTTGCCCCAACCGATCCTCGAATAGGCCTCTGTCGCCAGACTGATCATTGTGATCAATCTTCTCGAACGGGCCTCCATCACCCTGACTAACCATTGGGATCAATCTCCTCTAACAGGCCTTGGTCACCATTGGGATTAATCTCCCCTAATAGGCCTTCATCGCCCTGACCAACCATTGGGATTAATCTCCCCTAATAGATCTCCATCGCCCCAACCGATTATCAGGAATTTATCTCCCCAAATAGGCAAGTATCGCCCTGTTCTCCCGAACAAAGTTTGTCATTAGGGATTATCCCCCTGGATGGGTAAGTATTGTCCATTCCTCCCAAACGAAGTCTATTGTTAGGGATATACCTCTTCAAACAAGTAAGCGTTGCCTACTCTCTAAGACGAATGTAAGGTCAACACAAGGAAAACCCCCCGCTCGGGTCAGCATGATCCACTCTCTCAGTCGTAAGCAGTATAACGAGTACAAGAGCAGTAGTGCCCTACGCCAAATGACTAAATAAGCCTATCGACAATAGAACATCCTATCAGTCAAACTACTCACTCAGTGGTTCAATGTCCTAGTTCCAATAGATAAGCAAATTATTCTAAGGCGAAAACGCCTTGGATGGGATTCAATCCCTTTCTTGGTCATTTATATTACCTGATGTCTAGATACCCAGATGGAATTTAACACCCTTTCTTAGTTTTCTATTTACATATGGGCTTCAGCCCCCCGATGGGATCCAACTCCCTTTCTCTTGGTTATCTATTTAAAATGACTACTGCTACATTAGACAGATTCAACTCCCTTTCTTTCAAAATCGCACTACACCGCTATAACATTGCTCCAGTATATTCTTTTGGCTTTGACGCCTAATCCCCCCTCGGCTACAATGCCTTTGACAACAAGCCAACACTCACGATGCAAAGCCTGACCCTATTCTCTCTCGTATCAGTCTTTAGCCTCTCGCACTCACTGAGAGTTACCTCATTCTGTCAGAACACAGACTCCAAGTCAGTTTCAGATCTTCTACTTTTGCTTTTCTTAACATAAACATTCTGCACTCCCAACCATTGCTCAACTGAACTCCTAGTCACATGACCCGCTAGCCTTTTGACCTTCAGTCTCCCAACTTCTCAGACATTTAACCCTCAATTTGTCAAATGACCTCTAATAGATTACTTGATTTGCTCTCGGTAATGTAAGTAAAATCTTTTCTTAGTCTTATGTCTCCTGATTATTGCCCCTCTTCGTTAGTCACTTGCTCGACTCTCAATATTGACTAAGATTCTGATGGTTCACGGCCCGAACAACTTAAAAAATTTATCACCACTAGGTTCAGAGCTCACTAAGCCCACAACCTGCTGAGGGAGTCTCTCAATGACTCTATATTTTGGTCCTATGTCTTCCCGCGATCACTTGATCTCCGGATCATTCCACCTCTCAATCATCTGATTCGCTGATAACTAGACTACTACTCCGTCACACACTTTCGCTTAAGTCTCTCGATCTCCAGATCATTCAAATCATTCAACCTATCAATCTCTCGGTTGTTCGACCTGTCGATCACTCAATTTTTCGATTATTTAACCTGTTGGTCTCGTAATCTCTTGATCATTCCCAAGCTCTCAATCTCCCAATCTCTCGATCGTTCGACCTGAAGTTCTCCCAATCTCTCGATCATTCGACCTGTCGGTCTTTCTCGATCGTTTGACCTATCGGTCTTTCAATCTCTTGATTGTTCGACCTGTCGGTCTCATAATCTCTCGATTGTTTGACCTCTCGATCTCTTACTCTCTCAATCATTCGACCTGTCGGTTTCTCAACCTCTCGATTGCTCGACCTATCAGTCTCCCAATCTCTCGATCGCTCGAGGTCTTATTCTCCTAATCTCTCGATTGTTCGAGCTATCGATCTCTTAATCTCTCGATCTGTCGACCTATCGATCTCTTAATCTCTCGATTCTTCGACCTCTCGATCTCTCGAGAGGTCTTTTCCAATCCACTCTATTCCTAATATAATTTCTTCAAAATGTCATTAGGAGTGCGGGTAAATGATGGTACCTTACTTAATAGGTTTCCATAATCATTTAAGATTATCCAATAAGGAAGACAATTACCAACAAGTTCAAACCTTTATATATTCCTGTAGGATTCTAATTATCATGGACTCTCAAGAAGGAATGAAATCTTTCTAAAATTATAAATCTTCCTTAATCTAAAAAAAAAATCTAAATCTTTCAGAAATCTTTAACTATAATCTCTACTATTTCAAAAGACCTTAGACAAAAGGAAACTATAGTTTTTTACACCATTTGGAAGGCTATAAATACAGAGTATAGGCAACACTCAGATGAAATTTAGTTTTAACACACAAGAAAGAGGCAATTCTATATATCATTCAGAAAGGGTTTCGTATTCAATCCTATACACCATGAAGAGGAGGTTTTATATAGAATTTTATACAACTAGGAGGTATGACTCCATAGCCAATTCTATATGATCTGAGATACAGCCCCATAACCAACTCTATATGATTTGGGGTAGGTTTCATATTCAATTCTTAGTTAGAGGTATAATATATATCACACAGATTACATTACATGACATTACATATGCGATATACGATATGTCCTCATACATAACACTCACTGTACAATGCTCATGCATCTACACACGCACGAGGGCTTCGATATCCACTCAAACGATGCATAATATGCATAGAAGCCATCAAGGCCACATCTATGGCTAATATCAATTTTTGTTTTATTACTCTTACTGATTTAAGTGTCAGAATTCCCCGTCAAGCCAGTTCCGGTGAGGTTTTTACAGGTTTCTCATATGTGAAGAACCGACAAATACCATCGGCATTAGTTTTTTGTTCGAGTCGAAAAAGCATGTATCTGTATAACAAAAATTGACTCCAATACTATTATATTAAAAATAGAATCTTTCAGCATATTAATCAATCATTCAAAATTTTTCATACACTTACCTAATTCCATATTTATAATTAATACATAAATATATATAGATATTAATACTTAAATTTATCATTTAAATTAATTCTAAATTACATAAATTCTAACAAAATGAGCCCCATCTAGTTTTGAAAGTGGTTGACTTGCCCCAAGATCTCAAAATAGTACGGATTCACCGCTTTAGATTTTTCTGATCGGTGACCAAATTAACGATGGATTGACTCAATTTATATATGTATTTGGGTTTTGATAAGAAGAAACTTGGATAACAATTAAAATCTTAATTCTAAAATAATTGAGGTTGATAATGAGTAACAAATATAAAATATTTCTATATATAATAATAATAATATTATTATTATTAATTATTATTATTATTATTATAAAATATATACATACATTACCCAATTAAATTTATAATATTAAAAGTGATGATCTAATATGTTCTAATTCTCATACGTCACTCATTTCTATCCGAAATTATTTTTTCAATTAATTTTTTAACTATTATATCTTTAAGAATATATTGCATTCATATTTTTAGTGGTTTACCTCGTCTTTTGACTAAATCTCTTATATTTAAATTTTTGATTTTTCTAATTGGTACATTTTTAAGTTTTTATTATATATGTTTAAATCACCCAGATTATATTTTTGTATCTAATTCACATTTGAGTTTATTTCTAATTTAGTACGAATGTTTTTCTTTTTAATTTTATCATTTTTAATTTTATTAAATGATAATTATTTTTTATTTTTATTATTATTTAATGATACAATATTTGCTATCATAAAAAAGTGATAATTATTATATATAAAGATACAAATTATAGCATTTGGTGTGTTCTAAATTCAACAACTCATTAACTCGTGAGGAGAAAAAGTGCAATGAGTAGTAATTTGCTTTTACTTTTTTGGAATTCCAGATATGCAAATTTGGTACTGTCTCGATGTTGACATAAAAGGCGTAAATGGTGTGGCAAACACAGTGAAAACGCGTGGGTAGCCTCTGCAATTTTCTTCCTTGCGCGTTGGGCAGTGCAAAGCAGTCACGGATTTTCTGTAAAAAAAGGGAAACAGTGGTTACCGAAGAACATGACAATTTTTTTTTTTATCTATAATTTTATATAATTAATTTAAGTTAAATATTATCAAATCAATTTAAAAATAAAACTCTTATAAAATATTCTTTTTATTTTTAAATTTTAAATTTTAAATTTAATTAAAAAATTTAAAAGTTTTACTCTATTATAAAAATTTTGATTATATGCACATTATCTTACAAAAAGCTTCTCTGCACAACCTTTGCAGCCCAATTATCCACCAGTCAAACAAAATAGTTAATTTGATTTTTATGACTTTCTTATAATCTAAACGAAAAAAGTTATTTATATATATAATATTATCAGTTTACTATAAAAAAACATTTTTAGACTTTAACATAATTTAAAAATATCTTCAGGTTAGAAGACAAAAATTTTGTTTGGGTTTTTTTTTGGGGCCATAACACCTCTCTCTCTCTCTCTCTCTCTCTCTTTAAATAACTTTTTGGGCTTATTTTGCATCATTTTAAGCAAGCATAAAAATTCTTTCTTGTTATTAGTTTCTTTGTAAAAAAAAAAAATTGAAAACGAACGGAAAACTGAACTAAAAACTGAATAATAGATTAATAATTTGGATTATGTTCAAATATATATTTTTTTAAAGATTCAATTAATCAAAAATTGAATTAAAATAATCAAAACCAAATAGTGGCCCATTTTTTAATGCAATTTTGGAAGTTGTTGTTAAAGTAGGCGGTTGAGTGGATTTAGAAATTAGTTCCATAGAAATTCCTTTATTTTGGCGCCATTAATCTCCTAGTTGAGAAGGTGGCGAAGTGGTGACATGTTCTGTTCTAATGTAGAAAAGTTTTGCTATTGCAAATTTTAGGGAAAAAAATTAAACCCTCTAAGCAAAATACATTATCAAGTTTTTTGTTTTGACTCTATTTTAATTTTCTTAGATTTTTCCCCTTAAATTTCTGGTTTTTCGGTTTTTTTTTTTGACATTTTAGAACCTATAACTCATCCAATAGAGATAATTAGGCTGCGTTTAGTTGTAAAAAACGTTTTCTAATTTTTCATCTCTATTTTTTTTTTATATTTTCTATCTCTAAAAAAGAGTTGAAAATTTTAAAAATATATTCAAAAGATATATATTTTTTTATTTTTAATTTTCTCCAAAAATTTGAAAATTTTGAAAAATATGGATTTATTTATAACAGAAAATAATAGAAAATACTTCTAAGACTATTTTCTATTTCTGTTCATTAATTGGAAAATAGTGTTTTTCAATTTGCATTTTTAAAAATTGAAAACTGAAGTATATGAATATAGTTTCATTTTCTTAGAAAACGTTTTCTGAAAAATACATTTATTTTTCACAACTAAATACATCTTTAAGATCTCTTGGTTTTTCCTTCCAAGAGAAAATTTTTTCCCTCCAAAAGGAAAAAAAAATGATCCTTTTGTTTTGCCATAAAAGTTTATTCTGTTAACTCTATCATGTTTGGCCCTAATCTCAAATAAAAGAGGATAGTTGCATTACATAACCGGTTAGTATAAAACTAAAACAAATATTTATATATAAATTCTTTATTATATTATGGTAAATAAAACAGAATATAATGATGTAAAAAAAATCTATATAATGTGAAATAAAGATTTAGTTATTATTGATATAAAAACTTTGCCAAATAGTCAATTGGAGTCCATCATATTGAGAGGAGGGATTGCCTTTATTTTGGTATGTCCCATTTTGCCCAAGCAGCCGAAGTGATAAATTCAACGAAGTGTCATGTCGCCATATTATAAGGCTCACACCATATAATAAACTCAAAAAATTATAAAAAGATTAAACCCTGTATGAATTTGATGCCACTTCATTTATTTAAATTGTCCATAATTTCTAATTTTAATATAAAAAATGTCAATAATTTTAATTTGAGTGTTCCGTCTAAATTATTTTTTTATTAAAAAAGATTTGATCATATAACTGAATAAAATATAGAAACGTTAAATCTTTTAATCCTAAATAATTTGAAAATAACGTTAATGTAAAATAATTTAAAAATAATATAAAAATAGACTTTTCTTAAATAAGGGCTTAACCCTTGGAGATAGGACTTTGTCTTAATTGTGGCTTAAATAATGGGAGATGGATGAAAAACTTTCCATCCATTTGAAATGATCTTATCCTATTATTTAGTAGTTGAAGGTGTTAAATTTTTTAATTAAATTTTAATTTTAAAATTTAAAAATATAAAAATTTATATCACAAGAGATCTCTCTCAAATCAAACGAAGCAACACTCAAATCGATTTTTTTTTTAAAAAGGTCTTATCCTAAGAAATAGCAGCAAGAGCAATGAGGTCAAAAGTTGAAAAGCAGAAGTCCATATGTTTGCTTTGGAAAAGGCAAATCAAAAGTTCTATGTTATGACAAATAATAATCGCAAAAAAGGAAGAACATAATGTGCCCATCGCAAAACGACCTCCGCACTGCACTATTTCAATATGCATTTTTTTTCTTCTCTGACACACTAAAAAAGGAGGGCAAGAAAATTTTGATAAATTTAAGGAGGAAAATTGGGAATATTCAATCCACAGCACCAAAAAAATAAAAAAGAAACAAATGAAATAAAAGTGGGGTTCACAGTTTACGCACTAAATATGTTTATTTATTTATTTATTTCTTCATATTAATTTATGCAACTTTTTTATTTAATTTTTTATTAAATAAATTAAAACCCAATAACATGACCGAAAATCCAGAGTGGGAAGGAGCCGTTAGAGAGAGAGTGTATCTGAATCCGTAGTGGCATTTTTGTCTTTTGGTCTTCATTTTCCACTGGTTGTCTGACACTGTTACTCCCCCCTTCTCTGCATCACAACGACGATTTTTGCATTTCCTCCGCCCTGTTTAAGCAAAAAGCAAATGAAAACAGATTTCACACACAACGAGGCAATGCATCGGCGATAGCAGATTCGTCTCTCTCTTTCTTCTTTCTTTTATTTATTTATTATTATTATTATTATTTTTTATTTTCTCCTTTTCATCATTTCTGTTGGACCCTCCACCGGCTCCACCGCTCTGCAAAATCTTTGTTGCAGACGCTAGAAGCGCAAGTGTGTCATTTCCATAAAAAGAGAAGGGGGGGGGGGAGAGAGATTCAGTCCATTGTTTTTTTTCCTTGTTTCTTTTCTGATTCTTCTCGATTTTTAGCCTCCCCTTTAAAGGGTTTAGTCTTTAATGATTCTCCAACTGCACATTTCCTGGTCCTTCATGAAAATGCCCTCTGTTCTCCTCTGGTAGTAAATGTGCAGAGAAACCTCTCCGCAGAAAAGGGTTGCTGCAGTTTTTTTTTTTTTTTTTTGGTTATTTTCCATCTGGGTCTTCTCCCAATCATCCCAAACTAAACTCTTTCTTGGAAAAATCAACTGGGGTTTTTAGGGTATTCTTCATCTCCGCTGCTTTTTAGGGTTTAGGGAAGGACAAGGAAAGGGGTTTTGTCCCATTTTAGCGCAAAAATGGGAAGTCAATGGGTTGATAACGTAGTATCTTGAAGTGGGTTACTTCCATTTTAGCAGAAGAATGGGTTGTTCAAGCTCCAAAGGGGAGAAAAATGAAGCACTTCGTCTATGCAAGGAGAGGAGGAGATTCATCAAACAAGCAATTGAATCGAGGTACGGTTTAGCTGCTGCTCATGTATGCTACATTCAGTCTCTTAGAAACATTGGTGTTGCTTTGAGGCGATTTGCGGAGGCTGAAGTGTTCATAGAGTCCTCTCTGTCCACTTCTGCCACTGAACTTGACAAGACCCCATCACAATCCTCTTACCTGTCACCATCCCCTTCACATGTTGTTGAGGTTTCGGATTCTCCATTGCGTAATGAATGCCCTCTTTCGCCACCCATGTCGAGGTTGAGTTACATGAGATCAGGAGGTGGTGGTGCTACTGCTGTTACTGTTAAGGTCAATGTACCTTCCACTAGTTATGTAGATGATGAAGCAATGGCATTCCCACCTCCTCCACCGCCTCCTGATTCCGGTTTTTCTTGGGATTTCTTTGACCCCTCGGATGAAAGTGAGAGTTTTAGATTTATGGGTCAGAATGGATTCAATGTTGATTTTCATGATTTGAGAACATGGACAAAGTCTAAGGTTGGAGAAACTGACTTTCACAATGTGGAACCTAGAGGTAAATCTGAGGGGGCGAGTTCGGATAAAAGGCCAGACTTGGAGCTAAAGGACACTGAAATTTCTGGGAGTTCCTTGTTACATAGAAATGGGCATAATAGATTGGTGAGGGTAAATTCTAGTTCAACTTCTGATGGACATGATGGCGCTAAACAAGCAGTTGATATTGAAGCAAGACAAAGTGATATTGGGCGTATTACCGATGGATTAGCTGAAAATTTGACTCTCAGAACAGATTTGGACCGGTCCAGCTCAAGACGAGATAAGAATGCTGTGGAGAAAGATTTATGTGCAGAAAGAGAAGACCCTTCTGAATTTATTACGCACAGGGCTAAAGATTTTCTGTCCAGTATAAAAGACATTGAGCATAGATTCTTCAGGGCTTCTGAAGCAGGCAAGGAAGTCTCTCGGATGCTTGAAGCAAACAAAGTCAGTGTTAGCTGTTCTGAGGTGCAAGGTAATCTTCTGTTTATTGATTAATTATTCTGATGTAGGACATATGCTGCTGTACCAAATGCCATTTCGTACCTCTCCAAACCAAGGAGGAATCTAAATACAAATTATGTGTTTGCATAACTTCTTATTCCTTCTCTACTGTTGAAAGCATTTTTCTTTTGGTAAATCGCAGGGAGACCATCTGCTTCTGTGGTGTTGGCAGCTCTAAATCTAGTTTGTTGCATGGGAAAAACTGCAATTGTTTCTTATGGTAAGTTTCCATCCAATTCTTTAAGTATGCAAGACACAACATAACATTTCAGATACTTCATGGTGGAGAAAATTATTCACAGGAGCTGACAAGTGTGCTCTTTCATTATTTTCGGTCCAAAATCATGTTTATCATGCACTTCATCAGTTAAAGTGTAAATTCTTAGATTGTCAGGGACACAGGTCAGAGAGCATATGGAATGGGCCTACTGCCCAAGGGAATAATGGGGCATTTGTATGGATGGCTATAAGATGAGATTGGAGTGATATTTGTAAAAATAGCACTTTAGTGTTTATTGGATACGTAATCAGTTTTACTATGTCAAAAATATTTTCTTGAGCTTCATGCCATAGCAAGAGACTGGAAGCTCTTATGAGCTCCCATCAGAGGTCAACTAGGGAGGATAGGACATTTTTTGTGGAGAACATGATTGGATGCCTTAGCATACTAAAAAGGTTGCCTTCTTCTAAGATATTTAGAGACAAATACTGGCATAATGCAGTTTTTTGGGGTCTTGGAATAGATTTCCCCTTTGTAAATGAAAGAGCCAAACCATTTATTGTTTTGCTCCACAATGTTGCGCTAAGAAGTTGAGGGATATTTTACATTCTGTTCTAACTTCTACATATTTTTGGACGCCCTTGGTATTGGTACTTACACATTTTTGCCGCTATAGGGGTATTGTCTTTTATCTACTGGAGGATATTGTTTCAGTTGATCCTTGTATTTTTTTTTTTTTTGGAATAAATATGATATATATACATGAGTTCTATCCTTGCTTGTGTTTGGGGTGATGCATCTTCTTGACTTTTTATAGATATTAGGTGCTTTTCATCTAGCAGAGAAATTGTTTTATTTGATCCTTCTGGCAAATTTTTTGTTATTTGGAAGGAGAGGAGTGGAGGATTTTAAGGGAGAGCACAGGACCTTCCCGTGGGGCTCAAATTATTATTATTATTATTATTATTACTTTTTTAAATAAATATAACTCAGATATCAGAGATCTTTCCTGTGTTTGGGTTCAAGGGATGCACCTCCTTATTACCTCCTAATAATAATTTTTAGAAACCTTGAAACGAAGAAATGCTTATGTCAAAAAGCTCTTTCAGCTCTAGAAATTGGACTCCAACATAGGCATCAGATTATACATTAAGATTTTCAACATATTACATGAAAGCTATTGCTACAGTTCTCAACAATTAAAGAATATCAAAGACCTTCTAAAAGTCAAAAAGGCTACTGATCCAACATAATAGTCTTCAATATATAGTTAAGAGACTGATTTATTTCATAAATTCATTCATATGTCTTACCAATAATCATTTCTTCAACTGTGGGAATTTTTTCATGTTTGTGTGGCACAGTTTTGCACCAGTTGCCAACATATTGCAATGGCTCTCTTTTATCTAAGGTTGGAACTGTGTTGGAAATAGATAAGAGGGGATTGAATACCCTAAAGGAAAAGTTTCTTCTTGGGTGATCCTTCCATTTTTTTTTTTTCCTTCTTTAAGACACACACACACACACACACACACACACACACACACAAGTACATGCGTGAGTTAGAGTAGGTCACTCTTAGGTTGTAAATATTTAAACATCAAATATGTTTATACAACATGATTTCTTGTATGATTTTTACATATCATATATGGCTTACTGAAGACACTTATTTTTCCTTGTCTTCTCTTAACATGATATTATTTCTCTGTACAGAAACACCTCATCATGTTACAAAAGTTATTACATGGAACCGTTCGACATCCTCACAGTCATCATCATCTAAAAATCCCCTTACTGCAGCGTCAAAAGATGATGTTGATGATAGTGGAAGTGAATTTCTTGAAGAATTTTGCATGATTGCAGGAAGCCACTCTTCCACTTTGGATAGACTGTATGCCTGGGAGAGAAAACTCTTTGATGAAGTAAAGGTACTTTGTCCAATATATTGTTCATTCAGATTCTACTTTTCCCTCCTAATTTTTGGTTTAATGCTTTTGTCTGGATTCCGTTGTTGCATCTGGAATTCATAGCCTTTCTTACAGGGTTATTTTAGTTACAGCAATTGAATGGCAGGCTTAGTGGGATGACTATTGCTCGATCTTCATATTTTTCAAATGCATCTGCCTAATACTTAAAATTGTTTATGAATTATTTCCTTAGTCCCCCTCAATTCTGTTTAGTCTGAATAAAGTCTCTTTCTGTTTTTAGGTACTACTCAGCTGAGTAATTATTAAGGCAATTGTTGTCGGTGTTTTTGCCGTATTGTGTCAAAAGTTGACATTGCACTGCTGCTTCATTAATTATGTCATAATGTATCCATGAGTTACAGTCTGCAGGGTTCTTATAATGTTATTGATTCAGTACTTGCTCTGCTGCTTCATGTAATTGTCATAATATATCCGCGAGTTACAGTCTGCAGGGTTCTTATAATGTTACTGATTTAGTACTATGTTGTTCTTCCTAATGCATTTTTTCAATCTTTGATATCAGAACTATCTGGGTAATTTTATCACATAAAATGTCTCATAAGTTATTTTGTCCCTAATATTACTGATTTAGTCTTCTACATCATGTATGCATATTTGATATCGGAATCAAATTGAACTATTTGGTGGAGCTAACGCTTCAATTTCCCAGATAGAGATCCAACTGCTGCCTAAATTCATTGATTCATTGAATGAAAACAGTATATTTCCATATCTTGCTGCCATTTTTCCAAAATCCTAGCAGATTTGGCATAGAGTGTGCCTTTTGAGACTAAATTCAAACCAAACCTTCTGTCAAAATTAATCTCCGAGACTTGTAGCACATAGTAGGCACATCAACCATGCCATTATCTTGAAGTACAGCAATTTTAGGGTCTCACATGCCTAATTTTGCTGCAACCCCTTTGTTCTGGTTGCCACTCCCCACTGTGATAGACTTGGAATCTAATACCATAGAATTTACCAACATTGAAAGGATTTCTTGTTTCTGTGTGCGCACTAGAAGCACATGGACTTAGGTCCAGGGCAGGCGATTTATAGAGAGCTTTATCTTTTTTTTTTTTTTTTTTTAAAAAAAATTATTATTATTGATAGAGGATCTAATCCACCTCTTGTAAATATAGAAGCAACTTTACCTTCAGGCCACGTTCACCCAGCAAAAGGTTGCAAAACGACCTTTTTGACTGTCAAATTAAATAATGAAACAATCAAAAGGAAGCATTCTGCCCATCTCTGCATGCAACTAATTCATCTGTCCTATTCATTGTCCTTTCAACTGATTTCTTTCATTTACCATATACCCTGTTAACTTTAGGCCTTCTGTATAGGCTAGTGAATCTATTAGAAAGGTGTATGATCGAAAGTGTGACCAGCTTAGGCACCAATTTGCAAAAGATTTTAGTGCGCATGTGATTGATAAAACAAGAGCAGTTGTGAAAGATCTTCATTCACGGATAAGGGTGGCGATTCATGCTGTTGATTCAATATCAAAGCGGATTGAGAAAATGAGGGATGAGGAGCTGCTACCCCAACTAACAGAGCTGCTTCAGGGGTAAATTTTTGTTTTCCTTCTAATCCTTTGTACAGCTTGTGAGTTGATTATTACATTGACCACTAGATTCTTTGCAGATTGATCAGGATGTGGAAATCCATGCTTGAACACCATCATGCACAGTACATAACCATTTCTTTGGCATATCATACAAGGAGCTCAACAGGAAACTCTACAGGGGATATGCACAGGCAGATATTGGCCCAGCTTCAGCATGAGATGGAATGCTTTGGCTTAAGCTTTGCTAATTGGGTTAACTGTCACGCTTCCTATGTTGAAGCTCTCAATGGTTGGTTGCAAAACTGCATTTTGCTACCCCAGGAACGAAGGAGCAGAAGACCATTTTCCCCTCGACGAGTCTTGGCACCGCCTATATTTATCCTCTGCCGCGATTGGTCAGGTGGGATCAAATCATTGCCGTCTGAGGAACTCAATGATGCCATTAAAGCCTTTTTGTCAGACTTGCATAGATCCGACAGCCAACAAGCGGAAGAGCTTCCAATGAGGGAGACAGAATTGGAATCAAGCAAGAACAGGGAATTAGAAAGTAAAGGGGAAAGGAACGACAACAATTTTTCAAACTTGAGTGGCATACATTCAAGTTTGACCAGATTACTTGATAGACTGACCAAATATTCTGAGGCATCACTCAAAATGTATGAAGAAGTTAGACAGAAAAGCGAAGCTGCTCAAATTGCCTATTCAAATTGTAGAACTATGAGATCATAGTAATAGTCTAATCATGGTATGTACCCATATTTAAATTGGTTGTCTGGAACTAGGTTATGTACAAAGCTTGGTTGCTCACTCTCACTAGGTAATTGGTTTTTCTGGAAATGGGTATGTTCCAATTCTCATCAGAAAAGGCAATAGTTTCTGAAGTGAATGATGCACCAATGATGCTAGATGAATTACGATATTATTTCTCCAATCAGTCTTCTTGACGCCTCACCAAAGCCATGATCATTAAAAGGCGCGGTGCCTTCCGCTTGGCAATAGATATTGGTCTACTTGCCCATGCACCAAAAATATATAATAATTCCTAAAATCTGTTTTCGAATTTCAAGTATAAGAAAAGAGCCATATGTATGGAGTAGAACGATTCATATTGATTAAAATCCAGGATAGCTTGTCTTTCCCATATAATGATGTACATGTTACAATCATCTATAAGGTATCTCAGCCATCCAGGCCAACCATGGAAAATATGGTTTGTGTTCCCTGATTTCCACGTGTTATCAAGAATCGGCATGAAAATGAAAGGGGGGAAGGCCCTGGTATCAATCTGCTCCTGCTGTAGTCCACCTCAAACCATATTTAGACTTCTGTTTCACTTTTTTCTCTATGGATCAAATCCAATGTACTGGGTGTACTGAGAATATGCCTCAGACTGCATAGCAATAGGGGCCCGTGTGACATGATCTGGAAGATCAAATGCATCCACAAGTTCCTTTGCAACATTTCTCACTTGAAAGCACAAGTATTCTGTCAACTTGTGGATTGCCTACACAAAGAAAGCAACCTGCATTACTGCTCCTAAATTCTTGGCAAACCAGAAATTCAAGGGCAAAAGTCACTCCTGATAAATTTATGCCAGCTGTGTTTCCATGATTTGTGCAATTAAAAAGGCGACTGAGCCAAGGAATTAATCAAGCCTGTATTATTGATGCGTATATACCTTGGCTTTGTTAGGGGCAACATAATCGACATTACGGTAGGTTCCAATGTCATTCCAGATTCGATCCAAAGCATAGAGATCACAAACAAGCTTTAAAGCAGCACGAGAATTTTCTTCAGGACAGCTGAGAAAAGACTAGGAATAAGCAATCTTAAAATTATTAGAGCAAAAGAATAATGAAATTCTAAACGGAGAATGGAAATTACTTCTGCACAGCCTCAATGAATTTGGCAAGTATGACTGATTCTATATGTGACTCTGCGAGTGTCAGAAGATGATTTAAACATCTATTCCAGGCACCAAAACCTCCAAGAGTTTTAGAGTGCTTGCGCATTCGTACAGCAACACTTTGAAGCAATCGAGACGTTCGGTACTAATCAAAGGAAACATTTAAGCTAAAAAATGCAATTTTATCCAATTTTGCAAAATTAATGACCAAGAGTTTACTTACTCGAAAGGCATCCAACTGGAAGGAAGGATCACGCAAATGGTCTTCACCTTCCCACCGAGCAGTTACAGGATTTGGCTGAGACAGATATGAGCTCATGGACTCTCTCAAGTAGTTCCACGTCACTGCAAGTGTCCCACCTTTGAATTTAGCTTGATATTGCTTCAAGAGATCACCTGCAACCTGCATAACAGTCAAACAACATTTGCCAAAATTAGGAACCATGAATATTATTTGCTAAGCAATTTGATTCTCGACAAGTTGTGATATAATCAAGGGATCATCAAAGTCACATGCTTGACTGAACACATTTAATGATCGACAGAGAAGTTTCACAGCATGTGGTCTAAAGGATGGGATTATAATCTAAGCTCTGGAGCTACCATACTCAAGTGACCAATAAAGATGAATGGATGGAATTCATGCCAGACTTGAATAATGAAAACATAATAGTTCTACTTAGGTGGATTGACCGAAGTGGTGCATATAACAAGTTGGGGTAATAAGGAAGGTCAGTCCATTGGATGTGCAAAAATTGACACCATAATTTTGGAGACACTGAAGGCATTCAATCTCAACTGGCTTTTTTCCCTTCCCCACCTACTGCAACTTGCGATATATTTGCTCAACAGAAAGCACTAGGGCTCCATACAATTAACCAACAGAATGAAAAGGTCAAGTATAATATGAAATTGTCTTAAAACCTGTTGTAAAAGCACTGTATTGTCCCCTTCAAATGTCTGGAATATGTCATGATCATTCCTTAAGGTACCAAACCTGTTAATAGCTGCGTACCCATGGCCTCCACAGGCTTCCCTGCAGATGCTCAGTGACTTTGCTGTATATGATGTCACATAAGCTTTCAGACCTGCTGAGAGGGCATGGACATCTGCCACAATTTGTTCATCATAAGACTTCTTCATCTCAGAATATTTTTCAACCAAATAAAATGTAGCAAAATGGAATGCATAAGCTGAAGCCAGCATAGGCATGAGCTTGTGCTGCTGAGATTGGTAATCAAGAATACTGATTTCAGGTTGCTTGGGAGGACCAAACTGCTGGCGGATTAGAGAATATCGTATGGCAATTGTGGCAGCAAGCTTTAGGACACTGACCGAAGAATAAGCCAGGCTAACTCTTCCATTTACAAGCTCCCCTAAAGTGGCAGCAAAGCGTTTATTAATAGTGGGGAGACTGCTCATATATTTCCCATCCCGCGAAACGTCTCCAAATCGATTAAGGAGATTATCTCGAGGAATTCTTACAGAGCGGAATCTCAAAGCACCATTATCAACACCATTCAGGCCAACCTTGTGGCCACAATCATGTATTTCTATTCCTGGTAGTGTTTGATGTGTATTCATATCCCTTATGGGAACAATGAAGGCATGAACACCCATATCAGAGGCCCCTTTTCTGTCATGAGTTGGCAACATAAGCTTGGCAAATACTGTAGCAAACTTTCCGTGAACTGCAGCATTCCCGATCCACCATTTGATGGCTCCATCATGGGGTGTATCGATTATAAATTCATCTGTGAGTGGATCAAATATGGCAATTGTTTGGAGACCTTGAACATTTGAACCTTTTATCGAACAAGCAAGAGACATAGTTCAGCCTATGTATAGTATTTGCAAATTGTGCATTAACATTAAAAAAAATGCAGTAAGTACTTGGAAAGTTCCCTCAGGAGAGAAAAATAATATTTCTCAATTGAAACAATAATATGGATAACAAATGTTGACTTCATAAACCTGAAAGGGGGCATCAGTGAATTCAAATAAGGGCATTTAGCAATTGCTACTAAAAATGTGCGAAGAAATTTAACAAGATCATTTTAAATAATTAAGAAGCTTCACATAATGCTAATTCGATATGAAATGTCATGGCACAGAGCGAGAAGAAGAAGAA
The DNA here is from genome assembly GCA_037126225.1 of Dillenia turbinata. Classification (NCBI taxonomy): domain Eukaryota; kingdom Viridiplantae; phylum Streptophyta; class Magnoliopsida; order Dilleniales; family Dilleniaceae; genus Dillenia; species Dillenia turbinata. The sequence goes on from JBAMMX010000017.1 coordinate 7,421,019, forward strand.
GAAATCAGACTCGGGGGGGGGGGGGAAGACTTACCATGATGGAGTTCAGTCATTGCAAAACAACCTGGATAGTCTAAATTGTCAATTCCTTCAAAGTACTTATCCTTATGCCTTTTTGTACCTAAATTGATCACAGAGCCCCCCCAAAGACTGCAAGAGGATAAAACCTTCTTTTAGCCAAGGCAATAGTAGAAGATGAGAAAATTTATGAGAAGATAATATGATTAATAGTGAAAATAATTCTATAGAAAATTTTGTCATCAAAATCCTGCCAGACTATCAGTCTCTACTGTTTGTCAGAGAAATCCATTACTTGCATCATTTTAAATTTCTCTCTTTCTATTTGGGAATTTAGGTAGTACGCATCTATAGCAAAGTCCAAACATAAGATTTTAAAATTTGCCACATATCATAATCTTTTTTTTTCCTAATCTGTTGTTATAGAATTCGTTGACCATCTTCAATAATTTCACATCCCTCTTTGTCATTATTTTGAATAATCGCAACATGGTAATCTATATAAGATAAAACCTACATATGTCAATATATGATTCAATAATATTCATCACTAAATTGACGTAATTTCTTTAGAAAAACATTGACTAACTAGGTAGTTCTTAGGCCAATTTTGATGTACATAACAATTCAAAAATGTTCCATAGACGAGCAGTACTTTTCCTTCAACCACGAGGCATTGCGAATGCGACCTGATCATATCTATTTTTCCTCCAATAAATAAATAAATTTAAAAAATGTGATAAACCATATAAAAGTTTCTTTTCTGAACTAGTGTATACATGAAATTGGTGTTTAAAACACAAGAATTTATGGGTATAGAATAAAGGCCTCTCCCCTTCAAATTATCTTAAAATGGTAAATAACAAGACGAATATACACATTCCTAATTAACTACCCAATTCCTCTATCCATCATTGTCTAGTATTTCACTGTGACACAATAGGAGGCTTTTGGTGTTTAGAACCCTGAGATCCTATCATAAATCTTACTGAATATGGAACTTCTTACAATTCTCTGACAACCCATGAAAGAGATCTTTATTTTGTTGCAGACCATGGAGAAAGCCCTATTCGATACTATACTCCCACCCCACCCTTAAAAAAATACTAAAATAAAGTAAAATAATTGTGATGAATGAAGGAATATCTAAACCTACCTGTATTGGACGCCCATTTTGATGCCAAGAGACATGTCAATGCTACCAGCAGCTTCTAAGACGGCAAAATACTTAGCCGGATCTTCCACCATGTACTTGAATGGTCTGATTCCAGCCTCTCTCACCAACCCCACCATCTGCCTCATGCACAGCTCCCTATGATCGTCTTTATTTATCTCAACTGGCGTCTGCAATTCCGGCCGAGCATTGAAGTAATCGTACACCGCTTCCTGTATCTCTCTGTTCTTCCCTCTCATGTAGCTTGACAGCTCTTCCACGCTCACGTTAAGCTTCACCCTACTCGCGCACGTTAGCATCTCCAGCGCCAGCTTGTTGTTGCCGGTCGTCGTTGTTGGTGTGAGGAGGTGTAGCGTCAACCGTTGGATTCGACGGCAGATTGTAATTGATTCATCTTCGGCCGTCCGATTGCCCTGCGTAATTTCCATTTTTTTTTCTTTTTCCTTTTGGGAGGATTGAGTTTAAATGTATGGTAATGAAATTGCAGAGAAAAGGAACGGGAAGGGAGAGAGAGAGAAAAAGAGAGATGAATAAGGGAAGGAAATGGGTGTGGGGTTGTATAGTGTTTTATACGGCACGTTGATGACGTGGGGAAGCTAAGAAGGTTTAAACGTGGCGCTGGTTGATTGGAAGATTTGAATTAATAATTCGTCAATGTAGGCAGGCACGAGTTTCAACGTGGATGGGGATTATCCAAGTGACATTGGCCCACTACACTTAAGCGAAATGATCAAGTTTGGCATGAATTTTTTTTGACTTTTACCTTTTAAACACTAAATTTTAAAAATTCTTAAAAAAAAAGAGATTTTTAATAAAAAAAATTTAAAAAAGAACTTTTAAACAAAAGTTTACGAAAGAAGCTTTTACTTTCTTTTTTTTTTTTAATGCTCTGACTTCTTCATGTTTTTTACTCTTTTTAGATCCTCACATAATTATTATTATTTTATTAATATTTTCATTTAAATGATATAAAATTTTAAATACACCCTTTAACTTTTAATTTTTAACTTTATCTTAAAAATAAAAAAATGAACTTTTAAGTTTTAATTTTATTTTAAAAATAAAAGAATCAAACAATTTCTAACTTTTTTTTTAAGTTATTATTTTTTTATTTTTCCTTAAAAAGAAAAGATAAAAAAAAGTCTCTCAAATATACTCTTAAAATACAATCAAAAGAGGGGAAAATTACATGTATTTAAATTTTAGTTAAAATTTTAAATTTTATTTTATTATACTTAAATTTTGAAATTCTAAAATAAAATAAAGTCATATTTTTATTTAACATCGTTAATGATGTAGCAATTGTTTACTAACATAACATATGGAAATTGTTGATTTATTAGATAATATAAACAAATATCACTGATGTGCTAATGCCAAGTCAACAAACAACTCAAACCTCATCATCATATCACTCACCCTCTTGTGCAAAATTTTTATTTTCTCTCTCGTACATATGCGCGCGCGGGCACACACACACACACACACACACACACACACTCTCTCTCTCTCTCTCTTCCCTTTTCTTTTCTTCCCAAGCATGTGTAGTTCATGCGACCCTCACTGCCTCTTATTCTTTCACCCTTTGACACACAACAAACCTTTTCTCCCTTTCTCTTTAAATCACCATTAAATTGAGTGATTTTCTTCGATTAGTGCCCTTGACCTCCTTCGTTTCCAATTGCAAATCTACTTCTTCAGTGGCGGCGATGTTTTAAATCTCCTTCGACAATGATGACATCCTTTATCTTTATCTTCTTTTTTGCCCATAGATTCAATGGAATCGTGCGATTAGCATCGAATCATGGGATTCACTTATGATTCTTAGCAATCACAGTTCTATATGATCTGTAACACACTTTGCCATTAATGAAACTGATGGTACATGGCTCAAATCATATGGGTCCAAAGATAGTCAGGCCCACAACTCGTTGATAGATCTCGTTGGTACTCATCGATCACTCCCTTCTTGATAGACAACTACTCGACACCTTAGCAGATCGGTCCCAAGGCGTCCTCAGTGCTTGGTGCAAGCAGCTCAGTTCAACAAAGGCAATAGTCACTTCTTCTAAAAAGACGGGAAGAATCTTATATGAATAGAATGGGAATAAACAACCGCAGTTGATAAGGAAAATAATTTTTATGACAATCTGGACCTTCCAAACCGGTAAGATTTAATAATCTTTGAGAATCTTATGACACGATTTTCTAAAATCTTGGGATATCTTTTCATTCCCAAAAGTTATTTCGGATATCTCTAGTTCTTTTCCAATAAGAAATTGTAAATTTAGGAAGCTTAATCATCATTTCATCTCTCGAGTCTGCCTTTGATAAACATATGAAAATCTTTGATTTCTTCACCTCTTTTAAGTTTGAGCATCAACTTGAGTTCCTAGGTGTATCTAAACACTCTTTTAAAGCTTTAGAATGTATTTCTACACTAATTTGATGGTGATTCAAAGAGAGAGGAAGAGAAGGTTTGCTATTCGGCGAAAGGGGGAAGAAGAAAGTGGGTGAGAGGTGCATGATCTGCACATGCCAAAGAAGAAAAAGAAGGGAAGAGAGAGAGTGTGTGTGCGTGCGCATGCACGTGTGTATTCACAGTGTCTGTGTGAGAGAGAGAAAGTGAGGAAACAAAAAATTCTTAGAAAGAGGGGAGTGAAGTAGAGATGAGGTTGGAGTTGTTTGCTGATATGGTATGTCCATGTTATTGATAAGTTAGTAAGTTCGTACACCACGTCAATAGATAATGGTTATAACATCAATGACATCAGGCAAAGGATCCAATTAGGCCGTATTTTTAAATTTAAGGATTCAATCATACCAAAATAAATCTTAAGAATCCAAGCGAATGTTAGGTCCAAATTTAAATGACTTTACATATAATTTTCCTATCAAAGAATTTAAGATTCAAAATTTAGAAATTAATGTTGTTATACAACCTATCATTCTAGACAAGCAAAAAAATAAAAAGAGAAACTTGATATAAGAAAAGATGTAGAGAAGTAAATCTAACAAAGGTTGCCAATAATAACAATAACCATTGAATTAGTGATAATAGAAGAAAAGGTGTTAGAGTATAGTTTGATACACTAAGAATAGTATAGATGAAAGCTATCATTTGAGGTTGAATATGATCACAACCAGAGGCAACACTAATGCTTTTGATACATGTCAGACTCTAGATTTTCATGAAGTAAAATTGACAAGTAAGATTAGAGTTTACTAAAAACCCTTTGAGACATCACTAATGGGAGAAAGAGCATTACCATCACAACTAGAGATGACATTTCAAGGTAAGAAGTAATTTGGAAGACCACATCTTTAAGGGAGAAGGATGTGACATCCCGACCCAAGAAACTGTGCATAACCGTATATGATTCATGAACTCATTTACTTTGACTACTCAATCATGTTTTGTTTTGTATATTTGTTTGATCTATGTTGTTCCTTACTATGCTTATAGTTATACCTTAAAAGTTGAGCAAATAACTAAGCTTTTAGAAGCCTAAAACACTACTAGAAAAATGAGTATCAGCTACGGAAATATCCGTCGCTGATAGTCAAATTTCTGTCGCTAAAACGGATTAGCGACGAAAAATTAGTGACAAAAATCCTGTCACTGAAAGTCATCTCGCTAAATTTAGTGACAAAAATATTTCCGTCGGAAAGTTTAGCGACCATTTTGGCGATGGAAATTTTCCGTCGTTAAAAAAATCCGTCGCTAATTTGAAATAATTGGAAAAGTATAAAATAATTTTAGTGACGGATTAGCGACATAAAATTTTCGTCGCCAATAATCCGTCACTAATCCGTCGGTAATTTCATTATACAATTTTCAAATTATTCCAAATTAACGACGAATTAGCGATGGAAAATTTTCGTTGCTAATCCGTCAGTGAAAGTCGTGCACCCAATGTGCATAGGGCCGCACGCCCTTGCCCACGCTTGCCTATGCTCGCTTTCCCATGCTCAGGCGTGCCCGCGTGCTCCCGCTCGCACATTCAAGGGTGCCTGCGCGCGCTCGCTTGCGCATCCTAGGGCACCCATGCACGCTTGCTTGCGTGTTCGCGCTTGTAACACCAAAAATCCGGTGTTAGAAATTTTGTTAATGTTTTTATAAAATAATGAAAAATTTTAAATTTTATTGATTTTCGATTTTGGGGTATTAAATTGAAATTTTTGGTATAAATTAAAACGCTCGTGTTGTAAATTCCCAGTGGATCCCATTTTTTTGTGAAATTTAAAATTTTGTGAAAATTGAGTGTATATATAAGTATGAATAATTATTTATTGATTTATTTAATTATTTATTTATAAGAAAAAAGAGAGAGAGGAGAGGAAAACATAGTGTTTTTCTCAAAACGCTGCATTCTCTCCCCCCCAATTTCAAATTAGGGCATGAAGCCCTTATTCTCTTTCTAAATTCACTCCCGTCTCTCTCTCACCATCTCTCTGTATCTCTCTTGATCGCCTCCCTCTATCTCTCAACTCTCCGCCTTTCTAAGTCAGAATCCCTCCATCTCTCTCACCGGTGACCGCTGTTCACCATCGCACGCGGCCACCATCGTAACTCTCTTTCTCTTTCTCTCTCTCTCTCACGTGCGCGACAGCCCACGTTGTCTTTCTCCCTTGTTTGCTCAACCGCGCACTGTTCTCTCTGCTGAGAGTCTTCTACAACCTCCACTGAAGTCCCATACCAGCAGTCGTCGACCTGGAGACCTTCGAAAGACAATGTCTGGTTCCTGCGATTCGTCCCCTACGCAGGTAAGGGTGATTCTCCGAACTGTAGCCCTAGGGTTTTGATTCTTTCGATGACTTAGCCTAACTGATAGAATTTGCTTCGGTTTGGAATCACTGCAGGTTTTGGACTGAACTGAAGGCTTACGAGCTATAGGGCTATGAACTATGAAACCCCAGGTGAGAGAAAATTCTAGTTCCTTCGAAAATTGAATGAGTTTAGTCTGAATTTAGAATGAGAGCTTTGTATATGTTCTAAGAATGTGTGGAGTTTGAAAAGAATGCATTTTCCTGAAATTTGATATGTGATTTTTAGGGTTACGTCTAAATTCTACATAAATTTAGGCTAATTAATGCGAAAAAAATGTGTTAGATGAAATTAGAAACTTGTTGGGTTGATTAGAATAGCTTTTCTTGGAGTTTGAATTGAAATTTTGAATTATTGGTTAGGCAAAATGATTGGAGCTTAAAAGGGGATTTCATTGGATCTAATTTTGGTTTTGGGAGTGATCACCCTCCCAATAGGTGAGTGGATTATCTATTGTGGCTTTAATGAGCAAATTATTTGAAGTTTCTTTACAAATGATTTTGAATAAATTTTCACATGATTATTGAATTGATTTGTGATTATGGGAAGTCTGAAATATGAATTTGTACTTAATATGCATCCATTGTGTTTAAAGTTGAAAATGTACCATCTGATTATTTGATATTTGATTTATAAATGCTAAATTGTGGTTTGACAATTGTTAATGGAATTTTGACACATTGATTGAAAAATTGAATGATTGTGAAAATGAGATGCAATGAAAATGACAATAGTCATTCCGCCCACGGAGCGACCGGACGGGGTAACGTGGTTGAGGGTTGGTTTAGATTAGCGGGGGAGACAGACGTGACTCTCTTTGTTGTATGTCGAGCTATATCTGGATGCACCCCAGTGAGGCACGATTCAACACAAATGAAGGGTTTTTTTTTGGTATTTTGTGATATATGGAATGAAAATCTCTTGGCGGGCTTTCGTCCGGATTCGGCCAAACCTAGTACGGGAGTATTTTCATAGAAAGACCCCATGATTTTTGGGAAATATAATTGTATGGATGCAAATGTTTGTTGAATTACCTTGAGTTACTGAATCATTTCATATATTCAAATGTTGTTTATGAATTATGCTTTGACTACCCCACATTCACCCCTCATTATTGTCACAACACCATTGCACTTCACTCACTGATTATTTATAATATTCACCCCTCTCTTTTAAATCTTTCAGAGGAAACTTAGATTTGTGTGACAGTGATTGGCGCTAGTGAAGGATTATCCTGCTGACTCGTAGGTATTTAAGCAATGTAAGGTTTATTTTGATGTGATTTGAAATCCATGGAAGGGAAAGCTTATATAATTTTTGGTATGGATTTAATTGATACTTGTTCCATATATAGGAGTAAGTATTGGTGGAATCCCTACATCGTTTATATTGGAATTTATTCATTTTTGTTTAAATTCTATTTTTCTAAAGACCTGTTGTTTTACTGAGACATTTGGATAGTAATGCCGAATTTCGATACTTTCTTTTGATTTAATGAAATTCTGTACATCTTATACCGTTTGGATTTTACTGATGCTGGCTTGTTTTCTTTATGCAAGTATTAGTAAAATCCTACAACTATGATTTGAGACTTCTTTTATTTTGAATGCTATTGTACTGAGAATTCTGGATTGACTGGGATGGCCACACTGCATGCATACGTGTATAGCAATCCCCTTCCCAAATGTGTGCCGACGCATGCTGTGTGTACATGGATGGATTATATAGATCTTTTACATGTGTATTGTTTCATGATTTTCTTATTTTGATGGATTTGTGTATTGTAAGATTTATCGTTTAGTAATATAGCCTTGCGGAATCCGGGTATATGGGGAGGTTTTGTCCGTGTATCGAGACAACACGATGGTTGTTGCATGCTCGATCTGAGGATCGGGGTGTGATAGCACCCCTGTTTTTTTTGTTATAAAAATACTCTCACCCAAACTTGAACCTGGATTCTAGATCATATTTTGAATTATCTCAACTACTATGCACAATGAGTTATATGTTATTTTTTTTATTTCATTATATTTTATCTCACTCTCACCATTTAAAATAAAATACAAAATTATATTTAATAAAAACATAAAATTATATTTAATAAAAATATAAAATTATATTTAATAAAACAATCCCCCAATTTAATAAAAATACAAAATACAAAATTATATTTAATAAAAAACAATACCCTAATTTAATAAAAATACAAAACACAAAATTATATTTAATAAAAATATAAAATTATATTTAATAAAAAAAAATACCCTAATTTCATAAAAATACAAAATCATATTTAATAAAAATATAAAATTATATTAATAAAAATACAAAATTATATTTAATAAAATTGCAATAACCTAATTAAATAAAAATATAAAATCATATTAAATAAAAATACAAAATTATATTTAATAAAAAATATCCTTATTTAATAAAAAACAAAAAAAAAATTATATTTAATAAAAACACAAAATTATATTTAATAAAAATATAAAATTATATTTAATAAAACAATACCCCAATTTAATAAAAATACAAAATACAAAATTATATTTAATAAAAAAGAAAAATTATATTTGATAAAAATATAAAATTATATTTAATAAAAACATAAAATTATATTTAATAAAAATAAAAATTATATGTAATAAAAAAAAATACCCTAATTGAATAAAAATAAAAAGTTATATTTAATAAAAATACAAAATTATTTTTGATAAAATTGCAATACTCTTATTTAATAAAAATACAAAATCATATTAAATAAAAATACAAAATTATATTTAATAAAAACAAAAAATTATATTTAATAAAAAATACAATATTTTATTTAATAAAAAATACCCTTATTTAATGAAAAAACAAAAAACAAAATTATATTTAATAAAAATACAAAATTATATTTAATAAAAATATAAAATTATATTTAATAAAATAGAAAATTATATTTAATAAAAATACAAAATTATATTTAATTAAAAAACAATACCCTAATTTATTAAAAATAGAAAATGCAAAAGTATATTTAATAAAATACAAAATTATGTTTAATAAAAATATAAAATTATATTTAATAAAAATACAATAACCTAATTAAAATTTTTTTTGGTGAGTTTTACGACGGATTACCAACGGAAAAATCCGTCGAAAAAAATTCCATCGTTAATCCGTTGGAATTAGCGATGGATTAGCAACGGAATATGGATTAGCGATGGAATTATTTCAAATAGATTTTTCATCGCTAATTCTGTCGTTGGTTTGCGTGGAAAATTTTGCGGTAAATTCAAGCCATTTTTACCGATGAATTAGTGACGGAATTTTTTCTGACGGATTTTTCCATCGCTTATTCCGTCACTAAATAGTCCGTCGCTAATTCGTCGTAATTCTGTCGCTAATTAGCAATGGATAATAATCTGTCACTGATTTCCATCGCTCAAAGTTAATTTTCTAGTAGTGAAAGACCTAGTGGGATATGCCGATAAATGAGAATTGTCAGATTAAGTCGTGACACCCGTTAAAGGACCCATAAGACACAAAGATATTTGGACGTATTCTTCTTTAGACATATTATCTAGGCATGTTTTAGTGGAGTACCTCACAACCCACTATAAGGGAAAGCTCATTCATACCTTTTACATACATTTTCTCTATTTCCATTTCATTTCTCTTTCTTCTTCACACAATTCGTGATTTCTCATTACTCATTCATAAACCAAGCTCTAAACACACTAAAATCACATTTAAGTTTAGAACAAGCAAGTTCCATCCATGTACACATCATCTCTAGGTTTCGAAAGCTTAAAAGAATAGTAGGGAAAAAAAAAGCTTAGGGATCAAAGAAATCTTCGAGAGGTAAGTTTGAGGCTATAAACTCAAAGATGATTTTCTTTTACCAATAATGTCACGCCTCGGTCCTCCGACCCAAGCACGCGACAACTACTATGTTGTCTCAAACTACGTGCAATCCTGATCATGCATCTTGAGACACCACGAGGCTCATCCATCATGAGCACATTCTCAATCCTCTCAACTACATCTCTATAATCATAAATCAAACTCCAAAAGATCCCCTTGAGATGAGAGGGGTAGAATCCTAATAACTTTAATACAAAGTGACCAATCAAAGTAAGAATGTACAAATACATAAGTAATAAAGCTTCTACAGATAATTCATAATATGACAAAGTTCAGCTCCCCTTTAACCCTTTAAACTCCATGGCTCCATTTGTGAACTAAATAAGCCAAAATGAGACTAACTCACGTGATGTAAATCATTCCGATAGAGGTGGATTGTTAGAAGATGCAAAAGAAGTCTCCTAGTTAGATTACTAGCTACAAACCTGAAAAGATAAGAGAAAAAAGGGGTGAGCACAATTGTAATCAGTAAGTGAAAAATTTATATACATACCAATGAGTGAGAGTTTTGTCCTAAATCTATTAACAAACAAATTCATTTTATCATCCCAAAAGAATTCACAATTTTTAAAACCAATGCATTCAAAAACATTCTCTTTTGTATCAAAATAGTTTGCAAATAATTCAAAATCATGAGACTACCAAAAAAATACCTCTCAATCCAAGACCTTGGCCGAGATCAAGGATTAGGTCGACCAAGAGCTTTTATTAATTTATTAATCTAAAAAAATGTCCCGTCCTTAGTATTGGCTTGGACCTCCCCATTGGTGACTTATGGCTAGTCCAACATAAACTTTGGGTAGGTGAACCACCCATCACACTACCATAATCTAATATCCGGTTCCACTCATATACTTCTTTCTCTAATCGGTCATGAGTTAGCAATAAACGATAGTAGCTGCGTGTATGATTGGTCACCATAAACAAATTTTTCATTAACAATTAAATTCCAAAATCATTTCTTAGCCTATTTTCATCTTTGTCTCAATGAACATTTAATCAATCATTAAATGAAAAAAAATTTCTATGGCATTAACATGCCAAATTTCACATTTCCATCAACATAATTTCAAAGAGGATATTCCACACTCAAAACTCAATTATAAAACATTTTCCAAAATAAGGCTGCAAAACACATAAAATCATTTGTCATTTAATAGCACATAAATGCCCCACTTAGTTTGGGGAGAGTTTACACTCCCAATAATCCAGATCCTTAGCTTTGTCCCTAGTCAAAAGGCCTTCACCTAAATTTTATATGGACCATGACATAGAAGTAAGGTTAGACATTAATGTACGAAAACTTGAACCTAAATACATGATGTGCAAACGTGATTCTATTACGATGATATCTATTAAACTCTATGTTAGTGAGTTAAGAGGGGGTGAATTAACTCTCTTGACTTTTTCTACTAAAATTAACTATTTTGAAGGCTTGATACAAATAAATGAAGAAAGTGAGAAACAAGAGGCACAAGGAATTTTTAGAGTGGTTCTATCAAATCTGGTGTACGTCCACTACCAAACTCTTCACTCGGACTTTCAACTCCACTAACTCAATGTGGTTATACTCTCTTGATTTTTACAGGGAACCCAAGAAACCCAAACCTAATCTTGTTTTCTCTTATGTATAAGATCAAGCCTATGCAAGTGTTCACTCAACACTTGATTTTTCTCACTACAAACTCAAGATCAAGACACCTTTTGATCTATTACAATTGGGCTTACAAGAAATTTATGATTAAGTAGAGAAATAAAGACCTGAAGACTTAAACTTTAAAGCACAACAAGAGAGAGACTAAATCACACATTAATACAACTCGCAAATCTTGGCGCACGACAACCGCTGTACTACCTTAGAACACGAGTGAATTTTACCCCATGTTCTAAGGTACCACAAGGCATTCAAAATTTTAGATCAAACCATAGGCCAGCCGGCCACTCAAATCTCATCTACAAAATATAAATAAGTCCCTACTCATGGGAATACGAGTCAAAATCATTGAAAACAGTTTCCAAGTAAACTTCATGAAAAGAAACAGTAAAGATCCTCAATGAGAAATATATAATTCCAACTAAAATCAAAATACAAGTCTAACTGAGTTTTCAAGTAGATTTTATACAAAAAAATGCGCTTCTTAGGTCCATTTATTGATATCTCAAAAAGAACAGAACATGATCTACGCCAAAAGAAGTTCGGGAAGGTAATCACTCCAAATCCGACGCTAAATGATCATGAGTGTCAACTAAACTTCATTTATAAAAATAGGATTAGGAGTGGTGAGTATAAATTATACCCAGCGAATGTATAATATGTTATGATAATAAATGAGAGATGATTATGGATGTGTCAAACAATTTATCCCAAAAATCATACAATCGTAACCATAGAGAACAAGGTTTATCATCTAATATCAAATTTAAACAAGATTTCAACAAATAATATTATACAAATAATATGCATCTAGTCATCACAACATATTTTTCAAAAATCATGGGGTTGCTAAAAATTTTTCCACCAAAGACTTGGCTTGACCAATGGTGGAACTGTCAAGAGGTTTTTATTATCATCAATCATAATCATTACCCCCAACCTTGGTTTTGGCTCGGATCCCCCCTGGGGTGCTGCTAGGCTAGTCCGAGGGGAGGACTTCAGAGACACTTTTCGAGCACAGCTACCTCCTCAATCAAATAGATGCCTAACCACATCACCCATTGGGTTGCTCCGTGGAGGGATTGACTATAGCTATTAATTATGCGCACAATACCATTTCACAATCATCATAATATATAATCAATATGCCAACAATCATCCAAACAATTTCTTAATTTATGAGTTCAATCCATTCGTGTTCGACATAAATTGATAAATATGGCACATCATTTTCAATCCAGATATATGGACCAAATTCTCTTTCAGGACATTCCACAATCATAAAACAATTTGAAAATTAATTTTTAAAGCATTTATAAAATCATTGTAAAATATTTTCTCACTTAAAATCATAAATATGTATCCACTAATCTCTTGGGAGGGTACTTACTCCCAATTCCATAATCAATTTCTAAGAAATTCCTTTCCCTGGTTGTAATTATCGTAACCTAAGACAATAATCACAATTTAATGTTAAATCAAACTCATTTCTAAGGTTTATGAATTTTTTTCCCAATATAGCACAAACCCTAATTCTCATTTCGTGATTGTACGTTCAAATTCCATTATATACATTTAATTTATTTCTATAAATAATCTTCGTTCACAAATTTTCTCCATTTTCTCTAAATTTGAACATTATAAACTCTAACTCTAAATCTCCAGTTTCACGTTACTCAAATCTCAACATAAATTTTAAAAATAAAAAACGTAAACTCAAATTTAGGATATTAGGGAAGTTTTACCTCTATTTATATTGTTGATTTTTGTCTCCAAGTTGAAATATCTCAAAACCCTAGGTTTTTCTCTCACTAGAAAAACCTAGTTGTTTCTCTATCTTTGGTCTCCAAGTATTTGTTTGAAAGTTTGGAGACTCAATCTATGATTTTAGAAGTGTTTTGTGAGTTTTTAAGGGAGAAATGGGGAGTAAGAGTGAGAGACGAAGGGAGCAAGCAAGAGAGAAGGAGTGAGAGAAATTGAGAGAGAAAGGAATGGAATTAGGGTTTGAATCAAGCCTTTTTTTGTAGTGGAAGACAAAATTACCATTTTACCCTTGTTATGTGAAGTGTTTGAGTCGAATTGGGTTGTCCTTTTTCATCATTTTGTTGCATTTCATGTGCACAAGTCAATTTGCAAGCCTTGCAAGTCACTTGTGTGCCTAGGGTAATTAGGGATCAAGTTCACTTGTGATTTAGGCAGATCGACTTACAATTATGAAATCAATTCTTGAGCTTTCCCCTTGTAATGCCAAATCGACTTGCTAATGTCAAGCCGCAGAATCCTCTTCTATAATACTAACCAAGTGGACTTGTAAAAGGGCATAAATCAACTTGTCTTGACCAAGCCTCAGAAACGTGTTTTGCATACTTGGCAAGTCGATTTGTCTATATGCACAAATCGACTTGTCATGCCAAAACCTCAAAACCATTAGTCTATACACTACCAAATTGACTTGTTCCTTTACTCAAATCGACTTGTTGAGCACAAGCCTAAAAAATTCCGTTCTGCATACTACCCAAGTCGATTCACAATTCAACCTAACCACCCAAGTCGATTCACAATTCAACCCAACCATGCCTAAGTCAATTTGTCACTCTTACCTCCCAAACACAAGCCAACTTGTATCCTTCACAAATTAACTTGTCTTTCATAACCCTCACAAACACAAGCCAACTTGCAAGCTCACAAATCAACTTGTCTCTCACAAACCTCATCAACACAAATCAACTTGGCAATTCACAAATCAACTTGCCTCTCAGATACTTCACAAACATAAATCAACTTGGTAGTACTCAAATCAACTTGTCATGAGGAATAAAACTCTCGGTTAATGCATTCAAGGGGATTTGAACCTAAGAACTCCAATTTTTCAAAAAGTTTTATACCACCAAGCCATTCAATCCTATATAAATTATATGGGTGAATAAATTGAAAAATTCAAATATCGAATTTTTCGGTGTTACACTTCAAGTCTAAATCGATTACAACCAGTTTCCTCTAATATTTTACAAAGAACAATTTAAATGAAAATTTTCTAACGCCAAATTTTTTGGTGTTACATCCTCTCTCTCTCTCTCTCTTTAATAATGGTTTGTATATGTCTTCAAAGCTCTTGTTTGATTGGTTGAAGATAGAGACGTTGGAGCTCATTAATTTCCTCATTAAATGCTTTAACTACCTACTCACTTTTGGCATATTTGAACGTTGTTGCTTGATGGGTCAACCTTTTCTTTTGATGGGTTGAATCACATTTGAATTAATTTGATTGTTGTTTCTTGATGGCTCGACCTCTCTTTTTGATGAGTTGATTCATATTTGAATTTTCATCAAAGCTTTGTTGCTGAGCATCAACATATAGTGGACTTGAGTTGATACAAAATTTATGCTTTGTTTTTCAAACCTGTGCTATTCATCCATGGGTTTCTACACAAAGCATGTGAGTTGCTATAATACACAAAGATGGTCAATGTATTTTGATATTGGATCGATATAATTTTTTGGTAGTGACATTTCTCTGAAATTTAATTGTTGTGGATTGATACATTTATGTACTTGGATCGATACAGGTAAACACTGATTCAGATATTTGATGTTCAGAGCACTATAGGTCAATACAAACTATATAGAGAGTCGATTCGTTTTTCTAAGAAGGGTGAACCATATTTAGAAAATTTGAAATTCTAACGATTATACTTATATAGACTTGCTTTGTCTCATGTATCTCTATAACATGTTTAATGGGTCGATATGTTGAATCATTTGGTTGATACATTTAAACTCTACAGTAAGCTTCCAAGAGGAGGTTATTGTATATCGATATATCCAATATCATGAATCGCTATACATACTAATTTTGGTTGATATATTGAATCATTGGGTTGATACATTTTAACTTTGCAATGAGCTTTTGAGAGCATATTATTGCATATCGATATATCCAATATCATGGATCGCTATACCCTTGGTTGATATACACAGATCTTTGGGTCGCTATATGTAGTCTATTTCATTATAAATTTTCCGTGAGCATGATCTTATATATCAATATATTCTATGATATGGGTCTATACAGTATAATTTTGAAATCAAGATATCTAAGTTCTAAACCATTTTACTCAATAGTCATCATTAGAACATTATCAAGGTTTTCACTCTTAGTTATCATTAAAGCAAGAACTCTAAACATCATCAAAGTTTTAAACTGACTCTTAATCATCATCAAAACATATTTTACTCAACAATCTCCTCCCTTTTGATGAATGGAAAAACTTTGATGAATTTGAAAAATAGGTAGAGTTACTCTCTCTTAACAAGCAACCAACTCCCCCTTAATGAGTGACTTAGAGCAGTGGAGTTTTGCAAAGTTTTCACAACTCCCCTTTCTCTCCCTCTTTTATGGAGTTTTATGGAGAGTTTATTCTTTCTCCCCCTTTTTGACATTATCAAATGGGGAAAAGGAGATGATAATTGGTTTACTAATAAACCCAGACAAAAAAGGCCCTATGATTTAGGTCATTAACCTATTTTTCAGAAGGACAAAACTTACCTTAATCTAAAACTCCCCCATAAATATGTACCCACAAATTTGAGGCATAACCAACATTATATATAGAAGGAACCAATTAACATATCATGAGACATAACCCTGTGATTTAACTCATCAATAAAGCTTGTTCACTAAGCATGCATTACATATCAGACATTCCTAAAGTGTATTTAATTCGAAGCAAACATGTAAGTTAAAATATGCTCATCATACAGAACGAACCTTTGTTTGTCAGCAAAATATATTAGCTCATACAAAAAAAAGTGTAGGTCTACACTGGTGGAGAATTTAATCATCAGAGTCAAAGGGGTTTGCTGGTTCTCAATGCTGCTGAGTGATAGCTTAGATATATATAGATGCTGAAGGAGATGCAACAGGAGATGTAGAATTATCTGCAGTAGTTGTAGGAGTATCCACAGGGGCTGGAGAGATGTGTGCTATAGAAGGAATGCAAGTACAATTGCAAGACTGATAGACTTAGAACTTGGAGTTGGGAGGGAGTGTGTTGCTTAGGTTTTTGTAGAGTAAGCTGGTGCTGGTGTAGGTTGAGGAACTTCATGATTAGCAGAGGTAACAGACTCATGTGGAGGAGAGGCTTAGGACTATGATATGATGGAGATGGGGACGAAGAAGGATTTAAAGTGCCTGCTTTGTCTCCAACTCGTTTCACCAATAAACTCTCCATTTTCTCTATCTTTCTTCATCATAGATACATTGGTCCCTTTATAGTCATACACATCTCTTTGAGTTCTAAATTCTCATCTCTCAAGCTTAAGACCTCATTCTAAATCTTTAGGGAATGGGATATCAATTGAACCATTTGCTCTTTAAGCCTATCTTTTTCGCCTTTACTAATACCTTCATAAGTGGTCTTTGTTCTTTTCTTTCTAGACGACTCAATGGTCTCAACCACATTTCTTTCATTATTTCCTCTTTCTTCCCCTTCTTCTTCTCCTTCTTTGATATCTTGAAGTGCACTAGCACCCTTTGTTGTCTTGATCCATCCCTCTTCTTTCGTAAATACCCAACTAGATTTCTTTTGGGATGTTTTGTTGATTCCCCTAAGAATGTCTAAAGTAGTTCTTGGTTCCTTGGCTAGCTCTATATTATTTCTAATGAGAATGCTAGTAATCAATGATCCATATGGAAGTTTAGTCTTATCTTTCCTTTTATCTTTCATCTTAGATGCCTCAATCATAAAAGCAAGAATCAAGAAATGTAATCTAGGATTTTTCTTTATCATAATGCAAGCTATTATCCAAAAATCATCCTTTGTAACTAGTTGATGAATGCCTCCTCAAGGCTTGATGACATGAGATACAATCAGATGGAGAATCCATTCAAACATTCCTAGAGCATTAATGCTTTCATCCACATGAGTGAGTTTCTGATTATTCAAATTTTAGCGCATTCAAAAATATTTCTATCTTTATATTGCTCACTTTATGCTTGTGACACCCATTCCATTCCACACCGATTACTTAAAACTCTAGGATTCATGATTATGATTCATCCTTGACAAATGTTGAGAAACTTACTGGCTCCATTCTAATTTCAAAATGATAATGAGTTTTTAAAGTGTTCCCATGTCCATCATCATCATCATTCACTTCCAAGTTGTTGTAAAATTTTCTAACAAGGTCATCATGGATATTAGGTTTTTGGAGCATTAACCATTTAGGGACTACCCTCTTCGAAGTTTCATAATATGGAAACCCAATATCCTTCAAATAGTCCAAATCAACTAATCTACCATAATTTAATTTTTTACTAACAAAATAGTTGGCGAAGGACTTACTTCTCTCCAAAGATAGAAACTCATTTACATTAAATTTGGGAGCTTTTTTCAACCTTGAACCCATTGGAGCTTGTTTCTTTTGCTTGGGACTCATAGATGATTGAGTTGATTCTTATGATTTAGGGTTTGTTGATGGAGAGATTTCATCACGCAAGGAGATTTTTGTGAGGATTAGAGTTTTTATGAATAAAGGAAGACGAGAAGAATGTCATTCGAAAGAGGAGAACAAAATATATTTAAATGAGAGTAGCAATTTATTATCGAAGAGTTTTAGTGACTCGGGTCGGTTTGTTGAGTGCATGACTGAATCATCATCCATCAACTCATTTATCAAATGTATCAATACACCCTTTAAGATCTTATTCTAAACAAGCATAAGGGTTGACCCGTTTCTTGTATGGGTTGATATATGTGCGTTCGATTGTAATTCTCTATGTCTATTTAACTATATATTGACTCAAATGGAAAGGAGGGTCATTATACAATTTTCTAGAACTTGAAGATGGATCTATCAAGATATATAAACCTTAACTATCACGTGTATATATTCACAATATATATATGCATACATATAATTCAACAAACACTAACGGATGAACCCAAAATTGAAATGAATTGATATGCAAGCCCGTATATATCGCTATACATGGTCGTATGGGTTGATATATTATGTATCAGAAATAGAGTTTTTGATTCACTTACTCCATGTATCGATACAACCTTATGATTTGGTCGACCCTTGTGTCACACCCCGATCCTCGAATTGACTACACAACAGTCGCCGCGTTGTCTCGGTACACGGGTAGAACCTCCCCATATACCGGGACTCCGCAAGGCTACAATCAGCATAACAATACCTCCAATACACAACTCATCAAAAATCGAAAACATCATACAATAATACATATGCAAAGGACCCATCCGGTCCATCCCTGTACACACGAGCACATATCAACATACAATTGGGGAGGGAGTTCCTGTACATGCAAGCATACAATATGGTCATTCTAGCCATTCAAGAATTCTCAGTATAAATAAAGCATTTAACATACAAGAAGTCCCAAATCATAGTCATAGGATTTTACTAACACTTGCCTGAAAAAGACAAGCCAGCATCAGTAAAGTCCAATCGATATGAGATGTACAGAATTTCGTAAAATCGAAAGAAAATAATGAATCTCAACATTACAAACCAAATGTCCCATTCAAACAATAAGTTTTACCAAAAATAGAAGTTAAAAGGAATTAAACAAGTTCCAAACAAACTCCAACACAAACTATGTAAGGATTCCATTAATACTTGCTCCTATATAAGAAACAAGTATCGATTTAATCCCTACAAAAAAAATTATACAAGTCTTCCCTTCCATGGTTTTCAAAATCAACCAAAATAAACTTGCATCACTATGTACCTACACAAGTCAATGGAATAAACCTTCCCAAGCTTCAATTTCTGTCGTAGGCCTAAACTTCCTCTAAAAAATATTAAAGACAGGAGTGAGTATTATAAATACTTAGTGAGTCAAGTGCAATGGTATGATTGTGTGATAAATGAGGGGCGAATGTGGGAGAGTCAAAGTATATCTCAAACAACACTTTATACATTAAAGCATTTTCAGTAAATCAAGATAATTTACAAAATATGTATTTACATCAAATATTCTTTTAGAAAATCATAAGGGTCCCATCAAAATCACTTCTATCGTGAGATTGGCCGAACCAAGACGGAAGCCCACCAAGGGGTTTTCCATTTCAGAATTTCAAACACTACCCCCTTCCTTGGCGTTGGCTCGTATCTCACCGGGGTGCAATCCGGATAGTTCGACGTGATAGAGAAGAGGCCGCGTATACCTCTCTTGCAATAAAACCCCACCCACGTCACCCCGTCAGGTCGCTCCATGGAGGGAATGACCATAGCCATTACATTCGTGCACCATCATTTCACAATCATTCAAATTTCAATCAATGTGCCATGTTTCATCAAACAAACTCCCAAAAATCATGCTACAAGCATTTACAAATCAAATATCCAATACAAGAGGCATAGATTCATTTATAATTACATAGGATGCATTCGTAATTCAAACTTCCATTTCAGACGTCCCACAATCACAAATAATTTCATATAAATCATGTAAAATCATTCAAAATCCTTTATAAAAGAATTCAAAACAGTTTCGCTCATTTATAATACAACAGACCATCCACTCATCTCTAGGGAGAATATCCACTCCCTATACCCTATCGATACTCAAGAGATTTCCTTTCAAGCTCCAATGGATCCTTCTAAATCAATAATAACAATTCTTAAGTCATTTCTTCTCCAAATTTAAGAGTTTACAAATTTCCTAATTTTATTTAAATCTCAATTTCGAACATTCTAATGTTCTTGTCCTCTTTTTACCAATTTATCGTCATTTACATCACATACTATTTTACATTCCAATTTCCCCTAAATTTCCTTCCTCAATGTAATCGGCAACATCAATTAATCATAAAATAAATTCTGAAACAGTACAAATCATAAACCCTAACACATTCTCTCATATTAAACAGCCTAAATTCAATCTATTATTAAAGGCATTTAGAAATTCCCTCACCAAGGGTTTTTCTTAGCTCGTAATCCTAATGTCCGTGTGCCATTCGATTTAATCCGGAACCTATAACACTTCCAAATTGAAGCACATTTTAGCAATTAAACCTAATTACTAAGAAAATTCAAAACCCTAGAGCTGGGGTTAGGAACTGGTCCTTACCTGGGCAGAGAGGTGTGTGCAGGCTCGACCTAGGGTTCTCGGAGGCCTATTGGTGACTTTCGATTTGGGGCTTCAACTAGGGTTGTAGCAAGGATTGTAGGAAGATCTCTTGGGAGAGAGAGAGCAGAGCGTGTGCGAGCAAGGGAGAGTGTGTTCTGTTCGCTCGCGAAAGGGGAGAGGAAGAGAGTGAAAGATCTGTCGTCGCGCGTGCGGGAGAGCGGAAAGAGAGAGAAAGCTCTTTGTTCACGTGGGAAAGAGTGAGCAGAGA
This sequence comes from Dillenia turbinata, assembly GCA_037126225.1. Classification (NCBI taxonomy): domain Eukaryota; kingdom Viridiplantae; phylum Streptophyta; class Magnoliopsida; order Dilleniales; family Dilleniaceae; genus Dillenia; species Dillenia turbinata. The sequence continues at coordinate 7,441,976 of JBAMMX010000017.1, forward strand.
GAAACAGAGAGAGTAACAGAGGGAGAGACTGAGAGGAAGACGAGTGAGAGTGAGAGAGAGACATTTGACCGAAAGAGAAAGAGAGAGAGAACAGAGAGAGAGAAACAAGGGATGAGTGACAATGGAGAGGGGGACGACGAACGGTGGTTGGAGGCAGAGAGGGTGAGAGAGCGAAAGAGAGTGCGAGAGAGAGTTCGAGAGGGTTCGGTCAAAGGAGAGGAAGAGAGAGGGAGTGAATGATTAGGGTTTCTAACCCTAATTGAAATGGGGGGAAGGAGGGTGCTGCGTTTTGGGCCAAAACGCAGTGCCTGCCTTTCTCTCTCTCTCTTTTTATATATATATAATTAAACAAATAAATTATATATATATGTTTTCATACCCACATCTTACTAAAATGTGAATTTCATATAAAAAAAAGAGTTTATTAAAATTCACGGACACGATATCTTAAAATATACCTAAAATTTAAAATTAATATCCCAAAATCAAAAATCAATATAAATTCAAAATTTTCTATTTTATTATAAAAATGTTTACAAAATATCTAGTATTGGTTTTTCGGTATTGCAACTCTTAACCCCCCTAAAAACAAGTTTCATCCTTGAAATTTCAGATACGACTCATACATCAAAGAGCCGCGGATGTTGCTTCCGCATTAGTTCTTCGGTTTCCTAAATCTGTTCTTCGACTTGATTGTTACTCCACAGCACTTTAACCATAGGAATCTGCTTATTTCTCAACAGTTTGAGTTGTTTATCTACTATCTGCACGGGTTGCACTTTGAAGCTCAAGTCTTCTTTCAATTTTATTGGGGGAACTTCCAATACATGCGAAGGATCCGACAAATACTTCTTCAACATGGAAACATGAAAGACGTCATGGATTCTCTATAACTCCGGCGGTAATTCTAGCCGGTATGCCACTTGTTCAATCATTTCAAGAATTTTGAAAGGACCGATATAACGAGGATTTAGCTTTCCTCGTTTCTGAAAATGGATCACGTCCTTCCACGGAGATATCTTCAAAAACACCATATCTCTTTCTTCAAACTCCAAAGGTGTTCTTCTCTTGTCGGCATAGCTCTTCTGTTGATCTTGAGGCTCCTTCATTCTTTCTCGAATCAATTTCACTTTCTCTTTAGTGGTCTTGATTATTTATATACTTTCAATCTTTCTCTCTCCAACCTTGTCCCAACACAATGGAGTACGACACTTCCTTCCATAAAAGGCTTCATAGGGAGACATCCATATGCTAGCTTAATAACTGTTGTTGCAGGCAAATTCAACCAACGGAAGGTGCTTATCCCAACTGCCTTGAAAATCCATAACACATGCCCTAAGCATGTCTTTCAATGTTTGAATAGTGCGCTCCGATTGTCCATCGGTTTGAGGATGAAAAGCAGTGTTGAATTTCAACTTAGTCTCTAAGGACTTTTGTAGTTTTGGTCAAAATCTAGAAGTGAACCAAGGATCACGGTCTGATACAATGGACACCGACACTCCGTGAAGCCTAACGATCTCATCAATATATAATTTGGCAAATCTTTCCAAAGGATAGGTGTTCTGAATCGGCAAGAAGTGAGCCAATTTGGTGAGACGGTCTACAATCACCCAAATGGCATCGTGACGGCTCGGAGTACGTGGCAATCCTACCACGAAATCCATGGTGATATGTTCCTATTTCCATTCGGGAATTGGGAGTGGTTGAAGTGTTCCTACCAGTTTCTGATGTTCGGCCTTGATTTGTTGGCATACAAGACATTTCGCCACAAATTTGGCTATCTATCTCTTTATCCCGGACCACCAATATGATTCTTTGATAGTTTGGTACATTTTGGTACTCCCTGGATGCATAGCATAGGCCGAGGAATGCGCCTCTTCAAGTATGACCCTCCGAAGATCTTTATTTTTCGGAATACATGTTCGTTTCCCATACACTATAATTCCATCATCCCGAATCCGGAATTCACCACCTTCTATTTTTTGGATTTTCTCAACAATGACCTTCAATTCATCATCGGTAGCCTGAAACTCCCGAATGCGATCCACCAACGTGGGTCTCACCACAAACTTGGCTAATAAAGCAGCTTGATCATCTTTAGCCAATTCGACTCCAAGTACCTGGAGTTCAACTAAATAAGAGAGGTAAGAACTCCCTTGGGATGTTGTAGATGAGGATTTGTGGCTTAAAGCATCAGCTACAACATTTGCCTTCCCGGGGTGGTAATCAATCACCAAGTCATAGTCCTTGATCAGCTCTAACCACCTTCTTTGTTTCAAATTGAGCTCCTTTTGAGTGAGCAAGTATTTGAGACTCTTGTGATCGGTAAAGATCTTGCAAGTAACCCCATACAAATAATGATATCATATCTTTAGAGCAAACACAATAGCAGTTAGCTCCAAATCATGCGTAGGGTAGTTCATTTCGTGCTTCTTTAGTTGGCGAGAAGCGTAAGCAATCACCTTATCACCTTGCATCAGCACGCACCCTAATCCCTGCTTGCTAGCATCCCTGTACACCATATAATCACCACCGCCACTAATAGGGAGAGCAAGGATAGGAGCGGAGGTCAACCTTCGCTTAAACTCTTGAAAACTACCCTCACACTTTTCGTCCCATTCGAACTTGACTCCCTTCCGAGTTAAACTTGTCATCGAAGCTATTATCTTCGAGAATCCTCTACGAATCTCTGATAGTACCCTGCTAATCTGAGGAAACTTCTAATCTCGGTGACATTTTTAGGTTATTCCCACTTCAGAATGACCTCTACCTTCTTTGGATCCACAAAAATTCCATCTTTGGAAACCACATGCCCCAAAAATCCAATCTCTCTTAGCCAAAACTCGTATTTTGAGAACTTGACATACAACTCATTCTCCCTAAAAGTTTGCAAAATAATTCAGAGATGTTCGGAATGCTTTTCATCACTCTTAGAATACACCTAGATGTCATCGATGAAGACTATGACAAATTTATTGAGATAAGGATGAAACACGCGATTCATAAGATCTATGAAGGCTGTAGGAGCATTTGTCAATCCGAAGGGCATTACTAGAGATTCATAGTGTCCATACCGCGTCCTAAACGCAGTCTTATGAACATTATCATCCTTTATCTTCAACTGATGATAACCAGACCTCAAGTCGATCTTCGAAAAGACACTTACACCTTGGAGTTGGTCGAACAAATCATCAATTTTTGGAAGAGGATACTTATTCTTGATCGTTGCCTTGTTGAGCTGTTGGTAGTCGATGCATAGCCGGAGGGTTCCGTCCTTCTTCTTCACAAATAGAATTGGAGCACCCCAAGGCGAAGTGCTTGGTCGGATGAACTCTTTCTCCAACAGCTCTTGGAGCTGAACCTTCAGTTCTTTCAATTCTGTGGGCGCCATTCGATACGAAGGAATAGAAATGGGTGCGGTTCCAGGAATCAGATCTATGGTGAAATCAAACTCCCAAACCGGTGGCAACCTAGGCAATTCTTCTAGAAAAACGTCAGAAAATTCATTCACCACAGGGACATCGTTCAGACTAGGACTTCCCACCATGGTATCAACAATGTGTGCCAAATAAGCTTCACATCCCTTATACACTAGTCTCCGCGTTTCAAGAGCTGAAATTACACAATTCAGCAACATATGCCGTTCACCGGTGAATACAAGTAAGGGATATCCTGGCCTTCAGAATTCCACTTCCTTAGTAAAGCAATTCACGGTAGCTCAATGAAGATATAGCCAATCCATGCCTAGAATGGTGTCAAAATCTTCCATTTCTAACGGAATCAAATCCACCTCGAGAGTTACCTCATTGATTTTCACCTCACAAGACTTGTACACTGTATCCCTAATCAAGTGTTCTCCCAAGGGTGTGATAACTAATAATTCTTCAACAAGTGAAATTAAAGACCTATCTGAATGCCTAGCAAACCCCGTACTCACAAAGGAATTATTAAACCCAGTATCTATGAGTACATGCGCATCAACATAAAAAATTCTCATCGTTCCTGTGACTATGTCAGGATTGACTTGGGCTTCTTCATTAGTCATGGTGTAAATTTGGGTATGAGTTCTAGGTTGAGGGCATTGTGTGGGGGCAGCTACAGTATTACTTCCCGTGCCTGTCCTCGGTGCATTGCTAGTGGAAGGTGTAGGAGCAATTGTCGGATCTCTTCTAGAACCGCTCGGGGGACCTCGAACTTGTCAGCTTCCTTGCCCTTCTACATTTAACTCCGGACAAGAGTGCCGAAAATGACACTTCTTCCCACAATGATAGCATCTTTTGGGTTCCCTGCATGGACCCGGATGACGCCCCTTACAATTCGGGCAAATTTCTCCTCTGCCACCCTTGGACCCTACTCCCATACCAACAGTTCTGCTGGGAGCACTTGGCCTAAAAGTCGATTGACTTTGAGGAAAGCTAACCGACCTTGAAAAGGATCCACCGCTATAAGAGCCCATGCCTCGACTCTTTTTAAAACCTTGACTCAGATTGGAGCCACTAGGTTTCTTCCTCTTCCCATGGTGCTCTCTAACCTTACTTCTCTCCATCACCATTTTCTCGGCTCTCAAAGCCAAGTCCAGAATGTCTTGGAAGGTATGCCCCTTGGTGATAGATATTTTCTCTCGTATACTCAGATTCAATCCCGACTCAAACTTTGAACACAGGGACTCCTCGGAGTTCACAAACTCCAAAACATAAGTGGCAAGTTCTCTCAGTTCTGTCTCATACTCAGATACTATCTTGTTTCCCTAAGCTAACTTGAAAAATTCCTCTATTTTCTGATCCCGATAGAATCGGGTATAGTATTTCTCCCCGAAGGCCCTAAGGAATTCTGTCCAAGTAGGAGGAACATGAGCCCTTCCCTTCACATTCTCCCACCATGTTCTTGCATCTTTATCCAACAGTTTTACCACCACCTATAATTTCATCTCATTGCTTAATCTCATGTCGGAGACCGTCTCTTGAATTCGACCAATTCATTCCTTGGCCACTGAAGCATCAGAAGTGCCCGCAAATGTCTCACATCTTAGTTGTCTTGACTCCTTTATCAATTTAGACAACTCTACAGTAGGGCGATCGGTTGTTGTAGCAACCGGAGGAGGAGGTTCTAGTGGGGTACTAGGTGCAGCAGCTAGCACTGAAGGAGGAGCCGGTGGAGGAGCTGAAGTCGGATGTGGAGATTGGTACTACGCTCTGAAGGTGCTCCACCACTCCATTACTTGCTGAAGAGCGGCAATAGGAAGAGCCGAAATCCCGATAAGAGCCGGGTGTGTAGACACAGAAGGAGGAAGAGCATGCGAGGACGACTCATCCTCGTACTCCGATAGAGGAATCTCATTCACATTCCTCATCTTCCTTCGTGGAGGCAAAGTAGTCTACAAGACAAAAACTATAATTAAGTCAAAGGGTTAAGCGAATGCTAAAACTTAACCCCCTAAAAAGAATATTTCTAATTTCCTAAGAAATCCATGGAAGACTCTATACATTCTCTGGAGACTTTTAAAAGATCTAAACCCTTTTTCAAAAACTAAACATTTCAAAATCTTTAGAAAAACTTTCGGAACATTTGAAAACATTCTAAAACCATCAAACTTTTAAAATCGTAAACCTGGACTTTGATACCAATGAAGCTGTCATGCCCCGATCCTCAGATCAACCATGCAACAGCCGCCGCGTTGTCTCGGTACAAGGGCAGAACCTCTCCATGTACCGGGACTCCGCCAGGCTACAATCAGCATAACAATACCTTCAATACACAACTCATTAAAAATAGGAAACATCATACAATAATATACATGCAAAGGACCCATCCGGTCCATCCCTGTACACACGAGCACACATCAGCACACAATTGAGGAGGGGGTTCCTGTACATGCAAGCATACAATATGGCTATCCTAGCCATTCCAGAATTCTCATTATAAATAAAGCATTTAACATACAAGAAGTCCCAAATCATAGTCGTAGGATTTTACTAACACTTGCCTGAAGAAGATAAGCCAACATCAGTAAAGTCTAATCGATATGAGATATATAGAGCTTCATAAAATCGAAAGAAAATAATGAATCTCAACATTACAAACTAAATGTCCCATTCAAACAATAAGTTTTACCAAAAATGGAAGTTAAAAGGAATTAGACAAGTTCCAAACAAACTCCAATACAAACTATATAAGGATTCCATCAATACTTGCTCCCATATAAGAAACAAGTATCGATTTAATCCCTTCCAAAAAAATTATACAAGTCTTTCCTTCCATGGATTTCAAAATCAACCAAAATAAACTTACATCACTATGTACCTACACAAGTCAGCGAAATAAACCTTCCCAAGCTCCAATTTCTATCGCAAGTCTAAACTTCCTCTGAAAAATGTTAAAGAGAGGGGAGAGTATTATAAATACTCAGTGAGTGGAGTGCAATGGTATGATTGTGTGATAAATGAGGGGTGAATGTGGGAGAGTCAAAGTATATCTCAAACAACACTTTATACATTAAAGCATTTTCAGTAAATCAAGATAATTTACAAAATATGCATACACATCAAACATTCTTTCAGAAAATCACAAGGGTCTCATCGAAATCACTTTCGTCCTGAGTTTGGCCGAACTAAGACGGAAGCCCACCAAGGGGTTTTCCATTTCAGTATTTCAAACACTACCCCCTTTCTTGGCGTTGGCTCGTACCTCACCGGGGTGCAATTTGGATAGTCTGATGTGGCAGAGAAGAGGCCGCGTATACCTCTCGCACAATAAAACCCCACCCACATCATCTCGTCGGGTCGCTCCGTGGAGGGAATGACTATAGCCATTATATTCATGCACCATCATTTCACAATCATTCAAATTTCAATCAATGTGTCATGTTTCATCAAACAAACTCTCAAAAATCATGCTATAAGCATTTACAAATCAAATATCCAATGCAAGAGGCACAGAGTCGTTTATAAATACATATGATACATTCGTAATTCAAACTTCCATTTCAAATGTCCCACAATCACAAATAATTTCATATAAATCATGTAAAATTATTCAAAATCCTTTATAAAAGAATTCAAAACAATTTTGCTCATTTATAATACAACGAACCATCCACTCACCTCTAGGGAGGGTATCCACTCCCTACACCCTATCGATAGTCAAGAGATTTACTTTCAAGCTCTAATAGATCATCCTAAATCAATAATAACAATTCTCAAGGCAATTCTCCTCCAAAAGCAAGAGTGTACAAACTTTCCTAATATTATTTAAACCCCAATTTTGAACATTCTATTGTTCTTGTCCTCTTTTTATCAATTTATCATCATTTACATCACATACTATTTTACATTCCAATTTCCCCTAAATTTCCTTCCTCAACGTAACCGACAACATCAATTAATCATAAAATAAATTCTGAAATAGTACAAATCATAAACCCTAACCTAGGGTTTTTTGAAGGCATTTAGAAATTCCCTCACCTAGGGTTTTTTGCAGCTCGTAATCCTAACGTCCGTACGCCATTCAATTCAATCCGGAACTTGTAAAACTTCCAAATTGAAGCACATTTTAGCAATTAAACCTAATTACTAAGAAAATTCGAAACCCTAGAGCTGTGGTTAGGAACCGGTCCTTGCGCAGAGAGGTGTGTGCAGGCTCGACCTAGGGTTCTCGGAGGCCTGTTGGTGACTGCCGATTTGGGGCTTCAACTAGGGTTGTAGCAAGGATTGCAGGAAGATCTCTCGGGAGAGAGAGAGCATAGCGCGCGTGAGCATGGGAGAGTATGTTCTGTTCACGCGTGAAAAGGGAGAGGAAGAAAGTGAAAGCTTTGTCATCGTGCGCGCGGGAGCGAGGAAAGAGAGAGAGAGCTCTCTGTTCGCACAGGAAAGAGAGAGCAGAGAAAAACAAAGAGAGTAATAGAGGGAGAGACTGAGAGGAAGACAAATGAGAGTGAGAGAGAGACGTTCGACCGAAAGAGAAAGAGAGAGAGAACAGAGAGAGAGAAATAAGGGATTAGTGATGATGGAGAGGGGGACGACGAACAGTGGTTGGAGGCGGAGAGGGTAAGCGAGCGACGACGAGTGCGAGAGAGAGTTCGAGAGGGTTCGGTCAAAGGAGAGGAAGAGAGAGAGAGAGAGAGAATGATTACGGTTTCTAACCCTAATTGAAATGGGGGTAAGGAGGGTGCTGCGTTTTGGGCCAAAACGCAGTGCCTTCCTTTCTCTCTCTCTCTTTTTTTTAATATATATATAATTAACAAATAAATTATATATACATACGTTTTCACACCCACATCTCACTAGAATGTGAATTTCATATAAAAAAAGGGTTTATTACGATTCGCGGACATGACATCTTAGTTCACAAAACCTTTCTTTGTCCAAGGGTTTAGTGAAAAATATCTACTATTTGTTTCTTGGTTTTTACATATTCCAATTTAATTTCACCCTTCATTGCATGATCCCTAATGAAATGATGTCTAACTTCAATGTGCTTAGTTCTAAAATGATGAATGAGATTCTTCGTCAAATTTATTATACTAGTATTGTCCACTTTAATATATGTGTACTTTGGATTCATGCCATAATCCTCCAATTGATGCCTAATCTATGGTATTTGTGCATAACATTGTCCAGCTACTATATATTTGGCTTTGGTGGTAAAGGTTGCTACACTATTTTGCTTCTTTGATGACCAAGCTACTAACACGCCTCCAAAGAATTGATAAGTCTCACTAGCACTTTTTTTATCTACTCTACAAACTGCATAATCCGCATCCGAATAACCATGTAACTTAAATGATGAATACCTATCATACCATAGTCCTAATTTGTATGTATCTTTGAGGTATCTAAATATTCTTTTCACTTTTATCAAATGGGATTCCTTAGGATTTGCTTGAAATCTAGCATACATTAAATAGGATGTCAAGCTTAGAAGCTGTTAAATAAAGTAATGAGCCTATCATGCTCCTATATAGCTTTCGACATATTTGCTTACCATTCTCATCTTGATCAAGCTTAACATTTGTGCCCATAGGAGTTGCAAAGGATTTGGCCTCATCAAATCTAAATTTTTTCAATAACTCCTTTATAAATTTAGATTGGTATATGAAAATTCCTTTGTCATTTTGCTTAATTTGCAATCCTAGGAAATAATTTAATTCTCCTATCATGCTTATCTCAAATTTAGATTGCATAAAGTTAGCAAAATCTTCACATGATGATTCTTTGGTTACACCAAAGATTAAGTCATCTACTTAGATTTATACAATTAGAATTTCTTTTTCTTCCTTCTTAATAAATAAAGTTGTATTAGCCTTTCTTTTACAAAATCCATTCTCAATTAGGAAAGTGTTAGCCTCTCATACCAAGCTCTTAGAGCTTGTTTTGGACCATATAAAGCTTTGTTTAATTTGCTTACATGGTTTAGAAATTTTGAATCTTCAAATCCGATAGGTTATTCTACACAAACAACTCATTTATAATTCCATTTAGGAAGGCACTCTTCACATCCATTTGATATAATTTGAAATTCATATAGCAAGCAAAAGTCAAAAGTATCCTAATGACTTTTAATCTAGCTAGTGGGGCATAAGTCTCTTCATAATCTATTCCTTCTTCTTAACTATTGTTACGCCCCAACTCCATCCCCTCAGTAGGGCTTCATCAGCGATGGACTGTTTGGCTCTTGCCGGGGCTTAGTCACTTACATGAATAACATAAGTTATGCTAGAATAACAAATCTTTTATTTATTTCAATCATTACATAGTACAAAAGTATTCTATACATGGTAACAAAGTGGAACTCCTACTAGCGAGGTTATCGATAACAAAGCTATTTTTGTTAGTTTCCCTTGTTCTCCTCGACTTCTACTCCTATAGGTTCTAAAAATAATTTTTTCGGTGTGAGCTTAACAGCTTAGTGAGGTTTGTGTGTGCATGTGTGAAAAACTTTTTATTGTAAAATTGTAAGATAATGTTTTCATTGTAAAATTTTTTAAAAAAGCTTTCAATGCAGTAACAACATGCACAAAACAATAATAATAGTAATACATAACAATACAGTATATGTGACAGTTCACTTTCGTCCTATCCCTCTATTACGAGAATAATCTCTTTATCTCTCCCAAGATATCCGATTCCAGAAAGGCCATCAGTCTCCTCCGCATTGAGTGGACAAACATCTTATCCACATAATGAGGTGCTACCAATATGTATTTCGATGTTAGACAAAACCCTTGCTTGCTCAAGCAAGCTCCACACATACCAGCTTATATAATAATCACAAAACATACATTGTTGTTGCAGTAGTAAATCATAGTAACAGCAGTAAATCATAGTAGCAGTAGAAAATCATGGTGGTTATGTATTAAAAAAATAGATGAATACAAAGGACACTTACCTTAAAGAGTTAACTAAGATCTTCTACTCAACTAGCATATCTTTTCCCTTTCACCCCCTTTTATAGAGCAATACTTTTCTCTTTTCCTCTCTTTCTTTCTTTTCCTTTCTCTCTCTTTCTCTCTCTCTCTCTCTTCACAGATTACTTGTAGTTTGGAATAGGAAAGGAAATGAGTACTTATAGGTGTTGGTAAAGTGATGAGTCATCTCTTTATTCACCGATTGTCGACACGTGTTCTCTACGTGTCAATTATGCATGGCATGTGTCCCATGTTTCCTCTATGTTTTAATTGTGCAAGACATGTGTCTTTTATGTTTTAATTGTGCAAGATACGTGTCTATTATTTTGGTCGGTTGATGTTTATTCATAGAGGAAAATATTTAAGTCGTGAGTAGAAGTTCATTCACAGTTAACTTATTTACATGTAATGTCATTTAAGTAAGTTATTTACTTAAGAATTATATGTAAATAAGGAAATTCCCTCTTTCGAATTCAATAAAAATAGTTTCATAATCTAATTCATTAAGGATAAAAAGTCAACTCTCTCTTTCAAAAACAAAACTCAAAATGACTAATTTTGTTAGATTTTATTTGGAGGGCTAATGATTTAGAAAAATTCTAGAAAAATAGGTTTTAACCTATTTGATATATGAGGAACAATTACCGGGACTTTTCCTTTTTATTTTCTAGATATTTCAGAAACCTCATTTTTTGGGTACTTAGTCTCTAGTGAGCTGGTCAAACTTATGTTTTCAATATTCCAAATCTTTGATTTCATACTCAATTCATTTGTTTGAGTAGTCTTACTAATTTATAATCAATAATAAGTTATTTCTTGCAGTTAAATTGAGGCATATGACAACTATACTCTTGAGCAACTAGTCTTGCTTTAATCCTAGTGATTGTGCCATGTTCATCCAATTTGTTGCAAAACACCCATTTGGTATCTATAACTGATTGATCTTTAGGTCAAGGATCTAACTCCCATGCATTGTTTTTTGTAAATTGGTTTAGCTCTTCTTGTATTATTAATATCCAATTTTCATCATCAAAAAATTCATCAAAATTTTAGCCTCTACTTGGGAGATAAATACTACAAATTCATATTGATTTTGTAATGCAGATCTAGTCTTAACCCCTTTGCCTAAATCTCCAATCATGTTTTCAATATTTACGCTTTTTCTTAAACTAAAGTATTTAGGTTCTCCTTTAGGATGGGATGATTCGTCTTCTTGCACTACTTTCTCATCTTCATAATCATTTTCTTCCTTAGCTTCCTCTAGATTTTCTTAAAGCTCTATCTTTTGAGATGGTTTGTCAAGTAAATTCATTTCATCATCTTCTCTATCCATAACATCTTCATCAAATTCAATATGAACTAATTCTTCAACTATCATAGTTCTTTTGTTGTATACTCTTTAAGCCTTACTATTGGTTGAGTATTCTATAAAAATTCTTTCATCACTCTTTGCATTAAATTTTTCTAGGTTTTCCTTACCATTATTAAGGATAAATCATTTACATCCAAAGACATAAAAATAGCTAATCTTAGGTCTTTTACCCTTGAATAACTCATAAGGTGTTTTCTTAAGAATTGGCCTTATTGAAGCTCTAGTCAATATATAGCTAGCCGTATTAATAGTTTCGGTCCAAAAATATTTTGGTAAATTGTGTTCACAAAACATAGTCCTAACTATCTCCTCTAGTGTCCTATTTTTCCCTTCTATAACTCCATTTTGTTGATGAGTCCTAGGTGCAAAAAAATTGTGCTCTATTCCATATTCTTTACAAAACTCTTGCATGATTCTATTTTCAAATTCTTTACCATGATCACTTATAATTCTAGAGACATGACATTCTTTCTCATTTTGTACATTTTTATAAAATTTGATAAATAAGCTACTAACTTCTTCCATACCTAGAATAGTCATCTACAATTACAAAACCAAAATGTTTTCCACCTAGGCTTTGAGTTTGAGTTAGACCAAACAAGTCCATGTGAAGAAGCTCTAAGGGTCTAGTGGTAGATACTTCATTCTTAGCCTTGAATGAAGTTCTAATGTGCTTGCCTTTCATGCAAGCATCATACAATCTGTCCTTTTCAAACTTGAAACTATGTAAGCCCCTAACTAGATCCTTTTATATTAGCCTAGATATTTGGTTCGTACTAGCATTTCCTAATCTCTTATAGCAAAACCAGGAATTATTCACGTTTAGAGCCATTAAACAAGTTTCTTCAAATCCTATGTCATCCAAATATATCACATAAATATTTCCTTCTCTAGAGCCTTTAAATCTAACTCTATTGGACTGCTTATCTATAACTAAGTATGCAATACAATCAAATACAACAATATATCCCTTATCATATAATTGACTAATACTAAGTAAGTTATACTTTATAAATATTTTACAAATAAAACATGTTCAATTTTAGTTGAGGAGTTACCTATGTTGCCAATGCTAATGACCATGCCCTTAGAGTTGTTTCCAAAGACAACCTTACCTCCTTGCTTTTTTTTTCTAATGAGCAAAAGTGTGTGGCCTTTTCCATCTTGTACCAAGAACAACTATCTAGAAACCATCGGCTCTTGGAAGATTGGAAGCATACCTACACAATAATGAACATTCATATTTTGGCCTTTGGTACCCATACCTTCTTGGATCCGCCAAGTACTTAAAAAATTTTTAAGTACCCAAATTAGTATGCCTTGCGTTTGTGATGATGTCTTTCTTTTATGCTCAATTTTAGCTATACCATTATAAAGTTTAGTTACATTGCTTTTGTGACTTTGATATGTGATGTTAGGCTTTTTCTTTAGTTTACAAGATTGAGCTACATGCTGATTCATTATGCAAATGTGCATATATTTTTGGGCTTACTATTTTTGGAGCTAGGAACAAAGAAGCTATATAGTTTCTTTTGTGTGTTCAATGGATCATAGCTATGACCGGTCTTATCATAGATAACCCTTTGTGCACCTAGCATGAGATTTAATTTCTCTTAGCCTTGAATAAATTTATGCAATAGACAGATAAGTCTTTTGTTCTTCCCTTTTTCTTCTTCAAGTTCTTTTAATAATTTTGGTTATCTTAAGGAGAATTTGTATTTATCCCAGAGGTCTCATCTATTTGGTCATATAATTTCTTGTTCTCACCTTTGAGATCATCATTCTCATTTCTAAGGTCGTTATTTTCCTTTTGAATTTTATTGATCTTCTTTTCAAGATCATCTAAGGTCTTTTTGGATCAAGATTGTACTTTTTAGACTTTTTCAAGTCTTCTAGTGCTTCAATTAAAGCCTCATCTAAATCATTATTAGAGTCAGAATTAGAAAAATATACCTTATTATCTTTCTCATCCTCTAAAGCCATGAAGCATATGTTGGCTAGTTCCTTGGTGGCATCCTCCTCACCCGAACTTGCCTCTAATTCACTCCAAACTGCCAATGCCTTATTTTTCTTTTCCTCATTCTCATGTTTCTTTTCATATTTCTTTTCCTTATTTAATTGAGGACACTCTGCCTTGATGTATCCCAATTTCTTGCATACAAAATATCTTACTTCATCTTCTTTCCTATTTTTCTTAAGATCTTTCCTTCCTTTACACTTCTTTTTCATTTTAAACTTTTTCAATCTTTATATGAGCATTAAGATTTCTTCATCATCATCATCCTCACTTTCTGTATCACTAAAGCTCTCACTATTTACTTTTAATGTAATTGTTCTTCCTTTAACTTCCGTTGAGGTTGATTGAGATTGAGTATTCATTTTTGTTTCATTAATCAATTGATCTATAGAAAGCATCTCCAAATTTTTTGATTCTTCGATGGCAATAACTTCGGGTTCCCAAGCTTTTGGCATATACTAGAGAATCTTCTCGACCATATCTTTTTCAGGAACTCCTTTTCCCAACAATCTTAGCTCATTGATGATGGTATTGAAATGGGTTACCATTTCTCTTGTTGTTTCACCTTCTTTCATTTTGAATGCTTCATAATCTTGCTTGAGCCTCCAAATTTTGCTTTTCCTTACTTGATCAGTCCCTTTATATGTTGCTTTTAACCTTTTCCAAATCACTTTAGCTATAATACATGAAGAAACTCTATTGTATTTGAAGATGCTTAGGGCCAGATGAAGCAGGTTCACTACTTTGCACTTTGTTTGGAAGGCTAGCTACTGCTTGGTGCTCATCTCCTTTAATTTTACTAGAATTTTGACTCCATCCATAACAACAGTAAGAAATTCAATCACTTCTAATATTCTCTATGCTATAAGATCTTGAGCAATTTTGAAATTCTTCGTTATTTGTTTCCAATATGTATAATTGCTTTCGTTGAAGAAGGGTGTTTTATTTGTTAAAGGAGCATCAAAAGGAATATCATTTGTGTTATTGTGAGCCATAGATTGTATCGTTGATCTAGAAGTTATTGGACTTTTTCACTAAACACCAAGCTCTAATACCAATTGTTAGTGAGTTAAGAGGGGATGAGTTAACCCTTCAATCTTGATACAAATAAATGAAGAAAGAGAGAAACAAGAAACATAAGGAATTTTTAGAGTGATTCCACAAAATCCTGTGTATATCCACTACCAAACTCTTCACTAGGAATTTCAACTTCATTAACTCAATGTGGTTACACTCTCTTGATTTTTATAGGGAACCCAAGGAACCCCAACCCAATCTTGTTTTCTCTCAGGTACAAAATCAAACCTATACAAGTGTTTACTCAGCACTTGATTTGCCTCACTATAGACTCAAGATCGAGACACTTCTTGATCTATTACAATTGGGCTTATAATAAATTTACGATGAAGTAGAGAAATAAAGACTTGAAGAATTAAACTTTAAAGCATAGCAAGAGAGGGATTAAAACACAAGTTAATATGATGAATTTCTCATCCTCTTTCTCTATTTAACAATGGTTTATATATGTTTTCAAAGCTCTTATTTGATTGGTTCATGATAAAGATGTTAAAGCTCATTAATTTACTTATTAAATGCTTTAATTGCCCACTCACTTTTGGCAAATTTGACCTTGTTGCTTGATGGGTTAACCTCTCATTTTGATGGGTTGATTCACATTTGAATTGATTTGAATGTTGTTTATTGATAGGTCGATCTCTCCTTTTGATAGGTTGATCCATATTTGAATTTTCATCAAATCTTTTTTTGTTGAGGGTTGATACATAGTGGACTTAAGTTAATACAAAATTTATGCTCTGTTTTTCAAATCTGTACTGTTCGTCCATAGGTTGCTACACAAAGTATGTGAGTTGCTATAATACATAGAGATGGTTGATGTATTTTGATATTGGTTTGATAAAATTTTTTGGTTGTGACATTTCTCTGAAGTTCAATCATTGTGGATTGATGCATTTATGTGCTTGGGTTGATACAGGTAAACACTGATTCAGATATTTGATGTTCAAAGTACTATGGGTCGATACAAACTATATGGAGGGTCGATTCATTTTTTAAGAAGTGTGAACCATACTTAGAAAATTTGAAATTCTAACGGTTGTTCTTATATAGACCTGCTATGTCTCATGTATCTCTATAACATGTTTCATGGGTCGATATGTTGAATCATTTGATTGATACATTTAAACTCTACAGTAAGCTCCTGAGAGCAGGTTATTATATATTGATATATCCAATATCATGAATCGCTAAATCATTTTACTCGACAGTCTTTATTAGAGCATCATCAAGGTTTAATCATCATTAAAGCAAGAACTCTAAACATTATCAAAGTTTTAAACTAACTCTTAATTATCATCAAAATATATTTTACTCAACACTCTACGTAATACTCATTTCCATTCCAATTTCATCAAATCTAACCAATAGTACAAATTCCAAGCACAAAAATATCTTTGAAAAATGACTATATTTTGAACTAAAATTTATGGATTGTGAAATTTTAATTTTTACTTAAAGATTAAACATAAAACTATGACTTTTATATTTATGACCCAAGTCCATTCTAATCACACAGAAATATTCAAGTCCAAAATGTGATAATCCTAACTTCATAACCCAATTTTTGCACAATCACAGAAACACTACCATAACTTTCATTACACATATCTAATTTACATGATTCAAGTCCCAAATCTATAACTTTTGTGTTCAAATTTTAGCCTAAATTTGCCTAGAAGACAGCTCAAAATTGCAACAAATTCTATAGCTAGAACAAAGTAAAAAATAGAGTATTCTATAGAACATGTTCTTTTGAAAAATTCACCAAAAGTCCAATTCTCATCAAAATCCTTCAAATCATATGTCAGTTTCAAGATCTAGAAGTCTAGTTTCATAAGAAGAAGTTCACTCAATTTGCCTATAGAAAAAATTATGAGTGAAAAACCATAGTAAACTTAAGCTTTCTAGTTTGTAGAAAATCAAGGGTTTCATCCTTGTTCTAACATTTCTAACACTTATATTAGTTCAAATCATTTAGCATGCTATTTACCATGATTCTAATAATAAATCAAAATCTAAAACCAAGAATTTAACTTATCTCGCATTTGGCTCAAGGGATTCACATTAATCCCCAACGTGATCACTTCTAAATGCAAGCTCCTTGAACTAGCTTATTACAATCCCAAACTTTCCTTATGATCAACTCAAAATTTGCTAGAAGATGTTAAGAATGAGCTATGAGGGCTTAGAGATCAGGACTCTTACTAAGAAGTTGCTTGTAAGAGTTGGGTAGAGTGAAAGAGAAAAGAAGAAAAGTGTAGAGAACTAAAGAAGGTACAAGAACTCTCTCTCTCCCTCTCTCTCCTTGTCTCCCTTTCTTAGCCAATACGCACACAAAAACACATACAGTCACCCCATTTTTTATTTCTTAAATGTAACCCATCATAAAGAAAAAGAAATATTAAATGCTCTCTTTGACTTTTCTATCCTACACTTCAAGGGAAGGAAGGAATAAAAATTAAAAATATGGTTGAGGGTTGAGATTTTGCTAACTCAAGAGTTGGGCTCCAAGGCAGGTTCAAAGAATTGGACTCCAAAATTTTGGGTTTCACTACTAGTTCAAACCAAGCCTGAAAAATTTAATTTCTTAATTCATCCAATTTCATGGTTCAAATTTACAATACCAAAATTCACCTTATAGGATACAAGACATTAATACAACAAAACATCGATTTCCTATTTTTACAAAGAATCATGTAAAAATGTTCTAACCTTGTTATCGAGTATTATTAGGATGAGAATCCTAAGTTTCAAAGTTAGTTTTGCAATTGTTGATCCTTTAGAATTGTTTTTTCCATAGGAATCTTTGAGATGCAAAGAAGAGAAAAATGATTCAGGTAAAATTGAAAGAAAGAGGCAAATACCATGAATATGTGTGTTATTTCATACTTGTGATAATATATGAACTCTTTGTTAAGTTGTTTTGATATTCGAATGACTTATTGTAATGACCCATTATTCAAGTGTTGCACCTCTAGCAAAAGAGGGGAAACATGTGTGGAAAGGATCGGTGAAGGTGATGGTGCTCAAAATCGAAGATAAGCTTGATGGTGGTGTTTGTGAGAGACTGAAAGTGCAATACTAAGAGTCTAAGAGAGGGAGAGAGAGAGGCTAAAGGACTAAAACAATAGAGAAGATAGAAGAAGACTTCAACTGTTGAAGAATACTCTGACTACTGGCGGTGGTTTGTTGATCACAAAAGATAAAGAGATAGAATGAGCTTTCTTTTACCTCTTTTTTTTTTATTAGTATAGATAGGGTTGTGTGATCCACAATATTTATGGATTAGTTATTTTTGAAGCATACAAGTTAACCAAAATGGGCATGGACTTATAGAAGGGTAAATACCAACAAAATTGTATTTTGAGCATTTTAAGTGGAAATTTATAAATTATATTTTTAATATTTTTGAGCATTTTGGTCATAGACCCTAGCCATTTTAATTTTTAAGACTTTTCTTGAACATGAAATTACTTTCTTCACTTAAAATAACCATTCTCTTGCTTCCAATTTATTTAAAACTTTTCTAGGTCACCCCAAAAGTCAATATTAGTCCTCTACGCTACAACTAAATCTAGTACACATCATTTCATTGCACAGACACATTTACAAATAACATATGCAGTATATGTATTTAAAACATGAAAAGGAGATAAAATGCATGAAAAAGAATTTTCTAGGGTTACGTAAACTTAGGTCCTCATATTATTTTCCTTTAAAAGATTCAGATTTCTAAATCAAACTCTATATTTTAATTAAAAAAAAAAGCATCAACCATATTGTGGCTCTAACCCTATGACATCTTAGAGAAAAGGAAAATCTACTATTGTCCAAGATCCTCAATCCCAACCCTAGATGATCAGCAACCCAGTTCGACTAACATACGCAAACCTAATCTCCTCTCAGGTTTGAATTTGACTGAATCAAAAAAAAAGGTTTTTATTTAAGGGTGATAGTGTGGAAATCCTTTATGATGGTTATTCCAACCTTTATAAAATCTCAGAATCTTCATGTTCAGTGCTCAACCATAACTATATCGCATGTACTTCCCGGTTTCCACCCCAATAAATCAGAGTTCTGTATTCAAACCATGTCCAAATTTACGATAAGGGTGCATGATAGTAGACATTTTTCTCTGAGGATCAAAAATATGGTCTAGCTCTTTTATTCTGATCTTGATTCACAACCATCAAGAAATCTTAATTCTTGAAGTAATTCATCAGTAATTGTATCTTACAGATAGGACTTATTGGCTTATGAAATGGTTAGGAATATGGTGCTCTATTACCATTAATATGTATTGTCACGCCCTGAACCGGGAATCGTGAACAGCTGCCCATTGCCCTGAATGCCGACTGTATTTTTTTGGAAAATCGGGCAGAACCTCCCCATAAATCGGAGGTCTTCCATATACAATTAAACCTGTTTAAGCCTGTAAAATTCAAAATCATCCTGAAAATAAAACAAATGGCCATCCCGGCCTCTCCAAAACCAACAACTCCCATAGCCGACATCCAGAACAACGCAAGGCTATAAAAATCTATCAACAAACCTAGCCACAGACCTCTACTGTTATGCCCAACTAGAGCATGAGCAGCCGCCACATCGAGCGGACCTAAATTTATACAAATGTATAACAAATTTCCCAAGTAACATTCAAATACGTACAATCGCCTCAATGCAAATGAAATATGAGAGTTACGTAAATAAATATACATAATTGATACAGTCATCCCAAAATAAGTATACGGCCAACTACGAACCTCAACAAGACCTCGCAGGGTCGAAATAAATTTCGTAATTCATCTTTCCATTTAAACTTTAGATCCCACCTTCCTGAACGTTAAGTACACCCAAACTCTATACTCTGAAATGTCGCTCCAGCACAAAAATCCTGTCTGAGGGAGGAAAGAAGAGGGGTGAGTATCTATGGGAGGATACTCAGTGAGTGAGGGGATTAATCTCAAGTACTAATAGTGTAGGTGAATATTGGAGTGTCAAATAGTATCATTCGTAAACAATAACTCAAGTTTCGCAATAAATCATGATATGTTCAATAAAATGAACTATTTTAATCATTCACATGATATTACACATATATGCATCCATTTAAAAATCAAGTAGATCATAGAGCTAACCGAAAGGATCCTGGCAAAGGTCAACCATGACCAAGGACAGGCACATTGAGGGTGTTATTATGCAAAGTGTTTTAAAAGTAGCTCTCTACCCCGATGTTGGCTGTGGGCTTAACTCCTTGCTTACCCAGTCTCGTCAAATAGGACCCCGCCCGGTGCTAGACGGTGGCGTCATACACGTTCTCCCCCGATGTGGGTTCAACCGGCGCCTATGAATAAATATAATTGGACATTTGCGGATACCTCCTGCAGAAGCGTATCCGGGCAACTCGTGCCTCTACAAAGTCCCTTCGTTGCTACGGAATCATCAATGTCATCATCATAGTATCTCATCACAAGTGGGCATCCCGGTGCCCTCACAGTTCATCAAAACATTTCAAACCGTGTGCCAAATACATTTCATCAAAATCATTTCAAATCAACAACCGATGCAATGGTAGAATAGAAAACATTCCATTTCTCAAATCATGACACAATTTCATTTCATTTCAAACATGGATGCATAATCATAGAAAACATAAGTACGACACTCCAATAGTCACAAAACAGATTTGAGATTTAATATCACACATCGAATCAATGCATATCAAAGCATGTTTTGTTTAAAAGCATGGTAAAATCAAATTTTCACTATTTCATGCAAGAGATTAGGGTCCCACTCACATTCTAGGGAGGGTGGTCACTCCCTATTTCCAAAATCAAACCCAAATTGACTCCTTGAATCTCCAACAAGATCAACCTAATCAAATTATCACAATAATCATCAAATTTCCAATTATTCTTAGGGTTTATCATTTTTCCTAAGTTTGTACAAACCTTAATTCTCCAATTTATGAATAAACTCCAATGTCATCAATTTTCATTCCATTTATAAGAAATTAACCAAATCAAAATCAAGTTAAATTCAAACCTAAAATCATTCAAAATCGAAAACACGTCTAAATACATAAATTCTCTATAAATTAGAAAAATCTTTGAAAATTCATACACTTTTCATTTCTCATCCGATTTCTTCAAACCATATCTCATTTTAAAGATATTGAAACCTATTTTCATAATATATAGATTGTATTTGATTTACCTATATGCAACACCAACTATAATGTAAAACAACGCAACAATCCTTAGGCTAAAATCTCAAATTTTGACTGTTTTCATGCATTTATCAAATTGAACTCTAAGTATAACCATTTAAATCAATTTAACTCAATTCTATCATCCGAAACAGCTCAATTTCGTATGAAATTCTATACTTAACTTAAATAATAATATATAATGTCAAACAATGTGTTCTAATCGAATCTAACGTACATCCTAAACCTATACAACACTTCCTTATGCTAATTTCACCATAAATGCATTCAAATAACTGAATCAGTTAGAAATCCCTCACCTAGGGTTTACTGCGGTCCAAAACCCTAACGTCCGTGCGACATTCGATTCAGTCCGAAACCTACAATGCTTCCAATTCGAAGCAAAAGTCAGCAATTTAGTATAAATCACCAAGGAATCGAAACCCTAGAATTTGGATTAGGGTTTGATCTTACCTTTGCAGTGGATAAGGCACAGTCGACCTAGAGCTTTCGGTTAGGGCTTCCGTAGGTGGCAGAAGGCGCGCGAGCAGGGAGGCAGCACAGCAGCGCGCGCAGGAAGGGGCTATCGCTCACTGGAGCGCGTACGGGAGAGCTGTCAGCACGAGAGCAATCGCGCGCAGAGGCAGTCAACGCGCGAGCAGTCACGCGCGAGCAAGGAACTGTGGCGTGCGACGCGCGCGTAGGGAGAGACAGACTGAGAGAGACTGAGGGAGACTGAAAGACAGAGAGGGAGGTAGAGAGTGGAAGATGGGTGGTGGTGGTGGAAGAAGCCGAGTCACGGTGGAGAACCGCGAGAGGGAGAGGGTGCAAAGAGATCGAGAGAGTCGCGGGTGAGAGAGAGAAGCCGAGAGAGAGAAGGAGAGAGATAGAGAGATGGAGATGGTGGAGAGGATGAGCGGTGGCTGCGGCGGTTGGTGGTGGTGGTCAGCGGCGGTGCGAAATCGAGGGTGAGGGGGGAGTGAATCGCGAGAAGTAGAGAGAGACAGCGAGAGAGCGAGAGGGAGGGAAAGGCAACGGTGGTGGAGGGACCACCGTGTGTGGCGGAGAGAGGAGCTGCGGCGGAAGACAGCGGCGGCGTGGCGGGGCGGTGCGGCACGGGTGAGGGAGAGGAGAAGACGGAGAGAGAAAGAGGGGAAGGGAGAGGGAAATTAGGGCTTTAAGCCCTAATTTCGACCTTTTTTTTAAATTTATTATTATTATTATTATAATTATTATTATAATTATTATTATTTATATATATATTTTTATATAAATAGATTTTATAAATAGCTAATTGAGTAAATAAATAAATTAATAAATAAATAATTATTTACATATATATATTTTTATACTAACCTTATTTTACAAATCCTAGAAACGGTATTTGAAATATACTAAAAATTAAATTTAAAATCCCCAAAATCAAGAGTTAATAAAATTAAATATTTTTCTCTATATATATAAATTGAGGATTATTTTATTAAATTCAGGAAATGGGAGTACAGAAGTTCGGCACCATAGAGTCGGTGTTACATGTATCCCATTTCAGTCGACTTGAAGTGTAATGCCAAGCGTAGTCTTTCCCTGCTTTAAGATCCCATCTTGCTATCGTTGCTTAAATTTGACCTAACAGTATAACCCGAAACAAATACAAGGAATCTCTGCATAGTTATCTTAATCTAATCCTTGAGTTAGCCTGACTTAGAAGCAGTTATTAGCATCTCATCTTAAATTTGTCCAATTAAAATTTATGAGTTGGCTCATAACTTTTGGTTAATTTTTCTCACAGACATTAGCCGAACCTATGTAATTACCATCATGATGTCCTTAAGATCTATGGAAATCTAAACTTGATCCACGTGCCCGAACCTATGTGAGATCTCTGGTTACTATTGCTCGATCTAAGATAACACATCAATAAATCATGATATCTCTAACTTGATTTGACTATGGTGTTCTCCTCATGGTAATTATTTGAGTCTTTGAATCCCTGTTCTCAAGTGTGAGGCTAAAGCTCGACTTATCATATCGGTCTACATCCCATATCGATCACTCTTATCATCTTAATTAATCCCCTAAAATAATCATCTTGGTTTACTCTAAACCCATTAAAAATTCAACTCAGACCAAGTGTTTTCCAAACTATTATTTAACTAAGTCGAAATCCTATTTAACCAGCTTGTGAAATCTATCATTCCTCAGTGTTGGTAACGCCATATCTCTCATCATTTTGGATTTTACTAATCCAATGTTATTCGATCTTAGGAACCAATTTTCTCAAACTATTACTAGTCTAATACAAAGCTAACTCTCTCTCAAATATCTAATCCAACTAGAGAACAATTTTTTTAAACACCTTACCAAAGGGATGAGAAGGAATGAATCATATAAATTACCATTCGACAAGATCACTTAACCACGCTAAGTTGAGTGTGAGTGGATGGTTATGTTGAGTGGATAAGTGTGAGTGGGAGTGCGTACCCTCCCTGAACTATGAGTAGATGGTTATGTTGAGTGTGGATAATAAAATGATTTCAATTATGATTTGTAAATTAAATTTTGAAAGGAATTCTAAAATAATTCGTAATACTTTGTGATTGTGGTGTGTCCAAATCAAACCATTGGATGAATCCATGACTCTAGCATTGATCTTTGTGCAGTTTTATATCATGTTACAGTGGAATGGCAATTCCTTACAAATACTTATTATATTGAATTATAAAATGAAAATTTTGTAACATAGTGCATGGATAAGAAAAATGACTATAGTTTAAGTCTTTCCATGGACTGGGGCCATCAAGGCAGCGTGGTAAAGGGTGGTTTAAAAATTTGTCTTGGTGGTAAGCGAGATGGAGAGTCTCCTTACGTTATTCCCATGATAACCTGGTGGTATCCCACGGAACTCCGAGCCAATGCCAAGGATAGGGGATATTTATGAAAAATTGTGAAAAACTCTTTGGTGGATTCTACCAACGACTATTGGTAGAAAGTGATTTTGGTAAACCTAGGGAAAATTAAAAAGAAAAATTCAAACTATTATTGATTTGAAATATATGAGTCATGGTAGATTTGTTCTGAATTCATTTTATATAAATAGATTTATTTATCATACTTGAATAAATTTTGACATATGTATTTGGCATAACCATCCTCACCCCTCATATTGCACTCCACTCACTGAATATTTAATACTTATCTCTCTCTTTGTAAAATTTTTAGAGGAAGTTTAGATTGGAGACGTCAACATCATCTAGTGCCAGCTTGAAGGAATTGATTTGGTGATCCTCAATAGGTACTAATCATGTGGATATTATTTTTTGGGAACTATGTTTGTTTGAATCCATGGAAGGAAGTTTTTGTACACCTTTTTATGTTTGGATTTGATAAATACACATTCCATTATCTTAGGAAAGTTTTAGAAAATCCCTACCTTTACGATTTGGAACTCTGTTTAATTTGTTTAAAAATTTCATTTGTAATTTGGATTATTTGATGAATTGTGAACCTATATTGAGTTGTGAAATTATTTTAACTATTTGGGATTGTTTAGATGGCCGGGCTGGCCTATGAATGATTTAATTTTATATTAAAATGCTTGGATATCGAAATGCCTTACGCTACCATGGGACATAGAGTGGGGTTTCACACGTGTTTCGGGGTAACACAGCCATTGTCGTGTGCTTGACTCGAGGGTTAGGGTGTGACAATTCTATTGGTATCAGAGCTTAAACTTATAATTTTAAATGTTTTAAATGTTTGAATTGCTCTCAAATGCCCCTAAGAGTTTTTCTATTTTGAAGTATTTTTCTTTTTGAAAATTTGGAGTTTAAAAGATTTCTCAAAGGATTCTCAAGACCTTCCATGGATCCTAGGAACTAGGGATCATTTTATTTTTAATGGGTTAAGTACCTAG
Organism: Dillenia turbinata; assembly: GCA_037126225.1. Classification (NCBI taxonomy): domain Eukaryota; kingdom Viridiplantae; phylum Streptophyta; class Magnoliopsida; order Dilleniales; family Dilleniaceae; genus Dillenia; species Dillenia turbinata. The sequence continues at coordinate 7,466,965 of JBAMMX010000017.1, forward strand.
TCTGATTCCTAACTAGCAAGCCAAAAATGGTATTTTTCCCTCAATAGGACTATGCCACCTAAAAGAAAGATGAGGAATGTAAATGAAATTCTTCCTTCTGAGCATAAGGATGGAATGTCCTCGCGTGCTCCATCTCCTCCACCGACAGCTACTAGCAATTACCCAGTTCCTCCAATTGGGATTCCTCTTCCACCACTAGACGCACTCTAACAATAGACCGAGTGATGGAATATTTATGGTACTCACCTCTAAGCTCCACCTCAAGCCAATATCTCCTCCACCGAACCAAGTTATCCCTCCAACCCCTCTGACAGCACCGATTGCTTTTCCCACTTCGGTGGCTACACCTATCAACAGACCCACCATTGAATTGTCTAAATTGATCAAAGAAACCTGATAACTTGGATGTATTACCTTTATGGGGACTAGTGATGAGATAGTGGCAAAGAATTGGACAAATTCGGTTTGGGAGATTGTGGTCGACATGAGACTCGATGATGAGTTAAAACTATTAGTGGCCGTAAAGTTTTTGGATGAAGATGCCCGAGTATGGTGGGATAATCTCAAGGAGAGGTTCACGGCACCCACTTCTTGGAATGAATTCTTTAGAGAGTTCAACAAAAAATATTATACCTGGTTTTATTGAGATCTGAAGAGGAAGGAGTTCTTTCACCTCCCCCAAAGCAATAAATCAGTGGTGGAATATGAGACAGAGTTGAGGAGGTTGTCCTCATTTGTCTCGGAGTTGGTGACTTCCAAGGAGTGCTTGCTCTTAAAGTTTGAGGAAGGTCTAAATTTGTCCATCTAGGAGAAGATGTCCATGACCTCGGGCCAAAGATATCTTGGAATTGGGCTAAAGGGCCAAAAAAATGGTAGAGGAAAGGGGAAGAATGAGAGAAGGATAGAAGAAGCAGAGAAGGTTTGAACTTGCATCAAGCCAAAGTTCAAAGCAAAGTAGGAGCACGGGCTCCTATAGTGGAGTCTCGATAACCGAGTCCATTGGCACTCCACAAAGCTAATGATCGTCCAAGTTTCGGGCCCCCACGTTTAGTGTCACCTCTAAGAGTAAATCAGCAAGAAACAACAAGGAGTAGTGCAAAAATTGTGGGAAGTACCATCTTGGTATTTGTCATGCACCCAGGAGGTGTTATCAATATGGGAAGGTGGATCACTTCCACAATGCTTGCTCGGAGTTGGGATGGGGAAGCCAATTGAGTCGAGATTGCCCTAGTGGATCCATGGGTGGCCAAGCCAACACCTCTACTCCCTTCTTCAATACCACATCACGGACGGGGACCGGGAGCAACACGGTAGTTGTTCCAACCCAACATCCACAAACAAGGATTCAAACAATGATTTATGCCATGACCAACAAAGATGTCCAGAACAACCTAGACGTGATCACATGTATTCCTTTAACTAGAATTCTAATAATTTTTGAAAAAGGAATAATTTTGATATTATGTAGTAATTTAAAGGGGGTATGAATTTACATGTGAATGTGGGGCATGTATTATGTATATTAATTTATATTTTATCTAATGGTTTCTGTTCATTGGCGTGATGAAAATTTTTGGTGTTTTGACCCTAATTGAAGAGGAGTTGTTAGTTATCACTACTTTGGGGAGGGGATAGGCATCATGAACAAGCAATATTTTGTGCAGCTAACCTTGTGTAGAGATCCTAATAGACTTGGTTGATCACATGCTAACCACTCTTAGAATGGGGGATGGGGTTCATTAGATTTGGAGATTCATAACTGAGAATCAATTTAAGCTAGTTGTATTTTTGTGCTCAAAGACAGATTGCAATCAAAATTTAGTTTGAAGACTATGTATTAGAATTTATTGTTGTTCACAATTTTATTTGTATTGACTAGAGAGCACTAGAAAGTAGAGTTGAGTGTGTCTAATGGAAGGAAATATGTACATTTAGGTTGTCCTCCTACTTGTCGTTTGCAAAGATGTGACGTATCTTTATGAAGATTCATTCCTTGTACTTATTGGGCTCCCTTAGTACTCCTTCATCCTTAAGAAAACTAGCCTCAATAAGCTATGGCCATCATTAATTTGAGAGTTGATGATTAAAAGTTGTGGCTGGAGATATTTGAATATAGTTTAAAATAGGTGTAAGATTTTTTTTTCTTTTTTGTAACTTTGATTATTAAATTATTCATTGAAAAGGAAGCTTCATTCTCAGTGTAGTGCTCATGGCAATCAAACGCCTTAATATTTGATTGAGAAGGAAAACACTAGGGATTGTTTGTAAATCATTATTGACGGACCTCAAGATTTTGTTAACATGGTTTTGTTTGGTGGAGTAAATTGGACTACTCACTTATCTCCTTGTTTACAAACTCCCTTTTTGAAACAATGCTATCCATTTGACTTTATCAGGGGCCTAAGATTGTCTTGTCTCTTATTTTGCTCACGGTTGGATACTTTCTGAGTTGCTTGTGAATTTTATGCGTTGGGGGGAGCAACCATGAGATGAGGAGCTACTTCTATTTCTTCCCCCCTCTCCCAATAAAAAGAATTGGCACCAAAACAATTATTTTTATTTCATATATTTTTCTTACTATTTTTTGTGTAATAAAGCTGCTGTTTATTTGGTGGAAGTGTTACTAGCTTCTGTGTGACTAGATATTTATATTTTAAAGAAGCAAAAGTTATCCTTTTGGAAGAATATAGTGTATAGGGTTGTAAAGATTATTAGGCTTATAAGATGAGCACTTTTACTCTCTCCAAAAGGTATTTTTGCCAACTTGTGAGATCTTTCGGTACTCCTCCAATGGTTTGAAATTCAAAATTTGAAAGGAGAAAGAAGTTGTTGGCTATTTGAGGGGTTTTAACTTTTGTAGGGATATATATATATATTTATAAACCTCTGATAAAATTGTATTTTCCTGCACCAATATGTATTTTAGTGCCAAGAAAGATCCTAGGTGCTGATTTTACTACATAATTTGTAGGTTTTTCTAGTTTAGTTGGTAAAAATCATTGATAGGTCATCAAGATCTCTTGGGATCCAATGTTGCATGCAATGATGTTTGGGGGCCCTTCGCTGCCCCTTGTGTAGGATTAATTACATTTGTTGCAAAATTGAATTTTAGTTTTCCTATACTTAGAATGTACTATATATCATTTATCTTTTCTTTTAGAAGAAACTATTTGATCTAGTTCTTGGGTCTACACTACAAGTATGAAAGAAAGTCCTCCATTTTAGCTTTTGAGAGGAAGATTGGGATGTTGAGTTAATCGAAACAACTATAGAGAAAGTAAAGGTGATTAAAACAAGGATGAAGGCGGCTCAAGATAGAAAAAAGATTTGTGTCGACAAAAAGAGAAGACCTTTGGAATTTGAGATCAGAGACATGGTCTTTTTGAAAATATCACTTTTGAAGGGTGTGATTTGGTTCCAGCAATGGGGAAAGTTGAATCCTCGGTACATTGACCTTTTTAAGATTCTTGAGAGGATAGGAAAGGTGGCCTATCAGCTTGAGTTGCCTCTGGATTTGAGGAAAATTTATGATGTATTCTATATCTCAATGTTAAAGAAATATTTGTCAGATCCCTCACATGTGTTAGAAACTCTTCTAGTAAAATTGAATCAAGACTTGAGTTTCAAGATACAACCAGTAAAGATCCACGATCGACAACACAAGTAATTGAGGAGTAAGTAAATCCCCATGTGGTCAAGGTGTTGTGGAGAATTAACCAAGTAGAAGAGGAAACTTGGAAGACCGAAGAGTTAATGTGAAAACAATACCCCCCACCCTTTGATGTATAATTTTCTTTTAAATTTTGGAGACAAAATTTCTTTTTAAGTAGTTAAGTGTTGTGATGTCGAGACCAAAAAAAAGAAGAGAAAAAAAGATAGAGAAAAAAACGCAAGAAAAGTCAAACCACTTATTCTCTCCTCTCCCCACTTCTCATCTCACTTTCCTCTCTCCAAAACACTCACCCTCTGCCTTTTCCTCTCTTATCTCTCTCTTATGCTTGCCCTGTGTCTCCAACGTTGAAATTGTTTCTTATGCATCTAGGGTTCCTACTGGAGGTGTTAGGGCTTTCCATTTCAACAATGAGAAGACGCCACCGTGGGCATAGGTTTATGGTTAGATCACTTTCTTCTTCTTCAATGCAACTTTCTGTAATAGCAATTGTTTCTCTTTTGTCTAAACTTGTGCATATGTGAAATTGGTTGAATTGATTAGGGTTTTATTGGAATTTAATAATGACGAGCACACATATTTTAGGGTTTATTCAAGTGCTATGGTGATAGGGCTTAATTTGCCTAATCTTTGCTAGTTGATCTAAGAGCCCCCCTTTTGATTTACTCTTATTAGATGAAACAAGAGAACTAAGCTTTCAAGGATATTCTGTATGGGAAGTTGGAGTTATTACTGGTGTAGCTTGTGCATTTGATTACTTTGGTTGTATGTGAAAATTTCTCTTGGCAATAGTAAAAAAAAAAAAAAAAGTTTCAATTTCTCCAACTTTGAAATTGATTAGTGAGGCTATTTTCAAGATAAGTGCTCAAGTTTCTTTATCTATCTTCTTTGTACTCACAAGGCTTATGGAGGCCAATTGTTAGTGTTATTCACGATCACTTTGACTTTGACCAACAAAGGAATAGATTGACCATATGAAGCTAACTTTCTTGGACTGATAGTCTTTATAGGCAACGGAATAAGCTGAATATGAAATTTCATTGGCAATAGTATTGTGTATGGTTGGGATGGAGTGGCTATAGGAAAATTGAAGGCCATATTGGCAAATGCAAGCCTGTGTAGAAAAGTCTAAACACAACAAAAATGATGAGATTGAAAGAGGGTGGGGGGAAGGTTTATTTGTTGGAATCTGTTGTTATATAAAATAAAAAGGACTAGGGGAATAGATTAGGCATGACAAATGATAGTGCAACAAAAATATAGTCCTATAGCTGTACATATTTGCTGTAAACCTCTTCTATAGTTTCCTTTTTCATCCATAGCTAATCAAAAATTGTTTTTCTTGTAGAACCTAACATTTATACTACCCATTTCACTTTTACAAAAATAGTTCTTAATGATATGAAACCTTATTTCTAAATACTTTTTGTTTTCTATTTTGAATATTTTCACCTTCACTTGCAATTGTTTATAGGGTGATGATCTGCTCAATAGCTGCCACCACCTTCATTAAACTGAACACTCTTATAAAGTAGTAAAATCATATGTGCTTGTGCTATTGCTTGTTAAAAGATTTCACTTACTCAAATTAATCTTATTATGGTCAACTTTCATGATAGTACTATTAGCACATAGTTATAAAAAAAGTAAAAAATAAAAATAAAAATAGTTACTTTTGTAATGCCTTATGACGTCTTTTAAGAAGATTCAGTTAAAAAGAAGGATGTCTCAACCAATCTTCATCATCAACCAAGTGCATCAACTTAGAAGCCTAATGGACCAAGATCTATTTCTTACTTCAAAGCCCAGAAAATAGCTCACTGTGGACAGCACACAAGACCTAAGAAGACAGCCTAAAGCTGCCCATTTAAGGCCCGAAGGAGGGCCAGCCTCAGGCCAAAAAAAGGGGGCCAAGGCCTTCCCCCCAAAGGCTAGAATTCTAGCTATTGGGGTGGGCCCCCCAATGGTTAGAAATCAGACCATTGGGAGCCTCATCTTTCCCTCCTTTTGTGCCTCCTTGTGTCCTCTTGAATGCTCTATAAATAGAGCCCTCTACATCCTTGCAATGTATTAGTAAATTCTCTAACAACTCAATATATTCTCTCATTATTAGTTAATAAATTCCAGCAACTTCTTTATTTATTTTTTTGCTCTTATACATAAAATTTTAACAGATTCAAGGAAATAATTGATGACATATTGGGAAAATGATTGTTGATCAAGTACAACCCTAAATAGTAAGGGAGTACTTAGTATAACATCGAATCACTATAAGTATTAGAGGAGATTTGCTTGCTTATTTTAACCTGGTGGAGTTAAAGTTTTTTGTTACAAATTGTTCCTCTACCTTTATGTTGCATTAGTATCCTCATTATGCTTTGAATTTCAATAATCTTTTGAAAGGTGTCTAACTTTATTTCTATATCATAATATATATAAAAATTTTGGTAAAGGTCCTTCAACCAAACATAGAGTCGAGGATTTGAATTAGTGGGAGTGCGCATCATCCCCAAATAGTGAGTTTAAGTGTGGATGATAAAATGTTTTCAATTGTGATTTGTAACTTGAATTTTGAAAGGAATTCTGAAATGATTCGTAATGCTTTATGATTGTGGTGTGTCCAAATTAAATAATTGGATGAATCCATGACTCTAGCATTAATCTTTCAACTGTTTTTGCATCATGTTACAATGGACTGATAATTGTGAATTTTGGAATTTCAATTCCTTGAAAATACTTATTATATTGAATTGTGAAATGAAATTTTTGTAACATGGTGTATGGATAAGAAAAAAGACTATAGTTTAAGTCTTTCCACGTACCGGGGCTATCAGGATGGTGTGATAAAGGGTGGTTTAAAAATTTGGTTTGGTGGTAGGCGAGAAAGAGATCCTCCTCAAGTTGTTGCCGTGATAATGTGGTGGCACCCCATGAAACTATAGGCCAACACTAAGGATAGGTAATATTTATGAAAACTTGTGAAAAACTCCTTCACAGATTCCACCAATGGACATTGGTAGAAAAGTGATTTTGGCAAACCCGAGGGAAAATTGAAAGGAAAAATTCAAATTGTTATTAATTTGAAATATATGAGTCATGGTAGATTTGTTCTGAATTCATTTTGTGCAAATGACTTTATTTATCGTACTTGAATAAATTTTGACATATGTATTTGGCACAATTATCCTCACCCCTCATTCATGTTCAGTATGCCATTGCACTTCACTCACCCCTCTCTTTCTAAATTTTTCAGAGGAAACTTAGATTGGAAATGTAGATATCATCTAGTGCTAGCTTGAAGAAATCATTTTTGGTGATCCTCAATAAGAACTAGCCATGTGGATATTATTTTTTGAGAACTATGTTTGTTTGAATCCATGGAAAGAAGTTTTTGTACACCTCTTTATGTTTGGATTTGATAAATACTTGTTCCGTTATCTTAGGCAAGTTTTAGAAAATCCTTACCTTTATGATTTGGAACACTTTGTAATTTGCTTAAAAATTTTATTTGTAAGACTTATTGGTTTTATTTGGGACATTTAAATTATTTGATGAATTGTGAACCTATGTTAAGTTGTGAAATTATTTTATCTATTTGGAATTGTTTCGACGGTCAGACTGGCTTATGAATGATTTGATTTTATATTCAAATGTTTGGACATCGAAATACCTTGCACTACCATGGGACATAGAGTGGGGTCTCACACGTGCTTTGGCATAACACGATGATTATTGCATGCTCGATACGAGGGTTGGGGCGTAACACTGCCTCTATACTCACTACCTATCTAGAGAAATCTCTACATCAATCAAACTATTTAGACCTATTGTCACTAATCAGCTCAACATCTTGAAGAAGGTTGAATCCTTTACTAATGAACTTGAATTTGAAGAACTAACTCATTGAGAATTTAAAACTAATATTTGAATTCCTTATGGACTTGAACACTGAATCTCAAACCTTAACTTCAGTGGAAATCTCTATAGAATGGCATAAGCTCTAACTATACTAGAAGGTAGTCAAATGCCAGTGCATGAACATGACAAATATGTCACTTAAAAAAATAAAAACAACCCTCTAAAATGCACTCTAATCCTTATGGTCTCAAATTTTAGATGTAAAATTCCAAAAATTTTAGGTTCGAATATGAATTATAATGACCTGCTGTTCAAGTGTCCCTCTAACACAAGAGAAGAAACATGTGCAGAAGTAGAAATTAGATTATTACAAAATATACAACATTCGAGATAGTGATCTCTAGATTGCTATCCACATGTCTGAGAGCATGAAAGAAAAAATAGAAAAATTTTGTCTTACTTTATTAATATTTTTTAGAAAATTGGGTATAATCTTCCATATAAATGGATTAAAACTTGCAATTCAGAGCTAATCACAACATCATAAAATTTGTAACATTTTAATATCATCTCCACAATTGGCATCAATAGCCTTTTTGACCCACCCAATAATACATCATACATAATAGAAAATTAACCATAATTATTCTTAGCCACTAATAATAATTATCTATTACGATCCAACATGCGTAAACATAAATGTGGCATGTTTTGCTAGACCAAACCTCATCAAACTATAATCTAACACCTATTTCATATCAAACTCGAGTTTTGTGTGCTGTAAAAAGACATCTAATCCCAACAACAAGGGTAGCTTGATATTACTTATTACATGTATATTAAATCTAACGCGTTATTTAGACAAACAAACTTAGAGAAGACAAGACAAAATGAGGTTAAAATTAAAATAGAGTGACAGATTTGGAAGCAATAGACTCGAAATCCACAATTGCTACCTCAATCTCTTTGTTTAGCTCATGATGTACCTGATAAATGACAAGTTAAGCAAGCACCCCTTTTAAGCATACAAAGTATACAACAATGCATAAAGCAATTAAGGATGCACATGAATGACAAGTATAAATCAACAAGAACATAATCGTCTCTGAACATAGATAACCATAAAAAATAAAAGAGGGTTAAGAACAAAAGGGGAATGAGATTAGTTAGTTTGAAGATTTCGATCACTTAGATATCTTGTACAATAAACAAGTTTGTCGAGATAAGGCATTTAACCTAGTCTACTTGAGGAAATAAAATTACCATCAAACTTTTTTTTCCTTACCACTTCCTTTACTTATCTTTTACTATAAAATGGAGACTAAAATTTGGATCTCAAACTATTTATAGAGAATCTCTGACTTATAGGTGGAGGTAACAGTAACTTTGGGTTTCCTACTTAGAACTTTTACTTTTTATTAGCCTCTATTTTAACTTATATAACTGTAATTGTCTCTAGAATACCTACTTTTAACTTTTGGATGAAGGTTAACTAAAACGGTAAGTAAATCCCAGCATTCTGAGATAAGCATAGAAAAATATGGTCCGCCGGTGGCAAATGAAATCTCATTGGGGTAACACGATCATCCAATTTTGAGACAGAATTGTTGAGAAAATCAAAATGCTTCATCTGCCAAAGACAAAGCTTGTTAACATTTTAAATCTTTACTTAAGGTTTACATATATGGAAAATCAATCCGTATACTTAATTAAGACCCCAAAAGGTTAGAATTCAATCATTCATACTTCGCTTCTTGAAAGAGATCATAAACATGTATAACATCATAAAGTTTGAAGAACATTGAAAATAATCACTGAATAATCAAGGGAAATGATATGATAACCTTAACTTGTTATATCATTTGTAGTATTCATTTAAACCCTTTTTCAAGATCATGATATTATTTTCTCACAATTTAAGAAGAACATATAATATTAAAGGGAACTAATCCCATTTCAGGAACTCTATTTGAAATCCCATATCTACCTAACCATTAGGTTTTCTTAAACTATTTCAAAAAAATATGATCGTATGATCTAGATTCTAGGACTTAAGATAAATATAAATATTCTAACCTATACTCGAATTGTCCCTCTCTAAGGCAAAAACCAAATTAAACTTAATAGCTTTTTGGGCAACAACATCATTATTCATAACTTGACCTTATCTATAACCTAATCTTATTTTATTTATAATATTTTGATGCCAAGAGATTATTGATGGATGCTCTGTGGATTATTGATGGATCAACCTTCGATATTTCACCTGGGACTAATCTTCAGGGTACTCTTTCGATGGTTGGAAGGTACATTAGGCCGAAAATAATCAAGGAAAGATTGTGATGGAAATGATCATCTATACCTTCTCTCCCTCATCTAGGATGAGTATTTGTTTGATAGTTGACATTGTAAATTCATGATTTTTTATTGGTCAATTCTTAGCGTAACGGTTGGAAGTTACGAGTTCAAAGCGTGGAAATAGTTTCTTTACAAAAATACAAGGGAAAGGTTGCGTATATATACACATACTCTCAAAGCCAGCCCCAATTGTTGGGACTAAGGTTTTGATTGATTGATTGATATATATATTTTGATGCCAAGAGACATATCAATGTACTGATACTTTCTAAAATGGTGAAATACTTAGCCGGATCTTCTACTATTAGTTTATTGTGCCCTAGAGGGGCATTTTAGGTAATTGATAGGGGTTAGTGGGATAACTCCCACTAACCCATACCTACCTACCCACCCACCCAACCTATCTCTCTCTCTCTCTATCTCTCTCTCTCACGCATAGACACATATGGAATTGAGGGCAGTTTCTATCTCCCATAACAACAGTCTCCTCCAAATGCATGATTCTAGGAGGCAGTTTCTTCGACCTATATCAGCATTTTTGGATACTGGAGTTGCAGTAGCACCAGAAAGCAAGCCTTCTGCCATGACTTTGCTTGAGAGAAGAAAACACACAATATTGAGAGAAAAATAGAATTCTCTAGAGAGAGAATTTTATTTGAGGGTTTGAGAAATTTTCGCGTAGGAAAATTTCTCCTGTCACGATGATCGCCGGACTGAGGGTTAAAGCGTCGTGGTATTGCGGTGGTGGTTCGATTAACATCATGATCACCATCCCGATCACGAGATCCGTTCGAGGGACGTTCGATTGATTTATGGAGACTGCATATTCGAGATATTTACCTTATACCCAATATATATTTTATTTTTTCCGAAAATTATTTATGAATACTTCCGCTGCATGTAACTCGATTAATTCCAACATTAGTATCAGAGCGATACGTTGGATTAAAAAGTAATTTTTGGGTTAATTTTTGGGTATAAAAAATTTAGGGTTTAAAATTTGGGGTTCGGATCACAGATGAGTTTCGTGAATCCGAGAACACCACAGTGTTACCCATGATCTCTAGAACACGAAAATAATTTTTTTGTAATTTTCTGAGCACATTTAGGTAAAGAAAATTCCGGTTGAAAGTTTCGGTCATGAGTAGTGACTGACCCTTTCAACCTTAGATTTGTCGAGTTTTAGGGCAAATCAATGCATGAAATTTATAGATCTGTAATCCTCGTTTCATGCTCTTCAATTTGATATATATATTGTATATATTTGTGGCTGGAAAATGGGGTTTCAAAATTAACCGCAGAGGGTCGGATTTTTGGATCCAAAATATGCCGAGTTTAGGACACAATTATTCCAAAAATCGAGTCAAGGATACTTGGAATAAATGGAATTAGAGATTCCATAAAAAATCTGGTCAAAATGGGTCAGAAATGGGGTTTACTAGCAACCGGGTCGAAAGACCCGGTTACAGAAACCATCGGGTGAAGACGAAGAGGTCCAACCTGTAGGCGCGTGCGTTACACGCGCGAGGCAGGAGCGTCAAGCAAGCAAGGAGGGGCGCGTGTCATTCACGCGCGAAATGGAGCGTGAAACGGACCGGTCGTCCGGGTCGGTTACGACCTAGACACGTGTCCTAGACCTTCAACCCACGATCCGGACCGGGTTCGGGTTCCGACCCGCGTCCGGGTCCGGAACCGACCCCCGCACGCGGGTCGCGCGCATGCAGGCGCGTGAGCTGACGCATAGAGCGCGCATGTGAGCACGTGCCAGACGTGCAGAGTGCGCGTGTGCCGGACGCGCAGCGCGTCGGGCACGCGCCAAAAGTTGTTCCCGGCATGTGGAGGCGTGTTGGGACACGCCGCCGGTGCGTGGCGGCGCGTGGGACGACCGGCGGCGCGTCAGGTCATATGGAATTGAAATTTTTTCAATTTTATGAGGGTCCCACATCCATAAAAGTGACTTTTGTGGGTTTTTGTGTACCGAATCCTAGTCCAAATGGTGAGATTCTATCTCGGATTATAGTTTATGGTGTCTATTGATTCATACACTCATCTTGGGGTCTGTATTCGAATTATTTGGGTCTTGTTGATTCGTAGGGTGCATAAAATGTGAGAATAAGCATCACAAGCCACGACTATCTCATTAACTATTTCTAAAATTGTCGTATTAGATTTTTTGCAAGGAGGATAAAATTGAATGGTGATAAATATGAGATTTTTCACCGGTAGATTCAATTTATTCTTAAGGAACAAGATCTAATTAAAATTCTGAGGCATGAGATGGTGGACTCCGGGGAGGGTTCCACACCTCAGAGAGACGGGGTTTGGAGATATTACGTACATGAAAGAGGAATGATAGCCGAGTTAGGGTAATCCTCCTGAGTAGCATACACGATGATGTAATCCCAGTCTATAAGTAATATCCTATGGCTTTATCGGTTTGGCTCACCCTATAAAGAGTATTGTAGTGCTCTTACAGATGCTGAGATGAGGATGCTATCTTATAAGTATAATAACTTATAAGAAAATGGTTGATCATATAATGATACAACATTTGATAAAAATGTTGAGTATGATCGCCGAATAGGGGAATGTGACTGAGCCCTTTTCGGATATATTTTCTAGTGTTGGATGCGATCCAGCTCTTTACCTGATTCATGAGAAATCATGAAAGTCTATTTCACATACGACAAAAGTATTCGCACTTTCACTAATGTGAATAGGCACAGTGAGCTCGAGTAGGAGCATCTAGAGGCGAGTAGGCCATACTCGGGTCATGCTTATGCGATGGAGTCGAGCAAGGACTCCTGTGTGACTCGAGCCTCAGGTAAGAAGAAAATCATCCGAGAAAACCGATAATACAATGCAGCTCGAGATAGGAGCGCGCTTAAATAGTTCCGCCCAATGAGTCCTCAAGTAGGAGGATTTACATACATAAACGGAGCGTTTGTCGACATCAGAGGGAGTAGCACTTGCAACTTGGAGTTACAAAGTTGCTAAACTCTGTACGTCTTTTATGTTTCGAATGTTCGACAGAACTTAATTTCAGCCTACGATATGCTCTGTTAATTTGGAAATTTTATAATTTCCATTTATTACGACAATTCTTTGATTGGTTCTATTTTGGTCCGTGAGGGACTGAATGCACTGGAAATGATTTCTTTTCAATGGTATTTCTTGTTGTCCTCTTAGTGTGAGAGAGGATGAACCGGTTAGCAGTGAGTGGTTTTGTAGAACCCGCTAACCAGTGTTGCCTAGATGACAAACTTACAAGAAAACCATTCGACAAAGCAATGAGGGCTGGGACTCCATTGCAGTCGGCTCACTCCAACATTTATGGCCTTATGAACGTGAGAACCTGAAATGGTGTTGGGTACTCTATTACGTTCATAGATAATTACACGTGTTTCGGTTACATCTATCTGATCTCGCGCAAGTCTAAAGCATTGAGGTGCCTCAGGAGGTTACTAGCGAGGATGAGAATCAGTTAGGCTTGAGAGTAGAGACTCTCGAAACCGAACGAGAGCATGAGTATTTATTTAAAGAGCTTTATTTCAAGAAGGGCATTATGAGAAACTGACTATTCCTCGCTACTCAGTAGAGTAGAGTAGCCGCGAGAGAGGAATAGGACTTTGTTTGAGACGGTGAGGCCGATGATGGTACAAACCAATTTACTCGTTTCCCATTTGGGAGATGCGTTATTGGCTGCAGCCTATGCTCTCAATCGTATTCTAATGAAGTCCGCAGTCAGTACTCCATATGAGCTTTGGACAGGGAGGTAGCCTGACCTTAGCCATTTGAGATTATGGGGTTATGCAATGTATGTTCACTATTTCTCGTATTTACACAGCGAGTTAGGCTTGCGAGAAAAGAGATGTATTTCTAATGAGCATGTAGATAACACTCGTATTGAGATTGAATCTCATGATGCCGAGTTTCTTGAAAATGATTTCCCTATGAGAGGTGAGATCAATTGGGACTTTACCTTCTAAAAGATGGATAAGCCTAGTGTTCAGTTGATCCTAGTGGCAGGACCCAAGAATCCATTACGGATCTCGGTTCTAGTGGGAGCAATCCATCTAAAGGTAAAAAGGTTTCCTCTCCTCTTAAGAGTAGTCAAGGACGCGTACCTAACCGTCGCTTCCTGATTGAGGGAGAGGCTCTCAATGTGACTCTTGAGGATTACGAGAAACCTTTAACTGTCCTAGAGGCTCTTGAGGGTTCTGTGAAGGACCATTGGTTGTAGGCCACGGGTGAGAGGAATTGATAAAAATCAATAGGATCTGGGATCTAGTAGATTTATCTGAGGATAATAGGGCCGTTGGGAACATGTGAGTTCTCAACATCAAGAAAAAGGCTGACGGATCGATGTAGAAGTATAAGACCCGTCTGATAACCATGGGTTACTCAGACTGAGGGCGAGTTACCTCGATCCATTTGCTTTTAGCGATTGTCGTGGATATAATTTGGATCTGGAGTGGGACCAGATGAACGTTGAGACTGTTCTCCTGAGTGAGAGTTTTGGATGAGGAGATCTATAAGGAACAACCATCTAGCTTTATTCTTGTAGATCAGGATGACAAGGTCCATTGACTTCGGAAGTCGACATGCGACCTTAATCATCAATCTAAGCAGTGGCGCTTGAGATTTCACGAGGAGGTGACATCTCATGGTTTCGTGATGATCGAGGAGGATCATCACGTATACTTTTTACGTTCTTGTGATCATGTCCTCATGTGAATGACATTCTGTTGACTGGGAACAATAGAGATTATCTAATGACCACGATGACGTGGACATTGTCGAGTCTAGATCTGAAGAACATAGATGAGACTCAGTTCTTTCTCGAAATGAAGATCCGGAGGGATCGCTCGAGACAGGTGTTGACTCTTTCACAGGATTCAAACATCAAGGGAGTTTTCGAGGGTTTCGAGAAGATCGACTACGACTCTAAAGATACTCGTCGCTAAAAGGTTAAATCCTAATTCTTGACATATGCCCTAAGACTCAGAAAAAATGACAAGGGAAATGAGTAGAGTCCCTTGTATTAGTGCATTGAGTAGTCTGATATACGCAGTGTCGCATACACGTTCAGACGTTTGATTTGCAGTCACTATGGTAATTAGGTATCGATCGAATCCTAGAGGGGATCACTAGAGAGTAGTGAAAGGATTCCGAGATATCTCGAGAGAACTGCGGACCTCTTCTTGTGTTACAGAGGAGGTGATTTGCATTTTGTTAGGTATTCAGATACCGACTGAGTTGGCAATCTGAATGTTTGCAAATCGATATCAGGTTTTGCTGTCTTGGAGTGGCAAGAAGCAAACCTATATATCTCTATCTACGATAGAGACTGAGTTTATGAGATGCTCAGTGGTAGTTCAGGAGAGTGTTTGGCACCGGAAATTTTCAGATCACTTAGGGGTTGTGTCAGATAGTGGGAGGCCAGTGATGATTTATTGAGAAAATCAAGTCGCCTTTGACCATACTTGAGACCCTAAGTATCAATAAGTCCAAACACATTGATACCTAATACTACGTTATGAGATACATCACCGAGAAGGGTGAAGTGACAAATTAAGTACATTATTATACAAGGCGTTAGCTGATCCCTTCAATAAACCTATTGTGATAGATTCCTATATGAGATATTTGAATCATTGGGTTTGCATGTACATTCACATTTCTCACCTTGTACTGATGCTTATTGTGTTATATATATGACATGTGTGCATGATTGGGTTACTTATTTATTACACTATTTTAATTGTCATATATTTTGTGATATGTTGTGATAAATGATATGTCAGACAGGCGTGGTTGACTCTCTCACACGAGTGACCATCTCCAGCTCTAAGTGAGCGGAGATGATATGGTTTCTAGTTGTAAGAGGCTTTGAGAGTGGCCCTACTAGAACATAAGTCGCCCTGATATGTGTTCAGGATGAGGTCAAATGCGATATGATCGGCATGGACATTCCCACATCCATGTTACCTGTAAGTATCCAGATTTGAGATCTCAGATATCACCTGCGACTAGTGATCTTGTCTCTGAGATACTCTCTCTGAGATCTCTGGGTAAAGTCTTATGTGTAGACTGAGTTCCATACCTGCACAGTGTTAGAGAAATCTGACATATGCCCTTTGAGAGATGTGGGAATAACACTGTGGCACGCGTTTCATACCACGTGTGATATGTCGACCAGGGATAGTGGGAACATTATTTGAGACACTAATATATTTTTTGATCCTCGTTCCCACTGTGTGAGACCTGAGGTCCATTGGGTGGGATCTCTTTTACCCTTATCACTTTCGGCTGTTTCTAGAAGTCTTGGCTCAGTGTTGCTACTTTAGTCTGTTTACTAATGGCCCGGAAGATCAATTGAGGTCTGAGGGACAGGTTTAGGAAAGCAGCTGAATTGAGGCTAATAGATTCGAGTTTGGGAAAAGGAAGACCAATAGACATTACATCATTGTGTTGTATTAACGGGCTAGCCTATTATGTCTGTCCATGTTAGGATGTAAGCATAATAGTGGATACACAGTCAAGCATTTATTGGGGATTACTTTCGTTGAGGAAAGTAACTCGATGGATGTAATTAGTCTTGGATCTGGGGTGCAGCGAGTTCTTTTGATATTAACGATGGCTTCTCGATCATCCTAACAGGTGCATCAAGAGGTCTTTGCTTGCAGGTGTACTCGTAGGTCGCACGACGTCCAATTCTGCATGAAAGTCCAGTAGGGTGATATGATCGCATGAGTTGTGATCTTGTGACGGACGTATAATGCCCTCAAGTGCGTGGGAGATATTAGTTTATTGTGCCCTTGAGGGGCATTTTGGGTAATTGATAGGGGTTAGTGGGATAACTCCCACTAACCCATACCTACCCATCCACCCAACCTATCTCTCTCTCTCTCTCTCTCACGCATAGACACATATGGAATTGAGGGTAGTTTCTATCTCCCATAACAACAGTCTCCTCCAAATGCATAATTCTAGGAGGCAGTTTCTTCGACCTATATCAGTATTTTTGGATACTGGAGTTGCAGTAGCACCAGAAAGCAAGCCTTCTGCCTTCACTTTGCTTGAGAGAAGAAAACACACAATATTGAGAGAAAAATAGAATTCTCTAGAGAGAGAATTTTATTTGAGGGTTTGAGAAATTTTCGCGTAGGAAAATTTTTCCCGTCACGATGATCGTCGGACTGAGGGTTGCGGCGTCGTGGTATTACGGTGGTGGTTCGATTAACATCGTGATCCCCATCCCGACCACGAGATCCGTTCGAGGGATGTTCGATTGATTTTTGGAGACTGCATATTTGAGATATTTATCTTATACCCAATCTATATTTTATTTTTTCTGAAAATTATTTATGAATGCTTCCGCTGCATGTAACTTGATTAATTCCAACATCTACCATCTACTGGAATGGTTTGATTCTAGCCTCGCTCACCAACCCCAGCATCTGCATCATGCACTACTCCCTATGATCATCTCCACTGGTGTCTGTAATTCCAGCCGAGCATTTAAGTACTTGTATGCTTCTTGTAACTCTGTTTTCTTCCCTCTCATGTAGCTTGACAGCTCTTTTACATTGATGTTAAACTTTACTCTACTCGCGCACGTTAGCATCTCCAGCTCTAGCTTGTTGTTGCCGGTCATTGTTGTTGGTATGAGGAGGTGTAGCATTAACCATTGGATTTGATGGTCAATTGTAATTGATTCATCTTCCGCCATCTGATTGCCCTTCATAGTTTCTATTTTTTCTTTTTCTTTTTGGGAGGATTGAGTTTAAATGTATGGTAATGAAATTGCAGAGAAAGGGAATGGGTAGAGAGAGAGAGAGAGATGAAGAAGGAATGGGAATGGGGTGGGGTTGTATAGTGTTTTATACGACATGTTGATGTCATGAGAAGCTAAGAAGATTTAAATGTGGCGCTGGTTGATTGGAAGATTTGAATTAATGATTCATCAGCTTAGGCAAGCACGAGGTAAGCTGCACGAAAATGCAAAACGATACCAATTCGTATAAAAAATGGCACTTTGTAATAAAATATAAGAATTTTTATATAATGATTTTTATAAAAATTTTTATGCAAAAATAATATTTTTTATTTTCTTAAAAATAAAAAATATAAAGATTTTTATGTAAATATTAATTATTTTATTAAAATAATAGAATATTTATATTTTATAATAAAAATTTAAAATTTAAAATTATTAATTATAACACAAATAAAAAATAAAAGTTATAATTAAATAAATAAATAATTTGTAAATATGAAAAAATATAAACTTTTATATAAATTTTAATTAATTTAGTGTGTTGAAATGTTTTGAAAGTAGTAAATGTTTTGGAAACGAGGAAATATAAGTGTTGAGAAAAGGTAATAGTATCATAAACAACTTTAGTATATCAAAGCTAGATTTTGATTCTGAGACCTATGGGTTATGGGCCTAGCATGCTTGCATTGCATCACTCTGATTTGGAGGCTGTGATTTTTCTAATTGTCAAGTTTCAAGCTTAAATTGTGTATTTCAAAGGCAAAGGACTTGTTATTATTATTTTTCTTTCCATGAAATGTCCTTCGAAAAGTTATTAGGTTAATTAATGCTTTGTGCAATGACAAAATATGGCTTTAATTTCAATTTCTTCTTTTACTTAATTATGTGCCTACCATGCTTCCGCTGTGCCACTCTGACTTATGGGCTGTGTTTTTTCTAATTTTCAAGCTTCGAGCTTAAATTGTGTATTTCAAAGTCAAAGGGCTCGTTATCGTTATTATTATTTTTCCATGAAATCTCCCTTGAAAAGTCATTGGGTTAATTGGAACTTTGTACATTGACATATTAAGGTTTCAATTTCAATTTCTTCTTTTGTTTAATTAATTCTTCTATGATATAAATTTCAGTTGATGCAATCAAAGATTAGAGAAAAACAAATTATGATTTAACACAAAGAAAGAGTGCACTGAATTATTATTTTTCTTTCCATGAAATCTCTTTTGAAATGTTGTTGGGTTAATTAGTACTTTGTGCAGTAACAAAGTAAGGTTTCAACTTCAATTTCTTCTTTTATTTAATTAATTCTTATATGATATAAACTTCAGTTGATGCTATCAAAGATTAGTTTAAAAAAAAAATTATGAATTAACATAGAGAAAGAGAGTAGTGAGCAACAAAAATGAGGAAAAAAATTAGAAAATAAAAACTATTAATTAACATGAGAGAGAGTACAACAAGAAAAATGATAACAAATGTGGTGGTATCAGAAGCAAATCTAGTATATCAGAGCTAAGTTCAATCCTAGAACCTGTGGGTTATAGGTCCACCATGCTTGCGTTGCGCTACTCTGATTTGTGGACTATAATTTTTCTAATTATCAAATTTCAAGCTTATATTTGTATTTTAAGGCCAAAGGGTTCATTACTATTTTTTTCTTTCATTGAAATGTTTTTTTAAAAGTTGTTAGGTTAATTGGTATTTTGTGCAGTGACTAAGTAAGGCTTTAATTTCAATTTCTTCTTTTGTTTTATTAGGTCTTATTAGATGTGCCCACGTGGGGCCATTTAATATATTTTTACCATAGTAAAAAATAATTTGAATTCTAATAAGGGGTAATAGGTAGTTACCCATTACCCACTCTCCCCTATTTTCTCTCTACATGACTCCTACGGGAGTTAACTTTGGTTATTGAGTTTGTGGGATGTGTGTTGAATATTCTTGTGAGAACCAACATAGAGTCTGAGAGAAAAAGAGACTTGTACCATTTTTGAGGGTTAGGATAATTGTTGAGTAGAACAATTATTCAAAGGGATTTCCGATCAACGTAAAATCACCGGGTTAAAGGGTTGGTTCGTTGTGATATTGCGGTGATAGTTCGATTACGTGACTATCATCCCGACTTCGAGAAGTTCGTGTTCGGAATTCGCGGTTCCGACGATTTTTGCATCACCGGTTGAGGTATATCGCGAATCCTAAACTTTTACGATTCCGAAATTTTATTTTATTGCTTCCGCTGCGTGTTGAGTCACGTATATTTCTAACATTGGTATCAGAGCCAGGTTAGAAATTTTTTAAATAATTTTTCGGAATAAAATTTGGGTATAAAAATATAGGGTATAAAATTTGGGGTTCGGATCACGGATGAGTTTCGTGAATCCAATTATACCACTGTGTTACCCAACTCACGTAGAACACGAAAATATTTTTTTTGTAATTTTTTGGGCACGTTTAGGCTATGAAAATTCCGGTTGAAGCATTCGGCCGTGAATAGTAACCGAACACTTCAACCCCAGATTTGGCGAGATTTAGGTCAAATTGATGCATAAAAATGGTAGATCTGTGTTTGTTGTTGTTAGATCTACATTTTGGTATATATATTGCATGTATTTGATACCGAAAATTGAGATTTTCGGTTATGGGGTCGGAAAATAAACGCAGTTGCAGAAATCGGGGAAGAAGAAGAAGGCGCGTGCGGGACACACGCGAGCAGGCGCGTGCGGGACACACGCGAGCAGGCGCGTGTTAGCCAGCAGTGCGGGAGAGTGCAGTACACGTGCGAGAAGGCGCGTCTATGCACAGCGCCCCAGCGCGTAGCGCGTGAGATGTCGGGTCTGACGTGGTCAGATCCGACCCCGGTTTATACCCGACCCGAACCGTGGATCCGGATCGGGTTCCGGGTCCCGACCCGGACCTGCGTCCGGATCCGGCCCAATGGACGCGGGCGCGCGCCTGTAGGCGCGTCGCCCGTGTGTCCGCGCGTCAGGCGCGTCTGCGGACGCGCACCGAGGGCGTGCAGGCGCGTGCCCGATGCGCAGCGCGTCCAGCACGCGCCCAGGCGCCTTCCCGGCGCGTGGGGGCGCGTGGGATGCGCCGCCGTGAGCCTGGCGGCGCGTGAACCCTCCCGGCGGCGCGTAGGTCGTCCTAAAATTGGAATTTTCTGATTTTTTGAGGGTTTTGTGATAAAAAGTGACTAATTGTGGGTTTTTATGTACTGAATCCTATTCCGAATGGTGAGATGCAATCACGGATTGTGGTGTATGGTGTCCGTTGACTCATACGCTCGTCTTGGGATCTGTATTCGAGTCATTTTGGTTTTGGTGATTCCTAGAGTACATAAAATTGTGAAATAAGCATCAATATGTCACTAATGTCTCTTTTTTCTGTGTGACAGAGACATGGCTGCAACGAAGATTGTCGTTCTAGATCTCGTAAAGGGAGACAAACTAAACGGTGACAACTATGACATTTGGCACCGGAAGGTTCAGTTTATCTTCGAGGAACAAGAGCTCGGGGAAGTTCTTAAGAACGAGATGGTGGACCCCGGGGAGGGTACCACGGCACAAGCACGACGGGATCAGGAGATGTATCGTGCTTGGAAAAAGAAGGATGGCCAAGCGAGGGTGATCCTTCTTAGCAGCATGCACGATGAGCTGATTCCCATTTATGAGCAGTATCCTACTGCACAGTCGATCTGGCATGCTCTGAGAGAGCACTATGGCGCCCCGTCAGCTCCTAAGTTGAGGATGTTGACTTATAAATTCATCACTTACAAGAAGAGGCATGATCATACTATGAAGCAGCATTTAATGCATATGTCGAGTATGATCGCCTCTCTGAAGAGTATGGGGGAGCCGATGTCTGATGAGCTTCAAGTACTGGGTGTTATCCAGTCTTTGCCTGACTCCTGGGATGAGGTTAAGACCTATCTCATGCACACTGAGAGTATTCGTACTTTCATGGACGTGAGTAGGCATTGTGAGCTCGAGGAGGAGCGACAGGAGGTGGCTAGGTCTTCTTATGCTCATGCTAACATTGCGGAGTCGAGTAAGGGCTCCCGAGGAATAAAGCTCAAGTGGCGCAAGCATGAGAAGAAGGCCAAGGGCCAAGGCAAGAAGAAGCAATCTGCCAAGACCGATGACAAAGGATAGAAACGTAAGAAGAAGGAGCTCGATAAGAGCAACGTCCAATGCTACGTGTGTGGCAAGACTGGGCATTTCGCACGCGAGTGTGGCGAGCGAAAGGTAAGTCCTTCTTCTTTACATGGTTTGAGTTACGTGTCATCTAGTGTGATGCTCGCTAACTCTTCTCCTTTGTGGATTGTAGACTCAGGAGCCACGGACCATGTAGCTCGTGACAGGAGTGCGTATGTGGAGTTCCGCCGTTTGAGTCCCCAGGCGAGGAGGCTGTACGTGGGGAATGGAGCATTTATTGAAGTAAAAGGGATTGGCACTTGCAAGCTGTTGCTGCGAAGTGACCAAGTCTTATATCTTCATGACGTTTTGTATGCTCCTGAGATTAGGCGGAATTTAGTATCTGTCCGATGTTTGGATTTGTTAGGATATTTTGTGCTTTTTGGAAATTCTAGAGTTTCCATTTCATATGACAGTTCTTTGATATGTTCCGGTTTGGTCCATGAGGGACTTTATGTACTGGATTTGATTTCATGTTATGAGATTTATTCTTCTTCTACTATTGCTTTTGCATCTGATAGTGCAGTGGATGATGTGAATGTATGGCATAGTAGGCTTGGCCATATAGGGCAAGAGAGGATGACCCGGTTAGCTACAAGTGGCTTGTTGGGCCCACTAACCAAGGTCCAGTTGCCCGTGTGTGAGTTTTGCCTTGCGGGGCAAAGCCACTAGAAAACCATTTGGGAAAGCAATGAGAGCTGGGACTCCATTGTAATTGGTCCATTCCGACATTTGCGGACCCATGAATGTGAGAGCCCGAAACGGAGCAACGTATTTTATTACGTTTATAGACGACTACACGCGTTTCGGTTACGTCTACCTGATCTCGCACAAGTCTGAGGCACTAGAGTGCTTCAGGAGGTTTATCAGCGAGGTTGAAAATCAGTTAGACATGAGGGTGAAAACTCTCAGAACCGATCGGGGGCGCGAGTATCTGTCTGAGCAGTTCAAAGAGCTCTGTTTCGATAGAGGCATTACTAGACAGTTGACTATTCCTGCTACTCCTCAGCAGAACGGAGTAGCCGAGAGAAGGAATAGGACTCTGTTGGAGATGGTGAGGTCGATGATGGCGCAGGCCAACTTACCTATCTCCCATTGGGGGGATGCGTTGTTGACTGCAACCTACGTCCTTAACCGTGTTCCGACGAAGTCCGTAGTCAGCACCCCATACGAGCTTTGGACAGGGAGACAGCCTGACCTTAGCCACTTGAGGCCATGGGGTTGCGCCGCGTATGTTCATGATTCCTCGCATCAGTACGGCAAGTTAGGCCCGCGAGGAAAGAAATGTATCTTTATTAGATACTCTGAACAGTCCAAGGGACATGTGTTCCTAGGAGAACATACGGACGACACTGTCACTGAGATAGAGTCTCGTGATGCCACTTTTCTCGAGAGTGATTTCCCTAAGAGAGGAGAAATCGATCGAGACTTCACCTTCTATGAGATGGATGAGCCTAGCGGCTCAGCCGAGCCCAGTGGCGGGACTCAAGAGCCGATTACGGATCTTGGTCCTAGTGGGAGCGGTCTATCTGAAGGTGTGGAGGCTCTCTCTCCTCGTAGGAGTACTTGAGGACATATGCCTCGACGTCGTTTCCCGATTGAGGATGAGATCCTTATCGTGACTCCCGAGGATGATGAAGAGCCGAGAACCATACAGGAGGCTCTCGAGGGTTCGGCAAAGGACCATTGGTTACAGGCCTTGCATGAGGAAATGGAATCAATGAGAGTCAACGAAGTCTGGGAACTAGTTGACTTACCTGAGGATAGAAAGGCAATTGGGAACAAGTGGGTTCTCAAAATTAAAAGAAAGGCCGACGGATCGATTGAGAGGTACAAAGCCCGTCTGGTAGCCAAGGGTTACACGCAGACTAAGGGCATTGACTACGAGGAGACTTTCTCCCTAGTAGTCAAGTTTACTTCGATCTGTCTACTTTTGGCGATTGTTGCTAGTCTGGATCTAGAGTTACACCAGATGGACGTTAAGGCTGCCTTCCTTAACGGGAGCCTGGATGAGGAGATCTACATGGAACAGCCCCCCGGGTTCGTTCTAGTAGGTCAGGAGAACAAGGTCTGTCGACTTCGGAAGTCGATATACGGCCTGAAGCAGTCATCCAGGCGGTGGTACCTAAGATTTCACGAGGAGGTGATATCTTACGGTTTTACGATGGTCGAGGAGGATCATTGTGTCTATCTAATTCGGTCCGATAACTCTTTTGTGATCCTGTCGTTGTATGTGGATGACATAATGTTGGCTGGGAACGACATTCAGTATTTAATGACCATCAAAGCGTGGTTGTCATCCAGCTTCGACATGAAAGACATGGGTGAAGCTGAGTTCATCCTCGGAGTTCAGATCCAGAGGGATCGCTCGAGAAAAATGTTAGCTCTTTCACAAGAGACCTACATTAAGAAAATTCTCGAGCGTTTTGGGATGAGTGATTGTAATCCCATAGATACTCCGATCGCCAAAGGTGAAGGCCTGAGCCTGGAAATGTGTCCGAAAACTCAGGAAGAAGTAAGGGAAATGCGTAAAGTACCTTACTCCAGTGCAGTGGGAAGTTTAATGTACGCAATGTTGTGTACTAGACCGGACATTTGTTATGCAGTTGGTCTGGTGAGTAGATATCAGGCAAATCCTGGAAGGGGTCACTGGAGAGCAGTGAAAAGGATTTTTCGATATCTAAAGGGAACTGCAAACTTCTCCTTGTGTTACGGGGGAGGTGATTTGCGCCTAGTGGGCTATTCAGATGCCGACTAGGGAGGCGATTTGGATAAGCGCAAATCGACATCAGGTTTTGCTTTCTTGCTCAATGGTGGGGCCATCTCTTGGAGCAGTAAGAAGTAAACCTGTGTTGCTCTATCTACGATGGAGGCTGAGTTCGTGGCATGCTCAGTTGCAGTTCAGGAGAGTGTTTGGCTCCGTAGACTACTTGATGACTTAGGGATTATAGCGGATAGTGGGAGGCCAGTCATGATTTACTGTGATAATCAGGCCGCTATCGCTTACACACGAGACCCTAAGTTTCATAGTAGGACCAAACACATTGACACCAGATACCATTGTGTTAGAGACATCATCGAGAAGGGTGAAGTGACCGTCAAGTACATTTCGACACACAGCATGGTGGCTGACCCCTTCACCAAACCCATTACTAGAGACTCCTTTGTAGGGCATAGAGAGTCATTGGGTTTGAGTATTTTCTGACATTTCTCAGTTTGTACTTATTGATGACATTGATGCTTATTGTTTTTCTATATATATGATTATAGTGCATTTTTCAGTCACTTTTGTGTTATATTTTCATTTAATGCACTTACTTTCATTGTCATATATATATTTTGTGATGTGATAATAGATATGTCAGGCAAGTGAGGTCGACTCTCTCACATGAGTGACCACCTCCAGCTCTGAGTGAGCGGGGATGAGACGGCTTCTAGCTGTAAGAGGCTTTGAGAGTGGCCCTGCTAGAACATAAGTCGCCCTGATACGTGTTCAGGATGAGGTCATATGCGATATGACCGACATGGACGTACCCACATCCATGTAGCCTGTGAGTAGCCAGGTTTGAGATATCATATATCACCTGCGTTTTGTGATATTGTCTCTGAGGTACTCTCTCTGAGATCTCTGGGTAAAGTCTTACGTGTAGACTGAGTCCCCATACCTGCACAGTGTTAGAGAAATCTGACATATGCCCTTTTGAGAGATGGGGGAATAACACTGTGGCACGTGTTTCATACCACGTGTGAAAAGACGACTTGGGATAGTGGGAGCTATATTACTTGAGACATTAAATTGAAATTTATCTCCGAGCCCCACTGTGTGAGACCCGAGATCCATTGTGTGGGATCTCTTGTGCCCTTATTACTTTCGGCTGTTTCTTGAGGTTTTGATTCAGTGTTTGCTACTTTAGTCTGTTTACCGATGGCCCGGAAGATAAATTGAGGTCTGAGGGACAGGTCTAGGAAAGCAGCTGAGTTGAAACCAATAGATTCGAGTTTGGGAAAGGAAGACCAATTGACACTGCATCACTGTATTGTATTCACCGACCGGTCTTTTATGTTCATCCATGTAGGGATTTGAACATAATAGTGAATACATAGTCGAGCGATATCTGGGGATTACTTTCGATGAGGAAAGTAGCTCGATGGATGCAATCTGTCTTGGATCTGGGGTACTGCGAGCTTTCTTTTGATACTAACGGTGACTACTCGATCATCCTAACAGGTGTATCGAGAAGTCTTTGTTTGCAGGTGTACTCGCTAGTCGCACGACGACCAACCCTGTATGAAAACCTTGTAGGGTGATATAGTAGATTGCATGAGTTGTGATCTTATGACGGAAGTAAAACGCCCTCGTGTGCAAGTGGGAGATATTAGATGTGCCCACGTGGGGCCATTTAATATATTTTTACCATAGTAAAAAATAATTTGAATTCTAATATGGGGTAATGGGTAGTTACCCATTACCCACTCTCCCCTATTTTCTCTCTACATGACTCCTACGGGAGTTAACTTTGGTTATTGAGTTTGTGGGATGTGTGTTGAACATTCTTGTGAGAACCAACGTAGAGTCTGAGAGAAAAAGAGACTTGTACCATTTTTTAGGGTTAGGATAATTGTTGAGTAGAACAATTATTCAAAGGGATTTCCGATCAACGTAAAATCACCGGGTTAAAGGGTTGGTTCGTTGTGATATTGTGGTGATAGTTCGATTACGTGACTATCATCCTGACTTCGAGAAGTTCGTGTTCGGAGTTCGCGGTTCCGACGATTTTTGCATCACCGGTTGAGGTATATCGCGAATCCTAAACTTTTACGATTCTGAAATTTTATTTTATTGCTTCCGCTGCGTGTTGAGTCACGTATATTTCTAACAGGTCTTTTGTAATATAAAGTTGAGTGGAAGCTAACAAAGATTAGGAAAAAAATTATGAATTAACATAGAGAAAAATAAGAAAATAATTAGAAAATAAAAAATATTGACTAACGTGAAAGAGAGTGCAACAAGAAAGATGAGAAAAAAGGTTGTGTTACAAGAAGCTTATCTAGTGTGACACAACCTGGTCTCGATCTTGGGACCTGTCGGTTATGGGCTTACCATACTTTAGCTGCTTTCCATGAAATGTCTCTCGAAAAGTTGTAGGCTTAATTAGTACTTTGTGTGGTGAAAAAGTAGGACTTCAATTTCAATTTCTTCGTTTACTTAATTAATTCTTTTGTGATATAAATTTCAGCTGAAGCTATTAAAGATTAGGAAAAAAGATTATGAATAAACACAAAGAAAGAAAGTAGTAAGCCAAAAAAATTGAAAAAAATCAGCAAATAAAAACTATTGATTAACAAGAGAGAGAGTGCCCAAAAAAAAAAACCATGAGAAAAAAGGTGTTGATATTGGAAGCTACTCTAATGTAGCAGAGCCAAGTTTCGATCATGGGACATGTGGGTTATGGGCTACCATGCTTTAATTGCACCACTCTGATTATGGACTAGGATTTTTCTAGTTATCAATTTTTAGACGTAAATTGTGCATTTCAAAGCCAAAGGGCTCATTAATATTATTTTCTTTTCCATGAAATGTCTCTTGAATAGTTGTTGGCATAATTAGTATTTTATGTAGTGACAAAGTAATGCCTCAATTACAATTTTTCTTTTGCTTAATTAATTCTTTTTTGATATAAACTTCAAAAATGAGGAAAAAAAAAGATTTTGAAAATAAAAACTACTGATTAACATGAGAGAGAGTGCAACAAGAAAAATGAGAAAAAAGGTGGGGGTATCAGAAGCTAGTATGGTATATTAGAGCAAGGTTTCGATCTTGGACCTATGCAATATGGGCTCACCCCGCTTTCCCTGTGCCACTCTGATTTATGGCTTGTGATATTTAGAGTTATCTAGTTTAGGTTTAAATTTTGCATTTCCAAGCCAAAGTGCACGTTATTATTATTTTCTTTCCCATGAAATATTTCTAGAAAAGTTGTTAGATTAATTGGTTTTTTTTTTTGCATTGATAAAAAGAAAGGTTTCAATTTCAATTCCTTCTTTTACTTAATTAATTCTAAAAAATATTAGAAAAGAAAAACTATTTAGAACCTACTCAAGGATATCAGAGCTAGGTTTCGATCTTGTGACTTCTGGGTTATGGGCCTATCACGTTTCTACTTCGTTACTCTGATTTGTGGGTTTTGAATTTACTAATTATCAAGTTTCATACGTAAATTGTATATTTCAAAGCCAAAGGGTTTGTTATTATTATTTTCTTTTCCATGAAATGTTTGTTCAAATGTTGTTGGGTTAATTGGTATTTTGTGTGGTGACAAAGTAAGGTTTTAATTTTAATTTCTTCCTTTATTTAATTAATTTCTTTGTGATATAAATTTCAATAAATGCTATAAAAAAATTAGGAAATAAATTAACATAGAGAAAGAGAGTTTCGAGCCACAAAAATGAGGGAAAAAAAACAATAGATAATAAAAACTATTGATTAACATGGGAGAGAATGCAACAAGAAAAATGAGAAAAACAGTGGTGGTATCAGAAGCAATTCTAGTATATCAGAGCCAAGTTTTGATCTTAGGACCTGTGGGTTGTGGGCCTACCACACTTTTGTATCACTACTCTAATTTGTGGGCTGTGATTTTTGTAGTTATCAAGCTTTAGACTTAAATTATGCATTTCAAAGTCAAAGAACTTGTTATTGTTATTTTCCTTTTTCATGAAATGTCTCTTGAAAAGTTGTTAGGTTAATAGGTATGTTGTGTAGTGACAAAAAGTAAGGCTTCAATTTCAATTTCATCTTTTACATAATTAATTATAAAAAAAGTTAGAAAATAAAAACTATTTGAATGCTACTCGAGGATGTCAGAGCCAGGTTTGGATCCTGGGACCTGTGGGTTATGGTCCCACCACGCTTCCACTGCGCCACTTTGATTTGTGGGTTTTGATTTTTTTATCTATCATATTTTAGGCATAAATTGTGCATTTCAACGCCAAAGGGTTTGTTATTATTATTTTCTTTTCCATGAAATGTTCATTGAATAGTTGTTAGGATAATTGGCATTTTGTGCGGTGACAAAGTATGGTTTTAATTTTAATTTCTTCTTTTACTTAATTAATTTCTTTGTGACATAAATTTCAATAAACACTATAAAAGATTAGGAAAAAAATTATGAATTAATAGAGGGAAAGAGAGTTTTGAGAAACAAAAATGAGAAAAAAGAAAAGAACAATAGAGAATAAAATTTGTTGATTAACATGGAAGGGAATGCAACAAGTAAAATGAGAAAAATGGTTGTGATATCAGAAGCGATTCTTTTATATCATAGCTAAGCTTTGATCTTGGGACCCGTGGGTTGTGGGCCCACCACGCTTTCTGCATCGCCACTCTAATTTGTGGGATGTGATTTTTGTAGTTATCAAGTTTTAGACTTAAATTATGCATTTCAAAGCCAAAGAACTTGTTATTATTATTATTTTCTATTTCATGAAATATCTCTTGAAAAGTTGTTAGGTTAATTGGTAATTTGTGCAATCACAAAAAGTAAGGCATCAATTTTAATTTCTTCTTACACTTGATTAATTGTAAAAAAAAAATAGAAATAAAAACTATTCAGAAGCTCCTGAGGATATCAAAGCTAGGTTTCGATCCTAGGACTTGTGGGTTATGGACCCACTATGCTTTTGATGTGCCACTCTAATTTGTGGGTTTTGATCTTTGTAATTATCAAGTTTCAGGCTTAAATTGTTCATTTCAAAGCCAAGGGGTTTGTTATTACTATTATTTTTCATGAAATATTTGTTAAAAAGTTGTTAGGTTGATTGGTATTTTGTGCAATGACAAAGTAAGGTTTTAATTTTAATTTTTTCTTTTACTTCATTAATTTCTTTGTGGTATAAATTTCTATAAATGCTATCAAAAGTTAGGGAAAAAAATTACAAATTAACATAGAGAAAGAGAGTTTTGAGCAACAAAAATGAGAAAAAAATAGAGAATAAAAACTATTGATTAACAAGGGAGAGAATGTTACAATAAAAATGAGAAAAATGGTGGTCGATTCTAGCACATTAGAACCAAGTTTCAATGTTGGGACCTATGGGTTGTGGGCCCACCTAGCTTCTGCATCATCACTCTAATTTGTCTATTGTGATTTGTAGTTATCAAATTTTAGACTTAAATTGTGCATTTCAAAGCCAAATAATTTGTTATTATTATTTTCTTTTTCATGAAACATCTCTCAAAAAATTGTTGGGTTAATTGGTATTTTGTGTAGTGACAAAGTAAGGCTTCAATTTCAATTTCTTCTTTTGCTTAATTAATTCTTTTTGTGATATAAAATTTAGTTGACATTATCAAAGATTAGGAAAAAAAATATGAATTAACACATAGAAAGAGAGTACTACGCAATACAAATCAGAAAAAAAAAAAGATTAGAAAATAAAAACTATTGATTAACAAGAGAGAGGGTGCAATAGGAAAAATGAGAAAAGAAAGGGTGGTGGTATTAGAAGCTACTCTAGCATATATGTGCCAAGTTTTGGTGGTGAGACTTATGTGTTATGGGCCTACCATGCTTGAGCTGCGCCATTTTGATTTATGGATTGTGATTTTTTTAATTATCAAGTTTCAGATTGAAATTGTGTATTCCAAAGCCAAAGGGGTTGTTATTATTATTTTCTTTTTCATGAAATGACTCTTGAAAAGTTGTTGGGATAATTAGTACTTTGTGTAATGACAAAGTAACGCATCAATTTCAATTTTTTCTTTTGCTTAATTAACTCTTTTTTGATATAAAATTAAAAAATGAGAAAAAAAGATTTTGAAAATAAAAACTATTGGTTAACATGAGAGAGAGTGCAACAAGAAAAATGAGAAAAAAGGTGGGAGTATCAGAAGCAACTCTGGTATATCAGAGCTAGGTTTCGATCCTGGGACATGTAGGTTATGGACCCACCATGCTTCTGCTGTGCCACTCTTATTTGTGGCTTGTGATTTTTATAGTTATCTAGTTTCAGGCTTAAATTGTGTATTTCTGAACCAAAGTGCTCGTTTTTATTATTTTTTTTTCCTATGAAATGTCTCTTGAAAAGTTATTGAGTTAATTGGTATTTTGTATAGTGTCAAAAAGTAAGACTTCAATTTTAATTTTTTCTTGTACTTAATTAATTCAAAAAAATATTAGAAAATAAAAACTATTCAGAAGCTACTCAAGGATATCAGAGCCAGGTTTCGATCTTGGGACCTGTGGGTTATGGGGCCACCATGTTTCCGCTGTGCCACTCTAATTGTGGAGTTTTAAATTTTCTAATCATCAAGTTTCTACCATAAATTGTGCATTTTGAAGCCAAAAGGCTCATTATTATTATTTTCTTTTTTGTGAAATGTTTGTTGAATAATTGTTGGGTTAATTGGTATTTAGTGCAGTGACAAAATAAGATTTTAATTTTAATTTCTTCTTTTACTTAATTAATTCCGTTGTGATATAAATTTCAATAAATGCTATCAAAAATTTGGAAAAAAAAATTATGAATTAATGTGGAGAAAGAGAGTTTTAAGCAACAAAAATGAGAAAAATAAAACATTAGAGTGTATAACTATTGATTAACATGGGAGAGAATGCAACAAGAAAAATGAGAAAAATGATGGTGGTATCAGATGCGACTCTAGTATATCAGAGCTAAGTTTTGATCTTGTGACCTATGTTATGGGCCAACCTTGCTTTGGTATCACCACTCTAATTTGTGGGCTACGACTTTTGTAGTTATCAAGTTTTAGGCTTAAATTATGCATCAAAGATAAAGAGCTCGTTATTATTATGTTCTTTTTCATGAAATGTCTCTTGAAAAGTTGTTAGGTTAGTTGGTACTTTGCACGATGACAAAGTAAAGTTTCAATTTCAATTTCTTCTTTTACTTAATTAATTCTCTTGTGATATAAAATTTAGTTTACATTATCAAAGATTAGGAAAAAAATTATGAATTAACACATAAAAAGAGAGTCATATGTAACAAAAATTAGAGAAAAAAAGATTAGAAAATAAAAAACAATTGATTAACAAGTGGGAGAGTACAATAGGAAAAATGAGAAAAAAAAAGGTGAAGGTATCGGAAGCTACTCTAGTGTATCAGAGCCAAATTTCGATTGTGGGACTGGTGGGTTATGGGCCCACCATGCTTTAACTGCGCCACTATGATTTACGGACTTTAATTTTTCTAGTTATTTAGTTTCAGACTCAAATTGTGCACTCAAAGCCAAAGGCTTGTTATTATTATTTTCTTTTTCATGAAATGTCTCTTGAAAAGTTGTTGAGATCATTAGTTCTTTGTGTAGTCTCTTATTTCATTGGGATTCCTATTTGAGGGAAGCCTCATGAGTATCTCGTTTATTGGGATTCATATTTTATGAGTTATAGGGCATCAAGTTTATATTCAACTAGCATACACACTAATCGAGTGGCTAATAGAGTCGTGATAGCAATAATTTTATGCATTTGAATTATATTATTTTTATTCTTTATTTATGAATTTCAAGACTATTTTAAATCTTATTTTATGATTTTACACTGATTTAATTTATGGGTTTTGATTTAGGAAATATTAGATTTACATTCTAAATTTAGAATGCACAAATAGTTATTAGTATTTTAGGCGTTTCTTTTTGCTTTGATGTTCGATTGGGCTGATTCTTGCTGTGTTGGAAACTATAGTTAAAGGCTTTCAAATTTGTGAAGAGTCCATAGGCTAATTCAGACAGAAGCATATCCAAAAATTGGGTCAAAATTGTTGCTGTAGTGTTGAAAATTCAATTCCATGCTGAAAAAGGAAACTTGATCATATTAAGGAGAGAATTTCAGGATTCAGTTTCTAATTACTTCAGAAGTCTCTGTATTCAAGGAAGATGAAGTTTTCAAGTTTTGGAAAAATAAGAGATCCTTATCACACAACAATAGCAAGTTTCCAAATCAAACACAAAGCCCTAGTTTTCTAAAAGCTCACAACTACTATTTCTTTTAGGGTTTTAGTCCTATAAATATAGCACTTCCTTGGGTGAACTAAAGCATTGATTCCTCTCCCACGACTTTCTCCACACAAATTTTAGAGCTTTTATTTTCTTGCTTTTCTTTATTAGATTTAATTAATTTCTTTTGTTTCTAGGACTCGATAGATTCTGTCCATTAATTAATTGTATGGTTTGTATTTATTTCTTATCCTTAAGCCGTTATTGACATAATTATTGTTTAATGAGATTTTATTATTGATCTTAATATTTCAAATGTTTTAGAATCCTACGTTTTGATGATTTGAGATTGAATGCGTGTTTGATGAATATAATTGCAAGAGTTCTATGCAATAAAATTCGCATGAGATTATGAGCATGACTATTGGATTAATTTTATGTGTGAAGTTTTAGGGAAACCCTAGAATATAGATTTTTCATAGAACTTAATGTAGTTTAACTTAATTAAAAATGCATGACCATTGGGTTTTGGTTAGTTGAATTAGGGTTTTAGTGCATAATCATTAGGTGAATCTAATTTTGGAAAAATCTGTCATCATCAATAGTGATTCTTTTATTAGTAAAATTAAGGGATTTGAAAAGATTTAGCTAGTGAAAGATTAAAACATATGAAGTTGACGTCCTAGAGTTTTTATCCATTGATTTAACTCTTTTAATATTTTCTTAATTTTTAATATTCTCGTAATCTTGATTTGATTTATCTAACTTAAATAGGGTAGTTTATAGTTGGTAGTACAAAATATCATCATAGAAACAACACTTGCTAGAACTATACACAACATTTGACTAGGGTATATTTGTTTGAAATCATAATATTAAAATCACGTAACAAGTTTTTTGCACTGTTGCTGGGGATGTCTTTGTATATCACTCAGAGTTAATTTTATTCGAGATTGGACACTATCTTTTATATTTCTTGTTTATTTTGTGTTCTTGTTAAATAGGTATTACAGTTTTTAGGGTTTTTAAAGTCCGTACAAAATTCTAGGGTTTTTAGGGTTTTTCTACAGTCTGAAAATCGAGTTAGGAATTAGGGTTAAGTGACCACTTGTTCTAAAGGATTTTGGTGTGCAGAACAAAACCTGCTGTTTTGCTACGGGCACTACCCTATCTTGACCAAATTCTATAATTTTCATTGATTTTATTTTTATTTTTCATTGATTTTTTCTTGATTTTAAGGATTTTTTTTACTGTCTTCTTGGGGTGTCTTTTTTCCATTATTTTGTTATTTTCTCATGATTTATACTTTTATGTAGGTAATATAGATTTTCTTGAGTGGTTCTTGTAGATTATTTTGAAAATCAAAATTTAAGCTTTTTTTGGTGTTGATATAGCATATGTTACGATTGAAGGGTCTTGACCTATTTGAGTTTGATTCCAAGATAGAGAAGACCTTGAGAGCCATTCGTAAACAAGTTAGGGAAGTTAAGGAAGAAGCAATCACATAGGATAACAGAGTAATAAAGGAGTATTCGATGCCTAGACTTCAAGATATACACACTATTATTGCACGACCTGCCATGGAAGTGAATAATTTTGAACTAAAACCTAGTCTTATTCGTATGGTGCAGGAAGATCAATTTGGTAGAAAGACTTTTGAAGATCCAAATAGCCATCTAAAGAACTTTATGGAGATCTATGATATGATTATATTGAATGGAGTCAGCTCTGATGTAATAAAGTTACGATTGTTTCCATTCTCTCTTAGGGGAAAGGCAAAGGTAAGGTTTAATCCCTCTAGTAATCATTTCACAAATTGGGAAAATGTGTCTCAAACATTCTTGGCTAAATATTTTCTACCTGGAAAGACGACTAAGCTGCGTAATGACATTACTAGTTTTAGGTAATTCGATGGTGAGTCTTTATATAATTTTTGGAAATGCTTTAAGGATTTGATTAGGAGACGCCTACATCATGGTATATCTGATTGGTTAATCTTGCAAAACTTTTATGGTGGTCTTCTATATTCGGTTAAAATTATCATTGATGCTATAGTAAGGGGTGCTTTCATGTGCAAATCATATAATGAAGCATGTGCATCACTTGATAATATGGCCTCTAATCAATATAATTGATCTAATGAACATGAAATTCCTAAACAAAGAGTTGGAGTGCATGAGATAGATAGTTTAACCATACTTAATGCAAAAATTGACTCCTTGATTAATGTCATGAAGTCTATTCAACTTAAAACTGTGATTAATCAAGTTTTATGTTATGATTATTGTGGTGTTTCTACTCATATATATTCTAAGTGTCGTAGGTATAACAAGCAAACTATATCTCTAAATTTAGCAGGCCACTAAATAATTCTTACTCCAACACATACAATCCTGGGTAGAGGAACCATCTCAACTTTTCATGGAGTCAAGGAGCACCATAGAGAGTGAATCACAGACTTTAATTCAGGGAATTGATAGCCAAGGGAGAGCAAGGTATCATGGAAGATTGTAATTGAATGTTAGACAATAGTGACTAATGAAAGGTTTGAGAAGCTTAAAAATAAAATTGATCAATTAACTAATACCTTTCATTCTTGTGTTCTAGCTAGACTACCGAGTAACACTGAGAAGAATCATAGAAAGTAGACAAATACAATCTCATTAAGGAGCAGGAAAGAATTGTAGGAGTTACCAAATCAGTCTAAGGAGAAAGAGGAAAAACAAGATAAAAAGGAAGAGGTCCAAATGCCTATAAATGAGAAGGTCAAGCACACAATTCTAAATAGGAAAGTACTTTACGTTTGAGTGAATATAAACCTTCTGTCCCATTTCTTGGGCATCTTTTATGTGCAAATGCATAATTTGAAAAATTCTTAGAATTTTTTAAGAAATTTCACATTAATATTCCTCTGTTGGATATCATCAGACAGATGCCAAGTTATAGGGGATTCCTCAAGGACATGATCACCAATAAGAGAAAGCTGGATGAAGTTTCAATGGTTAAGCTCACAGTGGAGTGTTCTGCGATACTATAAAGAAAGCTATCGTTAAAACTCGAGGATCCAGGGAGTTTCTCTATTCCTTGCACTATTGGCCAAACTGATTTTTCTAAAGTTTTATGTGATCTTGTTGTTGGTATAAATATCATTCATTATTCCATATTCTCGAAATTGGGATTAGACAAATGTCAACCTTTTAATATTTCCTTATAATTAGTTAATAGAAGTATAAAGTATCCAAGAGGCATTGTCGAAGATATATTGATTAAAGTTGATAAATTTATTTTTCCTATTGATTTTATCATCTTAGATAGGGATGATGATGAGGGTACTTGTTTGATTCTAGGTTGATTTTTTCTTGCCACTACATGACCCTTGATAGATGTTTATGTTGGGAAGTTAATTTTGCAAGTTATTAATGAAAACATTGAGTTCAATATTTTTCATTCCAAGAGAAATTTTGATAAACAAGATATTTTTAGAGTGGATTGCATTGATAGGATTACTGAACATGATCATGAGCTTAATGTTTTTTTCTTTTTTATTCTGATAATTCTCCTGAAAATTGCATTATTAATTCATTATATGTAAATCATGATTTCCTAGACAATGAATATATTGATGTATGTACTATTTTGAGTATGAATTTAATTGAATTTCAACAAAAAAGAAGCCTCAATGTAGGTAATGTAAGGATATTACAGTTAAACAAGTTTGGGGAATGACAGAATGAGATATATGAGGATGTACAAATTTATAAAGAAAGTACAAAGGTATGGCATGATGCAATGAATGTACATAGTGTCATGATCTATGAGGACAAAAGAAGTTGCTAAAAAGAAAGTTACAAGTTTATCAACTTTATTAGGAGAGTTTTCTGTTCTCTTTTATTTATTTTATTATCTTTATTTTTCTTGCACATTGTGAACAATGCTTGGTTTAATTGTGGGGGAAGCATGTATTTAGACTTTTCCAATTTGAAGCAATTTTTTGGAAAAAAAAAAACTTAAAAATTTTAAAAGAAAAAATTTAGGTTTCTGTTGAATATTTTCCATGCCAACTAAATTTTCTCGTGTTTTCTGGTCCTTCTGTGTTACTTGATTTGAGTCAGGTTGTATGAAGGATGATTGGTATTAGTGGTATTTGGTACATGATTAACTATTTATCATTTTATGGTTGATTTGAAAGATAGGTGATGGGACCCTCTTCAGAAAGGCTCATTGTATGGAACGGATGCTGTCCAATAGTGGCATAGGGCCCGTAATCCAATGTGTACAATCCATTCACATAGAAATGGGCTTATGTTGCCCCACTCTACCGAAGAGGTCTACCTCCCCGAACAGGCCTTAGTCGCGCCGACCATTCAAAAGAGCTTAATTCCATGGAATCCTACTCACTATTCATCCGACTCCCGATGATGTTTACATGGTCCAATCTACAAGAATGTTTGGTAAAACCGAACATCGCTGTTTTCTTTCTCACCTGGCTGATGGCTACTAAAAGAATCGAACATTTCTATTCTTAGTCGGTGATACTCAACTGAATTTTATCTTGATTGAGCTTCCTATTTTTTCATGAAAAGTATCTTCATTATAAGGAAGGAAATCTTGAGAATCTAATCAATAAGAGGAAGAATCTTCCATATAATTCAACTTCCTTATGATGACCACATCAAATCTTTGACGTTCCGGAATCTTCGGATCACTCTACAAGAAAACTAGGGTTGTGACACCCCGTGATCACATAACTCTAAGAGAAATGCTATATAAAAACTCTCAATGCACCTAGCCCGGTAAGTCCTCAAACTCAACACAGACACATAAAGGTCACAGGGAGATCCGCCCTCCCTTCTTCTCAGTCTATTTATCTTTTCAAAAATTGCTCTTTTTAACTTGAGTGTCATAGCCTTCCTCGCCGGAGCACCCTCTGGCGGTCTTTTGTAAGTTTCAAGCCTCCTCATTGAGCACCCATTCGAGTCATAAGGAGTCGAATCTATGGAGTTAAAACCCACCTCCAACAGATTGGTGTCGTCTATGGGAAACAGACTTAAAAATCTTTATTGAATACTCAGGACTAATCAAACCAACAAGCCTTCGAAGCGAGTAACCAGAACACTATCAAGGGCTGCATCTATGGTAGATGGCCATACCGCTACCCCTACTGACACAGCCCCTCTTGCGACACCCTCTCGACCTTCCGATAATCCTCCTACTCATGACCAACCTCCTCTCTCAGAACAGGTCCCGTAGCCTGGGTTTCAGGAACGCATAGCCACAGATCCTATGTTGATACCTCTAAAATGGGTTAGTCAGCCCTAGATGCATAGACTAGAGTCTAGAATTCAGGACATGAGTAAGCAATTGGAAGGCTTTCATTACGCTGTGAGGCCCGAGGGCCACTCTTCCTTGGGGGAATCTGGATATGACTGCCCTCGCCGACAAATGCCACCGCTCAACTACAAGCCCTCGGTGACTTCCCGCCATAATCCCGATGACCTAAGAAGACAAGTTGAACAACTCATTGTCGATGAACTCAAACGCGCCAATGCTCGAGAGAACCAAGCCCCCCTCTACTCTAATTCTTCGCCCTTCGACCCGAAGGTCTCTTCGAAGCTGATGCCTTGTGATGTGTTTTTGTTTCCTATGGAAAGATATGACAGGACAACCGATCCTCCTGACAACACGGCACACTTCGTGATGATAATGGTCTCAAGAGACATGATTAATGCTGCCATGTGCAGACACTTTCCTGCTACTCTTAAGGGGAATGCGTTAACATGGTTCAACTCACTTCCACCACTGAGTACAAAAACTTTCTCCTAGCTTTGACACCAATTTGAGACTTACTTTGTGATAAGTAGGGGAGTGAAGAGAAAATGCACCTCTCTGTTATCATTGCATCAAAAGGAGAACTAATCCCTGAGGGACTTCTTGGAGAGTTTCAAGACAGATAATGAAAGTTCTATCTTTGAACCACTCTATCATATTAGCGGCGCTGCTTACTAGGTTGCGCCCCTCTGATATGAAAGTCTCGATTACAAAGAAGCCTCCCTCCACTATCCGGGAGTTTTACTCTCGTGTCGAAAGGTACATCACTGCTAAAGATGCCAAGACCTTGATCAAAGGAGAAACCACCATCCAGGAGAGAACATAGTCGATCACCTCAGTGGCCGACAGCCAAAGAGAATCTGCCAGGCCCGCCATGCCAGCGAAAATTCAACGCTTACACCCCTCTGAGTGAGAACCCTAGCCAGGTCTTGTTTTAAATTAGAAACAAATCATATGTAAGGTGGCCACCTCACCCCAACGAAGACGATCTGAGAAAAGACAAATTGAAATACTGCCATTACCACCAGGACTATAGACATACGATCGATGACTGCAAAAGGCTTAAAGATGAATTAGAATTCTTGGTCCGAAGTGGAAAGCTGCAAAGATACATCAGCATGGAAAGGAGAAACATGCCTTCTCCTGATTGGCAAGATCCACCACAAAGAAATAATTCAAATGACCCGAGGGTAGGTAGACCATCGCAAGATAGGCAAGACAGGGTGATCCTCTAGGTTCATGACGCACGGCTCCTGCATGAGCCCTATATTCTGACTTGCACCTTTCCGGTTTACGACCCAGTGTTCTCTACACCCTTTCTTGAGTAAACTCTAATACCTTTCCTTTAGTGAATGTTTATCTTTATGCTCACATTCAATTTATTCAAAGTTAATTTCTTTCCATAAGGATGGATTATTGCCTTACGAAAGGATCTATCTCCTTGAAGGGCCTCAGTTGCCCCATCCTAACGAAGGGATCTATCTCCCTGTAGGGCCTCAATCGCCCTGTCTGAATGAAGGGATCTATCTCCCTGATGGGTCTCAGTCATCCTATTCTAATAAAAGAATCTATCTCCTTGAAGGGCCTCAGTTGCCCCGTCTTAATGAAGGGATCTATCTCTCCAAAAGGTCTCAGTCACCCCGCTCTAATGAAGGGATCTATCACCCCGAAAAGTCTAAGTTACCTCATCTTAACAAATGGATCTATCTCCTTGAAGGGCCTTATTCATCCCATCCTAATGAAAGGATCTATCTCCCTAAAGGGTCTCAGTCGCCCCGTCCTAACGAAGGGATCTATCCCCCCGAAGGGTCTCAGTTACCCCATCCTAACGATTGAATCTATCTCCTCGAAGGGCCTCAGTCGCCCCGTCTTACCGAAGGGACATATCTCCTCAAATAGGCCTCAGCCACCCCACCCTACTTAAGGCATCTATCATCCCGAATAAACCTCTATCCGCCCGATTTTTCAAAAACATCAATGTCTCTAAAGGAACAGCTTTTGCCTCGATCTGCTATAAAATCTATGTCTCCTTGGAAGGGGTCATATCATTCTAATTGGTCGATGGGATTAGGAGAACCAATGTCGCGCAATCGATCTCCCCTGTCAAAACACTGTCTAAGTTTTGAAGCCACGGACGAAACCTGATATCCAGAATGGCCTTGCTTCAATCGAACTGCCCCTAACGAGGGCGATGCACCCCTATGAGCTATTTAAACAACAAGATCAACAATAAAGCACCTCAAGAACATGATAAGAAAAGCATTCATTCTATGGAAAGGAAAACTCTTATAGGAAGAACAAATACACCAAGTAACAAAAAGTAATCAAAATAAAGATTCAAAATCACAACTAGGTCAAGGAGGAGGAAGTGTCGAGGCTTCTGTAGAAGGAGATTCCATGATTGTTCGAACCATAATTGGCCTAGCATGATCTAGAGTCATAGAGGCGGGGCCTTCGCCCACCACTGTCTAACTGATCGTCCCCCTTAAAGGGGGTAAAGCTTCATACGTTCCTACATCACGGGCTGTCGCTTTGGCATACCTTAGCCTTTCTAGTAACTTGTGTTGAGAATGCTTGTGGGCTGGGTTAGATTCTTCAAGGTGTGAAACATTCTGCTTAGTTTCCCGAAGAGACTCTTCCCGCAACTGCACCAAACTCTCATGGTTATTAAGCAACCAATGTGGACACCCTGCTTGGCTTCTAGCTCTTCACATCACTTTTCAACCGACACCAGTCTTTCTCTAAAGAGCCTGATTTGCTCATCCTTCTCAGTGAGCAAAACGCTAGAGATACTCTCAGCTTGGGTATCTTTCTCTTCTAGGGCATCCTGTAATGACAGGATCTGGTTCCTCAAGTGATCCACCTACCTTCCCAACTACTTCCTCTGTTGTCTCTAAAGTTCCACCAAAGCTGCAGTCTAAGGAAAAATTACACAAGTTAATTAAAGTAAAAAACCAGACGTGATAAGTTTTGAGTAGAATAGTATCGTCAAACAAAGAGATTAAAGGGCCCTATCCACCTGCTCGGGAGATGCTTTTGTTAACTTCAGGTTAGGATCTCGAAGGTCAAATCGATCAGCCAATCGAAACATCCCCTTAGCATTGACACAATCAAACCTTTGACCTCCTATGTAGACAACAGCGGATCCCCCCTTGCCCATCCTTTTGGAGGTCGAAAGGCTTGAGGAAACGAACAATGGGAATTCTTCTTCCTCTGCCCTTTCATAATGAGGGCTCTACGGCCCTACGAGAGATCAAACAGATATCTCTCCTGTGTATAATCAGAACATAAGACCCCACTGAGGGGCCTCCTCTCAAAGAGATAGCTGCACTTGGAGGCGTCCCCATCTCTGGGGCTTTTTGGACTAGAGTGCCCTTTTCGGCACCCACTAAAGAAGAAAACACACTAGTTAGTGGAACCCCTGCTTTCTCTATTCATACTCTTACAGACGAGGAACGTCTTGACATAATGGGAGATGCGCACTCTTTAGCTTCCCCATGGTCGTCTCCTTCCTCAGGACGTGCCGACATAGCCAGAGACGCATGCTTCCCAGCTCCTCCATAAGACTCTTCCTCTTCAGGAGACTCAGGCAGATGGAATCTTCTCCTTTTTGACCTCGATGGTCCCCTCCTTGGAGACCCTTCAGTATGCTCACGTGGTTTCTTAGCATTTGGCCTCACACTCCTATTGGTCGATATCATATCCCAGATAGAATGCTCCACTAGTTTCAGATCATCTTCCAGCTCTTTTTCCTTCTGCTCTAGTAAAAGGGGCCTAACTACCTTCCTCCTCTCATCAATCAATAAGCCTACCAAAAGCAGCATTTGATCATCCACTAGCGAGTCCATCCAAATGTTTCGATGAGTAGACTCATAATAAAGCCTGATGGACCTAAAAAATTAGGAATGGCAAGTGGGAAGTGGAGGCTTTCCTCTCAGCAATGGTTCTTGTTTTGCATCTGACAGTGTAGGCAAATGATCCCTATTCAAAAACTTTACGAAGAAAAACTTTTATGCACAGAACTTATCTTTTGACTCACTATAATAAAACTTCCAGTGGGAGTCTGGCCAGGTCTGCAACTGATACCAATCATGGGTAGAGCCCTGCTTTTTACATCGTGTTAACAAAAAAAGAATCGCCAAGATCTCTAAATCAAAACAAAGACAACAAAACCCTAATAGGAAAATTATTGTAGCCATAAAATGCCAAACACTAGGAATGAGCAATGTGGGGGTAGACCCTCCAATAGTGCATCACCTCAGCTAGTGGGCCCGTATATAAGATCTTCACCCCATACTTAACCACTTGCCTATACATAGGGTTGCAATTGTCGGGTGCCCTATTCACCCTATCCATATCTGTGGGCACCACTAAGGCAAAATCACTACCCAGACCCATGTCCGATAGTATCTCATCCAGCTCCTCCTTCATAATTGTGCTTCGAACTTCGTTAATACTCTAGTAAGAAGAAGGTTCAAACTCTTCAGCATCTCTGGCAAAAATCTCCATTAGATAGGAAAATTGCTCGTAGGCAAAGAGAAATACCTAATACGCCCAAGTGCGTAGTTTTTAAAGGACTACTAGAGATGGTTCACAAAAGTCAAAAAGATGCTCATTACACTAAAAGCTTAGCTACTTTTCAGAAAAGTCATTACTCATGGTGTCTTTCTCATGAAACGACACCACGAGTCGGTGGCAAAT
Organism: Dillenia turbinata; assembly: GCA_037126225.1. NCBI lineage: Eukaryota > Viridiplantae > Streptophyta > Magnoliopsida > Dilleniales > Dilleniaceae > Dillenia > Dillenia turbinata. Next base: position 7,509,807 of record JBAMMX010000017.1, read on the forward strand.
GATGGGACCCTCTTCGAAAAGGCTCACTGTATGGAATAGACCCCGTCCAACAATGACATAGTGCTTGCAATCCAATGCGTACAATCCATTCACATGGAAATGGGTCTATGTCACCTTGCTCTATCGAAGGGGTCTACCTCCCCGAACGGGCCTTAGTCGATCCGACCATTCGAAGGAGCTTAATTCCATGGAATCCTATTTACTAATCATATGACTCTCAATGATGTTTATGTGGTCTAATTTACAAGAACGTTCGGTAGAACCGAATGCTACTTTTCTCTCTCTCGCTTGGCCGATGGCTACTAAAAGAATCAAATGCTTTTATTCCTAGTCGGTGATACTTAACTGAATTTTGTTTTGATTGAGCTTCATATTTCTTCATGAAATATATCTTCCTTATAAGGAAGGAAATCTTGAGGATCTAATCGATAAGGGGAATGATCTCCTCGTATAATTCAACTTTCTAAATGATGACCACATATATCTTTGATGTTTTAGAATCTCTGGATCACTCCACATGGAAACTAGGGTTGCGACAACCCATGATCACATGATTGTAAGAGGAACGCTATATAAAAGCTCTTAATGCATCCAGCCAGGTAAGTCCTCTAATTCAACACGGGACATACAAAGCTTACAGGGAGATCCATCCTTCTTTCTTCTCAGTCTATTTATCCTTTTGAAAATCACTCTTTCTGACTTGAGCGTCAGAGTCTCCCCCACTAAAGCACCCTCTGGCATTCTTTTATAGGTTTCAAGCCTCTTCATTGAGTACCCGTTCAAATCACATGGAGCTGAATCTGTGGAGCTGAAACCTACCTCCAACAATAGGCATGTAAGATTTGACACAAAAATTTTCCTAATTGAGGAATTGAGTCTTAAAGAGCAATTTTTTGCTCTCATTTTTCTTGTTAAGCATATATTTCATATGGAATGGTTATTCTAGAATTTGCTTTGTTATGCATTTTGAGACCACATTTTTAATTTTTATGTACCAAAATGATTTAGACACTTAGAATTACACACTTTTGGTTTTCCAAAAATACCATCCCCTAATATTTTATATCCCCTAGTTAACTCATTTGGTCTTTTTTTTTTCCTTGAATTGCTTATATAATTTACCACATTACCTATTTCTTCTAACTCAAGATTTTGAATTCGAAATTCACTAATATACTTATAGTTGATAGCATGGCCTCATGATTTTTGGTGTTATGCTCTTTTTAAAAATGTTGGATTTTTATATATATTTTTAGGCATTATCATGTTCAGTTATGAAAAAAAAAGGAAAAGAAAAAAAAGCCAACCGAAAATCAAAAACAAGAAAAGAACAAAGAGAAAAAAGTGCCGGTTAAGAAAGAAAAGGTAAAAGAGGAGGAAAAAAAAGAAAAAGGAATGAAAACATTTTTCATTCTTGGGTATTGTTAACTCTTTAGTTGGAGTATTATTGTATATTTTGGGGTTGGAAGTAGTAGATGTTTGAATATTTTTTGTTTTGATGTAAAGAATGTCATGTCTTGATATTTGAGTAATTTTAGTGAATTATTTTAACTCAACATTTATGCCTATTTATCCTACCCTTAACCCTAACCACATTACAAGCAAATAAAAGAGCTTTTGATTGGTGCATGGATTTTTATATTTGAGTGGTGGAGATTTGATATATTAGCAAACTTATGGTAATTTTATCTCATTGTATAGATTTGAGTGATACGCATACCCCTTCCATAAAATTGAGTATATTGAGTGGTTAAATCTTATTTCCTTTAACATATTTCTCTTTACGATGAGTGAACCAATTGTGATGGTGTTTGAATCTTGTATTGTTCTTGATTTCAAAAGGATTATAAAGGATGTAATAGTTTCTCTAGTGCTAAATGCTACGAAGTATTGTTTGCCTTGATTATAATTTCAGTTTCAACTTGTCATATGCATGTTAGAATCTTGAAAAATTGAATAGGTTTTAGAGAAAATTGCTCTTGCTTGAGGATAATCAATTATTCAAGTATGGGGTATTTGATAGTTGATAGCAATAATTTTATGCACTTGAATTATATTATTTTTAGTCTTTATTTAAGAATTTTAGGACCGTTTTAAATGTTATTTTATGATTTTACACTAATTTAATTCATGGATTTTGATTTAGAAAACATTGGGCTTACTTTCTAAATTCGGACTGCACAAATAGTTGTTAGTATTTTGGGTGTATCTTTCTCCTTCAACGTCTGATTGGGCTGATTCTTGCTATGTTGGAAACTAGACTTCAAGATTTGTGAAAAGTTCATAGGCTAATTTAGGTAAGAGGTTATCCGAAAATTGGGCCGAAGTTGCTATTGCAGTGTTGAAAAGTCAATGCCATGCTGAAAAAGGAAACTTGAGCATATTAAGGAGAGAATTTCAGGATTCAGTTCCTTATTACTTTAGAAGTCTCTAAATTCAAAGAAGAGGAAGTTTCCAAGTTTTGGGAATGCAAGAGATCCTTATCACACAATAATAGCAAGTTTCCAAATCAAAAACAAAACCCTAGCTTCCTAAAAGCTCATAACTACTTCTTTTTTTTAGGGTTTTAGTCCTATGAATAAGCACTTCCTAGGGCGAACTGAAGCATTGATTCCTCTCCCATGACTTTCTCCACACAAATTTTAGGGTTTTATTTTCTTGTTTTTCTTTATTATGTTTAGTTAATTTCTTTTGTTTATAGAACTTAATGGATTTTGTTCTTTAATTAATAGTATGGTTTGAATTTATTTCTTTTCCTGAAGTCTTTGTTGACACGATTATTATTTGATGAGATTTTATTATTGATCTTAATGGTTCAAATGTTTTTTGCGCACTATGTTTTGATAATTTGAGATTGATGCATGCATGACTAATATAATTACAATAGATTAGTCTAATACAATAAAATCCACCTGAGATTATGGGCATGACTATTAGATTAATTTCATGTGTGGGACTTTAAGGGAAACCCTAAAATACAAATTTTCTATAGAGCATAATGTTGTTTAACTTAATCAAAATTATATGACTATTGGGTTTTGTTAGTCGAATTAGAGTTTCATTGCATAACCAATGGGTTAATTTAATTAAAGGAAAATCTACCATTGATAGCAATGTTTTATACACTTGAATTTTATTTTTCAGCATTTATTTATGGACTTTAGGACTATTTTAAATCATATTTTATGATTTTATACTAATTTAATCTCGTGGTTAATAACTTAGGAAATATTGGGTATACTTTCTATTTTCAGATTGGATGAGTATCAATCAGTATTTTTGGCATAACTTTCTGCTCCGAGTCCAATTGAGATGATTGTTGTTGGGTTGGGAAGAAGATTTCAAGGCTTACAAATCTTATGAAGAGCCCAAAAGTTGATTCAGGAAAGAGTATGTCCGAAAAATGTGCCGACATTACAGCTGTACTGGAAGTCAATTCTCTACTGAAAAATGAAACTAAAGTGCTAAAAATTTAGAATTTACTGCCAATTTGAGAATTTATCCAAGGATCAAGAAATTTCCAAATTGTTGGGGAAGCAAGAGATTCTCATCATCCTAATAATACAAAGTTTCCGAATAGTTCAAGTGTCCAAAAAGTTTAAGTTTCCAAATTCTTCCGAAGGTTTTAGTGCTACAAGATTGCGGACAGTATAAGGGATTCACACCTCCTCTCTTACTCACAACTCCCTATTTCTCTCATTCTTCCACCACTTTACAATGCTAGCAGCTGCCTCCATACCACATGCCTTCCACATCCATTCTCATGCAAAGAAGGGATGTAATGTCTAATTTTACTTTCTTATTTTTCTTTTCAATGTCTAGTTAATTTTCTTAGTCCTAAGACTCAATAGATTCTATTCTTTAATTAATTACATGGCTTAATGTAAGTTTTTCTCTTAAGTTTTATTGGCGTGATTATTGTTGGATGAGATTTTATTGTTGAATTTAATGCTTCGAAATATCTAGTTTGTATTTTGCATGATTTGAGATAGAGTGCATGCATCAATATAATTGCATAAGATTAGTTTGAATAACAAAATCCATATGAAATTGTGAGCATAATCACTAGATTAATTTCATGTGTGATGATTTAGGGAAAACTCTAGATTACAGATTATCCATAGAAGTTAATACAGTTCGATCTAGTCAAGATTGCATGATCATTGAGTTTTGATTAGTCAAATTATGGATTCATTGCATGACCATTAGGTGAATATAATTTAGGAAAATATGCTACTATGAACAATAACTTATTAGCTAATGAACTTAGGGATTAAAATGATTCAACCATGTAAGAAATTAAAAAAAGATGAAATCGATATCTTAGGATTTTTATCACATTAGGGTTTCATCTAGATTAGGGTTTTGCTATTTGTAGATTTTTTTTTTTTAGTAATTTCTAATATCTTCACAACTTTGAATTGATTTGTTCAACTTAAATAGCTTTATTCATAATTGGTAATATAAAATATGCTAGTAGGAATGACACTGGATCTTATCCCTATACATAATTTTGACTAGGGTATACTTGACTGAATTTGTGGTCTAAAAATCTCATACATCAGCTATCAAAAACAATAATTCTTTTGTTAATAAATTTAAGGGATTTAAAAAGATTTGATCAGATAAAAAATTAAAATAGATGAAGTTGACATCCTAGGATTTTTATCCATTGATTTAAGTCTTTTAATATTTTCATAATTTTTAATATTCTCGTAATCTTGATTTGATTTGTCTAATTTAGATAAGGTAGTTTATAGTTGGTAGTACAAAATATTCTCATGGGAATGACACTTGCCCGCACTACAAAAAACACTTGACTAAGGTATACTTACATAAAATTGTGATATCAAAATTGCGTGCCAAGTCATGTCCTTAAAACTGTCAGAATCTATTGTAATTAGAACCTTAAACTCTGTTTGCATGGTAAACAATCTCAATGATACTTAAACATTTACTTTGATGACAGTAGATGTATTGAACTACCTCAAGATTGCGCGAACCAAGATGTAACCTAATTTGTACTCTACTAAAAAATCCAGTGTCTGTGACTCAGAAATCTAATGTGCACCTATAACACCTTAATCAACTATGTTTGTGTAGTCTAATCCTCAATCCAATAATTCAAGCCATACCTAAATCAAAGTCGAGCAATCCTTAACCAAATTGGAACCATAACCTTGTGAACTCTCCATACTAGCCTTGAAACCACTGGTAGCCCAGATCCCCATAGAACCCTGGAATCCATTGTGAACTGAACCTCAACCACTGTTCAAATGTTGCCTTAATAATATAGCATCATAGTCTCGGAATTATGTCATCCTCTTACCAACAACCCTTAACTATATGGGAATGACTCTAACTAATCCTCTCCAATCTCTGAACAATCATGACACCATTTAAAACCCTTGTATAACACCCCTCTCAATTTATATAGAATCTTGCGACCTTAACTTGGCATTTGTATTGACTACCCTTCTTGAGAAATAACATAACTTAACAAAAATAAAAATAATCCTCTAAAATGCACTCTAATCACTATGATCTCAAATTTTAGGTATAAAATTCTAAAAATCTTTGACTTTAATACAAATTATGATGACCTGCCATTTGAGTGCAGTTCCCTTTAACAAAAGAGAAGAAATATGTGCGGAAGTAGAAATTATATTATTACAAAATATACAACATCCGAGATAGTGGTCATTAGATTGCTATCTACATGTGTAAAAACATAAAAGAAAAAAAAATAAACCTTTTACTTTACTAATAATTTTTTTAAAGAAAATTGGGTATAATTTTCCTTATAAATTAACTAAAACCAGCTATTTTAGAGCCAATTATAACATTGTAAAACTTGTAACATTTTAATATCATATCCACAACTAGCATGAATAGCCTTCTTGATCCACCCAATAATATCATACATAATAGAAAATTTAACCATCATTATTCTTAGCCATTAATAATAATTATCATTGTTATGGTCCAACATGTATAAACATAAATGTGGCAAGTCTTGCTATGCTAAAACTTATTAATCTAAAATCTAACACATACTTCATATCAAACTCGAGTCTTAAGCACTATAAAAAGACATCAAACCCCAACAACAAGGGGAACATGATATTTACTTATTACATGTATATTAAATCTATTGCTTTATTTGGACAAACCAACTTAGAGAAAACAATACAAAATCAGATCAAAATTAAAATAGAGTAAGAGATTGGGAATCTATAAACTCAAAATCTGCAACTGCTACCCGAATCTCTTTGTTTGGGTCATGATGTACATGAAATGTTAAAAGAAAGGATTAACAAACCGCAAGTTAAGCAAGCACCCTTTTCAAGCTTACAAAGTATACAACAATACATGAAACAATTATGGATGTACATAAATGACAAGTATAAATCAACAAGAACATAGTCATTGCAAACATAGATAACCACAAAAAATGGAAGAGGGGTAAGAATTAAAAGGGAATGAGATCAATTAGTTTGAAGATTTCACTTACTTAGATAACTAGCACAAAAAGCAATCTCGTCAAGATAGCAACCCCATCGAGATAAAATATTCAACCTAATCTACTTGAGGAAATAGAATTGCCATCACTTTTTGAGCTCTTTTTTTTCCTCACACTTCATGTACTTATCTTTTACCATAAAAAGGTGACTAAAATTTGGATCTCAAACTAGTCGTAGAGTATCTTTGACTTCTAGGTCGAGGTTACAATAACTATAGATTTCTGTAACATTGACACTACGGTGTCTGTATTGTACTCCTGTATTTGAAATTAATAAAAATATTTCCTCCGTTTATATATATATATATAGATATAGAAAAATTTTAACCTTTACATTGATTTTCGATTTTGGGGTATTAAACTTGAATTTTCGATATATTTTAAAATGTTGCGTCTGTAATTCGCAGTAAATCTCATTTCTACGAAATTTATATGTTAGAGAAAAGTGGATATAATAATATATGCATATATTGATAATTATTTATTTATTTATTTATTAATAATAATAATAAAAAAGGGGGGAGGAAGCGCTGCGTTTTGGCCCAAAACGCGGCACTTCCCCCAAATTAGAATTAGGGCTCTTAGCCCTAATTCCCTCTCTCTCTCTCTCTCTCTACACTCTCTCTCCCGCTGCTCTCTCCCTCTCGATCTTCCTCCCCTGCGAACGGTCGCGTTCTGCGCCCTCCTTTCCGCTGCAAATGGCCACCGCACACCACTCTCGTCTCTCCCACACAGTCACTCTATCTCTCTCTACCGTATTTCTCTCTCCCCCTCGGTCTCACTCTCTGTCTCTCTCTTGCGAAATCTCTCTCTCACTCACAATCGCGCTCTCTCCCTCTCAATCGAATCTCTCCACCACTCGTGGCTGAAACCTTTCCCTCCGGCCACTAGCTTTCTCCCCCGCGCAACAGCACGCAACAGTTCCCTCCTACGCGCACGCCAGCACGCGACAGTCTTGCGCACTCGTGCAGCGCGTGATGGCTCCAGCGTGCGCTAACCCCTGCGCGTGTGACAGCTCCTGCACACGCGGCTGCAGCGCTCCTTCACTACTCGCATGCTCCGTGCCTTCTGCCACTCTTACAGAACCCAAATCGACAGCCTCTGTCAGAAACCCTAGGCTGAGCTTCGATTCCTTCTATGTGTAGGTAAGGGCTGAGTTTAGATCTTAGTTCTAGGGTTTTGATTTTCATAGTGATTAAGTCTAATTACTAAAATTTTCTTCAATTTGGAGACATTGCAGGATTCCGAACTGAGTTGCGCACGGACGTTAAGGTTGTGAGCTATGAAAACCCTAGATGAGGGATTTCTGACTGATTCAATTAATTGAATGCATTTAGGGTAAATTTAGGGTTAGAAGTATTGTATATGTTTAGAAATTATGCTCGATTGGAATAGAATATAATTTTACAAATTTTATGCCTGAATGTGAGGGTTAAGTTTAAAAATTTACGCGAATTAGGTTGCTTAGTATGGAAGAAGCATATTAAAGGATAATGAGATCGAGTTGAATTGATTTAAATAATTTCCTTTAGAGTTTAATTTGACATATGTATGAAAATAGTCGAAATTTGGGATTTGAGCCTAAGGATTGATGCGTTGTTTTACATTATAGTTAGTGTTGCATATAGGTAAGTCAAATACACTCTCTATATTATGAAAATAGGTTTCAATATCTTTAAAATGACATATGGTTTGAAGAAATCAGATGAGAATCGAAAAGTGTATGATTTTTCAAAGATTTTTCCAGTTCATAGGAAAGTTATTTATTTTAAGCGTATTTCCAATTTTGATTAGTTTAAGGATTGAATGAGGCTTGATTTTGATTTGATTAATTGTTTATAAATGGAATGAAATTGATGAAATAAGAATCTAGAAAGGTGATTGTGTAAATATGTTGATTTTTACTTTTGGGTGTGGAAATCAAGTAAATGAATGTTATAGTGTGTAGGAAATTTCAATATATGAAATGTTTGATTTAAGTCTTAAATGAACACATATTGAGGGGAGAAACCCTAAGGAAACACGTACCGGAAAATTTAGAACTTTGGGTATGAAGTTTGATGGGTTTTAACGTGATTTTGGAGTGTTAAAATGTGGATTTGATGCACTTATGTGTGCTGGATTTTGGGCATTGAAGTATGGTGTGTATATATGTGTATTAGTGAATGAAATGAGGAATGAAGGAGTGCAGAATTTTGTGGTGTGTTATTGACTATGTGTATGTGAAATTGAGGCCATGAGTGTAAGGAATTATGTATATATGTATGCTGAATTTTGGATAGAGGTAAGTGAGCATGTGGATGTAAAAATGTCTTAACCGAATCCATTGAAGAGATCGGGAATGAATCTAGTAAGCAAAAATGGAGGCTTGTATGTGTATTGTAATTGTATGTTAAAGGAGAAAATTTGATAAAGAATAAATATGTTGTATGCAAACTGTTTTGTATAATCAAAGGTTGGAATGAGAGGCATGTATGCTTGGTGATGATAAATGAATCTATGGAACATGGAAGTTGTTGTTGATGATGGAGAAAGAGGAAGATGAAATGCACGTATTTGAGAGAGTATTTAGCATGCCCTAGTTTTGGCCTAGATATAGGGTTAGTTAAAATGCTAACTAACTTAGTAATTTTTCAATTCATGACATATGTGATGTGTTATAATTATAGTAACTTGCTTGGAGACTGATCGAGGGGAGCACTGTTTTGACACTTGTTGTGTATTGTAGGGAGTGATTGACCCTCCCTATACAGTGAGTGAGATTTATTTCAATGTTTTCGTTTAATATGTAAACCATGTTTTACAACAGTTTGATAAATGAGCATGATTTATCGTGTGCTTGAAATGTTTTGACTGGTTTTGAAACTGACTTTTGTGAATCGATGGAGTGTCCAAAAATTGGTTGAATTATGAAAATATGCATCCATGTGGTTGAAATATAAAATGTGCCATTTTATGTTATATGTTACATTTGGTTTGTGAACCTGATTTACGGCACATGTTTGGATGCATATTTGACTTGATAATGCGTGCTAATGATATATTGTTGAAATGAAAAACATGATGATTTGAAATATGATTTGTATACTTATGCTTTGACACTCCAGTTTCACACCCCATATTACACGATTACATTGACCCACTCACTCACTGACTATTCTTCCCTGAGTACTCACCCCTCCTCTTTCCCTCCCCAGACAGGATTATGGTGCTAGGGTGACGCATTTGACTCTAGAGGTATGATAGCTTGATGGTGGATTTTGGTAATTCACGACGGTAAGATCTTAAGTTAAATTTGAAAGATGAATTTCGTATTTTATTGTCGACCCTGCGTGGTCTTGATATTGAGGTCCGTTGTTGGCCGTATACTTATTTTGGGATGACTGTATAATTTATGTATGTTTATTTGCGAAACTCTCATATTTCATTTATATTGAGGCAATTATACGTATTTGAATAATACTTGGGAAAATTATTGTAAATTGTATAAAAACTTAGACCCGCTCGGTGTAGCGACTGCTCATGCTCTAGTTGGGCATGACAGTAGAGGTTTGTGGCTAGGATTGCTGGTAATTTAGTTAGCCTTGCGTTATTCTTGATGTCAGTTGTCGGATTGGTTGATTTTGGAGAGGCCGGGATGGCCATTTGTTTATTTTACAGGATGAATGTTGATATACAGGTGAAATTGTATATGGGAGACCTCCGATATATGGGGAGATTCTGTCTGATTTTCTGTAAAAATACAGCCGGCATCCAGGGCAACGGGCGACTGTTCACGATTCCCGATTCGGGGCGTGACAGTCCGGTTGGTATCAGAGCTCTAGGTTGAGAGCCAAGTAGGAAGAGAGTCTTGAAAACATTCCCAAGTGTGTTGTACTTAAAGTCCTCAATGCATGAGAGTTTCATATAGTCATGAAGTCTCAGTACAACGGTTTTAGGCATATGAGTTTATTCATTTTAGGGGGTTAGATACAGTGCGTATCTAACCTAGCATATCATTTCCATCGATTTTTAAACCGGTAAGTTTATTCATTTTAGGGGGTTCGTTACTTTGTAACTAACCCTAATCTTTGAATCATATCTAATTTAAACTCTTTCTTTGTAAGATTATGATTACTAGGCGAGATACTAGATTTGTACTTGAGATACCTAGAATACCCGAGGATGTTTCCTCATCATGTGTATCCTTCTGGCATGTTCTCAGCCGACTATTATAGTCACGATTCCATCACCATCATTTGATGCATTTAGACAGGTGTATGAATGGTACACCTCCCATTGGATTCAAATACCTTGATTCATAAATTGAATTCTATTTTAGGGGGTTAGTTACCCAGTAACTAACCCTAATCGTTGGTTTTATCTAATGAAACGGTGCTCTCATTGCAGAACTATGCCGCCTAGATTTAGTAGGCGCGGTGCACCACTAGAGAGTCCCTTAGTGTCTGATGTACTAGTGGCACTCGAGACTTCACGAGTACCGGATGGTGCTTTTTCTACTCACGCACCTTCCCCAGTGCCACCCTCAGCATCTCCACCGGCTGTTACAGCTGAGATTCCTCTACCACCACTTGACGCCTTGAGACAGTGGTAGGAGTGGTACAGTAGATATGGGGTGCAGATATCACCAACTCTACCATAGACTCCAGCGATCGCACCTGCGGCCATACTTGCTCCTACGACACCGATTCCTCCTCCGGTGACCGATTCTTCCATTTCTAGTCCAACCGATGAGACATCGGTTACTTTGAGGCGCATCCATGAGCTTACTCAGTTGGTAACAGAGTTACGACAGCTCAGATACACAGACTTTTCAGGATCTAGTGATGCCGTACCGGCGAAGCATTAGATCTATAGGATTCGTAGGATCCTTACTGATGTGGGATTGTCAGAGGAGTTCAGATTGAGAGTTGTTGAGAGACTCCTCAACGGTGATGCCCTCATTTGGTGGGAGACTATTTATGACGAGGCTATTGACTCACTGCGGTAGGATGACTTATTGAGGGAGTTCGACCGTAGATATTTTACGGAGTCCTAGTAGGACCATAGAGGGTTGAGACCCAGATAAGCCAGAGCTCGAAGTGGGGTAGGACTTCTAACTTTTAGGGAAGCCCCTCTCACTTTACATCAACACAGTTTGGACAGGGACCATGTCCCTAGGTGTTTAGAGCACAGGCCCCTAGTGCCTCTAGTTAGTCCATAGCACAACACCATTCTATTTGTCGCGACTACGGCTGATGTCATTTTGGAGCTTGCGGAGCTCCCTTTAGATGCTTCCACTGTGGGAAGCCAGGACACATTTGGAGCACTTGTCCTGACTTAGGTTTCAGAGGTCGGGTGTCACAGACACACATGGGTGGACCATGGACAGGTCAGCAGGGAGCACCTGCACACTCAGTACACACCGCTCCATGGACTGTAGCTGGGAGTAACACTGCACTAGGCTCTTTACTATAGGAACCGAGGGCATAGGCCCACGTGTATGTTATGACTTAGGAGGATGCATAGGCGAATTCAGATACGACCATGGGTAATCCTCTAGTAGATTCTTTTGTTTAGGAGTTTATAGATTCTCTCCTTTTTGAAATCATGTATATCATGACAGCTATGTACCGTCTTGACTAGTTAAAGCTCTAGAAGCTTAACTATTGTGATCCTCTTTTGAAACCATGCATCTCATGATGATATGTACGATTATGACTGGTTAAAGCCTTAGAGGCTTAATTACTCAATATATATATATACGTATATCTTTTGCGTATCCTATATTGGATCCTTTTTCAATTTCTCGCATCATGAGTACCATGAAAATATTCAGAGTCGATGCCCGTATTCTTATTGACACTGGTTCAGATTATTCTTACGTGAGAGTATTATTTTGCTCGATAGTTGGGTAGACTATTATCGTCGGAGCTACTAGTTATCACTCCTCTTGATGAGCAATTGGTCAGAAAATTCAGTGTATAGAGAGTGCTTATCTCTCTTGTTTGATGGGACCCCATATATTAGGGGTTAGGTTGGTTAGTGATGATCGAGCAGCATTACTAGCTTGATTTTAAATGAGGCCGACCTTGCTCGACCACCTTAGAGAGATTTAGGGAGCAAATGAGGAGCTCCAAGGTATTCTTGATAGATCTGTAGAGATGATGACAGAGAGTTTCGAGTCCGTGATAACGGACTAGTAGTATATCGATAGCGGGTTTGCACTCTCGCCGGCAGTGAATCTTCGAAGAGATATTCTAGAGGAAGCTCATTCCTCCATTTACATTATATATTTGAGAGGTACAAAAATGTACCTAACTATCCGAGATAGTTATTAGTAGTCTGGTATAAAGAGAGAGTTCGTTGCTTGATGTCTGGTTTGTCAGTAGATGATGGCCAAGCATCAGTGACCCACAGGCGCTTTGCAGCTTTTTTCCCATTCCCGAGTGGAAGTAGAAATACGTGACAATGGATTTTATGGTAGGGATTTCCGCGGACTTTAGTACGGCACGATGCTAATTTGGGTGATCATAGGTAGGCTCACCAAGTCCGCACATTTCATTCTGATTCGTGTTGATTATTCCTTCGAGGTATTAGTAAGCCTCTATATTTACACGATTATCAGACTTCATGGGATGCCAATGTCAATCGTTTCATACAGTACCCTCATTTGTTCACCGTTTAACTTTCTTTTAGTTTCGAGTACGAAATTTATTTTTATGGGGTTAGAAAATGTAACACCGACACTACGGTGTCCGTATTGTACTCCTGTATTTGAAATTAATAAAAATATTTCCTCCGTTTATATATCTATATATAGATATAGAAAAATTTTAACCTTTGTATTGATTTTCGATTTTGGGGTATTAAACTTGAATTTTTGGTATATTTTAAAATGCTGCATTTGTAATCGCAGTAAATCCCATTTCTACAAAATTTATATGTTAGAGAAAAGTGGATATAATAATATGTATATTGATATTTATTTATTTATTTATGTATTAATAATAAAAAAAGGGGGGAGGAAGCGCTGCGTTTGGGCCCAAAACGCAGCACTTCCCCCAAATTAGAATTAGGGCTCTTAGCCCTAATTCCTTCTCTCTCTCTCTCTCTCTCTCTCTCTCTCTCTCTACTCTCTCTCTCCTGCTGCTCTCTCCCTTTCGATCTTCCTCCACCTCGAACGGTCGCGTTCTCTGGCCTCCTTTCCGCCGCGAACGGCCACCGCACACCACCCTCGTCTCTCCCTCACAGTCACTCTATCTCTCTCTACCGTATTTCTCTCTCCCCCTCGGTCTCACTCTCTGTCTCTCTCTCTCGCGAAATCTCTCTCTCACTCACAGTCGCGCTCTCTCCCTCTCAATCGAATCTCTCCACCACCCGCGGCTGAAACCTTTCCCTTCGGCCGCCTGCTTTCTCCACCGCGCAACAGCGCACGACTGCTCGTGCGACAGCTCCCTCCTGCGGGCGCACCAGTACGCGACAATCTTCCGCGCCCGTGCAGCGCGCGATGGCCCCAGCATGCGCTAACCCCTGCGCATGCGACAGCTCCTGCGCATACGGCTGCAGCGCTCATTCACTGCTCGCACGCTCGCGTGCCTTCTGCCACTCTTGCAGAACCTAAATCGACAGCCTCTGTCAGAAACCCTAGGCTGAGCTACAATTCCTTCTGTGTGCAGGTAAGGACTGAGTTTAGATCTTAGTTCTAGGGTTTTGATTTTCGTAGTGATTAAGTCTAATTGCTAAAATTTGCTTCAATTTGGAGACATTGTAGGATTCCGAACTGAGTTGCGCCCGGACGTTAGGGTTGTGAGCTATGAAAACCCTAGGTGAGGGATTTCTAACTGATTCAATTAATTAAATGCATTTAGGGTAAATTTAGGGTTAGAAGTATTGTATATGTTTAGAAATTATGCTCGATTGGAATAGAATATAATTTTGCAAATTCTATGCCTGAATGTGAGGGTTAAGTTTAAAAATTTACACGAATTAGGTTGCTTAGTATGGAAGAAGCATATTAAAGGAAAATGAGATCGAGTTGAATTGATTTGAATACTTTCCTTTAGAGTTTAATTTGACATATGTATGAAAATAGTCGAAATTTGGGATTTGAGCCTAAGGATTGATGCGTTGTTTTACATTATAGTTAGTGTTGCATATAGGTAAATCAAATACATTCTCTATATTATGAAAATAGGTTTCAATAGCTTTAAAATGACATATGGTTTGAAGAAATCGGATGAGAGTCGAAAAGTGTATGATTTTTCAAAGATTTTTCCAATTCGTAGGAAACTTATTTATTTTAAGCGTATTTCCAATTTTGATTAGTTTTAGGATTGAATGAGGCTTGATTTTGATTTGATTAATTGTTTATAAATGGAATGAAATTGATGAAATGAGAATCTAGAAAGGTGATTGTGTAAATGTGTTGATTTTTGCTTAATTTGGGTGTGGAAATCAAGTAAATGAATGTTATAGTGTGTAGGAAATTTCAATATATGAAATGTTTGATTTCAATCTTAAATGAACACATATTCAGGGGAGAAACCCTAAGGAAACACGTACTAGAAAATTTAGAACTTTGGGTATGAAGTTTGATGGGTTTTAACGTGATTTTGGAGTGTTAAAATGTGGATTTGATGCACTTATGTGTGCTGGATTTTTGGCATTGAAATATGGTGTGTATATATGTGTATTAGTGAATGAAATGAGGAATGAATGAGTGCAGAATTTTGTGGTGTGTTATTGACTATGTGTATGTGAAATTGAGGCCATGAGTATGAGGAATTATGTATATATGTATGCTGAATTTTGGATAGAGGTAAGTGAGCATGTGGATGTAAAAATGTCTTAACCGAATCCGTTGGAGAAATTGGGAATGAATCTAGTAAGCAAAAATGGAGGCTTGTATCTGTATGATCAAGGTATGTGTATTGTAATTATATATTAAAGGAGAAAATTTGATAAAGAATAAATATGTTGCATGCAAACTGTTTTGTGTAA
Source organism: Dillenia turbinata (assembly GCA_037126225.1). NCBI lineage: Eukaryota > Viridiplantae > Streptophyta > Magnoliopsida > Dilleniales > Dilleniaceae > Dillenia > Dillenia turbinata. The sequence goes on from JBAMMX010000017.1 coordinate 7,525,312, forward strand.
TCAAAGGTTGGAATGAGAGGCATGTATGCTTGGTGATGATACTATGAGGAATGAATCTATGGAACATGGAAGTTGTTGTTGGTGATGGAGAAAGAGGAAGATGAAATGTATGTATTTGAGAGAGTATTTAGCATGCCCTAGTTTTGGCCTGGATATAGGGTTAGTTAAAATGCTAACTAACTTAGTAATTTTTCAATTCATGACATATGTGATGTGTTATAATTGTAGTAATTTGCTTGGAGACTGATCGAGGGGAGCACAGTTTCGACACTTGTTATGCATTGTAGGGAGTGATTGACCCTCCCGTATACAGTGAGTGGGATTTATTTAAAAGTTTTCGTTTAATATGTAAACCATGTTTTACAACAGTTTCATAAATGAGCATGATTTATCGTGTGCTTGAAATGTTTTGACTGGTTTTGAAACTGACTTTTGTGAACCGATGGAGTGTCCAAAAATTGGTTGAATTATGAAAATATGCATCCATGTGGTTGAAATATAAAATGTGTCATTTTATGCTCTATGTTACATTTGGTTTGTGAACCTGATTTACGGCACATGTTTGATATGATATTGATTTTGGCCTTGAGAGCTTTGGTATGTATTGTTCCGTCGCTACGAAGGACACCGTGAGAGGCGCTTGGATGGCGTCCGGATATGCCTAGGCCTGGGGTATCCCACGATTTGTTGAGATTATATTTACGACACGGTACTAGCCAAGTTGAACCCAAAAGGGGGAGAATTTGGATACTCTCTCCAAGTCTAGTACCTGGACGAGGTCCGTCGCCAACGCTGGGGTAGAGAGCACTTTAAATAAAATCGCATATAACACCCCCGGTGCGCCTGTCATAGGTCGAGGTAGACCTCTGCCAGGACATTTTCGGCTGGCAGCTCTATGATTTTATTGACAGTGGTTTGGATGCATATTTGACTTGATAATGCGTGCTAATGATATATTGTTGAAATGAAAAGCATGATGATTTGAAATATGATTTGTATACTTATGCTTTGACACTCCAATTTCACACCCCATATTACACGATTACATTGACCCAATCACTCACTGAGTATTCTTCCCTGAGTACTCATCCCTCCTCTTTTCCTCCCCATACAGGATTATGGTGCTAGGGTGATGCATTTGGCTCTAGAAGTATGATAGCTTAATGGTGGATTTGGGTGATTCACGACGGTGAGATCTTAAGTTAAATTTGAAAGATGAATTTCGTATTTTATTGTCGACCCTGCGTGGTCTTGATATTGAGGTCCGTAGTTGGCCGTGTACTTATTTTGGGATGACTGTATAAATTTATGTATGTTTATTTGCGAAACTCTCATATTTCATCTGTATTGAGGCAATTGTACGTATTTGAAAAATACTTGGGAAAATTATTGTAAATTGTATAAAAACTTAGGTCCGCTCGGTGTAGTGGCTGCTCATGCTCTAGTTGGGCATGACAGTAGAGGTCTGTGGCTAGGATTGCTGGTAATTTAGTTAGCCTTGCGTTGTTCTGGATGTCAGTTATGTGATTGGTTGATTTTGGAGAGGCCTGGAGAGGCCAGGATGACCATTTTTTTATTTTACAGGATGAATGTTGATATACAGGTGAAATTGTACATGGGAGACCTTCGATTTATGGGGAGGTTCTGTCCGATTTTCTGTAAAAATACAGCCGACATCCAGGGCAACGGGTGGCGGTTCACGATTCCCGGTTCGGGGCGTGACAGTTTCCTTATCCATGCACAAAGCTTTTACTTTTTATTAGCCTCTATTTTAACTTATATAACTGTAATTGTCTCTTACTACTAGGCAAAGATCATGTAGCTTTAACTTTTGGGTGAAGGTTAACTCAAACAGTGAGTAGATCCTAGCATCCTAATGATATGATAAATCTTTATTTAAGGTTTACTTATATAGAAAATCTATATGTATTCTTAATTTAAGGTCCCAAAGGGTTAGAATATCAATTGTTCATGACTTGCTTCTTGAAAAGATCACAAACATGTAATGACATCATAAAGTTTGGAGAACATTGGAAATAATCATTGATAATCAAGGGAAACGATATGATAACTTTGACTTGTTATATCAGTTCTAGTATTCGTAATCCTTTTACTAGCTCTTGATTTCATTTTCTCATAATTAAAAAAAAACATGTAATGTTAAACGGAACAAATCCCATTTCAGGAATTCTTTCTGAAATTCCATATCTACCTAACCATTACATTTTCTTAAACTATTTCAAAAAATGTGATCATAAGATCCATATTCTACGATTTAAGATAAACATAAATGCTCCAACCTATGCTTGAATTCTCTCTCCCTAGGGCAATAACCACCTAAAACTCAATAGCTTTTTGGGCAAGAACATCATTATTCATAAACTTAACCTTAGCTATATAAAATCTAGCTATAGTTAAAATCATATAGGTGAAATTCATTTGGAACCCTAAGAACCTAAAGAGAAATTTCAAACCTTGATCATTTAAATATAGACAAATATTGCACAATAACATAAAAAAGAAGAAGATTGTGCTCTGTTGTGACTTGAGACTTTAAAAACATAGCATAATCCTTCAAATTTGTTCAGGAATAGATGTCCTTTGAGTGTGTTGTAATAGAAATCCAAAGAAACCATAAGAGTATAAGCTCGCTTCACTGATTTAGTCATAATCCATGACTCCAATGGTACAAACAACACTGAGTTGAAACCCTAACTGCATTTTTTTGCACTTTATTCCTTTAAGAATGGTAATATGACTAATTCGGAAGATTAGGAATTGAAACCAAAACTGGTTATTCTGCCTCTCAATTTGGTCTTTGTAGCATAAATGGTAAAAAGGATGATTTAAAACCTGCAAGAGAAGACAAAATAGACAAGCATAAAGAAGAATAGGAGATGAAACGAGAGAGGTAGAGACCTTAGATGAGATGGAAGGAGAGGGCGATGAGATGGGGATCTAGATCGGAGAAGAGGAAGGTATTGTAAGGCTAATTACAAAAAGGATCAGTGATCATTGTGGTACTCAAAATTGAAGATGTGTAGGCGATGATGATAGTCTTAAAGAGAGAGAGAGAGAGAGTATGAGACTGAGAGTTTGAAAGATAAGGAGAGAGATTGAGGGGTTGTAAGAGTTGTTAAAGGATCCACCAGCAATTCATGGTGATTTGGTGGTGGCGATGACACGTAGGGGAGAATGTAGAGGGAAGCATTGAGAGATTCAAAGGATGGAGAAACGAGAGTCATAACACGTTTCTCCTTTTGATTTATTTTTTTAAAATTTTTTCTCCCTTTTTTTAACCATATAGATATAAGCATGTTGAGCCCTCTGCCATCTCAGTTTTGGTTATCCTCCAGTTGGCGGGGGGTGATTCATCATTGGTGAGCTGGATGGCTGATGTGGCTTTTTTTTTTCTATTGGCTCTTTTTTTTTGTTTCCATAGCTTTTCCTCATTTTTTTTTTCTAAAATAGAACATCGATTGAGATCAATCTTATGTTTGATTTTGTGGCTTATTTTATGAAACAATTACATCCTTGAACTACATTCCCTCTATCATTTTGAACTGCTTTCCTTTTGTGCTTTATGTGCCCCCTGAACCCTTGGTTTTAGTTGTCCTACAGTTGGTGGGGGGTGATTCATCATTGGTGAGCTGGACGTCTAATGTAGCCTACTTTTTGTTCCTTTTTTTTTTCTCTTTTTTATTTTAAAACAGAATATTAGTTGAACTTGATCTTGTGTTTGATTTTGTGGCTTATATCACAGAACCTTTGCTTGCTTGAACTGCTTTCCCTCTGTCCTTTTGAATTGCTTTCCATTTGTGCTATTGAAAAGGGTATGTATGGGAGCTATTCCTCTGCAGCTTGAGTGTCGGTTGCATTCTGTGGTTAGACTCTCTCTCTATATATATGTTCTTGCTGTGCTGTCAGGTCTATAGAGGCCATTCCTTTACGGCCTGGGTACTTTTGTGTTCTGTGGTTGGGCTCTCTCTCTCTCTCATGTTGTTTTTATGATATATAATACAAATGCCTTCCATAAGAAATTTGCGGTTGGGCGCTTTCATCGATCTTCTTTTTCTTTTGGCTATTGTGATGACTTACTAAAAGAGTCTGAATAGTGAAGCTCCCGAATTTATCCGCAAAATGCAACCATCACATAGTTTATGACAATTTTTCATCTCTACAAAGCCAGTTTGGCTAGCTTTGTGAATCTACATTGCCTCTATTCTTTTGTTTATTTGTTCATTGATTCATTCAGCTGGATATCTAGTTGGTTTTCTCCCATGATTGACATGTAACTGTTTGTCTCTAGTGTGTCGTGTCGATTGGTTGGGGAAGGTGTTGTGCTTTATGATGATCATGGTGGGTGGGAGTCATTCCTTTGTGCTTTTTGTGTGTCTCTCTATCTCTCACTCTCTCCCCTTCTTGTTCTTTGTGAGGGGGGTAGATGTAGATAGTAGCTACTTGTTTTTTTGTTTTATAAGAAAAAAAAGACATATAGTTTTGTACTTCTTTGTTGTTGAGAGGCGTATTTATGATTTCTTTCTCTCTCTCTCTCTGGTTCTTGGCACCATTTTGCACAAATGAGAAGGTTTTTTTTTTGGGAATTGATGTGCACAGATGCAGGCTTGCTTTCTTTTTATATGTGAATCACTTTGTATTTATTTAATTATTATTTTGTTTGTGTGTCTAAGGTTTTGACAGATAGGTTAGCTCTCTCTTTTTTGGGCATGCATTCTTGTTACTATGCTGGCGAGTAATATATGCTGTAAATGCAGTAGTTGGATGGTTTGAGAGGTTGGCCTTTTGTGTTCACAAAGGAAAGTATTGAGAAAATAAGATTTATCCTCTAAAGCAAGGCATTAGGGGATGTGCTGAGTGCTGACAGATGTGTGCCGAAAGACAAACACCGAAAGATCTACAAGTGAATGGGGTTGGAAAGATGGGTATTCACTTAGGGTACTAATCTTTGTAACTGTTTATTTTTTATAATGGATTTTGATCTAATTTTTCCATTGTTTTGTGCTTTATATTGGAGGGTTTTCCATGTAAATTTGTTATGTATTCTTTTTACTTTCTTGCAATGCTTGTTGGATTTTAGTGGTTGGGTGGATTCTGTAATAGTTATCGCCTCATTGGGTGTCGATTGATGGGTATTGCGCTGTGTTTGTTTGTTTTTTTTATTGGCTTGGTTCATCGGATGGATGATCATGGCCATTGGGAGAATACCTTGCAAGTTTACTTTTTAGCCCCTTTTTGTTTTGGAGTGGACTTCTGCCTTACTCTTTTGATGATTTGGGAGTTTTGTTGCTTTTCTTAAATTGCCTTGGTTCTATCTCTCTTTTTCCTTTTTGTCTTTGTGTCCCTATGAACTAGTCAAATGAACACAGGTAGTTTTGTCTCTCTCTCTCTGTCTCTCTCTGTGTAAGTGGGGCAAATGGAGACAGCAGCTGCTCATTATTTTCTTCTTTATATATATATTTATATGCTTCTGTTTGAAAAAGCCTAAGAGTCACAATGAAAGGACAGATTATGATAGGTTGTGCTTCTTTGGTAGCTCACAGATTGATCCCAAGGAGAAGCTAGTTGATGCATATGCTTGAGTCTTGCCCTTTCTTTTCCTGTGCAGCAAGAAGCCCTTTCTCTCTTTTTAGTTGTTGACGTTGCTTAGCACAAAAGAAAAGTTTTTTTAATTTTTTTTTTAAGTAGCCGCCTACATAAACAATCGTCTAGTTTCCTTTTATGCGTGATGATGTATATTTTTAGTTATTATTTTATTTATCTGTGTAGATCTTCCTGGAGATATTGCTTTTCTTCTTTCCTTTTGAGAAGTACTTTCTTTATTCCTCTCTCCCTCGTTCTCTCTAGCTCTCGACATGGCCTCTAGCAAATGAGAAGATTTTTTTTTTTCCAAACTCACGCCTACAAATGCGTAGCCGCTTTCTTTTGGTATGTGATTGATGATCAATGTATTTAATTGGTAGTTTTCTTGTTTGTTTAAAGCTTTGCATAGAGGTTACATTGCCTTTTTTTTTTCACGGAAAGATGGTTCTCTCTCGACGATGATAATTCTAATAAGTTAATAGGAAAAATTTTATTAACATACTATAAACATACATCGGGATATGGATGGGAATACAAGGTTTGCATTGATATATTTACATGTGGATATAGATCCTCCCTTGGTTACGTGAGAGAAAAATTACAGGGTAGAACGATAGAGCTAATATAGCTTGAGGGAAGTATTAGATGCAACTAGTATTGACCTTTGAAAGTGGAAAAGATGAAAAGGTAACACGCGTGAAATAGTAGAGAGGACAAAGAAAGAAGATGGTTCTGTGCATGATGTTAAACGACAGAACTGACTATTCCAGTTCCAAGGCACACTACTTTGCTCCCCAGGATTTTCATTTAAGGTATTGGCTATAAATAGTAGAAGGTAGTGGTGGAATTTCTTTAGTTCATCAAATGAAGAGAGGTTATAAACTGGGATCTTAATTTATAAGTGATGAAGTGTATGGAAAAGTAGAAGTTACGAGGAGCTGCTCGCGATAATTCTTTTAATATCGATAGGCTACAAATGAGAAATTTTGTGTGGTGGTTTTATTGTGCCTTGTTATTACTGTCGATATGAGATTCCATTAGTGATGGGGACTGTCAATACGAGATTCCATCATGGTGTCTGGGAATCCAATATCATGACGACGAGTATCCGTAGTCTCAAGGGACCTTGCAAGGGAAGACGTTTTTCCCCTTCTTGTCTTTTAGATCAGAAGGCGGTGATGTTTTTCTCTTGTGAGGTCCATTGGAGATGACCGACTGCTGCGTGCGATACATATCTGATAGTTTGATTGCATTCTACATTTGGGAGCCTGGAGGTGAAGAGAATGTTGGAATTGGACTTAGTGTCATCGTACCTTTAGGGTATAAAAAGAATGAGAGAACTTAATGTTGAGAAGAGAGCTTCATGAGATGGTGTAGAGGTTTGATCTTACTAAGTGCCTTCTCTTTCTCTGCTTCTTGTTTTCCTTATATTTCTTACTCCCCAACACATTGATCAAACTTTTGATCAACATTATACCCTGGGACAATTTTAGCATAAGGTGACAATGGGTGATTTACCTTCGATTCAAAATTTCAGGACATGTTCCTGATGAGATTCTAATATGCAATCATTAATTGCGGGATGATTATACACAATATGATTGAACGGTATGGATGAAGTAGGAAAGTACAATCACAATAAAGTTAAGGAAAAACAAGGCCAAGTAATTAGGGACCTGGGTTTCCCAGCAAAGCAGAGTGATGAAATCATCAAATATAACAAAATCTCTTTCATTTGTTTATCACCAAGATCTTTACATAGTAAATTACAACTTGTATAAAGGTACAAAAGTTGTGTCCTTAAGTATATTAAGAATACAGAAATTGGTGAGTGAGAAATATAAGGAAAATAAAATGCAGAGAAAGAAAAGACACTCAGTAAGATTAGATATCGTCACTGCCTCTTCGAGCTCTCTTTTCGATATCAAGTTCTCCCATTCTTCTTATACCTGAAAGGGACACTAGCACTATGCCTAGTTCTCCCATTCTCTTCATGTGCAGGCACAGAAATGCTAACAATAATCAAAGCATCGAACATCTATTTTAATGAGTGCTCGACCGTTTGAATTTTGATTCTACCCTTTTGCTATGTGATTTTTTTTAATGCAATTTTGGCATGTGAATATGTAAATACAAAACTTATGTTCATGTGCATATTCTAATGTATATTTACAATATTGAAATAAAATTTTTGTTGCATACTTGTCATGTAAAATACCAGAAATTGACACCCAACCAGACAATAACCCTCATTCTCTTCATGTGCAGGCACAAAAACGCTAATGATAATCAAAGCATTGGACGTCCATTTTAATGAGTGCTCGACCACTTGAATTTTGATTCTGCCTTTTTACTATGTGATTTTTTCTTATGCAATTTTGACGTGTCAATATGTAAATGCAAAACTTATGTTCATGTGCATATTCTAATTTACATTTATGGTATTGGAATAAAATTTTCATTGCTTACTTAGTAGGCAAAATACCCAGAAACTAACACCAAATCAGGCAATAACCTTGATCCAATCGACTCAACCAACAAGATCATGCAAATATTTCCAAAACGATCTACTAGAATGGGGGTGATTCCGTTATTGATGGCACATTTGTAGGAAAATAGACATCTATTACACCAGGTTTAGATTATGATGGATTATGCTTAGCTGGTAGCTAGTAAATTGAACCCAAAGTGAACCCAGTCGGTGCATATGCTTATCTCTCATCCTTTGTTTTTCTGTGAAACAAGAAGCCCTTTCTGTCTCTTTCTCCCTCTAGCTCTCAGCGTCACTTAATAGGTCAACTTATAGGAAGAACAAGTTAACTCGATAAGTTGTAACTTGCATACTAAACCTCAAGTACTAAGGGTAAGTCAATTATATATAGAATGAATCAAATTATGGCATGAATGTTTTATGTTTTGAGCTACCCCGGGTTGACTTGTGACTCTCACAAGTCGACTTACTATATCCTTAAGGAAATCCAGAACCTTGAGTTATGAAAATAGGTCAACTTGTGTAATGAACAGGTCAACTTACTTACTCAAAGTTCACAATTAATGTCCACTGGTTGAACACAAGTCGATTCATACCTCCAACAAGTCAACTTGTCATTCTCAAATTTTCATATTCATGCACAAACAAGTTAGTATTAAACAAAATTATCACAAAAACATATCATATCAATCGATCATAGATTATTCTTCGTAGTTCATCATTCATATTTTTTCCAAAAGGTATAAAGCTTATTTGTCTAGAGATTTGATAAAAATTTGTATTTGTTTCTCTATTTCAGTGTACTCAAGAATGATATCATTCAATCGTACATTATTCTTCATAGTTCATCATTGGTTTAGATGTAGTTAAGTACAACAGTTAGCCTATACAGTCCTATAAAGTTTTGAGCATACTGATTTTCCTTTCTCATCTTTATCCAGCTTTACTGAGGTGCTCATTGCAATTGCATTTCTTTTAGCCTCACATAGTCCAAATTTCTTAATGAGCTCTTTGGTAAATTTGGATTGACTAATAAAGATATCTTTTTCAGTTTGTTTTATCTACAATTCTATGAAATAATTTAAGTCCCCCATCATGCTCATTTCAAATTTAACATGACATGACCTTAACAAACTCTTAGTAAAGATTTTCATTCATTTCTCCAATACTATATCTTCTACATAAATTTGTACTATTAAGATTTGTTTGCCTTTGCTCTTAATAACAAAGTTATGTTTACCTTGTCGTTTTCAAATTCATTATCTATCAAGAAACTGTTAAGTCTTTTATACTAAACTCTTAAACTTGTTTCAAATCATATAAATTGAAATATAACCTAGAGGGGGTGAATAGGTTGAATCACAATTTTAAGGTTTTCTAAGAATTTACATAGTGATGGAGTCTTAAAGCTAATAGACGTAAGAACAAGTAAAAAAGGAAGATAAAGAAGTTACCAAAATTTATAGTGGTTCTATGCAATAGTAGAAACTTGATTGAAGATTCAAGTTAGACCTTTATAATGTTCTCCCTGAATACTAACTTGCTAATCTCAACGGGTTGCAATTCTCTCTTTCTAAACACATATGGTAAATCTCTCATCATTCCTTAACACAATCAATACACTAGGAGAGATGTGCTACAAGGAATGAGACTTATTCCTTAGGTGTAACTATGTGAAAACCAAATGAAATATTACACTCAATAAATGAATAAAGTATAAAAGGACAGAGTATTGTGTTAGACTGAGAATAATGATTTTTCAGTCATTCGAAGTAGCTTGATTTTACCCAAAAGCTCTCTAACTTTCTTTAAGGTGGCATTTATAGAATCATTGAAGAGAGCCGTTGAAGGGTTAGTGAAGATGAACGTTGGTTATTAATGGTTTTTCACCTTCTCTATTAAATGATTTAGCCATTGTTCATGAAAGCCTTTGCCACCACAAACTGTTCACCAATGGTTGCATTGCTTTTACTACATAAGCTTAGTTAGTCTAATAAAACACTCAACCAAGCATTGTGTAGTGTGTTAAACAAGGTTATATGGTGTTAATCATATGTTTGTTAATCTTTTGAAAGCTTAATCACTTATATTTTGAGTTGTGCTCTCCTCAAGTCAACAAGTCAAAAATACAATAGGTTGACTTGGTTTTGAACTCATGTGACTGTTTAGACACAAACAATCCTTGCGGGTCGACCTCCCTATTTTCTTAGTCAACTCATTAAACTCAGTCGACCTATCTCTTTCTGAGGGTTGACCAGTGAGATAATTTTTGCTAACTCTAAATTTAGGTTGATAGTCCAATTGACATATCAAGATGATATATCAATAAAACTTAAGTATGGGTCAACAGGTATTGTTCTAGGGTTAGCTTGTGTTACTAATCAGGTTGATAAGTTGGTCCTCTTAGGTCAACCGATTTTATAAAATTTCGTTAAGCCAATCCATAAGTCAATTTACTTAGCTCCATGTGTCGACCTATATGCGCTTCTTTTTTTCATTGGTTGACCAGTGTATTGATGATTTGATAATCCAAGCTCTAGGTTGACTTGATTGAGTCCATAGGTCGACTTATGACTGCTTTATGGTCGACATGTCTAAAATGATGGCTTAACCTATGTTATACATTTTTGTTAAATTGAAGCCTAGGTTGACTTGTTGATTCTATAGGTCGACCTATCGAGGTTTTAGGGTCAATATGTTCAAAGCAAAGGGTTGACCTATGTTATAAAGTTTTTCTAATTCAAAGCCTAGGTTGACTTGATCATTCTTTGGGTCGACCTGTTCATGCTCTAAGGTTGACTTACTCAAACTAATGGGTTAATCTATGTTTTAAATTTCTTATAAACCAAAACTTAGGTCGACTTGTCATTCCTATGGGTCGAATGATCACTTAGGCTAGGTCAAATGGTATTCTAAAGTATTAGCTTGTTTTCTTGCCTTAGTCATACTTAGATCAACCTATGTTATGTGTGGGTCAACCTGTTGTAACCTAACAAAGTCAAACAAAGCTTAGGTCGACAAGTTCAAGTGTTTAGTCGACATATCTAAGGTTTCCTTAAGTGCAGGTCCACAGGTTCATCTCTAAGGGTCAACCTAAGATACCATGTCCTTAGTTTTATATGTGAAATTTTTACTTGGGTTGACTTGTTCCATGTATGACTCAACTTGTAATCATCTTCCTTAGCTAACTTAGGTTTAGATTGAATGGTTTAAAGAATTTGGTCGACTTGTTTAAAGAATCCTTAAGGGTGGGTCGACCTAAGGTTCGTTAACCCTTATATATATGTGTTATTCCTTGTCAGGGTTAACTCTTCATGTGAATAGTTCGACCTAAGGTTTGCTTCCCTTAGTCTAAGTATACAATGGGTCGACCTGCTCCTTACAAGGGTTGACCTATATTAAGTTAAGATTGTATAACCTTATATATCTTAGGTTGAATGGTGAGCTAAATTTTGAAGGCATATTCTATGTTCAACCTCTACTTGGGTCGACCTGTTCATTCCATGGGTCGACCTGTCTAAGTTATAGATCAACTGTACTTAATTTTTCTAAGGCAAAACTTAAGCATTTTTTTCAAAGGTTGATCTATATACTTAATGCCCAATTGTCTATGTATTTCCAGTTAGTCCATCATTTGTTTCTTCAAATTGGCTCACATAGTTATCGTCAAAAGACTATATATACAACATAAATCCTTAGGCAATTTAAACACTTGGTCCGAATGCTTTGGATCCTCAAAGCTAGCTGGTTTCTCTACAAACATTGTTTTATTAATTAAAACATTTAGGAATGAATTTTTCACATCCATTTGATATAACTTGAAGTTCATAAAATAGGAGAAGATAAATGTCATCTTAATTGCTTATAACCTTGCTACAGGGGCATAAGTCTCATGAAAATCTATTCCTTCCTTTTGACTATACCCTTGATCTAGTAACCTTGCATTATTCCTAGTTATTATTCCATGTTTATCTAATTTGTTCCTATATACCCACTTAGTTCCTATGACTGAGTATTCTTTTGGCCTAAGAACTGAATCCCATATTCTATTTCTCTCAAATTGATTTAGTTCTTCTTATATTGTTAAAACCCGATTTTTATCTACCAAGGCCTCTATTTTTAGACTCTATTTGAGAGATAAATGGAGTGCAGACCTAGTCATCACCCTAAAACCTAAGTCTCCTAATATGTTTTCTCTATTTATACTCCTTCTTAGAGTTGGGAATCTAACTTCTTTAGGCATTTCATTTTTGCCTTCTTCTTTCTAATATGTCGCTTGATGTTCTAGATAATTTTTTGAGCTTTGTTTTTTTGTTTTGTTCTCAACATTTTCATCATTAAAACATACATGTTTCCCGCTAAAAGGCTCACTCTAACCAAATTAAACATGGATGGATTCTTCAACCATCATAATTCTCTTATTGTAAATTAAATAAGTCATGTTATTGGTTGAACATCCTAAGAAGATGTCCTCATCATACTTAGCATCAAATTTTCTGAAGGAGTCTTTTCCATTATTTAAAACAAAGCATTTACATCTAAACACATTGAAGTATTTTATATTAGGTTTCAACCTTTATAGAGCTTATTAGCTATTTTCTTTAGAATTGGCCTAATTAAAACTCTGTTTAATATACAACAAGATGTATTTACAGCTTTTGTCTACAAAATACTTGGCTAAATTATTTTCAAATGACATTATCCTAATCATTTTTTCTAGAGTTATACTTTTTCTTTCCACAACACCATTCTGTTGTAAAGTTTAAGGGGCTGAGAAGTTATAGACAATTCCGTTCTCCCCATAGAATTCCTGTATCAATCTGTTTTTAAATTTCTTTCCATAATTACTTCTTATACAGGAGATTGTACAGCATTTCTCATTTTGGACTTTCTTGCATAATTTGATGAAAGCATTATTGGCCTCTTCTTTATTACCTATGAAAAGCACCTAGGTATACCTAGAGTAGTCGTCTATTATTACAAATGCATAATACTTTTCTCCAAGACTTTGGGTTCTAATTGGTCTAAATAAATCTATGTAGTAACTCTAGAGGTCTACTGGTTGAAACTATGTTTTTAGGTTTGAAGGATGCTTTGACCCGTTTCCCTTTCATGTAAGCATCACATAATTTGTCTTTCTCAAATTTCATTTTTGGTTATCTTTTGATTATGTCTTTTCTCTCTAATATTGAAATTAAATCCATGCTTGTATATTCTAATCTTCTATGCCAATGCCATGCATTTTCATGACTTACTACTATTAAGTAGATTTCATCTACTTCTCCTATGTTATCAAGATTAATTACATAGATATTCCCTTGTCTAGTTCCTGTAAATTTTATTTCATTAGTTTTATTATTGATTGTTTCATAGCAATCACAATCAAACACAATAATACAACCTCTATCACATAATTGGCTAATACTCAACAATTTATGTTTTAAGCTTTTAACAAGTAAAACATGTTCGATTTGGGTTAAGGATTTACAGATGCTTCCTATGCAGATGATTTTACCTTTAGAGTTGCCTCCAAAGACAATCTTGCCTCCTTTCTTTTCTTGTAGATTGTTGATTTTTATGGAGTCTCCCGTCATGTTTCCGGAGTACCACGATCTAGGAACCAAGTGTTTCCAGGAGTTTTGGCCTTTTGGCATATCTGTAAAAAATCTCACTTGTCACGCCCCGACCCGTAGGTCGGGCACGCGAACAGACCGCCGTGAATTCTCGAGGCATGGGTATGCCATACTCGTACATCGAGGTGACGCAAGGCTAATATTGTAACTCTACTCAATATCATTAAGTCAAAATCATATAGCGAAAGATTTAAAAAAAAAGATAATTTTCAATAAAAGTTTTCTTTAAAACATTTGCCCCTAATTTATATATAACATTTATATACATGGTCCAATAGTAAACAAAGGTGGGTATGAACACATACCCGATAGTGTCTCTCAGTAAAGCTCGTGGTATAGTATCTCAACGTAAGTCAACACAGTATAAGCTAAAAATATAATTATGAGGGGTAAGTATAATCCACATACTCAGTGAGTAATGTGCAATGACTATATAATGACAATAAATGAATTTGTGAGAGTGACAAGTCAAAATATCATTTTCAAATTATATCTCATTCATTTGCAAACATATCATGTAATTAAAAATAATATGCATCATTCTCATCAAATCATACATCAATGAGGTGTCAAGAACGTATTCAATCCATAATTTGGCCTAGTTAGGGTAAAATCCACCAGGGGGTTACCACAATATTCATAAGAATGAAACATATATATCTTCCCCCTTCCCCTGGTGTTGGCACGGTTCTCACGGGTGCTCATCTATTGAATCCGTTGCCCAGAGATAGGGGACTCAAACCCCTGCTCCCGTGTTACCTCACCACGTTACCCTGTCAGGTAAACGCTAAAGACCGTGGTAGGGAGTGCGTTATAGCCACTATATATCATCCCATAATCATACACATATGCCATATATCATCATTTATAAATCTTTACTTGTAATAAAAATATGGCACTATCAAGTTATCATAATATCAGAATGTGATTTTCACATATCATTTCAAGACATGCCACAAACACTAAAACATTTCTAAATCACATTTTAAAATTTATTTATAAAATCCATGATCAAAGCTATTTTTTATTTAAAGTCAAAAATATATCGTCCCACTTACCTCGACTGGGGAGGGTACGCCACTCCCCCTAACTATCCTCGTTTCTCGAATGAGTCACCCCTCGAACGAAAATGTAACCCTACACCAAATTAAATAATATATATTATTTTTCAATTCAATATCATATTGTTGGTCTATAAAATATGTATGGAAATATTTTCTTTCAGGTAAAATCTCAAATTCCATACTTAGAGAAAAATTCCTACAAAACCTATCACGCGTAGATTTAGTAAAATCATGATATCTTCTAAAATCTTGATTAGATTCAAATGATTTAAATTTTATTTTAAAACTAAGACATATATCTCCAACCTTTATGTTTAGATCAACTTCAAATTATGAACACACGAATTTAGAAAAATTTATAACTTTTTTAGTCTAAGTTCCTAAAACTAATTCTGCACAGTTTTGAGAGAATTTCCATATCTCCCAATATACTTTTCCAATTTAAGTGATTCTTATCTCAAATTAAAGATAAGACACAGATCTAAAAGTTCTAATTTTGATCATCCTTATATTTTAAATGTATAAATTTTTAAAATTCAATTTTCATCTCGGTTTCAGTTTTAGAACTATTTCTGCACAGTTTTAGTTCAAATATCATAACTTTCTGTATATAACTTCGATTCAAGTAATCTTTATCTCAAATTAAAGATAAGTCAGAGATCTAAAATTTTGTGTTTAACATATCTCCAAATTCGAAATAAAAGATACCTCAAAAATTCATACAATTTACTGGTCATACACAGGACATGAAACAGAATTTGTGAAACATGCTAAATTTCCAAAAATTACCAAAAATCGATTCCTTCATGAATTGCTTCACATGATATACCATTTTAAAGCTTAGGGAGTTTATTTTATAGAGAAATAAATATCTTAGATTTTTTATTTCTACAGAATGAGAAATTCTAAGAAATCTATACAAGACTCAATCTAGAAATCAACATCTAGCATGCTAATATGGATACCAAAGTAACTACACATCAAATAATTTAATCTTAGCATAAGTTAGAATATATTACCTCCTTTGTAAGATCTCTTGCTAATAATATATATCACCACTCCTTTTGAATCTTTGAATTTTATCACCTTAGAAAAATCAAATCACAATAAATATAAATTTCTTATACAATACCTCTATACTTCTAATTGAAATTCAAGAATTCCCAAAAATGTTCTTACCTCTTTGGCTCCATAGTTGAACTCAAAAATGGGAATGGACTTTATAAATTTTGTGCAAGGGGTGGTTTGAATGAAGAAAATGAGCTAAACTCTTCTTAAATAAGTTCTTTTATAAACCTAGCCAAATATCCTTAACTATTGGATCATTCCATGTATCATCTTAACCTTCCACTTGTCCTAGCACTTAAACCATGCAATTATTGATTCAAGCAACCTCCATGCACTCTATTAGATGTCTTTGGATGTCTATGTCCAGGGGGAGAAGTGTCACAAGTTAGAACAAGCTATTCTAGTTAGTTTTCATGCAAAAATTTCTATCCAATAAACTTTCATGCATAAATTTCTATCCAATGAGTTTTCTTGAATGTGAAAAATCCTATGTGGCCACTAACCAACCTTGCTTCCCTCTTGACCAATCATTTGGCTCCAATTGTCCATCTATGAGTGGTTTGTAACTTAGTCCCATAATTATTTTTAACTTCTTTAGACTTTACCAGTGCTTTTCGAAAAAATTTTCGGCTTACTGATAAAATTTTCGGTTTTAGCGATTTTAAGGCGAAATCTCAAAATAAATAAATAGATAATTAAATAGATGTCTCAAAAGGATGCTTATATATTTAGAATCATGAGGAGTAGTATATGATATACTGTCACCGAAAATTGGTGTTACAATTCCTAACTCCCTAATAAAAAATTTTGTCCTCGAAACTAAACTAAAACTATACATCAAATAGTTGGGGGTACTGTCTCCTCATAGCATCCTCTGGCTCCCAAGTCAATTCCTTGACCTGGTCGTTCCTCCAAAGTACTCTAACCAGGGGGACTTCCTTGCTCCGTAGCTTCTTGATCTGCCTATCTAAGATGGCTACGGGCTAGACGGGGAAGCTCAAATCATCGCTCAACTCTACCGGTGGAGGTTTCAATACGTGGGGAGGATCGAGAAGGTACTTCCTCAGCATTGAGATATGGAATACATCGTGAATCCGTGCTAACTCAAGAGGTAAGTCCAATCTGTATGTGACTTTCCCAATCCTCTCAAGGACTCGGAAAGGTCCAATGTATTTGGGGTTAAGCTTTCTCCGTTGTCTGAATCGAATCATCCCCTTCCAAGGGGATACCCTCAGAAATACCTTGTCTCCCTCCCTGAACTCCAAAGGTGTAACACCGAGACTACGGTGTCCGTATTGTACTCCCGTTCTTGAATTTAATAAAATATTCCTCAGTCTATATAAATAGAAAGAAAATTTTAATTATATTGATTTTCGATTTTGGGGTATTAAACTTGAATTTTTGATATATTTTAAAATGTTGCGTCCGTAATTCACAGTAAATCCCATTTCTATGAAATTTATATGTTAGAGAAAAGTGGATATAAAAATATATATATTGATAATTATTTAATTAATTAATTAATTAATTATTAATTTATAAAAAAAAAGAGAAAGGAACGAATTAGGGTTTAGAAACCCTAATCCCTCTTTCTTTCTCCGTCTTCCTCTCCGCCTCTTCGCATTCCCCTCTAGCCGCTTCCATCGCCGCCGTCGCCTACTCGGCTTCTCAACCACCATCTCCGACCATCTCTCTCTGCCTCCCTCTCTATCTCTATTTCTCTCTCTCAGTTTTGACCTCTCTCAGTTTCTCTCGATCTCTTTCTCTCACCCGAGTCCTCTTTCCTCCACCTTCTTCCACCATCGCAGCCTTCAACCACCCACCGCCATGTCAAACACCGTCGCCACCACCCTTGATTCACTTTCCCTCTCTCTATTTCCTTCTCTTTACTCCGTCTCTCTCTATCTCCCGCTGCTCTTTCTCTCTACTCCCTCTCTCTCACGGTCTCCCGATCTCCCTCTCTTCTCAATCTCTCTCCTTCTGTCGTACTGCAATAGCCACTGCACGCACCACTACCCCCACCGATCATCTCTCTCTTCATCTCCCTCTCGGTTTTCTCTCTTCCTTTTCCCTCTCTATCTCTCGCGACTCTGTTTCCCTCTCATTGTCGCGCTCTCTCTTTCCCTCCATCTCTCGCGATTTCCCCCTCTTCCACCACCACAATCGCCGTAGCCACTCAGCCCCTCTGTTTTCCCTCTTGGTCATCACTCCCTCTGTCTCTCTATTCTCTCTCTTTCTCTCATGGCCCCTCTCTGTTTCTCTCTTAGTTTTCCTGTCTCTATCCCTCTGTCCTTCCTCTCTGTAGACTTCATTACAGAGTAAACCCTAGGCTTTCAAAAAACTCTTGGCTGACTACGATTCTTCCATTGTCCAGATAAGGGTAAGAGTTCTAATTTATAGTTCTAGGGCTTGATTACAATAGAGAATAAGTATAATCATTGAACTGTACTTTGAATTGGAAATAATGCAGGTCCGGACTAAGTTGTAGGCGCACGGACGTTAGGGTTTTGGATTTGCAGACCACTCTAGGTGAGGTAAAATACCAACTCCTTCAATTTATTTGGATGAATTTAGGGTAAATTAGAGTACGGGTGTATTGCATATGTTAGGATGAATGTTAGAATAGATTTGAAATGCGTTGTTTGACATTATATGTAATTAATTAGGTTACATATAGGATTTTATACAAATTGGGCTGTTCTGAATGATAGAATCGTATTGATTTGTTAAGAATAATTTCTCTCAGAGTATAATTTGACGAATGGATGAAAACAGTCAAAATTTGGGATTTAAGCCTAAGGATTGATGCGTTGTTTTACATTATAGTTGGTGTTACATATAGGTAAGTCAAATACAATCTCTATATTATGAAAATAGGTTTCAATACCTTTAAAATGAGATATGGTTTGAAGAAATCGGATGAGAATTGAAAAGTGTATGAATTTTCAAAGATTTTTCTAACTTATAGGGAATTTATGTATTTAGACTTGTTTTCGATTTTGAACGATTTTAGGTTTGAATTTAGCTTGATTTTGATTTGGTTATTTACTTATAAATGGAATGAAAATTGATGATACTGGAGTTTATTCATAAATTGGAGAATTAAGGTTTGTACAAACTTAGGGAAAATGATAAACCTTAAGAATAATTAGAAATTTGATGATTATTGTGATAATTTGATTAGGTTGATCTTGTTGAAGACTCGAGAAGTCAAATTCGAATTTATTTTGGAAATAGGGAGTGATTACCCCCCCTAGAATGTGAGTGGGACCCTAATCTCTTGCATGAAATAGTGAAACCTGATTTTACCTTGTTTTTAAACAAAACATGCTTTGATATGCATTGATTCGACGTATGATATTAAATCTCAAATCTGTTTTGTGACTATTGGAGTGTCTTAAACTTATGTTTTCCATAACTATGCATCCATATTTGAAATGAAACAAAATTGAGCCATTATTTAAAAGTTGGATAAGTTTTCTTTTCTACCGTTGCATTGGTATACTGATTTGAAATGATTTGATGAATGTATTGGCACACGAATTTAAAATGTTTTAAGATCTGTGAGGGCACTGGGATGCCCACTTATGATGATATAATTCTTACCTGTGGGACGTTGTGCCCTTGTGATACTATGATGATGACATTGATGATTCCGTAGCTACGAAGGGCGTTTGTAGAGGCACGGGTTGCCCGGATACGCTTTGGTCATAGGTATCTGCAAACGTCGTGATTGCGATATGTATGGGCCCGGTTGAACCATGTATTGGGGAGGTCCGTCAGCATAGGCGGTCTAGCACCGGGAGTTGCTTGTACATGATTATGATGTTCCATATGGGCCCAGTTGAACCAAAAGGGGAGGTCCGTCAGAATAGGCGGTCTAGCACTGGGAGTTGCTTGTACATGCCAACGTCGGGGTAGAGAGTGACTTTTGAACATTTATGCATAACCAAACCCCTGATGCACCTGTCTTTAGTCATGTTTGACCCTTGCTAGGATTCTTTCAGCTTGCTCTATGATATACTTGATTTTTAAGTGGATGCATATATGTATGATATCGTGTGAATGATTAAATGATTTCATTTTATCGAACATATCATGATTTACTGCAAAATTTGAAATATTGATTACGAATGATATTATTTGACACTCCAATGTTCACCTACACTATTAGTACTTGAGATTAATCCCCTCACTCATTGAGTATTCTTCCCCGAGTACTCACCCCTCCTCGCTCCCTCCTCAGACAGGATTATTATTGTGCCGGAGCGACGCATCAGATTTTGGAGATTTTGGTGGATTTGGGTGATTCACGACGGTGAGATCTTAAGTTAAATTTGAAAGATGAATTTCGTATTTTATTTTCGACCCTGCGAGGTCTTGTTGAGGTCCGTAGATGGCCGTGTACATATTATGGGATGACTGTATAATTTTTGGCCTTTTGTTTGCGAAACTCTCATATTTCACTTGCATTAAGGCATTTGTAAATATTTAAAGTGTTAACTTGGGAATTTATAATATATATGTATAAATTTAGGCCCGCTCGGTGTGGCGGCTGCTCATGCTCTAGTTGGGTATGACAGTAGAGGTCTGTGGTTAGGTCTGCCAGAAATTTTATAGCCTTGCGTTGTGCTGAATGTTGGCTATGGAAATTAGTTGATTTTGGAGAGGCCGGGATGACCATTTGTTTATTTTACAGGATGAATGTTGATATACAGGTTAAATTGTACATGGGAGACCTCTGATTTATGGGGAGGTTCTGCCCAATTTTCTGTAAAAATACAGCCGGCATCTAGGGCAACGGGCGGCTGTTCACGATCTTGGTTCGGGGCGTGACAGTTCGGTTGGTATCAGAGCTCTAGGTTGAGAGCTGTGTTTGATAAAATAGTTTGAAAGTATTCCCAAGTATGATTTAAAAGTCCTCATTGCATATGAGAGTTTCATTACAGTCATGAGATCCCAGTACATGGTCTTAGGTATATGAGTTATTCTTTTTAGGGGGTTAGATACGGTGCGTATCTAACCTAGCATATTGGTGCTATCAGTTCTTAAACTTATAATTTTATTCATTTTAGGGGGTTAGTTACTTTGTAATTAACTTTAATCTTTGAATCATGTCTAATTTAAACTCTTTCTTTGTAAGATTATGATTACTAGGCGAGGTACTAAATTTGTACCTGAGATACCTAGAATACCCGAGGATGTTTCCTCATCATGTGTATCCTTCTAGCATGTTCTCAGCCGGCTATTATAGCCATGGTTCCATCACCATCATTTGATGCATTTAGACAGGTGTATGAATGGTACACCTCCCATTGGATTCAAATACCTTGATTCATAATTTGAATTCTATTTTAGGGGGTTAGTTACCCAGTAACTAACCCTAATCCTTGGTTTTATCTAATGAAACGGTGCTCTCCTTGCAAAACTATGCCGCCTAGAGGTGGTAGGCGCGGCGTACCACCGGAGAGTCTCTCAGTGCCTGAGGCTACTAGGGCACTCGAGGCCCCACGAGTACCAGAGGGTGCTTCTTCTACTCACGCACCTTCTCCTGTGCCACCCCCAGTGCCTCCACCGACTGTTACAGCTGAGATCCCACCACCAGCACTTGACGCCTTGAGACAGTGGCAGGAGTGTTACAGTAGATATGGTGTGCAGATGCTACCACCTCTACCATAGACACCAGCGGCCGCACCTGCGGCCATACTTGCTCCTACGACACCGATTCCTCCTCCGGTGACCGATTCTTCCATTTCTAGTTCAACCGATGAGACATCAGTTGTTTAGAGGCGCATCCATGAGCTTACTCAGTTGGTGACAGAGTCACGACAGCTCGGATGCACAAATTTTTTAGGATCTAATGATGCCGTAGCGGCGAAGCACTAGATCAACAAGACTCGCAGGATCCTTATGGATTTGGGGTTGTTAAAAGAACTCCGATTGAGAGTTGCTGAGAGACTCCTTGACGGAGATGCCCTCTCATGGTGGGAGGCTATCCGTGATAGTGCTACACAGACCCTGCGGTGGGAGGACTTTCTACGAGAGTTCGACCGCAGGTACTTTACCCCGTTTCAGCAGGACCAGATAAGGACGGAGTTCTTACACTTACGTCAGGGGACTAGGTCAGTCTCAGAGTATGAGGCTGAGCTCAGACGACTAGCAGCATTTGTCCCCGACATGGCTACACCAGCTCAGATGAGGTTCAAGTTTGAAAATGACCTCCAATTGAGCATCAGGAAGTATATGATGGTGACTCCCTCTTTTACACTTTCAGAGGTAATTGATTCAGCATATCGAGTAGAGGAGATCGTCCGAGCTAAGGCCAGGCAGAGAGAGAGTCACCAGAGAGGAAAACTAGGTCACAGGGTGGACAGTCTTTGAAGAAAGATAGAGGTTTTGGATATCCATGAGGTTCTTTTAGCTTCAGACCAGTAGGACCGGGACAGAAATCGTGTCTCTAGGGGTTTAGAGCACCAGTCCTTACAGTCTCTAGTCATTCCACGATATAGCAGTTTCTAATCTGCAGCAACTACGGCCGACGCCATTTTGGAGCTTGCGCAGCCCCTACTAGATGCTTCCAGTGTGGGAAGCAAGGACATATTCGTAGGTCTTGTCCTGACCTAGGTTTCAGAGGTTAGGTGTCACAGACATATGGGTGGACCATGGACAGGTCAGTAGGGAGCACCTGCACACTCAGTACACATTGCTCCACAGACTGCAGTCGGGAGCAACATTGCACTAAACCCTTCGCGATAGTAGTCGAGGGCATAAACTCGCATATATGGTATGACACAGGAGGACGCTTAGGTGAACCCAGATGTGATGGGTGATACTTCCACGGATTCTATTATTTAGGAGTTTATAGATACTCTCCTTTTTGAAATCATATACATCATGATAGCTATGTACCGTCTTGACTAGTTAAAGCTCTAGAAGCTTAACTATTGTGATCCTCTTTTGAAACCATGCATCTCATGATGATATGTACGGTTATGACTGGTTAAAGCCTTAGAGGCTTGACTACTTGATATATAATATATATGTATATCTTTTGCGTATCCTATATTGGTTCCTTTTTCAATTTCTCGCATCTTGAGTACCATGAAAATATTTAGAGTCGATGCCCGTATTCTTATTGACACTAGTTCAGATTATTCTTACATAAGAGTATTATTTCGATTGACAGTTGGGTAGACTATTATCGTCGCTAGATGAGGAGCTACTGGTTATTACTCCTCTTAGTGAGCAGTTGATTTAAAATTCGATATATAGAGTGTTTATCTCTCTTGATGGAACTCCGTGCATTAGGAGTCAGTTTGACTAGTGATGATCGAGTAGCATTACTAGCTTGATTTAAAATGAGGTCGACCTTGCTCAACCGCATTAGAGAGATTTAGGGAGCAAATGAGGAGCTCCAAGGTGTTCTTGATAGATCTGTAGAGATGATGATAGAGAGTTCTGAGTCCGTGATAACGAACTAGTAGTATATCGATAGCGGGTTTGCACTCCCGCCGATAGTGAATCTTCATAGAGATATTCTAGAGGAAGCTCACTCCTCCATTTACGTTATGTATTTGAGAGGTACAAAAATGTACCTAACTATCTGAGATAGTTATTAGTAGTCTGGTATAAAGAGAGAGTTCGTTGCTTGATGCCTGGTTTGTCAGTAGGTGATGGCCAAGCATCAGTGACCCACAGGTGCTTTGCAGCTTTTTCCCATTCCCGAGTGGAAGTAGAAACACGTCACAATGGATTTTGTGACAAGGATTGCTGCGGACTTTAGCACGACATGATGTCATTTGGGTGATCGTCGATAGACTCATTAAGTCCGCATATTTCATTCCGATTCGTGCTGATTATTCCTTAGAGGTATTAGTAAACCTCTATATTGACACGATTATCAGACTTCATGGGGTATCAATGTTAATAGCATCGGATAGAGATTTTAGATTCACTTCTAGATTTTGACCCAGATTATAGGGAACATTGAGTATTAGACTGAGCTTTAGCACAACATACCACCACTAGACCGATAGTTAGAGAGGATCATCTATGAATGGATGAAGGCCTTACAATAGGAGACGGGGACCATTTGAGTTTGAGGTAAGAAACATGGCTTTCCTGCGGATATCACCCTAAAAAAGTGTGATTCAGTTCAGACAGCGGGGCAAACTGTTCCCCAGGTATATCGGACTTTTTTGTATTCTTAAGAGGGTCGGAACTGTGGCATACAGATTTGAGTTGCCAAATGAACTATCCCATATTCATGATGTCTTTCATGTCTCAATACTCAGGAAGTACTTAGCTGATCCTTCTCATGTACTTGAGCCTCCACCTGTTGAGTTGTAAGAGGACCTCAGTCCTCTGGTTCAGCCTGTGGCTATTCTAGATCGGCAGGTCAGAAAGCTGAGAAGCAAGGGAGTTTCTTTGGATAGGATCTTATGGAAAAGTGACCAAGTCGAAGAGGAGACTTGGGAACCCGAGGAGGCAATAAGAAGACAGTACCCCCATTTGTTTGCTGTATAGTTTCCTTCAGTTTCGAGGACGAAACTTGTTTTTAGGGGGTTAGAAAATGTAACACCGACACTACGGTGTCTGTATTGTATTCTCGTTCTTGAATTTAATAAAATATTCCTCAGTCTATATAAATAGAAAGAAAATTTTAATTATATTGATTTTTGATTTTAGGGTATTAAACTTGAATTTTCGGTATATTTTAAAATGCTGCGTCCGTAATTCGCAGTAAATCTCTTTTCTATGAAATTTATATGCTAGAGAAAAGTGGATATAATAATATATATATTGATAATTATTTAATTATTTATTTATTTAATTATTAATTTATAAAAAAAAAGAAAGGAATGGATTAGGGTTTAGAAACCCTAATCCCTCTTTCTTTCTCCCTCTTCCTTTCCGCCTCTTCGCATTCCCCTCCAGCCGCTTCCATTGCCGCCGCAGCCCAATCGGCTCCTCCACCGCCATCTCCGACCATCTCTCTCTGCCTCTCTCTCTATCTCTATTTTTCTCTCTCAGTTTCGACCTCTCTCAGTTTCTCTCGATCTCTCTCTCTCTCACCCGAGTCCTCTTTCCTCCACCTTCTTCCACCATCGCAGCCTTCAACCACCCACCGCCGTGTCAAACACCGTCGCCACCACCCATGCTTCACTTTCCCTCTCTCTGTTTCCTTCTCTCTGCTCCGTCTCTCTCTATCTCCCGCGGCTTTTTCTCTCTACTCCCTCTCTCTCGCGGTCTCCCGATCTCTATCTCTTCTCAAATCTCTCTCCCTCCGTCGAACCGCAACAGCCACCGCACGCACCACTACCCCCACCGATCATCTTTCTCTTTATCTCTCTCTCGGTTTTCTCTCTTCCTTTTCCCTTTTTATCTCTCGCGACTCTGTTTCCCTCTCACTATCGCGCTCTCTATTTCCCTCCATCTCTCGCGATTTCTCCCTCTTCCACCACCACAATCACTGTAGCCACTCAGCCCCTTTGTTTTCCCTCTTGGTCATCACTCCCTCTGTCTCTCTATTCTCTCTATTTCTCTCATGGCCCCTCTCTGTTTCTCTCTCAGTTTTCCTGTCTCTATCCCTCTGTCCTTCCTCTCTGTAGCCTTCATTACAGAGTATACCCTAGGCTTTCAAAAAACTCTAGGTTGACTACAATTCTTCCATTGTGCAGATAAGGCTAAGAGTTTTAATCTATAGTTCTAAGGCTTGATTACAATAGAGAATAAGTATAATCATTGAACTGTACTTTGTATTGGAAATAATACAGGTCCGGACTAAGTTGTAGGCGCACGGACGTTAGGGTTTTGGATTTGCAGACCACTCTAGGTGAGGTAAAATACCAACTCCTTCAATTTATTTGGATGAATTTAGGGTAAATTAGAGTAGGAGTGTATTGCATATGTTAGGATGAATGTTAGAATAGATTTGAAATGCGTTGTTTGACATTATATGTAATTAATTAGGTTACATATAGGATTTTATATAAATTGGGCTATTCTGGATGATAGAATCGTATTGATTTGTTTAGAATAATTTCTCTCAGAGTTTAATTTGATGAATGCATGAAAACAGTCAAAATTTGGGATTTGAGCCTAAGGATTGATGCATTGTTTTACATTATGGTTGGTGTTGGATATAGGTAAGTCAAATACAATCTCTATATTATGAAAATAGGTTTCAATACCTTTAAAATGAGATATGGTTTGAAAAAATCGGATGAGAATTGAAAAGTGTATGAATTTTCAAAGATTTTTCTAACTTATAGGGAATTTATGTATTTAGACTTGTTTTCGATTTTGAACGATTTTAGCTTTGAATTTAGCTTGATTTTGATTTGGTTATTTACTTATAAATAGAATGAAAATTGATGACATTGGAGTTTATTCAAAAATTGGAGAATTAAGGTTTGTACAAACTTAGGGAAAATGATAAACCTTAAGAATAATTGAAAATTTGATGATTATTGTGATAATTTGATTAGGTTGATCTTGTTGAAGACTCGAGAAGTCAAATTCAGATTTATTTTGGAAATAGGGAGTGATTACACTCTCTAGAATGTGAGTGGGACCCTAATCTCTTGCATGAAATAGTGAAACCTGATTTTACCTTATTTTTAAACAAAACATGTTTTGATATGCATTTATTCGACGTGTGATATTAAATCTCAAATCTGTTTTGTGACTATTGGAGTGTCTTAAACTTATGTTTTCCATAACTATGCATCCATTTTTGAAATGAAACAAAATTGTTCCATTATTTGAAAATTGGATAAGTTTTCTTTTCTACCGTTGCATTGGTATACTGATTTGAAATGATTTGATGAATGTATTGGCACACGGATTTGAAATGTTTTAAGATCTGTGAGGGTACTGGGATGCTCACTTATGATGATTTGATTCTTACCTGTGGGACGTTGTGCCCTTGTGATACTTTGATGATTCCGTAGCTACGAAGGGCGTTTGTAGAGACACGGGTTGCCCAGATACGCTTTGGCCATAGGTATCCGTAAACATCGTGATTGCGATATGTATGGGCCCGGTTGAACCATGTATTAGGGAGGTCCGTCAGCATAGGCGGTCTAGTACCGGGAGTTACTTGTATATGATTGTGATGTTCCATATGGGCCCAATTGAACTGAAAGGGGAGGTCCGTCAGAATAGGCGGTCTAGCACTGAGAGTTGCTTGTACGTGCCAACGTCAGGGTAGAGAGTGACTTTTGAACATTTATGCATAACAAAACCCCCGATGCACCTGTCCTTGGTCATGTTTGACCCTTGCCAGGATTCTTTCGGCTTGCTCTATGATACACTTGATTTTTAAATGGATGCATATATGTATGATATCGTGTGAATGATTAAATGAGTTCGTTTTATTGAACATATCATGATTTACTACAAAATTTGAAATATTGGTTACGAATGATATTATTTGACACTCCAATGTTCACCTACACTATTAGTACTTGAGATTAATCCCCTCACTCACCGAGTATTCTTCCCCGAGTACTCACCCCTCCTCTCTCCTTCCTCAAACAGGATTATTATTGTGTCGGAACGACGCTTCAGATTTTGGAGATTTTGGTGGATTTGGGTAATTCACGACGGTAAGATCTTAAGTTAAATTTGAAAGATGAATTTCGTATTTTATTTTCGACCCTGCGAGGTCTTGTTGAGGTCCGTAGTTGTCCGTGTACATATTATGAGATGACTGTATATTTTTTGGACTTTTGTTTGCGAAACTCTCATATTTCACTTGCATTGAGGCATTTGTAAATATTTAAAGTGTTAACTTGGGAATTTATAATATATTTGTATAAATTTAGGTCCGCTCGGTGTGGCGGCTGCTCATGCTCTAATTAGGCATGACAGTAGAGGTCTGTGGTTAGGTCTGCTAGAAATTTAATAGCCTTGCGTTGTTCTGAATGTTGGCTGTGGGAATTGGTTGATTTTGGAGAGGCCATGATGACCATTTGTTTATTTTACAGGATGAATGTTGATATACAGGTTAAATTGTACATGGGATACCTCCGATTTATGGGAAGGTTCTGCCCGATTTTCTATAAAAATACAGCTGGCATCCAGGGCAACGGGCGGCTATTCACGATCTCGGATCGGGGCGTAACAAAAGGTCACCGTCGTCTGTCTGCATAGCTTTTCTGCCTATCCTGGGCAGCTTTTGTCCGAGTACGGATGACCTTCAATTTCTTCCGGGTCTTCTCAATCAAATATATACAACTGAACTGTCTCTCGCCAACCTCGTCCCAACATAATGGTATCCGACACTTTCTCCCATACAAGACTTCGTATGGTGTTATCCCAATACTAGTCTGGTAGCTATTGTTGTAGACGAACTCGATCAATGGGAGGTGCTAGTCCCAACTTCCCTTGAAGTCCATGACATAGGATCTCAACATATCCTCTAGTGTCTGAATTGTCCTCTCAGACTAACCATCCGTCTGGGGGTGAAATGCAGTACTGAACTTCAATTGGGTACCCATGGCCTCTTGCAACTTCGGCCAAAATCGGGAAGTAAAACGTGGGTCTCTGTCCGATACAATGGACACTGGAACTCCATGTAGACAAACTATCTCACTAATATATAGACGAGCCAAACCCTCTAATGGATAGCTACTGTGGATAAGAAGGAAATGTGCGGACTTGGTGAGTCTGTCAACAATCACCCAGATAGCATCATGTCGTGCCGAAGTCCGTAGAAGACCTATTACAAAATCCATGGCGATGTGTTCCCACTTACACTCAGGAATGGGAAGTGGCTGTAGTGTGCTGGCGGGTCGCTGATACTCAGCCTTCACCTGCTGGCATACTAAGCACCGGGCAATAAAATTGGCTATCTCACACTTCATACTTGCCTACCAGTAACTTTCTCGAATCATCCGGTACATCTTTGTGCTATCAGGATGCATAGCATAAGCTGAAGAGTGAGCCTCCTCCAATATGGCACGTCTAAGATCATCATCCTTTGGTATATAGATACGTCTCCTAAGAACTACTAAGCCATCATCCCTGACTCTGAAGTCTCTGCTTTCCCCTTTGTTGATCCTCTCAACAATCCTCTGAAACTCCTCATCAATAGACTGAAGTCTCCGAATGTGGTCAAGTAGAGTCGGTCTCACCTCAAATCTAGCTAAAAGTGCTCCAAAATCATCTGTCGTCAGTCTAACTCCTAGTGAGTAGAGTCCAATAAGACATGAGAGATAAGAACTCTCAATGGGTGCTGATGATGATGACTTGCGGCTTAGTGCATCCACAACAACATTTGTTATCCTTAGGTGATAGTCAATAATCAGATCGCAGTCTTTGAAAAGCTCCAACCATCTTTTCTACCTGAGATTGAGCTCCCTCTGAGTGAGTAGGTACTTCAAGCATTTATGATCTGTATACACCTGGCAAGTAACTCCGTACAGATAGTGTCGCCAAATCTTCAATGTGAACACAATAGCAGCAAGCTCTAAGTCATGGGTATGATAATTCAGCTCATGTCTCTTCAACTGTCGGGATGCATAAGCGATAACCCGACCCTTTTGCATCAGGACACAACCTAATCCCTATCGGCTAGCATCGTAGTATACCTTATAGTCACAATCGCTAGTAGGGAGAGCAAGGATAGGTGCTGACATTAGTCGCTGTTTGAGCTCCTGAAAGCTCACCTCACAGTGGTCATCCCAAACAAACTTGACTTCTTTCCACATCAAGTTGGAGAGTGGAGCGACAATCATGGAGAATCCCTCTACAAACCTTCGATAATATCTTGCCAATCCAAGAAAACTCCGTATCTCTATAACGCTTCGTGGTTATTCCCATTTCAAGATAGCCTCAACTTTTTCAGGTCCACAAAGATCTCGTCAGCCGAAACTACATGACCCAGAAAGTCAATCTCTCTAAGCCAAAACTCACACTTGGAGTATTTGGCATATAACTCCTTCTCACAGAGTGTCTACAGTATGGCCTGTAGGTGTTAGGAATGCTCATCATCACTCCTCGAATAGACAAGAATATCAATGATGAAGACGATGACAAATCTATCAAAAAAGGAGTGGAATGCCCAGTTCATTAGGTCCATAAAAGTTACTGTAGCATTAGTCAGCCCAAATGGCATCACCAAGAACTCAAAGTGACTGTACCGGGTCCTGAAGGCTATTTTGGGAATATTATCTTCCCTGATCCGTAGCTGATTATAAACCTAACCAAATATCCTTAACCATTGGATCATTCCATGCATCATCTTAACCTTCCACTTATCCTAGCACTTAAACCATGTAATTATTGATTTAAGCAACCTCCACGCACTCCATTGGACGTCCATGTCAAGGGGGAGAAGTGTCACATGCTAAAACAAGCTATTCTAGTTAGTTTTTATGCAAAAATTTCTATCCAATAAGTTTTCATGTATAAATTTCTATCTAATGAACTTTCTTTAATGTGAAAAATCCTATGCGGCCACTAACCAACCTTACTTCCCACTTGACCAATCATTTGGCTCCAATTGTCCATCCATGAGTGGTTTGTAACTTAGTCCCTTAACTTTCTTTAATTACATTTAAACCCCTAACTTTTAATAATTTGCATTTTTGTCCCTGTGAATTTTTTTTTTTGAAATTTCTTAAATATGTGAAATTTTATTTTAATATCTTTATTTAAGTATGTAAGCCTTCTCTTAGTTATTTTTGACTTCTTTAAGCCTTGTTGACGCTTTTCAAAAAGTTTTTTGGCTTACCGATAAAATTTTCGGTTTTAGCGATTTTGAAGTGAAATCTCAAAATAAATAAATAGATAATTAAATAGATGTCTCAAGATGATGCTTATATATTAGAATCATCAGGAGTAGGACATGATATACAGTCACCGAAAATCAGCGTTACATCACTTAAGTCTTTGTCTTTGGTACCCAAATTATCTTGGGTCTGACATTGTTAGTGTTGTCCAAAACTTTTGAAATCCAAAGTAGTTTTGTTTTGGTCAATAAGTTATTCCTAAACCAGCATTCATTTATACTATGGCCATACTTAAAACAACACATGTATTTCTGGTGAATGCTTCCTAAGTCTGTAGTTTCTTTGTTATGTCCAAATTTTATGCAATTGTGACATCTTTTCTGTGATTTATAATTCCATGAACTAGAAACAACAAATGTATATAGTTTCTTCTGAGTTTTAACACGATTATATCCTATCATGGTTTTTCAAAAACAGCTCTTTGAGCTCTTAGAACTATGTCAAGTTTGCTTTAGTTTTTGTTTGTTTTTTTTTTTTTTTAAATATCCTTAAACAAACTTTAACAATAGAGAACTCAAATTTTTGTTCTTTTCTTTTTGTTGTTTAAGTTCATTTTCTAAATTTTCTTTATCATTCATATTCTTTTCATTGCAAACATTTTCATTCTTTATATTTTAAATTTTGGTTTACAATTCATTAACTTTTTTAGTCTCCTTTTGAACTTTAGCATGCAAACTATTCTTTTCTTCCTTTAGTGTGTTAATTTCAATCTTTAACTTTTCATTTTCTATTCTTAATTTATTTCTTTCCTCTTCCATTTCAGTGACTAACTTCTTTATTAAAAAATTTTTACGATTTATTTTCTTAAGATCTTTAATATATTTAATTAAAGTTTCATGCATTTCTATTCTTAATTTATTTCTTTCCTCTTCCATTTTAGTGACTAACTTCTTTATTAAAGAATTTTTATGATTCATTTTCTTAAGATCTTCAATAGATTTAATTAAAATTTCATGCATTTTATTTACAAAAAATTCATCATCAGAAGTATTAGAGGAGTCAGAATAAGAAGAGCTTACCTCATCGTGTTCCTCCTCTAGTGCCATGAAGCACAGATTGACCGACTCTTGCTTGTTCTCCTCACACTTGAGCTGTTGTCCTCATCACTCCAAGCTACCAGTGCTTTCATCTTTCCCTTCTTTTCTTTCTTTTTTACCTTCTTGAGTAAGGATCTGTCAGCCTTTATGTAGTTAGGTTTCTTGTATTTATAACATCTGATTTCCTCTTTCTTTTCTATTTACTTAATTCTGTTCTCCCCCTATTATTCTTTCTCATCATGAATCTTTAAAATTTTTAGGTGAGAAGTGCCATATCTTCTTTATCATCATTATTAGAACTCTCTTTATCACTCCCAGTTTTGAAAGTTATTATTTTTCCCATCTCTACATTTCCTACACCCTTGGAGTTTATCTTCATCTTATTGGTGGTTAGAGATTCTATCAAGTCATCTATTGTCAGAGTTTCTAATTTCTTAGATTTCTCTATGGCTTTGACTTTTGCTTCTCAAGATTTGAGCTTGCACCTAAGGACTTTATTTGCCATGTCCTCTTGACTAATTCCTTTTTTTAGTAATCTAAGATTATTTGTGATGGTGTTAAACCTAGTGATAATGTCTCTAACTATCTCACCATCTTTCATTTTGAATGCTTCGTACTTTTATTTTAGCATCCTAGTGTTATTCTTCCTAACCTGATTGGTTCCCTCATATATGGTCTCTAATCTCTCCCAAGTCTCCTTAGCTGTCATGAATGAGAGATTTTATTATATTTGTTTAGACTTAAAGCCAGATGGAGTAGATTGACTGCCTTACAATTTGCTAGATATGTTTTATTTTCTTTTGTAGTCATAATCTTCATCTTCACTAGGACTCTGACTCCATTAATCTTCTCTATTGGGAATTCAATTCCCTTTTCTATGACTTCCCATGCTGTCTCATTGCTTCTAATAGCTATAGTTGTTCCAATTGAAGAAGAGTGTTCTATTTGTTGAGTAAAGGGAGTGTCATCAAACTACCAAAAATAAGTTAACCTACTTTACTAAATACTAGATAGATTAAATAGGACCATCTCCTTAGGGAATGGTGGATTTACTTATTTTAATTAATTAAAAAAATAATAAAATATGAGGTTTTGATGGCTAGCCAAACTAAAAATAAAATAAAAATAATTGACTAAGGAAAATGAATAAATAAATAAAAATTTAAAAGAATAAAAATTAATGGAAAATCAATTTCTAGTTAAAAAAATTATATCCATCTTAATTCAAGTTGATTAATTATTGATCTAACTAATAAACTCAACAAATTATAAATAAATTGATTATAATCATTCAATAACCATCAAACAATTAATCTCTCCTTAATTCATTAATAATTAAGAGAAACTCGTTACTTATTTCCCTAATTGAAAGGCACTTCAAGAGAAGTTCAAAGGGTTTAATGTTCTGATAGAATTAAAATCTAGAGAGATCAAATTCTAGTTAAAAACTATACAAGCGAGTTCATTTAAATTAGAGTATTTCATTCCATGACATAGATTAAACTACTTGCAAAGCCATGTATTTATGTCATGCACCACTATATTAAAACAAATAAACAACTAAGGATTTGTCATTTTAATTGGCTATAGATTATTTTAGGATTATCAAATATTGGCTCCTATTCAATAAATCCTAAAAAATCATAAAAGTAGAATATAGGAATTAAATAAATACCTATGAAGTGTTGATGCAATATGTTTAATTAGATCTCACAACCATGGAGAATCAAGACTTCAATAATCTTTCAACTAGAAAATAAATTTAGAAAGAAAACATGGAGGAATAAGAACTCAAGAAGAAATGAAATTCTATTGAAAAAAAAATACAATAACAACATGTTTTTGACACTTTTATGGTATTTTTGGGTTTAAAAGGATGATTAAGAAGAGAATGAGAGAAGATAAAGACTTGAGATTAATAGTAATTCCATGCTCTCTGGTGTACATCTACTCTCAAGTTTCACTTGGATTTTCAAATTCACTATTTTTACAAAATTGTACAATAACCAACTAGTTTGCATAGGTACTAGTCGAACCTTATAGTGTTTCTTTCAAACACTTCTCACTAGTTTTGTATAGGAGTTAGTAAACCTAACATGTTTCACTCAAACACTTTTAAGCTTGGAAAAAATGATCCCTATCTTTTGGTCTCTTACAAAGATTTGCAGGTAAAACAAAAGTACATAGCTGAAGCTTGAACTTTAGATATGTCTTTAAAGCTCAGACAGAAAATACAACACAAAAAGAAAAATTTAGCTTCAAAAAAGTTCTTAGATCGTTGTTACTTAAATGTATATGATGTTCAAAAGTTATTTTCTTCTCTTTAAAATGTTATATTTAAAGTCTTTCCGATGAAGTAGCTGTTGAGTCTCATTATATGCTCCAAAGATAGTTGTTGCAAGTAATTGAGCATTATTTAATATTTTAATAGATTTTTTGATTAACTAGCCATTACTCAGATTGAGTCGACTCCTTGATCTAAGCTTTGTATTCAGTAATGTCTTAGCTAGTGTAGGTCATCTTCATATACATGCTTGGTTTACTTGTGCTCAAACCTA
The DNA here is from genome assembly GCA_037126225.1 of Dillenia turbinata. Taxonomy (NCBI): domain Eukaryota; kingdom Viridiplantae; phylum Streptophyta; class Magnoliopsida; order Dilleniales; family Dilleniaceae; genus Dillenia; species Dillenia turbinata. Next base: position 7,559,565 of record JBAMMX010000017.1, read on the forward strand.
CTTGAGTATTTCTACTTCGTTGTTCATACAAGTTGGTTTGTGCATGCTTTAGGTCAACTTGGGGTTTAATCTACTTAGATATTTTTCACTTTGTTGATTGTGCAAGTTGACTTGTACATATTTTAGATCGACTATGCTTGATGGTACTTAAGCTTTTTTACTTTACAATTTATGTAGGTCGACTTGTAATAGTTTTAGGTCAACTTGTACTTGATAGTACTTAGCATGTATGTAGGTCGCCTAGCTAATCTGTCTGGTCGACTTGTTATCTTCTTAACTTAAGCAATTTTTACATTAAGGTTCATGTAAGTTGACTTGTTTTATCTTTAGGTAGACTAGTGCAAGTGCTCTATGAAGTCTTTGTTTAAATAAGTCAACTCATGCAATTGTCATGTCGACTTGTGCACTAATTTATTAAACATTTCATTTAACTATATATGAAGGTCGATTTATGATTTTATCAGATTGAATTAAAGTTATAGTAGGTTAACTTAGTCTAATTTTTGATTGTTGGACTTTTAAAATTTTAACTGTTAGAACTTCAAACTTTCGAATTCTATATTGCTCCTGTAGCTCAAGTTGACTTACACTTTAGGCTGATGGATGTACTGTTAGGCTTGTACTTATTTTTTTTATTCAGTTTGTCCTCCTAATTGACTTGTCACGTAGACGAGTGGACTTGTCTAATTTTCTGTGCTTATAAAGTTGATTTTCACTTAGCAAGTCGATTTGCTTCATGCATGAGTCAACTTGTTCATGTCTGTAACTTAGTTAACTAATCTTAAACATTCTTAGACTTGTTTTAATAACTTCCTAATTAATCTTTCATAAGTATAACATAGATTTGTTCAATTTTGCTCATTATCAAAACTTATTTTGTCAATATTAAGTCTAGAGATTCTAATGTATTTTTACTAGGTTTAGTAAAGAGTTACTGTTATGAATGCACCAGTGAGTTTCATGTTATGAGATACGTGTCACTTATGTGATAAGTAGACTGAACGTGATATAAGAATGACAATAGTATGGTGAATTGTATGTGTGAACAAATTTTTATTTCCATCATATGCATATAGTTCTTTGACTAGAGATAATTCATCGTCACCCATTTAAATTATTAGGAAATTGCCGGCATTATACTTTATTCTAACCATGCATGAGCAAACATGAATCTTTTGGTATTAATTGAGTTGCATGAGAAAGATCTATGATGTCAAGATGCGGTTTGGATAATTTCCTATAACTCTTTGAATAGTTCGTGATAAATTAAGTTCTTGGTCAAGATTACAAAATAAGATTAGTAAAAAAATTTTAATAAAAGTTTTGCCGATCAAGAATAGTTGTTAGAGGAGTGCATATGATTTGTCAAATTAGGATTTGATAGGAACCATGGGCATAGATGAATCAAGATCTTAAGGCAAAGGGATTTGAGTGTATATTACGTATGATTAAATGCATGTTATGTATGACCATGGTTTACTTTTGAATGATACAATTATTCATTATTAGTTATGTGATCATACTAGCTGTCATTGATTTTTGAGATGTAAGGGTATTTTGGTTGTTAAATTCCAAACAATAAAAAGGTCCCAATATCATCAAAGGTTTAGTTATAGTTTAATTACTTTCTAGTGATGAAATTAGAAAGTCACACATATAGAATATTATCCATCTAAGAATAAGATTCAACTGAGAATCGAATTTTTTGAATATTTAAGTTAAATTTTACAAAAACACTAATATGTTCTAATATTCATAAAGATCCCAAAGGAATGAAATGAAATAAGTTTCCTATTTTTCTAAAAAGTTAAGGAAATATTTAATTAAAAAAATTTCATATTTCTTCAATTGGTGCCAAAAAGATAATTTTCTAAATTAAATAAAATCTAAAATATTTAATTTGTGAGAAAATTTCAATTTTAGAAAATATTTTCCAGAAAAGAAATCATTTTTCTAAATTAAAAAGGATAAGAAAAATATTCCATACCAAAAGTGGGTCCACACACCCCACATGCGTGCACATGTGCTGGCCACATGCACTTGTATGCTGGACACGGTGATGCATCCCTTTGTAAGGCTATATGGAATGCTCAAGACTGCACATGGCGAATGGCTACAAGGCACACACAAGAGGAAATTATAGAGGTTTGCATGGACAAATGTGTTCAACCTCATGACCAGCCAAAGGACACCAATGAAGAGTCATCATCTTTGCATAAGTAAAAGTAATAACTGATAGCATTGCTCGAGATAGCACTCGCCGCACAAGCAAAGACATGCAGCGCCCAAGCAATGGCACATGGTTCCAGAGCACTCACATGCCAAAGGACACGACCTTCACCCAAAGGTCACAACCTTCCATGCTACATCAAGCAATTATCAAGCAAAGGCCTATATGGAAGAGAAGGAAGCAATTGCACATGTCAAAGTGCGAGTAAGAAGACCACAACTCAAAAGGACACCACGTAAGAAGACACCATTGTATGAACAGTCCACGCATGAGTATGCACCATGGCATGAGCAACCTGCACATAAGCATGCACCAAAGACATGCAAAGTAGTGCCACTATAGGAAGAGACACCAAGCAGTTGATGCCAAGAGGCATCAATACATGAAGAGGAGCAAGCCATAATACACTAGCATGAACCCAGACTTGAGGAAGACAATGCCATACACTACAAGGCCACAACACACCACGTGCATGAGCATAACACCATGGAGCAACAAACAAAGGAGCCTACAAGCAAAAAGCCACGAGAAAGAACACCATCACTTGAGGAAATAGTAAAATTGCTCGAGGAGATAAAGCCATGGCTTGACAAATGTGCACTAGTGCACGAGCCTGAATGTTATGGCCTAAAGCCAATGCCTGAGCCAGCGTGCAATGGCCTAATGCCAGTGCCTGAGCCAGCATGCCCCAGCCTAATCCCACAGCATGAGCCAGCATGCAGCAAACCAGTGCTATGGCCCGCGCCACCAAATGCCAACGCATAGGCAGCACACTATGCCGCTAAGTGGTCACAAGTAGTCCTATGCAATAATTGCTTTTATGAATAGATTTCTTATCACGCCCCAAATCCACCTATTTGCCGGGACTTTATTGATGACGGATTGCCTGGCTCTCGCAAGGACTCAGTTACTTAGATGATTAGTAGAGGTCATACTAAAATAAGAGATCTTTTATTTATTTCGATAACAATGCATTACAAAAGTTTTCTTGTACATGGTAAAGTAGCAGAACTACTACTGGGGAGATTATCCATAATAAAACTATTTTTGCCAGTTCCTCTAATTCTTCTCAATTGTTGCTCATGCATGGTCTAAAAATAATTTTTGGTGTGAGCTTGATAGCCCAATAAGGTCAATGTGCGCATGTATGAAAATCATTTCATTATAAAATTGTATGATAATAGTTTCATTGTAAAATCTTTTGAAAAGTTTTTAATGCAGCAACAACATGCACAAATAATAATAGTAACAGTTACACGTAACAGTATAGTACAGGTGATAATTTATTAGCATTATATCTCTCCATTACAAGAACAGTCTACTTATCCCTCCCAAGAGGTCTATTTGTCTCTCCCATATTAAGTAGACAAATCTCCTATCCATAATAATGGGGTGCTACCAATATGTACTTTGATGCTCAATAGAGCCCTTGCTTGCTCGAGCAATCTCCACACATATCAGTTATATAATAATCACAAACACATATATTGATAAAGCAAGAGTAAATTATGATAACAGTAGTAAATCATGGTAGCAATGGAAAATCATGAAAACAGTACTAAAATCATTGTAGTCATAGAAAATCATGGTAATAGTAGTAAATTATGGAAATAGAAAAATTCACGATAATCATAGAAAATCATGGTATTTATGCATAAAAAATATATGAATACAAAGAACACTCACCTCAAAGTATAAACTAAGATTTTTGCCTTTTCTCCAATATTTTTTCCTTTTCCTTCATTTCTTTCTATTCCTTTCTCTCTTTCTCTCTTTTCTTGCTTGCTCATGAATTGTTTGATGGTTTTGGAATGGAAAGGGGATGGGTATTTATAGCCATTAGGTTGCCATGGATCATTGACATGTGTTAGGATACTTGTTTTTCATGTAAGGCTCTTGTTCATAATGCAAGCCAAGTATTCTCCCATGTATCAACTATAGAAGACACTTATCCTTTATATATGACATTTGGCTTCTATGTGGTTTAATTTGTTGCAAGACAAGTGTTATGAATGGTGGTGGTCGGTGCATGTTTATCCTTGGGTGGTTGGTGGTTCAATGTTCTTTAAGTATTAAGCACTTCTTGGTTACTTATTTCTGTGCAATATCATTTAAGTAAATGAACTCATTTACTTAAGAATTACACGTAAATAAGGAAATACCCCTTTTGAATTTAATAAAATTAATTTTAGGATCTAATTTCTTAAGGATAAACAGTCAACTTTCTATTCCAAGAACAAAATTCAAAATGGCTAATTTTGGAAGATTTTATTCGATGAGCTAATGACTTAGAAAAATTATAGAAAAATTCTAGAAAAATAGGTTTTTACCTAATTTAATCATAAGGATCAATTATGGGGACTTTTCATTCTTATTTTCTAGACATTTTAGATACCTCACTGTTGGGGTACTTAGTTTCTAGCAAGCTAGTCAAACCTGTGTTTTTAACATCCCAAGTCTTTGATTTCATACTTATTTCATTTATTTGAGTATTCTCACTAATCCACAATTAATAATAAGTTATTTCTTGTAATTAGATTGGGGTATGTGACATTCCTTCCCCTTTAAAAAAATTTTGTCCTCAAAATTCATACCTGATTACTGGAACAGAGTAGGATACTTTTGCTGGATCTCATCTTCAAGTTTCCATGTAGCATTTTCTATTCAATTGTTCCAGAGTACCTTTACAAGGTGTACTTCCTTTGATCTCAACTTCTTTATATCAAATTCTAAAATTTTGATTATTTTTCCTTATAAGTTAGATCTTAACAAAGTTGGAGTGGCTAATAGTCTAGTATATGATTTGGATCGGGCTAACACTTTTGAAGCAATGATACATGAAATATACCATGGATTCTAGATAAGGTTAGTGGTAGGGATAATCGATATGCTACTTTTCCAATTCGTTCAAGTATTTCAAATGGTCCAATATATCTTGGACTCAATTTTCCCCTTTTCCATACTGAATAATTCCTTTCTAAGGGGATACCTTAAGAAAACTTGATCTCCCACTTGGAATTCCAAATCCTTTCTAGGATGGTCAGCATAACTTTTATATCTGCTTTGAGCGGCCATTATTCTTTGTCTTATTACTTTGATTTTGTCAAGGGTTTTTTCTACCCATGGTATGGTATTTGGTGCATTCATATTCTTTCCCCAATTCTATCCTAATAAATTGGTGAATGACATTTTTTTCGATATAATACTTTGTAAGGAGCCATTCCAATCGTGGATTAAAAACTGTTATTGTAAGCGAATTCTACAAGTGGTAAATACTTATCCCAACTTCCCTTGAAATTTAAAATGCATGCTCGAAGCATATCTTCTAATACTTGAATTGTGCATTTAGATTGTCTATCAGTTTGAGGATAAGAACTTGTGCTAAATTTCAATTTGGTACCTAAAAGTTGTTATAGTTGTTTTCAAAGTCAAGAAGTAAATCTTGGATCTTTATTAGCAATAATACTAAGAGGTACTCCATGCAATTTGACTATCTCATCTATATATATTTAACCCAATTTTTCAAGAGGATAAGTCATTTTGATTGGCAAGAAGTGAGAGGATTTGGTGAACCTATCTACAATTACCCATATTGCATCATGCCCATATTTACTTTTTGGTAATCCACAAACAAAATCCATAGTTATTTCATCCCACTTCCATTCTTGAATTGGTAAGGGTTGCAGCAACCCAAATGGTTTCTAATGTTCTATTTTAACTTGTTGACATGTCAAATATGTAGAAATATATTTTTGTAATATCCCTCTTCATGTTATTCCACCAGAAATGTTTTTTCAGATCTTTATACATCTCAGTTCCTCCAGGGTGAATAGTATATTTTGAGTAATGTGCCTCATTAAGGATTTCTTTTTGCAAGACCTCATTTTTAAGTACAAATATTCTTCCTTGGAACTTTAATATTCCATTATCAGTTTCTTGATAATTTGATGATTTATTTCTTTTAACTTTTTCCCTGATTTTTTGCAGTTTTTGATCCTATTCTTGAGCATTCTTGATCCTTGAGTACAAATCGATGTGTATTTTTATATTGCCATATCTAATTCCTAGGTGAATCTTGATAGGCTTCCAACGGATCAACTATTCCATCATCTCCCATTCTTTTACCCTTACTTTTGCTATCTTTACCTTTCTACCAAGGGCATTTGTGACTACATTTACTTTCCCTGGTTGGTAGTTGATGATACAATCATAATCCTCAAGGTATTTTATCCATCTTCTTTGTCTCATATTGAGTTCTTTTTGAGAAAATATGTACTTTAAGTTCTTGTGATCTATAAATATCTCAAAAGTAACCCGAAACAAATAGTGTCTCCACTTCTTAAGGACAATTATTATAGTAGCCAACTCTAAATCATGTATATGATAGTTTTTCTCATGGGATTTCATTTGTCATGATACATAAGATATAAGCTTTTCTTTTTGCATTAACACACCCCTTAATCCTTCTTTTGATGTATCTGTATATACTATGAACCTATATTTTCCTTTGGACAAGGCAAGTATTGGAGTCATAGTTAATCTTCTTTTTAATTCAAGAAAAATTTGCTCACATTCGTTATCCCAGTCAAACTTAGTATTCTTCTGAGTTAGCTTTGTCATTGGTCCAGCCAATCTAAAAAATCTTGTACAAATTTTCGATAATAACCTGCTAATCCTAAAAAATTTTGTACTTCAGTTACCATCTTCGGTGTTTTCCATGATAAAATGGATTCTACCTTAGAAGGATCAATAGAAATTCCATCCATAGATATTATGTGACCCAGGAAAGTAACTTTTGCTATCCAAAACTCACATTTGCTAAATTTGGCATGTAATTTATTTTCTCTAAGTGTCTACAATACATAATGTAAATGTTCCTTGTACTCTTCTTCTGATTTTGAGTATACTAGTATATCATCTATGAAAATCACCACAAAATGGTCAATATATTGATGAATACTCTGTGCATTAAATCCATGAATGCAGCTGGTGCATTAGTTAATCCAAAAAGTATGACCACAAACTCGCAATAACCTTATCAAGTTCTGAAAGCTGTCTTAGAAATATCCTCTTTTTTAATCCTCAATTGATAATACCCTTATCTAAGATCAAATTTGGTGAAGACTTTAGCACATTGTAGCTGATCAAACAAATTATCTATTAAAGGCAAAGGGTATTTGTTTTTTATTGTAACATTGTTTAATGCTCGATAATCGACACACAATCGCAATGTACCATATTTCTTCTTGACAATAACACAGGAGCTCTCCATGGTGATACACTTGGTCATATAAACCCTTTTTCAAGCAAATCTTGTAGTAGTACCTTACATTCTTTTAATTCTAGAGGGGCCATTCTATATGGAGCCTTTGATATCAGTTCTACTCTTGGAACAAGATCAATACTGAATTCTATTTTCCTTTCTGGAGGTAATGAGGTTAATTCTTCAAGAAATACATTTGGGTATTTTCTCACCATAGGGATATTCTCAATTTTCTTCTTCTCAGTGGGCTGATTCATAAGATAAGCAAGTTTTCTAGAGCGTGCTCCAGATATAATAAGATTAAAAAGGAGCTTACTATCTCTCACGAATTTAACCTTTGCCTGTCCAAGAATACAATGTTTTACTTCCTTCATTTTACAATCTATTTTTAAATGATACTGGGGTAACTAATCAATTCCAAGTATAATATCATATTCTTGAATGGGTAGAATTATCAAATCTACTAGAGATTCTTTTTCTACAATCTTGACTTTATATGACTTTACTACAATTTTAGTAGTCCTACTACTTCCCATTGGAGTACCTACCTTCAATATGTATGGCAACTTTTCAACCTTAATATCTAAGATTTTTATCCAAACTAGAAGTAATAAATGAATGTATGGAATCAGGATCAAAAAATATCTTAACCTTATGGTTATTGAATAGTAGTGTACCTTCCACAACATTAGATGTTTCAAGGATTTCTTCTTCTTCTATAGCAAAAACTCTTCCTTGCATCCTGGGTTTATTATTCTAATTGCCTTGTCTTTGACCTTGAGGTAGACTTCTTTTCCCTATTGTCTTGGGGCAATCTTTAATGTAGTGTTCATTACTTCCACATCTCATACATTTTCTGGCCTTTAGCCAACAACTAGCTTCATCATGTCCTAACTTTTGACAATAATTACAAAAGTCTCTCTGCCCTGCCTGCTTACTAGAACTTCTCATACCTTTTTCTTGGCTTTGGGATGCTAAGCCGTTAGAACCCCTTTTTATTATCTTTGTATTTCCTTGAACCTTCCCTGCTGCCAATTTGTTGAAGTTGTTCTCTTACTAAGTCCCACCTGCCATTTATTTTTGCTATCTTCTCCTCGACATGCTAACTCTATAACCGTAGAATAACTTTCTATGATAATAAGGGCTAACGTATCTTGAATTTTCCGACGTAAGCCTCCAATGAAACGTTTAATTCTATCATCTTTAGTTGATACTAATAAAAGAGTGAACTTTGAAAGTTTTGTAAAATTTGATCTCATATTGACCTATTGTTATATGATCTTGTTTGAGTACAAGAAATTCTTCTTCTCATTTTTCTTGTATGTGGCGTGAGTAATACTTTTTATTGAATTCCTTCAAGAAATTTTTCCAGGTATATAAGGTATTATTTTGTTCCCACTTATGTGAGATGGTTTGCCACTATTCTCTACCTATCCCGAAAAGTTGATATACTACTAGCCTGATTCTTCATTCATCTGTATAGTTTAATACCACAAAAATTCCTTCTATCTCTTCTAACCACAATTCTACTTTTTCATCATATCCAAATCCTCCATCAAATCTTGGAGGATGAAACTTCAAAAATCATTTTAAGACAATATCCTCAGGTTATTTGATGTTTGGTGACAAGTCGTGGGGAGACTGATGGTTGGCTAGGTTGTTGGCTTGTTATTCCATTATTTGGGATACTCTATCTAGAGTTGCAATAACTTGATCCAAAGTGTTTGAGGCTTGGTTACTCGAATTGTCTTGTTGTCTCCTTATTCAAACCATCTTTGAGGCAAAAGATGCAAATCTTTAGAAAATATTAAAAGAAAAGTTAACATTACTCATATATTAGTAATATAACTTTTTCACAACTGTATTACATTTACCAAAACATGTTACTAAGTACTTTTGGCAAAACTCATGATTCGATCCTAAGAAGTTTAGTTAGCTAGGCTATAAATTTTGGCCACTTTTCTGAGTGTTGGCTATGTTCCTAGCTATTTCTTCTTACCATATTACAAAGATCATGTAGGTCTATTTATAAAGTTTGAATTTTGTTTTCATAATTTTGGGTAACTCTAGCAGATCCTCGCTTTTATTTTTCCACTAACCTATTTTTCTTGGTCAGTTGATAAATTTTTTTATCCGCCTTAGTACAATATTCGGCCAGGAACTGACCTCACTTCTCCTGGTAATCAAGTTTTTCTTTAAGCACTAGATTTACGTGTTTCACTACAATCAATTCTTCCTTATTCCTATTGTTATCGTAACAAGCCTAATATGCTAATTTCTGCTCCAACTCTATTTCTTTCTTAGCCTCTTTTAGTTGTTGATGAAGCTGGCTATAAGCTTGGTAATTATGAAGCAATTCTTGTTGTAGCTTATTAATTTCTTAGCCTCTTTTAATTGGATCTCTCTCTATCTCTCTAACCCCTCTCTCTAGCACTTTCTCTCTCAATCTTCTTCTCTCTCTTCTCTCCCACCTTCATCCTCTCACTGACAACCACTTTCCATGATATCTAACACAATATATTGTACAACTCCACCCTTCTTCCCTTGTATTTCATGATGCTTTGTTTTTGTGTCTCTTGAGCACGGTTATGAAGACAACTTCTTTTCTCTTCCCTCACTGTCGGTTCATGACAACCACATGTGCATGTGGAAGGGTAAGTGGCACACATGCACCACTTGTAATATCTATCTCATAAGAGCTATAAATAATCTTCATACTCACTTCTCTACACACTAACTCAAAAGAAAAATCTCTTGAATTTTAAAACTCTCTTAAGGTTGAGAGAGAAAGTGAAGTATGAGAAATTCTCAAGAGTGTAAACTATGAAATTTTCTATCCACTAGTTGATATAAATTCTAGAGAGAGTATGAGTTAAAAATCTCTATAGAGATAAAGAGGAATTTTTTAAAGAGCTGAGAAACTATTCTTACTATAGGGATATTTAAAATAAGGGTAAAATCTAACTTTATAACTTAGTAAATTAAATTAATAGTGATCAAAATGAGGGGAATTCTTAGATTGTTTCACCATGACCTTTGAATTGAAATGAGAAAGGTCACGATATGTCACGCCCCGACCCGCCCCCGAGCCGAGCACGCGACAACCGCCACGGCACCTCGATACACGAGCATAACGTCCCGCATATCGAGACACCGTAAGGCTATTAACAACATCCAATCTAATGTATCACAGACCAAATCAATTCCCAAGTCATCACAATGTGCCTCGATGTATCAATATATCAAATCAAATGAGAGTTATCATTTTCACAAGTCAACATACGTATAATACAATCATCCCAGGAATATAAATACAATGGTCAATTAAATGCTCCAAATATAACAATAACCTCAAATGATTTCCGCGAAAGAGTGGGTAACCATACCCAAACCCAGTGTCTCCGAAATGCCCAATGAAATCAAAGCTCTATTAGCCCTCAGTCCAAGACTAAACCTGTAAGATGGGAATGTGAGGGGTGAGTACCTAAAGGGGGATAGTACTCAGCAAGTGAGGAGATTGACATCGTACTATTAATATTGGTATGAACTTGGAGTGTCAAAACATAAGGTAATAAATATCCATAGTATGCAAACCGATCATGTCATTTCAAAACCATATATCATACGCACAGATCAGAAATCAAGATATGTATCCAATATTTACATCAATGTCATGAAGAGTCGGCCAATGAAATATTCTAGGCAAGGGTCTACCTCGACCAATGACGAGCGCATTAGGGGTTTTCACAATACATGTATGTAAAAACAATAGTTCTCTACCCCAATGTTGACCATAGCCTGAACCAACAAGCCCGCAAAATATCACAAGCACAATCATCAACATAGATCCGATATTTGGGGGATAGCTCTGGCCAAAGTGTATCCGGGCATAATGGGTGCCTCTGCCAAATGTCTTTCGTAGCTTTGAAACATTGCTGTACAGTGGGGAAATGGGGGGCACCAAGCCCAAAGCATGGAATCATCATAGGGCATCCAACCCAATCACATGTTCAAATCCAGGTTATATGAAACCATGTGCTAATAGATATGAAAATCATATAAATATCAGATGTTATGAAAAAATGGCACAATATCATTGGTGAAAGCTCATGGATGCATATCAAACAAGTCAAGTGATTGAGACACTCCAATGGTTACAAAAATATGTGTAAAGCATATATGAAAATCCGAAAGCTCAGTTTATCACATATTTGAAATCATACTATATATAAAAAAAAAACATTTAAAACATGATTTTTCCAATTAGTAGTAGACGTCAAAGTCCCACTCACAATTTGGGGGAGGGTAACACACTCCCCAATATTACCACAAGTGCTTCCATCATTCAAATCCAATAACTCTTGTGAAGAAAAATCAGTCCGCAGATTTTTAAACCTGCGCGGTCACGGAAATAAGCTATAACTTTTTCTATATAGCTCGGAATTGAGTGATTCAATTTGCTACCTAAAGCTAAGACATTTACCCACATTTTTCATGCTTAGCTCATCTTCAGATTCTCACTATATGAATTTATGAAAGTTTATCTTTGGACTGATTCAGATTTTTATAACTCAACTTCCGCAGTTTCAGTAGATTTCTCACATCTCCTTACATATAACTCCAAATTGATTAATTCCAGTCCCATATGAAAGATAAGAGACAGTACTATGACTTTCATTTTGAGCATTTTCTCAGATTTTAAACACTGAATTTCAGAATTTCAATTCTTTGTCTCAGTTTTGTTTCAAACTCAAGCTCTATCCGGTTTCAGTGAAAGTGCTATAACTCCTTGTAAAAAACTCCATTCCAAGCAAAAATGTGATATGTTGTAGGTAACTGCATAACCTATAACTTTCATTTTATACACTTTCTCAAATTCACATCACAGAATTACCAGAAATCCTCACTTTGTTTCATTCGCATTCCAATTTCAGCTTCTGTCCAATTTTTGTGCAGAAGATATAACTTTTATTCTACTTATCAAAACTTAATGAAATTTTAACATGTTATTCCCAAGACACAGATATACAATTTTCGTGTTTTGAGTTTCACTCAATTATGACGATAACTGGGTTGAAATAAATCATGATCAGAACAGGCAGTTTTCAGTTGGAAACAAAATTTCTGTCAACACATCTTTAGGAAAAAAGGGTATACCTTTTGGTTCCCTCATGCGTTTTTGCTGAAATGTTAATATGTGGTAGACAAGAAAGACAGCTACAACTTTTATGTTTTGCGTTTCTCCAAAATAGAGCTGAAAATGGTTCGTTTGTACACACTGATTTTATAGTCCGAAACAGAACAACTTTCTGTTATGTTTCAGGAAAAATGCCATAACTTTTGGCACAGTATTTGATTAAGGTGGTTCTTATCTCGTTGGAAAGATAAGACTTGGATCTACAATTTACTTAACTAGAACATTTTCAAATTCTGACTATAAGATATCTTGAAATAAAGGTGAGTTCACAGATAGAAATAAAATCTAGAGCAAGACAGAACATAATCTTTCTTTACCTCAATTTCTTTGCCTTCCAAAACTCAAGCAAGCTTTCCACTTAGTCCCAGCCTTTGGTCACCCTATGTACATCAAGTTAAGAGTCTCCCTTTGGGTTCAAAACAAAAATATAGTATTCTAGGATGCAAAAGAAGGTCTTACCTTGTTTTCAAATGTGTCTAGAGATTTGAAGAAATTTTTCAACAAAATCTTCTCCTCCTAGATTGGACTCACTCATTTTCACTCTTGGCTCTTGAAGGAATGAAGAAAGCTCCACATTTTTTTTTCTTCTTCCTCTCACTCATGTCCACTTCATGGTGCAACAAATGAAGGGGTTGAAACCTTTTAATTATCACAAGCACACTTTATTCCCCAAAAGTCAAGGTTTGTACATCATCAACATACCTAAAATAAATGCTTGCTTTTTCATTCCATACCACACCATGCTTGTTTGTCTCAAAATATCAAGAATTTCTTTTCCTCAACATGCTCTTCACGTCCACAAGACTTTCTCACCATGCTTTAGCATTAAATGGCTGTCCAATTTGTCTCTTGCTTTGTTAAATCAATGGTTCAAACAATTTCATTAAATTTCCAATTTAATTTCCACCTTTGGATTGAAATTCCAAATTTTCAACACTTCATAACTTGTCCATACTTTGTTGCCTACCATCTTATTGCATTGAAGTCCGTATCCTTTGAGAAATTGCTTCTAGGTTCTTGTTAATTATAAATTTGGTCGTTGGACTTCTAAAAATTATAAATTGACCCCAAAATTTCTCAAACTTACATGCTAGGCCCAATGGGACCAATTTCCAAATTTAATATGGTCGTCTCAACTCTGTTTGTCAAAATCGATCCGAATTAGGGTTTTCGGACCAAATTCTGGACTTTTGCCGTTTTAACCCTAAAAATAATTATTTATCAAATTTAAAAATTTTCTTACTCTCAAAATCAAATCTCATCATCATAGGACCATTTGTGGCCCATTTCAAAATTATTCATTTATACCTAAAAATTTGAGTAAAAATTCTCTGGGAGAATTTTATCGGAAAAATTTCTGAGTGAAATTTATAAACGGATTTATGAAAAATCATCATATATATAAAGATGAAATAGGATACATGAGCATACACCGAGGGTTGGTGTTACACGATATCTTGGAGGAGTGTTCATGTGGATGGACTATAAGTCTTATACTTGTGCACCTCTGATTATTGGTTAAGGATTTGGCTTGTAACTCAACATACACCGAAGAATGAGGTATGCCATAAAAAGTACATTGTTCTTAATCTCTGCTTTAAGATTATTTGTAACATGATATTAACTAAATCAGGTAAACATTATATTAAAAAGTGTTTCAAAATTATGTATAACTCTTCAAACATTATTGAAATACATGATTTTTGAAATCGCACTTCTACCCCATTGCAAAACAAACGAATTTTCCCTAAAATTGCCATTAGAGAAATGAACAAAAGCAGAGACTAGTTTTATAAAGTTTTGATGAACAAACTTTCATGTAATAGTAAAGGCATACTTATTGCGATTGATTGCTTGTGTTGCATGGTGAATTGTGCTTCATGGATACTATATAGTCATATGATCTACTTGCTTGTGTGAAGTGCATGTATTCTTTCCCTCACACTTAATTTTTGCTGATACACTTATCTTTTTTCTCAGGTCTTGATAGGGCATAAATTGGTGTAATATTTACAATTCACTTTGTTTTATTTTTGAATAAATATTACCTAATTATTGTATTTTATTATATTTTATGTGTTAGGAATGATAGAGGAGATATGAAGAAAAATGAAGGAAAACAAGCCAAATTTGGAAGTATGAAAGATTTGCAAATATTTAGATATTCCTAAATATTTGGGAATAAGAATTTTAGAAATTTCAAATTCTTGTAATTTGTTATTTAGTAGTTACCTAAAATTTAGGAGAGTCTTCTCTTTGAAAATTAGGTTAATTCATTCCTATATATAGAGTGCTATATTGTGCAATTAGGGAAAGTCCAAGAGGGAGAGAGAGAGGACTGCCCCAAGGGGGCAGCACCCCCACATCCGCAGCCCCCTATTCCCAGCAACACACATTTTTTTTATTTTCTTTTTCTATTCCCTTGGCTGCTACCCATTCAATAGAATAGGTTTTTCTTCTCCATCATTGGGTGGCTGCTCTATTTTCTCTTCACTACTTCCAGCAACTTTCAGCCTCAATAAAGTATTTGTGAGTATTTGTTCTATATATTTTTTATTTTCTAGTTGAAGGCTAGTTGAAAATTTGATTCATGATATTGTGAGATCTAAATGTGTTTATTTATTCATCAATCATAGGTATTTATTTAATTCCTGCGCTTCATGGATCATGATTTTCTAGGGTTTATTGAATAGATGACCAATATTTAATAGACCTAGATTAATATATAATTAATTAAAACGATAAATTCGTAATTGTTTGTTAGTTTTAATGAAGTGGTAAATGACATTCATGTCATGGAATTAAATAATCTAATTTAAATGAATTCGTCATGTGTTTGTTAATTAGAATTGGATCTCTCTAGATCTTAAGACTGTTGAGACTTTCAATCCTAAGAGTTTCTCTAGGGGTTGACTCTTGATTAAGGAAATAGTTAATGAGCTTTTCTTAACTATCGACAAGGTAAGAAGAGATTGGTCGTTGGACGTTTATCGACGACTATAACCAATTTATTTATACATTGTTGAATCATCCTTGAATCAATGATCAATCGATTGAATCAAAGTAGAAATGAACCCTTTAACTAGGTCAATTTATTTTGATTTTTATTTATTAAATTTTGCCCGATTTTATTTTTATTTTGCTTTTCGATTTTAATTATTTGTTTATTTAGATTTAGTAGTTAATTTAGTCAATTCAAAACTCCCAACTTTTATTTTCATTTTATTTTCCTTAAAAGAAATAAATCCATCGTTTCCTGTGGATTCGACCCTGCTTACCCTAAACTCATCTTTGTGAAAGTAGGTATATTATTTTTGTTAGTTTGACACCCACCAGGTCTGCAAGAGTAGAGTGTGGGAGTTTAGGCTAAAGGCCATAGTGCTAAGGGATGTAGATCTATATTTTTTTACTTGGATCCCTTTTGTCTTTCTATCTTAGGTATAATGGTGAGCATTTGTATTGTATTGGTTCCTTGTATATTTGTTCTTTGGAGAACAATTTGTTTAGAAGTAAAAGCTTAGTTGGAGGTTCATTGTGCATAAGGGAGGGAAGTGTATTAGCAAATGATAAATCAAAATATGCATGAATGTGCCCTATTCCACTGCTATGGAGATTGAAAATGAGTTGCAAAATACAATTGTATTAGTGCACCTAATCAATGCAAATTACTTTTCTTGTTGTGCACAATCAATCTCATGTGAAAACTAGTTGGAGATTGCCTTACACGCTCACATTACAAAAATTTAAGTTTTTTGATACCTTTTTTTTTCCACATTTTTTACTGATATTTCTTAACCTAAACATCGACAAAAGTACATTAAGGTGACATTTTAAACAAAAAACACCGACCCAAAACAATGACACAAAAAAATTAGATGTGGCTGGATTTTTTTTTATTATTTTATCTTGCCAATGATTTTCATATGAAATGTTGGTCAAGTTCAAAACTTTTTCGACGTTTACTCACCAAACATCAGTAAAGTTCAAAACTCAAAGCTCAAAGCTCAAATTTCCTTTTATGTGAACATCCGGAAAAAGAATTTTTTAATTGGTTAAAATATAATTTTTTAAATAATTTTGTTTTGAATTTATTGTGTTTTATTAAAAAAGTAACTAAAATTTTAAAATATTTACAAATGTTAAAATTGTTTCCATTTTTTTTTTGTTTTTTATTTAACCTTTCAATGCATGTATAGCATTGTTTGTGTAAAATTATATATTCTAAATTTTTGGTGGATGATCCATTGATAGAGCCAAAAGACAAAAGACAAAAGAGATAAATTAAGTGATAGAAGATCCTTAGATATATGTGTGACTAAAAGACATAAAAGTATCATCTATTGATAAAACCAAGAATTAAGTGATGAAATTTAAAAAAAGAAAAAGTGACGATTTTTAGAGATAACTTAATTCGAGTAATAAATTGGTCCGTTAATGATAATTCAAAAATAATGTGGAAAGACTTGTTTACTATTATTAAGAGTATATGTAGGGAAGTTCTTGATGTATCTAAATGTCAGGCCCTAATAGGCAAGGAATCATGGTGGTGGAATGAAGAAATACAAACTGTTATCCGAATCAAACAAGAGTGTTATAGGAATCTTAGAGATAATAATAGTAGCGATGTATATGAAAAGTATAAAAGTGTAAAAAAAGAGGTGAAAAAAATTATTCACGAGCTAAAGTGTAAGGTTTATAACGAACTATACAAGAGACTGGATACTAAAAACGAAGAAAGAGAGATTTATAGAATTGCCAAACTAAGGAAGAGAAAGGGAAAATATTTAAGTGGTATTTGGTGTATAAAAAATGAAACCAATATTATACTTGTAAAGAATGAAGATATAAGAAAACGTTAAAAATATTATTTTGATAATCTTTTCAATGTTAAAAGTATAATAAATATAGAAAATATCGAGATACCTATAGAAGAGGTTAATAGAGATTTTAAATATAAAATTTATCCCCATGAAGTAAAGGAGGCCTTCAAGAGAATGAAAAATAATAATACCATAGGATCTGATGGCATTCCCATTGAAATTTGAAAATGTTTGGGTAAATTTCGTATAGTAATGTTAATAGATATTTTCAACAAAATTTAGCAAACCAAGAGAATACCCCAAATATGGAGGGAGAAGACAATTGTATCACTACATAAGAATAAAGGAGACATACAAGATTATTCTAACTATAGGGGAATTAAACTTATGAACCACACCAAGAAACTATGGAAGAGAGTGATAGAATATAAATTGAGATTAGAGGTAACTGTGTCTCAGAATCAATTTGAATTTATGCTTAGAAAATCCATCATGGAAGCAATCTACCTATTAAGACATTTGATGGTGATGTATAGAGTACAGAAGAAAGACTTACAAATGGTATTTATTGATCTAGAAAAAACATATGATTGGTTTTCTAGAGGTGTATTATATTGGGTGTTGATGAAGAAAGAGATCTATTTAAAATATATTCATCTCATTAAAGATATGTATGAAAGAGTCGTAATCAATGGAAGAAATTGTGAAACTCTAAGTGATAGCTTCTCTATTAATATTGGATACCATCAAGATTCAATATTATGTCTCATCCTTTTTGCAATAGTGATAGACAAAATTACAAAAATCCAAAATGAAATATTATGGTGTATATTTTTTACAGATGATATAGTGTTGGTCAATAAAACTAGAGAAAGAATTAGCACTAAATTAGAGTTATTAAGAGTCACATTAGAATTCAAAGGATTTAGATTGAGCAAACCGAAAATTGAGTATATGAGATGTAGATTTAGCGACAATTATCAGGATAATAAAGAAACGATTAGGTTAAATGGACAAGATGTGCCAAAAAGTGAATGTTTTAAATATCTTGCCTCTACCATTCAAAATGATAATAATATAGATAGAGATGTAAATCATGGGATTGAAACAGATTTGATAAAATGGAGAAGGACATCCGAAATTCTTTGTGACCACTACATTTGAAGGGAATGTTCTATAAAATCACGATAAGATCTGCATTATTGTATAGTACTAAGTGTTGGCTATTAAATAAAAATAATACCAAAAACTAGCTGTAATAGAAATAATGATGTTTAGAAAGATATGTGACAAAACTAGAAAAATAAAATTAAAAATAAAGAGATTTGTAATAAGTTGATAATTAGTTCAATTACAGATAAAATGTAAGAATATCATCTGAGATGGTTTAGGTGTATACAAAGAAAACTCAAAGATGTTATGAAAAATTTAAATAAAGGAGATTTAATAACATATAAAGGTAAATCGTTAAAAACTTGAATATAAAATATTCGTAAAGATATGATAGTTAGAGAATTAGATAAAAATGAGTGGCGTAGAAGAATCCACATAAATTAAAACATCTCTCTCTGTTTTTTTTAATTTTTTTATATTTATCTTTCAAATGACCGAACACAATTATTGAATTTAAAATTTATATTATTATTGTTGTTGTTGTTGTGGACTATACATTCACTAAATCAGACCTAACCATTTGGGCATTATATTTTTATTTAAACCTGTATTTTTCTTTTGTGGCTTGGACCAATGAACACGACCTCTATGTTTAAAAAATAAAAAATAAAAATTAATTTTTTTTTTAATTTTTAAAACTTAATAACACTTTAAATTTTATTTTATTTACTACCACTCACAGCTTTTTTTTAATAATAAAGCTAATATTACTTTAAGTAAAAATGATTAAGTCATATTTCAAAAAAAATATATTTTCACCATATTTAAAATAATTTTTTTCAATTTAAAATTTTTTTAAATAATATGTTCAAACTAATTAAATTATTTGTATTTAAATCTAACCATTCTCTTTTATAGGAAAACACGAACACGCAGCAACAGGATGCACATGTCGATCACCGATATGTCATGAGATATTTCCTTTGGAAAGTGGTAAGTACTGTTACATTAAATTAATTATGCATTTTTTCTATTTATCTAATATAGTTACTACCAATAATTGATATAATTTAATATTAAAAGAATATGTATATTTATTTTTATATATATATTTTTCTTAACTTTCGCCCAACAACGTTATTAAAATGTTAAATAACATAGTTATCATATATATATATATATATATTAATATTTTGTAATTGGCCTACTATCACATAAGAAGCTAAGCAAATGATATGGAAATAATTCGATATAAACTAATTTTTCTTCTTGTTATTACAAATATTTCTCCTTAAACTTTTGTTCAAACTATATTTAATAATGATAAGTTTTTTCCCGGAATGAAACGCAACATGGGAAGAATATGTGGAAATGGACTAGGTAGCCATGATTTGTCCAGGCCATTTTATATATGTAGAAGACTATTAATGACAAACAATATTTGCTATGCCCTTTTCATATATGTTTTTTCTTTTTTTTTCATGAATTTCCATCTCACTGCATTAATTTAATTTTTGTACATTGTTCAATAAAATACATGAACTTCCTGAAAACCTTTCGTAAGAAAGCACTTTTCCTTCCAAAATTGATATTCCGTAAGAAAGAGTTGACCAAGTAAAAGGTCTAAATTTAAGACCTAATTTGTCCAAACCGCAGAAGGCAGTGTTGGGGGGATGCACCACTTTCTTGACAGAAAAACATTCGTTGTCATTCTCCATGCCACCACCTAATTCCATGCAATCAACACATTCTCTCCTCTGGTCATTATTTTCTCTCCACCGCTCCCCATCTTCCTATGGAGGAGCGGGTCCCGCCTCCAACCACCACGGACGATGCAGATGACCTATCACCGTCACCTCTAGGCCATCCTCCCGGAGCCACCACCATTGATTCCCCCAGTTCTCCGTCACAAATGGCGGCACCTCAAATCATCCCACCACTCAATCCTCCACCGGAAAACCAATTGGACACCTATGTTGTTCAAATCCCCAAGGATCAAATTTACCGCGTCCCTCCACCTGAGAATGCCTTGATCATGGAACGTCACAGATTGACTAAAAGCCAAAAGAAATCAATATTGGCGACAAAACGGTGCTGTTGGTTTATCTCATTGCTAATTATTGCTTTGATTCTAGGACTTGTTGCTTGTGGGTTATATATCTTCATCTTTTTCCCTCAGACTCCAAAATTTTCGGTGTCTAATTTTGTTGTCAAAATCCCAAAGGTTTCGACCCGAAAGGGTGCGACTCCAAATTATGATATCTCAATCAAAGTAGAGAATATGAACGAAAGAATGAGTGTTGATTATGATTCAAATGATGGTTCTTCGTTATCTTCAAAATTGTCATTCAAGCGAGAGGATATTGCTTTCGGAGGGTTCCCGGCATTTCACGAAGAGAGCAAGGAAGTAAAAGAGGTTAGTGTGAAGCTGGCTGGGGTGGAAAAAGGATTGCCGCCGGATATTGAGAAGAGGTTGCATGGAGAGAATTCGACGTCGTGGTCGCCGCCAATGCTGTTGGATTTGAAAATGCCCGTTGTGGTGAAGGCGAGTGTTTGGCTGATCAGGGTTTCGAACATGAAGGTTCTGGTTTCATGTAAGCTTACGGTGAGTACATTGTATGAAGACGCACGGGTCCTCTTTCAAGATTGTGAGACCGACTCCTCCCAATAGAGAGAGAAACATGTATTGTGAGTGCTAATTGTAGGCCCCATGATACTGTCTGATTGGAATAATGCATGTATATTCCAAAAAATTTGATTGTTGCTTCACCACAGTTTAAACAAATCCAAACTACAATCTGGCTTGGTTTAAAAATTAATTGCAAAGAAAAACTTTTACAGGGATACTACATCTATTCATTGTTGGCTATTGAAAATATTTTTACTTATTTACTTATTAGTCTTTTTTATAGTAGTGCATGTGAAGCCTGTATTTTCTCTATTAGCGTCGAGGCTATAAATGTGGATGTGTGCCATGTGAAAAGGAGAGAGATATTTGGGCAGGATGAGAACCCCTCTTTGTCTCGGGAATTTCTACCACCTAGTGATATCAGTATCAACTGGATAATAATAATAATAATAATAAAAGAAGGTATGGAATGCATGTTAATTTCTTTGAATATGTATTATTTTAGACATTATAAGCATGTCCCGTATAATTTTTGGACATATGAGTAATCTTTTTGACATTGTAAAATGGTAGACGGCTTACATGCCACAAACTATTATAATCATGATCATAGAAACTTATGTAAAAATCATAAAAATAACATATTTGATTTGAAATTCAAAATTTCAGTACGATATTAATTAAAATTTCATATAATTGCATATCCGAATGATTGGACAAAAAAAGGATTAACTTGTTCAAACAAAAGCATGCATTGCATTTCATCAGAACCGATGGTTTCTCAAATTTCCGGCATAAAATATGGTAGATGAGTTGTTAGATTACTCAATTGCTATATTTAGTTTTTTACAAATACTAAGGGAATTCAAAAGGAATTAATTAGAGTAAAAAAGCATATGTTTAAATATAAAAAAAGAAATTAACTTATCTCAAATTTCAAAACATTTCTTTGAATAATAAATCAGTAGTTGAATTTTTTATTTTTCTATCTTTGTCACTTACCAATATTTTCAATCTATTCGGACTTGTAAACTCTTCAGAGTTGTCCTTGACGAAACAATCAAAAATATTATCTTCGTTGAAACTTGAAAGGCAATCTTGGGTAAGACAGATGGAGTTAAAGCCTTTTCCCCACATTACTTGTTGAAAATTGAAAGGCAATCTTGGGTCCGACGGAGTAAAAGCCTTTTCCCTACATTACTTCCCAATAATCTTCGTTTTTATAACATGACTTCCTAGCCGAGTAATAACTAATCTTGTCCCTTTGAATATGATCCAGAAGTTCAACTTTATAATCTGACTTCAACGATATATCAGAACTCAAGTATATTTTTTCCTCAGATGGTATAAGAGAACAGAAATGCTCATTCACCATCCCGACTACTTGAAGAGTTGGAGCAAGTATGGCTCTATCTTGCAAATAAATTTGTACCATCACTAATGCATAGGATCCAATTTGAGAACTTCTTAAAAATTTTCTTAGGCATCATTGGATTTCATTCTTTTAAGATTTTTGTCAATGTCAAAACCTTGCAGTTTTTCCATACATATGATGAGTTGATGGTTGCATCGACAATGTCTTGCCTGCTTTCTTTGGGAATAACAGGCAGTAGTTGTCTAAAATCTCCACTAAAAACAATCATTTTGCCTCTGAAATGTTGATCTTGGCTCATTGGATTGTTCGCTTAAGGTTCTATTCAATGCTTCAAAGCAATATCTTCTCATCATGGGAGCCAAGAATTAAAATTGAAGCTTCATGAAAAGAGATCATGTATCTTGTTAACCCTAGTGTTTGACCTTACCACTAGTTACCGCAAAACCCCATTAACTTTCTTCAGCTATACCATCAACATATTCCTTCTCCTCATCACACAAACACTGTGCATAACATGCATCTGGAAAGGAAGAGTATTGAACTCCAGTAACAGTTCCTGTATGCTAAAAACTCAGTTGCACAATGTGCTATGTTCAGTAAGATCCTTAAGTAGTATTTTTCCCCAAACACCATCCCAGTGGAAAAACACGGTTCCTTCATTCCCACTGTTTTTTGTCTTTCTTCTAAACAAATTAGGTTGGGAACCTACATAGGTTAGCTATCTTGCATCCTCATAATCCTTAAAGGCATTCATCCAAGCTAAACACATTGATTCACTCATGGGTGGTCGATTCACCACATCATCAGCGCGATCATCATCACCAAAAATATCATTTTGTTTGTCTGTAAGATGAAAACTCAAGCGCTCAACTGAAGGTTCTCTGTAAGCAATGTGAAACTAAAATTTCTCCAAGCTGCCACACATGGTGACACCTCCCTACAATCATCATATATTTTGAGTTCCTCTGTAGCTGCATGTGCGCTTTCATCGGCTGACGATTGATAAAATGATGCCCTTTGTTAACATATGTAAAATGATACTTGATTGACCTTGACTGATTGCACCACTCCACATAGATATGAGCTCCATACTTCCAACAGCAAATTTCTGTTTTGAGGAACCACAAATCTATAGTCTAACTTAACTTCATTTTTTGTTGTTGTTCTTCTATTATTTCTCCTTCTATAAAGTGGGTACTCATTGTCACGCTTCAACTCTCAAGTCGAGCACGCAACAACCATCGCGTTATCCCAAAACATGTGTGAACCCCACACTATATCCCGTGGCATCGCAATGCATTTCAATATCTCAATTATTAAAAAATAAATTTAAATTATCCATAAATCAACCCGACCGTCTAAACAATTCTCAGGCATTTCAAATAGATTCACAAGCACTATCACACCTTCAAAATTCATCACATAATCCAGATGTCCCAATAAAACTAATATGTCTTGCAAAAGAAATTTTTAAACCAAATAAAGAAAGTTTCAAATCTTATAAGTGAGAATTTTTCAATACTTGCTCTAAAGTAAACAACAAGTATTTAACAAATCCAAACTTTTAAGTATTTATAAAATTTCTTTCCACGGGTCCAAACAGCATGTTTCCCAAAAATATTCTCAAGACTAGCACCTATTGAAGATCACCCAAAAGAAATTCCTTCAAGCCGGTACTAGTCGAAGTCTAAATCTTCAATCTAAACTTGTCATGCCCTGACCCTCGAGTTCAGTATGCGACAACCCCAGCGTTATCTGAAATACGGGTAAACTCTATCCATATACTGGGATAACACAATACATTCATGATATCTATCAATTTCTAAAATATCTCGACAAAATTCCAAAAGACCACCTCGGTCTATCCCTGTCCCAAAAGGCATGCATAAGACCAATCAGACCATTCAAATCAAATCTGCAGAATGTAAAACAAGTCCTCATTTAAAGGATCCTTATCAAGTTCCACCAAAAATAATTCCCAAAAAGAAATTTCAAAGAAATAAAAGGAGGTCCTCAATATACATATACAAAACCAAATGAAATTCAAATTCAAAATCAGTAATGATAGTATTCAAGATAGTTTTTACAAAATAATTACAAAGTTTACCTTAATTTGGATCTACTAAATGCCTCAACCCAAAGAAAACTAGTACCTTAAGAAATTTGACAATGTAAACTTCTTAGAATCTAGCACTAGATAATCACAGAATGTAAAACAAGTCCTCATTTAAAGGATCCTTATCAAGTTCCACCAAAAATAATTCCCAAAAAGAAATTTCAAAGAAATAAAAGGAGGCCCTCAATATACATATACAAAACCAAATGAAATTCAAATTCAAAATCAGTAATGATAGTATTCAAGATAGTTTTTACAAAATAATTACAAAGTTTACCTTAATTTGGATCTACTAAATGCCTAACCCAAAGAAAACTAGTACCTGAAGAAATTTGACAATGTAAACTTCTTAGAATCTAGCACTAGATAATCACAAGTCTCAACTAAACTTTCTCTCTAATAAAACATAGTAGGACAGTAAATGAGGAGTAAATATTGAAATGTCAAAATCCTCATTCGCAAATAAGTCATTATATGTAAATAATTTAAAATAATCATGATAATTAAAAAAAATGCATCCTTAAATTCATGTTTTTCAAAAATCATGGAATCTTTTAAAAGAAACCACTTCCACCCAATGTTTGGCAGAATTTGGGTGAAACCCCGTTAAGGGGTTTTCAATCTATTTCTTTTATAACACTAATTCCCCCTTCCTTAGTGTTGACTTATACCTCGCCGGTGGTGTATCTGAATAGTACGACGGGAGTGCAGGAGGTCGCGTCTATCATCCTTTGCTAATAAACCCTCATTTACGTCACCCTGTCAAATCGCTCTATGGAAGGAATAACTATAGCCATTTACATCATATTTACCATCATTTCACAACTATCCAAATTTCATTTAGTATGTCATGATTTCAACAAATGGTTACCAAACCATACCACAACATTCATGAATAAAATATCTATCAACATATGACCCATAATCATTCATAAATATATTGGATGCATACATATTTCAAATTTTTATTTCGGGACATCTCACAATAACAAATATATATACAAAATCATATAAAATTATTTAAAACCATTTATAAAAGAATTTTGAAGTGACCTTTCCCATTTAAAGGTACAACGGTCTGTCCACCCCATTCACAAACCAATTCAAGGTAAGTCCCTCTTAACCCTTCAATTATTTCAACCAAAGATAATTAACACAATTTCATAATTTAAAAATGTCAATACTAGGGTTAACCAAAATTTTTCCCAATTATCTCATAGTCCAAATTTTTTTGTACAACTATATTTTAGAAAAACTATTATATCTTGAGTTACTAAGTTTGGATTAAGGTGATTCCAATTGCTATTTAAAGTTAAGATATAGAGTTATAACTTTATGTTTATAGTTAAGCTCAATTTCAATCAAAATTAAATACCCAAATCTTTGAATATATTAGTCTTAAATTCATAACCCACATTTGCACAATGACCGAAGAATCATCATAACTTTTACTACAGATATCAGATTTAAGTGATTAAAGTTTCATATTAAAGATAAGACATAGATCTATAGTTTTTATATTCAGAGTTGGGTCTAATTTTGCCTAAAAGGTTGTCCAAATTCGCAGCAAAATTTATAGCCAGAACAGGACAGAATAGAGCAATTCTGCATAGCTTGTCTCATTTGAAAATTCATAAAAAATCCAATTTTCAATGAAATATTTATTGCAATATGTCATTTTAAAGTGCTTCTCTATTTACTATTGTGTAGAGAAAGTAATAATCAAAAAACTATTACAAACTCAAATTGTCCAGTTTATAACATTCATTGCTTTCATTCTATTGTTACTCTAAAATTCAAATACTTGCATAATCAACACAAATTTAAGTTAAGGAAGATAATTTACCTCAAATAAGGTCACTCAATTTGCTCCCAAAGTTGAGCTACAACAATCCAAATTTTTCTCTCTCAACAAAAATTCTCAAAAATTGTATAAATAATCAATACTCATAAATAACTCAAATATATGTTGGAAAAGTATCATTACCTTGATTTGAGACTCCAATCTCATCTAAAACCAAATTTTCCCAAAATCCTAGATTTTCTCTTACTAGAAAACTCACTTTTCTTGCTAGATCCAATCTCCAATATT
Source organism: Dillenia turbinata (assembly GCA_037126225.1). NCBI lineage: Eukaryota > Viridiplantae > Streptophyta > Magnoliopsida > Dilleniales > Dilleniaceae > Dillenia > Dillenia turbinata. The sequence continues at coordinate 7,586,400 of JBAMMX010000017.1, forward strand.
TTTGTTGGGAGTTTAGAAGTCTCAATATTTGGGTTTTTGTTTGATCTTGGCTGCACTTGAAGAGAGCAAAGAGAGATGGGGGAGAGAGAGAGTGTCGAGAGGAAGAGAATGAGAGTGAGGGTGAGTTGTTGATTCTCGGGCATAGAAGAGAAAGTTGGAGGGGAGAAAGAGAGAGAAAGAATAAAAAATAAAGTTTGGGAATGGGTTTTTTTTTTCTTTATACTTTTATTCTTTTCTTTTTTTTCTCTTTTCTTTGTTTTCTTCTTCTTTTCTTCTTTCTTTTTTTTGTCTTTGTCGCTATTATAATACTTAACCTCCTCAAAAGAAATTTAGTTTTCGAAATTTAAAAAAAAGTTATACATCAAATAGGTGAGGATAGTGCATACTCATGGCTTGTCACGCCCCAAATCCACCTCCTCCCTGGGGCTCATCAGTGACAGACTGCCTAGCTCTTGCCGGAATTCGGTAACTTACATAAATAGCAGAAGTAATGCTCAAATAGTAGATCTTTCATTTATTTAAATCATTACATATTACAAAGAGTCTTCTACACATGATAAAGTAGAGCTTTTACTAGGGAGGTTATTCACAATAAAGTTATCTCTATCGACTCATCTAATTTTCCTTAACTTCCATTCCTGCAAGGTGTAAAAAAAATTTTTTGGTGTACGTTTGGCAACCTAATGAGGTCCATGTGTGCATGTGTGAAAACCTTTTATTGTAAAATTATACAATAATGATTTCATTATAAATTTTTTTGAAAAACTTTTAATGCAGCAACAACATACACAAAGTAATAATAACAATAACACATAACAATACAGTTAGGTGACAACTAACTTCTGTCTTATCTTTCCATTATGAGAACAGTCTTTTTATCCCTCCCAGGAGATCCATTTCGGAAAAGACCTATCAGACTCCCCTGCATTAAGTAAACAAACCTCCAATCCATATAATGGGATACCACCAATATGTATTTCGATGTTTGACAAAGCCCTTGCTTGCTTGAGCTATCTTCACACATAGCGGTTTATATAACAATTACAAACATATACATGGATATAGCAGTAGTAAGTCATGGTACAATGGTAAATCATGGTAGTAGTAGTAAAGTATGATAGTTTGGCATAAAAAATATGAATATAAAGAACACTCACTTTAAAAAGTTTTCCTTAACTAAGATTTTTTACTCAACTTGTATTTTCCTTTTTACCTACTTTTTTGGAGCAGCACTCCTCTCTTTTCCTTCCTCCTCCTTTTTCTCTCTTTCTCTCTTTTCTTCTCTCTTTCTCTTCCTTTCTCCCTTTTGGCTGAATTTGGTTTGGGAATAGGAGGGGGGAGGGGTATTTATAGTTGATGGAAAGTGATGTGTCATCATCTTCATTCATGGATTGTTGACATGTGTAGGACACATGTTCATCATATAGGACATTTATTCTTGATGCAAGACATTTGATCTTCCATGTGTTAATTATACAAGACACATATCCTTTATGCAAGACATGTGTCTTTCATGTGTTTTAATTTGTGCAAGACATATGTCTTGGACAATGGATGGTCGGTGGGTGCTTTTCTAGAGGGAAAGAAAGTTTATACAAGAGTAATTTCTATTTATAGTTAACTTATTTACGTGTAATATCATTTAAGTAAATGTTTTTACATTATTTTAGTTCATTTATTTAAGAATTACATGTAAATAAGGAAATACTCACATTTGAATTAAATAAAAATAGTTTCAAAACCTAATTCCTTAAGGATAAAAAGTCAACTCTCCCTTCTAAGAACAAAAGTCAAAATGGCGCTATTGATTTAGAAAAATTCTAGAAAACTAAATTTTAACCTATTTGATATATGAGGAATAATTACCGTGACATTTTCTTCCTATTTTCTAGAATTTTAGATACCTCATTTTTTTGGGTACTTAATTTTCAGCGAGTTAGTCAAACTTATATTTTTAATATTCCAAGTCTTTGATTTTATCCTCAATTCAATTGTTTTGAGTAGTCTCACTAATTTATAAATAATAACAAATTATTTCTTGCAGTTAAATTAGGGCATGTGACATGGCTATTCAACATCTTATAAACTTGAATCTTTCTCATCCTTCTATATAGTTGTTGGTTCACCTATCATTTATGAATTATATTACATCTGTATGAGAAATCCACATGTTCTCAAACCTAAAAGGAGTAGGAACCTAATTAATATGGTTATACTTCACACCTCAAATGGTTCTAGTATGATTTTTATGTCCAGGATTTCGGAATCGATTTTCCTCTCTTTAGAGAAAAAAAAATAATTGATATCAGCTGTAGCACATAATCCCTAACCATAAATCACATGGGCATTGGAAAGAGTAATACCTTGAAACTCACAATCCCTAATAGAGGAATCGAAGGAATAAATATTAGGTGTACCCATAAAACTTCTTTGAAAGAAATCCAATGACGTTAAGATTTCTATCCAACCACCAATTTTTGAGATCATATTCCAAAGGACTCATACAACTCCCAAAATAAACAATAAAGTCTCAACCTATTTTAAGAATGTTGTTACAAACCAACATTTATTAAGACCGATACAATGAAGGATAGAGAGGGAAAAAGATCAATGAAAACCATGAAAGAAATCTAAAGTTCAAATGTCCCTTATAATAATAATCTTGACCAAAGACGCACTTGATGAGAGACTCTCTGAACCCCCCTTTTTTTCCTTAAATCTCAAAGGCACTAATCAGTTTAACACCTAACTCAAGTTTATTTTTTAGGATAGAGACAATATCAAACTCAAAATATTTTCCTTCACCTTTTTATTCTTCCCTTTCTATTCTTCCCTCTATCACCAAAAGTACTAACATTCCAATTAAGAACTTCTATTAATCAATTCACTTAGTCATAAGCATCTATGCTAAAGATACACAACAAATGAAATATAATCATAACAAACCAATTATACTTCCACACTTACTAGGAGATAAGTATTTGAATGTGGATTGCATAAGATATTTAAATAAACCTAATAGTACATTTAAAATATAAAGTAGGCCCAATAATGCTACGGAAGCAATATAACATACCTAACTAGATCTAAATCTAATTGGATGAAACAAAAGACCCTATCATTTATCATGTAGCTTAAAGACTTATATTTCGTTGCTTTCCAACTAACTAACTAACAAAATAGGCCCAAAAAATTGAAAATACTTACTATAATTTCCTTCTCTAATAGTTCATTTTATCGGGTCTACACCCCTTCTAGATTTGAATCTCCAAAACTGTCATTCTACAAGAAGTTGGCTTGAAGTTATGAATAATAAACAAAACTCAAAAACATTATATTAACTAAATTTGATATCTCCATCAACTTTTACAATGGTACTTATCATCCTCCACCTTCCATCTATTCATGTAAACAACATATAAGCATCTAAAGACTTAAATGTCAAAGCACTTAATTGTGTTATGCATCAATTATCACTGTCCGATCATGACCAAACTAGCCAAAGTTTTAAAAATCCAAAAGGTATTAATGTATATAGTAAATTCAAAAATTCAAATGGAGATAATGTGTATAGTGTTCTTTGGTCTGATTCATGAATAATCCTGAATTCTTTTCAGCTCAATGTATTGAAATCATACATATATTTTATTTTCCTCTATAAACTCCTTTCAACATCTTCTTGGTACTTTAGAAATATAACCAATCTAGAAAAAATTAAAATAGTAGTGGTCCTACTAAAGAAACCATGGCATAGAAGTCTACCACATAATCGTGTAACTCACATTCATTAAGTTAAAATTCTAGGAAGCAATAGCATTAAAATATCCTTAGTATCCAAAAGCTTCACTAGCATTTGTTTCCTACACTTGAAATTTTCTCCAATAGTTTGCAAAATAAAAACCTCTTTAGCAGGAGAATATCATTTGCAACTGAAAAACACATCGATGTTCCTTATTTGATGCTAAAGGAATCTATCGATTCATGAGTATACTATACACAAGAATTCTACTATGCAATGACAAATCCAATTTCCATACTTCTATGCAGCGCTCTTTAGTGTACTCCAACCATCTTGTAATTGTTTTGTTTTCTAGGCTAAGACCCAGTGAATCACCTTCTCAATACCTTAGGATCACACACTAAAAATGACTAAATCAATGGATAGAATAATATTTCATCATTCCTTTGTCCATACATGAAAAATGCATGACTCAATTCTTTCGCTCCCCACTTTTGGCAGAAGAATCTTGTCAGACATCGTGAGAAAACAATTTCACTTTTAAAGATATTTCATCATGACAATCGCTTGTACTTCCTCCTCATTATAATTATCATTCTATAAGAAAATCCAAAAAATTAGGAAGATATTCACTAGCATAAAAGTTTAAACTTAGATCTCAACCTTCACATGCATATACATTTACATTGTCTACAAAGTTATTACCTTTATGCAATTTAGACATCCATCAAACTAATCTTGTCAAAGTAGACAGTTAAATTGGAACACTATCTTGGTTCAAAGTCCAACTACCCTCTCCTTCTTCTTTTTTTTAAACTCTTCCTCTTATTTCTCCAGAAAAATCATCAAATATGAGATTCTACTGATTCATTTACCTATTATTTAATACCTTAATTCATATGTTGGACATTCTAATGGGCTTCCATTCAAGGGTTGGGCTTCAAGGTGATTTCAAATATTTGAATTCCAAGAATTTGGGATTGTTGGTGACTCATCTCAAGTTTTGGACTCCCAAATTGAGATCACGTATGAGACAAAATTTGGGCTCCATGGGTTGGATAGGTAATTGAGTTTGGACTCCAATATTGTACTTTAAGAATGGGGCTTTACCATTAGTTCACTCTAAGCCCAATTTCTATTTCTTAATTCATCAAATTTCATGGTTCAAATTTATAGTATCAAAATTCACTTTATAGGTTACAAGTTATTCATACAACTAAGCATGAGTTTTAGGTTTTACACGAAGAGAGAACTCTATCGGAATTGCAAAAAACACCACCCAGACCATTTCTCGAGACTTCCAAGTGTTACCAATGTAGGAAAGTGGGGCATTTTCACAATGTTTACCTCGAATTGGGTCTAAGTGGATATGAAGATCATCAGAGTCGAGACCACCTGAGTGGCTTAAGGAGTGGTCGATCAAATACTCCCACAACAAAAACTAGCACCACTCCATGGACGGGTATCGGAAGCAACATGGGGGCTGCCCTCCTCAATGTCCCTAGCAAAGGAATCAAACAAGGATCAATGTAATGATGAATGAGGAAGCTCAAAATAATCCCGACCTAGTCATTGGTAAACTCTCTTAGATTTGGTATTGATGATTTAAAAGTTTTTGTGTAAATACATGTGATTATATGTTCATGAATTTGATTTAGAGATTTTGCTGCAAATGCTATGTGGTTTTGTGTGCTTGATTAGATTAGGATTGCATGTTGATGATATTACATGATAATGAAATTGGGGAAATGATTTTGATGTCTTGTAATAGTTTTGGTGGTAAAGATCATAATATACCTTGATTGAGAATAGATTAATTTGTCATATACTTCCATTTCTGGCAATTACTCTCATACAGTTGACTTATTAAAGTCCTAAGTCAAATTGTTGAGGAATTTACCAATGCTCATGTCGACTTCCTAAGGGCTTGAGTCGACTTGCATACATTGGTTTGTGAGAGATAAATCGACTTGATTGCTTATGGGTAGACTCACTTATGTCACAGGTACTAATCTTTATGACCATGATTTCTCAGGTCTACTTGGTTAATGGCTAGGTCGACTTGTATGTCAATTCGCTTTTAGGTCAGATTGATTTGTATCTTAGTCTAGTCGATTTAGTTATGTAATAGACTTGTACATCTGAGAGCATGTTACTCTAGGTTGGCTTGTGACTATCTCAGCTCGATTTTAAATTTTGCAAAGTTTAGTTTATGAGAATCTTCTTACTCAAGTTGACTTACTTTGTCCTCATGTCGACTTGTAGTCCCTCTTAAGTTAACTTGCTCTCTTCGCAGGTCAACGTCTCCGTTTATTTCAAGCAACGTTGATCGACTCGCCTAATGTATAGGTTAACTTGCTTATACTGTTTCCTATTTTTTACCAATTTTTTTAGGCTTTAAAAACTTCAAATAATTAACTCTAACTATTTAATGGTTTCCATTCATAGGTGTGACGAAAATTTTCAGCATTGATGCCCGTGTATTGGTTGACACAGGGTCTAATAATTCTTTTATGAGTATGGAGTTTGCTAAACACTTGAATAGGCCTTTGACCCCACTTAAAGAGGAGTTGCTGGTTATCACCCATTTGGGGGAATGGTTGAATAGGGACACCGTATATAAGGTATGTGAAATACTCGTGGAGGGTAAGATCCTTGAAACAAACTTGATTCCGTTGGAAATGAGAGACTTTGATGCCATACTAGCCAAAGATTGGTTACACCTTCACCGAACTTTAGTGAATTGCTTCACTAAGGAAATGGAGTCTCATAGACCAAGGTGTCCTCCGCTTGTGTTTGTTGGTGAATGGCGGGTCCTACTGAGCTATGTGAACTCTACAATGGAGGCATGAAGATTAGTAGACAAGGGTTGTGAGGCTTGCCTAGCCCACATCATTAACACCATGATATGAAGTCCAGAAATAATGAATGTTCTGGCAGTAAATGAGTTCCCGGATATCTTTTTGGATGAGTCGTTTGGTTTGCCTCTGGTTCGAGAGTTCGACTTTACTATTAACTTAGCTCCTAAAATTTTGCCCATTTCCATACCTCCATGTAGGATGGCACCTACAGAGTTAAAAGAATTGAAGATCCAGCTTCAGGAGTTGTTGGACAAGGGGTTCATCCGATTGAGCACCTTATCTTGGGGCACCCCGGTTTTATTCGTAAAGAAAAAAGATGGCATCTTCTGCTTGTGTATCGCCTACTGGAAGCTAAATAAGGTGACCATAAAAAATAAGTACCCTATGCCGAGAATCGACGACTTATTTGATTAACTCCAAGGGGCTAGTGTCTTTTCAAAAATTGATTTGAGATTAGGCTATCACTAATTGAGGATAACGGATGATGATGTTCACAAGACAACTTTAGGACGTGGTATGGGTACTTCAAGTTTTAGGTGATGCATTTCGGATTGACAAACATTCTGGTGGCCTTTATGGATTTGATGAATATGGTGTTCAATTTCTACGTCGATAAATTTATCATAGTTTTCATAAATAACATCTTGATATATTCCAAGAATGATAAGAAATACTCAGAACATCTTTGAAATGTGTGCAAACTCTCTGAGAAAAGCAGTTATACGCCAAGTTCTCCAAGTGTGAGTTTTAGTTTAGGGAGATTGGTTTCTTAGGGCATATTATATCCAGAGATGGGATATTTGTAGACCTGAAGAAAGTAGAGGCCATTTCAAAATGGGATCAACCAAAGAATGTCACTGAGATGAGAAATTTCTTCAGATTGGTAGGGTACTATCAAAGAATTGTAAAAGGTTTTTAGAAAATTATAGCTCTGTTGTCTAACTTGACTCAGAAGGGAGTCAAATTTTACTGGAGTGACAAGTATGAGAAGAGTTTCCAAGAACTCGCTTCCTACTAGCGGTGGCAACTATGTAGTTTATAGTGTCACCAACAAGCAAGGGTTGAAAGGTGTTTTAATACAAGCCGATAGAGTGATTGCCTATACTTCTTGACAATTGAAGAAGCATAAGTTGAACTACCCCATCCATGATCTAGAGCTAGCTGCCATTATTTTTCACCTTGAAAATTTGGCAATATTATTTATATGGAGCCACATATAGAATCTTCACTGACCACAAAAGCCTCAAGTACTTGCTCACTCAAAAGGAGCTCAATTTGAGAAAATGGAGATGGTTGGAGCTGATTATGGACTATGGCCTAGTAATTGACTATCACCCGGGCAAAATGAATGTGGTTGATATGCTTTAAGCTACAAGTCTTCTTCTTCGGCATCTTATGGTAGTTCTTATCTCTTATGTTTGGTAGGACTTCGTATACTTAGAGTCGAGTTGGTCAATGATATGTATGTACACTTTTGGTCAAATTTGAAGTGTGACCTATCTTGCTAGATCATATCCAGGAGCTTCAAGCTTCCAATGAAGAATTAAAAGGGGTAATGGAAAAAGTCCACAAGGGTAAAGGTGGTGAATTTAGAATCTGGAATGATGGAATAGTTATGTATGGGAAACAGATTTATATTCCCAAGAATGATGATTTATGAAAGGCTATTCTTGAAGAAGTACATTTTTCTCAACTTGGCGATGCATCCTGTGAGTACTAAAATATACCAAACCATTAAGAAAACTTATTGGTGATCGAGATTAAAGCGGGAGATAGGTGAGTTTGTGGCAAGGTGCCTTACAAGCGAACAAATCAAGGCTAAAGATCAAAAATCAGTTGGAACCCTACAACTACTACCTATACCCGAGTGGAAATAGGAGCATATCACCTTGGATTTTGTGATAGGATTGCCATGTATATCAAGCCGACACCATGTTATATGGGTCATAGTAAATCGGCTTACCAAGTTGGTATATTTCTTGTCGATTCAAAATACTTACTCTTTAGAAAGGTTAGCCAAGATGTATATAGTGGAGATCATGAGGCTTCTTAGAGTTTTGGTGTCGTTTGTATCCAATCATGATTACCAATTTATATCCCGATTTTGGCCAAAGTTACAAAAGTCCTTAGGGACTAAGTTGAAGTTCAGCACTGCTTTTTATCAATAGATGAATGGATAGTCGAATTGTACTATTTAGACATTGGAAGACATGAATAAGACATGTATAATCGACTTCCAAGGGAGTTGGGATGGTACCTCATGTTAATTGAATTTGTATAAAGCAATAGCTATTAAACTTGTACTGAGATGTCACCCTATGAAGCTTTCTATGGAGGAAAGTGCCAAACTCCGTTGTGTGGGGATAAGGTAAGAGAGAGGAAGATCGGGGATACTGAGTTAATTGAAACAACCTGCAAAAGTGAAGATGATTCGGGCAAGGATGAAAGCGGCTCATGATAGGCAAAAGAGCTACATCGACAAAAAGAAATGACCTTTGGAATTTGTGGTCGAAGATATGGTTTTCTTAAAAATTCCCCCGAAAGGGTGTGATCCGATTTTGAAAACGGGAAAAATTAAATTTTCTTTTAAATTTCGAGGATGAAATTTCTTTTTAAGGAGTTAAGTGTTGTAACATAAAAAAATTGGTATTAGAAAATTTTTATTGATTTTTTTTTTTTGTAAAATACTAGGAGAAACTGATTATAATTGATTTTAACTTATTAATGAAAGTCTTATAAAGTTTTGTTGAGATAAAAATATGTTTTGGTCATGATTTGGGACAATTAAAACTTATTTGGGGTCAATTAATTGATGACAACTTGACTTAACTCATGATAAGTCGACTTAGAGTTGGAAAATTGAATTTTAGTTGAATATAGAACTTACCAAGTCGACTTGAGCAAGTGCCAAGTCGACTTGAGGAACTTAGATTTCAGAATTTTTAAACCTTTCAGATAGGCAAGTCGACTTGCCCAATGATAAGTCCACTTGAGCTTCCAAACTATAAGTCCATAATCCAGAACAAGTTAACTCGCTAGATATGAGTCTCAGGAAAACATGTCTGCAATTTAAGCAAGTCAACTTATTAAGAGTTGAGTTGACTTGATGGCCATACAAAAAGAAAATTGGGTCGATTTAATCAAAATTTGAGTCAACTTGAGCCCAAGATAAATAAATACCAAGTCAACTTGTAAAAAAACAAGTCGACTTAACCTCGGAAGAGATTAAACACTCAAGTCAACTTGAATTGTGTGCAAGTCAACTCGTGATCATGAAAGGTTGTGAAATAAAAAATGGGGCAACCAAATTCGAACAAAACTTAAAAATAATGAGGGACAAGATCGAGATTTCACCTTATACTATTAAAAAGGCTTAAACAAAGCCTTTACCCTCATTCTATCGACTTCTCTGTTCTCTCACTCATACTTCTCTCTCTTAATCTCTCACTTGAAATTACTCACATTTTCACCAAACCAACCCATACAACTTCCAAATCCTGAATCAAACTTGTGGGAGCAGGAAGATTTGGAAGAAACTTAGGGTTTACTCCAAGGAAGGGGGGGAAGCTTTGGTTTTTCATAATACTACAACCAAGGCTCGAATCCCCTATGAAATTAAGATAAATTCTTCCTCCTAAACTTGGATTTACTTTCCTTATTTGTAGATTTGTAAATTTATTATGAGATTTGAGGAAATTGTTTGGAGAACATGAATTTAGGGTTTATAAATGAGGAAAATTGGGAAATTTTGTTAATGGAGATTGTATATAGATGTAAATAATATGTAGATGAGGGAATGAGAGCATAAAATCTTGGATTTGAGAAATTAGGATTTGTGTTATATTGGGAAAAACTTATAAACCCTAGTTATAGACATGATTTAACATTGAATTCATGATTATTGTCGTAGGTAAAAATAATTGGAGTCCAAAAAGGGATTACCATGGGAATTGGTTATGAATTGGGAGTGTCCACCCTCTCAAAAGGTGAGTGAATGCATAATTATGATTCTAAAAGAAAAAATGTTTTCAATTGATTTTAAAAATGTTTTTAAAATTGTTTATAATTGCTTTATGAATGTGAAGTGTCCAGAAAAGGGATTTGGAATGTAATATGCATCTATGGGTTAAATTGAAATTAATGTGCCATGTTGATTGATCTATATTGTACATGTTGACATTAAACTTATGATTTAAGAAGTGTTTGAATAATTGTTGGCATATTTTGATATATGTTGTGATAATTGTGAAATGATACTGTATACATGATTAATGGCTATAATCATTACATCCACGGTGTAGAGCCTGACGAGGCGACATGGTTAGGCATTTGAATGATTGAGGAGGTAGCTTCGAAGTTGTCCCTTCAGACTAGCCTAGTAGCACCCCAGAGAAGGCCTGAGCCAATGCCAAGGTTAAGGGTATTTATGAGTTAGGAAAAGTACAAAAACTCTTAGCTGTTCCACCCTTGGTTTTGCCCTTAGTCGCGGTAAACCATTGTCGAAAACTTTAATTTTTGACAACCCCATGATTTTGGAAAACAAATGGATATGATTGGATGCATATAACTTATTCTTTATGATTCATTGAATCTTATTTGGAAACTCGATGTTTGATTATTAACCCTTGATTTCAATGGATATGACGATACGTCTTTGAGATAGTTGTTTGACATGTCCACAATCATCCATCATTCACTATCATAATATGTTATACATTCACTGAGTATTGTATATACTCACCCCTCCTTCCTTCATTTTTACAGAGGAAGTTTAGTTGAGATTCGTGGTCATTTAGAGCTAGACTTTGGATAACCACCTTTACGGACTTTTATCTTTTTGGTATAGATTTTGTTTTGGATGTAAGGCATCGATGGATGGACGCTAGGAGAGTATTTTTGTATAAACTTACTTAGAAACTAATGTAACTATTGTATTTTGATTTTTGATTGGAATTGCATATCTTTCATTAAAGACCCTCATTTCTTTTTATGAAGTTTACTTGGGAATTGTTTTAACTGATTTTGACTTATATTCCCTTGAGTACGGACTTGTTTTATGGGTTGAATGAGATTTGAATGGTCGGACTGGCCTATGGTTTAATCGAGAATTTTGAATGCCTTGCTATACTTTAGAGCATGGGATAGAGCTCACCGTGTTTCAGTACAGCGTGACTGTTGTCGCATGCCAGGACCTACGGGTTGGAGCGTGACAACTATAGTTATTTTTTTGATCCATGCACCTTGTTACAAAATCCATTTCATCATTCAAAGATATGCTCATTTGCAAGGGAGAGCAATTTCACAAATCACAGTCATAGCTCTATCATAATTGATACAAACAATTTAAAGATTGATGATAGGGTCATGGATAAATCAAGCTATTTCAGGTAGGCACACCGCAATCGCAAAATAGTGCAAATCCATTTTAAAATTCCTTTTAAAATTCAATTAACAAATCATAATTGAAAAATTTTTATCATCCATATTCAATATAGCCATCCATTCATCTCTTGGGAAGGTGAACACTCTTACTTCGCAACCAAATCTAATGGTAAGCCCTTCTCAGGCTCTAATTGTTTTAACCTAAGGCAATAAACTGAATTTCAATGTTAAATCACATCTATAACTAGAGTTTATGAGTTTTTCCCAACATAACACAAACCCTAGTTTCTCAAATTCATGAATCTATATTGTCATTCCATCATCTACATCCTATTTGCATATATATACATTTCCATTCACAATTTTTCCTAAATCTCATCCTTTACAAACCCTAGGTTTATGTTCTCCAAACTAATTCCTCAAATGTCAACAACAAATTACAATCTAGAAATAAGGGAAGAAATTACCTCAATTTCATTGTTGGATCAAGCCTTTGATGTTGGGTCACAAAAACCCTAGATTTTGTCCCTTTTTGTGCAAACCCTTGGTTTTTCTCAAATTTACCTTCATCCATGAGTTTGCTTTAGGGTTTGGGAGCTTTATGGGGTGGTTTTATGATGGTATGGTTGGTTTTAACTGAGACTAAGAGAGAGATGAGAGCGACGAGTTCGAGAGAGGGAGAAAAATGAGTGAGAGGAGAGGGAGATATTGAATGTGTTTTGGGGAGAAATGAGATGTGTTAGGCCTTTATAATAATATGAGGGGAATTCTCCATCCTATCCCTCATTATGTTTAAGTTTTATTATAGTTTGGTTGCCTTTTTTTGTCATTTCACAATCTTCCATTCTTATGAGTCGACTTACAAACAATTCAAGTTGACTTAAGTGTCTAATTCCTTTCGGGTACAAGTCAACTTGAATATAGATCAAGTCGACCCAATTTCCTTTTCGTATAACCCTCAAGTCGACTTAACTTTTTAGTAAGTTGGCTTACTTAAGTTGTAGGCATGCTTTTTGAGACTTATTTCTGACAAAAAGACCATGTCTCTATGTGTTTAAGCCTTTGAAATAATCTAAAAAGGGCCAGTGTACCAAGCATTCAATTTACCCCATTTTCAGAACCGAATCACACCCATCCAAGTGATATTTTCAAAAAGACCATATCTTCGACCTTAAATTTCAAAGGTCTTCTCCATTTGTTAGCATAGCTCTTTTGTTTATCTTGATCCATTTTCATTCTTGCCCTAATCACCTTCACTTTCTCTACAGTTGATTTAACCAACTAAATATTTCTAATCTTCCTCTCTCCAACCTCATCCCAACATAATAGAGTTTGGCACTTTTTTCCACAGAGAGTTTTGAAGGGTGGTATCCAAATACTAGCATGGTAGCTATTGTTAAATGCAAACTCAATTAATGGAAGGTGTATATCCCAACTCCCCTGGAAATCTATAACACATGCCCTAAGCATGTCCTCTAAGTTTTGAATCGTGTGCTCTGATTGTCCATCAGTCTGAGGGTGGAAAGCTATGTTGAACTTCAATTTAGTCCCTAAGGACTTTTGTAGTTTAGGCCAAAATTGAGATGCGAATCGGGGATCATGGTCAGATATAATCGACACCAGAATCTTGTGAGTCTCACAATCTCCACTATGTATATCTTAGCTAACCTCTCTAAGGAGTAAGTATGTTAAATTGTCAAGAAATGTGCCGATTTGGTGAACCGATCTACTATCACCCATATAGCATCATGTCGGCTCGGTGTACATGGCAATCCCACTGCAAAATCCATGTTAATATGCTTCCATTTCCACTCGGGTATAGACAATGGTTGTAGGGTCCTGATCAGTTTCTGATGTTTGGCCTTGACTTGTTGGTATACAAGGCACCTAACCTCAAATTCAGTTATCTCCCGCTTTAACCCTAACCACAAATAAATTTCCTTGGTAATTTGGTATATCTTAATACTCCTGAGATATATCGCATAAGCCGAGGAATGTGCCTCTTCAAGTACAGCCCTCTGAAGACCATCATTCTTGGGAAAACAAATCTGTTTCCCATATACAACCATGCCATCCTCCTGGATATGGAACTTACCACCTTCACCTTTGTGAACTTTCTCTACTATGCCCTTTATCTCCTAATCGGTTGCTTAAAACTCTTGAATATGGTCCACTAATGTTGGTTACACTTCAAATTTGGTTAAAAGTGCACCATGCTCATCATTGGCCAACTCGACCCCAAGTGTACGAAGTCCTACCATGCATGAGAGATAAGAACTCTCATGAGATGGCAAAGAAGAACACTTGCACCTTAAGGTGTCTGTGACTACATTCTCTTTGTTTCAATAATAGTCAATCACCAGATCATAGTCTTTAATCAGTTCTAACCACCTCTATTGCCTCAAATTAAGCTCCTTTTGTGTAAACAAATACTTTTAACTCTTGTGATCGGTGAAGAATTTGCATGTGGCTCCCAATAAGTAATGCTGCCAAATCTTTAAGAGGTCATCAGTGGAGTAGTTCAACTCATGTTTCTTCAATTGTCATGAGGTATAGGCAATCATTCTATCACCTTGTATTAAAACACATCCTAACCTTTACTTGCTGGCATCACTATAGACCATATAGTTGCCACTACTATTAGGAAGAGCAAGTATTGGAGCGGATATGAGCCTCTTCTTCTATTCTTGGAATCTCTCCTTACACTTATCACTCCACTTAAACTTAACTCCCTTCTAAGTCAAGTTAGATGATAGAGCCACAATTTTGGAAAATCCCTCTACAAACCTTCCATAGTACCCTGCCAATCCAAGTAAACTTCTCATCTCGATGACATTCTTGGGTTGCTCCTATTTTAGGATTGCCTCAACCCTCTTTCAATCTACAAATATACCATTTTCAGATACAATGTGCCCTAAGAAGCTAATCTCCCTTAACCAAACTCGCATTTAAAGAACTTGGTGTACAACTACTTCTCCTAGGAAGTTTGTTGCACAATTCAAAGTGTTCTGACCATTTCTCATTGTTCGTAGAATATACCAAGATGTCATATATGAAGACTGTGTCAAATTTATCGAGGTACGAATGGAACACCCTATTAACCAGATCTATAAAGGTTGCAAGAGTGCTTGTTAATCCAAAAGGCATCATCAAAAACTTAAAGTGTCCACACCGTACCCTAAAGGCAGTCTTGTGAGCATTATTCTCCTTTATCCTCAATTGGTGATAGCCTAACCTCAAATTAATCTTGGAAAAGACACTAGCCCCTTGGAGTTGATCGAACAAGTTATCAATCCTAGGCAAAGGGTATTTGTTTTTTATGGTTACCTTATTTACCTGCCAGTAATCGATACACAACTGGAGAGAGCCATCTTTCTTCTTTACAAAAAAAAGCCAAAGCATCCCAAGGTGAGGTACTTGGTCAGATCTCTTGTCCAATAACTCCTGAAGTTGGACCTTTAATTCTTTTAATTCCATGGGTACCATCGTGTATGGAGCTATGGAAATGGGTGTGGTTCTAAGAGTCAAGTTAATGGCAAAGTCGAACTCTCGAACTAGAGGCAAATAGGGCAACTTATCTGGGAAGACATCAGGGAACTCATTTACCACTAAAACATCCATTAATTCTGGACTTCTCGTCATGGTGTCGATTATGTGGGCACAGTAAGCCTCAGAACCCTTGTGTACTAATCTCTGTGCCTCCATTGCCGAGATCACACCACTCGATAAGGCCTGTTGTTCACTGGCAAACATAAGCAAAAGACATCCTGGTTTATAGAAGTCTACCTTCTTAGTGAAGCAATCCATTGAAACTCGATGAATGTATAACCAATCCATACCTAGTATGGCATTAAAATCTCTCATTTCTAGTGGAATTACGTCTGCTTCAAGAATCTCACCCTTTATGACTATTTCACATGCCTTGTACATGGTATCCCTGTTCAGCTATTCTCCCAAAGGAGTGATAAGCAGCAACTTCTCTTCAAGTGGGGTCGAAGGCCTATTTGAGTGTCTAGCAAACTCTATGCTCAAAAAAGGGTTATTAGAGCTCGTATCAATCAATACACGGGTATCAATACAAAAATTTTTCATCATACCTATGAATGGAAACCATTAGGTAAGATATCAATTTGCCTGCATGATGCATGCCCTATATTCACATGTAAATTCATATCCCCTTTAAGTCACTACATAGTATCAAGATTATTCTTTTTTTGAAGTTTTCAAAAAACCTTGAAAATCATTAAAATTGAACATTGTATAAGTAAGTCGACTTGTACCTTAGACGACTCGACCTGTGCTAGCTGAGGGAGAGAATAAGTCGATTTGGGAAGAGAGCAAATTGACTTAGGGAGGACTATAAATCAACCTTGGGACCCAAGGTGACTTAAACAATATGACTCTCAGAAGGCAAACTCTGCAGAATTAGAAGTTGACTTGGGGAAATTAACAAGTCGACTCAAACCAACCTATTTGAAAACCACTAGTGTGTAACATAACTAAGACTACCTGACTATGATGCAGGTCAATGTGACTCTTATGTCAAGATACCATAAGTTGACTTGAGAATATATAAGTCAACTTGACCTAAGAGCAAACAGGTGCACAAGTGACCCAGCCATGCACCAAGTTAGCCTAAGAATTCAAGGTCATAGAGATCAGTCTTTGTGACATTAGGGAGTTAACCTATAGGTAAAACAAGTAGACTTCCTCTCACATATCGATATGAACAAGTTGACGCAAGCCCTCAGCAAGTTGACTCAGGTATTTCTAAAATCAAAAACAAGTTAACTCAACACTTTAATAGCCTGATTCTATATGAGTAATATCAATATGATCAGAAAAGGAATCAACTGACAAGTTCAACCAAGCTCAACCAACTTATATAGTAATTATTATCACTATAAATTATGTCAAGACATCAAAATCATTTCCCTAACTTCACTATCATGCAATGTCATCAATATCCCTCTAAATCAAAATCATGTACACATATCCACACAGTGTTTGTATCAAAATTTCTAAATCATCAAATCCAAATCTAAGGGAATTTACCTATGACTGTGTCTGGATTATTTTGTACATCTTTATTCGTCATTGCATAAGTCCTTGTTTGAGTCCTTTCTTGTAGACGTTGGGTTGGAGGAGGTACAGTATTGCTCTTAGTCCTCATCCATGGTGTGACATTAAGGAAGGAAGGGGGGATGTTGGCTTGGCCATCCATAGATCTACTAGGGCGATCTCAGCTTAATTGGCTTCCCCGTTCCAAGTCTAAGGAAGTGTTACAGAAATTTTCACATTGATAGCACCTCTTGGGTGCACGACAGACTATGAAATGGTACTTCCAATAGTGTTTGCACTGCTCTTTCCTATTTTTCATCAATTTACTCCTGGAGATAGTACTAGATATGGAAGATCCAAAATTAGATGGTCATTAGCTCTGTGGAGTACCAACGAATCTGGTGACCGAGACTCTACCATAGGAGCCCATGCTCCTACTTTGCTTTGAACTCTAGCCTGATATAGGTTCGGACCTTCTCTTCTTCTTTTCTCCTTCTATATTTCTTCCCCTTTCCTCAACCATTTTCTCAGCCTTTGATGCCAATTCCAAGACATCTTTATAAGTGTGGGTTGAGGTTATAGATATCTTCTCCCAGATGGACAAATTTAGGCCTTCCTCAAATTTGAAGTGCAAAATTCCTCGAAAGTCACCAACTCTAGGATGAATGAGGATAATCTCCTCAACTCTATCTCGTATTCCACCACCAACTTGTTTCCTTGGTGGTGATAGAGGAACTCCTTCCTCTTCAAATCTTTGTAGAATAAAGTACAATATTTTTTGTCGATTTCCTTAAGGAATTCGTTCCAAGGAATGGGTGCTGCAGACCTCTCCTTGAGGATGACCCACCATACTCGGGCATCTTCATCCAATAACTTTATGGCCACTAATTGTTTTAACTCATCATCAAGTCTCTTGTCAGCCACAGTCTCATGAACCCAATTTATCTAATTCTTTGCCATCATCGCATCGCTAGTCCCCATAAGGGTGAGACATCCAAGTTGTTTGGCTTCCTTGATCAACTTGGATAATTCGATGGTTGGGCAATTGATAAGTGTGGCCATTGAAGTGGGAGGAGCAATTGGATCTATTGGAGGGATCAATGGAATGACTGGGTTTGGTGGAAAAGGTATTGGTGCTTGAGGTGGAGCTTGGAGGTGGGGCTTGGAGGTGAGCACTATAGGCATTCCACTACTCAGTTTATTATCGAAGTGCATCGAGTGGTGGTGGAGGAATTCTGGTTGAAGGAGCCGGGTAAGTGCTAGTGGCAGTTGGAAGGGAAGAGGGAGCACGTGAGGACGATCCATTCTCATACCCAAAAGGAGGAATTTCATTTACATTGCTTATCCTTTGTCTAGGAGGGATGGTCCCATAAATGAAAAATATTATTCTTAGCTCACCAAGGAATCAGACTAGGTAATTAACCACCTAAAAATAAAATGAAACCTAGTCCCTAAGATTGATGGAAGGTCTTTGAGAATCTTTTGAAAAATCTTTTAAGCTCCAAATTTTCAAAAAGAAAAATATTTCAAAATCTTTCAGAAACTTTTGAAGACATTTGGAAATATTTTAAACATTTAAAAATGTGAGCCTAAACTCGGATACTAATAAAATCTTCATGTCCCGAACCTTGAGTCGAGTATGAGACAACCATGCGTTACCCTAAAGCACATGTGAACCCCGCACTAAGTCCCATGGTACCACAAGGTATTTCAATATCCCAATCATTTAAAAATAAATTTAAATCATCTATAGGCCAACCCAGTCGTCTAAACAATTCCCAAGCTTTTGAAATAGATTCACAAGCTCATCATATTTTCAAAATTCATCACATAATCCAAATGTCCCAATAAAACCAATAAGTCTTGCAAATGAAATTTTTAAACCAAATAAAGAAAATTCCAAATCTTGTAAGTGAGGATTTTTCAATACTTGCATAAAGTAAAGAACAAGTATTTAACAAATCCTAAGTTTTAAGTGTTTACAAAATTTCCTTCTATGGGTCCAAACAATATAGTTTCCAAAAATATTCTCAAGAATAATATCTTATTGAATATCACCCAAAAGAAATTCCTTTAACCAATTCGAATTGAACTCTAAGTCTCTAATCTAAACTTCCTTTGAAAAATTAGAAAGGGAGGGTGAATATAAAATACTTAGTGATTAGAGTGCAATGACATGTTGTACATGGATGAGGTGTGAGAGTATTTATGCCAAACACATATGTCAAAATTTATTCCAATATGATAATAAAAGTCATTTATATAGAATGAATTCAGATCAAATCTACCATGACTCATATGTCCCAAATTAATAAGCAGTTTGAATTTTTCTTTTCAATTTTCTTGGGATTTACCAAAACTACTTTTATACCAATGGCCATCGGTAGAATCTACCAAGAATTTTCTAAAAATTTTCATAAGATATCCCACATCCTTGGCATTCGCCCGGAGTTCCATAGGGTGCCTCCACTAATCACAGGAAAAACTTGAGGAGGCTCTCCAAACCACATACCACCAAGACAAATTTTTAAACTAGCCTTTACCAAGCCACCCCAATGGCCCCGATTCGTGGAAAACTTAGATTATATTCATTTTTCTTATCCATGTACCATGCTACAAAATCCATTTCATCATTGAAAGTTATGCTCATTTGCAAGGGAGAGTAATTTAACAAGTCACAGTCATAATTCCATTGTAACATGATGCAAACAATTCAAGGATTGATGATAGAGTTATGGATAAATCAAGCTATTTTGAACTGGCATAAAAAAATGCAAATCTATTTCAAAATTCCTTTCAAAAATCAATTTACAAATTATAATTAAAAATATTTAATCATTTATATTCAATATAGCTATCTACTCACTACTTGGGAGGGTAAGCACTCCCAATTCGTAACCAATTGCAATGGTAATCACTTCTCAGGTTCCAATTGTTTTAATCTAAGGCAATAAACATAATTTCAATATTAAATCACATCTATGACTAGTGTTTATGAGTTTTTCCCAACATATCACAAATCCTAATTTCTCAAATCTAGTGAAGGTGTGGTAGGTTTTAACTGAGATTGAGAGAGAGAGAGGCGAGAGAGAGACGAATGTTAAGAGAGAGAGAAGAATGAGTGGGAGGAGAGAGAGATATTGATTGTGTTTTGGGGAAAAATGAGATCTGTTCAAGCCTTTATAATAATATAAGGTGAAACCTCCATCCTATCCCTCATTATTTTTAAGTTTTATTTGATTTTGGTTGCCTCCTTTTTCATCATTTCATAACCTTCCATGCTTATGAGTCAACTTGCAAACAATTCAAGTTAACTTATGTGTCTAATTCCTTTTGGAGCCAAGTCGACTTGAATATAGTTAAGTCAACCCAATTTCTTTTTTGTGTAACCCTCAAGTCGACTCAACTTTTTAGTAAATCGGCTTACTTAAGTTGCGGACATGTTTTTTTTAGGTTTATATATGATAAGTTGGCTTGTTCTGAGTACAAGTCAACTTATGAGGTTATAGTTTAGAGGCTCAAGTCGACTTGTGGTTTGACAACTTGACTTGGTTATGTGTAAGGTTAAGAATTCTGAGACTTAAGTTCCTCAAGTCACTTGACACATGTTCAGGTCCACTTAATGAGTTCCAAAGTTAACCAAAATTCAATTTCTAAACTCTAAGTCGATTTATCAAAGGGCAAGTTGACTAATCATCAACCCCAAATAAAGTTTAATTATTCCAAATCATCACCAAATAAATTTTAATTACTCAATGGAAATTTATACGGTTTTCATTGAGAATCAAAATCACATACATAACCAAAAATTCAAATGAAAATCTTCTAACACTGAATTTTTAGTATTACACTCATCTTCATCTACAATTGTGAAATCCACTTATGTGTAGAATTTTTAAATCCTTGTAAATTTGAGAGACATCAATATGCCTCTTTGGGTAATTCTTTATGTATATTCCATCTTGCACGCACCGAGAGTTCTTTCTAGCATTGCCAAATGCACTGTGCATCATTAAGTTCAAAACCATAGACTAATACTGCGAATCAATTTCTTTATCTAGAATTTTTACTGAAATAATTTTATCAATGGTTGCTTTATTAAGATACCTGCCTTGTTGATGGTAAAAAAAAAATAGCAAAAAGGCCGTGTTTTGAAACTCAAACATGTATATAACTACAAAATCAAATTATTATAACTAGTAAATAAATCAACAAATTGATCAAGAAAAATTGATAGAAAATTTTGAAATTCTATTTTCAAAAAAGTGACTAACCTTATTTGACTCTTCCAAAAAATTTTGTTTTTGTTTTTGTTTTTGTATATATATATATATATATATTTTTAAGATCTAATGGAAAATAGTAAAAACGGCCCATCATGGCAATACTTGAAAATCCGAAGGCTCAACATAAAACTTTTATCGACAAAAATGAGGGATTTACCTTCCCTAGGGATGAGCGTAAGTTGACCCCCTCAGTTGATCTCAAACGATGATAGCTTAACCAACTAATGAAAAAATTTGATAAGCCCAAACTGATACTCCCCTATTTTCAACCGATGATTAATGCCCTCTTAAGAAATCGATCACTTCGATTCTCGCCCACCAAAGGTAATATTCACTAAATCTCATAATAATCTTTGTTTCTGATTTTGACACAAAACGTATCTCCTTGATAAGATAGGAAACCCTTTAAATCTAATCAATAAGGGAAGAAGTCCCCCTATTTCATCAAACTTCCTAAATAATGAAAGATTATGAACCTTTTGAATATTTTGACAATGGAACTCTGAAATCTTTGGATCTCCTCGTAAGGAAACTAGGGTTATAACACTCTAGACACATACGGCTCTTATAGCACCCATGTATAAAGACCTTCATATCACTGAGGCCCAGGTAGGTACGCTCGTTAAGACTCAACACTTGCATACATGTTACAAGGAGACTTGCTCTCTGTCTCTCTCTTTCTATCTTTGTCTATGTCTTTGTCTTTGTCTCTCTCTTGCTCTCAGTCTATTCTATTACAATAAAAAACCACTCTTCTAACTTGAATATCAAAGTTTACCTCGTGTGACCACCCTCTGGTGGTCTTTTGCAGGTTTCAATCGTCCGATCAAGTAGTTGTTTGAGTCAAAAGGAGTCAAAATCTGTGGAATTGAAACCTCCCCTAAGTGATTGACGTCATTGGTAGGAACTAGACAAAACGGATCACCTATCTCTTATCATCGCTCAAAATATGACAATCAAGAGAAAAAGGCTAGTTATTGGCTTTGATGATGACAATTAAATTGAAGGCAATTCCAATCACAATGATCTATTGGTTATCACCATTAGGATGGAATCTTATGCTGTCAAAAGAATTTTTATTAATCAGGAAGCAGACTATAACCTCCTCACTTTGGATTCCTTCCAACGAAAGGGTTTTAACTCATCTCACCTTTAGCCTCTAATTAGGTCCCTAAAAAGACTTTCTGATGAGTGCATTTACCAAAAAGGAATTATCCCTCTCACTATAACTCTGGGAACTCCTCCCAAACATACGATCGCCAAAGTCATCTTCCATGTGGTAAAGCTATTCTCGCCTTATAACACAATCCTCGGTTACCCTAATTTGGTTGAACTAGAGGCACTACCTAGCATGAGACACATGAAGACAAAATTCAAAACATCAGATGGAATCACTACTCTTTGTAGTGAGCCCGATCCTTATGCCGTTCTCGCTATCGAAAGCAGATGAGAGAACTTCCTGATTGAAACTTTAGAACTTAAAGGCAACGTTGAACCAATGACAAAACCTGAACCTGTGGAAGAAGTGATCATGATCACTATCACCGATGATCCTAGCCATACTATTTGAATCGAAGCTGGCTTACCGATGCCACTACAAGAAGCGATCGTTGGTTGTCTACAATGACACTCAAAAGTTTTCACCTGGTCCTCTGAGGACATGCCAGGCATTCACTCTTCAATCATAGTCCATAAGCGAACCATCAATGTCGACTATAAGCTAGTCAAACCAAAGAAGAGGATGTTTGCTCTTAAACGTCAGCATGCCATCCAGGAAGAGGGCCAAAAACTATTGATTGATGGATTCATTCATGAAGTCAAATACTCCGAATGGCTAGCTAACATGGTTTTGATAAAGAAAGCCAATGGTAAATGGAGGATGTCCATGGACTTCATTGACCTTAACAAGGCATGCCTGAAGGATAGCTATCCACTCCCCAACATCAACAAACTAGTGGACAACTCTTCAGGCTATCAACTCTTGAACTTCATGGATGCCTACTCTGGTTATAATCAAATATGAATAACATTAAAAGATGAAAAGAAGACAAGTTTTATCACTGAATTTGGCACATATTGATACGAGTGATGCCCTTCGGTTTAAAGAATACGGGGGTGACCTTCTAATAGCTAGTCAATAAAGTCTTTGAGGGCCAACTCGACAAAAATGTGGAGGTGTACATTGACAAAATGATCATCAAAAGTACCGGTGCGGGAGCCTATGTTGCTAATCTCAAAGAAACCTTTCAGACATTAGAACGTTACAACATGTGACTGAACCCGGCCAAGTGCATCTTCGAAATTATATCCGATAAGTTCTTGGGTTTCATAATCATTAATCAGGGAATCAAGGCAAACCCCGAGAAGATACAGGCCATACTAGATATGTCAACGCCTCATATATTAAAGGAGGTGCAGTGTCTCACTAACAAAATATTGGCCTTAAGCCGATTCATGTCAAAAGTCGAGGAGAATTACAAACCCATCTTTGACACCTTGAAAAGTTTTCATAGGTTTGCATGGACACCAGAGTGCCGAGCAACCTTTGGGCAACTCAAGGAATACCTCATGACTCTTCCGTTACTCTCTTGTCTGATTCTGTTGAGAAGCTATGCTTATACCATTCTATTTCTAACTAGAAGCTTTGCTCTGTCCTTGTAAGATAGGATTGAACTGCATAAAAACTGACCTATTACATTAGCCGAATACTCAAAGAATCTGAGGTCAATTATTAACCGATCGAGAAGATAGCATACGCCTTAGTCGTCTCGGCCAGGTGCCTTCACCTATACTATCAGGCTTATACCATTATAGTGCTTATCGACCAACTGCTAAAGTAGATTCTTCATAAAAAAGACACCTCCTGCCACCTTATCAAGTGGAGTGTAGTGTTAGGCAAATTTAACATTCAATACCAGCCAAAACCTACGATTAAAGGCCAAGCCTTGGCCAATTTTATTCTTGAGTGCATCCTTTCGGTTCCACTTGAACCCAAGTCCACCGATAGCCATTATGAATGGTCATTGTCAGACTGGATAATACACATTGACGGTCCTCAAATTCTTCAGGAAGTAGTACTGGGCTCAGACTGATGGGCTCGGATAATTTTAAAGTGGAGAATGTCCTTCGTTTTGACTTTAGGGCTACCAACAATCAAGAGAGCATGAAACTTTGTTAATAGGACTTCAAGTGGTGGTGAACATGGATGCCAAATGTGTTTGAGTGTTTATCGACAGTCAATTGGTTGTTAAACAAATCAAAAGGGTCTATGAGACCAAAGACCTAATCATGGCCAAATACTTGAGCAAGCCACGCGAGACGATGAGTAAACTAGACAAAGTTAACATCCAGCAGATCCCTTGATCGGAGAACACATGGGCTGACATGCTTTCTAAACTGGCCAGTTCAGATTCAATCACCTCTAGCCAAACGGTTTACATTGAGAGTTTACCACACCCCAACATCGACGAACTTGACAGGATTCTTATAGCAGACCAGTCTCCCAGTTGGAAAGATCCTATAGAAGTGTATTTGAAGCATGATCGCCTACCAAATTTGCCATTGGAGGCAGCCAAACTAAAACGAAAGGTCGCCCACTACGCAATCATCGGTGGAAACCTATACCGAAAGTTTTTTACTTATCTATACCTAAGGTGCCTGACTCTAGAAGTAGGAGACTATGTTCTCTGGGAAATCCATGAAGAGATATGTAGTAATTACCTAAGGGCTCAGAATCTAGTCTACAAAGCCTTACACCAAGGATACTATTGGCCGACCATGAAAACTGACTCATACAATTATGTGAAGAGGTGTAAAAAGTGCCAATGTTTCTTTTCGGTTCCATGACTGCCCTCAACTGAGCTCAGTTGAATACATGGATGATACACTTTACGAGCCCCTAAGCCAGGCCGATTACATTGAAAGAAGTACATAAGAAAATCTATAACATTATTCCTAGACAAAGAGGCTATAACACCAGTGTCGTTCGGCAACACTGAAGCTTACATAAATAGTATGGAGAAGACCAAAAAAGAAATAAAACATACATGCGGCCAAATTTAGACAAAAAGACTGCTGAAAAAGGGAATAGAGGAGGGTATGAGATGATCATGGGGAGACTGTGAGAATTCCTCATATTCAAACTTTCTACCATCCATAGCTCCCTATACTCAACTAATTTCACTTATCATCTGACCTGAGAAAACACCCCTCTAGAATCGAGAGCCCCATAGGAACCTTGACAGAGCCAATCATAGCATCCAAGAGTCGAACAACATGATGGGCCCTCACATCAGTAGTTCCATTTTTTACGAGACCTCATGCTAACGAAGCATTTTATACTACCAAGTCTAGTAACCTAAAGCACACCATTGGAAGGGCTCACAAAGAAGCTAACTCTCCACAGAAAGAACTCGTAGATGAAGAGAACACACAAGTTTCTTCTGAAGTGATATAAGACCCTGCGATTGTTATTTATAGTTAAAAAGGGAGGAGAAGATCTTAGTGTTGAACAAGTGAAACGTTTTGACGAGAATCACACACAATAAATAATGAACTTAAATCCCTTTAACTTCCTGCGAGGCATTTACTTTGGGATTACTCATTTAACCCTTGGAAAACCGCAATAATTAAGATGTTCGCCTACAACCTACTTCAATATCATATGAAGCGTGTTGAAGAAAATCAAAAAGTTCAAAGCAACGCATATCACATTAAAAGCTCATGCCTTTCCAACCACGGATGAACAATTGTCACTCATGGTGCCTTTCTTACAAAATGACACTATGAGTCAGAGGTAAATGATGGGATATGGTCTAAACAGCCTATCGTGGTAATACTTGAAAACCTGAAGGCTCAAGATAAAACTCTTATTGGCAACAAAGAGGGATTTACCTCCCCTAGGGATGAGTGTAAGCTGACCCCTCGGTTGATCCCAAACATTGACAGCTTAACCAACTGATGAAGACATTTGGTAAGCCCAAACTGAGGCTCCCCTTTTTTCTACTGATAACTAATAGCACCCCTAAGAAATCATTACTTCAATTTTCAACCACCAAAGGTAATATTCACTGTATCTTATATTGATCTTTGTTTCCTATTTCGACACAAAACATATCTCCTTGATAAGGTAGGAAATCCTTGGAATCTAATTAATAAGGGAAGAAGTCCCCCTATATCATCAAACTTCCTAAATGATGAAACATCATGAACCTTCCAAATATTTTAACTGTGGAACTTTGAAATCTTTGGATCTTCTCATAATGAAACTAGAGTTATAACACCCTGTACATGTATGGCTCTTACGGCACCCATATATAAAGACCTTCGTATCACTAAGGCCCACCTATGCTCGTTAAGACTTAACACTTAATACACAAGTTGCAAGGAGACCTACTCTCTCTCTCTCAATCTCAGTCTATTCCATTACTATAAAAAACAACTCTTTCTAGCTTGAGTGTAGGAGTCTCCCCTATGAGAGCACTCTCACAGTCTTTTGCATGTTTCAAATCATTACATCAGACAGTCTTTCGAGTTAAAAGGTGTCAGAATTTGTAGAGCCAAAATCGACCTCCAACAAGATCTTTAATTAGGTGATCAAGTTTGACCTTCAATATCCTATTAGGAAAGATTAAGTGTGTTGAAAAACGTTAAAATAGAAAATGTAAGGAATCTACAAATTTGAATAAGAAAAATCGGGTTTGAAAGGAAATTTCTGAGGATAAAATACACCATATTTGATTATGAAATTTAGACCTAAAAGATGTATAGTTTTTGACAATTTTTTCTCTGAAGAAGCATTGTTCTAGAATATTTAAAAAATAAAACTTTTAACTATGATTGATTAAGTACAATTACAAAATATCATATATGACAACAGGAGTTGTGGAAACTAATTTACATCTTTCCATATTAAATTTCTTCCAAATATCTAAGGTATATTTGTGTTGGCCAATAAAAATGGTTTCAATGGTTTGACAAATTTTAATTCCCAAAAAATATTTCATTTCTCCCATTTTAGTCTTCTCAAATTGCTACTTTGTATGCTGTTTGAATTCATTCACTGCCGAAAGATCACTACCAATCACCAACAAATTATCTACATAAAGAGACACAATTAGAATTTGATCGGAAAAAAATATTTTTACATAAAGAGTTGCATCAATGCAACTCCTTTCAAATTCATTCTTGCTAAAATAAGCATCAATTTTTATGTACCAAGATCACCAAGCTTGCTTCAAGCCATAATGAGCCTTCTTTAGAGCGTACACCTTAGTCTATACTCTTTTGCCAATAAAGCCTTCTAGTTGCTGACATGTATTTCTTCATTTAGATCTCCAACCAGAAATGTAGACTTTACATACAATTGTTGGATTTTCTAATTGTTTTGAGCTACAATAACAATGAGATACCTTACTGTGTCAAGTCTTGCTACTGGAGCAAATTTATCACCATAGTTCAATCCATTTTTCTAAGCATATCCCTTCATAACAAGTCTGAATTTATGCTTGTGAGCAGACCCATCTAAGTTCAGCTTTGTTTTGAACACACATTTTACTCTAAAGTTATTAGCTTCTTCAAAATTTGTCAGCTACACAATTGCCATGTTACACCTTTCATAAATTTCAGCAAGAGATTTTGTCTTATACACTAGAGAACTTGAAAATAAGGATGGCGATAATAAGCCAAAAAGATTGGAACCATCACTAAAATCAACATCATATAAGTTTGAATCCAAAAGTTCTTCATGCATAAATTCATGCTTATCCACAAGAATTTGTTGTTGTGCCTTTTCAATTGCTTTTATTTCCCAATTCCAATAACTCTGTTCAATGACAACGAAATCTCTACATATAACAATCTTTTTCTGTTTTAATATTAAAAACTCCATATCTTTTTGGATAAAATGTAAAATACTCTTATATGCCTTTTGGGAAAGTTGGTCCATTTTTTAAAGCATTGATGTATATGTAGCAAATGGATTGACAAACCTAAGCAATTGACTGATGGTTTGACACCAAACCACACCTCATATGGAGTTTTTTCTTTATTTGCCTTGGTTGGTAGCCTATTCAAAAGATACACAGTGGTGTTCATAGTTTATGCCCCAAATTTTTGTGTTATTTTTATTTATACATCATGTATCTTGTCATTTCAAGGACAATTCTATTCTTCCTCTCACACATCCCATTTTGTTCATGTGTGTAAGTCATAGTCACTTTATGCTTCATGCCCCTATCTTCACAAAATTTATTAAATTGAGTAAAAATATACTCTTTTCCATTGTGTGTTCTAAGTGTCTTTAGAGTGCAACAATTATTTTAAAACTAACAAAAATACGAAATATCTGATCTTTAGAGAATAAGAAATATAGCTAGGTTATTCTAGAAAAATCATCTTTAAATAAAAGAAAATATATGTCATTCAAAGATAAAGTCCCCATTGGTCCATAATGATCATAGTGTACCAACTCCAGTTTCTTATGACCTCTCTTGGCTATATTAATGAGAAGAAGAATATTATCATGCCCCGAACCGGGGTCGTGAGCAGCCGCCCGTTGTCCTAGATGCCGACTATATTTTTACAGAAAATCGGACAGAACCTCTCCATATTTGGGAGGTCTCCCATATACAATTTAACCTATATAATTCACAACCATCCTGTCAAATAAATAAATAGATCATCTCGACCTCACAACAATCAACCACATCCACCGTGGACAACCAGGACAACGTAAGGCTAAAATAAATACTAACAGTTCTAACCACAGACCTCTACTGTCATGCTCAACTAGAGCATGAGTAGCCGCCACACCGAGCGGGCCTAAGTTTTATACAAATGTATATCAAATTCTCAAGTTAACATTTTAAATATTTACAAGTGTCTCAATGCAAATATAATATGAGAGTTTCATAAATAAAAGTCCATAAGTTATACAGTCATCCCATAATATGTACACGGCCAACTACAGACCTCAATATCATGACCTTGCAGGGTCGACATAAAGTACAGAATTCATACTTCAATTAAATTTTAAATCTCACTGTATGTGAACACCCAAATCCACCAATAAGCTACCAAGCTCTCTAGAGTCGAATGCGTCGCTCTAGCACAATAACCTTATTTGAGGGAGAAAAGGAGAGGGGTGAGTATCAAGAAAGATACCCAGTGAGTGAGGGGATTAATATCAAGCACAAATAGTATAGGTGAACCATTGGAGTGTCAAACAACATTATTCGTAAACGATAATTCATGATTTGCAATAAAACATGGTATATTCAATGAAATAAACTCATTTAATTAATCACACGATATCATACAAATATGCATCCATTTAAAAATCAAGTATATTATAGAGCAAGCCAAAAGAATCTTGGCAAAGGTCAACCATGACCAAGGACAGGTGAATCGGAGGTTTTATTATGCAAATGTTCAAAAGTCGCTCTCTACCCCGACATTGGTCGTGAGCTTAGCCCTTGCTTACTCAGACTCGTCAATAGGACCCCGCCCGATGCTCGACGGTGGCATCACACACGTCCTCCCCCGATGTGGGTTCAATCGGCCGCGCCTATCACATGCATATAAACTGACGTTTGCGGATACCTCCTATAGAAGCGTATCCGGGCATCCTGGTGCCACTACAAACGCCCTTCGTAGCTACGGAATCCATCAAGTAATATCATATCATCATATCATCTCATAACTAGTAGGCATCCAACCCATATAGTTGTATCATCTCATAACTAGTAGGCATCCAACCCACATAGTTCATCAAAACATTTTAAATTCGCGTGCCAATATATTTAATCAAAATTATTTCAAACCAACATACCAATGCAATGGTAGCATAAAAAACATTCTAGTTCTCAAATAATAGCACAATCTTAATTCATTTCAAACCATGGATGCATTGTCATTGGAAACATAAATTTATGACACTCCAATAATCACAAAACAGATTTGAAATTTTAATATCATACATCGAGTCAATGCATATCAAAAGCATGTTTTATTGAAAACACAGCAGAAAACAAGTTTCACTATTATGCAAGAGATTAGGGTCCCACTCATAGTTCAGGGAGGGTACGTCACTCCCTAAAGTGCTCCACAACGATAGAAAGAGTCCCTCTCGAACGCTCAACCAATATATCACTACAATATTGATACATATAACACATAAAAATGTCATAACATTTAAATATTCAATGTTACATTTTATTTTAACAAATCTTTTATATATGATTGAAGTCAATACATTTTAACTAAACTCTCAATGTCTCATATAAACCATCCCCTTTTTTTAAATCATCAAAAATAACAACTCCATTCACACCCTTCCAAAGGTACAAAATTTAACCAACACAATGTCATTTTCAACCATCAAGATCATCATTCATACATATACAACTCAAAATTTACGTAACCCTCCATTTCCAAATCTCTTCAATATTCTCGGTCAAAGTAAATACACACATTTATACTCCAAATTCTTACAAACTTCTCTCATTCGACATACCTATACAACACACATATAACAACTATACAAGTATACATATCTATTCTTTACCTAACCTTTGCATTTTAAAACATCGTTTTCAACTCACAAATCATATTAACATAATCCATCCTCTTGGCCAAGGTTCATACACACACACACACTCATATACCTTTATTAAATCTCTTCTTCAACACCAATACACACATATACATTTCTCATACATGCACATACACATATTCTTCACACCTTTGGCATAAATTGTACATACATACAATCCCAATTTACTACCAAAAATCTGCACAACTTCCTTTCTCCTTTTTCTCACAATTTATTCCAAAAATTTGCATAAAATGATCTTTTTACATTCATTTCTAGTGCAGAAAAGTTCTGCACCCATTCTTACTCCTTTTCTCTATCATACACATCACAATTAACATGTAAATGGTTTCTTTTCAATCACTATTAGTGCAAGAAAATTTCTGCACACTATATACCTTTCTTCTTTTCCATTTAAATCAATAGACATATATATTTATACATCATTCTCACTCTAACATTCTGTACATCTTTCATTTTCATCTCAACCAACAAACACACATATATAACACCACTTTAGCACTAAAATTTAGCACATTTCATTTATAAATAATCAACAAAATCAAAGTCAAGTCAAATTCAATCCTAAAGACCTCTCAAAGTCGAAAGCAAGCCTAAAATAAATAAATCTTCTACAACATAGAAAATCTTTTAAAAATCATAAACTTTTCGATTCTCATCCAAACGTTTCAAATCATATGTCATTTTCAAGGTATAAAAATCTAGTTTCATAACATGAAGATTGTATTTAGATCGCCTATATGCAGGACAACTTATAATGAGAAAGATTGTGTCACGCCCCGAGCCGAGAATCGTGAACAGCCGCCCGTTGCCCTGAATGCCGGCTGTATTTCTACAGAAAATCAGGCAGACCCTCCCCATAAATCGGAGGTCTCCCATGTACAATTAAACCTGTATACCTGTATAAATTTAAAATCATCCTGAAAATAAAACAAATGGCCATCCCGGCCTCTCCAAAACCAACAACTCCCAAAGCCGACATCCAGAACAACGCAAGGCTATAAAAATCTATCAAGCCCTCAAGCAAAATACGTCGCCCTATCGCAATAATCCTGCCTGAGGAGAGAAAGGAGAGGGATGAGTATCTATGGGAGGATACTTAGTGAGTGAGGGGATTAATCTCAAGTACTAATAGTGTAGGTGAATATTGGAGTGTCAAATAGTATCATTCGTAAACAATAGTTCAAGTTTCGCAATAAATCATGATATGTTTAATAAAATGAACTCTTTTAATCATTCACACGATATCACACATATATGCATCCATTTAAAAATCAAATAGATCATAGAGCTGGCCGAAAGGATCCTGGCAAAGGTCAACCATGACCAAGGACAGGTGCATTGGGGGTGTTATTATGCAAAGTGTTTCAAAAGTAGCTCTCTACCCGATGTTGGCCGTGGGCTTAGCTCCTTGCTTACCCAGATTCGTCAAATAGGACCCCGCCCGGTGCTAGACGGTGGCATCACACACGTCCTCCCCCGATGTAGGTTCAACCGGCCGCGCCTATGAATAAATATAACTGGACGTTTGCGGATACCTCCTGCAGAAGCGTATCCGGGCAACTCGTGCCTCTACAAAGTCCCTTCGTAGCTACGGAATCATCAATGTCATCATCACAGTATCACAAGGGCACAATGTCCCGCAGATAAGAACCATATCATCACAAGTGGGCATCCCAGTGCCCTCACAGATCTCAAAACATTTCAAATCCGTGTGCCAATACAATTTCATCAAAATCATTTCAAATCAACAACCGATGCAATGGTAGAATAGAAAACATTCAAGTTCTTAAATCATGACACAATTTCATTTCATTTCAAACATGGATGCATAATCGTGGAAAACATAAGTATGATACTCCAATAATCACAAAATAGATTTGAATTTCAATTTCATACATCGAGATCATGCATATCAAAAGCATGTTTTATTAAAATCATGATAAAAATCAGGTTTCACTATTTCATGCAAGAGATTAGGGTCTCACTCACATTCCAGGGAGGGTAATCACTCCCTATTTCCAAAATAATTCTGAATTTGACTCCTCGAGTCTCCAACAAGATCAACCTAACCAAAGTATCACATTAATCATCAAATTTCTTATAAATTAGAAAAATCTTTGAAAATTCATACACTTTTCAATTCTCATCCGATTTCTTCAAACCATATCTCCTTTTAAAGGTATTGAAATCTATTTTCATAATATAGAGATTGTATTTAACTTACCTATATGCAACACCAACTATAATGTAAAACAACGCACCAATCCTTAGGCTAAAATCCCAAATTTCGACTGTTTTCATGCATTCATCAAATTAAACTCTAAGTGGAACCATTTAAATAAATTTAACTCCATTCTATCATCCAAAACAGCTCAATTTCGTTTAAAGTCTATACTTAACCTAAATAATAACATATAATGTCAAACAATGTATTCTAATCGAATCTAACGTACATCCTAAACCTATACAACACTTCCTTATGCTAATTTCACCCTAAATGCATTCAAATAACTGAATCAGTTAGAAATCCCTCACCTAGGGTTTTCTCGAATCGCAGACCTGACTTCCGAATACACTTCGTTTAGTCCAAGACCTGCAAAGCTTCCAATTTGAAACAAACTCCATCAGTTAGTCTAAATTACCAAAGGAAATCAAACCCTAGAGCTACTGAATTCAAAATCTCACCCTTACCTGCGTAGTGGGGAAATCGTAGCCAGCCTAAGGTTTTCGGTTGGATCTTCTACAGGTGGTAGAACCTGCTCGCAGCAGAGGGAGAGAAGAGCTTGCGGCTGCACAGGAAGGGAAAGTCGCGCGCTGGGGCAGTCTCGCACGCTGAGGCAAAGACAGTCGCGCGCGCAGTCGCGCGCGTAGTTGTGCAAAGTCGCGTGCGCACAGGAAGTAACAAAGCGAGAGAGACTGAGGGAGACTGAGAGACAGTGAGATAGAGAGCGAAAACTCACGGGAGCGAGAGAGAAATAGCGCGACAGAGAGATCGCGCGAAATAGAGAGAGTGAGAGAGGCCGAAATAGAGAGAGACAGAGAGTGAGAGATGAAGGCGGGTGGTTGTTCACGGTGGAGGGAGGTGGCGGTGGTTGCGATGCGGCGGAGGGCCGCGGGAGGGAGAGAGAGAGTCGCGGGTGAGGGCGATCGCGAAAGGGAGAGAGAAAGAGAGAGCAACCGAGAGAGAGATGGGGTGGTGACCCACGGAAGACGGCAAGACAGCGGCAGCGCAGTGTAAGGGAGAGGAGAAGATGGAGAGGCAGAGAGAGAAAGAGAGAGAGAAATTAGGGCTTTAAGCCCTAATTTCGGTTTTTATTATTATTATTATTATTATTATTATTATTATTATTATTATTATATTTGAATAGATTTGGAAATAATTAAATGAGAAAATAAATAAGTTAATAAATGAAAAGAAAAATATATTTATATATTTATATATACTTTATTATTCTATTTTAATAATTGAATATACCAAAGGTTTGAATTAAAACCCAAAAAATCGAAAATCAATGCAATTTAATTTAAAAAAAAAATTATATATATAAACGGAGGAATATTTTATATATATTCCATGAACAGTATACTTGTATGAATACCGCAGCGTCGGTGTTACAAACTGCATTGATCCTTAAACTCAAATCCCAAATTCTAACTATTTTCATACATATGTCAAATTAAACTCTAAAGGAACTATTCAAATCAACTCAACTCGATCCTGTTATCCTTTAACATGCTTCTTTCGTATCAAATAGACAAATTCATATAAAATTCTATACTTAGCCTTAATGGTCACATATAATGTCAGACAATGCATTTTAATCGAATCTAACATACACCTAAACATATATAATATTTCTTATCCTAAATTTACCTTAAATTCAGTCAATAAATTGAATGGACCAGAAATCACTCACCTAGGGTTTTCTCAATTCACGACTTCCGTCCGAATGTCTCCTCAATGCACTCCAGAATCTGCAGTGCTTCCTAATCGCAACAAGATTTACTAATTAGGTCTAATTACTTTGAATAATCAAAACCCTAAGCTAGGATTAGGAATCAATTACCTGCGCAAAGGGTAAGGTTTAGTCACAGCCTAGGGTTTTCAGTGTTTGTAGCTACTGCCAGTTGGGGTTTCAGCGAAGGTCGCAAGAGAGTAGATCTCACAACGAGCACCACACGAGTGAGCAAAGGAGGGAGAGGAAAAACTATTCACGCGTGAGGGAGAAGAAGAGAAAGCTCCGCTATCACGTACGGGAGGGAGGAAGAGAGGAAGACTAGTCGCGTGCGGTGGTGATTAATCGGAGAAGGCCGTCTGTTGTAGGAGGTTGAGAGTGAGAGAGATAGCGCGAGAGAGAGATATTGCGCGATCGAGTGAAATAGAGAGAAACAGAGAGCGAACAGAAAGAGGGAAACAGAGAGTGAGGTAAGAGAGAGACGGCGAACGGCAGAGAGGGTGGCAGAGGAAGGAGGGACGCGACAGAGAGTGAGATCGAGAGAGGAAGAGAGAGCGGCTGCGGGAGAGAGAGCCGCGGGAGAGGGAGACGAAGAGGCGAGTGGGTGAGAGAAGAATTAGGGTTTCTAACCCTAATTCTAATTTGGGATTTTTTTTTTGTTATTATTTTTATTATTATTTATATATATTTCTTTTTATAAATAAATTTATAAATGATTAAATGAGTAAATAAATAAATTAATAAATGAAGAAATATTCATATATATATTCTTATACTCACTTCATTTTCCAAGATTCCAAATTTTTAACAAAATAAGATAAACTTCAAATCGGAAATACAGATACTTTAAATATGGCAAAAATTCCAATTTAAAGACCCCAAAATTGAAAATCAATATAAATAAAAATTTCTCTCTATATATAAATGGAGGAATATTATATATATATTTCATGAACAGTATACTAGTACGGACACCGCAGTGTCGGTGTTACAAATATGAATTTTTTTAATTTGACAGTATTCACACACTCCAAATTGAATTTTGACATAGGGTAGATCATGAGCTAAAATTTTCAAATACAAGAATGAAGGTTTTCACATTAAACCAACAAACATTTTTTCATGCAAAAATTTCTAGATCCAAAATGGGTTAGAATCACTTACCTCTTTCCCATGATTGGGTATTGAAGGTCTTGAAGATGTCATGGCGTTGGATCACCTTCTGTTGTTCACAATCCAAATGCCTTCTGTAGATAGATGATTGATCTTTTACAAATCCTTTTAGATTTCTCTCTTTCTCTTTCTCTCTCTTTCAAAAATGGCTTCACTTCTATATACGTACAATCCAAGAGAGAAGAGAGAGTTCCCTTTTCTCTTGTCTAGAAAAGAAATAAAAAAAGGCTTAACACCTTTTTTTTTTCTTTATGTACATGACAAGAGAATAAAGAGTTAGTGGGAGAGGGAGTTAAGAGAAAACAAAATGAGGGGGTTAAGGGGTGGTTTCTAATAACCACTTTCTCCCTCTTCTCCTCTCCTACTTTAAAATTCAAAGTAAGAGGGATCTGGGTCGGATCTACCCTTATGGGTGGACCCGGACTCTATTTTCCACATCTCCTACTTGTATATGAGGGTTAGACTCGCACAAGTGGATCATGTAACTTGCGAGAATGCCAAAAGCTTTAGGGCTATATACCGGTTAAGGATATATAGCAGCTAATCGTCAATGTGGTAACGAGGACATCATATTTCACTATGTCCCAAACTTCTTTTACTCCACATAGCTAGCGTATCTCTCATCCCTCAAAACAATATAAGAGCATACTTGACTCAAGGCCAATCATGTATTCAAAATTACGTCTATAAACACTAAGCCATAAACATAGTTGATTGGTTTGTAAATATAGAGTAATGTGTGGTTCAATGACAGTCTTCCTTTCATACTACTAACTTTTAACTTTATCTTAACTGCTTTCCTAGACATGCACCGTCAAATTGAATCATCCATGACTTCTTGGTAACATGCTAAATTAACAACACTAAAATAAAATTTCAAGAGACAGACGAAAGTCCTAAGGGTTTGAATTGAGGTTGAATATAAATCTCTGAGTCTTACAATGAGATGAAGAATGATGCACCATTTCATTACCGATATGGTCACGTAAGCACACGTGATATGAAACACGTGCTATGATACTTTTCCTTTCCATTTGGAAGCGAATGCCTTCTTTTCTAAAATAACACATCGTACAGGTCCTGGTCTAAGTGTATACAACACTTGATTTAAATTTTCCTTTCTACAAGTCCTACAAATACTTATAACATCAAGGAAAAAAAAACTCACACCTAGCTATTTGACAAGTTCAATGGATTATGGGGAATGCATCTCGATTACCATATGTGTAGTATACGTAACCGGTAATTTCATCCTAGTACTTAACTAAGGGAACATATATATATATTTGTTAATCCACCACAAATTAACACTACATCATCTTCACATGTCACATAGACATTGGAGGTGATTGCTTATGTGAGAAAGCCAATCTCAAAAACTTGTTCAACAAACTTTTAAATATAGATACAAGAATTTTGGATACAAAAAACAAAATTCAAATGTCATCAAATATAAACATTATATCATATATATACTCTGTATATAATTATAATCAAAACTACAGTAACAAATACTGTCGTAATCTATGTAACTCATGTTCTCTAACATGTCTCACAAGCATGTTTTTAGGTATTGTCTTCTTAAAAGGACTAGCTACCACCAAATGCATAGTCATATACTTTAGTGTTATTTCACTTTTTTTAATTATATCTCTGACATGATTGATATTTGTGTCTATTTTTGGTTTTGTCATAATATTTGTAGTCTTTTGTGTAAGCAATATTTGAACGATTGTCACAATAAATCGTCAAGTTTTCACTAAGTTGCTCACTACTCCAAAATTTTGCACAAATCTACTCAACCAAACTCATTCTTGAACTACAGAAACATAGGCCACAAATTCTGCTTCCATTGTAGAAAGAGATATGTAGCCTTGTTTCTTGCTACTCCTTGAGATGGTGCCATCATTAAGCAAGAAAACATAACCAGAGATAGATTTTCTCTCGTCTAAATAACCTCCACAATTAGCATTCATGTATCCTTTTAATACAAGATCCTTTCTTTGATAACAAATAAAATAATCTGCAATTCTTTTCAGTTATCCCAATATTCTTTTCATAACAATCCAATCATTTTCCCTAGATTGGACAAATACCTACTGACATAAACCCATAGCATGACAAATATCGAAATGAGTACACATTATAGCATACTTCAAGCTTCCAGCTATGCTAGAATATGATAGTCTGAACATTTCATCCATTCATCAGGAGTTTTAGGGCATATATCATCGCTTAAACTAATACCTTTAGCCATAGGAAAATCAATAGATTTGTAGTCTACTATATTGAATCGCTCTAGAGCCTTTATAATGTAAGACTCTTTAGATAATCCTAAATCTCTTGGAATGATTTCTATGAGATTTAATTTTTGATCTGTCTCACCCATATCTTTCATCTAAAAATTAGAAGACAACTATTTTGGGATTTGAGAGACATACTCTTTATTATTCATGACCAACAATATGTCTTTAACATATAAGACTAGAATTGCAAACTTGTCATCAGACTTCTTAACATAGACACAATGGTCTTCGTCTATCATGGTGAAATCATAAGAGATAACAGCGATGTGAAATCTTAAATATGATTGTCTCAAAGACTGCTTAAGACCATAAATTGATCCATTCAATTTGTTAACTCTGTCTTCCTAGCCCTTAATCACAAAACCCTCTGATTATGTTATACAAACTTCTTCCTCAATTTCACCATTGAGGAAGGCAGTCATCGCATCCAGCTAATATAATTTTACATTCAAATTGGCCACTATTGCCAATAATAAATGAATGGCGGTAAATCTCACTACTGGAAAAAGCTTTTCTCATAATAAACACTTTTTTATTGAGTATAAATTTTTGCCACAAGTTGAGCCTTATACCTCTTAAGAGTTCTATCTGCCCTATGTTTCGTTTTGAGACCCCACTTGTTCTCAATAACTTAGTACCCTAGCAGAAGTTCAACCAATTTCTAAAGTGTAGTTCGACCTCATTGATTTCAATTCTTCTTCCATTGCCTATTCCATTCACCATTGGTGGGACAAGATAAAATCTCATCTATGTTTTTAGATTGTTCTTCATTTTCTAGACAAATAATAAATGTATGCCCGTTAATCTCAAAGTGACGCTTGGATACAATTTTCCTAGCACTTTTTTGAGTTTGTAACTCAATTACATTGCTAGAATTTAAATCCCTCGCACTGGGATCAACACCTAATTCAATTTTTTGTGATTCTAGTGATCGACCATAGACATAGCCATCCTTTGAATCAAATAATTCAAACAACAAGGCTTTTTGTCCTTCACATCATGTCTACTACAAAAATCATTCTCCAGAAATGTGACATTCTATAATTCAATCTCCATTACCATCTTCTTCTTTTCTAATGAACACTTAACTTTTAGACTAGTCGGAGTATCTTATAAAGATATTCTTACTTCCACAAGGACCTAATTTTTCAAACTTATTGAAAAAATCTTAAATATAGACGGCTGTTCCCCAAGGTCTGAGGTCACTTAGACATAACTTTCTATACTTTCTACCAGTCCAAAGGTCATATAATATCGTTGGTACTGACTTTGAAGGTATATAGTTCAAAATATAGGCCACAGCCAACAAGCCTCCTCCTTGAAAGAAATTGGTAAGTTAGCCTAAGCCATCATGAATTTGTCATATCAAACAATGTCCTATTCATTCTCACTATGACACCACTCTACTAAGGTGTATAAGGAATGGTCAAACGTCAGATTATAACTTTTTCATTACTCAGATTCTTAAATTGATCTGATAGATTTTCACGCCAACTATCTGTTCTCAATATGTTCATTGTCTCATCAATTTGATTCTCTATCTTATTCGTATAAGGTCTAAAAGCACTCAAGTGCTTTAAAAATATGAGAAATCAAATACACATGGCCTAATGGTGTGAAATCATCTATAAATGTAATGAAAAAACAAAACTCCACATCTAGCCTTCACATTCAGTGGA
Source organism: Dillenia turbinata (assembly GCA_037126225.1). NCBI lineage: Eukaryota > Viridiplantae > Streptophyta > Magnoliopsida > Dilleniales > Dilleniaceae > Dillenia > Dillenia turbinata. The sequence goes on from JBAMMX010000017.1 coordinate 7,626,459, forward strand.
CCACAAATGTTCAAATGGACTAATAACAATATAAATTTTGCCCATATGGCTTTTCCAAATGGTTCTTTTATCATTTTGCTAGCAAAACAACGTTCACATATTGGCAAATCAACTTTTGTGAGTGAACCTGAATGTCCTGCTCTTACTAGTTGATTCATCTAGTTTTAAGTCTTGCATGCCATGTCACATCATCAATATTTGTAAAATGATAAAATCATTTACAAGCTATCCAGAACCAATGCACATGTTATTCAAAAATAGATCAACCCTATCTCTTTGAAAGTACAAAACATAGCCAAGTTTCAAAAGAACAAGAACAAATAAGGCTCTATCAAATTTCTGGCATGTAGAGAATATCACGTAAAATGAGAATTTAGCTACCTTGTAACTATAATTTACTAGTGTCAGCTCCTCTAAACTACATTCTTATACTGTTCCCTACATAGATCCATCTCCTACTAGAAGGCACTTGATAAAAATTCATTAATGTCTCTCAGTCTGTTCTTATATTTAGAGTTACTTTTTTATCATCCATCTACAGTCTCCTTTCCTTTCTTACTTTTGCTTTTGTTCTACTCATGCTTGGAGTCTGAAAATCTCTTAGAACTAGACTCTACAATAAAAACATTAACTATGGATTTTGTAGCATCAAACTGTTTATCCTCAAGCTTAACGTGGAGAGCAACTTTTGAGAAAGTCTTCACACTCTCATTAAATTAAGCTTGAACTTTCTATTCATTGGAGAGAACATGACTAGTTGACTACCATTCTCTAATCATGTTAGACATAACATGTTGGAGGTGGGTTTTGACTCCACAAATCCGACTCCTAGTGACTTAAAAGGGTGCTTGATAAAGAAGCTTGAAACCTATAAAAGACCACAGGAGGGTACTCTAGCAGATGAGGCTTCAATACTCAAGTCAGAAAGAATGGTTTCAAATGGAATAAAAAGCAAACTGAGAGAAGGGAGGACGGACCTTCCTATGATTTGTGTGTCTTATGTAAAGTCAATAGGACTTACCTGGCTTAATGTATCAAGGATTTTGCATGAGATACCATGGGAGCCATGTGCATTCGAGGCATTACAACCCTAGTTTTCTTATGAGGAGATCCAAAGATTTCAGAATTCAAACATCAAAGATTTGAAATCGTTACCATTTAAGAAGTTTGATTATATAGGGAGATTCTTTCCTTTATCAATTAGTTTTTCAAAGGTTTCCTTCCTTATCCAAGAGATATATTTCATACTAAAATAGGAAGCCTAATCAATGTGAGACTCAGTTGAATATTACCATTTGGGAGTCGAAGTGTTTGGTTTCTTAAGTATTCAATAGTTATCGGTCAAATGAAGGAGAGTCGTTCGGTTTTACCAAATATGCTTGTGGACCGAGTTGTATAGGCCTCGTCGGGAGTTAACCGAATAGGATACTACAAATAATAAATCCCCTTAGTGGGTTGGGATGACATGGTATATTCAAGGAGATATATCCCATCAATAGAGGGGGTGACTCAGGCCCATTTGTGATTTAAGCATATTGGATATTTTTAGTACATAGCCTTTTAAATGGGGTCTCATCATTTGCCCTCGACTTGTGGTGTCATTTTGTGAGAAAGGCACCATAAGTAGCAACCATTGGGGAATGGAGAGCCTTTTACAACATGCATCATTTTGGTTTTATGAACCATCTCTAGTGTCCCTTATAAGTTTTGTCGTGGGAGAGGATCTGGTGTTCCTTCTTTCTCATGCTTGTTTTCTCCTTCCTTTGAATAATCGTAGTATACATGAGATTTTCTATAAGAGAAATGGCAAGAGGTATGCTCTTCAAAGCATTAACAATATTAGGAGTATTATGTCAATGGTGGAGCTCCAAGAAGCTCAGACCACCATGTTGGTAGGTGATAATTACACTATAGTATCAACTATAGATGATAACAGAGCAAATAGAATGCGAAAGAGTTGTGTTATGATATATAAGCAAATGGTGAAGTTTGTCTTGAGGGTACCATACACTGGCCCATTCATTGAGGTGTTATAGTGTTGGAACATATTTTCGACTTTGTAGACCTTTAGCGTTTGGCGCCTGATTGTTGTTATGATCTCCTTGTTAGGGCTCGATCGCTTTCGCTTTGAATTTGATATCCTGGCGGCCCTCTTTTCTCTTGTAAGGTACATGAAGAATGATTTAGTCCGAGATTAGTATAAGTTACAAACCCGTCCTGAATTAGATTGGGGATTTTATTACGAGGAACCCACTAGTAGTAACTGGATGCACAAGTATTTCTTTATGGAGTTCAAGGATAAGAACCTTATGCCAGTGCTTCCTAGCACTGAGGGGAGGCTTGTGCTCAAATTGCAACCTGTAAACCCTTCATGTCACTTACGCTTCATGTGTTTGGTCGGCAGTTACTATAGGTTTATGCGAAGGGCCATCTCAATTGATTCCCTGATGGATGACCATATGCTATCTCTAGTGGGACTATTGATAGGAGAGAAAAGGAAGATCGATAAGCCTCTCTTAGTCGATATGAAGAAGATTGTATTGACCGATGTTTCGGGTTTTGTAGACAATGCCCTGCTAAAAGAGATTATAGTTAACCAGGATGTATCTATTAAGGATATTTTAGAGAGGACCAATGGGGCATCTGAGACCCAAACTTTGCTAGCACTTTCCTCAATAAAGAAGAGAAAAGTGGTACTACTTGAATCTCCATCAAGAAGTGGGTATGAGGCAGGCGTGAAAACTGAGGGATGCATGCCCTTGGTCACATTGAGGCCGTCCAAGGTTGAGCCAGAGGAGCTTGATAAGGCTGGTCATTTGCTCTCTATTAAAGACAAGGGAGTTTGGCTGCCAAGTGCACTTATTGTGGAGAAGCTCAAAGGAACTTCATCGTCTGTTACAAAAGTGAGAGCGCCGAAGGGCATAGAGACTCAAGTTGCATCGATCGAAGAATTGTCTGGTCCATCGTGTGCTGTTCCACTATGGCTTTCTCATAAGGGGAAATGCATAGTGCTCGATGGGATTGCCATTCCTCCTTCTATCTCTATTTTATCCTTTTATGTTAATAAGGGGTTGATGGAGAGAGAAACGGTAGCCATTAGCATAGGAAACAAATAGTACAATTACGTGGACTTAGTTGAAGCTGAAAAAATAGCTGATCGGCTAGACTTTCATTATTGCAACTTAGAGTTGCACAGGATGTCCATGGAGTAGGCTAGTGAGGTTCTGAAGTCCCTTGGTCTAATGGTATCATCTTTTGAATTTATCTTATGTTGTTTTATTGTTGGCTGATCCAGTTTCTCCCTTTCTGGCAGATTATGACCGTAGTAGAGTTTTAGGAGCGATGAAGGAAACAGATGATGGGACATCTGAAGGAGATATTAATCGGTTGAATGCTCAGGTCACGACATTGCAAAATGCTTTTAATCAAAGGAAGAATGTTATAAGAGTAGAGGAGGCGCTTAAGGTCTCACTGTTTGAGAAGGAGGAAGAAGTAAAGAATCTTCAGAGTCATTGTGAGAGGCTAGAGATTGAGAAGAAGGTCTTTGAGGCATGATTGCATACTGTTGAGGTGTTAGCCTAGCTGCTCAAGGAATCTCTCCAAATGGTGGAGCAAAGAGCGGTTGAATTAGGATAATCTTTGCTTAAAAGTGCCACCTCTTTTAAAGATTCCCAACACAAGTTGACAAAGAGACTACGATATGCCGAGGAAATAATTCATCGATTTGTGTTGGATAGAGCTCTGCCTTCGATCAGGAAGGCTACTAATCAGGATACGATGGGCCAAAGTATGATTCCTGCTAGGTTGATTGGTATTCCTATCGGATCGAGCATAGTTACTACGAGGACTTCTTCTCAGGAGGTCTTGACACTTCCTTTGATTCCCCCAAAATCTGTGTAACTCTTGTGCCATTACATCACAATAATTCTTAATAAAAGATTCTTTCGTGTTATTTTGTTTAGCATGTGTTGATAGTAGGGGATATTCCCTTTGTCTTTTAGATAGTTTTAATAAACTTGTTAGCTGTACTTAGTTGTTTCAAACTTTCCTAAAGAGTATCGGCCTGTCTAGGGACATTCTTTAAGTATACGCTTGGATAAGCATCTCTGACTTTCTGACAAGCAATACCTACTGAGATTTGTCTTAAAGAGAGGAATAGAGAGGTCCTTTGGTGAGTCAGGGAGACAAAGGCCCATTCAAGAAAATAGTTCCCTTCGTTAGGTCAGGGCGATAGAGGCCCATTGGGGAGACGGATCCCTTTGTTAGGTCAGGGCACAGAGGCCCATTCGGGGAGATTCCTTCGTTAGGTCAGGGTGACAGAGGCCCGTTTGGGAAGATAGATCCCTTTGGATGGCCTGTTCCTTTTCTATACAGAGCAGAATCCCAATTGAATGCAAATGATAAAGTAGTCACATGTGTTCACTGCCGAACGGAAGAATACTATGGCGATAACATTAGGACTACATAAGACAATTGAAATATACCGTGTAACTACTTCGAGGTGGATACCGAAGGCTTTTGATCACAAGACAGTGTCCTAATCCCGAGTAGAGTTCTGAATTTAACCTTCATGTGTTTCATGCTAGGTAAGGCCTCCAAGGCATTCAAGCCCAACCTTCCCAAGATAGAATTATAAGTCAAAGGGAGGTTCACTAAATTGAACATTGTCATGGCTATCGTATAGTTAGGCACCAAGCAAGGGTGATCGGAAGGGAAATGATCCCTTTAGTGTCACACCCCGATCCTCGATCCGAGGCCGTGAACAGCCACTCGTCACCCCGTATGCTGCCGCCCCTTGACATGCATACCGAGACAACGCAGGCTAACATCATTACCTGTAAAAAAAAAAAAAAAAAAAACTATTTTCTCAAAAACATGATATCCCAAGTAAAAGTATGTAAAAATCCCAACACAGTGCCACAATGCATAATTAAGCAATACAACTAAGAGTGTCAATTTACGTTACATAACATAATACAATCATCCCATTAAAATATACATTGGTTATTCTATAGAACTCAAAATGAACATATACATCATCCAACATCACCAAATACAACACTGCGGAAGAATGGTCAATACCATACCCGAGTCTGAGGTTGCCAACAAATCAGGTGTATCAACTCACTCGACAAGTCTCTCTCTCTGCCAGTTCTATAACTGAAAGTCAGGGGAAAGTGAGGGGTGAGTATTATGGGAAAATACTCAGTGAGTGAGGGGATCGACAATATGTTCTCAATATAGGTGTGAGCATGGAGTATCAAAATACATTTCAAAACCAATATAATATCAAAACCAAACATGACATATCCAGAAATCAAATGTTCACATAATGCATATCATAGTATCAAAGTATGCATCCATTTACAATATCCCAAAATCATATAGAGCTTGCCAATAAAACATTCTCTACAATGGTCTACCATGACCAATGAAGGGCGCGTTGGGTTTTTTTTTTCCAAATGCAGGTGTATAAAATTAGCTCTCTATCCCAACGTTAGCCATAGGCCTCACCAAGTGCTAGACAGTGGCGTAACACATGTCCTCCCCACATTTGGTTCAACTGGCTAGCCTGTATCTACACGTATACCTATCAAGTATAGTACCTCACCCGGAGCTAGACTGTAGCGTAACACATGTCCTCCCCAAATTTTGGTTCATCCGAGCGCAACGACATTTGCGGATACCTCCTGCAGAAGCGTATCCAGACACACAAGGGGTGCCTCTATAAATGTCCTTCGTAGCTATGGAATCCATCAATAATATCATCACTTCATCATGTCCATCAATTCCATCAGAAGTAGGCATCCAGCCCACACATAAATCATCAAATCATTTCAAAACAGCGTGCCAATGTATTTCATCAAATCCTTTCAATTAAAATGTCAATGCAATGATAGCATATAAATCATATCACAATTCCAAAGAGTGGCATGATATATTTTCAATACAAAACATGGATGCACAAAATTTAACTAAATCATTTGGGACACTCCAATAAGCACAAAAGAGAGCATTCAAAAATCATAGGTCAAACCAATGCTTACACACATTTCATAAAATATGTCATTTTGAAAAACTGTAAAATAGGGATTTTGTTCAATTAAAAAGCACAGTGTCAAAGTCCCACTCATAGTATACGGGAGGGTACGTCACTCCCTAAAATGCTCCATAACAATATAAAGAGTTTCCCTTGAATGATCAAGCAATATATCACTACAATCATAATATATATAACACATATAAGTGTTATAGCCTTGAAAAATTTAAATGTTAAATTTTATTTTTAACTATCCCCTTCAATAGGATTAAAACCTAGAACATTATATCTAGACTCCAATACATATACATACACTATTTCCCCTTCAAACATCCAAACTACAACTTCAATCACACATTATCAAAGGTACCCAACACAAACTACATTATGCTATTTTTACTATCAAGGTCATCATTTACATATTTAATCTCTTAGTATATTCACTTCACATTTTTAATTCTTTATCAATTTCTCCCCTTCAACACACCAATCCAACACCATACATTTATCATATTAGCACAAACACATGCTTGTGCACATTCTTTACAATTGCACATTTTCGCATCACTTAAATACACCAACATCACTATGCATGCATACACATTTATACATCATTACATACACATATAAGCCTCCATTTTATTTACTAAATTCATTCTCAAACTTTCCCGGACAGCATGCAATTTCCTTGTTCTCTTTAATGCATTCGGTCAAGGCATTTTACATACACATGCACAATAACTCCATCCAAAGTTTCTGCATACATGCACATCTAAATCCTCACACTCATGACTCCACTTTCACATACATATACTCAATAACACACCACAAAAGTCTGCACACTTTCCTCTTTAATATACCTTACATTCCACTACATTTTTCACATGAAAATGGTTTTCTTTTTCACTTCCATTATTTCAGAAAATTCTGCACTCATTCTTTCTTCATTCCATTCACTAGCACACATATATACACAATATACTTCAATGCAAAAATCCAGTACACACAAAAGTACATAGATTTCTCATTTTAACACTCAAAATTACATTAAAACCTATCCAATTTCATACCCCAAGTTCTGAATTTTTTCTACACATGTCCCCTTATGGTTTCTCACCTCAATATGTGTTCATTCAAGACTTAAATCAAACATTTCACATGCTGAAATTTTCTGCACACTTTATATCATTCATTTACTTGATTTTTACACCTAAACTAAGCTAAAATCAACACATTAACACACCAAATGAAATGTTCTCAAATCAAAACAAAGTGCAGAATTTTTATACCTCAAGTTTTGGTGTCTCAAGCTCCAAACAAGTGTTCTCCTCCAAACATCTCTCTTTTCCTCTTAGATCCAACTTTGGTCTACAAAGAGTCACCATGTTAGAGACTTCCTTTTGGCTCCAAATTAATATATGTTGTACAAAAGATAGAAAGGAAGCTCTCTTACCTAAAGTTGTTGAGGAAAAAATTGAAGAAACCATAGATCTCTTCACTTGAACCTCTAAGTTTCCATCCTTGGATCACCAAGAAAACCTTCTTCTCTTCTTCTAATTTTTGGATATGTTGTAGTAGTGCTTGAATAGAGTTGATCTATGTAAAAATATTGGGTGGTTGGTTGGAAGAATCAAATTTCCTCTTCACCCACAAATTTCGGTTTTGAGAAAGGTAAAAGACTTCTCTTTTCTCTTCCTTGGCTTGTAATGGTTTCGGAGAGGCAAAAATGGGGAGGCTAGGGTTTTTTCTAACTTATTAAACTCTCCTCCATTTAATCTTAACCATCCATTTCCCAAAATTGATCTTAACCCTTGATTTCCACTCTCTTTATTATAGAATAGTCTAAGTATTTCTCCTTCTCTCCCTTTCCTTCTCTCCCACACGTTTCCTCTCTCCCTCTGCTTCTCTCCTACTCTTTTGTTTAATTGGTTAATACAAATTTCTTTTTTTTAATTATTTTTTTTTAAATTTACATTTTAATTAATAAGTGTGGGACCCACCATATTTATTTTACTTTCTACAAATCACATCCTCATTTAATATGTGGGGCCCACCCCAAGACCCTAAGGCTCTCATTGGTCCAAAACATCACAAGCACCTCTCCACCTTGGACTTAAAATTCCAAAGTCAAACTTTTCAACAACCTTGTTTTCATACTTGTTCACACTAGTCCAACCTTTGAACCAATCACATTCTGCCCTCTCTCTAAACTTGTCCAATTAGGGTTTTAGGAAATTAAAAATAGTAGATTAATTCTAAATTATTGTAAATTGCAAACTAGTCCCTCAAACTTTGAAAATTCTATTTTGACCCCAAAATTTTCCATATTTACACACTAGGTCCCTTACCTCATATTAAATCTAACTAAGTCCATTTCGCGTCATAATGTGGTCATTTTGTTTTGCTGGGGCCCATTACCGTCCAATTAGGGTTTTTCGAGTACTTTTTCAGAAATCCCTTATTTAGCTATACAAATGGATATTTATCTATATTTGAGGTCTTCATACACTTTTAAGGCCATTCTAATTATTATTTGACCTTCAATGGTTATTTTGGAAGGTTTTAATCTCCAGCAATTTTAGCCGATATTTGTTTGGGGACGGTTTTATCGAAAAAATTTCTTAGTGAAATTTCACATGGGTAATATCATACATAGAATGGAAAATAGTACAAATACGAATACACTGAGGTGTCGGTGTTACTTTCAGGGTATATGCATTCACCAGAAAGTCCTTTGACTGGATCTGTATAGGGTTGGAGATGTGCGGGGCCAAAACCCAATCGTTTGAAAGCATCCCAGTATAAGAGATCATACCCCACTCCTTGATAGAAAATGACCCTTCAAACTTTATACGAGCTGATTTTAGCAGTGACAATAAGGGGATCAAGTTGATTTGGATTTACCCCGACTAAGTCTTCATCGATGAAATCGATGATCGATCGTTTGCTTTCAGCTTCTTCACCAACGTGAGTCATTAGCACCTCTGGTAGAGTAAGGAGAAGGATGTTAGGCGAATAGAAGATTGGTGTAACCTGGTATTCAGCCTTACTTCCTTACGAACTATCCAAAGGGTTTGAAATGTCCAGCGGAGGACGAGGCATTCGAGAGGTTCGTTCTTCATGAATTTAGAGGATCACTCTATCCTGACGATTAGCTAGTGGTGGGACGACCGGTCGATCGTCCAATCTGTTTCGTCTTGGTGGTGCCTGTCTGTCAAGATTTGGCATATCTCTCCCTTCTCTACTAATGAACCTTCGTAACCTCCCACTTCGGACTAGGAATTTAAGCTCGTCTTTGAGGTTTCTATATACATCGATCGTGTAGCTATAATCATGAAGGAAATGATAGTACTTGGTCAGGTCCTTCTTGGGATTATCCTCCGTAGGTTGAGGAGGCCATCGAATATAAAGTTTGTCCCTGATCTAAAGTAGAACTTGATTGGATGTTTCATTCAAAGGGGTGTAAGTGTTAAACTTCCGAGGAGGTAGAGGACCTGATCGGTTTCTCTTTGGTAAGAGTCGTCAAGGCGATTGACTATGTTCTCTCCTGGACGATCAGTTTCTCCTTCGGTCAAAGGCCTTGATGTCTTTGGTTGCGATGTACTTCTCAGCGCAAGAGTGGAACAGTTGGATAGTGAGGGAAGATTTTTTGTCATAGAAGTTTTCATGCTCGAGGGGCACAATCCAGTGAGCAGTGCTACTAGCCTGGTAGAATGGTCTAAGGTAGGGACTTTCATTACCTCTATTTTGAACTTCTCCAAGAAGTCCCTTAGGGGTTCATCTTCCATTTGATGTAATGACAGTAGAGAAGTGGATTTTCTCTTTGCTCCCTGACATATCACAAAGTGGGCCTCAAATTGTTGTTGGAGTTGAGAGAAAGTTTTTATACTCAGCGGTGGGAGTGAGTTGAACCATGTTAATGCATTCCCTTTAAGAGTGGTAGGGAAGTGTTTGCACATGGCGGCATCTGTCATGTCTCTTGAGACCATCACCATTATGAAGTGTACCATATGGTCATGAGGATTAGTCATTCCATCTTATCTTTCGATGGGGGCAAAAGTATATCACAGAGCATCTGCTTCGAAGAGACCTTTGGGTCAAATGATAAAGCATTAGCAAGGTAGAGGGGGCTCAATTTTCTCAAGCATTGGCCCGTTTGAGCTCATCGGCTATGAGTTATTTTTCTTGTCTTCTTAGGTCTTTGGGGCCATAGTGTGATGTCACTAAGAGCTCGTAATTGAGTGGTGGCGTTTGTTATCGAGGGCGTACAGGCCCAAATCCTCCTAAAGAAGACTGGCCCTCAGGCTGCACGGCATGACTGAGGCCTTCCAACTTCTTGCTTATGTCTTGAATTCTGGACTCTAGTTTATCCATTTGGGATTAACTACTTGTTCTTAGGGTACTGGCACAGAGGCCATGGCTGGATATTCCTGAAGCGCAGCTTGGGGGGCCTGCTTCGAGTGAGGACGTTAAACATAAGCGGGAGAATTGTCAATAGAGTGAGTGCGTGCTACAGGAAGGGCTACATCAGATGGGGTAGTAGTTTGGCCACCAATGAAGGATGTGGCCTTCAATTCAGTTTTGGTTCTCCACTTTGGAGGCATGCTTGTCTGGTGATCCGGAGAACTAAATAAAGATTCTCTAGTCTGTTTCCCATAGATGAAGCCAATCTGTTGGAGGTGGGTCTTGACTTCATAAACTCAACTCCTTATAACTTGAACGTGTGCTTAATGAAGAGGTTTGAAACCTGCAAAAGACTGTTAGATGGTGTTTTGGTGGGGGAGGCTCCGACGCTCAAGTTAGAAAAAGTAGTTTTAAATGGAATGAAAAACAAATTGAGAGAAGGGAGGACGGATCTCCAAGTGAGTTGTGTGTCCTGTCTAAAGTCAATAGGACTTACATGACTTGATGTATCAAAGGCTTTTATACGAGAAGCTGCAAGAGCCGTGTGTATTCGGGGTGTTACAGCCCTAGTTTCCTAGTAAGAAAATTCAGAGATTTCAGAATTCAAACGTCAAAAATTTGAAATTATTACCATTTAAGAAGTTTGATTATACGATGAGATTCTTTTCCTTATCGATTAGTTTTTCAAGGGTTTTCTTCCTTTTCAGGAGACACATTTTATACTAAAATAGGAAACCTAATTAAGGTAAGATTCGGTTGAGTATTACTATTTGGGAATCGAAATGTTCAGTTCCTTAAGTATTCAGTTGTCATCGGTCGAATAAAGGAGACAACCGTTTGGTCTTACCGAATGCACTTGTGGATTGAGTTGTATAGACTTCGTCGTGAGTTAGCCAAATAGGATACCACGAATGATAAATCCCTTTAGTAGGTCGGGGCGACATGGCCCATTTAGAGAGATATATCCCATCGGTAGAGTGGGGCGACTTAAGCCCATTTGTGATTTAAACATATTGGACATTTTTAGCACAAAGCCTTTTGAACGAGGTCCCATCATGACCCTTAACCATTATTTGATACTGTGGCCACTTTGCCTTTTCTAGGCATCAAACTTTATGGTCATCCATTTAAAATGAGCAATTGGTACCTCTATATTTCTTCTCTAATGTACACCTAAATAGTATGAGCAATCAAATATTGCTCACACTCAGCGATCATGCAGTTAATCATAGAGTTAACTAGGATCACTCGAGCAGTAAAATCTATCAATTTCCATGCCTAGTTAGCATCTTGTTCTCTGCTCTGCTTGGTAGCATTACCTATACCAGGATGCAACGTGACATGTTTGATGCCTTCCAAAACATCTTATTCTTTTAACGCATGTCACATTTTATGGCATCATACTTCATGATCATTGCCATTCGATTTGTCGCTACTTTTCAAATCCCTAATAATAGACTTCGATGCTTTGGTTTGGTTTTCTAAGAAAGTGGACACATGTAATAATGCTCATATCTCACATACAATTTTGTACTTCAAAATTAACATTCATGACAAGTTAACATTAAGTATATAATCAAAAGTTCACTAGATTCTTAATCATTATCTATGGTTCTAATGTATAACCATTAGAAATTTAATTTAAAGCTACAAAATTCAATAGGTTTTAGGTGAGAATTACTCAAATTCTTCCAACCAAAAAACCTCCCACTTAAATACACAAAATGTTTAAATAATACTATAATTTTGGATGAGAATTACTCAAATTCTACTAATCTAAAATTTTATTTATGAGACCTTACTCTTCTTTTGCATACATGATCATCCAAACAACAAACAGAGCTAACATATGCTTGAAAGATATTTTACATTAAAATATGGTTGGAAAGCATTTTTCAAGGAAAATCTAATCACATAAATTTTATGCCATGAAACACAGTATTTTAAAAACTATAAGTACATTCAGTTTCGGCCAGAGTTTGTATCTCTTATTATACTCATCGGATGCATGCCAAATTTATGTAATATGAATCCTATTGCAAGATGCCATTAATAAATCTTAAACATGTTTATGGCATTTTTTGATTTTTTTTAAATACCCAAAAGGCAGGAAACAACCCACATGGCTTTGATACCATTAAAGGTTTTGCTACAAAACCAACAAACATTTTTTTATTCGAACATTCTCAGATCCAAATAGGTTTAGAATCACTTATCTCTTTTTAGCGATTGGATATCCAAGGCCAAGAAGATGTCATGAAGCTAGATCACCTTCTATTGTTCACAATCTAAATGTCTTCTATGGATGGATGATTGATCTTTTACAAACTGTTTTAGATTTCTCTCTTTTTCTCTCTCTCTCACACAAAAATGGCTTCACTTTCACATATGTACAATCTAAGAGGGAAGGGAGAGTTCCATTTACTCTTGTCCAAAAAAATGGCATAACACCCCTTTTTTTCTTTATGTACATGACAAGAGAATAGAGAATTAGTGAGAGAGGGAGTTAAAGAGAAAACAAATGAGGGGGTTAAGGGGTGGTTTCCAATAACCACTCCCTCCCTCTTCTCCTCTCCCACTTTGAAATTCAAATAAGAGGTATTTGGATCGGGTCTACCCTCATAGGTGGACTCAGACCCTATTTTCTAACAAAGACATTTAAAACTTTAAAATTTTAGTGACCAAATCTTTAGTGCCATAACCAAGATATATCTTCTTTGCAACTATGGGTATTTTGCTAGGCTATTTTCAGATTTTAGAGAAAACATCTATTTTCCATAGGGATTTTAATAATTTTCACACCAATATGATCATATATATTGCAAAAATAGTCTTTAAACAATAAAGTATATCACTTCAAGAGTAACACCCTTATGCTTAACAAATTTTTACTTAATTCATGAACTAAAAAAAACACTAGCAATTAGTTTCATACCTTTTGAAGTTTCTACAACTATAGCCATTTCTAGTTACTTGAACTTATTCACCATTTTTTAGAATGATAAATGATTTGTAGGAGCTATACAAATTGGAAAAAGGATAAAGACCATTTGTCATGTGACTTGTATATGCATTATTGAGCAACCATTCCTTTTTATTGATTTTTGAACCTTCATCATCACCATGAAGAGATATTCTTCATTTTGCTAATTTTGCATATAGTTTACTTGTTGGGTATGGAATTGTTGTTGTTACTAATTGACTTGGCCTTGTTCTTACTGCTTCTTGTGACGAAACTTCTCAATGTGGCCAAATCTCTTGTAATAATTACATTTATACTTCTACTTGAACCAACAATCCTTCTCTTCATGAATATCTCTATTGTATATTGCACAAGGTGTAAATTTTCTCTTCCATTCTCATTTTCAACTTTCTCTGGTAGCTTGGTTTTGTCCTTAGGCCATTTTTCTAACTTAATTTCCCTTTTTTTTAGCTATAAAAGCTCCTTTTATTTGACCTTTACTTTTTAGTGAAATCATTTGCTCATGGTTAGCTACAAAAGCTCCTAAACTATTCAATAACAGTAACTTTGGAACAAACTTATATGAAAAGCTAATTAAAATTTTTTGAACAATTCTTTCATTTGCGATTGGATCACACGAGGTTTCATTTACCTCCAACAAGTTTAACATATAATATTTTACAAAATCTTCATTTTCATCCTCAATATCTCAAATTCCCTTTTCATATTTTGCAATTGTACCATTCTCACAACTCTTCTTGTATAGAGTCCCAAGCTTGCTTGCTTAGCTGTAGTGGTTTTAATTATTCTAGAAAATATTAACTCATCAACAATAATGTGAAGGAAAGATAAAGCTTTGAACTCTTTAGATTGCTTAATTTGAGCCATAATAGAATCTTCACCCAAGTTAGCAAGTTTGAACCCCTTTTCTACTGTTTTCCATCATTCTCATAGGCTAAAGGAAAGGCTTTCAACTTGATAGACCAAAAATCATAGTTCTCACCTTTGAAAATTGGTAGAGGAGGAAGACTAACATTTAATTGTGCCATGGATTATGAAATCTGATGTTAGCTGCCTTAAGAATAAGGCTATGATACCATTATTGGAAAAGATTAAGTGTGTTAAAATATTTAAAACAAAAAAATTAACAAATCTAAAAAATTGAATAAGAAAAATCTAATCTGAAATGAAATTAATGGTAAAATATGTTTTGATGATGAACAAAATTAAGTTTGATGGTGAGAAAAATTAAGATAGATAATGAGCAAACTAGGTTAGATTAATTAATTTGAAAGGAACTGGATCAAGTTTAAGAATGTATAAAGTCATTTATCTAAGTTATAGATTTGAACAAGTTAGCTTATGCATGGAACAAGTCGGCTTGCCAAGCTTAGATTAGCCTTCTAAGAAAAACAGAATGTTAAACAAGTCGACCTATACATAAAATAAGTTGACTTACTAAACGAAAATAGAAGGATAGCCAAGTCAACTCATATAAGAATCAAGTCGACTTGCTTAGTTTGATTAATTCTTCAAGCTAAGAAAATATGTTAACCAAGTTTACTTAAGTAGAATCCAAGTTGACTTGCCAAGTGCTATAAACTTCCTGAACTTAGATAGTAGATTAGTCAATTTGATTCACCTAGGAGATCCAGTCGATTCAACAAACTATCTATGAAAAAGGACTAAGTGTGAGTCTAAGAACAAATCAACCACCTAAAACACAAGCTGACCTATCCTATGAAAGTATCAAAGAACCACAAATTTAAAGTCCTAATGGTCGAAAATTTAAATATATAATGGGTCAAAACAAAATTAGGTAAATCTATATTAAGGTCAAGTTGACCTAGTATAGTCACAAGATGGCCTACCACCTCATAGTTAGAAAGATTTGTGGAAGCCAAGTTAACTCACAAGCCATACATCCCAAGGCATTAGGACATATGCCACTGATAGTCACAAGTCAAGACTTAGAGCTCACATAAAATTTAAGGCTAAGTCGACTTACAAAATACATAAGTCGACTTACAATTCTGAACTTACAATGGTTTAAGTGATCTTTGATCTAAAGATCAAGTCGACCTAGGCATCATACATAGTTGACCTACACATAGGCAGCACATTAAAAAACTCAAAGGGTATTGAGCCTAAGTCAACTTAACCATTGTATGGGTTGACTTGCAAAACTGAGAATTAGATAACTAGTGAAGTTGTATAGCTTCAAGTAGACCTAATCAAATAGTAAGTCGACCTACAACTTTTACACTTAGAAATATTTAAGAATATTAGACATAAGTTGGCTCACAAGCAAAACCACTTAAGGTTAGGCCGACTCACCCTAATTCTGCAAAAAAGCTGTTAAAGTACTAAATAAATATTAAAGGAGCTAATGCACCTGCAACGGCTAACTTTGAAGAATCAATGGCTATTTCAACATTAGCAATATAAAAACAACACTTTAAGAGAAGAAAAGCAAGTGATTGAATAAGAGAAAACATAATGATCTAAAAACTTCATTTGAGCTAAGATTTTCATTCATGTCGTATTATTATTTTGGATTTTAACAACTTATCTGAAGTCAAAACTTCATTCATTATATTTGTGTTTTCACTTTCAAATCTTGTAACAGACCATAAGGAAGGGTTCCTTTGGTTTCGGTATTCAAAGTGTATTGAGTAGAACACGAGAGACTTAGATTTCTAGTTTTTATACAAAACTAGTAGGGAGTGTTTAAGCAAAACACTTGAAAGGTCTAACTAGCACCTAAGCAAACAAACTGTGTACTATTTTGGAAAAATAGTAGATTGAAAATTTAGGTGAAATTTGGGAGTAGATGCACACTAAAGAGGGTGGAACCACTATTAATTTCATGTGCATAGTCTTTCTCTATTTCTTCTATCAATCTTAATTCAAAATCTTGAAAAATCAAAAAGTGTGAAAACAACCTATTCACCCCCTCTAGATTGCTATAAATTGTTTCTTCAAAAATTTCTGAGGAGATACTGTCATGTCTCAACCCGCAGGTCTTGGCACGTGACAACCACCACGCTACCCTAAAATACACATGAGCCCCACCTCATGTTTCCAGGCTCCACAAGGCATTCTAAAATTTTAATCATTTACAAACAAGTGCCAACCACCAATAGGACAGCAAGGTCTTTCCTTTCAAATCCAAATATCAAAGGGCCAACCCAACCACTCAAATCTAACTTTCAATTCCCCACAAACCATTTTATCAAAAACAATTCCCACATAATTTTAAAGAAATAAAAAGGAGGTCATCAATTTAAGTATATAAACCATAGCCAAATCCCAAACCAAATAGATATAGTATAAAATTATGTTACCAAAATAGTTATAAAACTTACTTCCCATTTGGGTCTACTAAATACCTCAAACCAAAAGAAAATTAGTACCTGAAGGAGGTTTGACAAAACAATCATCTTTAACTAGGCTTCCACTATAAAAATGAAAGTAGGAGGGGTGATTATAAACAATACTCAGTGAGTTGAGTGACAAGTTATGTTAACAAATGAGAGATGATTATGGACATGTCAAATATAATTTTAAATCATTCTCAGTATATCAATAAATTCCATAGTTCCATACCAAACATCGAGTTCAAAAGAATTTAAATAAATCATGAAAAATAAAATTTATGAATCTAATTTAAATTCATATCTTTTTAAAATCCATGGGGTCGGCAAAAACATATTTATTGATAATGGCCTATCATGACCAAGGGTGGAACCGTCAAGGAGTTTTCATATTTTTCCAACTCATAAATTCCCCCAACTTTGGCATTGGTTCAGGTCTCCCATGGGGTGCTGCCAAGCTAGTCTAAGTAGAAGTAAAGTTAGGCACCAATGCATTGCACATTTTCAACCCAAATTATTAAATCTAATTAATATAACATAATTTTAACATATATAAGTTTTAGAAAAATGATCATATCTCAAACTAAGATTCTTGAATTGTGAAAAATCCAATTATCCTTAGAGACTAAACATGAAACTATGACTTTTTATGTTTATACCCCAAGTTTATTCTATTTACACAAAAATATTCAAATCTATAATGTGATATCCTAACTTCATAACACAATTTTTGCGTAGTAATAGAAAAACTGTCATAACTTTCACTATACATATCCAATTTTTTTGATTGAAGTCCCAAATTAAAGATAAGACGTGGATACACAACTTTCATATTTAGATTTTAGCCTAAATTTGCCTAGAATGCAGCACGAAACTATAACAAATCCTACAGCCAAAACAGGAAAGAAAACAAAGTATTTTGCAGAACATATCCTTTTGAAAAATTATCAAAAATCCGATTCTCAATGAAATGTCTACTGCAATATGTCATTTTAAAGCCCTAGAAGTCTAGTTTTAGTAAGAACAAACTTTACTTAGTTTACTATTGTGCAGAGAAACTTATGATCAAAACATCTTTAATTAGTCAAGCTGGTCAGTTTTGTAAAAATCCAAGTTTCATTCTTATCCTAACATTACCAACATTTAATGGGTTTAATCATCCCACCAAAACATTTATCATGATACAAATAATAGATTAAAACCTAAAGCCATGTATTGAACATGCCATGTTCTTGGTTCGTGAGTTTACAACTTATCACCTCAAGATCACCTCCATTATGTATTCTTCTTTGATCAATCTTGATAAATGCCAAGCTCTTATTACAAACAAACCTAAGGATTGTTAGAGAATATTAAAAATAGGGCAAGAGAGCTTTAGTAATCAAGAGTCTCATTAAAAAATGGCTTAAAGGATTCGGAGGGTTTAAAAGATGGAAAGAAGATAATGAGAAGAATAAAGGAATGTTCAAGAACATATACTTCTCTCTCTCTCTCTCTCTCTCTTCTCGGGCACACACACATACGAACACACACAACTCACAACCTTTCTTTCTTTTAAGCCACACAACCCACAACATTCATTTTTGTTGCATTAAATGTCATCTACCCCACTTAGTATATTTCTTTGACTTTTCGATCACTTGTTTACAAGAGAAAAGTGAGTGAACAACAAGGAAGAAAGGCAATCATGTGACAAGGACTTGTGAATTTTTTTACTTAGGTATTGGGCTCCAAATTGGATTCAAAAGGGTTGGATTGTAAATCAAGAATTGGGCTCAATCAATTAAATTGTTAATTCAAGGGTTTGCCTTAACATTTGGGCTCAATTCCTAGTTCAATCCAAGTCCAATTCTCATATTCCCAATTCTCCCAATTTCATATTTTGTCCTATGCTTTAAATGTCATGTAGTTGAATTTATTATTATTATTATTATATATTTATATATATTTTGTTTTATTTTCATAAAAGAACTTTTAATAAAACTAATTACAATTCTAATAGCAAATTTTCGGTGTTACAACACTTAACCCTCTATAAAGAAATTTCATTCTTGAAATCATCAAGAGGTGAGGATGTTGTTTCTCGCATCGGCTCTTTGGTCTCTTGAGTTGCATATAGTTATGGCCAAAGCTGAAAAGTAAACCATGGATCTCTATCTGATATGGAAACCACTGACACTTATGTAACTTTTCAATTTAATCAATGTTCATCTTGGCTTGGTTCAGCATATAATAAACGATTATAAGGAAATAGTCTGACTTAGTAAGGCAGTCTACTATTACTCATATTGTCACACCCCGAACCGAGATCGTGAATAGCCGCCCATTGCCCTGGATGCCGGCTGTATTTTTACAGAAAATCGGGCAGAACCTCCCCATAAATCGGAGGTCTCCCATGTATAAATAAATCTGTTTAATCCTGTAAAATTAAAAATCATCCTGTAATTAAAATAAAAGGGTCATTCCGGCCTTACAACAACCCACCAACCACAGCAGACATCCAGGACAACGCCAGGCTAAATAAACTATCAGTCATCCTAGCCACAGACCTCTACTGTCATGCTCAACTAGAGCATAAGCAGCCGCCACACCGAGCGAGCTTAATTTTTTATACAATTTATAATAATTTTTCCAAGTATCATTCAAATACATACACATACACATATTCCTCACACCTCGACCTCAATTATATCCATGCACATTCACCATTACACCACAAAAATTCTGCACACTTTCTACCATTCTCCTTGACCTTTAAGGTGATTTTAGCACACAATAACATCCCATTATGCACAACTAACAACACCACACTTTTTAGCCCATATACACTTACATATGCTCATAATTCAATCATATGAAATCTTACTCGATCCTCAATTGATCTTTCCTAATACACAATCACAATTATGTCATCAATTTCCAATTAATTTTTGGGTTTATCCATTTTCCCTAATTTTGTACAAATCTCAATTCTTCAATTCATGAATACACTCTAATGTCATCCATTGCATTTCATTTATAAATAACACATTGAAAGTCAAGTCTAATGCAATCCTAAAGATCATTCAAGATCAAAAATAACCATAAAACATTAAATCTTCTCCCAAAATAGAAATTCTTTTAAAAATCATAAACTTTCCTATTCTCATCCAAATATTTCAAAGTATATATCATTTTCAACATAAGAAAGTCTATTTTCATAATATAGGGATTGTATTTGAATTACCTATATGCAAAATAACCTATAATGTAAAAGAATGCATCAATCCTTAAGTTCTAACTCCAAATTCTAATATTTTCATGTATATTTCAAATTAACTCTAAGGAAAACCATTCAAATCAACTCAACTCGATCCCATCATCGTTTAACAGGCTTCTTTCATATCAGACAACCTAATTCATGAGTTATCCTATACTTAACCTCACAAATTACATATAAAATATCATATATGCATCCTAATCGAATCTAATATACATCCTAACATATGCAATACATTCTTACTCTAAATTTACCCTAAATTCAATTAATTAATCGAAGGAACCAAGAATCCCTCACCTAGGGTTTTTCACAGTTCACAACTTCCATCCGAATGTCTCCTTAATCCACTCCAAGATCTGCAGTGCTTCCTAATCAAAACAAGATTTATCAATTAGGTCTAATGACGTAGCAAAATCGAAACCCTAGATTTAGAATTAGAAATCAGTTCTTACCTGAGCAGAGAGGGAATGCAGTCTCAGCCTAGGGTTTCCTAAATCTGCTGCTCCTGCCTATTGGGACTTCTGCAAAGGTTACAGAAGGGAGTTGCAACGATGAACTTGGCAGAGGGAGTAGCGAAGGTTGCAGCGAAGCTCTCAGCTGAAAGAGCAACACCGCGCGCGAGCGGGGAAGAGGGAGACAGGGGACTGTCGCGCGCGGGAAGGAGAGAGACAGAAAGATCGTGGCAGAAAGAGAGCGAGAGAGAACTGAGAGAGAGAGAGTGATCGAGTGAATAGAGAGAGATAGAGAGCGAATAGAGAGAGGGAAACAAAGAGTGAGGTAGAGAGAGAAGACAGAGAGGGGGTCGGCTAGGTGGTGGTGTGCGATGGCAGAAAGAGTGAGGGAGAGTGGCAGAAGGATTGGTGGAGACGAGCGGAGTGCGCGAGAGAGATCACGAAAGGGAGAGATTGAGAGAATGAGACAGAGAGGGAGGGAACTGAGAGAGAGTAGGGCGGTGAGCAGTGGTGGAGTGTGGCGACGATGGCCGTTCACGGCGGAGAGGATGGCGGAGAATGCGAAGAGATTCGCGAGCGAGTGAGACAAAGAGAGAGAGAGCAAATGAGGGAGAGAAATTAGGGTAAAAACCCTAATTTCAATTTGGGGGCAAAACACTGCGTTTTGCTCCCCCCCTTCTCTTTTGTTTTTTTTTTTTTACAAATTTAAATAAATTAATAAATATCAATATATATATATATTTTTATATCCACTTTTCTCTAGAATATAAATTTCGTAGAAATAGGATTTTCTGCGAATTATGGATACGACATTTTAAAATATACCAAAATTTCAAATTTAATACCCCAAAATCAAAAATCAATAAAACTAAATTTTTCTATATATATATATATATATATATATATATATACTGAGGAATATTTATATATTTCATGAATAGGAGTACAGTAGGACAAACACCGCAGTGTCGGTGTTACATTTTCTAATCCCCTAAAAATAAGTTTCGTCCTCGAAACTAGAAGAAAACTATACAACAAACAAATGGGGGTATTGTCTCTTTATAGCTTCCTTGGGCTCCCAGGTTTCCTCCTCGACTTGGTCACTCGACTTTAATCAACCCAATGGCTCCATTCCGGTAGAAATTGCAGAAATAAAAAGCCTAATTACTTGGATCTCTCCCATAACAACTTGATGGCCTCAATTCCTTTGGTTCATTTACCCTAACTGATTGAGCTATCATTAAATTTAAGGGTCTAAGCTTACTAAATAACAAAATCAAGGCTTTATTCTTCCATGTTTGAGTATTTTAAGAACAATTTACTAAAATAAAAAGTCACCAATAGTGGTAAAATTCTGGATCCACCCCTTTCAATTTCTTTCTAAGAATCCAGCTGCTTATTATTATATGAAAGGGGCTCCCAACATGAACAACAATAAGTCTTCCCTAGGGTTATAAGTAAACCTTTCATTAGGCAAAACTATATCACCAAAATGATTAAATCAATAAAATATCTTCTAGATAAATATAGATCTTTTCAATGCATTATCGTATAAAATCTCTCTACTATCAATCATTCTATCTAGAGTAATATTAACTCGTCAAACAAAATAAAAACCTACTAAAGCGAATCATTTTCATCACAGGTACCTGCCATTGTAAGTCACATTTATAATAATACTATCATGTTTTACTTGTTACGCATATCTTACTTGTTATGCATAAATGTGCTTTTCAAAATTTGACCTTAGTCGTTACTAGAAATCAAAGTTCATGTTTCGAATCTAAGATTCTTTTAAAGAATATTAGGAAAGACTGGAGTGAGTATAGAATTTTCTTAGTGAATAGACGATAATGGCATACTGAGCATGAATGATGGATGAAGGTAGTTGTGCCAAACACATAGAATTCACTCTCGTATAATGCCAAAATCATTTGTAAAAACATAAATTCACATCAAATTTTCCATGACTCATATTTTCTAATTTAATAAACACTTTATATTTTCTTTCCAATAATTTTGGGATTTGCCAAAACCATCCTCCTACCCATGGTAGTCGGTAGGATCCGCCAAGGAATTTTTTTCACAATGTTTAATAAAATACCTCATTTCCTTGGCGTTGGCCCGGAGTCCCGTGGGGTGCCACCACGTTACCACGGGATCCGCTTGTGGAGGCTTCCCATCTCGCCTACCACCAAGCAAAATTTCTCTATCTCAGCCTTAGCCACGCTGCCTCTATGGCCTCGATCCGTGGCAAGACTTAGTCTTTTTCCAACACCATGTTACCACAATCAATACCAAAATCAATTCATGCTCAATGTATAAAATAGAGCAATATTTCGCAATTCATATGTGTATACAAACGTAACATGGTGCAAACAAATCAATATTCAATTCACGAGTCATGGATTTATCACAAAATTCATTTGAGACATACCACAATCATAAAATATTTTAAATCTCTTTCAAAATTTATTTCACAAATCAATTTTAATTCATTTGCCCATTCACATGCAACATAGCTGTCCATTCACATCTCCTATAAGGGAATTAACCAAATTATCAACGAGTTAACCCAAATCTCTAAATTTGGAAACAACTCAACTCAAAACCTTAATGAGTTGACCACCAATGAGTAATACTATATGTCCAGGGAAAAAGAATCAAATGACAATTTTCACCAATTTCAATCAAGGTATATAATCATTAGTAACACCATAAATACCTCAAGACATCAAAATCATCTCTCTTTAAATTCATTATCATGCAATCATAATCCCTTAATATTTGAATTAAATTTTAAGAAAATACTAAATGATAACAATTTCCAATTTCTGTTTTTTCCTATCCCTTTCCAATGTCAGATCGAGATCAACCTCTACCAATCATCTATGAAAACAATATACATAGAAACAATCAAAATCAATATAATCTTATGTCCAATCATCAAAATGTCTTACCCTATAATAGGGTGTTAATAAAACTAGAAAGATTTTTTAGTGGAGTTCTCAAGATCTCTCAAAGAAGTTCCTAGGCAAACACTCCTTCAAAACCAACACTTTACCATAGCAAAAATTTATTTATCTATCTAAAAGTATCAATGGTTGGAACAAAGGAGGTAATAACAAGGGTGACATATGAGGGAATTCCTTACTCAAAGGCAAAAGCACGATGAAGACATCTGCTCAACAAAGAAATAAAAGAACCAAGTGAGTCAAAGGCTACGAATCATTAATTTCCTTATAAGGGCAATCTTCTCACGATTTCACTACCATCAATGTTTTAGAATTAAACTAATATTTAATCACCCATAATATTTCCAACCTGTTAAAGTATATCCACATTAATCATCTTAACTTAGCCATATGCAACCATAGTGGGGCATCTGCATAACTCTCCATCTATTTTTGAATCTATTATTCAATACCTCCTTTTCATATTCCTATATGACTGCCAACAAGAACTAAATTTTAGATCTTTATATGCCACAATGGCTCTTCTTTACCCTAATAGTTCCACAAGTTTCCTTATCCAACTTTCAGAGGTCCTTTGAATTTATGATGCACTTGACATCCTTTTAGTCTCACCTACCAGGGCCCATATAAAGTTTTTATCAACTCTTACTTCTAGACACTATACATAGGAATGATAAAACAAAATCTTCTTATGAGTCGGCATCTTGGGATATTTATCTTTTGTCACAAGGAGTCAATGATCACGTGTTCTACACCTGATTTTGACTTACGTCATAAGACAAATGACTTGTAGCGTTTCACACTACCAAATATCAAATCACCAAGAAGCATGCTCAAATGGCACATTAAGAGATGTACATATGCTCTAATATCTGCTACAAGCTAGATATTCATGATTATATCTTCATGTAAATGTTATTTATTAATTCTATCCACTTCCTCATTAGCAAGAGATGAATACAGAAACTTATACTAGAATGCTGACCTAAAGAATTCAAATGCCCATATTAGAAGGGAAATACTTTGGACCAAGTGGGCAGATATTTGCATTGGTCTGTTACAAACATATCATATCATCATGAGTCAATATAGGTACAATCATGTACTCTAGGCATCGTTTTTACTTAAAGATCTCTTAAAATGAAAAGAACCTAACGCCTTATCATTTACATGTACTAAATCCCAACATGAGCTCTACAAATAAAAATTCTCATATGGTACTTGTGTTGATGGATCATAAAACCCTAGCATAACAACCATTATATTACACTACATCATTTCCCCTTGAAGTGACTTTTACACTACAACCTAATTAGGCGTCAAGATATTAGTTCAAAGGAATTTCTACAAGGGTACTCATCATCTAGTAATCTCTCTATTACCCACAGCCTATACTCCTCACTCAACCCTAGATCTGTCAAGATCTGATGGATCCGATTGACCCAATGTTTAGCCGTTGTGGCATTACCGAGTCCAGAGAAGTCTGTATAACCTGACTGATGAGCTTCTTTGACTAGCTGAGTTAGCTCGTAGATGCGCCTAAGTGTAGAGGAGGTAGTATTATTCAAACCAGACACTATAAAAGGAACGACTACCAGTGGAGGATCCGGCACCACATGAGTAGGTCCTATAGATAGGAACAGGCACGGTCGTAAGTGTCGGTGCTGCCATCGATAGTAGTGGGGGTGGCATTTGAATCCAATGGGAGGTGTATCATCATACACCTACCTAAATGCATCTAATGATGGTGATAGAATCGTGGCTATAATAGCTGGTTGAGAGAGTGCTAGAAGGGTACACCTGACGAGGAAACATCCTCGAGTATTCTAGATGTCTCAAGTACAAATCTAGTACCTCATCTAGTAATCATAATCTTACAAAGTAAGAACTTACATTAGATATGATTCAAAGATTAGGGTTAGTTGCGAAGTAACTAACCCCCTAAAATGAATAAACTTATAAGTTTAAGAACTGATAGAACTAATATGCTAGGTTAGAAACGCACCGTATCTAACCCCCTAAAAAAATAACTTATATGCCTAAGACCATGTATTGGGATCCCATGACTGTAATTAAACTCTCATATGCATTGAGAACTTTTAAATCATACTTGAGAATATTTTCAAAACTATTTTATCAAACACAACTCTCAACCTAGGGCTCTGATACCAATCGAACTGTCACGCTCCGAATCGGCACCCCGAACCGGGATCGTGAACAGCCGCCCGTAGCCCTGGATGCCGGCTATATTTTTACAGAAAATCGGGCAGAATCTCCCCATAAATCGGAGGTCTCCCATGTATAAATAAACCTATTTAATCCTGTAAAATTAAAAATCATCCTGTAATTAAAATAAAAGGGTCATCCCGGCCTCACAACAACCTACCTGTAACACCGACACTACGGTGTCCGTATTGTACTCCTGTATTTGAAATTAATAAAAATATTTCCTCCGTTTATATATATATATAGATGTAGAAAAATTTTAACTTTTATATTGATTTTCGATTTTTAGGTATTAAACTTGAATTTTCGGTATATTTTAAAATGTTGTGTCTGTAATTCGCAGTAAATCTCATTTCTACGAAATTTATATGTTAGAGAAAAGTGGATATAATAATATATATATTGATAATTATTTATTTATTTATTTATTAATATAAAAAAGGGGGGGAGGAAGCGCTGCGTTTTGGCCCAAAAAGTAGCACTTCCCCCAAATTAGAATTAGGGCTCTTAGCCCTAATTCCCTCTCTCTTTCTCTCTCTCTCTCTACTCTCTCTCTCCCGCTACTCTCTCCCTCTCGATCTTCCTCCACCGCGAATGGTCGCGTTCTCCGCCCTCCTTTCCCTCAAAGTCACTCTATCTCTCTCCTTCTCTCTCTCGGCTTCTCTCTCTTACCCATGAGTCTCTCTCTCTCCTTCTCATGGATTTTCAGCCACTGCGGTCCTCCACCGCCAACCCGTCGACCACCCACTTTCTCTCCACCTCCCCCTCAGTCTCACTCTCTGTCTCTCTCTCGCGAAATCTCTCTCTCACTCACAGTCGCGATCTCTCCCTCTCAATCGAATCTCTCCACCACTCGCGGCTGAAACCTTTCCCTCCAGCCGCCTGCTTTATCCCCCGCGCAGCAGCGTGGGACTGCTCGAACGACAGCTCCTTTCTGTGTGTACCTGCAGTGCGCGACAGTTTCTGCGCGCGCGGCTGCAGCTCCTTCCCTGCTCGCGCGCCTTCTGCCACTCTTGCAGAACCCAAATCGACAGCCTCTGTCAGAAACCCTAGGCTGAGCTACGATTCCTTCTATGTGCAGGTAAGGGCTAAGTTTAGATCTTAGTTTTAGGGCTTTGATTTTCATAGTGATTAAGTCTAATTACTAAAATTTGCTTCAATTTGGAGACATTGCAGGATTCCGAACTGAGTTGCGCACGAACGTTAGGGTTGTGAGCTATGAAAACCCTAGGTGAGGGAAATGCAATCCTTTCGACATTTGAGTTATTTTATCGAATTTAGGATTGAAATTAGAATTGGAAACTATATGTATGCTTTGAAATAAGTTAGATTAAAAGGAAATGTACTTTCCTGCAATTTCATATGAAATTATTTATGTTAAGCTTAGAATTTGATATAAATAGGGCTGCGTTGCATAATAGATTGTGTTAGATAATGATAGAGGTTTGTTTGACTCGTTTGTATAGCTTTAGTTGAAAATTGATTAGAATATACCTGAATGTGAGGGTTAAGTTTAAAAATTTATGCGAATTAGGTTGCTTAGTATGGAAAAAGCATATTAAAGGATAATGAGATCAAGTTGAATTGATTTGAATACTTTCCTTTAGAATTTAATTTGACATATGTATGAAAATAGTCAAAATTTGGGATTTGAGCCTAAGGATTGATGCGTTGTTTTACATTATAGTTGGTGTTGCATATAGGTAAGTCAAATACACTCTCTATATTTTGAAAATAGGTTTCAATACTTTTAAAATGACATATGGTTTGAAGAAATCGGATGAGAATCGAAAAGTGTATGATTTTTCAAAGATTTTTCCAGTTCGTAGGAAACTTATTTATTTTAAGCGTATTTCCAATTTTGATTGGTTTTAGGATTGAATCAGGCTTGATTTTGATTTGATTAATTGTTTATAAATGGAATGAAATTGATGAAATGAGAATCTAGAAAGGTGATTGTGTAAATATGTTGATTTTTGCATAATTTGGGTGTGGAAATCAAGTAAATGAATGTTATAGTGTGTAGGAAATTTCAATATATGAAATGTTTGATTTGAGTCTTAAATGAACAAATATTGAGAGGAGAAACCCTAAGGAAACATGTATAGGAAAATTTAGAACTTTGGGTATGAAGTTTGATGGGTTTTAATGTGATTTTGAGTGTTAAAATGTGGATTTGATGTACTTGTTTGTATGTTGAATTTTGGATAGAGGTTAGTGAGCATGTGGATATAAAAATGCCTTGACCGAATCCATTGGAGAGATTGAGAATGAATATAGTAAGAAAAATGGAGGCTTGTATGTGTATGATCAAGGTATGTGTATTGTAATTGCATGTTGAAGGAGAAAATTTGCTAAAGAATAAATATGTTGCATGCAAACTGTTTTGTGTAACCAAAGGTTGGAATGAGAGGCATGTATGCTTGGTGAGGATACTACAAGGAATGAATCTATGGAACATGGAAGTTGTTGTTGGTGATGGAGAAAAAGGAAGATAAAATGCGCATATTTGAGAGATTATTTCGCATGCCCTAGTTTTGGCCTGGATATAGGTTAGTTAAAATGCTAACTAACTTAGTAATTTTTCAATTCATGACATATGTGATGTGTTATAATTGTAGGGACTTGCTTGGAGACCGATCGAGAGGAGCACAGTTTCAACACTTGTTGTGCATTGTAGGGAGTGATTGACCCTCCCGTATATGGTGAGTGGGATTTATTTCAATGTTTTCGTTTAATATGTAAACCCTGTTTTACAATAATTTGATAAATGAGCATGATTTATCGTGTGCTTGAAATGTTTTGACTGGTTTTGAACTGACTTTTGTGAACTGATGGAGTGTCCAAAAAATTGGTTGAATTATTAAAATATGCATCTATGTGGTTGAAATATAAAATATGCCATTTTATGCTATATGTTGCATTTGGTTTGTGAACCTGATTTACGGCACATGTTTGATATGATATTGATTTTGGCCTTGAGGGCTTTGGTATGTATTGTTCCGTAGCTACGAAGGACACCGTGAGAGGCACTTGGATGGCATCCGGATATGCCTAAGCCTGGGGTATCCCACGAGTTGTCGAGATGATATTTACGACACGGTACTAGCCAGGTTGAACCTGAAAGGGGGAGGATTTGGATACTCTCTCCAAGTCTAGCACCTGGACGAGGTCCGTCGCCAACACCGGGGTAGAGAGCACTTTAAATAAATTTTGCATATAACACCCCCAGTGCGCCTGTCATAGGTCGAGGTAGACCTCTGCCAGGACACTTTCGGCTGGCAGCTATATGATTTTAATGACAGTGCTTTGGATGCATATTTGACTTGATAATGCATGCTAATGATATATTGTTGAAATGAAAAGCATGTTGATTTGAAATATGATTTGTATACTTATGCTTTGACACTCCAGTTTCACCCCCCATATTACACAATTACATTGACCCACTCACTCACTGAGTATTCTTCTCTGAGTACTCACCCCTCCTCTTTCCCTCCCCAGACAGGATTATGATGCTAGGGCGACACATTTGGCTCTAGAGGTATGATAGCTTGTTGGTGGATTGGTGTTTACAACGGTGAGATCTTAAGTTAAATTTGAAAGATGAATTTCGTATTTTATTTTCGACCCTGCGAGGTCTTGTTGAGGTCTGTAGTTGGCTGTGTACTTATTTTGGGATGACTGTATAATTTATGTATGTTTATTTGTGAAACTCTCATATTTCATTTGCATTGAAGCAATTGTACGTATTTGAATAATACTTGGGAAAATTATTATAAATTGTATAAAAACTTAGGCCCGCTCAGTGTAGCGGCTGCTCATGCTATAGTTGGGCATGACAGTAGAGGTCTATGGTTAGGACTGTTGGTGATTTGTTAGCCTTGCATTGTCTGGATGTCGGTTGTGAGATTTGGTGGATTGTTTTGAAACCGGGATGGCCATTTGTTTAATTTACAGGATGATATTAAATTATATAGGTATACAGGTTCATTGTATATGGGAGACCTCTGATTTATGGAGAGGTTCTGCCCGATTTTCTGAAAAAATATAGCCGGCATCCAAGGCAACGGGCTGCTGTTCACGATTCCCGATTCGGGGCGTGACAGTTCGGTTGCTATCAGAGCCCTAGATTGAGAGCTGTGTTTGATAAAATAGTTTTGGAAAATATTCCCAAGTACATTTTAAAAGTCCTCAATGCATATGAGAGTTTCATTTCAGTCATGGGATCCCAGTACATGGTCTTAGATATATGAGTTATTCTTTTTAGGGGGTTAGATACGGTGCGTATCGAACCTAACATATTGGTGCTATCAGTTCTTAAACTGATAAGTTTATTCATTTAGGGGGTTAGTTACTTTGTAACTAACCCTAATCTTTGAATCATATTTAATTTAAATTCTTCCTTTGAAAGATTATGATTACTAGGCGAGATACTAGATTTGTACCTAAGATACCTAGAATACCCGAGGATGTTTCCTCATCATGTGTACCCTTTTAGCATGTTCTCAGCTGGCTATTATAGCCACGGTTCCATCACCATCATTTGATGTATTTAGGCAGATGTATGAGTGGTACACCTCCCATTGAATTCGAATGTCTTGATTCATAACTCAAATTCTTTTTAGGGGGTTAGTTACTCCGTAACTAACCCTAATCCTTGATTTCCACTTCATGAAAAGGTGCTCTGTTTGCAGAACTATGCCGCCTAGATGTAGTAGGCACGGTGCACCACTAGAGAGTCCCTTAGTGTCTGATGCACTTGTGGCACTCGAGACTTCACGAGTACCAGAGGATGTTTCCTCTACTCACGCACCTTCACTAGTGCCACCCTCAGCACCTCCACCGGTAGTTACACTGAGATTCCTCCACCAGCACTCGACGCCTTGAGACAGTGGTAGGAGTGGTACAGTAGATATGGGGTGCACATGTTACCACCTCTACCATAGACTCCAACGATCGCACCTGCGGCTATACTTGCTCCTATGACACCGATTCCTCCTCTGGTGACCGGTTCTTCCATTTCTAGTCCAACCGATGAGACATCGGTTACTTTGAGGTGCATCCATGAGCTTACTCAGTTGGTGACAGAGTTACGACAGCTCAGATACACAGACTTTTCAGGATCTAGTGATGTCGTAGCGGCGCAGCACTGGATCTATAGGATTCGCAGGATCCTTACTAATGTGGGATTGTCAGAGGAGCTCAGAATGAGAGTTCTTGAGAGACTCCTCAACAGAGATGCCCTCACTTGGTGGGAGGCTATTTGTGACGAGGCTATTGACTCACTGAGATAGGAGGACTTCTTGAGGGAGTTCGACCGCAGATATTTTACGGAGTCCTAGTAGGACCATAGAGGGTTGAGACCCAAACGAGCCAGAGTTTGAAGTGGGGTAAGACTTCTAACTTTTAGGGAAGCCCCTCTCACTTTACATCAACACAGTTAGACAGGGACCATGTCCCTAGGGTTTTAGAGTACAGGCCCATAGTGCCTCTAGTTATTCTACAGCACTGCACCATCCTATCTACCGCGACTACGGCTGATGTCATTTTGGAGCTTGCGGAGCTCCCTTTAGATGCTTCTAATATGGGAAGTAAGGACATATTTGTAGCTCTTGTCCTGACCTAGGTTTCAGAGGTCAGGTGTCACAGACACACATGGGTGGACCATGGATAGGTCAGCAGGGAGCACCTACACACTCAGTACACACCGCTTCACGGACTGCAGCCGGGAGCAACACTGCACTAGACCCTTCACGATAGTAGCAGAGGGCATAGACCCGCGTATATGGTATGACACAGGAGGACGCTTAGGCGAACCCAGATACAATCATGGGTAATCCTCCAGCAGATTCTTTTGTTTAGGAGTTTATATGTGTTCTCCTTTTTGAATCATGAGTATTATGATGATTATGTACCGTCTTGACTAGTTAAAGCTCTAGATGCTTAACTATTGTGATCCTCTTTTGAAACCATGCATCTCATGATGATGTGTACGGTTATGACTGGTTAAAGCCTTAGAAGCTTAACTACTCGATATATATGTATACGTATATCTTTTGCGTATCCTATATTGGATCCTTTTTCAATTTCTCACATCATGAGTACCATGAAAATATTCAGAGTCGATACCCGTGTTCTTATTGACACTGGTTCAGATTATTCTTATGTGAGAGTATTATTTCGCTCGAAGTTGGGTAGACTGTTATCGTCGCTAGATGAGGAATTACTAGTTATCACTCCTCTTGATGAGTAATTGATCAAAAAATTCAGTGTATAGAGAGTGCTTATCTCTCCTGTTTGACGGGACCCCATATATTAGGGGATAGGTTGGTTAGTGATGATCGAGCAGCATTACTAGCTTGATTTGATATGAGGCCGACCTTGCTCGACCGCATTAGAGAGATTTAGGGAGCAAATGAGGAGCTCCAAGGTATTCTTGATAGATCTGTAGAGATGATGACAGAGAGTTCCGAGTCCGTGATAACGGACTATTAGTATATCGATAACGGGTTTGCACTCCCGCCGACAGTGAATCTTCGTAGAGATATTCTAGAGGAAGCTCATTCCTCCATTTACGTTATACATTTGAGAGGTACAAAAATGTACCTAACTATCCGAGACAGTTATTAGTAGTCTGGTATAAAGAGAGAGTTCGTTGCTTGATGCCTGCTTTGTCAGTAGATGATAACCAAGCATCAGTGACCCACATGCGCTTTGCAGCCTTTTCCCATTCTCAAGTGGAAGTATAAACACGTCACAATGGATTTTATGATAGGGATTTCCGCAGACTTTAGCACGGCACGATGCTAATTTGGGTGATCATAAGTAGGCTCACCAAGTCCGCACATTTCATTCCGATTCGTGTTGATTATTCCTTAGAGGTATTAGTAAGCCTCTATATTTACACGATCATCAGACTTCATGGGATGCCAATGTCAATCGTTTCATACAGTACCCCCATTTGTTCACCATTTAGCTTTCTTTTAGTTTCGAGGACGAAACTTATTTTTAGGGGGTTAGAAAATGTAATACCGACACTACGATGTCCGTATTGTACTCCTGTATTTGAAATTAATAAAAATATTTCCTCCGTTTATATATATATATAGATGTAAAAAAATTTTAACTTTTATATTGATTTTCGATTTTGGGGTATTAAACTTGAATTTTCGGTATATTTTAAAATACTGCGTCTGTAGTTCGCAGTAAATCCCATTTCTACGAAATTTATATGTTAGAGAAAAGTGGATATAATAATATATATATATTGATAATTATTTATTTATTTATTTATTAATATAAAAAAGGGGGCAGCAAGCGCTGCGTTTTGGCCCAAAACGCAGCACTTCCCCCAAATTAGAATTAGGGCTCTTAGCCCTAATTCCCTCTCTCTCTCTCTCTCTCTCTACTCTCGCTCTCCCGCTACTCTCTTCCTCCCGATCTTCCTCCACCGCGAAAGGTCGCGTTCTCCGCCCTCCTTTCCGTCGCGAACGACCACCGCACACCACCCTCGTCTCTCCCTCACAGTCACTCTATCTCTCTCCTTCTCTCTCTCGGCTTCCCTCTCTTACCCGCGAGTCTCTCTCTCTCCTTCTCGCGGATTCACCAACACCGCGGTCCTCCACCGCCAACCCGTCGACCACCCACTTTCTCTCCACCTCCCCCTCGGTCTCACTCTTTGTCTCTCTCTCGTGAAATCTCTCTCTCACTCACATCGCGCTCTCTCCCTCTCAATCGAATCTCTCCACCACCCGCGGCTGAAACCTTTCCCTCCAGCCGCCTACTTTCTCTCCCGCGCAATAGCGCGCGACTGCTCGTACGACAGCTCCTTCCTGCGCGCGCCTGCAGCGCGTGACAGTTTCTGCGTGTGCGGCTGTAGCTCCTTCCCTGCTCGCGCGCCTTCTGCCACTCTTGCAGAACCCAAATCGATAGCCTCTGTTAGAAACCCTAGGCTGAGCTACGATTCCTTCTGTGTGCAGGTAAGGGCTGAGTTTAGATCTTAGTTCTAGGGCTTTGATTTTCATAGTGATTAAGTCTAATTGCTAAAATTTGCTTCAATTTGGAGACATTGCAGGATTCCGAATTGAGTTGCGCACGGACGTTAGGGTTGTGAGCTATGAAAACCCTAGGTGAGAGAAATGCAATCCTTTCGACATTTGAGTTATTTTATCGAATTTAGGATTGAAATTAGAATTGGAAACTATATGTATGCTTTGAAATAAGTTAGATTAAAAGGAAATGTACTTTCCTGCAATTTCATATGAAATTATTTATGTTAAGCTTAGAATTTGATATAAATAGGGCTGCGTTACATAATAGATTGTGTTAGATAATGATAGAGGTTTGTTTGACTCGTTTGTATAGCTTTAGTTAAAAATTGATTGGAATATGCCTGAATGTGAGGGTTAAGTTTAAAAATTTATGCGAATTAGGTTGCTTAGTATGGAAGAAGCATATTAAATGATAATGAGATCAAGTTGAATTGATTTGAATACTTTCCTTTAGAATTTAATTTGACATATGTATGAAAATTGTTGAAATTTGGGATTTGAGCCTAAGGATTGATGAGTTGTTTTACATTATAGTTGGTGTTGCATATAGGTAAGTCAAATACACTCTCTATATTATGAAAATATGTTTCAATACCTTTAAAATGACATATGGTTTGAATAAATCGGATGAGAATCGAAAAGTGTATGATTTTTCAAAGATTTTTCCAGTTCATAGGAAACTTATTTATTTTAAGCGTATTTCTAATTTTGATTGGTTTTAGGATTGAATCAGGCTTGATTTTGATTTGATTAATTGTTTATAAATGGAATGAAATTGATAAAATGAGAATTTAGAAAGGTGATTGTGTAAATGTGTCGATTTTTACTTAATTTGGGTGTGGAAATCAAGTAAATGAATGTTATAGTGTGTAGGAAATTTCAATATATAAAATGTTTGATTTGAGTCTTAAATGAACACATATTAAGGGGAGAAACCCTAAGGAAACATGTACAGGAAAATTTAGAATATTGGGTATGAAGTTTGATGGGTTTTAATGTGATTTTGAGTATTAAAATGTGGATTTGATGTACTTGTTTGTATGCTGAATTTTGGATAGAGGTTAGTGAGCATGTGGATGTAAAAATGTCTTGATTGAATCCATTCGAGAGATTGGGAATGAATCTAATAAGAAAAATGAAGGCTTGTATGTGTATGATCAAGGTATGTGTATTGTAATTGTATGTGGAAGGAGAAAATTTAATAAAGAATAAATATGTTGCATGCAAACTGTTTTGTGTAACCAAAGGTTGGAATGAGAGGCATGTGTCACGCCCCGAACCGGGAATCATGAACAGTCGTCCGTTGCCTTAGATGCCGGCTGTATTTTTATAGAAAATCGGACAGAACCTTCCCATAAATCGGAGGTCTCCCATGTACAATTCAACGTGTTTAAACCTGTATAATTCAAAATCATCTTGAAAATCAAACAAATGGCCATCCCGGCCTCTCCAAAACCAACAACTCCCAGCAGACATCCAGAACAACCCTACGCTAAGTAAATCAACAACAGTCCTAACCACAGACCTCTACTGTCATGCCCAACTAGAGCATGAATAGCCGCCACATTGAGCGGACCTAAATTTTATATAATATACAATAGTTTCCCAAGTAAAAAGTTTAAATGCTTACAAATGCCTCAATGCAAGCATAATATGAGAGTTTCGCAAATAAATATACATAAATTATATAGTCATCCCATAAAAATGTACACGGTCAACTACGGAGCTCAACAAGACCTCGCAGGGTCGAAAATAAAATACGTAATTCATCATTCAAATTTAAACTTAAACCTTACCGTCGAGAAGAACCAACCCGCCTAGGATGAACTGAAATCTCTAGACTCTGAAACGTCGCTCTAGCACAACGATCCTGTTTGAGGGAGGAAAGAAGAGGGGTGAGTATCTATGGGAGGATACTCAGCAACTGAGGGGAAGGATATCGTGCTATCAATATCAAGTGTGACCTTGGAGTGTCAAAACATGTAATACAATATCAGGTATATGAAAACAGTGTGCAGTTTTAACATATCTCAAAGCACACATCACAAAATAACATATGCATCCATCTATGTATCAAATCACATGAGAAGAGCGGCCGAATAAACAACCCCGGCAATGGTCTACCTCGACCAAGAACGGGTGCATTGGGGGTTTTCACAATGCAAATGTCAAAAATAGCTCTCTACCCCAATGTTGGACACAGGCTACTCCAACTAGTCTGTAAATAATAATAATAATAATAATCATATACGTATAAATAGTCAGCCGTGTATGATGCCCCCGCCCAGTGCTAGACAGATACAACTCACGTCCTCCCCCGATGAGGGTTCAACCTGGGACAACCATACACACGACAATCTGGCGGATACCTTCAGCCGAAGCGTATCCGGACACAAGGGGTGCCGCTACCAGAGGTCCTTCGTAGCTACAGAACAATATCAAATCAGCCGGGCACGTGGCCCCATGCATCCCAA
Organism: Dillenia turbinata; assembly: GCA_037126225.1. NCBI lineage: Eukaryota > Viridiplantae > Streptophyta > Magnoliopsida > Dilleniales > Dilleniaceae > Dillenia > Dillenia turbinata. The sequence continues at coordinate 7,662,682 of JBAMMX010000017.1, forward strand.
CACCATTTCGGCTGGGCATATAGCCCCATGCATCGTATAATAATATCAGCCGGGCATACAGCCCAAATGGTACGTATAAATCCATTCAAATCATGTGCCAATGCAAGTGGAAGCATTTAAAACATGTCAATATATAAAAAGGGTGGCACAATATCTGGTTATCAAACTCATGGATGCATATCAATGAAATCACAGTTGGGACACTCCAATGGTCACAAAAATATGTACATATATTTATCAAAATCAAAAAGTTCAATTTTCACACGTATAGAAATCATGTCATTTGAAAATCGGTAAAACATGGTTTATCAATCAATAGTAGATGTCGTAGTCCCACTCACCTCTAGGGAGGGTATCCACTCCCTTTTTCTGAAATCAAATCAAAATGACTCCCCTCGAGTCTCCAACAAGATCAACCTAATCAAATTATCACAAAATCATCAAATTTCCAATTATTCTTAGGGTTTATCATTTTCCCTAAGTTTGTACAAACCCTAAATTCTCAAATTTATGAATAAACTCCAATGTCATCAATTTCCATTCCATTTATAAGTAATTAACCAAATCAAAATCAAGTTAAATTCAAACCTAAAATTGTTCAAAAATCGAAAACAATTCTAAATACATAAATTCCCTATAAATTAGAAAAATCTTTGAAAATTCATACACTTTTCATTTCTCATCCAATTTCTTTAACCCATATCTCATTTTAAAGGTATTGAAACCTATTTTCATAATATAGAGATTGTATTTGACTTACCTATATGCAACACCAACCATAATATAAAACAACACATCAATCCTTAGGCTCAAATCCCAAATTTTGACTGTTTTCATGCATTCATCAAATTAAACTCTAAGTGAAACCATTTAAATCAATTTAACTCAATTCTATCATCCGACACAGCTCAATTTCGTATAAAATTCTATACTTAACCTAAATAATAACACAAAACGACCAGATAATGTCTTCCAATTGACTTTAACATACATCCTACACATATTCAATATATTCCTACTCTAATTTACCCTACATTCATCCAAATAAATTGAAGGAGTTGGTATTTTACCTCACCTAGAGTGGTCTGCAAATCTAAAACCCTAATATCCGTACGCCATTCAGCTCATTCTAGAACCTCTAGTATTTCCAATTGAAACAAATTCTACCCGTTAGACTAAATCACCTAAAGAATTAAACTTTAGGGTTATTGAGAGACCAACCCTTACCTATGCAGTGAAGGGGTCGCAGTGGGCTCTCGAAGGAGTGCAGACTGCTCGAGCTAGCGAGTAAGGAAAGCAGCGCTGCAGCCGTGCGCGCTGGGCAGTATTACGCGAGCAGACGCGCGCTGAGGCAGGCACAGTCGCGCGAGCAATCACGCGCTATTGGGCGCAGTCGCGCGCACTGTTGCGCGCAGTTACGCGCTGGAGAGGGAGGAGCAGAGCGAGAGACTGAGGGAGACTAAGATCCAGTGAGCGAAATAGAGAGAGAAAACTCACGGAAGGGAAAGAAAGAGCGCGACAGAGAGCGATCACGCGAAATAGAGAGGGGGAAAAACAGAGAGTGAAGGATGACCGGTGGGGGTGGTGGTTGAAGGTGGTTACAACGGCGGCTGTGGGTGGCGCGAGTGGAAGAGAGGGAGAGAGAATCGAGAGAAAGAGGGAGAGAGAGAGAGCGATTGAGGGACTGTGAGATGGTGAGAGCAAGACGGAGGGAGACAGCGAGGTAGAGAGAGAAGTGATCGGTGGTTGGATGGCCGTGGTTGGTAGAGACAATGGCGGGTCGCGGCGGGAGAGGAGGCGGCGATGAGGAAAGCCGCGCGGGAGATGTAGAGGCGGAGAGAGAAAGAGAGAGAGAGGAGAGAGAGAAGGGAAAAGAATTAGGGCTTTTAGCCCTAATTCGGGATTTTTTTATTATTATTATTATTATTATTATCCATATTATATATTATAAATAAATTTATAAATAATTAAGTGAGTAATGTATAAATTAATAAATGAATAAAAAATTATTTATATATTTTTATACTCATTTTACTTTACAAATCGGAAATACGGATACTTTAAATATCCCAAAAATTTCAAATTTCATACCTCAAAATCGAAAATCAATATAATTAAAAATTTTATATATATATAAACGGAGGAATATTTTATATATATTCCATGAATACTACACTTGTATGAACACCGCAGTGTCGGTGTTACAGCATATATGCTTGGTGAGGATACTACAAGGAATGAATCTATGGAACATGAAAGTTGTTGTTGGTGATGGAGAAAGAGGAAGATGAAATGCACATATTTTAGAGAGTATTTAGCATGCCTTAGTTTTGGCCTGGATATAGGGTTAGTTAAAATGCTAACTAACTTAGTAATTTTTCAATTCATGACATATGTGATGTGTTATAATTGTAGTGACTTGCTTGGAGACCGATCGAGGGGAGTACAGTTTCGACACTTGTTGTGCATTGTAGGGAGTGATTGACCCTCCCGTATATGGTAAGTTGGATTTATTTCAATATTTTTGTTTAATATGTAAACCCTGTTTTACAACAGTTTGATAAATGAGCATGATCTATCGTGTGCTTGAAATATTTTGACTGGTTTTGGAACTGACTTTTGTGAACCGATGGAGTGTCCAAAAAATTGGTTGAATTATTAAAATATGCATCCATGTGGTTAAAATGTAAAATGTGTCATTTTATGCTATATGTTGCATTTGGTTTGTGAACCTGATTTACGGCACAAGTTTGATATGATATTGATTTTGGCCTTGAGGGCTTTGGTATGTATTGTTCCGTTGTTACGAAGGACACCGTGAGAGGCGCTCGGATGGCGTCCGGATATGCCTAGGCCTGGGGTATCCCACGAGTTGTCGAGATTATATTTACGACACGATACTAGTTAGGTTGAACCCAAAAGGGGGAGGATTTGGATACTCTCTCCAAGTTTAGCACCTGGACGAGGTCCGTCGCCAACGCCGGGGTAGAGAGCACTTTAAATAAATTTTGCATATAACACCCCCGGTGTGCCTGTCATAGGTCGAGGTAGACCTCTGTCAGGACACTTTCGGCTGGCAGCTCTATTATTTTAATGACAGTGCTTTGGATGCATATTTGACTTGATAATGCGTGCTAATGATATATTGTTGAAATGAAAAGCATGATGATTTGAAATATGATTTGTATACTTATGCTTTGACACTCCAGTTTCACACCCCATATTACACGATTACATTGATCCACTCACTCACTGAGTATTCTTCCCTGAGTACTCACCCCTCCTCTTTCCCTCCCCAGACAAGATTATGGTGCTAGGGCGACGCATTTGGCTCTAGAGGTATGATAGCTTGTTGGTGGATTGGTGTTTACAACGGTGAGATCTTAAGTTAAATTTGAAAGATGAATTTCGTATTTTATTTTCGACCCTGCGAGGTCTTGTTGAGGTCCGTAGTTGGCTGTGTACTTATTTTGGGATGACTGTATAATTTATGTATGTTTATTTGCGAAACTCTCATATTTCATTTGCATTGAGGCAATTGTACGTATTTGAATAATATTTGGAAAAATTATTGTAAATTGTATAAAAACTTAGGCCCGCTCGGTGTAGCGGCTGCTCATGCTCTAGTTGGGCATGACAGTAGAGGTCTGTGGCTAGGACTGTTGGTGATTTGTTACCCTTGCGTTGTGTGGATGTCGGTTGTGAGATTTGGTGGATTGTTTTCAGGCCAGGATGGCCATTTGTTTAATTTACAGGATGATATTAAATTATACAGGTATACAGGTTCATTTATACATGGGAGACCTCCGATTTATGGGGAGATTCTGCCCGATTTTCTGTAAAAATACAGCCGACATCCAGGACAACGGGCGGCTGTTCACGATTCCCAATTCGAGGCGTGACACTACCAACCACAGCAGACATCCAGGACAACACCAGACTAAATAAACTATCAGCAATTCTAGCCACAGACCTCTACTGTCATGCTCAACTAGAGCATAAGCAGCCGCCGCACCGAATGGGCCTAAGTTTTTATACAATTTATAATAATTTTCTCAAGTATTATTCAAATACGTACAATTGCCTCAATGCAAATGAAATGTGAGAGTTTCGCAATTAAATATACATAAATTATACAGTCATCCCAAATTAAGTACACGGTTAACTACAAATCTCAATATCCAGACCACGCAGGGTCGAAAATAAATTACGGAATTCATCTTTTAAATTAAACTTTGATCTCACCGTCGTGAATCACCCAAATCCACCAAAATCTCTAAAATCTGAAGCGTCGCTCCGGCACAACAATAATCCTGTCTGAGGAGGGAAAGAAGAGGGGTGAGTACTCAGGGAAGAATACTCAGTGAGTGAGTGGGTCAATGTAATCGTATATTATGGGGTGTGAAACTGGAGCGTCAAAGCGTAAGTATACAAAACATATTTTAAATCAGTATACTTTTCATTTCAACAATATATCATTAGCACGCATTATCAAGTCAAATATGCATCCAAAGCACTGTCATTAAAATCATAGAGCTGCCAGCCGAAAGTGTCCTGGCAGAGGTCTACCTCGACCTATGACAGGCGCACCGGGGGTGTTATATGCAAATTTATTTAAAGTGCTCTCTACCCCGGCGTTGGCGACGGACCTCGTCCAGGTGCTAGACTTGGAGAGAGTATCCAAATTCTTCCCCTTTCGGGTTCAACCTGGCTAGTACCGTGTCGTTAATATAATCAAGACAACTCGTGGGATACCCCAGGCCTAGGCATATCCGGACGCCACCCAAGCGCCTCTCACGGTGTCCTTCGTAGCTACGGAACAATACATACCAAAGCCCTCAAGGCCAAAATCAATATCGTATCAAGAATGTGCCATAAATCAGGTTCGCAAACCAAATGCAACATATAGCGTAAAATGACACATTATACATTTCAACCACATGGATGCATAATTTCATAATTCAACCCAATTTTTGGACATTCCATCGATTCACAAAAAGTCAGTTCCAAAATCAGTCAAAACATTTCAAGCACACGACAAATCATGCTCATTTATCAAAATGTTGTAAAATAGGGTTTACATATTAAACAAAAACATTGAAATAAATCTCACTCACCGTATACGGAAGGGTCAATCACTCCCTACAATGCACAACAAGTGTCGAAACTGTGCTCCCCTCGATCGGTCTCCAAGCAGGTCACTACAATTGTAACACATCACATATGTCATGAATTGAAAAATTACTAAGTTAGTTAGCATCTTAACTAACCCTATATCTAGGTCAAAACTAGGGCATGCTAAATAATCTCTCAACTATGCGCATTTCATCTTCCTATTTCTCCATCACCAACAACAACTTCAATGTTCCATACATTCATTCCTCATAGTATCATCAACAAGCATACATGCCTCCCATTCCTCCCATTGCATACACAAAACAATCTGCATACAAACATATTTATTCTTTATTAAATTTTCTCCTTCGACATACAAATATAATACACATACATTGTTCATACATACACATACACATATTCCTCACACCTCGACCTCAATTATATCCATGCACATTAACCATTGCACCACAAAAATTCTGCACACTTTCTACCATTCTCCTTGGCCTTTAAGGTGATTTTAGCACACAATAACATCCCATTATACTCAACCAACAACACCACACTCTTCAGCCCATATACACTTACATATACTCACAATTCAATCATATGAAATCTTACTCGATCCTCAATTGATATTTCCTAATACACAATCACAATTATGTCATCAATTTCTAATTAATTTTTGGGTTTATCCATTTTTCCTAATTTTGTACAAATCTCAATTTTTCAATTCATGAATACACTCTAATGTCATCAATTGCATTTCATTTATAAATAAGTAATATATTGAAAGTCAAGTCTAATGCAATCGTAAAGATCATTCAAGATCGAAAATAACCATAAAACAATAAATCTTCTCCCAAAATAAAAATTCTTTGAAAAATCATAAACTTTCCGATTTTCATCCAAATTTTTCAAACTATATATCATTTTCAACGTAAGGAAGTCTATTTTCATAATACAGGGATTGTATTTGAATTACCTATATGCAAAACAACCTATAATGTAAAAGAATGCATCAATCCTTAAGTTCCAACTCCAAATTCTAATATTTTCATGCATATTTGAAATTAACTCTAAGGAAAACCATTCAAATCAACTCAACTTGATCCCATCATCGTTTAACAAGCTTCTTTCATATCAGACAGCCTAATTCATGAATTATCCTATACTTAACCTCACAAATTACATATAAAATATCAGAAATGCATCCTAATCGAATCTAACATACATCCTAACATATGCGATACATTCTTACTCTAAATTTACCCTAAATTCAATTAATTAATCGAAGGAACCAAGAATCCCTCACCTAGGGTTTTTCACAGTTCACGAATTTCGTTCGAATGTCTCCTCAATCCACTCCAAGATCTATAGTGTTTCCTAATCGAAACAAGATTTATCAATTAGGCCTAATGACGTAGCGAAATCAAAACCCTAGATTTAGAATTAGAAATCAGTTCTTACCTGACCAAAGAGGGAATGTAGTCTTGGCCTAGGGTTTCCTAAATCTGTTACTCCTGCCTGTTGGAACTTCTGCAAAGGTTGCAGAAGGGAGTTGCAATGATGAACTCGGCAGAGGGAGCAGCGAAGGTTGTAGAGTGGCTCTCAACAGAAAGAGCAACACCGCGCGCGAGCGGGAAAGAGGGAGACAGGGGACTATCACGCACGGAAAGGAGAGAGACAAAAAGATCGTGGCAGAAAGAGAGCAAGAGAGAACTGAGAGAGAGAGAGCGATCGAGTGAATAGAGAGAGACAGAGAACGAATAGAGAGAGGGAAACAGAGAGTGAGGTAGAGAGAGAAGACAGAGAGGCGGTCGGCTAAGTGGTGGTGTGCGGTAGCGGAGAGAGTAAGGGAGAGTGGCTGAGGGATTGGTGGAGACGAACGGAGAGCGCGAGAGAGATCGTGAAAGGGAGAGATTGAGAGAATGAGATAGATAGAGAAAGAGACAGAGACAGAGAGGGAGGGAACCGAGAGAGAGTAGGGCGGTGAGCGGTGGTGGAGTGTGGCGGCGATGGCCATTCGCGATGGAGAGGATGGTGAAGAATGCGAAGAGATTCGTGAGGGAGTGAGAGATGGAGAGAGAGAGCGAATGAGGGAGAGAAATTAGGGTAAAAACCCTAATTTCAATTTGGGGGCAAAACGCTGTGTTTTGCTCCCCCCTTCTCTTTTATTTTGTTTATTTTTTTTTACAAATTTAAATAAATTAATAAATATCAATATATATATATTTTTATATCCACTTTTCTCTAGAATATAAATTTCGTAGAAATAGGATTTTCTGCAAATTACGGATACGACATTTTAAAATATACCAAAATTTCAAATTTAATACCCCAAAATCAAAAATCAATAAAACTAAAATTTTTCTATATATATATATATATAGACTGAGGAATATTTATATATTTCATGAATAGGAGTATAGTAGTATGAACACCGCAGTGTCGGTGTTACACATATGGCATTACATGCCCAAGTAATCCTAAGAAATCTTGAGACAAAATTCATGAAACTATGTTCTCATTTTCTAAAGCAATCAAATTAAATAGATGTTCTCAATAAAAGGATGTCGTAGAGGTTTATTCATTGATGGCAAGCATTAATACTTAATCATTTGAATGTATGCATTCATAAATGCTCAGCTTATTTAAATCTTGCACTCCTACAATGGATTAATAATACTCTATTGTTCCCTACCTAGATTGAATAACACCTCCATTATTCTCTTCAATGCCTATAGTCCTACTATAAAAACAATTAACTATGATTTCTCATCCACCAAGCAATTACTCGTTGAGTGATATTCACTTGGGGAAAACTTTTTGAATCAGCAACCCTACTATATATCCCTTTTAGTTGCACAGTGAGCCAACAACAGTTTCACAAAAGTGGACAAGCTTCAGTCTAATTGCTCAACCATCATATAACATCAAGTTTTTTTTTTCCCAACCAAAATCATCTACTACTATTTAACCTCAAAATCACAAGCTATGTGGCAATCATATCATGATTTCTAAATCATCAAAGTTTAAGTCTAAGAAAAGGTACTTGAGACCATATTCAGATTGATCGTAACCTCTTCATTAGTTATCACGTAGATCCTCGTTTGAGTTTTCAATTGGGGTCATTGAGGAGGTGTTGCCACTGTGTTACTCCCGGTCTTTATCTATGGGACGATACTAGCCGACAGTGTAGGCAAGTTTGATTGACCACTCCTTGAGTCACTTGGGTGGTCTCGACTTGACTGGTCTCCACATCCGCCTAGGCAAAAATGCCCCACCTTCCCACATTGGTAACACCTTGGAGGCTCAGGACATGGTCTGGAGTAGTACTTCTTGTAATTCTAGCAGGGTTCTTTCTTCGGCCCCATCGACTTATTCCTAGATATGGTACTAGAGATAGGAGTGCCAAACTTGGAGAATTGTTGGCCTCTTAGAGAGCCAATGGACTCAGAAACTAAAACATCACCATAAGAGCCCATACGCTGGTTCTCCTTGAAACCTTAACTTGGAGTGAATGTGGGTTTTCTCTTCTCACCATGACTTTTCTTAACCTCTCCCCTCTCAATTACCATCTTCTCAAACTTTATAGCAAATTCTAGAATATCTTGAAACATATACCTTTTTGTTAACAATATTTTCTCCCTTATATTTAAATTCAACCCCGATCCAAACTTTATACACAAGGACTCTTCAAAGATCACAAACTCCAAAACATATGCAGCTAGCTCTCTTAGCTTTATCTCATATTCTGTCACCGTCCTACTTTCTTGTGCTAACTTGAAGAATTTCTCTCTCTTTTGGTCCCTATAAAACTGTGTGTAATACTTCTTTTCGAAAACCTTAAGAAATTTTTCCCAAGTAGGAGTAGAAGTCTTACTTTTAACATTCTCCCACCAAGTCCTTGTACCATTGTCCAACAACCTCACAGCCACCCATAACTTCATCTTATCATCTAACCTCATGTCAATGATGGTTTCTTGGATTCAGCCAATCTAATCCTTGGCCACTGAGACATCACATGTGCATAAGAATGTCTCACATTCAAGTTATCTCACTTCTTTGATTAGCTTTGATAGCTCGTTGGTATAGCGATCGGTTGAAGCAACAATCGGAGGAGGAGGTGGTGCCATCGAGTCACGCGGTGCAATGGCTGGTGTTGAAGGAGGAATCGACAAGGGAATATAATTCAGCTTTATATGTATTCCACCACTTTATCGCCTACTAGAGAACGGCTAAGGGAGGCGTATGGATCTCGATTGGAGGAGCCAGGTGTGTCGGTGTCGAAGGAGGCGCATATGAAGCCGATGTGGCCTTTGGTTGAGGATGTGGAGTAAGAGGAAACACATTTGGGTTCCTCATTGTTTGTCTAGGAGGCACAGTTTTACAAAAGAGAATCTAAGGTGAACAAATAGAATAGTAATTAAACTAAGTGCTTAACCCCCGAAAAATAATATTCTTAACTTCTTAGGACCTGTAGGAGGTTTCTAAAATCATTTGAAATACATTCAGCATCAAGTTTTTTAAAGTAGTTTGAAAACAATTGAATACCTTTAAAATACTTGGGAAATTTTTTAAACGTTTTAATATATTCTCAAATGAAAAATCTAAGTTCTAATACCAATAAAATTGTCACATCCCGACCCATAGGTCCTGGCATGTGATAACCGTCATTCTACCCTGAAGCACATGTGGGCCCCACCCCATGTTTTAAGACACCACAAGGCTTTCTAAAATTTCAATCATTTACAAATAAGTACCAATTACCAATAGCCCAACAAGGCTTTTCCTTTTAGATCCAAATATCAAAGGACCAACCTAGCCATTTAAATCAAACTTCCAATTCCTCACAAACCATTTTATCAAAAGCAATTTTCACATAATTTTGAAGAAATAAAAATAAGGTCCTCATTTTAAGTATAAAAATCATAGCAAAATCCCAAACCAAATAGACATAGTATAAATTTAGGTTTCTAAAATTGTTCTAAAGCTTACCTCCCATTTGGATCCACTAAATACCTCAAACCAAAAGAAGACTAGTACCTGAAAGAGGTTTGACAAAAAAATCTTCTTTAAATCCGACACTAGACAACCACAAGTCTCAACTCGGCTTCCTCTATAAAAATGAAAGTAGGAGAGATGAGTATAAATAATACTCAGTGAGTGTAGTGACAAGTTTAACAATAAATGAGGGGTGCTTATAGATATATCAAATATAATTCCAAATCATTGTCACTATATTAATAAATTCCATAGTTCCATACCAAACAACAAATTCAAAAGAATCTAAATAAAACAAGAAGAGCAAAATTTATGCATCCAATTTAAATTCATATCTTTTTCAAATCCATGAGGTTGCCAAAAACATAGTTACTGATAATAGTCTACTATGACCAAGAATGAAATAGCCAAGGGGTTTTAACATTTCTCCAACTCATAAATTGTATCAAACTTGGCATTGACTCAGACCTCCCATGGGGTGCTACCAAGCTAGTCCAAGTAGAATGACCTAGGAGGCACCTCTTGAGTACAACTACCTCCTAGTGAGCCACCCCGTGGAAGAGAATGACCACAGCCATTAGATCTAACACCATTTCACAATTCTCATAAAGCGTATCAAAATGTACTAAAATAATTCAAACATTCCTCAAATCGTGAGTTCAATGCCAATGTATTTAGCATAGATCAATACACAACACATTGTTTTAATTCAATATTTGGATGCATATTTCATTCCAAACTCACTTTTGGGATACTACACAATCAGAAACTAATTTATAAAAAAGTTTTAAAATATAATTGTAAAATCAAGTAAAATATTTTCTCATTCAAAATCATGATCATACATCCACTCATAGTTTTGGGAGGATGCACAGTCCTTAACGTTATCTTTGGTTGAAGCACTTTCGCCCAAATTTTTATATTTACCATAACATAGAAGTAAAGTTAGACACCAACACATTGCTCATTTTCATTCCAAATTATCAAATCCAATTAATATAACATAATTTCAGCATATACAAGCTTTAGAAAAATGACCATATATCTCGAACTATGATTCTTGAATTGTAAAACATCAAAATTTCACTTAAAGATTAAACATGGAGCTACGACTTTTATGTTTATACCCCAAGTCCATTCTATTCACACAAAAATATTCAAAACCATAATATGATATCCTAAGTTTATAACCCAATTTTTGTGCAGTCACAGAAAAACTATCATAACTTTCAAATACATATCCAATTTATGTGATTCAATCTTAAATTAAAGATAATACATGGATCTACAACTTTCATGTTTAGACTTTAGTCTAAAGTTGCCTAGAAGATAGCTCAAAATTGCAGCAAACTTATGACCAGAACAGGATAGTTTAGTTTTTTGCAATACGATTTTAAAGTCCTAGAAGTCTAGTTTTAACAGGAACAAACCCTTTTTAGTTTACTATTGCTTAGTGAAGGTTATGGTCGAAGTATCATCAATAGGTCAAGCTGGTCAGTTTTGCAAAAATCCAATTTTTTATTCGTATCCTAACTTTACCAACACTTAATGGGTTCAATCATCACACCAAAACATTTATCATGATGCAAATGATAGATTAAAACCTAAAACCATGTATTAACATACCTTGTTCTTGGTTCATAAGCTCACAACTTACACCTCATGTAACATCGATTTTCGGTGACTATATATCATGTACTACTTCTCATGATTCTAAATATATAAGTATCCTTTTGAGACATCTATTTAATTATATATTTATTTATTTTAAGATTTCGCCTCAAAATCGCTAAAACTGAAAATTTTATCAGTAAGCTGAAAAACTTTTCGGAAAGCGCCGGCAAAACCTAAAGAAGTCAAAAATAGCTAAGATAAGGCCTACACACTTAAATAAAGATATTTAACTGAAATTTCACATATTTAAGAAATTTTAAATAAAATTTCATAGGGACCAAAAATACAAATTGTTAAAAGTTAGAGGTTTAAATGCAATTAAGGAAAGTTAAGGGACTAAGTTGCAAACAACTCAAAGATGGACAATTGGAGCCAAATGATTGGTCAAGAGAGAAGCAAGGTTGATTAGTGGCCACATAGGATTTTCCACATTCAAGAAAACTCATTGGATAGAAATTTATACATGAAAGCTTATTGGGTAGAAATTTTTGTATGAAAACTAACTAGAATAGCTTGTTCTAGCTTATGACACCTCCTCCCCTTGACATGGACGTCCAAAGACACTTGGTGGAGTGCATGGAGATTGCTTGAATCAACAATTGCATGGTTTAAGTGCTAGGACAAGTGGAAGGTCAAGATAATGCATGGAATGATCCAATGGTTAAGGATATTTGACTAGGTTTATAAAAGAACTTGTTTAAGAAGAGTTTGGCCTATTTTCTTCATTCAAACTCACCTTGGACGAAATTATGAGGGTTCTATATCCATTTTGAGTTCAACCATGGAGCCAAAGAGGTAAGAACATTTTTGGGAATTCTTGAATTTCAATTGAAAGTATAGAGGTATTATATAGGAATTTATATTTATTGTGATTTGAATTTTTTCTAAGGTGATAAAAATTCAAAGATTCAAAGGGAGTGGTGATATATATTGTTAGAAAGAGATCTTACAAAGGAGATAACATATTCTATCTTATGCTAAGATTAAATTATTTGATGAGTAGTTGCTTTGGTATCCATACTAGCATGCTAAATGTTGATTTCTAGATTGAGTCTTGTATAGTTTTCTTAGGATATCTCATTTTGTAGAATTCAAAAATCTAAGATATTTATTTATCTATATACTAGACTTCCTAAGCTTTAAAATGGTATCTCATGTGAGGCATTTCATGAACAAATCGATTTTTGGTGATTTTTGAAAATTTAGCATATTTCACAAATTTTGTTTCATGTCTTGTGTATGACTAGTAACTTGTATGAATTTTTGAGGTATTTTATGTTCATAATTTGGATAAATGTTAAACATGAAAATTTTAGGTCTCTGTCTTATCTTTAAGTTGAGATAAGGATCACTTGAATCGGAGTTGTATGCAGAAAGGTATGATGATTTTACAAAAACTGTGCAGAAGTAGTTCTAAAACTGAAACCGAGATGAAAACTGAATTTTATAAAATTATACATTTAGAATTTGAGGATGGTAAAAACTAGAAATGTTTATATCTATGTCTTATATTTAATTTTAGGTAAGAATTACTTAAATTGGAGAAGTACATAGGGAGATATAGAAATTCTCCCAAAACTGTGCAGAATTGGTTTTAGGAACTTAGCAGGAAAAGTGATAATTTTTTTATAAATTTGTATATTTAGAATTTGAAGATGGTCTGAACATAAAAGGTGGAGATATATGTCTTAGTTTTAAGATAAAATTTAAATCAATTGAATCCGATCCAAATTTTTAAAGATATCATGATTTTACTAAACCTGCGTGTTATATGTTTGTAGAAATTTTTCTAATTATGAAAATTGAAATTCAACCTTATAAAAGAGGCCATTTTTATATGCATGTTATAATCCAACTATATCATATTGAATTAATAAATGATATTGTTTAACTTAGGATTAAGATTCGAGGGATGACTCGTTTGAGAAATGAGGATAGTTAGGTGGAGTGGCGTACCCTCCCCGGTTAAGGTGAGTGAGACGACTATTTCTGACTTTGAATGAAAAATATTTTGATCATGATTTTTACAAATGAATTTTTGAAATGTAATTTAGAAATGTTTTAGTGTTTGTGGCATGTCTTGAAATGATGTTTGTGACAATTGCATCCTGATGTTATAATGATTTGATAGTGCCATATTTTACAACTAAATATTTATAAATGATGATTTTATGGTACAAGTGTATGATTATGGAATGGTGCATAGTGGCTATAACACACTCCCTACCACGGTATTGAGTGTTTACCCGACGGGGTGACGTGGTGGGGTAACATGGGAGCAGGGGTTTGAGTCCCCTGTCTCTGGGCAACGGATCTAATAGACGAGCACCCGTGAGGATCGTGTCAACACCAAGGGAAGGGGGAAAGATATATGTGTTTTATTCTTATGATATTGTGATGATCCCTTGGTAGATTTTACTCTAATTAGGCCAAACTATGGGTAGAATACGATTTTGACACCTCATTGATATATGATTTACTGATAAGGATACATATTATTTTGAATTACACGATATATTTACAAATCAATGAAATATGAATTTGAAATGATGTTGTGACTTGCTACTCTCACAAATTCATTTATTGTCATAATGTAGTCATTGCACCTCACTCAGTGAGTATGTGGATTATACTCACCCCTCATATTAATATTTTCAACTTATATTATACTTGACATACATTGAGGTATTATCCCATGAGTTTTACTGAGAGACACTATCGGGTAAGTGATCATACCCATTCTTGTTTATGATTGGACCATACATATAAATATTATATATAAATTGGAGTCAAATGTTTTAAAGAAAATGTTTATTGAAAACTATCTTTTTTTTAAATCTTCCGTTATATGATTTTGACTTAATGACATCGAGTAGGGTCATAATATTAGTCTTGCGTCACCTCGATATGCGAGTAGGCTATACCCGTGCCTCGAGGAGTCGCGGCGGTCTGTTCAGGTGCTCAACCAGCAAGTCGGGGCGTGACACCTCAAGATCACCTTCAAGATGAAATCTTCTTTGATTTATCTTGACAAACCTCAAGTTCTTATCACAATCAAACCAAAGGATTGCTAGAGAAGTTTGAAATAGGGCAAGAGAGTTTTAAAAATCAAGAGTCTTGTTCAGAAATGGCTTGAAGGATTTGGAGGGATTGAAAGATAAAGAAGAAGATATTGAGAAAATAGAAGAATGTTTAGAACATCTCTCTCTCTCTCTCTCTCTCTCTTTCTCTCTCTTTCTCTTTCTCATTCTCTTCTTGGGTACACACACATATAAACGCATACAACTCATAACCTTCTCTTATTTAAGCCACACAACCCACAACACTCACTTTTGTTGCATTAAATGCCACTTACCACACCTAATACATTTCTTTGACTTTTCTATCACTTGTTTACAAGTGAAAAGTAAGTGAACAAAAGGAAAGGAAGACAATCACATGGCAAGGACTTATGAATTTTCTTACTCAAGTGTTGGGCTCCAAATTAGGTTCAAATGGGTTAGATTGTAAACTTAAAAATTAGGCTTAATTAATTGAGTCATTAATTTAAGGGTTTGACTTAAAATTTGGGCACAATTCCTAGCTTAATCCAAATCCAATTCTCAAATTCCCAATTCTCCCAATTTCACATTTGGACCTATTCTTAAAATGTCATGTACTTGAATTTATTATTCTTATTATATATTTTTTGTTTTATTTTCATAAAAGAACTTTTAATAAAAATAAATAAAATTCTAACACCGAATTTTCAGTAAAACAGACCCTCCATATTTCTTTCTAAAGTTTAGATCTAAAAGTTACAATTTTTAATGGTTTTTTCTCTAAAAGGTATTCTTAAGGAATGTTTCCAAAAGTAAAACTTTTAATTAAGATTACTTAACTATATTTATATAATACAATAAACATAAATACAAAAAATTTAAAAATTTCATATTTTAACTTATGCTACAAAGTATATAAGGCATATCTTATGCTTTTAAACCCTTATACTGCACAAAATGAACAATCACTTGTCATTTTAGGCTATAAGTGATTGTGAACAAAAGCTAAGAATAGCTAACCCCCTACATATAGTTATTGCATCCTGATGATGTTGCATCATGTAGTGTAATAATGAAAGGCAAAACTATAAGCTCCCTTCGTGAAAAAGGATTTGTCTCTCCTTTTTAAGACAGCGTCTACCAAACCTACATACATATCAAACCTTAAATCCTTTTGATGTGCTCAAACATATTCTAGTCTTGAAGACTTAACCATGGTATAAGCATAAACATACTTGAAACTACTTAGGCATGAATTTTCTTTCTTATATCCAAAAAGGAAATTATTTTCTTATGCTTATGCTTTTTCTATTTGCAAAGGAGGATGGTTCTAATTCATTTGGTATAATAGGCGGTTATTCTGCTTTATCTGGCATAAAATGTTTAGGAGGTTGTGTTTCATTTATTTAAAGTTCAGAACCATTTTCTTATGCTTATCCTCTATCTATTTAAAGAGGAGGATGGTTCTGTTTCATTTGTATAGTAGGTGGTTGTTTTGCTTCATCAAGCACAAAATGTTTAGGAGATTATGTTTCATTTGTTTCAAGTTGAGTTAGTTGTATATTAATTGGTGCACACAAAGAAGGTTATATGTCATCTAATGAGGTGAAAGACACATTCTTTTATTTTTTCAGCTTTGTTCGGTTCCACATTATCTCAGTATCCATCATCACCAATTGGGAAAATTAAAAAGTACTGAAGATGAAGACAAGAGTGATTCAATTCACTATATGCCACAATTTGTCCACTTTTGCTTTCTTTTATATAGATATTTCAGTTGGTGATGTTTCAAAGTCACCAACAATAACTACCACTATTTAAGATGCACATGGAAGATTGTGTCTCTTCTCATCTTTATATCTATTTTTGATTGGTCTTAGCAGGACATTATGTTGGACATTTGAATGAGAAATTCTCATTCTCTATTTTACTTTAAATCCCATTAAAGTCTCACATTGTAAAATCAAAATATCATTACATGTTTTTTAAATGTTAGAATTTTCTTTGTGTTTGTACTCCAAGGGACAGCCAATGTTTTGTGGAAGGAGTAGAATTTAGCAAAATGAGTTAATACGATTACTATTAGTATTTTAATTAATATAATTTGTGACAAAATGTAGAATTAATGCATCTGTTACATTAACTAAAGTGGGGTATCCAAATAGTTGGTTTTTTACTTTCTAATCAAACCTTTTATTGGTTTAATAACTTTCGGAACACACCATTTATTGCATTGGTGGCTTTTCAATCACATCATTTATTGGTTTATGGCTATTTAATCGCATCTTCAGTAGAATAAATAGGCATGTAGTGCACCATATCAAACCATCATAAGCATAAGCATTCTCTAATATTCTATCTCATTTTCTTCTATGACTAGGTGTTGGGGTGGGTTTGCTCCATAGATAAAACTGCCATTCCAACCCGAACGGGAAGTCGGCTCCAATGTGTCCACTACATCATTATGGATGGAAGACTTGCAAAATACCCATCGGAGGTGGTTCAGTAGAAGAAACTCCAACACTCAAGTCAGAAAGAGTAATGAAAGAGAGAGAACAAATTTCAACGATTCTTAGATTTACCTTGTGTTGCCACTATGTAATTTGTGTATTGAGTATCTAAAGAGCATACCTTGTGGGTTTCCTTTACATAGTATATATAGTATGTCCATGCATGGCAAAGCTCTTACTTAAGGCTATAAAAACCTTAGTTACCTTATGGAGAGATCATTAGATATCTTTCAAAATTATAGGGACTGTAATCAAGGATTCTTAGGAGATTTAGGATCTTACGAGATTAAGAAAAGTTCAAGAGATTCCCTTCCTTATCAAACGAGATTACGTTTGTGATTAAGAGAGATTTAAATCTTGTATAATCATGATATTGATTCGCTTTGTAGAGACATCACTCAATGGAAGACTACTCGATGGTAACCGAGGGGTTTAACTGAGAGAGTTCAATTGAGCAATGGTAGGGAGGTTTAACCAAGAGTGTTCGACAAAGTTGTGGCTGAGATTGTTCGACTGACCACCTATTCAGTCCTCTCATGTGCTTACCAAGATTTCGTTTGGTAGTTTGCAGGCTTTTGCAGTCATAATCTTGTGGGCTTGGTTGTCTTTGGGTTTTATAGTTGGAGGCAGTTGGGTCCTATATGATCATTTGCCCCCACTCCTAATGTCATTTCGAAGAAGTAGTATTACGAGTAAAGTTGAGGACTTAAGAATTGAGAAATTTGAAAAAGCACAAAAATGGAGCATTAAATGCAAGATGTGCTATCTTGATTTCAATGGATCTTCTTTGACATGCTTTTCATTGCATAATTTGTGAATGGTTGTAGATATTGTGGTACTTGATATAATTTTATCAATTTGCTTTTTGAGAGAGAATTTGGGGATTTAGGTTTTGTGAAATTTGTGAAAAATAGAGATGGTGAAGAGTTCTGAATCACAATCTTACCACACTATTTGCGAGATTGGGAGCATTAAGATAGAGAAGGAACTGCAAGAAATGGTAAATAAGAAGGGGTTGGGTGATGACGACTGGTTATGATTACTAATAAAGGATAAAAGAGTTAATCAAGCGCTGGAGGGCTGTATCCCAATGTACAAAGGGTATGTGAGGTATGGGTTTTGAGTGCCCTATATAGGTCCTCTGGCCGGTGCTTTGAGGGATTGGAATATATTTTCGCCCTTGTTAATTTCTAGCACTTGGCAGTTACTAGTTTGCTATGTTACTGTCACTTAAGTTTTGATTTTAAAGTTTTTTTGTTGGTTTTCTCTTCGAGGCGGTGTGTCTGGGGGTCCAACAAAGGGTTGGTTTTGTCTTTAGAGAAGGCAAGAGTCAAGTGGAAGTTTTTTTTCAATGAGACTATTTATAAGAATTAGATGGAGAAGTTCTTTCTATAGAGTTTGAGAATAAGGAGTTGATGCCAGTGTTGCTATGGGCTAAGGTAGAACCTTCTGTGGGGTTGAAGTGTTTAAAGTCTTCTTGGCATTTGAGTTTTATGCATTCTGTGGGGAATTTTCACAATGTGATAAATAAGGCCATTTGCATGGAATTCTTCCAGGATAGCAAATTATTAAAATTGTCGGCCCATTGGTGGGTGAGAAGGTGAAAATTGAGAGACCCCTTCCACTGAAAAAAGGAGCAATGAACCTCTGTGATGTTATTATTTTTTCCGAAGGGGATGACCTCATGAGAATCACTACCGATAGGCTAATGAGGGCCAAGTCCAAAAGGAGTACTAAAGAGGGGGAGAGTGCCTGAGAACTAGGTACTCCATCAGTAGATGCTCTCCATACTTTTGTCCCAAAAAGAAGAGGAAGAGGGTGCTGACCTAAGCCTAAGTAATAAGGAAGTAGAGATAGTCAAAGAACCAAGGTGAAGAGAGGGTGAGGTTAAAGGGGCTCTTCCTTAGACACCAAGATTGGCTTAAGATAAGGGTGTTGACAGGGAGGATACCGAGTGTGAGCTCTCAGTGGACATGGACATACAGTTTAAGAGTTAGGAACTGGGTCGTCTTGTACCTTTCTTGAGGGTCCTTACATGTAGAAGGGAAAAGGGGTTATGTCCAAGCAAATGGTCCCTCCTCCTTCTATTTTTGTTAGATCTTTTGATGGTTGAAAGGATCTGAAGTAGAGAGGTACAGTTGCAATAAGTGTGGGGAACAATCGCTTCAGCTATGTAGATATTGTTGAGGCAAGAAATTTTATCGACCAACTGGATTACCAATTCTCTGAGTTAGAGTTGAATGGTTTATCTATGGAGCAAGGTGATAAAACCCTCATGGTTGTTAGGACTTAGGTGGAATTTTTCTAAGAGGTATGTTCTGTTTAATTTTTGAATTGCATTAAGTAAATTTGATATATTTTGTGCAACCTATTATTTTGATGGAGTCCTAAAGGTTAAAGAGGAATCAAGTCATGCAGCATTTGGTGTATTTGTTGGGCCAAAGGGATGAGGAGATTTCCCGGTTATGCTCTACTCTGACCAAGAGGGAGAGGGAGGTCAAAGAAGGGAAGGCAATGAGTGCTAACTTAAGTGACAAAAATAAGGAGGTAGAGTGTGTGAGGTTTATTCTGAAGTTTGTGTTTTAGAAGTGTGATACAACTATTACTGAGTGCAAAAGGTTAGAAGCCGAAGCGAGGGGGTGAGGCGAGGTGGTAGGCTACTGAGAAGTTGGTGTAGGAGTACAAGCAATCACTCCTTTCTATAGAGAAAATGCTGGTGGACTTGGAGAAAAAGTTTCTTGAAGCTATTGAGAGCTATAGGCATAACCAACATAAGCTTTTTGAAAGACTGTGGCAAACAAAGGATGCTTTGCACCAGGTGTAGTTGGAGGAGAGCTTGGTAGATAGTGTTAGTAGTTGCTAGGTCTGAGCCTAGTTGATGCTCTTGGTGGTGAATCTTCTCACGAAGTAGCTGATACAAGCTCTCATGCTATCACACACTAAGCTAACTTTGAATCCCTGCGACATAAGACTATTCCTCCTCCGCTTCCTTTGTTGTGATCCTTTCCTTTATGTTCTCATGTACTCTACCCTAGTTTGTATGGGCCTTGTCTCCCTTTGATACATCTCATGCACGTAATATATGAAATTCTAAGTGAGAATTTGTAGTGGCTTTGTCTCTTTGTATTTCTTATTGGGATTGTGCTCCTATTGCATTATTGATTGAGTGTTGAAATAGCATGACTTCAGTACCAAGTTGTTTCAAGTGCATTATAGTCGAGAGAGGGTGTTGCAACCCCTTTTAGATGTTGAAACTAAGAAAATGGGAGTTAGATTCTGCTAATGTGTTAGGACCTGTATTTGTTAAGCCCTAATCCTCGGATCCGAGTACATGACAACTGCTGTCTTGCCTTGAAAAATATCTCGTCCTTAGTGTTGACTTGGATATCACTATTGGTGACTCCTGGCTGTCCAATCGAAACTTTGGATAGGTGAATCCCTAGTATCACACTACCCCAATCAAATATCCAGCTCCATTGTATCCTCTTTCTCTAGCCAGTCATGAGTGAGCAATAAACCATTGTAGTAGTGTGTACAATTGGTCACTATAAAATATTTTTTCATTTGCAATGAAATTCTAAAACCATTTCGCAACCCAAATTCCTCTTTGCCTCATATAAACATCAGTTAACCATGTTATGTAAGTCATGTAACATTAACATGCTAAATTCACAATTCCAACATCATTGTTTCAAGAGAGCATATCACACTTAAACTAAATTATAAAACCATTTTTTTAAAAAAGAAAATAAATTTCAAAACACATAAAACCATTTCTCATTAATCAAGACATAAATACCCCACTTACAGTTTGAGGAGGGTGTGCACTCCCATTAGTTCAAATCCTCGACTCTATCCTTGGTTGATAGACCTTTGCTTAAATGTTATATAGATACGATATAAAAGTAAGATTAGACATTTCTTCAATACAAACATAGAGTTAAATACATGATGTGCAAATGTAACTCTATTGCCTTGACATCTATTAACTCAGCACTTATTCCATTCCAAATTCTACAAATTCAACCAATTCTACATATTCCCAACACCTACATGCCTTAGAAGAATGATCATATCTCAAACTAAAAATCCTAATTGTGGAAATTCCAATTTTTACTTAAAGACTAGATATGAAACAACAATTTTTATGTTTATAATCAAGGTCCATTCCAATTACACAAAAAAATTTAAATCCATGATGTGATTTCCCTAACTGCATAACTCTAACGTGTGCAGTCATGGAAAAATGGTATTCAAAGTTTAGATCTACATGACTCAAGTCTCAAATTTAAAATAAGACTTAGATCTACAATTTTTGTATTCAAAGTTTAGCTTAATTTAGCCTAAAAGGTATCTCAAAGTTGAAGCAAATTTCTTAGTCGAAACAGGGCAGAAATAGAGGATTCCTCTGTAGATTGTATCACCTAGAAAAGTTATTAAAAATCCAATTCTCAATTTGTTTTCAAGACTTGGAAGTTTAGTTTCTTAAGAAGAAAATCTCACTCGATTTGCCTATGTGTAGAAGGAGTTATAACTAAAAAATCATAGAAAAGTCAAACAGTTCTGTTTGTAGAAAATCAAGGGTTCCATCTTTGTTCTATCTTATCAACACATTTCTAAGTTCAGATCATTAAACATGTCAATCACCACGATTTCAATGATAAATCAAAACCTAAAATCAAGAATTTAAGCTTACCATGGACTTAGCTCAAAGCATTCACATCAATCCCCAAGGTGAACACTTCCAAATACAAGCTCCTTGCACCAACTTGTTACAATCCCTTTTTTTTTCCCTTTTTCCTTATGATCAACTCAAGATTTTGCTAAAAGATGTTAACAGGGACAAGAAGAGTTTAGAGATTAGAGCTTTGGCTGAAAGTTGTTTGGAGGGTATGAATGAAGTGAAGGGGAAAAATATAATGTAAAGGAGTGAAAAAAGTTCAAGAATCCCTTCTCTCTCTCTCCCTCCCCCTCTCTCTCCCTTCCTTTTCCTTTTCTCTACTAACACATCTATAAAAGTACAATCTATCACATTGAAAGAGAGACATTAACGCCTGTTTGGGAGTCTAAGAGAGAAAAGAAAAGAAAAATTAAGAAAGAAAAAGAAAAGAAAATTTTCTTTCCATTTTGCTTAGAAGTTTTAAGAAAGAAAAGAATAATATGGGACTCATCCAGAATTAAACATTTCTCTATCACCTTTTTAAGGATAAATTTGGTATATTAAAAAGTTAATATAAGCTAGTTTTTCTTTTCTCTCCTTTTCTTCCCATCTTTGGGAAGAAAATTTTTCATGTTTTTAAGGATGAAAAATTAGTCCATTTCTTTTATTTTCTGTCCACGTAAAACTTCCAAACAATAGAAATAGAGTCATTTTCTCTCATAATCTCTTCTATGCTTCCAGAATCTGTCCATCCAAACATAGTGTATATATTTCCTTGACTTTTTTACCTCTAATTCACAAGAGAAAGAAAAGAAAATAATAATAAAAAAGAAATGGAGGCAAAATGTTGGCATCCTTGTACCCTTGTGTTGGGCATGCTTGTCTCAAGTATTGGACATACTTATCTCAAGTGTTAGACATGACAATGGGCTTTAACTCAAGTACTAGGCTTGTTAGTGGGCATTATTTAAAGTGTTGGGCTCCACAAATTGAACTCAAGTGTGAGATATTAGAAAATTTGGGCTCCAAAGTCATATAATTGAACTCTAAAATTTTGGGCTTCACCATTGATTCAAACCAAGCCCAAATTAAATTTATTAACCCATCAAATTTTATGATTTAAATTTATGCTATCAAAATTCATCCTATAGCATACAAGTTATTCATACAAGTAGACATTGGTTTTCGGTTTTATAGTATGAGGTGTAGAGCTGAGAGAGTAGGTGTGCCAACCTGATTGGGTGCTAGGATCCATATAGGATGCATTGTTGAGAGAATAGGAGTCTGATCCCTCTCAGGTGCCAGAATCCATATGAAGTATGGAGCTGAGAGAGTGGGTGTAGCAATCTTGTTAGGTGTTAAGACCCATAGAATGCATTGCTAAGAGAATGAGAGTTTGATCCCACTCAGGTGCTGAGACCCATATGAGGTATAGAGCTAAGAAAGTAGGTACACAAACCCAATCGGGTGTTAGGACCTATATAGGATGCATTGCTGGGAAAATAAGAGATTGATCCTGCTGGAGTACTGGGGCCCGTATCAGTCTTAGATTCGAGAGAGTAGGTACGCCAGTCCGGTCAAGTGCTAGGACCGACATATGATGTGTGATTAAGAGAATGGGAGTTTGATCCCACTCGATTGCTAGGACCCGTATGAGGCATAGAGTTGAGAAAGTGGATATGCTAATTTGGTCAAGTGCTAAGACCCATACAGGATACGTTGCTGCCACCTGAAAGTTGCTTTTGATTGTTGTGCGATTGGTATGATCAAAGTGTTATAAATAAGCAGCAAAGCATGTAAGATAAAGATGTTGTTGTAACGATAATCATAGGGCAAAAATTCCAAATTAGGATAGCTAGTTAGCAATAATAGAACACTAATAGAGTAGTAGTAGACTATGGGCAGAAATTATTTTTCCAAAGTATTCAATGGATCTGGGTCACAGTTGAGCACTTCTGTGCCAAGAGGCATCCTGAACTTGACTTTCATATGCTTCATGCTCAGCAATGCTTCTAAGGTAGCCGACCTATGTCGGCCCAAGATGACATTATAAGGGGATGACAGATTGACCATATCGAAGGAGGTTGTGGTAGTGGTGTGGTTGGGTGTCGTTCCCAAGATTACTAAGAGTGAAATAGTATCCTCGGGGTATAGCCACTCACCTAAGAGTCCTTTCAAAGGTTCAGCAAGGGGTTAAAGATGTGCTCGGCTGAACCCTATTTGTTGAAAGGTGTCCCAATAGAGGAGGTTGCAACTCGCCCCTTGGTTGATGAAGATTTTTTCCACCATATATTGGCCTATCTTGGCAGTGATGACTAGTGAGCTGTGTTGGCTTGAGTTAACTCCTATTAGATAAACATCGCCAAAACTAATCTTTGGTGTCTTCTTTTTTGCCCTTTCTTAGCATCAGCAATGAGAACCTCCTTAGGAGCATATGCCTCTGTCATCTGAAATACTAGGGTGACTATGCGCTCGATCCAGTCTTACCTTGCTTTCTTCTAGTCAGCCAAACTCTTAGCTAGAGAAGAATCACTAAGAATGGGGGTGCCAGAGAGGGAATCCTGCTTTATATATAAAAGATTACTCCATTCATTTGGTTCTAGGTAGCCCCCATAACCAATGGCTCATCTGGTTTCGTGTGGTCGGCCTCTATTTGGCCATTTGCATTTGGTCCCTGAGGGGGATTGTTCTCTCCTCCTATGTTGATAAATCTTTGAATTCTATCATCTCAAACTAAGGCCTCAAGCTCATCTTTCAGCTTCTAACATTTATCTATCAAGTGGTCATAATCTCTATGGAAGTGGCAACATCGGGTCTTGTCCTTTTTGGAGTCATCTTCTATTGGGTGAGTGGGCCATTTAATATAGGACTTGTTCCTAATCTTCTTTAGAATATGGCTAGGTGTGTCACTCAGGAAAGTATAGTTATTGAGTTTGCAATGGGGCGGAGGTCCTAGTTTACTCCTCTTATGCGAGGATTCATGCCGTAGAGAGCGACTGTGCTTGTTTCATCTTGTTCTACTCTGGCTCCTGTTGAATGCCCTAACTTCTTCTACAGTGATGTACTTTTCTACTTAGAAATATAATTCCTGAATGGTGGCTGGAGGATTCTTCATGATCAAAGACTTTATTCCTGAGGGTTGCAATCTAGTAAGCAATGCTACCAAAATGTTTGAATGGTCCAGGCCTGAGAGCTCCATCATCTCAGTCTTAAACTTATCAAGAAAATTCTTTAAAGGCTTGTCATCTCTATCGCAAGGATAGGAGGGAGGTGACTTTTCTCTTAGCGCCTCAACTAATCACTAAGTAGGCTTCAAACTGCTACCTTAGCTGTGAAAAACTCCTGATGCTTGGTGGTGGAAGTGAGTTGAACCACGTTTGTGCTTTGCCTTTCAAGGTTGTAGGGAAGTGTTTGCACAAGACAGCATCTGACATGTCCCTCGACATCATGATTGTCACGAAGTGCACCGTGTGATCTATATACTACATCATTTGTATCTGTATTCAACACTATCAAAGTGAGTTTATTAATTTTTGTAAATTATTTTCAAATATATTATTGATATTTTCTCCATATGAAATATGTTATCCAACAATCTTAAGACAATTTCCATATCTATGATATCCATGTGCTTCCATTCTATATTTTAATTGTGGTTTACTGAAATTTTTTATTCTATAATTTGTTATTGTAGCTATAATATTTGATATATACTTGTATATCTAAAGGTTTAAACAAACCAATAAATCTATTTTCTCATGCAAAAATTTCAGGATCCAAGTTGGGTTAGAATCACTTTCCCTTTTCGATGGTTGGCTATTCTAGGTCTAGAAAATGTTACAAAATCGGATCACCTTTCATTGTTCACAATCCAAATGTCTTGGTAGAGAATGATCAAATGTTTCTAGCCTTCTCTTAGCTCTTTGAATATGTGTAAAGTACTCTCACTTCTTCTTTCTAAAAAAAGTGGCTTCCTCCCTTGTTCTTCTCACATTCACGTTACATAGAAAAGACCACCAAAATGTGAAGTTATTGGGAATTAAGAAAGAGAGAGGGGGTTGAGGGGTGGTTACTAGAAAAACCACTCACTCAATTGTTCTCTCTTCTTTTTCAAATTTAAATAAAAGGGTTTAGGTCTACCCACATAGGCGGACCCATCTCATTTTCCAACAATATCAATTTGCTTAATATTGGAATTCTGTAATAATAGAATTGATTTATGTTTTTATAACAAAAATGGCATCATCTGGTTGCTTAGTTAATTCAGTTACCCTTATGCAACCTGTAAGCACTCACTAGGGGAAGCATAAAAAATTCGGCAGGCCGAGTTTTATGAAATGGCTATAGAATATGTTGTTTTATCTTACTACACTACATAGGGATAAATTTCTCATAAAGAAGGCCCTGATATTTGCCAAATGAGAAACTAACAAGGAAAAGATTGCTACAATGATGTATCGAAGCATTCAGACTTACTATGTTGGAATTATATCCTTAATGGTCTAGACAATGCAATTTACACTCTGTATATCCACGTTATAATGGTTAAATAATTATCAAATAGTCTAGACATAAAATATAAATTAGAAGTGCCGGCTTGAAGAAATTCATTGTTAACAAATTCTTAAATTTCAAGGTGATGGACAATAAGACTATAATGAGTGAGGTCTAAGAATTCTAGGTGATAGTGCATGAAATTCATATTGAGAACTTGCGTTCAAGTGAATCCTTTCAAGTGGCTACTTTTATTAGAAAACTGTTATCATGTTGGAAAGATTTAAGAACTATTTTAAGCATAAGAGAACATTATGCCACTTGGAGATTTGATTAAATGACAAAGGATTAAGGAAGACAATAGACATTTTAAACAGAAATGAGTTATCAACGAGTTAGTTTTAAAGCTATCATTGTAGAAAGGTCTGCAATGATTAACAAAAAAATGGAAGCATTTTAGTAATAGTCCAAATCAAGGCTTGAAGAAAAATTTTAACGAGTGTTACAATTGTGGCAAACTTAGACATTGTGTTAAAGAATGCAAGAAGCCAAAGAATTCCAGAGTTAATTATGTGCTAACATTGCAGAGGTATGTTGCATAGAAAATTGTGATATTGAACAATGTTTCGTATGTACATGACATCCGCAAAAACTGTGTCATATCTTTTATGAGCAAGAATGATTTCAAGCTACTTTTTGTATATGATAGTTTTATAGTCTCTAAAAAATAAGATATATACCGGAAAGGGAAACCTTTGCGATGTTCTTTTTAAATTAAATATAATGACTATTGTAACTAAAAATAATAATAAAAATAAGATTGTTTCTTCTTATGGAATGTTTCTTTTGGTTATATACTTCAGTCATCTAGTGTATAGCATGCTAGATTATTACATATTAATTATTAGTCCTTGAAAATAGTAGATGATATGGATTCATTGCCAAATATTGATTGCACAAATAGGAAATGCGGAGTACGTGTGGAATCTAAGTTTGTAACTCCATTTTATATGGTAGATAGAAATACTAAATTGTTAGAGTTTTCATACTAATATTTGTGATATGGAATCTATGCCTTCCAGTGGTAATAAAAGGTATTTCATCACTTTTATTTTTGATTATTTTAGATATTATTATGTTTATTTGCTTAGTGATAAAGAAGACGCTATTAATGTACTTAAACAATGAAAGAATGAAGTTGGGCACCAATTGAGTTGGGAAATCAAGATGATGAGTGATGGAAATGGTGAATATGAATATTCTTTTGATATGTGTTCAGAGTTCAGCACAATTTACCATACCATTGCTCTTCATGCTCTTGATCCAATATAATCACAAAGAGAAAAAAAAATCGAACTTTGAGGGAAATGGTTAATGTCATGCTGAATAATTCTGATTTGTGGTGATCCCAAGTAGTGGTAATCATACCTAATAGACCGCAGATCTCAAGATCTAGATTGAAAAGGATAACTAAGTTACAAAGATAGTATATGCATTGTGGGGATTATCTTAAACCTCCTACCCATTCTTATGAGGAGACAATGCATGTAAGTTTGAGGATAGACTTTGCCTTTAATGATTTTAATATTTAGGATATGCCAATGTGGAATCACCTATATGAGACACTAGGTCTATGAGAATTCTAAGACCTGAATTCTCTAGTGACGGTCATACCTAGTAGGCTCGAAATCCCAAGATATAGGCTCAAATGGATAACTAAGTTACAAGGATAGTATAAGCATTGTGCTGTTATCTTAAACATTTTTTTTTTGTTGATTTGAATCAAGGATCACCTGGTTGGGAGAGTAGACTGTAACTATTAGATTGTCCCATTGGGTATGTTATCTTAAACCATATACTAATTTTTATGATGCAATAATGCTTACAGTGCATGTGAGTTTGAGGATAAGTTTTGCTTTTAATGATTTCAATATTTGGGGTATATCAAGTGTGGGATTACCTATTTGAGTGTCAACAATCTCCTCCTCTCTATGAGAATCCTAAAGCCCGAATTCTCATAAAAGTAGGTAGTGTTCATGGCTAAAACGAACACAAATGTGAGAAGCAACTATGTTGAAATGATAATTCTGTGATGTCTGTTATTTCGGTTTATAAGAAACGTCAATAGTTTAAAACAATCATGTTGCCTAATTGATTGAGCAGATCCAATAAATCTGGTTGGTGAAAGTTCAAAATTGTTAACTACTAATCTTGATGCAGTTATTCTTTAGTGAGTAATTGCAAATTGCATTGCACTCATGCAAATGGAAAAGTTAAAAAAAAAATTAAGATAGAAAAATAATATGAATGTGTATGGATGAGATATTTCTCATTCATGTGTGAGATTTTCAGAGTTTTGAATGAGAAATTCTCAATTTCTCCCTTACTTAGATCCTATTATTGTTTTATATTGGAAAATCAAAGTCCTTTACATATTTTTAAGTATTAGAATTTCTTTAGAGTTTGCACTCCGCAAGGCAGCCACTTTTGTGGAAAGAAGAGGACCTAGGCTAGTGAGTTAGTACAATGACTATTTGTATTTCAATTAATACGATTAGTAACATTAAGTAAAACTAATACTCAGTTGATTGGTGGCTTTTTAGTCACACATTTTGCTATATAAATAGGCACATCGTGCAGCCATGTCAAACCATGATACAAGTATTCTCTCATATTCCTTTTCATTATCTACGATTGTTATGTGCAGAATTTGGCTCGTTGGAGCAGTTGTTATTGGTGTATCACTTTACAAAAGACACTACAAAAAATATGGCTTTAGTGATGGATTTAGTGACAAAAAATTTGATCAACCTGTTAATCTGTAATTCAATTAACTTGTTACATCACAATTCTCATATTACCAACTATATTACTCACATACAATACATAAAATCTCAGGTTACCAAGTATAATATATACATCAAATAACTCCATAAAATCATCAGCAATCCATAATGTTCAACACCATAAAAGTAAGTCAAGTACAAAAAAATAAAATCATCAATGCAACAGAGATGGGTAATCTAAAATTAGAATATCATCAACTATATTACTTGCTTCCTTGTTGTCGTATACATATCAGAATATCTCCTTGTGCATAAAACTTTCCAAGCATGATATATCAAAGGTTAATCTTCGTCTTGCCATATGAAGTTTTACTGCACATAATAAGTAAAGTGAGAATAAGCAAGTGAATTAGATGCATTAAGATGATATGCATATGAAATGACAATTAACATGATAAGCAAATTCACACCTAATGATAACATGAATGCAACAAATGAATATAATGAAACATGAATATGCTGAGAAACCCTGAGATATGAGGCCAAACAAGCCATCATCACAAGCACAAGGTGCGCACAGCAACAAAACTTTCGTTGGCTAAAACACTATTATATAGTAATTAGTATTCAATTATTATAAATACCTAAAAACCATGCATTCACCATGTGGCAACAGGCCAAGTTTGAGACATGGGTTCAAATGTTAAAATAACCATATAATAACATCATTAAGTCAATTCAGGTCAGAAATTTAGAAATATGAGAAAATATCCATTTCCATATTTTTTTTAATCCCAGCGTAGGAATAAAAGTTAGTTAAACCTAGGTCTCACTCATCTTCCTCAATGCAATTTCCTCAATGCAATTGCTATAATACGAAGAGAGACAACATAAATTTAATGCCCCCACATTTTCCGTTTTTTGACTTTAATAGATGTAGAGCTTGGGAGTATCAAGTGGGAAACTGATCATATATTTACATAGGCAACCCATATTTAAAAGAAAACTAGTACGATACCTAATGAGATCAACAAGATTCCAGCTTATCAGATACATGAGATCATATGGACTTACCAATTGATTGTTGTGATGAAGAACTGTGACCATTGGTGTAAGTTGTAATATGTTTACTAACAAGATAAGAGCTATGACTATACGGGTTGGAACTTATGACTCCATAAGTTGTAATATGTTTACTCCCTGGTTAACTTAATCAGATATGTTAAATTGTGTAAGTGTCACGTCCCGATCCTCGAATCGACCACGCGACAACCGCCGCGTTGTCTCGGTACATGGGCAAAACCTCCCCATCTACCGGGATTCCGCAAGGCTATCAAATTCACAATAAATCATCAAAAGTATAAGACTCTTCAAAAACAAGAAATCACAAAATCAATACACATGCAAGGAGCCCATCCGGCTCATTCCTGAACGTACAAACACACACATCGACACACATCGGGGAGTGGGATCCTGTACATGCAATCATACATTAGCACACATCGGGGAGTGGAAATCTGTACATGCACGAGTACACAGCAATACACAACGGGAGTAAGAACCTGTACATGCATGCATGCGATGTGACCATCTTGGCCACTCAGAAAGCATTTAACAAACAAGAAGTCCCAAAACATAATCATCGGATTTTACCAACACTTACCTAAGGAAAACAAGCCAGTATCGGTAAAATCCTAACGGTATGAGTTGTACAGAACTTCACAAAATCAAAGAAAAAGCAACAAAATTAAGATTTACAGTCCAAATGTCCTAGTATAGATATAAAAATTTTTCCAAAAATAGAGTAATCAAAATAATAAAGAACAAATAAAAAATCGTCGAATTTTATCAATACTTGCCAATAGCTCGGTCGGTATCAATAAAATCCGCACGGCATGGGATGTACAGACTTCCCTTTCCATGATTTGAAAGCTATAAATCTCCAAAAGTAAACCTACATATGCCAAATACCTATACAATCTGCAAAAATACTGCGTAAGCTCCGTCGAGTAGTCTCCCAACTAAGTCTCCTCTGAAAAAGGTGGAGAGAGGGGGTGAGTATTGGGGAATACTCAGTGAGTGGAGTGCAATGGTGCAATTGTGTTCATAAACAATGGGTGAATGTGGGACAGTCAAAGCATATCTCATAAATCATTTCATATACATAAAATCATTTCAATAAATCACATTTCATAAATATGCATCCATGTCAATTATCCCTTTAGAAAATCCTGGGGTCCCATCGAAAAACGCTTCCGTCTTAGGGTGGCCAAACCCAGACGAAAGCTCGCCAAGGGTTTTTCTATCCAATGTCTCAAAACAAACCCCCTTCCTTGGCGTTGGTTCGTACCTCACCGGGGTGCACCAGATATAGTACGACTTCGGCAGAGGGAGGGACGTCTAACTTCCCCGCACATCCAAACCCCAAACCACGCCACCCCGTCGGGTCGCTCCGTGGTGGGAATATGACTATAGTTATCTACGGCATCCTTCATTTCTCAATCAATCCATTTCTCAACAATGTGCCATGATTTCCAACAAATAATCCACAATTTCATGCCAAAACAGTTCATAGAGCAATATCAAATAGCACATGGCACAAAAGCATTTATAAACACAATGGATACATTCGTATTTCACAATCCAGTTCAGACAGCCCACATCACAAAACAATTTATATCAAACATGTAAAAATCTTTCAAAATCATTTTCAAATAAATTTTAAAACAAATTTCTCATTCATGAACATAATGAACCATCCACTCACCTCTAGGGAGGGTATTCACTCCCTATTTCCGAAATCAACTCAAAACGACTCCTCTCGAGTCTCCAAAGGTTAACCTAGACCAATCAACACAAATAATCATCAATTAATACTCTATTAAAGTGTTTTCAAATTTCTCTTTTATTTAAAATAGCCTTAATTTGCATAACCACATTCCTAAACTTTCGTTTCATCAATTTAGGATCATTTCCATCACCAACGACTTTAAATTTCCAATATTTCTCAACTTTACCAATTTCTCCCGAATTTACATAATCTTAATTCAATTCATGCCAATTTCAATTCAAATCCCAAGGAAAGCTACACAAACCAATCAAGCAAAACCTTAATACTATCTAAGACATTCTTCCATGCTTCACAGTCCAATTTATATCGAATTCTAGATTTAACCTAAATAATTTCATATGAAATTGCAGGAAAGTACATTTCCTTTAAGTCGAACTTATTTCAAAGCATACATATAGTTTCCAATTCTAATTTCAATCCTAAATTCGATAAAAATAATTCGAACGTCCAAAAGAATTGCATTTTCCTCACCTAGGGTTTTGCGCAGTTTACAATCCCGTGATCCAAGCCTTGTGCAATTCAGTCTGGGACCTGAAATGCTTCAAATTCAAAGCAAGAGTCAGCAATTAAGTCTAAATCACCAAGGAATCGAAACCCTAGAGCTATTGAATCAGAATCTCGCCCTTAGCTACGTAAAAGTGGGCCTAGGGTTTCTGAGGTCTGCGGGTAACTGTCGGCTTAGAGCTTCTGCGATGATCGCAGAAGGGCTACAGTATGCAGCTCGCGGTCGAGAGAACAGGGGAGGGGAACTGTGATTGTTGCGCGTGGGAAAAAGAGGGAGAGACAGGGTCGCGCACGCACAGGGGAGATAAGAAACAGGCGGCCGCATGCAGGGGATGGCTGCCGGAGAGGGGTCTCAGCCGCGAGAGGTGGAGAGAGACATGGTTGAGAGGGAGAGAATGCAACTATGAGTGAGAGAGAGAGTTTGAGGGAGAGAGAGATACGGTAGAGAGAGATAGAGAGTGACTGAGAGGGAGAGATGACTTGATGGTGGTCGAACCACCGATGGATGGCGGAGAGGAGCGGCGGAAGGTAGATGGAGAGCGAGAGTTGAGAGAGACAGAGAGCGAGAGAGGAAAGAGGGTGAGAGAGGAGAGAATTAGGGCTTAGCCCTAATTCGGTTTTTGGGGTTGGGGGAGGAGTGGAGTGCTGCGTTTTAGGTTTCCTCCTCCCTCTCTCTCTTCTTTTTTTTTTTTTTATAAATAAATACATATATATATTATTTATATGATAGCCCAATTAAAATTTTCAAAATTTTCAATAATGAAATACACTATGTATTTGTGAATACGGATATTTTACATATACCAAAAATTCCAATTTAATACCCCAAAATCAAAAATAATAAAATTTAAAATTTTTCATTATATTATAAAAATATGTACAAAATCTCTAACACCAAATTTTCGGTGTTACAGTAAGAATCAAGGATCTTCACAATCTCAATTCTAGTCACATAAAGAAAACAACTGTAATTCACGAATATGTTGAACTGTGGAGATAGTCACTTATAGGAACTTAGAAAGGTCAATATATCTAATAAAAATATCTACCCAAAAAGTCCTAAACTCAGTTCCAAACACATGGAAAACAATCTAAAATTTCAAGAAAATTGAAAAAAAAATAACAAGAAAATTTTTAGAAATATAAAACACAAATTTTATTTGCTTATGCCTAAATTAAAATGTGGCCTTTATATAAGAATATCAATCAAGACGAATAATTTACATTTATTATAGTCCATAGAAGAATGAGATTTAGTGTCTTTTTGTGTTAAAAGGAAAGAGTGTTAAAGAACTTGCCCTTAGATGAAAACTTGTACAAAGCCATTCCACTGGTTGTGCCAAGTAAAGTAGGATCCTTGACAATAAATGATAGGAAATAAGAAGAGTAAGAATATAAATTCAAATCACATTCTCTTACCTTCTTTTCATCCATTAAAAGGTTAGCAACCTTAAGGTCCAGGAGAATTATATCAATTTTATGCAGATAATCCATTACCATGGACACGCCCTCTGCCACACTAGTAATGATGGAAGCCTAAAAGCCCTATTTTGTTTATGCAAAAAGTCATACAAACTTCGACCAAACATATGTTCTATTGCAAATCAAAGGAACCAAGTGCTCTTAAAATTAACTTTACAATTAAATCCAAATGGGGAAAACAAGGACACATTTGATAATTGACATAATTGCAACTCTTGGTTATTGACACAAACCACTACAAAAAAATCATAAATTTGCGACAAAATTTGTGACAAATTCGTAAGAAAAATTCGTCCCAAAACAACTTTGCGACGAATTTTGCAACAAATTTTTTTTCGTCCCTAATAAGTCGTCGCAAATTTTTGGGACGAAAAATTAATTTTTTATCGCAAAAATTTCCAACAAATAGCTTTTTGTCGTAAAATTCGTCGCATAGCCACAAAAAAATTTTCGTCGCAAATTAGCGACAAAAAAAAATTTTGTTGCAAATTTGCCACGAATATATTTTCATCGCAAATCTGCAACAAATCCAATTTTCGTCGCAAATCTGCCACGAATTTAATTTTCGTCGCAATAAGATCTGCGACAAATCCAATTTTCGTCGCAAATCTGCCACGAATTTATTTTTCGTAGCAAATTTGCGACAAATCCTATTTTCATCGCAAATTTGCGACGAATTTAAATTTCGTGGCAAATTTGCGACAAAAATTAAATTCAGCGCAAATTGGCGACGAATCAAATTTTCGTCGCAAGTTTGCGACGAATCCAATTTTCGTCGCAGATTTGCGACGAATCATTTTTTCGTTGTAAAATTCGTCGCTAAACTACATTTACAAGCCGTTTTTAGCAACGAAATTTGCGACGACCATTGTTTTTAAGGATAAATTTTGCTACAAATATGTATTTTTGCGACAATTATAAATTTTATTGGTATATTTGGATCATTTTTTCCTATATAACCTATTTTTATACCTGCTCATCCAACCTAATCAACAACTAATCATTCAAATCGTTTTTAATATCAAATTTCAGGCATCCATACTCATAAATATAACTAACTATTCAATAAGATCAATAAATTAAAAATTCAATAAGAAATCATAATAGTAATATCAAAGATAAAATCAACATCAAGTCTAAATATTAAAATATCAATAACTATACATAACCAAGAAAATAAATATAACGAGTATCAAAATGTAAGTCAAATCCTTTTTTCTTCTAACTCTTCAGTCTCGTCCCATGTGAATACTCGCTGCCGGATCTCTCTTCCAATACTGGATTAACATATGCTGTTATGGTGAAAATTTGTGTTAATAAAAAAAATGAGTAGACAATTTCTGCAGATTAATGTATCCTCAAATTCAACAAATGGCCGTCACCAATGTACTCTGGAAAGCAGCAGGATGTTCTGAAGCCAAAGATGCATAGACAAGAATGGCCATGTGCAAAGGCTGCCCTATCAAAGATGTCTGATGTGATTGTGAATCCATCTATCCAGCCATGAAGCAAACCTTGTCTGCAAAATGGTAAACAGAAAATTTTTTGGTGACTACACTATTAGTAGAGGGTTAAAAAGGGAAGTACAATAAGCGATTGAAGCAGGGCTATAGAGAAGTTCCGCCAATTGCCAGAAGTTCACTCCACATTCGTGATAATTGCATGATCCTATCACCCAGGTCTCTATAGTTTCATTGAATACAATCTAACATTTAGGCCCTACTTCATGGTATCCATTTTAGTCCATTCTTTCTATGCATCACCATGGGAGATGGGGGCTCCACAATGGCTTTAATAACCAGACAATTGTATAATATGAGCATCAAAAGTAACTACTATGCAATAACAAAATTATTTCAACACATGTGCATTACATGTGCCGGCAGTCGCACAGAGATTTACTTTCTTGTCAAATATCTATCTTTTTAGTTGTTAGGCCAAAGGAAAATTTGATTCTTTGTTGAAGAAATCTAGGAGCACAGTAATTACTGAAACGCTGGCATAGTAAAAATATACTTTCACCTTTTCTGCCGGAACAACACCAAGTGTTCATATTTTTATGTCCTCTTTTTTCTCTTTAATTTTTACAATAATAACCAACTGAATTGCCCTTTTCTTTATATTGGGACCCATCACAAAGAAAAATTTACCAGTCGAAGAGCTCACCAAGGAGTGCTATGATTTCCATAATTCTCAAATAGCATGCAAGAAACTTTACCTTGTACAGAGCTACTGCAGCAGAGGCGATTCTCATCTATGTAGGTTGATTGTATTCCCATCATCCATGAACCCACAGAGATATCATCATGGGCATAGGTCTTCAGAGATGCACTGCAAATAAGCATAGGCTGGAATTAAACCAGACAACTTAAAATGCTGCCACAGCATCACAGTTTTCAATGTTGCTTTGGAGTCACATAAACAGTAGCTGATCCCTAGAAATTTCTATAGAAAACTAGAAGGTAAGGTCTTCCCTTTTCAGCTTTTTTCCTCTCTTCCTCTTTTGGAACATATGAAATGGGACAAGTTTTGTTATCCTCCACATAATCACCGGCCATGCAAAGGCAGTGTGATTATTGCATTAGAGTAAGTACATTAGGTATATAAACAAAAGAAAATAATTCCAACTGTATAAATAAAAAGAGACCAATTTTGGGACTACTGCACAAAATTTTGTGTTATTATGCTCTGACAGAAAGTTAAGGATGATTCAAGCTGGTTGCAAAACTTAACTTCAAACAGAGTTGGATTCTTCTCCTAGCATATACCTGTTAATGTTAATATAACGGGCCAAATTTTTGGAGAGAATAATAAGAGAACCAGAAGCATGTCGGAAGTACGTGAAGAAAGGAATAAAGTTCAAAATAAAATCAATTAATTATAAAGTAAGAATTGTAACAAGAAGTTTAAATAAGTGTATTTTGATATTCAATGGCAAATCATATTATTCTACCATCATGATTCAAAAAGAAGATAAGTGATGAGCTACTTCACCTTATTATTTACAAAAGTCAAAAATAAAACAAGTTAACTTGAAATTATAGTGTCATTCTACAGATTGTCCAAATCCCTAACTCATCACTATTGAGGTCATTGGGATAAAATTCTTTATAACCCCAATGAGCAAACAAAAGGAAAGCACACCACCTTTAAATATTAAGTTACCACCCTTAATACTAGTTACACATATTTTAATAATTATATCAAAATTGATCACAATTATTAATAGCTCTAGACCATAACAACAAGTTACAGATGCTTTTATATGCTTATAAACAATATTGCCAGAGACAAGATCCAATAGGCCATAGAATCATTTTCCTAAGTATTGCCGATAATCTCAATCATATAAGTGAGCATGCGATAAGAAATATAGTACAATGGTGTAGAAGGATCAATATAGCCTACCCCACATAGTGGGATAAAGGTTTGATTGTTGTTGATGTTGTTATTGCTGACAATCAGAAAAAGAGTCCCAGCTCCCCAACTTGGACTCACAACAAGAATTTCTCCTTTTTTAATGACATGAACCATCCAAAACACTTATACATGTTACTTTTTTCCCCCCTTTCAATGCCATGCAGCCTAAGTATCTCAAATTGCCCAATATCCTTGGCAAGGCTATTGCTGTTAAAGCAGAATTCATAAATACAGAAATAAATAACTAAAATACAAAAGTCCCTTCCTTTTATAAGGACAAATGAACACTCTCTTCTACATTGAGACAGACAACAGAAACCCACTAATAAGAATGATGGATAAACATAAGAAAGAAGTCATTTCACCATATCCAATAATCCACAAAAATAAATTAACATAAAAATAATTATATGTAACACTGATGAAATTAACAATATTAACATAAGAAGATAAGTTCTAAAAGCTCGCTACTTACGATTTGTCATCACCAAATTTC
Source organism: Dillenia turbinata (assembly GCA_037126225.1). Taxonomy (NCBI): domain Eukaryota; kingdom Viridiplantae; phylum Streptophyta; class Magnoliopsida; order Dilleniales; family Dilleniaceae; genus Dillenia; species Dillenia turbinata. Next base: position 7,700,722 of record JBAMMX010000017.1, read on the forward strand.
CACCATTCAGGTTCATACCATTGTTTTCTCCTGAAGTTGACACAAGTATCAGACACTTAAAAGAGATGAGGTACAAAATCTTACTAAACAAAGATATAGTTAAAATAAGCAAAAAAATGGAATTTCAAGGCAATAATTGCACCCCAAATTTATGACAGAAAAGCAACCACAAAAAGCAAAGAAGATAACTACCAAAATATCAAGTGGTGATGCTAATAGTTGAACCAAATTTCCATGAGAAAATAGTTTTACCTTTATAAATCATATAGAATTTGAAAAAGAATGGGAAATGAGTTGTACATTGAAGTAATATAAAATGTGGCTACTAAATATGATTTACACCTGGAAATTGTCAACTTACTGCTTAAAAGCCCTCACCTACCGGACAAAATGCCTTTCTGTTTTAAATAAGAACATGAAAATATATGCACATGGGGCAACCAATACCTTAATGAATGTGGGAGAGGTCAAGGAAGGGAACAGATTCAACATGTAGAGTGGCTCCGATACAGAAAATAAACAAACCTTGAAAAGCTCTAGACTATCTTCGGTTAGAAAATATTTAAAAGTTTTCTTCCTTCCCGGAAATAAATAAAGCAAAAGTCCATTAATCAAATATTATAGGAAATTGAGAAACACAAGAAAGAGGATAAGGTGACTACATAGAAAGGTCCAAACAAATAAAGAAATTATGGATAAGTGATCAAATCTAAGAACTTATATCATGTTCATAAGCAAAAATTAGCCATCATAAGCAAAAATTAGCCAACTGCTGGTCCTTAAGTGCTTATTAGCCTAATAGAATTGGCACAAAGCAGGACAATGAATCATTATCTAGGAACATAAGCAAGTAAGAGACATTAAGAAGCCAACAGAAAAATGACAAGTTATTAGAGGATTCAGAAGAAATCAATCCCAAGAAACTTGAACTAATGACTATCATACAAAGATAAGTTTCATAATAGCCACAACAGAATGCACAGTTACTGCCAAGCAAAAACAACATACAAAAAGGAATAGGTTGAGTCTTACTTTTCAGTCATCACATCTCCAGATTTCATGCTTCCCATATATGCACCATCCTGACCACGACGGCTTTCAAGAAGTCCGATTAACCCATCTGAAACATTAAAAATTAACTCCATTAGACTACAAGAAAGTTTTTAATATTCTTTGTAAGAAAATGAGAAAGAATTTCCATCAAAAAAGACACCATAAGTTCCACTAAGAATAAAAAATAAAATAAAAATAAATTAAAATGACAAAGTAAATAAAGGGAAAGATCAGAAATGTCTTTACCAAGATTTAGGTTGATGTGATCATCAACTTTAACGTAGAGCTCAGCATCCCACTTTTGTATGGCTGTACTAAAGAAGTACTTCGCTTTCTTAGCCAACTCATCGTCAACCTCTTCATGACCATCCTAATGAATTAAAAATGACATCATTTGGATCAGATTTTCTGATTTATAATGTTGTCACGATCAATTAGAAAAGAAATAGCAAACCAAAATTAAGTTGAGTCAGTAAAGGTAAATTGTGAACCTATGAAACAGAAATATTTCAAAGTGGAAGTTGGATCTATGTTGGATTCATATTGTCTACAAAGCTCACCCATTAATTCTTGCATATGTAGGTACTCTATATGGCAGATCTACCAGATCCTTCGCAAATATTTCTTTGGTTCTTAAGTAATACCTTTGAACTTCTTTGCCACAATCAATTTGCTACCAGTTATCCCTCAACACAATACACTTAACCAATTTCAACCCCTTGATGAACCTAATATGCTAATTGAACCATGCTCTCTCAAGTCCCAAAATGCCTCCACGTATCTTCCACGGGAAAATTTTATCACTCGACATTGAAATCAAATAATTTAGTGTTATATTTTGTTAGCAACATATAATATTTCAAAAAATTTGCTACAGCATTTCATTGGTACAGTGTTGTCTTTGTACCTTGTCACATCCTCCTCCTTCCTAGATTTATATTTTTACTGGAAAATGGCATATTATACATTCTTAAGGGAAAATGAAATAAAAAAGAACATGCCAATGGGAGTGGCGATGACAATTAGTTAGTTATTAGATGAAATCACATCAAGAATGGAGGTAATCAACATCTGAGGCTCTGCCTAGCTTGTCAAGAGTTGGGAATTTGTTCAGTGCATATTCACTCACATAGACCATTTTGACTCCATCTTTCAAGCGTCTCTTAGTTTTGGTTATTTCCCTAAAAGGGGAAGAGAGAAAGATCCGACTTTTTCCATCCACAAATTAACCAAAGAGGGTCTCACAGATCTAAATATTGAAGAAATTCCCCTAAATGTGGGAGAGAGGAAGATCTGGCTTTTGCCATCCATCAATCTACCAGAGAGAGCCCGAGAAGTTCTCCAAGCTCGGACAGACTCAAGATCTTGGACCCGTCCCAACCAAAAGGCCAAAGAAAGTTCAGCCAGGGACCACTTAACGAGGCTTCTACAGCACATATCTGGTGGTTTGGCCGCCGGATCTGGCTTATACAGCCTGCGGCTAGCTTCCTGCGGCCGAGAGAGAGAGAGAGAGAAAGAGGGAGAGAGATTACCTATCACCATCGCAGATCCGGCATCCCTTCCGTCATCCCTTCGCACAACCACGGAGAGAGAGAGCGAGAGAGAGAGAGAGTGACAGTGACAGTGAGAATGAAACAAAAATGCTAAGTATGAAATATAGAAATTAGGGACAAAATATTTTTGTCCCTAAATTCGTCCCTGATTCAGGGACGAAAAAAGAATTCGTCCCTGATTCAGGGACGAAAAATGAATTCGTCCCTGATTCCGGGACGAATTTAGGGACGAAAAAAGAATTCGTCCCTGAATCAGGGACGAAAAAAGAATTCGTCCCTCATTCAGGGACGAAAAAAGAATTCGTCCCTGATTCAGGGACGAAAAAAGAATTCGTCCCTGAATCAAGGACGAAAATAAAAATTCGTCCCTGAACCAGGGACGAAAATAAATGAAAAAAAAAATTCAAATCACTTATTTGAATTGATAGCTTTTTTATTTTTAAAAATAAAAATAAAAATAATTTGTAATAAGTGGTATGATATTTCAAGTTTTCAATCTATCACGCGAACTAATATAAGTAAAACTATAAATATTTTTCGGTGGAGAAAGATTTGACATTTGGCATTGTTAGAAAGATTATAAATATTTTTCGATCTAAATAAGAATATTTGTATGAATATTAATTAATTTAGTGTGTTGAAACGTTTCAAAAACGAAAAAAATTTTGAAAATAAAAAATATTAGTGTTAAGAAATTTTCGTTTATAAAATTGGTACCTTTCTATCGATTCCAGAGAATCTAACCCGAGTGGGGAATGAAAAGAAAAATGGTAAACTAAATTATAGGTTTTATTTGTAAATAAAATCATTTACTAAATATTGCTCTTTATTGAATATCTGTACTTGAAAAAAAAATGTATTATTAAATTCTAAATATTGCTCTTTATTAAATTTACTTTTTACCTTTCATTAAGAAAAAATGATAAAATTTGTGAATATTATATGGGATGGTAGGAGCATACTTACCTAAAAAAGGTATCACGGTGAATCCCACTTTAATTTTAATAACACTTCAGGTTTAAAAAGGACACAATTAGATTATTGTACGATAATGGAAAATAAATTTTTAAGAACTTTACAAATTATGTGGAGTTTACTTTCAAATATCTTCTTTTTTATTGATTTATAAATTTATATTTTTTATAAAATTAGATTAAACTTTAAATTTTTTTTAAACTTTAAATTTTTTTTAAACTTTAAATAACAAAAATTAGAATTGGAAATCAACTCTTCATTTAGCTTCAAGCACAGGTTAAGAGGGAAATTATATAAAAATCAAACGCATGCTATGTGCTAGGTGGTTGTATAATTCATAATAAACCATCTTACTTTCGCCACTCTGTTAACATATATATATATATATATATATATATTAAAAAGGATTCCTAAATCATTAAAAATCATGAACAATTATGAAAATTTTATCATTTCTATTCTATGCAAAATCAAAACAGTGGTGAATGTTAATTTAATGACGTGCACGGTTCATCCAATGAAGATATCCGCCAACCTCCCATTTGTTTGTGAAGCATACGCAAAGATGTTAAGATGTTTCATTAAATAAATCAGATGTTCCTTCTTACACATATCCACTTGAGATTAATTAAATAATAATAAAAAAATCTTCCAATCCGAATCGAAAGAGAGAACAAATTAGAAGTACATGTGCCAAAATTTAAATCCGAATGTTAATCTAATGTCCCTAATTGGAGCGAAAAAAAAAATTCGTCACTGAATCAGGGACGAAAAAAAAAATTCGTCCCTGAATCAAGGACGACAAAAAAATTCGTCCCTGACTCAGGGACGAAAAACAAATTCGTCCCTGAATCAGGGATGAAAAAAAATTCGTCCCTGATTCAGGGACTACAAAAAAATTCGTCCCTGAATCAGGGACACAAAAAAAATTTGCCCGATTCGGGGGATAAAAAAAAAAATTCGTCCCAAATTTAGAGACGAATGGATAAATTTGTCACAAATTTAGGGACGAATAATTTATTTATCGCAAATTTAGGGCCGAATGTTTATTTCATTGCAAATTTTGGGACGAATTATAAATTCGTCGCAAATTTAGCGACGAATTTTAAAATTCGTTGGAAATTTAGCAACGAATTATTATTTCGTCGCAAATTTGCAACGAATTTTGTATCAAAAAATTTTTGTCAAAAATTTGCGACGAAATTTGTAATGAAAATATTTTTTGTTGCGAAATTTGCGACGAAAATTTTTTTGTTTCTGAAATCGTGGCTAATTAGCAACGACAACCTATTTTGTCGCTAAATTTGTGACAGATTTGCGACGAATATTTTTCGTTGCTAAATTTCGTCGCTGAATTCTTGTTTTTTTGTAGTGAACAGGAAGCCATCGATTTACCTATGACAATGCACAAGATAAGAGGCCTTGTACATGCACAAACAATTCTTACAATATTCTTGCGTTGAACCCTTCTACAGATTAAAATGATTGTTCAAACGGGGAAATTGAGTCAAACTATCTCATCTTGTAAGATAAATTAGAAAGGTACAAACTTAAGGAGATTGTTCAATATATGGCAAATAAGGACCTCATAATATACACTTCTTGAGAAAACTCTAGTATATTTTCAGTAAAATGTTCGACCTTTAGAAGTTTGATAGCTACATACTAACCATGAAAAGTACCTTTATACCGTATTAGCAGAGTACACTATCAAAAAACTGAAACTGAAGACAAAAAAATTAATTTCTACTAGAATCAGAAAGCTCACAAATCACCATAATAACCAGATACAATTTTGCTTTCAAATTCCAACTGTGAAGCATCGATTTCCCAGTTATCAATATCATTATTGGAAATGTTCTCTTGTTTAGGATAAGAGTGACCTAATTTGCTCTTGCTTAGTAGAGGGAAATTTCTTTAAATAATCTTACCAAAGTTTTCTCTGCAGTGCACCTCAAAGTATCAGCAAAATTCAAATCATCATCACCAGAGTAGTCATGATCTTATTAATATCGTATCATATATATGTAAGTATAAAAAAGAAAATTGTGAAAATGCCGAGGGTTACCTCAAGTTTTAGAATTTCCTTTGCCAATACACTTCTAAGCTACCTAGTATCCAACCTGTTTCTAGCAAAACAATACCCCAATTAATATGAACAGACATGGAAATATTCTTTTCCTTATCAGTGATAGTTAATAAGAGCACAAATTCAAACCATATAAATGTTGCCTTCAGAAGAATCCATTGAATTACCTCATATTTACAAATGTCCACAACAAAGACATCCAGAGAGTACGCGTTTGAAAAAGCATATGTTTCTTGAATGTTGAGCCCAATCTCAGAGAGTAAGGAAGTTAACATTATTCTACTATTTTACTCCTAAAATCAACCATGTAGAATCCCAATTACAACCATGCACTTAAACCCTAATTATTCTCTTAAATGCTTACGCGCATCAATTCAGCTCATATGAGGAACAAGTAAACAAACAAAGTAGATAACAATAACCAATTCAACCCAACAACAAGAAATTTATCCATCTAGAACCTTCTCAAACCCTAATCACAAGTACCACAATTTACACGAACAACATGTTTTTAGTTAAATAGAGAAAACTATAACACCTAAGCTTATTTACAGTATCGATCAGCCTTCTTCTTAACTCGATCATCCAAAGCATCTTCCACCGATTTCACAATAGTTGATTTGGGATCGTACTTGAACTTCTTGGCTACAACTGGAAACAACTGCTCATAAGTCATCTTCTTTACGGCTTCGATCATGTAAATGACCTCTCCTCCTTTAGGAGCCTTTTCTTCATTAGGGCCAACGTCAAGGTCCTCCAACAGCATCGTTTCATTGTCTTCCTTGGCTTTTTTCTGCTTCTTCTTCTTCTTCTTCTCGATTGATTTGCTGTGAATTGGAAGATCTCCTTCTTTGAAAGTTAATCTTCCTGCTTTTGTTCTCTCATACGGATCCGACATTACCTTCTGCTCTACTTTTTTCCTATCGATGTTGAGAGAGAGAGAGAGAGAGATGAGATGAAAAGAGGCAAAGCAACCGGCTAGGGCAATGACCGGCTACGATGACAAAAATAAGCGAGAGTGATAAAGTAAAAGTGAGAGAGTTTTTCGATCCAAAATACTACACCGACAGTTTAGCAACAGAAAAACTCCATAGCTAAATTCCATCTCTAATCCCTCATTAAAACATAGGAAATAGTGTTTTCATCTTCCAGTTACGATAGATTAGCGATGAAAAATTTTCATCACTAATTCATTGCAAAAATGTTTAATAATAAAACTATAGGCAGTGTATTGTGACCGATTAGCAACGGAGTCTAGTCTATCTGTTATTCCATCGCTAATTCATTGCTAAGCTGTCAGAAAAGTATCTTGCAGAATAATAATAATTAGGTTCGAGCCTATTTTACAATCAGAATCAGTGACAGATTTTTTCATCGCTAAATCCGTCGATCTATCGTTATTCTTTACCTTTTTTAATTTGTAACATCTGACATCAATCCATCATAATTCTATCACTATTTACGATGAATAATTTTCCATCGCTAATTTCCGTTACTGATATCCTAGTTTCTTATAGTGTTAATAGCTAATGAACTCAATTAAATAAAATCCTAATCCAGGCAGAATCCTGGGTTTGGCCTTGCACGATAAATATATTCTCACAAAATATCTCTGTATCATAAAGGTATCAGAAGATTAGAGTGATACATTGATCCGGGGACCTTAACTCTATTATAGTTATAGGATAATTTTTATCTTCCAAATCTATGTGTCCAACTTACGTCAATTATCTTATTGAATTTGCATAAATTAGATAATTTATCAACTATCCTTAGGTAACCCTTCAACATTCTCTATTTAACCTATCATATATATTAATATCCATTGATTTGTACACATTTATTTATTTTCATATCTTATTAGAAATATTAAACCCAAATTACTAAATTTTCAAATTTGGCATATTACTTTCGTATGATCTTAATTTAAATTGCAATACATAATTATTTTAATAAATAAACTTATTGTTGAATAAAGGATCCAATAATCTCTCACTTTAACTATAAGTAAAACCTTATAATTATGTAATTATAAAATAACTAAATTAGTTCAACTTTCTATCAGTATTAAAATGTATTTACAAGCAATCCAGTCCATCAATCATATCAATTTTGGATCAAGACGGTTTTATTGTATTTTTTTTGTAACTTAACCCTCAAAAGCCATGTAAATTGATATAATCGAATGACATGGATCATGATATGGATGCATAGTATAGAAATATCATAAAATGTGAACTTTAACATGTCTATTTCTAGTTGATCTTCTTTAGTGAGATTTATCATGCTTAATATCATATTATCATCAGAAATTGAATCATTATGTTTGTGAAAAATGATCTTAAACTGAAATAACCAAAAAAAATTGTCTATATTAGATGAACATCTAAAATCACAAACTCTTACTGAAACTGAATACCCTGAAATGAAATGGCACCCATACTAGTAGTCTGCTCATGAACCCTTTTAGGTAACAATCCCTTAGTAAATGTGGAATCATGGAATTTTTGCCAATATGCTTTATAAAAAATTTTCCACTCTGAATCCTTTTTTTGACAACCAGGAATTTAATGTCAATATGTTTCGACATTGTTGAGCTCCTATTATTATTGGAATAGAGATTTGTCGATTTATTGTTATAAAATAATCTAAGTGGTCTATTAATATTTTCCACTATTCGTAGTCTTGTGACAAAGTTTCGTACCCATATTCTATAGTTGGATGCCTTTAACATGCTATGAATTCCATGACCATGGTGGAAGAAGCTATAAGAGACTATTTAGTACCCTTCCAAAAAATGGCTCCTTTAGCTAGTGTACAGATGTGTCATGTTGTAGCCTTCATACTGTCTTGGCATCGCACAAAATTGGAGTTAGTAAATTGAATGATCTCAAATTTATCTGAATTTCGATATATGAGCATATGTCATTTTATTTTTTATAAGTATCGCAAGACCCATTTGGCTACTTTTTAATATTCTATTCCTGGTTTGGTTAAATATCCACCCAACATCTTCTATAATGTATGCAATACCAGGACATGTACAAATCTGAGCATATATCAAACTCTTCGTTACTGATGCATAGGGAATCAATTATATTTTCCATTTCTCAAGGTCGCTTTTGGGGCACTTTTTGAGACTAAACATGTCTCTCTTAGCCATACGGGTGTCTCCTAATTTATAATCTCAAATGTCATATCTTTTGAGAATCCTTTTGACATGTAAAACCAGGAAAAAAAACTTACTCCCATAGAGCTTGTGGTATACACAATTACCAACCGAATTCATCTCAAAATCTAACGAGATGATGACTTCGTGAAATATGAAATACCATTGTTAGGATACCTAACTCTCACAAATCTCTTTAATGACATAGGTTCTGGAGATGGTAAAGTTTGTTCTTTCAAAATAAGGGTTCTCCAATATTGTCTGATTCTGTTGGCTCTTGAGTAGGATCAGGGATATAAGCTTAATTAGGTCCAATAACACTTATGGGAACTATTCTTCTTGGAAAACAATGTCTCTAACCATATCTCTCCTTATAAACTCAACATTCTCAAAGAATCAGGTATTTCCTGAATCAAACTTAACCCCATTTGTGAGACCTTAAAATTTATATCCCTTAGATCTTTCAAAATACCCTATAAAATAACAACTTACTCCTAAAATTCAATTTCCCTTTATTAGATCGGAAAGGCCTTGCCTTGGTTGGACAACCTTAAATATGTAAATGCTTTGAACTATGACGTCTCCCCTTCCAAAACACGTAGGTCATTTGATAGTGGCCTTAGTGGAAATTTTGTTAAGGATATATGCTAGAATCTTATTTGAAATTTCTACATAAGGAAATATATGTAGCCATATTGTAAATAATTGCATATCAATATGATAAAACATCTTAAACCATTCAAAAAACCAAAGGGAATGGCTCACAGATATCCATTTGTATTAGTTCCAAGACGTCTAAAATCCTATTGGTTTTGTATCCCCTTTTATTAGTTTGTTTTCTCTTAATATAATTTACATAAATATCAAAATATGTGAAATCAATGGAGTCAATAATTGTTTTTGACATAAGTTTCTTTATTCTCCGTTTGGAGATATGACCTAGTCTTTTGTACTACAATGAAGTGGAATTCTTATTGGTTAATTTATGATCTACACTTCGAGTACTAGTTTGCAGTAATTCATTAAATGAAACAATAATATTCATCAGATAAAAATTATCAGATCTTGACAAAGAACCGAACAAACCTAGTTTAGATTCAAGAAATAAACTAACTTTTCTATTCCAAAAGAACAAGTAAAATTGAATTTGCTCAATATAGAAATAAAAATCAAGTTCCATCTAAGAGATGGTATAATAAATGTTTCATATAAATCTAGATAGAATCTATACTTTAATAATAATCTAAATCTTCCTATTGTTTCTACTAGAACTATATTATCAATGCCTACATAAATGTATCTTTCACAATCATTTGGCGGTCGTAATTTAGGCAACCCTAAATAGACACATTGGTGTGAGTGGTTGTAGTGGAATCTAGTCATGAACTATGTTTTGGTACTGAAATTAAATTAACCTCAAAACAAACCAAATAGAGGAATATTGCAGCATCCTTATCTTATTTTCTTTTCTTTCCTTTCTTGTCCTTAGTGGTCAAATGTTCTCGACCCTTATACCATTTTGAGATAAGATTCATTAATTGTGTACCAATCTCGGACTTTTCATTCTTGACAAACTATCTCTTAATATCCTTAAGGAAAGATTTAGCCATCATAACCGATTTAGACATAGTGCCTAAGAATGTTTCTGGGATGGCCCATTTCATAATTATTAGAAAAATTTGATTTGATCTCTCCCACCTTTTAAACTCTCTCTTTTCATCAGAGGTAGTCTTATCTATAAGAGGTGGGGGAGAGTCGATCCTTTGTGTGGTTTAAGTCCATGATTCTGAGAATTATCAACAAGTTCTCTTGCCATGATAATTATCTTCTTTTAGACCAATAAATAGGTTACATGTAAAACCGAATAATCATCACGTATTTATTATCATAGGGTGTACATGCAATTCTGTCAAATATAAACCTTCCTTTCGGCTAATCAGTACTCACATGACTTGCATACATAACTTTTTATATCCCAAAATAAATTAATTTACACAATAGAGATCACTTTAGTAACATGTTGTTTCAATTAATTCATTTCGAGATATATACAAAATCATACTTATATTTGAATCATATTCGTAATTGAAAAGATTTCAATTTTATTCCAATGAGCTCAATTTTTTGAAGATTGAGTTATTTAAAACTAAATCTTATCAACTTTAAATTGAGTCTTAAAAAACTCCAATTTACCAAATCTATCTCCTTCATCTTTACTTACAATCGTTGAATTTTCGTTGTCGATATAAAACCAAAATCTTCACCTTTTGCCAACAACTGATCCAAGACTTGGTCAGCCCTCGTTTTGTACTGCTTAAGAACCAATCAATCTTAAACTTCTCTTTATCTTGTTGAAAAAACTTTTCTAAATATATTATACTATCGCATATTAAAGGAATGACCAATTTTCTGCACAAGGACAGTGAAAAATGATAAGTATGAAAAGTTGGTTCAATTGAATTTAGTGAGTTTCAAAACCTTTGCACTCGCAATTGAGTCTGTTTGGGCCCACAATTTGGCTCATAAAATTGTGGGAAATTCAACATTAAATAAGGTATCATTTTAAATGTTAAAATCCACTTTCTTTAAAATTTGTTTCACTAGAATCCGAAAAAACTTTTTTCTGGAATTATGAAGTCAAATGTTAAAAAAAAAAGAAAAATTAAAATCTAAAAATTTCCTCTTTTTTTTTTGTATACCCATAAATCGGAAGTCACTTATATATATAAAAAAAAGAAATCAAATTCTAAAAGATTCTTTAAAAATAAAATTTCCCAAAAAATATATATATTTGCCATAAAAGGTCTACATTTTCCTTCCTTTTTTTTGTCTATTTTGGAAGTCCAGAAGATCTTTTTTAAAAAAGTTAGCTTCCTTTTCAAAAAACAAGAGTCAAGTTTCTTCTAAAAACAGTATTTGCCCAAAAGAAAAGTAAAGTCAACATTCCAAAAAACACCAAGAGTTTTTTCCCTTTTGAAGACTTGCTATTCTGCCCAAAATATTTTTTTTGAAGCACTGATTGTTGACTTTGATGAAACCTTTCTCCTATTATTTTGAAACATTGGATGTCGAATTTGATGAAAACTGGAGGTCGATATTGATGAAAAACTTCCCAATTTTTTTATTCAAATCCATAGTAAAAATCTTGAATATTTTTTTTTCCCAAAAACATGATCTCAATTTTTCAAAATATAAATATAAGATAACTTGACCCAAAAATTCATTCAATTCTAGGATCATATACATAAATAAAATCTTAATCACAAAATAGAAAGAAAAATTCCTATGATTTAAACACAAGTGGTTCTGATATCAATTGTTGAGAAAAATAACTTAATGCAAATATGTAACATATCGTGTTAAACCACAAGAATTAAAACTTAATCATTAAAATTGAAATTTAGTTAAAAATTAAAACTTAATCACTAAAATTGAAATTTAGTTTGGGCAGAATTTTGGATTAGGCCCTTCATATCAAATGTATACTCATAAAATCTCTCGGTATGATGGGGGTATCAAAAGATTAACGTGATACATTGATCCAAGAATCATAACTATTTTATAGATGTAGGGTGACTTTTACTTTTTAAATCTATCTGTTCAGTTTGTGCTAGTTATTTCACTAAATTTACATAAATATAACTTTTCAGCTATCCTTTAGTTATCCTTCGACATTTTTTATTTAACCAATCATAAATAATAAATGTTCATTGATATTTAGACATTTATTTATTTTCATATCCTATTAGATATATTAAATCTAAATTATCAATTTTTAAATTTAACAGATCACTTTTATATGAGTTTAATTTAAGTGATAGTAGTAATACATAATTATTTTAACATATAAGCCTAACGTAAGATTAATGATCCAACACCATATGTGTATCTTATAGCAAACCAAGATAATAAGTTCTAAATGTATATCCACTGAAAGAGTTGCAAAAGAGTGTATTTTTTTTAAATAATAATAACATACAAATTTTGTACATTATCCTCATATTGTCATTTCCTTGGTAGAGGCTATAGTTACCTCATGTTGAATATCGGAATTTGGTATTTACAGTAAAGTTTCCATGCATCTAGTGACTAATTATCCTCTACTTTCTAGATCTTAAAGGCTGCTAAAGGTTTTTATTCGTTAGTGAGCGCTGTTTCACTAGATTTATGGACTGAAATGAAAATAAATAATTAAAATCTTTTGATATCAATAAATTGAATATCCATGCGAGGTATGTAATATGCCTTACTAGTCACTTGTTGAAGTTATTGAATTTCTGAATGAAATGGTGAAGCCACCTAAAACACGGAGTTCTTGTGTAGGTATTTCCAGACTTTGTATTTTCTGCAGAATTTCAGAGTTATTAAAATTAATGCATAACAAGTGCTATGGAGGCATTTATGATGGTAGCATACATAGGCGAAGCGAAGGGCCTGATTTCCAGACCATCACGGCTGTGGCACAACTTTGGTCAACGGTCTGAAATTTCATCCTAACCATCTACTTAACAAAGTAAGATCATATAATTAAATTTTTTCTAGCTAACATGACTGGTTTTCTCTTATTAGTAGTAGTATAGTAAGTAAATGAGAATTTGAATAGTCTGAAAAGTAATAAGGAAAATTTTTGTCATGAAGAAAGGCTGAAAGAGACTGACTTAAAATAAAACCTTGTGTCACGTTGGTGTGTCTAATCCATGATTGTTCATTATCTTGAGAATCCATGGCATGTATGGGAAGCCTGTCAACCTTGCAAAAAAATTCTTGTGTGAGAATAAGAAGACAAAGATTGGTGTCATGTTTGGCAACTAAAGGTTAATTTCATAATGCTAAAATTTTCATTTTGTATTTTTTTGTGGAGGAGAGCATACCTTCATAATTGGGGCTTCCTCAAGCATGGCCTTTGCATACTGGGAGGTGATCTCAGGATTTCCAATGTCTGTCAGTGCTTGAAAAATTAAATATATTTTTGAGGTGATCTTTGGATTTCGAACACAATTCCTTACACAAACATTGAAAATTCATAAATATTGTCACGCCCCAACTCTCCCGTCGAGCACACGACAACCGCCGCATTATCTCGGCATATAGGCAGCATTTCCCCATATCCGGGATAGCGCAAGGCATTCAATCTATTTGAAAAAAAATTTAACATCGTCATATTGACCATCCTAGGTCACCTAGTATCAAACATGCATTTTCACATAAATCAAAGATCATCCCAATCCATTCCTGTATATGTAAGCATACAAATTAGCCAACCCGGCCTCCCAAACAGTTTCCAAACATTTATAAGCCATCCTGGCCTTCCAATCAATCCAAAATAGTTCAAAATTCACCATAAAAATCCAAATGTCCCAAATAAAACATTTAAGTTCGGAAAAGAAATGCCCAAGTCAAGAAAATACAATTCTTTATCATAAACATAAGGATTTCTCAAATACTTGCCCAGAGAAAGCTAAACAAGTATTTAATAAATCCAATTAAAAATAAAATATATAAATATTTCCGTTTTTCCATGGGCCATTCTACCATTATCAAAAATAAGGACTCCATCACATATATCTAGCTATGTCCAGTAAAATCTTCATCAATTTGGCTCTAAATATAAAGTCCACTACCTAAGGATCCTCTGAAAATAAAAAAGAGAAGGGGTGAGTATTTTGAATACTCAATGAGTAGAATGCAATGGCATGTAACATATAAATGAGATGTGAAAATAGATGTGCCAAACTATCACATATTAAATGCATTTGTAGAAATCAAAAACATTTACATGAAACAAGTTCATTTCCAAACAACCATGACTCGTATATGCAACTCAAATAATTTACATTTATTAATCACAATTTTGGGATATGCCGAAAATATTATTCTATCAATGACCGTTGATAGGATCCACTAAAGGATTTTCACAATTTTTTGAAAATCTCATCCCCTTGGCACTGGCCCAGAGCTCCATGGGGTGCATCCACGTTATCACGGCAGCCTGAGAAGGCTCTCCAACCAGCCTACCACTAAGCTAAATTAAAGAGCTTTAGCCACGCTTCCCCAATGGCCCAATCCGTGGTAAGACTTAGACTATAGTTATTTTTTAGCACATTATTTCCAAATATCCATTTAATAAATCAAATCATGCTCAATTTCAAGGTAAAGCAAACATCTCACAATTCTCATGGTATCCAAATATGATACAATACAAATAAATTCAATAAGCATATCCGAGTCATGGAATTGTTAAATCACAATTCAGGGCACATCAATTTCACAAAACATTTTGAATAACATTTCAAATTTAATTCAAAATCAGTTTATAAATCACAATGTAAAATAATTTGCTCATTTACATGAGACATAGTTGTCCACTCACCTTTTGGGGAGAGTATTCACTCCCTACACATTATAAATACCCAAGAAAACTCTTTTCAAGCCCCAATGAATTGTACTAAACTAACAATAACAATTTCGGGACATTCTCCTCAAATTCAAGGGTTTACAAATTTTCCCTAATTTTATTTAAACCCTAATTTCAAATATTTTCTTGTTCTTGTTCTCATTTTATCTATTTATCGTCATTAGTATCATTATAAAATTCTTATTCACAATTCTCCTAGATTTTCCTATTTTCAAACAATTTTTCCCAATTTTTCCTGAATTAACATAACTCTAATTTCTTCTAATTTTTCCAATTCATGAATGTACATTCTAATTTCATCAATTGCACCTCATTTATATGTAAATAAAATTTTCATTTTCATTTTCCCCTAAATTTTCACTATTCACAGAATTAGGACTTTTGATCTCTCTATGAAATTCCACCAAATCTCAGTAATAACATCAAATTCAGTATTAAAGAAACTAAACCCAAGATTAAGAGTAAAAAAATACCTCAATTTTGGGATTGGATTGGTTGTTTGAAGATTGGGTTTAAAAATCCCAATTTTTCTCCTTCGTTGAACAATCTTTGACTTTACGCCTTTAATCCTTTTTTCCATGCAGTAATTGATGATCTTAGAAACTAAATTAAGTGAAGTAAATGTTTTTTGGGAGAGAAATAAATTTGATAAAAAAATATTAAATGAAATGGATGGAAGAACGAAGGCTGAGAGACAGAAGAAGAGAACTGCTTCGTGAAATGAAAGTAGAATCTCTGAAATGCACATTTGCTATCCCTTTTTTTTAGGAATTAAAATTACCATTTTGCCCTTATGAATGTTTTTGGGTTTTATTGAATTTGGATGGCTTTTTTTTCATTTCTTATCTCCACTAATGCACAAGTTGATTTTTCTTTCTTTTTTTTTTTCAATCAATGCACTCCTCATCCCATTTAATTTGTCAAGACTGAATTGTGCTCCTTCACATTGGCATTTTCTTGGTTTGATCTCATGTTCTCCAATTTGTCCAAAAAAAATTTAATACCACTAGGCCAATTCATCCTTTGTTAAATATATAGTCTATAATATATATACCTACTTGCCAAATATTTTGGAATTATACAAAAGATCAAAATTAGAAAATTTTCAACACTTGGCAATATAAGTGTGATGGAAAAAAAATTAAAACATTAAATTTTTCCGATGTTACATCCAAACTCTGGATTTGATTATAAAATTTTAATTTTTCCTGATATTTATAGAGAAAAATTAATAATTAAATAAATATTTTTTTAACATTGAATTTTCGGTGTTACAATACTTAATCCTCTAAAAACAAATTTCGTTCTCGAAATTAAAATTAAAATTTATGCATAAAAAAGTTACGGGCATTGCTTCGACATCGATTCTTAGTCTCCCAAATCTGTTCTTCAACTTGGCTGTTTCTCCACAACACTTTAACCATTGGGATTTACTTGTTCTCAATTACTTGAGTTGTCGATCAAGGATTTGCATTGGTTGTACCTTGAAACTCAAGTCTGGATTTAACTCTATTGGAGGAATTTCAATTACGTGAGAGAGATCCGGAAAATACTTTTTTAACATTGAGACATGGAACACGTCATGAATTTATTCCAAATTCGGGGGCAATTCCAATTGATAGGCCACATTTTCAATCATTTCAAGGATTTTGAATGGCCCAATATACCGAGGATTCAATTTCCCCCATTTTTGAAATCGGATTACACCATTCCAAGGTGATATCTTTAGGAAAACCATGTCTTCAATTTTGAAATCCAGAGGTCTCCTTCTTTTGTCGGCGTAGCTATTTTGTCTATCTTGAGCTGCCTTCATCATTGTGAACCTTTTCCACTATCCCCTTTAGCTCCTCATCAGTGGCTTGTAGCTCTTTAATACGGTCCACTAGGGTTGGTCGTACCTCAAAGCTGAAAGTGCACCATTGCCATCACTAGCCAACTCGAATCCTAATGTAGGAGTCCTACTAAACATGAGAAATAAGAACTCCCATGAGCTGAAGAAGAAGATGAGGACTTGCGACTTAGAGCATCCGCAACAACATTTGCCTTGCCGGGGTGATAGTCATTCACCAAATCATAGTCTTTGATTAGCTTTAACAACCTTCTTTGTTTCAAATTAAGCTCCTTCTGAGTTAGCAAGTATTTGAGAATCTTGTGGTCTGTGAAGATTCTGCATGTAGCTCCATATAAGTAATACCGCCAAATTTTCAAAGAGAAAACAATTACGGCTAACTCTAGATCATGGGTAAGGTAATTCAATTCATGCTTCTTCAGCTGTCAAGAAGCATAGGCAATGACTCTATCGCCTTGCATTAAAACACATCCTAACCCTTGTTTACTGATGCAACTATAAACCACATAGCCGTCACTGCTAATTGGAAGAGCAAGTATTGGAGCCGATGTGAGCCTCTTCTTCAATTCTTGGAAACTCTGCTCACACTTGTTTCTCCATTCAAATATAACTCCATTTCGAGTCAAACTTGACAATGGAGCTGCAATCCTCGAGAATCCTTCCACAAATCTTCAGTAATACCCTGCCAAACCAAGAAAACTACGTATCTAGGTAACATTTTTAGATTGTTCTTATCTCAGAATTGCCTCTACTTTCTTCGGATCAACAAATATCCTTTCCCCAGATATAATATGCCCTAAGAAACCAATTTCCCTTAACCAGAATTCACACTTGGAGAACTTTGAATACAGTTGCTTTTCTCAAAGAGTTTGTAGTACAATCCAAAAATTTTCGGAGTTTTCTTCATCATTCTTGGAGTACACAAGAATGTCGTCAATGAATACTATGACGAACTTGTCAAGATAAGAATGCAAGACTCAGTTCATGAAATCCATGAATGTCGTAGGAGCATTCTTCAAACCAAAGGGCATCACAAAAAATTCATATTGCCCATACCGCATTCTAAACACAGTCTTGTAAACATCATCATCCTTTATCCTCAACTGATGATAACCGGACCTCAAATCGATTTTCAAAAAGACACTAGCCCCTTGGAGTTGATCGAATAAGTCATCAATTCTTGGCAAAAGGTATTTGTTCTTAATGGTCACCTTGTTCAATTGCCGATAGTCGATACATAATCGAAGGGTACCATCTTTCTTCTTCACAAATAAAATCGAAGGTCCCAAGGTGAGGTACTCGGTCGAATGAAACCCTTGTCCAACAATTCCTGAAGTTGAATCTTTAATTCCTTTAACTCCATAGGTGCCATCCTATATAGAGGGATTGAAATAGGTGTAGTACCGGGAGTTAGATCAATAGCAAAATCAAACTCCCAAATCGAAGGTAAATCGGGCAACTCGTCCGGACATCTTGAAATTCATTCACTATCGGAATATCCATTAACTCTGGACTTCCCTTTGTGGTGTCGATGAAGTAAGCTAGGAAAGCCTCACAGCCCCTATGCATAAATCTCTGTGCCTCCATTACCGAGATTACACAACTTGGCAAGACTCGTCGTTCACCAATGAATACAAGTGGAGGACATTCGGGTCTACAGAATTCTACTTCCTTAGTAAAACAATTCACTGAAGCTCTATGAGGGTGCAGCCAGTCCATACCCAATATTGCATCAAAATCCCTCATTTCCAAATGAATCAAGTCAGCTTCGAGAATCTAACCCTCTACTACCACTTCACACGCCTTGTACATGATATCTCTATTCAATATTCCCCCAACGGAGTGATAACCAATAAGTCCTCTTCAAGTGGGACCAAAGGTTTATCTGAGTGTTTAATAAATTTCGTACTCACAAATGAATTGTTAGACCCCGTGTCAATTAAAACACGAGCAAAATTTTTATTATACCTATATACGGAGGATAAGGATGAAAATAAGAATTAAATTTTAATTAATTTAATTTTTTTTTTTATTTAATCAAACTCCAACAACATTGATAATCCTCAATGTCACCAAACCAATTATTAAACATCAAAATAATTTTCAGATACTTTAATATCAAACAATATCTCTAATATACCTCAAGTTTAAAATCATACAATCATGTATTCAAATCTCATAATTATTAAGTTCAAATTCTAGAAAATTTACCTGTAACTATGTCGGGGTTGTTCTGGGCATCCTCATTGGTCATTGCACAAATTCTGGTCTGAGCCCTTGGTTGTGGACACTGTTTTGGAGTAGCTACTATGTTGCTTCCAGTCCCTACCGTGGTGTGACATTTAGAGGTGGGGTATTGGCTTGGCCGCCTCTAGATCTGCTAGGACGGTCTTGACTAACTTGAGTTCCTCGTCCCAATTCCAGACAAGTATTGCGAAGATGGCCTTCTTTCCCTCATTGATAGCACCTTTTAGGTTCTTGACAAGCCCCAAGGTGGAATTTGTTATAATTTCTACATTTCTTCTTTGTATTCCCCGTTAATTTACTTCCCGAGGATGTACTAGGAATAGGATTATCAATTTGAGACATGCGTTGGCCTTGAGGAATGCCAACTGGTCTAGCGACAGAAACTCCACTGCAGGAACCTGTGTTCCTAGTCTGTTTTGAACTTTGGCCTGATGTATGATCAGACCTTCTTTTCTTTTTCTGCCCTTCCCATGTCCTTCCTCTTTTTTTAACTATTTTCTCAGCTCTTAGAGCTAACTCTAGAACATCTTTATAGGTATGTGCCGAGGTCACCGACATCTTTTCCCGGATGGACAAGTTTAGGCCTTCCTCAAATTTAAAGCACAAGTACTTATTCGAAGTCATCAACTCTGGAACAAAAGTGGACAGTCTTCTCAACTCTGTCTCATATTCTGCCACTGACTTACTACCTTGGCAGAAATGAAGAAATTCCTTCCTCTTCAAATCCCAGTAGAATCGAGTATAGTATTTCTCATTGAATTCCCTAAGGAATTCACTCCATGAAATGGGCATTAGAGATCTCTCTTTCATGCTATCAAGCTCTAACATCTTTATCCAAGAGCTTTACAGCTACTAAAAGTTTTAACTCATCGTCCAACTTCATGTCGGATACCGTTTCTCGAACCCAATTAATCTAATTCTTAGCCACCATGGCATCACTTGTCCCCGTAAAGGTGATACACCCAAGTTGTCAGGATTATTTAATTAACTTGAACAATTCAAAGGTTGGACGGGTGATTGGAGTAGCCACTGAAGTGGGAGGAGCAGCTAGTTCTACCAGGAGAGTAGGTAGAATGGTTGGCCTTGGTGATGAAGAAAGTGACGCTTGAGGTGGGACTTGAAGATGAGCGTCATAAGTATTCCATCACTCGGTCCATTGTCGGAGAGTATTGAGTGGCGGTGGAGGAATCCTAGTTAAGGATGGCGGGTGAGTGCTAGCTATGGCCAGAGGAGAAGTTAAAGCACGTGAGGACGATCCATCCTCGTGCTCGGAAGGAGGAAGGTCACCAATGTTCCTCATTCTTTATCTAGGTGGCATGATTTTGATTCCTATAAGAAAAGACGCTATTGTTAGCTCACTAAATTCGGCATTGGACTAGATATTTAACCCTCTAAAAATAAAATTAATCCTAATCTTTAAGAATCTATGGAAGGTTTTTGTACATCCCGCTGAAAAATATCTTTTAAATCTGAAACTTCAAAAAGAAAAACATTTCAAAGTCTTTGGAAAACCATTGGGGACATTTAGAAATATTTCAAACCTTTAAAACATTTAAAAAACATGAACTTAAGCTCTGATACCAACAAAATTGTCACGCCTCAACTCTCCCGTCGAGCACGCAACAACCGCCGCGTTATCTTGGCATATGGGCAGCATCTCCCCATATACCAGGATAGTACAAGGCATTCAACCTGTTTGGAAAACAATTTAACATCGTCATATAGACCATCCAAGGTCATCCAGTATCAAACATTGATTTTCACACAAATCAAGGATCATCCCAATCCATTCCTGTGCATGTATGCATACAAATTGGCTAACTCGGCCTCCCAAGCAGTTTCCAAACATTTATAAGCCATCCCAGCCATCTAATCAATCCAAAATAGTTCATAATTCACCATAAAAGTTCAAATGTCCCAAATAAAACATTTAAGTTCGGAAAAGAAATGTCCATGTCAAGAAAATACAATTCTTTATCATAAACATACGGATTTCTCAAATACTTGCCCAAAGAAAGCTAAACAAGTATTTAATAAATCCATTCAAAAACAAAATGTGCAAGATTTCCCTTTTTCCATGGACCATTCTACCATTATCAAAAATAAGGCCTCTATTACATATACCTATCTATGTCTAGCAAAATGTTTGTCAATTTGGCTCCAAATATAAAGTCCACTGCCTAAGGATCCTCTAAAAATTTAAGAGAGAGGGGGGAATACCCAGTAAGTTGAGTGCAATGGCATGCAACATATAAATGAGGTGTAAAAATGGATGTGTCAAACAATCACATATTAAATGCATTTGCAGAAATTGAAAACGTTTACATGAAACAAGTTCATTTCTAAACAACCATGACTCGTATACGCAATTCAAATAATTTACAATCATTAATCACAATTTTGGGATATGCCGAAAATATTATTCTACCAATGACCATTGGTAGGATCCACTAAGGGATTTTTCACAATTTTCTCAAAATCCCATCCCCTTGGCATTGGCTCGGAGCTCCGTAGGGTGCATCCACGTTATCACGGCAGTCTGAGGAGGCTCCCCAACTCACCTACCACCAAACTAAATTAAACAGCCTTAACCACGCCACCTTGATGGCCCAGTCCGTGGCAAGACTTAAACTGTAGTCATTTTTAAGCACATTGTTTCCAAATATCCATTTAATAAATCAAATCATACTCAATTTCAAGGTAAAGCAAACACCTCACAATTCTCATGGTATCCAAATATGATACATTGCAAATAATTCAATAAGCATACTCGAGTTATGGAATTATTAAATCACATTTCAGGGCACACCAATTTTACAAAACATTTCTAATAACATTTCAAATTTAATTCAAAATCAGTTTATAAATAACAATTTAAAATAATTTGCTCATTTACATGAGATATAGCAGTCCACTCACCTTTTAGGGAGGGTATTCACTCCTTACACGTTATAAATACCCAAGAAAACTCTTTTCAAGCCCCAATGAGTTGTCCTAAACCAACAATAACAATTTCAGGTCATTATTCTCAAATTCAGGGGTTTATAAATTTTCTCTAATTTTATTAAAACCCTAATTTCGAATATTTTCTTGTTCTTGTTCTCATTTTTTCAATTTATCGTCATTAGCATCATTATACACAAGTCGATTTTCATTTTTTTTTTAAATCAATGCACTCCTCATCCCATTTAGTTTGTCAAAACCAAATTGTGCTCCTTCACATTGGCATTTGCTTGGTTTGATCTCATGTTCTCCAATTTGTCCAAAAAAAAAGATTTAATACCACTAGGCCAATTCACCATTTGTTAAGTATATAGTCTATAATATATATAGCTACTTGTCAAATATTTTGGAATTATACAATAGATCAAAATTATAAAATTTTCAACACTTCACTACAAAAAAACATACTTTTAGTGACGAACTTTGCGACAAGCAAAAGTTTGTCGCCAATTAGCAACTAATTTTCCAACAAAAAATAGTTCGTCACAAAATTTTTAATAAACATAGAGTTCGTCACAAAATTTGCAACGATCCTAGTATTTGACGTAAAATTTGTAACGAACTCAGAGTTCATTGAAAAATTTGCAACGAACCTTTGTGTTCATCGTAAAATTTGCAACGATCCCAATGTTCGATGTAAAATTTGCAACGAACTCAGAGTTCATCACAAAATTTGCAATGAACCTTTGTGTTTGTCGCAAAGTTTACAACGAACCCAGTGTTCGTCGCTAAATTTGCAATGAACCCAATGTTCGTCGTAAAATTTGCAACGAACTTTTGAGATCATCGTAAAATTTGTAACGAACTTTTGAGATCATTACAAAATTTGTAACGAACCTTTGAGTTCGTCGCAAAATTTACAACGAACCTTTGAGTTCATCACAAAATTTGTTGCAAATTTTCTATACTTAGAAAATTTTGCTACCTTTCCATTTGTTTTGCTTCCTTTCTTTCTTCGAATGGGATTTTATTGCTCTACACTCCATTGCTACTAGACCAAGGTAAGCTCTCTCTCTCTCTCTCGTGTAGATCTGATGGTTGTCTGTCAGATCTGTGGGTTGAAATGTAGATCTAACGACAGAGCCGTTGGATCTAGCACGGAGGCCGCAGTATCGCAGCCGCGATTGCCGCTGCCCTAGTGGCCGCGGCCCTCACAGGGCTGCGAGTGGTGGTGGCTCTCTCGAGGCCGTGAGTTGTCGCGACCTTCCGTGAGGGCCATGAGGACCGCGCCTCTCGCTGCTAGGCGCGGCCGTCGCGGGAAGGATGGGGAGCACCCCCTCCCTCCCTTGGTTTTTTAATATTTTTTTTATTTTTTTCTCAAATTTTGACGGGTTGTTGTGTGTGCAGGGCAGACAAGTCTACTCTTGCTGTGTGAAGCAACAGTTGTGGTGATGAGGAAATGCTTCCATCTATTGGGTATTTAGGAAAACTATTATAAGCAAATCATAAGAGGTGCGTTTAATTTTTTTTTTTTTTATGATTTAACTTTTTTAGACCTAATTTGTATTCACCAAACATGGCTTATTTGATTTAGTAATTACACCTTGGTTTTGTACGTTTGTGATTGATTAGTAGATGCCTTATGTTGATTAGAAATGGAAACTCATTTATGGTGGACTATGAATTTCTTGCTTTGTATTTATATGATCATGATCTTAAAATTTTGGACTAGATAAGAAGGTTATGGTTATATGGTTATAATTTTCAAATGGGTTGCTATTGACATTTGATTACTAATTATGTGGGATTCTTGAACAGATGAAGTAATTAAGTTTCAATTGCATTTAGAAGTACAATAATATAGAAGAATGCTTGAAAGAAGAGAATTTTGTATTTGGCTGCCAATTTAGTTCTCCTTGTGATGGATTTCCCCTTCCAAATACGGCTTTTTTATGCATGCAGTCATTGTGGTGCCTTCATTTTCAAGTTTTCATGTCGAATAATCTTTGAGAGGTTAAATTTATGTTTTTACAGAGTCATTTAATAAAAGAGTAATTTAATTCCTTTTTTATCTATTTATTGCATCTAAAAATTTGATTGATCCGGTTACAACATGCTCGCTCTATCCAAAAAGAAAAAGGTGAAAAAATAATTAAAATAGCAAAGATAGTGCCTTGTGGGACTTGTTTAAAATATGTCATAGGGTTTTGGCTGATAGAATTCATTATGATAAATAACGTTTTTATTTCTAAAACCTGGTTGGTAATGTGTGTGTATGTATGTATGCACTTATTATAAGTTCATTGTGACAAATGACTCTTTTCACACAATCACATATTTTATCAATGTAATTTTTTAGATTTTATTAATGTAAATTTTATGACATTATTATTTTTTCCCAATCAAATACCTTCTCTTAGTAGTGCATTTCACTGAATATTTTATAATTCTTAAAATTGAAAATGGAGAAAATGTAGAATGAAAGAAGTTGGATGTATAAAAAGAACTTACCAGAATGTCAATGTTTAACTGATGAGTTCATTTTTAGGTTGGAACAATTTTTGGATTTTGCTTGTAGTAAAGTTGAGCTTATGGATGGGAATAAGTTAAGGTGTCCCTGTAGAAAGGGTAATAATGGTAAATTTTTTGAGTGTGATAAAGTGAGGGAACATCTTTGTAGATTTGGTTTTACCCCGTATTATAATTGGACTTGTCATTGAGAACTGTTTGTATCTGATAAAAATAATCGACAAAACATGCAATTTTTAGTTAGAGGGGATCAGATTTATTATGATCAATTCAATCCATATCAGAGAATGGTAATTGATGCAGCGGATCATAATTGTATTCCTCAATCGAGCCACAGAAATACTAGTTTTGCTCCAACATTTGAAGAAGTATATACTACTTATGTATCACCATTAGAAGAGGTTGAAATTACAGGTGTTGATGACAATGCGTATAATGAAACTTACGCAAGTTATCAATTTGAGGAAGTGTTGAGAGCTGCAGATCAACCTTTATGGGATGGTTGTGATAGTCACACGAAGTTATCTCTAACCCCAAGATTATGAATGTCAAGGTGGAGCATAATGTGTTTGAGAATTGTTTCAATGATTTTGTTCAAGTTATTGGAGAAGTATTGCCTCATGATCACATAATACCCAATGATTTCTACAGTATGAAAAAACTGGTGAAAGAGTTAGGTCTTCCGGTGGAAAGGATTGATGTATGTAGAGATGGTTGTATGTTATATTGGGGGAATTATAAAAATACAGAATTTTGTAAATTCTATAACCAATGTAGGTACAAGAGTAACAGAAGGTCAGGTCATAATCAACGACATAAACCATATAGGCAAATGTTTTATTTGCCTTTAACTCCTAGATTGCAAGGGCTCTATGCATCTAAGGCCATTGCTGAGTACATGACGTGGCACGTAAATCATAAAACAGAAGAGGGGTTAATGTGGTATCCTTCGGGTGTAGAGGTATGGCAACATTTTGATAGAACATATCCTCAGTTTGCAAAAGAGACTCAAAACATTAGGTTAAGTCTCTATGCTGATGGGTTTGCTCCATTTGGTAAATCAGGGAGAGCTTATTCATGTTGGTCAGTTATTTTAACTCCGTATAATCTTCCACCGGGTATGTGCATGAAAACCCCCTATATGTTTTTGACATTTGTGGTGCCTGGTCCACAAAATTTGAAAAAATTAATAGATGTTTATATGCAACCACTGATTGCCGAGTTAAAACAATTATGGGATAAAGGTGTTCCTACATATGATGTTCATACTGATTAAATGTTTTTAATGAAGGTTACTCTTCTTTGGACCATAAATGACTTTCCAGCTTATGGCATGTTATTGGGATGGAGTACTGCTGGGACATTTAGATTGAACTATGGTAAGAAGGCAAGTTATTTTGATTGCCATAGGCAATTTTACTGCTAGATCATAAATTCAGAAGGAATAAAGAAGAGTTCACTAAGAATAGAGTTAAGAAAACACCTCATTCGTTGAGATTAACCGGTGAACAAATTTGGTATCGAGTGCTTCACTTTTCTTCTGTTATTGAAGATCCACATAGTACAACACACGGCTATGGAAGTTCACATAAATGGGCTAAATGGAGCATATTTTGGGATCTACCATATTGGAAGACCCATCTGATTTGTCATAATCTCGATGTGATGCATATTGAGAATAATATTTTTGATAATATCATAAATACAATAATGGATGTCATTGGAAAAACGAAAAACAACTTGAATGCGAGGAAAGATATGCGCCTTCTTTGTAAAAGACCCACACTTGATGTCGATGGAAATAGAAGGGGACCAAAACCAAAGGCAGTTTATACGTTAAATAAGGAATAGAGAAGGACTATTTGTGAATGGTTGAAATCATTGAGGTTTTCTGATGGTTATGCCTCAAATCTTAGGAGATGTGTCGATTTGAAGGAATACAAATTGATTGGTTTGAAGAGTCATAATTGTCACATATTTATAGAAAGACTAATTTCTATTGCATTTAAGGATCTCTTACCAAATTTTGTATAGGGTGTCCTTACGGAGTTGAGCAATTTTTTTCATGATATTTGCTCAACAGTGTTGAGACCATCACACATGGAGAATTAGAGACAGATATTTCTATTATTTTGTGTAACTTAGAAAGGATCTTTCCTCCTTCATTTTTTGATTTTATTGAGCACCTTTTAGTTCACCTGCCTTATGAGGCCAAAGTTGCAGGTCTCGTCCGATTTTGATGGATGTATCCGCTTGAAAGGTGAATTTATTATTTTTTACACTTCATTTTCAATGCACTTAAAACTTCTAATTTCACGGTTTCAAATTTACTAACACTTTGTTTCGTTACAATTAGATTCCTATACCATTTGAAGAAAAAAGTAAAAAATAAGGCATGGGTTGAAGTATCTATTTTTAACGCTTACATTGTGGAAGAAGTCATAACATTTGCCTCATTTTATTTCGGGCCTCATACAATGCAAGAGGCGGAGAGTGGGAAGAAATGATAAGGGTCCTGTTGATCCTAATTTGAATTCATTCTCCATTTTTAACTATCTTGGTCGACCAAGTGGAGCATGTAAGTTTATATATTTAACTGATAAAAAATAGCGGGCAGCTCACACATATATCTTACTGAACTGTCCAAAAGTGACGCCATATTTCGAGTTAGTATACAATTTGTCAATAAATGTATTTTTTGTGTATCGCAAATAACTTGCGACATAAATCGTCATCTTTTATAGTAGGATCTTTCAAAATTCATGGTCTGAACTATCGACAAATGAGTTCGATTGTCTGTGCGATAAAGAATTTATAGCATGGTTCAAAACATATGTAAGTTGACAATATAACAAATATATATCATTACTTAACAAATATTTTAACACATTTACTTAATTTCAGGTTCATAGTAATGAGGTTCAAGTCGAGCAAGAATTCCTACTCCATTTGTCTTGTCAAACTCAAGGGTATGAACTTGGCCTGCATATTTTATAAACAAATATAATTTTCATACTCAAGCATATGGAATGGGCAATTCTACGATGAATAGTGGGGTTTGTGTTCAGTCATCCAACAATGGAGGTGCAAAAAATTGATTTCTATGATTTGTTGGATGAAATATTAGAGTTAGAGTACCCTGGAGCAGAATTGCAAATTATTTTATTTATGTGTGGGTTTGATCCCATCAAAGGGATAAATATGCATCCAACATTTAATTTGGTTGAAATAAATCATAAGAAATTGTATAGGAGATATAAATCATTTGTGTTGGCACAACAAGATATTCAAGTGTATTATGTATCATATCCTAGTTTGAAACGTGATAAAATTGATTGGTGGGCTATTTGTAAAAAGAAAGCACGAAAAAAGATCGAGGAATGCTGGGTAGATATAGTATATCAACAAAAGGAAGTTACTAACACGTTTCAAACTGAAGAATATAACATTCCAACATTACGAGATCCACATGGAGTAGTGATAGATGTGGATCCAAGTGAAATTCATGAGGATGATGATGAAGATTCAAATTTTGAGATAGATGATGAGAATGAGGAAGAGGATGATAAGGATGAGGATGTTGAATCTAATTTTGAGATTGATGATGAGGATAACAATGACAATGAGGATTTTGATTTTTGATGGCAGATAAGTCTTCTTTTCTTAATACATTGAATTTTATTTTCATATGTAGTAATATAGTCTTTATTATACAACATTTGATATCTTCATATCTGTTTTTATTATAAAATATGGTTTTTTTTCTTAGTTGTTTGACAACAAAAATACATAAAGGTCTAAATGATGTGATATGAAATTGGTTTTTTTTCTTTTAAAAATCATGGTAGTAGAGGACAAACTGACAGAGGTGGCTGTGCTCGTGGTTTTCAACTGATTCTTGGTAAAGATCATAATTTCCATTTTCTTTGAATTTTTCTATTCATTTATTATTGACTTTACTTATTTCAAATAAAACCCTAATATCGTCTGGTTTTATTTTATTGTTGAATTTCATTTCTCAATTTATTTCATATTTAGTGACTCATGTTTCATTTTTTGTATTTTACTCGTTAATACAATACTGTTTTCTTTCTTATAGATAATATGAAACGAATTTTTTTAGTTTTGGTGGCTTGCGATAATTTATTATTTCGTTAATTTAAATATGGTAAGTATTTTTATGTACTCCATTATATTTTTTTTAAAGTTAACAATTTTTATTTTCTTTATTATCTTAACATTTATAATTAACAGTGTCGACATGTGGGCATATACGAAGTAGTGATGGAAGACCAGACTCTTTAGGGTCCCAGTTCGCTTCAGTTAGACCTTCCCAGTCCCCTTTACCTACTACTACTGCAACTTTGTCGTCCCCTTCAGTTGCACCTTCGGTACAACATTCGCATGTCAAGGGGGAAGACACGCGAGAGGTGATTGTCCCTTATGGAGATTCGTAAGTATTAAATTTGATTCTTTTATTACTATTAATTCTTTTATTTATGTAGCATATGAATTTTTTAATTATCATATTTACTTATCATTCTTTGTTCATAATATTATAACAGATTCACAAATCTTGTACATGTTTATGAGCTTAATCAAATAGTGAACAACCAATGAAGAGGGGAGTGGCTATCTTTCACAAGCACTCCAGATGAAACGAAAGAGTTATGGTAGAGAAAGTTCAAGGTAAATTACGTCTTTCAGTTGAAATACAAAACTAAGCTTATAATTTTAATATAACTAATTATTTTTTTATTTATTGCAGTGATAGTTCACTTGGGACGAGGCGGAGGAGCTTGAAATAAGAAGAATTTTTAACAAGAAATGTGGTCATCATATTCGAGACGTATTAAGTCATGCAAAGATTAGTAGAAAGAAGTCAAACTGCATAACTGATGAAAATTGGCGTATGATTTTGAATTTCTGGGAATTCGATGAGAGCCGACGGAGGAGTGAGCAGAATAAGAAAAAATGATCTTTTAATTCTGGGGAAATGTCTGCTATTTATATGGGAGGCTCAATCAATATTGATAAACAAAGAAATAAATTGACAATATTATTAAAACACTAATTTTTTAAATTTAATTTATTTATTTTATAACTATTTCATTATATATAACAATATTTTTTTAGGCCAAGGAAATGAGATTGCAGCCATTATTTATAGATACTTTCATGCGAACATTTAAAAAAAAAGCAAGAGCTGGAGTGGGGAGAGAGTTTGAGTTGTTGTGGTATTTAATTTGAAAACTTTCCTTTATTTTATAAACACTTTCAATATTGATTTGAATTTATTTTGTTGAATGCATCATAATAATGTTGGATGATAAATTTATTAGATTAATCTCTTTTAATTTTCTTTTCATGATTAAATTAAGAGATGAATTAGTACTCTTCTATTTTATTAATATTAATTAAATTTAGGGGGATAATAATGTCTTTGCAATCTAAACACATGAGAGGACACCAGATTAAATTTGTAATGTGTGATGCATATATTATTTTTTATATCATATCGTTAACTGTCAATAGCTTAATAATTAACGAAATTTTGTATGTTGATTTTTTTTATATATATGATTACATTGTTAAACTATAAATGAACACTTTGCTTTCTTTTTTTTTGATATTATATATGTTGTTATTCTAATTTCATATGAAATTAAGTTATGACAATGTAGGAGAAATATGATGAGCTACAGCAGAGTTCGATTGGTAATGAAGAAGTTGGCTTATCTGAACCATCTATTGATAGTATGGCTTTATGGATCGAGACAAGTGGTGGTGCAAAAAGGGGAGGAAGAATACTTAGGATGGGCTCTTTGAGCCGTACTTGTAGAATCCCCGGTCAATCTTTTTCCACCCCAGCAGTTGTAAGAGAAGAAATGATGCAAATGAGTAATTAGTTGGGTCAGCTGAAGGAGCTACTAGTGGAAAAAGACAACCAAATTGAAGAGTTACATGCATAACAAAGGCAAAGAGATGACATAATCAGCGAGCTGCGCGAAACCAGAGGTACATAATGCAGCATCTTCAGTTAGCTCCCGGATTAAGTCAGACGATCCCATTTCTATTTTTTTCTGATAATCCTCCTGATGATGATAATGGTGAAGATGGTGATGATTTATTTGATGATGATGATGGTGGTGGTGTTTCTTGACATTTCTATATGTTATTTAATGGTTACATTTGAATGTGGTTTTTGCATACTATATTATCTTTGAATATTGTGACTTTATATTGTGATTGTTGTTGAGATTATTTATTATTATTTCATAGTTAGTAAATGATGATGTTGACAATGTTGATGATGTTGACAATGTGGTTTGTTGATGATATTGTTGTTTGATGATTGGTTGATAGTGGTATTGTTTGATGGTTGGTTAATAATACTGTTAGATGGCTGCTTGATTGATTGTTAATTAATTATGATGTTGGATAAAAGATAGGAACAAGGTATATAGGAAAAATGGTCAAATTATAAAATTAAATTGGATTTTTGTTGCAAAATTTGTTGCTGATTTTGAAATTTGTCATTAATTTTGTTGCTAAATTTTCGACCACAAATACCAAGATTCATTGCAAAATTCGTTGCTAAAATGTTTGCAACGAAATTTGCGACCAGAATGATCAGCGACGAAAAGAGTTTGTCGTAGATGGTTTGTCACAGAATTCGTCGCTAAATTTGCGACGAATTTTAATTTTTTGTCGCTAATATTTGCGACCAGCTGATAGTGACAAAAACTTGTTTGTCGCTAAATTTTTTGTAAATAGTTTTTGCAACGAATTTTTCTTAAAAATTCATCGCAAAATTCGTTGCAAAAAGGCGATTTTTTGTAATGCTTGGCAATTTAAGTGTGATGGAAAAAAATTCAAAATATTAAATTTTTCCGGTGTTATATCCAAACTCCAGATTCAATTGTAAAATTTCAATTTCTCCCGATATTTACAAAGAAAAATTAATAATTAAATAAATATTTTTCTAACACTGAATTTTTGGTATTACAAATATTGCATGCTTGCACAATTTTTCACGCAGACCGCTTTAAATTATATGCCCTTTTTGAGTAAACATGTTTAGGTAGAGAAAATTAATAAATGGACACCAATGCTTCTATATAATTTGTTCAAAATTTCAACCAGTTCACATATGGAAGGTTCATAGAGCGAAACAAAAGACAACATGAAATTTTGTTGTCACTAATAATACCACTAAACTATACAACAAAATGATGGCGACAATATAATGCCAATAATATCACTCGAAGAAAACTTATAACTCAAATATTAAAATTAAACAAATAATTAAATAACACAACTTTGGGACACTACAAGATAACTACTCCAAACCAAGATTTGAGTGGAGAAGCTAAGGAATTGGAGGAAATACCTTGCTTCCATCACCAAGAACTCACTCCCATTTATACTAGTAGTAAGTTGCTTAAGGAATGTTTTAGACAATTAATTAATTCGTTAGCTTAAGTTTTGCTATTAGAATATTCTAGAATTTCATAAATCCACACTAGACTAGATTCCTCTAGAATTAGGCGGTGCTTTTTTGAGGTTATTGCTACTAGAGTATTTTAGGATTACATTAGTCCACACTACTAACACTCTCCCTCACCGACTACTCTCTCTTGTTTATGTTTTTTCATTATCCCCCGCTGTTGATGGAACTCTAAAAATTTAATCTCACACTTAAGCTCTTTATGAAGAGGTCAGCTACTTCATCTTCCGTCTTGGCTGATTTTATCTCGATGTCTCCTTGTGGCACTCTCTCTTATAAAGTGATAGTGAACTTCCACATGTTTCATCCTCAAATGAAACACTAGGTTCTTTGCTAACTGTATAACAAAATGACTATCACAATATAGGGATGTCGGATAGTTAACCGTTTGATGTAGATCCTTTAAGAGTTAAACAAGCCACGTGCTTTACTGAGCTATTATATCTAATGCAATGTACTCTACCTTGGTAGTGGACAATAAAATAGTCGGTGGTCTCTTACTACACCAAGAGATAGCCCCCGATCTAAAGACCAAATGGATAACTTGTAGTTGAATGCCGAGTGTCATAATCTCTGGAACAATATCCTTACAATTTAATGGTTCCTCCTTTCTTGTATAGAATACCATATCCAATCATACCCTTCACATATCTTGTAACACCGACACTGCGGTGTTCATACTACTGTACTCCTATTCATGAAATATATATAAAATACTTTTCAGTCTATATATATATATATATATAGAAAAAAATTTTAATTTTATTGATTTTCGATTTTGGGGTTTTTAATTCAAATTTTTGATATACGCAAAAGTATCCGTATTCCAATTCGTGATGTGAAGAATATATTTTTCATTATTAATTTAATTAATTAATCAATTATTTATTTATAAATCTATTTATCTAAATAAAAATAATAATAAAAAAAATCAAAAAAAAAATCAAATTAGGGCGTAAAGCCCTAATTCTTCCTCTCTCTCCTTCTATTTCTCTCTCCGCCTCTTCCGCCGCCGCAACCGATCGCCACCCACCGCTGCCGTGTTCCACCACCTCTCACTCTCTCACTATCGCTCCCTCTTTCCTTGGTCTCACTCTCTCTCTCTCTCTCTATCGATCTCTCTCTCAATCCCTTCCTCTCCCGCGGCGATTTCTTCCACTCCGCAGCGATTCTTTGCTGCTCACCGCCCCTTTTCGCCACCACCCACAGCCACCGACACTCTCTCTCTCTACCTCACTCGCTGTCTCACTCTCTCCCTCTTGCGATTTCTCTCTTCGTCTCTCTCCCTCGAATCCTCTCCATCTCACTCTCTGTCGCTCTCCTCCGCCCCTCTCCGCCATCCATCGATGGTTCCACCACCGTTGCCGCCACCTTTCTCTCCACCCCCTCTGTTTTCCCTACTCTCTGTTTCTCTCTCAATCTCTCTCTCGCGATCTCTCGCACTCTCCACCCCTCTTCCACCTTCCACCGCCACACACAACCACCGCAAGCCACCACCGCACCACCAATCTACTCTCCCTCTCTATTTTTCCCTCTCGATTTTGTCTCGTGTTCTCTCTCTCACTCTCTGTCACTCACTGCCTATCTCTCTCTCCTCTCTCACTCTCTCGTGATCTCTCTCTTCCTTCTTTCTCTCTGTTCCTTCTCTCTCTCTCTCTCTACTGAGGGTTTTTCTCCGATCTTTGCTGAAACCCTAAACAGATAGGAGTAGAGGGCCTTCAGAAACCCTTGGCTGAATCTGTAGTCATTCGCTGCATAGGTAAAGGCTGAATTTCAATTATAAGTTTTAGGTTTTGATTTCCTTGGTAATTTAGTCTAATTGCTAAGCCATACTTTGGTTTGAAGACATTGTAGGTACTGGACTGAATTGAATGGCGCACAGACACTAGAGCTACGAGTGGTGAAACCCTAGGTGAGAGAAATACTAGTCTCTTGGATAATTGAATGATGTTTAGGCCGAATTTAGTATGAGAGTGTTGTATTTGTTCTGAAAATGTGTGGAATTTGAAGAGAATGCATTTTCTGACAGTTTATATGCGATTATTAAGGTTAAGTTAGAAGTCTTTGTGAATTGGGTTGTTCAGTATGAAAGGAACATGTTATAGGATCATAGAATCATGTTGAATTAATTAGAATAGTTTCTCTTGAAGTTTAATTGATGTATGCATGAGAATAGTTGGAAATTTGGGATTTAAGCTTAAGGATTGATGCATTGTTTTACATTATAGGTTGTTTTACATATAGATAATTCAAATACGATCTTCGTATTTTGAAACTAGACTTTTATACGTTGAAAATGATATATGGGTTGAGACATTTGAATGAGAATCGAAAAGTTTATGATTTTTCAAAGAATTTCTATCTTGGAGGAAACTAATTATTTTATGTTTGTTTCTGACTTTGAGTGATCTTTAGGGTTGAATTGGACTTGGCTTTGATTGTGTTATTTATTTATAAATGACAGGAAATTGATGACATAATTTTGATTGTGTATTAGGAAAGATCAATTGAGGATCGAGTAAGATTTCATATGATTGAATTGTGAGTATATACAAGTGTATATGGGCTGAAAAGTGTGGTATTGTTGGTTGAGCATAATGGGAT
This sequence comes from Dillenia turbinata, assembly GCA_037126225.1. Lineage (NCBI taxonomy): Eukaryota > Viridiplantae > Streptophyta > Magnoliopsida > Dilleniales > Dilleniaceae > Dillenia > Dillenia turbinata. The sequence continues at coordinate 7,735,658 of JBAMMX010000017.1, forward strand.
GTTATTGTGTGCTAAAATCACCTGAAAGGCCAAGGAGAATGGTAGAAAGTCTACAGAATTTTTGTGGTGCAATGGTGAATATGCATGGATATAATTGAGGTCGAGGTGTGAGGAATATGTGTATATGTATGTTTGACCAATGTATGTGTATTATATTTGTATGTCGAAGGAGAAATTTAATAAAGAATAAATATGTTTGTATGCAGACTGTTTTGTGTATGCAAAGGGTGGAATGGGTGGCATGTATGCTTGTTGACGATACTATGAGGAATGAATGTATAGAACATTGAAGTTGTTGTTGGTGATGGAGAAAGAGGAAGATGAAATGCGCGTAGTTCAGAGAGTATTTAGCATGCCCTAGCTTTGGCCTAGATATAGGGTTAGTTAAAATGCTAACTAACTTAGTAATTTTTCAATTCATGACATATGTGATGTGTCACAATTGTAGTGACCTGCTTGGAGACTGATCGAGGGGAGCACAGTTTCGACACTTGTTGTGCATTGTAGGGAGTGATTGACCCTATCGTATACTGTGAGTGGGATTTATTTCAATATTTTTGTTTAATATGTAAACCCTGTTTTACAACATTTTGATAAATGAGCATGATTTGTCGTGTGCTTGAAATGTTTTGACTGGTTTTGGAACTGACTTTTTGTGAACCGATGGAGTGTCCAAAAATTGGGTTGAATTATGAAATTATGCATCCATGTGGTTGAAATGTATAATGTGCCATTTTACGCTATATGTTACATTTGGTTTGTAAACCTGATTTACGGCACATTCTTGATACGATATTGATTTTGGCCTTGAGGGCTTTAGTATGAATTGTTCTGTAGCTACAAAGGACACTGTGAGAGGTGCTTGGGTGGCATTCAGATATGCCTAGGCCTGGGGTATCCCACGAGTTGTCTTGATTATATTAATGACATGGTACTAGCCATGTTGAACCCGAAAGGGGGAAGATTTGGATACTCTCTCCAAGTCTAGCACCTAGACGAGGTCCGTCGCCAACATCGGGGTAGAGGGCACTTTAAATAAATTTGCATATAACACCCCTGGTGCGCCTGTCATAGGTCGAGGTAGACCTCTGCCAAGACAGTTTCGGCTGGCAGCTCTATGATTTTAATGATAGTGCTTTGGATACATATTTGACTTGATAATGCGTGCTAATGATATATTGTTGAAATGAAAAGCATGATGATTTGAAATATGATTTGTATACTTATGCTTTGACACTCCAGTTTCACACCCCATATTGGACGATTACATTGACCCACTCACTCATTGAGTATTCTTCCCTAAGTACTCACCCCTCTTCTTTCCCTCCTCAGACAAGATTATTGTTGTGCCGGAGCAACGCTTCAGATTTTTGATATTTTGGTGGATTTGGGTGATTCACGACGGTGAGATCAAAGTTTAATTTAAAAGATGAATTTCGTAATTTATTTTCGACCCTGCGTGGTCTGGATATTGAGATTTGTAGTTAACCGTGTACTTAGTTTGGGATGACTGTATAATTTACGTACCTTATCTGTGAAACTCTCATTTTTCATTTGCATTGAGGCAATTGTAGTGTTTGAATGTTAACTTGGGAAAATTTGTAGTAAATTGTATAAAACTTAGGTTCGCTCAGCGTGGCGGCTGCTCATGCTCTAGTTGGGCATGACAGTAGAGGTCTGTGGCTAGGATTGCTAGTAATTTACTTAGCCTGGCATTGTTCTGGATGACTGCCATGGTTGGTGGGTTGTTCTGAGGCCGGGATGACTATTTTATTTTATTTACAGGACGATTTTAAATTATACAGGTTTAAATAGGTTTATTTGTACATGGGAGACCTCCGATTTATGAGGAGATTCTGTCTGATTTTCTGTAAAAATACAGCCGGCATTCAGGGCAATAGGCGGCTGTTCACGACTCCGGTTCGGGGCGTGACAGTCCGATTGGTATCAGAGCTCTATGTTAAGAGCTATGTAGGAAGAGAGTCTTGAAAACATTCCCAAGTGTGTTGTGCTTAAAGTCATCAATACATGAGAGTTTCAAACAGTCATGAAGTCCCAGTACATGGTCATAGGTATATGAGTTCATCTATTTTAGGGAGTTTAGATATGTTTGTATCTAACCTAACATGTTATTTTTCACCCCTTATTGAACTAAGGATTCCATTCTTTTGTGAGGGTAGTCATGCTGTGACTAATCCAAATTTCTTGAACCATGCCTATTCTTTAAACGATACCTAATAAGGATCCTTCTCTTGCAGAAGTATGACGACCCGACGGAGCACCCGTTTTGCCCCACCAGAGGAATTAGACGAGCCGGAGGATCGTTCCTCGACTCGCGTGCCACCATAGGCACCTACTTAGCTAGCTGCTCAGGCTGAGACTCCTGTACCCACACTCGACCCATTTCGGCAGGTGTATGAGTGGTACGCTTCGCATGGGGCCCAGATTCCTCCCCCACCACCTCCTACAGCGGCGCCTGCACCTGCAACAGCGCCAACTCCTTCGGCACCAGATTCCACCGCCGGTGGCCGGTCCTTCTACTTTGTCAGAGCCGAATGAGACCATATCGGCTACACTTAGATGGGTACATGAGTTAACTCAGTTGGTTAAGGAGGCCTGTCAGCTGGGGTGCACTGATTTTATAGGGCTTGGTGATGCTACGGCAGCCAAGCATTGGATCAACCACACCCGCAGGATTTTAACCGATCTGGGGATTGGAGAGGAGCTTTGCCTGAAAGTGGCAGAGCGATTATTAGAGGGAGAGGCCCTCTTATGGTGGGAGGCCCTCACTAATGAGCCGATAGAGCCACTGCGGTGGGACGATTTCCTTCGAGAGTTTGACCGTAGATTTTTCCCACTCTACTAGTAGGACCGGATGAGGTCAGAGTTGGGACGGCTTACACAGGGGTCCAGATCTGTCTCAGAGTATGAGGCAGACATACGGAGACTTGCCGCATTTGTACCGGATCTAGCCAGACCTCAGTATTTGCGCTTCAAATTCGAGGACGGTCTCAGCCTCAGCATAAAGAGGTATATGACTGTTACTCCAAAGTTTACACTGGCCGAGGTGATAGACTCTGCTCACCACATGAAGGCTTTGGTCCACACCGAGGCTAGGCAGAGAGAGAGCATAGAGCAGAAGAGAAAGAAAGAGAAGTCTCATTCTGCGCAGAGCTCTAAGAGGGGCAGGGGATCTAGTTCGCATAGAGGCGATTTGGATCTGGATTTTCTGAGCTGGGACGGAGATAGTACTCCCAGGGGTTCAGACAGCCCGCTCCGACTCACCCTGCACAGTATACTACTCAGCGGCATGCTTATTGCCGCAGGTGCAATAGGTCCCATTTGATAGGAGCTTGTTCAGTGTCGGTCACTTGCTTCCACTATGGAAAGTTAGGGCATATCAGGAGTTCCTATCCTGAGTTAGGACTCGGAGGATAGAGTTCACAGAGCCGTACTAGTACTCCTCATATGGGTCAGCAGGGGCAGCCTACTCGGCCAGTATCTTCTACTCCCAGGGTGACCACCGGGAGTAACACAGTGCAGATCCAGGCACAATAGCAGCCTAGGCCTCAAGCCCGAGTTTATGCCATGATGTAGGAGGACGCTTAGGCGAACCTGACATCATCATGGGTACTCCTCCTTCTGATCCTATAGAATAGGATCTCTATTCATTTTTCCACTTCTTTTGGGGATGTCAGCATTGTATCATGACAGTTGTATAGGTATTTTATGTTGTGTACCTTTTGTCGACATGATACTACTCTAACATCTTTATACACCGAAGTTGTAAAAGCCTTAGAGGCTCAACTATTTCGACATATATATATATATATATATCAGATGTTATTTTATTCTAAGTCTATGTGCATTTTTGTTTAATGATAGGTACCCTACCTATCTTTGGAGTAGATGCCCGTATCCTTATTGACACAGGGTCTAACTATTCATATGTGAGCGATCAATTCTCCCGACATTTTGATAGGCCGCTCTTACCTTTGGACGAGAAGATATTGGTCATCACTCCTCTGGGTAAGCAGATTGTGCACGACACGGTGTATAGAGAATGTGAGATCAAAGTTGGGGATACAGTGTTAAAGGCAGATCTAATCCCTTTTGCCATGACTGATTTTGATACCATCTTGGGGATGGATTGGTATATATATGCATCGGGCTTCAGTTGACTGCTTTAAGAAGCAGGTGGAGTTTCGAAGACCCGATCAGCCAGTATTGATTTTGAGGGCGAGAAGCGGGTTTTACCCCACTATGTCATTTCAGTTTTGGAGGCCAGACGCATGATTCGCCGTGGGTGTACGACATATCTAGCTCACATCATAGACACCATTGCTCAGGGACCGAGACTTGAGGATGTTCCAGTGGTACAGGAGTTTCCTGATGTTTTCCCCGAGGAGCTACCCGGATTACCATCGGTTCGGGAGTTTGACTTTGAGATCGATTTAGCTTCGGGGACTACCCCTATCTCTATGCCGCCATACAGGATGGTGCCGACTGAGCTGAAGCTCAAGGAGTTGCTGGATAAAGGGTTTATCCGTCCTAGTACGTCACCTTGGGGTGCTCCAGTGCTGTTTGTAAAGAAGAAGGACGGCTCATTGAGAATGTATGTGGATTACAGGCAGCTTAATCGGGTGACTGTGAAGAGCAGATATCCGCTGCCTCACATAGATGATTTGTTTGATCAATTGCAAGGTGCCCGAGTTTTCTCGAAGATTGATCTTCGATCGGGATATCATCAGTTGCGGATTAGGACTCAAGATGTGCCAAAGACAGCTTTCCGCACTCGATATGGGCACTATGAATTCTTAGTCATGCCATTTGAGCTAACTAATGCCCCAGCTGCGTTCATGGACTTGATGAACAGAGTTTTTCACAACTATCTGGACCAATTTGTCATAGTCTTCATAGACGATATACTGGTGTATTCACGGAGTGACAAGGATCATATTCAGCATCTTCGTACCATTTTACAGATCCTCCGTAATGAGCAGCTGTATGCCAAATTCACAAAATGTGAATTTTGGCTAAGACAGGTTGGATTTTTAGGGCATGTCGTTTTTGCAAAGGGGATTTTTGTTGATCCGCAGAAGGTTGATGCTATTATGAGATGGTAGCAGCTGCAGACAGTGACTAAGATCAGGAGTTTTCTTGGTCTGGCCGGGTATTACCGCAGATTTATTGAGGGGTTTTTCCGGATAGCTGCTCTATTGTCTAGATTGATACGAAAGGGTGTCAAGTTTATATGGGATAACCGTTGTGAGGTGAGTTTTCAGGAGCTCAAACAACGGTTGACTACAGCTCTGATTTTGGCATTCCCACTAGTAGTTGGGAGTACACAGTGTACAGTGATGCTAGCCGACAGGGGTTGGGTTATGTTTTGATGCAAAATGGTCGGGTGATCACCTATGCCTCTAGACAGTTGAAGAAACATGAGGTGAATTATTCAACACACGATCTAGAGCTTGCGGCCACAGTCCTCGCATTGAAGATATGGCGCCATTATTTGTACAGGATGACTTGCCGGGTGTATACGGATCATAAAAGTCTGAATTATTTATTCACCCAGCGAGAACTTAACCTGAGACAGAGGAGATGGTTAGAGCTCCTAAAAGATTATGATCTTGTCATTGACTATCATCCAGGCAAGGCCAATGTGATTGCTGATGCCTTGAGCCAGAAATCAGCTTCATCATCTCAAGAGAACGATATGGCATACCTCACTTGTTTGATGGCACTCTGGGATTTGGGAGTCAGATTGGCTAGTGATGATTAGGGCACTCTGTTAGCCAGGTTTGAGGTCAGGCCGACGCTGTTGGACCGTATTAGGGAGCTTTAGGGCACTGATACCGAGCTTCAGGCTCTTACTGAGAGAGCCCGCAGAGGTAATATTGATGATTTCAGAGTCCGTAGTGATGGACTTCTGACTTATCGAGATAAAGTGGCTATACCCACCGTTGAGGATCTCTGCAGGTCCATATTGGAGGAGGCACACTCCTCAGCCTATGCCTTGCACCCAGTTAGTACAAAGATGTATCACACTATTCGGGGTAGCTATTGGTGGCCAGGTATGAAGAGGGATATTACGGAGTTTGTGGCTAGATGTTTCGTCTGTCAGCAGGTGAAGGCTGAGCATCAGAGGCCAGCGGGTTTACTACAGCCTCTTCCCATTCCCGTATGAAAGTGGGAACATGTGACTATGGACTTTGTTATGGGATTGCCGTGGACTCAGGCCAAATATGATGCCATTTGGGTGGTAGTCGATCGACTCACCAAGTCTGCCCATTTTATTCCAATGCGTAGCGACTCTCCATTGGAGACATTGGCACGTCTATATATTGACGAAGTAGTCAGACTGCATGGAGTTCCCGTGTCCATAGTCTCAAATAGAGATCCGAGATTCACTTCTCGATTTTGGCCCAAGCTATAGGAAGCTTTGGGCACGCGGCTCAGTTTTAGCATAGCATATCACCCACAGACAGATGGTCAGTCGGAGAGGACCATTCAGACGCTCAAGGATTTGCTTCGGGCTTGTGTTATGGATTTTTGGGGTAGTTGGGATAAGCATTTACCGCTGGTGGAGTTTGCATATAAGAATAGCTATCAGGCCAGCATCGGTATGCCACCCTATGAGGCACTTTACGGCAAGAAGTGTCGCACCCCGTTGTGCTAGGATGAGGTAGGCGAGAGACACCTTACCAATGTTGAGTTAGTCGATAAGACTAAGGAAAAGGTCAGGGTGATCCGCGAGTGGTTGAAAGCCGCCCAGGACAGATAGAGCGCATATGCGGATCGGAGACGCCGACCTTTAGAGTTTGAGATGAGTGATATGGTGTTTTTAAGGATTTCTCCCTTGAGAGGACTCATTCGACATCGGCAGCGGGGCAACTTAAGCCCCAGGTACATTGGCCCATTCCGTATCCTTAGTAGGGTTAGGAGCGTGGCATATAGACTAGAGCTGTCAGACGAGTTATCTCGGATCCATGATGTCTTCCATTTATATGTATTGAGGAAGTACATCCTATATCCTTATCATATTTTGGAGCCTCCGCCAGTAGAGGTACAAGAGGACTTGAGTTTACCTGTTTAGCCTGTGGCCGTACTTGACCAACAGATCAGGCAGCTACGGAACAGGGAGGTATCTCTTGTCCGAGTGCTATGGCATAGTGGTCGAGGAAGAGACCTGGGAGCCTAAGGAGGCCATGAAGAGACAATACCCCCATTTATTTTCTATATAGATTTCTTTTAGTTTCGAGGACGAAACTTGTTTTTAGGGGCTTAGAAAATGTAACACCGACACTGTGGTATTCGTACTACTGTACTCCTATTCATGAAATATATATAAAATACTCTTCAGTCTATAAATATATATATATAGAGAAAAAAATTTTAATTTTATTGATTTTCGATTTTGGGGTTTTTAATTCAAATTTTTGATATAATCAAAAGTATCCGTATTCCAATTCGTGATGTGAAGAATATATTTTTCATTATTAATTTAATTAATTAATCAATTATTTATTTATAAATCTATTTATCTAAATAAAAAAATATATAATAATAATAATAATAATAATAAATCGAATTAGGGCTTAAAGCCCTAATTCTTCCTCTCTCTCCTTCTCTTTCTCTCTCCGCCTCTTCACCTTCTTCCCGTGGCCGCCTCATTTTCTTCCTCCTCCGCTGCCGTTGCAATCGATCACCACCCACCGCTGTCGTGTTCCACCACCTCTCACTCTCTCACTGTCACTCCCTTTTTCCCTCGGTCTCACTCTCTCTCTCTCTATCGATCTCTCTCTCAATCCCTTCCTCTCCTATGGCGATTTCTTCCACTTCGTCGCGATTTTCCGTCGCTCACCGCCCCTTTTCACCACCACCCACAGCCACCGACACACTCTCTCTCTATCTCACTCGCTGTCTCACTCTCTTCCTCTAGCGATTTCTCTCTTCGTCTCTCTCTCTCGAATCCTCTCCATCTCACTCTCTGCCGCTCTCCTATGCCCCTCTCTGCCATCCATCGATGGTTCCACCACCGTCGCCGCTACCTTTCTCTCCACTCCCTCTGTTTTCCCTAGTCTTTGTTTCTTTCTCAATCTCTCTCTCGCGATCTCCACACTCTTCGCCCCTCTTCCACCTTCCACCACTACACACAACCACCGCACCACCAATCTACTCTCCCTCTCTATTTTTTCCTCTCGATTCTGTCTTATGTTCTCTCTCTCATTCTCTGTCACTCACTGCCTATCTCTCTCCCCTCTCTCACTCTCTCGTGATCTCTCTCTTCCTTCTTTCTCTCTGTTCCTTGTTTCTCGCACTCTCTACTGAGGGTTTTTCTCCGATCTTTGTTGAAACCCTAAACAGATAGGAGTAGAGGGCCTTCAGAATCCCTTGGCTGAATCTGCAGTCATTCGCTGCATAGGTAAAGGCTGAATTCCGATTATAAGTTTTAGGTTTTGATTTCCTTGGTAATTTAGTCTAATTGCTAAGCCCTACTTTGGTTTGGAGACATTGCAGTTACTAGACTGAATTGAATGGCGCACGAACACTAGAGCTATGAGTGGTGAAACCCTAGGTGAGAGAAATACTAGTCTCTTGGATAATTGAATGATGTTTAGGCTGAATTTAGTATGAGAGTGTTGTATTTGTTCTGAAAATGTGTGGAATTTGAAGAGAATGCATTTTCTGATAGTTTATATGTGATTATTAAGGTTAAGTTAGAAGTCTTCGTGAATTGGGTTGTTCAGTATGAAAGGAACATGTTATAGGATCATAAAATCATGTTGAGTTAATTAGAATAGTTTCTCTTGAAATTTAATTTGATGTATGCATGAGAATAGTTGGAAATTTGGGATTTAAGCTTAAGGATTGATGCATTGTTTTACATTATAGGTTATTTTGCATATAGGTAATTCAAATATGATCTTTGTATTTTGAAACTAGACTTTTATACGTTGAAAATGATATATGGGTTGAGACATTTGGATGAGAATCAAAAAGTTTATGATTTTTCAAAGAATTTTTATCTTGGAGGAAACTAATTATTTTATGTTTATTTCCGACTTTGAGTAATCTTTAGGGTTGAATTGGTAGTATCCAACAAATGCTTCTTCAACATGAGGACATGAAAGTCATCATGGATTCTTTCCAATTTTGGTGGCAACTCTTACCAATAGGCCACCTTGCTAAGCCTTTCAAGGATCTTGAAGGGGTGAATGTAGCAAGGATTCAACTTCCCTTATTTCTAAAATCGGATCACACACTTCTAAGGTGATATTTTCGAGAAGACCATGTCTTCCACTTTGAACTCTAATAGGCATCTCTTTTTATTGGCATAACTCTTTTCTCGGTCTTAGATTGCCTTCATTCTTTCTTGGATCAACTTTACCTTCTTTATGGTGGTCTCAATTAATTTAACATTTTTAATCTTCCTCTAACCAACCTCCTCCCAACATAATAATGTCCTACATTTCCTCCCGTATTGAGTCTCATAGGGTGGCAATACTAGTTTGGTAGTTATTGTTGTATGCAAATTCAATTAATGGGAGGTGTCTATCCCAACTACCTTGGAAATCCATGACACATGCCCTAAGCATGTCCTTTAAGGTTAGAATCGTGCACTCTAATTGCTCATCCATTTGAGGATGGAAGGCTATGCTAAATTTCAACTTTGTCCCGAAAGACTTATAACTTCGGCCAAAACTGTGAAGTGAATTTAGGATCACAATCCGACACAATAGACACCAGAACTCCATTAAGCCTCACAATCTCATCAATGTAGAGCTTGGCCAACCTTTCTAAGAAATAATTGTTCTAGATCAGTAAGAAGTGTGTGACTTGGTGAGCCAATCCATAATTAGCCAAATGACATCATGTCGACTCAGAGTGCATAGTAAACTAACCACAAAGTCCATGGTGATGTATTTCCACTTCCACTTGGCAATAGGAAAAGGTAAGAGGACCCTAGTGGGCTTTTGATGTTAGGCTTTGACTTGTTGGCACACAAGGCACTTAGTCACAAACTTGGTTATCTCGCTTTTCAACCTGGACCACCAATAAGTCTCCTTAATTGTCCATCTTTGTACTCCTCTGGTGCATAGCATACACTGAAGAGTGTGTATCCTTAAGAATAACCTTTTGTAACTTATCATCCTTGGGAACACAAATCCATTTCTCATACACAACCATTCAATCACCCCGAATCTTGAATTTACCACCTTCCCCTCTGTGGACTTTCTCCATTACCCCTTTCAACTTTTTATCGATAGGTTAAAGCTCTCGGATACAATCCACCAAGGTTGGCCTCATCTTAAATGTACGCAAAAGTGCTCCATGATCTTCTTTGGCTAGCTTAACACCAAGAGCTCAAAGTCTAACCAAACACGAGAAGTATGATCTCCCATAAGATGTCAAAGTAGAAGATAATTTCTGACTCAAGACATTGACAAACACATTGGCGTTCTCAGGGTGGTAATCTATTATCAAATCATAATCTTTAATTAGCTCTAACCACCTTCATTGTCTCAAGTTTAGCTCCTTTTACATGAGCAAATACTTAAGACTTTAGTGCTCGGTAAAGATCTTGTATAAATAATACCACAAAATCTTGAAGGTGAAAACAATTGCGGCTAACTCTAGATCATGAGCAAAGTAATTTAACCCATGCTTCTTTAATGGGCGAGGGGCATATGAAATTACTTAATAATTCTACATCAAGACAAATCCCAACCCTTACTTGCTACCGTTACTGTAAACCATGTAATCGCCATAACTGGTAGGATGAGGAAGGATGGGAGCGGATGTGAGCCTCTTCTTGAGTTCTTTGAAACTCCTTTCGCACTTGTCATCCCACTCAAACTTAACTCCCTTCCAAAACAAGTTGGACAATAGAGCCGCTATTTTAGAAAACCCCTCTACAAATCTCCAGTAACAACCCATTAGTCCGAGGAAGCTTCACACCTCAATGATGTTCTTTGATTACTCCCATTTTAAGATTGCCTCTATCATGCCCTAATCCTCGAATCTAAGCACGTGACAAGTGTCATGTTGTCTAGAACTAAGTGTAATCCCGGGCACGCTCCAAGTGTAACACCGACATTACGGTGTTCGTATATTATTTCTTTTTTTGAATTTAATAAAATTATCCTCAATTTATATATATATATATATAGAAAATATTTAATTTTATTGATTTTCGATTTTGGGTTTTTAAATTTAATTTTTGGTATATTTTAAATATCATTTCTGGGAATTGTAAAATAAAGTTAGTATAAATATATATATGTAAATAATTATTTATTTATTAATTTATTTATTTACTCAATTAGCTATTTATAAAAATCTATTTATATAAAAAAATATATATAAATAATAATAATAATAATAATAGTAAAAAAAAAAAAAAAAGAAAGCGGGTTAGGGTTAGAAAACCATAACCCTTTTCCCATTCTCCCTCCCCCTCAGTCTCTTCATCTCCCTCTCCCGTGGCCCATCTCCATTGCCGCCGCCTCCTCCGCCTTCTCTCCGTTCTGCCGCCACTGTCTTCCTCCACCGCGACCGCCGTGGGTCGCCACCTCTCTATCTCTCTCCTTCTCTCTCTCGGTTACACTCTCTTTCACTCTCTCCCTTTTGTGATCTCTTTCGCCCTCACCCACGACTCTCTCTCTCCCTCTCGCGGTTCTCCGCCACCGCTGCCCTGCTCCGCCGCCCCAGCCGGCTCCGCCATCCGCCACGGTCGGCCCCTCTCTCTTTGTTTCTCTCTCTCTCGGTTCCATCTCTCTCTATCTCCCGCTGTGCCTTACTCCCAGCACGCGATCTCTCTCATCTCTCACTCACTGCCTCTCAGTCTCCCTCAGTCTCTCTCGCTCTGCTCCTCCCTCTCCTGTGCGTGATCGGCCGAGCGGTCCCCGCCCCGGCGCGAGACGCCCGGCACGCCCGGCCGCAACGCCACAGCTCCCGCACGCACGGCTGCTGTGCTGCTTCCCTGCTCGCGTGCCTTCTGCCACCTGCGGAAGCCCCAACCGAAAGCCCTAGGTCGACTGTGCCTTGTCCACTGCAAAGGTAAGAACAAACCCTAACCCAAATTCTAGGGTTTCGATTCCTTGGTGATTTATACTAAATTGCTGACTTTTGCTTCGCATTGGAAGCATTGTCGGTTTCGGACTGAATCGAATGTCGCACGGACGTTAGGGTTTTGGACCGCAGTGAACCCTAGGTAAGGGATTTCTAACTCATTCGATTTATTTGGATGCATTTAGGGTAAATTAGGATAAAAAGTGTTGTATATGTATAGGATGTATGTTAGATTCGATTATAATGCTTTGGGTGAAATTATATGTAATTATTTAGGTTAATTATAGAAATTTTATATGAATTGGGCTGTTCCGGATGATAGAATTATGTTGAGTTGATTAGAATAGTTCTCTTAGAGTTTAATTTAATGAATGCAGGAAAACAGTCAAAAATTTGGGATTTGAGCCTAAGGATTGATGTGTTGTTTTACATTATAGTTGGTGTTGCATATAGGTAATTCAATTACAATCTCGATATTATGAAAATAGGTTTCAATACCTTTAAAATGACATATGGTTTGAAGAAATCGGATGAGAATTGAAAAGTCTATGAATTTTCAAAGATTTTTTTTTTAACTTATGGGGAATTTATGTATTTAGATGTGTTTTCGATTTTTGAATGATTTTAGGTTTGAATTTAACTTGATTTTGATTTGGTTATTTACTTATAAGTGGAATGAAAATTGATAACATTGGAGTTTATTCATAAATTGGAGAATTAAGGTTTGCACAAACTTAGGGAAGATGATAAATCCTAAGAATAATTGGAAATTTGATGACAATTGTGATAATTTGAATAGGTTGATCTTGTTGGAGATTCAAGGAGTCAATTCGGGTTTGATTTTGGAAATAGGGAGTGACCACCCTCCCTAGAATGTGAGTGGGACCCTAATCTCTTGCATGAAATAGTGAAAATTTGATTTTACCGTGTTTTTTAAAAAAAACATGCTTTGATATGTATTGATTCGATGTGTGATATTAAGTCTCAAATCTGTTTTGTGACTATTGGAGTGTCGTATTTATGTTTTCTATGATTATGCATCCATGTTTGAAATGAAATTGTGCCATGATTTGAGAAATGGAATGTTTTCTATTCTACCATTTCATCGGTTGTTGATTTGAAATGATTTTGATGAAATGTATTTGGCACACGGATTTGAAATATTTTGATGAACTGTGAGGGCACCGGGATGCCCACTTGTGATGAGATTACTATGATGATGACTTGATTGATTCCGTAGCTACGAAGGGCGTTTGTAGAGGAACGAGTTGCCCTGATACGCTTTGGCCAGAGGTATCTGCAAACGTCGTGATTGCGATATGTATGGGCCCGGTTGAACCGAAGGGAGAGGTCCGTCAGAATAGGCGGTCTAGCACCGGGAGTCGCTTGTACATGATTGTGATGTTCCGTACAGGCCCAGTTGAACCGAAAGGGGAGGTCCGTCAGAATAGGCAGTCTAGCACTGGGAGTTGCTTGTACGTGCCAACGTCGGGGTAGAGAGCTACTTTTGAAACACTTTGCATAATAAAACCCCCGATGCGCCTGTCCTTGGTCACGGTTGACCTTTGCTAGGATTCTTTCGGCTAGCTCTATGTTATACTTGATTTTTAAATGGATGCATATATGTGTGATATCGTGTAAATGATTAAAAGCGTTCATTTTATCAAAGATATCATGATTTACTGCAAAACTTGAATTATTGTTTACGAATGATATTATTTGACACTCCAATATTCACCTACACTATTAGTACTTGAGATTAATCCTCTCACTCACTGAGTATCCTCCCATAGATACTCACCCCTCTTCTTTCTTCCCCCAGATAGGATTATTGTTGCGCTGGAGCGACGCTTCAGATTTTGGAGATTTTGGTGGATTTCGATGATTCACGACGGTGAGATCTTAAGTTTAATTTGAAAGACGAATTTTGTATTTTATTCTCGACCCTGCGAGGTCTTGTTGAGGTCCGTAGTTGACCATGTACTTATTTTGAGATGACTGTATAAATTATGTATGTTTATTTGCGAAACTCTCATATTTCATTTGCATTGAGGCGATTGTACGTATTTAAATGTTACTTGAGAAATTTGTTATACATTTGTATAAAAATTAGCCCGCTCGGTGTGGCGGCTGCTCATACTCCGGTTGGGCATGACAGTAGAGGTCTGTGGCTAGGACTATTGGTGATTTGTTAGCCTTGTGTCGTCTGGATGTCGGTTGTGAGATTTGGTGGATTGTTTTGGAGAGGCCGGGATGGCCATTGGTTTAATTTACATGATGATTTTAATTTATACAGGTATACAAGTATAATTGTACATGGAAACCTCCGATTTATGGGGAGGTTCTGTCCGATTTTCTATAGAAATACAGCCGGTATCCAGGGCAATGGGCGGCTGTTCATGATTCCCGGTTCGGGGCGTGACAGTTCGGTTGGTATCAGAGCTCTAGGTTGAGAACTGTGTTTGATAAAATAGTTAAAAAATATTCCCAAGTATGATTTAAAGTCCTCAATGCATATGAGAGTTTCATTACAGTCATGAGATCCCAGTACAACGGTTTTAGGCATATGAGTAATTCTTTTTAGGGGGTTAGATACGGTGCGTATCTAACCTAGCATATTGGTTCTATCAGTTCTTAAACTGATAAGTTTATTCATTTAGGGGGTTAGTTACTTCGTAACTAACCCTAATCTTTAAATCATTTCTAATTTAAGTTCTTCCTTTATAAGGCTATGATTTACTAGACGAGGTTCTAGATTTGTACCAGAGACATCTAGAATACTCGATGATGTTTCCTCGTCATATGTACCCTTCTAGCACTCTCTTAGCCAGTTATTATAGTCACGGTTCCATCACCATTCTTTGATGCATTTATGCAGGTGTATGAGTGGTACACCTCCCATTGGATTCGAATACTTTGATTCATAATTTGAATTCTATTTTAGGGGGTTAGTTACCCAGTAACTAACCCTAATCCTTGCTTTTATCTAATGAAACGACATTCTCTTTGCAGATCTATGCCGCCTAGACATAGTAGGCGCGGGCACCACCGGAGAGTTTCTCAGTGCCTGAGGATTCTAGGGCACTCGAGACTCCACGAGTACCAGAGGGTGCCTTTTCTACTCACGCACCTTCCCCAGTGCCACCCCTAGCACCTCCACTGGCTGGTACAGTCGAGATTTCTCCGCCACCACTCAACGCCTTGAGGCAGTGGCAGGAGTGGTACAGTAGATATGGGATGCAAATACCACCACCTCTACCAGACTCCAGCGACCGCACCTGTGGCCATACTTGCTCCTACGACACTGATTCCTCCTCCGGTGATCGGTTCTTCAATTTCTAGTCCAACCGATGAGACGTCGGTTATCTTGAGACGTATCCATGAGCTTACTCAGTCGGTGATAGAGTTACGACAGCTCAGATACACAGACTTTTCAAGATCTGGTGATGTCGTAGCAGCAAAGCACTGGATCTATAGGATTCGTAGGATCCTTAATGATGTGATATTGTCAGAGGAGCTCAGGTTGAGAGTTGTTGAGAGACTCCTCAATGGTGATGCCCTCACTTGGTGGGAGGCTATTTGTGACGAGACTATTGACTCACTGCGGTAGGAGGATTTCTTGAGGGAGTTTGACCGCAGATATTTTACGGAGTCCAAGTAGGACCATAAAGGGTTGAGACCCAGACGAGCCAGAGCTCGAAGTGGGGTAAGACTTCTAACTTTTAGGGAAGCCCCTCTCACTTTACATCAACACAGTTTGGACAGGGACCACGTCCCTAGAGTTTTAGAGTACAGGCCCCTAGTGCCTCTAGTTATTCCACAGCACTGCACCATCCTATCTGCCGCGATTGCGGCTGATGTCATTTTGGAGCTTGCGGAGCTCCCTTTAGATGCTTCTAATATGGGAAGCAAGGACATATTTGTAGCTCTTGTCCTGACCTAGGTTTCAGAGGTCAGGTGTCACAGACACACATGGGTGGACCATGGATAGGTCAGCAGGGAGCACCTGCACACTCAGTACACACCGCTTCACGGACTGCAGCCGGGAGCAACACTGCACTAGACCCTTCACGATAGTAGCAGAGGGCATAGACCCGCGTATATGGTATGACACAGGAGGACGCTAGGCGAACCCAGATACAATCATGGGTAATCCTCCAGCAGATTCTTTTGTTTAGGAGTTTATATATGCTCTCCTTTTTGAATCATGAGTATCATGATGATTATGTACCGTCTTGACTAGTTAAAGCTCTAGAAACTTAACTATTGTAATCCTCTTTTGAGACCATGCATCTCATGATGATATGTACGGTTATGACTGGTTAAAGCCTTAGAGGCTTGACTACTTGATATATATATACGTATATCTTTTGCGTATTCTATATTGGTTCCTCTTTCAATTTCTCGCATCATGAGTACCATGAAAATATTCAGAGTCGATGCCCGTGTTCTTATTGACACTGGTTCAGACTATTCTTACGTGAGAGTATTATTTCGCTCGACCGCATTAGAGAGATTTAGGGAGCAAATGAGGAGCTCCAAGTTATTCTTGATAGATCTGTGGAGATCATGACAGAGAGTTCCGAGTCTGTGATAACGGACTAGTAGTATATCGATAGTGGGTTTGCATTCCCACCGACAGTGAATCTTCGTAGAGATATTCTTGAGGAAGCTCATTCATCCATTTACGTTATGCATTTGAGAGGTACAAAAATGTACCTAATTATCCGAGATAGCTATTAGTGGTCTGGTATAAAGAGAGAGTTCGTTGCTTGATGTCTGGTTTGTCAGCAGATGATGGCCAAGTATCAGTGACCCATAGGCACTTTGCAGCCTTTTCCCATTTGTTTCGGTACGGTCTTCTTTCAGTTTCGAGGACGAAACTTGTTTTTAGGGGGTTAGAAAATGTAACACCGACATTACGGTGTTCGTATATTATTTCCGTTTTTGAATTTAATAAAATTATCCTCAATTGATATATATATATATAGAAAATATTTAATTTTATTAATTTTCGATTTTGGAGTTTTTAAATTTAATTTTTGGTATATTTTAAATATCAATTCTGCGAATTGTAAAATAAAGTTAGTATAAATATATATATATATATGTAAATAATTATTTATTTATTAATTTATTTATTTACCCAATTAGCTATTTATAAAAATCTATTTATATAAAAATATATATAAAAATAAAAACAACAACAACAACAATAATAATAATAATAATAATAATAATAATAATAATAATAATAATAATAATAATAATAATAATAATAATAATAGTAAAAAAAAAAAAAGAGAGAGAGAAAGCGGGTTAGGGTTAGAAAACCCTAACCCTTTTCCCATTCTCCCTCCCCCTCCGTCTCTTCATCTCCCTCTCCCACGGCCCATCTCCATCGCCGTCGCCTCCTCCGCCTTCTCTCCGTTCCGCCGCCACTGTCTTCCTCCACCGCGACCGCCGTGGGTCGCCACCTCTCTATCTCTCTCCTTCTCTCTCTCGGTTGCTCTCTCTTTCACTCTCTCCTTTTTGTGATCTCTTTCGCCCTCACCCGCGACTCTCTCTCTCCCTCTCACGGTTCTCCGCCACCGCTGCCCTGCTCCGCCGCCCCAGCCGGCTCCACCATCCGCCACTGTCAGCCCCTCTCTCTCTGTTTTTCTCTCTCTCGGTTCCATCTCTCTCTATCTCCCGCTGTGCCTTACTCCCAGCGCGCGATCTCTCTCATCTCTCACTCACTGCCTCTCAGTCTCCCTCAGTCTCTCTCGCTCTGCTCCTCCCTCTCCTGTGCACGACTGCTCGCGCGACAGTCCCTGCCCCAGCGCGCGAGACTACCCAGCACACCGACTGCAGCACGCCACAGCTCCTGCACGCACGGCTGCTGTGCTGCTTCCCTTCTCACGTGCCTTCTGCCACTTGCGGAAGCCCCAACCGAAAGCCCTAGGTCGACTGTGCCTTATCCACTGCAAAGGTAAGAACAAACCCTAACCCAAATTCTAGGGTTTCGATTCCTTGGTGATTTATACTAAATTGCTGACTTTTGCTTCGCATTGGAAGCATTGTAGGTTTCGGACTGAATCGAATGCCGCACGGACGTTAGGGTTTTGGACCGTAGTGAACCCTAGGTGAGGGATTTCTAACTCATTCGATTTATTTGGATGCATTTAGTGTAAATTAGGATAAAAAGTATTGTATATGTATAGGATGTATGTTAAATTCGATTATAATGCTTTGGGTGAAATTATATGTAATTATTTAGGTTAATTATAGAAATTTTATATGATTGGGCTGTTCCGGATGATAGAATTATGTTGAGTTGATTAGAATAGTTCTCTTAGAGTTTAATTTGATGAATGCAGGAAAACAGTCAAAAATTTGGGATTTGAGCCTAAGGATTGATGTGTTGTTTTACATTATAGTTGATGTTGCATATAGGTAATTCAATTACAATCTCGATATTATGAAAATAGGTTTCAATACCTTTAAAATGACATATAGATTGAAGAAATCGGATGAGAATTGAAAAGTGTATGAATTTTCAAAGATTTTTTTTTAACTTATGGGGAATTTATGTATTTAGACGTGTTTTCGATTTTTGAATGATTTTAGGTTTGAATTTAACTTGATTTTGATTTGGTTATTTACTTATAAATGGAATGAAAATTGATGACATTGGAGTTTATTTATAAATTGGAGAATTAAGGTTTGCACAAACTTAGGGAAGATGATAAATCCTAAGAATAATTGGAAATTTGATGACAATTGTGATAATTTGAATAGGTTGATCTTGTTGGAGATTCAAGGAGTCAATTCGGGTTTGATTTTGGAAATAGGGAGTGACCACCCTCCCTAGAATGTGAGTGGGACCCTAATCTCTTGCATGAAATAGTGAAAATTTGATTTTACCATGTTTTTTAAACAAAACATGCTTTGATATGCATTGATTCGATGTGTGATATTAAATCTCAAATCTGTTTTGTGACTATTGGAGTGTCGTATTTATGTTTTCTACGATTATGCATCCATATTTGAAATGAAATTGTGCCATGATTTGAGAAATGGAATGTTTTCTATTCTACCATTGCATCGGTTATTGATTTGAAATGATTTTGATGAAATGTATTTGGCACACGGATTTGAAATATTTTGATGAACTGTGTGGGCACCGGGATGCCCACTTGTGATGATATTACTATGATGATGACTTGATTGATTTCGTAGCTACGAAGGGCGTTTGTAGAGGCACGAGTTGCCCGGATATGCTTTGGCCAGAGATATTTGCAAACGTCGTGATTGCGATATGTATGGGCCCGGTTGAATCGAAAGGGGAGGTCCATCAGAATAGGTGGTCTAGCACCGGGAGTTGCTTGTACATGATTGTGATGTTCCGTATGGGCCCAGTTGAACCGAAAGGGGAGGTCCGTCAGAATAGGCGGTCTAGCACTGGGAGTTGCTTGTACGTGCCAACGTCGAGGTAGAGAGCTACTTTTGAGACACTTTGCATAATAAAACTCCCGGTGCGCCTATCCTTGGTCACGGTTGACCTTTGCCAGGATTCTTTCGGCTAGCTCTATGTTATACTTGATTTTTAAATGGATGCATATATGTGTGATATCGTGTGAATGATTAAAAGCATTCATTTTATCGAACATATCATGATTTACTACAAAATTTGAATTATTGTTTACGAATGATATTATTTGACACTCCAATATTCACCTACACTGTTAGTACTTGAGATTAATCCCTCACTTACTGAGTATCCTCCCATAGATACTCACCCCTCTTCTTTCTTCCCCCCAGACAGGATTATTGTTGCGCCGGAGCGATGCTTCAGATTTTGGAGATTTTGGTGGATTTGGGTGATTCACGACGGTGAGATCTTAAGTTTAATTTGAAAGACGAATTTCGTATTTTATTCTCGACCCTGCGAGGTCTTGTTGAGGTCCGTAGTTGACCGTGTACATTTTTTGAGATAACTGTATAAATTATGTATGTTTATTTTCGAAACTCTCATATTTCATTTGCATTGAGGCGATTGTACGTATTTGAATGTTACTTGGGAAATTTGTTATACATTTGTATAAAAATTAGGCCCGCTCGGTGTGGCGGCTGCTCATGCTCCAGTTGGGCATGATAGTAGAGGTCTGTGGCTAGGACTGTTGGTGATTTGTTAGTTTTGCGTTGTCCGGATGTCAGTTGTGAGATTTGGTGGATTGTTTTGGAGAGGCCGGGATGGCCATTGGTTTAATTTACATGATGATTTTAATTTATACAGGTATACAGGTATAATTGTACATGGAGACCTCCGATTTATGGGGAGGTTCTGCCCGATTTTCTATAGAAATACAGCCAGTATCCAGGGCAACGGGCGGCTGTTCACGATTCCTGGTTCGAGACGTGACACCAAGACCCCACTAAGCTAACCTATTATCAACCTGAATTTAATCCAAATCCAATCTCTATAATCATAAAACATTACCCATCTGATCTTTTTCAAAGTGAAACAAGTAAAGTTCCATTCTCCTTAATACAATGTGGCCAACCAAAACATATACATATATATACAAAAGCATTGGACCTTATATAAATAACCAATAATACAACATAATTCCACTTTGATCGACCTTCCCCATGGATCCGTCTACAACTATGTAAGCCCAAAATGAGACTATCTTACATGAAGTGCAAAACTCTAGACCAAATGGATCTCACAGATCTCCAAAGAAGTCCATTTTCTTATACTTACTATCTACACACCCGAAAATAAAATGAAAAAAATGGGATGAGTACAAATGTACCCAGAGAGTGAGAAATCTATGAACATGACAATGAGTGGGAGTGTGATCATGGTCTAAAGCCATTATCAACAAATTCTATGTTACCATTATAAAAGCATTCACAGGTTCACAAACATTCACAAAGCATTAACAATCAATGTATTCAAAATGAAACATTTCTATTTGCATGAAATGGGTTGCATTTCATTCAAAAATTTGAGACTGCCAAAAATATACTTTCCAATCCAAGACCTTTGTTGGGGTCAAGGATTAAAACCACCAAGGGTCATCATTTGTAAAAAAACAAAAAAAAAAAAAAAGGTCTCATTCTTGGGTAGGTTAATTCTCAGCATCATACTACCCCTATCCAATATTCAGCTCCACCCATACCACTTTTCCTCCTGCCGGTCATGAGTGAGCAATAAACTACAGCAGCTGTGTGAACAAGCTATCACCAAAAACAGAGTTCGTATTTACAATCAAATTCCAAAACCAATTTGCAACTCATACTCTATTTTGTCCTAATGAACATCAATCATCAAACAATGTAAAATTATGTGGCAATAACATATCAAAGTTCATATTTGTAACATCACAGTTCATGAGAACACATCATACTCAATAAAGTTATAAAACCACATTTCAAAATAAAGTATTCAAAACACATAAAAAAGATTTCTCATTAAACAAAACATAAAAGTCTCACTCATAGTTTGGGGAGGGTATGCACTCCCACTAATCCAAATTATCAACCTTATCCTGGTTCGATGAACTTTCGCCTAATGGTCATGTAAATCACAATATAGAATTTAGATTAGACATTATTCAATGCTACTAAGATATCAAATGCATGATATGCAAAGTGAAAAATATGTCTCGATACTTAAAGTGTTCATTGCCCATTTCCAATGCTCATCCTCATACTTTATGCCGTAGAAAAATAATTACGATTTGAATTAGCATTCTTGGATTGTAAAGCTTTTAGTTTCCACTTAAAAACTAGGCATAAAACAACAATTTTTATATTTCTAGCTTAAATCTACTCTAATAACACAAAGACATGGAGATTTATCCTATGTGGTTTGGATTACATAATTTCCAATCTGTGTAGTCATGGAAAAATGGCTGTAACTTTTACTACACATATCCAATTCATATGATTCTTATCTCAAATTAAAGATAAGATATAAATCTAAAAATATTATGTTCAGAGTTAGCCTAATTCAGCCTAGAAGGCATCTCAAAATCTAGCCAAAGTTTCTGCCGAAATAGGGTAGAAACAGGGGATTATTCTATAGAAGGTCTCATTTTGAAAAATCACTAAAAATAAAATTCTCATCAAAATCCAACTAATCATATCTCATTTTTAAGGTATGAAAGTCTAGTTTCATATGCAAAAAACCTCACTTAATTTGCATTCTTACAGAGAAAGTTATAATAAAAAGACTACATCTAGGTCAGACTACCCTGTTTGTAAAAATTTAATGTTTCTATGTTCAATTCAATCTTTCACCTCTTCTAAGTTTAGATCATGAAACATGGGGTTAATCTCTATTTCAATGAGAAATAAAAGCTTTAAATCATGAATTAACTTACCTTGCTCTTAGCTTTTTAAACCCCCAAATTCTTTTCTCAATTTCTCCTCCTCGGCCTCTTCCTTCTCTCAACACTTTTGGATTGATTCAAAGGCCTATCACTCCATTTTGTGCTTCTTAGAGGCTGTGTATGAGGTATACATGGATAGGGATAGCTGATTTCAAGTTTAAATGTTGATTTTGATGAAATTTGAGGTGGGTTTGTGGGGAAGAAGTGAGGAGCTCGAAATTTAGGTTTTGGAAGAAGAAAAGTGTTATTCTATCTCTCTCTCTCTCTCTCTCTTCTTTCATGGTCCCATACATATGTACCAAAAATATTTTTAAGAATATTCAAGAACATGGACACTTCCTTCTCTCTTTAGTTCCGTTTCACTCACGGCCGCACACATAAAATTTTGTTTCTTTACCTTTTCTTAAGTCACTTAACCCACACATAACACATGTCATGAAATAAATACACTCCTTTTTGTTCATTGACCTTTCTACCCCTTATTTTACGAAAGAAATGAGGTCAAAATGTGGGCTTATCATGTGAACTTAAATTCTTATGTTAAACATGCTAATGGGCATCAATTCAAGTGTTGGGCTTCATGGAGGGTTCATGTAATTGGACTCCAAGTATTTGGACTTGTTGGTGGATTTTATCATAAGTTTTGGACTCCAAAAATTGAACTTTAAGAATTGGTCTTCACTACTAGTTAACTCCAAACCCAAAATTTCCATTTCCTAATTTTCCAAATTTCATAGTTTAAATTTACAACATCAAAATTCATTCTATAGCTTACAATCATTCATGCAATTAAACTACAAATTTCAAGTTTTATAAGTTCTAGCCCCATAAAAAGACTTTCGTCCTTGAAATTCACTCTGTCTTACCTCGAAACAAGTAGGGATATTGTCTTCGCATTAGATCCTTTGGTTCCCATGTCATCTCCTCTACTGAGCGTTCCTCCACAACACTTTGACTGTTGGTACTTCTTTATTTCTCAAGATTTTAACTTGACGATCCAAGATCGCAATCGGCTTCGTCTCAAAACTCAAATCTTCTCTTAACTTGATTGGAGGCTTTTCAAGAACATGAGATAGTCTGGTATATACTTCTTGAGCATGGATACATGAAACACATCATGAATCTTCTCTAACTCTGGAAGCATCTCAAGTCTGTGTGCTACATTTCCAATTCTCTTAATGATCTTATATGGACCAATGTATCGAGGATTTAGTTGTCCTCGACTCCGGAAACGGATAACTTCTTTCTTAGGTGACACTTTCATGAAAACCATATCACATTTTTCAAACTCCAATGGCCTTATTCTTCTATCGGTATAGCTTTTCTGATAATCTTGCGCCGCTTTCATTCTTTCTCAAATAAGCTTAATTTTCTCAATGGTAGCATCAATTAACTCCACACTCTCGATCTTTCATTCTCCAACTTCATCCCAACATAATAGAGTTTGGCAATTTCTCCTATATAGTGCTTCATATGGTGGCATTCCAATACTAGACTGATAATTATTATTGTATGCAAACTCCACTAAAGGAAGATACCTATCCCAACTGCCAGAAAAATCAAGTACACGAGCTTGGAGCATATCTTCCAAAGTTTGGATCGTCCTCTTAGACTTCCCATCAGTCTGAGGATCGTAAGCTGTGCCAAACCTCAACTTAGTTCTCAAAGATTCCTATAGTTTTGACCAAAACTGAGAAGTGAATCATGGATCTCTGTCTAAAACTATAGACACTGGCACCCCATGTAATTTCACAATCTCATCAATGTACATCTTAGCTAACTTCTCCAATGAATATGTAGTTCGAATGGGTAAAAAATGAGTAGATTTAGTAAGCCCATCAACAATTACCCATATGGCATCATGTCCTGTTTGAGATCTCGGCAATCCAGT
Organism: Dillenia turbinata; assembly: GCA_037126225.1. Lineage (NCBI taxonomy): Eukaryota > Viridiplantae > Streptophyta > Magnoliopsida > Dilleniales > Dilleniaceae > Dillenia > Dillenia turbinata. The sequence continues at coordinate 7,760,012 of JBAMMX010000017.1, forward strand.
AACAAAGTCTATCGTTATATATTTCCATTTTCACTTGGGAATTGGTAGGGGTTGAAGAATTCCAACTGGCCTTTGATGTTCAGCCTTCACTTGTGAACATAATAAACATTTTGTCACGTATTCAGCTATATCGCTCTTCATTCCAGGACACCAATAACTCCCTCGGATGGTCCAATACATTTTCGTACTCTCTGGATGCATAGCATAAGCTAAATTTTGAGCCTCTTTTAATATAACCCATCAAAGATCACCATCCTTCGAAACACAATTATATCTTTAAACACCATTATGCCATCATCTCTTACCCTAAACTCAGTTTCTTCCTTCCTCTGAATCTTTACAAGCTCTAATTTTAACTTTTTATCAGATGCTTGTAGTTCTTAGATTCTATCTATCAAGGTTAGGCTTACTTCAAACCTTGCCATAAGAGCACCATGTCCATCACTTGCTAGCCTTACTCCAAAGGACTGAATGCTAATAAGATGGAGAAGATAGTTACTTCTAATACTTGCCACATTAATTAATGACTTCCTACTTAAAGCATTTGCCATCACATTAATCTTACCCGGATGGTAGTCAATAATAAGATTATAATCCTTAATAAGTTCCAACCACCTTCGCTGCCTTAAATTTAACTTCTTCTAAGTAAGCAAATACTTCAAACTTTTATGATCAGTATAGATTCGGCATGTCTCACCATATAAGTAATGTCTTCATATTTTCAAGGCAAATACCACTGTAGCTAACTCCAAATCATGAGTTGGATAATTTACCTCATGCTTCTTTAATTGCCTAGAGATATAGGTTATCACTTTATCTCCTTGCATCAAGACACACCCTAACCCTTGCCTGCTATCATCACTATACACAACAAATCCGCCACCACTTGTAGGAAGTGAAAGAATAGGAGCAGAAGTCAATTTCTTCTTCAGCTCTTAAAAACTTGCATCACACTTGTCATCCCATTCAAATTTGACACCTTTCTGATTTAACCTTGTTAACGAAGCTGCTATCAATGAGAACCCCTCAACAAATCTCCGATAATACCTTTCTAGCCCTAGGAAACTTTGAACTTCAGTGATATTCCTAGGTTGCGTCCACTTAAGGATTGCCTTAACCTTTTTCGGATCCACAAAAATTCCTTCACCAGATACAATGTGACCAAAAATCCAACTTCTCTTAGCAAGAACTCACATTTAGAGAGCTTTGCATATAACTGTTTCTCCCGAAGTATTTGAAGTACAACTCGAAGATGCATTACATGCTCTTCTTCACTCTTAGAATATACTAGAATATCATTTATGAAAACAAGCACAAATTTATCCAAATACTAGTGGAAAATTCGGTTCATAAGATATATAAAAGCGAGTGGAGCATTAGTTAGGCCAAAAGGCATCACTATACCTTGTCCAAAAAGCAGTTTTCTAGATGTTACTCTCCCTAATTTTAAGCTGATGATACCCTGATCGAAGATCAATCTTTAAAAATATACATGCTCCTTGTAACTGATTGAAAAGATCATCGATCCTAGGAAAAGTGTATTTGTTCTTAATCGTCACCTGATTTAACTACCTATAGTCAATACAAAGCCTTAAAGTACCATCATTCTTTTTAACAAACAAAATTGGTGCACCCCACGGTGAAAAACTTAGGCTAATAAATCCCTTATCAAGCAATTCCTACAATTGTACCTTAAACTCCTTTAACTCCATAGGAACCATCCTATAAAGAGGGATGGAAATCATTGCTGTTCCCGAGAGTAAATCAATGGCAAAATCAAATTCTCTATTTGGGGGCAGCCTTGGCAGTTCCTCAGGGAAAACATCTGGAAATTGCTTCACCACTGGAATATTTTCTAATTTTGGATCCTCTTTTGTTATATCAATCACATGAGCTAGGTAAGCTTGGCATCCTTTCTGTATCATCTTTTGAGCCTCTAATGCCGAGATCACATAAGTTGGTAATACTCGACGTTCCCCAATAAAACCCACACTTAGAGCATCTGATTTTCTAAATTCAACTCCTTTTATAAAACAATCCACTATGGCTCTATTTCGAGATAATCAATCCATTCCTAATATTACATCAAAATCGTGAATGTCAATAGGAATCAAATCTACCTCCAATGCTTAACCTCACAACCCTTATACACTGAACTTCTTATTAGTTGTTCTCCCAAAGGAGTCTATACTACCAGTTCATCCTCAAGAAGAGACAACTCTCTATCAACATATTGTGCAAATGCAGCACTAACAAAGAACCTATCAACACTAGTATCAATCAATACGTATGTATTTTGGTTGAAGAGCGTCATCATAATTATTCACAAGAAATTTCTCCAAAGTTAGATTCTCAACCACAACATGGTTAGACTAATATTCATGGTCAAACTCTAATTCTAAGTACTTTTACTTTAGACATTCCAAAATAGTATTTCCAATACTGTAGCTTTTTACTCTTTCCATATCACTTGGTATCGACTACTTTCCCTATCTAGCGTGGAGACTCTCTATTTGCACCACTAGACTCCATTCCCCAATTAAACCTAATGCAATATAATAATTCATCAATTTTCCTTTATGCCATCTCAGATATGCAAAATGTATAAACATTATCATGTAAAATACTTGGTGTCATTACTGAAAAAATTTAAATCTTATGCACTTATCAATTAATCATATGCACAAATTACCATGTCTCATCATATCCGAAGATTTTTATGCATGCTTTCTAACAATATTAACTATAGAGATTTAAGCTTTAAAACCAATACTTGTGATAATATCTGGATTGGTCTGAGCATCCTCCTTAGTCATTTCATATATCCTAGTTTGTGCATGAGTTTGAGGATGAGGTGGATTTTGGGTCACTGTATTGTTCCCTATCCCAGTTTTGGGAATGGTAGTATAAGAAGGAGTAGGAACATTCTCATGGTTTACCCCAGGGGCACCCATCCTAGTTTGCATAGTTTGGCTCCCTTGCCCTTTACCCCCTAACTCAGGATAATTCTTTTTAAAATGATTTGTTTTTCCACAATGAAAACACTTTTGAGGCTCAAAACAAGCCCCGTTATGCACCTGTTTACAATTCCAACATGGATCATGATTTCCTCAGAAGGGCCTTGTACCAGAGGTGGTACTAGTAGGAAAGACACCTGCTTTTGGATAAGACTGGCTTATTGATGAAGTAACTGAACCAGTAACTGAGGCACTCCCTTGAGAAGTAACACTATGACTTCTTTTGGTTGATTGGCCAAAAGTACTCCCAAACTTCCTTTTTTTCCCAATGTTTTCTTGAATTCGACCCCTATCTTGAACCATTTTCTTTGCCCTCGAAGCCATTTGTAACACATCCTTGAAATTGTGGGCATCAGTAACTGTCATTTTCTCTCGAATGTTGAGGTTCAACCCCTCTTCAAACTTAGAACATAGATACTTCTCCGTTACTACTATTTTCAGCACATATATGGAAAGGTCTCTCAATTCTGTTTCGGATTCAGTCACAGACTTATTCCCTTGCTATAGGTTAAAGAACTCTTTCCACTTCTGGTCTCAATAGAAGCGGGTATAATATTTTTCATTAAATTCCCTAAGGAATTCACTCCAAGTTATGGGAATAAAAGAATGTTTCTTTAGATTTTCCCACCAAGTTCTTGCACCTTTGTCAAGCAATCTAACTACCACTTTCAGCTTATCTTCATCATCCAAACCCATATCTTACACAGTTTCTGAAATCCGATTTATCCAGTCCTTAGTTACTGTAGGATCACTCACCCTAGTAAAAGTTTCACAACCCAACTGCCAAGCTTCCTTAATCAATTTGGGTAGGATAGTGGTAAGGTGAGTAGAGGATGCAGCAACCGGCATAGGAGGTGCAGCCGTCGCCGAAGGTGTAGTAGGGTTTGTAAGGTTTGGTGGTGGTAGACGTGGTGCTTGAGTTTCGGGATGATTTGGTTAGTGGAACCTAACTCCATACTTACTTCACCACTCCATACATTCTTTAAAAGCTACCATAGGAGGAGGAGGAATCTCTAATGATTCAGGAGGCATCGAGCATGAGAAGAAGAAGTAGCTTCATACTTGGCAAGGAGGGAAGTAACTCCCCTCATGTGTCTCCTAGGCGGCATCAACTACAAAAGAAAATAAGATTCAATATATATAAATGAATTAATCTATACAAACCAAATTAGCCCTACCCAAGTCCCACCTATCCTAGGATCTATGGGAGACCTAAAACACTCTATCAAATTCAACAAACCTAGGCTCTGATATCATTAAAATTGTCATGTCTCGATCCTCGAATCTGAGCATGTGACAATCGCCGTGTTGCGTCGAACTACGTACAACCCCAGGTACGCACTCTCAGACTCCACAAGGCTAACCTGTTATCAACCTGAATTTAATCCATATCTAATCTCTATAATCATAAAACATTATCCATTTGATCTTTTCCAAAGTGAAATAAATAAAGTTCCACTTAATACGAAGTGGCTAATCAAAACATAAACATATATATACAAAAGCATTGGACCTTATACAAATAATCAATAATACAACATAATTCTGCTTTGATTGACCTTCCCCATGGATATGTCTACAACTATGTAAGCCCAAAATGAGACTATCTTACATGAAGTGCAAAACTCCAGACCAAATGGATCTCATAGATCTCTAAAGAAGGCCCTTTTCCTGTACTTACTATCTAGACACCTGAAAATAGAAGGGAAAGAATGGGACGAGTACAAATGTAGCCAGTGAGTGAGAAATCTATGTACATACTAATGAGTGGGAGTGTGATTATGTTCTAAAGCCATTATCAAAAAATTCTATATTATCATTGTAAAAGCATTCACAAGTTCACAAACATTCAAAAAGCATTAACAATATTGTATTCAAAGTGAAACATTTCTATTTGCCTCAAATGGGTTTCATTTTGTTCAAAATTTTGGGATTGCCGAAAATATACTTTCCAATCCAAGATCTTGGCTGGGGTCAAAGATTAGAACCACCAAGGATTTTATTCCAACATTTGTAAAAAAAAGTCCCATCCTTGGTGTTGGTTTGGACATTACCATTGGTGACTCATGGTTGTCCAACCGTAATCTTGGGTAGGTTAATGTCCAGTATCACACTACCCCAATCCAATATCCGGCTCCACTCATACCGCTCTTCCTCCTGTTGGTCATGAGTAAGCAATAAATTATAGCAGTTGCATGAACAATCTGTTACCAAAAACAAAGTTCTCATTTATAATTAAATTCCAAAACCAATTTGTAACCCATACTCCTTTTTGTCCCAATGAACATCAATCATCAAACAATATAAAATTATGTGGCAATAACATATCAAAATTCACATCACACTTAATAAAGTTATAAAACCACATTTCAAAATTAAGTATTCAAAACACATAAAAATATTTCTCATTAAACAAGACATAAAAGTCTCACTCACAGTTTGGGGAGGGTATGCACACCCACTAATCCAAATTATCAACCTTATTCGATTCGATGGACCTTCACCTAATGGTTATGTAAATCACAATATAGAATTTAGATTAGACATTATCCAATGCTACTAAGATATCAAATGCATGATATGCAAAGTGAAAAATATGTCTCGATACTTAAAGTGTTCATTACCCATTTTCAATGCTCATCCTCATACTTTATGTCTTAGAAAAATAATTACGATTTGAATTAGCATTCTTGGATTGTAAAGCTTCTAGTTTCCACTTAAAAACTAGGCATAAAACAATAATTTTTATGTTTGTAGCTTAAATCTACTCTAATAACACAAAGACATGGAGATTTATCCTATGTGGTCTGGATTGGATAATTTCTAATCTGTGTAGTCATGGGAAAATAGCTGTAACTTTTACTACACATATCCAATTCACATGATTCTTATCTCAAATTAAAGATAAGATTTAGATCTAAAAGTGTTATGTTCAGAGTTAGCCTAATTCAGCCTAGAAGGCATCTCAAAATCTAGCCAAAGTCTTAGCCAAAATAGGGTAGAAATAGGGTATTATTCTATAGAAGGTCTCATTTTGAAAAATCACTAAAAATAAAATTCTTATCAGAACCCAACTAATCATATCTCATTTTTAAGGTATGAAAGTCTAGTTTCATATGCAAAAAACATCACTTAATTTGCATTCTTGCAGAGAAAGTTATAACAAAAAGACTATAGCTAAGTCAGACTACCCTGTTTGCAAAAATTTAAGGTTTCTATGTTCAATCCAATCTTTCATCACTCTTCTAAGTTCAGATCATGAAACATGAGGTTAATCTCTATTTCAATGATAAATAAAAGCTTAAAATCATGAATTAACTTACCTTGCTCTTAGCTTTTCAAACCCCCAAATTCTTTTCTCAATTTCTCCTCCTCGGCCTCTTCCTTCTCTCAACACTTTTGGCTTGATTCAAAGGCCTGTCACTCCATTTTGTGTTTCTTAGAGGCTGTGTATGAGGTATACATGGATAGGAATAGCTGATTTCAAGTTTAAATGTTGATTTTGATGAAATTTGAGGTGGGTTTGTGGGGAAGAAGTGAGGAGCTCGAAATTTAGGTTTTGGAAGAAGAAAAGTGTTATTCTATCTCTCTCTCTCTCTCTTTCTTTTTCTTTCATGGCCTACACATATGTACCAAAAATATTTTCAAGAATATTCAAGAACATGGATACTTCCTTCTCTTTTTAGTTCCCTTTCACTGAGGGCCACACACATAAACTTTTGTTTCTTCATATTTTTTTTACGTCACTTAACCCACACATAACACATGTCATGCAATAAATACACTCCTTTTTGTTTATTGACCTTTTTACTCCTTATTTTAAAAAAGAAATGAGGGCAAAACGTGGGCTTATCTTGTGAACTTTAATTCTAATGTTAAACATGCTAATGGGCATCAATTCAAGTGTTGGGCTTCAAGGTGGGTTTATATAATTGAACTCCAAGTATTTGGACTTATTGGTGGATTTTATCATAAGTTTTGGACTCCACAAATTGAAATTTAAGAATTGGTCTTCACTACTAGTTTACTCCAAACCCAAAATTTCCATTTCCTAATTTTCTAAATTTCATAGTTTAAATTTACAACATCAAAATTCATTCTATAGCTTACAATCATTTATGCAATTAAACCACAAATTTCAGGTTTTACAGCCTCTACCTTCTACGAGTCTACAAAGATCCCATCTTAGGACCCTATATGCCCCAAGAAACCAATCTCTCTCGACCAAAACTTACACTTAGAGAACTTGGCAAATAGTTGCTTGTCCTAAAGAATTTACACCACAACCTAAAGATACTCCAAGTGTTCCTCATCATTATTTGAATACACCAAAATGTTATCTATGAACATAACAATGAATTTATCCAAATAAGAATGGAACACTCTATTCATTAAGTCCACAAAGGCCACGGGAGCATTTATCAACCCAAAAGACATCACCAAGAACTTATAGTGCCTGTATCGGGTTTTAAAGGTGGTCTTGGGGATATCACCATCCCTAATCTTCAATTGGCGATACCCCAACCTCAAATCAATCTTTAAAAATATACAAGCCCCTTAAAGTTGATCAAACAAGTCATCAATTCTTGGGAGAGGGTACTTATCCATGATGGTCACTTTGTTGAGTTGCCGATAGTTAATACATAATCGGAGAATGTCATCCTTCTTCTTTACTAAGAGAACCAGTGCACCCCAGGGAGAGGCACTCGGTCAGATGAATCTCATATCTAGCAACTCTTGGAGTTGAACCTTCACCTCTTTTAACTCTGTAGGTGCCATCCTATACAGAGGGATAGAGATTGGGACAGTGCCAAGAACCAAGTCAATGGTGAAGTCGAATTCTTAGACCAAAGGCAAACTGGGCAACTCTTCTAAGAAGACATCCAAAAACTCCTTCACCACCTGGACATCATCCATGTTGGGACTCCCCATCATGGTATAAATGATATAGGCTAAATAGGCTTTGCAAGTACTATACACCTATCTACGAGCCTCTATTGCCAAGATTATGCAACTTGGCAACCCCCACCGCTCACCAGCAAACACAAGTATTAGACACCCTGGCCTCCAAAGCTCAACTTCCTTGGTAAAACAATCTATATATGCTTAGTGAAAATATATCCAATCTATACCCAAAATAGTATCAAAACCACCATCTCTAGCGGAATTTACACTTCTCAAAAGAGTGATAACCAACAACCCCTACTCACAAATGAATTGTTAGAACCAGTATTAATAAGTGCACAAGTATAATCATCAAAGATTTTCATCATACCTAATAGTATAAACTATCACGCAACTATTAGTTTATCCACAAAACATATACTTCATATTTGACTCCTCATAAGATCTTATCACACCACATAATCATGAACATATCACATATTTTTCCTACAATAGGAATTTACACTTCTAAACATGATTATACTATCATACTGGTCACATGTATACATATATACACAAGACTTTAGAAATGACGGTCTAGGCCTAAAGGTCACAGCCAAGCTACAAGGTCCAACATCTATTGACCGAACAAGCCTTTAATCAAAGGAAGTCCCCAGTTGCAACCAAGCAACCACGCACTGAGTGCTACCCACTCAGTGTGACCTTTTAGGTTAATGATTTAAACAAATTTCCATATTTTAACATCATATACATGCTAGGGACATGAACAAATATCATATCATGCTCAACAAACTACTCAACCATCATATAATAACATAAACATATCTATGCCTCTCCACATAGTACTTAAGTTCAAATTCGCCCATTAATTCCCTATTAACATGCTAAATCATCAACATGCCTCAACATCAAAATCATATAATACTTATACCATTTTCTAGGTCACCAAGTCCAAGCTTAAGGGGATTTACCTATGAATATGTTTGGATTGTTCTAGGCCTCTTTGTTAGTCATTGCATATATCCATATTTGGGCTCTTGTTTGAGGGCATTGGTGGCTACCATACTGCTCCCTGTCCCCCTCCTTGGGGCAGTGTTCATTGAAGGTGTGGGGGCATTTGATTGACCACCTTGGAGCAACTAAGGTGATCCTGACTCAGTTAGTTCCTTTGCCTAGCCAAGCTCAATTTGGGGCAAACATTGTAGAGATGGCCTTCTTTCCAACATTGATAGCATCTTTATATTCAACACATAGTCTGGGGTGGAACCTCTTACAATTCCTACAAGGCTCTTTCCTTGACCACATTAACTCATTCTAGAATGTAGCACTAGATGTAAGAGCACCAAACTTTAATGGTTGTTGGCTTTATAGAGAGTCAACAAACTCGGTAATGGAAATGCTATCATGGGAGCCCATGCTCCTACTCTTCATAGAGCTTTGGCCCATTGTCAACCCGGGCCTCCTCTTCTTGCCACGACCATCTCTAACCTTTTCCCTCTTAATTACCATCTTCTCAGCCCTAAAGGCCAATTGCAAAACATCCTTATATGTGTGGGCATCTGTGATCAACATCTTCTCTTGGATGTTCATGTTCAAGCCTGCCTCTACTTGGCACACAATAACTCCTCTAGGAGTTTATAAACTCCAGGACATACATTGCCAACTCCCGTAGTTCCATCTCATACTGGATCACCATTCTGTTCGCTTACGTTAGCTTAAATAACTCCTCCCTCTTTTGATCTTGATAAAACCAAGTGTAGTACTTCTCATTGAATTCCCTAAGGAATTCGCTTCATGTGGGTGGGATAGGAGATCTTCCCTTCACATTCTCCCACCAAGTGCGGGCAACATTGTATAACAACTTCACAGCTACCCACAACTTTATTTCATCATCAAGCCTCATATTGGCAATAGTTTTTTAGACTTGACCAATCCAATCCTTGGCCATTGATGCATCACATGTGCCGAGAACATCTCACACCCTAGTTGTTTGACTTCCTTGATTAGCTTGGACAACTCAAGTGTTGGGTGGTCAATGGAGGCAACAAGCGGAGGAGGAGATGGTGTTATTGGAGCCATCGGGACACTCGGTGGTTACGGTAGAAGTAGAAGCAGGAGCTGGTGCTTGTGGAGCTTGCAAGTGAGTCCCTTAAGTATTCCACCACTCTATCCACTATTGAAGGGCAGCAAAGGGTGGAGTAGGAATCCTGGTTAGAGGAGTTGGGTGCATAGAAGCCGAAGGAAGTGTATGTGTAGAAAATACGGCCTCGAGTTCAAATGAAGGAGGAGAAGGAATCTTATTGAGATTCCTTGTTCTTCTCCTTGGTGGCATTGTGATCTACAAGAGAGAAACTAGACTTAGCTTATTGAACCATGAAAAACCAAGAGCTTGGCTCTAATATCAATAAAATTGTCATATCCTGACCCTCGGCTCAAGCATGCAACAACCGTCGTGTAATCCTGAAACACACAAATCCCCACCATGTTTTCTGAGATATCGCAAAACATTTCATAAATTATACCTTTTCTATGACAATTCAAATATTCCTTAAACCAAAAAAAAAAAAACAATCCTTTCTCCAAACCGATCCAAAACAAAGCTATGTGACCAATAAAAGCTATAAACTAATAAAATATTCTCAATAAAATCCAAATGAAACAGTAAAAAGTCTATAAAATGAATATAGAACTCCATGTACAAATTCCAACCAAAATAACAAAGTGTTTGCAATGGAATGAGGGTTTCCAAAAGTTTAAAAAATGCACTCCTTGAGTCCTTCAATCAATAACCTAAAACCAAATTAGAATTAATACCAATAGAAATCCACAAAGATGATATCCCCATGTCTGGCACTGGAGGTTGGTCAATAATATCTAGCGCCTAAACTTTCTCTATGAAAATACAAGAGAATGAGTATAAATAATACTCAATAAGTGGAGTGCATTGGAATAAGTATGACATAAATGAGTGGTGAGTGTAAACGAGTCAACTAACATTTCCAAAATCCATTCCATCATGTCCAAATACCAATAATTCATCAATAGATAAAAAAGTTTCCCATAAATCCAAATAAGCAAAAAAAATTAAATAATGCATCCAATCATTTCAAGTTTTCCAAAACCATAGTGTTACCCAAAATCATTTTTTTTCCCCATAACAGAGGTCACCCAAGGCAAGGCCTGAACTGCCAAGATGGTTTCAAGAGTTTCTTTTTTTTTTTCTTTAAATCCAACAAATACCCCCAACCAAGTCATTGGCTCAGGCCTCTCTTGGGGTGTAATGAAGATAGCCAAGGGGATGATCTTGGAGACATTTCTTGAGTGTGGCTACCTCCTTAGTCGAATAACCCTAACCATCTGTCCACTCTCCACCTGGGTGGGTAATCACTCCCAAATCTAGTCTAAAACAAAATCCAATTCCCCCTCGAGTTCTAAATGCCTTAACCTAAGATATTGAATACTAATTAATCATTTAATCACTACTAACACTAGGGTAAATCGGTTTTCCCCTAATATTTCACAACTCTAGCTTTCAACACCAATAATTCTAGGTTCAAATCAAATCAAATACACCACATTTACATAAATAAATGATTTCCATTCAATTTTTCCCAAATTTCAACATTATAAAAAAACTAGGTCTAAATCCCCAAACCCAAAGTTTTAAATCTCAACATAAAGCTCAAATACAATAAGTTTTACTCAAATCTAGGATAAAGGAAGAAAGATTGCCTCACTTGGACAACTAATTACAACTTTTAGTCTTGTTACCTTCAAACCTTAGATTTTTCTCTCTATGAAATCCCAAATCTTAACATAAATCTCAATACAAGTAGGAGTAACTCAAATCTAACTTGAAGATGAAGTATTACCTCGATTGTAGTCACCAATTTCGTTACCAAGTGCAGCCACACCAAACCCTAGGTTTTCCTCTCTCAAGAAAATCCAAATCTCAGATTCAAACTCCTAAGGGTTTGTTTGATGGTTTAGAGCTCTAATCTAAGGATTTTTGGGGGAGCTTGGTTGATCTCAAATAAGAAGAGAGAGATAGGCCAAGAGTAAGAGAGAAAATGAGGGAGGAAGCGTGTGTGATAGATGAAAAAGGGAAAGAAGTGTGAACTTTGGGATTAAATTGTCCTATTTATAGATGGGATTACTTTACCATCTTACCCTTCATTAATTAAGTGTTTTAATTGAGTTTGGTTGTCCTCTTTCGTCATTTTGTATCTCTAAGTCACTTATACACTTCAATCACTTCCTTACACAAATTCTAATTCTAACGAATACATAAATCTCAAATAAAGATTCATAGAGTTTCTCTTAATACATCATAGTCAATACAAGTTCAAATCTTCCCAAAAATTGCATAAAAGGTCTCAATGAAAATTTAAACACCAAATTTTTTGTGTTATAGTGTGTGCGGCAGAAGCAACAAAGTTTGAAACTTGGGTTTCAAAAAGTGTTCACACTAAACTGGTTCTATGTTCACACACCTGAGCCTAAAAAAGGGTTCTGTGTTAACACCTGAGCCTAAAAAAGGGTACTGTGTTAACACTTGGCCTTAATTAAAAAAAAAAAAAAAAACTATTTTGCTACTTAGAGGATCGGAGATAGCTAATAGCTTGAGTGGTAGAGTTTGTGCCCCATCAAGGCTGTCCTTAAGTTATGTATCTTTGTGGGGTGCTAGGCCAAAAAACAAAGGTTAAACAAAAGTTGTTTCTCTTAACCATGTTAATGTTTTTGCCATGAGCAGTAATATTTTTGTCCTTGCAATTATGTTTAATAAAGTATCTAAGGCTTATATGTTCCAACTTATTGGCAATCTCATAGGAAGACAATTACCTTTTAAGGAGGTGAATCGAATTGCTAGATTGATGTGGAATCTAATAGGTCTTATAGAAGTAGTCACGTTGAGACCTGGTTTGTCACGCCCCGATCCTTGATCCGAGGCGTGAGCAGCCGCCCATTACCTCAGATGCTGCCATCACACGACATTCATACCGAGGCAATGAAGGCTAACATCTTCACCTGTTTAAAACCTATTTAAAAACCTATTTAAAACCTATGTATCCTCAAAATAAAATTTCCCAAGTAAATGAAATTTAAAATGTAGTCCTGCCTCAATGCACATATATACAACACATTATAGAGTTTTAATTTACATTTTTACATGTATAATTTATAGTCATCCCAATACAAATATACAATGGTCATTCTATGACTTCAAAAACATCATTATTGAATATCACCATGGAAGAGCAGTTGGAATCCATACCCAAAGTCCAGGTGTCTCCAAAAGTAAACCAAATGTCAAGCATCACTTGACACGTCTCCCTGCCAAGTCTAATTGAAATCAAAGGAAAGTGAGGGGTGAGTATTATGGGGAATAATCAATGAGTGAGGGGATCGACATTATATTCTCAAAAATATGTGTGAAAATGGAGTGTCAATATTTAATTTAAAACATGATATCATTTCAGTTAAATCATGGCATTTTCATAAGTCACAATAGTCATATATCACACAACATAAGCAAAACATATGCATCCATCAATAAATGTCAAGAATCATTTAGAGCTTACCATAAATATTCCCAACAAAGGTCTACCACAACCTAGGACGGACGCATTAAGGGTTTTTAATATGTAAGTATAAAACAATAGCTCTCCTCCCCAATATTGGCCAGGGTCTCACCACGAGCCCGTGTCAAATTGAACATATATCATCAACCATGTATAGAACCCTGCCCGGAGCTAGACAGTGGCGTCACACTTATCCTCCCCGATTTTGTTCATCCGGCCGCGACTATACATATGACGTTTGTGGATACCTCCTATAGAAGAGTATCCGGGCAACACTAGTGCCTCTACAAACGCCCTTCGTAGCTACGAAATCATCAATGTCATCATCATAGTATCACAAGGGCACACTAACCCAATGGTAAGGATCATAATCATATCAATAAAAATGTGCCAATATTCAGCATTTCATAAATCATATCAATTATCAAAATGTGGCACAATATCATTTCAATACAAATTATGGATGCGTAATATTCAAATCATCATTTGGACACTTCAATAGGGAGGGTCAATCACTCCCTACAATGCACAACAGGTGTCGAAAGTGTGCTCCCATCAATCGGTCTCCAAGCAGATCACTACAATTGCAACACATCACATATGTCATGAATTGAAAAATTACTAAGTTGGCATTTTAACTAACCCTATATCTAGGCCAAAACTAGTGCATCCTAAATACTCTCTCTAATACGTGCATTACATCTTTCCCTTTCTCCATCACCAATAATAACTTAAATGTTCCATACATTCGTTCCTCATAATATTATCACCAAGCATACATGCCTCCCATTCCAACCTTTGCACACACAAAATAGTCTGCATGCAAACATATTTATTCTTTATATCCCAAACCACTTATCAAACTAACACAACTTGTCACTATATTTAGTACACCTATGCTTACCATAAAATAACATTTCTTGACATTTTTAGCCTAAATTTACTTCAATTATACAAAGGCATAAGGATTCATTTTAAGAAATCTGGACTGCAAATTTTTGAATCTGCGCAGTCATGGAAAACAGGCTGTAACTTTCACCACACATATCCAAATCACATTATTCTTAGCTCAAATTAAAGATAAGACATAGATCTACAAATGTCATAACTATAGCTCAGGTTGATTCAGAGCAGAAGACACCTAAAAATTGAAATCAAATCCATTGCCAAAACAGGACAGAACAGGGTATTCCACTGAAGAACATCTAATTTTGAAAAATCAATAAAAATCCAATTCTCTTCAAAATTAAACGAATCATATCTCATTTTAAAGCTATGAGAGTCTAGTTTCATATGCAGAAGACCTCACTAAATTTGCATTTGTGAAGAAAAAGGTATTACAGAAAAACGATAGTCTGGTCAGTTTGCCCCGTTTTGCAGAAATTTACAATTTCAATGTTTACATCAATTCTTTCCTTCCTCTAAATTTTTAGCCAAACATAACCAATTTTCTGCACACCTTTCCCTATCATTTTAAATCAACAAATATCCACATATATTCATCATTTTCACATAAAAATACTGCACAAATAATCTGCATTTTAAGAACTAATTTCAGCTCCTTTAAACATAGCATTTTCATTCCAATTCTCTCCTAATACAAGTTCAAATTTTCTGCACACCCTTGCTCATATTTTATTTGGGTTCCACCTAGACACTAGATTATAAATCATGCTAGAACATTAATTTAGATCATTCACACAAGGCCTCCCAATTTCCAGCAAAGTTCAGAATTTTTTTATTTACCTCAAAATGTTGATGCTTCAAGCCCAAATCAAGATCCCTTCACAAGATCAATCATTCCTCCAATTTCCTAACTCTCGGCCATACAAGATTTACCATGTTAGCCTTCTCCTTTTGATCCCAAATTAACATATGTTTTACTAGGGTAGATGAAGAGTCTCTTACCTCAAAATGGCCGGCTGAACTTTGAAGAAAAACAGAAATTGTTTTCTTCCTTGAAGCCCTCGGCTGTCCCTTGGATTCCACCAAGCAAAACTTCTCATTTTGGCTTGATTTTTGGATATGTTATAGTTAAAGATGTGAGGAAATGATCTATGTAATAAAATTTAGGTAGTGTAGTAGAAGATTCATGAGTAACCCTACCTTGAAATTCACTGTTTTGAGAGAAAATGTGAGAAGAGGTGTTGTGTTCTTGCTTGAATGTTCTCACAGTTTTGAAAAAAAATAAGTCTAAGTATTTTTAAGTTTTGTTTACAAGACTCCATTCAATCTTAGCCTTCCAACTATTCTCAAGATCAATCCTACACCATTGGATCTCCCTCTCTCACAACAACTCTCTTGTCTTCAATTAATGTTGTCCCCCAACAGCTAAGATCAAAGTTCTACAATTTAGATTCCATTTCTTGGGCAAATCCTCACCATTGATGTGTTTTCAAGAAGGCTTACTCATTAACCCAATGGATAATGTTTTGTCTCCCACTAACTAGATCCAAAGGTTCATATTCATTTATCTCTCTTCAATTAAATCACCACCACTGGATTTATATATATATATATTTTAAAAGTAGATAAAATAATATATAAAAGAAAAATCTCTTCTCTCCTCACCCAAAATCGTCCATGTCACTCTCTCCCTCTCTACACTCTTTTATTTAGTCTTTGTTTAGGTATATACATTTATTTAAATTTCTTCTAAATTTTTGTAAATTTCAAGTAAGTCCCTTGACTTATAAAAATTATAAATTGACCCCGAAAATTTTTAAAATTTCAAGTTAGACCCAAAACCTCATTTTAGGCCTAACTTAATTTATTCCACATCAAAACGTGATTGTTTAGTCGTGTCGGGGCTCATTTCTGTCCAATTAGGGTGTTTCGGGCGATTTTTCAGAAATCCCCGATTTGGCTCTACGAAGCACGATTCACTCATATTTGAGGTATCTATACTCTCTAGAGTCATTTTCAGTACGTTTGGACCCTCTGTGGTCATTTTAAAAATTTTTAATTTCCAAAAATTTTACCGATATTCAGGAAACGGTTTAAAACGGAAAAATTTCTAAGTGAAATTTTGATATGGAAACATGAGGATTATTATATATATCATGAATAAAAGTACAAATACAAGTACACCAATGTGTCGGTGTTACATGATTAGTTTCTTTTGAAATTTAATTCGAATAGATATTTTCAGGAAATTCTTGATAGGAGTCCTTGTTATATTTTTGGAATCCAGTTTGTTTGGCATAGATTTCTTATTGGGATTTCTTATGATTTTAAACCCAGGAAGCTTGTAGTCTAGGTTAATTTATATAATGTTCTGTTGGTTCTTTATAAGAAGGTTGGTTTAAGTTTTATTGCACCTATATTTGGCAAACCACTTGTTATGGATAACACCATGGCTTCTTGCACTAGGTTTGGATTTACTCAGGTCTTTATTGAGCTTGGGACTACTCTAGTATGAGAGCTAGTATTTAACTACCTAGATGGGAATAAGTTTGTGATTAAGGAACAATACTCTTATATCCTACCTAACTATGAGTCTTGTACAATCGTTGGACACCAGCATGCTAAGTGCGTAAAGAATAACTCAAATAAGGGGTAGCCCTCTGAGATAATTGCTAAGCTAAGTAAGAATGAGGGTTTTCAGTCTGTCAAGGTGGGAAATCTAGAATTGGGGGTTAGAGTTAATATTTGGCAAACCACTTGATATGAGTCTTGTACAATCTCAAGTCTATCAGGGGAAGACAGGAACTAAGGGGTCAGAGGTAAAGACTCCTTTGGACATAGAGACTCAAGGAGAGATAGGAACTAAGGAGCTAGAGGTGGAAAATCTTATGGATGGAAAGGCTTAGCATTTTGTAGCATCCACGGTGTTGAAAGTTGAGGGTAGCCTTGCCCTAGTTATTCAAGAGACTACATTGGGGGCCTATAGATGATTCTCAAGACTAAGTAAACAGAGAAGATGATATTGCTGCATAGGTTTATTGTTGGAAAACTCTGGTTCCTAGTGTTAGTTCACTTGATCTTTAGGAGTGTGTTACAACTATGATAGTGTACCATGCTTGTTGAGCCTGCCGAGCGAGGGTGTGTATTGTGGTCCAATGATAGGACCACTATTTTGCATCTCCCCTCCTCCTCATTTGCGCCATTCTAGTTGACAAAAGAATAAGAAGAGGCTTACAGGCCCTTGATAGAGGTGCTATGGAGGCATGCCTTGGAGAGGTTATGATTTCCTTAGTTAAGTCTCGATTGAGACTAAAATTTAGATAATTTGATATTTTTGTATGGGTCACTCATAATAACTCAAGTATCTTATGGTATATCCTAGTATCTGTGAATTCTATCAGTTTTGGATATTTACTTTTTTTATATATAAAAACAAGTATTATTCACACCCATCTACCACAGAGTCCATGACTTACTAGCTACTAAGGCTAATAGACATGAACGATAGTGATTTTGGCTACTCAAATAAAAGTTTCATCATAGTCCAAGGCATATTGTTGAGAAAATCCACAAGCTACCAAACTTTATTTATATTGCTCAATGGATTTATTGGAGGTGGGTTTCGACTTCACAAATTTTGACTTCTTCGACTCGAATGGTTGTTTCTAAAGATGGTTGAAGAACCTACAAAAGTCCACTGGAGGGTGCTCCAATAGGGGAGCTCCGACGCTCAAATTAGAAAGAGTAGTTTTCAATAGAGAGAAAAATAGACTGAGCATTAGAGAGAGAGAGAGACCTGATAGCCCTATGACTCATGTGACTAGTGTCTGGTCTCCAAGAGCATACCTAGGCTTCGATGTACTGAAGGCTTATATATGCTCCTAGTTTCCTTGTGACAAGGTCCAAAAATCTCAGGATTTCAGAATCAAATATTCTCAAGAGATTTGTGATCTTCGGTAAAACCTAAAATTGATGGTTTAGTTACGTGAATAATTTTAACCTATAAAACGAATTTTGATGTTGCAAATTTGATCCATGAAATTTAGTGAATTAAGAATATGAGAATTTGGACTTGATTGAATTAATAATTTAGTCTAAGTTTTAAGTATAATTCATAAAATTAAAAAATCAAAAATGAGTCCAATTTAAAACCCAAAATTTCAACCCCTTTTTACAACCCATTTTGAAGTCATAATACTTGATAGAAGGCTCACAAAAGCCATCCACATTTTGTCTTCCAATTGCGTTGCTCTTCTTTATTTTTATTGGCCAAAAATTTTTCGAAATTCAAAGTTTGCAACTAAGGTCAAAATTTTCAACTAAGGGTTGTATTTAACAAAAGACAAGTGTGAAAGGCCATCATATTCTTGAACTTTCCAAGGGTTGTGTGGTATGTGTGGGTGTTTTGGTCGTGTAAGAGAGAGAGAGAGAGAGAAGAGAGAGACAGAGACAGAGAGAGATAGAATAACACTTTTCTTCATACGAGCTACTCACTTTTTCCCCACAAACCTACCTCAAATTTCATCAAAATCAACATTTAAACTTGAAATCAACTATCCCTATCCATGTTTACCTCATACACAGTCTCTAGGAAGTACAAAATGGAGAGAAAGATCTTTGATTCAAGCCAAAAGCATAGAGAGAAAGAAGAGGCCGAGGAGAAGGAATTGAGAAAAGAATTTGGGGGTTTGAAAAGCTTAGTATAAGGTAAGTTAATTCATTATTTGAGGCTTTGATTTATGATTGAAATTATGATGATTAGAATGTTTAATGATCTGACCATAAGAAGGAGATGAAAGGCTAGAACAAAGATAGAACCCTTGAAATTCTGCACACCAGAACATTCTGATCTTGCTGTAATGTTTTTGTCATAACTTTCTTTACACAAGGGTAAATCAAGTGAGGTTTTCTACGTAACAAAATAGACCACCATACCTTAAAAATGAGATATGAATCGTTGAATGCTGATGAGAATTGGATTTTTAGTGATTTTTCAAATTAAGACCTTCTGCAGAATAATCCCCTATTTCTACCCTATTTCGGTTGAGATTTTGCCTCAATTTTAAGATACCTTCTAAGCTGAGTTTGCTTAAGCTCTGAATAAGAAATTTGTAGATCTATGTGTTATCTTTAATTTGAGATAAGAATCATGTGATTTAGATATATGTAATGAAAGTTACAGCCTATTTCCCATGACTACAGAGATTGGAAATTATGCAGTCAAGACCACTTAGAATAAATCTCCATATCTTTGTATAATTGGAGTAGATCTAAGCTAGAAATATAAAAATTGTTGTTTTATGGCTAGTTTTTAAGAAGAAGCTAGAAGTTTTACAATTCAAGAATGCTAGTTCAATGTGTAATGATTTTCTTAAGACATTATGGTATGAGAATGATCCTTGAAAATAGGTAGTGTGAACTATAAGAATAGAGACATATTTTCCACTTTACATATCATGCATTTTTCATCTTATTAGCATTGGATAGTGTCTAATCTAAATCCTATTTTGTGATTTACATAACCATTAGCCAAAGGTCCATCGAACCAGGATAAGGTTGAGACTTTGGATTAGTGGGAGTGCATACCCTCACCAAACTGTAAGTGAGACTTTCATGTCTTATTAAATGAAAAATGTTTTTATGTGTTTTGAATACTTCATTTTGAAATGTGGTTTTATGACTTTATTTGAGCGTGATGTGTTCTCATGAAACTATGATGTTGCAAATGTGAACTTTGACATGTTATTGCTACATAATTTACATTGTTTTGTTGATTAATGTTCATTGGGACAAAAAGGAGTATGGGTTGCAAGTTGGTTTTGATATTTATTTGTGAATGATAACTCTATTTTTGGTGACCAATTGTTTACGTAGCTGCTGTGATTTATTGCTCACTCAAGACCAGCAGGAGGAAGAGCAGTATGAGTGGAGCCGGATATTAGAATGGGGTAATGTGATACAAGGCATTAACTTACCCAATGTTATGGTTGGATAGCCATGAGTCACCGATGGTGATGTCTAAGCCAACACCTAGGATGGGACATTTTTAAAAAAATGATTAAACAAAGCCCTTGGTGGTTCTAGTCCTTGACCCCAGCCAAGGTCTTGGATTGGAAAGTATGTTTTCGGCCATCTCAAAATTTTGAATGAAATACAACCCATTTGATGCAAATAGAATCGTTTTACTTTAAATATATTGATTGTGAATGCTTTGTGAACTTGTGAATGCTTTTGCAATGGTAACTTAAAATTTGTTGATAATGGCTTTAGAACATGATCACACTCCCACTCATTGGCATGTACATAGATTTTTCACTCACTGAGTACAATTGTACTCATCCCATTCTTTTCCTTATGTTTTCAGGTTTATAGATTGTAAGTGTAGATAAAGGGCCTTCTTTTGGAGATCTGAGAGACCCATTTCGTTTTGAGTTTTACACTTCATGTAAGATAGTCTTATTTTGGGTTTATGTAGTTATAGATGGATCCATGGGAAAAGTCAGTGGAAATAGAATTATGTCATATTGTGGATTATTTGTATAAAGTTTAATACTTTTGTATATGTATGTTTATGTTTTGATGTGCCACCTTGTATTAAAAAGAAGGGAACTTCACTTACTTCATTTTGGGAGAGATCATATGGAGAATGTTTTATGATTACAGGGATTAAGATGTGGATTAAATTCAGGTTGATAATAGGTTAGCTTTGTGGAGTCTCAGAGTGAGTGCTCGAGGTGACACGTACTTCGAGATAGCATGGCTATTGTCACATGCTCGGCCTTAGAGACCAAGGTGTGACAATTTTAGTGGTACTAGAGCCTAGGTTGTTGAGTTTGATAGAGTACTTTAGGTCTCCCATGGATCCTAGGGTAAGTAAGTTTGGTACAGGGTTAGGTATGTATAGGTTAATTTATTTCTGTGAACTAAATCTTATCTTCTTTTGTAGTGATGCCGCCTAGGAGACACACAAGGGAAGTTACTTCAATCCCTACCAAGCATGAAACTACTTCTTCTTCTTATGATCCGATGCCTCCTAAACCATTGGAGATTCCTTCTCCTCCCATGGCAGCTATACAAGAATGTATGGAGTGGTGGAGCAAGTATGGATATAGGAATCCGCTACCAAATCAGCCCTAAACTCAAACACCACCTCCACCACCACCAAATCCTACAAACCCTACTACACCTTCGGTGATGGCTACACCTCCAATGCCGGTTGCCACATCCTCTACTCATCCCACCACTACCCTCTCCAAATTAATTAAGGAAGCTCGACAATTGGGTTGTGAAAGTTTTACTGGGGTGACTGATACTACGGTAGCAAAGGATTAGATAAATCAGGTTTTAGAAACTGTGTAAGATATGGGTTTGGATGATAAAGATAAGATAAAAGTAGTAGTTAGATTACTTGACAAAAAAGTAAGAACTTGGTGGGAAAATATCAAGAAGCATTCTTCTATTTCCATAAGTTAAAGCGAATCCTAAGGGAATTTGATGAGAAATACTACACCCGATTTTACAGAAATCAGAAGTAGAAGGAGTTCTTTCATTTCCGATAAGGGAATAAGTCTATGACTGAGTATGAAATAGAATTGAGAGAACTTTCCATGTATGTGCTAGAAATGATAGCTACAGAGGAGTATCTTTGTTCCAAGTTTGAGGAAGGGTTGAACCTCAACCTTCGAGAGAAAATGACAGTTACTAATGCCCATAATTTTAATGATGTGTTACAAGTGGCTTTGAGGGCAGAGAAAATGGTTCAAGAGGGGTTGAATTTGAGAAAATTTTGGAAAGAAAAGGAAGTTTGGGAGTGCTTCTGATCAATCAACCAAAAGAAGTCGTGGTGCGACTTCTCTAGGCAATACCTCAATTACTGTCTCAGTTGCTTCACTAATGAGCCAATCTTATCCAAAATCAGGTGTCTTTCCCACTAATGCTACTTCTGGTGTGAGACCCTTCCGAACTAATCATTACCAGTGCCGATATTGTTAGAAAGTACATATTGGGGTTTGTTCTGAGCGACAGAGATCTTTTCATTGTGGAAAGGCTGATCATTTAAAAAGGAATTATCCCGAGCTAGGTGGTGAAGTATCAGGGAGTTAGACCATGCAGACTAGGACGAGTGCACCTAGGGGAAACCGTGAGAATGTTCTTGCTCCTTCTTCTACTACTGTTCCCAAGACCGGGACAGGGAGCAATGCAGCGACCCAGAATCCTTCTCATCCTCAAACTCGTGCAAAAACTAAGATATATGCAATAACTAAGGAGGATGCTTAGGCCAATCCTAAAGTTATCACAGGTAATGGGTTTAACGCTCAAATCTCTATAGTTTATAATGTAAGAAAGCATGCATAAAAATCCTAGGATAAGATGAGAGATGGTAATTATGCATATGAATAATTAATATATACGTTGGATTTAAACTTCTTTAGCAATGACATCCAGTATTTTGCATGATAATGTTTATATGTTTTGTATATTTAAATGGCATGAAGGAAAATTGACGAATTATTATATTGTATTAGATTTAAGTGGGGAATGGAGTCCAGTGGTGCAAATAGAGAGTCTGCACACTAGATCGGGAAAGTAGCCGATACTAAGTGATATGGAAAGAGTAGAGAGTTATAGTGTTGGAAATATATTTTTGGAATATCTAAAGTAGAAATATTTAGAATTAGAGTTATGAATATTAGTCTAACCATATTATGGTTGAGAATCTAACTTTGGTGAAATTTTCTATGAATAGGTGTAATGACCTTATTCAATCAAAGTGTATTTGTATTGATTGTTACTGGTGCTGATAAGTCCTTTGTTAGTGCTGAATTTTCATAGCATGCTGATAGAGACTGTCTCCTCCTAAGGATGAATTGCTTGTGCAGACACCTTTAGGTGAGCAGTTAGTGACAAATTCAATATATAAGGGTTGTTAAGTTAAGGTTGGAAAAATAGTATTAGAGGCAGATTTGATTCCAATTAAGATGCATGATGTTGATGTCATATGGGGAATGGAGTGGTTATCTCGGCATAGTGCCACAGTGGATTGTTTTATAAAAAGGGTTGAATTTAGAAGATCAGATGCTCCAAGTGTGGTTTTTATTGGGGAATGCCAAGTATTACCAGCTTGTGTGATCTTGGCTTTAGAAGCTCAAAAGATAATAAAGAAAGGATGCCAAGCTTACCTAGATCATGTGATTGATATAACAAAAGAGGGTCCAAAATTAGAAGATATTCCGATGGCAAAAGAGTTTCCTGATGTTTTTCCTGAGGAATTGCCAGGGCTACTCCCAGATAGAGAATTTGGTTTTGTTATTGATTTACTCCTAACAACAGCACCGATTTCCATCCCTCGTTATAGGACGGTTCCCGCGAAGATAAAGGAGCTTAAGGTACAGTTATAGGAATTGCTTGATAAGGGATTTATTAGGCTAAGTTTGTTACCATGGGGAGTACTAGTTTTGTTTGCTAAAAAGAAGGATGGTACTTTGAGGCTCTATATTGACTATAGGCAATTGAATCGGGTAACGATTAAGAATAAATACCCTCTTCCTAGTATCAATGATCTTTTCGATCAGTTGCAAGGAGCATGTGTATTTTGAAAGATTGATCATCGATCAGGGTATCATCAGCTTAAAATTAAGGAGAGTGACATCCAGAAACTGCTTTTTGGACTTGGTATGGTCATTATAAATTCTTGGTGATGCCTTTTGGCCTAACTAATACTCCAGCTACTTTTATGGATCTTATGAACTGAATCTTTCACTCGTATTTGGATAAGTTTGTGATTGTTTTCATAGATGATATTTTGGTATATTCTGAGAGTGAAGAAGAGCAAGCAAGGCATCTTCGAGTTGTACTTTAGATACTTCGGGAGAAATAGTTATATGCAAGGCTCTCCAAATGAGAGTTTTGGTTGAGAGAAGTTGGTTTTCTTAGTTACATTGTATCCGGTGAAGGAATTTTTGTTAATCCAAAAAAGGTTGTGGCAATCCTTAAATGGGAGCAACCTAGAAATGCTACTGAAGTTTGAAGTTTTCTAGGGCTAATAAGTTATTATCAGAGATTTGTTGAGGGGTTCTCATTGACAGTAGCTCCGTTAATAAGGTTAACTCGGAAAGGTATTAAATTTGAATGGGATGACAAGTGTAAAGCAAGTTTCCAAGAGCTGAAAAGGAAATTGACTTTTGCTCCTATTCTTTCACTCCCTACAAGTGGTGGCAGATTTGTTGTGTATAGTGATGCTAGCAAACAAGGATTGGGATGTGTGTGGATGCAATGAGACAAGATGATAGCCTATGCCTCTAGACAATTAAAGAAGCATGAGGTGAATTATCCAACCCATAATTTGGAGTTAGCTATAGTGTTGTTTGCAAAAAAAATATGGAGACGTTACTTGTGTGTTGAAACTTGCCAAATGTATACCGACCATAAAAGTTTGAAGTACTTGCTTATTCAGAAGGAATTAGATTTGAGGCAATGAAGATGGTTAAAACTTACTAAAGATAATGATCTTATTATTGACTACCATCCCGGCATGGCCAATATGGTGGTAGATGCATTGAGTAGGAAGTCATCAACTAGTTTAGCAAGTGCTGGAAGTTGTTATCTTTCCTATCTTATCAGTATTCAGTCCCTTGGGGTGAAGCTAGCTAGAGATGGACATGGCGTTCTTATGATAAAATTTGAAGTAAGGCCAACTATGATAGACAGAATCCGAGAACTATAAAAATCAGATGAAGAGTTGAAATTAGAGTTTAAAAAGATTCAATGGAAGGAAGAAACGAAGTTCAGGTTAAGATATAATGGCATAATAGTGTTTAAAAATAGAGTTTGCATTCCGAAGGATAGTGATCTTCGCAAGGCCATGCTAGAGGAAACTTATGATTCAACATATGCTATGCATCCAGGGAGTACGAAAATGTATCAAACCATTTGAGAGAATTATTGGTGACCAAGGATGAAAAGGGACATAGCTGGGTATGTAGCAAAATGTCTAGTATGTCAACAAGTGAATGCTGAACATCAAAAGCCAACCAGAATTCTTCAACCTCTACCAATTCCCAAGTGGAAATGGGAACACATAGTGATGGACTTTGTTACTGGATTGCCAAGATCTCAAGCGGGACATGATGCCATATGGGTAATTTTTGATAGGCTTACTAAGTCTTATTCAAACTACGTATTTATTGGAGAAGTTAGCTAAGATATACATTGATGAAATTGTGAGATTACATGGGGTGTCAGTGTTTATAGTTTCAGATAGAGATCCACAGTTCACTTCTCGGTTTTGCCCGAAACTACAGGATTCTTTTGGGACTAAGTTGAGGTTTAGCATAGCTTTCTATCCTCAAACTGATGGTCTGTCTGAGAGAACGATCCAAACTTTGGAAGATATGCTTTGAGGTTATGTACTTGATTTTTCTGGCAGTTGGGATAGGCATCTTCCTATAGTGGAGTTTGCGTATAATAACTGTTATCAATCTAGCATTGGAATGCCACCGTATGAAGCATTATGTGGGAGAAAGTGTCGTACTCCATTATGTTGGGATGAAGTTTGGTAAATAAAGATCGAGAGTGTATAATTCATTGATGCTACAATTGAGAAAATTAAGATCATTTGAGAAAGAATGAAAGCAGCACAAGGTCGTCATAAAAGTTATGTCGATAAAAGAATAAGGCCATTGGAATTTGAGGTATGTGATATGGTTTTCTTTAAAGTTTTACCTTGGAAAGGAGTGATCCATTTCCATAGTTGAGGGAAGCTAAACTCTTGATACATTGGTCCACATAAAATCATTGAAAGAATTGGAAATGTAGCACATAAACTTGAGTTGCCTCCAGAGTTGGAGAAGATTCATGACGTGTTCCTTGTAACCATGCTCAAGAAATACATACCGGACACATCATATGTTCTTGAAAAGCCTCCAATCGAGTTGAGAGAAGATTTGAGTTTTGAGACTAAGCCAATTGCAATCTTGGATAGTCCAATTCAAACCTTGAGAAACAAAAAAGTACCAATAGTCAAAGTCTTATGGAGATATGATCGAGTAGAAGAGATTACATGGGAACCTGAGGATCAGATGCAAAGACAATGCCTCCACTTATTTAAAGGTAAGATTTAGTGAATTTCGAGGATGAAATTCTTTTTATAGGGGGTTGAACTTGCAAAACCTAAAATTTATAGCTTAGTTACTTGAATAATTTTAACCTATAGAATGAATTTTGATGTTGCAAATTTGATCCATGAAATTTAGTGAATTAAGAATATGAGAATTTGGACTTGATTAAATTAATAATTTAGTCTAAGTTTTAAGTATAATTCATAAGATAACAATTCAACAATAAATCTAATTAAAAACCCAAATTTTAAACCCTGTCTTAATACTTGAGAGAAGGCTCACAAAAGCCATCCACATTTTGTCTTCCAATTGTCTTGCTCTGCTTTATTCTTCTTGCCCAACAAGTTTAGGAAATTCAAAGTTTGAAACTAAGATCAAAATTTTTAACTAAGGATTGCATTTAACAAAAGACAAGTGTGAAATGCTACCATATTCTTGAACTTTCCATGGGTTGTGAGGTGTGTGCATGGGTGTTTTGGTCGTGTAAGAGAAAGAGAGAAAAGAGAGAGAGAGAGAGAGAGAGTAACACTTTTTTACATACAAAACCCAAATTTTGAGTTCCTCTCTTCTTCCCCACAGCCCACCTCAAATTTCATCAAAATCAAAATTTAAACTTGAAATCAACTATCCCAATCCATGTCTACCTCAACACAGCCTCTAGGAAGTACAAAATAGAGTGAAGGTCCTTGATTCAAGCCAAAAGCATTGAGAGAAGGAAGAGGCCGAGGAAAAGGAATTGAGAAAAGAATTTGGGGGTTTGAAAAGCTAAGTATAATGTAAGTTAATTCATGATTTGAGGCTTTGATTTATGATTGAAATTATGGTGATTAGTATGTTTAATGATCTGACCATAGGAAGGAGATGAAAAGCTAGAACAAAGATAGAACCCTTGAAATTCTGCACACCAGAACATTCTGATCTTGTTGTAATATTTCTATCATAACTTTCTCTGCACAAGGGTAAATCAAGTGAGGTTTTCTGTTTAACAAACTAGACCCCCATACCTTAAAAATGAGAAATGATTCATTGAATTCAGATGAGAATTAGATTTTTAGTGATTTTTCAAATTAAGACCTTTTGCAGAATAGTCCTTGAATTTCACCCTGTTTTGGCTGAGATTTTGGCTTGATTTTGAGATACCTTCTAAGGTGAGTTTGTCTAAGCTCTAAATGGAAAATTTGTAGATCTATGTCTTATCTTTAATTTAAGAAAAGAATCAAGTGATTTGGATATATGTAGTGAAAGTTACAGTCAGTTTCCCATGACTGCACAGATTGGAAATTATGCAGTCAAGACCACTTAGAATAAATCTCCATGTCTTTGTATAATTGGAGTAGATCTAAGCTAGAAATATAAAAATTGTTGTTTAATGGCTAGTTTTTAAGTAGAAACTAGAAGTTTTACAATTCAAGAATGCTAATTCAAAGTGCAATGATTTTCTTAAGACATAAAGGTATGAGAATGAGTCTTGAAAATGGGTAGTGAGAACTCTAAGCGTAGAGACATATTTTCCACTTTGCATATCATGCATTTGTCATCTTAGTAGCATTTGATAGTGTCTAATCTAAATCCTATATTGTGATTTATATAACCATTAGACGAAGGTCCATCGAACTGGGATAAGGTTGAGACTTTGGATTAGTGGGATACCCTCCCCAAACTGTAAGTGAGACTTTTATATCTTATTTAATGAGAAATGTTTTTATGAGTTTTAAATACTTCATTCTGAAATGTGGTTTTATAACTTTATTTGAGCTTGATGTGTTCTCATAATACTATGATACTGCAAATGTGAACTTTGACATGTTATTGCCACATAATTTACGTAGTTTTGGTGATTAATGTTCATTGGGACAAAAAGGAGTATAGGTTAGAAGTTGGTTTTGATATTTATTTCTAAATGAAAACTCTATTTTTGGTGACCGATTGTTTATGCAGCTACTGTGATTTATTGCTCACTCAGGACTGGCAAGAGGAAGAGCAGTATGAGTGGAGCTGGATATTAGAATGGGGTAATGTGATATAGGGCATTAACCTACCCAATGTTATGGTTGGATAGCCATGAGTCACCAATGGTGATGTCTAAGCCAACACCTAGGATGAGACATTTTTAAATAAATAATTGAACAAAACCCCTGGTGGATCTAGTCGTTGACCCCAGCCAAGGTCATAGATTGGAAAGTATGTTTTCGGTTATCTCAAAATTTTGAACGAAGTACAATCCATCTGATGTAGATAGAAATGTTTTACGTTAAATATATTGATTGTTAATGTTTTGTGAATGCTTTGTGAACTTGTGAATGCTTTTGCAATGGTAACATGAAATTTATTGATAATGGCTTTAGAACATGATCACACTCCCACTCATTAACATGTACATAGATTTTTCACTCACTGGGTATAATTGTACTCATCCCATTCTTTCCCTTATGTTTTCAGGTTTATAGATAGTAAGTGTAAATAAAGGGCCTTCTTTTGGAGATCTGAGAGACCCATTTCATTTCGAGTTTTGCACTTCATATAAGATAGTCTTATTTTGGGCTTATGTAGTTATAGATGGATCCATGGAAAAAGTCAATGGAAATAGAATTATGTCATATTGTGGATTATTTGTATAAAGTTTAATACTTTTGTATATGTATGTTTATGTTTTGATATGCCACCTTGTATTAAAAAGAAGGGAACTTCACTTACTTTATTTTGGGAGAGATCATACAGAGAATGTTTTATGATTATAGGGATTAAAATGTGGATTAAATTCAGGTTGATAACAGGTTAGCTTTTGGAGTCTCGGAGTGCATGCTCGAGGTTACACGTAGTTCGAGACAACATGGCGGTTGTCACATGTTCGGCCTTGGAGACCAGGGTGTGGCAATTTTAGTGGTATCAGAGCCTAAGTTGTTAAGTATGATAGAGTGCTTTAGGTCTCCCATGGATCCTAGGGTAAGTAAGTCTAGTATAGGGTTAGGTAAGTATAGGTTATTTTTTTTTTGTGAACTAAATCTTATCTTCTTTTATAGTGATTCCGCCTAGGAGATGCATAAGGGAAGTTACTTTAATCCCTATTGAGCATGAAACTACTTCTTTTTCTCATGCTCTATTGCCTCCTGAACCATTGGAGATTCCTCGTCCTCCTATGATAGCTTTCCAAGAATGTATGGAGTGGTGAAGCAAGTACGGATCTAGATTTCCCTTACAAAATCAACCTGAAACTCAAACACCACCTCCACCACCACCAAATCCTACAAACCCTACTAATCCTCTAGTAATGGTTGCACCTCCAAAGCCAGTTGCCATATCCTCTACTCGTCCCACCACTATCCTCTCCAAATTAATCAAGGAAACTCAACAATTGGGTTGTAAAACTTTCACTGGGGTGACTGATGCTACGGTAGCTAAGGATTGGATAAATCGAGTTTCAAAAACTGTACAAGATATGGGTTTGGATGATGAAGATAAGATGAAAGTGGTAGTTAGATTACTTAACAAAGGAGTAAGAACTTGGTGGGAAAATCTCAAGAAGCATTCTTCTATTTCCATAAGTTGGAGCAAATTCCTAAGGGAATTTGATGAGAAATACTCCACCCGATTTTACAGAGATCAAAAGTAGAAGGAGTCCTTTTATTTTCGGCAAGGGAATTTGTCTGTGACTGAGTATGAAACATAATTGAGAGAACTTTCCATGTATGTGTCAGAAATGGAAACTACAAGTAGTATCTTTGTTCCAAGTTTGAGGAAGCATTGAACCACAACATTCGAGAGAAAATGACTGTTACTGATGCCTATAATTTCAAGGATGTGCTATAAATGGCTTTGAGGGTAGAGAAAATAGTTCAAGAGAGGGGTCGAATTTGAGAAAGTTTTGGGAAGAAAAGGAAGTTCGGGAGTACTTCCGGTCGATCAACCAAAAGAAGTTGTAGTGCTACTTCTCAAGGCAATACCTCAATTACTAGATCAGTTGCTTCACCAATAAGCCCATCTTATCCAAAAGCGGCTGTCTTTCCTGCTAATGCTACTTCTGGTGTGAGACCCTTCTGAAGTAGACGTGACCAATACCAAAATTGTAAGAAAGTACATATTAGGGTTTGTCCTAAGCCATAAAGATGTTTTCATTATGGAAAGATTGATCATTTAAAAAGAAATTGTCCGAAGCTAGGTGATGAAGTATCAGGGAGTCAGACCATGCAGACTAGGACGAGTGCTCCTAGGGGAAACCATGAGAATATTCCTGCTCCTTCTTCTACTATCGTTCCCAAGACTGGGATAAGGAGCAATGCAGCGACCCAGAATCCTTCTTGTCCTCAAACTCATGTAAAAACTAGGATATATGCATTGACTAAAAAGGATGCTCAGGCCAATCTTGATGTTATCATAGGTAATGGGTTTAAGGCTCAAATCTCTATAGTTAATACTGTTAGAAAGCATGCATAAAAATCTTAGGATAAGATGAGACATGGTAATTATGCATATGAATAATTTATATATACATAGGATTTAAACTTCTTTAGCAATGACATCCAGTATTTTGCATGATAATGTTTATATGTTTTGCATATTTAAATGGCATGAAGGAAAATTGATGAATTATTATATTGCATTTCGTTTGAGTAGGGAATGGAGTCCAATGGTGCAAAAAGAGAGTCTACACACTAGATAGGGAAAGTAGCCGATACTAAGTGATATGGAAAGAGTAGAGAGTTACAATGTTAGAAATATATTTTTGGAATGTCTAAAGTAGAAATATTTAGAATTAAAGTTATGAATATTTGTCTAACCATGCTATGGTTGAGAATCTAACTTTGGTGAAATTTTCTATGAATACGTGTGATGACCCTATTCAATCAAAGTGCATAGGTATTGATTGATACTGGTACTGATAAGTCCTTTGTTAGTGCTGAATTTTCATAGCATGCTGATAGAGAGCTGTCTCCTCTTGAGGGTAAATTGCTTGTGCAGACCCCTTTAGGTAAGCGGTTGTGACAAATTCAATATATAAGGGTTGTGAAGTTAAGATTGGAGAAATAGTATTGGAGGCAGATTTGATTCCTATTGAGATGCACGATGTTGATGTCATATTGGGAATGGAGAGTATCTCTGCATAGAGCCACAGTGGATTGTTTTATAAAAAGGGTTGAATTTAGAAGATCAGATACTCCAAGTGTGGTTTTTATTGGGGAACGCTGAGTATTACCAACTTGTGTGATCTCGGCTTTGGAGGCTCAAAAGATGATAAAGAAAGGATGCCAAGCTTACCTAGATCATGTGATTGATATAACAAAAGAGGGTCCAAAATTAGAAGATATTCCGGTAGTGAAAGAGTTTCCAGATGTTTTTCCTAAGGACTATCAGGGCTACCCCTAGATAGAAAATTTGATTTTGCCATCGATTCACTCCCAGGAACAGCACCAATTTCCATCCCTCTTTATACGATGGCTCCCATGAAGTTAAAGGAGCTTAAGGTATAGTTACAGGAATTGCTTGATAAGGGATTTATTAGGCCAAGTTTTTCACCGTGGGGAGCACTAGTTTTGTTTGCTAAAAAGAAGGATGGTACTTTGAGGCTTTATATTGACTATAGGCAATTAAATCAGGTGACGATTAAGAATAAATACCCTTTTCCAAGGATTAATGATCTTTTCGATCAGTTACAAGGAGCATGTGTATTTTCAAAGATTGATTATTGATCAGGGTATCATCAGCTTAAAATCAGGGAGAGTAACATCCAGAAAACTCCTTTACGGACTAGGTATGGTTATTATGAATTCTTGGTGATGCCTTTTGGCCTAACTAATACTCTAGCTGCTTTTATGGATCTTATGAACCGAATCTTTCACCCATATTTGGATAAGTTTGTGATTGTTTTCATTGACGTTATTTTGATATATTCTAAGAGTGAAGAAGAGTATACAAGGCATCTTCGAGTTGTACTTCAGATACTTCAGGAGAAATAGTTATATACAAATCTCTCCAAATGCGAGTTTTGGTTGAGAGAAGTCGGTTTTCTTGGTCACATTGTATCCGGGGAAGGAATTTTTATGGATTCAAAAAAGGTTGAGGCAATCCTTAAGTGGGACCAACTTAGAAATGCCATTGAAGTTTGAAGTTTTCTAGGGCTAGCAGGTTATTATCGGAGATTTGTTAAGGGGTTCTCATTGATAGCTACTCCATTAATAAGGTTAACTCGGAAATATGTTAAATTCGAATGGGATGACAAGTGTGAAGCAATTTTCAAAAAGTTGAAAAAGAAATTGACTTCTGCTCCTATTCTTTCACTCCCGACAAGTGGTGGCGGATTTGTTGTGTATAGTGATGCTAGCAAAAAAGGATTGCGATGCATATTGATGCAAGGAGACAAAGTGATAGCTTATGCCTCTAAACAATTAAAGAAGTATGAGGTGAATTATCCAACCCTTGATTTGGAGTTAGCAACAGTGGTGTTTGCTTTAAAAATATTTAGACATTACTTGTGTGGTGAAACTTGTCGAATGTACACCGACCATAAAAGTTTGAAGTACTTGCTTACTCATAAGGAATTAAATTTGAGGCAACGAAGAAGGTTGGAACTTATTAAAGATTATGATCTTATTATTGACTACCATCCCAGTAAGGCCGATTTGGTGGCAGATGCATTGAGTAGGAAGTAGTTATCTTTTCCATCTTATCAGTATTCGGTCCCTTGGGGTGAGGCTAGCTAGTGATGGAATGGTTATCAGTCTAGCATTGGAATGCCACCGTATGAAGCATTATATGGGAGAAAGTGTCGAACTCCATTATGTTGGGATGAAGTTGGGAAAAGAAAGATCGAGGGCATGGAATTGATTGTGCTACAACTGAGAAAATTAAGATCATTCGAGAAAGCATGAAAACAGCACAAGGTCGTCAAAAAAGCTATGCCGATAGAAGAAGAATGCTATTGGAATTTGAAGTAGGTGATATGGTTTTCTTGAAAGTTTTGCCTTGGAAAGGAGTGATCCGTTTCTGGAGTCGAGGGAAGATAAACCTTTGATGCATTGGTCCATATAAAATCATTGAAAAAATTGAAAATGTAGCATATAAACTTGAGTTGCCTCTAGAATTGGAGAAGATCCATGACGTGTTCCATGTGTCCATTCTCAAGAAATACATACCGGACACATCACATGTTCTTGAAAAGCCTCTAATCGAGTTGAGAGAAAATTTGAGTTTTGAGACTAAGCCAATTGCAATCTTGGATAGTCAAGTTCAAACCTTGAGAAACAAAGAAGTGCTAATAATCAAAGTCTTATGGAGAAATGATCGAGTAGAAGAGATGACATGGGAACCTGAGGATCACATGCAAAGACAATATCTCCACTTGTTTAAATGTAAGACTTAGTGAATTTCGAGGATGAAATTCTTTTTATGGGGGTAGAACTTGCAAAACCTGAAATTTATGGGTTAGTTATAACCTATCGAATGAATTTTGATGTTGCAAATTTGATCCATGAAACTTAGTGAATTAAGAATATAAGAATTTGGACTTGATTAAATTAATAATTTAGTCTAAGTTTAAGTATAATTTATAAGATTAACAATTCAACAATAAGTCTAATTAAAAACCCAAATTTTCAACCCCGTCTTAATACTTGAGAGAAGGCCCACAAAAGCCATCCACATTTTGTCTTCCAATTGTGTTGTTCTTCTTTATTTTTATTGGCCAACAAGTTTTAGAAATTCAAAGTTTGCAACTAAGATCAAAATTTTCAACTAAGGGTTGCATTTAACAAAAGACACGTGTGAAAGGCCACCATATTCTTGAACTTTCCAGGGGTTGTGAGGTATGTGTGTGGGTGTTTTGGTTATCCAAGAGAGAGAGAGACAGAGAAGAGAGAGAGAGAGAGAGAGAGAGAGAGAGAGAGAGAAAGAATAACACTTTTCTTCATACAAAACCCAAATTTCGAGCTCCTCACTTCTTCCCCACAAACCCACCTCAGATTTCATCAAAATCAACATTTAAACTTGAAATCAACTATCCCTATCCATGTATACCTCATACACAGCATCTAGGAAGTACAAAATAGAGTGATAGGTCCTTGATTCAAGCCAAAAGCATTAAGAGAAGGAAGAGGCCAAGGAGAAGAAATTGAGAAAAGAATTTGGGCGTTTGAAAAGCTAAGTATATGGTAAGTTAATTAATGATTTGAGGCTTTGATTTATGATTGAAATCATGGTGATTAGCAAGTTTAATGATCTGACTATAGGAAAAAGATGAAAGGCTAGAATAAAGATAGAACCCTTGAAATTCTGCACACAAGAACATTCTGATCTTGCTATAATGTTTCTAACATAACCTTTTCTGTACAAGGGTAAATTAAGTGAGGCTTTCTGTGTAAAAAACTAGACTTCCATACCTTGAAAATGAGATATGATTCATTGAATTCGTGTGAGAATTGGATTTTTGGTGATTTTTCAAATTAAGACCTTTTGTAAAATAATCCCCTGTTTCTAACCTGATTTGGCTGAGATTTGGCCTCGATTTTGAGATACTTTCTAGGCTGAGTTTGTCTAACGTCTGAACTTGAAATTTATAGATCTATGTCTAATCTTTAATTTGATATAAAAATCATGTGATTTTGATATATGTAGTGAAAGTTATAGCTAGTTTCCCATAATTGCACGATTAGAAATTTTGCAATCAAGACCACTTAGAATAAATCTCCATGTTTTTGTATAATTGGAGTAGATCTAAGCAAGAAATATAAAAATTGTTGTTTTATGGCAAGTTTTTAAGTGGAAACTAGAAGTTTTACAATTCAAGAATACTAGTTCAAAGTGCAATGATTTTCTTAAGACATGAGGGTATGAGAAAGAGCCTTGAAAATGGGTAGTGAGAACTCTAAGCATAGAGACATTTTTTTCACTTTGTATATCATGCATTTGTCATCTTAGTAGCATTGGATAGTGTCTAATCTAAATCCTATGCTGTGATTTACATAACCATTAAGCGAAGGTCCATCGAATCGGGATAAGGTTGAGACTTTGGATTAGTGGGAGTGCATACCCTCCCCAAACTGTAAGTGAGACTTTTATGTCTTATTTAATGAGAAATATTTTTATGTGTTTTGAATACTTCATTCTAAAATGTGGTTTTATAACTTTATTTGAGCGTGATATGTTCTTATAAAACTATGATGTTGCAAATGTAAACTTTGACATATTATTGTCACATAATTTAAATTATTTTGTTGATTGATGTTCATTGGGACAAAAAGAAATATGGGTTGTAAGTTGGTTTTGATATTTATTAGTGATTGAAAACTCTGTTTTTGCTGACCAATTATTCACACAGCTACTGTGGTTTATTCACTCAAGGTCGGCGGGAGGAAGAGCGGTATGAGTGGAGCCGAATATTGGATTGGGATAGCGTGATACAGGACATTAACCTACCCAAGGTTATGGTTGGATAGCCATGAGTCACCAATGGTGATGTCCAAGCCAACACCAAGGATACGACATTTTTAAACAAATGATTGAATAAAACCCTTGGTGCTTCTAGTCCTTGACCCCAGCTAAGGTCTTGGATTGGAAAGTATGTTTTCGGTCGTCTCAAAATTTTGAACGAAATACAACCCATTTGATGCAAATAGAAATGTTTTACTTTAAATATATTGATTGTTAATGTTTTGTGATTGCTTTGTGGACTTGTGAATGCTTTTGCAATGGTAACATGGAATTTGTTGAAAATTACTTTATAATTTGATCACACTCCCACTCATTGGCATGTACATAGATTTCTCACTTACTGGGTACAATTATACTCATCCCATTCTTTCCCTTCTATTTTTAGGTTTGTAGATAGTAAGTGTAGATAAAGGGCCTTCTTTTGGAGATCTGAGAGACCTATTTTGTTTGGAGTTTTGCACTTCATGTAAGATAGTTTTATTTTGAGCTTATGTAGTTATAGATGGATCCATGGGAAAAGTTAGTGGAAATAGAATTATGTCATATTGTGGATTATTTGTATAAAGTTTAATACTTTTATATATGTATGTTTATATTTTGCTATGCCACCTTGTATTAAAAAGAAGGGAACTTCACTTATTTCAATTTGGGAGAGATCATATGGAGAATGTTTTATGATTACAAGGATTAGGTTGTGGATTAAATTCAGGTTGATAATAGATTTGCCTTGTTGAGTCTCGAAGTGCATGATTGAGGTTACACGTTGTTTGAGACAACATAACGGTTATCACGTGCTCGGTCTTGGAGACCAGGGCATGACATCTTCGTGACTTAGGAAGTTTTGTGATACAGGGAGATTTTTTCCATTGTCGATTAGATCTTAAAGGTTTCCATCCTCATCTAGGAGATATGTTTTGTGACTGGATAGGAAACAAAAACTGATACGGAGCTAGTCAAATGCCACCCGACCGGTTCTCGGATAGGTTATCGGTCGTTGGTCAAGGTTAGAGGGGCATTGGCTTAATTTTGTCAAATGTCACCAATCAATTTAGTTATCATCGTTAGAAGTTAACCAAAGGGTCAATTCTCATTACCCTTTTAGGGAGATAAATCCATTATCATGATTAGATTGTCAGTTTGGCTATGGGTTTTTAGGTCTTCGTGTAACACCGACACTACGGTGTTCGAATATTCTTTCCGCTTTTGAATTTGATAAAATGATCCTCAATTTATATATATATATATATAGAAAATATTCAATTTTATTGATTTTCGATTTTGGGATTTTTAAATTTAATTTTTGGTATATTTTAAATACCGTTTTTGGGAATTTTAAAATAAAGTTCGTACACACATATATATATGTAAATAATTATTTATTTATTAATTTATTTATTTATTTACTCAATTAGTTCTTTATAAAAACTCTCTTTATTATAATATATATATAAATAATAATAATAATAATAATAATAATAAAAAAAAAAAAAACCGGGTTAGGGTTACAAAACCCTAACCCATTTCACACTCTCTCTCTCTTCCCCTCTTTCTCTCCTTCGCCGCCTCTCCCTTTCCCGCGGTCCACACTCCCTAGTGTACATGCAGTCTTAGCATTCACTTGGATTTTCAAATCAACCATTTTCTCAAAAATAGTACAGCCAACTTGCTTACCTGGTGTTAGTCAAACCTTATAGTATTTCTATGAAACACAGCCCACTAACTTTACACAGGTGTTAATATACTGATAGGGGTGTGAAATGGTGTAATGATTCTAGATTATTTTGCTTGATTTTTGAATAATTAATACACTAATAGCTATGTTTTGTGAAATTTATATTTTTAGAATAGGTGGAAAAGAGTTATAAAGAAAAGCAAAGAAAAATGAGTTAATTTGGGGCATTGATACATAAAAGGAGCAGACTATGGACAGCCATACTCCTATTTTAGTGCATAGGCATATGATTTTCAAGGTTAACTAAAGGACTTTTGGTGACAAAGTCAACAGTGCTCTTTTATTTGCATATAGGCACATGGTGGATTGAAATCTATTTTGGAAACATTAAGCATGTTCAGCATTTTTACTGTTCCAACACTTAGGAGATAAACTTTTGGAAAGTCCATCTTTTGTAATATTCTATCTTTTAGGTAGTTTATTTCTTTTACAAATCAATTAGGTTATTTTCCATTAGCAAGACTATTTTTTTTTTATAGTACTTGGCTAAGATTTAGGAAGATTTTCCTCAAAATATGAGATTCACCCCTATACAAAGAAGACATTAAATGCCTCCAGAAAAGGATTGCAGGTCCGTCTATTTTCTTTCTTTATAAAAATTTATTCCTTGTGTTCTCCATCCTTCCATAGCTTGCCCCTAATTTTTTTTTTCTAATTAAAGGGTTATTAAGGTGTTGATTCTTAATAATTGTGAGATCTAATCGGTTGAATTGCATCAACAATTGATAGATATTAAACGCCTCCTAATTTTTTATTTCTTGTGTTCTATCACAATCTACAATGACATGAAAAGTTATTTTTAAAAAAAAATTTCCTAGCATCCCATTCAACCACGATTATGAAGGAGATATGTGGCATAGGGCAATATAGTGAAAAGAACTTGTATAAGTATTGGGAGAGATTCAAATAGTTGTATGGGAGTTTCACCCAACACCAAATTCCTGAACAATTGTTTATTTAATACTTCTACGAAAGACTCTTACCAATGGATAAGAACATGATTGATGTAGCCAGTAGAGGTGTATTAGTAAATAAGACACTTGAGGAAGCAAGGAATCAAATATCTAACATGGCAGCCAATGCATAGCAATTTGAAATAAAATATGATGCTCCAAGGAAAGCCAATGAGGTAAGTGTTTCTTACAATCAAGGATGGATGGATCATTCGAATTTTAACTATGGGAATCGACCCAAGGGTTTCAACAACAATCTCAAGCCAAACCACAATTCCAACCCCCCACAAACCTTTTTAAAACAAGGTATATCTTTAGAAGAAATTGTTAAAAATTTGGCTAATAGTACTCAATTGCTTCAATAGGAATCTCAAAGATTTTAATAAGAGACAAGAGTCAGCATTCAAAATTTGGGTACATAAATATCACAATTGGCAAGAGCTATGAGTAAACCTGAAGCTAATAAAGGTAAGTTGCCTTCTCAATTGAAATCAATTTAGGGGAAAATGTTAGTACCATGATTCTTAGAAGTGGAAAGGAGGTGTAAAAATACTTCACTGGAAGTAGAAGCACAAAAGGAGACCAAAAGTGAAGAAAAGTCAACAATCTTGGATACTTCGACTAAAGAGGTAAGTAAGAAATCTACTAATTTTAAGTCTAAGATAATGATTCCACCATATTTTCCTAATAGGTTGGCATGATCAAAAAAAGAGGAGGAAGAGAAAGAGATTTTAAAAACTTTCCATAAGGTAGAGATCTATATTCCACTCTTGGAAGCAACATGACAATGCCAAGGTATGCCAAATTTCTTAAGGAATTTTTCACTAAGAAAATGAAATTGAAAAATGATGATAAGATCTTAGTTGGTAAGAATGTTTTGGCCATCATCCAAAGGAAATTGCCACAAAAGGTGCTAGGACCCTGGTATATTTACTATGCCTTGTGTTATAGGTTGTAAAAAGATAGAGAAATCTATGATTTAGAAGC
This sequence comes from Dillenia turbinata, assembly GCA_037126225.1. Taxonomy (NCBI): domain Eukaryota; kingdom Viridiplantae; phylum Streptophyta; class Magnoliopsida; order Dilleniales; family Dilleniaceae; genus Dillenia; species Dillenia turbinata. Next base: position 7,799,630 of record JBAMMX010000017.1, read on the forward strand.
ATCCATAAATGTTATGCCCTTGTCTTTTTATAAGGATTTGAATCTAGAACCTTTGCAAGAGACAAGAGTGATAATTCGATTAGTTGATAGGTCAAATTCAAATAGTAAGGGTGTAATTGAAGATGTTTTAATAAAAGTGAATGAGCTTATCTTTTCTATTGATTTCTATATTATTGATATGGATGATGCATATTCTCCTAACTTAGCTCTTATATTGTTTGGTAAACCATGCATGAAAATAGTTAAAATAAAAATTAATGTGGATTTGGGTACTTTAACTCTTGAATTTGACTGTGAGGTTCTTACTTTTAATATTTTTTATGCCATGAAGTAATCAAATGATTCTGAGTCAATTTTTCATGTTAGTATGGTTGATTCCATTACACATGATAATTTTGAAGGTAATTTTGTGCATGATGAATTAGATTTTGTGCTTAAAAAGATTTTGAAAGATAAGGATGCGCAATTGGAGGGCAATGAGGAAATTAAGGATACTACCATGGCACTTTATTCCACAACTGAGTTACCTCCAGAGTTAGTTAATCCTATCTTGTCATTGCTACTTACTCAGGAGAGAATTCTTCCTTCTATTGTGCAGACCCCAAGACTTGAGTTGAAGCCTTTACCCAAGCATCTAAATATAAGTATTTGGGGGAGAATGAAACCATACTAGGCATCATTGCTAAGCATTTAACCAAAACCCAAGAAGAGAGCTTATTGTGAATTTTGAAAGAGCACAACAACAATAGGTTGGACTTTAGTAGATATTAAAGGTATTAGTCCCCCCATATACATGCATAGAATCTTACATGAGCCTAGCCTTAAACCAATAAGAGATCCTTAATGCAAATTGAATCCTACTATGAAGGAGGTCGTTATGAAGGTAATTTTGAAATTGATAAAGTTAGGGATTATTTTCCCCATATCCAATAGTTAGTGGGTAAGTCTTGTTCATGTAGTCCCTAAAAACACAGGTTTTATATTGGTGAAAAATGAGAAAAATGAACTAGTTCCCATGAGATTACAAATTGGATGGAGAATGTGCATAGATTTTTGCAAATTAAATGTTGTTATAACGAAAGACTATTTTCTACTCCCTTTATTGACTAAATGCTTTTAAAGGTTGGCAGGTAAGTAAGTTTTCCATTTCTTGGATAGATATTCTGCTTATTATCAAATTGTTCTTGCCCAAGAAGATAAAGAGAAAATAACTTTTACTTGCCAATTTGAAACTTTTGCATATCACCGTATGCCTTTTGGTTTATGTAATGATCCTAGTACCTTTTGAGATGTATGATGATGAGTATATTTTCCAACTTGATTGAGAATTGCATCTAAATCTTCATGGATGATTTTAAATTTTATGGAGATTCTTCTAATCAATGTTTAGATAACTTGTCTAAAGTTTTGAAACAATGCATTGACAAACCTTGCTCTTAATTATGCAAAATGCCACTTTATGGTTAAAGAAGGAATAGTTTTGGGTCATATAGTTTCATCTCGGGGCATTGAAATAGATAATGCCAAGGTTGATTTGATTGCAAATTTGCCATATCCTAATAATATTTGGGAAATGTATAGTTTCCTTAGCCATACAGGGTTTTACCGGCAATTTATCAAGGATTTTTCAAAGATTGCATAACCATCATCAAAGTTATTGCAACTAGATGTTCCTTTCGAATTTGGTGATGAACATAAAAAGGCATTTGATAGGTTGAAGACAATACACACCACAACACCAATCACACAACCACTAAATTGGGATTTGTGTTTTGAGCTAATGTGTGGTGCCAGTCACTATGCTATAGGAGCTATTTCTGGGAAATGAGATGGAAAAAAATTCCCATGTTATTTATTATGCCCCAAAGACACTCAATCCTGATGTGCCCTGATGAGGAAGAGCACTTGCTCATATCTGAGATGTTCCTTGATGAGCAGCTATTGATTGGGAAGTCAAAGATTGCAAGGAGTTTGTTGACATAGTGAATTTCTTTGTCACTGAAATCTACCATATGGCTTAAGTACTATACAAATAAGATTAAGAATGAATCTAAGTATTACATATGAGATGAACTATATTAGTGGAAAAATTGGACATAATCAAATAATTCGTAGGTGTGTGCTTGATGATGAAATTCATTCCATTCTTGCTTATTGTCTTAGTTATACATGTGGTGGACACTTTAGTCCCAAAAGAATAGCTAGAAAAATATTAAATAATGGGTTTTATTGGGAGACTTTCTTTGAAGATGCTTACTAATTTTGTAAAAGTTGTGAAAAATATCAAAAGGTTGGTAAATATCTTTTAGAGAATAAATGCCTCAAACACTTCTCTTGTTTTGTGAAGTTTTTAATGTGTGGGGAATGGATTTTATGGGACCCTTTCCTAGTTCTTTTGGTTGCTTGTATATTTTGTTTGCTGTAGATTATGTTTCAAAGTAGATATAAGCAAACTAATGATTTTAAGGTTGATGTAGGTTTCTTTAAATCTAACATTCTTAATAGGTTTGGTGTACATAGAGCAATTATTAAAGATCAAGGTACTAATTTTTGCGATCATACGATGGAAGTTTTGATACACAAATATGGAGTCCATCACCAAGTAGCCAACACTTATCACCCACAAACTAATGGGCAAGGTAAAGTTTCTAATCGGGAGATAAAGAGTATCTTGGAGAGGATGGTGAATCCTAACTATAAGGATTGGAGCTTACATTTGGATGATGTGCTTTAGGCATACCAATCAACTTATAAAACTCCAATTGGAATGTCACATTATAGATTGGTCTTTGATAAGTTGTGTCATTTGCTTCTTGAAATTGAACATCATGCTTTTTGAGCAATTAAATGAAGCAACCTAGATGCTAAAAGAACTAGAGTGGAAAGGAAGTTATGTAACACCGACACTACGGTGTTCGTATATTATTTCCGTTTTTGAATTTAATAAAATGATCCTCAATTTATATATATATGGAAAAATATTTAAATTTTATTGATTTTCGATTTTGGGGTTTTTAATTTAAATTTTTTGTATATTTACAATGTCGTTCCTGCGATTCGTAATGTAAAGTGAGTATAAAAATATATATATTTCCTTTATTAATTTATATATTTACTCATTTAATTATTTATAATTTATTTATAAAAAGAAATATATAATAATAATAATAATAAAATTCGAATTAGGGCTAATAGCCCTAATTCTTCCCCTTTCCCCTTTCACTCTCTCTCTCCGCCTCTTCATCTTCCCGCGGCCACCTCTCCTCCGCCTTCCCTCCCTTCCGCCGCCGCTGTCTTCCTCCACTCCACCGCCACCGCCACCGTTTGTCTTCCACCCCCTATTCTCTCACTCTCCCTTCGGTTCTCTGTCTATCTCTCTCTCCTTCTCTCTCTCGGCTTCTCTCTCACCCGCGAGTATCTCTCTCTCTCTCCCGTGAGTTCTCTCTATCTCTCTCTGTTTCGCTCTCTCACTCACTGTCTCTCAGTCTCTCTCGCTCTGCTCCTCCCTCTCCTGCACGCGCGCGACTGCGCGTAACAACGCACGACTGCTCGCGCGACAGTCCCCGCCCCAGCGCTCGCGCGATAGCTCTGCCCCACTGCAGCATGCGACAGACCCCTACGCGCGCGTAACTGCAGCGCTCACCTATCCTTCCCGCACGCGACAGCCCTGTCTCCTCATCCTGTCCGCTCGACCACGAGCTACTCACTGTGGTAAGACTTCTGCAGCCTTCTGCGATCATCGCAGAGCTCTAAGTCGCCTACAGACTTCATTTTCTACGTTGGGTAAGATGAGTTAAATTTAGGGTTTTGATTTCATTGGTAATTTAGTATAATTGCTGAACCATGCTTTGATTTAGACGTATTTCAGGATTCTGGACTGAGTTGTAGGCGCACGGACTTTAGGGTTGTGAATCGGGAAACCCTAGGTAATGAGATTTCTGATCTTTTCAATAATTGAATGAATTTAGAGTTACTTTAGGATGAAAAGTCTTGTATAGCTTTAGAATGTATGTTTGATTGGAATAAAATACATTTTTGAAATTCTATGCTTGAATAATAAGGCCAAGTCTAGTGCCTGATATGAAAGGAGCATGTTAAAGGATAATAGAGTCGAGTTCTATTGATTTGAATAGTTTCCTTCAGAGTTTCATTTGACATATACATGAAGATAGTTGGAATTTGGGATTTGAGTTTAAGAATTTATGCAGTCTTTTCATTATAAGTTGTCCTACATATAGGAAATCAAAATACTATTTCTGTATGATGAAAATAGACTTAAATACCTTGAAAATGACATATGGTTTGAAGAAATCGGATGAAAATTGAAAAGTGTATGAATTTTAAAAGATTTTTCTAATTTATAGGGAATTTATGTATTTAGACTTGTTTTCGATTTTTGAACGATTTTAGGTTTGAATTTAGCTTGATTTTGATTTGGTTATTTACTTATAAATGGAATGAAAATTGATGACAATGGAGTTTATTCATAAATTGGAGAATTAAGATTTGTACAAACTTATGGAAAATGATAAACCCTAGGAATAATTGGAAATTTGATGATTATTGTGATAATTTGATTACGTTGATTTTGTTGAAGACTCGAGGAGTCAAATCGGATTTGTTTTGGAAATAGGGAGTGATTACCCTCCCTAGAAGGTGAGTGGGACCCTAATCTCTTGCATGAAATGGTGAAAATCTGATTTTTTACCATGTTTTAAATAAAACATGCTTTGATATGCATTGATTCGACGTGTGATATTAAATCTTAAATCTGTTTTGTGATTATTGGAGTGTCGTACTTATGTTTTCCACGATTATACATCCATGTTTGAAAAGAAATGAAATTGTGTCATGATTTGAGAACTTGAATGTTTTCTATTCTACCATTGCATTGGTTTGTTGAATTTAAATGATTTCGATGAAATTATATTGGCACACGGATTTGAAATGTTTTGAGATCTGTGAGTGCACTAGGATGCCCACTTGTAATGATATGATTCTTATCTGCGGGACGTTGTGCTCTTGTGATACTATGATGATGACATTGATGATTTCGTAGCTACGAAGGGACTTTGTAGAGGCACGGGTTGTCCGGATACGCTTCTGCAGGAGGTATTCGCAAACGTCCAGTTTATATTTATTCATAGGTGCGGCCGGTTGAACCCACATCGGGGGAGGACGTGTGTGATGCCACCGTCTAGCACCGGGCGAGGTCCTATTTGACGAGTCTGGGTAAGCAAGGAGCTAAGCCCACGGCCAACGTCGGGGTAGAGAGCTACTTTTAAAACACTTTGCATAATAAAACCCCCGATGCACCTGTCCTTGGTCATGGTTGACCTTTGCCAGGATCCTTTTGGCTTGCTCTATGATCTACTTGATTTTAAATGGATGCATATATGTATGATATCGTGTGATTGAATGAGTTAATTTTATTGAATATATCATGATTTATTGCGAAACTTGAGTTATTGTTTATGAATGATACTATTTGACACTCCAATGTTCACCTACACTATTAGTACTTGAGATTAATCCCCTCACTCACTGAGTATCCTCCCATAGATACTCACCCTTCTTCTTTCCTCCCTCAGACAGGATTTTTGTGCTGGAGTGACACTTCAGAGTATAGAGTTTAGGTGTACTTAGTGTTCAGGAAGGTGAGATCTTAAGTTTAAATTGAAAGATGAATTATGTATTTTATTTCGACCCTGCGAGGTCTTGTTGAGGTCCGTAGTTGGCCATGTACTTATTTTGGGATGACTGTATAATTTATGTATGTTTATTTGTGAAACTCGCATATTTCATTTCCATTGAGGCGATTGTATGTATTTGAATGTAATTTGGGAAAATTGTTGTAAATTTGCATAAAATTTAGGTCCGCTCGGTGTGGCGGCTACTCATGCTCTAGTTGGGCATGATAGTAGAGGTCTGTGGCTAGGGTTGTTGAAAGATTTTTATAGCCTTGCATTGTTCTGGATGTCGGCTATGGGAGTTGTTGGCTTGGAGAGGCCAGGATGGCAATTTGTTTATTTTACAGGATGATTTGAATTTCACAGGTTTAAATAGGTTATTTGTACATGGGAGACCTCCAATTTATGGGGAGGTTCTGCCCGATTTTCTGTAAAAATCCAGCCAGCATTCAGGGCTACGGGCGGCTGTTCACGACTCCGGTTTGGGGCATGACAAGTTACAACTCCAAAAATTGAAAAAGATTCGATTAGAGGCATATAACAATACAAGGCTCTATAAGGATAGGACCAAGTATCTCCATGACAAACTCCTACACCGAAAGTAATTCATGGTAGGGAAAAAAGTTCCCTTTTTCAATTCAAGATTGATATTTATGTTAGATAAATTGAACTCAAGATAGGCCAGACCACATGTAATTGTAAGTATTTCTCCTCACAAGTTATTGAAATTCAAAGTCTAGAGACTAGCATGTAATTGAACCTTATGGGCATAAACTTTGGTACACAGGTAGGGATAGAACTGCAAATGGTGTAGGAATAATTGTTCATAAAGATCTACATGAGAATATAGTGGAAATAAAAAAAAGGGAGATAGAATTTTACTTGTTAAGATGGTTAATAGAAAAGACATAATTAACATAGTCTGCATATATGCACTCCAAGTAGGTATAGATGTAATTAGTAAAAAACAGTTTTGAAAAAATTTGGATGAATTTATACAGACTATACCTAGTACTGAAAAATTATTTATTGGTGGAGATCTTAATGGACATGTAGAGAGAATAATGAGGGATTTGAAACTGTACATGGTAACTTTGGCTTTGGTGGTAGGAATGAGGCGGGAGAAATATTTCTAGAGTTTGCTATAGCATTTAATCTAATACTCATAAACACTTTTTTCAAGAAAAGAGATTCGCACATAGTTACATATAGAAGTAGGTTGAATGCTAACCAAATAAATTTCTTTCTTACTAGGAGGAGTGACAAAATGACTTATAAGGGTTGCAAGGTTATACCGGGAGAGAGTGTAACAACTCAGCATAGGCCTTTTGTTGTAGATGTCCGTATGCCAAAAATACAAAAGGAATATCGTCCGTTGGTAGAGCCAAGAATTAGGTGGTGGAAATTAAAAGAAGAAAAAGTAACAATCCTTAGAGAAAAATTAATACAGGAATCAACTTGGTCGGTAATGATGATTTAAAAACTATGTGGGTAAAAATGTCTAATAACATTAAGAATATAGGTAGGGAGGTGCTTGGTGTATCTAGAAGGCAGCCTCCAATAAGCAAGGAGTCACGGTGGTGGAATGAGGAAGTCCAAGCTGCTATACGAATAAAACGGGAATATTATAGAAATCTTAAAAATAGAAATAATAATGAAACATTTGAATTATACAAAAATGTGAAGAAAAAAGTAAAACAGATTATACAAGAATTAAAAAATAAGGTGTATAATGAATTATATAAAAAGTTAGAAACCAAGGATGGAGAGAAAGAGATTTACAGAATTGTCAAATTAAGGGAGAGAAAGGGAAAAGATTTAAATAGTGTTAAGTGTATCAAAAGTGAAACTAATAGTTTACTTGTAAGGGACGAAGATATAAAAAAGCATTGGAGGGATTATTTTGAAAATCTATTCAACGTGGGGGGCATAAAAGACATTGGTAATATCATGATACCTGTAGAAGAGATCAATAGGGATTTCAAACATAAGATTTGTTCTCATAAAGTAGAGGAAGCTTTAAAGAAAATGAAGAGTAATAAAGCCTTAGGACCCGATGGTATACCCATTGAGGTGTGAAAAAGTTTGGGGCAAGTCAGGATAGCAATGTTAACAGATCTTTTTAATAAAATTTAGCAAACCAAGAAGATGTCCAAAGCATGAAGAGAGAGTACAATTATACCATTATATAAAAATAAATGGGATATACAAGATTGCTCTAATTATAGAATTAAACTTATAAGTCATACTATGAAATTGTGGGAAAGAGTGATTGAACACAAACTGATATTAGAGATAAACATGTCTCAGAATCAATTTGGATTTATGCTAGAAAGATCCACTACTGAAGCAATCCACTTACTAAGAAATCTTATGGAGACATTTAGGGTACAAAAGAGAAACTTACATATTGTATTTATTGATCTAGAAAAAACATATGATAGGGTGCCAAGAGATATATTGTGGTGGGCGTTAATGAAAAAGAGAATTTCTATCAGATACATCAATCTTATTAAAGATATGTATGATGGAGTTGTTACCAATGTAAGAACTTACCGGGGGGTAAGTGATAGCTTTCCAATAAACATTGGACTCCACTAGGGATCGGCATTAAGTCCAATTTTATTTGCAATAGTGATAGATGAAGTCACAAAGAGTATCCAAGATGAAATACCATGGTGTATGTTCTTTACAGATGATATAGTGTTGATAGATGAAACTAAAGATGGTATTAGTATTAAATTGGAATTATGGAGAGACACACTAGAGTTTAGAGGATTCAAATTGAGCAGATCTAAAACAGAGTACATGAAATGTACATTCAGTGATAGTCATTAGGATAACGAAGGACATGAAGAAACAATCAGGTTAGGAGGACATGATGTACCAAAAAGTGAACATTTTAAATATCTTGAGTCTATTATCCAAAATAATGGCAACATAGATGGTGATGTAAATCATAGGATCCAAGTGGGTTATATGAGATAGAGAAGAGCATCTGGAGTTCTTTACGATCGCATAATGCCACTCTATCTGAAGAGGAAGTTTTATAGAACGACGGTAAGACTTGCATTACTATATGACACCGAATGTTGGCCCATTAAACAAAAACAAGAATAGAAAATGGTCGTAACTGAGATGAGAATGTTAAGGTGGATGTGTGGTAAAACTAGGAAAGATATGATTAGAAATGAAGAGATATGCAGTAAATTAAGAGTGAACTCAATTATGGATAAAATACAAGAGTATCACTTGAGGTGGTTTCGGTATGTGCAACGAAGACCTATAGATGCACCAGTTAGGAGAATCGAGAGTTTAAATATAGGAGACTTAGTAAAACAATGAGGAAGACCATTAAAAACATGGATGCAATGTATTCGCAAAGATATGACAACTAAGGGGTTAACAGAAAAAATGATTTCGGATAGGAACAAGTGGCGTAGGAGAATTAGAGTAAGTTAAATTATCACTTTTCATATTATAAATGTATTTGGATAGAGTGTGTGTGTGTGTGTTTTTTAATATTTGTCTCCCAAATGATCGACCCCAAAATTTGGGAATTAAGGTTCAAGTTATTGTTGTTGTTGTTGTTGGTCATAAACTTAAGCCTTTTACTGAGAGTTTTGATGTATCTAAAGTGGAGGAGATTTATTTGATCCATCCAATCTATGAACAAAGCTAAAGCGAGGAGATTATGTCTAGCCAACCAGGCGCTTATTGGGAGACAGTCCAATGTTGGTATTTTGTAGGTGCACAAGGTGGGAGAAGCTAATGACCAGAACTGCTCATGCTATATCGCATGCCCACGCCTTACCATTGTGTTCTTCTTAAAAGCAAAAATAAAAATAAAATAATAATGAAAATGAAAATATAAAAAAATAAAAAAATATATATATTTTTCGCTCTTGTTCTTTACAATTTAAACCTAATTGTGTTTTCTTTAGAATTTACTTCAGCGTCTACTCCTCTTGACATAGATACTAAGAATACAATGAGCCCATCTTCCTCTAAGTCACTGGTGCATTCCTTATAGTGTTTGTGTTTTTTAGTGTTGTATTTAATTTTCTTTCAATTCATTAAATTTGATATGATGGCTCTCTTTTAATTTGTTAGATTTGATCCACCCTTTCCCACTCCAATCTAGGGAAGTTTAGTTCTTTGATACTTATGTTTTACTCATTTTTTTTATTGTTTAATGTGTTTGTTCTCACTTTATCTTTCTTTTTTTTGGGTTGGCTATCTTTATATTTCTCTCTCGACTTAGCATACATTAAGGACAATATATGATTTAGATGTGGAGGAAAGTATATAATGTTTGTGTTTTTGGTGTTGTATTTAATTTTCTTCAATAGGGTGAGCTTAAGTTTTTTTTCTATTTTAGTAACGCCAACAAAATTTTTGAAGTTTTTAGTTGATGTGCATTATTTAGTTGAATTGAAAATTTATAAGAGATAACTGGTATTAATTGTTATTTGGAATGTGAATGACTGTTGATTTCTTTAATGATTGTTTTGAAAGATAAAGTGAGGTTTGAGCTTGAAAAGAGAAAATTCATTCTATTTGCACCAAATTGTTTTCTTTGTTGAATGAATATCACACTTGGATTAGATATTCTAGAATTTGTTCTGTTATGCATATTGAGACCACTTTTTTTTTGAATTTCATTCATTAAAATAACAAACACACCTAGATTTAACCCAGTTTTGCCTTCCATTAAAATTCCCTTCTTGATTTTGTAACCCCTTAGTTAATCAAGTTGAGGTTGCAACCTTCTCTTTGTTTATAATTACCACAATATAACACCTAACCTTTTTATTTTGACTTTCTTTTCAATCCCTTGTACCAAAGAAGTATGTAGTTAAAGGTATGAATTTGGTTATTTGTTTGCCCCAAGAAAATATGATGATTGAAAATTTTGGTTCTAATGCTTTCATAGATGTAGTATGAAAATGAAGTTTGTGTTTGTGTAAGGAATGAAACTTGATTATTTTCTTGGTTATTTTATTCAGGTGATTATTTGGAAAATGTATAAGTGAATATTGGGAATGCTTCAACTCACAAAAAAAAAAAGTGATATTGAAAGAGTTGAAAAAGGAGATGGGGGAAAAAAAGTGAATGGAGAAAGATGTTTGAAAGAGAACAAGATAAAAGTGAAAGTAGATATGTTGTATCTTGTGCACTGTTTATTGGGGCAATGGTGCTTTGTATTGAAAAAAAATTATGTGATTAATAATATATTTTCTTCGATATGTTTTTCAACCTTAAATATCTTTTTATCCTACCCTTGTTCCTAACCCCATTACAATCCAATAAAAGACCTTTTGACTGGTGCATAGAATTTATACTTTTGAGTGATGGAAATATGATATATTTGCAAGTATATGGTAATGTCATTTTATTGTGTTAATTTGAGTGATATACTTCTTTTACCAAATTTATACTGTGAAGTACTTGTTATTTTTATTACATTTATGGTTTAATTTTATAATGCACATTGGCAAGGAAGTTTGGAAAAAGTGAGTTGGTTTACAAAGTCACTTTTGTTATCATTTTGTTTGTGTTGGGAATGGTGGAAAACAAGTATTGTTTAGCTATGGGGGAATTTGATAGGGTGTAAAATAGTGCAATGGTTTTAGTTGATGTTACTTGATTTTTGGATAATTATTATACCAATGGCTATGTTTTATAATATATGGTATTTTTAAAATTGGTAGAGAAGAGTTATGGAGAAAAGCGAAGAAAAATAAGTTAATTTGAGATATTAATGCATGAGAGGAGAAAACTATGGATAGCAATGCCCCTATTTTAGGTGTGGGCATATGATTTTCAAGGTTAACTAAAGGACTTTTGGTGCCAAAGTCAATAGCGCTCTTCTGTTTGCATATTGGCATGCAAAAGATTGAAATCTATTTTGGAAACATAGAGCGTGTTCAGTATTTTGACTGTTCCTAATATTTAGAAGATAGACTTTTGGAAAGTCCATTTTTCATAATATTCTATCTTTTAGGTATTTTTTTTTTATAAATCAATTAGGTTATTTTCTATTAGCAAGACTTTTTTTTTAGTAGTTGCCTAAGATTTAGGAAAATTTTTCCTAAAATATGAGATTCACCCCATATAAAGGGGGCATTAAACGCCTCCTAAAAAGGGAGGCAAGTATGTTTAATTTTTTTTCTTTACAAAAATTTATTTCTTGTATTCTTCTTCCTTCCATGGCTTGCTTCTAATTTTCTTTTCTAGTTAAAAAATTATTGAAGCCTTGATTCTAGATGAATGTTAATTCTAATTGGTTATATTGTATCAACAATTCATAGGTATTTATTTATTTCTTGTGCTCTAGTGTTTATGATTGTTTATAATTTATTGAATAATGGCCTATATTTGATGATCCCATAATAGGCTATAGCTACTTAAAATGAGAAATCTATAGTTGTTTGTGTGTATTAATATTGTGGCACATGACATAATTTTACAACCTCACAAGTAGTCTAATCTATGCCATGAAATTAAATAATCTAATTAAAAAAACTCACTTATGTGTTTATTAAATAGAATTAGGTCTCTCTAGTTTTGAATACTATCGAAACAATAAATCCTACAAGTTTCTCTAGAGTTATCTTTCGATTAAAGAAGTAATTAATGAGTTTCTCTTAATTATTAACAAAGTGAGGAGAGTTTGGTTATTCAGTGGTTGTTGAACAACTACAATCAATTTATTTATAATTTGTTGAGAAATTTTCACATCGATGATCAATTAAATAAATCAAGGTGGATATAATTCCTTTGACTAGAAGTTGATTTTCCTTTGATTTTTATTCTTCTAATTTTGAGCTATTTATTTGTTTTGAATCAATTATTTCTTTTATTCAATTAATTCATTAGTTTAGTTAACTTTTGACCCCCATATTTTTCTTTCCCTAAATGAAGTAAATCAACCTTTCCATGAGAAGACAATCCTACTCACCCTGTACTCGTATTGTGTGAATTAGGTAATATTTTTGTTAGTTGAGACCCACCATATACCTCATGTGTTTCACTCAAACGTTTGAGGCCAAGACCAAAAGAACCATTTCTTCTAGTCTTTCACAATAATTTACAAGTGAAACAAGTGCACAATGAATTTTAACTTCAGATATATAGTTAAAGCACAAAAGAAAATTACAACACAGTAAACTTAATGAATGATGTTTAATGCTTACTTTTTTTTTTCTCTTTTTTTCTCTTTAATTTTCTTGCATTTAGTTTGGGAACTGTACTTATAGAGCTATTGAAAGAACCATTGAGAGTGGTTAAGCTCATTTAATGTTTATTTAATGCTCAATAGCTTTCTTTAGGTACTAACCGTTACTCACATCAAGTTGACTCCTTCTTCCTTTATGTCGACTTATGTTTTGTATTCTGTGAAGTCCATACTAGTGTAGGTCAACTCATATGCATGTTAGGTTGACTTGTGCTCCATTTTACTTGAATATTCTCACTTTCTTGCTCAAATAAGTTGGTTTGTATATGCTTTAGGTCGACCTGTGCTTCATTCTACTTAAACATTTTCTATTTTGCTGCTCATGCAAGTTGACTTGTACATGTTTCAGGTTGACATATGTTTTATTTGACTTAAGTATTTTCATTATGCTGCTTATGCAAGTCGACTTGCTATACACTTTAGGTCAACTTAAATACTTTTATTTTACTACTCATGTGGGTCAATTTGTATTCCACCTAGGTTGACTTGTGCTTAATGACATTTAAGCATTTTTCACTTTGTAGCTCATGTAAGTCGACTTGCTTTCCTCTCTAGTAAACTTGAGCAATTTTTCTATGAAGTTCAAACCAGCACAGGTCGACTGGTTGAATCGTCTGTTCAACTTGTGTTTTGTTTGACTAATGCAGATTTTACATTTTTGCTCATGCGAGTTGACTTGTTTTAACTTCAGGTCAATTAGTGCAAGTATCTGTGAAGCCCAAATTCAAGCAGGTTGACTTTTGTATTTGTCAGGTCGACTTTTGCTCAATTACACTTGAACTTTTCATGGTTATATGTACATGCAAGTCGACTTATACTTATGGTGAATCAACTTAAGTCAAAGCTTCTGTTAGACTTTTAAATCCCAGGTCAAATTAAGATCTCTAAAGTCAACTTATGCTTTGATTTTTCATAAATATTTCTAAGTGTAGATATGATAGGTCAACTTGTGATTACACCACATTGACTTGAAACTAGTATAGATCGACTTAATCTAATTTTTTACCATTAGACTTTCAAACTTTCTACCGTTACAATTTCAAAATTTTGAATTCTCAATTCTTTTAATGTTCAAGTCGACTTATGCTTTTAGCAAGTTGACTTATACTTAGCCTTATACTTAGTTTTATTTTTTGAGTTTTATTTTTTGTTTGTTCTTCTAGTCGACTTGTCTTCTTTGAGAATCAACTTAACTACCTTATTATTTCACCTCATGTGTTAATTTCATTTGGCAAGTCACTTGTTGTTTGTAGCTTAGTTAATTAGCATTAAACATTCTTAAACTTGTTTTAATCACTTCTAAATTTATCTTTTATAAATGTAACTAGTTTTGTTCATTATTAAAACATGTACTTGTGGATGGTTAGACTTATGTATGTATGGTTTTTAGATTGTTTAAAATGTTATTAATGAGTTTTTTGTTATTTGTGGTTAATGGTTTTTTGTTTGATATTTGAAGTGTTACTAATGGATGTTTGGATCATTATGTGTAGATAAATAATGAATGAAGTTTGAACTTTGAAGTTATATCATGGATGTTTGATACTGTAGTTGATGGCAATAAGATGAGCAATTTGGATTTGGGAGCAGATTTGGGTAACGAACATAAATTAACCATACCATTAAAAATATGTAACTCTTCCTAATATTTTAACACAAAAACGTCAATAAGTGCACATGTATTTGTTGATATTTCAACTACAAAATATCAGCAAATACTTTAACTTTAGCGGATGTTTTATGTTTAAATTTAGGAAAATGCTCACACTTCCTAACGTTTTACTCATCAAACAAGTCAATAAATCTCAAAAGCTTGTCTATTTTTTGTCATGCAAACATCACCAAAAATGCAAGAAATTCTTGATATTATTTTTGCAAATGTCAGGAAAATCCCAACCTTTTACTCCCCAACGTTTTGTCCAATATTTTTCCTTTCGCTAGCATATTTTTTTTATTAACGGTTATAAAACGTTGGAATGATTTAAAAAAAAAAAGTCTGAAAAAGTTTTTTTTTTAAGTGACTACTCCTTAATTTCCCAAAAAAAAGGTGAATTCTTAACAAAATTAATTGTAAATTACCCTTTTCCCCCAGTAATTTGACCGAAAATCATATACTTTCCCTGGAGTGAAAAAGTAACGGGGACATGTAAAATGTCCATTATACCCCTTGCTCTTTCTCCTTATTCACATTCATCTTCAACCATCGAGGAAAAAAAAATCTCAACTCTCACTCACTCTCTAATTCATCTCTCTCATGAATTTCTCTATAATTCCATCGATTACCATCTAGTTTGCTCTCTAGTCAACATGATCTCTGATAATTATAAGATGAGTGATTTTCAATAGCGCTCCCCGGCCAGCTTCTTCTCTCTCATGAATTTCCCTCTCTCTCTCTCTCATTCTCATGAATGGCTTTATGAAAATTATTGTAAAGCCATTTTTAACCTACCCAAAAACCAAAAAAAAAAAAAAACAAAAAAATGGAACCATGACATGCAAAACTAATTCATGGAACCCAAAAGGAAAAAGAAAAAGAAAAAGAAAAATAATTAGAGCCGGTATATGCTAATAAAAATAAAATGAATTCACAAAACCAAGAAAAAGAAGACTAGTCTGGAAAAACTTGAGAAAAATTGATGGGTCCACATAGAGATGGGACCAGGCCAGTTCCGGCACAGAAACTGGTCCAGCTGGCATCTTTTAGCCTAGACTAGTAATCGGCCTATGTGAACAGTAACTCGTAATCAGATTAGCTTGCTATAATAACTGGGCCAGTCCAGTTCAAGGATTTCTAGAATCGAGAATCGGCCCGACACGGGGGCTTGGAACTAGCACAAAACTAGCCTAGGCTCGGAACTAGTCAAGCCCGTCCCAATGGCTATGGAACCAACCTGGCCCAATAGGTTCCTATGGCTAGTTCCCCTTTTTTTGAATTTTTTCAATTTTACTCATTCCAACGGTTATAAAACAGCTAATTTAAAGGCTATTTGATCTATAAAGTCGAAAAATCTTCCCATAAATAAGCCACATTTCATTTCCAAATCTCACACAATAAAATCTCATACTTTCTCTTATAATCTTATTCTCTCTATTACACTCTCTTAAAATCTTTACAAAACTACTCATTTTCCAATTTCCTACAACTCTCTCATTTTCATTTTTCTAATTTCCTACACTCTCTCACATTTAACACATTTTCATATTTTCTTGCATATCACATCACCTACAACTTATAATATCTCAAATTATTCATGATTTGGTGATATACAACCATGATCTCTATCAAATCAGTAACATTTTATTTTTTATAGTTTTACATTTTTTGTATATTTAATTTATTCACATTATTTTTTTTGAATATTTAAACTTAAATTTTTTAAAAAATAGCCGGAACATATTATTCACAATTTTTCCAACAATTTCCTCTTCCCCCATTTTCATTTTTCCAAAAGGGCATTCCAGAAAACATAGATATTGATAATCCTTTTTAAGAAAATGAACTTAATAATAAACAATCTAACACAACACACACTAAAAAAAGATGATTTTAATGCATAGGATTATTTTGTTAAAAATTATGAGGAGTAAAAGGCTACTTATATAATATGTCAGCAAAAATATAAGTTTTTTAAGGGTTGAGGAGTGGGGACACTTAAGAGCCATATACTAAGAGATCACTTGGATAAATTACCTCAAACTTGGCAAACACAAATCTCCACTGAGGGAAAATATCACAGATGCAGTTAGATATAATGCGGAGGCCAAAAAAAGGACAAATAGAATGGATAGCACGCAAAGAATTATCATTTAGTATAGTTAAATATGATGTTTTTGATGAATATGTTAAAAAAATATTTACAACCAGATTACAAAAGTAATAGAAAAACCGGTAGGAAGAGGTCACTAGATCGATTTCAAACATTGAAAGATGGCTTAATTGTAAATTTTATAAGTACTAACTAAAAATTTTCATTAATTTTAGATACTTGAAAAAATGAACATAAAAAGAAATATTTTATTGCAGTAACATGTCATTAAATTAATAATATATGAGTTTAAAAAAAAAGAATTTTAGTTTTACAATATTGGAAATACCCACATTCTAATGCTCACATTCTAGAGTAATTATGAATGTTATTCATAAATATGGTATTAGTGATAGAATTTTTTCGTTATCTTTTGATAATATATCGGTTAATATTAGTACCATTAATATTTTAAAAAATACTTTAAAACAATATTAGATGGAATATTTTTTCATAATATGCGTACATGTCATATTTTAAATTTATGTGTTAAAAATAGTTTAGAAATAACAGAAGTAATTTTCCAACCCATTCGTGATTTAATTTATCAAATTAGAAATTTTTCGACAAAAACACAAAAAATGAGACAATTATGTAATTTACATAATATAGAATTTAAAAAATTTAAACAAGAATGTGAGATTAAGTGGAACTCAATTTATGATATGTTACAATATGTAATTCAATTTAGAAATCTTTTATTTGAATTTGCTAATTCTAATTATGAATATAGTTTTGTTGATAATATCACTTTTGATTTTGCAACCATATTATTTCAATTATTGAAAATTTTTTATATATATACAAATTTATTTTTCAAAGTTTATTATCTAACAACTTATTTAATATCACCTAGTCTTTATAAAATTTGTTTCGTATTTAGTTAATTTAAAAATGAAGATAGATTTAGTGACATTGTTCAATTAATGAAAATAAAATTTTTAAAATATTATAAAAAAAAATTATATTTTGCATTTAGTAGCAAATGTTTTGCATCCACGTGCAAAATTTGAAAGTGTTAAAATTTTAATAAATTGTTTTATTAATAGTTTTCTAATAGAAATATATATTTGCCGATAATTTGTAAGACAAAAAATATGTCATACTTTATAAACCATATTTACATTATACCTAAAGTAATATAATAATATAAGTGGTAGTTATATAGATAGTAGTAGTAGTAGTAGTTCAATGATTCATTTATCTTTAATTTCTTTTAATCCTTTGAGTATGTTAGGAAAAAAACAAAAAATTTTTCGTCATCATCAAATAAATTAATTTTGTACCAACAAACATATAGGTTAGAATATTATGACGATGATAATCATTTTGATATATTATGTAACACTGATTTTTGATGACTATGTATTATATACCACTTCTCATGCTTCTATATATATATTAACATCCTTTTGGGACATTTAAAATGAAATTTTAATTATCTATTTATTTATTTTAAGATTTCGCCTCAAAATCGCTAAAACTAAAAATTTTATTGGTCAGCTGAAAATCTTCTCGACAAGTGCTAGTACGACCTAAAGAAGTCAAAAATGGTTAAGAAAAGACCAAAACACTTAAATAAAGATATTTTAATGAAATTTCACATTTTTAAGGAATTTCAAACAAAATTTCGTAGGGACCAAAAATGTAAATTGTTAAAAGTTAGAGGTCTAAATGCAATTAAAAAAATTGAGGGATTGATTACAAACCACTCAAGGATGGACAATTGGAGCCAAATGATTGGTCAAGAAGGCAGCAAAATTGTTAGTGGCCACATAGGATAGTTCCACATTTAAGAAAGCTCATAGAACGGCAATTTGTGCATGAAATCTCATGGGAATGGCTTGTGCTAGTGGTGACACTTCTTCTCTTGACATGGACATCCAACAAGATTTCTAATGGTGTGCAAGGAGTTTGCTTGAATCAACAATTCCATATTTTGAGTGCTAAAACAAGTGGATGGTTGAGATGATGTATGGGATGATCCAATAGTCAAGGATATGTTGCTAGGTTTATAAAAGAACTTGTATAAGAAGAATTTGGTTCATTTTCTTCATTCAATCCCTCCTTGGATGAAATATGTAGGATCCATATCCAATTTAAGCTCAACCATGAAGCCAAAGAGGTAAGAGCATTTTTTGAAATTCTTGAATTTCAAATGAAAGTATAGAAGTGTTGTATAGGAATTCTTATTTATTGTGATTTAATTTTATTAATATGTTAAAAAAATTCAAGGATTCAAAAGGAGTGCTGGTATGTATTTTAGCAAGAGATCTTACAAAGGAGGAAACATGTCTTAACTTATACAAAGATTAAATTATTTGATGAATAGTTACATTAGTATCCATACTAGCATGATAGATATTGATTTCTAGATTGAATCTTGTGTATTCTTTGCTATGATATCTCATTCTATAGGAATCAAAAATCTAAACCATTTGTTCCTATGTATACCTAAGCTTTAAAATGGTATATTATGTGAAACATTTCATGAAGGAATCAATTTTTAGTGATTTTTAGAATTTTAGCATGTTTCACCCACTCTATTTCATATTTTATGTACGACTAGTATCTTATGTCAATTTTTAAGGTATCTTCTGAATGAAATTTTGAGAAACTTAAAACATGAAATTTTTTATCTCTATCTTATCTTTAATTTGAGCTGGTATGTATTGTTAATTTGAGCTGGTATGTATTGTAAACTAGAATTTAGAAATTCTTAAATTTCAATTGGAAGTATAGAAGTGTTGTATAGAAATTCTTATTTATTGTGATTTAATTTTGTTATGGTGATAAAAAATTCAAGGATTCAAAGGGAGAGCTGGTATGTATTGTTAGCAAGCGATCTTACAAAGGAGGTAACATGTCTTAACTTATGCAAAGATTAAATTATTTGATGAATACTTACATTAGTATCCATACTAGCATGATAGATATTGATTTTTAGATTAAGTCTTGTGTAGTCTTTGCAATGATATCTCATTTTGTAGGAATCAAAAATCTAAACCGTTTATTCCTATGTAAACCAGACTTCCTAAGCTTTAAAATGGTATATTATGTGAAACATTTCATGAAGGAATCGTTTTTTAGAGATTTTTAGAATTTCAGCATGTTTCACCCACTCTATTTCATATTCTGTGTATGACCAGTATCTTGTGTCAATTTTTAATGTATCTTCTGAATAGAATTTGGAGATAATTAAAACATGAAATTTTAGATCTCTATCATATCTTTAATTTGAGCTAAAGATCACTTGAATCGAAATTGTATGCAGAAAGTTATGGTCTTTTTACTGAAACTATGCAGAAATAGTTTTAAAACCAAAACTGAGATAAAAATGGAATTTTATAAAATTATACAATTAAAATTTGAGGACAGACAAAACGAGAAAGCTTTAAATCTATATCTTATCTTCGATTTCAGATAAGATAACTTAAATTGGAGAAGTACATAGGGAGATATGGAAATTCTCCTAAACCTGTGTAGAGTTGACTTCAGGAACTTAGAATGAAAAAGTTATAAAATTTTCTAAATTCATGTGATCAGAATTTGAAGTTGGTCTAAACATAAAAGTTAGAGATATATGTCATAACATTAAGAGAAAAATTGAATCGTTTGAATCCGATCAAAATTTTAGAAAATAACACAATTTTGCTAAACCTACATGTAGTAAGTTTTGTATAAATTTTCTCTAAATATGGAATTTGAGATTTTATCTTAAAGAAAACATTTTTATATGCATTTTATAGACTGATGATATGATATTATCAAAATAATTGAATTGATAAATTATATATATTGTTTAACTTAGGTAGAGGGTTACTTTTTGTATGAGGGGTAGTTCATTCAAGAAACGAGGACAGTTAGGGGGAGTGGCGTATCCACCCCAGTCAAGATGAGTGGGACGAACTATTTATGACTTTAAATGAAAAAATTGTTTTCAATCATGATTTTTTTATAAATAAATTTTGAAATATGATTTAGAAATGTTTTAGCGTTTGTGGCATATCTTGAAATGATATTCTATGGAAATTTGCATCTTGATATTATGATGACTTGATAGTGTCATGTTTTTACCAGTAATGTTTTATGAATGAAGATATATGACACATGTGTATGATTATGGGATAGTGTGTAGTGGCTATAGCACACTCCCTACCACGATATTGAGCGTTTACCTGATAGAGTGACGTGGTGGGGTAACACGGGAGAAGGGGTTTGAGTTTCCTATCTCTGACCAACGGATCCAATAGACGAGCACCAAGTGAGGACCGTGTCAACACCAAGGGAAGGGAGGAAAATATATGTGTTTCATTCTTATGACATTTGGATGACCCCTTGGTGGATTTTACCCTAGTTAGACCAAACTATGGGTAGAATGCGTTTTTGACACCCCATGATGCATGATTGATGATAAGGATGCATATTATTTTGAATTACATGATATGTTGCAAATGAATGAAATATAATTTGAAAACGATGGTTTGACTTGTCACTCTCACAAATTTATTTATTGTTATTACTTAGTTCTTGCATCTCACTCACCGAGTCTGTGGATTATACTCACCCCCTCATATTTAAAATTTTTAGCTTATACTACACTTGATTTACTTTGGGGTACTGTTCTACGAGTTTTTCTGAGATACGCTATCGGTTAAGTATTCATACCCGTTTTTGTTTATGATTGGACCGTGCATATAAATATTATATGTAAATTGGAGACAAATGTTTTAAAGAAATTTTTTTTTAAATTTTGTTCTTCAAATCTTCCACTGTATGATTGAATTAGGATATCGAATAGGGTCATAATATTGGTTAAGTACTTAGCCTTGCATCGCCTCGAAGTGCGATAGGGTATACCCGTGCCTTAAGAAGTTACGGCGCTCTGTTCGCATGCACGACCTGCGGATCAAGGCGTGACTGATTTCGGTGGCATCAGAGTGTTGGGTTCTGTATTTACTCAATTTCACTTCTAGTATTTGTAAAATGTTTTTCAAAGAATTTATAATTTTCCTCCTATGGTCCTATAACGTTAATCTTTCTTAGGGTGTTAGGTTGGCATCTAACTCTTTGCTTTCCCACTCTTAAGTACTAAGTATCGTCATTTATGTAGAACTACACGTCGCTGAGAATGACCGAGGCATACCACCGAGACCCCGCTCGAGGCCGCGTCATCATCTCAAGCACCTCAGGCCCCTCCTACAGGAGAAGTACCCGCACCGCTCTCCATACTCAGGGAGATGATGAGGTGGTGGACGGCCCACCGAGACCAAATGAGAGCGCCACTTTTATCGGCGATTAAAACTCGGGCTATACCTCAACGGTACCAGTGCCCTCTCCTATATTGACAACTACGCGGACTACTCGACAGATGACTGAGTTCTCCACCTTGTTGAGAGTGGCTAAGAGTCTTGGGTGTGAGTCCTTCTCTAGGGCCCATGACCCCGTTGTGGCTAGGAAGTGGCTCAAACGGGTCAAAAAGGCTATGGAGGACATGGAAGTTAAGGATAGACTCAAGTTGGTGATAGTAGTCAGATTGCTAAAGGATGACGCCCATGCCTAGTGGGACGACGGCAAGGATAGAGCGAATGACCCGCTGATTTGGGGTGACTTTCTGAGGGAGTTTGATTCCTAGTGTTACATGATGTTTGATCGTGACATGAAATGGCGAGAGTTCCTGCAGTTGAAGCAGGGGCAGAAGTCTGTGTCAGGGTATGAAACTGAGTTCCGCAGACTAGCGACATTTCTCCCAGAGTTAGTGGCGACTGAGGAGACTAGGAGATTCAAGTTTGAACATGGACTAAATCTCACCATCAGAGACCGGATGACAGTCTCCGAGGAGGATACATGTAACACCGACACTACGGTGTCAGTACTAGTATACTGTTCATGAAATATATATATAATATTCATCTATATAAATATAGAGAGAAATTTTTATTTTATATTGATTTTCTATTTTGGGATTTTTATATTAAAATTTTTGGTATATTCAAAAGTTTCCGTATTTCCGATTCGAAATGTGAAGCAAGTATAAAATAAAATAAAATATATGTTTTCTTGACGTAGTTATTGGTACTCCTCCCACTGGTCCCCATGTTTAGAGAGCTTCCATGTACTTTCTTTTGGGTTCCATATACTTCCTTTTGAGAACCATCACTGGTTAAAGCCTTGGAGGCTTAACTATGTTGGTTTGTACATACATTTTGATATATATATATATAGTATATGTTTTCTTCCATATTTACCAACAAATCTCTTTATTATCTCATATTGGGAATTATGAAAATATCGAGGGTCGACGCCCGTGTCTTTATTGACATCGGGTCGAACTATTCTTATGCAAGAGCGTCTTTTGCCTACTGGTTGAGTAGACCCTTGCTGCCATTTAATGAGAAGATATTGGTCATCACTCCTATCGGTGAGTGGCTACTTAGAAATTTCGTCTACAGAGGAAGAAAGGTCATGGTCAGAGATGCAATACTTGAGACAGACTTAAGTCCACTTGAGATGTCAGGCTTCGAAGCCGTCTTGTGGATGGATTGTCTGAGCACGCATAGAGCTTTAGTGGATCGCTTCACCAAAGAAGTGGAGTTTTGGAGACTTGAGGGACCATGGTTAATATTTACAGGCGAGAGGCGAGTGTTACCTCGCTGCGTTGTATTGGGGATAGAGCTCAGGCAATAGATACGTTGAAGGTGCACGACGTACCTAACTCATGATAGACACCACCGTGGAGAGATCAAGGATCGATGAGGTCCCAGTGGTACAGGAGGTTACAGATGTATACTCGTGGACTCATGTCGAACTCCAAGACATTCTTGATAGATCTGTAGAAATGATGACAGAGAGTTTCCAAGTCTGTGATAACGGACTAGTAGTATATCGATAGCGGGTTTGCATTTTCGCCCTTCGGAGTGATTTTTTTTAGGAAACTCATTCCTCCTTTTATGTTATGCATTCGGGCGGTACAAAAAATGTACCTAACTATCTTAGATAGATATCAGTGGTCTGGTATAAAGAGAGAGTTCGTTACTTGATCCCTAATTTGTCAACAGATGATGGCCAAGTATCAGTGACCCACAGGCATTTCGCAACCTTTTCTCATTTCCTTCGGTAAGGCCTTCTTTTAGTTTCGAGGACGAAACTTGTTTTTAGGGGGTTAGAAAATGTAACACCGACACTGCGGTGTCAGTACTAGTATACTGTTCATGAAATATATATATAATATTCCTCTGTATAAATAAAGAGAGAAATTTTTATTTTCTATTGATTTTTGATTTTGGGGTTTTTAAATTAAAATTTTTGGTATATTCAAAAGTTTCCGTATTTCCGATTCGAAATGTGAAGCAAGTATAAAAATAAAATAAAATATATGTATATGTATATAAACATATTTTTCATTTATTAAATTAATTATTTCCTCATGCATTTAGTTATAAACCATTTTTATAAAAATATTTATAATAATAATAATAATAATAACAATAATAAAAAAAAAACAGCGAATTAGGGCAAAAAGCCCTAATTCTTTCCCTTTTCCCTCTCTACTCTTTCTCTCTCCCACACGACTCTTCTTCTTCTACCTCACCGCGCCATCGCTCCACCACCGCACCGTTGTGACCGTCCGCCTCCACCGCCATCTCTGACCACCCTATTCTCTCTCTCCCTTCGGTTCTCTCTCCTTCTCTCCATTCTCTCTTTCTCTCGGTTCCATCTCTCTCTATCTCTCTCTTCTCGAATCTGTCGCAACCACCACCGCCTCTGTCGTTGGCTTCCTTAAACACCACCAACCACCGTAGCCCCACTCTCTCTTTCTCTACCGCCCTCTGAGTTTCCCTTCCCTTGTTTCTCTCTCTAATTTGCGATCTCTCCTTCGTCGTCTCTCTCTCTCCCGTGGTTCAACGCCGCTCCACCTCATTCTCTCCGCCACACCACCACCGCCATTCTCTCTCTCTATCCCCCTCACAATTCTCTCTACCCTCGGCTCTCTCTCTGTTTCTCCCTATCTCTCTCCCTGCGCGCGCGCGACTGCTCGCGCGACAACTCCTAGCGCCCCCTTTCTTCTGCGCCCGACTACAACCCACCCTTGAGAGACTGAAAACCCTAGACTGCAACCCACTTTCACTGCAAAGGTAAGATCAAACCCTAACCCTAATTCTAGGGTTTCAAACCTTCTTAGGAATTAGGTTTAGATTTCTGAAATTAATACAAATTGGAACTTTTGCAGGCTTTGGAATGGACTGAGGAGGCGTTCGATTTAGGCTACAAATTGTGGAATTCTAAGTGAGAGGGATTTCTAAATGCATTCAATAACTGATTTAGTTTAGGTTCGATGTAGGATGAGAAGCTTTATATGTGAATTGAAAATGAGTTAAATTCGTAAGAAATGTGTTATTATTGAAAGTTTGTATGAAATGATTGAATTTAGGTCTAAAATTTGACGTAAATTGGACTGCGAAGCATGTTAAAATATCGTAGATAGTATTAAAGTTTTATTTGATTGATTTGCGTAGTTTTCCTTGGGATTTGAATTGAAATTGGCCTGAATTAAATTAGGATTATATAAATTTGGGAGAAATTGGGAAAATTGAGGAATATTGTAAATTTAAAGTCGTTGGTGATTTGAAATAATCCTAAATTGATAAAACGAAAGTTTAGTAATGTAATTGTGCAAATATTTTGAATTTAAGGAATATGCGTTTTCTGAAGTGTTTATATGTAATTAGTAAGGTTAAATATAGGATTTCACACGAATTGGGCTGTTCCGAATGATAGAATTATGTTAAATTGATTTGAATGATTTCTCTTAGAGTTTAATTTGACATATGCATGAAAACAGTTGGAAATTGGGATTTAAGTTTAAGGTTATATGCAGTCTTTTTCATTTTAAGTTGCCCTGCATATAGGAAATCAAAATATAATTTTTGTATTTTGAAAATAGACTTCAATACCTTGAAAATGACATATGGATTGAAGAAATCGGATATGAATTGAAAAGTGTATGATTTTTCAAAGATTTTTCTAATTTGTAGGAAATTTATTTATTTGAAATTGGTTTTCGATTTTGAACGGTTTTAGGTGTTTGAATTTAGATTGGTTTGGATTTCGTTATTTATTTATAAATGGAATGAAATTGATTACATTGGAGTACATTTATAAATTAAAGAGTTTAAGGTTTGTACGAACTTAAGGAAAATGATAAACCCAGAAATTAGTTGGAAAATTGATGAAATTCATGATTATTTGATTAGGTTGACTTCTTATAGACTCGAGGAGTCGAGTTTAGTTCGATTCGTGGTATTATTGGGGAGTGCACTACCCTCACCCATACTGTGAGTAGGACTACGATATCTACTATTGATTTTAAACCATGTTTTACCGATTTTCAGATGATATGATTTCTATACGTGTGAAAATTGAACTTTTGGATTTTGATAAGTATTTATATACATATTTTTGTGACCATTGGAGTGTTCCAATTACTGATTTTATTGATATGCATCCATGAGTTTGATAACTGAATATTGTGCCACCTTTTTGATATATTGACGTATTTTAATGCTTCCACTTACATTGGCACATGATTTGAATGGATTTATACGTACCTTTGGGGCTGTATGCCCGGGTGATATTATGATATGATGCGTGGGGCTATATGCCCGGCTGATATAGTGTTGGGATGCATTGGGCCACGTGCCCAACTGATTTGATATTGTTCCGTAGCTACGAAGGACGTTTGGTAGCGGCACCCCTTGTACCCGGATACTCTTCGGCCGGAGGCATCTACCAGATTGTCGTGTGTATGGTTGTCCCAGGTTGAACCCTCATCAGGGGCGGACGTGAGTTGTATCTCTGTCTAGCACTGGGCTGGGGCATCATACACGGCTGACTATTTATATGTATATCATTATTATTATTATTATTATTTACAGGCTAGTTGGAGTAGTCTGTGGCCAACATTGGGGTAGAGAGCCATTATTTGATATTTGCATTGTGAAAACCCCCAATGCGCCCATCTTTGGTCGAGGTAGACCATTGCCGAGGTTGTTTATTCGGCCGCTCTTCTCATGTGATTTGATACTTGGATGAATGCATATGTTATTTTCTGATGTGTGCCTTGAAATATGTTTAAAACTGTACGTTGTTTTCATATACCCGATATTGTATTACATGCTTTGACATTCCAAGTTCACACTTGATATTGATAGCACAATGTCCTTCCCCTCACTTGCTGAGTATCCTCCCATAGATACTCACCCATCTTCTTTCCTCCCTCAGGCAGGATCGTTGTGCTAGAACGACGTTTCAGAGTCTAGAAATTTCAGTTCATCCTAGGCAGGTTGGTTCTTCTCGACGGTAAGGTTTAAGTTAAATTTAAAATACAAATTTAGCACTTTATTTTGACCCTGTGAGGTCTGGATATTGAGGTCTGTAGTTGACCGTGTATATTTTTATGGGATGACTGTAATATTTATGAACATTGTTGTGAAATTCTCATATTATGCTTGCATTGAGGCATTTGTAAACATTTAAACTCTTTACTTGGGAAACTATTGTATATTATATAAAATTTAGGTCCGCTCTATGTGGCGACTGCTCATGCTCTAGTCGGGCATGACAGTAGAGGTCTGTGGTTAGGACTGTTGGTGATTTACTTAACCTGGCGTTGTTCTGGATGTCTACTATGGTTGATGGGTTTTGGAGAGGCCAGGATGGCCTTTTGTTTTATTTTCAGGATGATTTTAAATTATACAGGTTTAAACAGGTTGAATTGTACTTGGAAGACCTCCGATTTATGGGGAGATTCTGCCCGATTTTCTGTAGAAATACAGTCGGCATCCAGGGCAACGAGCGACTGTTCACAATCCCAGTTCGGGGCGTGACAATACATATGCTAGAGTTCTACAATGGGCACTGAGAGTATAACAGAACATCAAAGAAAAAAATAGGCTCCTTGACTAGCAAGACTAAAGGAAGAGGCCTGTATTTGGGCTGGGACAGAGCTTTAAGAGGAGTAGAGGCCGAGATTCATATAGCGACGGCACTAGACAGGGTCCCAGGACCACACCTCATGGGCAATATGGGTAGTCATCAGCCCCTATGAGTAAACCGAGAGGTAACTTGGGCACTACACCATGGTCCAAAGGAGTGTAGAGAAGGTCCTGCCCGATTTGTATAAAGGCACATCCAGGCCCATATCGATTTTCTGGCAAATATTATCAGTACAGAAAGGAAGGACACTTCAAAGACCACTGTCCTGATCTGCGAGCTGAGGGGTACAGTCATGCCCCATATCAGAGCTTTCCTTATGGCCCTCAGCACATTCTACGGCACCTCCTTATAGTACCACAGGGAAGTCTTTCACTAGGAGTAATATGCCTACTCCACCTGCTCGTCAGCAGTGAAGATGGAGACTAGACTATATGCTATGACCGACGAGGAGGCACAGGCTAGTCCAGACGTAGTAATAGGTGCTACCCCCACTCCTTATCCTGATAATATACAATAACTTTAGACTGTGATGTATTTTGGTAAACTTTGAAAGATGATACATATATCCATTTTGAGATTTTATCCTTAAGTAATTTTTAATTATTTCGATGATATTTAGCTAATAGACTTTATAAATTCGGGTAATAGGCACTATGATTATCTTTGGAAGAGACGCCCATGTGTTGGTTGACACTAGGGTGAACAGTTCTTTTGTGAGCACGGACTTCGCTCACTACACTGACAAGGTTCTAGTACCATTGAATAAAGCATTGTTAGTCACTACTCTCTTAGGGGAGTAGATTATTAAGAAAGAGGTGTACCAAGACTATGGAGTCGAGGTGGAGAGCACAGTGTTAAAAGCACATTTGATTCCACTATTTATACGGGACTTCGACACCATCCTGATATGGATTGGCTACACCAGCACAGAGCTTCAGTCGACTGTTTTGCTAAGACAGTCGAATTTCGGAAACCAGGGTGTCTAAATTGGTTTTTCACAGAATTATACAGGTTCTCCCGAATTGTGTGATATAAGCTTTGGAGTCCCGTAGATTGATGAGTAAGGGCTATACAGCGTATCTGGCATATGTTGTGGACACCACAGTGGAGAGATCAAGAATAAATGATGTCCCAGTGGTGCAGGAGTTTCCTAATGTATTCACTTAGGAGCTACCCAGATTACCTCCAGTCTGGGAGTTCGATTTCGCCATTAATTTGGCACCAGGCACTATGTCTATCTCCATTCCGCCATACAGGATGGCCCCGGCAGAGCTGAAAGAGCTAAAAGTCCAGTTATAAGAATTGTTGGATAAACAAGGTTCGATTCTGAGATGAATATATAGATCCGCATCTGTAACAGTCTTCATGAATTTGACTAAATCTTTCCTTCCTTTAAAATCATCATGTGCAAAAAAATCTCACTATTATATTTCTCTCTATCTCTCTTCTTTAAAAATGAAGATCGGGAAACGTTAAAGAAAAATTATTTTGTTAAACTAGAAAGCAAAGGCAACATTCAAGAATCAAAGAAAGAAATCAAAGAATGTAAGTTCAATGGTGATTCGGTGATAATCTGTCCTTCAACTCGGCAACCCTGCTTCATTCTACTCGATTCGTCAACCAATTAGCCTCCGTGAAGTGAAGGGGAGTCCGATGCAGCAACAATCCAATGACAAAAGAGTTCCAATTCTTCGCCGATTCAGGGAAACGACTTGATTGCAAATCCGACGATGCAGAATTCATCTCTGTTCACATACTGCAACCACCGATACCTCCTCCCCAAAATGGAAGACAGCAGGTCTAGGGCTGGTGAAGCAGCTTTCGTTGGTGGGCGCTGCTGCTGTGATGGCAGCGGTGGTGATCCGGCGGCGGAAGTGCTTTGGCTGTGAAAGTTTTGTGGGGAGAAAGAAAGTTCACCCCTGTGGTCAACTCTAATTTTTGTTAGATTTGAATAGTGATGATTTTGGGGGGGAAAAATTGATCTTACAGTCAACTCATATTTTTCGCACGTGTTATTCAATCTCTGTTAAATCTAATCATTTCTATCCGCTTCTCACATTTTTTTTAAATTACAAGGAGATGAAGGATATTTTCTACAGAAGTATGTAATATTTGGTGAAATTATGAGAGAAAAAGTGTAATTTTTCCCAACATTAAATTGCAATATTAACATCAACCCCATAAAACCCGAACCTCAATAAAACAAATACAATTATGCGCTGCATCACAAGTCTAAATAAAGGGACAGCATATTTGTCATACAACACATAATTCATAAAACAAAACCATGTTTAAGTCTTAAGAGCCCAATGTTGAATCCATTCTTTTTGAACTTTTTCAATCTCCTGATCTTGTTGGTTGAGAGTTGCAATGAAGGATCACCACCAGATCCAGCATTATCATCCGCTAGAGCCTAATTTTGAATTGCATATTTTATTAGTTCTTTTCCTGTTATCATTAAATGAATTGCCTAATTGACGCTTGAAATCTACAAATCAATAATTGAAGCATTCCTTCCTCGTGGGATAATAATTGTACTCTCGAAGGTATTACATCAATTAGATTACTTCCGCCATTATATTCTCAACTGCTGATTAGTG
This sequence comes from Dillenia turbinata, assembly GCA_037126225.1. Lineage (NCBI taxonomy): Eukaryota > Viridiplantae > Streptophyta > Magnoliopsida > Dilleniales > Dilleniaceae > Dillenia > Dillenia turbinata. Next base: position 7,829,961 of record JBAMMX010000017.1, read on the forward strand.
AATTAGGTTAATTAACGATGAATTTAGTAACGTTTCACTTAATATTGCTAATTAGTAACAAATCTAGAGAAAAAGAAAAAGCTAATATGGGCCACAAAAGAATTTAGCAATGAAATTAGAGATGAAAAAGCTTTGGTCCCAAAATTTCACTATAAAATCAACCCCTTCTTTTGAGGGACAAACAAACTGATTTCATCCCTAAATTTGTAGCTATTGGCAACCATCCTTAAGGACAATGAATTTAGGGATGAGATAATTCGTTGCTGTTGATCCATCCATCAACTGTGAAATATGGGGGTGAGTTTAGCGACAAAACTTTCCTGGCTAAATTCACACGGTATATCACGATCAAATACGCTGGTCCATGACGAAAACTTATTTTGTCCCCATTTTCGTCACTAAAAAGTGACAAATTTTTTAGCTCATCTGTAAAATTCATTGATACAAAAAATATGGTTTAAAGAAGATTGTGATTGTTTCCCGAACAATTAATCTTCTGAAACTCTCCGTTTTTGCCAAGGATGGTTTTAAATTAAAGAGAAGTTAGGCGTTATAGACCGAGAGTATATTACTCTCATAATATCAAATCAAAGTTATACAGATGAGCAACAAAAGGGATTTGATAGGAAACGTGGTTCTTTGCTTTCCCATCTGCCACTGAAATGGCCTCCTTATAGACATGCTTGGTTTGGCAGCTATCGAGTTGCTCCATCAATGACAGGAGAGAATATGAGACTGGAGTTGGCAGTGGTAATAAGGCTTAACGCAAGTCTGAGGTCATGCATGAATAATAAGGACCATGAGCCTTAATCTTTTAGCAACACTTAAGCCCTCCTTCAAGGCCCACAACTGTGCTTCAGAACAAGAAAAGGAGTCTAAACCCCTTACAAGCTGTCGGGTTTGCATAACAGTTCATGTCAAGTGGGAAACGATAACTCTCTGCCATTTATGTCCGCCCATTCCATTCCACTAACCGATCAAATTTTAAAGAAAGCGAAAATATTTGTGGCTTTAAACTAATGAGTTTTGAACCCAAAACGTTCTCGACTTTGCTAGCTTTGCTAGTGATTGGTTCCTACATTGCCATACAATAAAGGAGGGTGCTTAACTCTACTAGACCTCTTTTCCAGTTATCATACCCAAATTTGTGGGAAGAACCCCAAGCATTATTGTGCCCAATATTCTTGGAAGAAAAAAGGGTAAAAGCTGTCTTTCCTAGGACTGCACGGTTTTCCAAAATAAACAAGAACAAATACAACACGAAGTCAAGAGAAAAGAAAGAGCAAATGACATTTTTAGTTTTATGTTTGGTGTCTCAAAAATTCTGCTCTTTGGGAATGTAATCCAGCTTAAACAACATTTAATTAAATTTAATGTGATTATTGAATATTGATAATTTATTAAAAAAATATATATATTCTTTGAGAGATTTTTTTTATTATTATGAAAACTTCGACTGTTAGCTTATTTTTTATTTAATAGTGATTTAGACATGCAATAGAACTATGAACATGGGACGGAGGCATTAACAAGGAAAGGGGGCCAATCCTACGTTTCGAAACTTTCCCTTTTTTTACTTGGGCTATTTTTTTGGGTCTTTCATATGTTAATTCATTGGCGCCCTTTTAATGCAATTACCTTTTTCTTACTTGGTCTTCCGAAAAATGTAAAATCTTTTCCTTTATATTTCAAAAACAAAATCCAATTATCAAAATCAAACACCACATTTAGTAAGAGTGACAAAGGGGTCTCCATCATTTGATTTTTTTTAAGTCTCTCTCTCTCTCTCTTACTCTCTCAACTCGGAGGCTACTGACAAGATGGAACCAACGAACCAAATACACATAACCACTATTTATTTGTTCCCCATAACAAGGGCATCTTTGTTCACATGGGAATCCATGTGACCGGTACTTTTGGGCACAGCTCTCTCTCTCTCTCCCCCCCCCCCCTTTCTCCCTCTCTCACCCACCCAATGAATGAACCTGTCACATACTATATGATTTACATAATTATAAGCGCACACACGACCTTTGTGGTGTATGCAGTGTACATTTCAAGACAAACCCACGAGCCCATGCTTCCCTGGCTCTGGCTCGACCCTCAATGCCGGGGACCAATTCTCCACAACTTCACACGTGTTAAGCATCTCTTTACCGTATCTTCCATACCCCTGACGCGTGTGTTACAGGACCACTCCCTTTTCTAACTTGGCGTCTGACTTGCCACTGCCAAACAATGCTCCTTTGTGAGAAAAGGAAATCTTTTTATTATTATTGGCATATAAATGGAAAGTGTCATTTATAACAACTAACTTGGTATAATTATCTAGTATTTTAAAGTAAATGAGGACACAACTATTTATAGTGTGGTGTATTGCGAATTTGATAATTTTTTTGAGTAGTGAAGGTTCAAATTTTAATAAGTCCAATTCATTTTATAAGTGTATTAAAGAGTGTTATTCTGTTGTTGTGTGCTTCTAAACTCATAGATATCCTGAACCACAAATAAATAAAGGAGGGGCATTTTGAAATAAGTTATTTTTTGCTTGCTTAGTTTAATTTATTTATCTTATGTATTTCAATATAGATAATAATAATTCATTGGCAACTTCACAAACTAGATCTAATGAAGAATAGGTATCCCTTTTGTTCTTTCTTCTTCCTATCTCTAGAGAGGAGGAAATGACAAAGAGTAAAAAGAATTGTGGAAAACTTTATGTAGTGAGAGTTGGTTGCAATGGGGAGAGGGGTTGTGTCTTTCTCTTTCTTCCATCCTTTCCCCCCACCCACAAATAATTGAAGTTTATATAGGCTTAGTTTATTTCTGTTGGATATTTTAGTGACTCATTCACAACGAAAGCATACACAATAATTTTCAGAAAAATAAAATAGATCGGGTATAGAGTTACCTCAAGTATAGAGTCTCCAAAACAATCAATCCATATGTTCCTCGATCGGATCTCACGATCGGAATAGTGATCACGATGTTAATCGAATTACCACCGCAATACCGCGACGCCACAACCCTCAATCCGGCAATCGTTATGAAGGGAAAAAAATTCCCTATGCGGAATTTTTCTCATACCCTCAATTTTTTTTTATCTTAAGCCATTCTATGATAGCTATCTAGATCTCACATAGTGCTCCACACCTCAAAAGGAGAGGTTAGTCTCCTTGTGTAAATGTTATTCTACGTGAGAGAGAATTAAGGGAGGTATGGGTAAGTGGGAGTTACCCCACTAACCCTACCTAATTGTCTAAAATGCCCCTCGTGGGTATCTTAAACCAATATCTCCCACTTGCACGCGAGGGCATTATATATTCGTCACAAGATCACAACTTATGTGATCTTTCTTATCACTCTGCTGGACTTTCATACAGGATTAAGTGTCGTGCGACCGGCGAGTATACCTATAAGCAAAGATCTCTCGATGCACCTATTAAGATGATCGAGAAGCCATCGTTAGTATAAAAAATAACTCACTACACCCCAGATTCAAAACTAATTACATCCATCGAGCTACTTTGCTCATCTAAAGTAATCCCCAATAAACACTCGACTTTGTATCCACCATTATACTTACATCCCAACATGGATAAATATAATAGGCATGCCGATGAATACAACACAATGATGTAATGTCAATTAATCTTCTTTTTCCCAAACTCAAATTTATTAGCCTCAATTCAGCTATTTTCCTAAACCTGTCCCTCAGACTTCAATTTATCTTCCGACCATCGGTAAACAGATTAAAGTAGTAACACTGAGCCAAAACTTCTAGAAACAGCCGAAAGTAATAAGGGTATAAGAGATCCTACCCAATGGATCTCGGGTCTCACACAGTGGGAATGAAGATCTAAATCATATCAATGTCTCAAATGATACTCCTACTATCCCTGGTCATCATATCACACGCGGTATGAAACGCGTGCCACAGTGTTATTCCCTCATCTCTCAAAGGGCATATGTCAGATTTCTCTAATATTGTGCAAGTATGGGGACTCGGTCTACATATAAGATTTTACCCAGAGATCTCAGAGAGAGTACCTCAGAGACAATATCACAGCTTGCAGGTGATATCTGAGATCTCAAACCTGGCTACTTATAGGCAACATGGATGTGGGTACGTCCATGCCGGTCATATCGCATATAACCTCATCCTGAACACATATCAGGGCGACTTATGTTCTAGTAGGGTCACTCTCAAAGCCTCTGACAACTAGAAACCGTCTCATCTCCGTTCACTCAGAGCTGGAGGTGATCACTTGTGTGAGAGAGTCGACTACGCCTGCCTAACATATCATTTATCATAACATATCACAAAATATATGACAATAAAATAGTGCAATAAATAACTGACTCAATCATTTACACATGTCATATATATAACACAATAAGTATCAGTACAATGTGAGAAATGTCAATATGCATGCAAACCCAATTATTCCAATATCTCATACAGGAATCTATCACAATGGGTTAAATGAAGGGATCAGCCAACACACTGTATAGTAGTGTACTTAATTTGTCACTTCACCCTTCTCGGTGATGTCTCTCATAACGTAGTATTAGGTATCAATGTGTTTGGACTTACTAATAGTTAGGCTCTCAAGTGTGGTCAAGGGCAGCCTGATTTTCTCAATAAATCATCACTGATCTCCCACTGTTTGCCACAACCCCTAAGTGATCCAGAAATCTCCGAAGCCAAACACTCTCCTGAACTGCCATTGAGCATCTCATAAGCTCAATCTCTATGATAGATAGAGATATACAGCTTTGCTTCTTGCTACTCCAAAACAGCAAAACCTGAGATCGATTTGCATATATTCAGATCGTCAACCCAATCGGTATCTGAATACCCATCAAAATATAAATCACCTCCTCTGTAATACAAGGAGAGGTACGCAGTTCTCTCGAGATATCTCAAAATCCTTTCACTGCTCTCCAGTGATCCCTTCTAGGATTCGATCGATACCTAATTACCATACTGACTGCACAGCAAACGTCTGATCGTGTACGCGACACTACATACATCAGATTACTCAATACACTAGAACAAAGGATTCTACTCATTTCCCTTGTCCTTTTCTGAGTCTTAGAACATATGTCAAGAATTAGGCTTTAACCTTTTTAGCGATAAGAGTGTCTTTAGAGTTGTAGTCGATCTTCTCGAAGCGCTCAAGAACTCCCTTAATAATGGACTCCTGTGAAAGAGTCAACACATGTCTCAAGCGATCCCTCTGGATCTTAACTTCGACGAAGAACTGAGTATTACCCATGTCCTTCACATCAAAACTCAACAATGTCCACGTTATCGTAATCATCAGACACTCTCTATTGTTCCCAGTCAACAGAATGTCATTCACATAAAGATATGATCACAAAAGAATCAAAAGAACGTAAAAAGGTATACGTGATGAACCTCCTTGATCATCACGAAACCGTGAGATATCACATCCTCGTGAAATCTCAAATGCAACTGCCTGAATTGATGATTAAAGACGTATGTCAACTTCCGAAGTCGACAGACCTTATCATCCAGATCTACAAGACTAAAGCCAGATGGTCGTTCCTTATAGATCTTCTTATCCAAAACTCCTACTCAGGAGAACAGTCTCAACGTTTATCTGATCTCACTCCAAATCTATATCATGTTCACAACAATCACTAAAAGTAAACAGATCAAGATAATCTCGCCCTCAGTCTGAGTAACCCCTGGTTCTCAGACGCGCCTTATACCTCTACACCGATTCGTCGGCCTTTTTCTTGATGTTGAGAACCCACATGTTCCCAACGGCACTACTACTCTCAGGTAAATCAACTAGATCTCAGATCCCATTGATTCTCATCAACTTCTTCTACCCCATGGCCTTTAATCAATGGTCCTCCACAAAACCCTCATGAATCTCTAGGACTGTTAAAAGTTTTCCGTAATCCTCAAGAGTCAGACTGAGAGTCTCTTCCTCAATTAGGAAATGACGGTTAGATACGCGTCCTCTACTACTCTTAAGAGGAGGGGAAACCTTTTTACCTCTAGATAGATCACTCCCACTAGAACCAAGATCCGTAATGGATTCTTGGGTCTTGCCACTGGGATCAGCTAAACCACTACGCTCATCCATCTGATAAAAGGTAAAGTCCCAATTGATTTCACTTCTTATAGGGAAATCACTTTTAAAAAACTCAGCATCATGAGACTCAATCTCAATAAGAGTGTCGCTCGTATGCTCACTTAGAACACATTCCTCTTGGAGTATTTTGAGTATCTCATAAAAATACATCTCTTTTCTCGCAGGCCTAACTCGCCGTGTAAATGCGAGAAACAGTAAACATATGCGACACAACCCCATAATCTCAAATGGCTAAGGTCAGGCTACCGCCCTATCCAAAGCTCATTTGGAGTACTGACTGTGAACTTCAATAGAACATGATTGATGACGTAGACTGCAACCAATAATGCATCTCCCCAATGGGAAACGAGTAAATTGGCTTGCGCCATCATCAGCCTCACCGTCTCAAACAAAATCCTATTCCTCCTCACAGCTACTCTACTCCACTGAGTAGCAAGGAATAGTCAGTTTCTCGTAATGTCCTTCTTGAAATAGAGTTCTTCAGACAAATACTCACGCCCTCGATCGGTTCTAAGAGTCTCCATTCTCAAATCTAACTGATTCTCAACCTCGCTAATAACCTTCTGAGGCACCTCAATGACTCAGACTTGTGTAAGATCAGATAGACATAACCGAAACACAGGTAATTATCTATGAACGTAATAGAGTACCCAACACCATTTTAGGTTCTCACGTTCATAAGGCCACAGATATCGGAGTAAACCGACTGCAATGGAGTCCCAGCTTTCATTGCATTGTCGAATAGTTTTCTTGTTACTTTGCCATCTAGGCAAGACTGGTTAGTGGGTTCTACAAACCACTCACTGCTAACCGGCTCATCCTCTCTCACTAGGAGAATATCAAGAAATATCATTAAAATGAATCACTTCCAGTGCACATAGTCTCTCACGGACCAAAACAGAACCAATCAAAAAATTGTCATAATAAATAGAAACTATAAAATTTCCAAATTAACAGAGCATATTCTAGACTGAAATTAAGTTCCGTTGAACATTCGACATGTAAAAGGCATACAGAGTTTAGCAACTTTGCAACTCCAATTTGCAAGTGCTACTCCCTCTGATATCGACAAACGCTCCGTTTCTCTACGTAAATCCTTCTACTTTAGGACTCACTGAGCGGAACTATATAAGCGCGCTCCTATCTCGAGCTACGTGGTCGGTTGCTTCTATGTTTACAATCCACGAAAAGCATCTCAAACCACGTAAAGAAAAAAGAGTTAATTTCTGCTCGTCACATTTGTGAGCGAAATGATTAAGTCTACTACGGATGTAGCACACACCTTGGTCTTATCCAACTCCTTCCTACGCTTTAATACTTTGTTGTCGGCTTTGTCAGATGGTTTCTTGTTACCTGAACCTTGAGTCCCACAGGAGTCCTTGCTTGATTTCACTGCATAAGGATGACCCGAGTATGGCCTACTCGCCTCTAGATACTTCTACTCGAGCTCACTGTACCTATTCACATTAGTGAAAGTACGAATACTTTCATCGTACGTGAAATATACTTTCATGATTTTTCATGAATTAGATAAAAAACTAGATCGCATCCAGTACAAGAAAACATATCCGAAATGGGCTCGGTCACGTTTCCCAACTCGGCAATCATACTCGACATTTTTATCAAATGTTACATCATCAAAGGATCAACTCTTTCTTTATAAGTTATTAAACTTATAATTCAGTATTCTCGTCTCAAGATCTGTAAGAACACCACAATGCACTTAATAGGACGAGCCAAAACCGATAAAGCTGTAGGACATTACTTATAGACTGGGATCGCATCATCGTGCATGCTACTTAGAAGGATTGCCCTAACTCGGCCATCATTCCTCTTCCATACACGTAATGTCTCCTAATCCCATCTCTCTAAGGTGTGGTACCCTCCCCGGAGTCCACTATCTCACGCTTCAGAATTTTAATTAGATCTTACCTCTCGAGGATAAATTGAATCTACCAGTGAAAAATCTCGTAATTATCACCATTCGATTTTATCCTCCTTGTAAATATCTAATACAACAATTTTAGAAGCAGTCATAGAGATAATTATGACTTGTGATACTTATTCTCACATTTTGTGCACCCTACGAATCAACAAGACCCAAATGATTCGAATACAGACTCCAAGACGAGCGTATAAATCAACAGACACCATACACCACATTCCGGGATTGTGGATGTGAGACCCTTAAAAATTAAAAAAAAATTCAATTCTAGACAACCTGACGCGCCGCCAGAGGTCCCACGTGCCGCCACGCTCCTGCGGCGCGTCCCCACGCGCCTGCATACGCCGGGGACAAATTCTGGCGCATGCCAGACAGCCGTGCGTCTGGCACATGCTCGCACGCGCACTCTGCTCGTTGGCACACGCGCCAGACGCCAGGCGTGCGGGTCACGCGCCCGCACCCGGGCAACCCAAGTGCGCCGGTCAGGTCAGGACCCAGAACCCGGTCCGAATCCTGGGCGCGGGTTGGGGGTCAGATCCCGGGTCGATTCCGACCTGATCTGACCGGGAGCTCACGCACCTCATAGCGCGTGAGCTCCACGCGCCCGCTTACCTCTGCATACACGTGCCTGCTGGTTGGGTATCTTCGTCTTCGCCCGATGGTTTCTGTAGCCGAGTCTTTCAACCCGGTTGCCGGAAATACATTTTCCGACACCGTTTTTATCGGATTTTTTATGAAATCTCTAATTCTATTTATTCCAAAAATCCTTGACTTGATTTTTGGAATAATTACGCCCTAATCTCGGCGTATTTTAGATTCAAATTTTCGACCCTCCGCAACTAATTTTGAAACCCAATTTTCCGGTATCAACAATATGCAATATATTTATCAAATCGAAGAGTATGAAACAAGGAACACAGATCTATAATTTTCATGCATTGATTTGTTCTAAAACTCGACAAATTTTGGGTTAAATGGTTCGGTCATTATTCACGACCGAAATTTTTAACCAGAATTTTCTTCACCTAAACGTATTCAAAAAATTACGAAAAAATTATTTTCGTGTTCTACGGATCATGGGTAATACAATGGTGTTCTCGGACTCACGAAACTCATCCGTGATCCAAACCCCAAATTTTAAACCCTAAATTTTTTTATACCCAAAAATAATTCTGAAAATTATTTTTAATAATTCAACGTATGCTCTGATACCAATGTTGGATATTTTAGTGACTCATTCACAGTGGAAGCATACACAATAATTTTCAAAAAAATAAAATAAATCGGGTATAGGGTTACCTCAAGTGTAGAGTCTCCAAAACAATCGATCCGTATATCCCTCGATCGGATTTTACGGTCGGGATGGTGATCACGATATTAATCGAACCACCACCGTAATACCACGATGCCGTAACCCTCAATCCGATGATCGTTATGAAGGAAAAAATTCTCTACACGGAATTTTTCTCATGTTCTCAATTTTTTTTTTCTTTCAAACCATTCTCTTATGGCTATCTAGATCTCACACAATGCTCCACATGTCTGAAGGAGAGGTTAGTTTCCTTGTGTTGATGTTATTCTACGTGAAAGAGAATTAAGGGCATATGGATAAGTGGGAGTTACCCTACTAACCTTACCTAATTATCTAAAATGCTCGTCATGGACATCTTAAACCAATAATTAAGGCACCAATGATAAGAGTTTGAATCCAGTGGACTCCATCCTTCCACGACTGAAAGAGACGACGTTGTCAAAGTTTGGAAGCACGTTAGTGTCCCCATTCCATAATTACATGTGTTTTAACTCTCTCTCTCTCTCTCTCTCTCTCTCTCTCTCACTCACTCATCTCTAAAGTGGATTCCAACTCCTCATCGCAATTTTGGAGATTCCCTACAACTAAAGTGGGTGGGTTTCCCTTTCAAAAACCTAACAAAAAAAGTTACATTCCTTATTCACGGCTTAAAAATTCATATACATCCATTATACATAAATACCCTGAGTTAGACAGATTCTAAGCAAGATGAAAAAATTACAGGATTTCCAATAAGATCTTCTTGATCTCCGAGGTGGGGTTTGGTCGAATCAAGGTGCCCAATGGGACTAGCCTTGTTCACGTGTTTGTGAGCAATCGGTATGCGCCCATTGATACTGGATCTTAAGACCATAATCTTATAAAAATAAAATTAAATAAACCCTAGTTGTGGGGTTTATATAGTTTATATATAGAATGATATGCCATGCATGACCATACTATTGATGAACCTTTTGAGTACGTCTTGTTCCTAAGCAAGGGCACAGCTTTTTGAGTGAGTAAAAAAATATGTAGTCAATTCATATAATTCATCTTCGTAATTTAAAATTTAAGACTCAAATTATGTCTCATTATGATGCCAACTCAGTAATGTGTGGGTACGAAAAAGAACTTCACTGCACTAAGATTTAAATAATTCTTCAAAATCTTTCCTCTCTCTAGCTAGCAGTCTCTCCTGTCTGGGAAAAGGGTGTATGTTGAGATCTGTAGTTTGCAAGAAAGGAGGCAGCTAAGCAACCAATAATATGAGACACCAACACAAATAATGAAGTGAATCTCTTCAATTTATTATCAAGTTATTCTCAATCATTGTACTCTTATATGGTATCATGTTTATTAAATACTAGCACCATCATGACTCCGAACCCTCCAAAGAAATTTCAAAGGTAGTTTGAGAGCCAAAGCAAGAATTTAAGAACAATTCTTGTACATTATTGTGCTATCATGTCCATCATCATAGATTAAGGGTATTAGGATCAAAAGAAGACTAAAAGAATAATCAAATTATTGATCAATCATGGATTTACCTCTTGTTTTGTGCTATATAATGTCCCCCTATAAAGAACAAATTATTGATCTATAGAAATAGAGATAACCAACTACCTTTCACTATAATCGTTAACCTGCCTATGAGATATCTTAGAATTCGAACGTGACATTTATTACTATATCGAACTTGTTGGCTATAGAGATTGAATGTCAAGATCAAAGACAAAATCTCATTTAGAACATACACATGGGCATTAGCCCAAATCTGTAGGTAATAAATGGGAAAATAAGATAATTTATAGCCATAGTTTGTACATCAAGACATATATTACCGGACTAGAAATGGTATTTTATCGCGAAATATGTAATTGGCATGGCTTAAACTAGCAAAATATCTGTTATTTTCTGCTTAAAGCATTTAACAAATTTCAGAAATTTGTAAAATATATTAAAAGAAAATTTGATCCTTTTCAGTGTGAAGAGACATCTTTTCAAAACCTGAAATATCTGCTCATAACTTATTCTTTTTGACTTAGCGTGGAAACTATGATCAGAAGCCCAACATGGGTCCACATTTTACCTGATTCTCATGTGCACCAATCATAAATTTATGAAATGATCTTATCTTACAGGGTTGTTGGGGATTGCATGCTTTTACAATATACACTAATAAGGGTAGAGGTCCATTTCACATTACTTACAAGGGGCTGTATTTTTTCTACCGTCATTGACCTTTGTGGCTTGGCATGGAATTAGGGTGAGGATAAGAGTTTTAATATATGGCACAGCGAAGTGAAAAAACACCAGACACATATACTAAGAATATCTAAATCCATTTCATTGTGGAGAAAGACAGTGTCTCTGCATGTTTTATCTTATAGTGGGTCATTGTAGGAGGTATAAAATGGAAGACTTGTACATATATGTCGAGGACGGCCCTATAAATGAGCTCTATATATGAAGCTTTTCTAAAATTAGTAAATAAATTCATTTCCTTTTCATCTAATACTATATTTACTTAAGAATCTAATTTCTATTTTAAAAATTAAAAATTAATTATTAAAATAAAAATACTAAATTTTGTATACAGTATCTTGACAGATAGAACTCTTGATGTAAACTTTATAATATCACTGAGCTTTCATTAAGACAGCATGTTAAGTAAATGAATGTTTGTATTAAATTTCTAATGCTACATTCAGAAAAAATAAATAAATAAATAAATTATGGATCCATAAGTTCATATTAAACCCTTTAAAAATGTTTATATTATTTTAGTATCCGAGGAATATCATTAAGGATTTTTGCCTTCTAATTTCAGGAAACTAATTATATGCTTAAGAATGCCAAGAAAATTGCCAACTTCCCAATACAAAATTGATAGATAGGGAAGTGCTGCCATTTCTTTGCAAGTTATAGGATTCGACATAGAACAGGAGCGGGCCAAACTAAACTATAGTTCAATCGAAGGGAATTGACATATAATTACAATTAGATTCCAATATATGTGCCAATGCTCGATACCAGCAAGCATTAAAGAGTTGAGATTAAATTTAATCAAAAATAGTAAGGTGACTTTGCTTTTAAATTAAAGTACCTCCCAAACATTTCAATTAAAAAAACCCTTAAAAGAAACAATTGCGTGTGGGGAAGCAGAACAATTAACTTTGTGTAATGATTAGGCAAAAAACCCCTTCATTCATTGCTTTTACGCATATAGAGTTGTAGCACCCAAAGACCTTTCCACAATTTTCATCTAGGTAGACTGAAAACAGATATGTTACGATAAAAAAAAATGACATTTTATAAGAATATATGAAATATAAACGTGACATTTATTAAATATGAAAAAATATTTAAACATAAAAATATAAAAATTTTTATATGAGTACTAATTAATTTACTATGTTAAAACGGTTTAGAAATAAAAAATATTAGTAGTGATAGTTTTCCGTACATAAGAGGTTTTCATCAGAGAACATGAAGCAAAAGAGAAAAAATGGTTAAAACTATTGTTATATGCATTTGGACAAAACTTGAAAATGCACCCATCAATCTTTTAGAGCCCTTGCACAAAACTAATTACAAGATGTGCCAGCCTAATACAAAAGCAAACCTCCCACCCCTTTTTTTGTTTTACTTTTTCTGGACATCAAATGCAAATTCCCTTCTTCAACCTTAAAATCTTCCATTTGATTAATATGTACTCTCCTCTTTGTACCCTTTTCTTTGCTCGTCCAAAGGGAAAGAAGGGCAGGGCCACCAATTACTCTTGTTCATATCTTGAACTGCCGTCTTAATGACAATCTTTTCCACTCAACCAAGCGCTTCAAAAAGTCTTTGACCTGTAGGAGTGAAGGACATAGAGAGGACAAGAGGGTTAAAAATGTATATAATGGAATAAATACGACAAAAAATAAAGCAGTGTAGAGAAAAAAATTGAAGTCCCACAGATGCATGTGTTGGGGTGCCAGATTCTTACCTCAGATGGCTCTTGTAAAGAATAAGATGCATTGGTGTCCTTGGGAATCTTGGAGACTAGAATGCCAAAACCTTGTCCCCTCTCTCTTAAGACCTAAATTATTTTTTAACAAAAGGTTAGCCCAACTTTCGAAATATAAATGTGTTATTCTTTTTTATTTTTTTTCCTCCCTATAAAAAAATAGATTTGAAGTAACGAAATTTAATTTAACTTTGGATACCTTGAATGCATCTTCGTCCGTACGATCATCTCCAATGTACACGGGAAAAACATCAGTACAATTGGCGAATCCTATAATGGAGGATTGATAACATAAATGGTCAGCCATTAGTACAATATTCTCCAAACTGTCTTTGTGTTACAAAGAAATTAAATAATAAGAAGTGGGTATATTCTTCAATTTTTAACTTTAAAAAAAAAATCTTAAGAGAAAATGGAAAAAATAAGTTTAAATAGAAATTCACATTATTGGCAAAAAATGAAAATAAAAAATAACCAAATATGGATTAAAAATAGAAAATAATGATGATGATGATGATAAACTCACCAAGTGATTCTAACAAAAATTCAAGAGCCATTCCTTTGTCCCATTTAATAGTAGGACGGATCTCCAAAACCTGTGTCATCAAAAAAAAAAAAAAAGTTACAAAAATTAATAAAGTTAAATAATAATAATAATAATAATAATAATAGAAAGGGCAATAATTGAAGTGGAAACCACACCTTTCTCCCTTGAGTCAGACGAAGCTTTGGGTACCCCTTTAAGACTGACCTAACCTGTTGTGCCAGTTCACTCCATTTCTGCATATTCATGCATCTAGTCATCACCTTTTTTCTCGTAATTTTCTTTTAATAAATAACATATAAAGTGCAAAATTAAGGAAAAAGAATTCTTGTGACATTTTAAGGATATAATTACCTTTTCATCAACACATCTGAAGTGGACAGAAAGGCAGAACTTGTTGTTCTCCACCTTAGCCCCTGCTGTAGATTTCGTTTTTTCCACCAATTCTTTGTAAACCTGAAAAATTATTACCAAAAAAAATGGAAAATCATTCAAATTAATGAAAAAAATTAATGAAAAAAATTTAAACATATCAAACCTCATCAATCATGGGAAGGAATTCACTGGCTGCCTGAAATAACACAGCTCGATTTGTACCCTGAAAAAATCACCCCAAAAAAATGAAAAATAAATTAATTAAAGTTTTGAAGAAAATTGAAGATTAAAGAGTGAGAAAAGGGAAATTACCTTCTTGTATTTTTTGGAGGATTGTGGGGGCCCTTTAATGTCCATGCCATGGCTGCCGGCATAGTACAACTCTGCTAATTGTACAAAATTATAAACCTACATATTGAACAAAAATAAATTTTAGAGAAAAATAAATAAAACCGAAAGAAAATGGAGAAATTTTAAGGAATTTTACAAATAAACAAGAATGTACCTTGTCTCTGCATCTCCCACTCACTATCGCTGTAGGGAAATGTCTAGCAACATCTCTCACTGTTCTTCTCATCTAATTTTCACAAAAATCGAAGACACCCCATCATTAAAATTTGATTGCAATTTGAGGTACTGATGAGAAAGAAAACCCAATATTGGATTACCTCATCAGACATGAAAGCTCGATCTGGGTCTTCAACAATAGGAGAGAGAGTACCATCGTAGTCAAGAAACATAACTATTTGCTTACCCTTTGATGCATTTGTGATCTGATCAAACATTTTCAGTGCTGATGGCTGACGAACCTGTTCGTCATCAAACATAACAATTAAGTGCCATTGTCAAAATCAAAGAAACCCCATTTCTCAATTGTTGAATAATTTGGAGCTAATTAAATTACCATCAAAGAACTCTGTTCATGTCGTTGATCAGTAGTAGTGCTAATAACGTTAGTGAGAGAAGAAGTTGTGGATTTGGCATGTGTTGGAGAAGAAGCCCTCATTGAATCCAACCAAGCATTGATTCTTGAACTCCCGTTGATTTCAAGCTCTGTCAAAATCTTATATGGGGTTGTGACTTGAACTGTGATTGACACGTTCATGCCGGATTTCGAATCAGCCATCACCACATTCTGCTTCGTCATCTTCTTCTACACCAAAGAATGCATTCTTTAGATTATTAATAAACAAAACAGAGCCCTCCAAAAGGATACCAATTTTCCCAGTAATTCAAGCAGCTAATTCCAAAAATAGAGGAAAATCATTTGACATAAACCCACGATTTTTATAATCATTACCTAGCAAATAAGATTCCTATGGCGATTTTTTTTAAGGTATCGAGAGGGACAAAGAACAGAGGACTTGGGAAAGAACTCTGTTTTGTGAACCTCGTTAATTTCAAAGATTGGTTAGAAAACTAACTGAAATGGTAAGAGGTGTTTATAGCCGGGAAAAACATAACCGAGTTCGATTGATAATGGGGAGAGAGAGAGAGAGGGAGAGCGAGCAAGCGAGCGAGAGAGAGAGAGAGAGAGAGGGAGAGAGAGATTGGTGAGAGTTGAGATATACGGGGAGGGAGTGATGGATTTATAGTTGCATACAGACAGAAACGGACAAAGACTAGAAAACCCGAACCGGGACTGGGACCCACAGGCCTGCGATATCATGCGGGCCCAAATGAGCTCACTTCTCCACTCTCCCATCCTTGGCTTCTTCCGCCGTCTTTCTTTCCGTCGTCGTCTGTCAAACCGCCATTTTCGGGCAACTCTCTCGTATTCTATAAAAATTATATTAAATTTGACATTCTGTACACGTGGCACAAGCCCTTTGGTGAGAGTTTCCATGTAGGATTATGTTTGCCCCTTTTTGATTTTAATTTATTAAAATATCTGTAACTTTAAAACTACTCAATTAATAATAAATTTTTATTTAATAATTATTAAATAAATAAAATCCATAAAATTTGAATCTTTATTAAATTCAGAATTGCGGGTCGATTAGTAAGTATTATAAGAAGTTTTTTTTTTTTTTTCTTTTTAAGTATAGAAGCTTGAATTTCATACCTCTATAAGAAAGAAACAAAATGGTATGATATCTCTTCAAAACCCACGGAGGGGAATTTTCATTAAATAGAATGTATAATTGAGGTTTGAAATCCGGAACTGGGACTTATTGACCCGGTTTGAGGAAAACCTCACTCAAACAGGTACAAGGTCCCCAAAGTTCCGGGTGGACTTTGTTCGCCCCTTGTAATGTTGACGAGTGAAACAAACAGCCCAATCAAAACCAACCCGGTTCCACCAAAACCAGATGCATTAATTAACTCTATTCACTTTTTATATTAAAATCTTTTATTTCCCACAATTTTTTTGAAACATTAAATAAAAATATATATGTGTGTGACAACATATTATTGTCATCTATCCACTCCTTCCATCGGTAGTTTTACGGTTTCATCCGGATTCGAATTTAGATAAACGGTGCCATTCACTTTTTCTTCTTTTTAAACTTATTTTTAATAAACCACCTATAATTATATTAATTTCAACAAAATTAATCTTGAAACGAGTTAAATCCCTAAGAAATAAAACTCTTTTGATATATATTTTTTTAATACAAAAATCAAATCTAAAAATTTAATTAAAAGAAATCAATATCCACGGACTAGAAAAAAATTTCACAACTATTGTATTAATATCTACCTATCGTGTTTTAAAATTTTTTAAGAAATCCTCAAAATTTTAATTTGTCCGGTTGGTCTCTGTCAAATTTTTACCCTTTGAGATTTTTAATTTTTTTTTTTTTTAGTATGGGGTTTATATTTTCACAAGTGGCTTGCCACACCTTGAGCTGTGTGCTGTATGTTAATTAGTGAAAAATACACATATTTTGAATATGATTATTATATATGAATATTTGAAGTCTAAGTATAAATAAATCTTATTACATTTATTTAGTGTAACTCAATGGCGATCTAAACACTACTAGAAAACACGGCATCAGCGAAGTAAATTAACGACGAATAGTTATTCGTCGCTAATTAATAACAAAATTGTAATGGAACAGCAACGGAATAATTAGCGATAGAAAATTCTGTCAGAAAAAATTCTGTCGAAAAAAATTCCGCCGCTAAAACAAAAAAAAAAATTCGGACCTATTAGCGACGGAATTAGGGATGGAAAATTCCGTTAGAAAAAATTCCGTCGCTAAAACAAAAAAAAAATAATTCGGATCAATTAATAACGGAATTAGCGATGGAAAAATTCCGTCGCTAAAATTTTCATAATATAATTTTATATTTTTTATTAAATTAGGATATTTTTTTATTAAGTATAATTTTGTATTTTTATTAAATATAATTTTTTATTTTTATTAAATAAATTTTTATTGTTTTTTTTAATAAGGGTATTTTTCATTAAATATAATTTTGTATTTTTATTAAATATAATTTTCTATTCTTATTTAGTATGATTTTGTATTTTTATTTAATTAGGTTATTGTAATTTTATTAAATATAGTTTTGTATTTTTATTAAATATAATCTTATATTTTTATTAAATATGATTTTGTGTTTTTATTAAATATAATTTTGTGTTTTTATAAAATATAATTTTATATTTTTATTAAATATATATACTTTTTTGTTTTTATCGAATATAATTTTGTGTTTTTATTAAATATAATTTTGTATTTTTATTAAATATAATTTTTTGTTTTTTTAAATATAATTTTGTGTTTTTATTAAATATAGTTTTTTATTTTTATCAAATATAATTTTTTGTTTTTATTAAATATTATTTTGTGTTTTTTTAAATATAATTTTGTGTTTTTATTAAATATAATTTTATTTTTTTATTAAATATAATTTTGTATTTTTATTAAATATAATTTTTTGTTTTTATTAAATATTATTTTGTGTTTTTATTAAATAAAATTATATATATATATTAATATATGGTATTGTATTTTTGATATTAAGAGTTCCAAATAAAGTATAGAAATAGAAAAAAAATAAATTAATAACACAAATGTGATAGTGGTATAGTGGTTAACACTCTTCGGATCTATCTCTCACACCCAGATTCGAATCTGGGTGTGAGAGTATTTTTTAAACATTTATAACAGTGGCGGGCGGACGGGCGAGCCACCACGTGCGGGTGGGCGGGCGGACGGGCGAGCCACCACGTGTGTGCGGGCAGGCAGGCGAGCCGGCACGGGGGGGCGGGTGAGCGCGGGCTGGCTCTCGGGCCCGTGCACATTTGGTTCACAAATTTCACTAACGAAAATATTTTAATCGCTAATAATCCGTCGCTAAATCCATCGATAATTAGCAACGGATTAGTGATGGAAAAATTCCGTAGGTAAAAAAACCGTCACTGATCCATCGTGAAAATTAGTGAGGTGACTTTCAGCGACGGAAAAATCCGTCATTGATTTTCCGTCGCTGATACTTTCAGCGACGAAAATTTAGGTATCAACAATGGATTTTTCCGTCGCTTGTATCCATTTTTCTAGTAGTAAAATAAACCTTGAGGAGAATGGTTCACCCAAAGCTTTGAAGATTTTATCAATTCCCATTAGATTTAATAAATATCAAATGAATCGTTTTAATATATATATATATATATATATATATATATATACATATATATCTTATGGCCCCTCACTAATTGTCTAGGTCTGTCACTCATGGTTTGGCATTGACCAGAGAGTGTGACACAAATGTTACCTCAAGGGATTGTTGGTATATATGCGCATGTGTGTTTCCTTTTTATTTATTTTTCCAAACGACAATTAGGAAAATATTAAGCATTAGGAGGAAAGTCATTTAGTCTGTGTTTTTTTGACTTGTATTCAATACGCTTTTAGCTGTAGTAACCATCAAACACTAATATTAATTTATTGGCCTAAAAAATGCACCTTATTCCTTGTTATTAAAGGTGGGTCTTAACTATACAGATCCGGCTCTTTCTTAACTTGAATGGTGACTTGGATGAAAGATTTAAAACCTACAAAAAACCACCGGAGAATACTCTAGCGGAAAAAGGTTCGACACTTAACTCAGAAAGAGTGGTTTTCAAAAGAAATGAAACAAACTGAGAGAAGAATAGTGAATCTTCATGTAACTTGTGTGCCAAGTGTTGAAATCGTGGAACTTACCTAGGCTTGGTGTATCGAAGGCTTTTATATGAGAAGTAATGAGAGTCGTGTGTATTCAAAGTGTTACAACCCTAGTTTTCTTATGAGGAGATTCAAAAATTTTAGAGTTCAATTGTCTGAAATTTAAAATCGTTATCATTTAAAAAGTTTAATTACACTAGGAGATTATTTCCCTTATCGATTATATTCACGAGAATTTCTTTCTTTATCTAAAAGATACGTTTTTGTACTGAGAAAAGAAATCAAATCAAGGTGAAACTTGGTTGCATATTACCATTGATCGATAGGAGTCGAAGCGATCGGTTCCTTAGGTGGCCGTTAATTATCGATTTAATGAAAAGAGGTGACCATTCGGACTTGCCGATCATATTCGTGAATCGGTCGGTCCGTCTTAGTTGATCAACCAATCTGTCTGTTGTTCAGTTCATGAGCTGAACCCCTCTTGACCATGAGTATTAGGTGGGATCTTCGATCAACCGGGTATTATACCGATTGTTATTTGGATCATGTCTTATCAGTTGTAATCGTAAATTTATTCTGTTAAGAAAATACCAGTAATGGAGGGGATTGCCAAGTGGTGGATGCAAGAAGCTAAACAAGGCATGAGGTATGTTTTCTTTGCTGTGATTTGGTTAATATGGATGTAGAAATAAGTGGAGAGAAAGAGTAGAAATAAGTGGAGAATAAAAGAGAGAGAATTCCCTATATTTCTGTGTGTTTAACATTGTAAATAAATGGGACATTTATACAAGTAAGATATGTACATTTAAGGAAAAAAAATCATAAAATCAATTTAACCATATATTTTCTCAAATATATGATATGTTAACCAACTATGATAATATTAACATATTGTGATATATATGGTAACAAAACTTGACTTATATGGAGATATACTAATAATAGTAATCACTACAAGAAAACAAGCTTTCAGCGATGAAAATTAGAGACGGATCAGTGACGAATTAGTGATGGAAAAATCAGCGATGGAATTAGCGACGGAACAATCCGTCGCTAAATGTTCCGTCGTTAAATTCGTCCCTAAAATTAGTAATGGAAATTTTTCGTCGTAAAATCCATCGCTAAAACTTTTACGGATAAATTAGGGATAAATTTAGCGACGAAAAATTTCCGTTGCTAAAACTTAAAAAAAAAATTGTTTTTATTAAATATAATTTTATTTTTATTAAATATAATTTTTTTAATAAATATAATTTATGTTTTTATTAAATATAATATTATCTTTTTATTAAATATAATTTTGTATTTTTATTAAATATAATTTTTTTAATAAATATAATTTTTTGTTTTTATTAAATATAATATTATCTTTTTATTAAATATAATTTTGTATTTTTATTAAATATAATTTTGTATTTTTATTAGATATAATTTTTTGTTTTTATTAAATATAATTTTGTATTTTTATTAAATATAATTTTATGTTTTTATTAAATATAATATTATATTTTTATTAAATATAATTTTTTGTTTTTATTAAATATAATTTTTTTAATAAATATAATTTTTTGTTTTTATTAAATATAATTTTTTTAATAAATATAATTTTTTGGTTTTATTAGACATAATATTATCTTTTTAAAATATAATTTTGTATTTTTATTAAAATAATTTTTTATTTTATTAGATATAGTTTTTTGTTTTTATTAAATATAATATTATATTTTTATTAAATATAATTTTGTATTTTTATTAAATATAATTTTTTTAATAAAAATTATTTTATGTTTTTATTAAATATAATTTTTTGTTTTTATTAAATATAAATATTTTATTAAATATAGTTTTGTATTTTTATTAAATATAATTTTTTGTTTTTATTAAATAAAATTTTATATTTTTTTGGATTAGGGTATTGTATATTTAATATTGAGATTTAAAAATAAAGTATAAAAATAGAAGAAAAATAAACTAATAATACAAAGGTGATAGTGACAAGGTGGTTAAGACTCTCAATATATCTTTCTCAACCCAGATTCGAAACTTGGCCGATGTATATTTCAACATTTTTCAAACAATTTAAAGGTGGGTGGCCAGGTGCAGGCAGGTGGGGCGGGGTGCGGGGCAGGGCGGGGCGGGCGGCAGGGTCCAGGTGTGGGCGGGCGGGGCGGCTGGGCGGACTGGTGTCGGGTGCGGGCGGGCCGGGTCAGCCAACCGGGTTCGGGCATTTGTGTTTGCCCTTACTCTCTTCAGTGACGGATTAGCGACGGATTTATTTCCGTCACTAATAATCCGTCGGTAAATAATAAAAATTTTAAAAAAATAAAAAATTATATTTCAGACGGATTAGCGATGGATTTTATTAGCGACAGAAACGAAATTTTTTCGTCGCTAAATTAGTGACGTCACTTTCAACGACGAAAATTTCTGTCGCTGATACCCGTTTTTCTGATAGTAAATGAATGTTGATATAATGGCATCATATGTGGATATATATATATATATATATATATATATTGAAATCTCTCATTGAACTCAAGGTAATAGGTAGTCAGCCATCTTGAGTTTGCCAATTAGATTTTGAAATCATCGAATTTAGTGTAATTTGGTGAAGATATCAGGCTGGGTCAGCCAACCGAGTTCGGATATTTGTGTTTGCCCTTACTCACTTCAGCGACGGATTAGCGATGGATTTATTTCCGTCACTAATAATCCATCAATAAATAATAAAAATTTTAAAAAATAAAAAATTATATTTCCAACGGAATAGCGACGGAAATTTTCCATCGCTAAATTAGCGACGTTACTTTCAGCGACGGAAATTTCCATTGCTGATTTTCCGTCGTTGATAACTATTTTTCTGATAGTGAAGGAATGTTGATATAATGGCATCATATGTGGATATATATATATATATATATATATATATATATATATATATATTGAAATCTCTCCTTGAACTCAAGGTAATAGGTAGTCAGTCATCTTGAATTTGCCAATTAGATTTTGAAATCATCGAATTTATTGTAATTTGGTGAAGATATCTACAATCTGAGATTGGGAGGAGATAGGAATAAGTTGATTAGTGTCGTGAAGGATATATTGTTACACAAGGTGACAATCAATTTCAATATATTCGATACATTCATAGAAGACACCATTGTATGCAATACCTTTACCACCTTTCAATTCTATCCCAGTGGTGGTAACCAAATTTTATTAAAGCCGCCTTATCACTCCTCTTATTAAAGCATTTATTACTACTCTTATCATATTCTCTTTATCACTATTAGTGTTAGAATTTTTCTATCATTGCATTTATGAGTATTAGTAGCCTTAGTGAAGTCCAACAATCCCTTCATGGTATATCATCTCTATTCAAATTCAAATATTTTTCATTATATTACGTTAAGTTTGAGGAAGGATATTAGAAATGTTAACATATATCTACATATGATGTGGCAACACGTATGTGCTGATGTGGCGACATGTGTATGCTTACGTGTGAAATGTGTATGCTGATATAGTGACACGTGTATGTTGACATGGTGACACATGGATGCTAATGTGGTGACACATGGATGCTGATGTGGTGAAAGCCTGAGTCACAAGCCGACAATGTGGCTGAAGGCGTTCTAGGACACGTGGCATTGACTGTGTGACACATAGTGCTAATTGGAAAATTTGTGATTAATTAGAGAAGGACATGTGGTAGAGATTGAGAGTGGATAGTGAAAGATCAAAATGACTCGTTTTGTTCTTATTAGATTAAAAATGACATTGTTTTGTTTTTGCTAGATTAAAAATCTCTAAACAGTAGAATTTGGTAGGTCAGACCAATGATCTTCTAGCGATGCATGAGACACATGGAAGGGTATTTTGAGGTCTAGTTACCATCATTAGGATCATCTTGAAGAATAGAATCATTTAGTATGTAGCAAATAACTATTAAATTACTTAATAAATTACACCGAACCTAAAAATCTAAAGGTATTTTTGTATTTTTTTTTCTTTTGCAAGTGGAGCTCTCATATCATGTAGAAATAAGTTGATAGAGAGAAAGTTCTCTATATTTATGTATGTTTCATACAATAAACAAATAAGACATTTATACAAATTAAAGTATCTACGTTTTGTTAACATATTGTGATATATATGTTAATAGAATATTAATATATTGTAACAGAGAGGTTGATCTAAGAAGGGCTTAGGGTGGGCAATTAGATCTCCTTAATTTTCTAAAATTTAATTGGTGTTTAGACCCATATTTGTTTTGTATTCACTTAATTATAATTTTGTCTCCACTTGTTTTTCCCTTTTTTTTTTTAAAAAAAAACTTATTCATTTGACTAGATTTTACATAAATCTTTTTTTACAAACTCACCATATAACAAAAATAAAATATGTTATAACCATCGCTTGCTTTAAATCATTAGAAAAATATTTTTTAGTTTTTAAAGTCAATAAAGAAAAAGTTGAATAAGATTGCAATATTAAAAAAGATTAATTTATATTTATTGCTTGAATAAATATATTATAAATTTTTTGTACCCTTACTTCTAGAATTTAAGTTCGCTACTGTTGTGACATATATGATAACATAAGTTGATATAAGTGGAGATATACTGATAATAGTGATGAATGGTGATACAACAACATGATACATGAACATATATGTTAACAATGGATAGGAAGGAATGATTTTGGAAAAGAGGAAAAACCTGTTTGCATTATGAGATTTTGTTTTTTGTCGTGAATTTAGTCCATCGTTTAGTTTTCCGAAATTTTATTTCGACTAATTTAGGTTAAATCATGATTAGATTCTAATTTAAAATGGACTCTCCTAATATCATTTTTGTCACTCTCAAAACTCAAATCTGAATATTTAGTGTGAGGTTTTAATATCTTTCCCATTGAACCAACGAATTATTGGTATTATGAGATCTTAATCAAAGCAAAATCATTTTTTTTAATAAAAACACAAAATTATATTTAATAAAAACATAAAATTATATTTAATAAAAAGAAAAAAATTATATTTAATAAAAACATAAAATTATATTTAATAAATTAAATTTAATAAAAACAAAAAAAAATTTCAAAATTTAGCGACGGATTTTTCCGTTGCTAATGTCCACAAAATTTTTAACGACGGATTTAGTGACGAAAAATTTTTGTCGCTATTGGCAACGGATTTTTATCCGTCGATAATTTTTGTCGAT
This sequence comes from Dillenia turbinata, assembly GCA_037126225.1. Classification (NCBI taxonomy): domain Eukaryota; kingdom Viridiplantae; phylum Streptophyta; class Magnoliopsida; order Dilleniales; family Dilleniaceae; genus Dillenia; species Dillenia turbinata. The sequence continues at coordinate 7,854,607 of JBAMMX010000017.1, forward strand.
AAAGACCCGTTTTTCTAACAGTGTCTATCTTAAAATGCGGACATAAAAATATTGAATTATGCTCCGCAACATATTAAGTCCAAAAGATGGTGACCAAATCAATGTAAAGGGTAGTCAAATCATTATACAACATAGTAATCTTATTGCATATAAAAAGGAAAAATAAATGAATATACCACTAATGTAAAATTTGAATACTTGAAAATCAAGACTTAACGTAGAATAGGTTTTTTTTTTTTTTTTTTTTTTCTTTGGTACTTGACCACCGATATTGTGAATGTAATATAATACTACTAGATACTCATCTCTTTAGTGGAATAATTATCTTTTGCAAGAGATAAAGAGAGCGGGGAAAAGGAAGTTTCACTATCAGAAAACATGGCCTCAGCAATAAAAATTAGTGACGGATAGTTATCCGTCACTAATTAATAATAAAATTACGACGGAAAAATTAGCAACGGAAAATTCCGTTGGAAAAAATTCCGTCGCTGAAACAAAAAAAAAAATTCAGACCTATTAGCGACAGAATTAGCGACGGAAAAATTCTTTTTTAGTTTTTATTAATAGGTCCGAATTTTTTTTATTGAATATAATTTTTGGTTTTTATTAAATATAATTTTGTATTTTTATTAAATATAATTTTGTATTTTTATTAAATATATTTTTATTTTTTATTAAACATAATTTCTATTTTTATTAAATATAATTTTGTATTTTTATTAAATATAATTTTATTTTTTATTAAATATAACTTGTTATTTTTATTAAATATAATTTTGTATTTTTATTAAATATAATTTTTTGTTTTTATTAAATATAATTTTGTATTTTTATTAAATATAATTTTAGTTTTTATTAAATATAATTTTTATTTTTATTAAATATAATTTTATTTTTTTATTAAATATAATTTTGTATTTTTATTAAATATAATTTTATTTTTTTTATTAAACATAAATTTTTGTTTTTATTAAATATAATTTTGTATTTTTATTAAATATAATTTTTTGTTTTTATTAAATATAATTTTGTATTTTTATTGAATATAATTATGTGTTTTTATTAAATATAATTTTTATTTTTATTAAATATAATTTTATTTTTTTATTAAACATAATTTTGTATTTTTATTAAATATAATTTTGTATTTTTATTAGATATAATTTTTTGTTTTTTAAATATAATTTTATATTTTTATTAAATAAGAGTATTGTATTTTTAATATTGAGAGTTACAAATAAAGTATATAAATAGAAAACAAATAAACCAATAATATAAATTTAATGGTGGCATGGTGGTTAAGGTTCTAAAGTTCTCTCTCTCACACCTGGATTCGAACCTGAGAGAGAGCATATTTTTAGAATATTTTCAGCACATTTACGCGCGAGTGGGCAGGCGGGCGGGTTGGGTTTCAGATGGTGGTGGAAGCGGGTCGAGCAGGCGGGTGGGTCGAACGTCTAACTTCCGGCATTTGTGTTTGGTCTTACTAATTTCACCGACGGATTAGCGACGGAAATTTTCAAAACATTTTCAGCACATTTACGCGCTGGCGGGCAGCCGGACGGGCCGGGTTCCAGATGGTGGTGGAAGCGGGTCGGGCAGGCGGGTGAGTCGGACGTCTAGCTTCCGACATTTGGGTTTGGTCTTACTAACTTGACCGACGGATTAGCGATAGAAATTTTCCGTCGCTAATTTGAAAATTTTAAAATAAAATTAGCGATTGATTTAGCGACGGAATTTTCCGTCGCAAAAAAATCTGTCGCTGATCTTTCGTTAAAATTAGCGAGGTGACTTTTAGCGACGGAAAAATCCGTTACTGATTTTTCGTCGTTGATACTTTCAGCGACGAAATTTTAGGTATCAGCGACGGAAAAATCCATCACTCAAACTGTGTTTTCTTGTAGTGTTTGACTATCCAGCCGTTTGGCAGTTTGGTTCCATAGATTGAGATAAAGAAAAGATTTCTAAACTAATAAGCTGAAAGTCCTTTTGAGGATTTCAAATTGGTATTAGTTAAAATACTAATAAGTTAATTAATTAATTTATTTTAGAAATTTCAATTACTATATATTGGAATTACATTGAAGAAATACACATATATAACCTATTGCATACAATGGGCTATTATGACCATGCATCTTACCTCAGAATTTTCCTAGTAATACTGTTTTTAGAATTAAAACTTGAGAATTTTGTTTTCAAATGATTGGGATTTTTATAGGTAAACTTGATATCAAACTATGTTGAATTAAATCGAAATGAAACAAGTCAAGATGCTAAGGGCAATCTTGATCTTGAAAGTTAATGAGAAAATTCTAATTTTAGGATTGAAAATATGAATAATTTAGTCACTTTGAAATTATTTTTTGTCAAGAGCGTTCAAACAATCACGTGAATACCACATAGAATGATCAAACTATTTTACGACCTTACTTGAACAGAATGATCAAACTATTTTTGTAGAAATTGTTTAAAAATAGTACTGAAATGACAGTTAATCCCATTGTTACAGATGAACAACTCCCGTTGATAAAAAAATATTATGAAAGTTACCCAAAAATAAGAATCGATTATGTTTTTAATCCTAAAATTCTGATTTTGCGGAAAGTTAAACCAATAAGAAGAGACCAAGATACTAAGACAAACTTAATGTCAAACTAAATCAGTTAGATGAATAAGAAACAACTCGAGAAGCTAAAGGTGGGTACGAGTTAAAACCAATAATAGAAAGGATCAAGATGGTAAGGATATATTGTATTTGAAAGGTTGGTCACGTTGAGAATTTTCACATGCGTAAAGCATGCGTTTCCCTTGGTTATTTATTTATCTTCTTTGGCTGGATCTCTCTCTCTCTCTCTCTCTCGTGATTACTTAGTATATGCAACTTGAGATCTTCACTATGCAGTACCTTATTCAAAAAAAAGTCTTATACACCGGAGTAGTGGGAGATGGCCTTTGATACATTAAAGATTGGCAAAAAAACAGTGTTTTGAAATATGGGTCAGAATATGAACCGGTTGTGTCAAAGAATTAATAGGTCATTGGGTCAAATCGGTTAAACCGGACGAAAAACTCTTTTTTTTTTTTTATAATTATATGAAAGGTCACAAAATCTTGTTAATAAAAATTTGAATACTAAATTTTGGAAAAAATATTTGAATAAAAATTGTGTAATAAAAAAAAATAGTAAATACTATTAAGCACTCGAGTGTTACTATAGGAACTGAACTTTAAATCTCTAAACGAAAGAGGATATTTCTAATTAAGCCTCCGATTAATAAATTAATAAATTGATCAACATAATTGTTCAGCTAGGCATTCGCATTTTCTTTTCTTATAATATAAATATTATTCCATTATTATATTCTAATTTTGTTAAGTGAGTAAAATGTGAATTTGTGTCGGTAAATTTCATAAAATGAATAGAAAATATTTATTTATTTTTTAACATCATATTAAGATTTTTTTTGACAAATGTTCTCAGCCCTTTTTTCTATTTATTTTGATTGTGTTGTCCTCGAATTAATGGCAGGTTGCTGTTTCTGTCTTTCGTGGCCGTCAAACCAACGGAAAACCACCACGCAGCCTTCTATCCGGTGCTCGATAGATACGAGATAGGCTAGGCCATCACATGCATGTCTGACACCACACGTGGTGCTCGGCATTCGCATCTTCTTTTCTTAAAACCTTTTTAACTTGAGGTGATCCATGAGAACCTGATTGTAACACGTGGCAAATGAAGAGGTAGAGAAAGAGGGGATTCCAGGACATTCCACATGTCAAGAAAGACGAGACCACGACAAATGGTCGGCGGACTCTCCTGGAGCAACAAACAGATGATCTTTCACGTTGTTTGGTGTTAAGAGTTCCAAAAAAGAGGAATCAGAATCAATGGTAAAGTGTCTCTCTTTATTTCTTGCGCTTCATTTATGCTTTAATTTCCAGGGGAATCCTGCGAACTAATGTGAACGCGATCTGTCACTTGTCAAGCATTCAATCATCGAAACTTTGTACTTGCCGGTTGGTGTACTTAATATGTTGTCAACCATGATTGCTTTTATGGTTAAAAGGAATATATCTTATATTTATATCTCTATGATTATTAAAATACACGTTTTCTTGGATGATTCTGTATTTATTTATAAAATAAAAAAAAAATTAATATTAAATTAGAATTATAGAAAGATATATTAAAATTTAAAGAATTTAATTGAATTGATTAAAAATTAAATATATTAAATATATATTTAGTGCCGGTGATTAAAATGATAAATAAACGAGGACAGAATGTACTAAAAAATAAATATCTTAAATATTTTGTATTTATAATTCAAAATGATGACAATATAGATTGGAATATAAATTATAAGATGCAATGAAAAAATACATTTGTAATTCTTTGTGATCGCATAATTTTATTACAATTGAATGAGAAGTTTTATATAATTATAGTAAAACTTGTATTATGGTATGATAAAAATATAGGACTATTAAACAACAAGAGTATAAAATTATTGTAACTGAAATGAATATACTCATATGGAGATGTGATAAAACCAAAAAAAGTAGAATTAAAAATAAAGAGATATGTATTGAATTAGATGTAAATTCAATTGTGAATAAAATATGAGATTATCATTTAAGTTGATTTAGATATGTATAATAAAAATCCAAAATGTACTAATTAGGAAGTGTGAGACTTTAAATGTGAGAGATTTAATCAAATATTGGGATACACCATTAAAAATCTAGATATAAATTATCTATAAAGATTGAATGTCAAGAGTTTAGCTGATGAGATTTTTAGATAGGAATGACTAGCGTAAAAGAATAAGAAATAGTTAAATCATCTTTCTTATTATTTTAAATTTTTATGAATAGTTTATTTTTATTTCTTTTGTTTTTCAATATTTTTATTTTTACTTTTACCTTTTAGCAATACCTTTTCTATTTTTATTTTTAAACTTTAATTTAACTTAATTTAATTTCCTTTTAAATTTTAAATTTTTATTTTAAATTTAAATTTTTTTTTATATTATATTTATCTTTCAAACGATCGATTCTAAAATTTGGGATTAAAATTCAAATTATTATTATTGTTGTTTATGATTATTGAACCATTATGTATAATTATTAATTATTTTATTAATTTATTATATAAAAATAATAATTATTGAATAATGATTTAACCATCATAATTTCATAAATATTGATATTCATAAAAGTAAAAAGATACAGTCTGTTAGATTTTGATGTCTCTTTTAGAAGAGAGGTTTAATATGATTTTCCTATTACATCTCGGTTCGTTTCTAAATGGAGAGGTTAAGTTTAACCAACGTTAAGCTTAATGTTTTAATAAAAATAAATTATATAAAAATAATTTAATTTTTATAAGGAAATTTGATTTTTTTATTGTAAAATTTTTTATTTTTGTAAAATATATTTTACTTTACAAAGAAGATTTTATTTAAAATAAAATAAAACAAACTTGCGCAACTTCTCCAAATGAGTCTCACCATTGGAATTTGTCTCATTTTCTAAACATCCTTCTTGCTTTATCAAAAATATATAACTTATGTAGTGCGTGTCACTTGGAACAATTAACAACCTCATGTGACAATTTGGGTCCAATAATTGCAACAGATATGGGATGGCAATTGGGCGGTACGGGCATGTTTCTATAAAACCCTACTCAAAACCCTACTCTCCCTTCATTTTAAAACTCCATAAAAACTCCATACTCACCCGATCCTCCACCCATAGTGGGTAACACGTTTTATGTCTTATCCTCCATCTGTCCTTATCCATGGGTTTATCCACCCACACAACAAGTCGATTTGTTGCCACTTAGCTTTACTTGACTTTTACCTTTATTACTATTCTAGTTTAATAGTATCTTGTTATCAAAATACAAATAATAATAATTCAAAATCAATTTTAATTATATCAAAATAAAGACAATAATTATATTCAGTTTGCTTCATTTCAAACTAGTGCTAAAACTGAGAGGAGATGTAAAAAATATTAATAAAGGTAATTTGAATGTATTTATGATGAGTTCTTCACTCCATGCCCATGCCAAAAGTCAACTTGTATATATATATATATATATATATGTAATATATGTAGAGTATCGGATTACCCATACGTTACCTTACCCTCCATGGGTTTGAAAATTTCATACCCTTACTCGCCCTATACTTGTCCCTTATCCACCTTCACTAGATAGGGTAGAGACAGGTATTCACTGGGTTGGGTACAAATAGAGAAGCTTAATTTTATCATTATAATTGTTTTGTTGTTGGTGAACGGTCTCACAAGATAGTCCGCCACTAGATAGAATATAAAAGGGTCCTCTGAGCAGAACTAGAGTTGACAAATCTAAACTTTAACCCGCGTAGAGGTATAGACCTATAACAAAAGTTCCTCCCAAACGTCTGAGACATATTGTTAGATCTATTAGATATACAAATACACAGCGGAAGCAACGAATAATTTTTGAAAAAATAAAATAGATCAAATTTCAGGGTCTCCAAAAAATCAATCGAACCACGAACCATGAAATTTCCCTTGAACAATTGCATGGTCGGGATGGTGATCATGAAATCCATCAAACCACCACTACAATCCCATGACACCTCAATACAAACTCCGATAAATAAAGTGACGAGAAAAATTCCCTACTCGAAATTTTCACTCAACCCTCGAAATGATCTCACACTTGAGAACGTGTATTTTTCTCTCAATATAGCAATACTCCATTGCATTTCGGTGTCTTCTATATTTTTCAACAATGTATGTAGTGGTTCATCTTAATTCAAAACTCAAGAATTAATTTAACTCACGTAACCACACTAAGAGATAAAAATGGAGGTCATGGGGAGATCATGGTTAGTTAGTGGATAATGGGAGTTATCCCATTATCCAGATTTTAAAATTTTTATTTTTTTGGTAAAATGCTCCAACGTGGGCACTTTTACCAATATTTCCTACTTGCACACGAGGACATTTTACGCACATCACAAGATCACAAGTTATGCGATCTATCATATTACTCTACTGAACTTTCATACAGAATTGGATGTTGTGTGACTGACGAGCACATCTGCATGCAAAGACTTCTCGATACACTTATTAGGATGATCAAGAAACCATCGTTAGTATGAAAAAGAACTCACTATACCCCAGACTCAACGCAATTACATCTATCGTGTCACTTTCCTCATCGAAAGTGATCCCCAATTATTGTTTGACTGTGTATCCACTATTATGCTTACATCTCAACATGGGCAAACATAATATACTAACCAGTGAATACAATATAATGATGTAATGTTGATTGGTATTCCTTTTCTCAAAGTCGAATCTATCAGTCTCAATCAGCTGCCTTTTTAGACCTGCCACTTAGACCTCAATTTATCTTCTAGACCATAGGTAAACAGATTAAAATAGTAAATATTAAACTAAACCTTCTAGAAACAGTTGAAAGTAGTAAGGGTATAAGAAATCCCACTAATGTATTTTGGGTCTCACACAATGGGAATGAGAATCAAGATCAGATCATTGTCTCATTTAATATAACTCTAACTATTGCTAGTTGTCTTATCACACGCGATATGAAACACGTGCCACAGTGTTATTCCCCAATCTCTGAAAAGGACATATGTCAATTTTTTCTAATACTGTGTAGGTATGGGACTCACTCTACATATAAGAATTTACCTAGAAATCTCAGAGAAAGTATCTTAGAGGCAATATCACAAATCGTAAGTGATATCTAAACTCTCAAATTTGACAACTTACAGGCAACATGGATGTGGGTATGTCCATGTCGGTCATATTGCATATGATCTCATTCTGAACACATAACATGGCGGTTTATGTTCTAGCAGGATCACTCTCAAAATCTCTTACAACTAGAAACCATCTTATCCTTACCCGCTCAGAGTTAGAGGTGGTCACTCGTGTGAGAGAGTCGACCATGTCTGCCTAATATATCTTTTATCACAATATATAATATATGACAAGTAAGTACAATAAATAAACTTATGACTAAACAATGTATATATGTCATATATATAAAACAATAAGTATCATAATGAGTATATAGTGAGAAATATAATAATACATATAAACCCAATGATTCCGCATGTCTCACAAAGTATCTCTCACAATGGGTTTGGTGAAGGGATCAGCAGCATACTGTGTAGAAATGTACTTAATTGTCACTTCACTCTTCTCGATGATGTCTCTCATAAAATGGTATTAGGTATCAGTGTGTTTGGTTCTACTGTGATATTTAGGGTCTTGGGAGTAGGCAATAGAGATCGGATTATCATAATAAATTATCATTGGTCTCCCACTATTTGCCACAACCCTTAAATCATCCAAAAATCTCTAGAGCCAAAACTTTCTTGAACTGCTGCTAAGCATGCCACAAGCTCAACCCCTATCGTAGATAGAGATATATAGGTTTCTCGAAAAACCTGATATCGATTTTGTCATGCCCCGAACTGGGAATCGTGAACAGCCGCCCGTTGCCCTGGATGTCGGCTGTATTTTTACAAAAATCGGACAGAACCTCCCTATAAATCGGAGGTCTCTCATGTACAAATAAACCTGTATAATTTAAAATCATCCTGTAAATTAAACAAATGGCCATCCCAACCTCTCCAAAACCAACAAATCCCACAACCGACATTCAGAACAATGCAAGGCTAAATAAATTACCAGCAGTCCTAGCCACAGACCTCTATTGTCATGCCCAACTAGGGCACGAGCAGCCGCCACACCGAGTGGGCCTAAATTTATACAAATATATTACAAATTCCCAAGTTAACACTTTAAATATTTACAAATGCCTCAATGCAAGTGAAATATGAGAGTTTCGCAAACAAAAGTCCAAAAATTATACAGTCATCCCATAATATGTACACGACCAACTACGGACCTCAATATTAAGACCATGCAGGGTCGACATAAAGTACGAAATTCATATTTTCAATTAAAATTTAAATCTCACCGTCGTAAATACCAAATCCACCAACAAGCTATCAAGCCCTCTAGAGCCAAATACGTCGCCCTAGCACCAAAATCCTGTCTGGGGAGGGAAAGAAGAGGGGTAAGTACTCAGGGAAGAATACTCAATGAGTGAGGGGATTAATCTCAAGTACTAATAGTGTAGGTGAACATTGGAGTGTCAAATAATATTATTGATAATCAATATTTCAAATTTTGCAGTAAATCATGATATGTTCGATAAAATAAACTCATTTAATCATTCACACGATATCATACATATATGCATCCATTTAAAATCAAGTATAACATAGAGCAAGCCGAAAGAATCCTGGCAAGGGTCAACCATGACGAAGGACAGGCGCATCGGGGTTTTGTTATGCATAAATGTTTAAAAGTTGCTCTGTACCCCGACGTTGGCACGTACAAGTAACTCCCAGTGCTAGACCGCCTATTCTGATGGATCTCCCCTTTCGGTTCAACTGGTCCCATATGGAACATCACAATCATGTACAAGCAACTCCCGGTGTTAGACCGCCTATGTTGACGGACCTCCCCAATACATGGTTCAACCGGGCCCATACGGAATATCACAATCATGTACAAGCAACTCCCGGTGCTAGACCGCCTATGCTGACAGACCTCCCCAATACATGGTTCAATCGGGCCCATACATATCACAATCACGACGTTTGCGGATACCTTTGGCCAAAGCGTATCCGGGCAACTCGTGCCTCTACAAACGCCCTTCGTAGCTACGGAATCATCAATGTCATCATCATAGTATCACAAGGGCACAACGTCCCACAGGTAAGAATCATATCATCATAAGTGGGCATCCCAGTGCCCTCACAGATTTTAAAACATTTCAAATCCATGTGCCAATACATTCATCAAATCATTTCAAATCAGTATACCAATGTAACGGTAGAAAAGGAAACTTATCAAATTTTCAAGTAATGGCACAATTTTGTTTCATTTCAAACATGGATGCATAGTCATGGAAAACATAAGTTTAAGACACTCCAATAATCACAAAACAGATTTGAGATTTAATATCACACGTCGAATCAATGCATATCAAAGCAAGTTTTGTTTAAAAACAAGGTAAAATCATGTTTCACTATTTTATGCAAGAGATTAGGGTCCCACTCACAGTATACGGGAGGGTCAATCACTCCCTACAATGCACAACAAGTGTCAAAATCGTGCTCCCCTCAATCAAGACATCCAATACTTACGAATGTATAAAATCAGCAGTTTCAAACCTGTGCAGTTATAAGAAATAGGCTATAACTTCTAATACACCTTTACAAATCAAGGGGTTTCTTATTTGATTTTTAAAGCTAAGAATGTCTAGTGTCTAAGGCAAAAAATCTCTTGTCATTCGGAGCTGTTTAGAGAAAGTTATGCTAAAGGACTACATGTTGTTCAATTGGCTAAAATGTATGTTTTTCACTTTCAAATTCTCAATGTCAAGTCAAGTCTTTTAGGCCACTACCTTAACTCTTCATATTTTGTTCATACTTACAACATGTCTACAAGACTCAAGTGGTGGTATTCAACCAATCCTGTACAAAGCTCACACCAATCCAATCTCTCGCCGCACATAAGAGTCAGCATATACACCAACACACTCTTATTCAAAATTCTTTATCAACTTCTTCTCTTCAATACACCAATACAATACTATACATTTATCATATAAATACAAACACATGCTTTTGCTCATTCTTTACAATTACACATTTTCATATCACTTTAATACATCAATATCACTATATATGCATACACTTTTTATACCTTATTACATACACATATAAGCCTCCATTTTGCTTACTAGATTCATTTCCAATCTCTCCAATAGATTCGGTCAAGACATTTTTACATCCACATGCTCACTAACCTCTATCCAAAATTCAGTATACATATATATATAATTTCTCACGCTCATGGCCTCAATTTCACATACACATAGTCAATAACACACCACAAAACTTTGCACACTTTCTTATTCCATTTTCCTTACATTTCACTACATATTTCACATGAAAATGACTTCCTTTTTAGTTTCCATTTTTGTAGAAAATTCTGCACTCATTCCTTCTTCCTTTCATTCACTAATACACATATATACACACCATACTTCAATGCCAAAATCCAGCACACACACAAGTACATCAAATCCACGTTTTAACACTCAAAATCACATTAAAACCCATCAAATTTTATACCCAAAGTTCTAAATTTTCCTGTACATGTTTCCTTAGGGTTTCTCCCCTCAATATGTGTTCATTTAAGAATTAAATCAAACATTTCATATACTGAAATTTCCTGCACACTATAACATCCATTTTCCCAAATTTTATACAAATCCAAATTTTTCGATTTATAAATATACTCTAGTGTCATCAATTTCATTCCATTTATAAATAATTAATCAAATCAAAATCAAGCTTGATTCAATCCTAAAACCAATCAAAATTGGAAATACGCTTAAAATAAATAAATTTCCTCCGAACTGGAAAAATTTTTGAAAAATCATACACTTTTCGATTCTCATCCGATTTCTTCAAACCATATGTTATTTTCAAGGTATTGAAGTCTACTTTCATAATATAGAAGTTGTATTTTGATTGCCTATATGCAAGACAACTTATAATGAGAAAGACCGCATCGATCCTTAAACTCAAATCTCAATTTCTCACTATTTTCATGCATTCGTCAAATTAAACTCTAAGAGAAACTATTCTAATCAAGTCAACATGATTCTATCATCCGAAACATTCTTTTTCCATATCAGACACTAGACTCAACCTTAATATTCAAGCATAGAATTTCATAAATGCACTTCTTTGACACACACTTTTCAAGTCTCTAAATGTACAAACAAACACTCAAACACTATTACTAGTTCACGCCAAATTCTGTACAAGTTTACTTCCCATTTCCATGCCATAATGCATACATTTTTACACCACTTACATACTAAAAGTCTGTACACTTTTGCATCTCATTCGCATGCCAAACACAAAATTTCATTTCAATCTTTTAGGCATATTTCAATCAAATTCCCAAGAGAGCAATCCTAATCAATCTAACATGGTCCTATCATCATCTAACACATCCTTTCATACTATACAGGACTTAACCCTAAGTAACTACATATAAAATCTCAGAACAATGCATTTCATTCGAATTCAACTCATTTTCAATTCACATATAAAGCTTCTCATCCTACATTCAACCTAAACTAAATCAGTTATTGAATGCAGTTAGAAATCCCTCTCACCTAGGGTTTCACAATTTGCAGCCTAAATCGAACGCCTCCTCAGTCCATTCCAAAGCTTGCAAAAGTTCCAATTTGCATGAATTTCATAAATCTAAACCTAATTCCTAAGAAGGTTTGAAACCCTAGAATTAGGGTTAGGGTTTGATCTTACCTTTACAGTGAACAAGGCACAGTCGACCTAGGGCTTTCGGTTGGGGCTTTCGCAGGTGGCAGAACCTGCTCGCAGCAGAGGGAGAGAAGTGCGCGCGAGTGTGCGAGCGAGGGAAGCAGCACTGTAGCCGCGCGCTGCAGTCGCGTGCGCTAGAAGGAAGGGAGAGGCCGCAGTCGCGAGAGCGGGAGAGGAACTTTCGCGTGGGCGGGGAGAGAGGTAGAGAGAGAGAGACGAAAGAGAGGGGAAGAAGAAAGAGGGATTAGGGCTTTTAGCCCTAATCCTTATTTGGGGCTAAAACGCAGCGTTTTGCTGCGTTTTGTAACACCCTTTTATTTATTTATTTATTTATTTAAATTTATAATTATTTAAATGAGTAAATAATTAAATAAATAAATGAATAAGTGTGTGTATATATATGTATATATATTTTTATACTCACCCTACAAATCGGAAGTACGAACATTTTAAATATACCAAAAGTTCGATTTAAAAACGCCAAAATCGAAAATCAATAAAAATTTAAAAATTTTTCGCTATATATATAAATTGAGGATTATTTTATTAAATTCAGGAAATGAGAGTACAAAAGTACGGCACCGAAAAGTCGGCGTTACAGATTTGCGTCTATCCAGATTGCTACCTTAGTCGGTATCTGAATATCTAATGAAACGCAAATCACCTCCTCCATAACACAAGGAGATGTTCGTAGTTCTCTTGAGATATCTTAGAATCCTTTTCATTGCTCTCTAGTGATCCCTTCTAGGATTCTATTGATACCCAGTCACTAGACTAACTGCAAAAGAAATATCGGATCGTGTACACAAAATTACGTACAATAAACTACCCACCATACTGGTACAAGGGATTTTACTCATCTCCCTTATACTTTTTGAGTCTTATGGTATATATTAAAGCTTAGGCCTTTACCTCAAGCGATTGGAGTATCTATGAGGTTGCAATCGCTTATCTGGAAGCACTCAAGAACCTCCCTGGTGTAAGACACTTGTCAAAGAGCCTACACCTATCTTGAACGATCCCTCTAGATTTTAACTCTGAGAAAGAACTCAGCCTCACCCATGTCCTTCATATCAAGACTCGACAATGACCACATCATGATGGTCATCAGATACTCTCTATTATTCCCAGTTAATAGAATGTCGCCAGAACGTATAAGGTACACGCGATGATCCTCCTTAATCATTATAAAACCATAAAATATCACATTCTCATGAAATCTTAAGTGCCACTGCCTAAATGGATGCTTAAGGTCATATATCGACTTCTAAAATCAATAAACCTTTTCCTCCTGACTTACAGGAATAAAGTCAGATGGCTGTTCCATATAGATCTTCTCATCCAAATTCCTGCTCAGAAAGGCAGTCTCAATATCTATCTGGTGTAACTCTAGATTCATATATGTGACAATCACTAAAAATAAACGGATCAAGGAAACCTTGCCCTTAGTTTGAGTGCAACCCCTAGTTACTAGACAGGTTTTATATATCTCCATTTATCCGTCAGTCTTTCACTTGATCTTGAGAATTCACTTGTTCTCAATGACCTTTTTACCCTCAGGCAAATCAACTAGCTCCCAGACCCTATTGATTCTCATTGAATACATCTCCTCGTTTATGGCTTTCAACCAATTGTTCGTCACAGAACCCGCAAGAGCCTTCTAGACTATTTTGGTTCCTTATCATCCTCAGGAGTCACAATAAGGGACTCACCCTTAATTGAAAAATGACATTTAAGTACATGTCCAAGAATGCTCCTATGAGAAGGAGAGAACCTCTTTACCTCTAGATAGATCGCTCTTACTAGGATCAAGATCCGTAATAGGTTCTTGGGTCTCGCTGTTGGGCTCAGATAAGCCATTAGGCTCATCCATCTCACTGAGGGTAAAGTCCCAATCGATTTTATCTCTCTTAGGGAAATCACTTTTTAAGAAACGCGGTATTACGAGACTCAATCTCTATGATAGTGCCTTTTATATGCTTACCTAGAACACATTCCCCTTGGAGTGTTCTTGGTATCTCATAAAGATACATTCCTTTTCTCGTGGGCCTAATTTGCTATATGGATGTGAGAAATCGTGAACATATGTAGCACAACCCCATAACCTCAAGTGGCTAAGATCAGATTGCCTTCCTATCCAAAACTCTTATGGAGTACAGACTGCGGACTTTGATAGTACATGATAGAGAACGTAAACAGCAACCAATAATGTATCTCCCTAATGGGAAATAAGCAAATTAGCTTGTGCCATCATAGACCTCATTATCTCAAACAAAGTTTTATTCCTTCTCACGGCTATTCCATTCTGTTAAGGAGTAGCAGGAATAGTTAGTTGTCTTGTAATACTTTTCTTGAAACAGAATTTTTCAGACAAATACTCACGCCCTCGATTGGTTCTAAGAGTCTCCACTCTCAAGTCTAATTGATTCTCAACCTCGTTAATAAACCTCTTGAAGCATGCCAATGTCTCAGACTTGTGCAAGATCAGATAGACGTAACCAAAATACGTGTAATCATCTATGAATGTAATAGAGTACACAACTCTATTACGGGCTCTCATGTTCATAAGACCACAGATGTGGGAGTGGACCGACTGCAATGGAGTTCCAACTCTCATTGCATTGCACAATGGTTTTCGTGTAGTTTTGCCAACTAGGCAAAACTCACATATGGGAAATACTAGTTAGTGGGTCCAACAGATTACTCGTTTCTATTCGGTTCATCCTCTTGTCCTATGTGTCCATGTTTACTATGTGTTATACGATTTAGTTGTATCACGATTTCGGACAAATACCTTAATTAACTGTTGTGTATAATGCAGAATAAGTATCGATTCCATGAGAATATTATGTATTATCAAATATAAAATACTTTATATAAGTTAGACAGAACGAATTAAGATAGTAAGAATATTAAAAACAATGAAAATATCTAACGCAAAAATACGATGAATGAAAACCCTAATTTTATAAAACCCTAAAATATCGATTTCATTTGTTTCCAATTTTTTCATACGGTCGAATTCTTTCAAATCCCTTAAAGTTTATTGACTAAAAATTCATTCTTGATGATGATAAATTTTCCAAAATTAGATTCATCCAATAGTCATACAATCTTGATTTGACCGAACTGTATTAAGATCTATGGAATATCTGTAATCTAGAGTTTTCCCTAAGAACTCCATACATAGAGTTAATCTTTCGTTGATCTCATAACTTTATATGAATTTTATTATATTGGTTAGATTTCATGTAACCTTCTATCAATCTCATGCATGTAATTGTAAATCATTAAATCGTAGGGCCTTTTACGAATGAAGCATTAAGTCTAACAATGAAATCTCATCAAAAAAAGAACATGCCAATAAAGATTTAAGGGAAAAACCGAATTAAACCATGTTATTAATTAAAAAACAGAATCCATCTAGTTCTAGGAGCAAGAAATCTAGGTAGACATGATAAAAAAACGAAAAAAGATAAAAAAAACATTACAACCCCTTTAACCCAAATGAAGATTAAAGAATCTCGTCCAAGAAGGCTAAGGAGGCGGCTGTTACGGTTTCTCCTCTCTCCCCTAAGTGCAAAGGATGTCTCCTTCTTATAATCTAAGTCCTAAGAGTCCTAAATAACTAAAAGTTTGTGGGTCTTTATAACTGTTTGATATTTCACTTGGACTTGGACTTGGACTTTTAGAACTCATAGGTCTTGATTTCTAGTACTGTAGTAACTTCGTCTCAAATTTTGGATATCTTTTGATCCGACCCAGCTTCTGAGGTCTTCATAAGATTTGTAGGTCTTGAAATCTTCTTAACAACCCAACAAGAATCAGCTCAATCGGACATAAAAAAAAGTTATGTCTAAAATATTAACAGCTGTCTGTGCAGTCCAATATCTTTAAACAAACCCAATAATCCTAAAATAAAATCCACAAAAATAATCAGTGTAAAATCACGAAATAAAAGCTAAAAATAGTTCTAAAAGTCATAAATAAAGTCTGAAATAAAATAAAATAAAATAATTCAAGTGTACAAAAAATCGCTATCAAATACTCCCACACTTGAATGTTTGCTTGTTCTCAAGTAAGAATAAATTTTCTCCAAAACCAATTCAACCTCCCAATTCTCTAACCATACATATGACAAGTTCAAATCGGATTTGCAATCAAAACAATCAATAATTCGTCGTATCCAGTGCTAGAATAACTATTGCATCTCATATAGTCTTATCAAAATAAAAATAATACAAGATTCAATCGCCTTCACAATTGGTTCACTTAATAGAACGAAAGAAGATACTAATCAACTACTCAAATCACTCATTTTATGTAAGGGTACATGTATTACTAAAATCAACACAATGAAATAACATTATCATAGGTTTGCTCATATATCAAATATCCACCACTTATAAAAGAAATCCACATACCAATCAAAATGTCATTTATTAGGTTGTAATGGGGTTAAGGTAAGGGATATGATAACGGGTAAGATGTAGGGTTAAAATGATTCATTAAGTATTATTAAGACATGGCATTATTATATCAAGATAAAGAAAATACTAACTCTAAACAATATAATAAATCATTTATTCAAAGCAAATAGTAAGGTAAAGATATTTCACTATAAGAGTGAACAATATCAAGAATGAAAATTTTTTTCTGGTTTTTTTTCTTTTTTTTTGATTTTTTCTTTTCCTTTTTTTTTTCAACCATAATTTTTCTTTTTTTTAATTTTTTTATCATTTTTTTCTGTTGGTTTTTTTTTTTTTTTTTTATAACTCAACATGATAATGACTAAAAACATATATAAAACTCAAACAAAACAATTATACCTAAAAAGATAATATCATACTATCAACTATAAATATATTAGTAAATTAGGGTTCAAAATCTGAGGTTAGAAAAAATGGATCATAAGGTAAATTATATAGATAACATATGAAAGAAAATGTTTAGCCTCAAATTGGTTAACTAAGAGGCAAAAATGGATTGGGATAGTATTTTTCGGAAGCCAAAAATGTATAAAGCTAAGTGCCCTAATCATTTTGGTGCATAAAAATCAAGAAATGTGGTGTCAAAATACATAACAAAATAAGTTCTAAAATGACCAAATCATGTGTGATATACGCTTAACAAGAAAAATGATAAAAACAAGAAATTGCTCTATAAGACTCGAATTCTCTCTAAAGTATATTAGGTGTTAAATCTTGCATATCTATCCTTCAAATCAACATAAAAAGATGAATAGCCACTCATGTATTGAATAACTACTAATACCAATTGTCTATCATACAACCTATTCAAGATAAGTAATATACAAGGACTAGAAAACCTGAAAAAATCTAGCTGGCTTGGAAAAATTTTTCAAAACTCAAGAAATTCAGCAAAATCAAAATTGCTAAATAAAAATGTTCTAATTCCTAAGAAAAGGCCTAAAAATCAGGATGAAATAAATAAAACACCTAAAAATCAAAATGCGATGCATTCCCCCCACACTTAATCCAAACATTGTCCGCAATGTAAATCAATCTAAAATCAAGAGAAGTGAATAGAAAGACTCTCCTAATTAAGTTGGTGAACTCTCAATATTTTCTTCAGCAACTTCTCCTCCTTTCATACAAAGAGTTGTTTATTGATTTAGAAAATATCATAAAAACTGAAACCTAAATTAAATCAATAAAAAATAAAGATTAAAAAAAATCATAAAATCATAAAAACATTGGGTTGTCTCCCAATAAGCGTATTTCTTTATTGTCTTTAGCTAGACATAAACTTCTTGCTTCAACCCAAATCAAATTGTGTTCGAATTTGAGGTAAATTTGTATCCAAAATAGTACATGCATTAATGCGTTCATAATCTAGAAACTTATGCTTCACATGCAATAAACTAAAAATGTAGTTTTCGAGAGGATCTTTAGAATAAAAGATGTTCAAATCATGCTCAACAATCCTATTAATGCGATTAGGCTCAAAATCAACTCTAAAAGACTCGAGTATCAAAATTTTTCATTGACTTAAGGACATCAAACTCCAATTTTTCATTATTTAATCTCAAAGTCAATTTTCTGCCAGAAACATCAATCAATGCACGTGCAGTGTTCAAAAATGGTCGATCTAAAATCAAAGAATTACACTCATCAACATTCATGTCCAAAAAAACAATTCCAACAAGAAAAATAAATTTATTGATTTTTACCAAAATATCCTCAACAATGTCTCTTGGATATTGGACACTCCTATCAACTAATTGCAAATAAATATTGGTAGGTCGACATTCCCTTAATCCTAACTTTAAAAACACGAAGCATCACATGAGATTGACGCTGGCACCCAAATCACAAAGAATATCAGAAAAACTAGAAGAGCTAAGAGTGCAAGGGATGAAAAAACTCTTTGGATCCTTAAGTTTTGGTTGCAGCTTCCTTTGTAGAACTGCTAAACACTCTTTTATAAGCTTGACCATTAAAACCCCATCCACTTCCTCTTGTTTGTGATCACGTCCTTCAAAAACTTCCCATAGCTCGACATCTGCCTAATAACATCTAAAAGAGGAATGTTAATATGCAGTCTCTTAAAAATTTTAAGAAATTTCTCAAATTGTTTTTTTGCATTATCACGCAACAAACGACCAGGAAAAGGAATAAGAGGTCTATACTCTCTCAAAGGTAAGAAACTTCCCCGTTTTGTTTCAGAAGCCTTGGTCTTCTCTTCAGTAGGCTACTTGTTCTTGACCTCTTGTTCATTCTATTTCTTTGACTGAATTGGTTCCTCCTGCAGTTGCTTCCTACTCCTCAATGTAAGTGCCTTTGTTTGCTCTTTGGGATTCTTTTCTATATCACTCGGCAGTTTATTTGGTACATGAGAATGTAAGGTGTTAGTCAATTGATCAATCTTATTCTTAAGTTTTTCAAACCTTTCATTAGTTGCAGTTACCAAGTGTTCAATTGGTATCTCTCACGATGCCTTGCTTTCCCTTGGCTATTGACTTCCAGAAGCAAAATTCTATGGATTGCTTGGTCGTGGTGGTGCCCCTTAACTCTATGAAAAGTTTGAATGGTTCCACTACTCGGGATTGTATGTGTTGGAGTACGGGTTATTCTGAGGTTTGCCAAAGTTAGATACATAGTTTGTTTACTTTACCGACGGACACTCAGAAGATACATGAATAGAATCACCACACAAATCACAATATAAAACCTGAATAGCAACATTTGTTTGATTAGTTTTCAAAACATATAATATAGAATCTATCTTGGCATTAAGCATGTTTAAAGTGTCAACCTTATGCACACCAGCCCTCTGCCTAGAAATTTCACACTCACTAAATCAATTGTATTAATTAGATACCATATTATCTAGTAATGTACATGCCTCATCATATGATTCACTCTTGAATGCACCCCCAGCTGCAACATCAATGATAATTTTGATAAAATTTAAAAGATCACCATAAAATATTTGCAAAATCAACCGGTCAGGAATACCATGATAAGGACACCTTTTAATCAAATTGTTAAACCGTTCCCAAGCATTATACAGAGACTCATCCTCAGATTCCCTAAAGCTAGTAATGTCATTATGTGGTTTAGCTGTCTTACCAGATAAAAAATATTTAGCTAAAAATGCCTCAGAAAGAATTTCCCAAATTGTGAAATGATTAGCAGGAAAAGAGTTTAGTCATACCTTCGCCTTTTCCTTAAAAGAGAAATGAAATAACCTTAACTTTATGGCATCGGGGTTGACTCCATTTAGTTTAATGGTGTCATTGATCTCCAGAAAATTTTTCAAGTGGCTGTTTGGATCTTTAAATGTTTTACCACCGAACTGATCTGCTTGCACCATTTCGATAAGACTCGGCTTGAGCTCGAAATTGTTTGTCTCCACAGTTGGCCGTGTGATGCTAGTCTAAATGTCTTGAAGTTTGGCCATCGAGTAATCTCTCATTGCTCTATTCTCGGTGGCCATTATTTCTTCCCTCTCAACTTCCCTAGCTTGTCTGTGAATTGTTCATAAAGTCCTCTCAATCTCAGAATCGAAATCAGCTAGGTCAAGGTTCTTGGATCGTAGCATGCACTATACGGACATAAAATATATCACAAAATTCAAATATTAAAACTGATTACAAGAACCACTCAAGAAAATCTGTAACAGTTATACAAATGTAGAAATAAAAAAAACACAGAAAAATAATACAAAAATGTGTCCAAGAAGATAATTAAAAAATTCTAAAAAGCATGAAAAAATAAAAAAAATATAAAATCCTATGAAAATGATAGAATTTGATGAAAATAGGGTGGTTCTCGTAGCTAAAGTTACGGATTTTGTTCAGTAGACTGAAATCCTTTGTAACAAGTGGTCACTTGCCGTAATACCTTAATCTATTTTTAGACAACAAAAAAAAAAAAACTCTAAAAACCTAATTCTATATAAAAGAAGCAAGAAATATATGAAAAATCCTAAAATTTGTATACCCTATTTACCAAGAACAAGAAAGAGATAAGAAATAAAAAAAATTGTAACACCGACACTGCGGTGTCTGTACTAGTGTACTATTCTTGAAATATATATATAATATTCCTCAGTTTATATATATATAAAATATTTATTTATATTGATTTTTAATTTTGGGGTATTTAATTTAAATTTTTGATATATTTTAAAATGTCATGTCCGTAATTTGTAGTGAACCCCATTTTAGTGAAATGTGGGTGTGAAATTATACAAATTATATATATATAATTTATTTATTTATAAAAAAAAAAGAAAGAAAAGGGGAAACAAGAGACGTAGCGTTTTGAAGCAAAATGCTACGTCCCTAAATATTTGGATTAGGGTTAGAAAACCTTAATCCCCTTTTTCCATCTCTTTCTCTCTCTTCGTCTCTTCCGCTCTCTCTCGCCCGAATCCTCACTCTTCCGCCGTCGCCCTCCCTCACCCACATCCTCTCCCTCTGCCACTGCTCCACCGTCGCCACCGCCCGTTCATCTCTCTTTATCTCTCTATCTCTCCATCTCTCTGTTTATCTCTCTCTATCTCACTCGCTGTCATATTCTCTCGATTTCTCTCTCGTGATTTCTCCTCCGTGCTCCGCCACCGCCTTCCACCGTCAACACCACCACCACCGTCTCTCTATCTTCTTCTGTTGTGTCATTTTTTTCCTCTCGCGCGTGCGACGACAGAGCTTTCACTCTCTTCCTCTTCCCTTTCGTGCGCTCTACTCTCTCTCTATCGAGAGATCCTCTTGCAATCCTTGCTGCGACAGCCTATGTTTGAAAACCCTAGGCCATGGGACTGCGATTCCCTTCTCTATAGGTAAGGGCCGAGGGCTCTTCTCCAACCCTTGCAGAAACCCCAAATTGGTAGAGCAGGAGGCCTTCAGAAACCCTAGGTCGAATCTGCAGTCATCCCTTGCGTAGGTGAGGATGACTACTCTGATCAATTACATTAGGGTTTTAAATGCTCTTTGAAGATAGGTTTAATTGTTGATGTTTATTTCAATTTGGAAGCGTTGCAGGTTCTGGACTGGAATGAATTGTGCGTTGGAGCTAGGTCAGTGAGCTGCGAAAACCCTAGGTGAGGAGATTTCTACTTTATTTGTTAAATTGAATGAATCTAGGGTTGAATCTAAGGTGAAAGGTTCTATATATGTTTAGAATGTAAGTGAAATGCGAATAAAATACAATTTCTGAAATGTTTATATGTGATTATGAAGGTTAAGTATAGAATATTACAGAAATTAGATTGTCTACTACTAAAGAAACATGTTAAAGGATAATGCGATCGAGTTGAATTGATTTGAATAGTTTCCCTTAGAGTTAATTTGATATATGCATGAAAATAGTCAGAATTTGGGATTTGAGTTTAAGGATCGATACAGCCTTCTTCATTATAAATTATTCTGCATATAGGCAATCTAAATACGATCTCAGTATTATGAAAATAGACTTCCATACTTTGAAAATGACTTATGATTTGAAACAATTGGATGAAAATCGAAAAGTGTATGATTTTTCAAAGATTTTCTATTTTGTAGGAAATTTATTTATTTTAGGCTTGCTTCTGACTTTGAGAGATTTTTAGGATTGAATTTGACTAGACTTTAATTTTGTTAATTATTTATAAATGGAATGAAATTGATGACATTTGAATGTATATAAAGATTGAAGAATTTGGATTTGTATAAAATTAGGAAATATAAATAAATCCTAAAAATGTTTGGAAATTGATGATATAATTGTGATCGTGTCCTAGGAAAATCGATCGAGGATCGAGTAAGACTTCATTGCACTGAATTGTAGTGCTAAAGTGGTGTTATATACGTGTGTTTGTTGGTTGAGATGAAGATGAAAGATATGCAGAATGTTAGTGTGAGAATGATGTATAAATATATGTCTATTGATTGAAATGGAAATAAAGCAAGGATATGTGTGTGTGCATGTATGGATAATATATGTATGTTAGGCTAATATGATAAGATGTGTATTAGTTTGGTGAGTAACCTAAAATGTAAAAAATGCATGAGTATGTATATGTGCAAGGATTGTTGAATGTGGAATATTATGAAGGAGTGGTGAAATGTTGAATTTTAAAGGTTGAATGTTACAAAAAGTACAATGCAAATGTGGACTGTTTTATGCATAAAGGAAGTGAGACTTGAGCATATAAAGTTCTGAAAATTGTGGACTGTTTTGGGGTATACAAAGAGATAGGGTGTGAAAATGATGGTTTTGGGTGATTTAAAGTGGCATTGTTTGTTAGGAAGGTATGAGAAACCTTAGAGCTTTTGGGTTGAATTGTGTGCTTTCGGAAATGAGGAATTGAAATTTACATTTGATGATGAAAAGGGGATAGCACATGTGCACATTTGAAGCCTAGCTATGAGACCCTGAGTCTTGATCCTAGACATAGGATTAATTAAAAGTATAAATTTAACATAGTGGCTTTTGAAATGTGTGGCACAAATCATATATATACATATTGTGTTTTGTCATTGTAGTGACACTTGGTGATCGAACGAGGGGAGCACGTTGCTTACACAGTGTGGTATTATTGGGGAGTGCGCTACCCTCTCCCATACTATGAGTGGGACCCTAATCTCTTGTATAAAATAGTGAAACTTGTTTTCTGTCGTGTTTTCGATAAAACATGCTTTTTGATATGCATTGACTCGACGTATGATATTAAATTTCAAATCTATTTTGTGATTATTGGAGTGTCATAAATTTATATCTCCGATGACTATGCATCCATGGTTTGAAATGAATTAATATTGTGCCATTACTTCAGAACTAGAATGTTTTCTATTCTACCATTACATTGGTATGTTGATTTGAAATGATTTGATGAAATGTATCGGCACACAGATTTGAAATGTTTTGATGAACTATGTGGGTTAGATGCCTACTAGTTATGAGATGTTTGAGAAATGAAGAGTGCTGTGTGCATGGATAATGACTATAGTCATTCCTCCCATGGCGCGACCCGACGAGGCAACGTGGATGAGGGTTGGATTATATTTTACGAGAGAGACAGACGTGTCTCCCTCTGCGGATAGGTTGGGCTATACCTGGACGCACCCCGGTGAGGCACGACCCAACGCCAAGGAAGGGGGTATGTTTTGAAACATTGATGGAAAAACCCTTGGCAGACTTTCGTCTGGGTTTCGGCTAACCTGAGACGGAAGTGTTTTTGATGGGACCCCAGGATTTTCTGAAAAAGATGATCGATATGGATGCATATATGTATGATATCGTGTGATTGATTAAATGAGTTCATTTTACTGAACATACCATGTTTTACTGCACATCATGAATTATTGTTTACGAATAATGTTGTTTGACACTCCAATGGTTCACCTACACTATTTGTGCTTGATATTAATCCCCTCACTTACTGGGTATCTTCCTTGATACTCACCCCTCTCTTTTTCTCCCTCAGACAGGGTTATTGTGATAGAGCGATGTTACAGGCTCTAGAGGTTTTGGTAGCGTATTGATGGATTCGGTATTCACGACGGTGAGATTTAAATTTAAATTGAAATATGAAATCTTATTTTATATCGACCCTGCGGGGTCTTGATATTGAGGTCCGTAGTTGGCCGTGTATATTTTTATGGGATGACTGTATAAATTATGGACATTGTTTAGAAAACTCTCATATTATACTTGCATTGAGGCACCTGTAAGCATTTAAAATTTCTACTTGGGAATTTGTTGTATAATTGTATAAAATTTAGGTCTGCTCGGTGTGGCGGCTGCTCATACTCTAGTTGGGCATGACAGTAGAAGTCTGTGGCTAGGACTGCTAATAATTTTTATAGCCTTGTGTTGTCCTGGTTGTCTACTGTGGTTTGGTTAATTGTTGTGAGGCCGGGATGACCCTTTTATTTATTTGATAGGATGGATGTTAATTATACAGGTTAAATTGTACATGGAAACCTCCGAATTATAGGGAGGTTCTGCCTGATTTTCTGTAAAAATGTAGTCTGCATCCAGGGCAACAGGCGATTGCTCATGACCCCGGTTCGGGGTGTGACAAAAATAATATTCAATCTCAAATAAGATGATTTTATTAATATGCTTGAATATCCCCAGCAACGGTGCTAAAAACTTGTTACGTGATTTAGGTGCATTACGATTTCAGACAAATATATCCTAGTCGAGTGTTGTGTATAGTGCAGAATAAGTGTCGATCCCATGAGGATATTATGTATTACCAAATATAAAATACCCTATCTAAGTTGGACAGAACGAATCAAAATGGTAAGGATATAAAACATAACAAAAAAATCAAACACAAAAATACGATGAATGAAAACCCTAATTTTATAAAACCATAGGATATCGATTTCATCTGTCTCTAATTTTTTTACACTATTGAATTCTTTCAAATCCCTTAAAGTTTATTGATTAAAGATTCATTCTAGATGATGACAAATTTTCCTAAATTAGATTCACTTAATGGTCATGCAATGAAACCCTAATTCGACTAACCAAAAGCTAATGGACATGCAATCTTGATTAGGCCGAACTACATTAAGATTTATGGAATATCTGTAATCTAGAGTTTCCCCTAAGATCCCCATACATAAAGTTAATCATCCATCGATCTCATAACCTGATTTTTATTGTATTTGTCAGATTTCATGTTATATTCTCTTGATGTCATGCATGTAATCGCAAATCATCAAATCTAGGACCCTTTACGAATGAAGCATTAAGTCCAACAATGAAATCTCCTCAAAGAAAGAACATGCCAATAAAGATTTAAGGGAAAGAAATGAATCAAACCATGTTATTAATCAAAGAATAGAATCCATCGAGTTCTAAGAACAAGAAATCTAAGTAGACTTGATAAAGAAATACAAGAAAGGTAAAGAAAACATTAGAACCCCTTCAACCTAAATAAAGATCGTAGAATCCCATCCATGAAAGCTAAGGAGGTGGCTACTAATGTTTCTCCTCTCTCCCCTAAGTGCAAAGGATGTCTCTTTGTTATAATCTAAGTTCTAAGATTTCTAAATGACTAAAAATTCATAGGTTTTCATAACAGTTTGATATTTTATTTAGACTTGGGCTTTCAGAACTCATGAGTCTTGATTTTCAGCACTATAGTAACTTTAACTCATATTTTGGATATTTTCTGGTCTGACCCAGCCTCTAAAGTCTTCTTTCCAACCCAAGAAGAATCAGGTCAATTGGATATCGAAGCAGAAAGTTATGCCCAAAATATTAGTAATTGTCTGTGTAGTCTAATATCCTTAAACAAGTCTAATTATCCTAAAATAAAATCCACGAAGATAATCAGTGTAAAATCATAAAATAAAACATAAAAATAGTTTTAAAAGTCATAAATAAAGTCTGAAATAAAATAAAATAAAATAATTGAACTATATATAAATATCGCTATCACTATGCTATACATACATTATCATCTACACAATCAAATATAAAGGCAATAGAAGAATTTCGAGAAATACCACTAGAAAGAATCACATCCACTGCATATAGTCCATCATGGATTAAACCAGAACAAATCAAAGAACTTGTCATAAAGAATAGAAACTATAAAGTTTCTAAATAACAGAGCATATTCTAGGCTGGGATCAAATTTTGTTGAATATTCGGAGTATAAAGAACGTATAGAATTTGGCCACTTTGCAACTCTTACTTGTAAGTGTCACTCCCTCTGATGATGACAAACGCTATGTTTTACACATAAATCTTCCTACCTGAGGACTTACTCTGTCACGCCCCGACCCACACCCGAGCCGGGCACGCGACCAGCCCGCCGCGACACCTCGATGCACGGGCACCACGTCCCGCACATCGAAGCACCGTAAGGTTGACAGCATTTTCACAAAATCCAGGTTTCCAAATCACAGGGATCCCCAAGAAATAAAAATAATACATGTATGCCTCAATGCAAATTAAAACAAGTGAGAGTTAAACTTATACAAACTAGAAAAATTTTAAATACAGTCATCCCAATTTAAACAAATATAATGGTCATTCTAACTTCCTCAAATGATACAATAACCTCAATATATATATAGCGGAAGAGCGGGTAGTCATACCCCAGCCCAGTAGTCTCCAAGAATATCCAATACAACAATGCGCACAAATCTCTCAGTCCGAGTCACACCTGTAGGGGGGAAATGTGAGGGGTGAGTACCATAGAGAGGGGGGTTGGTACTCAGCAAGTCGGGGGGATGACATGCTACAATTAATTTTTGGGTGAATTAGGAGTGTCAAAATTATGTCCCGATAAATCCATGGTATGTAAAAATATTATGACATCTCAATAAATCATTCACGGCATACGTATCAAATCAAATATGCATCCATTATGCATGTCCGTCATATCATGTAGAGCCGGCCGAAAATATCCCGGCAAAGGCCAACCATGGCCAAGGACGGGCAACGTTGGGGGTTTTCACGGTGCAAGTAATAAAATAAGGCTCTCCACCCCAACGTTGGTCACAGACTACTCCAACTAGCCTGTATATATATATCGCACACGTATCAAGGATCAAGCGTGTATGGAAACCCGCCGGTGCTAGACCTACCAAGGTCCTCCCCGAAGTGGTTCAACCGACGACTGTCCGTACAATATGTATGACAATCTGGCGGATACCCCCTGCAGAGCCGTATCCGGGCACAACAGATACCTCTACCAAATGTCCTTCGTAGCTACGGAATGCCATAGGAAGCAAATCATCATCATCACAGTATCCACAGGGGCATCCAACCCAAATCACATATCTAAAGCCAAATCTCAAACCATAACATGTCAAAATCATGTGCCAATATGCAATGGAAGCATAAAATTTTGTGGATATATCAAAGTGTGGCACAATCATCAAGTGTCAAAATCATGGATGCATATCGATATAAACAAGTTGGGACACTCCATATATCACAAAACATTTTCATAAATCCAAGAAAATAGGTCAATCATACCATTTTAAATCATGCCTTTGAAAGCTTTTTAAAACACGGTATCAATTAAAAGTAGATGTCAAGTCCCACTCACTGTTAGGGGAGGATAATGCACTCCCCAATATCTCCACAAAGCGTAAATCAAGTGCTCCCTCCGTTCAACTCAAATAACTCTTAGGGAGACAGTCTGCAGATTTTTTTTTTAACCTGCGCAGTCATGGAAAATAGACTATAACTTTGGCTATACCAGTCCAAATCAGATGATTCTTATCTCATTTTAAAGCTAAGAGATAGCACTATAACTTTCATTTTGCACACTTCCTCAGATTCAAATCACAGAATTCCCGGTAAGCCTCATTTTGTTACTGTCATATTTAAGTTTTGGATTCTGTCCAGTTTTTGTGCAGAAGCCATAACTTTCATTCTACTCACCAAAGTCTAATGAAATTTTAACATGTTATAGCTAAGATATAGATATACAACTTTCGAGTTTTGAGTTTTATCCAGATATGCCTGGAAGGGGTTCAACAAAATTCATGAACAGGACTGATACGTTTTAGTGAAACATAAAGTTTCTGTCAACACAGTTTTAAGGAAAATTGTATAACTTTCAATTTCCTCGTGCGAAATGGCTTAAATTTTAATATGTTATAGGTAAGAAGTATATCTATAACTTTCATGTTTTGTGTTTCTTCAAAATAAGACTGAAGAGGGGTCGTTTTTACTCACTACTGTCAAGGTTCGAAACAGGACACTTCTATGTCGAGTTTCAGGAAAAGTGCCATAACTTTTGGCACAGGCATCTGATTTTGGTGATTCTTATCTCGTTGGAAAGATAAGACTTTGATCTAAAATTCATATAACTAGAACATTTTCAAATTCTGGCTCTAAGATGTCTTAAAACAAAGATGAAATCACGGACAGAAATAAAATTTAAAGTGAGACAGGATAAAATTTCTTACCTCACTTTCTTGGTCTTCCTCTCTTGCTTCTCTCTTTGTTCTCACGAATTGGGAAGAATGAACAAGCATTCTAAGGCCTTCTTCTTTTATTATTGTGTTAATAACTCACCACCCTAGGATCAAATCTCCAATTAATCTAAACCATAGGATCATTTTTACTATTGCATGTGTTCTCATTGGTTTTCATGTGCATGTGTTCTCATTGGCCCACCTTGCCTTTCTCATCTCCATTTGGCCTACATTTGTCCTCCTCACTATAACACTTGTTCAATACAAGAATACACTTGTCACATTTCATTTAAGTTTTGTTAATTGCTAACAAGTCCTTTGACTTATAAAAATTCTAATTTGACCCCTAAAATTTTCATAATTACACACTAGGCCCAAAATCTTATATTAGACCTAATTAAATTTATTTAATGTGAAATTAAGGTTTTGAATCTCTTTGAGTCAAAATTGATCCAATTTGTATTTTACCATCAAATATCTAAGGTTGATTTACCGAAAAAAATTTTCTTAGTGAAATTCATGAACATTGTAGTAGAAACATCATATATATATATATATATGAAATGGAATTCACTATAGAATACACCGAGGGTCGGTGTTACATACTCAGTGAAACTCAACATATGTGCTCCTATCTCAAGTTACGTAGTCGGTGTCTCTTGAGTCTAGTATCCACGAAGGACAAAAAATAGTGAGCATGTCAAACCACGTAAAGAAGAAAAAGATAGTTTTCGCTCATCACAATTATATGCAAAATGACCAAATCTACTACAGATATAGCACTACATCTTGGTCTTATCTAACTTTTTCTTCCTACACTTTAATACTTTGTTATCGGATTTCTCGGGTGGTTTCTTTTTATTTGAGTCTCGAGTATTTTTCTCACACTTATGCTATTCATGTGTGAGATACGTTTTCATGGTCTCCCATGAATTAGGTAATGATTAGATCACATCCAGTACTTGAAAACACATCTGAAATGGGCTCGTCCTCATTCCCCAACTCTCGGTGATCATACTTGACATTTGCGTCAAATGCTGGATAATGTATGATTAGCCATTTTCTTATAAGTTATAAACTTATAAGTCAACATCCTCACCTTAGGAGCTATAAGAGCACTATAATACTCTTTCTAGGGTGAGCCAAACTGACATAACTATAGGATATTACTCATCGACTGGGATCATATCAACGTGCATGTTTCTTAGGAGGATTCGCCTAATTTGGCCATCCTTCCTCTTCCATACACGTGATGCCTCCTAATCCCATCTTCATGAGGTATGGTTCCCTCCCCAGAGTCCATTATCTCTTATCTCAGAATCTCAGATAGATCTTGCTCCTTGAGAACAAACTAAATCTATCGGTGTAAAATCTTATAGTCATCACCATTTAGTTTATCCCTCTTGCAAAGATCCAATACGACAATCTTTGAAGCAGTCTTAGAGACAATAGTGACTTGTGTACCCTTCGAATAAACAAATCCAAAATGATTCGAGTACAGACCCCAAGCAAGCGTATGAGTCAATGGATGCTATATATCACAATCTGGGATTGTATTTTACTATTTGAACTTGGATTCTAGCCAAGCCTGTGTGCCATTGGAGGGTCCACGCACTGCCATGTGATGGCAGCGTGTCTCCACAAGCCGTAATGCGGCGGCGGTGCATCGCCAAGCTGCTACATACACGGCCTGAGCATTGGCACATGTGCCATATGCATAGGGCATGGCCCACGCGCTCTCCCGCTCGCCGGGTCGAATCTCGGGTCTGGGACACTGGTCGGGATACGGATTCGGGTCAAAACTGACCCGGACTACCTAACCCACCATGCACCTCACTCATGTGAGGACTACACGTGCCATAGTCTTCTGTGCCAACGTGCCTCTATGCACATATGATGCACACGCCTGTGGGTCTGAGGCTTTCTCCTTCGCTTGACAGGCCTGCAATCAGGTCCTAGACCTGGCTGTCGAAAAACCCATTTTTGGCCAGTTTTAACATCGTTTTTCAACTGGAAAATGAAATTCAAACCTCCTCCATCATCCTAGACTGGAAAATGTAGTTTGATTAGAAAATCTAAGGGTTTAATCACTATTTAGGCCAAATATTTTAACCTAACATTTCATGCCCTAAATGTGCTAAAAAAATTCAACAAAAATTATTTTTGTGAGCTACGAGGGATGGGTAGCATCATGATATAATTGGATTCACGAAACTCATTCGTGATCCGAAACCTAAATTTTATACTCTAGACATTTTGTACTTGAATATTTTGAAAATTATTTTTAATGAATCTAACAATACTCTATATACACACAGTGGAAGCAATGAATAACTTTTTTAAAAATAAAATAGATCAAAATTCGAGTGTGTACCTCGATATGTAGGGCCTCCCAAAAATCAATCGAACCACGAATCACAAAATTTTCCTCAAACAATTACACGATTGGGATGGTAATCACAAAATCAATCGAACCACCACCACAATCCCATGACACCTCAATCCAAAGTTTGATAAATAAAGTGATGAGAAAAATTCCCTAGGGATTTTCTCTCAACCCTCAAAATGATCTCACACTTGAGAACTTGTATTTTTCTCTCAATATAGCAATACTCCATTGCATTTTGGTGTCTTCTATATTTTTCAACAATGTACGTAGTGGTTCATCTTAATTCAAAACTCAAGAATTAATTTAACTCACGTAACCACACTTAGAGAGAAAAAGGGAGGTCATGGGGAGATCATGGTTAGTGCATAATGGGAGTTATCCCATTATCCAAATTTTAAAATTTTTATTTTTGTGGTAAAATGCCCTAACATTGGCACTTTTACCAACACACATATTATATATATATATAGATTTGTTTTTTAAATCTACTTCCGTCAATACATATCCTTTCTCTCTCTCTCTCTCTCTCCCTCTCTCTCCAGTCTTCTGTATGCATCGTAGTTTCCTAAGAAAAATAAAGTGATGAAAGAAAGTGTTGAGTTACAAAACTCAACCAACATTAGCATGGGTATGGGTCTGCCCATGAGGTCTATTAGGATTAAATTTAAATTAAATTTAAATTTAAATTTGAATTAAGACAAGTGGTTATTAGGGAAATCATCCTCAACTCCCTCTCCCACCTTTAACTCCCTTTCTTTCTTTCAATTCTAGAAGGACATGATCTTCCATTTTGAAAAACACACGTGATTGTGTGGAAAAAAAGGATGATTATATTTTGGGAGTATGTAAAGAGTGAGGACATTTTACTTACGTTAAAATCGAGAAAGGGCTTGGAGAACATTGATTATACTCCTCCATGGCATTTAGATTTTGAAAAATAGAAAGTGTTCCAACTTTGTGGCATCTTCCCAATCTAGAATACTCATTCATCGGAAAGAGGTAAGTGATTTTAATTCAATTGAGATCCGAGAATTTTACATGAGAAAAAATTTGTTATTTTTTTTAAAACCTTCATTGATATTAGAGGTTTCATGGGTGTTTCCTGCCTCTTTTAAAGTATTAAAAATAAAAAATGCCATGATTTTTGTTTTTAAGATTTGTTAATGGCATCTTCTAATAGGTTTAAGAGAATGTTCTCAATTTAACTCAGCAGCATATTTATGACATGAAGATTGAATATGCAGAATTTGGCATGTATTTGATAAATACATTAAGATATATTTTAAACTCTAACCAAAATTTAATGTACTCGTAATTTTTAAAATGTTATATTTTGTGATTTGAAATTTATATGATTACATTTTTTTTTCTAAAAATGCTTTATAACTATATAAAGAACGCAAAAAATAGTTAAGAATTGAGAGAGAGATATAGTCATTCAAAATTTTGTTTGAATTGCAGAATTTTAATACATTTTGGAAGAAGATAAACAGTGAAATGTGAACAACCCACTCTTGGCAAGTGGGAGTGAAGCTCACAACCTAGGCTAGTGATGCACGTTCTAAATGGCTTAGCTCACAACCTAAGCTCACAACCTAAGCTCAAAATCCGATGGCCATCTACTGTCGGGAAGGTGGCGCATGGGCCCCATGCGTCATCGTTGGTGTGTTAGGATGGCCATTTTTCTTTTATTTTTGCACAGCCATCTACGACGGTGCTGGAGATGCGTGCATGGCTTTTTCTAGTCAAACTTTTCACTGAAATTAATATTTTATTTATTTGGATTTTTTTGTATTTTTAATTTATTTTTTGGAGTTAAAAAATATTTTTTATTGATTTTTAAATTACTAAGTTGTTAGAAAATTACAGAAAAATCATTTTTTAGTCCAAAAAAAATTTGAAAAAAATGTTGAAAAAAATTTGAAAAAAATTTCTTAATTTTGGCTATCCAAATGTAAATTGTTTATACTATTTTGATTTTATGCCCTTTTTTATATATGAAAATTTTGTTTTTTCAATATAAAATTAATTGAAAATTGAGTAAATTATTTGAAATTGATATTTCTATATTTCCTGTATAATATTATGACTGGTTGTGTGCCTGACCAAATATAGTTCCCATTTTCAGGGAAATGGTAATAATCGAATGCATTCTTAAAACTCTTTCGGACCTTTGGGGGAGGGAAAGAGATTTGAAAAATTTAGAGTATTTGATGAAGTTAGATCAAATATTAACTTACAAAATGGACCCATATCATACTAGGTCGGATCATTTGGAGATCATCAAAGAGAAACGTTTGAAACTTATTCAGCTAGGTTATATCTTTTGGGGAATGATGTACACATAATGAGAAATCTCTACTTCCTTATTAGGCTAACATGGTTGATAAGTTGTTTGCTGAGAATGAATACATTATTCTTGATGACGTGAGGTCAATGTTAATAGAAAAGTGGGAAGTAAAAAATTTAGAGATCCAAGGGAGAAAAAGGCTATCTGAAATTATAAATAGTTCCCCATGTACAATAAGGAGATTTTCTTCTACAGATAAATTGTCTAATGGAATGATAAATATATTATGTCAAACGGATATGTCTTGATATGAAACAATATATTTACATGGTTTTTTTTTTATTTTTTATTTTTATTTTTTATTTTTTTTTTGCATTGTGGTTTTCTAATAGAGGCATGATCATGTAATAGAGAAACTTTTTTTTTTTTTTGTTTAATATAACTTTTCTTTTAAATATATGTTGATTATGTTTATTGAATTATATGATCATGTATGCAAAATAAAACTAGAGTTTCTTGAACAAAAATTTTGGATCGGTAGAGTTTAAGTAATTATTATCCAAAATTATAATATTATTTAAGTACTTTATGTATTTAAATAAAAATTTTGGATTGATAGAATTTAAACAATTCTCATCCAAAATTGTAATATTATTTAAATACTTTTTGTATTTAAATGGGAGGTTTTTTGGTTGACAAAATTTGAGTAATTCTCATCTAAAACCTATTAATTTTTGTAGTTTTAAATTAAATTTGTAATGGTGATACATTAGGACCATAAATGATGATTGAGAATCTAGTGAACTTTAGATTCTATATTTAATATTGACCTGTCATGAATTTTAATTTTGAAGTATAAATTTATATGTATGATATGAACATTAGTATTTGTGTTCACCCTCTTGAAACCTAAACCATGGCATCAAGATCCATTATTATGAGCTTAAATAGAGATGATGAATTGAATAATGATGATTTTTAGATATGATGCTATAAAATGTGGTATATGCTGAAAGAATAAGATACCTTAGAAGGAATCAAACATGTCATGTAGGATCCTAGTTTGAAAAGTGCTGCCCTATAGAAAAGAGAACAAGATGTTTACCAGGCATTGAAAAGAATTGATTTCACTGCTTGAGTAGTCTTGGTAAACTTTGTAATTGATGATAATATGATACCTAAGTGTGAGTAATATGCAACTACTCATGACATTTGATGTACCTCATGGTAAAGTTCAGATTTACCATTGTGACTTGTTTTAGACAAATTACCATAAATTTTGATACCAAATGGTCATGTCTAACATAATTAGAGAGTGAAAGTTAGCTGATCATATCCTCTCCAATAAACAGAAAGTTCAAACCATGATCCGATCCCTTCTTACTAAGCAGGAGTACCTGAAAGTCAATTTGACTCACAATGACAATGTAAAGACTTTCTCAGACATTGCTAGCTATGTTGAGCTTGAGGATGAGCGGTTTTGTGCTTCAAGATCTAGAGTTGATACTTTTGTTACAGAGCCTAGTTCCAAGAGAGTTTCAGGCTTTAATCGTAAGTGGAAGTGGAACAAAAAGCGTGAAAGGAAAGGAGACTTGAGACGAATCACAAAAAAACAACCCTAGATATAAGAACAGATTGAGAGACATTTGTGAATTTTTATTGAGTGCCTTCTAGTTGGAGATGGATCTATGTGGAGAACAATGAAAGAGTGAATGGTAGAGGAGTTGGCATTTGTAAATTGGAGTTACGAAATGACCAAACTCTCATTTTGCATGATATTTCCTATATGCCAAAAATTTGACGGAATTCAATATCTGTTCTTGTTCTTTTGAACTATGGCTATATTTTGAATTTTTAGAGAAATAGGGTTAGTTTGTAGTTGCAAGACATGTGTATTGGTTCTGGACAACTAGTAAATGGTTTCATGGTATTGTAATGTGATGGATAAATGTTTAACTATTGAGTTAAATATTGTCATGCCTACAAAATGATGAGAAAACCATTTAGAAAAATCATATGGGCTGATTTTTCATTGTAGTTAATTCATTCAGACATTTGTGACCCAATGAATGTAAAGTTTAGACATAGAACTTTATGTTTCATTATATTCATAGATGATTTCATGCGATTTGGACATGTTTGTTTGTTTTCTCACAAGTCTGAATCATGTAAATACTTTAGACCTTATATGAGTGAGGTAGAGAGTCAAATAGATATGATAATAAAAGTCTTAAGAATGGATAGATGACGTGAATATCAATTAGATCAATTTAAGGACTTGTGTAATGAAATAGGCTAATCCAGCATTTGACCAATTTATATACACCTCTTAGAGTAGTGTTATAGTGGAAAGGAGTAGGACATTGTTGGATATGACAAGATCCATGATGACATAGTCTAACTTATCGATTTCCTTTTTACAGAGATGTCTTGTGACTGCAGATTAAATTTTGAATAAATTGCCTTCAAATTAGAACCAACAACACTATATGAATTTTAAACTGGTAGAAAACTATGTCTGAGTGATCTCAGATCTTAGGGATCGATTATGTATATTCAATAGTTTTTTTAATAAATTTTGAAAATTAGGTCCCTGTGGAAAAAAAATTGTATTTTTATAAGATACTCTGATCAGTCTAAAAGTTATGTGTTCATTGGTGATCAAGATGATGGTATTATAGTAGAGTTTAGATCATAGATATCATATTTCTGGTGAATGAATTTTCTAGCAGATATGACGTGAAGGATATAGAGATTGGATTTGAATTAGTTTATTCAAAGGATGGCTCTGTCCATTCTGGATCAAAGAAATCACAAGAAAATGATGTTGATCCTAGTAGAAGGGATTTAAATTCTAGTGATCTAACTGAGTTACAAAGTCGAAAAAATGGTAGGAAACGGGTGCTAAAGGATTATTTTGAGATTAAAGGATACATATTTATTGTTTTTCCAGAAGATGTGAAAAAGTCTAAGAACATAGATAAGATTCTATGTTGTCCTGTCAAGGATGAGTGGATAAAAGCAATGAAAAAAAATTGGAATCAATGAGATCCAACCATACTTTAGGAATTGGTTGAACTTCTGCTAAAGCACAAGATTAATGGGAACAAGTGGGCTCTTAATTCCAAGCATAGGGCAGATGGAACTATTGAAAGGTACGAGACTTGACTGGTAGTAAAAGATTATACTCAGTAAAAGAATATTAATTATGAGAAAATCTTTTTTTGGTAGTGAGATTTACCTCAATTCTTCTATTGTAGTGGTCAATTTGGATTTAGAATTACATTAGATGGATGTGAAGACTGTCTTTCTCAATAGAGAACTTGAAGAAGAAGTCCATATGACACAACCAGAGGGTTCTATCATTAAGGTCAGGAAGATAGAATGTCCTGGGAACAAAATGTGCTGGATAGGACGTGACTCTTGCTCTCCCCCATATATATATGGGAATGAATTTCCTATTTTCTTAAAGGGAAATATTTCTAAACCTTAGACAACTACTAAATAAATAAAATGGAAGTCTCTCTTGACTAAATAATCTAATTAACTTGTCAAAAAAATAAACTAGCTAAAATAAAAGATTACAAAAGTTGGACTTTTCAAAAATTTTATCATTAAATATTAGGAATAAAATAATATTTTGAAAATTTTCAATGCTTCCAAATTAATCTCAATTCTTTCTTGAATTCATGTGCAACTAGGAAATGAAACATGCTAATTCGGCCTTCAAGTAAATCATGCAATAACTCCTAAGATTCACATGCCCACATGCAAATGAAAGAGCACTACTGTCTATTTTTTCATTATTTGCATAAATGTTCTAAATTGACTTCTTTTTCTTCACTTTCTTTAATAAGCCTCCTCTATCAATTATAAACTATCAAATATGATAAAATATAACTATTAGTATAATATTTATTCAAAAATAAAGCAAAATCAACTAAAATTATTATACCAATTTATACCCTATCAAATTCTCCCACACCTAGACAATACTTTTCTTTAAGCATTCCTAACTCAAATAATAAAGAAATTACTTTATAAACCTACTTTCTTTCTTCCAAACTTCCAAACCAACATGGTCACAAAAATCAAACCGAAAATATAATCAAAATGAAAAGAATTTCACAGCATTTTGCACTAGAGTAGCCATTACATCTCCTAACAACTCTTCGAAATCAAAACTACAAGATTTAACAATTCTCTCCAAGGATTTGCTCAAAGTCATTCAAGATGGGGTAGAGAATATTTATCACTCAAATTAATACAGTGGAGTGGTATTACCATAAGTTTGCAAATATATCAAATTTCCACTATTCAAAAGTTTGAATTTTATGCACCAATCAAAAGTTCCTTCATTTGGTTGTAATGGGGCTAGGGTAAGCATAAGATAAAAAAGATATTTAAGGGTGAAAATGTACCAAAAGAGATATAATTAACTACATAATTTTTTCTTACGATAGTGAGCACATTTGTCCCAAACAATTAGCACACAAAAATTGTCTTCTCATTGTCCAATTGTTCTTTCTGAACCCTTTTCTCTCATCTTCATGAATGAAAAGTGAATTAATGAAACTTCAATAAGAAATAGCATGCTTATTTTTCTTTCTTTTTTTTGCTGCTTTTGTTTTTTTTTTTCTTTTTTTCTCCAAAACAATCATCCAACAAAGAATTGCTAAAAGGATAATCAAGCTTCTTTCTTCCTTGCATAATCACAAAGTTCATTTTCATATCATTTCCATGAAAGCATTGAAACCAAAATTTCAATGATCATCTTCCCTTGGGGTGAACAAACAATCAAATCATACAACTAATTACATATACCTTTAGTATAAGTGTTTGAAAAGAAAGCTAAAATAAGAAATAAAGGTTAGGTATTGTATTGAGGTAGTTATAAATAAAAAAAATAGTCTTAAACTCAAATTTGTTAACTAAGAGATTATAAAATCAAGGTAGAGATTTTAACAAAAGCTAAAAAGGGTAAAATCTAGGTTTCTTTGTCATTTCAATGCATTAAATTCTAAAATGTGGTCTCGATGTACATAACAGAGTAAGTTTTAGAATGTCCAATCTAAATATGATATTCACTGAACAAGAAAAATGATTTCGAGCACTTGGAATGAATTTGCTCGTTTTAGACTCAAAACCTCACGTTTAAGTAGGGTTGTTGTCAAATCTTACATGTTTATCCTTCGAAGAACACCATTAAAGGGATGTATAGCCATTACAAGCACAAAAACCATTAATACAAATTATTTCTTATAAATTTCTAGCCCAACCAAATAATACATCAATTAGAAATCTCAATTTTTTTAATTAATTAAAATGAAATAACACTTAACATATCGTAGAAAAACAAATATATGCTACCGAAAATAAAAACACCATGTTTTTTCTCACACCTAAATCATATATTATCCCTAATGTATGCTAGGTTAAGAGAGAAAACAAAAATAACCAACTCAAATAAAAACAAAAATAAAAAAATAGAATTAGAACAAGACTTTCCTAGGATGGAGTGAAGAACAGAGGGTCAAATCCAATGAGTTAAAGAAAGAGTTAAGACGTGAGCATGCTTTAGCCTTGGACCGCGTCTAGTTATTCCTGAAATTACTTCTTGAATTCTTCTTATTGTAGGCAATAGAGAAACACGGTTGATGCATGGGCATGCACTAAAAATTGAGTAGATTTAGTCATCAAAGTTTCTATGCTCTTATTCACCTATAAAATACTATTAAAACTAAAATTCAAATTAAATCAACAAAATCAAATATTAAATATAAGTCATAAAACCATTGGATTGTCTCCCAATAATCACCTTTGTTTAGTTTCTTTCGCGCGACAAGATCTCTTTAGTTTATCCCCATTCAAAGATTGGTTTGGTCCATTTAGACTTTAACTTGCTTGGTATAAACTTCAATTTTGAATTGAAGTGAAGAACTTTTTGACCTACCATAGATTGCTTTGGTGTAGAGGTTTCTCTCAGAAAAACTTGTACCATTGTGTAACATTATTTGTCAAACTCTCCTTAAACACTAAATCTAATTTATTATGTACAAAATTATTTTCAAAATTATCATGTACAATGAAGTCCGCCATACAGTGTCTTTGCATTTTTGGATGACTTGACACTTGTTGTACTACTTTCAAGAGTGGAATGTTGATCTCTACTTTTTGGAAAGCTTCCAAAATCTTTCTCTTCCTCCTCTGTTTTTAATTGTGTCAATTTGTCAAGAAAAGGTGGTGGAATCACTATCTCAAGTTTTGAATTAAATTCATTACTTACATCCTTAATTGAAGCATCCAAAGTTGTTAAGCATAAATTGCACCTCTTGTTCACTTATAAGAATCATGGCACTAACATTTTCTCTTGGACTGATTTCAACTTGAGAGGACAATTTTCCATGATTAGTTTTGAATTTACTTACAGTTGTTGCTAGTTGTAATATTTGAGGCCCCAAATTTTGAATGTAGGCTCTTGTCTCCTATTGGAATTTTTTAGTTTTTTTCTGGAACAATAGAATATTACTAGCCAAACTTTAACAATATCTTCCAAAGGTGTATTTGAATTCAAAAATGCTTATGGTGGTTGGAATAGTGGTTTGGCTTGAGGTTGCTATTAAAGCGTTTGTGGTTGATTCTCGTAGCTAAGATTGAGATAATCACTCCATCCTTGATTGTAAGTATTTGAATACGGATCATATTCCCTTTGTGGTTGGCTTGAAAGTCCTCCCACAACTTTGACTTGTTCATAGGGATCAACTTGAAGAATGAGACACATATTGATTGGATGCCCACTTTTGAACAAATTCCATAAGTCTTTACCTGTTATATTTGACCTACAACCAATTTCTCCACAAGAGATGTTTGTGCATCTAACCTTTGATTGATGGGAGAAATACTTATTTCATTGACATTCCTTGAAACATCTTGCCATATTCCAAGTTCCCATGCATTGGCTTCAATGTTATATATTAACTTTCTTACTTCCTCAAATGTTTTATTTACCAATGCTCCTCCACTAGCAGTATCAATCATATTCCTATTCATAGGTGAGAGCCTTGCATAGAAATATTAAATAAACAATTGTTTAGAAATTTGGTATGAGGGACAACTCGCACATAATTTTTTAAATCTCACCCAATACTCATATAAAGTCTCTCCACTATATTGCCTTTATCGCACATCCCCTTCCTAATCATGGCTACACGAGATGTTGAAAAATTTTTTCTAAAAATAAAATTTTCATGTCACTTGAAATAGTAATAGCACCAAAGGGCAAATAGTAAAACCAATCCTTTGGTTTTTCAATTAAAGAAAAAGGAAAAACTCTTAATTTAAGTTGTTCTTCAGTTACCCCTTATGACCTCATTGTTGAACACATGATATGGAGCTCCTTTAGATGCTTGTAAGGATTCTTTCTTGCAAGAGTATGGAAAGTAGGTAATAAACATATCAATCCATAATTTAATTCTAAAGGAGGCTCAATATTAGGAAAATCAATGCAAAAGGATAGTTGATTAATATTAGGGATAACTAACTCTCTTAAAGTCTTTTGGGACGTTATATCTTTGTCTTTATAGTCCTCCTCTTCTATATCATTAACAAATTCTAGTAAATTCACTGTAAAAGTTAGTCCTAAAGACAAGGAGAAAGTAAAACTTAAAATAAATAAATCACTTAACTTCGTTCTCTAACAATGATGCCAAATTTTGGTGTGTCGTCAAACTATAAAAAATAAATTAACCTACTTCTCTAAATACTAATATAGAGCGGGTAAGGTCGTCGGCTCAGGAAATGGTGAATTTACTTCTTTTAAAAATAATAAAATATGGGGTTTAAGATTAACTAAACTAATAAATTAATTCAAGAAAATAATTGGCTAAAAATAAAAAATAACTCAAAATTAAAGGAATAAAAATTAATGAAAAATTGATTTCCAGTCAAAGAAATTATATCTACCTTGATTTGGGTTGATTAATAATCGATCTACTTAATAAACTTAACAAAACATAAATAAATTAATTATAATCATTCAACAAACATCGAACAATCAATCTCTCCATACTTAGTCGATAATTAAGAGAATCTTGTTATTTATTTCCCTAATAGAAAACTCTTAAGATTTAATGTTTCGATAGTATTAAAATTTAGAGAGATCAAATTCTAATTAATAAACACACTCGCAGGTTTATTTAAATTAGATTATTCAATTTCACGATATAAATTATACTATTAACAAAGTTATGAATTTATGTCATTCACCACTATATTAAAATAAATAAACAATTATGCATTTGCTATTTCAATTCATTATAAATTATTTTAGGACAATTAGATACTGACAACCTATTCAATAAACCCAAAATAAATCATAAACAATAATGTATAGGAATTAAATAAATATCTATGAGATGTCGAGACACTATGCACAATTAGATCTTACAATCATAGAAAATCAATGTTTCAATCACCTTTTAACTAGAAAATAAATGTAAAAAGAAAGTCAATCAAGATTAACTACAAAAATAAATAAAATTGCAATTGGAATAAATTCTAGCAACGGTGCCAACATTTGGTGTATCGTTAAACTATAAAAAATAAATTATCCTTCTTCACTAAACACAAGTATAGAGTGAATAAGGACGTGTCCTCAGAAAATGATGGATTTACCCATTTTAAGAAATTAAAATAATAAAATATGGGGGTTTTAAGATTAAGTAACTAATAAATTATTTCAAGAAAATATTTTATTAAAAATAAATAAATGACTTAAAACTAAGAGTAAAAATTAATGGAAAATCAATTTCTTCTCAAAAGAATTATATTCACCATTACTCAGGTTGATTGATGATTGATCTATCTAATGAACTTAACAAATCATAAATAAATTGATTATAGTCATTCAACAAATACTGAACAATCAATCTCTCATCATTTCATCAATAATTAAGAGAAATTCGTTAATCATTTTTCTAATCAAAAGACAACCTTAAAGAACCTCTTAGAATTTAATGTTTCGATAACATTAAAATTTAAAGAGATCTAAATCTAATTAATACACATACTAGTAGATTTATTTAAATTATATTACTTAATTCCATGACATAGATTAGAATATTAATAAAGTCATAAATTTATGTCATTCACTACTATATTAAAACAAATAAACAATTACGGATTTACTATTTTAATTGATTGTAGATTATTTTAGAACTATTAAATATTGATCACCTATTCAATAAACTCAAAATAAATGATAAATAATAAAGTATAGGAATTAAATAAATACCTATAAGATTTTGATACAATATATTCAATTAGATCTCACAACTATAGAGAATCAAGATTTCAATAATCGTTCAACTATAAAATAAACTTAGAAAAAAGGTATCGAGGAAGAATGACTCACAAAATAAACAAAATCTCTGTTGGATTAAAAAAATGTTCTGGGAACAAAATGTAATGGGCAGAACGTGACTCTTGCTCTCCTCCCATATATATATATATATAGGAATGAATTTCCTATCTTCCTAAAAGGAAATATTTCTAAACCTTAGGCAACTACTAAATAAATGAAAGAAAGTCTCTCTTGACTAAATAATCTAGTTGACTTGTCAAAGAAATAAATTAACAAAAATAAAAGATTACAAAAATTGGATTTTTCAAAAATTTTATCCCTAAATATTAGGAATAAAATAATATCTTGAAAATCTTTAATGCTTCCAAATTAAGCTCAATTCTTTCTTGAATTCACGTGCAACACGGAAAGGAAACATGCTTATTTGGCCTTCAAGAAAATCTTGCATTAACTCTTGAGATCCACGTGTTCACATGCTAATGAAAGAACATTGCTGTCCATGTTTTTATTTTTTGCATAAATGCGCCAAATTGACTCATTTTTTGCATAAATGCTTCAAATATCATAAAATATAACTATTAGTGTAATATTTATTCAAAAATAAAATAAAATCA
This sequence comes from Dillenia turbinata, assembly GCA_037126225.1. Lineage (NCBI taxonomy): Eukaryota > Viridiplantae > Streptophyta > Magnoliopsida > Dilleniales > Dilleniaceae > Dillenia > Dillenia turbinata. The sequence goes on from JBAMMX010000017.1 coordinate 7,898,145, forward strand.
TCTAAAATTATTATATCAATATATGCCTTATCATGAATTGCCCCGGGTCGACCTATTATTTTTAAGGGTTGACCTAATAGCTCTCAGTGAACAAGGTTGTCCATAGTTATAGGCTCTCGGTAGGTAGTTGGTCTCTTGGTGCTCTCTTGATCACTTGCCTCTCTTAGTCAATTCATCTCTCGGCTACTTTTCTCTCTCTTGGTTGCTTCTTTATATTTGTTGAGAGACCCTTGCTCCCTGTCTCTTGGTTGCTTCTTTATGTTTGCCAAGAGACCCTTGCTCTCTTGGTTTCCTCTCTCGGTCAACTCCTGATGTGGACCCGACAGGTATAGAAATCCTAGAACCCATGAATAAGTAATATAGTCTAAGAAACATCCCAACGAATGATTTGAACCTGTGAAAAATAAACACCTCAATGCTTGCCCTAAAGGAGGAAGAACTTAAGGTATATGACCTTAGACCCATTTTTCATTAGAACAAGAACTTTGGTATAAAGATAGAATGAATGACGCCATAACATAGGTGGTTCAAAATTTAGATTGATAAATCAAAGAACTAAACAAAACTCTATCTTGAATAAGTTCAAAGTTTTCAAAAGACCAAGATTTGTACGAAGAAACTTTACAATTTTATTAATTCTCTCAAAAGTTATGTTTTTACACAATGTGTAATGCCCTATTTATAAGCTAGAGGTAAAGACTAAAATGACAATTAGAAATTTAGTAACTTCCTAAACAATCAAAAATTAGGAAACTAAAATATAAATTACAAAGAGAAATTTAAAAAACTAAATAAAGTAAACTAAACTATTTTGACCAAATCTTTGTTACTATTTTTTCTTTATTTTTATCCTCGCTTGGTCTTGGGTAGTTTGTGGCCCTTTATTCTTCCAATTGGGTTTTTATGAGCATAATTAAGTCCCCTTTTGATTTTTCATTCACTTGGACTTCAATTTCTTGATATAAAACCCTCTAAAATAAATTATCAGTGCTTCCTTGAAACTTCTAACTTAAGCCTTTGTCACCGACCCAACTAGAACTTGAGTTGGATTATACGAATTCCTTGTAGCCTTGATGATCTCATCATTCCCCCCTTGAGAAGGATTTGTCTTCAAATTGTCACCTACATCAAAAGGACTTAAGTCAATAACATTGAAAGTAGCACTAATATTATACTCACTTGGTAAATCAAGTCTAAAAGCATTATCATTGATCTGTTCTAGCACTTGAAAAGGACCATCTCCTCGGGGCAACAACTTAAAATGTCTTTGTGCCAAAAATTATTCTTTTTGGATATGTAACCAAACCTAATCACCAGATTCAAAAACTAGCTTGTGACGTCCCTTGTTGGCTTGCTTTGTGTATTGTTTGGTCCTCTTCTCTATGTTAAACCATACCTTCTCATGAAGTTATTTCACAAATTCTACATTTTTCTTACTAACTAAATTCACTTGCTCAGAAACAGGTAAATGTAATAAATCCAAAGGAGTTAAAGGATTAAAACTATAAACAATTTCAAATGGTAAAAATTTAGTAGCAGAATGAATGCTACGATTATAAGCAAACTCAATATGTGGCAAGCAATCCTCCCAAGTCTTAATATTTCTACTAATGATAGCTCTCAACAATGTGGATAAAATCCTATTCACTACTTCTGTTTGACTATCAATTTGAGGTTGACTAGTTGTTGGAAACAAAAGTTTCGTTCATAAATTTTTCCATAATATCTTCCAAAAGTAACTCAATATGTGGCAAGCAATCCTCCCAAGTCTTAATATTTCTACTAATGATAGCTCTCAACAATATGGATAAAATCCTATTCACTACTTCTGTTTGACTATCAATTTGAGGTTGACTAGTTGTTGAAAACAAAAGTTTCGTTCATAAATTTTTCCATAATATCTTCCAAAAGTAACTTAAGAATTTAGCATCCCGATCTGAAACGATTATCCTAGGCATACCATGTAACCTCACAAACTCCCAAAAAAACAAATCTGCAATATGAGAAGCATCATCAGATTTATGACAATGGATAAAATGAGCGATCTTAGAGAACTTATCTATAACCACAACGATTGAATCTCGTCCATGTTTACTCCTAGGCAAATCCAAAACAAAATCCATCAAAATATCAATCCAAGGAGAACTAGGAATAAGTGGGCGTGTAAAGACCATAAGATTGAACCTTCGATTTATCTTGCCTATATGTAATACATTTACTATAAAATCTCTCAATATCTCGCTTCATGTGTGGCCAATAAAATTGTTCTTGTAAAATAGCCAAGATTTTGGCAACTCCAAAATGTCCCATTAACCCTCCACCGTGGGATTTCCGAACTAACAAATCTCTCAATGAACAATTAGACACACATAACTTATTTTCTTTAAACTAAAAATTCTTGTGTCTATAGAACTTACCCTCTGTAAATTTTTCACAAGCACTATAAATTTTTCCAAAATCATGATTATCATGATAAAGTTCTTTAATATACTCAAAACTAAGAAATTTAGTATCAAGAGTAGAAATTAAGGCATACCTGTGCAAAAGTGCATTTGGGACCACGTTTTCCTTATCTGTTTGTATCGAATGATGTAGGGAAAAGTCTCAATGAATTCTATCCATCGAGCATGTCTTTTATTCAGCTTGTGTTGACTTTTCAATTGTTTTAAGGATTCATGATCCGTACGAATCACAAATTCCATTAGCCACAAATAGTGTTGCCATGTCTCCAAAACTCGAACCAAGTTATACAACTCTTTGTCATATGTAGGATAGTTAAGTGCAGTCTTGCTTAACTTCTCACTAAAATACGGAAGCGGTTTTTCATCCTGCATGAGAACAGTGCCTATACTTACACCAAAAGCATCACATTTAATTTCAAATGTTTTAGAAAAGTTAGGTAAAGCAAGTAAAGGAGCATTAGTAAGCTTATGTTTAATAAGTTAAAACACCTTCTCTTGTTCTTTACTCTATTTGAATGCAACGTTCTTCTTGATGACTTATGTAAGTGGTGTAGCGGTGGTGCTAAAATCTTTTACGAACATCCTATAAAAACTAGTAAGCCCATGAAAAACTAACAATGCTTTAATACCATGGTCGACCATTTTTGGATGGCTTTGATCTTCTTTTCATCCACCTTGATACCTTTAGCACTCACAACAAAATCTTGAAAAACAAGCTAATCGGTGCAAAAGGTATACTTTTTGAGGTTAGCATATAACTTTCCTTTCTAAGACATCCAAAATCAAATGCAAATGTGAGACATGATGATGCAAGGTTTTATTAAAAACCAAAATATCATCAAAATAAATAACTATGAATTTACCAATGAAAGCATGTAAAACATGATTCATTAAGTGTATGAATGTACTAGGAACATTGCTTAATTCAAAGGGCATGACTAACCACTCATATAATCCAAATTTAGTTTTAAATGTTGTTTTTCATTCATCTTCTTCTTTCAATAGTATTTGATGATACCTACTCTTATCGTTATGTTGTTAATGGTTTGACAATCAACACATATCTTTTATGTCCCATCTTTCTTAGGTACAAAAATCATTGGAACTGCACATGGACTCATGCTCTCTATCACATATCCTTTTTCTATCAACTCTTTGACTTGCCTTTGAAGCTCCTTCACCTCTTCTAGATTGCTTCTATATGCTGGATGATTTGAAATTGATGCACCTGATATGAAATCAATTTGATGTTCGATCCCTCGGATCGGGGGCAAACCTCGGGAAACGTATCTTTGGATTCCTGCAAATGAGAAACAACAATACTAAGCAAAGAAGGGTTAAGTTGGTCAGTGCTTAAAAGGGTTTCCTTGTATATAAGTACAATCATTGGCTATTTTGAGAGTATTGCTTACTTAACCTCACTTGTTTTGGTATAAAACTTCCTTTGTTTTCTCTTAGATTTTATCTCAATGGCCAAACTTTTCTCCTTTTCTCTTTTCTTAACTCATTTTGATCTCTCTGTTTTTTTTGTTCACTCAATTTTTGCAATCTCACTTGATCTTCATAGACTTGTTTTGGTGTCATCGAAATTAGAGTGATTTTTTATTGATTGAACATGAATGAATATTTGTTGGTAAAGCCCTCATATTACATATGTCGATCAAATTGCCATAGCCTTCCTAACAAAACATGTCTAGCATGCATTGGCACCACATTACATAACACCTTATCTTCATATTTACCTATCCAAAATGGCACAACGACTTGCTTTGTAACCCTCTCTTCTCCACTATCATTCAACTATTATAGCTTGTATGGTTGTGAATATTTAGTGGTTGGCAAATTCAGCTTTTTCACTAAAGTAGTACTCATAACATTAGTAAAACTATCATCATCAATAATCAAAATACAGATCTTGTCTTTTACATGGCAATGAGTGTGAAAGATATTCCCCCGCTATACTTTTTCTTCATCTCCTCTAGCTTGTAAGCTTAAGGCTCGACATATAACTAGTGCAAACATCTCACCATATTCAGCCCTGTACTCCTCATCTTCAATGGGGGATCTTCCAATGGTCGCATACAATCAAGGTCATCTTCATCTTCAAACTTGATTGCACTATTTTCCCGAATCACCATAACTTGTTTGTTTGTATATTGGCTAGCTATATGTCCCATTCCTTGACACCTGAAGCATTTAATCTCATTAGAACGAGTTAAAGTGGAGGCTACCTTACATTGAGAAGTCATAGTGGAGGCAGCTAGTTTGCGCTCAGGTTTAACCTTGGAGATGGCTGGATTTTCTTCTTTCTTTGGATAGCTCGTTCTCCAAGATGTACTCGAAATTTGTGGGGCTAGTCTTGGCCGTGTGTTGCCTCTCTTGAGCTATCTCTCAACCTTGATTGCTATACGTACTAAATCCTCCAACTCCATATAATGATGAAGCTCGATTGTGTTGGTAATCTTTTGGTTTAAACCATTCAAAAACCTAGCCATCATCGCCTCTCAATCTTCTTCCGCATTAGCTCTAATCATAGCCATCTCCATCTCTTTATAATACTTGTCTACACTTCGGTTACCTTGGTGGAGACTCTGCTACTTGAGATATAAATTTCGATTGTAATGACTTGGCATAAATCGTCGTCTCATCACTCTTTTCATCTCATCTCAAGTTTTAATGGGATGATCCTCATTTCGCTTTCTATTAATGCATAACTGATCCCACCACACAATTGCATAATTAGTAAACTCAATGGCAACAAGTTTTACCTTCTTTAATTCAGAGTAGTTGTGACAATCAAAACCAATTCCATTTTCTTTTCCCACTTAAGGTATGTTTCGGGATCACTTTTGTCTTGAAACGACAGAATTTTTATCTTGATATTACCTAAATTGTTATTTACTCGATTCCTAAATTCTCTATCCTGATCAAATCTTCTACAACTACCCATTGACAACCTATCAAACTCCTCATCTAACCCATTCATTTTTAACTCATCCATAATTTCAGTTTCCCTTTGATAAAACCTATTCCTCCTAGAGTGGTTTGGCACTATTAATGGCTACCCCTCTTCTACCCTATCCAACCTTTCATGTATAAGATCAAACTCCCTCTTCATCATCAGTCTCATCTCCCCCATAAATACTTGTAATTGTAGCTTAGACCCAACATGTGGTTGAACCTCATTTGTATTATCTTTTTGACTTTGAGATATGATTGGAATCTGCAAGACAATGTTAGAATAAAATAAGAAAGAATCTCATCATACTTCCTCACGTGTTTTACTTAAAAATAATGATTCACTCAAATACACTCATATTTCTCTCTTTGAATTTGACTTTTATTTTTAATGAATTCTCTCTTACCTTTAACCACTCTGCTTCACTTAGTCAAATTCTTTATTGAACTCGAGAACTCAACTCAAAAAAATAATTGACTTGTGAAATTCAATGACTTATATGGAAGAAAGTATAACAATAAAAGCAAGAAAAAGAAAAGAAAAAGTGAGAAATAGGGAAAGTCACAAATTTGAAAAAAGTCTAAGATAGAAAGGAAATAGATAAAGAATGAAACAAATAAGGAAGGTGAACAAATAAAGAAAGAGTTTAAGAAAGGAGAACAAATATGAAAATTTTTGAATTTAAGTAAATGCACAAATTTAGGAAAGTGGACAAATAAGGAAATATTTTAAATTCAATTCAAATTTGGTAATAATAATTTAGAAACCTACCAAATTTGAATAAGATCACAAAATAAACAATTATCAACTTTGAGAATAAGATGTAAAATTTGGAGGCTGCCTTTTTATTTATTTATTTTTTGGCCTCTACTTTTTTTTTTCATGGCATTTTTTTTTTATTGGCCCTTCCCTTTTTTTGCCTCTTTTTATTGGCCCTTCTTTTTTTTGTACAACCTTTTTTTTTACGGCCTTTCTTTTTTTTTTGGTGAACTATGGCAACATAAAAAAAGAATGAAATATACCAAAAACAAGAAGTAAACCAATGAATGAAGAATTTTGGCCAAGATGATGAATCAAGATTGGAATTGAAGTTTCAAGACACAAACAAGAACAAAAGGAAGAAAAAAATAAGAACAATTCGAAGAAAAAAAAACCTGGATTTGCTTTGATACAAACTGATGTGAACTCGACGGGTATAGAAACTCTAGAACCCATGAATAAGTAATATAGTTTGAGAATCATCTCAACGAATGATTTGAACCAGTTAAAAATAAAGACCTTAACTCGTACCCTAAAGGAGGAAAAATTTAAGGTATATGACCTTAAATTCGTTTTTCACTAAAACAAAAATTTTGGTATAAAGATGGATTGAATGATACCACAACCTAGGTAGTTCGAAACCTAAATTGATAAGTTAAAAAACTAAACAAGACTATTTTCTTGAATAAGTTCAAAGTTCTCCAAAGAATAAAATTTATGTGAAGAAACCTCACAATTTTATTAATTTTCTCAAAAGTTATGTTTTACACAATATGTAATGGTATATTTACAGGCTAGAGATAAAGACTAAACTGACAGCTAGAAATTTAGTAACTCTTTCAACAATCAAAAATTAGGAAACTAAAATATAAACTACAAAGAAAATATTAGGAAATTAAATAAGATAAACCAAATTATTTTGACCAAGTTTTTGCTACTATTTTTTCTTTATTTTCGTCCTCCCTTGGTCTTGGGAAGTTTTGGACCCTTTATTCTTCCAATTAAGCTTGTATGAGCATAATTAAGACCCTTTTTGGTTCTTCATTCACTTAGACTCTAATTTCTTGATATAAAACCCTCTGAATTAAGTTATTCCGTACTTTTTTGAACTTTTTAACTCAAACTTTTGTCACCGGCCCAACTGGAACTTGAATTAGATCATGAGAATTCCTTGCAGTCTTGATGACCTCATTAACTCCCTTATTTACTTTGTAATAATCATTGAAGTAAATGTCTAGTTTTTACATTTTGAGTTTTTACATTTATATTTAGTTAAGATATTTATTGTAAATAAGGAAATACCCCCAGTTTGGATTTTATAAAAATATATTTTAAAACCTAATCTATCAAGAATAAAAAGTCAATTTTCTCTTTAAAGAACAAAATTTCAATTTTGACTTATGGATTCAATTTAGAAGAGTTTTATTTGGAGGGTTACCAGCTTAGAACTATTCTAAAAAATATATTTTAACCTAATTAATATGTGGGGAACAAATACCATCATTTTTTATTCTCATTTTCTTGATATTTTAAACACTCATATTTTCGAATATTTAGTCTCTAGCGATTTGGTCAAATCTAGGTTTCAATATTTAAAGTGTCTTATTTCCTATCCAATTTACTTGCTTGGATAGCATTATTATCCACTATTTGTAACACCGAAAATTCGGTGTTAAAAAAAAAAAAAAAAAAAAAAAAAAATAGGGCTGGACAAAACGCAGCAAAACGCTGCGTTTTGCCCCAAATGAGGATTAGGGCTAAAAGCCCTAATCCCTCTTTCTTCCTCCCCTCTCTTTCGTCTCTCGCGAACTCTCTCTCGCACTCTCCATCGCTCCCTCAGTCTCTCCGCCACCTTCTCCGCCTCCGACCACCGATCGCCGCCACTCTCTCTCTCTCCCTCGTCCCTCTATCTTTCTCTACCTCACTCTCTGCTTCTCTCTCTTCTCCTTCGATCGCATTCTCTCTGTCTATTTCACTCTCACTCTCTGTCTTTATTTCGGTTCCCTCTCTAACTTCCACAGTGATGCCACCTCCGACCACCGCACGCGACTGTTTTGTGCTCTCTCTCAGTTTTTCCTCTGCTCTCTCTTTCCTCGCGCGAACAGAGAGCTTTCGCTCTCTTCCTTTTCCCTTCGCGCGCGACAATTTTTCCTCCTTTCCCCCTGCTCGCCCGCGCTTGCTGCTCTCTGCAAGCACCACCCTTCTGCAGTCTTTGCAGAAGCCCTAAGCCGCAGGACAGCAGAACCCTAAGTCACAGCTTTGCATAGGTAAGCATAGGTTTTCCAATGTTGATTCTAGGGTTTGAATATTCTTAGTAGTTAGGTTTAAATTCTAACAATTGCTGCAAATTGAAATCGTTACAGGATTGAGTTTGAATTCACTGGCGATTGGAAGCTAGGTCTGCAACTTGTGGAACCCTAGGTGAGGGATTTTCGATCCCTTCAATATTCAGACTATTCTGTTGAATTTAGCTTGAGAATAAGTGTAGATATATTCTGAAAATATGCTATATCCGTAGGAAATGCTTTATTCTTGAGAGTTTGTATGAAATTATTGAGGTTAGGTCTAGAAATTGATGTAAATTGGACTGCAAAGCATGATTGAATGTCTTAGAGAGTATTAGAGTTTTATTTGATTGGTCTGTGTAGTTTTCCTTGAGATTTGAATTGAAATTGGCATGAATCAAATTTGGATTATGTAAATTCGGGAGGAAATTGGTAAAATTGAGGAATATGGAAAATTTAAAGTCGTCGGTGATGGAAATGATTCTAGATTGATGAAACGAAAGTTTAGGAATGTAATTGTGCAAATTAAGGCTATTTTAAATAAAAGGGAAATTTGAAAAACCCTTTAATAGAGCCTTAATTGATGATTATTTGTGTTGATTGGTTTAGGTTGACATTTGGAGACTCGAAAGGAGTCATTTTGGATTAATTGTAGAAATAGGGAGTGGGTACCCTCCCTAGAGGTGAGTAAGATTTACGATATCGTGTTATTAATATCAAACCATGTTTTACCGTTTTCAGAAACGACATGATTTATCCGTGTGAAAAATGATATTGCTAAAGGTTTTGATAAATGTTTTGTGATAAATGGAGTGTCTGAAAATGAGTTGATAATATGCATCCATGTGAATTGTTAAAAATGATATCGTGCCATGTTTTGAAATTCTGAAACATGATTTCTGTTATATCTATGCATCTTGGCACGTTCGATTGATAATGATTTGGTACTTGGATTGAGAGTCCATGGGAATTGACGGATATGATATAGTCCCTAGGGGACAACCGTAGCTACGGAGGGCGTTTGTTGAGGCACTCATTGTGTCCGGATACGCTTCTGCAGGAGGTATCCCCAAACGTCATGTTTTTATAGATCACGGACTAGCCCAGTTGAACCGAAAGGGGAGGGCCGTCAGAATAGGCGGTCTAGCACTGGGGGAGGCCCGTGGCCCAGATTACGGACTAGCCCAGTTGAACCGAAAGGGGAGGGCCGTCAGAATAGGCGGTCTAGCACTGGGGGAGGCCCGTGGCCAACGTCGGGGTAGAGAGCTAAATTTGAACTTCACATGCATTTGAAAAACCCCCGATGCGCCTGTCATTGGTCGTGGTTGACCCTTGCTGGGAACGATTTTATGGCCAGCTCTATTGATTTCTAAAAGTGATCTGGATGCATATGAATGGTTTGATATGTATGCTTGAAACATATTACATTGTTTGAAAATCTTAATGTAAATTTGAGAAATGTATTTATTATACTGATTTTGACACTCCATGTTCACCATATATTAATTACATGATATCAACCCCCCCCACTCACTGAGTATTTCCCAATACTCACCCCTCTCTTTCAAACCTTTCAGAGAAAGCTTAGGTCCGTGACAGCAGTTGGAGCTTGTGAAGATTCATCCGCTGACTTGTTAGGTATAAGAGCGATGTAAGGTTATTTTAGTTTGAATTGAAATCCATGGAAGGGAGACTTGTTCTTTTGTTTTGGAATTTCATTTTGGTAAAAACTTATTGCATAATTGGGACATTTGGACTTTATTCGATTTTTGAAAGGCCGAGATGGCCGGATGCGTGCATGTGATTTGGGTTGGCCGGGTTGGCCTTGTGTGTGTGCTGATTTGAGTTAAATGGACCGGTGCGTCCTTTGATTGTTTTTGTCGAGAATTTTGGGTGGTTAGGATGGCCACATCGATGCGTGCATGTACAGGTTCCCACTCCCCGTTGTGTGCTGATGTGTACTTGTGCATGTACAGGTTCCCTCTCCCCGATGTGTGCTCGTGTGTACAGGGATGGACCGGATGAGTCCTTGCATGTGTATTGTTATGTGATGTTTTCTATTTTGATGATTGGTGTAGAAAGAATTGTTGTGTTGTTTTTTTTATAGCCTTGCGGAGTCCCGGTATATGGGGAGGTTCTGCCCGTGTGCCGAGACTACGCGGCGGCTGTCGCGTGGTCGATCCGAGGATCGGGGCGTGACACTATTAGTAATGAGATTTTTCTCCTTGTTTGGACTTGTTTTTCAATGATCAAAATCAGCAAAGTTTGTGTCAACTAATCTTATGTATTTTGTCTATGGGCATTGCTACCATTTCTTTCTAACGAGTCAACTGCTCCAGCTTTGAGTTTTATTTGTGTCTTTTATCATTCCTAACTTATTCTATATTTCCTCAAAACTGATCTTTCAATAATCTAACCTATTTTGATCATTATTAAATTTAGACTTTGCTTATTATCAAACCTAGTGTTATTTATCGTAATCCAATCAATCACTCAAGAACTAAAGATATTGAAGAGAGGCATCACTTAATAAGAGATCAAGATAGTTTTATTCATCATCAAAACATATCTTGCTAACACTCTTAGGCTTAGATGTTGTGTACACACATGATCTTGGCTATATATGATCGACAATATTTGTTGGCTCGGAGAGTTGATCTTTAGCATAGTAAAAGCAAGTAAATGCATGTTTATAATATACTTACTTAATTGCAAGCAATGTTCATGTGGGACACTTGAATGATAATTTTAAAATCAAGGCTGTCGCTTTTATGTGTGATGCCATGAACAAACCTTGGAGGAGAGGGACAAAATCATCTTTGGTCTTTGCTAAAGATTGGAACCAGTTGAATGAGAGCTCAAAATCACTTGAATTCCTTTAAAAATCTGGTGGAACAATAACAAATTAGAAGGGAGGTTTGGAAGGGGGATAATAACACATATGTTGCGGGATTAAGACGCATTGAGTCCCATGAAAAGTTATTAATAAGTGTCTTTTACTATTTAATATTTTTTAAATTAATTAAATTTTTTCTGGTATTTGTTTACAAAATTTTGTTCATCCTGTTGCAGATTGAGAAGTACAGGAGGCCACTTACCTTGAGGTTTTTAAGATTAGTTATTGAAAGAAAGATAGCTCAATACATCCACACACATCTCGAGTACATGTATGAATTATGTATTTTATATTATTCATCTTAAAGTTTTTATATAGTTGTTTTGATTTTTTTGTTACAAATTAAATCTTATATATATTTTTTTAGGAGTGGTATGAGGAGTTTGTAATAGAGGGGGCTAGGAGTAAATTGGGAAATTCTTCTCTAAAGAATAGAATGTGTAGAACCAAGAGGGGGTGAATTGGTTCTACTTGCACTTTTTGATTTTCTTGAGCTCTCAGAGAATTTGAACACAACAAAGATGAGAAACTGTGATTTATAGTGGTTTCACCCTCATTGGTGTGCGTCCATTTCTATATTTCATTGGGATTTTTAAATCTACTATTTTTTCAAAAATAGTACAATCAATGAAAACGTTCTCCACAAGTATTAGTTAAACCTAATAGTATTTCACTCAAATACTATCCTCAATATTTCTTGAAAGATTGATGTTACACAAACCTAGACCAAGAGAACCCTTTCCTTGGTCTTTTACACTATAAGTACAGGTGCATAAGAACAAGTATATGAAAGATTCAAACAATAAAGCTTTTAACTTCTGATAAATCATTAAATCACACACATTAATAATACAATACAAGAGTTTTCGATTTTGCTTGGTGCTTAGTACTTGTTCTTTTTTTTTTTTTCATTCAATTCAGGAGTTATTTTTAAAGAGGAGCCAATGAAAGAGCCGTTGGAAGGTGGTAGATATGAATTAAATGCTCATTTAATGCTCAATAGCTTTTTGGTAAATTTTGCCATTACATATAGCAGGTCAACTTGTAGCCTTTACGGGCTAAATTCTTCTATTTTGCATGAGTTAGGCTAGTTCATCTTTCATAGTTCTAAGTGTATATAGGTTGACTCATTTGGCCCTTATGTCAAACAAAATTGAAGTTCTCATTGTGTAGGTCGATTCATGTTCTCCAGTAAGTTGATTTATCAACTTGTCAAGTATTTCAAGTTGACTTATTTTTGTCGGTTGACTTGAACTTTTATGAGTCGATGAGTAACTCTATAGAAATCACAAGTCTAAACTTAGGTGAGTCGACACTTTGATCAAGAGATTGACTTCTTTATCAAACCATACCATCTTTAATTGAGTAGGTTGACTCCTATATTCTTTTAACAAGATTGTTAATTTGATTTGTTCTCATTAGGATAACTTATTCTAATTTTTGACTATTACAACCTCAGGTGGATCAACTTCTCAATTCTTTCCTTTTTTGATGACGATAAAATATTATATAAAAATTTTGGAAAATCTTCCCTTAAGCAATATGACTTAATATATGTGACTCTCCCCCATACACATCATATGAATCTACATAGCACACAACCAATCTTTCTCCTTTTTGTTATCAACAAAGAAGGCAATAGCCAATATTTATATAATATTTATAACATAAATCATAAAAGCAATACATAAACATTCAACAAGTCAGCAATCAAGCAAATACATGTCCATACAAAAATACATGTTCATAGAACCAATCTCTTCCTTAATGGTAGCTAATAGCTCAAGTGTTGGGTGAATAAGTTGAAGAGGAGGGAATGGCTTAGAAGGTTATTGATGGCCTAGAGTCTTCACTTCCTCCAGCTCTAGCTCTCCCCCTTCCTCTATCCTATACTAAGAAGTGCTATGCCTATCACCTTCATCTTCACCTTGTCTTTCTTCCCCTCAATTTTTCCTCCTCTATATTCCATCTCTTAATATACATTTAGTCTTAATGAGGGAAGATGCTCCGATAGAGTATTTAAGGTTTAGTTCTATAACTATCTCCCCAATAGGATTGATGTCATAGAAGGATATGATGTCAGTGATCAAGAAAAGGGAAGGGTAAGTTGCCACTTTAGAATTTGGGATGGCAATCATATGATATGGAATGATGAAGTCCTGGGTTTCTCTTTTCTAGAATACATGCCATAATCCAAAAATCCTCTCTTGTTATGGTAATGTGGTTTCCTCCACTAGGTTTTAAAGTATATGTCACTATAAAATGTAGCAATCTCTCATGCATGTTTAAGGCAGTGACAATAGTGTTTATGTTGGGGTTCATAAGCACTGCCCTATAATTCTCCGGTAATTCAAAATTCATATATTCTTCATATTGATCATATGGAACCCAATTCAATTGATTTATCCGGCACAATATCTTAGGTATGAAAAGAATTTCCACCCTACAAATGAAACTTTTAAATACGTATGTGTGACTATGATCCTCAAACTTTTAAACACTTAATTTTTGTGAAGACTTACTTGAAGGCCAAAACTCAAGGGAACACTTAGTTCTATTCCCAAGCACATGATAGGAGATTGCACAAGATTCAGCAGCCTGCAAGAAAAGAAAGGAGACAAGGTGGTCTTCGAAGACAACTCCAAAGACAAGATCATTGGCATAGGAAGTATAGGTAAGTTCTTAGCACAAATTAAGCATGTTTTATTAGTTAAAGATTTGAAACATAACTTGCTTAGAATTAATCAATTGTGTGACAAAAATTACATTGTTGTATTTGGCTATGAATGTTGTGAAATAATAGATAAGTTGAGTAAAGAAGTAAAATTTAGAGGAATTAGGCAAGGAAATATTTATGTAATCAATTTGGACAACATAAGAGAAGTGAATAAAGCATGTCTAATGGCTATAAATGATTAAAATGCTTGGTTTTGGCATAAAAGACTAGGACATATGAGTATGGACTTAATTTCAAATTTAGTTAGAAAAGATATTGTTAAAGGTATATTTGCATGAAAGGAAAACATGTTAAATCATCTTGTAAGTCTAGAAACATAGTCTCAACTAGTAGACCACAATAATTGCTTCATATAAATTTATTTGAACCTACTAGAACCTAAAGTCTAGGAGAAAAGAACTATGGATTTGTAATTATAGATGATTACTCTAGGTACACTTACATGCTTTTCTTAGCTAGAAAAGAAGAGCCTAGTAGTGCATTCATTAAGCTGTGTAAGAAAATACAAAATGAGAAAGAATACACAATCAATAATATTAGAAGTGATCATGACAAAGAATTTAAAAATAGGCAAATACAAGAGTTTTGTGATGAAAATGGAATGATCACAATTTCTTTGCACCAAAAATTTCATAGCAAAATTGAGTTATGGAAAGAAAAAATAGAACTCTAAAGGAAATGATTAGGATAATATTGTGTGAAAACAAGTTAGCCAAGTATTTCCAAGTAGAAGTTGTGAATACAGCTTATTACATTTTAAACAAAGCTCTAATTAGGCCAATTTTAAACAAGACACCTTATGAACTATAAAAATTTAACGTTAAGAGTAATGGGGGCATGACCTAGGATACTTAACTAATAACAAGGCTTATAGAGTCTGCAACAAGAGGACAATTGAGTTTGAAGAGTCAATGCTTGTACAATTTGATGAAAGTGATCCTTTAAGCAAAAAGAGTTTCCATGATAAAGTAATAAAAGTAGAACCCATAATCGAATAAGGAGAAATAGAAAATGAGAACATTAAAGAGGAAATGTTTCAAAAGGAAGAAGAGAACTTGAGAAATGAAGAGATAAATGTAGAAAAATAAGTTAAATTTTTTACACTAAGAAAGAGTGTAAATGTAGAGAATGTTATTCAAAATATAGAATTTGGAGTAAAGACCAGGTCTGCAATGCAAAATCAATATGAATATGTTTCCTTCCTCTCTCAAACTAAACCTAATAGTATGGATGAAGCATTAGAGGATGAAAGTTGGATAGATGCCATGCAAGAAAAATTAAATCAACTTGAAAGAAATAAAATATGTAACTTAGTTCATGGACCCAAAGATCAATCATTAATAGAAACCAAATGGGTTTTTAGTAACAAACTTGATAAACATGGAACTAACACAAGGAACATGGTAGGACTAATAGCTCAAGAGTATAACTAAGAAGAAGGAATAGATTATGATAAAACATATGCCTCTGTAGCTAGGTTGGAAGTGATAAGAATATTGCTTGCCTTTACCTATTTCATGAACTTTGAATTATATTAACTCGATGTCAAGAGTGGATTCTTATATGGAGTAATAAATGAAACTGTTTATGTTGAACAACCTCTTGGATTTAAATATCCAGACCATGTATTCAAACTTTCAACAGCCTTGTATGTTCTACAGTAAACTCCAAAAGTTTGGCATGAGAGGCTTAGAAACTTCTTAATTGAAAATGAATTTGAAAGAGACAAGATTGACACAAGGCAAAAAAATATTAGTAGGTCAAATCTATATAGGTAAAATAGTATTTGGAGCAACAAATGGGAGCTTTTCCCAAGAATTTGTTAAGGTGATGCACGTTGAGATTGAGATGAACATGATGGAGGAGTTAAACTATTTTCTAGGATTACAGATCAAGAAAAATGATAAAGAGATATTCATTAGTCAGTCCAAGTTAACCAAATAATTAATTAAGGAATTTGGACTAGGAGAGGCTAAGGGATATGCAACTCCTATGAGCCCTAGTGTAAAGCTTGATAAAGATAAAGAAGGAAAGCTTCTGTGCTTAAAGCTTTATAAGAGTGTAATATGATCATGGCTATATTTGACTACTTCTAGGCTAGACATTCTGTATAGCATATGTTTATGTGCTAAGTTTTAAGCAAATCTTAAGAAGTCAAATTTAGCTATAATCAAAAGAATTTTGAGATACTTGACACACGCAACATAGGATTATGGTATGATAGGAATTCATCATTTGAGTTATATCAATATTCAGATGTTAACTTTGATGGATGTAAATTGGATAGAAAGTGCACAAGTGACATATGCCTATTCTTTGGGAGTATGTTAGTCTCATGGTCATCTAGGAAACAAAATAGTGTTGCCACTTTTACCTCAAAAGCAGAGTATGTGGTTGCTGGATAATGTTGTGCTCAAATCCTTTGGATTAAACATCAACTCCAAGTTTATGGTGTAGCTTAGAGTGTAATCCAATCAAGGTTGATAATACTAGTACTACAAATTTAATAAAAAATCTAGTATACCATTGTAAGGCTAAACACATTGAAGTTAGATATCTTTTCATTAGACCATATGTTTAAAAACGATGTTATTCTTGAATATGTTGAGACGGAAAGACAAATAGTTAATATATATTTACAAAACCTTTGGATAAAGAGAGGTTTTGTATTTTAAAAAGAGAACTAAGCATGATGGAGTAAGTCTCAATGTTTAAAATGCTTATAATTAATCAAAATATATGTTTGGAATGTTTGTGTGGCATATGATTGAAATTTTAAATGAATTTTTGAAATTTTATAAGAGTCGAGTTGACTTGCCTAATGAGGAAGTTGACCTGTGCAAGACAAGTTGACTTATCTTGAGTATGAGTTGACATGTACCTACATTGCCACATAAAAAATTTCTGATAATAAATTAGTCAACTTAAATTTGATGCAAGTCAACCTCTGTGTGTGCAAGTAGAATTATGAGGAACATAAGTCGACCAATAGATAAAATCTATAAAAGATAAGTCAACTTGTCACCAATATTAGTCGGCTATATCTATACGGACCCCAAAAAAAAAAATTTGACAATATATAAGTTGACTTGTTTATTAAACAAGTTGAATTGTTGTTAGTTAGAATAGGGTTTCACTAAAGCAAGTTAACCCGTAATCAATAAAATGTTGATCTGTGAGAAAAATGGGTCGACTTGTGACTCCCACAAGTTGATCTAAGTAGCATAGATCCAAATTAAAAACCCTAAAATCTGACCCAAAACCCATTTTCTCTCATATATTAACCCGAATTCGATCTGAATATCAAAGGCCAAGTTGACTAAAACCATTCAAAGTCGACTTTTCTATTCAAAAACACCCTAACTCTCTCTTACAAGACGAAAATCTTAACCCTAAACCTTAACTCTCCCTCTCACAATCTCCATTCTCGTCTCAAAATGGCTCCCAAGACAAAAGTTCCTGTTAACTTTGATCTTCACGAGTTTCCTTTGCTTGCCAATAGTAAGTGCTTCTCCCAAAACTTTTCTAAGAGAAAGTTGAACTTTGGGTGATTAATAGATTAGAACTTCTTAAAGAAAATAGTGTTTCCATATGAGGAATATTTGAGTAAAATATGCCTTAATTGGTTGATAAACCGAAGTAAGAAGGTGTATGAGAATTTGATTCGATTGTTTTATAATAACTTAGAGATGATAGGTGATGTGGGTGATAATATTTTTTAGACGCATTAGACATTTGATAGAAGCTCCAAGTCATGCTCTTTTAGTAATATGTTAAGGGGAAAGTGATCATCATATCACCCAAGATTATTTGCCAATTGAATAGGATGAATTGGGTGCCCCAAAGTTAGTGTAAGAAGTATATAGAAATGGGGTATTTAGAATGTGCATGAATAGTGTTTCATAACCTTAAGTTAGAGGAAGTGAGCACCAATGCTAATGTATTAGGTGTACATGAGAGGATTTTGCACTTCTTGATCACATACATATTAAGACCTAGGGGAGGAAATCATACTAGCATAACAAGGGAAGATTTTTCTATAATGGCTTGCCTTATACAAGAAAAGAATCCGGGGTTGCATCTTTTATGTCCCTTCTCAATGATTGGAGTATCAAAATCCAAGATATGCAATCTTCCATACTACTCCATGATCAGGGACATTCTAGCAACAAATGGAATAGAATTAAAGAAAGAAGTGGGAAATAAGCTATTACTTAAGAATAGAAATGAGAAATCCTCTCTCAATAAGGCCAAATGGATATGTCAGGATGGAGTATGGATAAGGAAAACTAAAAGAGAAACAAGGCTAGTAGCGGTAGATTAGAGAAAAGAAGAACGAGAAGTAGGGCCAAATGAGTAAAGAGAAGCTCAAAGGGAAGAAGCTCTTCAAATCATTCCGGCTAGTGGTATATTCTTTTCTTCTTGTGGGGTGACTTTGGAGATGATGTGGGACACCTTGGTCAAAATGCAAGGGTAGTTCAACAGAGTTATAGACCAAACCTCACAAATGCTAGATCAACTCCAAAACTTAGAGGCTCAAAATGCCAAAATGAGAGAGTATATGCTTAGAATAGAAGCTCTGATTAGAGGACATGATCACACGTAGGCCAGACCATATGACGTTTTAAGCACCCTATTGTCCTGCTACTTCAGTCCGTCTTGAGCCACTAAAACCCACAATTTTTCTTCATTTCTTGTTATTCAAATTTTATGTTTTTTTTTTTTTTAATTTCTTTGATGTAATCATATGACTTCAATGTTTTTAAATGGATGAATGTTTTTGATTAATTCATTGTCTTATTTGTATTAAAGCTATATGTGCATGTTAATATATAGTATGAATTTCTATGTGTATGTCTATAGCATGCATGATTGATTAGGGGAGCATAACAGTTTAGCCCTATGTCTCTTTTGTTTATTACAAGAAGGGGAGAAGAATAAGGCATATAGCAATGGCATGTTCTAAGTAGTTTAGAAGGAGTAAGCATAGATTGAGAGGGACCATGTTCCAAATTCTAAGTAGGTAATTCTAAGAAAGTTTTGTCATCATCAAAAAGGAGGATATTGTTGACTAAAATATATTTTGATAATGATCAAATGTTAATAAAGAAAATTAGAATTAATTAAATAAGAATTTGGAAACTTAGAAAAATTGTCATAATCAATTTTGATCAAAGCATATCAACCTACATAGGAAAGAAGTCGATTTGTACCATAGACCTACCTTAGACAGTCGACCTATTTATAGCACAAGTCGACTCAACAAGACTTTAAGTTGACCCAACATTGAGACCAAGTCGACCTAGGTGAAAGAAATTTAAAAATAATTTTAGAACACAACAAGTCGACTTAGAGAGTATAATAAGTTAACCTGATAAAATTGAGTTCAAAAGTTAGATCCTGTAAAAATTCAAGTTGACTCATAAATGAGAATTAGTCAACTTAGGATAGAGAAATTTGAAACTATTATAAATATAGAATTGAACAAGTCAACTCATATAGTCTGACAAGTTGACATGGTGAAATCAGGTCTTAGAAAATGATTTTTGTAATTTTATAAGTTGACCTGCATAGGAGATCAAGTCGACCTAAAAAATACAAGCCTCAAAAGTTAAGTTCTGCAAAAAATATAAGTTGACATATGCGAAGGCCAAATCGACCTATCCATAGTTTAGAATTGTACTTGAGTCGACCAAGGAGAAGAACAAGTTGACCTACAACAGTAAAAGAGCCTAAGCTAAGTCATCCTATATATATTGTATTGAAGAAGTTGACCTAAGAGTGTAGTAAGTTGACCTGACTAAACTCGCTCTCAAAAATCAAAATCTGAAATATAGTAAGTTGACCATAGAAAAGCATAAGTCGACCTAGTAGGATTTGTAAGTCGATATAGGAGATTAGCAAGTCAATCTGACCAAGCATTATCTCAAAAATATAAATTTTAAAAGGCATTAAATTGATCTAAGAGAATAACAAGTTGATGTAACCAAGCATAGTCTTAGAAATGTAAGTTTGAAACACAATTGAGTCGACCTAGGGAGAGGATAAGTCAACTTAGTGACATTCATAAGTCAACCTGAGAATATGGTAAGTAGACCTAACCAATCAACTCTCTGAAACTCAAAGTCTGAAACATATTGAGTTGACTTAGGAAGAAAACAAGTCAACTTATCAACATTTATAAGTCGACCTAGCATAGAGACAAGTCAACCCAGAGACAATTTTAAACTAAGTAATGTCAACTTAATAAAAAACCTAAGATGACTTATTAAATAGCAAGTCGACCCAGGATTAGCATAAGTTAACCTAGGTAAAACAAATTGACAATCAAGTTGACCTGAGCAGCAAGAGTAGTAGACCTACAGGTGAAGTGAAGTGAACAAGTTGACTCATCAATAATAACAAGTCGCCTACATAAGCCAAAAATAATAAATTAGTTGACATGAACAAAGAAGAAGTCAACTTGTTGAGAGTAATGGCTTATTGTTAAGAAAAGTTATTCAAACATTTAATGGAAGCTCAACCACCTTCAACAACTACTAAAAAATCATTCAACGATAATTAATGAAGCTCAATGGCTCTTTTGGTTCGGAAAGTATAAGTACAGCATAGACAATGAAGAATGCATGTTTTAAAAATTATTGAACAAGCTTGTACATGATCATTCTTCTGTACTTCAACTTTTACTGTTGTATTTTCATTTATGGGCTTTGACAATTACATCAAAAGTTAAAACTTCACATTTATATTTATTGTTTTACTTCCTAACTCTGTAAAAGATCAAAAGAAAGAGGTTTTTTGATTTCGGCTTAAAAGTTAGAATGTGAAACACTTGTAAGGTTTACTTGCACCTATAAAAAGTAAGTGGGAAGTGTTTGAGAGAAACACTTATAAGGTTTAGCTAGCACATAGGCAAGCTAGTTGTATACTATTTATGAAAAATAGTGGATTAAAAATCCAAATGAAGCCTGAGAGTGGATGTATACTAAGGAAAGTGGAACCACTATAAATCTTCGTGTTCAATCTTCTCTCTTTATCTTCCTTAAATCATTCACGACAACCAGAAAATTATAAAAAGTTTGAATACAACCTTTAACCCCCTCTAGGTTATTTCTTCACTATAGATTCTCTTAACTACAATTAAATGGGATTTCTTAGGATTTGATAAAAATTTAGCGTAGAAATAGACATTATACAAGATATCTGGCCAAGCTGTAGTGAAATAAAGCAATATCCTATCATGCTCTATATAGTCTACTGCATATTGATTTTCCTTTGTCATCCTTGTCTATCGTCAATGATGTGCCTATTATGCTAGTAGCATTTCCTTTTGCTCCATCCAGTCCAAATTTCTTTATAAACTCTTTAGTAAACTTTGACTATTTAATGAATATCCCGCTTTTTGTTTGCTTGTTTTGTATTCCTAGGAAGTATGTAAGTTCTCTCATTATCTCAAATTCAACATGCATTTGCTTTGTAAATTTTTGGCAAAAAGAGTCATTAGTAACACCAAATATTATATCATCCACATATATTTAGGCAATTAGAATTTCTTTGCCTTTTCTTTTAATGAACAAGGTTGTATCAATCTTGCCTCTTAGAAAGTTATTATCTATAATGAAATAACTAAACTTTTCATATGAAACTCTTGGAGTTTGTTTTAATCCATATAAGACTTTAGATAGTTTGAAAACATAGTCTTGATGTTTCGGACTTTCAAACCCAAGAGATTTTTCAACAAAAGTAGTTTCATGAATCAAACCATTTAGGAATGCACTTTTCATGTCGATTTGATATGGTTTGAAATTCATGAAGCAAGAGTAGGCAAGAAGCATTATAATATCTTCTAATCTTGCTACAAGAGCATAGGTTTTGTCAAAATCTAATCCTTCCTCTTGGCTATATCTTTTAGCTACTAATCTTGCCTTTTCTCAAGATATAGTTTCATGTTTATTCATTTTGCTTCTATAAATCCATTTAGTGCCTTTGACAAATTGTTCTTTGAGCCTATGAACTAAGTCCCATACTTTGTTTCTTTTAAATTGATTCAGTTTTTCCTACATTGTGATTATCCAATTTTCATCATTTAAGACCTTAGCTATGTTCTTAGGCTCAATCTAAGAAATAAATGTAACAAATTAACATTGATTTTGAAGAGATGATCTTATCTTAACTCTAGAATTTATATTTCCAATACCATTTTTTACACTTGCACTTTTCTTATAGTTGGAATTCTTATCTCTTATTCTTGATGAGTCTCTTCATTTTTCTTGTTTTCATCTCCTTTTTCAATATTCTTATCTTTGGTGTCTTCATTTTCTCTTTCAACTTCTTCTCTTATGGGTTCATCTATCATCTCATTGTCAAACTATATTGTTTTCTTGCTTGAGGGATCAATTTTATCAAATTGAACATAGGTAGATTCTTCAATCATCATAGTTCTCTTATTGTAAACTTTATAATCACCCTTAGCATCAAATTTTTTTAGGGAATCCTTTTCATTATTTAAAACAATAAATTTGCATCCAAAGACATGAAAGTAAGCTTGATTGATTTCTTCCTTTGTAAAGCTCATATGGTATTTTCTTTAAAATTGATTTAACCAGAACTATATTCAATATATAGCAAATTGTATTAATTGTTTCAGCCCAAAAATATTTTGCTAAGTTCCTTTAACAAAGTATTGTTCTAGCCATTTCTTTTAAGGTTCTACTTTTCTTTTTCCACAACACCATTATGTTGAGAAGTTCTAGGGGCTGATAAATTATGATTAATCCTGTGCTCATCACTATATTCCTGCATCAATCTATTTTTAAATTCTTTCCCATGATTACTTCTTATCCTAGAGATTGTGCAGCCTTTATCATTTTGAATTCTCTTATAGAGTTTAATAAACACACTGCTAGCCTCTTTTTTCTTAGCTAGAAAAGCACCCAAGTGTATCTTGGGTAGTTATCTATTACAACAAACCTATAGTGTTTTGGTTTAAATGAACTCCTAGATTGTTTTCCTTTTATGCAAATATTACACAACTTATCTCTATCAAATTTCATTTTTGGCAGTCCATTTACCAGATCTTTCTTAACCAGTTTTGAAATTAAGTCCATACCTACATGTCCTGATTTTCTATGCCATAACATGACATCCTAATGATTCATAGCCATTAAACATGCCTCATCAGCTACTTCTATCTTCTCTATGTTAATTACATAAATATTGCCTTTTTTCTAGTTCTAGTAAATTTTATTTCATTGTTTTCTTTGTTTATTATCTGACAAGTATCACAATCAAACATTATTATATAACCCTTGTCACATAGTTGACTTATGCTAAGAAAATTATGTTTTAGACCTTTAGCAATTAAAACATGCTTAATTTAAGTGGAAAAGTTACCTATATCTCCTATCCTGACAATGCTGCCTTTATAATTGTCTCCAAGGACAACTTTGCCTCCTTTTTTCTCTTTCAAACTATAGAACTTTGCATAGTCTCTTGTCATATGTCTGGAGCATCCATTGTCAAGGAACCAAGTATTCCAAGTTCTCTTGGCCTTGAAACAAAGTCCAATTAAGTTTTGGTTTTGGTACCTAAATTTTCTTGGGTCCGGCATTGTTTGTGATGATTAAACCTTTTGGAATCCACTGCAGTTTTGTTCTAGTTAGTGAGTAATTCCTAAAGAAACACTCAGTCACATTATGACCATTCTTGAACAATAGTTGCATTTGCTGTGTGTTATTCATCTTTTATTCTTAGTTTTAATGGATTTGCTCAATTTACAATATGATATAGTGTGTCGATATTTCATGCAATGATGACAACTGTTCTCATATAGAGTTTTCTTTGAATTGGAAACAAAGAAATTGTGTAATTTCTTTTGAGTTATGGCAGGATTATATCCTAATCCCACTCTATTAAAAACGGCTCTTTGGCTCGCAAAATTGCATATAGTTTTTCTAGTTCCTGAACAAATTTTAGCAAAAGGGAATTCAACTCTTTATTTATTTATTTATTTTTGATTTTCTTGTTCAACCTCTAAGTTCTATCCCTTGGCTTTCCTTTTGATTGTTCTTTGCTATGCAGATATTTTTATTTTTTCTTTATCTTTTCAATTTCAATTTGCAACTCATTTACCTTTTCAATTTCTTTTTTAACCTGAGCTAGCAAACTGGTTTTTTTCTTCTTTCAGTATATTATTTTCTTTCTTTATTCTTTCATTCTCTTTTTTCAATTTATTTCTTTCTTCTTCCATGTAAGCCATTATTTTCTTTATTGTAAAGTTTTTGTAATTCATTTTCTTAAGTCTTTTAAATGATTCCATTATGGGCTCATGCATTTCATTTACAGAGAACTCATCACTAGATGAATCAGAGGAGCAAGAACTTACCTCATCTTGTTCTTCCTCTAATACCATGAAGCATAGATTGGTCTACTCTTGCTCATTCTCCTTATCATTTGAGCTACTGTTCTCATAAGTTCAAGCTACAAGGGCTTTTTTCTTCCTTTTTTTCTCTATCTTCTTGAATTATGGATAGTTAGCTTTATATGATTAGGCTTTTTACATTTATAGTATCTAATTTCTTCTTTCATTTCAGACCTTTTATGTTCTCTTCTTCCATTATTTTCCTTTTTCGTGAGCTTCTTAAATCTCTAGGTAGGGAGAGCCACATCCTCATCATCACTGGAGCTATCATCACCACTCTCGGCTTTTAGGGCCATTGGTTTTCCTTTCTCCTTATTGTCCATTCCTTTAGAATTTAGCTTTATTTCATGTGTGGTTAGGACCCTACTAGCAGGTCCACTGTTAGAGTTCCTATATCCTTAGACTCTTCCATTGCATTGATCTTTGACTCCCAGGATTTTGGCATACATCTAAGGATTTTGTCTACCATGTTCTCGTGACTAATCCCTTTGCCCATTAGCCTAAGTTCATTAGTGATGGTATTGAATCTAGTGATCATATCTCTCATAATCTCATAGTCTCTCATTTTAAATGCCTCAGACTCCTGCTTTAACAAACTAATCTTATTTTTCCTAACTTGACTAGTCCCTTCGTATGTGGCCTTTAATCTTTCCCAAATTTCCTTAACAGTTATACAAGAAGAGATTCTATTGTATTCATTTAAGCTTAAAGCAAGATAAAGTAAGTTAACGGCCTCATAGTTTTCTCTATATGCCTTCTTTTTTTATTGAGTCAAATTCTTTATCTTTGTTGGGATCTTGACACCATCAACTTCTTTAGTGAGGAATTTAATAGCTTCTTCAATTATTTCCTAGGCAATCTCATCTTGAGCTATGATAAAATTTTTCATTCTGTACTTCTAATAGCTATAATTGTTCCCATTGAAGAATGACGTTCTATTAGTTGAGCATGCTTCCAAAAAAAAAAAAAAAAAACCACTATCACCATATCACCATTAAGTGCCATTATGTATGTTTTCTCTTGAGGCTATTAAACTTTTCACTAAGAGACCTATTTTGATACCAATTGAAGAACAAAATGTGTAGATTCAAGAGGATAAATTTTGTCTACCGGCTTTTTTTATTTTTCTTGATCTGACGGAGAATTTGAACACAATAGAGATGAGACACTATGATTTATAATGGTTCCATACTCCTTAATGTATGTGCAATCTCAGACTTTACCAGGATTTTCAAATTCAATATTTTTATAAAAATAGTACAATCAATCAACTAGCCATGTCCATAGGAGCTAGTTAAACCTAAAAGTGTTTCTCTCAAACACTACCCTTATTCTTCTTTGAAATATTGATGTCACATAAACTAAGACCAAGAGAACTCTTTCTTTGGTCTTTTACACTATAGGTACAACTGTTTGAAAGATTAAAACAATGAATTTTTTAACTTTTGATAAGTCATTAAAGTACACATATTAATAATACTACACAACAAGAGTTTTCTATTTTGCTTGGTGCTTAGTACTTATTCTTCCTTTCTTTCTTCATTTAATTCAGGTGTTGTATCTAAAGAGGAGTTGGGAAAAGAACTATTGGAAGGTGGTTGATATGAATTAAATCTACATTTAATATTCAACAGTGTTTTTTTTTTTTTTTTTTTTGCAAAAGTAGCCATTATACATAGGAGACACACAAGAGCTCAACTTGTTACCTTCGCAAGTCGACTTCTTCAGTTTTAAATAAGTTAGGCTAATTCATCTTTCATAGTTCTGAGTTTATGCAAGTCAACTCATTTTCCCTTTAGGTCGAACAAAATTGAAGTTCTCACTGTGTAGGTTGATTTATGTTTTTTAATAAGTTAACTTATTAACTTATTAACTATTCTAGTTTAACTTGTTTTTGCTTCAGGTTGACTCATTTCTTGGTTAGCTTTGGTGCTGTCTCCAACTGAGCAAGTCGACTCCTATATTCTTTTGATTAGATTGTCAATTTGACTTGTGTTCTCATCAAGTCAACTTAGTTTAATTTTTGACAGTTAGAATTTCATGCAGATCGACTTCTCAATTCTTCTCTTCCCAGCTTGACTCAATCTTTTAATAGGTCAACTTGATTGTTTAGTGTTTACTGGAGTCGCTTCTTACCTAGGTCGACACGTTGTTTACTTAGATCGACTTGGCTGATTTGCTCTACACGACTTTGAAATACTTGAAATTTTAAATTTTAAAAACTTTAACTTTTAATGAGAATTTCCACCATAATACTTTTCATAATATGCTCATTAACATTGCTGAACAAGACTTGTACTCATTAACAAAACATTCAAAATATATTATGTATGCTCATCATCAAAACATATTTGGTCAACACTCACTACAAAAAAGTTGTCTTTTAGCAACAAATTTTGCGACGAATTTTTTAAAAAAATTCGTTGGAAAATGATTTGTGACAAATTTAGCAACAAATAATTTTTTGTCGCTATCAGCTCGTCGTAAATTTTAGCAACTAAAAATTAAAATTCATCGTTAATTTGTGACGAATTCTACGACGAACACGGGTTCGTCGCTAATCTGCGACGAACCATGATTCGTCGCTAATCTGCGACGAACTCGGGTTCGTTGCTAATCTACGACGAACTTTGTTCGTTGCTAATCTGCGATGAAACGCGATTTGTCACTAACATCCGACGAACCTTTTGGTCGCAAATTTCATTGCAAACATATTTAACAACGAATTTTGTAACGAATTTGGATATTTTGGAAAAAAATTTAGTAACAAATTTTGCAACAAATTTAAAAATTTTGTAAATAAAAATCAAATTGAATTCTATAATTTGATCATTTTTCCTGTATATCTTGTTCCTGTCTCTCATCTAATATCAATAAAACAGTCATTTAATAGTATCAACTAACCATCAAACAATACCACCATCAACCAACCATCAAACAGTACTACCTATCAACCAACCATTCAATATCAACATCAAACAATATGATACAAGCACAAATCACATTCAAAGATAATGCCAACAAACACAATACAAAGTTACATATTCAAATGCAAAAATCACATTCAAGAAACACCACCACCACCACCATCATCATCGAATATGATGACCACATTTCCTGTTAAAAAGTTTTCTTATTTCAAACTCCTTCACCTCGTCCTAAGTGAACTGTCGCTGCAATAAATAAAAAAAAATTATAAAATTAATTTTAAATTTAATTTTGTTTGACTTCTTTTTTATTAAATTAAGTGTTCATTTTTAATTATAAGAAACCTAAAATTAAAATATTAAATTAAAAAGTTATGATATAAATAAGAGAATATATAACATGAGATAGAACAATACATAAAGTAATAAAAATAACTCAAAGAATCATACCCAACTTTTCATTTCATTTCAGAGGAGTAAACTTTGAAGTTGATTCGATTTTTACTCTATTCTATAAGATAATATAAAAAATCAATATTTTTATATAAATTTTATACAATAACATATGAAATAGTGAAAGTAGCTTATAGCATCGATAATCCTTTATGCTGATTTATCCCCACCTTTGAACATGCTACACTAAAAAAAATAAAAAATAATATTAATTAAAACCAAAAAAAAAGAAAAAACAAATTAAAAAAAAAAACAGGGAGGAAGGGGCTGCTCCCCTTCCCTCCAGCGGCGACCACTGCAGGCGCGGCCCTAGCGGCCGCGAGAGGCCGCTGCAGGAACGGCTCTCACAGCCGCGCCAGGCCGCTGCAGGCACGGCCTTCGCGGCTGAACGAGGGCGCTGCAGGGGTGGCCCTCGTAGCCGCACTAGGCCGGTGTAGGCGCGACCCTTGCCGCTATGCCAGGCCGCTGCAGGCGCGGCCCTCGCAGCCGCACGAGGGCGCTGCAAGGGCAGCCCTCATGGCCACGCCAAGTCGCTGCAGGCGCGGCCCTCGCGACCACCTCAAGGGATGCCGCCTTCGCAGCAACCAGATTCGGCAGTTTTGTTGTCAGACCTGCATTCCAGCCCACTGAGGAGAGAGAGAAAGAGAGAGGGAGAGAGAGAAGAGAGAGAGAAAACTTACCATTTTCAAATGAAGCAAACACAAATGGACCGAAAGCAACAAATTTTCTAAGTATAAAAATTTTGCAACAAATTTTACAACGAACACTAGATTCATCGTAAATTTTGCGACGAACTCCAAGGTTCGTTGCAAATTTTGCGATGAACTCTTGGTTCATTGCAAATTTTACGACGAACTCCAAGGTTCGTTGCAAATGTTTCGACGAACACCTGGTTCGTGGCAAAGTTTGCGACGAACTCCAAGGTTCGTTGTAAATTTTGCAACTAACTCTTGGTTCGTGGTAAATTTTGCGACGAATTCCAATTTTTGTTGCAAATTTTGCGACGAACTCAATTTTTCGTTGCCAATTTAGCAACAAAAAATTAGTTCATTACAAATGTAGTGACGAATTCTTGGTTCGTTGCAAATTTTGCGACGAACTTAGAAGTTTGTTGCAAATTTTGCAACGAATTTAATGGTTCGTTGCAAATTTAGCAACGAACACAAGGTTCGTTGCAAATTTGGCGACGAAATATGGGTTCGTTGCAAATTTTGCGATGAATTCAAAACTTTGTTGCAAATTTTGCAACGAACAATTTTTTGTTGAAAAATTTGTTGTTAATTGGCGACAAATTTTAGTTTGTCGCAAAATTTGTCACTAAAAGCATGTTTTTTTGTAGTGATTGTCCTGCAAATGAACCTATCTAACAGGTATCCGGTGCAATCATTGAGGAAGAAGCTGGCAAAGAAAAGTTGATGCCTCGGATTTTTTGGTAGGCAAGTATAACACATTCAGAAAAAGAGGAGGCTAGTATTACTTGCCGCAGGCCCCTATTAACACATTGAGAAAATGTTCAATTGAAAGGTCAACTTAAACAGGTGACTCATGAACTTCACACATGTTCAACTATATGGATGTGCCCCAATGTCAATCCCTGCTTGATACCCATGTCCACGTCCAGCCTCAACATGTCCACTAACATATCCGTGTCCCCACGATTACCATATCTCTCCTCCCCATGCTACTCTTGATTTATCATCCTCGTTTTATGTTGGACATGACAAGACTTCATAAATATTGTATTAATTGTGTAAAATTTTATACTTTTTTTCTTGTCTTTGTGTATTTTTAATTATATATATATATGAGAGGAATTTAATATATTTAATGCACTGCAAAAACACATGGCCTTTCTCAAAATTTATTTTCAAACATCCCAACATTTTATAACCATTACAGGTAGAGTTGAGCATGAGCCGATTCCGACTCAGAAATCGGCCCAATCGGACCGGATTAACCCGGATTGGAAACCGGCCCGGCAAGTAGTGGGTTGGAACCAACCGGTCTGGCTACAGTAGTCGGGCTTGTCCAGCTCCGTTGGTTTTGGAACCGGGAATCAGCCTGTCCCATGCACGGAACCGGCCTGGGCCTGGAACCAACCCCTCAGAATCAACGGTCACCTTTTTTTTTTCTCCCTAAAATACCCCTCATAATAGCTATAAAACGGCTAGTTTGAGGGGTATTTTAGTTCATAGGGTAAAAATGGTAATTATAAATAGATACAATTCATTTCCTAATTCCACTCAATAAATTTTCATACTCTTTCAACCTATAACATTCTCTACTCTCTCTCACAATCTCTCTACAGCTTACAACATTACCATTTTTTCCTCCACCTACAATTTGTAATATTTCACCATTTTTTTATCAAGAACTTACAATTACAATATCACCATTTTTTTCCTCTATCTACAATTTACAACATCCCATCATTTTTTTTCCATCTACAATATACTACCTCACCATTTTTTTCATCATAATATCGCCGATTTTTTTTTCTTCCCAATACTTCCCAAAATTTGACAAGATTTGAAGATTAAAAACTCAAATAAATTAAGATTTAAAAATAAACAACTGCAATTTATATCAAATTGGTATCATTTATTTTTTACATCTTTAATTTTTTTTTATATAAATTTAATCCATTGTCATTAATTTCTTTACTTTAATTTTTTTTTAAAAAAAAATGGTCAGAATACATTCATCACAATTTTCATACCAATCTCATCTCTCCAATTCTTTTTTTAAGAGGATATTCTTGAACAAATTAATATTGATGTATGAGTAGAAGAAAATAAATCTAGTTAAACACAGTCTAATACCACACGTATCAGGAAAGATGATTTTAATGCATAAGATTTTTTTGTTAAAAATTTTGAAGAGCAAAGGGTGACTTGCAAAATTTGTCAATAAAAATATAAATTTTTGAAAAATTGGGCAGTAGGAATATAAGAGAACACCTGGATAGGTTATCACAAACTAGATAAACATAAGTAGCCACTATGGGAGAAAATGTTCTGGGTACATTTAGATATAATGTAGAGGCCAATAACATAGGTCAAATTGAATGGATACTTCATAAGGAATTACCACTTAGTATTGTTGAATGTGAAACTTTTGAGAAATATGTTTAAAAACTTTTACAATCGGGTTATAAAAAAAGTTCTAGGAAATCAGGTAGGGGGAGATTACTAGATCGCTTTCAAGAGTTAAAAGATGATTTAATAGTAAAATTTTGTACAATTTTAAATAGATTTTCAATAACTTCGAATACTTGGAAAGCTAAAAATGGTAAATTTTTTTTATAGTTGTAACATGTTATTGGATAAGTGAATCATGAGTTTTAAAAAAAATAATTTTAGATTTTCAAAAATGGGGCCACCCACATTTAGAATTTTTTGTGAATTTGGAATAATTGATAGAATTTTTTTATTTATTTTTAGATAATATTTCGACTAATATTTGTACTGCTAATTTATTAAAATTTTTTTAAAAAATAATATTAGATATAGTATTTTTCCATAATAGGTGTGCATGTCACGTATTAAATTTATGTGTAACATATAGATTAGATGCTACAGAAATAATTTTGCAACCTATTCAAGATCTAATTTATCAAATTAGAAATTTCTCGATTAAAACATAAGAATTTAGACATTTATGTCAAATAAATAATATAAAATATAAGAAATTTAAAATAGAAATTAACACTACATGGAACTCCATCTATGATGTATTACAAGATGTTTTATCATTTAGAAATCTTTAATCGAATTTGTAAATTTGAATTACGATTTTGGTCTTATTGATGAAACTGCTTTTAATTTTGTACAAATATTAACTGATTTATTGAAATTTTTTTATACTTGTACAAATTTATTTTTCGATATATATTACCCAAAAACTCGTTTAATTTTGTCTAATTTATATAAAATTTATTATGTATTTAATCAATTTTAAAAAATAGAAAGATTTATTGAAATAGTTGAACTAATGAAAATTAAAATTTTAAAATATTATGAATAAATTTTTAATTTTTATTTAATAGCCAGTGATTTAGATCCTAATGTAAAATAGAGAGTTTCCTATAGAAATATATATGAGCGTTTCACATTTAAAATATACAACATCCCATATTTTACAAAATCTGTTTATATTATATCATAATGAACAAGATAATATAGGTGCTAGTAATGTTGGTAATAGTAAAAAATGGTAAAAAATGTACTAACCCCTCTGATACTTATAGTGTCATTGGGAAGTGTTTTTAATGTAGATGGATAAATTTTAACACCGAAACAGTCAAAATTGGCGAACAACACTATAGAATCCTTGATTTGCATAAAAAATTGAAAAGATGAAGAAAAAATGCAGGAAGACATGAATATTAACTTGGGTACGGAAGAGAAAGAAGATGAACAATAAATTTTTAGTACAAAAAAATATAAATATGTAATTTAAAAAAATATTTTTGTAAATGTATCAAATGCAACCATGTTAAATTAGTAGATTAGAAAATCTAAACGAAAACTTCGTAGTAGATGTATACCAAATTTGGTGGAATCATTCTAAAAATTTCTTGTATCTCTTTTTTCCATATTTTTAGTTCATTAAATAATTAATTAAAAAGATCCAACTAAAAAAAAAAAAAACCAAGCTATGCTCCAAAAAAAAACAAAGCAAGTAAACAAAAAAGCCCACAAACCCCCCAAAAAAAAAACAAACATATAAAAAAAATCATAAAAAAAAAACAAAAAAAAAAAATTTAACAACCCATAAAAAGGAATCGTGGAACCAGCTTGGCATGGCCCAGTTCAACCG
This sequence comes from Dillenia turbinata, assembly GCA_037126225.1. NCBI lineage: Eukaryota > Viridiplantae > Streptophyta > Magnoliopsida > Dilleniales > Dilleniaceae > Dillenia > Dillenia turbinata. Next base: position 7,930,864 of record JBAMMX010000017.1, read on the forward strand.
GATTGGTTTACTGGGCTGGGTTGGTTCCAAGGAATTTTTTGGGCTTGGCCCATTCGGAACCGGGTGCCATTGGAACCATGGCTGAATCGGCCTACAAATCCAAGAACCGTCCAGAATCGGAACGGGCATTGGCCCAGTCTGGCCTGGTCTCTCCTCTAGTCGCAGGTATCGGCTATGAAAGAAAAATGTCAGAAAAAACATTGGGGAAAAAATGTCGAAGCTTTTCCTGTGTTTATTTACAAAACATTAAGTTACACTTGCACCTTTCCCAACGTTTGTGTTACAAAAATGACAGGATTTGCTGATGTTTAAGATAAAAAAAAAATGGGAAGGGTGAGGCTTTCTTAAAGTTTACACCTAAACGTCAAGCAAAGGTAAAGCATTTACTGACGTTTGTTTACTAAAATGTTGACAAATGCTGAAACATTTGTCAACAATATATAGTTTAAATATTAGCAAATTTATGTGCACTTAGTGACAATTTCTGATATTAAATGTCAGGGAAAGTTAGTTTTCATTCGAAAAATTTGATTTCTTTACAATTGGAATCAAAAACTTGCTCCAAAACCTACTCATCAAATATATACCAATCGCTATATACATACACTACAAAATAAGAGGAGTACGCTGACGGAAATAAACCGTGAGCAAAACATATAAAACCCGTCACTAATACTTTCTCCGACGGATAGAATATAGTTGAGTATATACCAGTCGGGATAGGTATATGCTGATGTTTTGTGTAACTATTGTAGCATGTATGTATCTATTGTGACGTTTAAAAAGTGTCGATAGAAACGGTAGTTTTATTGTCAGTTAATTGGTTGTTAGGAAATATTAGGATTTTTATCATCGGTTACTATATGTTACGATATGTTACTACTTTTATCGTCTGTTACTATAGTGTGAAGAAAAATCACTCATTTTATTATCAGTTACTATATGTTATGAGATGTTACTATTTTTATCGTCGGATACATTGAGTTAGGAGATGTTACAATTTTATCATCAGTTATTATATGTTACGAGATGTTACTATTTACATCGTCGGCACCATCATGTGAGGAAAATCACTACTTTTATCGACGGTTCAATGAGTTAGAAAAAGTAATTGATTTTATCATCGGTTACCATATATTACTATATGTTATTCTTTCATTGTCGATTAGGAAAGTGAGGAAATGTAACTATACCAAATGTTGTGAGATGTTACTATATTTATCATCGGTTACATTGAGTTAGGAAAAGTTACTAATTTGAACATCGCTTATCATGTGTTGCAAGATTATACTACTTTCATCGACGGTTAGATTGAGTGAGGAAAAGTAATTGATTTTATCAACAGTTACATTGAGTGAGAAAAAAATATGTTATACTTTCATTGTTACCTTGAGTTAGGAAAGTTAAGAAATGTAACTAATTTTATCATCGATTACTATATGTTATTAGATGTTACTATTTTTATCAGTTACCATTCAGCCGATTTATGTTAGAAAATGTTAATAACTTTTATCATCGGCTAGCAGTAATGTTAGGAAATGTTATTCTCTTTTTCTTCGATTTCCATGTGTTACTACACTTTTAACTTTTATATTAGTTACACTAATGTTATTGTAGGTTCCCATGTGTTACTATCTTTTTTGTTACTACCTTTTACAATTTGTTACTATCAAAGATTACCACGTGTTAGTACCTTATTATCAATAATTACTATGTCTTAGAAAATATTATAATTTTTTACCATCGGTTACTATAGTATAGTCTGAAAAATCACATTACACAGGTGCTACCAATCTCTTACAAAAGTTGTAGTTATCAAAAGTGATAGGAAATCACTACATGATATGATATCGATATTTAGATCAATAATGACACAGTTTTAAATTTAAGAGGGTATAAAATAATTACAAAATTAATATAAATATAATTAGAATTGCATTGATATGTGAGATTGACTAATACATTAGATTGAGTAATACATATAAGATCAAAAGGGAAAAAAAGATTCCTTTCCCACAACAACAAGTCTTCTGCTAAGACATGAATATCTTCTACTAAGATGGTGAAACCAAAAATGAAACAAAAAATATTCACTTTGATCACCAAAAATATTACCATCACAAAATGAAGGGCACAATCCCACCATAAATCTAAAACTAAGCAGAGCAGAGCAGAGTAGAGCAGAGCAGAGCAGAGTGAGCAGAGCAGAGAGCGAGCAGAGCAGAGTAGAGCAGAGTAGTGACCAACTAGTTTATCATACTCTTTCTTCCTGTTGATCTATTAAAAAAAATTAAGTTAATATAATTAGATAGTGACGTTGTAAAGAATGGTTAAAAATGAAAACATTACCCCGTGGGATGGAGTCAGGTGTTGATGATGATGGTTGATTTCTATGTGCACTACTAGCATCTGGTATTAGAGGAATCTAACAATAAAAATAATTTGGATTATTATTAAAAGATAAATGTGAAAATAGTAAGATTATGTGACCAAAGAAATGACATTCATACCTGAACACCAGCAATAAGCCTTGCTTCATTAACCAGATCCATCAATTCATTTTGCTGTCCATTTCCGGCATGTGTAGCAACATGCATAAGAACATTGCTGACCAAATTAGTAAGATTGTGATTTTGTTCCATTAATCGTTCCATCATAATAGTCATATCATCGTTCCCACCTTTAGTTGAATGCACACGTGGAGTTGTAATCTTTCCCACACATCTAATTCTTCCCCTTGAATCAAGCCCTTTAACTTTAGATACAATATCACTTTCCCAAGACAAATTGGAACTTTCTATTTGCACTTCTTCATTAGATTCCATTCCACTCTTTATTATTTCCTGTAAGAAGTAAAAAGTAAAGTGAATCAAATGTTAAGTATAAATAATTCAATTAGAATTACATAAAAAGATAATCATCCATACCACAAGTTCTGATGCTTTTGTAGAAACTAAACTACCATCTGATCGTGTTCTACTTGTAATATAAAGTTCAGCTCTAGAAGGTTTCCTCCCAGATTGTGTCATCTATAATGAAAAAAAGAAAACCACACTTTGTAATATTTTGATTGTAATTAATCGCAAGTAAATGAAATATGAATTCTTTATACCTTCTCATGTATGAGCTTTGCAAATGATTTCGATCCTAAACAATGCGGATCAGTCAACTTTGAACGACATTCTGAATTTCTTTTACTAATTTCCTAGCATAAAGAAAAAAAATATCAGAATAACAAGAGTGAATTATATAGTGAATTGTATAGTGGATTGTATTTGTACCTTTCCTTTATCACTTAACCAGAAACTAACAAGCTCTTTGTATTGATCTGGATCAACTCTTTCATCTTCCATTCTCTTGATATTTTCATCTATTCCAAGTGATTCATCGAACCATTTTGATTTTAGAGAATTTTTAAAACTCTTCCATTTTTCAGACAAATTTCCAATAACCCATTTCTTAGTGTCATCTCTGAGTGGGTTGAAAGTAATCTTTGATTACAATTAAAGTAAAAGAAATATGTAAAAAATAAAATTAGATATATTAGCTTTTTCATCTACTCGTCCAGTAATAAAAATAGATTACCAAATACCTGTACAATGTTCCACATGTCATCTTTATACTCCATTGGCATTTCGTACCACGTTTTATAGTTTATTGGAGCAATGGCATGCACTCTAACTATAGACCCAAGAAATCTTGTAAAGATTGTACCATCAATTCCTATGGGTTGATTTAATTCGTTCATTTCAACTAGCATGCGTTGTCCTTTTTCTAAGTCCCAAACATCTTGACAGGGAGTTGGGCCTCTATGTTTCTTGACAACTGAAAAAAAAGGTAATTAGTTGATAACATGTCAATGTGAAATCTCAAATTGAAATGATCGATAACCTGTGGTAGCATCTTCGTAAGATTGATTTTCTTCACATTGAACTTGTTGGGATTGTTGTGATTCTTCATGATCAGATACAATACTCATCCGGCGTTTAGTTCGTCCCATAGTCGATGGAAATATTTTAAATTTTTTAAATACTCATCAAAGAGTAAAAATCTTTTTGTTGAGTTAAGAGAGGTTTGAGGAGAGTTTTGAAGTTTCAAAGTTAATTAATATGTATTGGGATTAGATTTATAGAGAAAATTAAAAAGTCCGTCAATTTCAAAGCCCGCCACAATTTCAAAGGCCGCCAATTTTTTCCGCTAATTTTTTCATTAGATTTACCTGCTCTTTTTTCATTACTTGTGCTTTTTTTCATTACCTGCACTTTTGTTTACCGCCTTTTTTATATTACAATCCTTATCTTTGTTTAACCATTAGCCATTACCTTGTCTCATATTTTTTATAATTTTTGTCGTTTCATTTTTTTCCATATTTTTAGTTGGTGATATGTATTTTATTTAGATTGATTTTATATAATTTTTACAACTAAAATAATTTTATATAAATTTTTACAACCAGTTAAATTAAAATTTATTATTATATTATTTTGGAATTAAATTGCAAATAAATAAATAGCAATCTATAATAATATAGTAAATGTAGATAAATAAATACAAGAATATATAATATAGTCTCTAATTATAATATAATATAATTTTATATATATAGTTTGTAATTATCAATATATTAATATCAGTATTAGTAATATGTAATAATGTATAGTAATATATGATAATATATAGTAATATATTATAGTAATATAGTATTAATATAACAGTAATGTAATAAGCGGGCACCCGTCGTAGGGGACGGGTGCCAGGCTCCCATTTGCGCGGTCGCCCATAGATAAGGGCGGGCGCCAGGCTCCCACTTGCGCCGGTGCCTGTGGACGGGTGCAGGCGCCAGGCTCCTGCATGCCCGGGCGCCCGGGCGCCCGGGCATTGAGGCGGGCGCCAGGCCCCTCTGTAACCGGGTACTCACGGATGAGGACGATCTTGATAATTAATATAAATTCATATTTTTTATTTGTATTGGTAATTAATTATATTATATAATATTCATAATTACTAATAATTAATAATCTAAATATAACAATATTTCTACTTGATAATTTGATATTTTGTGCATTCCCTGTAATGTAATTTAAAACTTGATAACAATCACTTGTTATTATATTTTGTTAAGACAATATTCATCAGATATATCAAAAATATTTAAGAGTTGTTATTTAAAATTTTTTAGTAGATATTGTTCGGAATATATTAAAAATTTAGTTGAAAATGTGTTAAATTGAAAATAAGGATGAATTAAGAAGAGTTTTGAGGAGAGTTTTGAGCGGAAGAAAAGCTTTAAGTTGAGTGAAAGAAAAACTTTGAGGGAAAGATTATAATTAAAAAACTATCAGCTCAGTATAGTAATATATAGTAATATATAATAATATATTATTAAGATATAGGAGTAATTTAAGATTATATAGTGATTATAAATAAAAAAAATATATAGTATATGCTAATAGTTATATAAAACTCATATATATTATACTAATATATATATATAATAAAGTAATATATAATATAATATAGATTGTAATATACAGTAATGTACAGTAATGCGACGGGCGCCCGCTGATGGGGCCGAGCACCAGAGACTCAATATATTGGTATATTAGTAATAATGTATAGTAATGTGTAGTAATGTATAGTAATATATAATAATATATAATATTGGATATATTACTAGTAATTTTATATTAATGTATATTATATAGTAATTGTAATTAAAAGAATTATACTAATATATAATAAAGTAATACATAATATAATATAATATTATATAGATCGTAATATATAGTAATAGTAATAGTAATATAGTAATGATAATAGTTATTCAAGCCCGTCTTTTTTTTGGCAATTTTTTTTCATATTTTTTATCCGATTTTTTCAATTTTATCTACCCTTTTTTATATTACAATCCTTACTATTACTAGACCTCATATTTTTCTTTTTCACACTCAACCTTTTTTACGTTACAATCTTTACGGCCACTACGAAGTCTGTTCATATTTTTTATATTTTTAGTTATTCAGAAGTTTTTTTAAGGTTAATTTTATATAATTTTTATAACCTATTGATATGTAATTTCGTACAATCTTTTCAATTTTTACTAACTTAAAATATAGTCCAAATGCACTTAATTTAAAATTTATTAATAGATTACTTTCAAATTAAATTATTATAATCAAAATGTTATTTTATTTTTTATGAGATTGTATTAACTTTTTATGACGTTTTTACTAATTATTACTTATTACTATGTATAACAGTTAATAAATAAATAGATAAGTACTCAAGTCTACTCTATACAAATTAGATGCAAATTAAAAAATATATATATAGAATATATTTACAACTTGCAAGAAAGCAAGCAAAATAAATAAGAGAGTTGAAAAATAATTTTAATTGATTAAAGTAATTAATTAATTAATTAACTAATTAAGTAATGTGTCTTTAAATTAAATATCAACTTTGAAATTCAAAATAATATTAATGTTGTCATTCTTTTTTTCTAAATTTATATATAATTATATAATATTGATAGTTAATATGAATTTTTACTTCTTTAATAATTATTTCTTTCTATATAAAATTATATAATATTGATAACTTAATTAAGTTTACCCTAAATTAATTATTTCAAATATTATTGCTGTATATCTAACATTGATAATTAGAGTTTAGGAATATATAGTAATGTGTTATGTATTAATGTATAGTAATTTGTAATAAAATATAGTAAATAAATAATTGTAATATATAATATTAATATTTAGTAGATGTAATAGTAATATATAATGTTAATAGTGATTTAATATTAATTATAATTTTAATTAAAAAATTATATTCGTATATATAATCATATAATAATGTCATATGTAGTAATGTACATAGCACTCATGGCTCCATTTCGGGCACCGCCGGCATGCGTGGGCCAGCTCTTCAAATTTTACGACTTGTTACTTGACTTTTTACCTTTATTATCATATGTTATTATATTTTATTACTTGTTACCATCTATTATAACCATACCACTCTATTATTATTTTTACCATATTATTATTAATTGTTTCCATATATTCTAACCACAACAATAAAATAATATCAATTCATATTCATATGATGCATTATTAAGTCTTCTTACCATATTTAAGATAAAAAATAATGAGTACTTATCATTTCTTATCTTAAATACATTATGTTACAAACCAAAAGAAGAATAGAAAAAAAATAAATTAATGATCATATAAATAAAATGTCATTACATTACATTACATTACATTTCATATGTATATGCATCCCATCCTACTCTATCAATCTCATCATCATCATCATTTATGTGTGTTAATTCATCTCCTCCATCTCCATCTTCAAGATTAGTCCGAACCCATACATGATTGTCTGTGTGGCTACTTTCTGAATTTAGACGTTGATTCATGTTTTCATTACCTATATCGAATTCATCTCTCACTTTGACATGTTTAACAATAAGCCATCCCTTGTATCTTTCATCAGCTACATAAAATACCATTTTTGCCTGGGATGCCAACACATAAGGATCATCCAGTAAATCGGCACCCGTATGATTCAGATAAGAGAAATTCAAAAGTGTTAAGCCAAATCTATCCTTCTTGTATCCTCGTTGTAGATCGACCCAATCACACCGAAATAATACAAAACTATACATCCCATTATAGTTTATTTGAATAATTTGCTGTAAAATTCCATAATAATTGACTTTACCTTTAGTTGGCCTTTTATCCTTGGCATTTGCATAAGTAATGTCATCCACGGCTACAACAACACCTGAATTCTGAGTTTGAAGGCATTTTTCATGATCTTTTACATGAAATCGATATCCATTGATTACATATCCATTAAAATTTCTAACCAATGGATTTGGTCCACGAGCAAACTATTTAACTTCATCTGTAATCTCTCCAGAGTATTTTGGATTCAAAACCTAGAAAAGAAATCATATAAATATAATAATTTAATAATACTAAAAATGATTGTCTATTGATACTTACACGACGACTAAACCAGGTATTAAAGTCTCTGCTATGAAGTTTGTCAATTTGGAAAGTATTTAACTTCTTCCCCCAATTTGTCCTTCGAACATGTTACATATGTTCCCTTCATATGAAACAATAGACATTAAGGTTTAAAATTGATATTCATTATTATTATAATATTATGACAATGTATACTTACAGTCTAAATAAGGCAATCGATTAAGTGTTGAATAATATGTATCTATGGCATTGCTCCAATGATTTCTCATCAAGACGAATTCGGGCTATTCTTTTTCTTTTTTGCCTTTTACATATTCTTATTCCCAGAGGTCTTCCAATAGTGGACTCCTCTTCTCCAAATGCAATGTGGTTGTCATTATTCCACAATAGACGATTAAACCTTGTTTCAACTCCATCTAAATATCTTTAACAGAACAGCAAGCACTCATTTGCTATGTATCTTTCTGCGATTGAACCTTCAGGTCGTGCTCTATTACGTACATAGGACTTCAGTAGAAGCAAATATCTACACACAGTATTACATACAATAAATATATATACATGGTAATTGTTAAATAAATTGAGTATGCTTGTTATATAAATTTACCTTTCAACCGGATACATCCACCTATACGTTACTGGTCCACCAATCTTTGCTTCGCTTGTCAAGTGCACGATTAAATGTATCATGCTGGTAAAAAATGAAGGAGGGAAAATCTTTTCAAGTTCACACATAATTTGTGGAACTAATGCCTCTAGTTGTTCAAGCTCTCGTGGGTCAAGTACCCTAGAGCAAAGATATTTAAAAATGTTGCAAATTTTGATTATAACAGAGGCAACATTATCGGGTAGTGATCCACAGATTGCTATGGAAATAAACTCTTGCATTAAAATGTGACAATCATAACTCTTTAAACCTATTAGCTTCCGTTGCTTGAGTTGAACACATCTGGAGATATTAGTTGAGTACTCATCTGGAAGTTTTAAATTCTTTAAAACCTTAAGAAATGCATCTTTCTCCTGCAAGGTCATTTGGTAACAAGCTTTAGGCAGAAATAGGTTCGTACAGTTAACTTGTCTATGTACATGTAAATCCTTTCTTATTCCCATCTCTTGAAGATCAAGTCTAGCCTTTAATTATATCAAAACAATTTTTCTCTGTATGCATCATGTCAATATTGTGTCTGATTAAAACATTCTCCTAGTAAGGCAAATCAAATAATATACTTTTTTTTTTCATCCTTGCATTTCCTTGGTGCTTGTTGAGTGAATCTCATCTAATTCTTGCAAAACATCAGCTCCAGTTCTTTGTTTGGGAGCAACTCTAAATTCCTCTGTCCCATCGAAAGAGTATTTATCATATCTGAATGGATGAGTTGACTCCAACCATCTTCGATGTCCCATATAACAATACTTTCGACCATGATATAACCATTGCGAACATGTATCGTATCCACATCTTTGGACATGCATATCTACCTTTAGTACTCCATCCAGACAAATTCGCATATGCAGGAAAGTCATTAATAGTCCATAATAATGCTGCATGCATTTTAAATCTTTCACCAACCGAAGAATCATAAGTATTTACTCCTCTGTACCATAATTCTTTCAGTTCTACCACCAGTGGCTGCATATATACATCAATCTTATCACCGGGACTTTTAGGACCAGGAATAAGTAATGTGAGTATAAAATTTGTAGATTTCATACACAACCAAGGAGGTAGATTATATGGTATCATTATTACTGGCCAAGTGCTATATGTAACATTCATGGTTTTGAATGGATTGAAACTGTCTGCCGCTAATCCTAATCAAATATTTCTGGGGTTATCAGAGAACTTAGGATACAGAGAATCAAATCTTTTCCATGCAGGTGAATCTGCTGGGTGTCTTAAGAGTCCGTCCTTTGTTCTTTTATCATAATGCCATCTCATCAAAGAAGCAGTTTTATCACATGTAAATAGTCTTTGCAATCTAGGAATCAATGGAAATCATCTCAATAGTTTGAGGGTTTTTTTTTTTTTTACCATCTTGAGCTCCTTGATTTCCATCTACTTGTTCTCCATTTTGTTTCCATCTGGAAGCACCGCATATATAACATGCATCATCTTTATCTCTTTCTTTCCAGTATAACATGCAATCATTAGGACAAGCATGAATTTTCTCATATCCCAATCCTAAAGCTGAGATAGCTTTCTTCACTTGGTGGTAACTATTTGGTAATATGTTTTGAGGAGGCAACAATTCTCCTAAAAACTCTAACAATAATGAAAAGGATTTATTGGTCCACCCAGACAAACATTTTAAATGATACAAGTGCACAATAGTTGTAAGCATGCTATATTTAGAATTTGGATATATTGGTTTTTTTGCATTTTCAAGTAATTCATGAAACTTATCTGAAATTGGGTCAATTGGCTGAGGTGTATGAGAAGTTGGCTGAGGTGTATGAGAAATTGATTCAGGATTCTGTAAGTCTATAAATGCATCATGTAGCATGCCAAAGATGTCATGATCAAAAAGGGTATCATTACCATTGCTATTCAATGGATCATGGTAAGATGGATCTTGGTTGGTATCCTTCGTTGTATGAGATTTAGACTTTTCATTACTCTCTCCATGAAATATCCACTTCTGATACCCACGTTGAAATCCATGGCGTAACAAGTGATTGAATACCGTGTGTGTAGCATATCTCAATGTGTTGAAGCATTTAACACAAGGACATGATATCTTGCCATCCATAGATTGAATATTTTCTGATGCAAATTCAAGAAAGGCATTAACTCCCCCAATATATTCATCACTTCCTCTTGATTTAGAATACATCCATGACCTCTCCATTATTTTACAAAAGTTAATAAAGAAATATTAGAGAAATATTTATATATATAAATGGAAGGAAAAGTAAAATAAATAAGGATGATTGGTTTTGGGGCTATTAAGAAGAAGCAAAATGTTTTTGGCGCGAATTTTGGCGCCCAAAAATTATTAGAATATCAATTAAATTAAATAAGCAAAATATGTTTTAAATGTAAATTTTTAAGCGAAAAAAATTTATTAACACATCAATAATTAAATTAATATTGTTAGGTATTTTTGTGGAATTTATATAAGTAATATAATTATGATAATTAATTTTAGAATTAGGTTTTTTGTGCTACAAATAAACTATAAAAAATTGATCACTTTTGTTATTTTAAATATTATACTAATATATAATTCAATAATATATTTTATAATATATAATATAATCCTATATATATATATATATTTTAGTATTATGTATTAGTATTATATATATATCTATTAGATAAAAAAATATATATTTAAATAATTATGATAATTATTTTTAGACAAATAAACTAGAAAATATTTAAAATTTTGTTATTTTAGATATTTTAGTATTATATATTAGTATTTTATATATAGTACTATTATAAATATAAATATTTATATATATTTATATATATAGAAGGGCGGCGTCCGGTGAGCGGGCGTCGAGAGTGACGCCCGGCACACCCAGTGCGGGGCCTGGCGCGACCGGCCCACCCAGGCACAGGCGCCCGGCCCTGGGGGCCTGGTGCCTGGCACCCAGGCGCGCGGGTGCCCAACCCTGGGGCCTGGCGCCCAGTGCCGGCGCCTGGCCCCAGGCCTTTTTTTTTATTTCAATTGTTTTTTAATGGACAAAAAATGATTTAGTTTGGATGGCTAATTTTATTTTTAATGGAATATTAAATTTATCTATTTATTCTAATTTATTCTAAATTGAAACAAATAATATGTTACAAATTCGTTTGAAACATTTGAAATAAATAACATATTACATATGCATTTGAAACAAATAACATATTACATAGTCATTGCAAACATATTACATATTCAAACATAAAAACATAAATGATTCATTACAAACACACATTAAAATTACATACTCCAAATATATTAGATTAAATTTAAAACACATTTATCAATCTTCCCCCCTAATCTTCCATGGTCTTATCTTCCCTTGTCTTGGGTTTAAATTTTGCTTTTCCTTTTCTGTTTTCTCTTGAAGAGGTGGTGGTAGTGGGACTGGACATCTTCTCGGTATTTGATGATGTAGGAAAAACATTGGGTGGTGTGGGACAAAAATTGGGTGTCTATACAAAAAATCTCGGAGGATGAGGTGTTCTGAGTGGGATACTAGTTGTTCCAGCACTGGGTCCAGGAGGAGGAGGTGTTCTGAGTGGGATACTAGTTGTTCCAGCACGGAGTCCAGGTTGATTGACAGTGTTTTCCCATATGTTAGTGAAGAAACCTGAATAATATTTCATTTCACAAGATATGTGTTTCATCTTATCTTGTATATCCAGATGTTGCACTCTTGATTGCTGCATATAGTCTCCTGACTGATGCATGTGGTGAGTAGATTGTTTCATGTAATCTTTGGACTCTTTCATATATTGATCAACGTTGGTTTGAAAAATTTTGAAATCACCAAAATCCTTTTCCAATCCTGTTACTCGGTTGTTCAGATTATCAAATTTATTTCCCATCTCATAGAAGCCATCATGCACACTTGTTCGAATATCATTCATTACTTCAAAAAATTGATTCCATTTTTGCTCATTGTTGAAATGTTCTTCCTCTGATACTACTGGTATTGATGACATTGCCTCTGCTTCACCTCTTCTCCTTTTCAAATTTACCCAATCACCATCTTCAAACACCCAATTAGTTCTTTGGATACTAAGTTTATTGATTCCATTTTTCATACTGAGTTGAACTTTTATTTCTTTATGAAGATCAATTCTTTGGTCAATCAAAATCTGTGTTATTATGCTGGGATACGGGAGATTTATATTAGGAACACTCCTGGCTACTATAATAAAATAGGGAATTAAGTAATGGATACCAGGATTTTTTCCTCTAATCAAACATGCCATCAACCAAAAGTCCTCTCTAGTGATAGTGGTATAGTTTCCAGCTCTTGGTCTGATAACACGTGTCACGATAATATGCAAAATCCTTTCATAAAAACCTAAATCCACTGTATTGTGATTAACTTCCTCAATATTATCATCATCAAAAACAACTTTGGCATCGTCAAGTATGTCGGATTCCATATAAGGCATACAATCATTATATTTAACCCATGTTAGATTATTTTCTATACATATGATTCTAGGATTGATTTCTATGATTTGACCATTGACGTAGGTTTTAAAGGCAGAAGGTTGTATCTCATTTTCAATTTTGAAGAAGGAATCATCATCCTCATCATCCTCCATCCACCCTTCGTCCACTTCTATATTAGTGAAAAAAATCCTTGTTGGTCGTTCATATATATCCCTGTGGGGATAGAGAAGCCATCTGGGATAATATAAATGTAAAATTTCTTCATATTTAAATTCAATAGATCTAAGATAGTCCCAATCTATTAAACGACCATAGTTGATATGTCTTTGTAGGAAATTTTTTTCAAACTCTCTGCTTCTTTGAAGTGATAAAAAATCATTTTTATTGAACTTACTTTTGGTTTTTGCCGTGGATTCATCCTGCACAATTTCCTTTCCCTTTCCTTTTTTGCTTCTGCTGTTTGATGCCATGTCCAAAGTCTAAGGATTAGAAAGTGTAAGGATAAGAAAAGAGAAATATATTCGGAAGGCAAAGAAGAAAGAGGAAAAGAAAGGTAAGAAAGGTTTGGTTGAGAGTAGATTTAAAGAAAGGTTTTTGAGAATGAGTAATGTTGAAAGTGAATGAACATCATTTATAGTAGAGCCTCTGTGTGTCTAGTGAAGTGTTAGTAGAGGTGTGCATAAAGTAAAGAAAAGCTAGTAACACGTGAATAGCTAGTAGTAAGAGATAGTAGAGGCCTAGAGAATAGCTAGTAGTAAGAGATAGTAGAGGCTTAGAGTTATAAATGTGAAAACCACGTGAAGTGTTGTTGTCTTGTTGAAAAAAGTGTCATTGAGTTATCATAAAGTGACCTTTAAGTTGTTGAATGGTCTAATAAGCAATAGTTGTGTGACCTGAATGGTCTTATGAGCAATAGTTATTATTTTGGATGGATTTGAAGACTATAATAAGAGATAGTAAAGACTCAGGACGGATTTGAAAACCTATAGTAAGAGATAGTAGATAGACTATAGACTTTGAAGTGAAAGTGTCATTGAGTTGTCATAAAGTGTCATTTTGTGAGTGTTGAATGGTTCTCATGAGCATAGTTGTTTTGGATGAATTTGAATGGACACATTTGAATAACTATAATAGTATTTGATTTGATTTGAAGCCAAACTGCATATATTACAATCCAATATATATATATATTAAAAATTCCAATACATAATATTTGATATATAAAATAATAAAATTAACAATATTAGTAGAACTATATAATAATAAAATATAATAATATATAGTAATGTATAGTAATATATAGTAATATGTAGAAGTATATCATTATAATTTAATAAGTAATTTAAAATATAGATTATAATTTGTAATAATATAATACAAATATCACATATACACTAATATAATATATAATATTAATATATAGTAGTATAGATTTATATATACATATATAATATAGTAATATACAGTAATATATAATAATATATAATAATATATAATAAAATGTAGTAATGTAATATATAGTTATAATTTAATAAAAAATTTAAAAATGTAATATAGGGCTCCCGTGCCTTGGGGCCGGCGCCATCCCCGCGTGTGTATTTATATATATATATATATATATTTATATACTACATATATTTGAAATATATATTACTAATATTTATATGTTTATATATAGTAATATAGAGTAATAAAAAAAGTAACTGTAGTAATAAATAGTAATAATATTTAATATTAAAGTAACATATCACTATTACTATTACCAACATTAATAGTAATATATAATAATAAATAGTTTTAATATTTAATATTAATATATAATAGTAATTTGTTACTGTATAAAATAAAATATATAATATATTTTACAATAATAAAACATGTAAGACAATAATATAATATATATAATATAAAGCAACAATGTATAATAATGGTAAAATATAATATTAATTTATAATA
The DNA here is from genome assembly GCA_037126225.1 of Dillenia turbinata. Lineage (NCBI taxonomy): Eukaryota > Viridiplantae > Streptophyta > Magnoliopsida > Dilleniales > Dilleniaceae > Dillenia > Dillenia turbinata. The sequence goes on from JBAMMX010000017.1 coordinate 7,945,952, forward strand.
GTAATATATAATATTAATAGTAATAATGGATATATTAATATATAAACAAAATATATATAATATCATGTAAATATATATTAATATATAGTAGTAATATATCGTAATATGAAATATATATATATTTGTATTACAATATATATTATATATTATGTAGTATATATAATATATATAATTAAAAATATAAATGTATCATTAATTCGTAATAAAATAAATATAAAATTAAATATTATTATAATAATAAATGACAGATATCTAATGGTTATGGTTGTTTGAGTGTGACTGCGTATTGATCCTATGGCTGGGGCTTGCATTCATCGTCCTTTCAAGCACGCATCTCTAATACTTCTATTATTATTCTTTACAAAAGGCAAAAAGACGACTTGAGTGAGGAGAAGAGTTTAAGGGCGGAGAAGGCCGAGATTGAGGAAAAAGGGTTAGTTACAGGAGCAGAATAGAAGTTCCAGGAGCGGAGACGAGCATTGCAGGAAGAAAAACCAGGGAAAATGGCAGAACGAGCGGGGAAAAAGAAGAAAAATAGTTTCAGAATTTTTTATTCAAAAATGGGTGATGCAGATGCAAAGATTGTGCTTTCTAACGAAGCTTCTACATCTGCAGTAAAATATCTTTCCGGATACAATTTTTTCAGGTGATGATTTAGTATTTTTTACTTTAAAACTTAATTTTATAAATTAATTTTAGTAGTTATTAGATGGTGAAAAAAATTTAATTTGGAAGAACGAATGAATGAAAGTGATTGTTTTACTTCGTTGCATTTAGTTATAAATTTTCAATTATAAAAATATTTTTGATTTGACCTTCCCTGTTAGGTAATTTTTTTAAAAATTTAATAATCCTCTATCAATCCAAAGAATTGATCTTACTTTATAAAACTAATTATGCAAGTTTCTGAAGCAGAAAAATCAACATTGCATACTTGTGTGTCTGGATGGAGTATGTCTGGATGGAGCCAATTTTTAGATACTTCAAAAGGGAAAATATGTTTATGTTTACTTGTGTATCAATTATGATAGTAATAAGTTATTTGCTAAACATGCGTAGAATACCGGAATACTTGTTTGGTTCCTTGAGAGATATTTGAATGAGATTTTTTTTACTTTGTTCTTTGTTAAAATATTTCTTCTATTATTATTATTATTAATAATTAAGAGATTACAAACATTTTATCTATTAATATTATTTTATATTAAAGTGAGTGCTTTATATAGTTATTTTGTTATTTTATTTGATGTAATACTTCATTATATAGCATCATTTTGGTTATTATATTATTACTTTGTTTGATTTTTAATGTTTTATTTTTTGTTGTAATATTTTCCATTTTTAATTAATATAAACAAATGTATAATATCAAAAAATTTGATTATATTGTCCAATATAGAAAAGAAATTTTTTTCAAGAATAAAGTGAGCAAAAGTGAATGCAATAAAAGATGGAAAGAATTAAGTGAAACAGAGAGGGAGAAGTACAACAAAGCAGCAAAGGAAACAAAGGAAATGCTTGGCATAACAAAGGCAATGCTACCGATTCAAACAAGGTGTTCTCCTAGGCAACTGAAGGAGTTAATTCTTTCCCTCATTGAAGATATGAGACAAGTAGTAAAACATATGGGGTTTGGAAAACTTTTGAGTCTTACCTGCGATACTCTGAGTCGAAAATTATGTGAAGAATTGATTATGAGGTTTGAACCTATGGATAAACTTCTTTGTATCAGTCCAACTCAAAAGTTTAAGCTCACACCTGATGAAGTAGGGTGAATTCTAGGAATTCCCTACACCGGACATGATGTTTTAGGCTCTTCATCTTTGATTGAATCCTCAGAGATCAAGTTATTCTCCAAGCTAAAACATACTCAATTAAAAGAACAAATGCAAATGGAAGATCCTTCATCCCCCAGATTTAAATGATGTTTCTTGTTGTTTATTCTCGGATGCTTTTTATGTCCGTCTACAAATATCTTCTCTACTGCTAGACGCCTTACGGCTAGTAATGACGTGGACAATGCTAGCCAATACAACTGGGCAAAATTTGTATTACAATGGCTAGCTGATGAGGTGTGGCAATTTAAGGGTGTTTTGAAGAGAAGAAGAGGAGAGGAGAAAAGGAAGATCAGAGCTATTGGTAGTTGTTTATTTTTACTTATGGTAAGTTTATAAATATTAATTCAATGTTTATAACTATTGTTAACCTTTGTCCTATGCTAACCAATTTGTCTTGTGCTAACCAAATGATGTTGGTCCTTTGCATGCATAGATTTTTTACTTTGAGAAGGTGAGAATTGGTGGATTGGGTGGTAAAACAAAGAAACTACCCATTTGCTATTGGACTACAGATCTTGTTATTCGAAGACTAGGATTTGAGCGTGTAAATGTAAGTTAACTTCACTCTTGTGTCAACTCTTATTTGAAGTAATATTGTTATGTTGTTTTGATCTCTGTTATTTATTTAATATAAGTTCTTTTATGAATATTTATTTATAATTAAGAATAGACTGCATTATTATTTAAAACAACATTATTGTCTGAACTCTTATTTGATTCAAATGCTATGTATGAACTCTCTTATTTATTTGAACTTTAAAACGTGAGTTATTTGATAATATGTTGTATGATCTATATAGGGTTTGTTGTCAAATAAAACAACTCAAAATGAAGAAATCAATCGATGGAATAAATCTGTTCAAGCTGCTGGAGAAAAAACTAAGGTAAACTAATACCATTTACACTTTATCACATACTTTAATATCTCTCATCTTAGAATCATTTATTTTGTTTTTTAGAGAATTGACATCAAAGAGGAAGTTAAAACTTTTTTGGAGAAGTCAATTCAAATATTGAAGGGTTCAATTCAACTACAATCTGATTTGTTGCAAATGCATCATGATTTGTTATATAAAATATCCAGCTCTGAACATGTAGACGATTTTGATGTAGAGGAAAAGAAGAAAAAACTAAATCATGATTTTGTTGAGGAGGATGAGGTATGGGAGGAGGATAAGGGCTTGGATGAGCCTTTGGATAAACAGGAGGGATCAGATCTTCAATTGTATGAAATAGTTAATGCTTTAACTGAAATGAAGGAGGTGAAGGAGGTGAAGAAGGTTAATGCAAACACAATTTCTACCTTTGCTAACCTTAGAACTTTTTCTACTGAAGAGGAAAGTGTTTAGATTTTTTATGAACGAAAACCCATAAAAAATGAAACCAGGTAAGTTATCACTCAGTGATACCTCTCTTATTTATCATTTCTGATTTCTATTCATATATCAAACAATATTATTTAATACATTACTAAAACCTTATGATTTTTTATGACAATGCATAGAACAATTTTGTGTAATATTGCTGGAAAATATATGTCATGGACTAATGCTCATGAGTTGCTCCCGCCTCATTGGATTGGCACATTGGTATGAATTTTAATTTATTTTTAAAATTTTTATACTACCTTATGAGATAATGAATACTATTTGTAGACTATGGATTGCTATATAGGGCTCCTTAATACTTACCGCCAAAGCCCATCTCCCTTATTCTCAAGATGTGTCTTTCCATTATGGTTTTCGGTAAGTATTATTTATCTCATTATTCTTTCTTTCATTCATTGTGTTTATTTTTCTATTTTTTCTCAACACTACACTTACTCTTCTTCTTGTATCTTTATTTTCATTTTATTAACTTGGATTGGATTTAGATTTGAATTTGGAATTGGATTTCTATTATGTGTTGATGATGGAAATTTAAGTGATTTATCCTTTTACAAGTATGCAGTATTTTTTAGTAATGTATGCAGTGTTTAATGTCCTTACGTACCTTATTTTTTTATCTTGTTTTTAGTAACTTTCTAATTTATTTTTAGTAATGCAAATATCTACCTTCTTTTCTCACTTCCTTATAAATATGTCACCTTTTTTTTTTTCTACCTAGTTTATGCACTAATACTGATGCAATGCAGATGTCTGTGGTGTGCACCTCTGGTTTGGATGTCAAACAAAAAATGAAGTGGGATATTTCAATGGTTCAACATTGTTTGTCAACAAAAGCACTTGGATTCGATTTTAAATCTTGCAATCTAGTGAGTTACTTTTTACATATTAATACTTCAATTAATATACTATTTGTATTTTATGTATTTAATTTGTCAATAATTTTCTACTAACTTGTTTTATCATTACACATTAATATTTCAATTAATAGTTTCAATTAATATGCTATTGTGTTTTCGTAATAGGTTTTCATTCCTATAATTTTCAAACACCACTGGTTTTGTTATGCTATTTGTATCGAGAAGCATATCATGTACGTTTTGGACTCGGGTTATTACTTCAGAGGCGGTGAAGAATAGGAATTGCAAATTTTGATGGTAATTGTTTAATATACTTAATCATTAAATTTTCTCACATTAAATTTTCTTTCACTTTAACCTTTAATTTTTTTTTTAGAAAAATTACATTGAAAGAGTTTATGAAAACTCCCTCGTTATCTTCGAAATAATACCTATTCAAGTTCCTCAGCAGCCTAACACGTAAGTACTACTAGTATTACTATACCTATGGATCTTTGAAATTCACAAGAAATGCATACCTAAAATAAATTTAACAGGAATGATTGTGGAGTATTTGTAATGCGCTTTTTGGAGATATGGGAACCGGGGATGTTGATGATTTCTCCAACTCAAGAAGTACATTCATATTCATATTCTTATTATTCTTATTATTATTATCATTATTTTGTTCTTGCAGTCATGATTTTTTTGATAACTTTATTTCATGGTGGCAGGACCTTAATTTCTTGAGAAAAGAATATTTTCTCACACTTTTATTGTCTGAGCATAATATGGTTCGAGCTGAGATCATGCACAAGATGCAAATGAAGAATAAATCAATCAAACCAATCTCTGAACCATGTGAATCGGCCGTGAGAAAAGCAAAAGCAAATATCCAACCCTCAAGAAAAGCAAAAGCAAAGGCCGCACCACTACGAAAGACAAGATCATTTTTTAAAAGGAGTTAAATGTAAGGGTGAAAACAAATTGAATTTAATTGCTTAAATGTGTGTAATTTTTTTTTATTACTTAATTATGATCCTTGTTACAAGTATTAGATTTGTAGATGAATCACTATGGCAAAAGATGATTGGTGATACTATCTTGTAACATTCCAATTCCAAGGGAAAAGCTTCTGGTCCTCTCCCTGACCCTCCAAATGACTTCTATGACAAGAGAATGTCAATGAGTCAGGCAAAATCTGTCAAGTAATTATTTTGTACTTCCATGCTATGCATTTTGATTTTGTAAGATAGAGGTTATCCTGAATATGCGTTCTACTTTGTAATATATTCATTACTTTAAATATACATTCGAATACTAATACTTCCTAGCCCAAATAGCTACATTATCATTATGTATCTATTCTGGTGGTTAACTTTTGTATCAGCTAAGTTAATAATGAAAGGTCTTCATAGCCATGGTGAGCATGATTGTGGCCTTTTGCCTACAATATTCTGATATTGAATTGAAATCTTGATGCACAATGGTGGCGAAAAGATAGAAGTGAGAAAATTATAGGGACGAAACATTGATTTTCTTATGCTTTATTGCTATTCTCAATCAATGTTTATATGACAGCATTATAATTATTTACAAAATCATAGTCTATTGTCAATATAAAATAGGAAAAAAATACAATAGTAATATTTATTGAAGTATCTTATTGTGCTGTCTGAGTGGAGAAAAAAGTGATCATAATGTCCTTTACACTAAAGTTTTTGTTGTAAAACTATTCAGATTATATTGTACAGTAACTCAATATCAGTAAAATCCGCACGGTCTGAGATTGAGGACTTCATTCTTTTACTTGAAATTATATTTGGAATATAATGTTGGATTTCGATATTTTCTTTCAGTTTTACGAAATTCTGTATATCTCATACCGTTCGGACCTTATTGAAACTGACTTGTTTTCTCGGGCCAAGTATTAGTAAAATCATTGAGACTTCTTTCATTTGAATTTAAAATTATTTTTCAGAAAATTGCATTATCTAGTGCTGCGATATTTAGATTATATTTATAGATTTTGATATTTTATTTCAGATTTGTAAATTATGGAATGAGTGAGAACTGTAGAATGGCTGGGATGGCCAATGCATGTACAGGAACCCTTCCCAAATGTGTGTCGATGTATGCTTGTATGTACAGAGTTGAATTATATGTTTGGAAAAGCAATTGTAAAGGTTGAACGCCTTGCGCTATCCCGATATATGGGAAGGTCATACTCGTCTGTCGAAATATCACGACGGTTGTTGCTTACCCGACTCTTCTGTCGGGACATGCGTGTGCCAAGGTTTTCTCACTATGGCTCAGTCAATGTGACTAATACATATATAATAGGGAACAAGCCACCTTTGACTATCAATGAGAAGTTTCAAACTACACTTAAAAGGGAACCAATGAGGCTTGCTCATAACCGCTTCCCTTCCCATTCATATTTTTCATTTTCTTTTTTATTAATTTTTTTCATTTGAATTATTTTTTTCCTGAATTCTAGTAACTATGAAGAGAGATTTTGATTTTCTTTTTTCTTGTTTTTTCTAGTCTTTTTCTTGTTAATCTTAATAGCGTTTGTTTGATTTTAGTTATCTGATGATTCTAATAGAGAGTATTCTATTTTTCTTCGCCTTGCTTTATCTTTGTATTATTAATTTTCTTTTTTAATATCATTAGTGCTATTGGTTTTGGTTAATTGTTGTGAGCGAGCATGAGTATCTTCATGCCATTTTGTTTATCTGCCAATAAATTCATGTTTTGTTTTAATTTTTGAACGCCAAGTGGCATTTTAGGTTTTTCCTTCTATTTTTTCCCCTTTCCAAGTTTCTTCTGATTCTTTAATGGAGTTCCTCACTTCTAATGATCTAATTATTTCATTTTGTGGAATTCTACTAAAATTGGTGTTTTTTGCTGAACTTTCATGTAATAATTGTTGCACTTCTCATGTAATATTAGTTGCATTTGTAGGTTTTGATTAATTTATAGTAGAAATTGATCTAGCAATGTGCATGCTCTATTTGGTGTGATTTTAGAGAAAGTATTAGATTAGATTTATATTTTGTAAGATATATGGGTTAGTTTTAGCTTTTTGATTTCAAGTATATTTTGTGATATAAAATTTGGTATATTGAATATTTACTTGCATCTGCTTTGATCTTTCTTGTGTTGTTTTTGATATCATCTATTGAGGATCGGATATTTTTCAAGTCAGTTTATTGTATTTTTGCCTTTTGGTGCAGTAGTGGTGGCCAAGAACTGATTTCAATATTTCGCATTTGATTGTTTCCAAATCATAGACACCAATAGAGTATACTCAAAACTCTAGGCTAGCTTCCATCTTAGATATTAAGATATTTTCACTTTAGTCAACCTTGTTCTGTTATTGGTGAGTTTTAGGTATGAATTTTATTTATTTTTTTGTTTTCAGAATTTTAGACTTGCAATCAATTAAAATTGATGAATTATATTGCATACACTTTGAAAGGTCTATAATGCAACCTCTAGATAGCTTTAGAGGGCATCCACTAGAGTTTGCATAATTTGCTTATTGAATCGCTCAATGACCCTAGGCATTATCTTCTATATGTAGTATTTTCAAGAATTGGTGATATAATTGGATGATACAAGTATTGTTTTGTTGGTTGTTCAAGTTTTGGTTTCCTTTCTTTATTTTTTTTGAGTATTTTTAAATTAAAGATCATTTGTTCAGTTTTTTTTCATCTGTTGTCTGAACATTGTGATAATTTCTTGAGTTTTTTTTTGGCTTTACTACTTTAGTTTAGTGATTTTTATTTTTTATTTTTTTACATGTTAAGAGTAAATTGGTGAATAGATGTTTAAAACAGTTGTGAAAACCCATTAATGGGGTTGAATCTGTGGGTAGTTAAATTAGATTTATTTGTATATACTTTCCAATTTATTGAGCACATAGTCACTATCAAACAACACAGGGCAGAACACAACATTGACATCAGCCTTGCTAATCAACATACTCAAAAAGGAGTTTACAAGCTGGATTTCCTTAATACACCCGTCACTGAATCACCCAAGGTCCCCAAGATCCCCAAGATGGATAGATCTGTGATTAATGCTACATATAAGGTTTTCATTGAAATTGTATTAATTGATATAATTACACTACAATTTGCAGAGCTATCATCTGGATGGTTATTCATTTTTTTTTTTTTGTCGTGTAAGGATATGTAATAGCTCTCGATATTGTGTGATGTTGTGTGTTGACTAAGTAATACCTCTCGATGTTGTGTGATGTTGTGTGTTGACTAATCATGAGATTACTTATTATATGGGTTTCTGGTGTTTGAAAGGATGAATTATGTTAACTAGACCGATGATAGTAGGCCCAGGAAAGCAATCCAAAACTTGTTGAATGCAATTGGAGGCTAAACTTGGACATATAGCAATTAATCCCAACACACTCTAACATACATTTGTGTTAATATTCTAATGTCCGCTAAATGTTCTTTTGACTATCATTCTCTCTATATAACACCAATAAATAAGATTAAATTTTAATAATAATTAGAGAAATTGAAGAAAGAAACCCACATCCAATGAGTTGGGATGGGTGAATGCATCCAATGCTTACTGTTACGGTGGGTAAGGTATCAGTGAAGTTATTACTTTTTATCATAAGTTATCACTAGTTATCATCAGTAATATAAGTTATAAAAATTAAAATACTTATAACAACCTACCATATTTCACCATATTTCGATCTTACTGTCATTGCACAATTAATAATAGGTTTAGTAAAAAGCAAAAGCCAAAGTACAAACAAAACCACATAGTGGGAAAGCTGTTGAAATCAATTCAAACTTATTAAAGCAACATTAACAACTCCAACTCTAATATACAATAATATAACCACCCATTGCTATACTTTATCAACTCCAGTTCCAATGTATAATAATATAACTATCTATTACTACACTTTATCACTTTATCAGGACTTGTAATACTAAAATCTCTATATAGTATTTCACTACGAACTTTACCACATAAGAGTTACTATAGGCACTATTTAAATAAATAGTTTCTAAAACCCTATCATATTTATTGACCACAACAAATAATATGCATCAAAATCTAATATAATTTATAAAAATGATATTTTTTAAGTACATATTAAAAAGAGTCATATTCAGATAATTTTTAAATCATCCCTAAAATACTGCCATATCTACTGATTACAAATGATAATTGTCATAATTGAATAGAACTTATGCATATAGTATATTTAAATAGAGAGTAAAAAGAGTCAAATTGAAATTGTTTCCAAATTGTTTTCAAAACTCTATCATATTTACTGACCACAAATGATAAAGTCAGAATTTAATATATCATATAAAGACTATACAATATAAGGATTAGAATAGATTTAGAACTTATGCATATAGTATGATTAAGTAAATAGTAAAGAAGAGACATATAAAAACAGACTTCAAACTATCCCTAATATTTTGCTATATCCACTGATAACAAATAATAACCGTCAGAATTGAATAGAACTTATGAATCTGGTATATTTATGTAGACAGTAAAAAGAGTCATATCAAAACTATTTTCAAATCGTCCTTAAAGTTCTATCATATTTAGTGATAACAAATTAGAAGCGTTAGACTTGAACATAGGTTTTAAAGACCGTATAATATAGGTTATTATAGATGTGGAACTTATACATACAGTTAATTAGATAGTAAACAAGAGATATATAGAGAGATTTCAAAATCGTCTTTAAAACTCTGCCATATTTATTAACCAAAAATAATAAACGTCAGAATTAAACATAGATTATAAAGACTGTTTAATAGATAAGTTAGCAAAGATGTAAAACTTATGCCAATGGTATAGTTAATTAGATAGTAAAGAAGAGTCATATAGAGACACTTTTCTAATCATTTTTAAAACTTTGTCATATTTACTAATCACAAATAATAATCATCAAAATTTAATTAATCTTATAAACACACTATGGTTAAGGAGACCGTAAAAATAGTCATATCAAGCCTGTAGGGCTCACAGTCATATTTAAGTAGACAGTAAAATGAGTCAAATTGGAATTATTTTTAAATTGTTTATAAAACTTTACTATATTTACTAACCACAAATGATAAATGTCAGAATTGAATATACCCTTTAAAGACTGTATAATATAAGGGTTAGTATAGATTTTGAACTTATGCAGATGGTATAATTGACTAGATAGTAAAGAATAGTCATATAGAAACACTTCTCTAACCGTCTATAAAACTTTACCATATTTACTGACCATAAATAATAATCGTCAGAATTGCTTTGATCTTATAAAGACAGTATGCTTATGTAGACAGTAAAAATAGTCGTATCGAGACTATTTTCAAACTATCCTTAAAACTCTATTATATTTACTAACTACAAATGAAAACCGTCTGTATTGATTATAGCATTTTATGACTGTATAATGTATGAGTTAGTATAGATGCAGAACTTATGCAGTCGGTATGGTTAGGTAGACAATAAAAACAGTCATATAGTGACTGTTTTCAAATCGTCCCTAAAACTTTGATATTTATTGACCACGAGTAATAATTGCGATAATTTAATATCGCTTTTTACACACGGTTGTACTATTTTTACTGACAATCGTTAAACTTTTTCTGACGAATAATTTTATACCGTCGTAAATTATATATATTTCTTAACGGTTTCATCAAAAGTGTTGCTATAGGACACAAAAAAGCGTTACTAAAAGTTACAGACAATAAATATTACCGTCACTAGAACGCTTTAATTTTGTAGTGATATTTCATCCACAATTCATACTTCATCTGCATAATGGTCTAAGCATCCATCAATAAAACTTCTAATATTAAATAAACAACCTTCAACTATAAACATAAATTTTAACTATAAATATTCATCAACCACAAAGTGTATATAATATAATTCAAAAGATCCAACAAGTACAAATATAATGTAAACAAAATTTCAACTAAAAAATAAAAAAAAAAGTCATGAACAATCATTTGACTATTTGCAATTAAAGTAAATAAACAACCTTTCCCATAAATATATTACATACAATATTCATCATGAAAATTTGTCTCAAGATGTATACCACCCCCTTGTACATGTGGAGAGTCACCACCTTCACTGGACAAAGTATTATCATCCTGTAAAAATAATATATTTATAATTAAAGTAACTATAAGATGTCACATAATATAATTCATAATATATAAAGAACACAAGTGTTTTTTTTTACTACAAGGAGATGCAACCAAATAAAATCAAATCAGGAAAGAAGTGAGGAATCTCTACCAGTTGAATTGTCCCTGAGAGACAAGAATACGAGTTACAAGTTACAAGTTAGTTTATTACCTCTTTTAAGATATCATCAGGTATCTTCAGAGTTGGAAATGCTAACTTAACGAAGTTAAAAAACCTTTTAAATTTTACATTTGTTCTCTTCAATTTACACTCAAACTTGGATGTCTTTTGGTTAATGTTGAGTTAGTACTAGCAATTAGATGAGAAGATCATGATGTTTCATAATAGCTACTAAGTGTTGGTCCCATCCCTTTTCCTTTTACTCTACCCAGACATTCTTTGCCAATAATTTCAATAAATACTCTATTTGCAAATTTATTGATGGACAATTATGCTGAAGTTGCTTGTTCAGATGCCATCATTTTATTTTATTGGATTGTTCCTATTTATACAAAGTGCATATAGAAATATCAGCACAAACTCTTATTGTGAAGTGATATCAAAAGATCATGTAATTACAATCACATTAGCAAACTATAAGTCATCAAATGAACCGTCTTTCTTCTAGTGAGCAGTTTTGTAGAGTTCAATTCGATCGGGAGTATGTCCTATCTTTAATTCTTGAAATTAAATTGTTAGCAGCTAAAAAAATACCAATAAATACACTATCAGTATCTAAATTAATTACCAATTCTCTTGACCGCCTCGCAAATGACTTGGAGGAACAAGTCTACGTATACGTTTGACACAATCTACTTTACTTGTCTACTTCTGATTTTTCTTGCAAAATATTTTGAGTTATTATGTTAATGATATAAAAGTAAACAAAAATGGTAGTTCTCTAAATATGTTATTATCTTTTCATGTCTTCAATATCCATGTGTAACTATAGCTTCCCATTCATGAGGGTTGTGATCTTCTAGGACATATGCTAAAACCTACTATTTTGTGAAGATCATAATATTTTTTCAAAGTATTCAAAAATGTCTATTATAGTATAAATACATTATCATTTTATTAGATTGTTTCTATGTATACAAAATGCATATAGAAATATCAGTACAAAATCTTATTGTGAAGTGATATCAAAAGTTAATGTAATTGCAATCACATTAGCAAACTCTAAGTCATCATATGAGCCGTCTTTCTTCTAGTGAGTAGCTTTGTAGAGTTCAATTTTATCGAGAGCATGCCCTGTCTTTAATTCCTGAAATTAAATTGTTAGCAACTAAAAAAATACCAATAAATACACTATCGTATCTAAATTATTACCAATTCTCTTGGCCACCTTACAAATAACTTGGAGGCACAAGTCTGCATACATGTTTGAGACAATCTACTCTACTTCTCTACTTCTGATTTTTCCTTCAAAATATTTTGAGTAATTATGTTAATGATATAAAAGTAAACAAAAATGATAGTTCTCTATGTTATTATCTTTCCATGTCTTGAATATCAATGTGTAACTATGGCTTCCCATTCGTGAGGGTTGTGATCTTCTAGGACATTTGCCGAAACCTATTGTTTTGTGAAGATCATAATATTTTTTTTTTAGAGTGTACCTATACTCTTTAAATTTGGTGGAAGTCGATTTGAGGACAAATGGATCAGTCATAGTCTCATTGTCTGTTTCAAATACAAATCTTTGCTGTAATAGAAAATATTCAAATAAAAAAATGTTATGACAACTATAAAAGAAAACATATCTAGAAAGTACCTTTACGAAGACTTTCATGTGTTTCTTTGATGTCAAAGGGATATTGCGCCAATCATTGTGACTAAGAGAGTAAAATCACAAACTTCTAGCTACAAAACCACAAACTGGCTAGTATCTAGATTCATGTCCAGTTGACTGCATTTCAGAATTAGAGGACACTACAATAGGATGTGATCTGAGATCCCATATGTCTTTCAGTATGTTCCTTCCTCTTTTACAGATATTTCAAATAGCATTAACCGTAAAATATGAGGTAATAAATTAATAATCGATCTCACTCAATATGCTTTTAAATAATAATGAGTATTGTAATATTACTAAAGATGACTTCCTGCAAAGTATTGTTTCCTTCTTCATTCAGGCGCTTATGAATATCTGCCCATAGTATTTCTTCTGATATTTCCACAATACTAATTCATCTTAGTTCTTTCTTGCTTATGATATGATTACGTCTGTTTTTAGCATAAGAATTAAAAGTTTGAAACATATTAGTATAACATAAGCAAATAGGAAATATAATAAATATGTGAATATCATCAGAAGGAATATATCAGAGTTAAAAGTTTTTAACATATTAGTATGAAATAAACAAATTACTAGAAACATATCAGAAATAAATAAATCAATGAATAATAAATAAATCATAAATATAAATGTGAAAATGCAATGTTAATGTGAGGTAGTAATTTAGAATTTTCAATACTTCCTAAAAATTAATGAATATGCAGTGCTCCCTAGTGTGTAATGAGGATTACACATTCTATTCAAAATTACTACCAATTTTTGTTTTTTAATTATAATTTCACTATCAATATTTTTAAAGCATGATTTCACACAATTACACATAAATTACATTTTTTGGTACAAATTTCATGCTTTCAAGTTTGTAACCAAGTTTACACCATAACAAAATATTAAAAAACACATAACCTGTTATGTTGGAAAATTATCACAACTTTTGATTTTTGGATGAACAAATAATTAGATTAGATCTAGCCCATGTCATCCGAAATTTAGCCCTCACCTATAATGCATATGATTATAAAAATGCATACTAGAACAATATTTTAAAGTTAACCTATTATTTTATATAAAAGTGTCTGATTCTAACATTTATTCATTTGATCATATATTAGAAATTATAATATATTTCAATTTTATTTCCTTTCTAATTTTCCTCTTTAACTATACTCTTTTTCTTACTCTTTCCTATTAAATGCTCCTCTTTAGAGCACTACAAAAAAATATGGGTTTAGGAATAAATTTAGCGATGAAAAAATTTCCGTCGCTAATAACGCATCGCAAAAAATTAGCGACGGATTTCAGAATGCGTGGTTAAATTTAACAACGGATTTTGAAATCCATGGCCAAAATTAGCTTCAGATTCGAAATTAACGACACATTCCGAATCTGTCGCTAATTTTAGTCATGAATTTGGAATTTGTCGCCAAATTTAACCACGGATTTGGAATCCGTTGCTAAATTTCACATTTTATATTTTTATTTGTAGAGCCCGTACGCCCGGCCGCCAGCCCCCGTCCGCCACCACACCGGCCCCCTGCCCGCCCGCGCCAACCCCCTTCTAATTTATTTTTTTGCAGAAATTGTGCTCTTGCCAAGTTCGAACCTGGATTCAAGGGGACATTTGAAATGCTCTCAACCACTATATCACATTAATTTATCTGACTCTTACTATTAAAAATACAATTCCTCTAATTTAATAAAAATATAAAATACAAAATTATATTTAAAAAAAACACAAAATTATATCTAATAGAATTATTAAATTATTTTTAATAAAAACACAAAATTGTATTTAATAAAATTATAAAATGATATTTAATAAAAATACAAAATTATATTTAAAAAAAATATAAAATTATATTTAACAAAAATCAATACCCTAATTTAATAAAAATATAAAATATGAATTTTTGTTTAATAAAATTACAAAATTATATTTAATAAAAATATAAAATTATATTTAATAAAAATACAAAATAATATTTAATAGAATTACAAAATTATCTTTAATAAAAATCAATACCCTAATTTAATAAAAATACAAAATATAAAATTATATTTAATAAAAATATAAAATTTAGTGACGGATTTGACATCTGTCGCTAAATTTAGCCACGGATTTCATAATTCGTCACTAAATTTAGCGACGAATTTCAAATCTAAGACTAAATTTAGCGATGAATTGTGGAATCCGTGATTAAATTTAGCGACAGATAATTATTTTTATCCCTAAATTAATAACGAAAATTAATTCGTAACTAATTAGCCACGAATTTCAAGTTTATTACTAATTTTGCGACGAAAATGTTTTCGTCGCAAATTTCATCGCTAATTAGCGACGAGTTTGGTTTTTGTCACTAAATTCGTTACTAAATTCCGTCACTAAAACCGTATTTTCTTGTAGTGGAAGAATATTACTTGAGTATCTTATTTTAAAATTTTTACATATGGCTATGTTCACATCCCTACATGCCTATGGCATAGTGTCATGTTCTAATCTTAGGAACCAACTCTTAATAACAGGGGTTTTTTTTTTTTTTTTTTTTGGTAACAAACGAATTCTCTAACTTTAGAATTAGGCCACGCAAATTAGTATAAACAAAATTCCAAAGCCATTTCAATGTTGGGAAAAATTAAATATTTGAAGTTGAAAATTATATGTTTAATAAGAATGCCTAAAACTTTTGCTTAATAAGGTGGCAGCCTAAGTATTCCTATTTACTATATAATGAATGTATGTATATGAACAAAATCATTTTGGCAACTGCAGCATTGCCCTCTTGGTCTCAAATCATTGCATAAATTAATTTTACCCTAATTAGACCCGCTTTTATCCTAATATAATTTAATTTGACCCTAATTGCGCTCTAAATTTAGCCTAATATAAATTCATTTTGCTCTAATTGTACCCTAATATAAATTAGTTTACCTTATTGAGTCATTATTTTGTCCTAATTTTACCAGAATATAAATTAATTTGACCCTAGTATAGCCTTAATTTGATCTAATTTTCCCTCATTTTGTCATAACCTTGCCCTAATCATATCTCTATACTAAAAATAATTTATTAATACACAAAGAACATCATCAACGCATTCAGATTCGCACAAAAAGGGAAGAACTCACCTGTGGAAGCAATGGAGGTAGTAGTGAGGGGAGAGAGTAGTGAGAACAAGGAAGCAAATGGTGCAGAGAGAGAGTAACCTCTAGCAAAAAACAACCTTCGATAGCTTTCTTTGATGACAAGGCAACAACGATAGTGACTTTCTTCAATGATGAGTTGCAGTAGTGGAGAATGGAGAAGAGAGAAAAGAAAAGAGAGAAGAAAGGAGAGAGGAGAAGAGGTCTATTTGTGGATCTTAGAAGGACTTCCCAATCTTTGGCCCCGAAAATATCAACAAACAATGAGAATGCCGGCATTTTTAAGTAAAAGAGTAGGCATCCCTTTCTATCTCTAGTGTCTTTCTTTACCTTTCTTGATGTTTAATGGAAATGTCGGGAAAGGATCCCTTGTTTGACGTTTTGGCAAAACGTTAGCAAAACTACAAAATTTCACAACGTTTAAAAAAAGAAATGTCAGATGTAATATCAAAAATTCGATATTAGAAAATTTTTATTGAATTTTCAATATTTCTTTATAAAATATCAAGAGAAATTGGTTGTAATCAATTTTAGACTTTGGATGTGATACTAAAAAATTTGATGTTTGAATTTTCCAATTTATTCTCCCATATAATTCTCAAGGTATTGAATAGTTTGGTGGTGTAAAGTCTTTTTGAGAATTTGGAGTATATGGGTTCAAATCTCCTTGGATACATGACCAAGAGATTATTTGTGGACTTGTGATATGGATTGGGTTGACTTGTGTTAAAGTTAGATTAGCTTATGGTTATAGAGTTTGTGAGAGGTAAGTGGATTTGAGTTATGGTTAGATTGGCTTGTGGGTATGAAATGAAAAGAGATAAGTTGACACATGCTCTGTTGGGTCGCCTCATGCATATGAAATGGAGGGACAAGGCTGCTTGCTAGTGTTTGGGTCGACTCAACTAGGTTGCAGACTAGATTTTTGAGCCTTGGATGTGTTGGGTCGATTTATGCGGCTTGATGAGTCGACTTAATTAGTTGGAGGGTAAGTTTCTGAGGGCTGAACTTGGCAAGTCAACTTGTGCCATTGACAAGTCAACTTGGTTAGTGTTATAGACAAGTTTTTGAAGCATTGCATCCACAGGTCAACTTGTCCTAAGCTTGGGTTGACTTGGTGACTATGCGAAAAGGGAAATTGGGTTGCTTTGGTCTATATTTGAGTCGATTCAAGTCCCTGATAAAATAAAGAACAAGTCGACTTGCAAGATGATGAGTCAACTTGACCCCTAACGACCTTGGACACATAAGGCAACTTATAAGACTTATGAGTCAACTCGTGAGCATGGGAATGTGAAATTACAAAAATGGCCTCCAAACTTGATTGAAACTTGAAATTAATAAGGGATAAGATTGAGATTTCATCTCCTATTATTAAAATAAGATTTAAACAAGCCTTTACTCTTTTCTCTAACTCAAAACTCGATGAAACTCCTCTCCCTCTCGTCTCTCCCTCTGTACACTCTCAAATCTCTCCCTTTCTTTCACTTTCTCTCTTGAAATCAATCTCATTTTCCCCAAATCCACCCTATAAAACTTCCAAGTCCTCAATCAAACCATGGGAAGGATGACGATTTGGGGGAAAACTTAGGGTTTGCTCCATGAAGGGAAAAGTTAGGGTTTTTGAAATTCTATATTTAAGACTCAATCCAACCACAAAATTAAGGTAATTTCCTCATCATAAAATTTCGATTTACTTTCCTCATCGTAGATTTGTAAATTGTGGTTAAGATTTGAGAGGTTTAGTTAAAGATATAACCCTAGAATTTGAAAATGATGAAATTTGGAGAAAAATAGAATGAAAATTTGTATATAGATATAAATCACATGAAAATAGTAGAATTAGAATATACATTCTTGGATCGGAGAAATTAATATTTGTGCTAAGTTGGGGAAAACTTATAAAACCTAGAAATATACATGATTTAACATTGAAATTGTAGTTATTGATTTAGGATAATCGATTACAAATTGAAAAGGGATTACATCGGATTTGATTGTAGAGTTAGGAGTGAGTACCCTCTTAAAAGATGAGTGGATGACTATATTGCGTATGAATAGAAAAATGATTTCAAATACGATTTGTGAAATGAATTTTGAAAAGAATTTGCAAAGTTTTATGATTGTAGAATGCTCAAATTGAATTGTTCACAAACCCATGACTCTATTATTGATCTTTGAACTATTTCACTATATTACAATGGAACATTAATTGTGAATTGTAAATTTGTTCTTCCTTATATATGAGCACTAATCTTGAATGATAAATTGGATTTTGTAACATGGTGTATGAAATGAAATGACTATATTCTAAGTCTTTTTAGGCCATCGGAGTGGCGTGGTAAAAGTTGGTTAAAAATTTGGCTTGGTGGTAGGCAAGATGGAGAGCCTCCTCTAGTTGTTCCCGTGATAACGTAGTGGTAGCCTATGGAACTCCGGACCAATGCCAAAGATGGGGGATATTTTATGAAAAATTATGAAAAAACTCTTTGACGGATCCTACCAGTGACTATTGGTAGAAAAGTGATTTTGGTAAACCCCAAAATTATTGAAAAAAATTCAATTTGTTTATTGAATTGGAATATCCAAGTCATGGAGAATTTGATCTGAATTCCATATTATGCAAATGGATTTTTTTTCATGTTGAAATGAATTTTGACATATATATTTGACACCACCACCCTCACCCTTATTCATGTTTATCATGTCATTATACTCTATTCACTAAATGTTTTTAGTACTCACTCTTCTCTTTCTAATTTTTTAGAGGAAACTTAGATTAGAAGCATAGAATTGGACTATTGTCGGCTGAAGAAATCTTTTGATGACTTTCTATAGGTATAAGATATATGAATATTATTTTTGAGAATTATGTTATATGAACCATGAAAGAAAATTTTTGTATACCTCCTTATGTTTGGATTTAATAAATAATTGTTTGATTTATATTTAGCAAGTATTGTAAAACCCTTACTATTATGATGTGAAATTATATTTACTTGTTTTAAAAATATCTCTTTTGCAATACGTATTATTTTTATTAAGACATTTGGATTACATTGTAAATTTTGAATGCGTGAATTTATTAAAATACTTGAAAATTGTTTAGATGGTCGGGATGACCTATGAATGGTTTAAA
Organism: Dillenia turbinata; assembly: GCA_037126225.1. NCBI lineage: Eukaryota > Viridiplantae > Streptophyta > Magnoliopsida > Dilleniales > Dilleniaceae > Dillenia > Dillenia turbinata. The sequence continues at coordinate 7,965,304 of JBAMMX010000017.1, forward strand.
TTTATTTATGAAATAATTTAGATATCGAAATGTCTTATTGCACCTTGGGATAGGGAGTTGGGTTCACACATATTTCGAGATAACACGAAGCTTGTTGTGTGCTCAACTAGAGGGTAAAAGTTCAAAACCTTTTGCCTACGTCTAGTACTAAGACGACTTTTCTAGATGTTTTGGTAACTAAATGTTGTTGAAAAATTCTTTTACCGACATTTCTTTATGGAAACGTCACGGAGGGAAAAAATATTGGTAAACGTCGGGAAAGGCTACGTTTTGTAGGGATATATTTTCATAAATTGAAATATATTTTGATAATTCAATATGGTTTTTGATATGAATTTAAATTGTTAAAATTTTTTACAATTAACTAAAAAAATAATTAAAAATTTTAATATTTTTAATAATTTTTACAAAATTAATATAATTAATTTTTTTTTTATTCTGCAACTCCTACTGTTGCACGAGTGGATAAATAATTAAAACTTTTATATATTGGGAATCAAATATTCCACACATCACGCAGTGTCTGCCTTAACTTTGCTTCGGACATCCTTGCGTCGCATTCTTCTCCCACACAACTTGCCTTCCTTGAGTCGCATTCCCCTCCCACGCAACTTGCCTTCCTTGTGTCGCATTCTCCTCCCACGCAACTTGCGACTAATCGTGCCATCACAAAAATCAGCCACACCAAGTGGCGTCGCTAATCTCGCAACGCTAGAATATAGTTATTTCAACTGCGGGCGATTTTGCTACCTTTTTTTGGGTGCATCGCAAAAAGCATCCCAAAAGCCGTTTGTCTACTTTTCATCACTATCTAAGGTCGCGACACCACCATTTTTTTTTTTTTTGGCAGTGATATTTTTTTCTAATTTTTTTATTATCTGTGCACGTATCAAGATAAAATAATTAACATAAATCTATCAAAAATTACTGAAGAAATGTCAAAGTTAATTAAGGAAATGCTGAGAATAGATAATAATATTATATATTTGAATTACGATGAGTTTATTTTTTTGTCAACAAATTGTATTATAATTTGAGAATAAAAGATAAATATTATTATAATATTATATAACAAAAATAATAAAAAAGGGCTTGATCGTTGGCTTTTTTCTTGTTTTCCTCTATTTTCCCCTTCAGGTCTTTGGTTTGAATTGTTCATATGGCTTTTAATTATTCAAAATGACAGAATGAATCACTCACACAATTTATGATTGAGCATCATTCAAACCAAATCTAGTGTCTCAATTATCGACCTTGTAAATTATATCAAAAGTGAAAAGTTATGTCTATTAAATGTTGCACTATTATTTATTTTATTATTATTATTTTTTAATAAAATATTGGTATCCAGTAATCACGTTGAATCTGACTAAATTTAATTCAAATCGGATTGATCTCTTAACTAACAAAACTCTGTTGTGTATTTTTGCTATATACAAAATTCGAATCTGAAACCTTATTTAGGGGGTATAAGCTTTTAGCCACTTCTAACTAGGCGTTGATTAAGTCGCACTATTGTATAGACCTAAATACTACAATATAATACCAAGATTGAAATTTCTCTCTCATTCTTTCTATTTTGTAGAATAATTTGTAAAATAACTCAATTAGCTTACAGGTTCTTTGAGTTTTCGGCATTTTGCTGATTGGTTGTCTGGTGCTTTGTTGTGTTTCTGCGGTTCAACTCCTTTACGTGGCGTGGATAGTTTCATGGGGAGACAAGTGGGGATAGGGGTAATTGCACTCTTGAAATTTTACCACATAAAATTTAGTAATTTTGACCCCAAATGATGTCCGTGCCCCTAGAATTTATAGTCAGCCCCCAAAGAATTATAATTAACCCCTAGAAATTTTATGGAAAAAGATTTGTCCTTTCAAATATTGTTAATCCCCTAAAAAAATTTTGTCTACAAACATTTGACTTAACACATATTTGATAAAATTCATCAATGACTTTGGGATGTTCAACTATTTTTGAGATGTGTTTATATATGACCATGATGGGAAAAGTTTTTACTTAGATTAATATCAAATTTTATTAGAGTTGGGTATATATTTGTAAAAATTGATTTTGATAAATAACAATACTCTTATTTGTTGGTTCTAATTTATTTGTTTCTATTTATTGATGAAGCATCTAATCATTTTTCACAATACACTTTTTGTTTTTTGGAGAGATATTGTTAATGGTAGTTTTAAATTTTCGATTCAATATGGATAATTGGAAGACTAAGAGGTCCAAATTATTGAACCAAATTTTTTATTTAATTTGCACCTAAGAATTATTTTTATATGTTTATCAAATTTTTTTGTTTCATTTTAACATAAAAATTATTTTGATATATTTATCAATTTAGAGAATAAAAGGTACAGAGTTTGCCCCTAAATTTTTTTCTGGCTTCGCCCCTTGGTGTTCTCTGTTTTATTTTGGTTGTATAGGGATTTGACCTTGTTTTATTGGTTTTTTCCCCCTCTCGCGCACTGTATTTCTCTGACTTGAGTCTAGCCTTTTGTTATTTGTGGAGGTGATTGTTTTTTGTGGGTGGGTGTAATCTATGTTGCCCAACTCCCTAAATCTTTTTGCTTATATCAGATAAAAAAAGGCACGATGTCGAGTGGAATCTGTACACGGTTTATCATAGTAAAACGTCTAGAGGCATCTACATGCAATTTGTCGTAGTACCGGATATAAAGAGACATCTTTCCATGAAGGGCCACACCATTTATCTCATCAACTTACTTGAAAAAGAAACAACGTTAACTGATCATGAATACTAGAAAAATATTAACGCAAGAGATTCCGCACAAAGAAAGGAACACGACAGGCTAACAATAATAACTGCCAGACAAGACAGTATATTGAAACCTTTCGGTAGAGGAAGTTGGGAGGGGGGACCTTTAAAGATGAGAAAGAGAAACTCAAAGGATGATGTAGTTGACATCGAAGTGCCACGCTCTCTCTCTGTGTTCGTGGTCCCTTAATTTCATTTTGAAGGTGTGTTACGTGCCCGATGTCAAGTTGACAAAGAAATACTTGACAACACCATGCATTTGTGAGTCATTTCTAGGGTCCTACCAAACATGTATCATCTTCTCCTAGTGCTCACTCCACTATGCTTCGCCCTTCACCATCTATATCCTCTTCACTATTTTCCTTTTTGTGAATCTTTGGCTCTTCTTTTCTCGTCTTTCTGATCCTCAATACATATATATATTTCTTTAAATGTATACAAAAATTATTAAATTGTATATTATTGGCAAATTTGAAGGGTTTAAATTTGGTACTCAAAAGACATAGTCTAATGATATCTTTTATCTATTGAGTATAGAATGTCATGTGCTCTATAAATATATCACTAACTGAATAATAAAAGTTATTTTTATATGCATATTATCTTTTTCATCGTGAATGTAGAGATTAACTTAAAATCAGGTTCACAACATGTCGAGTTTTCATACATATCACATTTATTCTTGCTTGGAACTCCATATCTTGTCTTTGGATTTGGAAAGGGTTCCTAGCAAAACTAAGAGCCTCACATTCTTTGGACTCGATTATTTTTTTTTTGTACATACACTAAGACTCGAACTTGACCCTATTACAAAAGGGAGGAGGAGGTGTCATTTGATCTGAAACTCATTTGTGCTTGGACTCCATTATAAGAAATATCAACAAAAGCCCAAATAATATATGCCCTTGTTTCGCATAAATGGTCGGAACGTCTTGGAGTTCGTAAATTGTGGCCATTTGATGCGAGTTTATCTTAGGTGAATTGTCAAACTCAATCAGAGAACCACGAAATCAGTATAATGAAGACTCTCATGGTAATTAATGCCGGTTTGCGGGTTGCTTCTCCATCTTGTTGGGTGAAAAAAGAAAAGAAGTTTGCTCATCTTAGTTGCTTCTTAATTCCTAACGAAGAGACATAGAAATAAGAAGCCCAATTTCACTTGAAATAAAAGTATTTTGCATTGGCAGCCAATGGATTCCTAGCAAGTTGGTACCAATGAGAATCTAAAGTGCACCATGCCTTTGAATTACAGCCGTTGACGTGACATGTCAGGTTAGTGCATGGATTCTCCATTAAAATTAGATTCCAATCAGAGTAGCCAAGTTTGGGCATTTTCCGAAAGCATATACAAAATTTCATAATTGAAATTGAAATCCAAATCTAGTAAAAGAATACTTGATACCATCGTCGAAGAACTGAATCGAATGAAATCTTGGTCCAGGCAGAGTACTGAATCCGACCTTTCAGGTCAAATATATTTTCACAAAACTCTCAATATGATGGAGGTATCAGAAGAGTAGAGTGATATATATTGACCCGAGAATTATAACCTTTTTATAGTTGCAAGGTAATTTTTACCTTTCAAATCTGTCTGTACAACTTATATCATCTGTTCTTAAATCACTCTTCAATATTCCCTATTTAACTCATCATAAATAGTAAATATCCATTGATATCTACATATATATTTATTTTCATATCTTATGACATACATTAAACTCAAAATACCAAATTTCTAAAATTAGCATATCTCTATGATATGGTCTTATTTTAAATGATAGTATGCATTATATAATTCTTTTACATATAAATCCAATGTTGGATTAATGATCCAACACATATGTCATCTTTTAGGATTTTTGTGAATAAATATTTATATAATTCGTTATTATTTGATCTTTATACATCAATGATGATTCTTTTATCAAACAGGATAGTGAAATGATTCGTGACTATTGAATAACGATCCAACAATTAAAATTCCCTTAGTAATGCCTAATAAGATCATAAAAAATCTCTAATCATATATTTTTCTCTGTAAACTTGATTTGAATTTTACAAAAAGTAAATATAAAAACTATTGGTTAATGCCTACGTGGAGTGGGGCAATGTTTTACTAAAGTTAAATTTTTAAATTTCAAAATAATGGGGTAATGGGTAGTTACCCATTACCCCACTCTCCCCTATTTTGTCTCTACAGGACTCCTACAAGAATGAGAAAAAATTGAAATTAAGTGAATACAATTATTCTGCAGAGATTTTCTGAGAGAGAGAATTAATAATTGTTGAGTAGAACAATTATTAGAGGGTCTTCCAAACTTTTGAGAATCACCGGGTTGAGGATTGGTACGTTGTAACATTGTGTTGATAGTTCGATTATTGTGGTTATCATCCCGACTGCGAGTTGTTCGTATTCAGAGTTTACGGTTCCGAAGATTTTCTGCAACATCGATTGAGGTATATCGTAAAATCACTTTTTTAATGATTTCAAAATTTATTTATTATTGCTTCCGCTGCATGATTGAGTCACGAATTCTAACAAAAACAAAAACAAAAACGGGAATCTTTTATTTTTTTAACATCTCATCTACGCACTTTTCAGTCTAACCTACCTCGTCATCCCCTCCTGAGTCCAAACAAACCCTACAATCTTTTCTTGATTTGTTAGTCTTCCACATTTTTTATAGATTAGCATTTCATTATTCCCTTCATAATCATCATCATATCATTGGCAGGCAGCATCCATCTATATCCTATCCCAAGAATCGGTAGTCGGCACATAACTCCAATTCTTAATCCTTTTAACTATTCTGTATATTCACTTAGATTTGGGATCCTAGGACACGAATACCTCGCTCAAGGTTTTTAAATGAAGTAACGTGACAATGAAAAAAGAAAAAAAGGATTTTCTATGATTTTCACGACAATGTTGATTGAATTTTAACGATCATCGATCATTTTATTTACTTATCTTATGAAGTATGATAATCATTATAAGATAATTCAATAGATGCTAATCCTATAATACTCATAAAAAGCGTAAAACAGTCGCAACTGCGTCCATACTTGAATAGATCTGATTGTCTAATAAGGACATTGAACTGAATACAAAGACCTATTTAAAATTATTGAGCTCTATTAAATTTGAAAAAATAGATAAATGCACAATAAAATTATTCTTTATTTGCATACTTTTTTAAGATAAATAATATAAAGTGTATACTTTTTTCAAACTATGTAAGGTTTTAGATAGTAAGTTGTGACATTTGTCATGTTCTTATCAATAGTTGGGGGTGAAATGACTAGGAGTCTCCAATCCTGTAATGGGCTCTTTCTCTTATCACTTCTTATCTTCAACCGAGTTTGAGTACTATAATATGGTATCAACACTTAAGAAAAAGGTAAGTCCAGGATAGATGTGTTTGAGATAAAAACCCTAACCCATACCCAAAACTTTTATTTCTTTTACCTTTGAAAAAGCAAAAGCAAAATATTATCTCAAAGCATTGGCAACGGAAACAGTTGGTTTATGATATGTTTTGGGACCCATTCCTATCAAGTTCCACGTCGGTATGTTGGACTTCCACGCAGCCAGCATCATCTTCTTTAATAAGAATTATTTAGTAGTCTCGCTCGATATGCATCTTTTTTATCTTATTCAGTAAAAATGACATTATTTATAATTTTATATATATATATATACACACACATATATATTACTGATATTTATATATTTCTTTGTGAGTATCTATGCCCCAACAAATAACTTGCTCTTATTTTAAAAAAATATATCAAAACTATTTTCCTTTATAAATTACTAATATAATAAAAATCTTTAAATTAATAAAATGTAATTCACTATTAATTCTCTTTTTACAAAAATTGTGGTTATGGTTTTTCTCGTTAACAATGATTATAATTTTAACGCAGAGCGAGTAGCCCCAAAAGTCAAGAATCAAGTGACAAGCCTAGGAGAAGACTCGAGTTGAATTGGTAAGATGATGGAGATCAAAATGTCATGCAAGACAGCAATTGGCGCGGCAAAGGCCATTGCACCTGTGCGCGCGAGGAATGTAGGCACCTTCCTAGCATTGGACTCGTGCACATAGCTAAGCCCATGATGCGCAACTGCCATCGATCAGTCATTCGTTAAATGCGCCTGCTCCCTCCTTGAAGCACCTGCATTCAACACAGAGAAATATCTTGTATTTGTTTTTTTTTTCCTAATTATTTTGTGATTTTAAGGTCATTTACTTTTCTTGTTTGAGGTTGAGTGTTTAAGGGTTAGGATTGTTCCTTACGTATTATTGTATCAGACTTCTTTGGCCATATAAATTCTTTTTAGAGTTTTAGGGACTTCAAACTTGCATTAATAAAACTTTAATAGCTTATTCTTATCAAACCTTCGATTAGGTTTCGCACAATTTTAGGATTTTTTACCAAACAAACCGACAGCCTATTTTCAATCTATCTATGTCAAAACATTGTATTTACACTGGTGTTCCTATCGTTTCTCTAAAGTGAAATGCCTATCTTTTTCACCAAAAATATAAGTTAAAAAGGCGAAGACCCCTCCCGAGCATATTGGGTTTATCATAGAGTTAAGCCCATGATTTTATATGAAACATAAAATAGAAAATGAAAATTTGGGTCATAGCTCGCAGTTTCCTTTTTGGCATAGCGTGTAGGATATTGTGAAAATTTACTGGTACCTTTTTCTAGGGAAAGATTTGTCCTTTAAACTGGTCTTCGGATCCAGTACATGGACCAATAAATTATTGGCCACACCCGAGTATTAATTGAGATTAGGATGTAAAGCAAAATTAAAAAAAAAAAATAGGATTACTAAATAAAGCTCTTTAAAAAGTTGTATGTAGAAGATATACCATATAACGCATGTTGACCTTCGGAGCGATATATCTTGTTTTAACAAAAGGTTCAACATTATATAAGAAACCAAAATTTAATGGTTGTGTATTCAATAATTTATTTTTATAGAATAGTTTCGAATTTTAATAATATCAGTATATTTAGCAAATGTTATAGTGAAATATTATCTCGAAAATAGTGATCATAATTTCTGGTATCATTGTATAGTTTAAGAATTAAAAACCTCTGAATGAGCCAAAAAAAAATAAAAAGTAAAATAAAATAAAATCCGGTATTTAACTTTCGTTTATTTTGAGGAGCCCACGTATAGGTTTTGGAAAACTCTCTCTCTCTCTCTCTCTATATGTATGTTTGTATGTATGTTCTTTAATTACATTGGATTTATAAATTTTATGGAGAAGTTTTATGAATATTTGAAAATTTTTATTTTTTATGTAAAAAGATTTTGTGTTAATTGATCAATAGTATAAATAAAATAAACCATGTCATATCCATAAAGGATAAAGCGGAAAAAGCTCTTCCAAAGGTGCCTAATCCTATCTTGTGCTCTGGATATTTACAAATGGAGAAAGAAAATATAACATAAGATTATTGTTAGGAATTGTCTGAAAAGACATTTTTCATTTATTTTAATAAACAAAAGGTGCTTTCGGGAAAGTAGGGTTTTTGATTAAATATTGTGTTAGTTGAGCACTTTCTTAACTTAAAAAGTTACGATAATATTATCTGTGCACCAGCCACTTCTCAAGTGGGAAATGTTAATGCTCTTGAAAGGAATAATTTATTTAAATCTTTAATCACTAAATTGAACGTTTGATCTTGCACTCGATCGATGTGTTAAAACAATTACTATAATTAGAAATGTAAAGAATTTCTTGAGTTGTCCGGATTTTCTATTTTCTCGTAGATATCAATATCAATAGATCTGTTAGTTGTTAATGGTGATTTCCACCATCATTACACCGCAGAACCAAAAACCGTTCTTCTGGCATAATTTTACAAAGCTTACACAGGCGTCACCAAAATCTCAAGGCCAATAGCGGTGACAAGTCTGCTGAAAATGACAACGCAACACTAGCGGCGCCTCATCCAATGCTTACGCGGCATTGCTAAAAGTACCAAACTCGAGCCATAGAGCACCTTTTTCCCTGGTCGCTTGCTGTCGGTACTTTGCAATGCCGTTAGCGATACCCTCATCAATGTCATGTATCACTTTAGGCCTCGCTACTGTAGTGGCACACTTAACAGCATCTTATGCATCACTTAGCGTCACAAATGGCATTGCCATAGACTTTTACCCCCCCTTTTTTTCAATTCTCCGATCTTCTCAAGTCAGGATAGTATTTGTGTGATGCTATTAGGTGTCGATTTTGACATTGCTAGATCACACCACAAGTAAGTCACCTTCCCCATACTTCTCGCAACTTACCTACACTCATTCTCTGTATTTCTTATCAGTAAGCAAATGTTATTTTTTCTGAAAAATAATTTCAGTCAACAAAGAGATGATTTTTATTGATTTAAAAGGTTAATTGACCTTATTGTTGCTTAAGAAATGTACATACTCAACGATTGTAATTACATTTTTCACTTTTATTTCTAATATATCTTTGTTGTTGTTGATTCACAGATTTTTGATCTTGAGATTGGTAGTTTTTGATTGATACAATGTCGAGTAAGTGGCCATTATTGCTTTAAAATTGATTTGACAAGTTAAATTTAAGTTAATTTAATTAAATAAATTAATTGCACTAATTATATAAACATATATTTATATATATATGTGAAGGTTTTTTTAAACAAACTAACAAAAATATTTCACATAAGGAAATTTTCGAACCTAAATAGTGTTAAAATCACTTATCTCTTTCTGATAATTAAATATTTTTTGTCGAAAAAGTGTTACCAAATTGGATAACCCCTACTATTCACAATCCGAATTTATAATGATCAATTTTCAGTAAGCCCTCTCTCTTTATGTTTTCAAATGTTAGAAAATTCTCTCTTCTTTGTTTCTCTTTTTAATTCTAAAAAAACAAAAATGGCTTTTTTTCATCCAATTTTTTCTTTTTCCCGTGATCCTTTTTGGGAGAGAGTTAATGAGAGAGAGGGGATATTGGGTGGTTACCTTAAAAACCACTCCCCCTATTCCTTTTATCCCACTTTCAAATTTCAAAAAACATTTGCATGGGTTGGGTGGGGTCTATCCTCATGGGTAGACCGTCCCATTTTTTTAATATTTTCCACTCACATATGAGAGTTTAACTCGCATATAGCATGTTCATTACAATTGAACATCACCAACTTCATACAACTTCATACAGAAAAGTAGATCGTCTGACCTACGAAAATTTCAAAAGCTCTAGAGCCATACACTGCTTCAGGATAAATAGCAGCTCATTGTTAATGTAGTGGTAAGAATATCGTATCTCGCTATACTCTAAACTCTTTTTACTTAGCACAATCAATATATCTTTCATCCTTCAAAATAATACAAGAGTATATTTAATTCAAATCCAAATATATATTTATAATTACGTCTCTAAACACTAAATCACAGACACAATTAGTTGGCCTGTGAATATAGAGTAACATATCGATTAAAGATAGATTTTCTTTTATACTGCTAACTTTCAACTTTATTTTAACCACTTTCCTAGATATGCATCGCCAAATCGATTCATCAATGGTTTTTTGATGAAATATTAAAATAGTAACACTAAAATAAAATCTTAAGAGATAGACGAAACTCCTAAGAATATAAATTGAGGTTGAATATAAATCTTTGAGTTTCACACAATGAGATAAAGAGAGATGTACCATCTCATTACCTGAATGGTCACATAAATGCACGTGATATGAAACAAGCGCTACGATACTATTTCTTTTCATCTGGAAGCGTATGTCTTCTTTTCTAAAATTAATGTATCATACAAATCTTAGCCCAAATGTACACAACATTCGATCTGAGTTTTCCTTTCTATAAGTCATCCAAACTCTCACAACGGCAAGAAAAACCCACACCTGACTATTCGACAAGTTCAATAGATTATGGAAAATCCTTTTCGATTACTATGTATACATATGCAATTGATAATCTCATCTTAGTATTTAACTAAGTTGGCATATAGATGTTAATCCACCACAAGTTAATATTATCTCATCTCTATATGTCACACAAATGTTAGAGGCGATTTCTCATCTGAGAGAGCCAATCTCAAAACTTGTTTAATATACTTTTAATTTTAACACAAGAATTTTTTATACAAAAATAAAATTTAAATGTCATCAAATATGAGTATAACATCATATATACTCTCTGTATATGATCACAATCACAATCACAGTAACAGATACTATTACAACCAATGCAAGTTATCTAACATGTCTCACAAACATGTCTTTAGGTATTGATTTCCTAAAAGGATTAGCCACCACCAAATACGCAGTCATATACCTTAGTGTCTTTTCTCTCTTTTCAATCATATCTCTAACAAGATTGATCTTTTGTGTCTATATTTAATTTTGTCATAATATTTGGATTCTCTCGTATAAACAATAATTGACTGATTGTCATAATATATCGTCAAGCTTCCACTAAGTTGTTTATGACTACTAAAAATTGTAAAAATATCTATTCAACCAAACTTATTCTTGAACTATAGAAGCATAGGTTACAATTCTACTTCCATAGTGGAAAAAGATACACTAGCTTATTTCTTACTTTTCTATGATATAGCACTATCATTGAGTAAAAAAATATAACAAGAGGTAGATTTTCTCTCACATAAATCTCTTCCCCAATTAGCATTCGTATATCTTTTCAATATTAGATCTTTTTCTTAATAATCTGTAGTTTTATTCAAATATCTCAATATTCCTTTCACAGCAATCCAACCATTTTTCCTTAGATTGAATTGATACCTGCTGACCAAACTCATAGCATAACAAATGTCAGGACAAATACATATCATAGCGTACTTCAAACTCCCAACTATGCTAGAATATTGTATTTTGGATATTTTATTTATTTATTAGGAGTTTTAGGGTATATGTTATCGCTTGAACTATCGCCTATGGCTACAAGAGTATCAATGGGTTTGCAGTTTTCAACTTGCATTATTCTAAAACCTTTATAATCTAAAACTCTTGAGATAATCTTAAATTTCTTAGAACGATTTCTATGGATTTTAATTCCTAATCTATCTCACCTATATTTTTCATCTCAAAAATTGGAAGACAACCATTTCAAAATCTGAAAGACATATCATTTGCAACTAATATCATGTTATCGATATATAGAGATAAAATCACAAACTTGTCATTGGATTTCTTCACATACACACAATGGTTTTTCGTCTATTGTCACAAAATCGTAAGAGATCACATCTCTGTGAAATCTCAAATGTTATTGTGTTAAAAACTGTTTAAGACCATATATTGATTTACTCAATTTGTATAGTCTGTCTTCCTACCCTCTAACATATAAATTTCTTTCTCAAATTCTCTATTGAGAAAGGCAGTTTTCCTATCCATCTAACATAATTCGAAATCAAAATTGATCACTATTGCCAACAACAGAAGAATGGAGGTAAATATCTCTATCAAAAAAACATTTTATCACAACCAATACCATTTTGCTGAGTATAACCTTTTGTTATTAGTTGAGTCACTTACCTCTCAATAGTTCTATCTGTCCTACGCTTTATTTTGAGAACCTAATTGTTCTAAATAACCTTGTGCTCCAGCAAAGGTTCAACCTATTCTTAAAATATGGTTGGATCTTATTAACTCCAATTCTTCTTTCATTGCCTTTTCCATTCACTGTTGGTGGGACAAGATAGAGTTTCATCTATGTTCCTAAACTCTTCTTCATATTTTGGAGAAATAATAAACACGTGCTCTTTAATCTCAAAGTGATGTTTGGGCACGATTTTTCTAGCATTTTTTTTGAGTTTGTAACTCAGCTGAATTGCTAGAATTTAAATCCCTCCTACTGGGATCAACATCACTCCAATGATCCACTATGGAAGAGTCATCTTTTGAATTAACTAAATCAAATAAAAGCTCTATGTTTTTCACTTTGCCACTGCTAGGAAATTCATTTTCTAGAACTGTGACATCCATAATCCAATCTTTGTTGCACCACCATCTCTTCATTCACCAATGAACACTTAATTTTTAACTAGTCGAAATATCTTATAAAGATATTAGAAAAAACTTTTATAGGGACTAAATTTTCCAAACATATTAGAAAAAACTTAAATACAGACAATCAATCTTCAAAATCTGAGTTTAGTCAGACAAGGATTTCTACCTGTCCAAAACTCATATAATGTTATTGGTATTGATTTTGAAGACATTTTGTTTGAAAGTATAAGCTGCAGTTAACAAGGTATCTCCCCAAAAGGAAATCGACATGTTAGACCACGCCATCATAGATTTTGTCATATCGAACAATATCTTATTCTTTCTTACTATTACACTACTTTAGTGAGGTGTATAAGGAATGGTCAAATGTCGGATTATGTGTCTTTCATTTCTTAGATTCTTAAATTGATCTGATAGATAGTCTCACCATTTATCTGTTCTCAAGGCCTTCATTATCTTATTAATTTGACTCTTTACCTCGTTTGTATAACATCTGAAGCACTCAAATGATTCAGATTTATAAGAAATCAAATAAACATGGTCTAATGGTGTGAAATCATATATAAATGTAATGAAAAACAAAACATCACGTCTAACCTCCATATTCATTGGACCACAAATGTCCGAATAGACTAATAACAATAAAAATTCAACCCATATGGTTTTTCCAAATGGTTTTCTCATCATTTTATTGACAAGACAATGTTCACACATTGATAAATCAACTTTTGTGAGTGAACCCAAAAGTCTTATTCTCACTAGTTGATTCATCCTGTCTTGCCCTATGTGATCAAATTTAGTATACCATGTCACATCATCAACATTTATAAAATGATGAAGCCATTTACAAGCTGTCCAAAACCAATATACACGTCATTCAATTACAAATTAACTCTGTCTCTCTAAAAGTTCAAAACATAGCCAAATTTCAAAAGAACAAGAACAAATATGATTCCATTCAATTTCTGGTATGTAGAGATATCATGCAAAATGAAAGTTTGGCTACCTTGTAACTGAATTTACAAGTGTCAACTCCTCTAACATACACTCTTGTATTGTTCTTCACATAGATCTATCTCTTACTAGAAGAAACTCGAAAAAAATTCATAAATGCCACTTAGTTTGTTCTTATATCTGGCATGGATCTATTGTGATCCATCTCCTGTCTCCTTTCCTTTCTTACTTTTGTTCTAGTTCTTCTTACATTTAGAGTCCGAAAGTCTCTTAGAACTAGATTCAGTAACAAAAGTATTGGCTGTGAATCTTGTAGTATTAAGCCACTCATCCTCAAGCTCAACATGGAGAGCAACATCCGAGAAAGTTTTTACACTGTCATTATGAATTGAACTGACTTTCAGGTGCTCCCATTTGATAGGAAGGGATCAGAACAAAACTTGAACTTTTTATTAATTGGAGAGGACATGATTGGTTGACTCTCACTCTCTAATTATGTTAGACATGAGTCTTAAATACTGTTTGATACCGTAGCCACTTTACTTTTATTTGGTATCAAACTTTAAGGTCATACTCTAAGATGAGTCACTGGTACTACTATATTTATCTTTGAGATAAATCTAAGTGACATGAGCAATCGAATATTGCTTACACTCAGGAATCATGCTATCATTTACAGAGCTAACCAGGATTGCTCAAAAAGTGCAATCTGTACTTTTCCAAACCTGGTAAGCTTCTTATTCTTTGCAATGTGGGACAACATTACCCATATAAGGTCCTTCATGACATTCCTGATACCTTCTAAGGTATCTTTATTCTTTCAGCATATACCATATTTTATGCCGTTATATCACATGATTGTCGCTATTCAATTTGCCACCTCAATTCAAGTCCCTGAGGATGGATTTCAATGCTATGATTTGGTTTTCTAAGAGGGTGGACACATGTAATACTCATATCATATACATAATTTTGTATTTCAAAATTAATATTCATGACAAGTTAATATTAGTTACAGAATCGAAAGTTCACTAAATTCTCAATCATCATTTATAGTCCTAATATATCACCATCACAAATTTAATTTAAAATTATAAAATTTAATAGATTTTAGCTGAAAATTACTCAAATTATTATAGTAAAAAAACCTCTCACTTAAATATACAAAATATTTAAATAATATTACAATTATGGATAAAAATTATTCAAATTCTATCGATCTAAAATTTTTATTTAAATATACAAAGTATTTATATAATATTTTTATTTTGGATGAAAATTATTCAAATTTTACTAATTCAAAATTTTTATTTAAATACACAAAGTATTTATATAATATTTTAATTTTAGATGATAATTATTCAAATTCTACTAATTCAAAATCTCTATTTAAAAGATTTAAGTCTTCTATTGTTTACATGATCATCTAAACAGTGAAATAGCTAACATATACTTGAAAGAAACTTTACATTAAAATTTTAAAAGTTACTCTATTACATGATCATCATTTTAGCAAACAACCATAACACACAAAAGAAAACATTTAAATGAATTGTCTTGTTCAAGATAGATCCTTTCGAAATACCATACTTACAACTCCTTTAGATTGTCTATCTCCATAAGTAAATCTCCTTACAGTGTATGGAGAATTATTTATATTTTGAAATAGTTTTTTCTTCATTCAGATTTCTATGTTCCTGAATTCCCATTTTTCTATCAATAACGGATTCACATCATCAAGCCTCATGTCCCCGTTCTCAGCAAGTAACTCATCAACCATGTTAGCCCAATAAGGAGGGAGGAGATTTCTTAGGAAGTACACGTCATCCCCCTAAAAGGCATGAGCTAATTGAATAAGTTCTAAACATTTTTGTTCCATGATCTCCAAATAATCCGACAAAAAATGAGATGGCTCCATTTTATATGTCAACATTTGACCTAATTTCAACAAATGTTTTAAACTTCTTAAATCCCTTTTTCTCCCCAGAGGCTCGAAAAAGTTTCAAAAAGACATTCGATTATCTCTATTTTCCTAAAAATGGAAACTGTAATACCGAAAATTCAATATTAGAGGTTCTGTAAAATATCTTAGTAATTATAAAAAAAATTTAAATTTTATTGATTTTCGATTTTGGGGTATTAAATTGAAATTTTGGGTAAATATAAAATGTCGGGTCCGCAATTAGTAGTGAATTCCATTTTTTATGAAATTTAAAATTTAGTGAAAAGTGGGTATAAATATATATATGAATATTTATTTATTTATTTATTTATTTATATATTAAAAAAAGGAGAGGAACACAGCGTTTTGCCCAAAACATTACGTTTTGCCCCTCCCCCATTTCAATTAGGGCTAGAAGCCCTAATCTCTTCCCCAGCCTCTCTCACTCTCTCTTTCTCTCTTGAATCTCACTTGCTCTCTCTCTGTCTCTCCCGATTCTGTCCTCTGTCATGAAACTCTCTTCCTCTCTCTCACCGGCGGACTCTTTTGCCTTCACGCGGCCGCTCATCTCCATCCCTCTGTTTCTCTCTTCTTTTTCTCTCTCTCTCTTGCGTGTGATAGCAGTCTTCTTCTCTTCTCCTCGCTTGCGTGCGCGGCATTACTCACTGTCGAGAGCTCCTCTGCAACCTCTGTTGCAGTGTTTCAGCGTTCATCAGCAGACTCTGAGAACCCTAGGCCGCGAGTTTCATTCTCTGCGCAGGTAAGGCTTAGCTAAATTCTGACCCTAGCTCTAGGTTTTGATTTCTCTGAGTGATTAAGCCTAATTACTAAAGTTTGCTTCAGTTAGGAAGGACTGCAGATCACCGATTGGACTGAGAAGGCACTCAAATGAGGGCTGTGAACTGCGAAAAACCCTAGGTGAGGAAATTTCTAATCCCTTTCAGTAATCGAATGAGATTTTGCTAAATCTAGGATGAGTGCCTTGTATATGTTTTGAAAGTATGTTGAATCTGAATAGAATGCATTTTTTGAAAAAAATTCTACAAGTGATTAATTGGGTTAAATCTAAAATTTTATAGGAATTTAGGTTATCTAGCATGAGAAACATGTTAGATGAAATTAGAATTTTGTTGGGTTGATTAGAATAGTTTTCCTTAGAGTTTGATTTAAAAATGTGCATGAAAGATATCAGGGTGATGTAAATTTGGAAGAAATTTGGAAAATTGTTAGAAATTAGGAAGAATTGTAGAATATTGGGAAATTAAGGTCATTGGTGATGCAAATGATCCTGAAATAATAAAATAAGAATCTTGGTTCGTGAAATTGAAGAATTAAGTATGTGCTAAATATAGGAAACTTCAAAAAACCTAGAATTTGGGATGAACTAATAATGAAATTGTGATTATTGGAATAGAATAACCCATTTGAAGTTTGAGAAGGGTTTCATTGGATTAAATTTGCGGAATGGGAGTCGATACCCTCCCAAGAGGTGGGTGGATGGTCCGTTGTATTATAATTGAGTAAAATTGTTTTAAATTCTTTTATAAATGATTTTGAATGATTTTTACATGTTTTATACGAATTTATTTGTGTTTGTGAGATGTTTGAAATAGAAATTTGAATTATGAATATATACTTTGTAATTATAAATGAATTTGTGCCATATGTATAAGATATTTGATTTATAAATGCTTGTGGCATGATTTTGGAATTTGTTGTTGAAACATGCCACATTGATTGTAATTTGAATGATTGCAAAATGATGGTGCATAAGTGTAATGGTTATACTCATTCCCTCCACGGAGCGATCCGACAAGGTAATGTGGTTGGGGTTATGAGCGGGGGAGTTAGACGTTGCTCCCTCTGCGGATGTCGGACTATCCGGATCACACCCCGATGAGGTACGAGCCAACACCAAGGAAGGGGGTAGTGTTTTAAAATATTGAAATAAAAAACCCTTGGTGGGCTTTCGTCTGGGTTCAGCCAAATCTAGAACGGAAGTTTTCTCGATGAGACCTTGTGATTTTCTTAAAGAATGTTTAATGTGGATGCATACTTTGTGAATTATCGTGAGTTGTTGAAAATGTTTTTTTTATATATATATAATGAGTTGTTTATGAGATATATTTTGACTCTCCCACGTTCACCCCTCATTTATTACACAATTATACCATTACACTTCACTCACTAATTATTCCCAATAGTCACCCCTCTTTTCATATTTTTCAGAGAATACTTAGTTGGGAGATTGTACGTTGGAGCTTGTGAAGGATATTTTGCTGATTTGCATAGGTATTTAGTGATGTAGGATTTATTGGAGTTGTAGTTCATAAGACCATGGAAAGGAAGTTCTGTACTTCTGATACCGTGTGGATTCTACTGATACTAGTTGAGTTCTTTGACAAGTATTGGTAAAATCCAACAATTATGATTTGGGACTTTATTCTTTTGATTGATCTATTTTTTGAAAAAATGTTCTATTTTGTATTGGGACATTTTGATTGTAATTCTGAATTTCGATACTTTCTTTCGAATTTGTGAAGTTCTGTACATCTCATACCGTTTAAACTTTATTGATACTGGCTTGTTTTCTTCAGGTAAATATAGTAAAATCCTACGACTATGATTTGGGGCTTCATTTATTTTGATTTTGGAATATCTTTGGAATGCTTTATTTCTACTGAGAATTTTGGAATGGTTGGGATGGCCAAATTATGTATGCGTGCATGTACAGGAATCCCCGATTGTGTGCCGATGCATGCTTGTGTGTACAGGGACGGACCGGATAGATCCTTTGCATGTGTGTTGTTACATGATTTTCTTATTTTGATGGATTTGTGTATTAAAAGATTTATTGTATTGTTATGTAACATTTGCGGAGTCCTGGTATATAGGGAGGTTCTATCCGTATACCGAGACAACGCCGCGGTTATCGGGGCATGACAATTTTATTAGTATCAGAGCTTAGGCTGACAATTTTAAAAATTTGATGGTTTTGAAATGTTTTCAAATGTCTCCAAATATCCCTAAAAGTTTTTCAAAGATTTTGAAAGGTTTGCTGTTTTGAAAATTATGATTTTTAATGGTTTATCTGTCAAGGGATGTACAAGAACTTTCCATGGATTCTTAGGGACTATGATCGATTTTTATTTTTAGGGGGTTAAACACTTGGGTTAGTACCTATTTTAAATTGTTAAGCTTAGACCCTCTCTATAGAGCTTTGCTCCCCATACGAAGAGTAAAGAATCCGAATAGGATATTTTCTACTCCACCTCCACAACCCGAGTGATGTATCACTTTATAAATAGTTTCTCAATTGTGATTGAAGATCTCCCTTAGCTTGTTTGACTAAATGGTCAGTACCCTCATAGTAATTCCTTTGGACTAACATCTTAATGTTAAAAGTTTGACACACTTGTGTATTAGGCATGGCAATATGGAATTGTTTATAATTAGGATATAGGGTAAAATACTCTTGAGAGATTGCAATTGCGAGTAGATGTTGGGGCTTGATAATGGTTTTCATGGGTTATCTTATCAAGTATGATGAGTATTTTTGAGTTAATACGCAGGTGTTAATTTCCATGGGGTCTAATTACTCATTTATAAGTTCGGAGTTTGTTAAGCATTTCAACCTATTCTTGAACTCTCTTGACAAAGGATTTTTAGATATCACTTAATTGGAAGAATGTAGGAGGTAGGACTACTCCCCCTGCTGAGGAGAATGTCTTAAAGTTTTCGAATTGGTCTTATAAGGACCAAAAGAAAGCAGGAGTCTAAATATTGATGGCAAATTTGGTGCCACTAGGATTTGAAACTCTCTCTGTCTCTCATACTCATTGTGGTCATTGATCATAAGCCCTGATAATGACAGTATCATAGAATTCATTATATTTCTCTAGAATCTATATTATCTGATAAGGTCAGTTAATTCTGTGGTTCAAGACTACAACTTGATTGGGAAGGGTGTAAATTTAGTTGGAGGTAAAATTAGCAAAGGTACATGCAATTGTGTCATGTTATTTGTAGATGCTCTTGTTGGTCTCAGCCCTAATTGTCATGAGATTTGTGGAAGATTCTTGATGTGGATTTCACCTTAAGAGACAAGGCTTATAAGATGTATTTCGATCATCTCCCTACCATTTAGAATCCAAATTATATTAAATCGAATTCTATTCCTTTTATGGCTAAAGACATATAGCTATCTCATAGAAGTCTTAGAA
The DNA here is from genome assembly GCA_037126225.1 of Dillenia turbinata. Lineage (NCBI taxonomy): Eukaryota > Viridiplantae > Streptophyta > Magnoliopsida > Dilleniales > Dilleniaceae > Dillenia > Dillenia turbinata. Next base: position 7,985,256 of record JBAMMX010000017.1, read on the forward strand.
GAGTAGTAGATGATTGTTGGAGAGAAATCGAAGATGGAGGATTTCAAGTGCATCATAAATACAAAGAGTCTCTGAAAGTTAGATAAGGTAACTTGTGAAAATATTAGGGTAAAGAAGAGCACCATCCTTGATCAGATGGATGTTTCATAAGTTGGATATTTAAAGTGCTTGCTTATGATCCTCATTTTTCGGAAGGTGAGTTTTAGGTAAAAGGTAAGGCCTTCGTACTCATTTTATTTACACACTTTATTCGAAAGTTACAAGCATTAGATATGTAATCCCTTTCTATTTTTGAATGTCATCTTCAGAGAATGCTAAAGAGGTTAGAGGTTCTTGGTATATATTAAAAAAAAAAAGGGAATGAGGGTATGAAAAGCATTATGAAAATTATTGCCTTTCTCTTTAGACAATAGTGTTATAACTATCAATAAGTATTATCAATTCAAGCATTAGCTATTTTATATACTATATGAATTCAAGATTGTTTGAACTATATTATATGGGATGTGAATTTAGTACATTAGGTAGAATGAATTAGAAGTTGGTAAGAGTAAACGAAAAGGGTATTGGTAGGAATTACTAGAAAGTTCCTTCTAATTATCTATAACCAATGATTGTGATCCTTTGAAGAGATATTCGTATTGTGAGGATAAGGTTACTACACTATATATGGGACCTATGGTTACTGAAGTTGTGTTGGTTGGTATTGTATGACTAAAACAGATTCTTATCCTACAAAGAGATTTCTCTATAGGATTATGGAACATTGTATTTTGAGATTGCCATAAATTGGGTTTATTCTAGGACTTGTTGTTCTATAATTAAAAGGACCCTTGACTTAGATGGCTTGTGGTTTAATTACTGAATTGATTGCTTGTGAGATCACTATAAGAGTTATTGTGGCGTATAAAGATCTAAAATTAAGTTATTGTTGGCAGTTATACAGGAATATCAATAGGAGGTACTAAACAATAGGTTCAAAAATAGATGAAGAGTTATGCAGATGTCCTACTATGGTTGCATATGGCTAAGTTAAGATGATTAATGTGGATATACTTCAACAAGTTGGAAATATAAGGGGTAAAATATTGACATGCTTCATCTTAGTTTCCATGGTTTTCTTTAATAGATTCAAGATTCATGACATTTATTGCCTACAACTTGAGAGAATAAAGATCACCCTCCACTTATTCTAGTACTTCGAATTCTTGGGATGAGATTGTCAATGATAAGAACTTGTTCAACCATGCCAGTCTAATTCTTAGATATCTAGCTCGTTGGAGTCTTACCTTGATTGATTTGATAGGATCAATAATTGGGATTTGGCAGATGTATATTGTAAAGTAGTTTGAGGAATGCTCAATTTTCCTAAAATCCTCACTTTGATGATGATTTAGACCTTCCATTACTCTTAGGAAGTCTATGCAATTCTATAACTAACCTAGTCTCTAATGCTTTGACTTATTAACATTTCTCATATTCTGTTTGGAATTATCCTTTAAGAGGGTGGAGAAAACATCCTCAATATACTAAATATCCTTGAGAATTTATAAGGAATTTGGCCCAAAGATGAATATGTCTGAAGTTCCCATGTAAGATATTATGCACAGAGATCGTAGATGAGTTGTTTTCTCAATAGATTGTGCCAAAAAACTTTTGGTTGTGTTACTGGAAAGTAATCCTAGATCTACAACTCTGGACCATTAATAGATAAGACTAGTAGTAGATTAAATAAGTACAAGTAATTCTTCTGATATACCCTATGAGGTTTCATATTTGTTTGTTCAAGCTAGTGACAACTTCTTCAATGTTTGATACAGTCACCTTGGAGGAGCTAATATGATGAGCCTTTACATGATGACATGAATACTATGATGATAATTCTTTAGATTCTTTGCTGGATATATTATACCTCTGTTTGAAGGAGCAAGTAATTTTCCAGACTTCCTGGAATCTTTAAAAGTACAGTTCATTATTCATTCTTTAGTTTATAAGTGTTATATTTCTTTTATATCTCTAATCTCTATAAACGTTCCATTCTTCATCACCGGTCTGCTCATGCACTCATGCAAAAGCCCAACTCCAGGATCTATACATTGCAATGAGGTTTCTCTGGTATATCAGTTGGCTACATTGGTTTTGAGTTCCTTAGATAACCATTTTAAGTAAAGTCTCTTTAATTTGGGGTAGATACATCCTTCAAATGGAAGTACGAGGTTATATGGATTATTCTAGGATTTACAACATTGAAATTGTGAATCTTACAAGCATCTAGACAGAAATGCATATGCATGGTTACTTGAGCACCATTTAGGAGTAAGAACGTCTATTAACAAAATTTTGAGGTATATTGAATAGGTCGAGTTTAATGATAGTATTTTCAGATATTTGTGGTATGTGCATTAAAGACTTCAGTTTTAATCTTTCTGCAAATGCTTTGCAGCAGATATAGGTGGAGGCCTGTTCTAGTTATTGCTAAAGAATGCATTGATCTAAAAAGTGTTGCTCCTTTTATATCCAAAGGTTTCAAGGTTTTACAACAAACAAGGAGATCCAGAGATTTTTGATTTTTGGGCTTTATTTGCTGCGATTAGCAAAAGGGAACTACAGGAACCTCAACCTCAAGGAATAACACCTACCAAGCACTTATATTGGGACAAGACAATTTTTCTATCATTATTTTGGGGAATACTATAGAGTATGATAATGTATTTGTAGTTTGAATTTGGTTGATTGCAGACTTTGTTATTAATATGGTGTTGAGAATTTGATAGCGATGTAACCTGAGAAACAACAGGGGTAGAAAAGTGTGGGCATAGAATAGATGTATAATTATTATTTAAATTTCGAGGACGAAATTTGTTTTAGGGGATTAAGTGTTGTAATACCAAAAATTCAGTATTAGAGGTTCTGTAAAATATCTTAATAATTATAAAAAAAATTAAATTTTATTTATTTTCAAATTTGGGGTATTAAATTGGAATTTTGGATATACATAAAATGTCGTGTCCGCGATTCGTAGTGAATCCCATTTTTATTAAATTTAAAATTTAGTGAAAAGTGTGTATAAATATATATATGAATATTTATTTATTTATTTATTTATTTATTTAATTATTTATTTATATATATAAAAAAACGAGGAGAGGAGCACAATGTTTTGCCCAAGACGCTACATTTTCCCCCTCCCCCATTTCGATTAGGGCTAGAAGCCCTAATCTCTTCCTCAACCTCTCTCACTCTCTCTTTCTCTCTCGAATCTCACTTGCTCTCTCTCTATCTCTCCCGATTCTGTCCTTCGCCGTGACACTCTCTTCCTCTCTCTCATCGGCGGACTCTTTTGCCTTTACGCGACCGCTCATCTCCATCCCTCTGTTTCTTTCTTCTTCTTCTCTCTCTCTCCCGCGTGTGACAACAGTCTTCTTCACCTCTCCTCACTCGTACGTGCGATGCTGCTCGCTGACGAGAGCTCCTTTGCAACCTCTATTGTAGTGTTTCAGCATTCATCAGCAGACTCTGAGAACCCTAGGCCGCGAGTTCCATTCTCTGCGTAGGTAAGGCTTAGCTGAATTCTGACCCTAACTCTAGGTTTTGATTTCTCTGGGTGATTAAGCCTAATTACTAAAGTTTGTTTGGTTAGGAAGCACTGCAGATCACCAATTGGACTGAGAAGGCACTCAAATGAGGGTTGTGAACTGTGAAAAACCCTAGGTGAGGAAATTTCTAATCCCTTTTAATAATCGAACGAGATTTTTGCTGAATCTAGGATGAGAGCCTTGTATATGTCTTGAAAGTATATCGAATCTGAATAGAATGCATTTTCTAAAAAAAATTCTACAAGTGATTAATTGAGTTAAGTCTAAAATTTTATAGGAATTTAGGTTATCTAGCATGAGAAACATGTTAGATGAAATTAGAATTTTGTTGGGTTGATTAGAATAGTTTTCTTTAGAGTTTGATTTAAAAATGTGCATGAAAGATATCAGGGTGATGTAAATTCAGAAGAAATTGGGAAAATAGTTAGAAATTAGGAAGAAATGTGGAATATTGGGAAATTAAGGTCATTGGTGATGCAAATAATCCTAAAATGATGAAATGAGAATCTTGGTTCGTGAAATTGAAAAATTAAGTATGTGCTAAATATAAGAAACTTCATAAAACCTAGAATTTGGGATAAACAAATAACGAAATTGTGATTATTAGTATAGGATAATCCATTTGAAGGTTGCGAAAGGTTTCCTTGTACTAAATTTACGGAATTATGAGTGGATGGTCCGTTGTGTTATAAATGCACGAAATTATTTTAAATTCTTTTATAAATAACTTTGAATGATTTTTACATGTTTTATATGAATTTATTTGTGTTTTTTGGATGTTTGGAATAGAAATTTGAATTACGAATGCATCATTTGTAATTATAAATGAATCTGTGCCATATATATTAGATATTTGATTTATAAATGCTTGTGGCATGATTTTGGAATTTGTTGTTGAAACATGACACAGTGATTGTAATTTGAATGATTGTGAAATGATGGTGCATGAGTGTAATGGCTATAGTCATTCCCTCCACGGAGCGACCCGATGGGGTCACGTGGTTGGGGTTATGAGCAGGGAAGTTAGACGTAGCTCCCTCTGCGGATGTCGAACTATTCGGATCGCACCCTGGTGAGGTACGAGTCAACGCCAATGAAGGGGGTAGTGTTTTGAAATACTGAAATGAAAAACCCTTGGCGGGCTATCGTCTAGATTTGGCCAAACCCAGAAAGGATATGTTTTTGATGGGACCTTGTGATTTTCTTAAAGAAGGTTTAATGTGGATGCATACTTTGTGAATTATCGTGATTTGTTAAAAATGTTCTTTTTACATATATAATGAGTTGTTAATGAGATATACTTTGACTCTCCCGCATTCACCCCTCATTGATTACAAAATTATATCATTGCACTTCACTCACTGAGTATTCCCAATACTTACCACTCTTTTCACATTCTTTCAGAGGATACTTAGCTTGGAGATTGCACGTTGGAGCTTGTAAAGGATATTTTGCTGATTTGCATAGGTATTTAGTGATGTTGGGTTTATTGGAGGTTTAGTTCGTAGGGTCATAAAAAAGAAGTTTTGCACATCTCATATCGTGTGGATTCTACTGATAGTGGTTGAGTTCTTTGGCAAGTATTGATAAAATCTAATGATTATGATTTGAGACTTTATTATTTTGATTAATCTATTTTTAGAAAAAATGTTCTATTTCGTACTGGGACATTTAGATTGTAATTTTGAATTTTGATATTTTCTTTCGGATTTGTGAAGCTCTGTATATCTCATACCATTTGGACTTTATTAATGCTGACTTGTTTTGTTCAGGCAAGTATTAGTAAAATCCTACGACTATGATTTGGGGTTTCATTTATTTTGATTTTGGAATATCTTTGAAATGTTTTATTTATACTGAGAATTCTAGAATGGCTAGGATGACCAAATTATGCATGCGTGCATGTACAAGAATCCCTGATTGTGTGCCGACGCATGCTTGTGTGTATAGGGACAAACCGAATGGGTCCTTTGCATGTGTGTTGTTATATGATTTTCTTATTTTGATAGATTTATGTATTGGAAGATTTATTATACTGTGATTTAGTCTTGTGGAGTCCCAGTATATGGGGAGGTTCTGCCCGTATACTGAGACAACGTGACGGTTGTTGCGTGCTTGATCAGAGAATCGGGGCGTGACAGAAACAATATAAAGTTAGGTATGCAACCAACCACAATATTATAATAACTTTTAAAATTATTTATTTCAAATAATATGATTAATTTTCAAACAATTTTATAATGAAAAAACAATTTTTTCACACATAATAAAGAGTATAAAATCAAAAAAATGTAAATAATTTACATTCAAATAGTCAAAATTAAGAAAAATAATTTTCTAGTTCCACAAAATTTTTAGATTTTTTTGGATTGTATAATGATTTTTCTATAATTTTTAAACAATTTACTGATTTAAAAATTCAATAAAAAAAATTTTCAACACCCAAAAATATATTAAAATTCAAAGAAAAATCTAATAAATAAAATATTTATTCTGGTGAAAAATCCATCCAAAATAGGCCCTGCATGTGCCCCCATGTGCTACCATGAGTGGCTGGGCAAAAAATAAAAGAAAAGTGACTTCCTCACATGCCGGTAGTGGCACGTGAGATCCACGCATCACCTTCCCGACGGCGCACGATCACCGGATTCTATTTAATGCTGATTTTTGATATCTCTGAGTTTAGTGGTAGTCTTAGATTTTAGATAAAACATCTCTAACCTGGACACTGGATTACACGCGCAGTTGTCACGCCCCGAACCGGGAATCGTGAACAGCCGCCCGTTGCCTTGGATGCCGGCTGTATTTTTACAAAAAATCAGACAGAATCTTCCCATAAATCGGAGGTCTCCCATGTACAAATAAACCTGTATAAACCTGTATAATTCAAAATCATCCTGAAAATAAAACGAATGGCCATCCCGGCCTCTCCAAAAGCAACAACTCTCATAATCGACATCTAGAACAACGCAAGGCTATAAAAATCTATCAACAGACCTAGCCACAGACCTCTACTGTCATGCCCAACTAGAGCATGAGCAGCCGCCACACCGAGCGGACCTAAATTTATACAAATGTATAACAAATTTCTCAAGTAACATTCAAATACGTACAATCGCCTCAATACAAATGAAATATGAGAGTTTCGCAAATAAATATATTGAATTATACAGTCATCCCAAAATAAGTACACGGCCAATTACGGACCTCAACAAGACCTCGCAGGGTCGAAATAAAATGAGAAATCTATAATTCAAATTAAACTTAAGTCTCACCGTCAAGAACAACCAGATCCGTCAAAATCTCTAAACTCTGAAGTATCGCTCCAACACAACAATCCTGTCTGAGGGAGGAAAGAAGAGGGGTGAGTATCTATGGCAGGATACTCAGTGAGTGAGGGGATTAATCTCAAGTACTAATAGTATAGGTGAATATTGGAGTGTCAAATAGTATCATTCGTAAACAATAACTCGAGTTTCGCAATAAATCATAATATGTTCAATAAAATGAACTCATTTATTCAATCACACGATATCATACATATATGCATCCATTTAAAAATCAAGTAGATCATAGAGCTGGTCGAAAGGATCCTGGCAAGGGTCAATCATGACCAAGAACAGGCGCATCGGGGGTGTTATTATGCACAGTGTTTCAAAAGTAGCTCTCTACCCCGACGTTGGCTGTGGGTTAAGCCCTTGCTTACCCAGACTCGTCAATAGGACCACGTGCGGTGCTAGACGGTGATGGACACACGTCCTCCCCCAAATATGGGTTCAACCGGCCGTGCCTATGAATATATATATGCTCGTCAATAGGACCACGTGCGGTGCTAGATGGTGATGGACACACGTCCTCCCCCGATGAGGGTTCAACCGACCGCGTCTATGAATATATAACTGGACGTTTGCGGATACCTCTTGCAGAAGCATATCCGGGCAACCCGTGCCTCTACAAAGTCCCTTCGTAGCTACGGAATCATCAATGTCATCATCATAGTATCGCATCACAAGTGGGCATCCCGGTACCCTCGCAGTTCATCAAAACATTTCAAATCCGTGTGCCAATACAATTTCATCAAAATCATTTCAAATTCAACAAACCAATGCAATGGTCGAATAGAAAACATTTCGTTTCTCAAATCATGGTACAATTTCATTTCTTTTCAAACATGGATGCATAATCGTAGAAAACATAAGTACGACACTCCAATAATCACAAAACAGATTTGAATTTCAATTCCATACATCGAGACAATGCATATCAAAAGCATGTTTTATCAAAAACACGATAAAATCAAGTTTCACTATTTCATGCAAGAGATTAGGGTCCCACTCACTTTCTCTAGGGAGGGTAATCACTCCCTATTTCCACAATCAAACCAAATCGACTCCTCGAGTCTCCAAAAAGATCAACCTAGGGTTTTCTCGATTCGTAGATCTAGCCTCCGTTCAGTCCATTCCTTCGCAGCGAGAAAGTGAGAGGGAAACCACGAAGGGTATAGAGAGAGAAAGAGATCGAGAGTCAGAGACAGTGAGTGAGGTAGAGAGATAGAGGGAAAATTAGAGAAAGACTGAGAGAGATTGAAGGGGATAGAGAGAGAACGAAAGAGACAGAAAGAGAGGGAAAATTGAGAGAGAAGAACAGAGAGAAGGGAGTAGAGAGAGTGGAAACAGAGGGAGCTAGAGAGTGAGAGGGAGGGTGTCGGTTGGTGGTTGAAGGCGAAGGGGGTGGCTCACGGTGGCGATGCGGCGGAGAACCACGAGAGGGAGATTGGGAGACCGCGAGGGGGGAAAGATCGGGAGAGCGAATCGCGAGTGATAGAGAGATAAATAGAGAGGGAACCAAGAGAGAGTGAGAGAACAGGTAGGTAGAGAGAGAAAGTGGTGGTCGTGCGGCGGCTGTGGGTGGCGCGATGGTGGTTGCGGTGCGGCGGAGATAGAGAGATTTGAGAAGAGAGGGAGATCGGGAGACCGCAAGGGATAGAGAGAGAATCGGGAGGGTGGCAGAGAACGAAGTGGGTCGGTGACCGTGGGCAGTCGATGGCGGAGGGAGGATGATCGTAGTGGAGGGTAGCGGCAAGAGAGAGAGCGCGGCGGCGGGGAGAAAGAGAGAGAGGGAGAGAGTGTGGGAAAAGGGTTAGGGTTTTCTAACCCTAACCCGTTTTTTTTTTTTTTTTACTATTATTATTATTATTATTATTATTATTATTATTATATATTTATATGAATAGATTTGGAAATAAATAAATGAGGATAGAAATGATTTAATAAATGAAAAGAATAATATATTTATATATATTTATATATATACTTTATTATTCTATTTTAAAAATTTAATATACCAAAGGTTTGAATTAAAACCCCAAAAATCAAAATTTAATAAAATTAAATATTTTTCTCTATATATATAAATTGAGGATTATTTTATTAAATTCAGGAAATAGGAGTACAGAAGTTCGGCACTGCAGAGTCGGTGTTACATTTTCTAACCCCCTAAAAATAAGTTTCGTCCTCGAAACTAAAAGAAAACTATACAGCAAACAAATGGGGATACTGTCTCTTAATAGCCTCCTCGGGCTCCCAGGCTTCTTCCTCAACTTGATCACTCCTCCACAAAATTCTGACCAAAGAAACCTCCTTGCTTCGCAGCTTTCTGACCTGTCGATCTAGAATTGCCATGGGCTGGACCGGAAGACTGAGGTCCTCTCGTAACTCAACAGGTGGAGGCTCAAGTACATGAGAAGGGTTAGCTAAATACTTCCTGAGTACCGAGACATGGAAAATGTCGTGAATACGGGAGAGTTTATCTGGCAGCTCCAATCTGTATGCTACGCTCCCGACCCTCTCAAGGATACGGAAGGGTCCAATATATCTAGGGCTCAGCTTACCCCGCTGCCTGAACCGTATAACTCCTTTCAAAGGAGATATTCTCAAGAAAACCATATCTCCCGTAGCAAACTCAAGAGGTCACCGCCTACGATCAGCATATGCCTTCTGTCTGTCCTGTGTGACTTTCATCCGTTCGCGGATGACCTTGACCTTATCCTTCGTTTCCTCAATCAGCTCAACATTGCTGAGATGTCGCTCTCCGACCTCATCCCAGCATATCGGGGTACGACACTTCCTACCATACAGAGCCTCATATGGTGGCATTCCAATACTGGCCTGATAGCTGTTATTATATGCAAATTCGATTAGAGGAAGGTGCCGATCCCAACTACCCTTGAAATCCATTACGCATGCTCTCAGCATGTCCTCAAGTGTCTGAATGGTCCTCTCTGACTGACCATCAGTTTGCGGATGATAGGCTGTGCTAAAACTCAGCCTCGTGTCCATTGCCTCCTGCAACTTGGGCCAAAATCTGGAAGTGGATCTCGGATCCTTGTCTGATATTATCGACACAGGAACACCATACAGCCGGACTATCGTATCAATGTAAAGACGTGCCAAAGTCTCCAAAGGATAGTCGCTGCGAATAGGCAGGAAATGTGCGGACTTGGTGAGTCGATCTACAATCACCCATATGACATCATGCCGTGATGAAGTCCGTGGTAGCCCTGTCACAAAGTCCATGGTAATATGATCCCACTTCCACTCAAGAATGGGTAAGGGTTGCAATGTACCAGCCGGCCGCTGATACTCAGCCTTAACCTGCTGGCAAACTAGACACCTAGCCACAAAATCCGTAATTTCCTGTTTCATACCAGGCCACCAGTAACTATCCCGAATGGTCCGATACATTTTGGTACCACCCGGATACAAAGCGTAAGCAGAGGAGTGTGTCTCCTCAAGTATGGCCTTGCGGAGATCTGTATCAGCAGGAACACAAACTCGATCCCTTAATACCAATAAACCATCATCTCGGATCCAGAAATCTCCACCCTCAGCTCTGCGGACTCTATCCGCAATAACCTGAAACTTCTCATCTATACCCTGGAGCTCTCTGATACGGTCGAACAAAGTCGGCCTGACCTCAAATCTGGCTAGTAAGCCTCCCTGATCATCACTAGTCAAACTGACTCCTAAGGCTCGGAGTCCTACCAAACAAGAGAGATATGCTTTCTCTGTCGACTGTGAGGATGATGCTGACTTCCGACTCAAGGCATCTGCTACAACATTCGCCTTGCCCGGATGATAGTCAATAATGAGATCATAATCCTTGAGGAGCTCTAACCATCTCCTTTTGTCTCAAATTCAGCTCTTTTTGGGTGAAGAGATACTTTAAACTTCTGTGATCTGTGAATACTCTGCAGGTCTCCCCATAAAGATAATGCCGACATATCTTCAACGTGAAAACTATGGCTGCCAACTCTAAATCATGTGTCGGGTAGTTAACCTCGTGTTTCTTCAGTTATCGTGAGGCAAACGCAATAACCCGACCATCTTGCATCAGAACACAACCCAATCCCTATCGGCTACTATCACTGTACACTGTATATTCCCGACTACTAGTGGGAAGGGCTAAAATAGGAGCGGATGTCAACCGTCGTTTGAGCTCCTGAAAGCTCGCCTCACAACGGTCATCCCAAACAAACTTGACTCCTTTCTGGGTCAATCTAGATAATGGAGCAGCTATCCGGGAGAATCCCTCTACAAATTTGCGATAATACCCGGCCAAACCGAGAAAACTACAGATCTCGGTAACTGTCTGTGGCTGCTCCCACTTCACTATAGCTTCAACCTTCCGCGGGTCAACATAAATACCCTCCGCGGAGACAATGTGCCCCAAAAATCCAATCTGTCTCAGCCAAAACTCACATTTCGAGAATTTGGCATATAACTGCTTCTCACGGAGTATCTGCAATACCACCTGAAGGTGCTGAACATGATCTTCATTACTCCGTGATTACACCAAGATGTCATCGATGAATACGATAACGAACCGATCCAAGTAGTCGTGGAAAACTCGGTTCATCAGATCCATAAAGGCAGCTGGGGCATTAGTCAATCCAAACGGCATGACTAGAAACTCGAAATGCCCGTATCGGGTGCGAAAAGCTGTCTTTGGCACATCTTCGGCCCGAATTCTCAACTGATGATAACCCGAACGGAGATCAATTTTTGAGAAAACCTTGGCTCCCTGCAGTTGATCAAACAAATCATCGATACGTGGCAGGGGATATCTGTTTTTGATGGTGGCTTTGTTCAACTGCCTATAATCCACACAAAGCCTAAATGTACCTTCCTTTTTCTTTACAAACAGCACCGGAGCACCCCAGGGTGAAGTGCTCAGGCGAATAAACCCCTTATCCAGAAGTTCTTGCAACTGAATTTTAAGCTCTCTCAATTCAGCAGGCGCCATTCTGTATGGCGGAATAGAAATAGGATTGGTTCCCAGCACTAAATCAATCTCGAAATCGAACTCCCGAACTGGTGGTAATCCGGGAAGTTCATCGGGGAACACGTCTGGAAACTCCTGCACCACAGGAACATCCTCAAGTCTTGGTCCCTCAACGGTGGTGTCAACAACATGAGCCAAGTACACCATGCAGCCTCGGCGTATCAACCTCCTGGCTTCCATCACTGATATAACACAGCGAGCTAGTACTCTCCTTTCGCCAGAGAATCTCAAAGGGGATCCCTCTGATCTCTGGAACTCAACCTCTTTGGTGAAACAATCTACTGAAGCTCTATGTCTACTCAACCAATCTATCCCGAGGATGGCATCAATATCTGTCATCTCAAGGGGAATTAAGTCTGCCTCGAGTACCGCATCCCCTACCATGACCTCACATCCGTGATAAACTGAGTCTCTGAGAAGTTGCTCACCGAGAGGAGTGATAACCAATATCTTCTCATCAAGTGGCACTAAGGATTTACTCATCTGGTGGGCAAAGTATGCTCTCACATAAGAGAAATTTGACCCGGTGTCAATAAGGACACAGGCGTCGACTCCAAATATCCTCATGATCCCTGAATGTGAGGAATAAAAAAGATTAAAGATATTCAAAATGCAAATAAAAGTAGACAAATATATATATATCAACTAGTTAAGCTTCTGAAGCTTTAACTAGTCAAAACTGTACATCGACATTATGATATTCAAAATCTCATAGAGAAAACATAACAAAAGTACTACACTGAGGGGTCTGCAGGAGGATTACCCATAATAACATCCGGGTTCGCCTGTGTATCCTCTTGCGTCAGCGCGAACACACGAGATTGGGCCCTAGGCTGCTGTCACGATGGTCCTGGCACTGTACTGCTCCCGGCTGCAGTCCAAGGAGCGGTAAGAGCTGAGTGCGCAGGCATCCCCTGCTGGCCTGTGCCAGACATACTAGTATGACTTTGTGAAGTCGGTCCTCTACGACCTAAATCTGGGCAGGCACTCTTCACGTGACCTTGCTTCCCACACTGGTAGCAAGTAATCGATAGTGAACATGCCCCATATGCATGATAATTGCCGCATCTACGGCAAAAAGGCTGTCTCTGTGCAGGGTGTGTAGTGACACTAGGGGCCGATGCCTCAAAACTCTGGGGTCGAGATCCCTGTCCCGGTCCTGCTGGTCTGAAGCTAGAGAAACCTCCGGGATATCCAAAGCCTCTACCCCTCTTCGAAGACTGTCCACCCTGGGATCCAGTCTTCCTCTTCTGGTGACTCTCTCTTTGCCTGGCCTCAGCTCGGACGATCTCCTCTACCCGATATGCTAAATCAATCACCTCTGAAAGTGTAAAGGAGGGAGTCACCTTCATATACTTTCTGATACTCAGCTGGAGGCCATCTTCAAACTTGAACCTCATCTGAGCTGGTGTAGCCATGTCGGGGACGAAAGCTGCCAGTCGTCTGAGCTCAGCCTCGTACTCTGAGACTGACCTAGTCCCCTAGCGTAAGTGTAGGAACTCCGTCCTCATACGGTCCTGCTGGAACGGGGTAAAGTATCTGCGGTCGAACTCTCACACAAAGTCCTCCCACCGCAAGGTCTGTATAGCACTGTCTCGAAGAGCCTCCCACCACGAGAGGGCATCTCCGTCGAGGAGTCTCTCAGCAACTCTCAATCTGAGCTCCTCTGACAACCCCAAATCCATAAAGATCCTGCGAGTCCTGTTGATCCAGTGCTTCGCCGCTACGGCATTACTGGATCCGGAAAAGTCTATGCATCCGAGCTGTCGAGACTCTTTCACCAACTGAGTAAGCTCGTGGATGCTCTCAAAGTAGCCGACGTCTCATCGGTTGGAGTAGAAACAGAAGGACCGGCCACCGGAGGAGGAACCGGTGCCGTAGGAGCAGGTACGGCCGCAGGTGCGATCGCTGGAGTCTGTAGTGGAGGTGGGGGCATCTGCACCCCATATTTGCTGCACCACTCCTGCCATTGCCTCAAGGCGTCAAGTGGTGGTGGAGGAATCTCGGTTGTACCAGCCGGTGGAGGTGCTGGGGGTGGCACAGGAGAAGGTGCGTGAGTAGAAGAAGCACCCTCTGGTACTCATGGAGCCTCGAGTGCCCTAGAAGCCTCAGGCACTGAGGGACTCTCCGGTGGTGCACCGCGCCTACCACGTCTAGGCGGCATGGTTCTGCAAAGAGAACACCATATCATTAGATAAAAGCAAGGATTAGGGTTAGTTATCGGGTAACTAACCCCCTAAAAATAGAATTTGAGTTATGAATCAAGGTATTCGAATGCGGAATCATGAAATGTATGCATCGTATATCGTACCCTTTACAAAATATGATTTTATATGCCTATGACCGTGTACGGGACTTTAAGTGACTGTATGAAACTCTCTAATGCATTGAGGACTTCTAAATGTACTTGGGAAGACTTTCAAACTATTTTATCAAACACAGCTCTCAACCTAGAGCTCTGATACCAACCGAACTGTCACGCCCCGAACAGGGAATCGTGAACAGCCGCCTGTTGCCCTGGATGCCGGCTGTATTTTTACAAAAAATCGGGCAGAACCTCCCCATAAATCAGAGGTCTCCCATGTACAAATAAACCTGTAGAATTCAAAATCATCCTGAAAATAAAACGAATGGCCATCCCGGCCTCTCCAAAAGCAACAACTCCCATAACCGACATCTAGAACAATGCAAGGCTATAAAAATCTATCAACAGACCTAGCCACAGACTTCTACTGTCATGCCCAACTAGAGCATGAGCAGCCGCCACACCGAGCGGACCTAAATTTATACAAATGTATAACAAATTTCTCAAGTAACATTTAAATACGTACAATCGCCTCAATGCAAATGAAATATGAGAGTTTCGCAAATAAATATACATAAATTATACAGTCATCCCAAAATGAGTACACGGCTAACTACGGACCTCAACAAGACCTCGCAGGGTCGAAATAAAGTGAGAAATCTGTAATTCAAATTAAACTTAAGTCTCACCGTCAAGAACAACCAGATCCGTCAAAATCTCTAAACTCTGAAATATCGCTGCAATACAACAATCCTGTCTGAGGGAGGAAAGAAGAGGGGTGAGTATTTATGGGAGGATACTCAGTGAGTGAGGGGATTAATCTCAAGTACTAATAGTGTAGGTGAATATTGGAGTGTCAAATAGTATCATTCGTAAACAATAACTCGAGTTTCGCAATAAATCATAATATGTTCAATAAAATGAACTCATTTATTCAATCACACGATATCATACATATATACATCCATTTAAAAATCAAGTAGATCATAGAGCTGGCCGAAAGGATCCTGGCAAAGGTCAACCATGACCAAGAACAGGCGTATCGGGGGTGTTATTATGCACAGTGTTTCAAAAGTAGCTCTCTACTCCGACGTTGGCCGTGGGTTTAGCCCTTGCTTACCCAGACTCGTCAATAGGACCACGTGCGGTGCTAGACGGTGATGGACACACGTCCTCCCCCAAATATGGGTTCAACCGGCCGTGCCTATGAATATATATATGCTCGTTAATAGGACCACGTGCGGTGCTAGACGGTGATGGACACATGTCCTCCCCCGATGAGGGTTCAACCGGCCGCGCCTATGAATATATAACTGGACGTTTGCGGATACCTCCTGCAGAAGCGTATCCGGGCAACCCGTGCCTCTACAAAGTCCCTTCGTAACTACGGAATCATCAATGTCATCATCATATTATCGCATCACAAGTGGGCATCCCGGTGCCCTCACAGTTCATTAAAAAATTTCAAATCCGTGTGTCAATACAATTTCATCAAAATCATTTCAAATTCAACAAACCAATGCAATGGTCGAATAGCAAACATTTCGTTTCTCAAATCATGGCACAATTTCATTTCTTTTCAAACATGGATGCATAATCGTAGAAAACATAAATACGACACTCCAATAATCATAAAACAAATTTGAATTTCAATTCCATACGTCGAGACAATGCATATCAAAAGCATGTTTTATAAAAAACACGATAAAATCAAGTTTCACTATTTCATGCAAGCGATTAGGGTCCCACTCACTTTCTCTAGGGAGGGTAATCACTCCCTATTTCCACAATCAAACCAAATCGACTCCTCGAGTGTCCAAAAAGATCAACCTAGGGTTTTCTCGATTCGTAGATCTAGCCTCCGTTCAGTCCATTCCTTCGCAGCGAGAAAGTGAGAGGGAAACCATGAAGGGTTTAAAGAGAGAAAGAGATCGAGAGTCAGAGACAGTGAGTGAGGTAGAGAGATAGAGGGAAAATTAGAGAAAGACTGAGAGAGATTGAAGGGGATAGAGAGAGAACGAAAGAGACAGAGAGAGAGGGAAAATTGAGAGAGAAGAATAGAGAGAAGGGAGTAGAGAGAGAGGAAACAGAGGGAGCTCGAGAGTGAGAGGGAGGGTGTCGGTTGGTGGTTGAAGGCGAAGGGGGTGGCTCATGGTGGCGATGCGGCGGAGAACCGCGAGAGGGAGATTGGGAGACCGCGAGGGGGGAAAGATCGGGAGAGCGAATCGCGAGTGATAGAGAGATAAATAGAGAGGGAACCAAGAGAGAGTGAGAGAACAGGTAGGTAAAGAGAGAAAGTGGTGGTCGTGCGGCGGCTGTGGGTGGCGCGATGGTGGTTGCGGTGCGGCGGAGATAGAGAGATTTGTGAAGAGAGGGAGATCGGGAGACCGCAAGGGATAGAGAGAGAATTGGGAGGGTGGCAGAGAACGAAGTGGGTCGGTGACCGTGGGCAGTCGATGGCAGAGGGAGGATGATCGCGGTGGAGGGTAGCGGCGAGAGAGAGAGCGCGGCGGCGGGGAGAAAGAGAGAGAGGGAGAGAGTGTGGGAAAAGGGTTAGGGTTTTCTAACCCTAACCCTTTTTATTTTTTTACTATTATTATTATTATTATTATTATTATTATTATATATTTATATGGATAGATTTGGAAATAAATAAATGAGGATATAAATTATTTAATAAATGAAAAGAATAATATATTTATATATATACTTTATTATTCTATTTTAAAAATTTAATATACCAAAGGTTTGAATTAAAACCCCAAAAATCAAAATTTAATAAAATTAAATATTTTTTTCTATATATATAGATTGAGAATTATTTTATTAAATTCAGGAAATAGGAGTACAGAAGTTTGGCACTGCAGAGTCGGTGTTACAACCACTCTCACCTCCTATTCATATTCATCATGTCATTGTACTCTATTCACTGAGTATTTATAATACTCACTCTTCTCTTTAAATTTTACAGAGAAAGTGTAAACCTGGACTAATGTCGGCTGGACGGAAATCTTTTGGTGACTCACGATAGGTATTGGTGATGTGAATTGTATTTTGGGATTGATGTAGTATGATCCATGGAAGGAAATTTTTGTACTTTTCATTTTGTTTGGATTTGTTAAATACTTTCTTTGTATTCTTTAGACAATTATTTGAAAAAACCATACTTTTATAATAAAAAATTATACTTTCTTGTTTTAAAGATTTCTTTTGCAAACGTAGCTGCTTTCTTTGGGACATTTGACTTACATGGTGAATTTTGAGTATATTTGGACTATGTGAATTTTATGTAAATGTTTGGGAATTGTCTGGATGGCTAGGTTGGCTAACTTTCATGCATGCTTGAATAGGGATGGACCGGGTTGGTCCTTTGATTGGGAAACGTATGCATGTTTGTTTATTTCAATGGTTAAATGATTTTGGAAAATTGTTGAATATCCAAATGCCCTACGGTATCACAGGACATAAAGTGGGATTCACATGTTTTTGGGGTAACGCAGCAGTTATTGCGTGTCGACAGGAGAGTCGGGGCATGACATTTCTATTGGTATCAGAGTTTAGGCGCATAATTTTAAATGTGTAAAGGTTTGAAATATTCCCAAACGTCCCTAATTTTTTCTAAAGACCTTGAAATGTCTTTCTTTTGAAATTTTAGATTTTAAAAAAAAATTCAAAGAATGTACAAAAACCTTAGGATCAATTTTATTTTTATGGGATTAAATACCTAGCCAAATGCCTAATTTAGTGAGCTAAGGATAGTATATCTTCTTATAGGAATCATGCCACCTAGACAAAGGATGAGGAATATTAATGAGATTCCTCCTTCCGAGCAGGAGGATGAATCATCCTCATATGCTCCAACTTCTCTTATGACTACAACTAATAATCACTCGGCACCCTTAACCAGGATTCCTCCACCCCCACTTGATGTACTTTGACAATGGACTGAGTGGTGGAGTACTTATAGTACTCATCTTTAAGTTCCTCCTCAAGCGCCAATTCCTTCTCCACCAAGGCCAACTATTCCATCTACCCCTCCAATAGAACCAATTGCTTCTCCCACTTCAGTGGCTACTCCCATCAACTGTCTAACCATCAAATTGTCCAAGTTGATCAAGGAAGCCAGACAATTTGGATGTGTCACCTTTACGGGAACGAGTAATGCGGAGGTAGCAAAGAACTAGATTAATCCGGTTTGGGAGACGGTGACCGATATGAGGCTTGATGATGAGTTGAAACTCATGGTGGCCATAAAGTTATTGGATGAAGATGCTTGATCATGGTGGGATAGTCTTAAGGAGAGGTCAACAACACCTATCTCTTGGAAAGAATTCCTTAGAGAGTTTGATGAAAGTACTATACTCGGTTCTTTCGAGATTTGAGGAGAAAGGAATTCCTTCACATCTACTAAGGCAACAAGTCAGTAATGGAATATGAGACAAAGTTGAGGAGACTATCCTCATTTGTTCTGGAGTTGGTGACTTCGGAAGAATACCTACACTTTAAGTTTGAGGAAGGTCGGAACTTGTCCATCAGGGACAAGATGTCCTTGATATCTGCCCATACTTACAAGGATGTTTTGGAATTAGCCTTAAGGGTTGAGAAAATGGTCAAGGAAAGAGGAAGGATGATGGAAGGATAGAAGAAGAAAAGGAGGTCCAAGCATACATCAAGCCAAGGTTCAAAGTAGAGTAGGAGCATAGACTCCTATGGTAGAGCTTCTGTCACAAAATTCTTTGGCATTCCCAAAGGCCAATGTGCATCTCACTATGAAACCCCCATTTCTAGTGTCGTTTCTGAAAGCTAATTGATAAGAAATAAGAAGAAAAAGTGTAGAAACTGTGGAAAGTTCCATTCTGGGGTTTGTCAAGTACCAAAGAGGTGCTATCAGTGTGGAAAAGAGGGCTATTTTAGTAATGTTTGCCCGAAATTGGGACGGGGAGGTCAGCCAAGTCAAGATTGTCCTAGTGGATCTATGGGCAGTCAAGCCAACACCCCTACCTGACCTCCTAATGCCACACTATGGATGGGGACTGGGAGCAACATAGTAGTTGCTCCAACCCAACATCCACAAACAAGGGCACAGACCAGAATTTATGTAATGACCAACAAGATGCCCAAAACAACCCCGGCATAGTCACAGGTAAATTTTTTAAAACTTGAACTTGATGAGTTGGAGATTTGAATATAAACATTATGAGATCATGATTGCATGATTTTGAATTTGAGGTATATTATAGCTACTACTTGATACTGAAGTGATTGTAAATGACTTTGATGTCTAAAGATAGTTTTGGTGGCATTGAGGATTATAAATTTCAAATGAGTTTGATTAAATTGTGAGATAATTTCTATCCTCCGTATATAAGAATGATTAAAATCTTTGGAGTTGATGCCCGTGTTTTAATTGATACAGGGTCAAATAACTCTTTCGTGAGCACGGAGTTTACTAAACACTCAAATAGGCTTCTGACCCTAATCGAAGAGGAGTTGTTAGTTATCACTCTTTTGGGGGAATGGTGGAATAGAGACACCATGTACAAGGTGTGTAACGTAGCCGTAAAAGGTGAAATTTTGGAAGCGGACTTGATTCCATTAGAAATGAGGGATTTTAATGCCATATTGGGTATGGATTAGTTACGCCTCCACTGAGCTTCAGTGAATTGCTTTACTAAGGAGGTGGAATTCCATTGACTGGGATATCCTCCACTTGTATTCACCGGTGAACGTGTCTTATCAAGCTGTGTAATTTCAATAATAGAGGCACGAAGATTAGTGCACAAGGACTATGAGGCTTACTTAGCCCACATCATTGACACCACCATGCAGAGTCCAGAATTGGTAGATGTTTCGATGGTGAATGAGTTTCCGGATATTTTCCCTGATGAGTTGCCGAGTTTGCCTCTAATTCGGGAGTTTGATTTTGTTATCGACTTGACTC
Organism: Dillenia turbinata; assembly: GCA_037126225.1. Lineage (NCBI taxonomy): Eukaryota > Viridiplantae > Streptophyta > Magnoliopsida > Dilleniales > Dilleniaceae > Dillenia > Dillenia turbinata. The sequence continues at coordinate 8,005,441 of JBAMMX010000017.1, forward strand.
CCAGACTCACACCTATTTCTATACCTCCATATCGAATAACGTCTACAATGTTGAAAGAATTGAATGTCTAACTTTAGGAGTTGTTGGATAAGGGTTTTATTCGATCGAGTACCTCACCTTGGGGCGCTTTGTTTTTATTTGTGAAGAAGAAAGATGACATCCTCCGGTTGTGTATCGACTACCGGCATCTAAATAAGGTGACCATTAAGAATAAATATCCCTTACCGAGGATTGATAACTTGTTCAATCAACTCCAAGGGGCTAGTGTCTTCTTGAAGATCGATTTGAGGTCGGACTACCACCAATTGAGGATAAAGGATAATGATGTCCACAAGACTGCGTTAATAATACAGTATAAGCACTATGAATTTTTGGTAATGCCCTTCAGTTTGACGAATGCTCTCACAGCTTTTATAGACCTCATGAACTGAATCTTTCATTCTATCTTGACAAATTTGTCATAGTTTTCATTGATAACATCTTGGTGTATTCCAAAAACGATAAGGAATACTCAAAACATCTTCAGATTGTGCTACAAACACTCCGAGAGAAGTACCTATATGCCAAGTTCTCCAGGTGTGAATTCTGGCTGAAGGAGATTAGCTTCTTAGGGCACATTGTATCTGGAGATGGAATATTTGACCTGAAAAAAGTAGAGACAATTCTGAGATGGGAACAACTTAAGAATGTCACCGATGTGAGAAGTTTTCTCGAATTGGAAGGCTATTACTAGAGATTTGTAAAGGGTTTTTCCAAAATTGTAGCTCTACTGTCTAATTTAACACGGAAGTGAGTTAAATTTGAATGGAGTGATAAGTGTAAGCAAAGTTTTTAAGAACTCAAGTGGAGACTCATGTTCACTCCCATACTTGCTCTTCCTACTGGTGATGGTGACATGTGGTTTATAGTGATGTCAGCAAACAAGGGTTGGAATGTGTTTTAATGCAAGATGATAGAGTGATCGCCTATACTTCTAGATAGTTGAAGAAGTATGAGATGAATTATCCTACCCATGATTTAGAGCTAGCTACTATTGTTTTTGCCTTAAAGATTTGGTGGCATTACTTATGTGGAGCCATATGCAGAATCTTCACTGATCACCAGAGCCTTAATATTTGCTCACTCAAAAGGAGCTCAACTTGAGACTAAGGAGGTGGTTGGAATTAATCAAAGACTATGACCTGGTAATTGACTATCATCCAGGTAAAGTGAATGTGGTCACGGATGCTCTAAGTTGTAAGTCTTCTTTTTCTTCATCTCATGGAAGTTCTTATCTCTTATACCTAGTAGGACTTCATACACTTGGAGTCAAGTTGGCTAATAATGAGCATGGTGTGTTGTTGGCCAGATTCGAGGTACAACTAACCTTAGTGAACCGTATTAAGGAGCTCCAAGCAGCTGATAAGGAGCTAAAAGGGATAGTAGAAAAGGTTCACAGGGTGAAGTTGGTGATTTCTATATTTGGGAGTATGGCATGGTGGTATATGGGAAATGAGTATGTGTTCCCAAGAATAACGAGTTTCGGAGAGCCATACTTGAAGAGTCACATTTTTTGGCTTACGAAATGCATCCCGGAAGCACAAGATGTACCAAACTATCAAAGAAACCTATTAGTGGTCAGAGTTAAAAGTAAAAATAGTCGAATTTGTAACAAGGTGTCTTGTGTGCCAACAAATCAAGGCCGAACATCAGAAGCTGGTAGGAACACTTCAACCGTTGCCTATATCCCAATGGAAATGGGAACACATCACCATGGATTTCGTGGTAGGTTGCTAAGTACTCCGAGCTGTTACAATACTATTCGGGTGATAGTTAACAGGCTCACTAAATCAGCATATTTTCTTCCAATTCAGAGTAACTACTCTTTGGAGAGGGTAGCTAAACTGTATATTGATAAGATTGTCTGACTCCATGGGGTTCTAGTGTCAATTGTATCAGATCATGATCCCTGATTCACGGCTCGATTTTGGTCTAAGTTACAAGAGGCCTTAGGCACTAAGTTAAAATTCAGCACTGCATTTCATCCATAGACGGATGGACAGTCAGAGCATACAATTCAGACATTAAAAGACATGTTAAGAGCATGTGTTATAGATTTCCAAGAGAGTTGGGATAGGTATCTTCCCTTAGTTAAATTTCTATACAACAATAGCTATCAAGCCAATATTGTGATGCCTCTCTATGAAGCTCTCTAGGGAAGGAAATGCCAAATACCTTTGTGTTAGGATGAAGTTGGAGAGCGAAAGATCAAAAGTGTGGAGCTAATTAAGACAATCGTAGAAAAGGTGAAGGTGATTCAGGTAAGGATGAAGGCGGCCCAAGATAGATAGAAGAGATATACTGATAAGAGAAGAAGACCTCTGGAATTCAAAATTAAAGACATGATTTTCCTGAAGATATCACCTTGGAAAGATGTAATTCAATTTCAGAAATGAGGTAAATTGAATCCACATTACATTGGGCCTTTCAAGATCCTCGAGAGGATAGGAAAGGTAGCCTATCAACTAGAATTGCCTCTGGATTTGGAGAAAATTCATGATGTGTTCCATGTCTAAATGGTAAAGAAGTATTTACCAAATCCCTCACACGTATCAGAAACTCCTCCAATAGAATTGAATCCAGACTTGAATTTCAAGGTACAACAAGTACAAATCCTTGATTGGCAACTTAAGCAATTGAGAAATAAACAAATCCCTATGGTTATAGTATTCTCAAGAAATAACCAAGTGGAAGAATAGATTTGGGAGACTGAAAAATCAATGCGGAAATAACACCCACTACTTTTTGATGTATTAATTTTAATTTAAATTTTAAGGATGAAATTTCTTTTAGGGGCTTAAGTGTTTTAACATCGAAAATTCAGTATTAGAAAATTTTTATTTAATTTGTTGTAAAATATTGAGAGAATCGGATTGTGATTGATTTTTTTTGGCTTTAAGTACAGCATCGAAAATTTTAGTGTTGCATTTTCAATTTTGGTATTTTATGGAGCTAGGAAAGCACTTGAAATTAATTTAGACATAATATATTGAAAGCGTGGATTGGTGTAGTGATAAAATTCTTTTTGGACAAACAAGAGCTCATAGGATCAAATCTAAGCAAATGCAAATTGGAGTGGAACCAAGTCGATTCATGCTGTTCTGAGTTGAATGGAATTGTAAGAGGTGAATTGATTCACAAATAAGATGAATCAATTCATGTGAGAGGATGTAAAAGAAGGGTAATCGACTTGGATGATAGGAAAAAGAAAGGGAATTGATTCATGTGAGAGAAAAAAAAGGGGGAAGAAATTGACTCAAATTGAAGTGAGTCGATTTGGTTGTGCAGAACTCAGGAATCTAAGACTTGAAGGTGATAAATCGAATAGGGCAAGGGATGAGTCGATTTGTGTGAAGCAAAAAGGAAGGTAAATCGATTTGTAAAGGGTGTTGAATCGATTCATGTGAGGAGGTAAGGGAGGGAAATCGATTTGTCAAGGAAAATGAGTCGATTCGGCTTCTCTGCAGGAATGACTTCTAAGGCTTAAGTTAGACAAATCGAATAGGGGAGTGGGTGAGTCGATTTGGTGGTGCAATTGTGAGTCGATTTGCTTCAATTACAAATCGATTTGAGCCCTAAACTCCTACGCACGTGAATCGAATTGTGCACTCCGTGGAATTATGAAATGACTAAATTGCCCTTTGGACTCAATAAAAGTCATAAGGGGTAAAATGGTAATTTCAATTCCAAAATCAATAAAAGGTGGAATGAGCCCCAAATGCATTTATTTGATGCTTTTACTCTCTCTTCCACTATGAACTCTCTCTTTCTCTCCCCCCACACTCTCCCAATCTCTCTACAAAAATTTTAATTCCTTTCCTATAAAATCATTTAACCCATTCAATTAAATCTCCAAGAACTTCAATCAAACTCAAAGAAGGAGGATTGAAGGGAAAATCAAGGCCTATTCAACGAAGGAAGAAAGTTAGGGTTTTTTACACCAAACCTCCAAAATCCAATCCAACTCCAAAATTAAGAAAATTTCTCCTCTCTAATCTTGGGTTTGGCTTCCTTATTACTAGATTGAATTGTATTGTTGAGATTTGATAGAATTTTAATTGGAAGTCAAGACTCTAGATTCATAAATGAGGAAAATTTAGGGAAAATAGAATGGAAAATTTTATCAAAGTTCAAATGAAGTGCAAACGATGGAAACAAAATCTACATTCATGAACGTGAGAAAATAGGATTTGTGCAAAATTAGAAAAAATCTATAAACCCTAGAAATAATCATAAATTGACATTGAATTTGTGATTATTGTTTAGGAATGCCAATTGGAACTTGAAAAGGATTTTATTGGAATAAATTTTGGAATTGGGGGTGAACACCCTCCCAAGAAGTGAGTGGATGGCTATGTTGCATGTGAATGAGAAATTGTTTTAAATTATGATTTATGAAATGAATTTTAAAATGAAATTTGAATTGGATTTATAATATTTTGTGATTGTGGTGTGCCCTCAAATGAAATTGTGATAAATCCATGACTCTTTAGCTTGAACATTGAATTATTTACACCATATTACACTTGGGCACTCATGTGAATTATGAAATTTTGCTCTACCTTGTAATTGAGTATGAATTGATTGATGAATTGAATTTGGTAACATGGTGCTGGGAAAATAACTACAGTCTGACTCTTGCCACGGACCGGGCCATCGGGGCGGTGTGGTTAAGGCTGATTTAATTAAAATTAGAGGTTTGGAGGAGGCGGGATGGAGAGCCACTCGAGTCAGCCGGATGACGTAGTGACACCCCACGAAAACAATTCCAGGCTAATGCCAAGGATAGGGAATTTTATGAAAATGGTGGAAAACCCCTTAGCCGATCCTACCAATGGCCATTGATAGGAAAGAGATTTCGGCAAACTCCAAAAATATGAAAATGAAAGTTTAAATTGTTTATTGGTTGAAATAAATGTGTCATGGTGAATTTGAATTGAATTTTCATTTTTATGTACATGGTTTTATTTATCCTCTTGGAATATATGTTTGTCATATATGTTTTGGCACCACCACCCTCACCCCCTCATTCATATTCATTATGCCATTGTACTCTATTTACTTAGTATTTATAATATTCACTCATCTCTTTAAATTTTTCAGAGTAAGTATAGATTTGGACCAGTGCTGACTGGATGGAAATCTTTTGGTGACCTATGATAGGTATTGGTGATATGAATTGTATTTTGGGATTGATGTAGTATGATCCATGGAAGGAAATTTTTGTACATTTTATTTTGTTTGGATTTGTTAGATACTTGCTTTATATTCTTTAGGCAAGTATTTGAACTATTATAATGAAAAATTATATTTTCTTGTTTTACATTTTTATTTTGCAAATCTATCTGGAAGGCCAGGTTGGCCAAATTTTATGCATGCTTGAATAGGGATAGACTGGGTTGGTACTTTGATTATGAAACATATGCATATTTGTTTATTTGAATGGTTAAATGATTTTGAAAAATTTTTAGATATCCAAATGCCTTGCAGTACCATGGGACACGGAGTAGGATTCATACGTGTTTTGGAGTAACGCGACAGTTGTTACGTGTAGACGGGAGAGTTGGGGTGTAACAGACGATATGCTCGTCAAGGGCACTACTGCAGAAGGCCACGTCGTAGATCTAGAAGAAACAATCTAGACGCTGGAATGTTGAGGTTAAAGTTTAGACCAGAATTGTGGCTAAAACCCCTGCTATCTATTTGGAAAAAATTTTGCTATCTAATCCCTCCTTAGCTAAGGTTTGAATGATCCCTCCAACCTAGATTATATGTAATAGAGTAAGGATCATACCGTTTGCGTGGTGTGAGCATGTAACTTGCCATATTTACGTGTTCAGCATTATCATCCTGTTACATTAGACACATATCTGTGAGGTGACCTGTGTTTGTGCAAATTCCACATGCTTTGACCTATTATATATTTCCTATAGCTAATTGTTGAACAATAGAAGTTAATTTAGATAATTGTTGTTGAAGAGAAGAAACATTTATCTCGTTTACTCGATGAATTGGCTCATCGTAGTGGGTACCAAATTATTGTGAATTTTTTGCCATATTATTAATTAGTCCTCTTGTATCTCTAGGAGTCTTATTAACCAATGCACCACCACTTGCAGCATCAATAATATTCTTGTTTGTCAAAAGAAGACCTTTATAGAAATATTGAATGAGGAGTTGTTCACTTATCTAATACCGCGGATAACTTGTATATAGCTTTTTAAATCTCTCCCAATATTTATAGAGAGATTCTCTCTTTCATCGATTAATACCACATATTTCCTTCCTTAAAATTGTAGCTCTGGATGCAGGGAAATATTTTTCTAATAATTTTTGCTTCATACCATTCCAGATTGTAATGCTTCCTGGAGGTAAGTAATAAAGCAAGTCATTTGCAGCTTCCTTTTGAGAAAAAGGGAATGCCCTCATCTTAATTTGCTCCTCAGTAACACCAGGAGGCTTCATAGTTGAATAGACTACATGAAATTCCTGTAAGTGCTTGTGTAGCTCCTCACCTGGAAGACCATGAAAAGAGAGCAGCAAACGTATCAAACTAGAGTTTAGTTCAAATGTAGCATTTTCATCTAAATTAAGGAATCTGATGTAGAGTGGTTGTTGGTTCAAATTAGGAGCAGTAGGCTCCTTTAATGTTCTTCTTTCTCAGAATCACTTGAATAGCTAGCAAAAGATTCCGCCAATTTGATAGCCAAATTTAGTCTTGGAGATGCAGTGGATGACTGCACTTCCTTACATTTCCTGGTCTCTCTCCTTAGTCTATGTGCAGTCTTCTCAATCTTAGGATCAAAGCTTGATTGACTTGTATGAGAAAAGCAAGGCATAAACTAGAAAAAATATTAGAAAAAAACTCAAAAAGAAACCAATAAATCAAGCACTAAATCCCCGGTAACGACACCAAAAATTAATGGGTGTTGTATCTATTCAATAATAAATACCTACACAACAAAATATAATTTTGTATATAGTAATGAGCAGGATCATCTCCACATGGATTTAGGGAATTTATTTCTTTTTGAGCAAGAGTTAATGGGGGGTTTTTAGATAATGAAAATAAGAAATCAATTTTAACAAAAGAAATTAAATGAAAATTAATTAAAATTTAATCAATAACAAGTAAAGTTCTAGCCAACAGAATAACTTCAAAGGTGGTTCACAAAACTAATCACTAATGCAAAGATAAATTCAAACTTCTATTGATAAATTGGTTGTTGTTGTCAATAAGCTCTGATAGCCAACTTTTCCTTACCTTGTCTGTGGTTAAGGTACGATTGTTAACTACTTCTCTAATCAAGAAATAACCCTAGTTTCGACCATAGGATTTAATCTTTAAATTGTATTAAAAATTAGAAAAGTTTAATTCTAGTCAACAAACATGCTACGAGGGTTTATTTAAAATAGGTCATATATTTCCTTGACACAAATCCAATCATGCCAGTCACCATTAATATTAAAGCAGTTAAACAATTATGGATTTAACTACTTAATTGGTAATAGATTATTAGGTTAATTCAAATATCGGCGCCTTGATATTCAAACAACATAATAATCATGATTGATGAATTAACAAATATAAAAATACCAATGAAAGAAAGAAATGATTAAAACAAATTTGATCTCACTATTGTTCTTAAACCAAATCTTCCATGATCCTCTGATTAGAAAGAGAGTTTAGTTTCACCTTTTAAAGAAAACCCAAGCAAAAGAAGAAAAATTGCAAAAGCTGTGCTCTCCAACAGAGAGAAGAAAAAGTTGATATACAATAATGAGAGAAGAAAACTAAACCCTAATTCTCACATCTCTATGAAGGGACTTTTTCCTCTTTTGTAGGAGTGGATCTCGTATTTTTAAGAGAAACTCTTCCTAAATCTACTAAAAAGAAAAGTCTTACTAAGGGGAAATATTCTAATTGATTTCAAAAAGAGGAACTTCCTAAATGATGGAACATTATAAAAGTTGAACTTTTAAAAATCTATCCCTAGATATTAGGAATGAGTCAACTTGGTGAGAATTTTCAATGTTTCCAAATCAAGCTCCAGTTTTCCTTGAAATCATGTGCAAATGGGTAGGAATAATGTTGACTTGGCTTCCAAAGAATTATTGTAATAAATCTCAAAATCCATATGTCCACGTGCTAACGCAAGAGCACTTTTGTTCACCTTTTCTCCTTCTTTGCATTAATACTTCAAATTAACTCTTTTTTTTTTCACTTTCCTTCATAATTCTTCTTCATCAATTTATAATATTAAATATCATAAAATACAGTAATTAGTGTAATAATTATCCTAAAATAAAGCAAAATTGACCCAAATTATTATACCAATTTACGTCTTATCACTTTTTATATTTTATTTTTGACCATATGTTTTTTTATACTATATTTGATTGAAATTCGGTATACCCATGATTGGATAAGATATGTCTTCATTTATCTTATCTAGAAAGCTTATAAAGAGAGAGAAGAAGGGAAAAAAATCAACAACAACAATGACGATGCTGGGGCATGTGTTTGGAACAATGTGATTTTGGAATTGCTAATTTATCTGTTTAGTTGTATTTAACTTGTTCGTAAAATAGATCAATATGATTCATTATTAAAGAATAATGTTATTTTGGAATTGCTAATTTGTCAATTTAATTTCTTGTAGGGGCTACTATAGATATTGTAGTTGTTCAACAAGAAAGCAAGTGGAGAGAACTTTTTAACCATATCGAGTGAGTTTCTCAGAGTTTGAGCACATTGAAAAGGGAGATGGACTGTAGTTTAGGTCTGCCTGTTCAGTGCCCTTTTTACTAGTAAATTTTTCTAGACTTTGTGTATTTTTTGGTTGGCATATATTGCTAGAATTTACAGTCTCATTGCTTCAAATTTCCCCAAATGTTATTGCCTTTTTTAACATATTTCTCAGTGTTACAAATTGAGTCAATGGTAGGAGATCTAACATGTAATTGTCCATGATAGACAACTAGTACACAGATTGGCTATAGATTAAAATAGCCTAAAACCTCATAGATCCTGAGGACTAAGTTTTGTTATTCAATTTGGAAGGATGCGAAAGCTTTTGATCATCTCTGACCATAAGCAATAGAAATTCAAAAGTACATATACCAACTGTATGTTAAGCTTTACAAATCATGAAGCCTGATTCAAATGTAATCGGAGAAAAAGAGGGTCAAGAAATTGAGGTTAAGGATGAGATGTTGAGGGAAAATGACACACATATGTAAGCATGATTTGCCTTAAAAATGAGATAAGCATGCTTCAATTTGATTGCATAATACATTCTTACTCAAAAATTATTACCCTTTCTGCTTTACTGGGAGTAATTTTTACTGCTGGTACCAGTGAAGATATATCCTCTTTCTGGTGGACTTCAAGAAATGAGCTAGAACTTATAGCATTCTTCGAATAGCTTGGATAATGTTGAGGCTTGGATTTTATTTAATTTAGAAATGTCTCTTTCCTTTTCTTGTAGCAAATGGGGAAGGCGGTACACTGTCTCTCACAGTTCTGTGCTATCATATCATACTTCATAGCTGGATAGACTTCTCCTATCTTTGCTATGATAAGGCCAAAGCTTGAGTCCCTTCCCCTTGTTGATTTATTTATGTTGGAAAATGGTGCGAGTCCACCCATATGAGTAGACCCAAACCCTTTTAATTTAAATTTGAATTTGAATGAGAAAGTGGTTTTTGATTACCACCCCTCAACTTCCCCTCTCTCTCAACTCCCTCTCTCCCTCCTATCTAGAATAAACTTTCTGTGGTTTTTTTTCTTTTAAGTTTTCTTCATGAAAAGGGGAAACAAAGAAGAGGGTTGATGCACTTTGTTAAAGAGTAAAATAGAGAAAGCATCTTTAAGAGAGAGTGTGTGTGAATAAAAATCGAAAATTGTGAGAGGGTTTGAAGAACATTGATCATTCCACCAAAAGACATTTAGATTGTGAACCAAAAAGATGATTCGATTTCTGTGGCACTCTTCTAAACCTAGAATACCAATCATCGAAAGAGGTAAGTGATTGTAATCTGTCTAAGATCCTGGAATTTTTGCATGAGTAAAATGAGAAGATTTCATGGATTAAGTTTCCATCGTATGGTCCATTCAGACATTTATGGTCTAATGAATGTGAAGACTAGACATGGACTTTCGTATTTCATTATGTTTATAGAATATTTCATGCGATTTGACAATATTTATTTGATTTCTCATAAGTTTGAAGCATTTGAGCGCTTTAAACGTTATTTGAACGATGTAGAGAATCAAATGGATTGGACAATAAAGGCATTGAGAATAGATAGATAGCATGAATATCTATCTTATTAAGGAAAGGATCTAAATAATGAAGGAGGCATAATCTGACATTTGATCACTCCTTATACACCTCAACAGAGTGGTGTTATAGTAAGAAGAAATATGAAATTATTGGATGTGACAAGATCCACGATGGTGCAAGCTAACTTTCCTTTTTCCTTTTGGGGGGCATGTCTTATTTACTATAGCCAATATTTTGAATAAAGTATCTTCAAAATTAGTACTAACGACAACATATTAACTTCGAATAGGTAGAAAATCGTGTCTGATTAATCTCTGATCTTGGGGATTGATTATATATGTTCAAGATTTTTTCAATAACGTTGGAAAACTGGGTTCATATGGAAGAAAGTGAGTCACGGAACATTATATTTCTAGAGAATGAATTTCCTAACTGAGGTGACATGAAGAACATAGAGCGTTTGTTTGAATTAGTTAATTCATAGGATGGCTTTTATCCATAGTGAACCATTGGAATCGTGAGAAAATGAGTTAAATGCTGATCACAGTGGGAGGGATTCAAATTTCAGCAATTTAACAATGTTACAAACTAAAAAAAAAAAAATACTAGGAAAGCTATGCCCAAGCATCATTTTGAGATTGAGGGGTACAAACATTTATTGTTTCTCTAGAAGATGAAGAAAAGACTAAGAACATTGAAGATTTTCTATCTTGTCTTGCCAAAAATGAATGGAAATGGATAATGGAAGAAGAATTGGAATCAATATAGTCCAATCATATTTGAAAATTAATTGAACCTCCATTAGGGCATAAGATTATTGGGAATAAGTAGATTCTCAAAACCAAGCATGGGACAAATGGAACTATTAAGAGGTATAAAGCTTGACCAAGGACAAAATGGTGACACTTAATAAAAGAATGTTAATTAATGAGGAAACCTTTTTTTGGTTGTAAGATTTACCTTTATTTGCTTGTTGTTGGCAATAGTGGGCAATGACATATTGTTAGCTACAAATGACAACGAGTATATACTTTAGAACAAGAAATAGTTGTCTTCCAATTTTGAGATGCATGATAATTGTAAGCCAAATTGTATATTGAAAATTAAGATCCATATAAATCATTCCAAGATATTATTAGGATTATCGCAAAAGTCCTATATTAAAAGGATTCTAAAATGATTTAGAATAGAAAATGATAAACCCGTTAATACTCCCGCGGCTAAAGGTGATGGTTCAAGCGATGAAATATATACATAGACTCCTAAAGAATGGATGAAATGTCCAAAGTACCATATTCCAATGCGGTTGAAAACTTAATGTACTCTAGATGTGTACTCGTCCCCACATTTATCATGCTGTAGGTTTAGTCAGTAGATATCAATCCAATCCAAGGAAGAGTGACTGGATTACTGTGAAAGGATATTGAGATATTTGAAAGGAATTGTAGATTATATTTTTTGTTGTCAAGAAAAAGATATAGTATTAAAAGGATACACGGATGCTAATTCGGGAAGTGAGTTAGATGAGAAAAAATCTACCTCTGGTTATATTTTTTGTTCAATAATGGCATCATCTCATGAAGTAGTAAAAAACAAACTTATGCATCTCTTTAAAAAATAGAAGCAAAATTTGTTGGTTGTGCTTCTGTAATTCAAGAAAGAGTATGGTTGAATAGATTTTGTAATATTTAGGAGTAGTAAGCAATTTAGGGAGAGCTATAATTATTTATAGTGACAATCAGTCAACTATTGTTTACGCTGGAGACTCTAAATACCATGGCGAATCCAGATAGATTGACACAAAATTCAATTTTGTCAAAAACATGATTAAAAAGAGGGAAGTGATATTGAAATATATGTTTATGCATTTGACAGTGGCTGGTCTTTTTATAAAATTAGTACCTAAAGACTTGTTTGTGAGACATATTAGTTATTTGAGTTGCATAGGTCGTAACAGTATTTGTGACTGTGATTGTGATTGAAATTATATATAGTGTATATATGATATAATGCTCATATTTATTAATATTTGAATTTTATTTTTATATCCAAAATTCTTATGTCTACGTTTGAAGGTATGTCAGACATGTTTTTTATATTGGCTCTTTCACATGAACAATCGTCTCTAATATTTGTGTGATATGTAAAGATAAGATAATGTTAATTTATGGTGGATTAACACGCATGCCGCATTAGTAGAGTAGTAAGATGAAATTACAGGTTGTGTATACATATGTGTAATCAAAATAGATTCCTCACAATCCATTCAAATTGTCTAATAGCTATATGTGAGTTTTCCTTAATATTATGAGATTTTGAGAACTTGTAAGAAGAAAAACTCAGATCAAATATTGTATACAATTGTAATAAGACTTGTACGATGTATTATTTTTAGAAAAGAAGAAATATGCTTCCAGATGAGAAGAAAAGTTATCGTAACACGTGTGCTTATGTGACTACATAGATAATGAGATAGTGCATCCCTCTTCACCTCAATCTATGAGACTCGAAAATTCATATTCAACCTTAATTTATACACTTAGAACTTTTCGAGTGTCTCTTGAGATTTTATTTTAATATTGCTAATTTATCATTTCATCAAGAAATCATAGATAACTCGATTTGGCAGTGCATGTCTAGAAAAGCAACTAAGATAAAGTTGAAAGTTAGTAATATGAAAAGAAAACTATCTTTGATGGGCACATTAGTCTATAGTTACAAGCCGACCAATTATGCTTATAATTTAGTGTTTAGAAATGTAATTGTGAATACATGGATGGACTTGAATCAAGTATGCTCTTACATTGTTTATGAGTGATGAGAGATATGATGACTATGTCCAATAAAAGAAATCTATGATATCACGAGAAATGACATCCTCATCACCATATTGAAAGCGAACTGTTATATATCCTGAACCGGTGTATATTTTTAGAGTTCTTGGTATTCTTGTGGGTCACACAATCCACTTCCTAATATGAAATTGATGATATTTGATTGTAATGATCACGCTATGTACGAATTTAGCCCTTACATACGAGTGTAAGATGTTGGAAAATGGTATAAGTCCACCTATGTGAGTAGACCCAAACCTTTTTAGTTTAAATTTGAATTTGAATGAGAGAGTGGTTTTTGGTAACCACCCCTCAACTTTCGCTCTCTCTCAATTCCCTCTCTCCCTCTAACTCTCTCTATAATAAACTTTCTGTGCTTTTGTTTTTAGTTTTCTACATAAAAAGGGAAACAAGGAAGAGGGGTGATTAACCTTGTTAGAGAGTAAAATAGAGAGAGCAACTTTAAGAGAGAGAGAGAGGAGAATAAAAATCGAAATTTGTGAGAGGGATTGAAAACATTGATCATTCCACCAAAAAGCATTTGGATTATGAATTAAGAATGTGATCCGATTTATGTGATACTCTTCTAGATCTAAAATATCCAATCATCAAAAGAGATAGGTGATTCTAACCTGTTTAAGATACTGGAACTTTTGCATGAGTAAAATGAGTTTGTTAGTTTGTTTTAAATCCTACAATTTATTTTTTAGATTCTACTAAAATGTAATTTTTTTTGGTAGGTTAACTATTGTTTCATTGTTAATCAACTTCAGCATGACCATGGGAAGACTCGTGTGCATTTTTGCTTCTCTTCTCATGGATAAGGATTAAATCAGATCACACATTCTCTCCACCATCCTTTTGTTTTGCTTTTCTCTGTTAGTATGATTGAGTTTGTACCAAGAGAATTTCTTTGCTTCTAATGTTTTTTTTTCCCTCTTTTTGTAAGGTATTGTACTTGTCTAACAAAGCCACTCCAATGTGAAAGGATTGCCAATGTAAAATCATTTTCTATTTGATCATTCATGAGAATGCCTATTATCTTATTTCATAACAAACCATCCATTTGATGATGAGATAGAGAGAGAGAGATTTGTGGTATCTGTGTCTTACTTAACGGTTTTGACTTCCATATTATACAACACAACAACGGAAAATACTTTGACCTATGTTAGTGGTTAGGTGACTATGTCAGTCGTTAGGTGACTGCTAGAATAGGTCAAGACCTATGCCAGTCGCCAGATGACTGCTAGCATAGGTCGGTATCTATGCTAGTGGTCATTTGGCCGCTGGCATAACCCTTTACTAATGCGAGCATAGCAAATGAAAATATTAACCGTTGGAGAAGAATCTAAACCCTACCCTTTACTAGTAGTTTTTGGGGGGTCTTTACCAACGGTTTTTTATTGCCGGTAAAGGTCATTTTTTCTTTTAGTGACATCTAGTTCAGTCCAACTTGAGTACATTCTTCGTTCTTCATTCCAAAGTATAAATGTCTGATCGTGGAATGGAGCTCTAATATTGAATTGGTTGGTTGATTTATGGAGCCAACAAGCACTCGTAATCCATATTTTTTTTCCTTTCATTGGTGTTTGGGTTTGAGAGATATAATGGATCTTAGCTCCTTCCTTATTTATAAATCATAGCAACCGTATTATGTTTGCATTTAATTTTAAAATGTACCCGTATTATTTTAAATTTTTTATTAACTAAACTCACAAATAGGATTAATAAGTCTAAATAAGTCAAATTAACACAAGTTGACATAATTGTTACGAGTTTTATTAATTTCCAAATTTACCAAAATAAAATTAAGCGTGGAACAGATCTTGAGATCTGCGTAGAATGTGGATCATTTGCAAATCACTGCCCTCATATTGTATCCAAAAAAGAAATAGAAGTGCTCCGACCATTATAAAAAAAATAATAATTAAAAAAGAATAGAAAATCCACATAATTTGACTGACGTATACACTGGAGTGAACTAGATCACACAATGTAGCCAACAGGTAGCTTGAAGGGAGTCAAAGGTCGGCCAATCAAGACCAAAGCTAACTTTGCAAAATTTTCCCAAACTTTAAAGGGCTCTTGCTATATATAACACATACGCGAGAATCTGATTAGCTTGCCAATGCATTTGTTTATGTACTCACGTCATTGTGGCGAGCTAAAGGTAGAGAGAGAGAGAGAGAGAGAGAGAGAGAGAGAGAATTCCGATATTGAGAAAATTCATCCTTGGCGACCTACATTAACAGAATACGTTGCCGACATTTTCCTAGGAGGAAATTTCGATGCAAATGGGGTTGTTATATTAGTGGTAGATAAATCTAATTAATTTGGTTTGGGGTATCTTTCATGGTCCCATTTTCACCACATATCCCATAAAGCATAAGCATATGAATTTAATAACTATTTGAGCTTTTCTTACCTTTGGACCCACACATAGGAAGTATCATATTTTTACAATATAATGTGTATCACAAAGATTTGCTCTCCATCATGCCGACCTCCTTACTACCAAATGAAATAAAGCAAACCAAAAATATTAAAAAATTGTAGTTTCTAAACATTTCCTTGTTAGGAAAGTTGCACCGCACACCCATAAGAGACCAGAAGTTTATGTTAGGGCATGAATTATAATATATGTATAGTGGGAAGAGCAGAGCAGATATTATAATATTTAGAGAATAATATTATAAAACTTATAAATATATTTTTTCTGTCGACCCCAAAATTTGAAATTAAATTACTTTTTTCATAGTTTTAGAGATAGTACTGATTGTAAACAATAGGGATGGATGTTTGTTCCCTATCCATGAAAACCGCTCCAACCTTAGAATTAGTGCGATTTGATTCTAAAAGCTTTAAAATGTTTTTTATGAGCTAAACTAGTTAATATTGGTCAATTTCACATATTTTATTCCATTCATAAAGAATGATACTATTTGTTAGGGTGATTATTTAGATCTACTAAGAGTTTGAATGTAATGCATTATGATTAGTCGCAAATCTTTGTTAGATGTCTCTTTATTTTAGTGGGACTCAACTAAGAAAATTTGAGAAAAATTGCAATCGGCTTGGTGTATTGACAATGCCATATTTATATTTTTATGAAAAAGTGTTCATTTAAACTCTAACAAATAGTATATTTCAATACTCATTGGGAGAT
Organism: Dillenia turbinata; assembly: GCA_037126225.1. NCBI lineage: Eukaryota > Viridiplantae > Streptophyta > Magnoliopsida > Dilleniales > Dilleniaceae > Dillenia > Dillenia turbinata. Next base: position 8,021,772 of record JBAMMX010000017.1, read on the forward strand.
CCAAGCGTGACCAACTACAGTACCAGAACTGATTAACACTAGTATGCTTATTATTATTTTTTTTTTTTTGTTTTTTTTGGTGGCTAAGAAGCAGAATGCTTAAATGGCCACAGATATAATTTCCATATCGAAAGGAGACCATAGGGGAATTACATGTGGATTAGTACAAAATGATATTTATACCAACCTTCTTTATGGAAAAAAAAAATGTCAAAGAATGAGATTGACTGGTTTCATCATACAATATACGAGATATGCAAAATTCTATTTATAATGTTAAAAAAAATAAATAATTCTTATTATTTAATAATTTTTAAATTATTTTTGATCAAAGGGTTTTGATTAGCCACAATAGCCATGTAGGTCAATAAAATTCTTTTCATGGAAAATAATTTAAAGTTGTTTAATGTGATGCTGATATAGTATTGATGTGATTGGTCAAACTGATTTGATTAGAGTTAGTTTGGAAATGATTTAAAAGTAAAGATTGTTTATACTCTTATGAACATAATTATGATTCTTCTTTGAAGATGGTTACTTTGTAACTAAAAATTAATTTTACAAGGGTAAGAGTCGCGTGGGAAGCTAAAAAAATTAAAAAAGTAAATAAAAATGAAAAAAAAAAAAAACCATGGGTTCAAAATATACATGGACCCAACAAGTTGGAAGAAAGTGGGCCATGATCCAAGAAGTTTCTAAAGAAAAATCTCTTAAATCAGTGGCTCAGCCAGTTTGCTATTTGGGCCACAGGCAATTGGGCCGGCAACAGAAATGGTTGGTTATTTCTATAAATTTGTGCGTAGAGCAGGAGCAGCTATCGATCTATATTACGAAGGTTTCATTAAGGTTTGTTTGAGCAATGAGCATGTGTGCCTTAACTCATATTTACTTGTACTTTTGTCGAGTAAGTTAAGAATTTAACCACAAATACACATGTTGGACTTGGAGAGTTGTATAGCTCGCGGGAGAAGAATGATATCCAATCCCAGTTGACTGGGAAGCTTGGGAAGTCGACTTGGGAAACTGGGGAGACGGCTGGGTGAGGTTGGTGCTGGACTGGTAATCACCGCCGGTCGACCGTGGGGTTTGAAGGTCAATTGGAATTCATGGTCGACCGTGGAGCTTGATGAATGTATAACCGTGAAGGAATTAGAGAGAGAGAGTTACGGAGAAGAGAAAAAGAAAAAGGAGAGATAGAAGAGAGAGAGAGAATTCTGAGAAACACATCCAAAGTCTTGTAGATAAGCAAATTTGATATCACAAATTTGGACAAGTACACCTAATCAAATGTTGTGTATAGTCGTTTCTATTAAAATATTTTGTATTATCAACTATGAATGAATTTATCTAAATTGGACTAATCAAATCAAAATTACAAAAAAATTAAAAAAAAAACTAAAATCAATTGATAAAAGCTTAACTGATAAAAAACCTAGTTGATAAAAACCATAAAACATTAATTTCATCTTATTTTTAATCTTTTACACAATCCAATTTTTTAAAATCCGTTAAATTTACTAACTAATGAATTATTTTTGATAATAACATATTTTCCAAAACTAAATTTTATCCGATGGTCATACAATGAACTCCTAAATTCGACTAATCAAAACCTAATGACTATACAATGTTGATTAAATTGGATTGCTTTAAGTTCTAATGAAAATCTGTAATATCGGATTTCTTCTAAATCCCCTCATACGAAATTAATATTCGGTCGATTTTATAACTTCGCGTGGATTTTATTATATTTGAGTAATCTCCTGTAATTATATTGATTATGCATGAATTCAATATCAAATCATACAAAACGTAGGTACCTATATGTATAAAACATTAAAATCAATAATAAACTCTTATCATATAATAATCATACCAATAAATTTTAAAGAAAAGAAACAAATCAAGCCATGTAATTAATTAAAGAATAGAATCCATCAAATCCTAAAAACAAGAAAATTAGATAGACATATTAAAGAAAATTAAGAAATGAAAATAAAAGAATTATGTGTGGAGAAAGTCGTGTGTGTCTCCTCTTTGCCTTGGGGATGCCTCCTATTTATAGGACAAACCCTAAATCAAAACGTTGGGAATTTCTTTGAAAACTTAGTTTTTCTCTTTGACTTGGAAACTTGCTTTTGTGATGGAAATTATCTTTTTGCGTTCCCAAAATTTAGAAACTTCATCTTTATCTTTCATTTTGAAGATTTCTGGAATCAGCAACTTTATCTCAAAAATCACCCGTTAGATAAGCTTAATTGGTTTCCTTCTTCAATAAGGACTTGAATTTCTTGAATTTAAGCACTGCAGCAATTTCTTTCCAATTTTTGGATATCTTCTAACTTGAATTAACTTCTAGACTCTTCACAATATTCATAAACCTTGAAGTCTAGTTCATAAACCTTGATGGAAATTATCTTTTTGCGTTCTCAAAATTTAGAAACTTCATCTTTATCCTTCATTTTGAAGATTTCTGGAATCAACAACTTTATCTCAAAAATCACCCATTAGATAAGCTTAATTGGTTTCCTTCTTCAATAAGGAATTGAATTTCTTGAATTTAAGCACTGCAGCAATTTCTTTCCAATTTTTGGATATCTTCTAACTTGAATTAACTTCTAGACTCTTCACAATATTCATAAACCTTGAAGTCTAGTTTATAACGCAACAAGAATCAGCTCAAATGGACATCGGGGTAGAGAGATTGGCCCAAAATATTGACTAATGTCTATCCAGTCTGAATTTGCTTAAATAAACCCAAAATTTCCTGAAACAAAACTATGAATTTAATCAGTAAAATATCACAAAATAAGATTTAAAACGGTTTTAATATTTATAAATAAAGACTTGAATAATATAATTCAAGTACAAAAAATTATTGCTATCACTTGTTATCATTATCCTTTTACAGACTATTTATACAAGTTATGGACATGTTGTTGAGCTAATCTAACTGCCCAACTACTCTTGTTATTTCAGTTTGTCCTAACTAACAATTGGTTGAAGCCGTTAAGATATTAATGTAGTTTGCTTGAAGTAGTTGTTGCATTTGTAATGGTTCCCGACTATTACAATTTCCTCATCCATTGAAAGCATCCTTGTCCTCAAGGATCAAAAAAATAGAAAATTGAGCTTAAGTCAACTATAATGGTGAGACGCAGATTTTTTTTTTTCTTTTTGGTAACAGAGTTAATTGAGAAAAGAAGGAAAACTCAGCGTGGAAAGAAAAATGGTCAAAACCGAGCAAGTAGATAGCGAAGTTGCTGAAATTAGGACTTGCAGTGAATGAGAAAGACAACATGTAAAAATTAGCAGATGGAGAGAAGGGATGAAAAAGAGTAAGGGAAGAGAGTTGCAAAGAAGGAAAAGTAAGAAGGGAGAGAAGGGTTTAGAGAGAGAGAGATAGAGAAACGAAAAGAGTAGAGAGTAGAAATGAACATTCATCATCATCATCATCATCTTCTTCTTCTTCTTTGTTTTCTTGTATTTTATTTTCTTCTTTTTTGTCTTGTATCTCTCATCTTCTATTTCTTCTTCTAAAACAATATCAGTTACTTCCCTTGAAATTGCTTCACTCATCACGCTTCCGTTTCTTAAATTTTCTAAATGGCTTATCTTGTTGTTTTGTATCTTCTACACTAAACATTGGGATTTGAATGACATATTCCAATACCTCAATTTCTTCAAGTTGAAAACCAAGATAATTGTTTCTAGATACATTTTCTTCTACATTTCTTCTGCTATTGTCCAGAGTTGGAAGTAATGGAAGTTGCAAACTTTTATCATTACATAGCCTCTTCACGAGGGTATTATTATTGATAATGAAGTCTTCTTGTTCTGCCTCCATTTCCTCTTCTAGTTGTATCTATATTCGATCTACATCTGCACAAAATTCTAGTACCCCAACTTCTTGCTTCATCAGTGGTTCTTCCATGGATTTTGATATTATTTCTTCTATCATTTGATATGTTTTGTTGTTATCCAATTTCTTTTCATTTTCTTGCCACTTTTCTATCAAAGTTTTAATATCTTCATTGATACCAAACATTTTTAATAGAATGTTAAATTTTTCATCAATAAGTGCCATGAGAACATCCATCCTTTTATTACGCTCCTCTATTTTTTTCTTCCATTAATGCATGCGAAGCTCTTGTTCTTTTTCATATTCTTCAAACCAATTATCTTTCGCCATTGATGTTGTGTGATGTTGAGGAACAGCTACCCTAATACCAATTTGTTACAACCCTAGTCGACTGGGAAGCTTGGGCAGTCGACTCGAAAAAATGGGAAGTTGGCTGGGTGAGGTTGGCAATCGGTTCGTAATCATAGCCTGTCAACTATATGGTTTGAAAGTCGACTGGTTTTCATAGCCGGTCAACCATGAAGCTTGATGAATATATAATCATAAAGGAATTAGAGAGAGAAAGAGATAGAGAGAGGGAGAGAGAAAGTCTAGAGAGAGAAAAAAATAGAGAAGTTACGGAGAAAAGAAAAAAATAAGGAGAAAGATAGAACAGAAAGAGAGAATTCTTAGAAACACGTCGAAAGTCTTATTGTTATCATCATTTTAAGACTATTTATACAAGTTATGGACTAGCTATTGAGCTAATCTAACTACCCAACTAATTTTGTTATTACATTTTGTCCTAACTGATAATTGGTTGAAGCCATTGAGATATTAAGGTAGTTTTCTTTAAGTAGCCGTTACATTTGAAATGGTTCTCTTCTGTTACACAATGTAGGACAGTGGGTTTTTCTTTGGATTTAGGAAAGTCCTTGACGAGTTCTTTTATGTGCACAATGACTTCATCCTCCTCATCTTTTTTCCAAGATTTTAAGAATTCTCAATAGGATACAACATATGTCGTGGAGCAATGGAAAGTAATGATCTAACTAATATTTAGAGGATTTAAGTGACACTTCCCATATCAACAACTCTAAATCTAGAGGCCACATTTGACCTCATGTCACCCTTTTAGTTAGAATACATAAAATCTATGACTCATATTAACAACACATTCAACTTATTAATCAACCTGACTTTTATTCATCTCAGCTTGATTTAACATAAATAGCTCATTTTGGGGAGGAACAGAAGAAAAAAGGAGATCAACTAATTATAGCTTATTTATCAAAATTCCAACATTGTTAGGACAAATTCTAAGAACATTTATTATTGTTCACTTAATGACAACTATGATGAGACCATAAGGCACTAAAGCTATTGAAGCCTTGTATTTGGAGCTCTACTAAGCTAAAGCAGCAAAACGATAAGGAGGGTTAAAACCATCTTCCCCTCCTTGTACACAAAATCTTTTCTCCTACAACCTTGTTCATACTTCATCTCCCTCAAAATTGAGGTTTTAGTTTGGAATTGCCAAGGATATTCCAAGTTAATATATATAAAAAAAAAAGATAAAAAATACATGGATTGACTAGAATCCAAGATGTGACCAAGTGATAGATCACTAACTTGAGTTAAGTTAATTGTATCATCATCTTGACATGGTACGCCTGGCATGATTTTTCTTACTAAATAAATTTCAAACCACATAATAATTCATGTAAACATATTTTGCACAATTTATGATATGATTTTCCTCTAAATTTATGAATTAGTCAAATTATGTTAACATGAACTGTTATATAGCTATTTAGTGTATTTGAGCTAAAACTTATTTGACTCATCTAGCATACTCTATTTCTTAGTGCAAGGATTCGTTAGATGGATTGTTATAAATCCTTATAAATTAGGGCTAATCCGAAATTATATTTTGACTAATCCGATTCGACCATCTACAGGGCCCTATTCAGGGGGTGGCTCTCCAACGTATTCTTTTTTATTTTCAAGTTTTGAATTCAAGATATTCAAAATTTGGTTAAGGGATCTTACACTCCATCCCACTATATCGATTGTCTATTGATGACATAGTGGTAGACTTGATTCTTTAGTGATGTAGAATGAGAAATGACTCGGATCAAGATGTTCAATATTGAATTAAAGAGATGATTTATTGGTCAAATTTACATTACCTACCAGTAGTAATCAACCACAAGGAGGCATAAAAAGATGAGGTTATTTAGAATACTTGGGTGATTCGATAAATCATGAGCATGATCCAGGGTGATTCGAGATATCATAAACGTGATCAAGGTTTGAAGTTTTGGGATTTCCACAACAAAGGATTATTGTGGCAATCATTGGCGATACCAAAATCCTCTTCCCAGTCATCCTTTGTAATGGACTGTAGCTAAACAAATAGTTTGAATACCAACAAATAGTTCATTGAGTTATTAGAATTCAGTTGGTTGATTAGTTGATTGATCCATCAACCAACTAAAAGTTGTTAAGAGGTTAGATTAGTTATAATCAAGAGGTATAAAGTCTGTAATCTGCAAGGGAAATGCAAGTATCGATTGATTGATTGAGCTCATCCTCCCCATATTCTTTCTTTCTATCTACTTCTCTCTCTCTCTATTTCTTCTCTCTCTTTTACTCTCTCTACTTCCTTTTCTCTCGAAACTCCATTTCTAATCTTAGACTAGAGAATCCATTCTTAATCAAGTACCCAAACTACTCCTCAAATGATCATTAGTCCATCCTCTTCCAGTTTCTTCCATACTTTGTTTCTTTGTTCAATTTGAATGTAACGGCTGTAAGGCTTCAAACGGGCTTCTGATGTGGAGTTGTTACAAATTTGGTATTAGAGTAGTGATTCAAGATCCTCAGAAAGAAGTTATGGAGCATGGAACATAACAAAAAACCAATGAAGAGCAATACAGAAAATACGAAGCCAAGTTTCAAGAATTTATGAATGAGTACAATGACCTTCGCTCACATGTCGACACGGAGCTAGAAGGTATGACGCAAAAAATAAAAGAACAAAGTCAAAAATTAGAAGCTTTCGTGACCACTGTGGATGCTAGATTTTATTCCATTTTTAATCTACTAAAAAAAGATAAAGGAGATGAACCAGAAATAGATAGAGCATCTAAATCTCCTATCCTTCCTATACCTATAGAAGCAAGGGTGAGACATGAGAGTGGGTCTTAATTGTTGAAAAAATATTATCATCATTGAGGAGTCCTTCCAAACCCCACAAGTATTAAACTGCCTTTATTCAATGGGGAGAATCCCATGATGTGGTTCTAAAAATGAAATAAATTTTTCAATGTATATCAAATTCTAGAATGTACATGGGCTGACACCATTGAAATGTAACTAGAAGGAAAGGCAGAATTATGTTTTCAAGGCTTGAAGTTAGCTAAACAAGATATCATATGGGATGAATTTGCACAACTATTGTGTCAATGATTCGAGATTAAGGGCTTACAAGATTAGATTGAAGAGTTTAATAAATTGCAGTACATGGATCATTGTCTTACCATCAAGAGAGATTTGAAGAGTTGTTGGCAACAACACATCAAAAGAATCCTAAAATAATTGAGTCCTATTTCATCTCGAGCTTCATTAGTGGGCTAGGGGAAGACATCAAACCTATGCTAAGACTCATGGAGTCCACTACCCTCTTTCAAGCTTTTGAGATTCCAAATCTAAAAGAGCAATCCTTAGAGCTAACCAAAACGGGAAGGGCAGGAACTCAAAAGCTGTGGAACTTTAAAGAAATTCCAATGGAAAACAAGAATTCAAGAGCCCCCAATCTTCATTACCAAGAAGCTACTAATATAACTAGAGTTGGGCAAGAAGGAGCAAATTCTATTAACAATTAGCCCAAACTATCACCACTAGAGATATAGTTTAGGAGACACAATAATTTGTACTTCAAGTGCAGTGAAAAATTCACTCTAGGTTACAAATGTAGACTCAAATATCTAAACTTCATCCTAGCAGTAGAAAAACAAGAAGACATAGAAAACCTTAATGGAAAAGTTACAGAAGAAACACAATTGCAAGAAGAATCAGAAGAAGGTGTAGGAGCATCCGTATATGTACTTTCAAACTCCTTTCAAAGACAAACAATAGCTATACAAGGGTACTTAGGTGGATTAGAAATAATCATCTTGGTGGACACTGGAAGCTCTAGCAATTTTCTATATGAAAGAGTAGTTATATAACTTAAACTTTCCACTGAACTAACCACAACACTTTAGGCAGAAATAGCTTATGGAAGTTTGATTGCTAGTACCTCTAAAGTTAGCAATATGAGGTGGATTATTCAGAAGCATACCTTCTCATTTGACCTAAGAGTAATCACACTGGGAAGGTGGATGTGATTCTATGTGTGGACTAGATGTACAATTATTGTCCAATCACCTTCGACTTCAAGAAATTACAAGTCAGACTCTATAATAATGGAGATGAGGTGGTCCTAGAAGGAAGAGTGGACTATCCCTTAATGAAATAGGTTAGGAGCAAGGTTGTTAAGTCTTTCAAGCAATAGCAATTGCAAAGCTGCATGACACTAGACATCTGCAATAACTTATAACATCCCACACTACCTAGGGCCATTTTTGTAGTTCTGTCTGAATTTGAAGAAATTTTTTCAACTCTAACCACTCTTCCACCAGAGAGACAACATGATCATTCAATTCCTCTCACACCAGACTCTTAAACTTTCAAACTAAAACCTTACAAGTACCCACATTCACAAAAATCATAAATTGAGAAGCAATTATAGGAAAAACTTAGTAATGGTATTCTTAGACCAAGTACAAGTCCCTTTGCCTCTTTAGTGCTACTAGTCGAGTAAAAGGATGACAATGGCGCTACTATGTAGACTACAGGCAGCTAAACCACTTGACCATTAAAGATAGGTATCCAATACCCAGCATAGATGAATTATTGGATGAACTATATGGTTCTAGGATCTTCTCTAAGATAGACCTAAGAGTTAACTATCACTAGATCAGATTAACGCCTTCTGATGTGGAAAAGATAGCCTTCCAAGCACATTATCGATATTTTGGGTTTTTAGTTATGCCATTTGGGTTGACCAATGCACTTACCACATTTCAAGCTTTGATGAATCATATTTTCCAACCCTACTTAAGGAAATGTCTCTTAGTCTCCTTTGATGATATCCTTATCTACAATCCAGACATTGACCCTCATGCTTAGGATCTTAGAATAGTCTTAGGCACACTCAGACAATGCTAGCTCTTTGCAAAACTGTCCAAGTGCACTTTTGCACGAAACGAGGTTGAGTATTTGGGGCATGTAGTCCGAGAAGAAGGGGTTAAGATGGATACATAAAAGGTAGAATGCATTGTTTCATGGCCCATCCCAACTTCTGTCAAGGCCTTAAGGGGATTCTTGGGCTTGATAGGATACTATAGAAGATTCATGAGATACTATGTGATCATAGCTAGGCCTTTGAATGATAGTTTGAAAAAGGATAGCTTTCATTGGAATAGAAGAGCTAAAAACGCTTTCAACTAACTCAAAATTGCCATGAGTACAGCCCCAATGGTGAGGTTCCCTGATATTTCCGAATCTTTTGTCATAGAAACTAATACTTGTTCTCAAGGCCTGGGGGAAATTTAGATATAAGTAGACCATCCTATAACTTATCTTCTCAACGCCTTAGGGTCCAGAAGAAAGGGTTATCCATCTATGAAAAGGAACTTCTTGCTATGGTTATGGCAGTCTCGAAATGGAGGCACTACCTACTGTGTTACCACTCATATTCATAACTTACCACCAAAGTCTTAGGTGCTTACTAAAGTAGAAGCTTATTAATACTTTGCAGCACAAGTGGTTAGCAAAATTACTTGGGATGCATTATGAGATTCAGTGTAAAAAAGGAGTTGAAAACAGAGTGATAGATGCCTTCTCAAGGAGAGAGCTTCAGGAAGAGGAATTATCAAAGGTTAAAATTTCTGTAGTATCTGTAATTCAGCCTAGACCAATTTTTGGATATGATTTAGACTTATGAAAATGATGAGTACTACAAGAATTTAATAGCTCAACTCGCTCTTCAAACCAGACAATAACTCAGAATTTCAGTATAAAGATGGAATTCTGAAACATAAAAAGAAAATTGTGGTGGGTAGTGGCTTTCAGCTTAGAAAGAAGATTGTACAACAAATGCACAATACAACTATTAGAGGCCATTCTAGGTAACAGGAAATATTACAGAAGGTTAAGACAGCTTTTTATTAGCCTTTGATGAAGAAATCAGTTAACAAATTGGTGCAAGAAGATGATATTTGCTTAAGAAACAAACATGAAAACAAGCCTTACCCAAGACTATTGCAGCCATTACCCATTCCAATCCAAGCATGGTCATAGGTATTCATTAAAAGTCTTCTTGATTCTCAAGGCTATAACACTATCTTAGTAGTCATTGATAGACTTACTAAGTTTAGCCATTTTATGGCCCTGTGACATTTTCTCTGCTGCTATGGTAGCCCAATTATTTCTAGATAACATCTTCAGATTAGATAGGCTTCGTGACTCCATCATCTTAAGCTGAGATAAGATCTTCACCAACTTGTTTTGGCTAGAGTTATTCAGACTTTTGGGAACAAAATTGAAGCTCAATAGTGCTTACCATCCACAAACTGATGGACAAAGTGAAAGGTTGAACCAATGCCTGGAGTGCTACTTATGATACATGACATCAGATAGGCATTCATCCTAGCTTAAGTGGTTATGTTTGGCTGAGTGGTGGTACAACCCCCACTTCCATAGCAATATTTAGATGTCCCCATTTGAAGCTTTATATGGGTATCAACCTTGACATATTCCCTTAGGACCTTATGCTGGCATTATAACTCTTATTGCTGGGGAATTCATTAGAGGCAGGCAAGATATGATTCAGATCTTACTAGACCATCTATCTAAGGTAGAAAATAGGATGAAGCTTTATGTAGACTAAAGTTGTTGTCTAATTTCTATTGGCATTTCAAGATAATAGCAAAAGTGGAGAAAGTGGCTTACACTGCAGTTACCTCAAGGATCAAAAATTCACCCTTCATTTTATGTATCATTGTTGAAGAGGAAATTGGGTCCTAATCAGTCCACAATGCCTACTTTACCTTTAGTTGGTACAAACAAACAAGCCCTCCTAGAGCTAGAACCAATACTTACGAGGCATGTCATCTGGAGAGATAACAAGTCTGTAACTCAGATTTTAATCAAATGGGTCAATCTTAGTTTTGAAGAATGAACTTGAGAAGATTTAGATTTCACTTATGTGCAATTTCTGACCTTTAATCATTGAGGACAAAGATGCTCTTAAAGGGGGAATGTTGTAACAAATTGTAGCTAAACAAATAGTTTGAATACCAACAAATAATTCATTGAATTGTTAGAACTTAGTTGGTTACTCCATCAACCAACTGGAAGTTGTTAAGAGATTAGATTAGTTAGAATCAAGAGGTATAAAGTTCGTAATATGTAAGAGAAATGGAAGTATCAATTGATTGATTGAGCTCGTCCGCCCTGTGTCCTTTGTCACCCTCTACTTCTCTCTCTCTCTCTCTCTCTCTCTCTCTCTATGGTTCCTTTTCTCTCTAAACTCCATCTCTAATCTCAGACTAGAGAATCCATTCTTAATCAAGCACCCAAACTACTCCTCAGATGATCGTTAGTCCATCCTCTTCCAATTTCTTCCATACTATGTTCCTCTGTACAATTTGAATGCAACGGCTATAAGGCTTCAAGCTTGCTTCTGACTTGGAGTCATTACATCCTTATTGCCAGGGCAAAGATCACCCATCGTTTGGTCGGTCCAAGACCACCCAAGTCCAAATCTTTTATAAATCTTGCTAATTTTTATTGTTATTTTTTTCTTTCCCTTTTAATTTTTATGAAGGTGTCTAATGTTTTTAGAACTCCAGTTTTGGTTGTTTTAAGTCTTTAATAATTGTTTCCTTGCTTAAGAAGATTTATTTAGATTTTAACTTATTACTTTAGCCTAACTCGATTTAAATTCTTTATTTCTCATTACACAACTTTTGATGTATTATTCTATAAGAAACGTTTTTTTCTCTTGATCTTAACTTTGGATTTTTTTTTTTTTTTTCATTTGTGGTGGATTTCTTTGTTAGATCATAGGGTTTGAACTAATCAAATTCCCATTGCTCTTCCTATGGCACCAATTGACATCATACCATTTTCAAGCATTTATAATTTTTAATATTTATAATAGAAAAGATCAATTAAATTAAGGTCAAACATTGAAATTTGAGGAAAATTCCATATCTCTCTTTCACTTTAAAATTGAAACTCACTATTCTTTTATGAGGTGTTATTAAAAGAAAAAGGGTGATAGGAAAAGTGAAAAAGAAAAACCCAAGCGGGAATCAAAAACAATTAGTAAAAAAAATGAAATAAAAACAAATTAGTAGTAGTCCTAAATTCCAATAATAGAGAAGGGATCAACTTCATCTTGAGATTTATTTTCCACATTTCAATCCTTTTGCATAATGTTTAGTAATTTCATTATTTTAATATTTATAATTTTCATATTATTTCTATGATGATAATGTGCTTTTAACTATAGACATCAATATTTTACGCAGTAGTTTAAAATTGATTTTACAATTAAAATTAATTTTAATGCGTTAGATTAGCTGGATGTCTAACTATCACCGGTGGCCATGGGCACATTCATGGGGCGGGGGCCTCAGTTTGGCCCCCACAAACTTTTCAGAATTTAATATTTCCTATCCTATCGCAAAGAATTATTTGGAGCATGTGTCTAATTGGTTTTTTAAATTAAAAATTTATAATTTTTGTATATCATGAAAGTTATTTATTTTGTTTTTTTGTGAATAAAAATTATATGCTTGAGTCTCACTTATTAAAGATGGATATATAGATAGAAACAATGTTCAATCTCTAAATTCATCGACAGAATTTCTTAATCTCTATAGATGTGCCTGTAGATAACAGATTATATTGGAGAACAAATTTTTAGTCCAAATTTTAATTCAGAGATGGAAAGCAAGGTTTTAGAGATGGATATTTTGGTCCCTATAGGCATGTTTTTTGGAGTGTGAAGTCATTAATAGGATGCCTAAAACCCTGGGTACTCAGACTAAAGACTGAGTTCGTTTTCAAGGTCTGCAGCTATGGATATGATAGTTCAAGAGCACCTGTTTGCAGGGAGTGAGCCGGTATCATATATTTCCATAGCATTGGAGACGAATATTAGATGTGTATGTTAAGGTTTGGCCTGATTTGGAAAGCTAACTTTGAATGATCATGCATGCTTTAGGTAGTCAACCCAACCATTATGGCATCATCGAACCCTCCTCCCAACTCCCTCATAAAAGACCAAAGGAAGTGGTTGGTACATGTAACAGCCAGTGGGGCAAGTTTAAAACCAACAGCTAGTTTCTATGACCTCCTAAACTGAAGATGGTTAGTTAGGTAGAACTATAACAAAATGCAGTTAGAAATTGGTTGTGATAGTTGTATAACAACCCTGGCAATTGATTGTACATATAGCTGTAATGGTTGTACAAAGAGGATAAGGAATAAGAATAAAAGTCAAATGCTCTTTCTCCCTTGCTCACTACAACACAAACCATTTATAGTGGAGGTCATAGTCGTCACTATATATGTTGGTGGCCGCCACTAAAAACTTATAGTGGCGGCCAAAGGGTCGTCAACGATTGTCACAAAAAATTCCGTCACTAAAATGATTAGTAGCCATCAATAAAATGGCCGCCACTAAATATGACTTTTAGTGATGGTCATTCTCTTGTCACTAAAAAGACTTATAGTGGCGGCCACATATAGTGACAACAGAAACAGTCCCTACTAAATTGATATTTAGTAGCAACATAAACGACCCCCACTAAATGAACATTTAGTGATCACAGAAACAGCCTCTACTAAATTGACATTTAGTCATAACAAAAACGACCCCCACTAAATTAACATTTAATGACAACAAAAATAATCCTCACAGAAAAAATTTATAGTGGCAACTATATTTGGCCCTCACTAAAGACAATTGTAATCGACAAAAATGACTACATATTTCTATGACCAACCTTAGCCAAACAATATCAATTTAAAACAGATTTAAAATTACAATTTAATTCGAAAAGATAATCAATACTATTAAAATGATAAGAATGTAATTTAATTAATATAATGTAAAAGTACAAAAGTTGATCCAACATAACTTGAAAGTCTACGGTTTGTCAAGAATCAATTTACAATTCAATTCAGCATAACTTGATTAACATAATGTAAAAACATAAGAATGTAAATTGACAAATGGGTGTCTACTTAAGATTTTTGTGCAGCAAAGCTTTCAAGACAAAATCGATCTTGAGATAATGATATTCCCAATGTTGTTGTGCCATGGATCAGCCAAGTTCGTAGCCAAGTTCTCTAATGGACCTCTTCGTGGGTAAACCGATCGTTGAACCATGAATCCCATGAAAGACAACAATGTAAGATGACCTAAATTAATTACAAAACAATCAATTGTTTAACTTAGATTATTCAAAGACAATGATTTTCTTATCGCTCTACCTAATGTGTAAAGGAACAGAAAAATTCAAATAATTTCAGAAATTGCATTCACACACTTCTTGCATTCACATTAAAAGAATCGTCTCATTCATGTAAACTCATGTATACTTTTGGAATGTAAAAGAATCCAACATTTAGAGAACAATCAAATGGTGTTCTCAAAGGAGCTAAATAACAGAGGAACATATAAAGGTGTGCATTAAGCATGAAGACTCATATATGGCTCACGCAAAGTGGTCAATAGCGGGTCCTACTTATTCATCAAGGATTTCAATAAGATTTAAAAATTTATAGATGCTAAAAAAATAAATTATGAGGTCTCATCATTCCAACAACATAAAATAAACTTCAAATCATGATGTTACAGAAAGCAAACCATATCATGTCCAGTAAACACAAGTCTGCTGCAAAATTATGATCTGATCTATGCATATTCCACTTTAAAAATATTAATATTATTCAAAACACTAAAACATTAATAAAATCTTAAATTAATTTTTTAAATAGATGAAAACTTTAAACAAAATTAACAAATTTAAAGTATAAAATAGTACACAAAAAAATTTAAATATAAAAAATTCTATTATTTTTATTAAGTAGAATATTTTATTAACTATTTTTTAACCTTATTTTTATTCATAATACTTTCCTAATAACTTTGATTATTATCAAGTCTGCTGCAAAATTATGCTATGATCTATGCATATTCCACTTTAAAAATATTAATATTATTCAAAACACTAAAACATTAATAAAATCTTAAATTAATTTTTTAAATTGATGAAAACTTTAAACAAAATTAACAAATTTAAAGTATAAAATAGTACACACAAAAATTTAAATATAAAAAAATTTATTATTATTAAGTAGAATATTTTATTAACTATTTTTTAACCTTTTTTTATTCATAATACTTTCCTAATAAATTTGATTATTATTTTTATTTTGTAACTAAAAATAAAAAAATTTGAAATTTTAATGAAAAGTCAATTTTTTGTATTTAATTTAGTAGGGGTCAAAAATTTGACAACTATTTAGTGGCGGTCAATATTGGCTGCCACAATTGACAACTATTTAGTGGTGGCCAAAGTGACCCCTATAAAATAGTACTTATAGTGGCCAATTTCTTGTGACCCCCGTTGATCTTTGTCACTAAAAGCCATTTGTGTTGTAGTGGCTTTCTCTGAATTCATTCTCACTTCTTCTTCTTCTTCTTCTTCTTTTTCCTCTTCTCCTCCTCCTCCTCTATAACACTTTCTTGTCCTTTCTCTTGTCCCTCACTCAATCTATAATCTTTGTAGAATTCTTCCATCACACGGTTGATCACACAACTTAAGAAACCACTTTATCTTCATACTAGTTAAAAGAAGATCGAGGTTAGAAATGGGAGCAAATATGGCGACGAAAGATCCAATTCCTTGTAAGATACTGCCAAATCCTTTTAAAATAGAACTACTATTGTTCACATGAGAGAATCCCAGAATTTGGTTGGCGAAATGTAACAAGTTCTTTGTGGATTATCAAATGCCCAAGCATACTTGGGTAGATGGAATTAAATGTACATTGATGGAAAAGCAAAAGTTTGGTTTCAAGGAGTGAAGTTGATAAAACATGACATAAGTTGGGAAGAATTCTCTCAACTTCAAAACCAGCACTTTGAGACAAAAGGTATGCAAGATGAAATTGAAGAATTTAACAAGCTCCAATAACATGGGTTAATGGCAAAATATGAAGCCAAATTTGAAGAACTATGGACAATTATGCTTCAGAAGAATCCAAAATTGATAGAATCATATTTCATTTCTAGCTTTATAAGTGGAGTAAAGGAGTAAATAAAGCCTATGTTGTGGATGGTCAAACCAACCTTTCTTTTACAAGCCTTTGAAATAGCCACTCTTCAAGAACAGTTCTTAGAGTTGGCTAAACATAAGAAGTTAACTCCATATAAAGGATAGGACCCTAAGGAAAATAAAATTGGGATCAAGAATATAGGAGGAACTGCATCATTACCCAAGAACCTACTAACAAAGGAAAAGGCTGGTTAAATGAACATGAGGACAGAACAATAAAGATCTCATCCCAATAAATGTAGTTTAAAAGAGCCAATAACCTTTGCTTTAAATGTGTAGAAAAGTTTACTCTGGGGCACCAATGTAAGTTCAAGAACCTCAATTTAATCATAGCTATAGAAGAGGAAAGGAAATCAGAATCTGCAAAAGCAAATGAGAAGCTGATTGATGAAGGAATTGAGGTACCTTTTTGTGCCCTTTCGAATTCACTAAGTAGGAAAACCGTAGCTTTATAAGGGTCCTTAAATGGGCTAATTGTGTCAATACTAGTTGACACTGGTAGCTATAATAGCTTTCTGAACCAAATATTGGTTGAAGAGCTCAAAATACAGCTAGAAGAAATAAACCCTACATGTTTTACGGTAGATAGTAGTCTAATAAGCAATTATACCATGATTAAGAGGGTTAAGTGGACAATACAAGGGTATAATTTTTCCTTTGACCTAAGAGTAATCAATCCAGGAGGGTGGGACATTATCCTAGGGGTGGAGTAGATGTTTAACTATAGCCCTATCACATTTGATTTGAAGCAACTTCAAGACAGACTGGCAAGTAAGGAAGGAGAAATGGTATTGATAGGCAAAGTTATAGATTTTAAGATGAAACTAATATGAGAGAAAGACATAAGGAAGTTCAAGAAACAATAGTTGTTATGTTGTACAACCCTTTCCATGGCTACAAAAGATAATAGTTCACAGGCACATGCATATATTTTTAAGTTACTTTCACAATTTGGAGATGTATTTTCTTCTACAAACTCATTACCCCCAAAGAGAGCACTTGACCACTCTATCCCCCTTAAACTAGATGCACAACCATTCAAGCTTAGATCTTATAAATATCCTCATTCTTCAAAGATTGAAATTGAGAGGTAGCTTTAGGAAATGTTAGACACAAGAATCATCAGGCACAACTCCATTCCCTCTGCTTCCATAGTGCTGCAAGTGAAGAAAAAGGATAACACTTAGAGGTTTTGTGTAGATTATAGGCTACTCAATAACTGACAATTAAGGATAGCTATCCTATTCCCAATATTAATGAATTACTAGATGAATTACATGGGTCCAAACTATTCTCAAGATAGATTTGAGGGTTGGTTATCATTAGATTAGAGTTAACCCTAAGGATGTGGAAAAGATAGCCTTTTAACCTACCATGGTTATTTTGAATTCCTAGTTATGTTCATTGAATTAACAAATGCCCCAACTACCTTTCAATCCTTAATGAACCAAATATTTCAACCATTTCTCGGAAGGTTTGTTTCAGTATTCTTTGATGATATTTTGATCTACAGTCCAGATCTTCTAACTTATATTCAAAACCTTAGGGATGTGCTCTTAACCCTCAGACAACATCATTTGTTTGCTAAACTTTCTAAGTGCACTTTTGGCCAATCTTAGGTAGAGTACTTAGATCATATAATATCATAGTTAGGAGTACAGATGGACCCCTAGAAAACTGAATGCATTATGTCATGGCTAACACCGACCTTTGCTAAAGATCTTAAAAGCTTCTTAGGGTTAGTAGGTTATTACAAAAGATTTGTAAAGGGTTCAGCATTAAAACAAAACCCCTGAATGATTTGTTCAAAAACGACTATTGCTCTAAGAATGAAGAGGCTGATAGAGCTTTCCATCAACTGAAGACAACAATGATTATAGCTCCAGTTATGAGAGTACTTGATTTTTTAAAGCCTTTTGTTATTGAATCTAATACTTGTTCCAAGGGTTGGGGAGCTATATTGATGCAAGATGGACATCCAATTGCTTATTTGAGCAAGGCCTTATGAACCAAGAGCTAATGACTATCCACTTATGAGAAAGAATTGATTATAGCAGTTATGGCTGTATCAAAATGGTGGCATTATTTGTAGATTATCACTTTATTATAAGAATAGATCACCAAAGTCTCAAATACCTCTTGGAATAAGAACTCAATGGTACTTTATAGCACAAATCGCTCACAAAACTTTTGGGATTTGATTATGAGATTTAATATAAGAAGGGGTAAAAAACAAGGCTGCTGATACTCTATCAAGAAGGGAAGTACTTGCAAACAAGCAACAAGCTGGAGAAATAATAGCTATATCCATAATCTAACCACAATGGATAAAAGAAATTATTCAAAGCTACGAAAAGGATAATGAATGTTAAAAAATCATAGCTTAGCTCACATAGAACTAGGAGGACAAACAGATTTCCAATATAAGGATGGTTCTAAAATTCAGGAAATGGATCTATGTGTGGGGAACATGTTGCCAACTGAGGAACAAAATAATGAATTATATGTGTAGCTCTGCCATGGGAGGCCATTTTGAACAACAATGTACACTTTAAAGAATAAGGACGACATTCTATTAGCCCTTAATGAAAGTAATAGTCATTAGTATATGCTGGAGTGTGATGTGTGTCAAAGAAATAAATATGAAAACATGCCATACCTAGGATTGCTTCAGCCTTTACCAATACCTACTCAAGCATGGTCACAAATCATAATAGATTTTATTGAAAGGCCTTCCTAAATTGCATAGTAGTAATAATATATTGGTAGTTATTGATAGATTAACAAAATTTAGTCATTTTATAGCTTTGTAGCATCCTTACACTAACCTAAAATTAGCTTAATTATTTGTAGAACATGTGTTTAAATTGCATGGATTATCAAAATATTGTGATAGATAAAGACAAGGTGTTTACAAGCCTCTTCTGGTAAGAACTCTTCAGGATGGTAGGAACACAACTTAACTTCAATATTGCATACCACACAGAGTCTGATGGTCAGAATGAAAAACTCAATCAATGTGTGGAATCTTATTTGAGATGTATGACAGCTCACAAACATTTCAGGTGGTATAACACAAATTTTCATTCCAGTCTCCAGATGACTCCTTTTGAGGCTTTATACGGATATATTCCTAGAACCATTATTTTGGGGCCTTATTGGGACACTGTTAATCTAGCAATTGATAGAGGTGGAACTAGGCTGGTTCCGGCACAGAAATCAGCCCAACCGACTTATTTTAGCCTGTATTGGTAATCAACCCAGGGCAACAATTACCCAGAACCGGATTGGGCCGTTACAGTAACCAGGAAGGTTTGATCGGGAACTAACTTTGCACGGGCCCAGAACTGGCACGGAACCGACCCAAGCCCAGAATCGGCATGCCGATTCCAACAGTCACTGGAATTGGTCTAGCCTAGCCAATTCTAATGACTATGGAACCTTTAATTATTTTTAAATGTCGATTCCATTAGTCACTCTGGTCGATTCCAATGGCTTTTTTACTTATTTTTTTAAATGTTTCTAATTTTATCCCTCCCAACAATTATAAAACAGTTAGTTTGAAGGATATTTTGATTCATAAGGTCAAAAAATTTTCTATAAATAAGCCACAACTCATTTCCTAATGTCACGTAACAAAATCTCAAACTCACTCTCATAATCTTCTTCTCTCTACGACGCTCTCTCAAAATCTCTACATAACAATTCATTTCCAATTTCCTACAACTCTCTCTACCTATAATATTTTTTTCTCTCTCACATATTTAACACAATCTCATATCCTCCTACTAGTCACACCACCTGCAACTTACAATATCCCTCAAGATTTGACAAAATTTCAAAGTTGGAAGCTCAAATTATTCAACATTTGGTAATAAACAACTGTGATCTCCATTAAATCGGTAATATTTTTTTTGCAACTTTACCTTTTTTTTCATATTTAATTCATTCATATTAATTTTTTTTATATTTAAACTTAATTTATTTTTAAAAAAATGGCCAGTATACATTCTTCACAATCTACCCAACAATCTCCTCTCCCCCATTTTCATTTTTCTAAGAGGTCATTCTAGAACACATAGTTATTGATATTGGTTTTGAAGAAAATGAACATAGTAATACACAATCTATCACAACACATACTAGAAACAATAATTTCAATGTATGAGATTATTTTGTTAGAAATTATGAGCAAATGGTAACTTGTAAAATTTGTTAACAAAAATATAAATTTATAAAGGGTTAGGAAGTGGGAACACTTAAGAGACATATAGTAAGAGATCACCCGGATAAATTATTTCAAATTAGGCAAACACAAATCGCAACTAGGGGAAATGTCATGGGTATATTTAGATATAATGTAGAGGCCAAAAAAATAAGGAAAATAGAATGGATAGCACATAAAGAATTACCACTTAGAATAGTAGAATGTGATGTTTCTGAGGAATATGTACAAAAATATTTACAACCAGGTTACAAAATAAAAAAAGAGTAGTAGGGAAAGGGTAGGAGGAGATCACTAAATCAATTTTTAAATAATGAAAGATGTTTTAATTGCAACTTTTATAACCACAAATTGTAAATTTTCAATAATTTTGGATAGTTAGAAAGCAAAACATAAAAAAGAATATTTTATTATTGCAACATGTCATTGGATTAATGATTCATAAGCCTTTAAAAAAATTAGATTTTCAACGTTAGGAACTTCCACATGCGTGTGCTAATATAGTTAGAATAATTACAAATGTTTGTCATAAATATGGTATGAATGATAGAATATTTTGTTTGTCTTTAAATAAAGCATCGGTTAATAGTAGTGCCACTAATATTTTAAAAAAATACTTTAAAAACTGTATTAGATGGAACATTTTTTCTATAATAGGTGTACATGTCATATTTTAAATTTATATGTTAAAGATGGTTTGGAAGCCGTGGAACTAATTTTATAGCCTATTCATAATTTAATTTTTCGAATCAAAATATTTTGGCAAAAACACAAGAAATGTGACATTTATGTACTTTAAATAATGTAAAATTTAAAAAATTTAAACAAGAATGTGATACAAAGTGAAACTCAACTTATGATATGTTATGAGATGTACGTTCTTTCAAAAATCCTTTCAAAAATATTTTAACTTCTAATTATGAATATAATTTCATTGATAATAGAGCTTTTGATTTTGTAAATATACTAATTCAATTATTGAAAATTTTTTATGCATATACAAATTTATTTTTTGGATTTAGTATCCAATAACTTATTGATGTTAACTAGTTTTTGTAAAATTTTTTTCGTATTTAATCAATTTGAAAATAAAGATAAATTTAGTAAAATTTTCAACTAATAAAAATAAAATTTTTAAAATATTATAAAAGAATTTCTATTTTGTAATTGGTAGCTAGTATTTTAGATTCATGTGTTAAACTTTAAAATATTGAAATTCTAATAAATTGTTTTATTGATTGTTTTTCAATGGAAATATATATTAGTGTACACTATTTAAAACAAAAACATCTGATATTTTACAAACCATGTTTTTATTATACAAAAAGGAATATAATAATATAGGTAGCAGTGATGTAGGTTGTAGTAGTAATAATAGTTCCACAACTCGTTCATCTTCATTTTCATTTAATTCTTTACACATGTTAGCAAAAAGAAAAAAAAAACAAAAGTCAACCTCCTCATCATCATTACTGAATGAATTGATTTTATATCAATAGACATATAGGCTAGAAGGATGTGACAATGGAGATCATTTTGATATATTCGGTTGGTAAAAAAAATAATGCAACTTACTATCTAATTTTGGCCAAAATGGCTAAAGATATACTTACCCTTTGATGTCCACAGTGCTATCGGAATATACTTTTAGTGCAGGTGATCGAGTTTTATCAAAGAAGCGTACAAAATTGGCAAACAACACTTTGGAAGCATTAATTTGCATTAAAGATTGGAAAGACATGGAGGAAAGGAAGTAACACATGGAAAATAGCTTGGAGACGGAAGATGAAGAAGAGAATAAATTTTTAGTGCATAAAAAATTATGTAATTTTGTAATAAAAAAATCATTCTTGTAAAAATAAAAAAAAATGTAATCATATCGAATTAGTAGATTTGAAAATCCAAGTGAAGAGGTTAGTGGTGGACGTACACCGAATTAAATAGAACCACTCTAAAACTTTCATGCATCCCCTTTTTTTATTTTTGAATTTCAAAAAAATAAACCTAACTAGCCTGACATAGCCAGGTTCAATGGGCCTAGTTCACTGGGCATGGTAGGTTCTAAGGAAAATTTTCTTTTGAATTGGCCCGGCACAGCTCGGTAAGGCCTCGAAACCACGGCTAGAGCGGCCCGCGGTTCTTGGGTCAGTCCCAGAATCAGCCCAAACCAAACTGGTCCCACCACTAATAGTTGAGGACTTTCTGAAGAAAAGAGAGGCCATGTTACTGATTCTCAGAAACCATTTGGCTGAAGCTCAAAATAGAATGAATATAAATAACTACAAAACAAATGTCCTATCTAGATGAATGAAAACTGTCGGCAAAACCTACAAAAATTGTCAGCAGAACCTTCTCTATTGGATGTGCCTTTAGTTGGCTATACACCAGTTGTGATAAGTCTATTCTGATGGTTTTGGTCGCCATTGGAGCATGTCCTAGGTCTATATTGACAGTTAGAACAGCGTTGGTAAAAATTACTATCTTTTAACATCATTTACCACGTGTTAGGAAAAGTTACCACCTTTTATCATCTATTTGAAAAGCATTAGGAAAGTTAGTACCTTTTATCATTAGTTACCGCATGTGTTGGTATAAGTTGCTTACTTATATTGTCGATTACCAAAAGTGTAAGAAAATGTTATCACATATGTTAGAAAATGTTACTACCTTTTCTCATTAGTTACTACGTGTTAAGAAATGTTATTGCCTTTTATCGTTGGTTACCACAACTGTTAGGAAATATTATTGCCATTTATTGCCTATTACCACATGTGGAAATGTTATTGTCTTTTATCGTCGATTATTACAAGTGTTAAGAATGTTGCTACCTTTTATTGTTAGTTACCACAAGTGTTAGGAAAAGATACCATCATTTATCATCGGTTAGAAAACAATGGAAAAAGTTACTGCCATTTATCACTGGTTACCACATGTGTTAAGAAATGTTACTGTCTTTTATTGTTGATTACCATAAGTGTTAAGAAATGTTACTATCTTTTATCATCGGTTACCATAAATGTTAGGAAAAGTTACTGCTTTTCATTGTAAGTTAGAAAAGTATTAGAAAAAGTTACTGCCTTCTATCATTGGTTATTCCATGCGTTAGTATAAGTTGCTGACTTATATTGTCAGTTATCAAAAGTGTTAAGAAATGTTACTCCCTTTGATCATCAGTTAGCACAAGTGTTAAGAAAAGTTACTACCTTTTATAGTTGGCTACCACAAGTTTTAGAAAAATTATTATATTTTATTATCAATTACCATAGGTGTTGGGAAATGTTACTGCATTTTATCATCAATTAGTACAAGTGGTAGAAAAATTTACTCCTTCTCATCGTTAGTTATCACATGATTTCAATAGTGATGCTTTTTTAATATGGTGTAGATTTGAATTACTATAGGTAAATTAAGAAGTTATAAAATAAAGAAATTACAAAAATAATATAAACTTGATAATCATTGTATTAATATGCGATAATGATTGATACATTGATAAGTAAGTAGAATGATGGATACATACAAGACCAAAAAGTTAAAAAAAAAAAGATTGCATGTCCCACAACTGCATGTCATTGAGATGCTCAAACAAAAAATGTTCACTTCAATTACCAAAATTGTTGCCATCACAATTTGAGGGCATAATCCTTACATCAAAATCAAATAATTCCAAAACTAAGCAGATAACTAAAGAGTAGTAACCAACTTCATGCACAATCTTTTATGTCAATCTATTCACAAAAACCAGTAATGAAATGAATATAATTATATGGTGACATTGTAAAGAATGGTTGTAAATGAAAAAATAACCTTTTGGGATGGAGTTAGGTGGTGATGATGATGGTTGGATTCTATGTGTACTCCCAACATTTGGTATTGAAGAAAGCTAACAATACAAATAATTTGGATTATTATTCAAAGACAAATGTGAAATTAGTAAGATTGTGTTGAAGAGCAGAGAAATAACATACGACATTCTGAATTTCTTTTACTAATTTCCTAGCACAGAGAAAAAGGTGTTAGAATAACAAGTGGATTGCATTGTAGAGTACTAGTAAGAAAAATTGATAACTTGTACATTTCCTTTATCACTCAACCAGAAAGTAATAAGTTCCCTATACTGATTTGGATCAACCCTTTTATCTTCCATTCTCTTGACATTTTTATCTATTCCAAGCGAGTTATCGAACCACTTTGATTTCAGAGTATTTTTAAAACTTTTCCATTTGTCACACAAGTTTCTAATAACCCTTTTCTTATTGCCATCTTTAAGTGGTTTGAAAGTAACCTTTGACTAAAATTATAAAAGAAATATGTAAGAAATAAAATTAGATATATTAACTTCTAATCATGCCATTGAGTAATAAAATTAGATACATGTACAATCTCTCACATGTCATCCTTATACACTATTGGCATGTTATGCCAAGTCTTGTAGTTTATTGGGGCAATCGAATACACTATGGTTATAAAGCCAAGGAATCTGGCAAAGATTGTATCATCGATTCCTATTAGTTGATTTAATTTATTTATTTCAAATATCATGTGCTTTCCTTTTCCTAAGTCTCAAACATCTTGATAGCGCATTGGGCCTCTGCGTTTCTTAACAACTACTCAAAATAAAAAAAAAATAAAAATGGATAATTACTTGATAGCATGTTAATGTTAAACCTCAAATTAAATAGATCTATTTAATTTTAAACCTGGGGTAACATCTTGGGATGATTGGGCTTCTTCAGACTGAACTTGCTCTTGGGATGATTATAATTCCTCATGGTTAGTTACAATAGTCATCCGTCATTTAGTTCATCCCATATTGTAGCTAGAAAAATTTTAAATCTTTCAAATACCCATTCTCAGCACAACCTAGTAGAATCAAACATAACAAAGTAACTTTTTTATAGGAAAAAAATGCGATTACATTTTGATAAAACTTTGAAAATTTGTTGTTCGTCTTATAGATTTGTTAGTATCTAAATATATGTTATAAAGTGTTTTGGTGAGAGTTTGAGTGAATTCTTTAGATAGGTCTAAAGGCTAAAAATATATTTGGCTGATTGTATAGATTTCAAGAGAAGGAAAGCTTTCGATCTTTGGTTGAAAATATGTTTAGTTGAGTGAGAACTTTTAATGGATTATGAGAGATTTCAGGAGAATAAGGCTGAAAATATGTTTAGTTGAATTAAAACTTTTGATGGATTTTAAGAGCTTTGAGGAGAGAAGAGCTTTTGAGAGAATGATAGTTTTGATGGCTTCAAGGAGATGATTTAAAATATATTTGATTTAGTCGTTTGACCATTTTATTTTCACAAGCAAATTTTCAAAACCTATCGTTTTTCAGTCTTTTGTCTTTCTTTCCGCCTTTTTTTCTACACTTTTACTATTTACTCACCTGTTTTTCATTACACACTTAACACTTTTAGTCATTACCTGCTTTATTCCAAATTCCTCCCATTATTCCGTACTTTTAGTCCATACCTGCCACGTGTCTTTCCCATATTATCACACATCATCACGATTATTGTGTATTATTTAGGTTGTTCAAAATATTACCACTTGTATAATGCATTATCGCTATATTACTACATTTCATGCAATTTTTATGATATGTTACCGTGCTTTATAAATATATCAATTCATATCATGTTAAGTCCTAGTCACATGAAGTTGCTTTATTTAACTATCAACAAAATCTAGAGGGGGTGAAATAAATAATGCTGGTCGGCCTTGGTTTGTCTTGGTTGGCTGGGGGTGTGCTGTAATCTTAATGGTAAACTGCTTGAGCACTGCAAGTCAACCGCTTGTGCTCTGGCCATTACAACACTACAGGTTGACCACTTTGCTGTTGGAGTACTAAGGGCTGACTACTTGTGCTCACGATTAGCCACTTGAGTGCATTATATGCTCATAGTTAATAGTGTAAGTGTGCACAGTCAGCCGCATGAGCACACAAGATGCTTATGATAGACCATGATAGCACACAATCGGCCACATGAGCGCACAAGGCACTCGTGGTAGACCATGCAAGCAAGCACGGTCGGTCGCACTAGTGCACAAGGTGGTCACGATTGACTGCACAAACACTCACGGTTGACCATTTGTGCTTTGCACGTCAGCCACTAATCTTTTGTAGTTTAGTTATTTGGGAATGATATTGATAGCATAATTTAAACCCAATTTATTAAATTATTTTCGGATTATTTTCAAATTTAGTTTTCACTTAAATTTTTATCATCAAAATTTAATTTTGCCAATATTATAAATAAAAAAAAAATCACACTTGTTACCATACTTTATAGCTGTATTATGATATATCATGCACTTGTTAACACCTGATGCCATGCGTTATAGCAATATCACTTCATATCATATACTTGTTACTACTTGTTATCATGCATTATAGCCATATCACTACATATCATGTACAGAATAAAATAGAGAAGACATTAATGATTGCATCATGTGTAAAAATAATGAAATCTCATTATATTTCATATGTTTATGCATCCCATCCTACCCTATCAACCTCATCATCATCATTCATCTATGTTTATACATCTGCTCCATCTTCGTCAACATTAGTCCAAACCCACACCAGATCACTGAGGATAGGTTACCTTCTGAATTCAGATGTTGATTTGTTGCTTCATCACCCATGTTAACTTCATCTCTAACTTTGACATACTTTACAACAAGCCATCCTATATGTCTTTCATCGACCACATAAAATACCTTGTTTGCTTGGGATGCTAATACTTAAGGATCATCTAGCAAATCGATATCCATATGATTCAGATAAGAGAAATTCACAAGTGTTGAGCCAAATTTGTCCTTCTTGCATTCTCATTGTAGGTTGCCCAATCACACTGAAATAACATAAACGTATACATTCCATTATATTTTACTTGAATGATTTGCCTTAACATTCCAAAATAATTAATTTTACCTTTAATGGGCCTTTTATCTGTTGAACTTGCATAATTAATGTCATCCACTACTACCACAACTCCTGAATTCTGACTTTGAGGGCACTTGTCGTGATCTTTTATATGGAATTGATATCTATTGATTACATACCATTTGTAATTTCTAACCAATAGATCTGGTCAACAAGCAATCCATTTAACATCATCTGTAATCTCTCCAGGGTATTTTGGATTCATAATCTAGAAAAAAAAATCAAAATATTACTATTGTAATGTCAATAAAAGAAATTAATAACACTAAAAAGATTGATTGTTGTTATACTTACATGATAATTAAACCAAATACTGAAGTCTTTACTATGAAGTATGTCAATTTGGAAATTATTTAACTTCTTCTTACGATTTGTTCTTCAAACATGTTGCATATGTTCCCTTCATACAAAACAATACATATATATTATTATATGATATTAGAGTTTAATATTCATAAACACTATTATCACAATGTATACTTACACTCTAAATAAGGCAATTAAGTCACTGTTAAATAATATGCATCTATGGCATTATTGCAATGATTTCTCATCAAGACAAATTCGAGATGTTATTTTTCTTTTTCATCTTTTAACAAATTTGTGTATCCTTATTCCCAAAAGCCTTCCAACTGTTCTTAAAATGGACACAACTTCTCCTAATTCAATATGGTTGTCATCATTTTACAATGGATGATTAAACCTTGTTTCAAACTCATCTAAATATCGTGAACAAAACAGTAAGCACTCGTTTGCTATATACCCTTCAGTGATTCAAACTTTAGGCTATGCTCTATTACATATATACAATTTGAGTTGAAGCAAGTATCTACATATACATACATATACATTGTATTATATACAATAGATACATAGCAAATATCACATGTGTGTATGATTGTTAAATAAAATGAACATAATTGTTAAATAAATGATCATAATAAAATAAAGCATTCAACTAGATACATCCACTTATATGTCGTTGGTCCTCCAATCCTTGCTTCACTTATCAAGTACACGATCAAGAGTATCATTCTCGCAAAAAATTAGGAGGGAAAATCTTCTCAAACTCGTACATAATTTGTAGAACCAATGTCTCTAGTTACTTAAGTTCTTATGGTTCAAGCATCCTAAAGCAAAGACATTTAAAAATATTGTAAACTTTAATGATAACATAGGTGACATTTTCAGGTAGAGATTCATGAATTGCTATGGGAATAAACTATTGTATTAAAATGTGATAGTTATAACTCTTTAGACTATTAGCTTCCTCTACTTCAATTGAACACATCTTGGGATGTTATTGAAGCATTCGTCATAAAGTTTTAAGTCCTTCGAAACCTTGAGAAATGCTTCTTTCTCCTGCAAGGTCATTTGGTAACACACTTTAGGCAAAAATAGGTTTTTAGAGCTAGGTCTACGTATTGTGTGTAGATCCTTTCTTATTCCCACTCTTCAAGATCAAGTCTAGTCTTATAATTATCCTTAGACTTTCCTTATTGCCTGAAAAATATACCAACAATTATATCAAAAATTTTCTCAGTGTGTATCATGTCAATATTGCGTCTAATTAAAATATTCTCCCAATAAAGCAAATAAAACAACATGCTCTTTTTTTTTCCATCCTTGCATATCATTGGGACTTACTAAGTCAATCTTATCTAATTCTTGCAACACATCTATTCTAAACCGTTGTTTGAGAGCAACTTGGAATTCCTGTGCCCCATCAAAAGAATGTTTATCATATCGGAATAAATGTGTTAACTCTAATCATCATTGATGTCCTATAAACCAATACTTCTAGCCATGATATAACCATTTAAAACATGTATCATATCTACAAATTAGACATATAAATCTACCTTTAGTACTCCATCTAGATAGATTAACATACACAAGGAAGTCATTAATGGTCCATAACATTGCTGCATGCATTTTAAATCTCTCACCAACTAAAGAATCATAAGTGTCTACTCCTTCTTGCCATAATTCTTTCACTTCTTCCGCTAATAGTTATATGTTCACATCTATCTTGTTGTCAAGACTTTTAGGACCAATAAAAAGTAATGTGAATATGAAGTTTGCAAACTTCATGCACAATTAAGGAGGCATTAGCATTGGCCAAGAACTATGTTTAACGTTTATTATTTTAAATGGATTGAAACCATCTTCTATTTATCTCAATCGAATATTTCTTAGGTCAGTAGAAAAGTTAGGGTATAGGGAATCAAACTCCTTCTATGCAAGAGAATCTTCTGGGTATCTTAGGTATTCATCCTTTATTCTCTTATCAAGATGTCATCTCATCAAAGAAGTAGTTTGGCCATTTGTAAATAGTCTTTGCAATCAAGGAATCAAAGGAAACCATCTCAATATTTCAGTAGTTTTTTTTAATATTAACATCTTGATCTTCATCTGTATTTTGTTTTTATCTAAAAACACCACACATATAACATGCATTATCTTTATCTTTGTCTTTCCTGTACAATATGCAATCATTAGAACAAACATGTATTTTCTCATATCCCAACCCTAGGGCTGAAATAGTTTTCTTCACTTCATGGTAACTATTTGGCAATATGTTTCCATTGAGCAATAATTCTGCTAAATACATTAACAAAAAAGAAAAAGATTTGCTAGCCTACCCACACAAACACTTTAAATGGTATAAGAGTATAATAGTTGCAAGCATCGTGTATTTCAAATTTGGATGATCTGGTTTCTTAGCATCCTCAAGCAATTCATAAAACTTAAGTTAGTTCATCTACATTGGATGCATGAGAAATTGGCTCATCTATGTTGGATGCATCATGTAAATGTGTGAATGCATCATGTAATATGCCAAACATATTATGGTCAAAGAGATTATCATTACTGTTTGAGGGTCATCTACGTTGGACGTATGAAATGTAGATTCTCTTACACTCCCCATAATATTTCTACTTGTCATAGCCATGTTGAAACCTACAACTTAACAAGTGATTGAAGATTGTGTGTAGGAGATCTCAATGTGTTGAATTATTTAATACAAGAACATGAGATATCTTCCTATTGATGGATCAAATATTTGTAGATAAAAACTCAAGAAATGAATTAACATTGATAATATATTGGTCACTTGTTTTTGATTTAGAATACATCCATGACTTATCCAATATATTAAATGAATATGAAAAAATAAAAATAACAATATATAAGATTTTAACTACCTCTGCAAATGCTTTTGCACAAACCAATTATGAAAATGAGCAAACAGAGGAGAAAAATGTTATTGGTGCCAAATGTCATATAAGAAGAGAATTTTAATTAAATTGGTGTCAAATGTGGTTATTTGTATAGTTTTAAGTTGTTAATTTCTCATTTGTCAACTGTTAAAGTCAACTTTTAAAGTTATTATTGCATTATCTCATTGGTTGTGGAACTCATGGTATATCTCCTCTCATTGTTGTGATTATCTGTTGCTTTTTTTTGGAATTTGTTATAATTATAATGATTGCTATTTTTGTGCTTTGTTTTTGTCTCACACGTTAAAAGGCTCATTGTAGAAAACTCTTTTTTGTTTCCATTATCTCTACAACAGCCGGATATTGGACATCATCAACAACGACAATAACTAAAACCTTAATTCTAAAATTTTGGAGTCAACCGTGAGAGACAAATATAAGATAATTAGAATATATATATATAATGGTAATAATAACTAAAATAATATCAATAGTATTAAAAAATAAAAATAAATAAATAAACTAAAAATAAAAGGATATATACACACACGCACATACACTACCCAACCAAACTATAAAAAAGAAGAAGAAGAACTAATTCCCCTATGCCACTCATTCATATCCGAAATTATTTCTTCAGTTAACCCTTTAAGTGTCATATCTTTAGACATCATATAACATTATTTAAATTATTAATATTGATAATTAATTACATCATGTAACATAATACCATTATGTTTCATTACAGCATGTAACACTGCATTATGTAACATTATATAATATAGATAATTACTAATTTTATGTAATTACTAATATT
Source organism: Dillenia turbinata (assembly GCA_037126225.1). Lineage (NCBI taxonomy): Eukaryota > Viridiplantae > Streptophyta > Magnoliopsida > Dilleniales > Dilleniaceae > Dillenia > Dillenia turbinata. The sequence continues at coordinate 8,053,304 of JBAMMX010000017.1, forward strand.
GAATATCATGTAACATTGTTTAAATTATTAATTTTTATAATTAATTAGCTCATGTAACATAATGTCATTATATGCCATTATATTTCTAATGTGTGAATTGTCATAATGTCATATTATAGTACTATATTATATAACAATTGGTCATAATATTCAATTGGTTAATAAATTGTCATAATGTCAAATTGTAACACTATTTTTGTAACAATTTGCCATAAGGTCCAATTGGTCAATGAATTGTCATATTATAACACTACCTTATGTAACATTATATAATATTGATAATTAATAATTTTATATAATTACTAATACTAGATATCATGAAATATTATTTAAATTACTAATATTGATAATTAATTATGTTCAATAACATAATGTCATTATATCCTATCCCATTTGCAATGGTGATAGATGAAATTACAAAAAATATTCAAGATGAAATATTATTGTGTATGTTGTTTGTAGATGATATAATATTGGTTGACGAAATTAAAGAGGGTATCAGTGCTAAATTAGAGTTATGAAGAGACACCCTGGAATTCAAATGATTTAGATTGAATAGGTAAAAAATTGAGTATATAAGATATGAGTTTAGTAGTAATCTTCAAAATGGTGAAGAAATGATTAGGTTAAAAGTAAACAAGGTACCGAAAAGTGAATGCCTAAAATATATTTGTTCCATCATTCAGAATGATGGTAATATAAATGGGGATGTGAAACACAGGATTCAAGCAGGTTGGATAAAATGGAGAAGAGCATCTAGAGTTCTTTGTGATCACACGATACCACTACATTTGAAGAGAAAATTTTATAGAATTATAGTAAGACCTGTACTATTATATGGTACCGAGTGTTAGGCTATTAAATAATAATAAGAGTATAAAATAGTTGTAGATGAAGTGAGGATGCTTAGGAGGATATGTAGTAAAACTAGACAGGATAGGATTAGAAATGAATAGATGTGTAAGAATTTGGGAGTTAGTCCAATTGTAGATAAGATTTGAGAATATCGTCTGAGGTGGTTTAGATATGTGTAATGAAGACCCAGACACGCACTAGTAAGGAGGACCAAGAACTTAAATATAAGAGATTTAGTAAAACATAAAGGTAGGTCATTAAAAATTTAGATGCAAATAATCTGTAGTAACATGATAGTTAAGGGTATAGTTGATGAGTTAGTCTTCAATAAGATGAGTGGTGTAGGAGAATTCACACTAATTAAATCAACATCATTTTTTCCCTAATCTCACCGATATTTGTCTCTCATGATTGACTCTAAAATTTGAGATCAAGATTCAAATTGTTGTTATTATTGTTGAATTGTTATAATGTCATATTGTAACATTATTATGTTACAATTGGACATAATGTCCAATTGATCAATGAATTATCATAGTATCATATTGTAACACTACATTATGTATTAATTCATCGTAATATCTAATTGGTCAATAAATTATCATAATTTCATATTGTAACACTACATATGTAACATAGTATCATTACATTTAAATAAATTTCTTCACTCCTCTAATGCATGAGAGAACTACAATGCCAATTGATCTAATGGTAAATTACAATGCCACTTGAATTTATTCCAAATTGGTCCAACAACCGGCATTACATATAGTAATACAACATTACATATAGTAATGTCACATTACATATAGCAATATAATATTGACATTATATCATTAGGAAATCAATGATACATTTGTATCTCAAAAAATCAATAGCAAATTGGTTACTTTTCTACCACGTTTTCAATCCCAAATTGGAGAAATCACATTTCATCCAATGGTTGGGGCAAACGCTTAAATGGACATATCACACTACAATTGATCCAACGGTTTGGGTAATTGGTTGGATGTCCTTTCAACTTGAAAAGAATTAGGAGAAGTTATTTGATAGGACATCTGATCCAATGGCTGGCATTATGTAGAGGACCATCCAACGGCTAGGGTGAAAAAGAGTTGGAGGAAATCAAAGGAAGGAATTTATTGAGGGAAATTAAGTTTTCAAAGACAGAGGAGGAATTTCTAAAATTTTCAATGGCAAAACCCATTTCTGGGAAGAAATAGATGGTGAATCCCCATTTTAGAAGCTTTCGACAGCGAATCTTTTGTTTTTTATAAAAGGCTAAGACTTTTTCATGTTTCAATTATCTCTCCATTAGTATTTAAATTACTAATATTGATAATTAATTACATCATGTAACATAATGCCATTATGTTTCATTACATTTTTAATGTGTGAATTGTCATAATTTCATATTGTAACACTATATTATGCGTAGTTATTAAAACCAACCCATGTATTGACCTGTATATCTTAAAATCTATAGTTCAACCGGTTGAACCGTTGGGTCAAGGGTTCAACCGCTGATTATTTTTTATTATTTTAAAATGTAAAAATCTATATAATTATATTTGTTAAATATAAAATATCAATCACAATATTTATAAAATGTAATATAATCATATAATGAAAATTGAAAACTCATAAATTTATATTTTTATTGTTTTAAAATAATAAATAGGAAAAAATAAATAGTATAAAGATAAATATAAATAAATATTATTTATATTTTTATATTATATTTTTAATGTAATATAATCATATAATAAATATTATATTTTAATGGTCCATTAAATTCCGTACTCTCTCTTTCTCTCTCTCGCACATCCGTTCCCATTTCTTTGTTCAAATGTTGACACTTGAGAGTTGTTCATTCAATACACTTGTGTTTGTGTTTACTGAGGAGGGAGGGAGGCGTGAGAGAGAGAATTGTATTGGGTAGGGACACCTATGTAGCCTAGCCTAGTATTGGAAAATCAATGGTCTATTTGTACACCATGAAAGCAATCTGAATTGGTTCATTTTCTACCACATTATCAATCCCAAATTGGATAAATCTCATTGTCCAACGACTAGGGCAAACTCTTAAATGGACATATCACACTTCAATTAATCCAATGGCTAGAGGTAATTGGTTGGATATCTTTTCAACTTGAAGAGAATTAGAAGAAGTTATTTGACAGGACATCTGATCCAATTGCTAACATTATGTAGAGGACCATCCAATGGGTAGGGTAAATACAAGTTAGAGGGAATTGAAGGAAGGAAGTTATAGAGGGAAGTTAGGTTTTCAAAGATAGAGGAGGAAATTTCTAAAGGTTTCAAGGCGAAACCCATTTTTGAGAAGAAATAGATGGCAAATCCCATTTTTTAGAAGCTTTTGATGGTGAATCTTTTATTTTTTTAAAAAACTTTCGATGTTGAATCCCTTTTGTAAGAAGATTTTGAAAACAAAATTAGAAATAGAGAAGAAGGATCGAACCAGTGGGTCTTCCAACGGTAAGAAATGTGAGGCTTCTACATCCTTTCTCGATGCATGGGAGAAAGATATTATTGGATTAGTGAAATATATTTCTGAATACAAGTTGTTCAAGTGAATTTCTATATCTACTTCAACCTCTATTTAATGAATGGGTTTAAATGTAATGGTTAATGATATCTGTGCAACAATGGGTTTAGTGTTTTTTAGTTTAGCACTTTAGTTTAGTGTTTTGGGTAACAAATTTAGTTTGTTGTCTTTTAATATAAACAATTTTTAGTGTTTTTTGTGTAACAATTTTTAGGTCTTTAGTTTAGTGTCAAAATTAGTTTAGTGCTTTTTAATATAACCAATTTCTTACTTTGTACTTTGCTCTAGTCCCATTATAGAAAAGAATTCTTTTCGAGGAACAAAGTTAAATGGACCGGTGGGTCTCAATTTCTACGTACGATGATCGTATATTCCTATTACATGATCAGTTTTTTGTTATGTATCATTCTGTAGTGTTAATAACATTATGTAGTAGAATAGACTAAATGTATTCAAAAATGTAGGGAACTAAATGAAGATGACAAGGAGAAGTATAACAAAGTAGCCAAGCAAACTTGCTTAGGTTAAGGAAGGCAATAATACTCATTCAGACAAGGTGCTCTCCTAACCAAGTGAAGGAGCTAGTTTCTTCCCTCAGTGATGGGATGAAATGTGTTGTAAAAGATATAGGATTCGGCAAACTTTTGAAGCTTAGCTACAACATGCTCAGTAGAAAGCTGTGTGAAGAACTAGAAAGAGGTTTGAATTGCTATGAAAATATCTTTACATTGGTTAAAAACAGAACTTCAGGTTGAAACCTAAAGAAGGTAAATCTTAGAAGTCTCATATACCAGTTGTGATGTTCTAGGCGGTTCATCTTTTGTGGTCAAATTCTCAGAGATGAAGAAATACTTCTCCAAACTAAAACATACCCAGCTAAAAGAAAAGATACAGACCAAAGATGCTTTCTCCCCTAGATTCAAACAATGCTTCTTACTATTCCCCCTTAAATACTTTCTATGTTCGACAACTAATGTGTTCCCTACTTTCAGACACCTCATGGCTACCACTGATGGGACAAATTTGTGTTGCAATGATTAACTAATGAGATGTGCCAATTTAAAGGTCTTGTGAAGAGAGGGGAAAAGAGGAGGAATAGAGGGAGAAGAGAGAAATTGGTGGTTGTCTATTTTTACTCATGGTATATTTTCAATATTTTATGTCATATTGTAATTTTATATTTATAAAAATATCCATTGGCATTTACCCATTAACAATGTTCACCTCTGTGTAGATCTTTTATTTCGAGAATGTTAGGGATGGTGAACTAGGCTATCACAAAAAGAAACTACCTATTTGTTGTTAAACCACCGATCTGGTCAATCGAAGACTTGGACTCGAGCAAGTAAATGTAAGTTCATACCTGCATTGTCTAAAGTGTAAATTTTAATGAGTTGATTCATATTTAATCATATGTTGTACTATAGGGTTTGTTATCAAATAAACTTGTGAGGCAATCTTCAAGTGTCAACCAAAATAGAGAAATCAAGAGATTGAAACCTGTTGCAGCCTAGGTAAAAATATTCTTCAGAGCCGGTGCATAAGAAATTAAGGTATGTATTAGTAAATTTATCACCTGTTATCACACATTTATCACTAGTTATGGAGCATGCACCACTTGTTATCTCAAACTTACCACCATCTATTTTGTAGGGAATTGGCATCAAGTAGGAATTGAAAAAGTGGAGGTGTCAATTTGAATCCAGTCTGATCTGTTACGTAGACTGCGTAACTTTGATGTGGAGGAAGAGAAGTAGTAGAAGAAGCCATCGCAGCATGATGATAGGACAAAATATATTGAATAAAATAAAAACTAATGTTAAGAAGGAAAAATAGCAGGAGGGGTAGAGAATAAAATAATAGTCATTGTTGAGGACCATGAATTAGTGCAAGAGATATCAGAGAAAGGGCTTGAAGTATCAGACAAAGGGGAGGGATGAGGAGGATCATTCACCTATTTCATGGCTAGATGCTTAATTGGATGAAGTGTTGAATATGTTAATTGCAATGAAGGAGGCAAAGACGATCATAAGTTCTGTCTCTACAAAGGTTAGAACTTTTTGTTATGAAAAAGACAGTGTTTGGCTTTTCTATGGGTGAAAAACCATAAAAAATAAGGCCAGGCAAGTTCTATTTTATTGTGTTACAACATAACTATCAATTATTAGTGATACATACTATTACTAAATCCACTATATTTTGACAATCAATATAACAATTCTGTGTGATATTGATGGAAGCTACATGTTCAAGAGTGATGTTTAAGAGCTGGTGCCCCGTTATTGGATCATCACATTGGTATGAGCATTTGAATAAATATCAGTGTTTTTTCATTTGTTTTTAACATTACATTTATATAAATTGACTAAATATTTATAGATTATGGATTGCTACATCCGGTTATTTAACACCTGTTGCCCAAAGCCTCCGCTCCCTTCTTTAAATGTGTTTTTCAGATGTGGGTTTCGGTAAGTATTCTTCTTGCATCTTTCATTGTAATTCTTGCATCTTTCACTATGAAGTCAACTAATCTTACCACACATTATTGTGTTGTTGAAAAAATTAGGCTTTGATGATAAAAATTTAAATGAATACTATATTTGAAAATAATTCGAAAATAATCTAATAAATTGAGTTTAAATTTAGCCTAAAAATCTTAGACCACTAATCTGAAAAGCTCAGTGGCTAAACTGCAAAGCACAAGTAGTCAACCGTGAATTCTTACACAATCAACCGCGAGCTTCTTGTGCACTTGCCTAGCTGACTATGTGTGTTTGTGCAGTCTACAGTGAGTGCATACACTCACACGGCCGACTGCATGCTTCTGCAGTCCATTATGAGCGCCTTCCTTAATTTGATTTAAGTCCATTGATAGTCATATCTGAGGATCTATTATCTGTATCATTAATTCTTTGTATAGTATTTCAAAAGACTAGTGAGATATTCACAATCTTCGGTTTAGAGAGAGAAAGTGATAATGGTTGAAGAATTAGTGCTTGAGGGAAAACACCATAGCCGACCTGAATTTCTTGTGATTTTAGTGAAAATCCAAAAGGTGTCCTAGGAGTGGACGTACATGGCTTAGTGGAACCACTATAAAAGTGTCTTCATCTTTATTTTCCTCTATAACTTTTTTGCTCTATTTTAACCAACGCTCTCTAGATTTTTATTTAAATTCACAATTAGTGCCAAAATAGTTCAAATAAACCTATTCACACCTCTAGGTTTCTTTTATGAGGTTTTTTTCAGGTGTCTTACTGTAATGTATAATAATATTAATGTTACCATGCATTACTTTGTTTTATTATAATGCAAATGTTTGCAATTTCTACATCTGGCTTAGACGCTAAATAACAAACCAGCAAAGCAACTAGGATATTTCCATGGTTGAGAGTTGTCTCTCTAAAAAAGCACTTGAATTCTAGTTTCAATTATGTAAACTAGTGAGTTTATAGTGACCCCTCACTTTAGCATTACACAATTCAGCATTAATATACATTCCTATTGTGTTTTCACAATAGGTTTTTATCCCTATCATTTTCAAAGAACACTGGTTTTGTTAGCTCTTCATCTGGACAAACATATCATGTACCTCCTCGACTTAGGTTCTTGCTTCAAAGGCAATGAAGATGACCAATTACAAACTTTTATGGTAATTGCTTGATATACTTAAATATCAAAATTTGTCCAACTACAACCCATAATATTTCTATTAATTTCTCTTACAGAACGACTGTATTGAGAGGACTTATGGAAATTCCCTGCGTATCTCCAAAATTATGCTTGTTAAAATTCCATAATAGGTTAACATGTAAGTTAATTCGTAGTCATTCTTTCATGGATATACCAACACTCATAATACATGATCAAAATGATGTAAAATATTTTCGACACATCAAGGATGATTGTGGAATATTCGTTATGAGGCTTTTTGAAATATGGGAGCTGGAGATATCTATAAGTCCACCAACTCAAGAGTTATGTTGTTGGAATCCGTTGTCATTACTCTACTGATTCTCACCTTATGTTATCCTCATGCTCTTTGTATAGTAATTATTGATTATTTCAGGACGTTAATTTCTTGAGGAAAAAATATTTTCTCAGACTTCTCGTACTAGAACATAATACAGTCCATCCCCAAATCATGTCCATGATGGAGGAGATGCAAAAAATAATGAGAAAAACAATAAAACCAAAGTTTGAACAAGGGTAGAGAAAAGCTATAAAACCAAAGTCTGAATGAGGGCGACGGAAAATTGTGAAAAGAACTTCATCTTATACCTTGATAAGAAAAACCATTTGACTGTGATGTATTAGAGTCCTGTAACATATGATAACAATTTTATTTGAAATAATTTTTTTAACATATTAGAAACAATAATAATCTAAATTAATAATCAATAAAATTCTTACCATTATACATAGTGTTATCATGCATTACCATATGTTACTATAATGTATAATAACCATACAATTATGCATAGTGTTACAGTATTTCACTCCAATGTATAATAATATTACCATGCAAACTCACCACTAATTATCACCAATTTACACTACTTGTTTCACAACCTTATTAGTAATCGCAATCTTACCATCTTTTATTTTATCGCACTTACTACCTGTTATCGCAATTTTATCATTAGGTACCGTAACTCTAATGTATGATAATATTACCACACTTTACCACTAATTACCACACTTTACTGCCAATACGTGACAATCTAGTACCTATTATCACAAAATCATTACATAGTATTTCACTTCAATGTATAATAATATTACCATGCTATATTCCATTAGTTATCACAAGTTTATCAAAACTTATCATAAATTACCACCTGTTTTCATGAGCTTACCACCTGTTATCACAAATTATCCCTACAAAGACACCACCTGTTATCTCAAATTATCCTTGTTATTGCAACTTACCACCAGGTATCGTAAATAGCTTGATATCTTAACTCTTAAATTTTTAAACCATCCCTCAGATGGTACGGCTAAGTTAGAAACTATTTTTAAGTAGTACCTAAAAGTAACACATTTATCGACTAAAACTAAGGACCATATATAGACGGTATGGTTTAGTGGTATGTTAACCTGTTTTTAATCCATCCTAAAAGATGAAAAGTGATAAAAGTCAAAATTGTAGATATCACACTGCCAACCACACATTTAATGCAGTTGACCGAAATAAATAATAAAATGTAAAGAAAATAATAACAATAATATAAAGAAAATAAAACACCAAAAAATATACAAAATATAAAACAATAAAACATAAAGAAAATAAATGAAATGAAAAAAAAATATATATATATATATATATATATACACACACATTTCACGCGAACTTGAAAAATCACAAAACCCCCAATCAAAACCCTTTTGACTATTCAAACCATTCCCTTTCTCATGTATAAAAATACAAAAATCCTAATCAAAATTCAAACATCACCTCAACAATATACCTCACCTTTCTTCCTCTTTCTCTCTTTTTCTCTCTCCTCACATGCTTACTCCAAGACTCCTACATGTCTAACTTTTGCAACTTCAATAATCTTCAACCACCTCTAGATAGTTCATAACACCATATTCTCTTCTTCTTCTCTCTCTCCACGTGAACTTGCCTTTTAAAATACAAATCTCACTTTCTCTCTCACACATTGAGAATAATACACTTCTTTACCCTTTCACGCTATCTCCTCTCCTAAGTAAACTCTCTCTGCTCTGCAAGCTTCTTTCCCTTTTATAACCTTATGTACGCTCCCTCCTCTCAACAATCACAAAAATTCCCACTTCCATGGCTCTTAAATCTAGAAAACGTAAGGAATTTGCAGCCGAATCAGAGAAATACAACAAATGGGAATACCATTCTCATGAGAAAAGCAAGCTCTTCGATAAAATCTTCTCTGATAGAAACATCATCCATGGTAGATTAATAGACTGGGAGTTTCTCTAGAAGATAGATTTTAAACACATAAATTACTTACATAAAATCTATCCTAGTTGGATTCTTTTCCCTAGTAAGAAAATTTATCAAAAGTTAGTTAGGAATTTTTAAAATAATATAGAAGTAATTGATGGTGAAGAGGATTGTGAAGCAGTAGACCATGATTCACATATAGTGATTAAGGGAAAGTATGGCTGTGTGCTTTTGAAACATATTTTGATAGTTAGAAATTTAAAGTTAATCATAGTGTCATATCTATAGATTCTGGATTTAAATGGGTTGATTATGAGCAATGTGTGTCATTTTTGCAAACAGAAGTACTAGAGGATGTTAGGGTCGTATTTGATGATGACACTTTAGAGGAACTTAGTAAACATGCCATGGACCTATGTTACCATGAAAGAATTCTACACTTCTTGATCACTCTCACCATTAAGCCACGAAAAGGAAATTATACATCCATAACAAGAGAGGATTTTTAGTTGATGAGATATATCATCAATAGAAAAATTCCAGGCTTGCATTTTCTGATACCTTACTTCATAATAGCCACACAAGTCTCAAAAAGTTCAAATTTGTCATATGTTAGTGTCATTACTTGTATTTTATGTAGTAAAGGGATAAACTTACAGAAAGAAAATAAAGTGAAGCTAAGCATGAATAATAATATAAATGTCACATCCTTATGTACAATTAATTGAATTTGTGAGAGTGATGTTTGGATTAATCTAAAGACAGGGGACAAAACCATAGAAAATAAGCAAGAAGAAGAAAGAGGAAATAAGAAGACTAGGGATTGGAGGTCACAGATGATACCAACTCAAGGATCCTCCTATTCTAACCATAAGTTGAATGAACTTTTTGAATACATAGATACTATGCAAACAATGTTCATAACTAGGCAAAGATGAGACTGGGCCGGGCTGGGCCAGTTCCGGTCCGGTTCCTAGGCATACCCAGGAAGCACGAGCCAGTTGACCGCGATTTCAAGGCCTTCCCAAGGCCAGGCCAGGCAAGTTATAGAAAATGTTTTCTTGCAACCGGCCCAGGCCTGGCCAGGAACCTCAGGCTAGTTCAGTCTCGGATCCACGGCCTTCCCAGGGCTAGGCCAGGCTATTTTTAGAAAATTTTTTCTTAGAACTGGCCTACCCCAATAATCTAGGCCTGTCGTGCCAGACCAAACCGAGCCAGTTCAAAGTTTCAATTTTTTTAACTTTATTTTTTTTCAAACTCTATTTGGTTTTTTTTATCTCCTTTTTTTTTAAACTCTTTTTTACTCTCTTTTTATTTTTGGTAACTCTCTTTGTTTTTTTTTTTACACTCCTGCTGGTGGATGAAATCAAAGAGGGCATTAGTACTAAACTAGAGTTATGGAGGGTAACACTAAAATCCGGAAGATTTAGATTTAGTAGATCAAAAACTGAGTATATGAGATGTAGGTTTAGAGATAATCATTAGGATGATGAAGAAACGATTAGGTTATATGGACAAATTGTACCAAAAAGTGAATGCTTTAGATATCTTCGCTCCATCATTCAAAATGATGGTAATATAGATAGGGATGTGAATCATAGAATTCAAACAAATTGAATAAAATAGAGAAGGGCATCCGGAGTTCTTTGTGATCGCATGATATCATCACATTTGAAGGGAAAGTTTTATAGAACTATGGTAAGACCTACACTATTGTATGGTACCAAGTGTTGGACTATTAAATAACAACAAGAACAAAAAATGGTGGTAATAGAAATGAGAATATTTATATGGATGCGTGACAAAACTAGAAGAGATAGAATTAGAAGCGATGAGATTTGTAATAGGTTGAGAGTTAGTTTAATTGTAGATAAGATGGAAAAATGTCGTCTGAGGTGGTTAAGACATGTGCAAAGAAGACCCAAAGACAATGATTAGAAGGACTAGGAATTTAATTAAAAGATATTTAGTAAAACATAGAGGTAGACCATTGAAAATTTGATATAAGTTATTCATAGAGATATGATAGTTAAGGGTTTGAATGAGGTGATATTCATAAAGACATGATACTAAAACGTAGAGGTAGATCATTTAATTGTTGTTGTTATTGTTATTTGTTTTTTTTTTAAACTCACTTTTTTTGTAGTCAACCAATAAATAGATAAAAAAGAAATTAGAGATACAAAATTTTTAGAGTGGTTGCACCGAATTCGGTATATGTTCACTACCAAACTCTTCACTTAGATTTTCAAATCCACTAATTTTTTATAGTTACATTTTTTTTTTTGATTTTTACACAAGGATGATTTTTTTTTTTATTTTTTCATATATACATAATTTTGTTATGCACTAAAAATTTATTCTTCTTCTTTTGTAACCAAGTTCTTGTCGATGCCTTGCCTCATTTTTTCTCTATCCTTCTAATTTTTAATGCAAATCAAGACTCCCAAAGTGTTGTTCACTAAATTTATATGCCTTTTTGTTAATACTTGACTACCTGCATTAAAAGCACTTTCCGATGGCACTGTGGGCACCGAAGGAGCTAGTATATCTTTGGTTATTTTGACTACAATTGGATAATAAGATGCATCATTTTTTCACTAATCAAAATATTCATCATTGACACTACCTTTTAACTTATATGTTTATTGGTATAAAATTAATTCATTTAGTGACGATGAAGAAGTTCTTTAATTTTTTTCTAACATATGTAAAGGATTAAAATAAATTAGAGATGAACAAGTCGTTGAACTACTACCACTACCATCTACATCACTACTACTTATATTATTGTGTTTCTTTTCGTATAATGTAAACATGGTTTTTAAAATTTCATATGTATGTTGTTTTAAAAATTGTCGGCTTATATATATTTTTGTTAGAAAACTATCAACAAAACAATCTATTAGAATTTTATACCTTCAAGTTTTAAACGTGAATCTAAAGTACTTACTGTTAAATACAAAATATAAATTTTTTCATAATATTTTAAGAATTTTAGTTTTATTAGTTGAACAATATCACTAAACCTATCTTTATTTTCAAATTGACTAAATAAGAAATAAATTTTACAAAGATTAGCTAATATTAAATGAGTTGTGGATAGCAAACATTAGAAAATAAATTTGTACGTGTACAAAAAATTTTTAATAATTGAGTTAATGTGGTTGCAAAATCAAAAACAATATTATCAATAAAACCATATTCATAATCAGAATTTGTAAATTTAATTAAAATATTTCTAAAAGGAAGTACATATTGTAACATATCATAAGTTGAATTTCACCTAGTGTCAGGCTCTTAGTAAAATTTTTTAAATTTTATATTATGTAAATGACATAATTATCTCATTTTTTGTGTTTTTGCCAAAAATTTCTAATTTGATACGTTAAATCATGAATAAATCGTAAAACTCAGTCATTTCTAAACCATCTTTAACACATAAATTCAAAATATGACATACACACCTATTATGAAAAAATGTTCCATCTAAATATTATCGAAAGATATAGAAAAAATTCTATCACTAATTCCATATTCATGGATAACATTCGTAATTACTCTAGCTATATAAGCATCAGAATGTGGGTGTTTCTAATATTAAAAAGGTAAAATTTGTTTTTTTAAAACCCAAAATCATTAACCCAATGACATGCTACTATAATAAAATTTTCTTTTTTAGGTTCATTTTCCCAAGTATCAAAAGTTAATGAAAATTTACAATTAACACTCATAAAATTTGTAATTAAATCATGTTTTAAGGTTTGAAATTGATCTAGTGACCTCTTCCAACCAGATTTTCTACTACTTGTTTTGTAACCTGGTTGTAAATATACTTCACATTGTATTTGTGTAGTTTGAGGTAATTTATCCAAATGATCTAGAACTATGTGTCTCTTAAGTATCCCTACTTGCCAACCTTTCAAAAATTTATATTTTTGATAACAATTTTTACAAGTTGTCTTTTGTTTATCATAATTTTTAACAAAAAAATTCCAAATATTAAAATCATCTTTTTTAGTGCGTATTATGTTAGACTGTGTATTACTAGATTCATATTCTCATAAAAGATTTTCAATATTTATGTATTCTGGAATGCCCTCTTAGAAAAATGAAAATGGTATGAGAGAAGATTGTTGAGAAGATTGTAAAGAATGTGCTCCAACCATTTTTTTAATATTTAATTTTAGATATGTAAAAAATTTAATGCAAAAGAATTATTTATGCAAAAAAAGTAAAGTTGCAAAAAATTAAATTTACCGACTTGCCGGAGATCACGATTGTTTTGCACCAAATCATGAAACTTTGAGCTCCCAATATTAAAATATTGCCAAATCTTAATGATTCTTGTAGGTGATGTGATTAAAGAGATTGGAAATATGTTGAAAATAGAAATGGTGATGTGATTAGCGATGGTAGTGTGATTGAAAATGGTGTGATTAATAGAAGATGAAAATATGTTTAATGTGTGAGAGAGTCGTAGAAAATTAAAATAGAGTTATTGTATAGTGATTTTGAGAGAGTGTAGTCGAGTTGAGAGAACGAGAATACAAAAATATGAGATCTTGTTGTGTAGGATTTGGAAATGAGGTGTGACCAATTTATAGGAAAATTTTTTGACCTTATGAACCAAAATATCGCTCAAACTAGCCATTTTATAACTATTAAGAGGCGTAAAATTGGAAAAAATAATAAAGAAAAGAAACAGCTATTGGAATTGGCTGGGTAGGGCCGATTTCATAGCAGTTGGAGCCGGCTACGCCGAGCTGGTTCCAATGGAACGTTGGAACCGCTAGGGCAGTTCTGAGTTGTTGTTCACTTGGGTTACTATTCTAGGTTATTGTTTACCAATGCTAGTGCGGTTTTGGGTTACTGTTCACCCGGGCCCGTTTTCAGTCTGGGCTTTTCAAGGTCTGTTGTTTTGGTTTCTAGGCCAAAATTGGCCCATGGCATGTATCATCAATAGAAAAAGTCCAAATTTGCATTTTATGATCCCTTACTTTTATGATAGCCATACGGGTTTCAAAAAGTTCATATTTGTCATATGCTAGTGTTGTTATTTGTATTTTATGTTGCTAAGAGATAAACTTATGGACGGATAATTAAGTGGGGCTAAGCCTAAAGAATAGTATAAATGCCACATCCTTATGTAGAGCTAATTGAATTTGTAAGAATGATGTTTGGATTAAGCTAAAGAAAGGGGACAAAACCATAGAAAATTGGCAAGAAGAAGATGGAGGAAATGAGGAGTCTAGGGATTGGAGGTCACAGATGATGCTAACTCAAGGATCCTCCTATCCTGACCATAAGTTGAATGAATTTTTTGAATGCATAGATAATTTGCAAACAAAGTTCATGAATAGGATTAATCGCTTCGAGATAATGATCAATGAAAAATTTGACACCATGGATTATAGAATCCAAGGGGTTAAAAGGGAAGTTGGAGATATTAAAAGAAACTAGGATGAATTTAGGAAGTTCACTAAGGACAACCTAGGCGAATTTTGGAAAGAAGCAAGAGAAACTCACTGAGACTTGTAGTACATGATGATGCATATGTCCAATGATCAAAAAATCATTTTTGGTTTTGCTTTCTGTGTCAAAAGCACAGTAATTGTATTTAACTCATCTCCTTCCTGACCTCGAGCTCTTATACATAATCCACTCTTAGCAAAAGCTTTCTTTCAAAATCCATGTAGTGTTCATGCCATTACAGGTGCTTCCTCTACATTTGGTGCCTTATCCATGCCTACCATGGTCCCCGAACCCTCTTCCACTCCTTTTGAAGTTGACGCCTCTGCCTCTACTACCTCCAGTACTTCCAACAACAAAAAAAAAGAAAAAGTAAATTTAGGCACAAAGTTAGAAACACATGGTGCTATTATACTTAGGCCTTCTTCTCTTTCATTCTTCTTTGTTTCCTTTTTTAATTCAAACATTGTATGATAATGCACTGTTATATAATGTTTTGTGGTTCTTCTCCATCATTCAGTATCTAGGCAATTCTTAAGGGGGAGCTTCAATTTTGTTGCTAACAAAAAGGGGGGAAAATTATATTCGGATCACTTGTCAAAAACCAATTTCTAGATTATTGATAGGTTTTGTCATTATATGGGAGATTATTGAAAAACATGAATAAAATTTAAGTGAAAACTAGATTTGAAAATAATCTGTAAAATTAGTTTAAATTAAGGTGCTAATATTGAGTTTAGATTAAGGTGGCAATATCAAGCTGCTGAACTGCAAAGCACAAACATGCAAAGCCAAGCGGTTTGCCATGAATATTCATGCAGTCAACCACGGGTGTTTGTATGGTCTACTGTGAGCACTTTATGTGCTCATGCGGCTGACCGCACTATAGCACAGTCTATCACGAGCACTCTAGGTGCTCATGTGGCTGACCGTGCAATAGTGTAGTTTACCATGAGCCCCTTGTATAGTCGCTTGGCTGACCATGCACACTTGTGTAATCTGCAGTGAGCACATAGTACACTCAAGTGGCTAACTGTAAACACATACAGTCTACCCCCATAGTGTTCTAGTGGCCAACCACAAGCACAAGTGATTGAACATCAGTGCTCAAATGGCCTGCCAACTCAAGTAGTCTACCACAAGGTTACAGTGCACCCCGATCAACTGGGTCAAACCAAAGTCAACGTGTATTAGTTATTTCTCTCTAGAAATGACATGTACATTAATTTTTTCAAATTAAACCTTAAAATTATTGATGATGTGTAGTGAAATGAAATGATATTTCAAATTCATTTGAATTTAAATTTGTAGTCAACATTTATCTCTTATCTTTTATGCTAACACTTTTGTAACAAAAAGGAATTTGAACATTTCATAGACATGATTTGTTTTCCCACTTGGGCAATTGCATTTAATGAGAAACAATCAAAAGCTCTAATATTCAAATTCACCTACCACTCAATAGCTTCTTTCTGCACAATCAATACTCTATTCTATAAGAAACACACTCTGTTTTTCATTCCAATCTTCTTCATGAGTGCAAATATGATATAAGTCCATAATAGTCACATCTGAGATAAAAGGCCTCATTCTTTGTATCGTTAATTATTTTTTGTACAACATTTCTAAGGACCGGTGAGATATTCACATTTTTGGATTTAAAAAGAGAAAGTGATAACCCGAGCAAGGTTGAAGAGGTAGTGTTTAAAAGTAAACACTATAACAGTCTATCCTTGTGTTAATAGTGAAAATCTAGAAAGGTGTCCTAAGAGTGGACATACACTGCTTTTGGTGGAATATTATATAAAAATTTTGAGTCTTTATCTTTACTTTCTTCTACAAACTTCAAACTTATTTTCTCTGTTTTTGCCAAATACCCTCTAGATTATTTTTAGATTTGCAATTAGTCTCGAAATATTCAAATAAACCTACTCACCCCCTCTAGATTTCTTTCACAAGTGATAACCGTCCAAATGGTAGATAGCATTTATAGACAGTGAAATATTTTGGTTAGCATAGACATATAACTTATGTAGACAGTTAAGTACACAGTAAAGAAGACTCATATAGAGATTGTTTTCAAACTGTCACTAAAGACTATCACATTTACTGACCACAAGTGATAACCACCACAATTTAACATAATTTTTAAAGACCATGCAATATATGGTTAGTATAAATGTAGAACTTATGCATATGGTATGATTAAATAGACAACAAAGAAGAGTCATATAGATACTGTTTTCAAACCGTCCCTAAAGATTGCCGCATTTATTGACCATAAGTAATAATCGTAAGAATTGAATATCGCTTTTATAAACGGTTGTGCTACCTTTACTAAGGGTTAATAAAGTTTTCCCGATAAACAATTTATACCATTGGAAAATGTTTATATTTTCTAATATTTCGTCAAAAGCATCTCTATAGGACATAAAAACCTCACTAAAAGACACTGATAATAAAAATTACCATTAGTATTGGGCTTTAATTTTGCAGTGAATGTTGACAATAGAAGGTTTGAAAAGGATTTTAAAGAAGGGGATCTAGTCTACCTTAAGTTTCAACCCTATTGTCAGTAGTTTGTGGAACTTACGAGACAACTCAAATTTTCTTGCAAATTCTATGGCCCCTTTCCTATCATAGCTAGAGTAATAAAAGTAGCATACAAGTTGTAGCTGCCACTAGGTTCTAAAATCCACCTAGTGTTTCATGTCCTTTTACTCAAAAAGAAGTTAGGTCCTAATATAGAAGTCATGCCCAGCATACCCCTGATAGGGATAGACAAACAAGTTTTGGTCAAGCCTGAGGTAGTGTTAGAAAGAAGAGTGATCTTGAGGAACAATTAACCAGTCACGTAATGGTTAATTAGATGGGTGAACCTCAGTCTTGAAGAGTTGACTTGTGAAGATATGAGTTTCATTAAAGCACAATTTGCTACCTTTATTCCTTGAGGATAAGGAAATTTTAAAAGGGAAGGAGATGATAACAGCTAGTAGGGCAAGTTTAAAACCAACGACTAATTTCTATAACCTCCTAAACTAAAGACGGTTAGTTAGATAAAAGTGTAACAAAATGTAGTTAGAAATTGATTGTTAGTTGTATAACAACCCTAGAATTGATTGTACATATAGTTGTAATTGTTGTACAAAGAGGATAAGGAAAAAGAATAACAGTTGACTGCTCTTTCTCCCTCTCTTTCTCTAAATTCATTCTCTCTTTTTCTTCTTCTTCTGTAACTCTTTCTTGTCCTTTCTGTCGTCCCTCACTCATTCTACAATCTTTGCAGAATTCTTCTATCACACAGTTGATCACACAACTTAAGAAACCCCTCCATCTTCATAATCAGTTTTGTAGTTCTCTTTATTTCTACTCACCGACTCCCAGTTTTAACTGTTGTCTCACTGGATTGTGATAGTACATTGTCTCATGCCTTTGCTTGGCGTCACATGTATAGGAACAAACCCAGTACGTTTTTTATAGGAAAATTCATATACTAATATTTTAAATGCTTTAGTAAAAAAAAAAAATTAGTAACCACATATCTCTTCTTATCTACCTATATGCTAGAGGGAAAATGTCTCCTGGCCATAAAAAATATGAAAATCTAATGGCATTTTGTTATCCATATCTCCCAATGGGACCATTCATTGGTCAGTTAGCTAAGCTTGGTTTCTTTTGTGAATATTCTTGAAATTAAATTGCTTGCCTTAATTTAAAACATGGATCTGTACAATTTTTATCTGTTCAAATGAATGTTCAAAAAGAAAATATTGAAGAAAAAATGAATTACGTCTTGAGATCAATTTTTGTATCCGAAAAAATGGATAATAATTTAAATAAAATATGCATTTACAAATTTTCTTAAACTACAAAGAATACAAATCACTACAAAATACTTAACATAGAAATCTAACATTTTTTATACCATGCACATCGGAAACAATTATAAAAATTTTCGAAAAAATAAAATAGGGATCAGGTATAAGGTAAATATCTCGACGTGTAGGGTCTCCCAAAGAATCAATCGAACCGTTTGGCAAATCTATCGATCGGATCTCATGGTCGGGATGGTAATCACGATGATAATCGAGTCGCCATCACAATATCACGACACGACAACCCTCAGTCTAGTGATCGTTATGATGGGAAAAATTCCCTACTCGGAATTTTTCTCAAACCCTCATTTTATTCTCACTCTATAGAATATTTTTCTCAAGTTTTGCAATTCTCTCTAATGGCTTCAACACACCAAAAGCCTCAAAGGAGAGGTTAGTCACTGTGATGCAATCATACTCAAAATTAGGAGAGAATAATGGGAGAGTAATAGGTGTTACGGGTAAGTGAGAATTACCCTACTAACCCCCATTGCAATTGTCCAAAATGCCCCTCACGGGCATTTTAAACTAACATCTCCCACTTGCACGTGAGGGCATTTTACGTCTGTCACAAGATTATAACTCATGAAATCTATCTCATCACCTTGCTAGGCTTTCATATAAGATTGAGTATCGTGCAACCGGCGAGTACACCTGCAAGCAAAGATTTCTCAATACACCTGTTAGGATGATCGAGAAGTCTTCGTTAGTACCAAAAAATAACTCGCTGCACCCCAGATCCAAGACTAATTACATCCATCGAGCTACTTTCCTCATTGAAAGTAATTCCCAATAAACGCTCGACTATGTATCCACTATTATGCTTACATCCTAACATGGATAGGCATAATAGGCTAGCCGGTGAATACAACACAATGATACAATGTCAATTAATCTTTCTTTTCCCAAACTCGAATCTATTAGTCTCAATTCAGCTGTTTTCCTAGACTTGTCCCTCAGACCTTAATTTATATTCTGAGCTATTGGTAATCAGATTAAAGTAGCAACACTAAGCCAAGACTTTTAAAAACAGGCGAAAGTGGATCTCGGGTCTCACACAATGGGATCGGGGATTTAAATCATGGTCGGCATATCACACACGGTATGAAATGCCTGCCATAATGTTATTCCCCCATCTCTCAAAGGGCATATGTTACATTTCTCTAACACTGTACAGGTATGAGACTCAATGTACATATAAAACGTTATCCAGAGATCTCAAAGATAGTATCTTAGAAACAATATCACTAGTCACAGGTGATATATGAAATCTCAAACCTAGCAACTTACAGGCAATATGGATGTGGGTACGTCCATGTCGGTCATATCGGATATGACCTCATCCTGAACACGTATCAGGGCAACTTATGTTCTAGTAGGGCCATGCTTAGAGCCACTTATAACTAGAAACCATCTCATCTCCACTCACTCAGAGCTGGAGGTGGTCACTTGTGTGAGGGAGTCGACCACGTCTGCCTGACATATCATTTATCACAATAAAATAGTGCAATAAATAAATTCGTGACTCAATTATGCACACATGTCATATATATACAACACAATAAGCATCAGTACGAGTCGAGAAATGTCAATATACATGCAAACCCAATGATTCCTATATCTCTTATAAGAATCTCTCACAATGGGTTTATTGAAGGGATCAGTCAACACGTTGTATAGTAGTGTACTTAATTATCACTTCACCCTTCTCGGTGATATCTCTCATAGCGTGGTATTAGGTATCAATGTATTTGATCTTACTGTGATAGTTAGGGTATCAGGTGTGGTCAATGGCAGCCTGATTTTCTCAATAAATCATCCACTAGCCTTCCACTATCTGCCACAACCCCTAAGTGATCCGAAAATTTTCATAACCAAACACTCTCCTGAACTGTCGCTGATTGAACCACAAGCTTAGCCTCTATCATGGATAGATATACATAGGTTTGCTTCTTGCTACTCCAGGATAGCAAATCTTGATATCGATTTATATACATTCAGATCACCAACCCAGTTGGTATTTGAATACCCAACAAGATACAAATCACCTTCTCCATAACATAAGGAGAGATCCGCAATTCTCTCGAGATATTTTAGAATCCTTTCACTGCTCTCCAGTGATCCCTTTTAGGTTCGATTGATACCAATCACCATACTGACTGCAAAGCAAACGTCTGATCGTGTGCACAACACTGCACACATCAAACTACTCAGTGCACAGGTATAAGGGATTCTACTCATTTCCCTTGTTCTTTCCTAAGTCATAAGGCATATATCAAGAATTAACTTTTCACCTTTTAGCGATTAGAAAATCTATAGGGTTGCAATCATTCTTCTCAAAGCACTCGAGAACTCCCTTGATGTTGGACTCCTGTGAAAGAGTCAACACCTGTCCTGAGCGATCCCTCTGGATCTTAATTTCGAAGAAGAACTTACTCTCACCCATGTCCTTTATATCAAAACTCGATAACGTCTACGTCATCGTGGTCATCAGATACTCTCTGTTGTTCTTAGTCAACAGAATGTCATTCAAATATAAGGACATGATCATAAAAAGTCATGAAACCATGAGATATCACCTCCTCATAAAATCTGAAGTGCCACTACTTGGATTGATGATTAAGGTCGTATGTAGACTTCCGAAGTCAACGGACCTTATCGTCTTAATCTACAAGAATAATGATCTATATAAATAAAGTCAGACTACTATTCCTTATAGATCTCCTCATCCAAACTCCCACTCAAGAAGGCAGTCTCAACATCTATCTGGTCTCACTCCAGATCTATGTTATGTCCATGACAATTGCTAAAAGTAAACGGATCAAGGAAGTCTCGCCTTCAGTCTGAGTAACCCCTGGTAATCAGATAGGCCTTATACCTCTCCACCTATCCGTCGGCCTTCTCTTGATGTTAAGAACCTACTTATTCTCAATAACCTTACTAATCTCAGGTAAATCAACTAGATCCTAGATCCCGTTGATTCTCATTAACTCATTCTCTCATCCATGGCCTTTAACCAATGGTCTCTCATAGAACCCTCAAAAGCCTCTAGGACTGTTTAAGGTTTCTCGTAATCCTCAAGAGTCACACTGAGAGCCTCTCCCTCAATCGGAAAGCAACGGTTAGGTATGCATCCTCGAATACTTTTATGAGGAGGGGAAAACCTTTTCACCTCTAGATGGATCACTCCCAGTAGAACCAAGATCTGTAATGGATTCATAAGTCCCGCCGCTAGGATCAGCCAAGCCACTAAACTCATCCATCTCATTGAAGGTAAAGTCCCAATTGATTTCACCTCTCATAGGAAAATCATTTTCAAGAAGCTCAGCATCATAAGACTCAATCTTAGTGAGAGTGTCATCTGTATGCTCACCTAGAACACATTCCCCATGGAGTGTTCTAAGTATCTCATACGGATACGCCTCCTTTCTCGCAGGCCTAACTTGTCATGTAAATGCGAGAAATAGTGAACATATGCGACACAATCTCATAATCTCAAATGGCTAAGGTCAGGCTGCCTCCCTGTCTGAAGCTCATATGGAGTTCTGACTACGGACTTCAATAGAACACAATTGAAGACATAGGCTGTAGCCAATAACGCATCTCCCCAATGGGAAATGAGCAAATTGGCTTGCGCCATCATCGACCTCATAGTCTCAAACAAAGTCCTATTCCTCTCTCGGCTACTCTACTCCACTGAGTAGCAAGGAATAGTCAGATGTCTTGTAATACCCTTCTTGAAATAGAGTTCTTCAGATAAATACTCGCACTCCCAATAGGTTTTGAGAGTCTACACTCTTAAATCTAACTGATTATCAACCTCGCTTATAAACCTCCTGAAACACCTCAATGTTTCAGACTTGTGCGAGATCAGATAGACATAACCGAAGCACGTATAATTGTCTATGAACGTAATAGAGTACCCAACTCCATTTCGAGTTCTTATGTTCATAAGGCCACAGATATCGGAATAAACCGACTACAATGGAGTCCCAGCTCTCATTACAATATCGAATGGCTTTCTTATAACTTTGTCATCTAGGCAAGACTGGTTAGTGGGCCCTACAGACCACTTACTGCCAACTAGTTCATCCTCTCTCATACTAGGAGGATAACAAGAAACACCATTGAAAAAAGGAATCATCTCCAGTATATATAATCCCTCATGGACCAAACCAGAAGAAATTAAAAAATTGTTGTAGTAAATGGAAACTATAAAATTTCCAAATTAATAGAGCATATCTTAAGCTTAAATCAAGTTCCGTCGAACATTTGAAGCATAAATAACGTATAGAGTCTGGCAACTTAGCAACTCCAACTTGCAAGTGTCATTCCCTTTGACGATTACAAACACTTTGCTCCCTACGTAAATCCTCCTACTTGAGGACTCACTGGGTGGAACTATATATGCGTGCTCCTATCTCGAGCTACGTGGTCGGTTTCTCCTGTGTTTACAATCCACGAAGGAGAGAAAATAGTGAGCATCTCAAACCACATAAAGAGGAAAGAGATAATTTTTACTTGTCACACTTACGAACGAAATGACCAAATCTACTATAGATGTAGTACTACACCTTGGTCTTATCAAACTCCTTCTTTCTGCGCTTTAATACTTTGTTGTCTATTTTCTCAAATGGTTTCTTCTTACCTGAACCTCGATTCTTTTACACATGCTTATGCCATTTGTATTTGGTGTCACAAGAGTTTTTGCTCGACTCCACTGCATAAGCATAACCCAAGTATGGCCTACTCACCTCCATATGCTCCTGCTCGAGCTTACTATGCCTATTCATATTAGTTAAAGTATGAATACTCTCATCGTATGTGAAATAGGTTTTTCATGATTTCCTATAAATCAGGCAAAGAACTAGATCACATCCAGTACTAGAAACTTATCCGAAATAGGCTCGTTCACATTCCCTAACTTGGCGATCATACTCAACATTTTCAACAAATGTTGCATCATCATATGATCAACCCTTTCTGTATAAATTATTAAACTTATAAGTCAGTATCCTAGTCTCAGGATCTATAAGAACACCACAATGCTCTTTCTGGGGCGAGCTAAACTGACATAGCCGTAGGATATCACTCGTAGACTGGGATTACATCTTCATGTATAATGCTCAGGAGGATTGCCCTAACTCCACCATCATTCATTTTCCATACACGTAATGTCTCTTATTCCCGTCTCTCTAAGGTGTGGTACCCTCCCTGGAGTCCAGCATCTCATCCCTTAAAATTTTAGTTAGATTTTGCTCCTCCAGGATAAACTAAATCTATCGGTGAAAAATCTCGTAATGATCACCATTCAATTTTATCCTCCTTGCAAAAATCTAATACGATAATTTTTTAAGCAGTCTTATAGATTTTAGTGACTTATAGATGCTTATTCTCAAATTTTGTGCTACGAATCATCAAGACCCAAATGACTCGAGTATAGACCTCAAGACGAGCATATGAATCAACGGACACCATACACCACAATCTGGGATTACATCTCACCATTCAGAATAAGATTCGGTACACAAAAAAATCACAAATAAAGATGTGGGACTCTTAAATAATAATAATAATGATAAATATATAAACAAATCTGAAATGACCTAATATGCCATCGGAGGTCCCATGGGTCGCCACATGCTGGCGACATGTTACTGGGTGCCTACGCTCACCACCAGCATGCTGACACACATGCCAGATGTGCAATGAATCGGTCACGGGTCTTAATGCACGCGACTTTTATCTCAATGCAAGAAAATAATTAATCTAATAAATTTTAATTAAAGTATATATATTATTTAGTAACCATTGAGAATAGCCCTAATGAATAGGCTGGTGGTTAAAGTTGTTTAAAGCTTCATGTGCCTCCCAGGTTCAATTCTAGCCATTTATATCTAGGGATTTTTTTTAAATTAAAGTGTGGCACATGGTTCCACGCGCCACACCAACCCCACAACTGCCTGTCCACACGTGTAAGACACACGCTAATAGGATTCGGGCTCTTCTTCTTCGCCCGACTCTCTACACTAGGTCATTTGACCCGGTTGCAAGAAATCCCCTTTTTCGACCTCAATTTCACCAGACTTTTTTAGGAATCTTTAATTCCACTTATTCCAACCATTCTTGACTCAATTTTTGGAGTAATCACGCCCTAATCTCGACATATTTTGAGTCCAAAATTCCGGCCCTTCGAGGCCAATTTTGAACCTCCATTTTTCGGTATCAATAATACACAATATATATGCCAAAACGTAGATCATGAAGAGATGAACTCAAATATACCAATTTCATGCATCGATTTGTCCTAAGCCTCGATAAATCTGGAGTTGAATGGTTCGGTTAATATTCACGGCCGAAAGTTTCAACCGAAATTTTCTTGGCCTAAACGTGTTCAGAAAATTATGAAAAAATTATTTTCGTGATCTATGTGACTTGAATAGTATAGTGGTATAATCGGATTCACGAAACTCATCCATGATCTGAACCCCAAATTTTATACCCTATATTTTTATACCCGAAAATAAATTTCAAAAATTATTTTTAATTAACCTAACACATGCTCTGATACCAATGTTGGATTTTTATAAGTCTCATACACAGCGAAAACAATTATAATAATTTTCAAAAAAATAAAAATATGGATCGGGTATAGGGTAAATATCTCGACATGTAAGGTCTCCTAAAAAATCGATCGAACCATCTGGCATATCTCTCGGTCGGATCTTGCGGTCGGGATGGTGATCACAATATTAATCGAACCACCACCGCAATATCACGATACCATAACTCTCAGTCCGGTGATTGTTACGATGGAAAAAATTCTCTACTCGGAATTTTTCTCAAGCTCTCATTTTATTCTCACTCTAGAGAATATTTTTCTCAAGTTTTGCAATTCTCTCTAATGGCTTCAACACACCAAAAGCCTCAAAGGAGAGGTTAGTCACCATGATGCAATCATACTCAAAATTAGGAGAGAATAATGGGAGAGTAATGGGTGTTATGGGTAAGTGAGAGTTACCCCACTAACCCTATGCCAATTGTCCAAAATGCCCCCCACGGGCATTTTAAACTAATATATACAAAACAAAACCCATCAAATTTCAACTTTCTTTCAAACATCCATGCCCCTCATTGGTTTGATCGCTGCATGACGTTCTTGACATGCCATCTCCACGATCCAATGTCTAGCATATAGATCACTTCCAAAGACTACAGATCAATTCTAGTGGAACGGTTAAGAAAAGTTAACCACTCCCCTTCGCATCTCTTCTTCTCCTCAATTTTCTAGGTAGCAAAAACAATGAAAACAAGAGTACAATTGTACATACGAACGAGCACCCAAAAGAAAAGTGAGTGAATTGTTTTGGTTGATATTGTTGAATTTTGAATGTAGTGTCATGAAGAA
Organism: Dillenia turbinata; assembly: GCA_037126225.1. NCBI lineage: Eukaryota > Viridiplantae > Streptophyta > Magnoliopsida > Dilleniales > Dilleniaceae > Dillenia > Dillenia turbinata. The sequence goes on from JBAMMX010000017.1 coordinate 8,079,409, forward strand.
CAAAGTATTGATTAGATTTTGTGATCAATACTTCAATAGGTCTAGGAAAATTTGAGAAAAAATCAATTACAATTTGAGGTTTGAAATTTTTAATTCCACTACCCAACATTTGTTTCGGTGCATGAGTTAGGGTTTATATATATTTATTTTTTTGAATTTTTTGGGTATGAATTTTACTTTTTCCTAAAAATTATTGATGGAATTTTTGATTTTTCAAGAGAATAAATTTTTTTTAGTGATTTAATCATGCCACGTAAATAAACATGATGAACAGAGAATATCCATAATTTTAGATTTAATTTTGGGTGTGTTTTGAACTCTTATCGAGGAAAAATTCCATCATGGTGACACGAGAGAACAATTTTAGCTTTATGCTTAAAATGAAATTTTTGAACAAATTGATGTTGGAAATAAGTATATCATGTTCTAAAACATATTATTGAGCCATTGTAGTGAATTGCCCATCACCAGAAAAGTTCATTTTTTCAGGCAAAGTTTTTTGACTTTGGATTATTTTTTTATCTTGATTTGAGACTCGATTATTCCAAAAATTGAACTTAAAATGATTGGAGAGAGGTGAATTACAAAACCCAATTGAAATCATGGCAAAAAAAAGGTGCAAAAATGAGTTTTGACCCAGTTGGCAAAGAAGAAGACCCCGACCCAATTGGTATGTTAAGAGTTTGGTTCGACCTAAACCCACACGCCTCGGCCAGCTTTGACCCGATCCAAACACGTGTTCGAATCGGACCCACGTGTGGTAGCACATGACCTGGTCCAACCAGAGCAAACATATGGGAGGCACCTGAGAGACAAGTGCTAGTCAAAATGAATAAAACCCAGCTTTAGAGCGCGACACTAAGTGATATAGCCACTAGGACACAACATGATGCTATATTGAGAAAACGTTAGATATTATATATAATATTTTTTGAAATTATGGCATTATCATTATTCATCCATACGAATGATTCATGAAATTTATACTATACATATGCAAGATTTTGTCCTAGTGGGAGTATGGGTGGTTGAGTTGAGATTCCCAACCCTATAATGTAGTGCATTTTTATATGGATATTTGTTCATTAAGTCTAAATATGAAACGGTTAGATGTAGAATTCGAATGGTAGTGAATGGATTTAATTCATTTGTTTGAGTTTGAATTGTATATTTAATTGTTTTGTATTTGTTGATTAGAAAAATATGCAAATTCATTGAGATAGTTGATAAGCATCATTTAAGTCACTAATGTCTCTTCATATGCACTAGAAAATATGGCTATATCTAAGAACATTATAGCTGATTTGAACAAGGGGGACAAGCTAAATGGTGATAACTATGATATTTGGTACCGAAAGGTTCAGCTTATTTTTTAGTAGCAAGAGTTCACAGAGGTCCTAATGCATGAGATGGTGGACCCCAGGGAGAGTATCATGGCACAAGGAAGATTGGATCGTGATGTCTTCTGCACTTGGAAGAAGAAGGAAAGCTAAACTAGGCCTATCCTTATCAGTTGCATGATTGATGAACTGAACCCAATGTATAAATAGTACCTAACGGCTAAGAAAATGTGGCTCATTTTGAAGGAGCATTTTGGAGCTATTTCAACTCAAAAGTGAGAATGCTTACTTTTAAGTTCACAAGTTATAAGAAGTGCCCAAATCATACTATGAAGCAACATTTGATGCAAATATCTAGTATGATTGTTTCGTTAAAAAATATAGGCGACCCAATATCATATGAGTTACAAGTTTTGGGAGTGATTTAGTCCTTACATCATTCATGGGAAACCAAGAAAATGTACCTTACACATGATAATAGTATTTATACTTTTGCTGATGTGAATCGTCATTATAAGTTGGAGGAGGAATGTTAAGGGTGCCACCCAACCTCTCTCAGGTCATGCCTACTTAGTAGAGTTGAGCAAAGACTCTCACAGTTCTAAATGTAAATGGAAGAGGCACGACAAGAAGAACCGAGATAGAGGCAAGGGACTGATCTACAATTTTGAAACCACAATTTCGGTCAATTATATTTTATTCAAATGTTGTGTATAATGATAAAGTCAAGTATTGTTCCCATGAAGATATCTTGTATTACCAATTATTAATTAACTTAATCTAAGTTGGACAGATCGAATGAAAAATATGAGTAAAATAGATATTACAAAAAATAAAATCTATGACTATAGAAACTCTAATCAATATCAAACTTCTAATTTAATAAAGATCCTAGGATATCAATTTCATCTATTTTTAATTTTTCACATGGTTAAATCTTTTCAAATCCATTAAATTTTCTGGCTACAGAATTATTATTGATAATGGTAGATTTTTCTTAAATTAGATTTAACCAATGGTCATGCAATGAAATCCTAATTTGATTAACCAAAACTCAATGGTCATACAATTTTTATTTAACCAAATTGCATTACGATCTTTAGAAATCTGAAATTTAGCATTTCCCCTATAATCCCTACACACAGAATTAATCATCCATCGATATTATAACTTTATAAGGATTTTATTGTATTGGTTTGATCTCTTGTCATCTTCTCTCGTCTTATGCATTTAATCTCAAATCATACAAAACGCAAGTCTAAATGTTTTGAAACATTAAGTTCAATAATAAAATCTCATGAAACAATAATCATGCTAATAAATATTTAAGGGGAAAGAAATAAATTCCATCCATGTTATTAATCAAAGAACAGAATCCTTCGAGTCTTAAGAACAAGAAAATTTTGCTAGACATTGAAAAGAAAAACAAGAAAAGTAAAGGAAACATTACAAACCTTTTATACATGTTGAAGGAAGTGGAAAGCGATTGCTGGGGTTCCCAAGTTGTGGAATGAATAAGGGGATTTGTTGAGTGAAAAAGGGAATGTGTAATATATGAAGGGAGGCATAGAATCAATGCTCTAGTTACCCTTGTGATGTTGAATTTATAAGACTAAAGAAACTTAAAAGAATTAGAAGTTGTGATATTTTTGGAAACTAGGGTTTTGTGTTTGAATTGGAAACTTGTTGTTTTGGTTGGATAGGGATCTCTTGTTTTCCCAAAACTTGTAAACTTCCCTTTTCTTGAATTTGGAGACATCTAAAGTAATTGGCAACCACATTCTGAAATTCCCTCTTTCATATGCTCAAGTTTCCATTTTCATCACTTTGACTTTTAAACACTGTAGTAGCAACTTCGGCCTAGTTTTTGAATAAGCTCTTGCCTGAATTATCTTTTGGCTGCTAGGGTTCCCAAGTTGTGGAATGAATGAGGGGATTTGTGGAGTGAAAAAGGGAATGTGTAATTATGAAGGGAGGCATAGAATCAATGCTCTAGTTACCCTTGGGATGTTGAATTTATAAGACTAAAGAAACTTAAAAGAATTAGAAGTTGTGATATTTTTGGAAACTAGGGTTTTGTGTTTGAATTGGAAACTTGCTGTTTTGGTTGGATAGGGATCTCTTGTTTTCCCAAAACTTGTAAACTTCCCTTTTCTTGAATTTGGAGACATCTAAAGTAATTGGCAACTACATTTTGAAATTCCCTCTTTCATATGCTCAAGTATCCATTTTCATCACTTTGACTTTTAAACACTGTAGTAGCAACTTCGGCCCAATTTTTAAATAAGCTCTTGCTTGAATTACCTTTTGGGCTCTTCACAAGATTTGTAGTCTCGAAGTCTTCATTCCAATGCAGTAAGAATCACCTCAATCAGATGTTAGATTAGAATGTTATACTCAAAATACTGAATATTGTTCGTCCAGTCTGAAATTTAGAAAATAAGCTCAATGTTTCCTAATCATTTACCACGAAATAAATCAGTATAAAATCATAAAATATGATTTAAAATAGTCCTAAAATTTATAAAGAAGTGCTAAAATAAATATAATTTAAGTGTATTAAAAATATTGCTGTCAAATACCCTCACACTTGAATATTTGTTTGTCCTTAAGCAAAAAAAAATATCAAAACAATTTTCTTCCAAAACCAATTCAATTTTTCCAAATCCCTTACCATGCATGTGAGAAGTTCAAATCAGAATTACAATTAAGACAATTAATATTTCGTAGTATTTAATACTAGAAATGCCACTACATCTCCTATAGTCTCCTTAAGATCAAGAAGAACGCAAAATTCAAATACACTCACACTTGGTTCACTCAATGCAAAGAGAAATATGGTAAATGAAATAAGGTTCAACTATTCTATGAACTCAATTTTATGGAAGGGTATGTATATCACTTAAATTAACACAATTAAATGACATTATCATAGGTTTGCTAATATATCAAATCTCCACCATTTATATATAAAAATTCATACACCAATCAAAAGATTTTTTATTTGGAGATATAACGGGGCTGGGTAAAGGGTATGATAATAGGTAAACATATTGGGTCAAAAATAATTCATTAAAAATATCCAAGTATCAAGAGAAGACATTCTTTACATTACAACAAGGAAAATACTAATTTCCATAGTTTCTCATCGTGGAATATGTAAATCACTCCAACTCCAAATATGTAATGTATTACTACTATGTAGCAAAGAATATGAAATGGAATTCCACTATAAGAGTGAACAATATCCAAGAATAAAAATTGAAATTTTTTCTCTTTTTTTCTCTTTTTTTTTTCTCAACCAGCATTTTTCTTCTTTTTTTTTCCATATTTACCTAGATATTTTTTTTTGAATTTCAACAACATATATGAAGCTCTAACATATATATAAAGAACATAATGTCAAGCTATCAACTATAAGTATATTAGTGAATTTAAGTTCAAATCTGAAGCTAGAAAAAATAGGTTATGGGGCAAAATTATGTGGGTATTTTAAGAAAGAAAAGGTCTAGGTTCAAATGATTTAACTAAGGAATATAAAATGTTAGGCATGACATTTTTTGAAAACCAAAAGTGTGTAAACCTAGGTGCCTTAATCTTTTTGGTGCATGAAAATAAAAATATAGTCTCAAAATGTATAACAAAACAAGTTTTAGAATGATCATTTCATGTGTGATATATGTTCAACAAGAAAAATGAGAGCACAAAGAATTACTCTTTAAGACTCAAATCCTTACTTCGGTAAATTTTTGTGTCGAATCTTTTATGTTTATCTTTTAAATCAACAATAAAAAGATGAATAGCTAATCATTCACTAAATTACTCCTAATACCAATTATTCTTCATGCAATCCAATTCAAAACAAGTAATACACAAGTACTAGAAAGTTTGAGGGAAAAAAAAACTTTAGTCAAAGCTTTCGAGAACCAAGCAAAAATTTGGCTTTCAAATTTCTCACATTCACAAAAGAAAACTAAGCATTATCTTCAACGTGCAATATAAATAAAATAAGAATAAAGAGAACAGAAAACCCTCTTAAAAAATCTGGTGAACTTGCAGCCTTATCTTCAAAAGCGCTTTCTCTTCCTCTTATGCAAAGGGCTTCTTATGCTCATGAATTGTTTAGGGAAATGGTAATCCTTCATAGTGGTCCCATCCTCATAAATCTTCAAATGATATCCATTGACTTTGAATTTTTCTCTTTGGTTATTTGAAATCTCTACCATTCCATATGGGAAAACTTATGTCACCATGAACGGTCCACTCCATCTATATCTTAACTTACCTGGAAAAAGTTTCAAACAAGAGTTATATAATAAACCTTTATCACTAACCTTGAACTCTCACTTCTTGATTCATGTATCATGCCATGCCTTTGTCCTCTTCGTATAAATGCATTCATTCTCATATGCTTCGTTACGCCATTCTTGAAGCTCATTTAACCTCAGCTTTCTATCTTGACCAGCAAAATTTAAGTCAATGTTAAGATATTTTATTACCCAATATGTTCTTATGCTCTAACTCAACAGGTAAATGACATGCCTTACTATAAACCAAATGACAAAGTGGCATACCAATTGAAGATTTAAATACTGTCCTGTAAGCCTAAAGTGCAGCATCTAATTTTATAGACTAATCCCCATGAGAAAGACTCGCAATCTTTTCCAAAATGCTTTTCAATTCATGATTTGAAGTCTCAACCTGTCCACTAGCTTGGAGATGGTAAGGGGTAGCAATCTTATGGGTAACACCATATTTAGACAAAAGTTTATCAAAATCTTTACGAAAATGTGAATCTCATCACAAATTATAGCTCTAGGAACACCAAAATAAGAGAAGATATTTTTCTTTAAAAATTTACACACCGTTTTAGAGTCACTTTTTACACATGCAATTACTTTTACCTAATTACTCACATAATTTATAGTAACTAGAATGAACTCATTATTAAAAGATTTTGGTAAGGAATCCATGAAATCTATACCCCAAACATAAAAAATATCCATAACTAAGATATTGTTTAAGGGTATCTCATGATGATTTGAAATATTTCCAGTTCTTTGACATTGTTCGGATGCATGAACATAAGAGAAAGCATCTTTAAATAAAGTAGGCCAGTAAAATCTAGATTGGAGTACCTTAGCTGCTATATGGGATGATCCATGATGGCCACTAACCTCTTTATCATGACAAAAACTAAGGATGTTACTTACCTCTTGTTGGAGCACACATCTCCTAATGATACCATCACCACAAAGCTTATACAAGTAGGGCTCATGATAGTAGTGTACATTAGAAAAGAATTTCTTTTTCTACTGACATGACAATTTCTCTGGCTCAATCTTGTAGGCAAGATTGTTAACAAGATCAACATACCATGGATCATTAATAGGAGTAACAAAGAATAAATATTCATTAGGGAAATAATCATTTAGAAGATCAGTCATCATCTCGATGAAATCTCCTTACAAGTAAGATAAATGGTTAGCGGCTGCATTATGAACTCCTTTTTTATCCACTATCTCGATGTCAAATTCTTACAATAGAAGTATCCAACGCAATACCCTGGGCTTTGCATCCTTTTTACATACCAAATATTTAAGCCCAGAATGATCAGTATGAATAATAATCTCAGACAGTAACAAGTAAGATTGAAATTTCTCAAGTGAAAAGATTATAGTAAGTAGTTCTTTCTCAGTAGTGGTGTATGATTTTTGTGCCTCATTCATAGTCTAACTTGTATAATATATGACATGAAATTTCTTGTCTACAGTTTGACCTAAAATGCACCTACAGTGTCATCATTTGCATCACAATAAATCTCAAAATGTAAGTCCCATATGGGTGGCTGCACAATAGGAGCTTCAATCAATTTTAACTTTAGGCAATTAAAAGCATTCAAGCAAGACTCATCAATCACAAAAAGGTATATATTTCACTAAAAGATTAGTCAAAGGTCTAGCAATTTTAGAAAAATCATTAATAAATCTACGATAAAAGTCTACATGCTCTAGAAATCCTCTAACATCTTTTAATGATTTAGGGGGAGAAAGTTTTTTAATTAATTTAACTTTTGTCCTATCAACATCTATTCCCCTAGAAGATACCTTATGTCCCAAAACAATACACCACAAAGTGAAATTTTTCCCAATTTAGCAACAAATTGGTTTCCACACATCTCTTTAAACCTCTTTCCAAGTTATTCAAACAATTATCAAATGAAGAACAAAACACATAAAAATCATTCATAAAGACCTCCATAATGTCATCAATAAAATCAACAAATATAGACATCATGTATCTCTAAAAAGTAGCTGGAGCATTACAAAGACCAAAAAGCATGCGTCTAAATGCAAAGGTACCATATGAACATGTGAATGTGGTTTTTCTTGATTAGTAGGATCAATGACAATTTATAAATAATCAAAAAAACCATCTAGAAAGAAACAAAATGCATGGCCAACCAATTTCTTAACAAGTTGATCAAGAAAGAGGAGGGAGAAGTGATCTTTCCTAGTAACATCATTTAACTTCCTATAATGGACACAAACTCTTCAACCCATGACTATACATGTAGGGATCAACTCATTCTTTTCATTCTCAACCACAATAGTCCCACCCTTCTTAGGCACAACTTGTAAAGGACTCACCCAAACAGAATCAGAGATAGGAAAGATAATACTTGCACCAAGCCATTTAATGATCTCCTTCTTTACTACCTCTTTAAGATGCTCATTCAGCCTTCGTTGTGGTTGTGCCATGGCATTGAACACATTTTCTAACAAGCTTTTGTGTATGCATATCGAGAGATCTATGCCATGGATGCCAACAATGGTTTGCCCTATTGCTTTCTTGTGCTCTTGTAAAATGTGTGACAAGTTCTCTTCCTCAAATTTTGTCAATTCAAAAGACATGATTACTAGAAATATTGAAGAACTATCTGAAAAGACATATTTCAAATAAGAAGCCAGAGGTTTAAGATTAAGTACTTGAGCGGCTGGGTGTGGTTTGTCACTTTTCTCCTTACCATTTAACAATTCTTGCAAGCTTCCTATTTGTGCAGGAAAGGTATGAAATCTATCTAAATTCTCACTGTAAGAAACACACACAGAAACATGTTCACTATCTAGAAAATCATAGTTCACATGCAAGGAACTAGCAATGCAATTTTTAAAAAGATCATTAGAATAAAAGACATTCAAATCATGTTTAGCAATCCTCTCAATACAATCAACTCTAAAAACATCTTGCTTATTAAAATTTTTCATGTGATGGAAAACATAAAACTCAATTTTTCCTTTATTAATTCTTAAAATCAACTTTCCATTAGAAATATCAATTAAAGAGTAGTGGCAAGGAAAGGTCTACCAAGAGTCAATGAAGTACCCTCATTATCATTATCCATATCCAAAACAACAAAATCAATAGGAAAAACAAATTTTCAACTTTTACAAGTATATCCTCAACAATGTCGCTTGGATATTTTATACTTCCATCAACCAATTCTAAGGAAATATTAGTTGGCCTATATTTCCTTAACCCTAACTTCATGGGCACATAATATGCATAAGATTTACACTAGTGCTCAAATCACACAAAACATTAGAAAAATCTATAGAACCTATAGTACAAGGGATAAAGAAACTCCCTGAATCCTTAACTTTCGATGGTAGCTTCCTTTGTAGAATTGCAGAACATTCCTCCATGAGCTTGACCATTGAAACTTCATCCAACTTCCTCTTTTAGGTGATAACATTCCTGAGGAACTTCCTATAGCTTGGCATCTCCTTGATTGCATCCAAAAATTGGAATGTTAAAATGTAGTTTCTTAAAAATTCTAAAAGTTTTTCAAACTATTTTTCTGCATTAGCTCTTAATAGATGGCCTAAAAAAGGACAAGGAGTTTATATTTACTCAAAGAAGTACTTCCTATTTTGTTTCTAATGCCTTGAACTTCTTACTAGTGGGATGCTGATCTCGGCCACTTGTTCCACCTTTTTATCGTCTGACCTAATCGGCTCATCCTGTAGTTCTTTACCACTTCTCAATATTATTGCCTTAGCCTGCTCTCTGGGTTCTTCTTAGTATCACTTGGAAATCTGCCTAGTATACAAGAATGAAAGGTGTTAGCCAATTGATCAATCTTATTTTCAAGGCTCTCAAACCTTTCATTTGTTGCTGTTGCTAAACATTCGATTGTCAACACCAATGATGCCTTGTTTTCCCTTTATTATGGCTACGAATTTGAGTTAAACCCTAGTGGATTGTTTGGTCTTTATAGTGCTCCTTGACTCCATGAAAAATTAGGATGGTTTCTCCACCCAAGATTATATGTGTTAGAGTGAGGGTTGTTCTGAGACCCGCCAAAATTAGAAATATAATTTGTTTGTTGTACCTACAAACACTCAAAAGATATGTGAGTGGAATCACCATACGAATCACAATATAAAACTGGGTTAGACATAACATTAAGTTGATTAGTTTTCATGGCACTAATAAAAAAATTAATTTTTACATTAAACATAGTAAAACAATCTATCTCATGCAAACCAGCTTTTTATCTAGGCATTTCACACTCAATAGACCAATCATATTGATTAGATACCATATCATCTAATAATGCACATGCTTCATTATATAACTCATGAAAATGGTAATCTTAACAGAATACAAAGTCCAACATAAAAAGTTTACAAAACTAACCAATCAGGTATACCATGATGATGGCATTTCCTAATCAAATCTTTTAAATGTTCCTAAGCACTATATAAAGATTCACCATCAAATTACCTAAATCTAGTAATATCATTATGTAGTTTAGCAGCCTTAGTAGGTGAAAAATATGTTTGAGACATGTTTTCTCAATTAGTAAAATGATTGGCAAAGAATAAGTTTAGTTATACATTTGCCTTTCCCCTAATAGAGAAAGAAAACAATCATAACTTTATGGCATCAGGGCTTACCCCATTCATCTTGATTGTGCCACTTATCTCCAAAAAATTATTTAGATAGCTATTGAGATCTTCAAAGGTCTCTCTATTAAGTTGATCTACCTATACTAGACCAATAAGACTAGGTTTTAGTTCAAAGTTATTTGCTTCTACTGCAGGACGTGCAATAATAGTTTGAATATCTTGAAATCTAGGAAAAGAATACTCTCTTATAGCTCTATTCTCCTTAGCCATTGCTTCCTCATGTTCCTTGTCTTCCCTAACTTGTTTTCGAATGGATCTCAAAGTTCTCTCTATCTCAGGATCAAATTTAGCTAGGTTAAGGTTTTTTGATCTTAGCATATACCCTGTACGGACACAAAAATAGGCAAAATTAGATGTCTAAAATAAATTAAAAAAATCACTTTAATAAATCTGGATTACCTATATGAAAGTAAAAATCACAAAAATAGGGCAAACAAATACAAAAAATACATCTAAATAATCGACCAAAAAACTAAAAAAATGAAAAAATCAAAGAAAAATAGAAAAATCGATGAAGATGATAGAATTTAGACAAAATAGGGTGGTGCCCAAAATCCTTTGAAGATAGTAATTATCTAACTTTAAATCAAAATTTTTTTTCTCGGACCATGAAAATCCCAAAAAATTCCCATCAAATTTCCAAAAACCTAACCCTAAAATAGCAACTATATAATCCTAAACCCTAATCTGAGATTGAAAGAAATAAGCAATATTAAAGTCCAATATCAAGCAAGATTATTCTAGTTGATATACAAAGATATCCCTGGTAACAGTGCTAAAAACTTGATATGCAATTTTGAAACCACAATTTTAGACAACTATATTATAGTCGAATCTTGGGTATAATGATAAAGTCAAGTATTGTTCTCATGAAAATATCTTGTATTACCAATTATGAATTAATGTAATCTAAGTTAGATAGATTGAATCAAAATTATGAGGATAATAGACATTACGAAAAAATAAAATCTTTGAGTATAGAAACTTTGATTGATATGAAACTTCTAATTTAATAAATACCCTAGGATATCAATTTCATTTGTTTTTAATTTTTCATACGGTTAAATCTTTTCAAATCCCATAAATTTTATTGGCTACAGAATTATTACTGATGATGATAAATTTTTCCTAAATTAGATTCATCCAATAGTTCTGTAATGAAACCCTAATTTGATTAAGCAAAACCTAATGATCTTGTAATTTTGATTTAACCAAATTGCATTAAAATCTTTGGAAAATCTATAATTTAGAGTTTTCCCTAAAAGCTCCACACAAAGAATTAATCATCCGTCGACGTCATAACCCTATGTTGATTTTATTGTATTAGTCTAATCTCCTACAGTCTTCTCTCGATCTCTTGCATTCAATCTCAAATCATACAAAATGCAGGTCTAAACGTTTGGAAGCATTAAGTTCGACAATAAATTCTCATCAAACAATAATAATGCCAATAATATTTAAGGGAAAGAAATAAACTTAAACCATATTATTAATCAAAAATAGAATCCACTGAGTCCTAAGAACAAGAAAATTTAGCTAGACATTAAAAAGAAAAATAAAAAAAAGTAAAGGAAACTTTGCAACCCTTTTACACATATAAAGGAAGTAGAAGGAAACTGCTAGGGTTCCCAAGTTGTGGAATGAGTGAGTGGATTCGTGGAGTGAAAAACGGAATGTGTATTATATGAAGGGATGCATAGAATTAATGCTCTAGTCTCCCTAGGGATGTTAAATTTATAGGACAAAAAAACCTAAAAAAATTAGAAGTTGTGAGATTTTTGGAAACTAGGGTTTTGGATAGGGATCTTTTGTTTTCCCAAAACTTGAAAACTTCCCTTTTTTTGAATTTAGAGACTTCTGAAGTAATTGGCAACTGCATTCTGAAACTCCCTCATTCACATGCTTAAGTTTCCATTTTGAGGACTTTTACTTTTCAACATACAGCAGCAAATTCGGCCCAATATTTGAGCAAGCTCCTACCTAAATTAGCTTTTTGATCCTTCATAAGATTTATAGTTCTTGAAGTCTTCTTTCCAATGCAGTAAGAATCACCTCAATTGGACATCAAAATAAAAAGTTATGTCCAAAATAGTGAATGTTGTTTGTCTAGTCCGAAAATTAGAAAATAAGCTCCATGCTTCCTAAATCATTAACCACAAAATAAATCAGTGTAAAATTATAAAATATGATTTAAAATAGTCCTAAACTTAATAAAGAAATGACGAATTAAATATAATTCAAGTATATTAAAAATATTACTATGAGTGACACTCGTCTGAAAACACCAAGAACAAGGTACAAAAATGTAAAAGGAAACTAGTGGACAAGACCAAAGTGAAGAGCTTTTATAGCAAGTTTGGTTATTTTGCCCATGATTGTGATGAGCGAAAGGTATGTTATATTTCCTCTATACATGATTTATGGCAAGTTTTTCTTTCTTTTAATTAATTAAAAAAAATTTTGAGTTTTCTAGTTGATGTGTTTTATTTGGTCAAGTTGGAAATTTATGAAAGATGACTTGTATTAATGATTTTTTGTGCTTGTAATACATGTTCATTTCTTTAATGGTTTTCTTTAAAAAATAAACATACAAAATTTGACACCAACCCTATTTAAAAGTGAGGTTTTGAATCTAAAACGAGCAAATTCATTCTGTATACTTGAAATAGTTTTTCTTATTGAGTGAATATCATAATTGGATTGGACATTCTAAAACTTTCTCTGTTATGCATGTCAAGACCATATATTTAGAATTTCATGTATTAAAATGATAAAAGACACATAGGTTTATCCCCTTTTGGCTTTCATTTAATTCCCTACCTTGATTTTATAAACCCCTTAGTTAATCAAGTTGAGCCTATGGCCTTTTCATCATAACAACCTCAATACAATACCTATCTTTTTATTTTGACTTTCTTTTTAAACCCTTGTATCAAAGGAATATGTAATTAATTGTAAGAAATTAGTTGTTAGTTTGCCCCGAGAGAGGTATAATAATTGAAAATCTTGATTCTAATATTTCATGGGTATGAAAATGAAGTTTGTGATTATGCAAGGAAGAAAGAATTCTAATCATTCTTTTGGCTATTCCATTTTGGGTTGGCAAAAAAAGTTAAAAAAAAAAAAAGAAAGAAAGAAAAATGTTGAATCTTGTTTCTTTTCATTTATGAAGATAAAAGAAAGAAAAACGGGAAGGAAGTTGGCAAAAATTACACAGAGGACAATGAAATAAGACAAATTTTATCTTTTGTACTGTTTGCCTAGGGCCAAGGTGCTCAATGCTGGAAAGAATTATATAATTTATTATATATTTCCTTTTGTACATTTTCATTCTCAATTATCCCATTTTATCCTATCGCTAGCCCTATCTCCATTACAACCAAATGAAAAACCTTTTGACTGATGCATGAATTTCCAACTTTTGAGTGGAGGAGATTTGATATATTTGCAAGTTTATGGTAATGCTAATTTAATTGTGTTGATTTGAGTGATATATATTTTGTACCCAATTTTGAGTGACTTTGACTGAATCTTTGAAGAGAATTGTTGAATCTTGCACTTTTGATTTTGAAAAAACTATTAGGGGATGTAATGGTTGTTCTAATGCAAAATGTTGTGAAGTATTTGTTGTTTTATTTATGTTTCCAATTTGATTTTTATGGCGCATGTTAGCTTGGGAGTTTCAAAAAAGTAAGATAGCTTAGAAAGTAATTTTTGTTTAGTTTGTATCAAGAATGCTTGGGGACAAACATTGTCTAGGTGTGAGAGAATTTGATAGGGTATAAATTAGTGTAATAATTCTAGTTAATTTTTGCTTGATTTTTGGATTATTATTACAATAATAGTTATTTTTTATGATATTTGATATTTTAGGGTTGATGGAGAAGGGTTGTGTAGAAAAGTGAAGAAAAAGAAGCTAATTTGAAGTATTGATGCATATGAGGTGAAAACTGTGGACAACAGTGTTCTTTCATAAGCTTGTAGACTTATGGATTTTGGGATTTATTGCAAAATTTTTCTAAAGGCCAAGTCAACATCATTTCTCTCTATTTGCATGTGATTTCAAGGAAAATTTGAGTTTGATTTGGAAGCATTGAAGATTCTCACCATGTTGACTTATTATAAATTCAGGGATTGAATTTTAGAAGTTCAAACTTTCATAATCATTTATCCTATAGGAAGTTTCTCTTTTTCAAACCAATTATAATGTTTTCTTTTATTTATACCTTTTCTTTCTAGTAGTTGTCCAAGATTTAAGAAAACTTTCTCTTAAAATAGGAGATCCACTCCTATAAAAGAGGCATGAAAGCCCCACCAAAGATACAAGTTTTGGTATCTACTTTCTCTATAAAATTTATTTATATTTCGTGTGTTCTTCTTATTCCTTTATGAATTTCTAATTTTCTTTCTAGTTGAAGGCTAGTGGAAGCCTTGATTCATGATGTTATGGGATCTAATTGTGCTCATTCATTTAACAATCATAGGTACTTGCTTAACTTCTGCTTTTTCATTTTCAAGGGTTATTTTGGGTTTTATTAAATAGATTGGCCACTAATTGATAATTCTAAAATAATTATAGCTAATTAAAACAATAGATCTATAATTATTTGATAGTTTTAATAAAATTACACATGCTATGATTTCACTTCATCACAAGTAGGGGTATCTATGTCATGATGTTAAGCAATCTAATTTAAAAAAACCCATTTAAATGTTTGTTAATTAGAATTTGATCTCTCTAGATTATAAGTCTGTTGAAACACTAAATCCTAAGAGTCACTTTGGGGTTATCTTTCAATTTGGAAAATAATTAATGAACATCTCTTAATTATCAACGAAGTAAAGAGAGATTGATCGATAGGTGGTCGTCGACAACTATAACCAATTTATTTGTGTGTCATTGAATCATTTTTGCATCGAGGATCAATTGATTGAATAAAGGTGGAAACAAACCCTTCCATTAGATTATTTTACATTGATATTTACTCCTTTGATTTTGTCTCATTTTATTTTGCCTTTATTATTTCAATTTTAAGCCTTTGTTTGCCTTAATTAAGTTAGATTATTTAGTTAATTTGAAACCTCCATCACTCTCTTGTAAGAGAAATGAATCCACCCCTTCCCTTAGGATACAACCCTATTCACTCTATACTAGTATTTAGTGAAACAGGTTAATTTATTTTTGGTAGTTTAATGACACACCAATGAAGCTCAAGAGGCGCTTCCTAAGATGCCGAGTATGGCTTTTAAAAAACATGCCGAGAGGGTGGATACCAAGAGCATGGCGTTTAGTGGTAGTGGCCATGTGCTTCTCATGCATAAAGCTTGGGGGTCTGGAGTTGGGCCATCTAACACCCTAGAGAAGACGGTTCCTCCCTCTCCTATTTTTGTTAGGTTTTATGACAATAGAAAGGACTTAAAAGAGAGGGTTACTATAACGATTAGTGCCAGCAACAATCACTAGAGTTATATAAACATTACCAAGGTGAAGAGGTTCGCTGAACAGCTAGATTACCATCACTTTAAGTTAGAGTTGAATGGCTTATCTATGGAGCAGGGTGACAAAACCCTAATTTCCACTAAGATTCAAGTGAGATTTTCTTTCAAAGGTATGTTTTATTTATGTTTCTAGCTGTGGTGGGCTAACTTGATGTATTTTGTACAAGCTATTGTCTTAGCTAAACTTTAGAGGTTAAAGAGGGATACAGTGGTTGGGTATCTAAAGCACCTAGTGAGCTAGAGAGATGAAGTGATCTCATGGTTGCATGGTGTACTAGCTCTGAGGGAGGGAGGTTAAAGAAGAGAGGGCAGCCAAGGCTGCCTTACAAAAACGAGGAGTAGGAGTGTCTGAAAGCTGACCTAGAGTCCGTATTTCGATAATTTGACACAACCATCGTGGAGGTTGAGAGGTTAGAAGTTGTAAAGAGAGGACTCGAGGTGAAGCTGCAAGCTATTGAGAAGCTGGTGGATAGGTGAGAGCAGTATATAATTGAGTTTGAAGAGATATATAAGATAGCTGTCGAGAGCCACTAGTGGAACAAGCAACAACTCTCCGAGAAACTTTGACAAGCTGAGGCTACCCTTTGCCAGTCGGGGCTGGGGAAGAGCTTAGCAATAGTCATCAACGATGCTAGTTCCGAGGCACCAGGTTAGGCTGATATAGGTTTTTATGTTACCAGTCTCCTAGTTAATTTTGAATCTCTATGGCAAAAGACTTTTCCTCCCCGTTCACCTCCTTTATTGTCACCTCTTTTTGCCTTGTTCTTTCCCTCTTCCTTTGTTGTATTCCATTTTTGTGTACTCCTCCCAAGTTTGTACAGATCTCGCCTCCTCTGTTGTATATATAATATTTGAATATATGAGTGAAAATTTTTAATAGCCTCATCTTCTTATGTTTTTTTGTTTTCATTGGATTCTCATTGCCTTATTGATTATGTGTTGAAATAGAAGGACTTGAGCGTTGAGATTTCTTCAAGTGCATTATAGCCAAGAGAGAATGTTAAAACCCTTTTAGTGTTAAAGTTGAGAGTAGAGAAGTTAGAATCCACTCATGTCTTCTAAGGCCTACAGGAGTGTATAACCAAGAGAGTCGAGAGAGTGTGTATATTATAACAGTCAGGTGCTAGGACCCATATAAGACACGTTGTTGAGGTACAAAGCCAAGAGCAGGGGTGCTGGTACCTGTATGAGGCATAGAGTTGAGATAATAGGTGCATCAACCTCATCGAGTATTAGGATCCGTATGATGATGCATTTGAAGCGAAAAGTTGAGAGGGGGTATTAGGACCCGTATGTGGCGTAGAGTTGAGAGACTGGGCCACACTTACCCGATCGGGTGCTACGACCCGTATGATGACACATTTGAGGCATAGAGCTAAAAAAGGAGGTGCTGGAACCCATATGAGACATAAAGCCAAAAGAGTGGGCCGTGTCTACCTGGTCGGGTGTTAAAACCAATATGATACGTTTGAGGCATAGAGCCGAGAGAGTGAGCATGAAACCCGTATGTGGTACAGAGCCAAGAGAATGGGTGCGTCAGCTTGATCGAGTGCTAGGACTCATACGAGATACGTTGTTGCAGCATGAAGGTTGTTTTTTGATTGCTACGCTATTAGCATAAGTAATGTGTTTTAAAGAAATATCAAGACATGTAAGATCGAAATATTATTATGATAATAATCACAATGCAAAAATTCTAAATCAAAGTGGCAAGTTAACGACACTAGATCGCAGACAAAGTAATAGTAGACAGTGGTAAGAGATTACTAGGCTGGGGTATTCAACGGACCTTGTTCACAGTTAAGTGTTCTGATACTGAGAGATGTCCTGAACTTGACCTTTATGTGCTTGGTGCTCGCTAGTGCTTCCAAAGCATCGAAGCTAGGCTGACCCAATATGGCAATGTATGGTGACAGTAGTTTGACCATGTTGAAGGTAGCAGTGGCAGTTGCATGGCCTGGTGGTATCCCCATGGTACTAGGAGTAAGATGGTGCCCTCGGCGTACAGCTACTTGCCTAAGAGTCCCTTCAAAGGTCTGACATGAGGTTGGAGATGTGCTTGGTTAAGGCCCATCTATCAAAAGGTGTCCCCATAGAGAAGATCACAGTCTACCCTTTGGTCGATGAAGATTTTCTTTACCATATACTGACTATTTTGGCTGTGTTAAGCATGGGTCTTGTTGCTTGGATCGACTCCTACTAGATCATCATCGTGGAAACCAATCATTGATCTTTTCCTTTTTTATCCCTTCTTGACATGAGCTGTGAAAATCTCCTTGGAGGCAGATACCCTCATCATTTAAAAGATTGGGGCAACTATCTACTCGATTTGGTATTACAGGATTTTCGCTTGGTCAACTAAGTTCTAAGTCAGAGGAGAATCACCAAAAGAAAAGGGTGTTGAGAAAGGCTGTCCACCCGGTATATGGAGGATTACTCCATTTATTTGGTTCTAAGCGACCTCTACGACTAGTGGCTTGTAAGGTCCCTTTGTCTGGCCTTCCACATGTGGCCCTTGAGGCGGTGGTTCCCTTGCTTTGCACTGATAAAGCTCTATAGTGTGCCATCTTGAATTGACACCTTAAGTTCGTCCATTAACTTCGTGCATTCATCTATTAGAAAGCTGTAATCTCTATTAAAGTGACAATATTGAGTCCTGTCTTTCCTGGATTGTCCCCTATCCAGTGTAAGGCCCATTCAATATATTACTTATTTCTGATCTTCATGAGGATTTGACTAGGGGTGTCATTTAAAGGAGCATAGTTGTTGAACTTATGGTAAGCCAAAGGTTTTGGTTGGTTTCTCCTAGGCAAGAGTCACCAAGGGAAGCAACTTTACTCGTTTTTTCCTGTTCTGCTCTGGTGATGTCAAATGCTCAGTTTCTTCTATAGCAATATACTTTTCTACTCAAGCATAGAATTTTTAAATGGTGGCCAGAGGGTTTTTGTGATCAAAGTCTTTATTCCCAAGGACTGCAATCCAATAAGTAGTGCTACTAAAGTGATGGAATGGTCTAGACCTAAGACCTTCACTATCTCGATCTTGAACTTGTCAAGAAAATCTTTCAAGGGCTCATCATCTCTCTACCGCAATGATAGGAGGGACGTAAACTTGTTCTTGCCTCTTGATCTAGCATGAAGTGGGCCTCAAATTACTGCCTTAGTTATGAGAAGCTCCTAATGCTAAGCGGAGAAAGTGAATTAAACCACATTAGCATATTACCCATCAGGATTGTGGGGAAGTGTTTGCACATGACTACATTTGACATATCCCTCGAGATCATGACTATCACAAAGTAAGTCGCGTGGTCTTGAGGGTGGGTGGTGCCATCGTATCTCTCCATAGGAGGAAGCAGTATGTGTCACAGCATTTGCTCGATAAAGATTTTTGGATCAAATGGTGAAGGTTTAGCAGCTTGTTGGATGGTATTATGCCACCCTGCACGGACACGTTTGAGTAAAGCAACCACAAGTTCTTCAACTTGCTTCTTTAAATCTTTTGGATCTTATTGAGAGGTCACTAAGGTTTCTAGGTGTCTTCAAGATTAGAGCCTGTGTGAGCATGTGTGCCTCAATATCCTACAAATGGACGAAACTTCTTGCCTAAGGGTGTAGTTAAGTTCCTCTAACTGTCTGCTCATGCCTTGCACCCATGATTCTAGCCTTTCCATTTCGGAGTAGTTGACTTTGTTAGGAGAGGCTGAAATAAGAGGAGGAGTTGGCCGACCTTAAGGTTGGGCAGTAAGCAGTTGAGGCTCTCCCTAGGAGGGTGGTTCCACCTAGAATTGCGAGTGAATGTTAGAGGTATCCCCTTGATTAGGCGGAGTTGCTGTTGGAGAATGGTCTATAGGGTTGGACATTTGTCCTTCCAATGTTGACACTACTTTTGAGGTGTTTCTATTCTTTCTTTTGGATGGCATGGTAACAAAAAACGTAAAAAAAAAATCAGTCTATTCCAATGGACGATACAAAATTGTTAGAGGTGGATTTTGCTCTACAGATGCACTACTTTATTGACCCAATTTAGGAACTGATGTTGATACGTCTTTTGGGTTTTCTTGGAGGATAAGACTTGTAAATGCCCACTGGAGGTGGTCTGGCAGAGGAAGGGCCGATGCTGAAATCAGGAAGTGAAATGAGAGAGAAAGAGAATAGATAGAGTAGAGTCTAAGAGTAGATATAAGGTGCGTATGTAGAGTTGTAGAATAAAAGAATGTACATGGCGGGCTGCGTTTGCTTGTATATATATTTCATGTGCATGCATGGCAAGTCTCTTGCTTACGGGTGTGAAAATCTAGTTATCTTATGAAGAAATCGCTAGAGATCTTCTGAGATTAGAAGGACTATAGCCAAATATTTTTAGGAGAATTAGGATCCTTTAGATTAAGGGAAATTCAGGTTGTCTCAGAAATTGCCTACCTTATCAGGAAAGATTATAGAGATTTCTTTCCTTATTAGATGATATCACTCCCAGGTTAAGGGAGATTCAAATGTTGGATGATTATGATCTTGATTTGCTTTGTGGTGGCATCACTCGATAAAAGACTACTCAGTAGTTGGTCAACGGTAGCCAAGAGCTTTAGCCTAGAGAGTTTAACCAAGAAATTGTCAAGAAATATAAGTGAGAGTGATCGACCAAAAGAGAGAGTTCAATTATTTAAGGGTATTTAAGAAGAGGCTCCTATGTGTTCTGTAGCTAGGGCCTAGTAAACCTCATTATCTTTGGCCTTTATGATTACAGGCTGTTGGAAATGGTTATGGGCTGTTGGATTGTATACCATCACTTTTGTTGATTTTTTTAATGCACCTCTTTGATCCCACCAACCAATTTTTCATGAGAAAGACAACAAAAATTTATTATTCCTGAATTATCTTAAAATTGTTGGATTGGCGAAAAGTAAGGAAGAATTCAAATAAAATATACTTTTACAATTTTATTATATAATAGATAACACAAATCTTTCTAAAATAGTCAATAGTGACAACGAACAATTTCCATGTTAGACAAAACATTTAAAATTCTGGCTTTTTCTTTTAAGTCGTTTCACACCTCTCATTAAATTGATTAGTGCAGGAGGTTCATGGTGGGTCGCCTAATGTAACGTCCTGCATATAGATCTCTTCTAATGAATGCATGTGTTGGAAGGTATAAGTTTTCTAACTTTGAAAATCTAAAAACTGTACTTGTAAGTATTTTTTGAGAAAAGATTATACATAAATATAAATATATATTATATTACGCAGTAATGTAGCATATATAGAAATAGAAAGAGATAAATAATTATTAATCGGACATAACCCAAAAGCTCGTTATGGTAACACCCAATCTTATAAGCCCATGATCCAACAAGCATCTATCTCCCTAAAAGGTGAATACAGTCTGACATCTTGAATGGTCTCTATCGGTAGCAACCTATTCGGTCGGTGGCCCTTAGAGGCATTTGGTAAGCTCAAGACGATACTTTCCTTTTTGGTTGGTGGTCAATAGCTTTGGTAAGGAGCTGATCATTTACCCTCGTCAGCTAAAGGTAATATTCAATTAAGATTTGTATTACTGTTTGTTTCTTATTCGGATATAAGATATTTCTCCTAGATAAGGAAAGAAACCTTTGAAATCCAATGGATAGGGAATGGATCTTCTCGACACGATGGATTTTACAAATCATAAAGATTCTAAATCTCTCGATAATATTTTACTATAAAGCCCCGAGATTTTTGGACAACTTGACAAGGAAACAAACATTGAAACACCCCAAATACACACGACTCACAGGCAAACAATCTATAAAAATATTCTGCATGCCATAGCCTGGGTATGCTATCTTGGAACAATACACTTGACACACAAAATTACAAGGTTCTCTTGCTCAGTCTATTTCATTCCCCTCGAAAATCGGTCTTTCTGACTTGGGTTTCGGAGTCTCCCGCCGAAAAACCCTCCGATGGTCTTTTGTAGGTTTCCTTTTGTCCTTTATGGTATCCCTTTGAGCCAGAGGAGCTAGTATTTGTGGAACCATAATGCACTTCCAATGGATTGGCGATGTCCATGGGAAACAAATTGCCTCACTGGCCAAATGTGCCCTCCATCTCTTGCTACTTACTCTAAATATAACAGCTATCAAGAGAAAGAGGACAATCATTGGCTTCAATGATGACAATCTAACTGGAATTGTTCTCAATCGCAATGACCCTTTAGTCATCACCATCAAAGTAGAGTCTTACGTTATTAAATGTGTCTTAGTTGATCAAGGAGCAGATTACGATCTTCTTAATTGGGTTGCCTTCTAGTGAATGGGTTTCAGTTCGTCTCATCTTCAACCTCCCACAGGGTCTCTCAAGGGACTCTCTAATGAGCATATCTATCTAAAAGGTGTCATTCCTCTTGTTGTGACCTTGGGAATCCCCCAATCATGTGGTCATCAAGGTAACCCTCCACATGATAAAAGTATCTTCGCCTTACAATGTTATTCTAGGCTGCCCTAGTCTAAAAAACTAGAGGCACTACCTAGTATGAAACATATGAAGATTAAGTTCAGAATATCAGAGGGAATCGCTACTCTCCGCAACGACCCCGATCCTCACACTCTCCTCATAGTTGAAGGAGAATAAGGAAACTTCCCGATTGATACTCTAGAATTCAGAGATGATGCTAAGCAAACCACCAAGCTAGAACTAATGGAGGAGATAATCGAGGTTCCCTTAATTGATGACCTTGGTTAGATCATTCAGATTGGTACAAACCTTCTAACACATCTATAAGAAGTGATCGTCAACTATCTACGATGACACTCTAAAGTCTTTGCTTGGTCATTAGAAAACATGCCAAGTATTCATCCTTTAGTTATAGTTCACAAGCTGATGGTCAACACTAGATACAAGTTGGTTAAACAAAAGAAGAGGGTGTTTGCTCTAGAACACCAACGTGCTATACAAGAAGAAATATATAAGCTATTAACCGTCGGGTTTATCCATGAAGTTAAATACCCTAAGTGACTATCAAACGTAGTCCTGGTGAAAAAAGCGTGTAGACTTCACCAATCTACAATATCAGCCGAATACTCCAGGAATCTGAAGTCAACTACCGGCCAATCAAAAAGATAGTTTACAATCTGGTTATCTTGGCTAGGCTTCTTCGGCCATATTTTAAAACCCACACAATCATAGTATTCAATGATAAGCCGTTAAAGTAAATCTTTTAGAAAAGGGATATCTCTGGCTATCTTATCAAATAGAGTGTGGAGTTGGGTGAATTTGACGTACAATACCAACTGAGGCCTACAATGAATGGCCAAGCACTGGCAGACTTCATCTTTGAATGCATTCTTCCAGTTTCAACTGAATATGAACCTATCGATTGTAGAGGAGAGTGGTCATTATCGAATTGAATAATACATGTCGATGGGTCATCGAACTCCTCAAGACAATTGCAAAGTGGAATATGCTTTTCCTTTTAACTTCAAGGCCACAAATAATCAGGCAGAGTACAAAACTTTGTTGATGCGATTTCGAATCACAACATCCATGGGGGCTCGAAACATTTGAGTGTTCACCGACAGCAGTTAGTCGTCAAGCAAATCAAAGAGGTTTATAAAACCAAGGACCCAATTATAGCTAAGCACCCAAACAAACTGCATGAAATGATAAGCAAGTTGGACAAAGTTAACATACAATAAATTCCTCGATCAAAGAATATGCGAGCTAACACACACTCTAAGTTTGCCAATTCAGACTCAGTCATTTCTAGCTAAACAGTCTATATCAAGAGCCTACCATACACTAGCATTGACAAATCCGAGGGGATCCTCACAATGGACTAGCCCCCCAACTGAAAGGATCCCATAGAAGCCTATCTAATACATGACCCTTTACTAGACTCACCATTAGAGGCAGTGAAGCTAAAACGAAAGGCTGCTTACTATGCAATAATTGGAAGGAATCTACATCAAAAGTCTCTTACTCATCCATAATTGAGGTATCTAACCCCTGAAGAAAGAGATTATGTCCTCTAAGAAATCCATAAAAGGATATGCGACAACCACTTAACAACTCGAAACTTAGCTCATAAGGCCCTACATCAAGGGTATTACTGGCCAACTATGAAGAGCGACTCTGACAACTTCATTAAAAGTTGTGACAAATGTCAATATTTCTTTCTAATACCCTGGTTACCTTCCGCTAAGCTCACTCCCATAATAAGTCCTTGGTCATTCGCTCAGTGGGGAATGGATATCCTTGGCCCATTTCCACTAGCAATTAGGTAACAAAAGTTCCTCATAATAGCCATTGACTACTTCACTAAGTAGGTGGAAGCCGAACCATTGGCCCAGATAACAACCCCAAAGGCTCAATCGTTCGTATCGACTCATATCATTACTAGATTTAGCATACCTCATATTCTCATCACCAATAATGTGAAGCAATTTGACAACAAGAGCTTTTAAAAGTTCTATAATAAACTGGAAATTCATCACCGATTTACATCGGTTGCCCATCTGCAAACCAATGGACTTACTAAGATAACAAATAAAACAAACTTGCAAGGGCTAAAGATAGCAATGGATAAAACTAAGGGATGATAGGTAGAAGAACTTTACAATATCCTCTAGGAATATTGTACTACACCTCAAAGAGCAATCAACAAAACACCATTCAACAAAACACCATTCAGCCTAACATATGGATGTGAAGTCGTCAAACCCGTGAAGATAGGAATTCATTCGCTCAGGGTGGACCAGTATGATACGAAATGAAATGAACCCACCTTACAAGAATGACTAGATCTGCTTTACGAATTATGGGAATCTACATCTGCTCGAATGGCTACGTGCCAGCAACAAATGACTAAGTATTACAAAAGGCTTAATCGTTCATATAGAATCACATCATCACTAGATTCGACATAATCCACATTCTTATCACCGATAACAGGAAGTAGTTTGACAACAAGAGCTTCTAAGAGTTCTATAATAAACTAGAAATTCATCACCGATTCATATTGGTTGCCCATCCGCAAAATAACAGACTCACTAAGATAACGAATAGAATGATCTTGTGAGGGCTAAAGACAACATTGGATGAAAATAAGGGATGATAGGTAGAAGAACTTTACGCTATCCTCTAGGCATACCATACTATACCTCAAAAGGGCAACCAACAAAACACCATTCAGCCTGATATAAGGATATGAAGCTGTCATACCCATGGAGATAGGAATTCATTCACTTAGGGTGGACAAATATGACGAGGAATTAAATGAACCCGCCTTGCAAGAATGATTAGATCTGCTCCACGAACTGTGGGAATCTGCATCTGCTCGAATGGCTTCATGCCAGCAACAAATGGATCAGTATTATAACAGAAGAGTTAGAAATAAAACATTCGAGCTAGGCAAGCTAGTCCTAAGGAAAATGGAAGCTACCGAACAAACTCAGCCCAGGGACAAGCTTGCACCCAATTAGGAAGGCTCATATCAAATACGCTCTGTAGTTCACCCAAGGAATTATCATCTCAACCATCGAGAAGGTTCGGCGGTGCCCAGAACTTGAAACTCAGAAAACCTATGCATCTACTATCAGTAAGCCTTATTACCTCCCTTGATCAAAAGGGTTCTAGACCAAGTAAGACTTCTATGCTTTTCCCTTTTACTCAATTTTTGAAATGAACAAAGTGTGTCATCAATAAGGCAAATAAGTCCTAAATGGGTAGCCGCGGCCCATCCTATTGGTTGATTCCTAATTAACAAAATATGTCATCAATAAGAGAAATAACTCCTAGATGGGTTGCACGGCTCATCCTATCTATTGATTCCTATCGAACGTAGCGTGTCGTTAATAAGGGAAATAAATCTCAGACTGGTAGGTACGGCCCTTCCTATTGGTTGATTCCTAACAAACAAAGAATGTCATCAATAACGAAAATAACTCCCAGGAGAATAGATACGGCCCATCCTATCGTTTGATCTCTAACAAATGTGACAAAGGATATATCTCCCAGTCAAGGGGGTATATCCCACTCTATCAATTAAACTTTCTATCAAATATTCTTTCGATAATAGCAAGTTCGCAATAAGAGATATATCTCCCAGTTGGGTGCAACCCATCCCATCAGATAAACGAACAAACTAGAGAGTATTCCCTTTGGCGAATGAGCATAATTCACCCTAGTATATGAATGATACTAGATGATTTATCTCTTTTGGGAATCAGTACTCTCATCAAGACACCCAAGAATATCTTCGCTTATGAATAGCTCCCGACAAGTTCATTAAAGGATCGTCTCACCAATTACATCACTCATTCAGGCACTCAGTCTCTATCGGTAGAGATTTAGGAAAAGACAAAGATTGACAAGTAAAACAAAACTCTTCTTTTTTTCCCATGAATACATATCAGAATACATGAACAGACACAGTTTACAAGTCCCTGAGTTAGACCGAATTACATCGAGAGAAATACAAAGAAAATCTATAGCATTACTTCTGGACAAAAAGGTCATAGGGCTATAGTTAATCAGCAAAATTAGAGAGTACAAAAATAGTAAAAGAAGAAGATAGAAGAAAGAATTTCAAAAATTTCAATAGCCAAACTGGGACAAGGAGACTGTGGAATGAATTGAGGAGGGTATAAGAAGGCCACAAAGAAACTATGAGAATGCATCAGGTTTCAAACCCTCTGCCATGCACAGTCTCTCACCATCTCCCGACTCCTCTAATCGCCCGCCCCAAGGAAGCGCAAGTCAGACGTCAAACTCAACCTAGAGCAGGGACTTATAAAAAAATTGCTCTCTGAGGTTGAAAACTCTAAGGTGAACCATGACAGAGCCCATCACGATACTCGAATACTGAATGGTATGATGGAACCTCACATCGAGTCCCATCCTAGATGGAGCTTCGCATCGGCAAAAACATTCTATACTATTGACTCTTGTGGTCCAAGTCGCATCACCGAAAAATCTCTCTGAAAAGTAAACTCTCAGCAAAAAGAACTCACAGAAGTAAAAACGTCCGAAGTTTCTTTAAGGCAGTATTGAATCATGTGACCTCTATCTATAGCCACAGAGGTAGGAGCATAGTAAATCTTCAGCAGATGTAACAGTTCGATGAGAAATATGCATAAGGAATGAAAAGCTTTAATCTCTCCAACTTCCCACGAGGCATTTATTTTAAAGTCATTTATTCAAGAGTTGAACTCATCAACACCCTTGGAAGATGAAATGGCTAAGGAAAAAATACAATAATCCTCGGTGCGTTCCGACGTCGTGCATTATAGAGTGCATTGGAAATGATTCGCAAGATTTGAAGCAACACGTGCCACATTAAAAACTTTACGCCTTTTAAATTCCAACTGAATGAGTACTACTCATGGAGCCCTTCTTACAAAATGACACCATGAGTTAGGGGCAAGTGATGGAATATAACCTAAAAGCCCGTTATGATAACACCCAGTCTTATAAGCCCATGATCCAACAAGCATCTATCTTCCCAAATGGTGAACATGACTCGACACCTTGAATAGTCTCTATAGGTGGCTACCTAATCGGTCCATGGCCCTCAGAAGCATTTGGTAAGCTTAAGACGATACTTTCCTTTTTGGTTGGTGATAGATAGCATTGGTAAGGAGCTGATCATTTACCCTCATCGGCTAAAGATAATATTCAATTAAGATTTGTATTAGAATTTGTTTCCTAATTGGATACAAGATATATCTCCTAGATAAGGAAGGAAACTTTTAAAATCCAATCAATAAGGAATGGATCTCCTTGGCATGATAGACTTTACAAATGATAAAGATTCTAAATCTCTCGAGAATATTTGATTATAAAACCTCGAGATTTCTGAACAATATGATAAGGAAACTGGGGTTGAAATACCCCGAATACACATGGCTCATAGGGCTCTCATGCTCAACCCTCTCTCTTGTTCATTCTGTTTCATTCCTCTCAAAAATCACTTTTTTTGACTTGAGCGGCGGAGTCTCCCCCACCGGAATACGTTTTGACTGTCTTTTGCATATTTCCTTTCTTCCTTCACGGCAACCTTTCGAGTCAGAGGAGCCGGTATCTGTGGAGGCATAGCGCACCTCCAATGAATATGTTAATAAATAAAATTAATTTCAATGCATTTGCATTAACTTTATAATTATCAATATTTTATAATTTAAAGAATTGACTAATTTAAAATATAACATCTCTACATATAATTGGTCCCCGAAATAAAGATTTTTATAATATATGTATTTATAGTAAAACTATAACTACTACCTAATTTATATCTATTAATTAAAGAGTAACGTCTAAAATAATTTGGATATATGCAACGAAAACATAAAGACATACTAATTAAGAGGAGTAAGAACTTAATTATAGGAGAATTAATAAAACGTCTGTTAAACCATTGAAATATAAATGTAAATTATTTATAAAAATATGTGTATCAAAAATTTAATTGAGAATATAACTTTATATAGAAATGAGTAGTGTAGGAGAATTCAAACTACTTGAATTTATTATTATTATTGATATTGTTATCGTTGTTGTAAGTTTTCATAAATAGTTCATTTTTGTTCTTTCTTTTCATTAAATTTATTTTTATTTTTTAGTTTTATTTTCTCTATTTTTGTTGTAAAATTTTAATTTTATGTTTTTTTCCCTCTTCTATAGTTATCTCTTAAATATCTGATTCTAAAATTTAAAATTAAAACTCAATTTGTTGTTATATTAATTAAAATTAGTATTAAATAATTTTCTCAGTTTTATTAAAACACTCCAACAGCGTGATATGGATTTGTTGAAAAATGGAAGGAAAAGCCATTTGTTGAAGTCATTTTGACCTTTATTTCGCTCCTCGTATGCAATGTGATCGATGAATATGTTGTTGTATTGGCATGGATAATTTTATAATTAATTGGATCAATAAGTCTAAAATATTATCATGAATCACTTGATCTCGAGCCAAAGCGCAAAGATGCCAAACATTTTACACCACTTTTTGTGAAATCAAATGATAAAAATCATCAACACCTATTTGATTAAGTAGTTACACACCCATACCCTTTAAGTAAGGGTCGATTAAATCTTGTGTATGAAGAAAATAGACGTTGAAAATTTTTTATCTTTTAAGAGATTTAATTTAACTGAAACCAAATTTTGGCAAACTCAATATAATTTCTAACGTAATTATTAGATACCGATGGTTTATAAAAAAAATTAATGGTTTATATTAAATAACACCATTGAATAGTGAGAAATCCAATAATCAGTAGATTTTTATTGTTTCTCATCATCTATAAAGTAGCCCAAGAGTGTGAACGAACTCACACAAAAGCGAAGGACACAAAAAAATAGTAAAAGAAAAATGCCGATGAAGGAAATGATAAGATTCTTAGATTACGTTAGAAGGCAGAAGGCAAAGTACACAGTAGCCACATCATCAGAACGTGTAAAGTGGAATAGCCAACTTGGGTCTAGTGACCTTTCTAGATCTCCAAAGGTTCCTCCCTGCATATGTAGCATCAAAATGGAAATTCTACATCCTGATTTCATTCACCTCACTTTTGGCATCTTATTTTGTGATTTGGAAAGAATCTCTAGCCAAAGAGACAAATTGAAAAAAGAAAATTTTAAGTATATCTTATTATCCCAAGAGTGATCTTCGACAACAAAGTAAAGGAGAGCCAAAATAAGTCTTGTGTGCTCAGCCTTTGTCAGGATTCCTAATGGCCCGAGAAGACCTTTCCAGAGTTTCTCTCTCTCTCTCTCTCTAAAAAGTGGCTTGGCTTGATCGTGACGGGTGAACTTAACTTTGCATGTTGTGAGGAAAAGCATAAAGAACAACTAGGATGGATGGATAGAGAGTGGTGCATAAGGGCCTATGCTATGCTGCTCTCTCAAGATAAGATAACATTTGTGTTCATTTATCAGAGAGTAAGGTAAGGTGTCGGCTTAGCAACTTTTCATGGTTTTTCTATTCCCACATGTCACAAGCCAGAAAAGGAAAAAAAAGGAAATTGAATAGTTGAACAATTTAATTATAAGAAAAGGCATTTTAGCCTCTTAAGGCGCCCAAGGCGGTGAAGAGATCCCGCGTGATTACCACTATAATATTAACACGGTGTGGTATATATTGCATATAACTCGAATAGGCTGATGTAATCTGTAAATTACCCAAAACTACTTCCTTAAAAGGTGTGGTATATATTGCATATAACTTTAATCCTTGTTTAATTGGTATAAATCACCACTTTTCTAGGTAGAAATGTTATATTTTAATTATAAAATTCCAAAAAAAGTTAAATAAAATAAAATTTTTGCATAGAATACAGAATAAAGTAGAGGCATCCAAACTTCCCCGTAAAGCACATCATGACTAATATGACTTTGTTAAAAGTCTATTCCTCCAAAAATAAAAGAAAATAATGAGGATGACCAAATAATAAAAAGGCAGACCAGCCAGTTTTGTTTTGCAGTGAGAAAACCTACTCCCAAGTCACTAATATATTCTTTGCTAATATAAGAACGGAATACAACTCTTCTAGCACACTTGACTTTGATTTAAAGCTTAATTTAAAATTGTAACAATTTTACAGGAGCATGGTTTCTAGATAACTCTTTGAATACAAAGCAAAAGGCCCTGGAGCATGACCCAACATCCCATAATCATAAGGCATAGAGACTACCTAGTTTACTAAGCTAGAACCACAAAACCCAGAGACCACTCGATAAGCACCTAAGATGACCGCGTAGGTATTGGATCGAACACTCTCAGTTAAACTTCTCGGCCATTGCTCGATTGAACACTCTCACTTAAACCTCTCATCCACTACCCAGTGTCTTCCACCGAGCAACGTCTTCGTCATATGAATCAAGATCATGATCACACCAGATATGAATCTCCCATAATCTCGTCATATAAGAAAGGAAATCACCATGACAATTTGAACTTTTCCCGATCGCATTAGATTCTCAATCCCCTAAAAATGTTTGATTATAGTTTCTATAATCTCAAAAGGTCTCAAATGATCTTTCCATAAGGTGATTAATCTCTATAACCTTGGAAGATTTTTAATAACCTCTTCATAAGATAATTAGAGTTTTTATATCCTTAAGCAAAAGATTTATCATGTATACACATGCTATATATATTGAACAAAGGTGATCTACCAAAGGACACAAAAAACCATACGCACATCATATAGAGGCAATATGGGATAAAAATTACAGTTCTTCTTAGTCTGTTCTATTTTCTGTTATTACTCTTTCTAATTTGAGTGTTGAAGTTTCCTTCGTTGAATCACTTCCGGCAGGTATTTTGTAGGTCTTTCCATTGATAGACGCATCAACATCAGTTCTCTGCTTGAGTTGTCAAAGCAATTTATCTTTGGAATTAACTCACCTCCAACATTTACTATTAAATTTCAACATTTAAAATGATTTTTTATTCATATAATTACCAAAGATAATTTGTGAAATTAGATTTAAATAATAAGAACTTGTTGTGTAGATTTAAAAAAAAAATGCAAATATATTAGTATATGTAAAAATATTAATAAATAGCTGGGGAGGAAACATTATTTTGGGTGGGCTACAAGTTCATAACCATGCATGCATTCTATCTCGGTGTATCGTCTAGAACTGGGCAAGTTAAAGTTGTGTTTGATTGTCTGATTGCAAGTATTAAGATGGAAAATGATATAACAATATAAAATTCTAATAATCCATGTTTGAATAAAATATACAAAAAGTTGGGTTTATATATATATATATTTATAAACTTATTATTATAAATATAAAAACAAAAACTAAACTTTCATCCTACCAAGTGAGTTACATGGATCTTTCTACATTATTGTACTCTTTTTAATATTGTATACTCTTCTATATGATTATATTTTTATATGACAATAATAATCATACTTTTATTCAATTAAATAGGATCGGTAATATGGACACCTCTATGTTATTGTGATCTTTCTTGTATCATATATTTATCTGTATTTAAATAATTCATATAATATTTTGTTATCATTATTCAAATATTCTATCAATTAAAATGAGTAATTGTTATAATCTCACACCGTCTAATTAAAGGCTATATTGTTCACATATGTGCATGTCTATACCCTCTTAATTGCGTCTCTATCAATTTTTTTTCAATAGGAGCAACACCAACTTTTTCTCTAATACACTCATTTCTTATTTTTTATGTCCGTGCATTTGGCTTAACATTTTCATCTCAGTAACTCTCATTTTTTACTAATGCTTTTGGTTATTAATAAATAGTGTCTTTATTTAAAAAGTTGGGGGACGGAATCGTATTTTGGGCAGGCTATAAGTTCAGATCTATCTCGGTGTATCAACTATAATTGGGCAAGCTAAAGTTTTGTTCAATTGCCCTATTAGAAGTCGTAAGATTGAAAGTGATACAATAATATAAAATTCTAATAATCCATGTTTGAATAAGATATTCAAAAAGTTGAGTTTATATAAAAAATAAAAATAAAAAAATTTATTATTTTAAATACAAGAACAACAACTAAACTTTTATTTTACTAAGTGATGTCGAATATATGAATCCTTCTATTTCATTATAATCAATTTAATATCGCATGCTTGGCTGTATTATTATTTTCTTTATATGATAATAATAATCATATTTTTATTCTATTAAGTGAAGTCGGCAATATAAATATTACTATATTATAGTGTTCTATCTTGTATCATAACTTTATCTATATTTAGATAATTTATATAATATTTTATTGTCATTATTCAAATATTCTCTTGATTGATATGAGTAATTGTCATAATCTCATACTGTTTAATTGGAGCCTATATTGGTCACATGTGTACGTGTCTATACCATCTTAATTGAGTTTTCCTTAAATTTTCTTCGATGGGTGTAGCCCCAATTTTCTCTCTCTAATACATGTATTTCTTATTTTGTCCATTCTTGTGTGTCCGCATATTTATCTTAATATTCTCATCTCCACGACTCTCATCTTCAACTAGTGTTTTAGCTCTTTGCCCAACATTCAAATCCACACAACAAAGCAGATCTAGTCGTCATATAGTAAAACATCCTTTTAACTTTTAGGGGTACCTTTCAATCACATAGAATACCTAATGCAATTTTCAATTTCGACCATGCTATTTGTATTCTATTTGATACATCTTTATCAATCCCTTCGACTTTTTGTAAAATTGATACTATATGCTTAAAACCCTCACTTACAGATAATTTATTATCTTCTATTTTAACAATTGTCACACTAACACTAGTATTGCTAAACTTAATTTCAGATATTCTGTTTTTTTCCTACTAAGTCTAAATCTTTTCAATTTCAATGTTGTCTTGCAAGATTCAAGCTTAGGATTTATTCGTGAACATATCTCATCCACCAAGACAATGTCATTTGCAAATAACATGTACCATGGTGCCATGTCATGGATGTGTCTAGTGAATTCATCCATAAAGTATAAAAAGATAGGGAATTAATGTTGACCCTTAATGTAGTCCTATCTTTATTGGAAAGTCTTTGGAATCTGCCTGACGTCCTTACTTTTGTCACCAAGTCCTTGATTGTCTCAATATACGCAACTCTTATAACACTTATTTTCTAAAATTTTGCACATAATTTTTTTAGAAACTCATGTACACCATGTTTATGTCCTGCTTCTTCTCCCTATACTTCTCGACTCTATCATATGCTACTCTTATATAGTTAATCACTTTTTTCCAAAATTTCATGGTATGACTCATTAGCTTAATACTCCCATAATTTGCGTAATTTTATATGTCGCCTATATATTTATACAAAGGTACTAAAATACTTTCTCTCCACTTATCAAGTATTTTCTTCATCCTCAACATCACATTGAATAACTTAGTAAGCTATCCAATACTCAGCTTCCCTAAGAACATCCATACTTCTATCAAGATATCATCGAGTCCAACCCTTTTCCATTTTTCATCCTTTTTAAGGCCATTTTAGCTTTTGAGAGTTGAATTCTCTGATAAAATTTTATATTTCTATAATTTTCTGACCTACTTAGTTCACCTAAACTAACTTGACTATCATGATTTTCATTAAACGATTGATAAAAATATTTCTTTTATCGCTCTTTTATTTCTCTACCATTCACTAACACTCTATTTGATTCACTTTAATACATCTTATTAGTGTAAGATCTCTCATTTTCAACTCTCTCACTGTAATTATTTTATAGATGTCCCTTTCCCCTTCTTTTGTATCAAGCCATCGATAAAATTCTTTAGAAGCTTCATTCTTTACTTCACTCACTCTCTCTTCGCCTCATTCTTGGTTTCTGCATACTTCTCTAAGTTTTTCTCATTTTTGCTAGTCTAAATTAATTTATAGATAGTTCTTTTTGCCTTTACTTTCTCTTGTACCTCTTTCTACCACCACCAAGATTCTTTATTTAAAGGTACACATCCTTTTGACTCATACAAGTACACTATTAGCCACCGTATTCACATAAAGTATCATCATCTCCCATGTCATATTGGGTTCATTACGTATTTCTCATGAGACTTGTTCTCTTATTATCTCCCTAAAGTTATTTCATTTCTCATCCTTTGAATTTCATCACTTAATTTTAGTGGTTATGCACACTTTCCTTCTGTAAATACTATGCTTGATACGTATATCCAATACCAATAACTATGTTATGTTGCTAAACTCTCTCCTGAGATCACCTTTCAATCCTTTTTATCCCTCTTCCCAACCGTAAGAATGTCAATTTGTGACTTCTCAAGTCTACTTTTAAAAGTAACCATATGTTATTCTCTCTTTTTAAAAAAATGTGTTATAATAAGCTTGTATGTTATTGCAAAATCTATAAAGGCTTTTCTCTCTTCATTTTTTCCTCCAAGACCATGCCATTCCATACTCCTCTTCTCTCTCTTTTATATGCTCATTTAGATCTCCTCTTGTTAAAATCCTCTCATTTTGCGGAATTTCTTATACTACCTCATCTAAATCTTTCCAAAACTTTTGTTTAATAGTTTCATCTAAGCCTTGAAGTGCATATACGCTAAGTACATTAACAGTTTCTTCTAATATAACTATCTTAAGAGCTATAATCCTATCTCCTTCTCTAACTACTACTATTCCATCTCTCAATGAACTATCTACAATAATACATACTTCATTTCTAGTTTTGATCTTCCTTGTGTACCACATAGTTTAAAACCTAAATTCTCTAACATTTTTGCCTTCTCACATACCCATTTCATCTCTTGTAAGCACAAAATATTAAATTTTTTCCTAAACATTGTATATACTAGCTTCATGGCTTTGCCAATGAGGGTTCCCGGGTTCCAAGTTCCAAATCTAATACCATCCCACATTTTATATTCTCTTTTCATATCTTAGGATGTGAGAACTCTTGGTTATTTAACATTATATCTGAGTTCCTATGGAGAAGTAGCGGTCCTTATCTAAACGTTGCAGTTGCAAACGTGAGAACTCTTGTATACTTAACACTACACCAAAATTCTTGTGGAGATATTGAGCTTCTTGTTGAGATGTCACAACCAAACCTTGTATTGCATTCTTATTGAGAAACAACCTAACATTAGCACAATATTGTAAATGATCTATAAATGAATTTTTGCCTTAATTTTACACTAGCTAACTATCTACCACAACCTTTCTCCTTCTACCGGTCATGGCTTAGTTACCTATTACTATAAATATGAAAATATAAAAATAAAAGAAGTCAAATAAATCAAATCAACTATTAATTTATGATAATATATAATATTTTTAATAATTGATTTGATTTTGATATATAATATTTTCTAATATCTCCCCTTAAACTCAATACGGTATAATGAAAGCTACTTAAATCTCAAAGTGTTCATATGCCATGAAAGGGACATTGGACTTCACCAAGGCTATCAATACAAATAATTACAACAATAGAAAAAACTCTGATAAAAGCAATGATAAAGAGATTCTGTTTGTAAAGTCATAATTTAGCTAATTTGACTGCAAAAATGAATTCAAAAGCACCCAAAAACCTTAAGAATCAATCTAGTTGATGATAAAATTGGTTGAAAAATGGTTGAGCTAGACAATCAAAGTCTTGGTTAATGATTGAATCAAGCCACTTAAACCGGATCAGAGCTATGTGTTGTTCACTATTTGGGTTGATGTGGCATCGGGTGTTAATGTGGCATCCACATGGAAGTTGATGTGGCACAGTCTAGGCCACAAATCGATGACATGCCCAAAAACATGGCAGGACATATGGTGCTGACTAGATAATCAATGACCAATCAAAAGAGGACACATGTTAGAGATTAGTCGAGGATAGTGAAGCATCGAAATAGTGTCATTTTGTTCTTGTTAGAACAAAATGATGTCATTTAAGTCCTTTTTAACCTCTTAATTATAGACTTTGCAGAACATATCAAAGGTTTTTTGGATGTCTAGTTCTCGCCTATGTAATCATCTCAAAGAGTAAAACCCTTTGGAATATACCAAATGACAACTAAACAACCTAATAAATGGTACCGAATTTGGACATAGTACTTAAAAATCTAAAGATGTTCTTGTATCCCTTTTCACAAATAGAGTTCTATTGCCATATTAAGTATGTGAAGCAATATAATAATATGAAACCCTAATGATCCTTTGCTTAAACAAAATATTACGATAATTGAATTTATATAGAAAATTTATTATTATAAATAGGAAAATATAAAAATAAAGCAAGTCAAATATTTTCAAAATCAAATCAATTACAAATTAATTATAATACACAATATTCTTTAAGAATTGATTTTGATTTTAATACATAATGTCTTCTAACAGCAAAGATAGAAGGAGTGAGTGTGTGCATGATTGCAAGGATATTTCTTTCAAATGCAATTAAGAAACTTATAATTAAATCAATTGTCCTAGCAATTCTACCTTATACTATGCAATGTTTTTTAACACCATTTTCTCTATGTCAAAAGTTTAGAGAAATGATTAATCAATTTTGGTGGCATCAACAACAATTTGAG
Source organism: Dillenia turbinata (assembly GCA_037126225.1). Classification (NCBI taxonomy): domain Eukaryota; kingdom Viridiplantae; phylum Streptophyta; class Magnoliopsida; order Dilleniales; family Dilleniaceae; genus Dillenia; species Dillenia turbinata. The sequence continues at coordinate 8,116,253 of JBAMMX010000017.1, forward strand.
CGCTTGTTGTATTTCTATAGTTGGAATGAATTATGTTGGCCAAAAGATGAAGGTGTACTTTGATTCTAGGACTTTGAGTACTTTAACTAAGCTTTCTAGCAAAATAGGGGCAATGGCTCATTACAAATCCTTCATCCTTGCTTAGTAGATTGTTAAAAGCTAAATATCTCCAACCTTTTGGAAGCTATATTAGGATCTTTCCAAGTTTCATGTAGAGGAGGATTGTGGCGGGGCAGGAGGTATTGCAAGGAGGATTGCAATGGCAAGTTCGTAGTCAAAAATAAAAATCCCAAAATCCACCTCTGTTTGAATTATGTCTCACAATATGTACTCCCCCTCAAATGCCATAGTTTTCAAAATTAATCTAGCTTGATAGGCTTGAGATTAACACCTAATTTTCCATGTATTTGTCCTTGTTGATATTGATTGAACTAGGGAAATTTCTTCGCATTCTGTAAATAAGGAGGACAAGTTACTATGGCATTTTGATTATAGTGAAAGGTATGTAGTAAAGAGTGGACATCGAGTAGCATTGGATTCGTACTTCTCTAAAGAACACGTAGCTTCTTTATCAACTTTATCTACTCCTTTTTGAAATTCAATTTGGAAAATAAAAGCACCCTAAGGTAGTGAATTTTCTAAGGCAAGCAATTTTTAATACACTCTTGACAAGTGATATGATTCATAGGTGAATAGCTGAAATGGATCCCACTTGCCTATTTTTGTGAAAATCATGATTCAATGATCTACCTTTGTAGGGATTATAGGGGGGCTTGGTCAATCAGGGAGTTGTGTTATTTATCTCAGACCTACTTTGTTGAGGTAAATTCAATTAGCCTGTGGATGATGAGCATAATGAGTAGGTTACCTAGTAATGAGTTAACATCCTTTACTCCTATTTGCTCCCAAATTTGGTTTATGAAAAACAAGGTACAATATAAGGGTGTTTGCTTAATACACAAGCAATGGCTACTCAAGCAGCATATATGCTTAATGAGTTCAAAATCTTGTTAAGCTCAAAAAATAAAGGTGAAGAGAAAGATGTCTACATTTTGCAAAGGTGGAGTCCTCACCTAGCGGAGATCATCAACCTAAACATAGGTATTATCCTATTAGAGACAAATAAGGCGGGTTTTGGTGCTATCTTTGAAAATTAGAGGAGGAAAATTCTGGTATATGTATCAAAAGGTGTCGTATGTGATTGGAGTGCCATGGCATCTCTAAGGTAGATACCTTAGCATATGAGCTTTGTGATGACCAGCTATCCAGATATTGTACCTCCTAACAAAAGGAGACAGACATGCAAATGAGAAAGCAACTAACACGATTAAAATGCGACATCTGAACTCGAGACAGTCACACTCCCCGTGTATGATAACACAGAAGGAGATTTATATTAAAAGAAAATAAGTTACTTACTCTTTCCAAATCAAATATCGATAGAGTCTCCCCTATTTAGTGACTATTTAGCCAGCTGAGGTTAGTATGAACCTGATAAAACAAACAAAACACTTCTAACATCAAACAAACTAGCATTAATGGCTCTCCCGGCCATCCAACACAATATATCATAGTATATAATCACAATATGAACAAAACTATATACATAGGGCTCTCCTTGACTATCAACTACACATCTACATATAAATCATAACTCATATAATTTAGGAACACAAGGACTACATGCCTTGACAAAATGAGAGGTCGAAAATAAGTAGATATGTAAATCCCTTGGCTCAAAGGCTTCTACCTTATAATTCTCTCTCATCTCTCTGATCACTTGAAAATAAGGATATCGAGGTGAGCAAGTATATTAGAGACCAATAGCATGTATAACAAGTAAGCAGGCATAGGAATGTCAATATCACCATGCAAATAAGGTAATATGGAAATGTACACAAGAGATACACATTATCTCAAGCAATCCCAAGGAATTAAGTGCAATTACCATTCTAGATTCATTATCCTTCTCTATTTTTGTTGCTCTAATTTTAAATTAATAATAAAATAAAGAAATAGAATGTCGAACCAAGCTAATGTGTGAGGGTTTGGAAGAACAAGTCAAAATTTGGTGTTTCCAAATGAAATCTAGGTCGTTTTGAGTTAGACACCTCAAATACTTCACCTGCTTCGAATTCTACCCTCAAAGGGAGAAAAGATACATCCACAGTTCCTCAAATTTTGCCCGTAGACTTTGCAAAGCTTTTCAAACTCCATATACCAATTGCACTCCTTAAACATTATCCACAAGCTTCATAAAGCTTTTAGAGAAATTGTTATGTTATCACTTTCTTTTTATATTTCTTTATATTTCACATGAGGAAATGATCACAAAGATCACAATTTATCACAAGGATTATATAGGATTCATAGCCAAACATCATGAATATGCAGTCCGTATAGTCAATCAACTCATAGCACTCTAATGAGCTATTTCAATTTGTTTGCAGTACGAATAGACTTTAATAAAACTATCATAAGTTGAGCAACAATATCTGGATTATGATGAATCCAATTGCTATTTAAAATTAAGATTTAAACCAATGACTTTTACATTTATAGCTAGGTTAAATTCTAATTGCACAAGGAAACCCAAATCAATCAAATGAATAGCCCAAAATTCATAATACAGATTGTGCAATCATAAAGAAACTAAGATACCTTCTTTTACACATTTCAGATTGAGGTGATTCCAGTCAGCATTTAAAGATAAGACATAGGGATACAAGTTTTTTGTTCAGAGTTTAGCCTAATTCTGCTTAGAAGGTAGCTAACAATCGAAGCTAATTTCAGTATAAAAATAGCGCAGAAATAGGACAGTTTCCTATAGAAAACCTTGTTAGTTTGAAAATTCACAAAAATTTTATTTCTCAATGAAACTCTTCAAATTATATGTCATTTTAAAACTAATGAGAGTCTAGTTTCTTCAGAAGAAAGCCTCACTCAATTTGCAGTTATGCAAAATTAGAATTGAAATAAAGAATAGATCATGGTCATACTACAAAGTGGGGCAGACTTTTTCAATTTCCAAACCTTATGTTCAACATTCGAAATTTTTTTCTTCCTCTTCCACTCTACTCTTATCATAGCATGATAACAACCTAAGAAACATATTATTCATGACTATTAACCATCAAATAAACAAACACAAGCAAGGTATTTACCTTACCAAGCTTTAAAGTCTACTTCTCTCTAGCTCCTTCAACCTTCTTGTTTTCTATGTATTTTTCAGCTTGTTCTATAGGTGTTCTACACTTCTTTCTACTTCCTAAAGGCTATGGTTTATATATATATGGGTGAAGGCGGTTTATTTCGAGCTCAAGTGGTTGTTTTAATGGAATTAGGGTGGGTTTTTGGAGGAGAAAGCTAAAATCCAAAAATAGGGTTTTTAGGAAGAGGAAGGTTATATCTTAAGCTCTTTCTCCCTCTCTCTCTCTCTACCTAAATGGAATGTGGGGCCCCAAGCATAGTGATGTGTCAAAGGTGTGGATGCCAAATGTTGGGTGCTGATGGTGTGGCTTTTCTCTTTTTTAGTTTATAAATTCATTTTCATTTCAATTTTTTTCCCTTTTATGGGTCGTACATAAAAACCTAACTCGATTCTCTTATTAACTTATTCCAACTATTCTTAGACACTTATATATCACACTAGTCTATATTAGTTTTAATATACTTGATCTAAAGGTAAAACCATAAACATAAAAAGTAAAACATGTATCGCACATAAAAAAATTCAACGAATTTTAATATTGTGCAATTGCAAAGAACTTAAATGTACTCATTAAAATAAAAAAAAATACAAATGCAAATGCATGCTTTAATAATTTCTCAAAATGAGACCTTATATCCTTCCCCTTAAAAGATCCGATCCTTCGGATCATTTCTCAAGCTCGAAGAGATATGGATATCGCTCCCTTATTTCTAACTAACTTCCAATATGCCTCTGCAGAGGTATGGTGTCTCCGCAAAATTTTTACCAATCTAATAATCTTGTTTCTTAACTTCTGTTCTAGAGAGTCTAAAATCTAGATTGTTGCACAACATAAGTTAAATCTTTTGTAATTTGGAGTGTTTCATAGCTGATAACATGTTAAGGATCATGAACAAATTTCCTCAACATGAAAAAATGAAAAGTAGGATGAACCCCCTCAAATGTTGGAAGTAGAGCTAACTCATAAGCAGCTACTCTAACTCTAGCCAAAATCTCAAAAGGACCAACAAATTTAGGGCTAAACTTTCCCTTTTTCTTCCCGAATCTTATCACAACTTTAATTGGAGAAACATTAAGAAAGACTTTGTCTCCTATCTCAAATTTTAAATCTCTACGTCTCTGTTCAGTATAACCCTTTTGGTGAGACTGAGCTATTCTAAACTTTTCTCGAATGATCTAAACTTTTTTTGTGGTTTATTATAGATAAGTAAGCCCTATTTTGAATTGATGTAGCTATTTCTCTCCAACTTCATCCCAACAAAGAAAAGTCCTATATTTTCTCTCATTTAATACTTCAAATGGTACCATGCTAATACCGTAGTGATAGCTATTGTTATAAACAAATTCGACTAACATCAAATGTTCAGCCCAACTACCATGGAGCTCTAGAACACAAGTTCTCAATATATCCTTTAGAGTCTGTATAAACCTTTCTGACTGACCATCTATCTGAGAATGATATGCTATGGAGAAATTAAGTTTAGTTCCCAACTTGGTCTAAAAGCTCTGTCAAAATGAGAAACAAATATTGGATCTCTATCAGAAACAATGGATAATAGTATGTCATGCAAACTCATAGTTTCATCGAATCAAATCCCTTTAGAGTTTTAGGTAAGCCAAAATAAAATCATGGTGATATATTCTCATTTCCATTCAAAAATAGGGAGTGGATCAAGTAATCCATCAGGTCTTTGGTGTTCAACCTTCACTCACTGACATGTCAAGCATTTATGGAAAAAACTTTCCAATATATCTCTTCATACCAGGCCACCAAAAGGATTGATGCAAATCCCTATATATCTTAGTGGATCCTGAATGGACAGAAAAAACTGAATAATGTGTTTCTTCTAAAATTAATCTCCTCAACCCCTGAGCCTCTGGAACAATTAATCTATCTCGAAATCTGATTGTCTCATTTGCTATGTTGAATTCAGGCTTCCCCCCTTTAAGAACGTCTTCTTTGAGCTTAATAGTCATTTCATCAGTTTGCTGAGCCACCCTAATATGATCAGATAAATCTGGTCGAACCATAAATAGAGCCAAAAGACACCCCTAGCTGGAAATCTCAGCATCAATCTTTAGCAATTCAAACTTAACTATCATCTGATGCTCTCTTACTCATAGAGTTGCTACAAATATAGTGGATTTGTGGTTGAGTGCATCTACAACAACATTTACTTTGTTGGGTTAATACTGAATAGTAACGTCATAATTCTTCAGTAGCTTAAGCCAATTGCGATGTATTAAATTTAGCTCTTTTTGGTAAATAAGTACTTGAGACTCTGATAACAGATAAATATTTCACAATACTCACCATAAAGATAGTGTCTCTAAGTCTTCAAAGCAAAAACAATAGCTGTAAACTCTAGATCATGTGTAGAATAATTCTCTTCATAAGGTTTCAACTATTAGAAGCATAAATATCACATTGTATCCCTGTATCAGTACACAACCCAATCCAATCCTAGATGCATCACTAAAGATCACATATCCTAGTCCACTGACTAGTAATGTTAACATGGGGCTGACAAAAGCTTATATTTTAAAGTCTAAAAACTAGTCTCACATTATTCATACCACCTGAAGGGTGCATTTTTATGAGTCAATTTGTAAGTGAAGCAGTTATTGAAGAGAAATGCTTAACAAATCTATGGTAATAACCCACCAAACTCAAAAAACTACCCACCTCTATAACTATAGTAGGCATAAACCGGTTAACAACAGTTTTAACCTTTTTCGGATCTACAGAAAGTTCTCTACCAGAGACAATATGACCTGAGAAAGTTATTTCGTTGAGTCAGAACTTATATTTACTTAGTTTGGCATATAACTTTTCAGTCCTCAAAGTTTGTGAAGTAATGCGAAAATGCTGCTCATGTTGAACTCTATCTTTAAAGTAAACCAAAACATTATCAATAAATACCATAATGAAGTTATCTTGATAGGGTCTAAAAACATGGTTCATTAAATCCATAAAAACTGCTGGGATGCTAGTTAACCCAAATGGTATCACTAGGAACTCAAGTGGCCATAGCAGGTGCAAAAAGCTATCTTAGATATATCTTCCTCCCTGACCCTAATCTGATGGTAGCCACCAATCAAAGATCTAGTTTAGAGAAAATTATGGCATCTCTCAACTGATCAAACAAATTATCAATTCTTGCCAAGGGATATCTATGCTTGATGGTAACCTTATTTAATTTTTAGTAATCGATACACAATATCAAAGAACCAACTTTTTTCTTTACAAATAAAACTAGTGCGCCCCAAAAGGAAACACTCGGACAACAAATCCCTTGTCCACAAGTTCTTGTAACTGAGTTTTTAACTCTTTAATTCAGCTAGTGTCATTTCATATGCAGCTGTAGAGATAGGTATGGTATCTAGCATAACATCAATAATGAACTCTATCTCTCTGACTGGTGGCAACCCTAGCAAATTGTCTAGAAATATAGTTGGAAAATCCCGAACCACTAGTATGTTAAGCAACTGAGGCTGCTTTTTCTTGTTTTCGATGACATAAACTAAATATCCTTGACAACCCCCAAATAGTATCCTAGTCACTTGAATAAAGGATATAACCAGAGCTTTAATAAATCAATCACCAACAAATAAAACTTGTGGCTATCCTGGAAGTGCAAAGCAAATAATCTTCTAGTGATAATCAACTAATGCATAATAAACTGATAACCAATTCATACCTAGAATTACATCTAGATCTATCAACTCCAAGGTTAGCCAATCAATATTGAAATCATGCCTCTGGAAGCTTACAATACAATCTTTATAAATTTCAATAATTATAAATGCTAATGCAATGAATGAATGTGTGGCACCTAGATCAATCAAACGTGAACATCACAAGAAAATAACTTCATTCTACCTATAATCACATCAAGTGAAATATGAGCCTCTTGTGCAGTAAGTGCATGAACTCTGGCCTGACTCCCTGGGCTTGGTGGCATACCTTAAGGCTATCTCTACTGCGGTCATGGTGGTAAAGCTGGTCTAGGTGGTCTTGGCCTCAATGGAGCTGGAAGGGCTATCACCTACTGAGTTGATAGGGGTCTGGGTGGTGAAACATGTTGTAAAAGAATGGGCTGTGGCTACCCGGGCCTAAGAGGACAATGTGAAGCATAATGGCCCAACTAAAAACATGTGAACAAAGTCTCATTCCTCCCTCACATGGTCTTGCATGAAGATTCACATAATTGGGATATGATAATCACTTACAGGAGCTCTCACCCTTCTTGTACTGCCTTTTCTTTTCCTTTTTCTTCTTCATGCTTGAAGATTGAACTTCTGCTAGCCTCTTTCCCCATAATCTCTCTTGTCTGTCCTCAGTAATTGATTCCAAACCTTTGCATTATTCATAAGATCCCTATAGGTCGTTAAAGGTTGAGCTACTAAGTACCTCTAGAAGAAGGATCACAATCCTTTTTTAAACCTCTTTGTTCTCTTTTCATCTGTATCAACTAATTTTGGAGCACAAATTGATATTCTAGCAAAGTATCCTTATACTAGCTAGCAGTCTAACTGCACTATCTCAAATTCAAAAATCAGACATCTTTTGATCTCTAATAAAAGTAGGTACATATCTCTCATAGAAGATTTGACTAAAACCATGCTAAGTAACATACTGAAGGTTATTCCCATATCAGAGTCTCAACTCTGAACCCCACCAATCATAGACAGTTTCCTTCAGATAATGAGTAGCAAGTCTGACCTTATATTCTTCAGCAACCATAAATTTTGAAAAGAGTCTCTACATCTCAACAATCCAGATCTTTGCACACTGAGGGTCGTCATTTCTTGAAAAGATTGGTGGCTCCATCTTCCTTAGCTCAGTCATTAGCTTCTGGAACCGATAATCCTCTCGAGACATACATTTGTTCCCTCTATTTTCATGTCCCTTTCTATAATCAGTGGCACTCTGATCTCTACCTGATCTGACCCAATCTGACTTAGAACCCACTAATAAAGCTAAAGTTGTTGAAACCAACATTGTTGAGGAAGTAGGAGTGACATGAGTAGCTGGAGAGATATCTGCAGTCTCACTCCCTATTACTGGTTGAGACAGTCTCTTTGTCAATCTATGAATGTCCCCTGACATAATGTCAACCATAGCTATCAAAGCATCCAAAACCAATCATAGATTTGGCCCTTCTGGCCTCTGACTACTTGGTGCCTGGGACTAAGGCGCCTATCTCTGCTCTTCATTTCTTGGTTCCCTTTCAAGATATATTTTATCTTGTCTCCTTGTTTTAATCATTTTGTATGCTAATAGCTTAATGCATGCAAAATAACAAACAACATCACTCATTAGATAAACCACCCTCTATCTAGTAACATATACCTATAGTCTCAATTCCTCGGCATAGATTACCCAAAACTTTGGGCTCTGATACCAACTGTGATGACCTGCTATCTAGGCATCGCACCCTTAGCAAATGGAGGGAGACATACAAATATAAAAGCAACTAACACAATTAAAATGTGATGTTTAGACTCGGGACAGTCACACTCCATATGTGATAACACAGAATGACATTTATATTAAAAGAAAATAAATTATTTGTTCTTTCCAAATAAAATATCGACAAAGTCTCCCCTATTTAGTGACTATTTAGCCATAGGGCTCTCTTTAGCCATCAATTATATATATATATATAAGTCATAACTCATACTATTCCAAAAGAAATACAAGCACTACATGCCTTAACAAAATGAGTAGGGATCTAAATCCCATGGCTCAAAAGCCTCTACCCTGTTATTCCCTCTTGTCACCCTAATCACCTAAAAACAAGGATATCGGGATCAGCATAAGCTAAACAAATACAAAATGGACCAATAGTATGTATAACAAGCAAGCAGACATAGGAATATCAATATCACGATGCAAATAACGTAACATGGTAATGTACACAAGAGATACACATTATCTCAAGCAATCCAGAGGAATTAAGTGCAATTACTACTCTAAATTTATTATCCTTTTCTATCTTTGTTGTTCTAATTTTAAATTAATAATCAAAGAAAAGAATAGAATATCGAACCAAACTAATGTGTAAGAGTCTAGAAGAGCAAACCAAAATTTGGTATTCTTAAATGAAATTTAGGTCTTTTTAGGTTAAACATCTCAAATATTTCACCTGCTTCTAATTCTACCCTCATAGGGACTAAAGATACATCCATAGTTTCTCAAATTTTGCCCGCAGAATTCATAAAGCTTTCAGAGAAATTTTTGTGTTATCACTTTCTCTTTATATTTCTATATGCTTCACATGAGATAATGATCACAAAGATCACAATTTATCACAAGGACTACACAAGATTCATAACCAAACATCACGAATATGAAGTCCCTATAGTCAACCAACTCAGAGCTCTCTAATGAGTTATTTAAATGAGTTTTAAACACAAACAAGCTTTAATAAAGCTATCATAACTTGTGCTATAATGCTTGGATTGAGATGAATCCAATTGCCACTTAAAATTAAGACTTTCATAGGTAGGTTCAATTCCAATTTATATAGGGAAACTCAAATCAATCAAAGGTACAACCCAAATTTCACAATACAGCTTGCGCAATCATAGAAAAAATAACGAAACATCTTCTACATATTTTAGATTGAGGTGATTCAAGTGACCATTTAAAGATAGAGTTACAATTTTTATGTTCAAAGCTTAGCCTAATTCAGCCTAAAAGCCAGCTAACAATCGAAGCTAAGTTCAATGCAGAAATAGGGTAGTTTACTGTAAAAAAAAAAAAGTGTCAATGTGAAAATTCACCAAAAATTCATTTCTTAATGAAACTCTTCACATTATATGTCATTTTAAAGTTATGTGAGTCTAGTTTCTTTAGAAGAAAATGTCACTCAAGTTTTAGCTATACAGAATAACATATGAAATAATGAATTGAGCATGGTCATGCTATAAAACAGGATAGAATTTTTCAATTTACAAACCTTATATTTAACATTCAAAACACAAGCAAGGTACTTGTCTTTCAAAGCTCCAAAGTCCACTTCTCTCTAGCTACTTCAACCTTCTTACTTTCTATATATTTTTCAGCTTGTTCTATAGGTGTTCTACACTTATTTTCGCTTTCCAAAGGCTAGGGTTAACATACGTATGGATGGAATTAGTTTATGTTAAGCACAAGTGGTTATTTTAATAGAGTTTAGGGCAGGTTTTTGGAGGAGAAATGTTAAATCCAAAAATAGGGTTTTTAAGAAAGCTCTTTCTCTGTCCCCCTCTCTCTCTCCTCCTAAGTGAAATGTGGGGCCCCAAGCATAGTGATATGTCTAAATTGTGGATGCCAAATGTTGGGTGTTGATGGTGTGGCTTCTCTATTATTTTTTTTTTTAAATTCATATTGGTTTTAATTTTTTTCCCTTTGTGGGTCCCAAATAAAACCTTAATTCGGTTCTTTTGTTAGCTTATTTTGACTATTCCCAAATAAAACCTTGCGAAGGTGTAAGCAATAGTTTTCCAATTAACATTGGACATTACCAAAGATCAACTTTGAGTCTCATCCTTTTTGCAACAGTAATAGATGAGATCACAAAGAGCATTCAAGATGAAATACTATGGTGTATACTCTTTATAGATAATATAGTATTAATTGACAAAACTAGAAAGGGCATTAGTACGAAATTGGAGTTATGGAGAGAGACACTAGAATTCAGAGAATTTAGATTAAATCAGTCAAAAACTGAGTATATTACCTACATTTAGTAGCAAGTACCAGAATGATAAAGAAATGATCAAGTTAGAAGGATGGGATGTATCAAAAAGTGAACACTTTAAATATCTGACGTTCATCATTCAAAACGATACCAACATAGATGGGAATGGGAATCATATGATCCAAGCGGATTGGATGGAGTGGAGAATGACATCTGGAGTTCTTTGTGATCACATGATGCTACTACATTTGAAAGAAAAGTTTTATAGAGTAGCAGTAAAACATGCACTATTGTATGGTACCAAATATTGAGTCATTAAACAATAACAAGAACAAAAAATGACTGTTATCAAGATGAGAATGTTAAAGTGGATGTGTGATAAAATTAGGAAAGATAGGATTAAAAATGAAGACATACGTACTAAATTTGGAGTGATCTCAATTGCGGATAAGATGCAAGACTACCGCTTGAGATGATTTGGATATATACAATGAAAACCCAAAGATGAACTAGTTAGTAAGATTGAGAGTTTGAATATAGGAGATTTAGTCAAATGATGAGGTAAACCATTAAAAATATAGATACAATATATTCACAAAAATATGACACTTAAAGTGTTAACTGAAAAGATAATTTCAGATAGAAATGAGTAGAGTATGGAAATTAGGGCATGTTAGATCATCATTTCTCTTTCTTTTTTTTCGTGGGTTGTGTGGGTATGTATGTGTATGTATATTTATATATATATTTTTAGAACTATTATTACTTTTTTCTCATTATTACTATTATATATATTTATATATATGTATTTTTTTTTTCTATCGTATATTTGTCTTTTAAGAATACCCTAAATTTAGGGATTAAAGCTCAGTTTACTATTGCTATTGTCTCATTCACCAATATATCCTACTAATCTATACTAATTTTAATATATTTAACCGATAGATAAAACTATAGACATAAAAAGTAAAGCATGTATCACACATAAAAAAATAACGAATTTTAATATTATGCAATTGCAAAGAATTTAAATGTATTTAGTAAAATAAAAAAGTACAAATGCAAATGCATGTCTTAATGATTTCTCAAAATGGGACCTTACATGTTTTGTTTGGCCTATGAACAGGTTTATTGTTCTTGTGGCAAAATCAACTATAAAAGAGTCACTACAAAATAAGAGCAGTATACGGACGGTAAAAAACCATCAGCAAAACACATAAAAATCGTCACTAACACTTTCTCCGACGGATGTAATGTAGTTGAGTATACACCAGTCGGGATAGGTGTATCCTGATGATTTGTGCAACGTTGTAGCATGCCATATATCTATTGTGACATTTAAAAAGTATCGGTAAAAGTAGTGGTTTTATTGTCAGTTAATAGGTTAGAAAATATTAAGATTTTTATCGTCGGTTACTATATATTACAAGATGTTATTACTTTTATTGTCTGTTACCATAATGTGAAGAAAAATCACTAATTTTATCATCGGTTACTATATGTTATGAGATGTTACTATTTTTATCGTCGGATACATGGAGTTAGGAGAGGTTACAATTTTATCATCAGTTATTATATATTACGAAATGTTACTATTTACATCGTCGGTTACCATCATGTTAGGAAAATCATTACTTTCATTGACGGTTATATTGAGTTAGAAAAACTAATTGATTTTATCATCGGTTACCATATATTATGAAATGTTACTACTTTTATTGTCAATTACCATTGTGTTAGGAAATATTACTTATTTTATCGTCGGTTTATCATATATTACGAGATATTACTAGTTTTATCATCGGTTACTATTCAATTAGGAAATGTTACGAGATGTACTACTTTTATCGTCGGTTACTATTGAGTTAGGGAAAATTTCTGATTTTATTATCGGTTACAGATTTTATTATCAATTAACATATGTTATGATCATCGGTTACCATTGAATTAGGAAATTTTGATTTTATCATAGATTATCAAGTGTTACGAGATGTTACTATTTTTATTATTGATTACTAAAATGCAGGCGCCAGTGATCTGTGTGGCTGGGCGCCCGCGTATGGGGTGGGCGCCAGGCCTTTGCTTGGGCGGGCGCCAGGCCCCCACCTTGGCAGGCGCCCACTTGTGGGTGCAGGCGCGGGCGCCAACCCCCCTCTTGAGCGGGCACTCACCTATTGGGGACGGGCGCCAGGCTAGACTATTTCTTTTATTCTAGATTATACTAGTGTTTCATGGTCATTTGTATATGATCATTACAAATATTATATTACAACAAGATAACAACCCGAAGATAAATATCGTTGCAATCTAAAATATTAATTATATTAATGATACAAAAATACATACAAATATAAATACATTAGCAACAAAATAACAATTTTTTTTTAAAAAAATCGTAATTAACAAATAAAATTGTTCTTCTACGAAGTACCTCCTTTACCTTATTTTTATTTTTAAACCTGGTAACAAACTATTTGGTAACAAACTATCTGCTTCTCGGATGGTTAATGGTTGGACTTTTTAAGCCCAAAATGGTTGCTCATCTCAACAGATTGACTTCTTTAGACGCAACTGGATACTCATCTAACAGAGTGACTTCTTTACATCTAATTGGATGTTTTATACAGAGTGACAAAACTTTACAAAGTTTCAATAAAAATATAGTATAGATTTCAATTGAGTGAGAATTTTGGTTAAACAAAGTTTGGTTGAGTGATAGTTTTTTCAATAGATTTTGAGAGTTTGGAGAGCAGAGGAGAGTTTTAAAAGGAATGAAAGGAAATGAGAGAGTTTTCATGGTTTTAAAGATACTTATCGTCTTATTTTTACAAAAATTTAAAAACCTGCTCTTTTTTTTAAAATTTTATTTCCCTCTATTTTTTGGGCACTTTTACCTGCCTATCCACATTTAGTTTTCTTTTAGATTATTTAAAAATTCACACATGTCATATTTAAAAATTATATCACCAATTATTTTAATTTTAATTTAATATTATTAATAATCAATTATTATTAAAAAGTTAAAGTAAAAATATTAAAATAAATTTTTAATATTTTTTAAATAAAAGAAAAGAATGTTAATTATATTATTATAAATAATTTTTCCCAAAAAAAATAATATTGTAAATTTTTAATATTGTAAATAATGAGAATGTAATGGTATAATTAATTATATTAGTATAATTAATTATGTTGATACATTAGTTTTGGATTTTATATAAAATTATATAATATTCATATTTTTTCTTATTTGTTTTGTTGGAATTTACTTAAAATTATATCATATAATTAATTTTTATAATTTTCCTTATTAAAAACATCTATATAACAGGCGCCCGCACACCGTAGCGGTACTTACCACTATTACACGGGCATTATCATAGGTTACTACTACTTACTACCGGTTGCCACAGCTTACCACTACCACGTGGCGTTTACCACTAATAGACTACTCTTTTTACACAGAGAGTCTCACAGACTATTTATTATCATATTATTATCACATGTTACCATCATCACTACATATCATTCATAATTCATTATTATAATATTATTATAAAATAAAATAAAAATAGAGAAAATAAATTAATGACTATATAAATGAAATGTCGTTTTATTACATTTCCTTTCACACGTTTATCAACCTCATGATCACATTACATTACATTTCATATGTATACACATTCCATCCTACTCTATCAATATCATCATCTTCATTTATGTGTATTAATTCATCTCCTCCTTCTTCATTTTCAAGATTAATATTTATAATTTTATATAATATTCAAAAGGACAATACATTTTGTTAAAAATAGTTACTAAGAATATTTAAAATATTTAAAATACCTATTCGCACATGGTATTTAAAGTGTAGTGAAAGTTGAAATAAAATGAGGTTTGAAAATTTAGTGGTTGAGTTAAAATTTCAATTGATTTTGAGAGGGAAAGAAAAGTTTTGAATTTAATATAATATATATGAAAGTAGTGATAATTGTTTCATGGATTTTGAGAGTTTAGGGAGGAAGGGAGAGCTTTCAAGGGAATAAGAGAGTTTTAATGTCCGCCTTATTTTCACAATTAATTTCAAAACCCGTCATTTTTAAAAATTTTATCTCCCGCTCACTTTTATTTTACCTGTCATCCTTGGCATCCAAAAATTAGTAGCATATACATTAAAATTAAAGAAGTAAAATATATTATTGGCGCCAATTTTTATGCTAAAAAATTATTAATTAAAATTATTATTGTTAGTTATTGTTTAAAATTTGTACAAAATAAAATAATAGTGATAATTAATTTTGAAATTAGATTTTTTTCATATAAATTACATAAATCGATAATCTTGCCTATTTTAAATATTATACGAATATATAATACAACAATATATAATATAATAATATATATATTTTAGAATTATATATTAATTATATATATAGTATATATATAATTAAAAATATATATAGTGCAGGGGCGAGCGTCCGCCCTCTTTTTTTTTCTTTTATTATTTCCTATTTTTAATTTTAAAACCTTAACTCATAGAAAGAAAGAGATCCAAAATAATATATAATTAAAGGTAAATAATTATTGGTTAATTATTTTGGTAAATAATTATTAGTTAATTATGTAATACTATGTTGTATAATAATTGTTTAAATATAATACTATGTTGTAATATAATAATTGTTTAAATATAATAATTATTAACAAATGACCTTTAAAGCTAAAATAATTAAAAATAATTAATTTATGTAATTAGATATAATTATTTACTTAACCATTTTACCTTTAAAAATATATTGAATTAATATATATTATAGAGTAACAATATTAATATAATTATTTATATTGTAATTTTAGATTAGATTAAAAAAAAAAAAAAGGGCAAGCGCCAAGTAGGGGCTGCCTGGTGCCTGCCCTTTGTTTTTGCAAATCACTCCACTGTTTTTTTTCTTTTTTTCTTTTTATTATTTTCTATTTTTTAATTGTTTTGGATTCAGAAAAAATGAAATATTAAATCTATGAATTTGTAGAACATATAATATAATTAAAACTATATTATAATTTAATAAGTAATTTAAAAAATATATTACAATTTGTCATAATATAATACTAATGCAACATATATACTAATATAATATATAATAATAATATATAGTATGTAATATTAATATATAGTAGTATATAATCTAATACTAATGTGTTAAAATATAATATAATAATATGTAATACAATAATATAAAATATAATACTATGTTGTGTATAATATTAATATAATAATAGTATTTGTTATAATATAATATATTAATATATAATATAATAACATGTAGTTATACTAATATATTAGTAATATATAGAAATATATATTAATATAATAGTAATTATTTTACAATTTAGTCCAAATGTCCCAACTAAACAATTTACAATTTCATTTTGTTTTTTTTTCTTTGTTTCTTTTTGATCGGGTATGAGAATGTAATAGTATAATTAATTATGTGGGTATAATTAATTATATAATATTTAATATTCTTTAATTATATTAGTTTAATTAATTATATTGATAGATTAATTTTGGATTTTATATAAAATTATATAATATTCTCATTTTTTTATTTGTTGTTTTTGTTGAAATTTATATAAAATTATATCATATATAATTAATTTTTAGAATTTACTTTTTTTGTTTTTAATGATTATTAAAAACACAAGTGCAACGATGTCTAACATTTACCACTACTTACTACCATAGTTATTACTTACTGCTATCATATGGTCACTGCATTACCACTACTGCATTACCATTACGTATCGCTAGTTACCGCTACTTACTATCAGTTATCACTACAATGTAGATGTCTACATTACTACTACTTACCACCAATTATCACTACTTACCACTATCAGACCACTATTTACCACTAATTATCACTACTTACCACTAGCACGCGACTATTTATCACCAATTTTCACTACTTACCACTATCACACCATTACTTACCGCCAATTATCACTACTTACCACTAACACGGAGCTCGCGAGGGTGCACGGGCACCGGCATTACCACTAATAATTTCTTTTTTTATTTTTTAACATATATAATATTATTCATAATATTAATTATAATATAATTAATTAAATAAAATCAGAAAATTTATAATATAATATAACAATAACTAATCATATAAAAAATTAATCAAAGAGAAGTAATATTATAATGTACCTCGAGGAAGAAGTAAACTATTTTATACTAGCTAACTACACTAACTAGTTTGATAAATTCCAATCGGATAAATCACATTTCATTGCCTTAGCCAAACTTTAAAATGAATGAATATTGGATATTGATTATTTGATTATATAATATTGATAATTACTAATTTATATAATTATATAGTATTATTTAAATTACTAATACTACTAATATTAATTTTCATTACTAATTTTATCTAATTAGTAATATTGAATATCATGTACTATTATTTAAATTAATAATATTCAATTTGTTAATGAATTGTGTAAGAATTGTCATAGTAAGACTATATATTATGTATTAATTGGTTACATGATTTCATATTGTAATAGTGCTCTACAATGGCATGACACTATTGAGTTTATTTTAAATTGAAATTGTGAATTACAATGTCACTTGAGTGTATCTTAAATTGAAATTGATCCAAACGACTAATATTATATAATTATATAATTTAGCATTATATATAATAATGTAGTAATATAAATTCATATTACGTTAATGGTGCTTTTGTATACCACGAAGACAATCCAAATTAGTTCCTTTCTCCTGTTCAGGTATTAATTCTAAATTGTATAAATCTCATTTCATCCAATGGGTGGACAAACTCTCTGTATTTGATCCAATGATTGGGAGGTAATTATAACAAACTCCTAAATGGACATTTAGGGTGAATAATATGATGAATTAGAATTGGAGGGATTAAAGGCGGGAAGTTATGGAGAACGGAAAATTATAAAAGAAAATTAGGCTTTGAAAGAGAAGAGGGAATTGAAAGCGAGAAGTTATATTTTAAAAAAAAAAATTGTGTAACAATTTAAGTTAGGCGGGAATTTAAGGCGGGAAGGCGGGAATTGAAGGCGGATAAGAATAATTTAAATTATCACTATATTATAACTATATCACTACTAGTTACAACTATATCACTACTAGTTATTGTAAACTTTCTATTATTTTACTACTAATTACCACTATATTTCTAATATTAATTTTCTTAAACTTACCCACAATTTAAGTTACCATAGTTATCATTAATTATCACTATATTACTATTAGTTACGTTATACCACAATTTAATTTACTATTATATTACTATTAGTTACCATTATATTACTATTAATTATCACTATATTACTGCTGATTATATTATACCACAATTTAACTTACTACTAATTACTATTAGTTACAATTATATTACTACTAATTATCAAAAACATAACACAATTAAAGTTATTACTATATTACTATTAATTATGACTATATTACTATCATTTAACATAAACTTAATACTATTTAAATTACTACTATATTACTATTAGTTATCCTAAACTTACCACAATTTTAGTTACCACTATATTACTACTAGTTATTATCATAATTTATTATAAAATTACAATATGTTACCTCTACCTATAGTATTGACTACAATTAATAATCGTTTTAATTGAAAATCTCTTTTACAAACGGTGCATTAATTAGGTTAGCATAAGTATAGATTTATATCAATGATATGGTTTAACCGTTACTAAAAAACTCATATAGTAACTTTTTCCAAACCATCACTAAAAATTGTCACATTTGTCGATAACAAGTGATAACCGTCTGAATAATAGATGACATTTACAGACGGTAAAATTATTAGTTAGTATAGATGAAGAACTTATACAAACGATATTGTTAAGTAGACAGAAAAGAAGAGTTATATAGTAATTATTTTCAAACTATCTCTATACACTGCTATATTTAAGGATCACAACTAATAGTCGTCAAAATTGAACATCATTTTTTATAGACGGTTTTGCTACTTTACTAACGATTGATAAACTTTTTCTGATTGACAATTTTATATCGTCAGAAAATGTATATATTTCCTAACGATTTTGTTGAAAGCATAACTAAAAATCATAAAAAAACCGTCACTAAAATTTACCGATAATAAAAGTCACCGTCTGCATATTGTTTTAATTTTGTAGTGAGTGATACACAAAATGTGTGATAAGGAGTAATCCTAGAATAGTTTAGGTGTAGTATTTCAAGGTTACATCCTTTTCGGCCATCAAATAAGGTGATGCCAATGGTCTTTTACCAAAGGATAAGTAGTTTAGCAGGATGAGGTATTAAATCTCTTAATCAAATTTCGAACTTAAAACTTAATAATATAAACTATTATATCACGAGTGTCATCCCCTAAATAGAGTCTCTATTCGCACTTGAATTAGATTAGTCAGAATATGAGTTTGAATACCGGTTGCAGGAAAAAATAAAGGTATTTTGTTCAGAGTTCGTGTAACATGGTGGCTCATATCTTAGTTAAATTCTGTTTACACACTGAATTTTAGACAGAAGACACATCAATTTCTATTGGTTTTTTTTTTTTTTAATGATGTCTCTGGTCTATTTTTCTCATAAATAAATACATTTGTTAGGTAATGGTTGTATAGCTAGGGATGTGTGTGTGGGATGTCTATATATATTGTTTTAGAACCACCAACCTCGTATTAAAAAATTGATAGGAGTATCATAGGTCAAGGGGGAAGTTATGGTTGGCATGTTCAGAATGCTATATATGGTGTCATTGGGTTGAAGAAGTCACCGGGGGGTCAGATGTTATGACCCAGGCTACTGTTGAAGCATGTGGTTGAATGAATGCTGGAAGCAGTGGCTTTCATTTTAATGAACCTATTGATGACAATAATTGAAGCAGTTGAATGTTGCATAATTGAAACAAAAATCAAATGGGGATTTTGCATAAAATAACCATTTGTCTCTCTCCATTCCACAAGCAAATAATCATTTGGATGGTTGCATCATTCACCGCTTTTCTGCTTATATTTTCCTTTTAAATCCTCTAAAAAAAATGATGAAAATCCTTGCTGGCTATGGAGCTTAGCTTTCATTAATTAAAAGGAAAAGAGCAAATATATACAGACAGAGAAGGGTGCGGTAGGATGACCTTCAAATACAGAAATAATATCATAACATACATGCTGATGGTACTAGCAATTCTCATAGGTCAGATTAGATTAAAAACACACCAACCTGACAAACGTGAGACATCGACAACACAAACAACACTTCTGCAAACGCAACAAAAATATTCATTGCAGAAGAAACAGCAGACTCCAACTAAAAATCCCACGTAAAAAAAAAAACACACACACACAACCAAAAATTAAAATATAAAGTTAAAGATCACATCTGAGATAGAACAGAATCCCAGTCAATCTCAATTGAGGGATACTTGGGAAGTAGCATCAGATTATTAGATTCAGCCCAATCGGGTTCTGTTTCTGCAAAATCAATTAAAGTATCTTCAGATTCCGGCGACGGTGTATTACACTCCAATTCCGGTGATGAATTCACTCGCTGAGGAGGTTCCTCCGAGACCAACTTCCTACTTGATTTCCCAACCTTAGTTTTCTTCGATTCAGAGACAAATTGGGAATTCCCCTGTTTCGGAGAATCAGCCAAGCTCTGGCATATAGCTTCGAGTTTCGCATCAACAGAGGAACGAAGGGAAGCTTCATCGTGCTGTAGATTAGGAAAATTGAGTTTGGCGTACTCTCCTCTGAGCTTGTAAGCTGCTTTATCATAAGCTAAAGCAGCTTCTTCAGCAGTATCAAAAGTGCCAAGCCACAGTCTTGTTCTGTTTTTTGGGAGTCTGATCTCTGCAACCCATTTTCCCCAATGTCTCTGTCTCACTCCTCTGTACAATTTTGTCGGCTTCCGAGGAACTCCAACCGATTTCATCTGGACAGGCTTCGGACTAAGGAAGTTGAGAGAATTAGCAGCAGTCAACTGTTGTTGCTGAATCTGATATTGGTTCTGAATTTGGTCAATTTGAGATGGGGTGAGAAGATTCAGACCAAATAGACTTTGTTGTGAAATACCCATTTGATCTTGGCTCAAGAAATTTGGATAAAACCCAGTGTCTGAGCCTAAAGAAGGAGAAGAAAGAGAGGAGAAGGGGAAAGAGAAAGGAGATAGTGATGAAGTAGGAGAAGA
Source organism: Dillenia turbinata (assembly GCA_037126225.1). Classification (NCBI taxonomy): domain Eukaryota; kingdom Viridiplantae; phylum Streptophyta; class Magnoliopsida; order Dilleniales; family Dilleniaceae; genus Dillenia; species Dillenia turbinata. The sequence continues at coordinate 8,137,407 of JBAMMX010000017.1, forward strand.
AAAGCTAGTTGAAGAAGCAGTTTTCATAAAAGGTTCAAGTGCTTTCACAAGCTCTTCTTCACCGGAGGGATTTGTTAATACAGCCCTTCTATTGTAGAAATCTACAGCAGCAGCCATTTTTCTTCTCTATCGAAAATCTTCACAAACAAAAGATTAGATTAAAAAGTAAGTATTTTAAATAAGAGGTCTCAAAACAAACCCTCTTCTTTCTTCAGCTAAGATCCAACCTTGAGAGGGTGAGAAAAATAAACCCTCTTCAGTCGATTAAAAAAAAGAAAAAAAGAAGAAAAACTATTCTGGTTCTCTGTTCTGAATCACCTGGCTTCCAACAAAATCTAAAAGTGAAAATAAAATTTCAATTTTTAACAATTTGAAAGACTGAGAGAGACAGAAAGGGACACAGAGAAGCGGGGATAACAGAGGAGGGGGCGACGAAGAAGAAGAAGAAAATGAATAGTCAGATTTGTGGAAGAAATTTAAGAGAGATTAAAAGTATACCACTCTCTTTTGTCTTTGTAGCCTCACCACTTTGTTTTCTTTTGCTCACGCTATCCCCCTTTTATACAAGTCCTCTAACGAACACCCCCCCGCCAAAAAAAAAATCTGTCTCTCTTTCTCTCGGACGAATTTTCTCTCTCTCCCCCTCATTTTTTTTTTTTTTTCCTTTTATCCTAAATTATTCGATCTCACTTTTATTATCTCGTCAATTTGGATTAAAAGAAAAACAAGCAATTAAAGATGGACACTACAATAGAAAAATCATTAAACAAATAGCAGGTGAGAAGGTCCATCCTATGGGATACACGTGTCTATCAATGATTTGTTAGTTGAGACGTTGACTCGCTGGTGTGATCTCCTATGAGGATGACAATATCCGATCTGATTCGACGGATATCCGAAAAATCCGATCTGATAGATCAAATTTTTTTCTTCAAATATCGGGTTAGGGTCGGGTTTTAATGTTAAAGTAATCGATCGGTTCGAGTTTGGATTGATATTATAAATAATGTGATCCGATCTGATCCGATAATAATTTATAATAAAATAAAATTTTATTTTAATATGATATTATTAAATAAAATAAAAAAAATTCAGAGTTTGTTATAATTTATAAATTTTATTTTTATTTTTTAAAAAATATTATTAAATTAAAAAATGAATTAGATTATAGTATAGATCGGGTATGTATTGGGTATGTATCGGGTATGGGTCGGGTTAAGATCGGATCGGATCGATTTTTTAAATATATGTAATAATTCGGATCGGATCGAGTCGGATCAGATTTTTTAAAAAAACCATAGGATCGGATATGATTTTTGATTTTTTAACCCAAATCGGGTTAGGATCGGATATGAATATTATAATTAATATTTAAAGTCAGATATGATATTAATATTATCAGAACCATAACCGATCCATTGCTATCCCTACTATTATTACATTTTAAAATTTATGCCAAATTTGAAAGTGCCGAAATTTGTCCCCTTTTTTTTTTTAGGAGATTCAGCCCCCTGAAAAATTATACTCGGATTTTTAAAAAGTCAAAAAATATTTTTCCTAGGTCAAAGAAAAAAAAGAATAAAATAATGCGTATGCTCTTCTTTATTTATTTATTTTTTTCCTCTCTATTACCTCCTCTCTCTCTCTCTCTCTCTTCACGGATTCTCTCCTCTCTCCTCCCTCTCCCACGACTCTTTCTCTGTCTCCACACTCCACCCTTTTCTCCCTTCTTTTTCTCGTCTCCCTATTAGCGCAATAGCTTTTGAATGTTGTCACCACACAAAAGAGAAGATGAACTTATCTATCTTTTTTTTTAAAAAAAAAATGCAAAGGTAATTTTGTTCAAGAATATATTTAGATACTCTCAACTCAAAAATTCTTTTCCCACTCTAAAGAGAATTGTTTAGGGGATCCCATTCTTCTTAGAAAATTTAGGCCCCCCTTATTTCGCCCTTACTCATTTCGGCTTCTACTTTCATACAATTTTTGTCATTTGAACTGTTATGGGAGGCTTTCAAATTGATTAACACTTCCGTTTTTCTTTTTTTATTTGTTCATAAAAGACCATGAGGCTCGACCTACATAGGAGTGACCATGGTTCGGTTTGAACCGTGAACCGAATCAGAACCGTATATCCAAAAATCGAACCGAAACCGCCTTTTCGATTCTAGTTCAAAAATCAGAACCGAAGTCTGAAACTTATAGTTTCATTCCAATTCCTAATTTTTAGAAATCAAAATCGGAACTGAACCGGAATCGAGATGGAACCGAAACCGGAGCCGAATCTTTTTGTTTAATTGAAATCGGAATTGAATTTTTGAAAATAAGTGGTTTTCATTTTTGAACAAATACTAAAACTATTTAATATTCAAAATTTTCATTGTTGTGTCACAATAACAATAATGATAATAATAATAATAAATATATATATTATAATTGTAAAAATAAAAAATTAAATATATGATATATTGTAATTATAACAATGATAATAAATATATATATTCTTTTTTTGGTTTGGTAATATGAATTTGTTGATCAAATATGTTTCGATAATAATATTTTTACGATAAATGTTTGATTCAAAGAGTTATGTAGAACAAATAAATCGGCCTAAATAAAAAATTCACCTGTAAAATTTGAGTTTAAATAAAATTTAAATACAAAACAAATTAAATTAAAATAAGTCAACCGAGTTAATAAATTAAAAAATAAAATAGTCAAATCAACCTATCAAATGGATAAGAGAATTAAAATTAAAGAATTTAAATTTCGGATCCAAATGATTCGAACCGGAACCGAATCATAAGGAATCGAAACCGTCGATAAGCGATTCGATTCCGATTTCAGTGGATGATAAACCAGAATCAATAGTTCTGGAACCAGAACTAAACTGTGAGGAACCGAAACTAGAACTATTGGTAAGCGATTCAATTCCAGTTCCATTAGATGACGAACCGGAGACAACGGTTTCAGAACCGAAACCAGCAGTTCTGGAACCGTGGTCACCCCCCAACCTACATAATACTAATACTATTAAAATTTCTAAATTAAATTTTCTAAGTTTATATTATTATCAGATATATCATTAAACTTTATATTATTTTCAAATTACTCATAAATTTTAGATTTTATAATATTTTTTAAATTATGGCAAAACACATATTTTCTTTAAGTTAACTCTTTTATATTTTAATATTTTACAATTTTCTCATTTATGCTTTTAATTTGAACAAATAGTACTTTTCTCCACTTCCTCGTAAAAAGGTGAGGTCCATACCCTACAAGAAATAGGCGGCTTAGCGATATTGCTGTCGAAATGAGTTTTTAATATTTTAATATTTATAATTTTCTCATTTATGCTTTTAATTTCAACAAATAGTACTTTCTCCGCTTCCTCATAAAAAGGTAAGGTCCATACCCTACAAGAAATAGGGGGCTTAGCGATATTGCTGTCAAAATGAGTTTTGATAATAAACAAATAATGAGTTTAAAATGTATTATAGTGTAAAAAGGAATGTGTTAGACTGATAAAAGATTGAATTAAGTGAAATTAGTGCTAGATCCAAAACACTTAGACAATTCACAATAGCAATACAATCAACTACATTGTTATAATAGTCAACTTGACGATACACAAAATTCTAAGTTAAAATCTGACACAATACACTAATCGACTTACTCAAAGGACCTAATCGACTTACATAGTTAGACTAATCATAATGAACAAATTTTTAAAATGCTAACGGTCGAATAAACATGATCAAAATGAAAATAGGACTCATTATAGTCCACCTGTAAGCTCGAGTTAGTTATACTTCGAAGTTAGGCCACACACATGTTAACTCACTGCGTACATGGCATTGCACACAAAACATAGGCTGTGGCACACACCACATGCCAAGATGCACGCCACAACACATACAAAACACATGCCACTGCACTATATTGCACATACATATTAGCACTAGTTGACTTGCTTGGGATACCAAGTCGAATCAATTGCTTAGGACATAATGAATCTAAGAAAGCACATGCTTGGGTATTGACACTTCATGATATGATGTGCTAAGGACATAGATTAGCTCAACTTGCATATTAGTGGTAGTAGACTCACACGGTAAGAAAGGCTCTCAATCTACTAAGAGAGGTCTGAGCCATGAGCATAATAATGCACATGCACTACATAGGAGTGACATTAGCACTGCATTAGCATAGCACGAGCATTGCAATGGCATGACACTAACATAGAATGAACATGGGACGAGCATTAGCATGCTATAAGCCACATGTCGCATGCAACTGCATTAGGCCACAGCACACATGGTCACATTAGGTAAATGGCCAAGTCGACTCATGGTTATACCATAGTTGACTCACCACTTCATGACTTAGAAAAATTCTAAGTATGGAGGTGAGGTGCCGACATCGAGAGGTTTGGGTATCGACCCTCCCATGATTGAAACATGGAGAAGTTGACTGCCATAGAGACAGAAGTCGACTTGCAGAATTCAACTTGCATATATGTTGCTCCTAGAACAAAACACTACATTTGTCTAAGAGCCAAGCAACCTTAGAGCATAATGTCACATTACATATGTCATATGCCCGTAGCATTATACAACATACATAGAGCCACCCTACGTATGCACAATGCACATACACTAAAGTAGGTTTAAGTGCCTAGTCGACTCACCAATATAAGGAAGTCGACTATCACAACTTTTAAAAGATGAGTACTGATCCTTGGACTTACGAGTACCGGTCCTTAGCACTGTTCAAGTCCAAGATCTAACCTGAGCCACTATCATAGTCAACTATCATGAGTAGAGGTATTTGACTCATTCAAGAGATGAAAGGAAGCACAGTGACGAGTACCGATCCTTAAAGGTTAGAGTACTGGTACTTAAAAATGTTCACAAAACTAAGTCGGGAAGCAGTCAACTAGGAAGACAAAGGCATTCGACTAACTCATAAAGGAACATAGGCAAAATTCAAAAACATTGTCAACTGACATAAAGAAGTAGTCAACTACCCTAAGAGTAACAGCTTGTTTCAGAAAAGCAGTTTCAAGCATTGAATGAGTCTTAACAACTCTCAAACGGCTAGTTTCAACATTTAATGAGCTTAAACAATCAAGATATCTGGAGAGACTATAAATACAACCACTATTGAAGGCCAAACAATCTTTTTGGAACAATTAAAAGATTAATTGAACTTTATCATCTTTGGTCTTCTCTGTTCTCATTCTTTAAATGTTGTATTTAATTTTTGGGTTGTAAATTCTTTATCTAAACATTAAGGCTCAAGTTTGTAATTTTCTTTTTCTTTCATAATCTTATAAGAGATCAAGAAGAGAGGGTTTTCTTGATCCGGATTTAAATTATCTATGATAGATAGGTTTGGGTTTGCTAGAGCCATAAAATCTAGTGTGAGTGTTATGGGGAATAATACTTGTAAGATTTGACTAGTACCTTGAAAACCTAGTTAGTTGTACTATTTGTGAATCAAATAGTGGATTACAAATTCCAGGTATAGTTGGGAGTGGATATACACTAGGAAGGTGGAACCACTTTAAATTTAGATATCAAACATTCTTTTCCCTCTCTATCTGTATTCTATATTTTTTGTCTAAATTTTAGAAAAATCTAAAAGATGTCAACAATCTATTTACCCCTCCCTTCTAGGTTTTAAGTCTTAATTTTTTAATTGGTATCAAAGCGGGTGTATTGGATAGAGTTTAACACTTTCAACATCAAAGATATGACATGACAGTAAATGGAGATAGTGTGCCCTTTGAAGCCTACTTGACCAAAAGAGCCCATTCTTCAATGGTAGCAACTACAACTACAAGAAACAAATGATACAAAACTTCATCATAGCTCAAGATCAAATTGCATGGGAAATCATTGAAAAAGGTTTTGAGTTCCCAATGGAGGAGGCAAATTGTGTCCGGGTACATGTCAAAATGAAAAATATGACACCGGAGGAGAAGAAAACCTACAGAGCCAACTAGGAAAGACTCGAGGCTACATATAAAGGCATAGACCAAGTAAGGAAGAACAAGGTTTGAATTTTGAAGTAGGAGTATGAGACGTTCAGAATGAAGGATGGAGAGTCTATGCGAGAAATGATCACAAGATTTAACATAATAACAAATGAGCTCAAACTGCTAGGAAATCAGATATTTGAAGAAGATATGGTTGATAAGGTGCTAAGATGCATGCTAAAGTCATGGGAGCCGAAGGTGACTGCTATTGAAGAATCCAAAAACCTTATGACTCTAACTTTGGACTAGCTTGTGGGATTTCTCATTACACATGAGATGAAGTTAAATGTTAAAGATCCATTGAAAGATAACAGGGGAAAAAGCAAGGCTCTCAAGGTGGACAGTGAGGAAATTACTTTTGGGGATAAAGAAGAAGAAGATGAGAAGGTTATGGCATTATTGACTTGAAAATTCAAGAGATTCATGATATAGAGAAGAAGAAACAAAGGAAAAGCAGCATTCAAAAAGCTAGAAAAGAAAGAAGAAGTCTGATGCTATGAATGCAAAAAAATTGGCTATATAAAGGTAGAGTGTCCTCAACTCAAGAAGGTTGACAAGAAAGACAAAAAGGAAAAGAAGAAGAAAGCATTGGCTACTTGGAATGATAATGATAGTAGCTCTTCAGAAAATGAGCCCGAGATGAAGAGGAACCCAAGACTGAGCAGGCCAACATTTGTTTCGTGGTGTTGGAGGACTCCGAGAACAATGAGGTAAGCTCTTATTACTCTGACAATTTAAATTCCTCAGATTCTGAAAATGAACTATCTGCACATAATTGTATAAAGTACTCCTAGAAGTCCCTAGAGATCTTAGGAAAATAACTAGGAAAAGTACATCACTGAGAAAAGTATGTGCTGAACTAGAGGAAGAAAATAATAAGTTAGCTTTAAAAAACCATAAATTAAATGAGTAATATGATATGCTGAAGCAAAATAATAATAATCTACATGTTAAAGTTGAAACTGAGTCAGAGAGTGCCAAGGGACTCGGAACTGAATTAGAAAATCTTAGAAGCATGTTTATCTCTACAAAAAAGGACTACACTGAATCATCAGTCTTAAAAGAGAAACTTAAACAAGTGAAAAACAAAAATTAGAGACCTAGTTCACAGCTACATAATTTTGTGCAAGGACAAGAAAAACTAAATTTAATGCTAGTTGCCCAACAGGCAGTCTATGACAAGGCTAGCCTAGAATTTGACCCATCAAAGACTCAAAAGAAGTTCTACAACTTCTTTGTGCCTAGTCAAGAGCCAATAAAGGAAAAATGAAATGTCATGTATACATGAAATTAGGACACAAAACTGTATATTGTAAACTTAAAAAGAAAATCAATGCAACCAAAAATTAAAGGCTAACCAACAATTTGAAATGCTCATATTGTCATAGAATAGGCCACACAAATGATGCATTCTGGACTAGAAACACTATACCTAAGAAAAAAACAAAGCAATGGGTACGTAAAATAGTTAGAAATAATTTTGTGACTAACCTTGCTGGACCCAAAAAGATTTAGGTACCAAAGACATGAAACCTTCCTTACACAAACTTGCCTTAAGGCTGAAGGGTCTAAGAACACATAGTTCCTAGACAGTGGCTGCTCCCAGAACATGATAAGGGATCTAACCAGATTCAGTTGCTTGGAAGAGAGATATAAAGGGAAAGTTGTATTTGGAGACAACTCTATAGGAAAAATAATTGGTTTTGACAAGATAGGTTTGTCTCCAACTCTTATTGAGCTTGTTTTAATAGTTAAAGACTTGAAGCATAATCTCCTTAGTATTTCTCAACTCAATGATAAAGGTTATATTGTGTTTTTTGATTTTGATTGTTGCAAAGTAATAGATAAGTGTAGCGAAGATGTTAGATTTAGAGGTTTTAGGTAATATCTATATGATCAACCTAGACAACATAGGTCATTCTGAATAGGCATATAAGCCATGACAATGCATTGCTATAACATAAGAGATAGGTTATGCACTGATATTAAAACTAGTAAGAAAATACATAATGAAAGTCTTGGCCAAACTTAGATTCAAAAGAGATAGGTTATGTGATATTTGTATGAAGCGCAAGCACACAAGAACTTCTTTTAAGCCCAATAACATAGTATCAACTAGTAAACCATTAAAACCCCTATACATAGACTTATTTGGACCTACAAGAACTCAGAGCCTAGGGGAAAGCACTATGAATTTGTGATTATAGATGATTATTTTAGGTATACATGGGTACTATTCTTGGCAAAGAAAGAAGAGACAAACAAATGCCTTTATCAAACTATATAAAAAGGTCCAGAATGAGAAAGGATGCATAATTAACAATATCGGGAGTGATCATGGATAGGAGTTTGAGAATAAAACCATAAAAGACTTCTGTGTAGTATATGGTATAGACCATAACTTCTCAACTCCTAGGATATCCTAACAAAGTGGGGTAGTAAAGAGAAAGAATATGACCTTAGAGGAAGTGGCAAGAACAATACTTTGTGAGCATAACTTGTCTAAGTACTTCTAAGTAGAGGCTGTTAACACAGCTTGTTATATCTTGAATAAAGCCTTAATAAGCCCTAGTCTTAAGAAAACCTCATATGAACTGTATAAAGAAAAAAGACCTAATGTAGTTTACTTTCATGTATTTGAATGTAAATACTATGTGTTGAACAATGGTTAGGATTCCGTAGGAAAATTTGATGCTAAGAGTGATAAGGTTATATTTTTAGGATATTCAGCATCCTGCAAGACTTATAAGGTATATAACCAAAGGACCATGATGGTTGAAGAGTTAACCCATGTAGAGTTTGATGAAAATGATAACATAGGCAAAAAGGGTTTTGATGATGATGCCTTAAATGAGCAAATTAAGATACAAAAAGGTGTAAAGAATGAAAATACTCATGAGCAATCATCTGAGATGGAATTAGAGCCTAATAAAGAAGAACCTACTCCTCAAGAGCAAGAGATTAGATATCCCATGATTAGGAAGACTGTGAATGCTGAAAATATTATAGGTAGTGTTAGTTCAAGAGTGAGGATAAGATCAACACTAAAGAACAAGGGATAGTTTGTAGTTTTCATATCCCAAATAGAGTCTAAGAATGTTAGTGAAGCAATAGATGATGAGAATGGGTTTTAACCATGCAGGAAGAGCGGGTGATCAAAAACAAGCTAGATGAGCATGGCAACATTAATAGAAACAAGGGAAGACTAGTAGCTCAGAGACATAGTCAAGAAGAATGGAAGACTATGATGAGCCTCTACCCCCTAGCTAGATTAGAAGCAATAAGGATGCTTCTGCCCTTTGCATGCTTTATTAACTTTAGACTATACCAGATAAATGTGAAAAGTGCATTTCAAGATGGAATCATTGGGTAAACAGTGTATGTTGAGCAACCACTAGGCTTTGAACATTCTAAGCATTCAGACCATGTATATAAATTATCAAAAGCATTGTATGATCTGAAGCATGCTCCTAGAGTTTGGTACAAAAAACTAAGTAGCTTTGTTGTGGAGAATGAGTTTGCAAAAGGCAAGGTTGATACAACCATGTTCATTAAGAGAAAAGGCAAAGAAAAATTGATTATATAGATTTATATGGATGACATAGTCTTCAGAGCCACCAATGAAAATCTTTACCAAGAGTTTATTCAAGCCATGCATGATAAGTTTGAGATGAGTATGATAGGAGAGCTCAACTATTTCCTAGGATTGTAGATAAGCAAACTGAGAAAAGAATCTTCATTAGTCAATCTAAGTTTGCTAAAGAATTGGTAAAGAAATTCGGCTTAGGAGATGTTAAAGGAAGTGCAACACTTGGAGAATATCTATGAAGATAGGCAAGGATAAAGTAGGCAACACTGTGTGTTCTAAGTTATACAAAAGCATGACAGCTTCTTTGCACTATCTCACTACATCTAGGCCTAACATTCTCTTTCGCACTTGCTTATATGCAAGATTTTAGTAAGCTTCTAAGGAATCACATATTTCTGTAGTGAAAAGATTTCTTAGATACATTAAGACACACATGGTCCAGGTAACTGGTATAACTGAAGATCTTCTTTGTTGGATACATGTATAAGAAAACAAGTGAATGAATTATTTGGATACTATTCATGCTATAATTTCACTAAGTGTTTGATGGGTATTTAACTTGGTGTGATCATGTAGTCGACTTGCAATATTTGGAGCTTCTATCTACAATAGCGAGTATCGATACTTCAACAATGAAGGAATAATACTTACCACTATTTCACCTATTTGTGAATGACCTAGTCAGCTTACTATCAATAGCTAGTTGAGTGCCAGTGTCAGGGTGAGTGCTCTGCCTTAATACTACAGTGGTAAGGATCGATACTTAAAGTTTCAAGTACCGATACTTAGCATTATTTATGCTATACACCTATGTACTAGTTGACTGCCTATTTATAAGCAATTGACATAGTCATATTTTTGAGCCTAAGATCCTTTTTTTTTTTCTATTATCTCCTTAATACCTAGTTAATTAGGATTGTGAGCAAGTCAACTCGTCCACTGAGATATTCAACAGCATGCTTAGGCACTTACAAAATCAAATCAAAACACACAATCAATCATCAATCCTCAAAGTTCATCATTAACTAGTTCTCTCCTTAGGCTATCGAACTTATTTTTATCTAAGGGTTTGGTGAATATGTCAACTATTTTCTTATGTGTTTCAATGTACTCAAGAATTACATCTCCTTTCAGCATATGGTCTTTTATGAAGTGATGTCTTACGTCAATGTGCTGGTTTCTTGAGTGATGGATAGGATTCTTAGTTAAATTAATGGTACTAGTGTCATCACACCTAACTGATGATTGGGAACTTAGTAAACTTTCGATTCTATACCTGATGTTGACCTGTTATGAATGTTAATCTTGAAATATAAAATTACGTGTATGATATGAGTATTAGTATATGTGTCCACCCTCTTATAAAACCCAAACTATAGTATTGAAATCCATTATTAGAGATTTGAATAGAAGTGACATATTAAATGGTACGATCATGAGATATGATGCCATCAAATGAGATATATGCTAAAGAATAAGATGATTTAGAAAGCATCAAGTATGTTATGTAGGACTCTGAGTAGGCAAAACAACCCGATAAAGGAGAGAATAAGATGCTTACTAGGTATAGAAATAGATAGATTCCATTATTCGAGTGACTCTGGTTAACTTTATGATTGATGACATGATGTCCGAGTGTGAGCAATATGTGACTGCTTAGGACTTTGTGTGTACCTCAAAGTGAAATATAGAGGTACCAGTGATTCATCTTAGACAGTTGACCATAAAATTTGATACCTATAAAAGGTAAGGTGGTCACAGTATCAAGTGGATTTTGAGGGTCATGTCTAACATGATTAAAGAGTGAGAGTCAGCTGGTTATATCCTCTCCAATGAATAGAAAGTTCAAACCTTGATCTGACTCCTTCCTATAAAGTGGAAGCACTTGAAAGTTAGTTTAATTCACAATGACAGTATAAAAACTTTCTTAGACGTTGCTCTCTATGTTGAGCTTAAGAATGAGCAGTTTGGTTCCGCAAGATCTCTAGCTAATGCTTTTGTTGTAATATCTAGTTCCAAATAAGTTTCAGATTCTAAGCATAAGAGGACTAGAATGAAAGCAAGAAAGGAAATGAGACTCGAGATAGATCACAAAAGAATAACTCTAGCTACAACAAAATAAACTAAGAGATATTTGTGAGATTTTTGTTAATTGCCTTCTGGTAGAAGATAGATCTATGTGGAAAACAATGCAAGAGTGAACATTAAAGGAGTTAACGCTTGTAAATTGTGAAGTGGCCGAACTTTCATTCTTTATGTTATTCTTTTTGTGTCGAAATTTGATGGAACCTTATCTGTTCTTGTTATTTTGAAATTTATAGGGATTGATTTATATCTAAATGTCATGTATATTGGTTCTATATAGCTTGTAAATGGTATCATCATATATTGATGATGTGACATAGTATGTAGACTTGGTCACATGGGGCAAGACAGGATGAATCAACTAGTGAGAGTAGAACCATTGGGTTCACTCACAAAAGTTGATTTACCAACGTGTGAATATTGTCTTCCCGATAAAATAACAAGAAAACCATTTTGAAAAGTTATACGAGCTAAAATTTCTAGTACATTTGATCCATTCAGACATTCATGGTCTAATGAATGTGAAGGCTAGACATAGAATTCGTATTTCATTATATTTATCGATGATTTCACGCTTTTGACCATATCTATTTGACTTCTCATAAGTCTGAAGCATATAAATACTTTAAATGTTATGTGAACAAGGTAAAGAATCAGACGAATAGATAGAGGTGAATATTTATTTGAACAATTTAAGGATCTAAGTAATAAAAAAGTTATAATCTAACATTTGATCATTTCTTATACAATTCAGCAAAGTGATGTTGTAGTTAGAAGGAATAGAATATTGTTGGATATGACAAAATCCATGATGGCTTAGGTTAACTTGTCTATTTCCTTTTGGGGAGATGCCTTATTGACTGTGGCTTATATATATATAAATATTTGAACAAAGTGCTTTCAAAGTCAGTACCAATGACTTGATATGAACTTTTGACTGGTAGAAGCTATGTCTGATTGACCTCAGACTTTAGGAATCAGTAGTTTGTATTCGAGATTTTTTCAATAAGTTTGAAAAATTGGATTCTTATAGAAGTAAGGGTATCTTTATAAGATATTTCGACCAGTTTGAGAGTTAAGTGTTCATTGATAAACAAGATAATAGTACTACAATAGAAATTGAATCATGAAATATCATATTTCTGGAGATTAAAATTCCTAGTCGAAGTGACTTGAAGGACATAGAGCCTTTTATCTAAATTAGTTAATTTAGATGGTGGCTCTGTCTATTGCAAATCGTTGGAATGATGTTGTTCCTAATAGGAGGGAATTGAATTCTAACAATCCTTCTAAGTTACAAACTCAAAAAAGTACTAGGAAGTGGTGTCTAAGCATCATTTTGAAGATTGTTGACCAAGCATTTATTGTTTTTCCAAAAAATGAAGTAGAGTCTAAGAACATAGATGAGACTCTATCTTTATCCCACTAAGAGTGAATGGAAAAGGAAATGGAAGAAATAATTGGAGTCAATGAGGTCCAACCATATTTAGGAATTGGTTGCACTTCCACTAGGATGCTAAATTATTGAGAACAATTGGGTTCTTAAAATGAAGCATAAGGCAAATGGAACTATTGAGAGATAAAAGGCTTAACTGGTAGTAAAAAGTTATACTTCGTAAAAAGTATTGTTTATGAGGAAACCTTTTCTTGGTAGTAAGATTCATCTGCATTCGCGTGCAGTTGGCAATAGTAGCCAATTTAGATTTTAGAATTACGTCAGATGAATATGAGGATTGCCTTCCTCAATAGAGAATTTGAGGAAAAAGTTCATATGGCATAACTAGACGGTTTTGTCATTAAAGGCCAGGAAGACAAAATTAGTAAATTGAGTAAATCAATTTATAGCCTTAAGCAATCTTTGAGATATTAGTGTATGAGATTTCACAGAATTGTGATCTCTTATAATTTCGTCAGCTAGATGAAAATCACTGTATCTATGTGAAGAAATCCAATGACAAGTTTATGATTCTATCTTTATATGTCGAGAACAATTGTTAGCCATGAATGATAAGGAGTATGTTCTTTGGATCTTAAAATGATTGTTCTTCAATTTTAAGATAAAAGATATGGGTGAGGTAGATTAGGAACTAAATTCCAAAGAAATTATTTCAAGAGATTATTGGAGTTATCTCAAAAGTCTCATATTACAAAGGCTCTGGAACGATGCAAGTTGAAAACTGCAAATCCATTAATACTCCTGTGGCTATAGGCAATAGTTCAAATGATGATATATGTCTTAAAGTAATAGATGAATAACTAAAATGTCTAGAATATCATATTCTAGTATAAGTGGGAACTTAAGTACGCTATGATGTATACTTGTTCCAATATTTGTGATATTATGGGGTTATCTGTCCAATCCAGGAAAGAGTGATTGGATTGGTATGAAAAAAGATATTGGGATACCTAAGCAAAACTGTAGGTTATTTCCTTCATTATTAAGGAAATGACCTAGTATTGAAAGGATACACGAATATTGATTTGGGAGGTGATTTAGATGAGGAAAAATCTATCTCTGGTTATGTTCGCTTGTTCAATAATAATGCTATCTCATGGAGAAGTAAGAAATAAATTTGCGTATCACTTTCAATAATGGAAGCAGAATTTATGGTCAATGCTTCCGCAATTCAGAAAATGAGTTTGGTTGAGTAGATCTCAAATATTTGGGAGTAATAAACAACTTAGTGAGAGTTTGATGACTTATTATGATAATCATTCAGCTATTGTTTACACGAGAGACTCCAAATATGATGACAAAACCAAATATAGACACAAAGATCAATCTTGTCAGAAGCATGATTGAAAAGAGGGAAATGACATTGAAGTATATGACTAAACATTTGGTGGTGACTAGTTCTTTTATGAAGCCAATACCTAAAGGCATGTTAGAAAATATGGGTTGTATAAATTGTGACAATATTAGTTATTATGGTAGTGATTGTAATTATATACAGAGTCTATATGATATATTGCTCATATTCGATGGTATTTGAATTTTGTTTTTGTTTCCAAAATTTTTGTGTCTAGAATTGAAAGTATGCTAGCCAAGTTTTGAGATTGGCTCTCTCACACAATCAATTACATCTAATATCTGTGTGACATATAGAGATGAGGTTTGTTAATTTGTGGTGGATTAACACATATATAAGCCGCCTTAGTTAAAGTACTAAGATGAGATTATCGGTTAAATATACTATATATATGGTAATCGAAATGAATTTCTCATAATCCATTGACTTGTCGAATAACCAGGTGTGAATTTTCTTTGACGTTGTGAGATTTTGGAGGACTTATAAAAAGGAAAGCTTAGGTCAAGTGTTGCGCACACTTGGATTAAGATCTGTACGATGCGTTATTTTGGAAAAGAAGACATACCTTCCAAATGGAAAGGAAAAGTCTCATAACACGTCTTTCATAACATGTGTGCTTATATGACCATATGAGTAATCAGATGGTGCATCTCTCTTTGTCTCATTGTGTTTATCTCATTGTGTGAGATTCAGAGGTTTATACTTGACTTCAATTTATACTTTTAGAACTTTTGTTTGTCTCTAGAAATTTTATTTAAGTGTTGCTACTTTAGCATGTCACCAAGAAACCACGAATGATTCAGTTTGGTGGTGTATGTCTAGAAGTAATTAAGATAAAGTTGAAAATTAGTAGTAAGAAAGGAAGACTGTCTTTGCTAACACGTTACTCTGTATTCACAAGTTGGCTAATTATGTCAATGATTTAGTGTTTAGAGACGTAATTGTGAATATATGATTGGATTAAAATCAAATATGCTCTTATATTGTTTTGAGAGATGAGAGATACATTGAATATGTCAAGTAAAAGAGGTTTGGGATATAATGAGATACTGTATCCTTATTATCAGATTAACGATAAGCTGCTATATATTTTTAGCTGGTATATAACTCTATATCTCTTGATATTCTCACAGGTCACATGATCCTCTTGCCTATATGAAATTGGTGATGTTTGATTATAATGATCACGCTCTGTACGAGGCTAACTCTCATGTGCTAATGGGAGATATTGGAAAAGTAGGTCAGGTTTGTCCCTGAGGATAGACCCAAAGCCCATTCTCTAACATTTGAATTTTGAATAAAGAGGATGAGGGTGGTTTTTGATAACCATCCCTTCTCAACTCTCTCAACTCCTCTTTTCTCTCGCCAACTCTCCCCTTTTTCTCATGTGATGTACGTAGAACAAAAGTGGGGTGAGGGCCTTTTGTTTTTCACATGGATGTGAGTGAAGAATGAAAAGGCACAAGAGGGAGGCTATATTGAGAGAGAGAAATAGAGAAAAGAAAAAGGGCTTTGACAAATTTGATCATCCATCGATCAAGTGGCATTTGGATTGTGAATAATAGGAAGTGCTCTGATATTGTAACACTTTTTCGACTTAGCATACTCAATTGTTGAAAAGAAATAAGTGATTTTAAACCAATTTAGATCCGAAATTTTAACTTACGAAATATTTTATTGTTTTGTATGGAAAATCATCATGTTTACCTCAAAATTTTCAGTTATGGAAGTACCTCATGAGATATGGAAACATGTAATATACTAACTTTTGTTCTTTACATAATAAAAATTATCTTACATGATATTCTACATGATGTTTTAGGAGATAGACTAACTTTTCTTCTTTACAGGGTGATGATGGTTCAGCTAGTGAAGATGATAGCTCTTGTTCCGTCCAAGGGGGTGGTCCTATGTTTTGAGAGGTGATGCAGATTTTGTAAGTAATGTGATGTTAGTTCATTAGCATTCTTTTAAACTTCCTTGAATTTTTTGTTAATAAAATCTTTATTTTTTGGTTCAAAATCATATTTGGATGGTTATTTATTTCTTTGAAATGTACATTATATTTGGAGTATGAAGTTTTTGATGGTTGATGGTTATTTGTTTGTTTGATAATTGATGGTTGTTTGTTTAAAATATGAAGTGTAGATGAAATTTGGAATATAAAGTGTATATTATGTTTGTTTGATAGTTGATGATTATTTGAAATATGAAGCATAGATTAAGTTTTGAGTATGAATTGTATATTATGTTTGTTTGATGGTTGATGACAACATGATGATGAGCAGGCATGGGTTTGGTAGCTAAACCAACCATTCTTTTACAAAAAAAAAAAAAAAATGTGAATGGTCAAAATCCTTTAACCCTTGCCAATGTTTCATGACTAAACCTCGGGAAGTGCTCACAAATCCTGACATTTTAATTGTCAAACACATCGAAAAATCCAAATGTTTTTCCGATGTTTTTGTATGAAAATGTCAACAAAGATTGAAAGATTTACCATTGTAAATAAATGTAGGGGAATCCCCAACCTTTTTTTCCCTGGCACTTTGCCTGACATTTTTTTTCGTCATCAAACTTTTCAGCAACAGCTATAAAACATCATGAATGGTCTAAATAAATGTCGAAAAAGATTTTATTCTTTTGTAATGAAGCAATAAAAAGAATAATTTATTTAAAAGTCTTAGTTTATTAAAAAATAACATTTCATACCTCTACTCCGACTACATATGGATGCATGGTGCTGTCTTTATTTTTATAACACAGCCTAAATGCCTTGACATATGTAGGGTGCCTGTTTTGCTTCTCACTCTAAAATATAATAGTACAAAAATTGCATAAAAATCCCAAAAGTTAATTATTTAATTTACAAAGAATATAAATTTGTAAAAAAATACTTACAAATGCTTTCTTATGTGAATTCATGACCCTTGATCCCCCAGTATATATTGCAAACCCCTTCTATGCTCCCCTTTTTGCTCTTCTTGTTCCTCTCCGATTTTTGTTTGAGCTCGGCTGAGTTCCATTCGGTTGATGGCATCTCCCAGCCTTGAACTGAGACAAAGTCTTGCTTCTTTTGTGCCTGCATAGCCTTCTTTATGGTATCACTGGGTAAGCTGTTCATGCCATCTAAAAATGTTCTACATCAAAGAAAAATAAAAAGGAATTAATTAATATCCAAAAAAAATTATTATTCAAAACAAAGTTAAACAAAGAAAATTTGAATTGAACTTACACAAAAGTGCTTGAATATCATGTTAGATTTAAACGTGACTCATACACGCAGCGGAAGCGATAAATAAAATTTCAGAACCATAAAAGTTTGAGTTCGTGATATACCTCAAATGGTGATGCAGAAAATCTCCGGAACCGCAAACTCTGAACACGAACCACTCGAAGTCGGGATGATAGTCACGTAATCGAACTATCACCGCAATATCACAACGAACTAACCCTTAACCCGGTGATTTAACGTTGATCGGAAAACCCTCTGAATAATTATTCTACTCAACAATTATTCTCACTCTCAAGATGGTAATTCTTCTTGTTTATTCTCTCCTCAAAGATGTTAATGCAATTAGTGATTATAACTCCCGTAGAAGCCTTTATGAGTAAGAGTCCTTTTTGAGAGAAAATAGGAGAGAGAGGGGGTAGTGGGTAACTTCCCATTACCCCACATTTAGCATTTCAAATTTTTTACTTTTGGTAAAAACATGGCCCCACGTGGGCATCAACTAATATCTCCCACTTGCACACGAGGGCGTTTTACTTCCGTCATAAGATCACAACTCATGTAATCTACCATATCACCCTACAAGGTTTTCATACAGGGTTAGTCGTCGTACGACTAGCGAGTACACCTGCAAACAAAGACTTCTCGATACACCTGTTAGGATGATCAAGTAGTCATCGTTAGTATCAAAAGAAAGCTCGCAGTACCCCAGATCCAAGATTAATTACATCCATTGAGCTACTTCCTCATCGAAAGTAATCCCCAGATATCGTTCGACTATGTATTCACTATTATGTTCAAATCCCTACATGGATGAACATAAAAGACCGATCGGTGAATACAAAACAGTGATGCAGTGTCAATTAGTCTTCCTTTCCCAAACTCGAATCTATTGGTCTCAACTTAGTTGCTTTCCTAGACCTGTCCCTCAGACCTCGACTTATCTTCCGGGCCATCGGTAAACAGACTAAAGTAGCAAACACTGAATCAAAACCTCAAGAAACAGCCGAAAGTAATAAGGGCACAAGAGATCCCACCCAATGGATCTCGGGTCTCACACAGTGGGGCTCGGGGATAAATTTCAATTTAATGTCTCAAGTAATATAACTCTCACTATCCCAAGTCGTCTTTTCACACGTGGTATGAAACACGTGCCACAGTGTTATTCCCTCATCTCTCAAAAGGGCGTATGTCAGATTTCTCTAACACTGTGCAGGTATAGGGACTCAGTCTACACATAAGACTTTACCCAGTGATCTCAGAGAGAGTACCTCAGAGACAATATCACAAAACGCAGGTGATATTTGATATCTCAAACCTGGCTACTCACAGGCTACATGGATGTGGGTACGTCCATGTCGGTCATATCGCATATGACCTCATCCTGAACACGTATCAAGGTGACTTATATTCTAGCGGGGTCACTCTCAAAACCTCTTACAGCTAGAAGCCGTCTCATCCCCACTCACTCAGAGCTGGAGGTGGTCACTCGTGTAAGAGAGTCGACCTCGTTTGCCTGACATATCTATTATCATATCACAAAATATATATATGACAATGAAAGCAAGTGCATTAAATGAAAATATAACATAAAAGTGACTGAAAAATGCACTATAATCATATATATAGAAAATCAATAAGCATCAATGTCATCAATAAGTACAAACTGAGAAATGTCAGAAAATACTCAAACCTAATGACTCTCTATGCCCTAAAAAGGAGTCTCTAGTAATGGGTTTGGTGAAGGGGTCAGCCACCATGCTATGTGTCGAAATGTACTTGACGGTCACTTCACCCTTCTCGATGATGTCTCTAACGTAATGGTATTTGGTGTCAATGTGTTTGGTCTTACTATGAAACTTAGAGTCTCGTGTGTAAGTAATAGCGGTCTGATTATCACAGTAAATCATGACTGGCCTCCCACTATCCGCTATAATCCCTAAGTCATCAAGTAGTCTACGGAGCCAAACACTCTCGTGAATTGCAACTAAGTATGCCACGAACTCAGCCTCCATCGTAGATAGAGCAACACAGGTTTGCTTCTTACTGCTCCAAGAGATGGCCCCGCCATTGAGTATGAAAGCAAAACCTGATGTCGATTTGTGCTTATCCAAATCGCCTCCCCAATCGGCGTCTGAATAGCCCACAAGGCGCAAATCACCTCCCCCGTAACTCAAGGAGAAGTTTGCAGTTCCCTTTAGATATTGAAAAATCCTTTTCACTGCTCTCCAATGACCCCTTCCAGGATTTACCTGATATCTACTCACCAGACTAACTGCATAACAAATGTCCAGTCTAGTACACAACATTGCATACATTAAACTTCCCACTGCACTGGAGTAAGGTACTTTACGCATTTCCCTTACTTTTTCCTGAGTTTTTGGACACATTTCCAGGCTCAGGCCTTCACCTTTGGCGATCGGAGTATCTATGGGACTACAATCACTTATCCCAAAACGCTCGAGAATTTTCTTATTGTAGGTCTCTTGTGAAAGAGCTAACATCTTTCTCGAGTGATCCCTCTAGATTTGAACTCCGAGGATGAACTCAGCTTCACCCATGTCTTTCATGTCGAAACTGGATGACAACCACGCTTTGATGGTCATTAAATACTGAATTTCGTTCCCAACCAACATTATGTCATCCACATACAACGATAGGATCACAAAAGAGTTATCGGATCAAATTAGATAGACACAATGATCCTCCTCGACCATCGTAAAACCATAAGATATCACCTCCTCGTGAAATCTTAGGTACCACCACCTGGATGACTTCTTCAAGCCGTATATCGACTTCCGAAGTCGACAGACCTTGTCCTCCTGACCTATTAGAATGAACCTGGGGGGCTGTTTTATGTAGATTTCCTCATCCAGACTCCCATTAAGGAAAGCAGTCTTAACGTCTATCTGGTGTAACTCTAGATCCAAACTGGCGACAATCGCCAAAAGTAAACGGATCGAAGTAAACTTGACTACTGGGGAGAAAGTCTCCTCGTAGTCAATGCCCTTAGTTTGCGTGTAACCCTTGGCTACCAGACGGGCTTTGTACCTCTCAATCGATCCGTTGGCCTTTCTTTTAATCTTGAGAACCCACTTGTTCCCAATGGCCTTTCTATCCTCAGGCAAGTCAACTAGCTCCCAGACTTCATTGACTCTCATTGATTCCATTTCCTCATGCATGGCCTGTAACCATTGGTCCTTTGCTGAACCCTCGAGAGCCTCCTGTACAGTCCTCGGCTCTCCATCATCTTCGGGAGTCACAATGAGGATCTCATCCTCAATCGGGAAATGACGTCGAGACACATGTACTCGAGTACTCCTACGAGGAGAGAGAGCCTCCACACCTTCAGATAGACCCCTCCCACTAGGACCAAGATCCGTAATCGGCTCTTGAGTCCCGTTGCTGGGCTCGGCTGAGCCGCTAGGCTCATCCATCTTATAGAAGGTGAAGTCTCGATCGATTTGTCCTCTCTTAGGGAAATCACTCTTGAGAAAAGTGGCATCACGAGACTCTATCTCTGTGACAGTGCCGTCCGTATGTCCTCCTAAGAACACATGTCCCTTGGAGTGTTCAGAGTATCTAATAAAGATACACTTCTTTCCTCACGGGCCTAACTTGTCGTACTGATGCGAGGAATCATGAACATACGCGGTGCAACCCCATGGCCTCAAGTGGCTAAGGTCAGGCTGTCTCCCTGTCCAAAGCTCGTATGGGGTGCTGACTACGGACTTCGTCGGAATACGGTTGAGGACGTAGGTTGCAGTTAACAACGCATCCCCCCAATGGGAGATAGGTAAGTTGGCCTGCGCCATCATCGACCTCACCATCTCCAACAGAGTTCTATTCCTTCTCTCGGCTAGTCCGTTCTGCTGAGGAGTAGCAGGAATAGTCAACTGTCTAGTAATGCCTCTATCGAAACAGAGCTCTTTGAACTGTTCAGACAGATACTCGAGCCCTCGACCGGTTCTGAGAGTTTTCACCTTAATGTCTAGCTGATTTTCAACCTCGCTGATAAACCTCCTGAAGCACTCTAGTGCCTCAGACTTGTGCGAGATCAGGTAGATGTAACTGAAACGCGTGTAGTCGTCTATGAACGTAATGAAATACGTTGCTCCGTTTCGGGCTCTCACATTCATGGGTCCGCAAATGTCGGAATGGACCAATTACAATAGAATACCAGCTCTCATTGCTTTCCCAAATGGTTTTCTAGTGGCTTTGCCCGCAAGGCAAAACTCACACATGGGCAACTGGACCTTGGTTAGCGGGCCCAACAAGCCACTCGTAGCTAACCGGGTCATCCTCTCTTGCCCTATATGACCAAGCCTACTATGCCATACATTCACATCATCCACTGCACTATCAGATGCAAAAGCAATAGTAGAAGAAGAATAAATTTCATAAAATGAAATCATATCCAGTACATAAAGTCCCTCATGGACTAAACCAGAATATATCAAAGAACTGTCATAGGTAATGGAAACTCTAGAGTTTCCCAATAACACAGAATATCCTAGCAAATCCAAACATCGGACAGATACAAGATTCCGCCTAATCTCAGGAGCATACAAAACGCCATGAAGATATAAGACTTGGTCACTTCGCAGTAATAGCTTGCAAGTGCCAATCCCTTTCACTTCAATAAATTCTCCATTCCCCACGTATAGCCTCCTTGCCTGGGGACTCAAACGGCAGAACTCCACGTATGCACTCCTTCACGAGCTACATGGTCCGTGGCTCCTGAGTCTACAATTTACAAAGGAGAAGAGTTAGTGAACATCACACTAGATGACACGTAACTCAAACCATGTAAAGAAGAAGGACTTACCTTTCGCTCGCCACACTCCCGTGCAAAATGCCCAGTTTTGCCATACACGTAGTATTGGACCTTGCTCTTATCGAGCTCCTTCTTCTTGCGTTTTTGTCCCCTTTCATCGGTCTTGGCAGATTGCTTTTTCTTGCCTTGGCCCTTGGCCTTCTTCTCATGCTTGCGCCACTTGCGCTTTATTCCTCGGGAGCCCTTACTCGACTCTGCAATGTTAGCATGAGCAGAAGAAGACCTAGCCACCTCCTGACGCTCCTCCTCAAGCTCACAATGCCTACTCACGTCCATGAAAGTACGAATACTCTCGGTGTACGTGAGATAGGTCTTAACCACATCCCAGGAGTCAGGCAAGGACTAGATCACACCTAATACCTGAAGCTCATCAGACATCGGCTCCCCCATATTCTTCAGAGAGGCGATCATACTCGACATATGCATTAAATGTTGTTTCATGGTATGATCGTGCCTTTTCTTGTACGTGATGAATTTATAGGTCAGCATCCTCAACTTAGGAGTTGACGGGGTGCCATAGTGCTCTCTCATAGCATGCCAGATCGACTATGCAATAGGATACTACTTGTAGATCGGAATCAGCTCATCATGCATGCTGCTAAGAAGGATCACTCTCGCTTGGCCATCCTTTTTTTTCCAAGCACGATACACCTCCTGATCCCGTCGTGCTTGTGCCGTGGTACCCTCCCCGGGGTCCACCATCTCGTTTTTAAGAACTTCCCCGAGCTCTTGTTCCTCGAAGACAAACTGAACCCTCTCGTGCCAAATATCATAGTTATCACCGTTCAGCTTGTCTCCTTTTACGAGATCTAGAACTACAGTTTTCGTTGCAACCATGTCTCTATCACACAGAAAAAGAGACATTAGTGACATATTGATGCTTAGTTCACAATTTTATGTACCCTACGAATCACCAAAACCAAAATGACTCGAATACAGATCCCAAGACGAGCGTATGAGTCAACGGACACCATACACCATAATCTGTGATTGCATCTCACCATTTGGAATAGGATTCAGTACATAAAAACCCACAATTAGTCACCTTTTATCACAAAACCCTCAAAAAATCAAAAAATTCTAATTTTAGGACGACCTACGCGCCGCCGGGAGGGTTCACACGCCGCCAGGCTCACGGCGGCGCGTCTCACGCGTCCCCACGTGCCGGGAAGGCACCTGGGCACGTGCAGGACGCGCAACGTGTCAGGCACGCGCCTGCACGCACTTGGTGCGCGTCCGCAGATGCGCCTGATGCGCGGGCACGTGGGCGACGCTCCTGCACACGTGCGGCCTGCGTCCCCTGGGCCGGATCCGGATCGGGACGCGGTCGGGACCCGAAACCCGGTCCGTATCCCAGGTGCGGGTCGGGTCTAAAATCGGGTCGGTGCAGACCCGGTCTGGACCTGGGGTCTCACGCGCCTCCTTGCGTGTGAGATCCACGCGCCAGCTGCTCTATGCTCAAACGCGCCTCCGCGCGCGTGTTGCGCACGCGCCCCACTGTTGGCCTTCTTCCTCGCCCGAATAGCTCTGCGATTGGGTTTTTCGACCCGTTTCCGGATAGCTCACATTCCGGTGCCGATTATATGCAATTTTATATCAAAATATAGATCTAACAGAGGCAAACACAGATCTACCATTTTTATGAACCAATTTGACCTAAATCTCGTCAAATCTGGGGTTGAAGTGTTCGGTCACTATTCACGGCCGAATGCTTCAAACGGAATTTTCATGGCCTAAACGTGCCCAAAAAATTACGAAAAAATTATTTTCGTGTTCTACGTGAGTTGGGTAACACAGTGGTATAATTGGATTCATGAAACTCATCCGTGATCCGAACCCCAAATTTTATACCCTATATTTTTATACCCAAATTTTATTCTGAAAAATTGTTTGAAATATTTCTAACTTGCTCTGATACCAATGTTAGATTTAAACGTGACTCTTACATGCAGCGGAAGCGATAAATAAAATTTCAGAGCCGTAAAAGTTTGTGTTCGTGATATACCTCAAATGGTGATGCAGAAAATCTCCGGAACCGCAAACTCTGAACACGAACCACTCAAAATTGGGATGATAGTCACGTAATTGAACTATCACCGCAATATCACAATGAACCAACCCTTAACCCGGTAATTTAACGTTGATCGGAAAACCCTCTGAATAATTGTTCTACTCAACAATTATTCTCACTCTCAAGATGGTAATTCTTCTTGTTTATTCTCTCCTCAAAGATGTTAATGCAATTAGTGATTATAACTCCCGTAGAAGCCTTTATGAGTAAGAGTCTTTTTTGAGAGAAAATAGGAGAGAGAGGGGGTAGTGGGTAACTTCCCATTACCCCACATTTAGCATTTCAAATTTTTTACTTTTGGTAAAAACATGGCCCCACGTGGGGCATCAACTAATACATCATGTTGTTGGTTGCTTAATCAATTCTCCCCCCATTATCAAAATGTGTTTTCCAATGGCATCATAGAACTTCATTGAATTGTTTTACGATGCACGAAGCATTGGAAAAAACTGTAAACATTTTCATAAAATTTATTAGCTTTTAAATTTTTAACAAATAAGTAAATTTAAATTATATTATACACAAATAACATAAATACTCAAATCTCACCAACGGGCCAAATCTCAATGTGTCGATCAACTGGTTGGTTTCCCTCCGTAGGTATCTCTTCCATAAAATTGAAAAATAATAAATTTGATCTTATTTTGACATTATTATATAAGAGAGAGAGAGAGAGAAAGGAGTCGAGTGAGTGTGATAGAGAGCAAGCGACTTGCTAGAGAGAGAGAGTGTGTGTTGCCAGTGGGAGAGAGAGATGGAGAATGAATCATCGTATCACTACCGCCTAGAGGGAAAAAGACGAGAAGGGTTTTGGTGGGAAGCTTAAAGGTAGCGATTTGAATTTTGTGACACATTCATGCTTAGTTTGGGAGTTTAGAAAGAAAAGAAAAAAAAAAAAAGGAAAAGAAGAGAAAAGAAATGATGAAGTTTTCTTTTCATTTTGTTTGGGAGTTTTAAGAAAAAAAGAAAATGATATGAGATTTATTTTGAATTAAATATTTTTCTATTATCTTTTTAAAGGTAAATTTGGTATATTCATTAAACAACTTTTAATTTTCTCTTCTTTTCTTTCCTTTTCTTCTCACTTTTGGGAAGAAAAATTTTTTATGTTTAAAATCTTCTCATTTCTCTCAATTTCTTTCCTTCAAAAACTCCCAAATAAAAGAAAGGGACTAATTTTCTATTAAAATCACTTCTTTTCTCTCCTTTTCTCTCCATCCAAACATTGTGTCAGTGACCAAAGGGAAGGAAATGCATCACAAAGGAGGATTCATGACATTGCAACACAATTAGCGATGCCGGAGAATGGCGTTGCTAAAACATTAATTGTGCAGAATTTGATGAGGAGTAACATCGGTAGGTGTGTTGCAGAGTAGTTTGTGACGTGCTTAGCCTCACTAGAAGTTCCTTCCTTTTTGAGATTAATTATTGCATTTGTGATACCAGTGAGTATCATAAACTTTTCCCCGTTGCAAGTTTGCATCGCAAGTAACATCACAAATGCTGGAGGTGGGTTATGACTCCATAGATACCAGCTCCTTCTTCACTCGAGCAGTAGACGTTGATGGGTGGAAACACCTGCAAAAACCATCAGAGGATGTTCCAGTGGGGAGACTCCAACGCTCAAGTCAGAAAGAGCGGTTTTCGTATGAATGGAAAATAGACTGAGAGCTGAGGGAAAGTTGTTCCTTATGAATAGTGTGCCCCGAGTTTAGGCCAAGAGAGCGTACCTGACTTCGAGGGTATTTAGATCTCTTATATTTGTGAGAGTCGTGCGCCACTGGGGGACTTCCACCCTAACTTCTTTATCGAACTAATCCGAGAATCTCAGAGATTAATATTCCGAATTGATCACGATCCTCATTTTTCGGGAAAACTTCCATCTTCGAGAGGGGTACTTTTCTTATCTGAAAGATTCTGGAGTTACTATTATGAAATAGGAAATCGAAGTTAAGAAAACCTGACTTTCCTTTAGAATCGTTAGGGATGCTGCTTGTCGTTCGATCGCCCGACCGATAAGGAGTTAGTCAGGACTCATCTGATTGATAGGCCGGTGTTTGCTTACCCGATCGGGGCAATTACCTTTGCTTGGTGAGTTACATTTGGTTGGTGGGGCGACTAAGACCCTATCGTTCGGTAGAGTCGGGCGACTAAGTCCCCTTGGTAGACTGTCGTGGTGACCGTTAGATACTGGTCGGCAGACGCCCTTTGCGAGCTTGTTGAGAATTGACTCATTTGGTTTGGGCTTTTGGGCTATGTCCCATCATTTGCCCCCGACTCATAGTCTTCTTAGATAAAGAAGTGCCATGAATGATAATCTTCATAAAACGAGCGCCCCTTTTTAATTTGACTTGCGCCGCTTTGATTTTCGTGAACCGTCTTCTGTACGCTTCATATAGGTTCATGTTTATCGGAGGATTACGTTCCCCCATCAGCCTCATCGTTCTTTTGACTCTTCTCCACGGAACCTCCTTTCATAGAGAAAAAATGTCGAAAGATTCCTTCTCATCGCGAGCTGTGGACAGTATACAGAGTACCATGACCAAAGAGGACTTAAGTGAAGTTCATAAAGAAATGTCGGTAGGAAGTGACTTCGAGTTTGTATTGCCAGGTAAAAGAGATAGGGCGAGTCATGCTCCCGAAGGTTGTGTCATAATGTATAAGCAATGTGTGAAGTATGGCTTAAGGATTCCGTATACGGGCCCGCTGGCAGAGGTTCTGAGGTACTGGAATGTCCATCCCTCATTGCTTATCCCAAGCGCTTGGCATTTTACGATTGTCCTAATTTCCCTGTTAAGGTTCTTTCATGTTCGTTTTAACTCGGAGATTTTGGGTGCCATTTTCTCTTTGGGATGATATAGTTCCAAGGGTTCTACTCATGGCTGGTATAAACTCCAAACTCGCAAGGAGTCTCACTGGAGGTTCTTCTACAGTGAATCCCAAGACAAGCACTGGATGTAGAAATTTTTCCATGTGAGGTTCCTGAACAGGGATCTCCTTTCGGTACTTCCAGATGCTAATCAAGCGCCTTTCTTGAATATGAGGACTCTTAATATCCTTCGTCATTCTCATTTTTTGTGGGTTGTCAGACGCGATTACGAAGAACATCACAGGAGTTTATAGGTGGATTCTTTGGTAGATGATGAAATGTTGTTGCTGTCAGGTTTGTTGGTAGATGAGACAAGGTGGATTACCAGACCTATTTTACTGGACCAACAAGGAAAGGAGTTGGTTGATACTATGTCGGTCATCGATGCCTGTCTTTTCAATGAGATTTCCACTGAGAGGGAAGTACAGTCTCATATGAAGAGGAAAGCGGTTGATACTTCTCCCGAGTCCCAATAGAAAAGGTCCAAGACTAGGGCGTCTAGCCCATCTCCTGGAGAAGAAGAGCAAGCCGAATCTAGAGAGCATGAGCCTTCTCAAGAGCATTCTAAAATAGGAGGGGGCCATCTAATCAGCTACTCAGAAGCCTTTGACGCGGCTACCGAGGTCGAAGAGGGAGGTGGTTCCGATGAGGGACTCCTCGAGGTGACCGGGAGCGTTCTGGCTCGAGATCCGCAAAGGCGGGAGGAGCCTCCAGTGATGCAAACTTTTGTCCCCATTTTGGGAGAAATATCGAAACAGTCTCCTCGGGGATCTTAATGTCTCTTGGTAGATGAACCAAGTATGGAGTATAATATAGCTAAACATAAGGTCATAATTTCTAACTTTAACATCATTGTCAAGGGTATATGGTCGTAGTTACCCTTCTTTTTTTTTCCATGAAATTTCCCATCCAATAATCGTGTGCTCATCAATTTCATATCCACATTCTTCAACTACTATTATTTATCTCATGTTACATTATTATCAAATTCTCAACACCATATTAATATCAAAGTCTCCAATAAATCAAATTCAAACTACAAATATATTATCATACCCTATAACATTTCCCAACCAATATCGACTTCCGAAAGGCCAGCTCCATCAACAAATGTATCACCAATAGCCGCTAAAACTTTAGAAGGCTTAGAGAAGAACAATAGTGCAAAACAATATGCTAGCTAGAAATATCAGAGATCTTAACAACTTTATTAAAAATTTCAAAGGCCTAGCATTTCAAGATGTGAACAAATTTTCAATTCTTCTCGTTTCATTTTGCATCTATAGATAGAAGTTATTCTCCAAGTACTTCTCAATGGACCGAATATGAACTAACAAGATGCAGCTCTAGCTCCACAAGTTTGGAATGCATCCACAGTTACCCAACATTATTTGACAATAAGGCAGGGTAATCTCCCCGACAACAAGCCATTGAACCAAGGGATAATCATGCTCTGTATCTCCAAAAGCTATACTTTTTCTTTAAGAGAACCTTTTAATCCAATAAAGGAATTAAGAAGTCCCCATTCAAGCAAGCAATCTACAAACCACATTTCAGGAGAATTTGCAAATCTGATCTGGTAGTCTCAAATTTCATCTTGTTGTTTCTCCAATGCTTCTTCTCAACCTTGTATGCATTTTCTAGAGTTTGACCTTCAATATCTCAACTTATAGAATAAAAGGAAGAAATTAATAATAAAAAATTGAAGCTGCAAAAATTATAAGAGAATGGGAAAAGGCATCCTCCAGTAAAAATGGTGGTGAAAATTAAGGAAATGACAAAATGAAGAGATAAAGAAAATAAGCAATTGAAGCTTGGGTTCCCTCAAGGAAAGAAAATTCTCCAGAGTAATGGTAGAAAAATTGTCTTGTCCCAATATGAGTGCTTAGCAGGTGTTATTGTCACGCCCCGAACCGGAGTCGTGAACAGCCACCCGTTGCCCTGAATGCCGGCTGGATTTTTACCAAAAATCGGGCAGAACCTCCCCATAAATTGGAGGTCTCCCATGTACAAATAACCTGTATACCTGTATAAATTTAAAATCATCATGAAAATAAAACAAATGGCCATCCCGGCCTCTCCAAAACCAACAACTCCTATAGCCGACATCCAGAACAACGCAAGGCTATAAAAATCTGTCAACAAACCTAGCCACAGACCTCTACTGTCATGCCCAACTAGAGCATGAGCAGCCGCCACACCGAGCGGCCCTAAATTTATACAAATGTATAACAAATTTCCCAAGTAACATTCAAATACATACAATCGCCTCAATGCAAATGAAATATGAGAGTTTCGCAAATAAATATACATAAATTATACAGTCATCCCAAAATAAGTACACGGTCAACTACGGATCTCAACAAGACCTCGCAGGGTCGAAATAAATTTCATAATTCATCTTTCAATTTAAACTTTAGGTCTCACCTTCCTGAACGTCAAGTACACCCAAACTCTATACTCTGAAATGTCGCTCCAGCACAAAAATCCTGTCTGGGGGGAAGAAAGAAGAGGGGTGAGTATCTATGGGAGGATACTCAGTGAGTGAGGGGATTAATCTCAAGTACTAATAGTGTAGGTGAATATTGGAGTGTCAAATAGTATCATTCATAAACAATAACTCAAGTTTCGCAATAAATCATGATATGTTTAATAAAATGAACTCTTTTAATCATTCACACGATATCACACATATATGCATCCATTTAAAAATCAAGTATAACATAGAGCTAACCGAAAGAATCCTGGCAAAGGTCAGCCATGACCTGGGATAGGCGCATCGGGGGTTTTAATATGCAAAGTGTTTCAAAAGTAGCTCTCTACCCCGACGTTGGCCGTGGGTTTAGCCCTTGCTTACCCAGACTCGTCAATAGGACCACGTGCGGTGCTAGACGGTGATGGACACGTCCTCCCCCAAATATGGATTCAACCGCGCCTATGAATATATATGCTCGTCAATAGGACCACGTGCGGTGCTAGACGGTGATGGACACACGTCCTCCCCCGATGAGGGTTCAACCGGCCGCGCCTATGAAAACATAACTGGACATTTGCGGATACCTCCTACAGAAGCGTATCCGGGCAACTCGTGCCTCTACAAAGTCCCTTCGTAGCTACGGAATCATCAATGTCATCATCAAAGTATCTCATCACAAGTGGGCATCCCGGTGCCCTCACAGTTCATCAAAACATTTCAAATCCGTGTGCCAATACAATTTTATCAAAATCATTTCAAATTCAACAAACCAATGCAATGGTCGAATAGCAAACATTCCGTTTCTCAAATCATGGCACAATTTCATTTCTTTTCAAACATGGATGCATAATCGTAGAAAACGTAAGTACGACACTCCAATAGTCACAAAACAGATTTGAGATTTAATATCACACATCGAATCAATGCATATCAAAGTATGTTTTATTTAAAACACAGTAAAATCAGATTTTTTTCACCATTTCATGCAAGAGATTAGGGTCTCACTCACCTTCTTGGGAGGGTGGTCACTCCCTATTTTCACAATCAAACCAATTCGACTCCTCGAGTCTCTAACAAGATCAACCTAATCAAATTATCATAATATTCATCAAATTTCCAATTATTCTTAGGGTTTATCATTTCCCTAAGTTTGTACAAATCTTAATTCTCCAATTTATGAATAAACTCCAATGTCATCAATTTCCATTCCATTTATAAGTAATTAACCAAATCAAAATCAAGTTAAATTCGAACCTAAAATCGTTCAAAAATCGAAAACAACTCTAAAATAAATAAATTCCTGCAAAATAGAAAAATCTTTGAAAATTCATACACTTTTCAATTCTCATCCGATTTCTTCAACCCATATTTCATGAGATTGCATTTGACTTACTTATATGCAGCATCAACTATAATGTAAAACAACGCATCAATCCTTAGGCTCAAATCCCAATTTTTGACTGTTTTCATGCATTCATCAAATTAAACTCTAAGTGAAACCATTTAAATCAATTTAACTCAATTCTATCTTCCTTTAACATGCTCCTTTCATATCAGACACTAGACTTGGCCTTATTGTTCAAGCATAGGATTTCAAAAATGTATTTTATTCCAATCAAACATACATTCTAAACCTATACAGCACTTCCTTATGCTAATTTCACCCTAAATGCATTCTAATTTCATTCAATTAATGAAAAGACCAAAAATCTCTTTACCTAGGATTTCCGCAGTCCACAACCCTAACGTCCGTGCGCCTACAACTGAGTACGGACCTGCAATACTTCAAATTGAAGCAAATTTCAGTAATTAAGCTTAATTAATATAAGAATCAAAACCCTAAATCTATAGGTCAGAACTTTCGTCCTTACCTTCGCAAGAAATGAGTGCAAGCAGTCTAGGGTTTGGGCGACTGTAGTTTGGGGCTCTGCAAGAGTGGAAGAAAACGCGCAAGCAGTGAAGGAGCTGCAGCAGCGCGCGCATGAAGGGGCTATCGCGCACTGGAGCGCGCGTAGGAGTGGGGTGTCTCGCGTGGGGTCACGCGCACGTAGGGGCTATCTTGCGCGAGCAGTCGCACGAACAATCGAGCTCTGTTGCGCGCGGGAGAAAGCAGAGCGAGAGAGAGACTGAGGGAGACTGAGAGACAGTGATTGAGAGATGAGAGAGATCGCGCGCTAGGAGTAAGGCACAGCGGGAGATAGAGAGAGATGGAACCTAGAGAGAGAAACAGAGAGAGGGGTGTCGGTGGTTGTGGGTGGTGGCGAAAAGGGGCGGCGAGTGGTGGAGAATCCGCGAGAGGGAGAGAGAGAGACTCACGGTGAGAGAGAGAAGCCGAGAGAGAGAAGGAGAAAGATAGAGAGAGAACCGAAGGGAGAGCGAGAGGGAATAGGCGGTGGTGGCTGCGGGTGGTGGTGCTGATAGCGGTGGATGGCCGGAGGCTGAACGGGCGAGTGAGGGAGGGCGGCGGCGAGGGGAATGCGAAGAGGCAGAGGGAGAGTAAAAGGGGAAAGGGGAAATTAGGGTTTCAAACCCTAATTCGATTTTTTTTTTATTATTATTATTATTTTCATTATTATTATTCTTATTATATATATATATTTGGATAGATTTGGAAATAATTAAATGAGGAAATAAATAATTTAATAAATGAAAAGAAAAATATATTTATATATTTATATATACTTTATTATTCTATTTTAATAATTGAATATACCAAAGGTTTGAATTAAAACCCCAAAAATCGAAAATCAATGCAATTTAATTTTAAAAAAAAATTATATATATATAAACGGAGGAATATTTTATATATATTTCATGAACAGTATACTTGTACGAACACCGCAGCGTCGGTGTTACAGTTATTCCTTGAGGTTGAGATTCCTCTAGTTCTCTTTTGCTAATTGCAGCAAATAAAGCAATAAAATCAATAATCTATGAATCTCCTTATTTGTTCTAAAACCTTGAAACCTTTGGATATAAAAGGAGCAACACTTTCTAGATCAATGCATTCCTCAGCAACAATTGGAATAGGCCTCCCCCCTGTATTTGCTGCAAAGCATTGCAGAAAGATTAAAACTGAAGTCTTTAATGCACATACCACAAGTATCTAAAGATACTATCATTGAGATTGACCTATTCAATATACCTCAAAATTTTGTCTACAGGCATTCTTACTCCTAAATAGTGCTTAAGTAATAATGCATAAATATTTCTGCCTAGATGCTTGTAAGATTCACCATTTTAATGTTGTAATGATCCATATAACCTCATACTTCCATTTGAAGGATAAATCTACCCCAAATTAAAGAGACTTTACTTAAAAATAGTTATTTAAGGAACTCTAAATCACTACAACCGACTGAAACACCAGAGAAACCTCATTGCAATATATAGATCTCGGAGTGGGCTTTTGCATGAGTGCATGAGCAGACAGGTGATGAAGAATGGAACATTTATAGGGAATAGAGATATAAAAGAAATATAACACTTATAAACTAAAGAATGAATAATGAACTGTACTTTTAAAGATTCCAGAAAATCTGGAAAATTACTTGCTCCTTCAAATAGAGGTACAATATATTCAGCAGAGAATCTAAAGAATTATCATCATAATATTCATGTCATCTCGTAAAGGCCCATCATATTAGCTCCTCCAAGGTGACTGCATCAAACATTGAGAAAACTGCCACTGGTTTTCCATATCCTCAAATTTCCAAACTAGATAACAAAGTTCCTTGTTATTAAAATCACCTAAGGTTAAAATTTCCCTCTAAGATGTTGCTCATCCAAAGAAGGCAATGTTCATTAGGAATATTACTTTTCTAAATAGCCATCGAAGCAAAAAGCTTTCCCCCACGTAAAGCCTACACAAAACTCATTCCTTTACTTAAACAAAATCAAAATTTATTACTCCTATCTCCCATAGACAAAGATTCAAACTCAAGCAGTATTCTCCTGTAAATATCCAATTTCCATTATTTAAAGGCCAAAAAAAAAAAGCCAAAAGGATCTCCAATCCTTAGTAATAGCCCCTTCTTAAAATTTTTACCAAGAACCTCTAATCTCTTTAGTGTTGTTCGAAGATGACATTCAAAAATATGAAGAAATTACATTACTATGAGAGGAAACATATAATGCTTGTAACTTTCGAATAGAATGTGTAAATAAAATGATTACAAATGTAACACCGACACTGCGGTATTTCGTACAAGTGTAGCATTCATGGAATATATATAAAATATTCTTCCGTTTATATATATATAAAATTTTTAACTTTTATTGATTTTCGATTTTGAGGTTTTTTAAATTTAATTTTGATATATTCTAAATGTCGTACCCGTGATTTGAAGAGTAAAGTGAGTATAAAAATATATAGATGATTTTTTTTCATTTATTAATTTATACATTACTCATTTAATTATTTATAAATTTATTTATAAAAAGAAATATATAATAAGAATAGTAATAATGAAAATAATAATAATAATAATAATAAATAAAAAAATCAAAAAAATCAAAATTAGGGCTTAAAGCCCTAATTTCTCTCTCTCTCTCCCTCTTTCTCTCTCCGCCTCTCCATCTTCCCGCGGCCATCCCTCGCCGCCGCCCTCCCTCACCCGCCTCTTCGCGGCCGCCGCTGCCATCCACCGCCATCAGCACCACCACCCGCAGCCACCACCGCCTATTCCCTCTCACTCTCCCTTCGGTTCTCTCTCTATCTTTCTCCTTCTCTCTCTCGGTTTCTCTCTCTCACCGCGAGTCTCTCTCTCTCCCTCTCGCGGATTCTCCGCCACTCGCCGCCCCTTTTCGCCACCACCCACAACCACCGACACCCCTCTCTCTCTCTACCTTACTGTCTCACTCTCCTGTCACTGTTTCTCTCTCTATCCCTTGCGATTTCTTTCGCGATCTCATCTTTGTCTCCCGTCGCTCGATCTCTCATCTCCTCCACCGCGACCGCCGCGGGTCGCCACCCCTTAACCTCATACAGTCTCTCTTTATTTTGGCCTCTCTCACTCTTTGTCCCTCAGTCTCTCTCACTCTGTCTCTCCCTACGTGCGCATCGCGCGCGATAGTTCCTTGCGCGTTCGCTGTGCGCTCGTGCGCCGGACGCCCCCCTCGCGCTCTCCACTGCGCGATAGCCCCTTCCTGCGCGCGCTGCTGCAGTTCCTTCACTGCTTGCGCGTTTTCTGCCACTCTTGCAGAGCCCCAAACTACAGTCACCCAAACCCTAGACTGCCTGCACTCATTTCTTGCGAAGGTAAGGACGAAAGTTCTGACCTATAGATTTAGGGTTTTGATTCTTATATTAATTAAGCTTAATTACTGAAATTTGCTTCAATTTGACATATTGCAGGTCCGTACTGAGTTGTAGGCGCACGGACGTTAGGGTTGTGGACTGCGAAAACTTTAGGTAAAGAGATTTTTGGTCTTTTCATTAATTGAATGAAATTAGAATGCATTTAGGGTGAAATTAGCATAAGGAAGTGTTGTATAGGTTTAGAATGTATGTTTGATTGGAATAAAATGCATTTTTGAAATCCTATGCTTGAACAATAAGGCCAAGTCTAGTGTCTGATATGAAAGAAGCATGTTAAAGGGATGATAGAATTGAGTTAAATTGATTTAAATGGTTTTACGTAGAGTTTAATTTGATAAAAGCATGAAAACAGTCAAAATTTGGGATTTGAGCTTAAGGATTGATGTGTTGTTTTACATTATGGTTGGTGTTGCATATAGGTAAGTCAAATACAACCTTTATATTATGAAAATAGGTTTCAATACCTTTAAAATGACATATAGTTTGAAGAAATCGGATGAGAATCGAAAAGTGTATGAATTTTCAAAGATTTTTCTAATTTATGGGGAATTTATGTATTTAGACATGTTTTCGAATTTTGAACGATTTTAAGTTTGAATTTAACTTGATTTTGATTTGGTTAATTACTTATAAATGGAATGAAAATTGATGACATTGGAGTTTATTCATAAATTGGAGAATTAAGGTTTGTACAAATTTAGGAAAAATGATAAACCCTAAGAATAATTGGAAATTTGATGATTATTGTGATACTTTGATTAGGTTGATCTTGGTAGAAACTCGAGGAGTCAAATTCGGATTTATTTTGGAAATAAGGAGTGATTAGCCTCCCTAGAATGTGAGTGGGACCCTAATCTCTTGCATGAAATAGTGAAACCTAATTTTATCGTATTTTTGATAAAACATGCTTTGATATGCATTGATTCGACGTGTGATATTAAATCTCAAATCTGTTTTGTGATTATTGGAGTGTCGTAAACTTATGTTTTCTATGATTATGCATCCATGTTTGAAATGAAACAAAAATTGTTCCATTACTTGAAAATTTGATAAGTTTTCTTTTCTACCATTACATTGATATGCGGATTTGAAATGATTTCGATGAAATTGTATTGGCACATGGATTTGAAATGTTTTGAGATCCGGGCGGGATGCCCACTGGTGATGATATGATTATTATCTGCGGGACGTTGTGCCCTTGTGATACTGTGACGATGACATTGATGATTCCGTAGCTATGAAGGGACTTTGTAGAGGCACGGGTTGCCCGGATGCGCTTCTGTAGGAGGTATCCGCAAATGTCCAGTTATATTTATTCATAGGCGCGGCCGGTTGAACCCACATCGGGGGAAGACGTGTGTCCATCACCGTCTAGCATCGCACGTGGTCCTATTTGACGAGACTGGGTAAGCAAGGAGCTAAGCCCACGACCAAAATCGGGGTAAAGAGCTATTTTTGAAACACTTTGCATAATAACACCCCCGATGCGCCTGTCCTTGGTCATGGTTGACCTTTGCCAAGATCCTTTCGGCCAGCTCTATGTTATACTTGATTTTTAAATGGATGCATATATGTGTGATATCGTGTGAATGATTAAAAGAGTTCATTTTATTGAATATATCATGATTTATTGCGAAACTTGAGTTATTGTTTACGAATGATACTATTTGACACTCCAATATTCACCTACACTATTAGTACTTGAGATTAATCCCCTCACTCACTGAGTATCCTCCCATAGATACTCACCCCTCTTCTTTTCTCCCTCAGACAGGATTTTTGTGCTGGAGCGACATTTCAGAGTATAGAGTTTGGGTGTACTTGACGTTCAGGAAGGTGAGATCTAAAGTTTAAATTGAAAGATGAATTACGAAATTTATTTTGACCCTGCGAGGTCTTGTTGAGGTCCGTAGTTGACCATGTACTTATTTTGGGATGACTATATAATTTATGTATATTTATTTGCGAAACTCTCATATTTCATTTGCATTGAGGCGATTGTACGTATTTGAATGTTACTTGGGAAATTTGTTATACATTTGTATAAATTTAGGTCCGCTCGGTGTGGCGGCTGCTCATGCTCTAGTTGGGCATGACAGTAGAGGTCTGTGGTTAGGGTTGTTGATAGATTTTTATAGCCTTGCGTTGTTCTGGATGTCGGCTATGGGAGTTGTGGGTTGTTGTGAGGCCGAGATGGCCCTTTTATTTTAATTTCAGGATGATTTTGCATTTATACAGGTATACAGGTTTAATTGTACATGGGAGACCTCCGATTTATGGGGAGGTTCTGTTCGATTTTCTATAGAAATACAGCCGGTATTCAAAGCAACGGGCGGCTGTTCACGATTCCTAGTCCGGGGCGTGACAACAAAGACCTTACCTTTTTACCTAAAACTTACCTTTTAACAAATAAGGATCATAAGCAAGCATTTTAAATATCCAACCAATGAAACATCTAGAAGTTTCCTTATCCAACTTTCAGGAACTCTTTGAATTTATGATGTACTTGAAATCCACTATCTTCGATTTCTCTCTAATAATCATCTACTACCTTCTAAGACCTCTATCCATAATATCTCGAATAAATAGAATATATACGTATCATATGTGTCTGAGAGCAACTGCAAGCAACAGACACAATTGCATGAACCTTTGCTAATTTTACCTCTAACTAAATTTACACCCTTTCTAATCAAGTTACAATCTTGGACCACAGAATTGGCTAACCTCGCCAGATAATATAAAGGCTAGAGAAATATAATGAGTTCTATGATATAATTATCATTAGGGCTTATAATCAATGGCTACAATGAGTAAGAGAGATAAAGAGAATTTCAAATCTTAGTGGCACCTAATTTGCCATCAATAATTAGACTCCTACCTTCTTTTGGTCCCTATAGGACCAATTTGGAAACTTTAAGAAATTCTCCTCAGTAGGAGGAGTAGCTTTACCTCTCACATTCTTCCAATGGAGTAACATCCAAAAATCATTTGCAAAGAGAGGTCAAGAATCAATCGAAATGCTTAACAAACTCCGTTCTTATAAATGAGTTATTAGGCCCCATGGAAATTAACACTCGTCCATTAACTCGGAAAAAATACTCATCATACCTAATAAAATAATCCACGAAAACATTTGTCAAACCCCAACATCTACTCACAAATACAATCTCTTAAGAGTATTTTACCTTATATCTTAATCATAAGCAATTCTATATTGCCATGCCTATTACACAAATATATCAAACTTCTAACGTCAAGATGTTAGTCCAAAAGAATTACTACGAGGGTACTCACCATTTGGCCAAACAAGCCAAGGTAGATCTTCAATCACAATTGAGAAACTATTCATAGAGTGATACATCACTCGGGTTATGGGGGTAGAGTGGAAAATATCTCATTAGAGTTTCTTAATCTTTGTCTAGGGAGCAAAGCTCTATAGAGAGGGTCTAACCTTAACAATTAAAATAAGAACAAACCCAAGTGCTTAACCCTCTAAAAATAAAAATTAAACCTAGTCCATAAGGATCCATGGAAAGTTCTATACATTTCTTAAAAGTAAATATTTAAAATCGAGATTTTCAAAAGAAAAACACTTTTAAAACCTTTAGGACATTTAGAAGTAGTTCAAACCTTTAAACATTTAAAATCGTGAGCTTATGCCCTGATACCAATAGAATTGTCACGCCCTGACTCTCACGTCGAACACGTAACAACCGTCACATTATCTCGGCATATGGGCATGACCTTCCCATATATCAAGATAGCACAAGGCATTCCAATTGTAAAATAAACTTCCAAAACATAAAACCCATCAAATAAGAAATCATATAAACAACACACATGCAAAGGACTCATCCAGTCTATCCCTATACATACATGCTTGCGTCGGCACACAATCGAGGGATCCTTGTGCATGCACACATGTAGAATTGGCCATTTCAGCCATTCCAGAGTTCTCAATCATTCCATAATTTACAAATCCGAAGTAAAATATCAAAATCTATAAATGTAATCCAAAAATATTTCAAATCAAAATGAACGAAGTCCCAAATCATAGTCGTATGGATTTTACCAATACTTGCCCGAAGGAAACAAGCCAGAATCAGTAAAGTCCAAATGATACGAGATGTACAAAATTTCATAAAACCAAAAGAAAAATATCAAAATCCAACATTATAATCCAAATCTCCCAGTACAAGATAAAATATTGTTCCAAAGATAATTTCAAGCAAAAATGAAGTCCCAAATCATATTCGTCGGATTTTACCAATACCTGCTCGAAGAAAACAAGCCAGTATCTGTATAATCCGCATGGTATGAGATGTACAAAACTTCCTTTCCATGGTCCACAATCTATATTTCCAAAATAAATATATAAATCATACCTATCCCAAAATGCCACAAAATAAGCCTCCAATCAGTATTAGTAGGCGTGGCGTCGTCCCTCTATACTTCCTCTAAAATATAATAAAAGAGAGGGTTGAGTATTTGGAATACCCAGTGAGTGGAGTGCAATGGTATGTAGCATATAAATGATGGGTGAGGGTGGTGATACCAAATACATGTATCAAATAAAATTTAATGCAATAAAGAAAATTCATTCGCATAAAATCATTCATATCAAATCATCATGACTCATATAATCAAATCAATCAGTCCAAACTCATTTTTTCACAATTTTGGGGTGTGCCAAAAATATTATCCTGCCAAAGGCCGTTGGCATGACCCGCCTAGGGGTTTTCTACAATTTTTGCATAAAAATCCCTTTCCCTTTGGTGTTGGCCCAGAAATTTTTTCGTGGGGTGCCACCACGTCGTCCAGCCGACTTGAGTGGCTCTCCAACCTACCACCTCCAAACCTCTAATTTAACCAGCCTTAACCACGCCGCCCCGATGGCCCGGTCTGTGGCAAGACTCAGACTATTTTCTTTTTCCAGTACCATGTTACCATATTCAATTTCATAATCAATTCATGCTCAATGTATAAAATGGAGCAATATTTCACAATTCATATGAGTATTCAATCATAACATGATGCAAATAAATCATCATTCAACTCATGAGTCATGGATTTATCACAAAATTCATTTCAGGCTCACCACATTCACAAAACATTATAAATTCATTTCAAAATCAAATTTGCAAATCATATTAAAAATCATTTACTCATTTATACGATACATAACCATCCACTCACCTCTGGGAGGGTATTCACTCCCTATTTCCACAAGTTTTCCAATGGAACCCTATTTCGATCCTCAATTGATTTTTCCTAAATCCACAATCACAATTATATCATTAATTTCCATTTATTTTTAGGGTTTATCAATTTTTCCTAATTTTGTACAAATCCCAATTCTCCAATTCATGAATACACTCTAATGTCATCAATTGCATTTCATTTATAGATAAATAACATGATCAAAGTCGAGTCTAATTCAACCTAAAAGACCTCTCAAAGTAAAAAACAAGCATGAATAATTAGTTTTCTACTAGGTAGAAATTTTTTAAAAAATCATAAACTTTTCAATTTTATCCAAACGTTTTAAACCATATGTCATTTCAAGGTGTGAAAGTCTAATTTCATAATACGGAGATTGTATTTAAGTTGCCTATATGCAAAACAAATTATAATAAAAAATGTTACAACAGTCCTTAAGCTCTAACCCAAATTTTCAAACTATCCTTCCATATACATACCATTATGCAATTAACAACTCAAAAACAACCTAAGAAAGATATTGGATGTAACAGTATCCTTCATTCTGTAGAATATTCCATTCCAACCCCAAAACCCTACTATTTTCATGCACATTTAAATCGGACTGAAAGCTATTCTAATCAATCCAACAAGATTTTATTATCATCTAACATATTCTCTCATACTAGACAGCCTAATTTATGTAAAATTCTAGACTTAACCTTAATAACTACATATAGAATTTTAGGAAAATGCATTTCCTTCGAATTCAACATAATTTCAGAACATATACAAGGCTCTCATCCTAAATTCAGCCTAAATTCTATCAGTTATTGAAGGGATTAGCAATTCCCTCACCTAGGGTTTCACGATTCGCAGTCCTGTGGTCCGTGCATCATTCAATTCAGTCTGGGACCTACAATGCTTCCAAATCGAAACAAAGTTTAACAATTAATCCTAATTACCAAGAGAAATCAAAACCTAGAGCTATGGTTAGAATTCAGCTAAGCCTTACCTGTGTAGAGAATGGAGTTCACAGCCTAGGGTTTTCAAAATCTGATGATGAACGCTGCAATAGAGGTTGCAGAGGAGTCTTGATAGAGAGCACTGCACGAGAGAGCAAGGGAGAGAGATAAGAGCTCTGTCGTGCGAGTGAGAGAGAAAGGGAAAGAGAGAGAAACGGAGAGAAAAGGAGACATATGGCCACGTGCGGTGGTCGGAGGAAGGCAAAGGAGTCCGCCGGTGAGAGAGAGGGAGTGAGTGCGGCGGAAAATCAAGAGAGAAAGAGAGAGTTCGATCGAGAGAGAGGGAGACGGGAGGGAGAGAAAATGAAATTAGGGTTTCAATCCCTAATTGAATTGGGGGGAGCGCAGCGTTTTGGCCAAAACACTATGCCTCCTCTTCTCTTTTTTGTTTTTTTTAATATAAATAAATAAATAAAAAAATAAATATTTATATATATATTTATACCCACTTTTTACTAAATTTTAAATTTCATAAAAATATGATTCACTACGAATTACGGACACGACATTTTAAATATACCAAAAATTCAAATTTAATATCTCAAAATTAAAAATTTTTGTTTTATAATTATCAAGATATTTATAAAATATCTCTAACACCGAATTTTCAGTGTTACAGTGATATCCTGACAGATGTGTATCCTTATAAAGAGTATAGGAGATGAGTCCTGAAAATTAAAGCGACAAAGCTTCATATCTTTACCTCCTGCTGCCTTTCCCAAGGAAAAACGTTATGAGTCAGGGGAAAATGATGGGACATAGCCCAATGCCCATTTCGAAGGGCCAGTTCTTGAAAGGCCCACATATGAGGCCTACAAAGGATAGCTATCAATTGATAGACGAGCACAACCTAGTATTATCGAATGAGTACTCTCTATGGCTATTCAACTGATCTACCATGGTCATTAGTCGTCCCACCTCCTGAACAATAGGGCCTTAGTCACCCCGCCTATCAAACAAGATTTGCTAAGTGGGATTTACCTCCCCGATCAGATACTCAGCCATTGGGCCACCAAACGAGCTAGTCCCGAAGGCTCCATATTGGCCAAATGATCGATCGAAGGCCGACGGCCTTATTAATCCTAAGGAAAGAACAGAGTGCCCAACGACTTTAATTCCCTACTTAAGAATGATATCTCTAGGATCTTACGAATAAGGAAACTTCCCATACGATAAATATCATGATCATTTTGGAATATTGAACTCTCGAGATTTTCAGATTATTTTCACAAGAAAAGTAGCGTTACAACGCCTCGAAATCATATGACTCTATCAGGTATAAGATACCCTCAAAACCCTCCAAGTCAGTTACCCTCTCTCGATCTTACACATTAAGCACACTAGTCACAGGGAACCTCTCCCTCTCTAACTTGAGCATCGGAGTCTCCTCTACCGAAGCACCCTCCGATGGTTTTTATAGGTTTCATATCCCATCGATGGCAACCGTTCA
The DNA here is from genome assembly GCA_037126225.1 of Dillenia turbinata. NCBI lineage: Eukaryota > Viridiplantae > Streptophyta > Magnoliopsida > Dilleniales > Dilleniaceae > Dillenia > Dillenia turbinata. Next base: position 8,180,419 of record JBAMMX010000017.1, read on the forward strand.
AGTCATCAAGGAGCTGATATTTATGGAGTCAGAACCCACCTCCAACACAACCATAACATAATGCTAATTACACCGATTTCAAAATCAAAGTATTCATTCTCATCCTTGTTACAAGTGTGATCCACCTCTATTTAGGATAGTCCCTTAGAAATCATTAATGCTTAAAGTGAACGACAAATAGTCGATCTAAAAGGATATGATACTAGATCTCTTGATCAAGATCTCGAGTTTGAGTATTGAAAATAGAAAAAACTATGCTGGGAGGGTAGTTCTTGAAATGGGCTACTGTAAATCCCGAACCGAACAAGTCAGAGTATGACTCCGAATACCAATAGTATAAAAAAAAATCAATACTTAAGTTTCTCATATGAGAAATCAGTATCTAATAAATGCATTTTAGACATAAAACAACATAGTTATTACGCAAGATATGAGCTTATTCATAATGTTGTTTGACCTTTAGATGCTAAACTAGAATATATGTGTAAGCTTATTGTTCCTTTGCGTCAAGAATGTAACACTCTGTATATTTCCCACTTGATCGACAAAGGTAATTCAAAACGGAGAATGGAGGAAATTGGGGGTTGAAAGGACTCCTATCATGTCACGCCCCGATCCTCGGATCGAGTACGCAATAACCGCCATGTTGTCTCGGTATACGGGTAGAACCTCCCCATATATCGGGACTCTGCAAGGCTACATTTCTGAACATTTAAACCTCAAGTACATAATCCATCAAAGATAAGAAAAGCATGAAACAATACACATGCAAAGGACCCCTCTGGTCCATTCCCTGTACACACAAGCATACGTCGGCATACAATCGGGGAAGGGGCTTCTGTACATGCACGCATGCGGTGTGGCCATCCCAGCCCACCAAAATTCTCAGTACAAATAAAGCATTCAAAAATAAAAGAAAGTATTGAAATTTAGAATTTATAATCCAAATGTCCTATTACATAACAAAAACATTTTTCAAAAATAAGTCAAACAAAAGAGTGAAGTACAAATCATAATTGTTGGATTTTACCGATACTTGCCAAAGAACTCAGCCAGTATCAGTAAAATCCGTATGGTATGGGATGTACAGAACTTCCCTTTCCATGGTTTTAAGAACTATGATGTTTTAAAAATCCTGCATTTGCCAAATACCTATACAAATCAGCAAAAATACTTCGCAAGTTCCGACGTGCAGTCTCCCAGCTAAGTAGTCTTTGAAAAATATGGAAAGAGGGGTGAATATTAGGGAATACTCAGTGGGTGGAGTGTAATGGTATGATTGTATTCATAAACAAGGGGTGATGTGGGGCAGTCAAAGCATATCTCATAAACATCACTTCATATATGTAAAAGCATTTCAATAAATCAATCAATTTGCAAAACACGCACCCACATAGATCATTCTATCAGAAAATCATGGGGTCCCATCGAAAACACTCCCATCTTAGGCTGGTCGAACCTAGACGAAAGCCCGCAAACATACCTCCTTCCTTAGCAAGATTTCGATAGAGGGAGGGACGTCTAACTCCCCTGCACAGCCAACCCCAACCACGCCACCCCGTCGGATCGCTCTGTGGCACGAATGACTATAGCCATTAACAATCCAGCACCCTTCATTTTTCAATCAATCCATTTCACAAACAATGTGCCATGATTTCCAACAAATAATCAATAATCTCATGCCAAAGCAATTCATAGAGCAATATCAAATAATACATGGGACAAAAGCATTCATAAACACAGTGGATGCATTTGTACTTCACAATCCAATTCAGACAGCCCACAATCACAAAACAACTTATCTAAAACATATAAAAATCTTTCAAAATCATTTATAAAGCAATTTTAAAACATGTTACTCATTCATGAACACAATGAACCATCCACTCACCTCTAGAGAGGGTATTCACTCTCTATTTTTCAATTGAATTCAAATTGACCTCTTTTATGTCCCCAAAAGATTAACCTAATCAAACATCGAAATTATCATCAAATAAAATCTCATATAGTCATAATTTGCACATCTACAAATTCTAGACCCTCATTTCATCAACTTAAGACCATTTACTTCGCCAATGAACTTTAATTCCCAATATTTCCAAATTTTCCCAATTTTCTTCCAATTTAACATAATTATAATACTTTTCATGCATATTTCAAATTAACTCTAAAGGAAACTATGCTAATCAACCAAACATAAATCTTTCATCCTCTAACATGCTCCTTTCATACCAGTCACTAGACTTAACCTTAACATTCAGGCATAGAATTTCAGAAATTGCATTCTATTCCAATCGAACATACATTCTAAACATATGCAAGACCTCTTACCCTAAATTAACTCGATTTTATCGAAAGAATTTAAATTTCCCTTGCCTAGGGTTTTCGCAGCTTGCAGTCCTAGCCTTCGTGCTCCGTGCAATTTAATCCGAACCCTGTAATGCTTCCAAATTAAAACACATTTTAGCAATTAACCCTAATTACCAAAAGGAGCAAAATCCTTAAGTTATAGATCAGAGAATCATTCTTACCTGCATAGGGTTTGGAATGCAGGTCGTAGCCTAGGGTTTCGAGGGCCAGCTGAAGGATGCGCGATAGTGGTTGCAGGAATAAGTGTTTACAATGAGCACCGCGAGTGAGCAAAAGAGGGAGAGAGAGCAAGAGCTCTGTCTCACGTGGGAGAGAGGAAGAGAAGTCCAGTTCACGCGCGCGGGAGGGAGAGAATAGAGAATGAAACAGAGAGCGAGAGTCGGTGGAGAGGGAGGCGGCAAACGATGGTCGAAGGTGGAGTGTGAGAGACAGAGAGAGAGCAACAGTGAGAGGAAGAAAGTGTTCAAAAGAGATAGAGAGACTATGAACTTCCCAAAATAAAGAGAGAGAGAAAGAGGGTGAGCGGTGGAGAAAAGAGGCGGAGGACGGTGGAGATGGTGGCGGCGAAGTAGAGAGGCGATGGGCAAGAGAGGAAGAGAGAGTTCGAGAGGGTTCGGGAGAGTGCGAGTGAGAGAGACAAAGGGTGAGGGAGCGCCTTAGGGATTTTAGCCCTAATTGATTTGGGGGAGGGGAAAATGCAGCGTTTTCCTCTCCTCTTTTTTTTTTTTTTAGATACAGATAAATAAATAATTAATTATATATATGTATATACATATACTCACACCCTCTTTTCACTAAAATTTAAATTTCATAAAAATGATGTTTACTATGATTCGCGGATACGACATTTTAAAATATACCAAAATTTCAAACTTAATACCCTAAAATCGAAAATCAATATAAATAAAAATTTTCTATTTTATTATAAAGATGTTTACAATATATCCGATATTGAGTATTCGGTATTACAACTCTTAACCCTCTAAAAACAAATTTCGTCCTTGAAATTTTCAAAATATAACTCATACATCAAAGAGCTACGGATGTTGCTTCCGCATTAGTTCTTCGGTTTTCCAAGTCTATTCTTCGACTTAATTGTTTCTCCACAACACTTTAACAATAGGAATCTGCTTATTCCTCAACTGTTTGTGTTGTCTATCTAATATCTGCATGGGTTATACTTTAAAGCTCAAGTCTTCTTTCAATTCTATTGGAGGAACTTCATATACGTGCAAGGGATCCGACAAATACTTTTTCAACACCAAAACATGAAAAACATCATGGATCTTCTGCAATGCTGACAGCAATTCTAGTCGGTATGCCACCGTTCTAATCCTTTCAAGGATTTTGAAGGGTCCAATATAACGAGGGTTTAATTTTTCTCTTTTTTGGAATCGGACTATACCCTTCCAAGGAGATATCTTCAAAAACACCAAATCTCCCACTTTGAATTCCAAAGGTCTTCTCCTCTTATCGACATAGCTCTTTTGTCGATCTTGAGCTACCTTCATTCTATCCCGAATTAGCTTCACCTTTTCCTTGGTCGTTTCAATCAATTCGATACTTTTAATCTTCTATTCTCCAACTTCATCCCAACAATGTGGAGTTTGACATTTTCTTCCATAGAGAGCTTCATAGGGAGGCATACCAATACTAGCTTGGTAGCTGTTGTTGTATGCAAATTCAATCAGCGAAAGATGCCGATCCCAACTCCCATGGAAATCCATAACGCACGCTTTCAACATATCTTCCAACATTTGGATTGTACGTTTAGATTGCCCATCCGTCTGCGGATGAAATGCAATGCTGAATTTCAGTTTGGTACCCAAGGCCTCTTTGTAACTTAAGCCAGAATCTAGATGTGAATTGGGGATCACGATCTGATACAATTGATACTGGAACCCCGTGGAGTCGAACAATCTCATCAAGATACAACCTTGCTACCCTTTCCAAAGAATAAGTATTCTGAATTGGAAGGAAATGTGTCGATTTTGTGAGTTTGTCCACTATCACCCAAATGGCATCGTGACGACTCAGAGTACGTGGCAATCCTACCACGAAGTCCATAGTAATATGCTCCCACTTCCATTCAGGTATAGGCAATGGTTGAAGCGTTCCGGCCGATTTTTGATGTTCGGCCTTGATTTGTTGACAAACTAGACATCTTGCTACAAACTCGGCTATTTTCTGCTTCAATCTCGACCACCAATAAGTTTCTTTGATGGTTCGGTATATTTTAGTGCTTCTGAGATGCATAGCATAAGCCAAAGAGTGTGCTTCTTCAAGAATGGCTTTTCGAAACTCATCATTTTTGGGAACACAAATCCGTTTCCCATATATGACTATACCATCCTCCCGAATATCGAAATCATTAGTTTCACCCTTGCGAACCTTTTTCACTATCTCCTCTAACTCTTCATCAGTGGTTTGGAGTTCTTTAATACGGTCCACCAAGGTTGGTCGAATTTCGAATTTCGCCAATAATGCACCATTGTTATCACAAGCAAATTTGGCTCCAAGAGCACGAAGTCCCATTAGACATGAGAGGTAAGAATCTCCCTGAATCAGAGAAGAAGATGAGGACTTGTGGCTTAAAGCATCTGCAACTACATTCGCCTTACCCGGGTGATAATTAATCACCAGATCATAGTCTTTAATCAGCTCTAACCATCTCCTCTACCTCAAATTGAGCTCCTTCTGGGTGAGCAGGTACTTAAGGCTCTTGTGGTCGGTGAAGATTCTGTAAGTGGCTCAATATAAGTAATGACACCAAATCTTTAAAGCAAATACAATAGCAGCGAATTCTAGATCATGGGTAGGATAATTCAACTCATGTTTCATTAACTGTCGAGAAGCATAAGCGATAACTATGTCGCCCTGCATCAAGACGCATCCTAACCCTTGTTTACTGGTATCGCTGTAAACAACATAATCATCACCGGTGGTAGGAAGAGCAAGTATGGGAGCCGACGTGAGTCTCTTTTTGAGTTCCTGAAAACTCTGCTCACATTTGTTCGTCCATTCAAACTTAATTGCCTTCCGCGTCAAGCCAGACAACGGAGCTACAATCTTAGAAAAACCCTCTACGAACCTTCGGTAGTAACCCGCCAATCCGAGAAAGCTTCTCACCTCGGTGACGTTCTTGGGTTGTTCCCATTTCAGAATTGCCTCAACTTTTTTCGGATCAACAAATATTCCTTCTCCCGATACCACGTGTCCCAAGAAGCCAATTTCCTTTAGCCATGATTCACATTTTGTGAACTTAGCATACAATTGCTTATCTCGGAGAGTCTACAGCACAATCCGAAGATGATTTGAATGCTTTTTATCATTTTTGGAATACACAAAAATGTCATTAATGAAAACAATGACGAACTTATCGAGACAGGAGTGTAAAACTCGATTTATACGGTCCATAAAAGCTGTCGGAGCATCCGTCTAACCGAAAGGCATCACCAAGTATTCATAGTGCCCATACCACATCCTAAACGTAATTTTGGGGACATCATCTTCTTTTATCCGCAACTGATGATAGCCGAACCTCAAATCTATCTTGGAGAATACACTGGCCCCTTGGAGTTGATCAAACAAGTCATCAATCCTCGGCAAGGGGTATTTGTTCTTGATGGTCACCTTATTTAATTACCGGTAATCGATACACAACCGAAGCGTGCCATCTTTCTTCTTTACAAACAGAACCGGAGCACCCCAAGGCGAAATGCTCGGTCGGATGAATCCCTTATCCAACAACTCTTGAAGTTGAATCTTCAACTCTTTCAATTCTGCCTGTGCCATTCGATAAGGAGGAATAGAGACTGGTGTCGTGTCGGAAACAAGATCTATAGTGAAATCAAACTCCCGGATCGGTGGTAACCCAGGCAACTCTTCCGAAAAGACGTCCGAAAACTCATTCACCACAGGAACATCACTCAGATTGGGGCTTTCCGTCGTAGTGTCAATGATGTGAGCTAAATAAGTTTTGCAACCCTTATGCACTGATCTTCGTGCTTCAAGAGCTGAAATCACACAACTTGGCAATACTCGCCATTCACCAGCGAACACAAGTAGGGGATGTCCTGGCCTACTGAATTCCACTTCTTTAGTGAAACAGTTCACTGAAGCTCGGTGAAGGCTTAGCCAGTCCATGCCTAGGATGGCATCAAAATCTTTCATATCCAACGGAATCAAATCCGCTTTAAGGATTGTCTCACCAACTTTCACCTCACAAGACTTATATACTGAATCCCTAATCAAATGCTCTCCCAAGGGGGTGATAACCAACAATTCTTTATCAAGTGGGACTAATAGCCTATCAGCATGTCTCTCAAATTCCGAGCTCACAAATGAATTATTCAACCCAATATCTATGAGTATATGAGCATCAACACCAAAAATATTCATCATACCTATAAATATAAACCATAAACAAAATTATATCACCACACTCCTTAACTCATAATCACAAATCATCAAATCATAATTATAAATCATAGATATCACATTTTCAAATTCTGAACTTAAATTTAAATGAAAATTACATGTAACTACGTCGAGATTAACTTGGGCTTCTTCATTAGTCATAGCAAAGACTCTAGCTTGAGATCTAGTCTGAAGTTGTTGAGCGGAGGTGGCTATAACATTACTTCCCATGCCTGTCCTAGGGTTAGTACTGGTAGAAGGTGTCACCAAACCAATTGGGCCAGTTTTGGAGCCGCTAGAGGGACCTTTGACTTGACGACTCCCTTGCCCTTCTTCCTTCAACTCAGGGCAAGAATAACGGAGGTGTCCCTCCTTTCCACAGTGATAGCATCTCTTAGGTCCTTTGCATGGACCCGTGTGATACCCTTTACAATTAGGGCAAGTCTCCATTCCACTTCCTCTAGGTTTTGCTACCGATCCAACATTTCCAGTGTTAGGAGCACTCGATCTATGAATTGGTTGGCTTTGAGTAAATCTAACCGATCCCGAAACAAATCCATGCTTTGAAAGCCTGTAGTTCTGATCTTCTTAGAGCTTTAGCCTGGTATGAATTCGTCGAACCTCTTTTTCCCATGGTGGTCCCTAACATGTACCCTTTCAAGCACCATCTGTTTGGCCCTCAAAGCCAATTGCAACACGTTCTGGTATGTGTGCTCATCCGTGACCGACATCTTCTCTCAGATATTTAGATTTAAGCCATCCTCAAACTTGAAGCGTATGTACTCTTCGGAGGTGATTAGCTTTGGTATGAATGAGGATAGGCTTTTAAATTTTGCCTCATATTCTATCACGAACATATTTCCTTGGCGAAGCCAAAGGAATTCTCTTCTTTTCAGGTCCTGATCGAATCGGGTATAGAACCTCTAGTCAAATTCCCTAAGAAAATCGTGCCAAGTGAGAGGTGCAACTGCCCTTTCCTCTACTTCATCCCACCATGTGCTAGCATCATCGTCTATCAATCTCATGACTACCAAGAGCTTCAAACTATTCTCTATCCCCATGTCCGTTAAAGCTTTCCTGACCTTCTTAATCCATTTCTTTGCCTCTGCCGAATCACCAGATGCCGAGAAGGTCTCACATCCTAGTTGCCTTACTTCTTTCATTAGTTTGGACAACTGAACTGGGGAACGGCTGATTGGTGCAGCAATCAGAGGAGGAGGTGCTAGTGGGGTATTGGGTGCAGTAGCTGGCACTGAAGGGGGAACAGGTGGAGGGACTAAAGACGGTTGTGGAGCTTGATACTATGCTCCGAAGGTACTCCATCACTCCATTACTTGCTGAAGAGTGGTGATAGGAGGAGCAGCAATCCTGGTAAAAGGAGCTGGGTGTGTGGACGTAGGTGGAGGAAGAGCATACGAGGATAACTCATCCTCATGCTCCTATGGAGGAATCTCATTCACATTCCTCATTCTCCTTCATGGAGGCATGACAATCTAGAAAATAAAAAGCTATGATTAAATCAAGGGTTAGGCAAAGACTAATACTTAACCCCCTAAAAATAATATTCCTAATTCCCTAGGAAAACCATGAAAAGTTCTGTATATTCTCCGAAGACCTTTCTAAAAGATCTAAACCTTTTTTAATAACTAAACATTTCAAAACTTTTAGAAAACTTTTGGGACATTTGGAAAACATTTGAAAATATTTCAAAACCATCAAACTTTTAAAATCGTGAACCTGGGCTCTGATACCAATAAAGTTGTCACTCCCCGATCCTCGGATCGAGTACGCAACAACCACCGCATTGTCTCGGTTCACGGGCAGAATCTCCCAATATACTAGGACTCCGCAAGGCTACATTCCTAAACATTTAGACCTCTAGTACACAATCCATCAAAGATAAGGAAAGCAAGAGACAATACACATGCGAAGGACTCCTCTGGTCCATTCCCTGTATACACAAGCATGCGTCAGCACACAATCGGAGAAAGGGTTCCTGTACATGCACGCATGCGGTGTGGCCATCCCAGCCAACCAAAATTTTCAGTACAAATAAAGCATTCAAAAATAAAAGAAAGTATTGAAATTTAGAATTTACAATCCAAATGTCCCAGTATATAAAAAAACATTTTCCAAAAATAAGTCAAACAAAGGAGTAAAGTACAAATCATAATCGTCGGATTTTACTAATACTGGTTTTGCCAAAGAACTCAGCCAATTTCAGTAAAATCCACATGGTATGGGATGTACAGAACTTCCCTTTCCATGGTTTTAAGAACTATGATTCTCCAAAAATCTTGTATTTGCCAAATACCGATACAAATCAGCAAAAATACTTCGCAAGCTCCGATGTGCAGTTTCCCAGCTAAGTAGTCTCTGAAAAATGCGGAAAGAGGGGTGAGTATTGGGGAATACTCAGTGGGTGGAGTGCAATGGTGTGATTATGTTCATAAACAAAGGGTGAATGAGGGGCAGTCAAAACATATTTCATAAACATCACTTCATATATGTAAAAGCATTTCAATAAATCAATCAATTTGCAAAACATGCATCCACATCGATCATTCTATCAGAAAATCATGGGGTCCCATCGAAAACACTCCCGTCTTAGGCTGGCCGAACCAGACGAAAGCCTGCCAAGGGTTTTTCCATCCAATGTTTCAAAACATACCCCCTTTTTTGGTGTTGGCTCGTACTTCTCCGGGGTGCAATCCAGATATAGCACGACTTCAGCAAAGGGAGGGATATCTGACTCCCCTGCACATTTAACCCCAACCACGCCACCCCGTCGGGTCGCTCTGTTGTGGGAATGACTATAGTCATTAACAATCGAGCATCCTTTATTTCTCAATCAATCTATTTTACAAACAATGTGCTATGATTTCCAACAAATAATCAATAATCTAATGTTAAAGCAATTCATAGAACAATATCAAATAACACATGGCACAGAAGCATTCATAAACACAGTGGATACATTCATACTTCACAATCCAGTTCAGACAGCCCATAATCACAAAACAATTTATATAAAACATATAAAAATCTTTCAAAATCATTTATAAAGCAATTTTAAAACATATTACTCATTCATGAATACAATAAACCATCCACTCACCTCTAAAGAGGGTATTCGCTCTCTATTTTTCAATTGAATTCAAATTGACCTCTTTCAAGTCCCCAAAAGATTAACCTAATCAAATATCGAAATTATTATCAAATAAAATCTCGTATAGTCATAATTTGCATATCTACAAATTCTAGACTCTCATTTCATCAACCTAAGACCATTTACTTCGCTAATGAACTTTAATTCCCAATATTTCTAATTTTTTCCAATTTTCTTCCAATTCGTAATTATAATACTTTTCAAGCATATTTCAAATTAACTCTAAAGGAAACTATTCTAATCAACCAAACATGAATCTTTCATCCTCTAACATGCTCTTTTCATACCAGTCACTAGATTTAACCTTAACATTCAGGCATAAAATTTCAGAAATTACATTTTATTCCAATTGAACTTACATTCTAAACATATGCAAGACCTCTTACCCTAAATTCACTCGATTTTATCGAAAGAATTTAAATTTCCCTCATCTAGGGTTTTCGCAGCTTGTAGCCCTAGCCTCTGTGCTCCGTTCAATTCAATCCGAACCCTGTAATGCTTCTTAATTGAAGCACATTTTAGCAATTAACCCTAATTACCAAAAGGAGCAAAATCCCTAAGCTATGGATTAGAGAATCATTCTTACCTGCATAGGGTTTGGAATGCAGGTCGCGGCCTAGCGTTTCGAGCATCAGCTGAAGGATGCGCAGTAGGGGTTGTAGGAAGAAGTGTTCACAATGAGCACCGCGAGCGAGCAAAAGTGGGAGAGAGAGCAAGAGCTCTGTCACGCGCGGGAGAGAGGAAGTGGAGTCCAGTTCACGCGCGTGGGAGGGAGAGAACAGACTGTGAAACAGAGAGGGAGAGTCAGTGGAGAGAGAGGCGGCGAGCGGTGGTCAAAGGTGGAGAGTGAGAGACAGAGTGACAGAGACAGAGAGAGAGCGATAGTGAGAGGAAGAAAGAGTTCGAAAGAGATAGAGAGACTGTGAACTTCCCAGAACAAAGAGAGAGAGAAAGACGGTGAGCAATGGAGAAAAGAGGCGGAGGACGACGGAGATGGTGGTGGCGAAGCAGAAAGGTGACGGGCGAGAGAGGAAAAGAGAGTTCGAGAGGGTTCGGGAGAGTGCGAACGAGAGAGACAAAGGGTAAGGGAGAGACTTAGGGCTTTTAGCCCTAATTGATTTGGGGGAGGGGAAAACGCAACGTTTTCCTCTCCTCTTTCTTTTTTTTTTAGATACTAATAAATAAATAAATAAATAATTATATATATGTATATATATACTCACACCCTCTTTTCACTAAAATTTGAATTTCATAAAAATGGAGTTTACTACGATTCACGGATACGATATTTTAAAATATATCAAAAATTCAAATTTAATATCCTAAAATCGAAAATCAATATAAATAAAATTTTTTTATTTTATTATAAGGATGTTTACAAAATTTCCGACGTTGAGTTTTCGGTATTACATATCATTTCTATCAGTCTCTGTATTCCACATGGCACATTAGAGTTATAAGTAGTATGATGCAATTGTTGCAACCTCATCGTGTATATATGCATTGACAATTGATGCTTTTACATATGCCTTATTCATAGCTTCTTTTCTTTAGATGCTGTAAAAATCTAACAAAATCAAGAACAAATCATAATAACATGATGTGCAACAAAATTATGTATAAATATTCATATAATTATATATATACAGATCATATATGCATGACCATAACTCTCAGATGGGTACATCTATAGATATTGGATTGGACCTCCCACTAAGACCTCATATGGTAAGTGGATGGAAAGATTCTCCATCAAATCAAAAAATAAGGGTGGAAATATCCTCTCTAAGCTGCAAAAGATGATAGGGATACCCTTTGCTAACCTCGAACATGTGATATTGCCAAGATTGCGAAACAAATGTCACAAAAGAATTGTCAAACTATATCAATGTGCCCCATACATAATCCCAAAGAAAGTTCCTGAATGCTACAGGGAGTAAACTTTCCATAATTACATGGTAGTCATGACTTTTTATTCCTGTCAATCTGTATTCACTTGTGTCGATGCATCTCTAAATGTCTAATGCATAACCATCAGGAAATCACAAATTTCTTAACTCTCACAAATAAGACGCTTCTACTCAATACTCAAAAAGTAATCAACCTTTGGTTTAGGGACCGTGCTGGTTAGAGATATTGTGAGCTAAGGATAGTGACAAATTTCTCTAAAATCTCTCATTATATTCAAATCGTCCTTCATTTGATCTAGTACATGTATCACAATATCAAGCACATCTGTGGCATTATTTTTCTCTGATACATGAGTTCAAAGCGGTACCACACAAGATTTATCCTCCAGTATAGTAAATCCCAAAAAATACTTTATTTTAACCATTTATGATTTGTTCTGAAACCTCGGATCATGCATCTTGGTCTTCTATCACCATTAGAAATTCGAATACGTACTCCCAAATATCATTGCTTGTCAACCTCAGCAGTAAAGTATCCTGATCAACCCTATTTTTCATGAATTGCTTCTTATCCATCCTAAAATAGTGATGTCAATTAAAAATTGTCTATGATGATCAAAATATGGTACCTTTTTGCCATACTATAAGTAGAAAGCCTTCGAGCACTCCATGCAGATTTAACATGTCAATAAGCATATCATGTTCCATCGAGACAACATTCCATAAGTAGGAAAGTCGTTTATTGTCCTAAGAAAGGTAGCTCTCACCAGAAAGGAACCCTTGGAGGTTGTATCACATGTTAAAGAAACTTTGTTCCACAATAATTGTAGCTCATCCATTAATGGTTACATGTACATGTGAAGCAATTTCTTTAGATTGCATGGATCAGGCATGATTAGCATCAAGAGCATGTATGGTGTTTTCATGCACATGCAAGGTGAAAGGAAATATAGAGTCAAAATGACCAGCCAACATGAATAATTCTTCCATAATACCCTAACCTTATGTTGCAAGACTCTATTACAAAATCGAAAAAGATGAGTCAAATATCCTTTATTGCTTTGCCTACATCTGACAGGCAAGACATAACTCTATCATCTATAACATGCAATACATGCCAAGCTTTGTACTCCACTATGGCCATCGATTGAAAAAGTCGTTACAATATAGGACTCAACAACAAATAAAATAGTTCTTTAAATGGTGTTACTCGCTTCCTAGAGCTGTAGTATCTCGGACTGCCATAAAAATTACAACTATCTAAGGATGCATCACTTTATCCATAAAAGCATACAACTCTCACCACAGGCATGTATCCATTGAATTGGAAGCCTTAAGTTGTGCACTAATTTTTATTTTTAACATTGTAGTAGTTAGGAGGCAAGTGGTGATTTCAGGGCAAATTATGATTCATTATCTTTGCAAATAGGTCAATGTAGTATGTTGACATGTTGCACTTAACCATCATGTTTAACAATTGAGAAAGTCACCAACAATGCAATTTATTGTCACAATTTTCATAGAAGGGTCTATTTACTAAGTTTAAGACAACCATGAAACGATGAGATAGTTGTGAGCCTCAATCCACATGCTCTCAAATGCCACTAACTTCTTCCTTCATTAGGACATGAGCATTAGCGTCTCCAACATCAGAAGAACTTCCCATACCATAATTACAAGGTGAATTGGAAATGATTTTAGGAGCAGTAACATATGCCACCATTATCCGGTACGAGTTTAGTTAGCCATAGTTTATATACCATTGTTCCCTTAAAAAAAGAATTTGGTCTCCTCTATGTGTTGTTGTAACATCATTCATTGCAGCAAATCCAATTGTGATATTTGGCAGTGAAACCGTGCATGAAAAACTGCTTTGTCACTTTATCTGTATCGAGGAATTTATAATTATGACACCATTTACAAGGGCACCGAATATCATTAATCCTCATGTACTTATCTTAGGTGGTAACAAACATCAAAAATTATTGCACACCACTAGAAAACTTATCCATAATCCTTCAATAATCAGGTAAATTCTTGTAGTAAATCAAACTCCTACACTACAAAAAACACAGATTTAGCAACAGATTTTAGCGACAAAAAAAATTCGTTGCTGTTTTACAACGAAATTTGCGACAAAAAAGATTCGTTATCATTTTGCAACGAAATTAGCGATGAATAGTAACTCATTGTAGAATTAGTAAATAACAAAATATTGGTTGCTAAATTTGCGATGAACATAGTATTTGTCGCTAAATTAATGATGAAAAGTGTTTTTGGTCACTAAATCTGTGACGAAATAGGTCTTGGTCGCTGAATTAGCGACAAACAAAAGTGTTGCTCACTAATTTAGCGATGAAAATTATATTGGTCACAAAATTTGCGACGAACATCATCTTCGTCGCTAAATCAGAGACAAAGAGGATATTTCATCACTAAAATTGTCACTAATTTGCCACAAACTTTGAATTCGTTACTAAATTCATCTCTAAATTCAACATCATTTAATTCTTTTTATAGTCTCTTATGTTACTTTTTCAATTGTCTTCCTATTTTTTACCCTTTTAGAAATAATGAAATCCGCTTGAAGACATAGTGAATGTAAAGAATCTCACAAAATCAACCACTTTTGATAATAAATAATTCATTCAATTTCATGATATCCAATATTAATAATTGCATAAAATTAGTAATTACATATTGTAATCACTACAAAATAAGAGCACTATTCAGACAGTTAAAAACCGTTAGCAAAATACATAAAAATCGTCAGTAACACATTCTCCGACGGATGGAACATCAGTTGAGTATACACCAGTCGGGATAAGTATATCCTGATGGTTTGTGTAACCGTTGTAGCATATCATGTATGTATTGTGACGGTAAAAAAGTGAGGGTAAAATTAATGGTTTTATCGTCAGTTAATAGGGTGTTAGGAAATATTAGGATTTTTATTATCGATTACCATATATTACAAGATGTTACTACTTTTACCGTCTGTTACCATTATATGAAGAAAAGTCACTAATTTTATCATCGGTTACCATATGTTATGAGATGTTACTATTTTTATCGTCGGTTACATTAAGTTAGGAGAGGTTACTATTTTATCATTAGTTATCATATGTTACGAGATGTTACTACTTACATTGTCGGTTACCATCATGTTAGGAAAAATCACTACTTCCATCGCCAGTTACCATTAAGTCAGAAAAGATTACTAATTTATCATCAGTTATCATATATTATCATATGTTACGATTTGGTACCTTCATCGTTAGTTACGATTCAGTTAGAAAAAGTTACTAATTTTAACATTGATTACTATATGTTACCAGATTATACCACTTTCATCGACGGTTAAATTTATTTAGAAAAAGTAATTGATTTTATCATCGGTTACCATATATTATGACATGTTATACTTTTATCGATGGTTACATTGAGTTAGGAAAAGTAAATGATTTTATCATCGGTTACCATATATTTCGATATATTATATTTTATTGTCGGTTACCATTGGTTAGAAAAGTTAGGAAATGTAACTAATTTTATCATCGATTACAATATGTTACAAGATGTTACTATTTTTATCATCGATTACCATTGAGTGAGAAAATGTTACTGATTTATCATCGGTTACTATATGTTACGAGATGTTACTACTTATGAAACGTTACTACTTTCATCCACGGTTAAGTTAGGAAATGTTATTGATTTTATAATTGGTTACTATATGTTACGATATGTTATTACTTTCATCATCGGTTACCATTGAGTTGCTTATCATGTGTTAGTTAGAAAATGTTAATAACCTTTATCATCGGTTAGTAGTAGTGTTAGGAAATGTTATTCTCTTTTTCTTCGGTTGCCATATGTTACCAAATGTTACTTGTAGGTTACCATGTGTTGCTATCCTTTTGTGTTACTACCTTTTACAATTTGTTACTATCAATGGTTATCACATGTTACTACCTTATTATCAACAATTACCATGTCTTAGAAAATATTACAATTTGTTATCATTGGTTACTATAGTATTAAAAAATAGTCTGAAAAATCACATGGCACAAGTGTTAGGAAAATTACAACCTTGTATTGTCATTTACCCACCTCTTACCACAAGTTAAGTTACCAATCTCTTACACAAGTTTTAGTTATCAGAAGTGATAAAAAATCACTACATGATATGATATCAATAATTACATCAATAATGGTACAGTTTTAAATTTAAGAGGGTATAAAATAATTACAAAAATAATATAAATATAATTAGAATTGTATTAATATGCGAGATTGACTAATACATTAAATTGAATAATACATATAAGATCACAAGGAAAAAAAAGATTCCTTTCCCACAACAACATGTCTTCTACTAAAACGGTGAAACCAAAAATGAAACAAAAAACATGTCTTCTACTAAGATGGTGAAACCAAAAATGAAACAAAAAATATTCACTTTGATCACAAAAAATATTACCATCACAAAATGAAGGGCACAATCCCACCATAATTCCAAAACTAAGTGGAGCAGTGACCAACTAGTTTATCACACTCTTTCTTCCTGTCAACCTATTAATAAAAGAGTAAAGTTAATATAGTTAGATAGTGACATTGTAAAGAATGGTTAAAAATGAAAACATTACCCCGTGGGATGGAGTTAGGTGTTGATGATGATGGTTGATTTCTGTGTGCACTACTAGCATTTGGTATTGGAGGAATCTAAGAATAAAAATAATTTGGATTATTATTGAAAGAGAAATGTGAAAATAGTAAGATTATGTGACTAGAGAAATGACATTCACACCTGAACACCAGCAATAAGCCTTGCTTCATTAACCAGGTTCATCAATTCATTTTGCTGTCCACTTCCAGCATGTGTAGCAACATGCATAAGAACATTGCTGACCAAATTAGTAAGATTATGATTTTGTTCCATTAATCGTTCCATCATAATAGTCATATCTTCGTTCTCAGCTTTAGTTGAATGCACACACGGAGTTGTAACCTTTCCCACATATCTAATTCTTCCCTTTGAATCAGACCCTTTAACTTTAGATACAATATCACTTTCCCAAGAAAAATTGAAACTTTCGATTTTTACACTTCTTCATTAGACTCCATTCCACTCTTCATCATTTCCTGTAAGAAGTAAAAAGTAAAGTGAATCAAATGTCAATGTCGCATAAATAAATCAATTAGAATTACATAAAAAGATAATAATCCATACCACAAGTTCTGATGCTTTTGTAGAAACTAAACTACCATCTGATCATGTTCTGCTTGTAATATAAAGTTTAGCTCTAGAAGGTTTGCTCCCAGATTGTGTCATCTATAATGAAAAACGAAACCACACTTTATAATATTACGTGACTAAAAATAATTGTAATTAATTGCAGTAAATGAAATATGAATTCTTTATACCTTCTCATGTATGAGCTTTGCAAATGATTTTGATCCTAAACAATGTGGATCAGTCAACTTTGAGCGATATTCTGAATTTCTTTTACTAATTTCCTAACACAAAGAAAAAAATGTCAGAATAACAAGTGAATTATATAGGGGATTGTAAGTGGATTGCATTTGTACCTTTCCTTTATCACTCAACCAGAAACTAACAAACTCCTTATACTGATTTGGATCAACTCTTTCATCTTCCATTCTCTTGATATTTTTATCTATTCCAAGTGATTCATCGAACCATTTTGATTTCAGAGAATTTTTAAAACTCTTCTATTTTTCAGACAAATTTTCAATAACCCATTTCTTAGTGTCATCTCTGAGAAGCTTGAAAGTAATCTTTGAAAACAATTAAAATAAAAGAAATATGTAAGAAATAGATATATCAGCTTTTTCACCTACCGTCGAGTAATAAAAATAGATTACTAAATACCTATACAATGTTCCACATGAGAGGTTTGAGGAGAGTTTTGGGGAGAGTTTTGAAGGGAAGAAAAGTTTCAAAGTTAATTAATATTTTTAGGATTAGATTTATAGAGAAAATTGCAAAGGTGGTCAATTTCAAAGCCCGCCATTTTTTTCCGCCATTTTTTTCATAAGATTTACCTGCTCCTTTTCATTACCCGCGCTTTGTTTACCCGCCTTTTTTACATTACAATCCTCATCTTTGTTTTGCCATTACCTGTGTCTCATATTTTCTATAATTTTTGTCATTTCATATTTTTCATATTTTTAGTTGGTGATTTGTCTTTTCTTTAGATTGATTTTATATAATTTTTACAACTAGAATGATTTTATATAATTTTTACAAGTGAAATTTTATGCAACTTAAAATGTAGTAAAAATTCTAGTTAAATTAAAATTTATTATTAGATTATTTTTATATTAAATTGCAAATAAATAAATAGCAATGTATAATAATATAGTAATTATAGATACATAAGTACTAATATAAAAGAAGAATATATAATATAATACGATTTTATATATATAGTCTCTAATTATCAATATATATAATATATATTAATATTAGTAATTTAGTAATGTGTAGTAATGTATAGTAATATATAATAATAAATAGTCATACATAGTAATATATAGTATTAATATATACTAGTTCGTAGTAAGCGGGCACCCGCGTAAGGAGACGAGAGCTGCCGAGCACCAGTAGTTGGATCTTGATTATTAATATCAATTCATATTTTTATTTTTAATTGATAATTAATTATATTATATAATATTTATAATTACTAATAATTAATAATGTAATTAATAATTTGATAATTTGATATTTTGTGCATTCCATGTAATATAATTTTAGGACATAGTACCTATCACTTGTTACTATACTTTATCACTTATTACGACAATGCTCATCTGGTGCATTGAAAATATTTAAAATTTGTTATTTAAAATTTTTTAATAGATAGTGTTTAGAGTATATTGAAAATTTAGTTGAAAATGTGTTAAATTGAAAATAAGGATGAGTTAAAATTTTTAGGATTTTGAGAGTTTTGAGTGAAAGAAAAGCTTTGAGGGAAAGAAAATTATTGAAATTAATATAATATATTTATGTTTAGATTACAAATCCACCAATTTCGAAACCCGTCTTTTTTTTCAAAAGTTTTTTCACATTTTTTACCCGCTTTACCAGCTTTTTGTCACACTTTACCTGTCCTTTTTACACTCAATCCTTACTATTAACATAACCATTTTATTTTTTATATATTTTTAGTTGTTCACATGTCTTTTCTTTTATACCATGAAATTTTATGTAATGTTTTCAATTTTTATAAGACTGAGCTGGTAAAAACGCCACTTAATTTAAAATTTATTATTAGATTATTTTTAAATTAAATTTTTAATATCAAAACTCAATTTTTTGCGAGATAAGATCCACTTATTATTAGTTTATTACCATTTATGTATAATAACTAATAATAATAATACAAATGTAATGCAATAATATAAATGTTTTTGCTTTTGCACAAGCAAAATAAATAAGAGAGCTAATTAAATTTACTAATTAATTAATTAATATTCTTTAAACTAAATATCAATTGAAAATTCAAATTAATATTAATGTTATTATTTTTTAAAATTTTTTGGTTCTATATAAAATTATATAATATTGAACAAAAAAATTTAATTTCACAAATAATATAATAATAATGTATGATAGTATAGTAATTGCAATTAAATAAATACTGATATATTCATATACAACAAGTAATATATAATATAATACTATATATAGTAATACATAATAATACATACATTGTCAATCCAATTACCTAGTAATTTATAGTAATCTATAGTAATATACAGTAACATATTATAATATATTATTGATATATAGTAATAATTTAATAGTAGTGTATATTATATAGTAATTATAATTAAAAGAATATATGATATATGCTAATAGTTATATAAAACCAATATATGTTATACTAATATATATAATAAAGTTATATATAATATAATATAATATAATATAATATTATATAATATAATATAGATTGTAGTACATATTAGTTATATAAAACTATCGGCGGGCACCCGCTCATGGGGCGGGTGTAAAGCATTTCAATTATCTAGTAATTTATAGTAATGTATAGTAATATATAATAATATATAGAATACATTTACAACTTATGTGATATTAAATGCAAATGGAAGGCATGATATGATATCAACTATAAAAGTAAGCAAAAAAGCAAGCAAAATAAATAAGAGAGTAGAAAAAATATTTTTAATTAATTAAAGTAATTAATTAATTAATTAACCAATTAACAACCTGTCTTTAAATTAAATATCAATTTTGAAATTCAAAATAATATTAATGTTGTCATTCTTTTTTTTAATTTATATATAATTATATAATATTGATAGTTAATATGAATTTTTACTTCTTTAATAATTTTTTTCTTTCTATATAAAATTATATAGTATTGATAACTTAATTAAATTTACCATAAATTAATTATTTTAAATATTATTCCTATATATCTAACTTCTATTTTAAATTGGTATTTTAAATTGATAATTGGAGTTTAGTAATATATAGTAATGTGTATTAATGTATAGTAATATATAATAAAATATAGTAATAAATAATTGTAATATATAGTATGAATATTTAGTAGTATGTAATAGTAATATATAATGTTATTAGTGATTTAATATTAATTATAATTGTAATTAAAAAAATTATATTCAGCAAGTGTGGGGACCAGCTCTTCTTTATTTTTTTAATTTTTTTCATTGATAAATTTTACGACTTGTTACTTGACTTATTACCTATTATTATCACATGTTACTATATTTTATCACTTGTTACTATCTATTATAGCCATACCACTCTATTATTACTTTTGCCACATTATTATTACTTGTTTCCACATAATATAACCATAGCAATAAAATAATATTAGTTCATATGATGCATTATTAGCTCTTGTTGTCATTTGTTATTTCTTATCTTAAATGCATTATATTATAAACCAAAAGAAGAATAAAGAAAAAATAAATTAATGATCATATAAATGAAATGTCATTACATTGCATTACATTTCATATGTATACCCATCACATCCTACTCTATCAACCTCATCATCATCGTCATTCATGTGTGTTAATTCATCTCCTCCATCTCCAGCTTTAAGATTAGTCCGAACCCATACGTGATTGTCTGAGGGGCTACTTTCTAAATTTAGATATTGATTCATGTTTTCATCACCCATATCAAATTCATCTCTGACTTTGACATGTTTTACAATAAGTTATCCTTTAAGTCTTTCATCAGCTATATAAAATACATTTTTTGCCTAGGATGCCAACACATAAGGATCATCGAGTAAATCGGCACCCGTATGATTTAGATAAGGGAAATTCAAAAGTGTTAAGCCAAATCTATCCTTCTTGTATCCTTGTTGTAGATCAACCCAATCACACCGAAATAACACAAAAGTATACATCCCATCATAGTTTATTTGAATAATTTGCCTTAAAATTCCATAATAATTAACTTTACCTTCAGTAGGCTTTTTATCCTTGGCACTTGCATAACTAATGTCATCCACGGCTACAACAACACCTGAATTCTGAGTTTGAAGGTACTTCTTGTGATCTTTTACATGAAATCGATATCCGTTGATTACATATCTATTATAATTTCTAACCAATGGATCTGGTCCATGAGCAATCCATTTAACTTCATCTGTAATCTCTTCGGGGTATTTTGGATTCATAACTTGGAAAAGAAATCATATAAATATAATAATTTAATAACTTGGAAAAGAAATCATGTAAATATAATAATTTAATTACACTAAAAATGATTGCCTTACACGACAACTAAACCAGGTATTAAAGTCTTTGCTATGAAGTTTGTCAATTTGGAAAGTATCCTGATTTGTTCTTTGAACATGTTGCATATGTTCCCTTCATATGAAACAATAGACATTAGGGTTTAAAATTGATATACATTATTATTATAATATTATGACAATGTATACTTTCAGTTTAAATGAGGCATTCGATTCAGTGTTGAATAGTATGTATCTATAGCATTGCTCCAATGATTTCTCATCAAGATGAATTCGAGCTATTCTTTTTCTTTTTTGTCTTTTACGTATTCTTATTCCCAAAGGTCTTCCAATAGTGGACCCATCTTCTCCAAACACAATGTGGTTGTCATTATTCCGCAATAGATGATTAAATCTTGTTTTAACCCCATCTAAGTATCTTGAACAAAACAGTAAGCACTTATTTGCTATGTACCCTTCTACAATTGAACCTTCAGGCTGTGCTCTATTACGTACATAGGACTTGAGTTGAAGCAAATATCTGCACACAGTATTACATACAATAAATATATATACATGGTAATTGTTAAATAAAATGAGTATGGTTGTTATATAAATTTACCTTTTAACCGGATACATCCACCTATATGTTACTGGTCCACCAATCCTTGCTTCACTTGTCAAGTGTATGATCAAGTGTATCATGCTGGTAAAAAATGAAGGAGAGAAAATCTTTTCAAGTTCACACATAATTTGTGGAACTAATGCCTCTAGTTGTTCAATTTTACATGGGTCAAGTACCCTAAAGCAAAGATATTTAAAAATATTGCAAATTTTAATTATAACAGAGGCAATATTATCGGGCAGTGATCCACAGATTGCTATGGAAATAAACTCTTGCATTAAAATGTGACAATCATAATTCTTTAAACCTATTAGCTTCCTCTATTTGAGTTGAACACATCTGGAGATATTAGTAGAGTACTCATTTGGAAGTTTTAAATTCTTCAAAACCTTAAGAAATGCATTTTTCTCTTGCAAGATCATTTGGTAACAAGCTTTAGGTAAAAATAGGTTTGTAGAGTTAAGTTGTCTACGTACATGTAGATCCTTTCTTATTCTCATCTCTTCAAGATCAAGTCTAGCCTTATAATTATCTTTAGACTTTCCTTCTTGTCCAAGAATTGTACTAACAATTATATCAAAACAATTTTTTCTCCATATGCATCATGTCAATATTGTGTCTGATTAAAACATTCTCCCAGTAAGGCAAATCAAACAATATACTTTTTTTTTTCATCCTTGCATTTCATTGGTGCTTATTGAGTTAATCTCATCTAATTCTTGCAAAACATCGGCTCCGGTTCTTTGTTTGGGAGCAACTCTAAATTCCTTTGTCCTATCAAAAGAGTGTTTATCATATCTGAATGGATGAGTTGACTCCAACCATCTTTGATGTCCCATATAACAATACTTTCGGCCATGATATAACCATTGAGAACATGTATCGTATCCACATACTGGACATGCATATCTACCTTTAGTACTCTATCCAGACAAATTAGCATATACAGGGAAGTCATTAATAGTCCATAACAATGCGGTGCATTTTAAATCTTTCACCAACTGAAGAATCATAAGTATTTACTCCTTTGTACCATAGTTCTTTTAGTTCTGTTACCAGTGGCTACATATATACATCTATCTTATCACCAGGACTTATAGGACTAGGAATAAGTAATATGAGTATAAAAATTGTAGATTTCATGCACAACTAAGGAGGTAGGTTATATGGTATCATTAGTACTGGCCAAGTACTATATGTAACATTTATTGTTTTGAATGGATTGAAACCGTCTGTCACTAATCCTAATCGAATATTTCTGGGGTCATCAAAGAACTTAGGATACAGAGAATCAAATCTTTTCCATGCAGGTGAATCTGCTGGGTGTCTTAAGAGTCCATCCTTTGTTCTCTTATCATAATGTCATCTCATCAAAGAAGCAGTTTTGTCACATGTAAATAGTCTTTGCAATCTAGGAATCAATGGAAACCATCTCAATATTTTGAGAGGTATTTTTTTTTTAACATCTTGAGCTCCTTGATTTCCATCTACTTGTTCTCCATTTCGTTTCCATCTGGAAGCACGACATATATAACATGCATCATCTTTATCTCTGTCTTTCCAATATAACATGCAATCATTAGAACAAGCATGAATTTTCTCATATCCTAATCCTAAAGCTGAGATAGCTTTCTTCACTTGGTGGCACCTATTCGATAATATGTTTTCAGGAGGCAACAATTCTCCTAAAAACTCTAACAGTACTGAAAAGGATTTATTGGTCCACCCAGACAAGCACTTTAAATGGTATAAGTGTACAATAGTTGCAAGCATGCTATATTTAGAATTTGGATATATTGGTTTTTTTGCATTTTCAAGTAATTCATGAAACTAATCTGAAGTTGGGTCAGTTGGTTAAGGTGCATCAAAAATTGATTCAAGATTTTGTAAATCTGTAAATGCATCATGTAACATGCCAAACATGTCATTATCAAAAAGACTATCATTACTATGGCTATTCAATGGATCATGGTAAGATGGATCACGGTTGGTATCCTCCGTTGCATGAGATTTAGACTTTTCATTACTCTCTCCATGAAATATCCACTTCTGATACCCACGTTGAAATCCATAGTGTAACAAGTGATTGAATACCATGTGTGTAGGAAATCTCAATATGTTGAAGCATTTAACACAAGGACATGATATCTTGCCATCCATAAATTAAATATTTTCTTATGTGAATTCAAGAAAGGCATTAACTCTGCTAATATATTCATCACTTCCTCTAAATTTAGAATACATCCATGACCTCTCCATTATTTTACAGAAGCTAATATAGAGATATTAGAGAAATATTTGTATATAAATAAAATGAAAAGTAAAATAAATAAGGATGATTGGTTTTGGCGCTATAAAAAAGAAGTGAAATGCTTTTTACGTGAATTTTGGCGCCCAAAAATTATTAGAATTTCAATTAAATTAAAGAACCAAAATATGTTTTAAGAGGAAATTTTTATACGAAAAAAAGTTATTGACACATCAATAATTAAGATTAATTAATTTAATGTTGTTAGGTGTTTTGTGGAATTTATATAAATAATATAATTATGATAATTAATTATAGAATTAGATTTTTTGTGTTACATATAAACTACAAAATATTGATCATTTTGTTATTTTAAATATTATACTAATATATAATACAATAATATGTATTATAATATATAATATAGTACTATATATATATATTTTAGTATTATATATTAGTATTATATATATATATATATATATATATCTATTAGATACAAAAATAAATATTTATATAATTATGATAATTATTTGTAGAATTACTTTTTTTATGTTACATATAAACTACAAAATATTGAACATTTTGTTATTTTAGATATTATAATAATATATAATATAGTACTATTTTAGTATTATATATTAGTATTTTATATATATATATATATATATATATCTAATAGTATTATTATAGTAGTATTATAAATATATATATTTTTTTATATATAGAAAGGAAAGGTAAGGGGCCAGGAGCCCGCGACTGAGGGACGGATTTTGCACGGATTTGAAGACCTAGAGCTAGAGTTGTGGTAAGAGATAATAAAGACCTACTAGATTGAAGTGATATTGAAGTCCATCTCAATAATAGAGTTATTGTTCTGTTGTGTATTTCAAACCCATGTGTAGAAGATAGACTTGTTATGAAGTGTTAAAAGTGAAGTTGTTGAATTGTTCTTTCCACGGATATGTCATTAATTAGTTGAATGACAGTACTTTGATTATAGACTAGTTGAAGCCAAAATGCATCTATTTGAATCCAATATATATATATATATATTAGAGAATCTAATACATAATATTTGATATATAAAATAATAAAATTAACAATATAATATAATATGTAGAACTATATAATTATAATTTAATAAATAATTAAAAATATATTATAATTTGTAATAATATAATACTAATACAACATATATACTAATATAATATAGAATAATAATATATAGTATATAATATTAATATATAGTAGTATATAATCTAATACTAATGTGTTGTAATATAATATTAAAATATAATAGTATATAATATAATAATAATGCATAATAATATTTGTTATAATATAATATATTAATATATAATACAAAACATGTAATTATAGTAACATATTAGTAATAAATATTAGTAATATATAGTAATATATATTAATATATAGTAGTATATAATAGTATATACTAATATATGGTAATATATAATGATTTATAGGGATGTATTGTAATATATAGTAATTATTTTAATGTAATAGCAATATATAGTAATCTATATTAATAGATAGTAGTATATAGTAATATATAGTAATACATAATAAGGTATAGTAATATGTAAAAAAATACTTTATTATAATAATGATAGTTTGATATTATAATACTAAAAATTTAATAATTATTAAAATATCAAGCAAAAAAATATTTGAAAATATTTTTTTCTTTAAAAAAAGTACAAGTTCGATTATGTGTTATTATACATCAAATAATAATTTTATTATAAAAATTTACATTTTTTTCTTTTTCCTTTCACAAATTCAATTTTCACCACATGAAGTATAAATTTAAAAAATCTTGTGAATTAAAAATAATTAACGGTATAAAAACAAATCTTGTGAATTAGAAATAATTACATAACCAATTTACTTACTAAATTCCAAACAATTAAGACAAAAAAAAGGTTTTCAATGGTGTTCACGTGAACACCTATTGTCTTCTCACTCAACCAAAAAAATATCACTTGTTCACAACAAGACAATCCTCTCACCATCATTCCATCCCTTCCCAAGGCCAACATTATTTTCTTCTATATTCACAACAAGACAATCCTCTAACCATCATGCAATCCCTTCCTAAGACCAACATGACATAACCCAACACTTATTGTACTTACACACCTCCCTTCCCAAGACCAACATGACATAACCCAACACTTCTTGCACTTACACACCCCGTGAATGCTTATTTTGACACAATACCAAACAAAGCACACAAGACTCTCTTTCCTCCTTTAAAATTCCCTTCACACTACACTCCCAACAAGTCAACGAATCTATTTTTTTCCCTTTCATTCAAGCATTCTACTACTTCCTCTTCTTCATTCACCGAGAGCCTCTCAACCATTTCCCAACTACAGAGATGCCCCCTAAAACCAAATTTTTCAGAAGTAAAGGAAATGACATCGCTACAACTCAGCATTTACCATTCGACATCAATGAGTTTCCATCCCAGCAAAAAAGTAAGTTGTTTGAAGAATCCTTCTCCAATAGAGGCATCAACCATGGCTGTCTAATTGATTGGGATTATTTAGATAGTATTGGATTTAGATATAGAGATTACTTACACCAAATTTGTCCCAAATGGATTATACGGCCAAATAAATATATTCATGAGCATGCAGTTAGACTCTTTTACAATAATATGGAAGACATAGAACACTACTTGCACGAAGAACAACGAGAAGATGGACAAAATTTTACTCATTTTAACATGAATGGCATTCAAGAACCATGTGGATTTATTACATATCTTTATGAAAAATGCAGACAAATAAATCCTCATATCATCTGCACAAAAAATAATTTACAATTCGTTCCCTATGAAGATTGTGAACCATACATGGCATCTAACCAGTTGGAGAATACAAGAGCCATTTTTCACAATCAATAAATGACAACCGTAAGTACAAATGCTGAAGATCTAGGATTTCATAAACATATTCTCTATTTACTGATCACACATGTGATAAAACCTAGAGGAGGAAATCATGCAACAATCTTGCCCAAAGATTTTTGGTTAATGTCATGTATCATTAGAGGATGCGATCCTGGCTTGCATTTTCAAATTCCTTATTTTATGATTTGCACTTGTAAGTCACAAAGGAGACCGAATTTATCCTACGCTAACATGATCACCAATATTCTGCAAAGCCTTGGAATTTTCTTACCCAGGGAAACTAGAATTGAACTCAACAGTAAAAATAGCATCAATGCTGCAACTATACGGAGAGCCAATTGGATCTTTCAAGGAAATAAGTGGATACATATTAATGACAGAGAAGATCAAGCGAATGAAGACAATACAGTAGCATAAAATGTTCAAGAAATTGATGAAAATCAAATGGACATGCTCAAAGAGCTACTCCACAACTTTCTCTTCCATTCAATGAATTCTTTGATAAAATGCAAACCATGGAGACAAGACTCATAAACAAATTGGATGCCCGATTTGATGCTTGGCACAGTTATTTTGATGCATGGAAAACAGATGTCGATCAAACCAACCATAATTTTGACTACAGACTCAAAGAAATCGAAACAAAAATGCAGCATGGTTACTTTATGACATCTTCTGACCTTGCTCCTCGTGGATCTACTTCCTCTGCCAAAGAAAAGGGAAAATGAAAAGTTAGACCGAAAGTGAGAAATGAATGAAATATTTAGCTTTTCAAATCTTGAAGAACTTTAGCATTTAATGTGACTTTTTTTTTCTTCGGTGTGCTCTCTTATTCGAAATTTAAGTTTTATTTTTTCTCATGTCTAGATCTTATATTGTGTGTTGTGATTAAATGTGCTTCTCGCTATTAA
This sequence comes from Dillenia turbinata, assembly GCA_037126225.1. Taxonomy (NCBI): domain Eukaryota; kingdom Viridiplantae; phylum Streptophyta; class Magnoliopsida; order Dilleniales; family Dilleniaceae; genus Dillenia; species Dillenia turbinata. Next base: position 8,208,785 of record JBAMMX010000017.1, read on the forward strand.
GCTTAAATAAGTTTTTATTCAACTTAAAAAAATACTGAATAAGAAATACTAAATAAAAAAATATTGAATAAGAAAAAAGCTTTACTTCAATAAAAAAATTGCAAAAAACAACTTTGGTTGACTATAAAAAAAAAAATTGGTCAGCTAAAATCTTTGTTCGACAAAAAAAATAACATTGGTTGACTAAAGACTTTAGCTGACTAAAGAATGGCCTTAGTCGACTAAAGGCAATCTTTAGTCGACAAAAGTAATTCTTTAGTCGACTAAAACATATCTTTAGTCAACTGAACTCCTTAGTCAACTAAGAAAATCCTTTAGTCGACTGAAAAATCTATTATTTTAAAAAAAATATTACAAATTTTTTAAATCCTTTTTTAAAAACATAGTATTTTTTAAAAAATTATAAAAAAATATAAATAAAAAATGTTTTCTCATTAAAATATTACAAAATAAAAAAAAGTACTTTTTATAATTCAAAAATATCACTAATATAAAAATATCAAAGAATTCAAAAACGTTCTCTTCAAATATTTAAATAAATATTACAAAAATCTTTAACTATTTTCGTATGTTAAATAGTGGTGAACATGCTTTATATGTCCATGCTGTACCAACATGAAAGAGAAATAAATTGGAATGAAAGAGAACTAAATTCAAATAATACAAAACAATGAATAATGCTTGAACCAGAAATTTTTAACTTTTGTGATCATTTAGTCATGTTAGACAACATTACTACATTTTTAGGCTTTATATATCTTTTATATCTACTATTGTCTACTCCAATTCTTTTTTTCTGAAAACAAATATAGTTGCAAGTATTCTTAATGAAAATACTTTATCAACTCCTTCATGTAAAGTAAAGAGTTCTTTGGTATTTGCAATATATGTAGATTTAATCAAGATAAGCACGATCCTTTACTTTTTCATAATAAGATTAAAAAGAAAATGTTATAACAAAACAAACAAAACCAAAAACGGAATAAACAATTTCATATTTTCCTTCCCCTAACATCACATAAACAAAATAATAACAATATTGAAAATGAGCAATACAATCTTCTTTCTCATCACTGAAAAGGAGCAATACAATTTTCTTTCTCATCACTCAAGGAGAACGAACATATTATAATTCAAGGAGTAATTAAAAAAATATATTGTAATTAATATATAAGTAATATAAAATACTATAAAAATAATAAATAGTGGTATATAGTAATATATAGTAATATATAATGATCTATAGTAATATATCTTACTATATATAGTTATAATTTAATAAATAATTAAAAAATATATACGAGTAATTATAAAATATATTGAATATAAAATATATACTGATATATGAATATATATAATATATATAGTAACAATACTAATATAATAATATAATAGTATAAAATACAATAATATAATATTAATGTATAAATATAATTAAATGATATATAACAGTTATAGTAATATATTAGTAATATATACTAACATATATAATGTAGTAGTATATAGTAATATATAATAATATATAATAAAATATAGTAATGTAATATATAGTTATAATATACTAATATTTATATATTTGTATATAGTAATATAGAGTAATAAAAAAATTTATTGTAGTAATAAATAGTAATAATATTTAATATTAAAGTAACATATCACAATTAGTAATATTAATAGTAATATATAATAATAAATAGTTTTAATATTTAATATTAATATATAACAGTAATTTGTTACTATATAATATAAAATATATAATATATTTTACAATAATGAAACAATATATAACATATAATACAATAATATATAATATAATGCTATAATGCATAGTAATATATAATAATAAATATGGTAAAATATAATATTAATAGTAATAATGGATATATTAATATATAAACAAAAACTATATAATATAATATTAATATATATTAATATATAGTAGTAATATATTGTAACAAATAGTAATATGCCATATATACATATATAATACTTATATTGCATATATGTGTAATATATATAATATGTATAATTATAAAAATAAATGTAACATTAAAAAATAATTAAATAAATATACGATTAAATACAATTATAATAATAAATGACAGCTTATCTAATGGTTATTGTTGATTGAGTGTTACATGTGTATTGATCTAATGGCTAGGGCTCACATTCACCATTCACCACGTCTGGTCTTTTCAAACTCGCATCTCTAATACAATAACACCAGCATCCAACGGTGGATTGAGGTATTCTGTTCTTTCCAAAATATAGAGAGAGAGACGACTGAGAAGATGGGGAAGAAGAGAGACAACTGAGGAAGAGGGGTTTTAGGGGGAAGGAGGCGGATGATTGAGGAAAAAAGGTTTTAGGGCGAGCAGAAGTTACAAGAGCATAAGACGAACATTGTAGGAAGAGAAAAAAGGCAAAAGGGCAGAACAAGAGGGGAAAAAGAAGAGGAACAGTTTCGAAAATTTCTAATAAAAAATGGGTGATACAGATGGAACCATTGTTCCTTCTAACGAGGCTTCGACTCTGCATCAGTCAAATATCTCTTCGGATATAAATTTTTTAGGTGATGATTTAGTGTTTTTTACTTTAAAAATTAATTTTATTAGTTATTAGAAAGTGAAAATAAATTTGATTTGGGAGAGAGAAGGAAAGTGACACTAGAAGCAGAGCAAGTTTGTTTCTTGTTTTACTTCATTACATTTAGTCCTATCTTTTAAAAATTTTCTATTATAAACATATTTTTGATTTGTCAACGCTTGACTGACCCTTCACGACTCATTATGTTAGGTGAATTCTTTAATAATTTAATAATCCTATGTTAGGTGAATCCTTTAATAATTTAATAATTCTCTATCAATCCAAAGAAAGAAAAAGTGGGTCATCTCCTAATTTTGATCTTATTTTATAAAACTAATACAAGTTTCCTCAAGCAGAACACTCAACATTGCATACTTGTCTAGCAATAGCATAAATCCCTAGGTAGAGGTCTAAATAGAGCCAATTTTTGCCAACTCTCTTGGAAGCTTAGATACTTCCAAAGGAAAAATATGTTTATGTTTACTTGTGTATCAATTATGAAAGTAATAGGTTATTTGTTAAACATACGTAGAATATCCGAAATACTTTGTTTGGTTCCTTGAGGGATATTTGAATGGGAATTTTTTACTTTGTTTTTTATTAAAATATCTCTTTCTATTATTATTATTAATTAAGAGACTACAACCATTTTATCTATTTATTTATATTACAATGAGCGTTTTATATGAAGCCTAGGTTATTGTTAAGTGTTTTATATAGTTATTTTGTTATTTTATTTGATATAATACATAGTGTCATTTTTATTATTATATTATTACTTTGTTTGATTTTTAATATTTTATTTTTTGTTGTAATGTTTTTTATTTTTTTAATTAATTTAAACAAATGTGTAATATCAACAAATTTGATTATATTGTCCAATATAGAAAAGAATTTTTCTCCAAGAACAAAGAGAGCAAAAGTGAATGCAATAAAAAATGGAGAGAATTAAGTGAAGCTGAGAGCGAGAAGTACAACAAAGTAGCAAATGAAATAAAGGAAATGCTTGGCATAACTAAGGCAATGCCACCATTCAAACAAGGCGTTCTACTAAGTAACTAAAGGAGTTAATTCTTTCCCTCACCAAAGATATGAAACAAGTAGTAAAACATATGGGGTTTGGAAAGCTTTTGAATCTTACCTGCGATACTTTGAGTCAGAAATTATGTGAAGAATTGATTATGAGGTTTGAACCTATGGATAAACTTCTTTGTATCAGTCCAACTCAGAAGTTTAAGCTCACACCTGATGAAGTAGGGCGAATCCTAGGAATTCCTTGTACTGGACATGATGTTTTAGGCTCTTCATCTTTGATTGAATCCTCGGAGATAAAGTCATTCTCCAAGCTAAAACGTACCCAATTAAAAGAACAAATGTAAATGGAAGATCCCTCATCCCCCAGGTTTAAACGATGCTTCTTGTTGTTTATTCTCAGATGTTTTTTATGTCCATCCACAAATATCTTCCATACTACTAGACACCTTGCGGCTAGCATTGATGTGGACAATCCTAGCCAATACAACTGGGCAAAATTTGTATTACAATGGCTAGCTGATGAGGTGTGGCAATTTAAAGGTGTTCTGAAAAGAAGAAGAGAAGAGGAGGAAAGGAAGATCAGAGCTATTGGTGGTTGTTTATTTTTGCTTATGGTAAGTTTGTAAATATTAATTTAATGTCTATAATTATTGTTAATCTTTGTCCTGTGCTAACCAAATGAGGTTGGTCCTCTACATGCATAGATTTTTTACTTTGAGAAGTTGAGAATTGGTGGATTAGGTGGTGAAATAAAGAAACTACTCATTCGCTATTGTTCTACGGATCTTGTTATTTGAAGACTTGGATTTGAGCGAGTAAACGTAAGTTAACTGCACTCTTGTGTCAACTCTTATTTGAAGTAATATTGTTGTGCTGCTTTGATCTCTGTTATTTATTTTATGTAAGTTCTCTTATGAATATTTATTTATAATTAAGAATACACTGCATTGTTATTTAAAACAACATTGTTGTGTGAACTCTTATTTGATTTAAATACTATGTATGAACTCTTTTATTTATTTGAAGTCTGAAATGTGAGTTATTTGATAATATGTTGTATGATCTATATAGGGTTTGTTGTAAAAAAAAAAAAAAAAGCTAATCAAAATAAAGAAATCAATAGATGGAACAAATCTGTTGTAGCTACTGGAGAAGAAACTAAGGTTAACCAATACCACTTATACTTCGCTACTTATTATAATATCTCTCAATCTTAGAACTATCTATTTTGTTTTGTAGACAATTGACATCAAAGAGGAAGTTAAAACATTTCTGGAGAAGTCAATTCAAATATTAAATGGCTCAATTCAACTACAGTTTGGTCTGTTGCAAATGCACTGTGATTTGTTGCGTAGAATATCGAGCTCTGAACATGTAGAGGACTTTAATGTAGACGAGGAGGAGAAAAAGCCAAATCATGATTTTGTTGAGGAATATGAGGTATGGGAGGAGGATGAAGGCTTGGAGGAGTCTTTGGATGAAGAGAAGGGGTCAGATCCTCAATTCTATGAAATAGTTAATGCTTTAACTAAAATGAAGGAGGTCAATGAGGTTAATGCAAACACAATTTGTACCTTTGCTAACCTAAGAACTTTTTCTACTGAAGAGAAGAGTGTTTGGATTTTTTTATGGATGAAAACCCATAAAAAATGAAGCCAGGCAAGTTATCTCTTAGTGATATCTCTCTTATTTGTCATATTCTGATTTCTATTCATATATCAAAAATTTTTATTTGATACAATACTAAAACCTCAAGATTTTTTATGACAATGCCTAGGACAATTTTATGTAATATCGCTGGAAAATTCATGTCATGGACTGATGCTCATGAGCTGCTGTCGCCTCATTGGATTGGCACATTGGTATGAATTTTATTTTCTTTTTAAAATTTTTATATTAGCTTATTAGATAATGAATACTATTTGCAAACCATGGATTGATATATAATTTTTCAGTAAGTATTATTTATCTCATTATTCTTTCTGATGCTCATGAGCTGCTACTGCCTCAAGATGTGTCTTTCCCTTATGGTTTTCGATAAGTATTATTTATCTCATTATTCTTTCTTTCATTCATTGTGTTTAATTTTCCATCTTTTCTCAACACTACACTTATTTTTCTTCTCTTGTATCTTTATTCTTCACTGTTTCACTTTATTAATTTAGATTGGATTTGGATTTGAAATTGGAATTGGATTTCTATTGTGTGCTAAGGATGGAAATTTAAGTGATTTATCCTTTTACAAGCATGTAGTATTTTTCAGTAATGTATGGAGTGTTTAATGTAATTGTGTACCTTATTTTCTTATCTTATTTTTAGTAATGCAAATCTCTACCTTCTTTCTCACCTCCTTATAGATTTGTCACCTATTTGTACGCACTAATGCTGATGCAGATGTCTGTGGTGTGCACCTCTGGTTTGGATGTGAAACAAAAAAAGAATGAAAACAAGTGGGATATTTCAATGGTTCAACATTGTCTGTCAGCAAAAGCACTTGGATTCAATTTTAAATTTTCCAATCTAGTGAGTTATTTTTACATATTAATATTTCAATTAGTATACTATTTGTATTTTATTCATTTAATTTTCAATAATTTTCTACTGACTTACTTTACCATTTCAATTAATATGCTATTGTGGTTTTATAATAGGTTTTTATTCCCATAATTTTCAAACATCACTGGTTTTGTTATGTTGTTTGCATTGAGAAACATATCATGCACGTTTTGGACTCCTGTTATTGCTTTACAGGCAGTGAAGAACAAGAATTGCAAACTTTGATGGTAATTGTTTAATATACTTAAACATCAAATTTTCTTTCACTTTAACCTTTAATTTTTTTTTAATGAAAAAATGCATTGAAAGGGTTTATGAAAACTCCCTCGTAATCTCCGAAATAGTACCATTCAAGTTCCTCAGTAGCCTAACATGTAAGTACTACTAGTATTACTGTACCTATGGATCTCCAAAATTCACTAGAAATGCATACGTAAAATAAATTCTGCAGGAATGCTTGTGGAGTATTTGTTATGCGGTTTTTGGACATATGGCAATCAGGAATGTTGATGATTCCACCAACTGAGGAAGTACATTCATATTCTTATTCTTATTATTATTATTATTATTATTATTATTATTATTATTTTGTTTTTCCAATCAGTCATGGCTTCTTTTGATAACTTTATTTCATGGCGGGACCTTAATTTCTTGAGAAAAGAATATTTTCTCACGCTTTTATTGTTTGAGCATAATACGGTTCGAGCTAAGATCATGCATAAGATGCAAAGGAAGAATATATCAATCAAACCAAGTTTTGAACCATGTGAGCCAACCCTCAAAAAAGCAAAAGCAAAAGCAAATACCCAACCCCCGAAAAAAACGAAAGCAAAGACCGCACCACTACGAAGGAGAAGAAAATTTTTGAAAAGAAGATGAATATAATGGTTTTAATATGTGTAATTTTTTATTTTATTATTACTCAATTATGATCCTTATTGCACGTGTTAGGTTTGTAGATAAATCACTATGGCAAAAGGTGATTGGTGATGCTATCTTGTAATATTCTAATTCCAAGGGAAAAGCTTATGGTCCTCTCCCTGACCCTCCAAATGATTTCTATGACAAGACAATGTCGTTGAGTCAGGCAAAATCTATCAGGTAATTATTTCTGTGCTTTCATGCTATGAAGTTAGATTTTGTAACATAGAAGTTACCCTTGAATATTCCTTCTACTTTCTAATATATTCATAATTTTGTTATGTGCTATTACCTCATCCATTACTAAATTGTGAAGCACCATCTCCTTCCATTCATAGAATTGTAATTGACTCTTTTGGCATGATGAGGGACCTATCAAATTTTCATTCTTACTTTTGGGTGAAATTTTGATGAGAAGGGAAAAAAAACTAAGAAAGCATAGCTACACAAATTTAAACATTGCCACATTGATGGCGTCATCTACATTCAAATAATAATGTTTCTTATCCCAAATGGCTATATTATCATTATGTATCTATTGTGGTTGTTAACATTTTTTTTAGTGATGTCCAAGTAGGATGGTTATCAACTTTTACATCAGCTAAGTCAACAATGAAAGGTCTTCATAGCTTTGGTAAGCATGATTATGGCCTTTTGCCTACAATATTCTGATATAGAATTGTAATATTGATACACAATGGTGGTGAGAATATAGAAGTGAGAAAATTATAAAGATGATCATTGATTTTTTTCTGCTTTAGTGTAATTCCTAGCCAGTATGTTTATATGATAGCATCGTAATTGTTTCACATATACTTGCTATTTGTAAATCTAAATCACGAAATCATAGTCTATTATCAATATAAAATAGAAAAAATGCAATAGTAATATTTATTTGAGTCTTTTGTTGTACTGTCTGAGTGGAGAAAAAATGATCATAATGTCCTCTACACTAAATTTTTTGTTGTGAAACTATTCAAGCTAAATGGTATAGTAACCCATAAGGGTCTTTTCACTAAGGCTTAATCAATGTAACTAATACATACATAAAAGGGAAAGGGCCACCTTTGACTATCAATGGGATGCTTTGAGCTACACTTAATGGGATTTCTTTTATAAATTTTACTACACCAATTAGGCTTGCTGATAACCGCTTCCTTCCCATTCATATTTTCCATTTTGTTTTTCTTTTTTATTTTTTCATTTGAATTTATTTTTTCTTGAAATCTAATACTGTTAAGTGAGGTTTAGTTTTCTTTTTTCTTGCTTTTTTTAGTCTTCTTCTTGTAAATCTGAATCGGGTTTGTTTGATTTTAATGATCTGATGATTCTAGAAGACAGTTTTCTAGCATTCTATTTTTCTTTGTTCTTAGGTTTATCTTTGTATTATTAATTTTCTTTTTTAATGTCACTGGTGTCATTGGTTTTGGTTAATTGTTGTGAGCGAGCATGAGCATCTCCATGCCATTTTATTTATTTGGCAATAAATTCATTTTTTGTTTAAATTTGTGATTTTTTTCCCTTTCCTAGTTATGTTCTTCTGATTATTTAATGGAGTGCCTCACTTGTAATGATCTGATTATTCCGTTTTGTGGAATTCTACTAAAATTGGTGTTTTTTGCCTAACTTTCATGTAATAATTGTTGCACCTTTCATGTAATATTTGTTATGCTTGTGGGTTTTGATTAATTTGTAGTAGAAATTGATCTGGCAATATGCACGTTGTATTTGGTATGATTTTGGAAAAAGTACTAGATTGGATTTATATTTGGTAAGATATATGGGGTCAGTTTTAGCTTTTTGATTTCGAGTATATTTTGTGATATAAAATTTAGTATATTGGGTATTTAATTGCATCTACTTTGATCTCTCTTGTGCTGTTTTTCATCTCTCTTGAGGATCGGATATTCTTCAAGTCAGTTTATTAAATTTTTAGCCTTCTAGGTGCAGTAGTGGTGGCCATGAATTGATTTCAATATTTGCCATATTGATTGTGCTAGCTTCTATTCTGGATATTAAGATATCTTTACTTTAGTCATCCCTGCTCTGTTATTGGTGAGCTTTGGTATGAATTTTAATTCTTTTTTCATTTTTAGAATTTTATTCCAGGGTTGGCTGCCCCAGCATTTGGTGCACAATTAGGTGCTTTGGTCCCTACCTTGGTGGTTGCAGATGATATTAGAGAGATTCATCAATGCCTATTCTTCAAATGATTGGACACTATGAATTGCTTTTCTTGCCGGGCATTATAAATGCATATGTTTCATCTGCAATGTGTGTGTGAGAATCTTAAATTATTATGATAATATGAGCATAAACATTGTTATTGATGGTGATTGGAAACATGAAATATTAGAAGGTCATTAGTCCATCTATTTTTTAAATATATTTTTACTCTTTAAAATGATAGCAAAATCAAATGCTAGGCGTGAAATTTTTTGTTATCCACAATGAAGTATTGAATTAACCCAATTCTATCTATCAGTTGTTAATTGTAATCCATATATAGTAAAATTTTATGACTTTCATGTTTATTGTGACTTAAAATTATTGTTTATTTGCAGCTGTTTTTCTGCGGGACTAGTAGATTTTCACAACCTATTGATCTTGCTATTCATTGTCTTTAGCTATAGAGTTGCAATTTCTAAAAGGACCTAGTATTGTCAGTTTCATAGGTTGAGGAAACTGAGCTTATTGTGGGCCATTCATCCTACTATAGTATACAAAGAAGTTAATTACATAGCTTAAACTTGATAATCGCAATCCTGTTTTTAGGCCTTTTGCCCAATTTGAGGATGATGATGATTCTCAAACTTACGCATTAATTCATGGGAAGAAATGGAAGATAGATCTTTTTATTTTTCTTTCTTTCTGATACATGTATGCTTGTGTTTCCACTTTCTTGGTTTATCACATTATCCCTTTTTTCTTAGCCATTGTCTTCATGCTAAAGACTGAGCAATGTATCCAATCAAATTGAATCATTGTTGGTAGTAGTAAATCAATCATTGTCTTCATACACATCTTTTATTATTCTCTTTAGGTCAGTCACGCATTGTTTTTATTTTAAGTTGTTTTATCCTAAGTTGTTTCATCTCATTGCAATTCAGTCTACACTGCCATTTGCTGCCGTTGTTTTATCCTAAGTTGTTGTTCTATCTTAAGTTAGTTTGCTGCCATTTGTGTCCTTCTATTGTTGTAGTTCATTCGTTTCAGTTCATTTCTGTTTAGTGTTCATTTGTTGTGCATTGTTTTATTTGTTCTTTCTGTCTCCTGTTGTTGTATGTTCTGTTGTATGTTCATTGTGCTCTTTATGCTGTGTTCTTGCTGGTCATGCATTATTCTATTGTTCTTGCTGTTCTTGGACTTAAGTTGAGCATTTATTTGAGTTTTATTTAAATGTTGTTCTTGTTGTTTCATAATTACTACTATTTTTTTTTGCCAATTTTGTCTTGAATTTATTAGCTCTTGAAATCTGAAGTTCTGAAATTGTGAGTTCTGCAATCATTTTTAGGCTGTTATATTCTTGTGCTTGTCCTGTTTGTTGATTTCAAGATTGGAATCAATCTTCTGCCTTGTCTTGTTTTGTTATTGCTTGAATTGGGTTATATTCATTTGGGTTATATGTATTTGATCTTTTTGTATATTCATTTGTGTATATTCTTGCTTGAGTTGGGTAAACAATGTGCCTTTGTCTTGAGTTCTTATTCATTTGTGTATATCCGTTTGTATTTAGATCTTGAGTTCTTGTACTTATGTCTCTTGTATTCTTCAAATGTATATTTATTTTGCATATTGCCTTTTATTGTCTTTGAGTTTAGGTTTTTTATTGTTCTTGGGACATTTTGATTTTTTTTTTTTTTAAGAACTCCGCTACGGCCAATCCCAAGTCCGGGTAAAGGAGTAGAGTTGCAGTAGACTGGTAGCCAACATAAAAACTTTTGTCAAAGTAAAATAGAGATAAATAAGAATTATTTTACTTTTAAAATTAATTTTGGTATTATTATTTTCAATATTATTATCTTTTGATATTCTTTATTTTTCTTTAGTAAAAGTTTTTGGTATTATTGTTTTCGTTATTATAGTCTTTTGATATTCTTTATTTTTCTTTAATTAAAATTTTTTGTGGAATTTAGTTTATCATTAATTTAGTGTGTTTTATTGCTCTTGTTAGTTGACATAAAAATTCTTTGTGTAAATACAAAAATGAGAGACAATGAAAATAGAATTCGCCCAGGTACTTGAAATATAGGATCCTTAAATGGCAAGTTAGGAGAGATAGGGGAAGTAATGAATAGAAAAAAAGATTTAAATTATGTGTCTACAAGAAACTAAGTGGATAGGGGAGAAGACTAGAATAATTGAACCGTATGGATATAAACTTTGGTACACAGGTAGTGATAGAACTAGAAATGGTATAGGAATAATTGTTTATAAAGATTTAAATGAGAATATAGTGGAGATTAAAAGAAAATGAGATAGAATTTTACTTATCAAAATTATTAATGGAAAAAATATAATTAACATAGTCAGCGTATTTGCACCCCAAATAGGTATAAATGCAATTAGTAAAAAATAATTTTGGGAAGATTTGGATGAATTTATACAGATTATACCTAGTACAGAGAAATGATTTATTGGAGGAGATCTTAATGGACATATAGGGAAGAATAACGAAGGATTTGAAACTGTACATGGAAACTTTAGTTTTGGTAGTAGGAATAAGGCGGGAGAAACCGTTCTAGAGTTTCCTACAACATTTGATTTGATACTCATAAACACTTTTTTTAAAGAAAAGAGAGTCGCACATAGTTACATATAGGAATAGGTTGAATGCTAGTCAAATAGATTTCTTTCTAACTAGGAGGAGCGACAAAATGACTTGTAAAAATTGTAAGGCTATACCGGGGAAGAGTGAAACAACTTAGCATAGACTTTTAGTGATAGATGTGCATGTGCCTAAAAGGCAAAAGGAATATTGCCTATTGGTGGAGGCAAGAATTAAGTGGTGGAAATTGAAAGAAGAAAAAATAACAATCTTTAGAGAAAAATTAATGTAAGAATCAACTTGGTTGGCTAATGATAATTCAGAAACTATATAGGTAAAAATGTCTAATAACATTAAAAATATAGGAAGGGAGCTTCTTGGTATATCTAAAGGGCAGACTCCAATGGGCAAGGAGTCATGGTGGTGGAGTGAGGAAGTCCAAACTACTATACGAATAAAACGTAAGTGTTATAGAAATCTTAAAAATAGGAGAAATAATGAGATATTTGAATTATACAAAATGTGAAAAAAAAAGTGAAAAAGATTATCCAAGAATCAAAAAATAAGGTATATAATGAATTATATAAGAAATTAGAAACCAAGGAAAGTGATAAAGAGATTTACAGAATTGCCAAATTAAGGGAGAGAATGGGTAAAGATTTAAATAGTGTTAGGTGTATCAAGAGTGAGACTAATATTATATTTGTGAGAGATAAGAATATAAGAAAACGTTAGAGGGATTATTTTGATAACCTGCTCAATACGGAGGGTACGAAAGACATTAGCAATATTACCATGCCTGTGGAAGAAATTAATAGGGATTTCAAACATGAGATTTGTTCTCATAAAGTAGAGGAAGTTTTAAAGAAAATGAAGAAAAATAAAGTCTTAGGACCCGATGGCATCCCTATTGAGGTGTGGAAATGTTTGGGGAACATCGGGATAGCAATGTTAACAGATCTTTTTAACAAAATTTGGCAAACCAAGAATATGCCCAAAACATGGAGAGTGAGTACACTTGTACCATTATATAAGAATAAAGGGGATATATAAATTGTTCTAATTATAGGGGAATTAAATTTACGAGTCATACCATAAAGTTATGAGAAAGAATAATTGAGCATAGATTGAGATTGGAGATCAGCATGTATCAGAATCAATTTGGATTTATGTCAAGAAGATCCATTACCGAAACAATCCATTTACTAAGAAATCTGATGGAAATATTTAGGGTACAGAAGAGAAACTTACATATGATGTTCATTGACCTAGAAAAAGCTTATGATAGGGTGTCGAGAGATATATTATGGTGGGCATTGATGAAAAAGGGGATTTCAATCAGATATATCAATCTTATTAAAGATATGTATGATAAAGTTGTCACCAATTAAGAACTTGCGGGGGGTAAGTGATAGCTTTCCAATAAACATTGGATTCCACCAGCGATCGGCATTTAGTCCAATTTTGTTTGTAATAATGATAAATAAAGTCACAAAAAGCATCCAAGATGAAATACCATGGTGTATACTCTTTACAGATGATATAGCATTGGTAAATAAGACTAAATAGGGTATTAGTATTAAATTAGAGTTATGGAGGGACACACTAGAGTCCAGATGATTTAAATTGAGCAGATCTAAAATGGAGTACATGAAATGCACATTCAGTGATAGTCATCGGAATGATGAAGAAACAATTAGGTTAGAAAGACAGGATATACTAAAAAGCAAATATTTTATATATTCTAGATCCATTATCCAAAATGACGGCAATATAGATGAGGATGTAAATCATAGAATCCAAGCGGGCTGGATGAGATGGAGAAGAGCATTTGGAGTTCTTTGCAATTGCATGATGCCACTCTATCCGAAAAAGAAGTTTTATAGAATGATAGTAAAATCTGCATTACTATATGACACCGAATGTTGAGCCATTAAACAAAAATAAGAGTAGAAAATTACTGTAGCTGAGATGAGAATGTTAAAGTGGATGTGTGGTAAAACTAAAAAAGATAGAATTAGAAATAAAAAGATACGCAATAAATTAGGAGTGTGTTCAATTGTGGATAAGATGTAAGAATATTGTTTGAGGTGGTTTAGTTATGTACAACGAAGACCCAAATATGCACCAGTTAGAAGAATCGAGAGTTTAAATATAGGAGATTTAGTAAAACGACGAGGTAAGTTATTAAAAATCTGGATGCAATGTATTCTCAAGGACGGATAGGAATAAATGGCGTAGAAGAATTAAAATAACTTAAATCATCACTTTTAATATTGTAAAATGTACTTGAATTTGTGTATGTGTGTGTGTGTGTGTGTTGGTTTTTTTTTTAATCATCTTATATTTGACTCTTAAATGGCCGATCCTAAATTTTGAATTAAGGAACAGGTTGTTGTTGTTGTAATCAATTAAAATTGATGAATTCTATTGCATGCACTCTGGAAGTTCTACAATGCAGCCTTTAGATGGCATTAGAGGGCATCCACTAGAGTCTACACAATTTGCTTATTGATTCGCTCAATGACCTTATGCATTATCTTCTATATGCAGTCTTTTCAAGAATTGGTGATATAATTGGATGATTCAAGCATTATTTTGTTGGTTGTTCAAGTTTTGCTTTTCTTTCTTTATTCTTTTTGAGTAGTGATGCTGTTTTTCAAATTAAAGATCATTTGTTTAGTTTGTTATTATTTGCATTTTGTTGTTGTCTGAACATTGTGCATTATGGTTTACTTTAGTTTAATGATAATTTCCTGGTTTTCTTGGCTTTACTACTTAAAGTGATTCCAGAGTTAAACTTCTTGAAATTCTTTTGTGATCGATCATTTTCCTACTTAAAACGTGATTTCTGGATTTCTTTTTAGATGTTAAGAGTAAATTGGTGACATAGATGTTTAAATTAGTTGTGAAAGCCCATGAATGGGATTGAGTATATGGGTAGTTGAGTTAGATTTATTTGTGTCTACTTTCCAATCTATGAAGCACAAAGTCACTCGCAAACAACGCAAGGCAGGACAAAACATTGACATCAAGCTTGCTGATCAACATACTCAAAAAGGAGTTTATAAGCTGGATTTTCCCAATACACCCGTCACTGAATCACCCAAGATGTGTAGCTCTGTGATTAATGCTACATATAAGGGTTTCATTGAAATTGTATTAATTAATATAATGACACTACAATTTGCAAAGCTATCACCTGGATGGTTATTCATTTTTGTTGGTTGAGTAAGAATATTTAATAGCTCTCGATGTTATGTGTTCACTGATCATGAGGTTGCTTAATATATGGTTTTCCTGTCTGACATCTTGTTAAATGTAATTGGAGGGTAAACTTGGATATATAACGATTAATCCTAACACACCCCAACACAAATTTGTGTTAATGTTCTAATGTCCGACTAATGTCCTTTCGACTGTCATTCTCTCTATAGAATATCAATGAATAAGATTGAATTTGAATAAGAAAGAATTTGAATAAGAAACAAAGAAATTGATGGAGGAAACCCATATCCAATTGGTTAAGGTGGGTGATGCTTCCAGTGGTTAGGGTGGGTGAATAAGAATTGTAGGATGAGTGAATAAAAATTATAGTGAATTTAAGGCAAATGATTCTTCAAGTATAATCAATTATTAAATCAAGAGATTGAAATTTGAGAAGAACTTGTCAAATCAACTTAGCAGAATTTTTCAAACTAACTTAGCACGAGTTACGAGTAGTTATCACCGGTAAAGTTATTACTAGTTGCCGCAAGTTACCACTAGTTATTGGTGAAGTTATTACTACTTACCACTAGTTATCAACAGTGACATAAGTTACAAAAATTGACACACTTATAATAACCTAACATATTTCAACCTTACTATCATTGCAAAATTTTTCCGGTTTAGGGTAGTTCTAAATAAATAAAAGTAAAAACCAAAGTACAAACAAAACCAAAAGTGAGAAAAAGAAATCTGTAGAAGCAGTGAATTCTTTCAACTTATTAGAGCAACCGCAACAACTCCAACTCCAATTCCAATGTATAATAATATAACTACCCATTACTATATTTTATCACTTTATTAGTGGTAATTTAGTACTTGTAACATTAAAATCTCTACATGGTATTTCACTACAAATTTTACACACTGAATTACTATAGGCACTATTTAAACAAATAGTTTCTAAAACTCCTCCATATTTACTAACTACAAATAATAAGTATCAGAATCGAATAGAATTTATGAAAATGATATTTTTAAATAGACAGTAAAAAGAGTCATATTAAGACAGTTTTCAAACTGTCCCTAAAACTCTACCATATCAATTGACCACAAATAATAAGCGTCAGAATCGAATAGAACTTATACATATGATATATTTAAATAGATAGTAAAAGAGTCAAATTAAGACTATTTTCAAACCATCCCCAAAACTCTTTACTGATAGTAAAAGAGTCAAATCGAATAGAACGGTTGTGCTACCTTTACTGACGATTGTTAAACTTTTCCTGACGAATAATTTTATACCATCGTAAATATATATATTTTCTAACGGTTTTATCAAAAGTGTTGCTATAGGACATAAAAAACCGTTACTAAAAGTTACCGATAATAAATATTACCGTCACTATAACGCTTTAATTTCGTAGTGAATTATCAATATTATATTCAACTGAAACAAAAAGGAAACATAAAAATTGTAATCATTGTTATGATATGAAAAGTATAAAAATGTGAGGAATTAAGAATAAGACGGGTAATGCCTAAAAGTATGACAAAAAAAGTGTGTAATGAAAAAACAGGAGGGTGAAGAATAAAAGTATGAAAAAAATAATGGGAAAATTTAAAGGGAGGTTTTGAAATTCTTTTGTGAAAATTAGGCAGGCCAAATAACTAAACTCAAATATATTATAAGAATAGTTTTTCAATAGTAAAAGAAACATAAATAAATTTAAATTATAATATATTAATAATTTAAAAAATCTTTATATGTTTATATTTATTCACAAAAGTTTATCTCAAAATATATACTATATTAATAAGCAATAATTCATTCATAACATTAATCATTCAATATGAAATATTATTCAGATACATCAAAACCTAATTCAAATAAAAGATTGAATATATCAAAATCTAATTTATATAGTAACAAAAGTTCAAAGAGAAAAGATAGGGGAAAAAAATGACCCCAAGGTGAAGGGAAAAAAATAGAGGCGAGAGTAAGATAACACTACTAGAAAAAGGGATATCGCGACGGAAATATCCGTCACTGATAGTAAATATTACGTCGCTAAAGACTATTAGCGACGGAAAATTAGCGACAGAATTTTCATCGCTGAAAGTTATCTCTCTCAATTTAGTGACGGAAATATTTTTGTCGGAAAGCTTAGTGACGGATTAGAGACGAAAAATTTTCGTTGCTAAAAAATCCGTCGGTAATTTGAAAAGTATGAAAATGTATTACCGACAGATTAGCGACGGAATTTTTCTATCGCTAAAAAATTCATAACTAATCCATTAGTAATTTTATTTTAACATTTTTCAAATTATTCCAAATTATCGATGAATTAGCGATAGATTTTTTAACGACGAAAATTTTTCCATCGCTAATCCGTTGCAGAAAGTCGTGAGCCATAAACGCATACGCCCGCATGCCTATGGCCATGCCTGCCTTTCTACATGCACACACCGCTGCCCATGTCCGCCCATGCCAGCCAACACACGCGCACAAGCCGCTGCCCATACCCCGCCCACGTCCGCCAGCGCACGCGCACGGGCCGCTACCCATGCCGCGCCCTTGCTTTTTTTATTGAAAAATGCTCTCACCTAGATTCGAATCTAGGTTCTCAAACATATTTTGAATTATCTTAACTACTATACACAATGATATATGTGTTATTTCCTTTTTTTTTTTTACTTCTTTACCTTCTATCTTACTCTTACCATTTAAAACACAATACCCTAATTTAATAAAAATACAAAATTATATTTAATAAAAAAATTATATTTAATAGAAACACAAAATTATATTTAATAAAAATATAAAATTATATTTAATAAAAATACAATACCCTAATTTAATAAAAAAGAAAAATCCTATTTAATAAAAATATAAAATTATATTTAATAAAAACACAAAACTATATTTAATAAAAATACAAATTATATAGAATAAAAACATAAAATTATATTTAATAAAAATACAAAATTATATTTAATAAAAAAACAATACCCTAATTTAATAAAAATACAAAATTATATTTAATAAAAACACAAAATTATATTTAATAAAAATACAAAATTATATTTAATAAAAGCACAAAATTATATTTAATTAAAATATGAAATTATATTTATTAAAAAAATAATACTCTAATTTAATAAAAATACAAAATACAAAATTTCATTTAATAAAAATACAAAATTATATTTAAGAAAATTACAAAATTATATTTAATAAAAATATAAAATTATATTTAATAAAAAATAATACCCTAATTTAATAAAAATACAAGATACAAAACTATATTTAATAAAAACATAAATTTATATTCAATAAAAATACAAATATATTTAATAAAAATACAAAAGTTATATTTAATAAAAAAACAATACCATAATTTAATATTTAATAAAAATACAAAATTATATTTAATAAAAACACAAAATTTTATTTAATAAAAATACAAATTTTTTTTTCAAGTTTTAGCGATGGATTACCGACGGAATTTTTTTCAACTGA
This sequence comes from Dillenia turbinata, assembly GCA_037126225.1. Taxonomy (NCBI): domain Eukaryota; kingdom Viridiplantae; phylum Streptophyta; class Magnoliopsida; order Dilleniales; family Dilleniaceae; genus Dillenia; species Dillenia turbinata. The sequence continues at coordinate 8,227,384 of JBAMMX010000017.1, forward strand.
TTTTTCCATCTCTAATTCTGTCGCTAATTTGTCAAAAAAAATTTATTCAACTTTTAGCAATAGATTGGTGATGGAATCAATTCCGTCACTAATTTTAATGATGGATTAATGACGAAATTTTTAGCGATGGATTTTTCTATCTCTAATTTGTTTGAAATTTTTTTTTCAAGTTTTAACGATAGATTACCGATGAAAATAATTTCGTCGCTAATTTTAGCAATGGATAAACGACGGATTAGCGAAGGAATTTTTTTCGACGAATTTTTTCGTCACTAATTGTTCCGTCGCTATTCCGTCTGAATTCTATTACTAATTAGCAACGGATAGTTATCAAGAGGAAAAAAAAAAAAAAACACACACACACACACACAAAAGACACTGTGGTGTAGGGTTGTCATAATTCAATCTCAGGTTCGAACCCACATGCTAGCACTTTTTTGCAACAAAGAACGAAACTGAGTGAACGCCCACGCGCATTTCCATCGTGTTGCCCCCGCGATGGAACCACGCATGCCCTACATTGGGGCATGCATGGGGTGCCTACGCTGCCCGCGGGGGCATGCGTGTTTCCACCGTGCTGCCTCCATGTAGAACATGCATGCCCTATGCGGGCACCCGCGGGGGCATGTGCAAGGGCCGCACTACCTACGGGAGCATGCGCGATTCCACCATGCTGCCAACGTGGTGGAATTGCACATGCCCTGTGCAGGCACCCACGGGGGCGTGTGCAGTTCTACTGTGCTGCCCCCCACAGTGGAACCACACATGTTTGGGGATCCCGCGGGGGCATGCGTGGTTCCACCGCGTTGCCCTCGTGGTGGAACCGTGCATGCCCGGGTGCCGATAGGGGCTTGAGCGATTCCACCGCGCTGCCCCCCGTGGTTCCATAGTTCTACTACTGGTCATGCACAATCCCCCATGGGGCTGCCTATATAGTTCTACTACTGGTCATGCACAATCCCCCATGCTTTCCCGGCCCTACCTTATTTAATTACTTTACAATTATAATTTATTATATTTATTTAATTACAATTACTATATTATACATTCCCACCCTCCCCGCGTGCTCGGGGTAAACTTTTTTTTTTATATTATTATGCATTACTATTATATTACTATTACATACTACTACTATATATCTATCTCATATCTAATGCCAAATTACAATTACATTGTTTGTCCAATTACCAATTTAGGATTATTTTATGAATAAGGCTAAGTGATCAATTGGAGTTAAAGTTGGATTCGAGTCCACCGACAATGGATTGCTTTATAATTATTATTTACTAAATTTACTATATTTAATTACTATATATATTTAGTGCAACATTATGGTGAAATTATTTTATTGATATGGTTATAATGCATGTATACAAGTGGTAATAAGTGAATGATATGTTGTGATGTGGCTATAATATATGATAATAAGTGATAATAGCATGGTAACAAGTAATAACACTATATGTTGCCGTTGGTTTTTTTGGACTCTGTAGATGGTTTTTTTTCGTCTCTATATGGCATTTGTTTTGTAGTGATAGCTTATCTCTAATTTCATAGTTGAGTGGATGAAATTAAATATTTGTCATTAAATTCATCACAAATTTGTTATTCGTTGCTAAATTTGTTGAAAATTAGCAACGAACTGGAGAATTCGTTGCTAAATTAGTGACAAATATGTTTGTTCGTCACTAAATTAACGACGAACATCAATTTTCATCGCTAAAGTTGTCACTGATTAGCTACAAACTTTTATTTCGTTGCTAAATTCGTTGCTAAATTCAACATCATTTAAAATCTCATATCCAATTTTGTGATTAATTCTTTCTACACTCTCTCATGTAACTATTTCAATTATCTATCACTATTTCAATTCTCTTTATTTTTTACTCTCTTCGAAATAATGAAATCGGCTTGAATATGCAATGAATATTAAGATTCTCACCAAATTGACCACTTATGATAATAAATAATTCATTCAAGTTCAATTTTTTTTTTTTTATATAAGAAAATGGTAACTGAGTATTACCTTTCACAGTGGTAGAATTTATTCATATAAATATATGAGTATATATTTATATAAGTTAGAGGGTCATAAAATTTGTTTAAGTATTCAAATCATTATCTAAGTATTAAAAGGAAATTTTTTTTTGTTGATGATCAATATAATATTTTTTTATTTGTAATTTTGTTGTTGCATGCATTGAACAAAATATCATTGATAGTTTGTCTTTAATTTCATAATTGAGTGGATGGAATTAAATATTTGTTGCTAAATTCATCACAAATTTCATATTTGTTGCTAAATTTGTTACAAATCAGCAATGAACCGGAGTGTTCATCGCTAATTCAACGATAAATTTTTTTTTTTTGTCACAGAATTAGTGACGAAAAGTGTCGTTCATTACAAATTCAATGACAAGCATGGATGTTTGTTGCAAAATCAGTGACAAAAGTACTCTTCATCATTGATTCAGTGACGAACTAGACTATTTATCATTGATTCAGCGACGCACTTTATAGTTTGTCACTGATTCTCTTCCATCCACATCACTTAGGTATTTTTTTCACTCCCGAAGAATGCTTTGTTTATTCCTTTGTTTATTTACTGTCGAGCCTCATGCCTCACTCTCTCACTATCTATCACGTGCCTCTCGCTGTCTCTTTCATGCGGTTGCAGGAGCAAAAAGGTATGTCTCCACACACACACAGACACACTTTCTCTCTCTCACACCTCGACGCTCGAGTTAAGTACATGACAACCGCCATGTCATCTCGACATACGAGCATGACCTCCCCATATATCGAGACAGTGCATGGCATTCAACTAAAATCCAACCTATTTTCAAAAATATCTCAACAACACTCAAAGGACCATGACAGTCCATTCTGACTCAACAGGCATGCATGGGACCAACCCAGCCATTCTAAATCCAATACATACATTTGGCCTACCTGGCCATTCAAAATCCCATAAAATTTTTACAAATCCAAAAATAAGTTCAATGGAGGAAAATAAATGTTTAATTTCAATCCACAAGTTTAGAAGTTCCCAATGATTGACAAAATGAAATTTTAATTACAATTTCAATAAATACCCTCCATATGGGCCCATCTAACCTCCTCAAAATTTCTACCAAGAATAGACTAGTACCGGAATTGAGTAGCTTCACCAAAATTAGAACTTAACGAACTTCGGCTCCAAGGTCAATTAAGTCTCCACCAATTTAAACTTCCTCTGTAAAATGATAAAAAAAGGGTGGGTACGAGAATACTCGGTGAGCTGAGTGCAATAGCATGATTGTGTTAATAAATGAGGGGTGAGTGTGGAGGAGTCAAAGCATTTGTATCGCAAAACATTCATTAAATATAAAGTAGTTCTAGCAAAACATGGTCATTCAATAGATATGCATCCATACATTTAGGTATTTCAAAGATCATGGGGCCTCCTCAAGAAATCACTCCCGCCCAAGGTTTGGCCGAACTTGGGTGGAAGCTCGCCAAGGGGTTTTCAATCCATTTATTTCACAACTCTATGTCCCCCTTCCTTGGTGTTGACTCGTATCTCATCATGGTGTAACTAGATATAGTACGACATGACTAAAGAAAAGCCGCATCTACCTCCCTCGCAATTAGACCCCAACCACACCACCTCGTTAGGTCGCTCCATGGAAAGAATTACTATAGCCATTTACACGCATGCACCAACTTTCACAATCATTCAACTCATAATCATTGTACCAAAATTTCAATAAACAGTTACCAAACCATTTTTTAAGCATTCAAGAACCAAATATCCAACAACACATGACATATTTTCAGTTATAAACATAATGGATGCATACTAAATTCAAATTCACATTTCGGATATCCCACAATCACAAAAACTTATATAAAATCATGTAAAAAAATTTAAAATCATTTATAAAAAGAGTTGAAACAATTTTGCTCATTCAATACATAATGAACCATCCACTCAGCTTTTGGGAGGGTAATCACTTCCAATTCCACAACCAAGTCAATATCTAATCTCACTTTAGGTTCCAAATGCCTTGACCTATGACATTTAACACCAATTTCACTTGTAATTACTTATAGGGATAGGGTTAATCAATTTTCCCCTAAATCTTTCATAACCCAGCAATCATCACCAAAAATTAAATTACAAATCCTACAAGGTGAGTGTAACACCGACACTAAGGTGTTCGTATTGTACTCATGTACTTGAAATTAATAAAAATATTTCCTCCGTTTTTATATATATATAGATATAGAAAAAATTTTAAATTTTATTGATTTTTGATTTTGGGGTATTAAATTGAAATTTTTGGTATATTTAGGATATCCGTGTTTCCGATTCGGAGTACATTCTATTTTAGTGATAAATTTAGAGTTTTAATAAAAATGCAGGAATAAATATTTATTTATTTATTCAGTTAAAAAAAAAGAGAGAGAGAGGAGATGCTGCGTTTTGGCCAAAACGCAGCATCCCCTCCCCCAAAATTCGATTAGGGCTAAAAGCCCTAATCTCACTCCCCTCTCTCTCTCTCTCTCTAGTCCGTCTCTCCCGCGGCTTCCTCCTCCGCCGCCGCCGCCGATCGCCGCCACACACCGCCGTCTCTCTCTCTATTCCCTCCCTGCTCTCTCACTCTCTCTCGGTTGATCTCTCACGGTTGCTCTCTCTTTCTCCCGATCTCTCACCTTCTCTGCCTCCTTCCTCCGCGGTCCTCTGCCGCTGAGCGCCTCCGCCATCACCAACTGCCACCCATAGCCACCACACATCGACACTATCTCCCTCTCTCACTCATTGTCTCTCAGTCTCCCTCAGTTTCTCTTACTCTTCTCCTCCCTCTCCTGCGCGCACGTGACTGCGAGCGACACGCATGCGGCTGCAGCGTGCGACAGCTCCTTGCGCGTGCACGACTACGCCCAACAGCGCGCGACTGCTCGTGCGATAGCCTGCCCCAGCGCTCGCGAAACAACCCCTATGCACGCGTGACCCCGCGCGAGACTGCCCTTGCGCGCGCGTGAAGGCCCATAGTCTTTCCCCTGTTCTCCCAATCGTGCACCGCTCACTGTTGGGAGCCTATTTCGATCATCGCAGAGCCCAAGCCTGTAGTGCAGACATTCGAAACCCTAGGCTGTGACAACACTTCATCCACTACACAGGTAAGAGCCATCCCTTGAACAGTAGCTCTAGGGTTTGATTTCCTTCGGTAATTTAGACTAACTGATGGAGTTTGTTTCAAATTGGAAGCTTGGCAGGTCTTGGACTGAACGAAGTGTATTCGAAAGTTAGGGTTGTGAACTGCGAAAACCCTAGGTGAGGAGATTTCTGTTCTATTCGATAAATTGAATGAATCTAGGGTTGAATCTATGGTGAAAAGTTCTGTATGTGTTTAGAATGTAAGGGGAGTGCAAATAGAATACGATTTCTGAAATGTTTATATGTGATTATGAAGGTTAAGTATAGAATGTTACAGAAATTAGATTGTCTAATACGAATGAAGCATCTTAAAGGATAATGGGATCGAGTTGAGTTGATTTGAATGGTTTCTCTAGAGTTTAAATTCAAAATATGCATGAAAGTAATTGGATTTAGGGTTTGAGCTTAAGGATTGATGCGTTGTTTTATATTATAGTTTGTCTTGCATATAGGAAATCAAAATACAATTTCCGTATTATGAAAATAGGCTTCAATACCTTTAAAATGACATATGGGTTGAAGAAATCGGATGAGAATTGAAAAGTGTATGATTTTTCAAAGGATTTTTCCAATTTGTAGGAAATTTATTTATTTGAGATTGGTTTTCGATTTTGAATGGTTTTAGGTGTTTGAATTTAGATTGGTTTGGATTTCGTTAATTATTTATAAATGGAATGAAATTGATTACATTGGAGTACATTTATAAATTAAAGAGTTTAGGGTTTGTACGAACTCAAGGAAAATGATAAATCCTGAAAATAGTCGAAAAATTGATGAAATTCGTGATTTGATTAGGTTGACTTCTTGGAGACTCGAGGAGTCGAGTTTGGTTTGATTCGTGGTATTATTGGGGAGTGCACTACCCTCCCCCATACTGTGAGTGGGACCCTAATCTCTTACATGAAATAGTGAAACCTGATTTTACCTTGTTTTTAAACAAAACATGCTTTGATATGCATTGATTCGACGTGTGATATTAAATCTCAAATCTGTTTTGTGATTATTGGAGTGTCGTAAACTTATGATTTCTATGACTATGCATCCATGTTTGAATGAAATGAAATTGTGCCATGATTTGAGAACTTGAATGTTTTCTATTCTACCATTGCATCGGTTGTTGATTTGAAATGATTTTGATTAAATGCATTGGCATACAGATTTGAATCGTTTTGATGAACTATGTGGGTTGGATGCCCACAAGTTTTGTGTTGATATGATGTGATTGAGTCCCGGTGGGGGACGGATGTTCTTGATTGATTCCGTAGCTACGAAGGGCGTTTGTAGAGGCATGGGTTGCCCGGATACGCTTTGGCCAGAGGTATCCGCAAACGTCGTGATTGCAATATGTATGGGCCCAGTTAAACCGAAAGGGGAGGTCCATCAGAATAGGCGGTCTAGCACTGGGAGTTGCTTGTACATGATTGTGATGTTCCGTATGGGCCCGGTTGAACCATGTATTGAGGAGGTCCGTCAGCATAGGCGGTCTAGCACCAGAAGTTGCTTGTACATGATTGTGATGTTCCGTATGGGCCCAGTTGAACCGAAAGGGGAGGTCTGTCAGAATAGGCGGTCTAGCACTGGGAGTTGCTTGTACGTGCCAACGTCGGGGTAGAGAGCAACTTTTTAACATTTATGCATAATAAAACCCCCGATACGTCTGTTCTTGGTCATGGTTGACCCTTGCCAAAATTCTTTCGACTTGCTCTATGATATATTTGATTTTTTAAATGGATGCATATATGTATGATATCGTGTGAATGATTAAATGAGTTCATTTTATCGAACATATCATGATTTACTACAAAATTTGAAATATTGATTACAAATAATATTAGTTGACACTCCAATGTTCACCTACACTATTAGTACTTGAGATTAATCCCCTCACTCACTGACTATTCTTCTCCGAGTACTCACCCCTCCTCTCTCCCTCCCCAGACAGGATTATTGTTGTGTCGGAGCGACGCTTCAGATTTTGGAGATTTTGGTGGATTTGGGTGATTCACGACGGTGAGATCTTAAGTTAAATTTGAAAGATGAAATTTCGTATTTTATTTTCGACCCTGCGAGGTCTTGTTGAGGTCCGTAGTTGACCGTGTACTTATTTTGGGATGACTGTATAATTTATGTATGTTTATTTGCGAAACTTTCATATTTCATTTGCATTGAGGTAATTGTACGTATTTGAATAATACTTGGAAAAATTATTGTAAATTGTATAAAAAACTTAGACCCGCTCGGTGTAACGGCTGCTCATGCTCTAGTTGGGCATGACAGTAGAGGTCTGTGGCTAGGATTGCTGATAATTTAGTTAGCCTTGCGTTGTTTTGGATGTCGGTTGTGGGATTATTGATTTTGGAGAGGCCGGGATGACCATTTGTTTATTTTACAGGATGAATGTTGATATACAGGTGAAATTATACATGGGAGACCTCCGATTTATGAGGAGGTTCTGCCCGATTTTCTGTAAAAATACAGCCGGTATTTAGGGCAACGGGTGGCTGTTCACGATTCCCAGTTCGGGGCGTGACAGTGAGGACAGGACAACCAGGCAACCCTTAATTATCTAGGCAACATGCTATTAATCACCATTCAAGGATTACAAGGGCAGTTTTACAAACTTAACACAATATGCCGTCATTATAAGTTATGGAACATCAAAACTAACCTAATTAGTTACTCAAAATCATGGGATAAATTCACCCAACATCCATATGTGCAACATACGCTATTAAAATCACAAAAGCAAAGGTATTTGTCTTTTAAATGTCGGTCCATAATATAAAATCATTTTTTTTAATAGCAAGATATAATGTCAAATAAATAAGCATTACTTGGGAAGAGTACTTTATATAAATATCTCAATTATAAAGAAATATAAAAGTTTAGATACATTGCATCCAAAATTAGGATTTTCTTGGCTTAATGCACACAAAGTCGTACAGCCACAGTAGGTCATGAAAGGAATACTCCCCTCGACGTTAGAAAAGCATACTCCAACAACAATTTCTCTGATGTTCATTCAAAACTGAAAAGATGAATACATTTTAGTATACCAAAGTCTCATAGAACTAGTGTAAATTTAATACCAATACTGTACAATATTTTTGTCATCCCTCAAGGTCTCAAAAATGTAGAGAAGACAAAAGATTACACAAGGGAGTGAAATGCACACTTACCTTGGATGTCTCGGTTAAGAAAAATGGGAGGAGAGAACCCTAGCTTCATCGGATGAAATTGATGCATGGAAAAGCATCTAAATATATCATTGATTGTAGAAGTTAGTTGGGCCTAAAAGAAAAACATGAATGGATTGGAAAATTTTAAGAAATTTTATGAGAACCCACTTACCTTCAAAACAGAGGGAAGAGAGAAAAGATTGAATTCATCGCTTGATTTCACTTCTAAAAGCTTGCTCACACTTAGAATCGACTGATCTTTGATGAACTTTGCAGAGGATGTGAAGAGAGAATCGAGAGGAAGGGAGAGTTGTGAGAGTGAGATGGAGATGAGAGAATGAGGGAAAGAATGAATTCGGGTGAGGAGAAAAAAGACTAAAGATGGGGTGGGCTTTTTCTTGACTTTTCTTACTCTTCTCTCTCTCTCTCTCTCTCTCCCCTTTTGACTTTTCTCGGTGTTACAATACTTAACCTCTTAAAAAGAAATTTCATCCTTGAAATTTAAAAAAAATTACATATTAAAAATTTGGGGGTGTTGTTTTCACATCAACTCTTCGGTCTCCCAAGTTTCTTTATCCACTTGGTTGCTTCTCCATAATACCTCAACCATGGGAATTTGCTTACTCCTCAATTGTTTGAATTGTCAAGCAAGTATCTTCACTAGTTGTACCTTGAAACTCTAGTCTTGATTCAACTTTATCAGAGGAGTTTTTAACACATGCTAATGATTTGAAAAATATTTCTTCAACTTTGAAACATGAAATACATCATGGATCCTCTATAACTCGAATGATAAATTAAGCTGGTAAGCCACTATTTCGATCCTTTCAAGGATCTTGAAGGGACCAATATAACGAGAGTTTAACTTTCCTCATTTCTGAAATCAGATAATGCCTTTCCAAGGAGATATCTTCAAAAACACCATATTTTCTACTTCGAATTCCAAGGGTCTTCTCCTTTTGTTGGCGTAACTCTTTTGTTGATCTTGAGCTACCTTCATTCTTTCCCGAATCAGTTTCACATTTTCCTTGGTAGCTTCAATCAACTCTACGATTTCAATTTTTCTCTCACCAACCTCATCCCAACATAATGGAGTCTGGCACTTTCTTCCATAAAGAGCTTCATAGGGTGGTATCCCAATACTGGTTTGGTAACTGTTATTGTATGCAAATTCAATCAATGGGAGATGTCGATCCCAACTACCCTAAAAATCCATGACATATGCCCTAAGCATGTTCTCCAAAGTCTGAATAGTATGCTCCGATTGTTCATCAGTTTGAGGATGAAAAGCAATACTAAATTTCAGCTTAGTCCCTAAGGACTCTTGTAGCTTACGCCAAAGTCTAGAAGTGAACCGAGGATCACGGTCTGATACAATAGACACCAGAACTCCGTGAAGCCTCACGATCTCATCAATATATAATTTGGTCAATCTTTCCAAAGAATAGATGTTATGAATTGGCAAGAAGTGAGATGACTTGGTGAGACGATCCACAATCACCCAAATGGCATCAAGACGATTTTGAGTACATGGCAAACCCACCACAAAATCCATAGTGATGTGCTCCCACTTCCATTCGCGAATTGGTAGTGGTTGGAGGATACCGACCAGCTTCTAGTGTTTGGTTTTAATTTGTTGGCATACTAGACATCTAGCCACAAACTCAGCTATCTCTCTCTTCAACCTGGACCACCAATATTACTCCTTAATGGTTCGGTACATCTTGGTGCTCCCTGGATGTATGGCATAGGCCAAGGAACACGCCTCTTCAAGTATGGCCTTTTGGAGATCCTCGTCTTTCAGGACACATATGTGTCTTCAATAAGCTACAATTCCATCTTACTGAATCTAGAACTCACCACCTTCCCCTTTATGTATTTTCTCCACAATGCCCTTCAATTCCTCATTGGTCGCTTGGAGCTCTCGAATGCGGTCCACCAATGTAGGCCTCACCATAAACTTGGCCAATAATACACCCTAATCGTCCTTAGCTAATTTAATTTCAAGTGCTCAGAGTCCAACTAAATAAGAGAAATAAGAACTCTCTTGGGATGCTGAAGATGATGACTTTCAACTCAAGGCATCGGTAACTATATTCGCCTTTCCAGGGTGGTATTCTATCACCAGATCATAATCCTTGATTAGTTCTAGCCACCCCCATTGCCATAAGTTTAGCTCCTTTTGAGTAAGCAAATATTTCAGGCTTTTGTGATCGATAAAGATCTTACACGTGACCCCATATAGGTAATACCGCCAAATCTTTAAGGTAAAGACAATAGCAGCTAATTCCAAGTCTTGAGTAGGGTAGTTCACTTCATGCTTCATAAGTTGGCGAGAGGCATAAGCAATCACCCTATCGCCTTGTATTAACAGACACCCTAGCCCTTGCTTGCTGGCGTCACTATATACTATATAATCACCACTGCCACTAGTAGAGAGAGCAAGAATATGAGCAAAGGTGAACCTTCACTTAAGCTCTTGGAAACTACCCTAACACTTTTCATCCTATTCGAACTTAACTCCCTTCCGAGTCAAATTAGTCATTGGAGCTACTATTTTCAAAAATCCTTCTACGAATCTCTGATAATACCTTACTAATCCGAGGAAACTTCTCACCTCGTTAACATTCTTAGGCTGCTCTCACTTCAGAGTGGCCTCTACCTTCTTTGGATCTACAAAAATTCCATCCTTGGAAACAACATGCCCCAAAATGCCAATCTCCCTCAGCCAAAACTCGCACTTGGAGAACTTGGCATACAACTCCTTCTCCCTAAGATTTCACAATATGATTTGGAGATGTTCAAAATGTTCTTCTTCACTCTTGGAATACACCAAGATGTCATCAATAAAGGCTATGACGAACTTATCAAGGTAGAGATGAAACACTCGATTCATGAATCCATAAAGGGTATAGGAGAATTCGTCAACCCAAATGGCGTTACCAAAAATTCATAGTGCCCTTACCACACCCTAAATGTAGTCTTGTAAATATTATCACCATTTATCCTTAGTTTGTGGTACCTGATCTCAAGTCTATCTTTGAGAACACACTAACTCCTTGAAGTTGATCGAAAGATCATCAATCCTTGGGAGAGGATACTTGTTCTTGATCATTGCCTTATTAAGTTACCGATAGTTAATACACAACTGGAGGGTTCCCGTCCTTCTTCTTCACAAATAGAATCGGAGCACCCCAAGGTGAGGTACTCGATCGGATGAACCTCTTGTCCAACAACTCTTGGAGTTGAACCTTCAACTCTTTCAATTTTGTGGGCACCATTCGATATAGAGGAATAGAAATCAATACAGTACCAAGAATCAGATCTATAGTGAAATCAAACTCCTAGACCAGTGGTAACCCAGGCAACTCTTATAAAAAAAAATCAGAAAACTCATTCACAACAAGAACATCATCCAGTTAAGATTTCCCATCGTGGTGTCAATAATGTGAGCTAAGTAAGTTTGGCACCCTTTATGCACTAATCTTCGTGCTTCAAGAGCTAAAATTACACAGCTCGTCAATACCCGATGTTCACTAGTGAACACAAGCAGAGGATGCCCTAGCCTATGGAATTCCACTTCCTTAGTGAAGTAGTTCACTGAAACTCAGTAAAGATATAGCCAATCCATGCCTAGAATGGTATCAAAATCTCTCATCTCCAACAGAATCAAGTCCGCTTTGAGAGTTACCTCACTAATCTTCACCTCACAATTCTTATACACCATATCCCTAATCAGTTGTTCTCCCAAAGGTGTGATGACCAACAATTCTTTTGTAAGCGGAGCCAAAGGCCTATCAGAATGCCTAACAAATTCTATACTCACAAATAAATTATTAGACCCAGTATTTATTAGCATATGAGCATCAATACCAAAGATTTTCATCGTACCTATCAGTATAGATCATAGAGTAATCATTAGTCAATCCACAAATTCATTATTCATATATCCCATCATACTATACAATCATAAATAGCTCATATATCCACCTATTATAGAAATCCAAACTGTTGACATAATCATCACATTATACTAATAATTATAAACAAAATTACATCATCGACATTCTTCAAATCATAATCATAAATCATCTATATCACATTTTTAAATTTTTATACTTAAATTTCAAAGAAAATTACCTATGACTACGTCAGGATTGGCTTGAACCTCTTCGATATTGCTTCCTGTGCCCGTTCTAGGAGTAGCACTAGTGGAAGGTGCCGGAGTAATAGTCGCGTCTCTCTTGGCGCCACTAGGGGGACCTCGAACTTGTTAATTCCCTTGCCCTTCAGCATTTAACTCTAGATAAGAGTATCGAAAGTAACCCTCCTTCTCACAATGATAACATCTTTTAGGTCCCCTGCACGGACCCAAGTGGTGTCCCTTGTAATTTGGGAAAGGTTCTCTTCTACCCCCTCTTGATCCTACTCCCATACCAATAGTTCTGCTAGGAGCATTGGGCTTAAAAAATGATTGGCCTTGAGGAGAGCCAATCAATCCTAAAATGGATCCGCCGCTATAAGAACCCGTGCTTCTATTCTTCTTGGAACTTTGGCCTGGTATAAAACCACTGGATCTCTTTCTTTTTCCATGGGTTTCTCTAATTTTCCTCCTTTTGAGAACCATTTTCTCAACCCTCAAGGCCAAGTCTAGGACATCTTGGAATGTATGTCCTTTAGTGATAGACATCGTTTCCCTTATGCTCAAGTTCAGTATCGATTTAAATTTCACACACAGAGACTCTTCGGAGTTCACAAACTCTGAAACATAGGTGGCAAGCTCCCTAAGCTCTGTCTCATACTCTGACACTATCATGTTTCCTTGAGTTAACTTAAAGAATTCCTCTCTCTTTTGATCCCTATTGAACCGTGTGTAATATTTCTCTTTGAAATCTCTAAGGAATTCTCCCCTTGTAGGTGGTGTAGTCATTCTAGCCTTTACATTTTCCTACCATGTCTATGCACTCTTATCCGATAATTTCACTGCCACCCATAATTTCATCTCGTTATCTAACCTCATCTCAGTGATAGTCTCTTGAATTCGGCTAATCCACTCCTTGGCCACTAAAGCATCACACGTACCAGAGAAGGTCTCACATCTGAGTTGTCTCACCTCTTTGATTAGCTATGACAACTCAACAGTAAGACGATCGGTTGAAGCAATCACTAGAGGAGTAGGTGCTACTGGAACACTTGGTGCAATAGCCGGTATAGGTGAAGGAACTAGCGGAGGAGTTGAAGTTGGGTGCGGAGTTTGAAACTATGCTCCAAAAGTGCTCCAGCACTCCATCACTTGTGAGGGCAGCTATAGGAGGAGCAGGAATCCTAGTTGAAGGAGCCGAGTGTATAGACACTGACGGAGGTAGAGCATGTGAGGATAACTCATCCTTATGCTCTTGAAGAGGAATTTCGCTTACATTCCTCATCCTTCTACGTAGAGGCATGATTATCTACAAAAGAAAAGTTATGTTTAACACACAGAACTAAGTGAAAAACTAATTACTTAACCCCCTAAAAATAATGTTCCTAATTCCCTAGGAACCATAGGAGGTTTTTTAAAATCATTCAAAATAGTTGGAATATCCAAACTTTTGAAACTGTTTGAAAATCTTTTAAATTGTTTGGAAAATCCTTTGAAAAGTCTCTAAACATTCAAAACATTTTAAAATTGAGCTTAAACTCTGATACTAAAAGAATTGTCATACCCTGACCCTCGAGTCGAGCACGCAACAACCGTCGCGTTATCTCGGTATACGGGTATGACCTCCCCCATATACTGAGACAGCACAAGGCACTCAACTAAAATCCAATTAGTTTTCAAAAACATCTCAACAACACTAAAAGGACTATCCTAGTCCATTCTGACTCAATGGCGTATGGGGCCAACCCAACCATTCCAAATCCAATATATGCATATGGTTTACTCGGCCATTTAGAAATCCCATAAAATTCTTACAAATCCAAAAATAAGTTCAATGGAGGAAAATAAAACTTTAAATACAATCCACAAGTTTGGAAGTTCCCAATGGCTGACAAAATGAAATTTTAATTACAATTTCAATAAATACCCTCCATATGGGCCCATTCTAGCCTCCTCAAAATTTCTACCAAGAATAGACTAGTACCAAAATTAAGAAACTTCACCAAAATTAGCACTTAACGAACTCCGGCTCCAAGGTCAATTAAGTCTCCTCCAATTTAAACTTCCTCTGTAAAATGATAGAAAAGAGTTGGATATGGAAATACACACTGAGTAGAGTGCAATGACATAATTGTGTCAATAAGTGAGGGGTGAGTATAAGGGAGTCAAAACATATGTATCGCAAACCATTTATTAAATGTAAAGTAGTTCTAGCAAAATATGGTCATTCAACAGACATACATCCATATATTTAAGTATTTCAAAGATTATGGGGTCTCCCAAAGAAATCACTCCCATCTAAGATTTGGCAGAACTCGAGTGGAAGCCCGTCAAGGGGTTTTCAATCCATTTATTTCACAACTCTATATCCCCCTTCCTTGGCATTGACTCATACTTCACCGGAGTGCAACCAGATATAGTACAACGTGACAGAGGAAAAGCCATGTCTACCTCCCTCGTAATTAGACCCCAACCATGCCACCCCATTGGGTCATTTCATAGAGGGAATG
This sequence comes from Dillenia turbinata, assembly GCA_037126225.1. NCBI lineage: Eukaryota > Viridiplantae > Streptophyta > Magnoliopsida > Dilleniales > Dilleniaceae > Dillenia > Dillenia turbinata. The sequence continues at coordinate 8,242,417 of JBAMMX010000017.1, forward strand.
ACTATAGCCATTTACACAGGTGCACCATCTTTTCACAATCATTCAACTCACAATCAATGTGCCAAGATTTTAATAAATAGTTACCAAACCATTTTTTAGCATTCATGAACCAAATATCCAATAACACATGACACATTTTCAGTTATAAACATAATAGATGTATACTAAATTCAAATTCACATTTCGGATATCTCACAATCACAAAAACTTATATAAAACCATATAAAAATGTTTAAAATCATTTATAAAAAGAGTTAAAATAAGTTTTCTCATTCAGGATACAATGAGTCATCCACTTACCTCTTGGGAGGATAATCACTCCAAATCCACAACCAAGTCGATATCTAATCTCATTTAGGTTCCAAATACCTTGACCTATGATATTTATCACCAATTTCACTTGTAATTACTTATAGGGATAGGGTTAATCAATTTTCCCCTAAATCTATCTAACCCAATAATCATCTCCAAAAATCTAATTACAAATCCTACAAGGACTCTAGATGAGGACAGGACAGCCCAATAGCCCTTAATCATCTAGGCAGCATGCTATTAATCACCATTCAAGGATCATAAGGGCAGTTTTACAAACTTAACACAATATGCTATCATTATAAGTTATGGAACATCAAAATTAACTTAATTGGTTACTCAAAATCATGGGATAAATTCATCCAACATCCATATGTGTAACATACGCTGTTAGAATCAAATAAGCAAAGGTAATTGTATTTTAAATGTCAGCCCATAATAAAAAATCCTTTCTTTTTAATATCAAAATATAATGTCAAACAAATAAGCATTACTTGGGAAGAGTGTTTTATGCAAATAACTCAATTATAATGAAATTTAAAAATTTAACTATATTGCATCCAAAATTAGGATTTCCTTGACTTAATCCACACAAAGCCATATAGCCACAGTAGGCCATGAAAGGAATACTCCCCTCGACATTAGAAAAGCACACTACAACAACAATTTCTCCAATGTTCATTCAAAACCGAAAAGATGAACACATTTTAGTATACCAAAGTCTCATAGAACTGGTGTAAATTTAATACCAATACTGCACAATATCTTTTCCATCCGTCAAGGTCTCCAAAATGTAGAGAAGACAAAAGATTACACAAGGGAGTGAAATGCCTACTTACCTAGGATGTCTCGATTAAGACAAATAGGAGGAGAGAACCCCAACTTCATAAGATGAAATTGATGCATGGAAAAGCATCAATGATTGTACAAATTAGTTAGGCCTAAGAGAAAAACGTGAATGGATTGGAGAAATTTAAGAAATTTTATGAGAACCCACTTACCTTCAAAATAGAGGGGAGAGAGAAAAGATTGAATTCATGGCTTGATTTCACTTCCAAAAGCTTGCTCACACTTAGAATCAACTAATCTTTGATGAACTTTGTAGAGGATGTGAAGAGAGAATCGAGAGGAAGAGAGAGCTGTGAGAGTGAGAGGGAGATGAGAGAATAAGGGAAAGAATGAATTCGGGAGAGGAGAAAAAGGAGTAAAGGTGGGGTGGGGTTTTTTTTTTTTTTTACTTTTCTTACTCTTTTTTTTTCTCTCTATCTCCCTCCCTCCCTCTCTCTATCTCTCTTGCGTGCGCCTCACTATCTTACATGCACTTTACTATAGATCCAACGGAGATATCATCAAATCTGGGAGGGAAAGAGGTTAGAACCCTCCCTCACACTTCTCTCTCTTAGAGAGAGGTGAAAGAGGGGGAGGGGTCACGTTTCTCTCTCTAACTAAGAGAGGCGAATGAGGGGGAGGGTATGACCCCTCCCCTACGAGATCCGGCGGCCTGCCGCTAATCTGATATCTGGAGTGGGAGGGGGATAGCCTCCTCCACCTTCGCTTCTCTCTCTATTGTTAGTGTTACTGTGCCCTATTAGTGTTCGACAAAAGTTCTGAACGACCCACATTAATAATGTTGTTACATGCATGCATAGCCCTAGGTCTTTATTTTTCTACAAACTGTAATAATCCTTGAAAGGCTTCTAATCCCTTTAAGAATGCTGCATCATAAAGAGATCTATCATTGGTTATTATGTATTTCTATTCATCCTACTAGAGTGTATAAAATGTCTTCCATATTTGCCATCTTCCTCTTACTTGCTAGACAAATATTGTAACTTTTATAAGCTTTTTTTTTTCAATGTTGAATATGCATAGATCAGCTCACAATTTTGAAACATAGTTGTGTTTACTAACCTTGATATGATTGCTTTCTATAGCATCATGATTTGAAGTATATCATTGAAACGATTGCATATAGATCAGCATCATGCTGTTTATTGCATTTAGAGTTGTTTGACTGATTGGCTTTGTATGCATGATTATTATCTATTTAAGATTGTCTGAATCTTTGCTAATTTTGCCATTTACAAACACTTGATATGTCAAAATGTCAGCCATGTGGGTTTGTCATCTCTAACATGTGCTGCTGGATGTCTTCAACGTCTCCTTTCTTTAACAAGTGCTGCTGATTTCTCAAATCAGCTTATTTTTTAGGAATTTCCCAATCCCCTAATTTATGGTTTACTATAATTAGAGAATATTTTGATGAGTTAGGGATGATATGGTGTGTGATTAGATTGCTTGTTTAATTGGATTTGTTATACTAGTTTAGAAATTAATTTAATTTTCTTGTTATTTATGGTGTGTTTTTTGGTCATATTTTTTTTAGCAACACTCTCTCTTTCTTAATGGTAGCTATAGTTGCATTTAGGGCATAATAAAGAGATAAACACTAGCTCCCTGAATTCTAAGCCATATTTTTTATGGTGTATCAGAATACAAGGATTTAGTAGACACTGTTGCTTCAAGATGAGAGGAATCTAATAAAGCAATAGCAATTGAAGGAGCTGAATTTTATTGTATTTGTTAATTACATATAAAGCAATTGATGTTTGATGGGTGTTCTTATATTTGAATTGATATTTGAGTTGGAACCTTTGATTTTCAAGATTTTTTTCTTTGGGACTTACTTGAGTTGGTGGTTGTTCTTATATTTTGTGGGTTGAGGTTTTGTTTGACCATTTCAATAAATATGTTGCTAACTCAAAAAAAAAAATACCATCTAAGTTCAATAGCCATCAATCACTTGAAAAATCTTTTTATTTTTACTCTTAGAAGTGGATAAGTGCTTGATAACTGTATTTAATTACATATTCATAAAATTCTTATACATTCACAAAAATTATATAAAATTTGTTTTGAAAGGACACAAGTTTTTCCTCTGGGGAAAAAAATTGTGTTAGCAATGGTTTCACTTGATTTATTATATCCAGCCATTGTCATTTAGTGTGGTCAACTATTAATAAAAATCTAAAAGCAATGTAATTATGTTAATATTTTTTATGTCCAGCCAAAGCCATGTAATAACATAAATAAAGATATGTGTATATGTAATTATACACAATTGAATTCCATGTTGTATACCATTTCATAAAGGAACTTGTGTGGTTTTTTTTTTTTTACTTTTGTTTATATATGTTAATGCTTTCTATATTATTTTATATTATATGTTAATAGTACCTTTTATTAATATATTATAAATCTTAAATTTGTAAGCAAAGAAAATGCAAAACGATAGAAGTAGGATGTATAAAAAGAATTTAACTAAATGTTGAGATTTAACTAATGAGTTTATTATTGGGTCAGAACAATTTTTGAATTTCGCTAGTAGTAAAATTGAGTTTATGGATGGGAATAAGTTAAGGTGTCCGTATAGAAAGTGTGGTAATGGTAAATATCATAAGTGTGATAAAGTTAGGAAACATCTTTGCAGAATTGATTTTACCTCGAATTATTATAATTGGATTTATCACAGTGAACCGTTTAATCTGATGAAGAATATCGACAAAACATGCAATTTTCAGTTAGAGATGATCAGAATTATTATAATCAATCGAACCCATATCAGAGGTTAGTAATTGATATAGTAGGTTAGAATTTTGTTTCCAAACCAAACTATACAAGTTCTAATTTTGCTCCAACATTTGAACAAGTGTATACTTGTTATGCATCACCATTGAAGGAGGTAGAAGTAAGAGATGTTGATAAGAAGGCGAATAATAAAATTTATTTGTCGCATTAATTTCAGGAAGTGTTAAGAGCTGTAGATATACATTTATGGGCTGGTTGTGACTTCTATACCAAGTTATCACTAACAGCAAGACTATTAAATGTCAAAGTGGAGCATAATATGTCTGAGAATTATTTCAATGATATTGTTCAAATCTTCATTCACTAATGCACTGTCTTATTTTTTATAGATCATTGGAGATGATTTTTTGAAGTATTGGTGGCTTGTGATAAGCTATTAGTATGTCAATTTAAATATGGTAAGTTTCTTCATGTACTCTATTATATATTTGATGAACATGCAAATTTTATTTTCTTTATTGTTCTAACATTTATAATTGACAGTTTCGACATGGGGGCATAGACGAATTAGTGATGGAAGACTAGACTCTTCAGCATCATAGTCCACTCAGCACCTACCCATTCGCCTTCCCCTTCTACTGATGCACCTTTGCCGTCCCCTTCAGTTGCACCTTCGGTGCAACATTCACATGTTGAGGGGGTAGACAGGTGAGAGGTAATATCCCCTTGCAAAGATTCGTAAGTATTAAATTTTAAAATTCCATCGCTATTATTTCTTTTATTTATATAGCATATGATTCTTTTAACTATCTTATTTATTTACCATTGTGTGTTTGTAACTTTATAACATGTTCATAAATTCTGTACATATTGTTCACAAGCTTAATAGAATAGTAAACAATCATTGGGGTGGGGCTTAGATATCTTTCACAAGCACCCTAGATGATACAAAAGAGCTATGGTGGAGAGAGTTCAAGATAAGTTATGTCCTTCAGTTTATATATGAAATTAAGTTTATAATTTTAATATAATTAATTATTTTTTTATTTATTACAGTGAAAGTTCACTTGGGATGAGACCGAGAAGATGGAAATAAGAAAAATTTGTAATAAGAAATGTGGTCATCACATCCTAGGGGTGTTAAATCATGCAAAAAGTAGCAGAAAGAAGCCAAACTACATCACTAAAGAGAATTGGCTCAGAATTGTGAACTTTTGGGACTCGGATGTGAGCAAACGAAATTAGTGAGGAGAAAAAAAAAGATCTTGTAATGCTGGGGATTCATCCGCCACGTATACGAGAGGTTCAATCAATATAGATGAGCATAGTAATAGATTGGTAATTTTGTTAAAACACTAATTTATTAATTTAATTGAATTATTTTTTAACTATTTCATTATTTCTAACAGTGTTTTTTTTATGCCAAGGAAATGGAAGCCGAGTCATCATTTATTGACACTTTCACGTGGACATTTCAAAGAAAAATGACAAGATGTGGAGTGGAGAGAGAGTTAAAATGGTTAAGGTTTGTAATTTCAAAACTTTTAATTGTTTTATAAACACTTTCAATGTTGATTTAAACATATTGTGTTGAACCTACCATAACAATATTGAAAGATGAATTTATTAGATTAATCTCTCCCAAGTTTCTTTTTACTGCCAAAATTGATTCTTTTAATCCTAATATATACTCTTCTATTTAATCATTATTAATTAAATTTTGGGAATGGATAATATTATTGCAATCTGAATACAAGACCCATAACACCCCTCTCCTAATGGTAAATCAATCTTTTTACGTACCAGTGCTATTTCCTTCCTCATTGGATCTATTAGAGCTTGAAGCTCCTAATAGTTGAATTTTAATTTCAATGAGAGGACACCTCATTATTTGAATAGCGCTTTGATAGATAAAGCAACTAAATATATAAACAGAAGTATGCATAATTTTTATTCCATAAGTCTCTTAAATTTGGAATGTATAATAGATATATTATTTTTTGTGTCTTATTATTAATTGTCAATAGCTTAATGATGAACAAAATTTTACATTTTGATTTTCTTTATTGGATATTTTATTATATTGTTAAACTGTCAATGAGCACTTTGATTTCTTTGTTGGATATTTTATTATATTGTTATTTTAATTTTCTTCTAATTTTTCTCATAACAATGCAAGAGAAATATGATGAGATTTTACTGAGAAATTCGAGTGGTAGTGATGATACTAACTCATCTGAACCATCTGTTGATAGTATGGCTCTATGGCTCGAGACAACTAGTGGAGCAAAAAGGGGTAGAGTACTTGGGATGGGTTCTTTGAGCAGGACTTGCAAACTCACTGGTCCATCTTCTTCCTCCCCGCTAGTAGTAAGGGCAGAAATAATGTAATTGGCCCAAGAGATGAGCCACTTGAAGGGCCTATTAGCATAAAAAGACAACGAACTTGAAGAGGTATGCAAACAACAGTGGCAAAGAGAACACGAATTTGAGGAGTTTCGTGCACAATAGAGGCTCATCTTGCAGCATCTTTAGTTAGCCTCTGCTTTAACTCGGATTTCCCCTTCTCTATCTCCTCGTGATAATGCTCGTGATGGTGATGATGGTAATGATATATTTGATTATGATGATGGTGGTGGTGGTGGTGGTGCTTGAGATTGTTTATTGTTATTTGATGGTTACATTTGAACATGGTTATTTAAACAATAAACATTGTTAATTTGATTATTACATTTGAATATTGTGACTTGATATTGTTGTTGTTGTTGATACTATTGTTGTTGTGACTCTAAACATTGTAAAAATGATTAGTTGTTGTTGTTGAATTATTAGTTGATTGATATTGTTGGATGATAGTTGCATATATAAGCAGAGATAGGAGAAATTTGATGTTGATGGCTATTAGATGGTTAGTTGATGAAGTTTTGGATGAGCAGAGACAGAATTGGCTGATGTTGAATTATTAGTTGATTAATGTTGTTGGATGGCTATTAGATGAGTAAAGCAGAGATTGTTGCTGAAATAGGGCATACTGGGAAAAATGATGAAAATATACCATCAGATTTGATTTTTGTTGCAAAAGTTCCAGGTTTGTCGCAAAATTCATTGTTGATTTTTATGTTTATCGCAAAATCCATTGCTAAATTTTCCAGATTCGCCATCAAATTCATCGCTAAATTTCAAATTCGTGGCTAAATATGTCGCTAAATTTATATTATGTTCGTTGCTAAATTCGTTACAAATATTCGTTGTTAAATTTGTCGCAAATATTCATCACCAAATTCATTGCAAAATCTCGTCTCTAAGTTCGTTACAAAATCTTGTCACTAAATTCATCATAAAAGTTCATTGCTTAATTTGTCACAAAATGTTTGTTGCTAATTTGGTTGCTAAATTAGCAACAAATTTTGTAACGAATAATATTTGGTCGTAAATTTGCAACGAATCATATTTCGTCATGAAATTTGTAACAAACAAAAGTTCATCTAGAATTTGTGACAAAAATCTGTCCGTCATAGAATTTGCGACAAACATATTTTTGTCATAGAATTCGTCGCTAATTTGTGATGATGAAATTTTTCATGGGCAATATTTGCAATGAATTATTGTCTATTATAAAATTTGCAACGAATTTTAATAGTTTCATTGCTAATATATGCGACAAGTTATTAGCGATGAAATTTTATTTGTCGCTAAATTTATCGTAAATTTTTTTAGCAAAGAACTTTCCATAGAAATTCGTTGCAAAATTTGTTGTTAATTTGTTGTTTTTTTTTTGTAGTGCTATCTTCTTCCATTTCTCTGATATATACACATTGAAACATTTTTTTTTCAGTGCCACTAAATTGTTTATTTCGATTTCTAGATGGAACATAAAAATAATGGTAATAATATAGCTTCTGTTGAGAAAAAAAAAAAAAGTAGCCAATTACAATTGCTTTTGATTTTTTGAAACACGAGTAATACTAACAATTTTTTAGGCTTTATATACAAAAAAGAAAAAAAAAACCCTTATTAGGCCACTCTCTAAGGCTGTCGCAAGTATAACTTACCTAATGTAACAAAGGAAATACAAATTTTCTCATGTAGCATCAAGGAGCAGCCTATTGCAATTTCTTTACATTTTTTGAAAGAAAAGTTATAATAAAATTTTTAGGGTTAATATGAAGAAACTATATTAGGCTACTCCTTAATACTATCACAAGTACAATATTTTGACCAGCATAACAAAGAAAATATTAATTTCATCATGGTAGCTTCAAATAGTAGCCTATTGTGATTATTTCAAATTTTTACTAAGCATATAAAAAAATATGTCTAATAGAGGGTTTATTTGCAGGTTTCTCAATAGATTAAAGAGAGGAAAATATTGTGATGAACAATAAGGTTTGCGGACCTATTTATAATGGTTTGGCTTATCAATTACCACGCCATTTGTGACATCAAATACCATTGCAAACTCTGCCAACTTTAAGATAAACAACAAAAAGCTAACATCTCTACTCTACGATGTCTTTTTGCGTTGCATATAGTGATAACCCAAGGTTGTGATGCATATTGTGACACCCTTGGGCATCACAAACATTTTTTCTCGTGCCACTTATAATAGTGGCTGTCATCACTAAATCTGAATATATAGTCAAATTGGTCAGGCGACATATATCTGTGACTAATTTTACAGCAACATTTCCATCATAAATTGCTATGCAGGCAATGCATTTTGAAACAAGGCCGGTGCCTATCATGAGTGTGAATGACATTATTGATGGCCTTTCTGAGACGATTATTGCATCTCAAAGTTTGTCGTGCTGCTAGTTCGACGTGTAATTCCATCTAAAGTTATTCCTGCACCCTCACACAAACCTTGCAATGCTTATTGCGACACATTTTTGCATTGCCATCTCTGTATCATCGGAATTCTTGTCGTGCTGCACCAAGCTCGAGGATAGTGTTCCCAACAGCAGGTTTGTAGCAAAATTTTGTACCATGGGTTGCGATGCCACTTTGTATCACGAATACATAGTTATGATATCACAATTTCAGTCAAGTATACTCTAGTCGAGGGTTGTGTATATTGCAAGAAAGTGTCATTGCGATATTTGGTACTACCAACTATAAAGTACCCTATCCAAATTGGACAAATCAAATCAAAATTACGAAAATATTAAAAATTACAAAAATATTAGGCACTTAAATCAATGGATAAAAAACCCTCGAATGTGAACTTCATCTATTTTTAATTTTTCAGCTGACCGAATCTTTTCAAATCACTTACATTTACCGGCTAAAGAATTATTATTAATGGTTGCAGATTTCCTTAAGGTAAGATTCACCAAATGGTCATACAATAAAATCTCTAATTCGACTAATCAAAATCCAATGGTCATACAATTATAATTAAATCAGATTACATTAACTTCTGTGGAAAATTTGTAATTTAAGATTTGCCCTAAAATCTCACACTCAAAATTAATCTTTCGTCGATCTCATAATTCTATGTGGATTTTATTGTATTAGACTAATCTCCTACAATTATATTAGTCATGCATACATTCAATTTCAAATCATAAAAATGTAAGGCCTTAAACATTTTGAAACATTAAGATTAACAATAAAATGTTATCAAACAATAATCATACCAAAAAATCTTAAGGAAAAAAATAAATCAAGTCATACTATTAATTAAAGAATAGAATTAATTGAGTCCTAGGAATAAGAAAAATAGTTAGACATACTAAAAAAAATCAAGAAAATAAAATAAAACCCTAAATTCTGTGTGGAGAGAGTCATGTGTAGGTCTTTCAAAATGTATAGGGATACCTCTTATTTATAGAATTAAAATCTTAAGTAGTTGTGGATTCCTTGGAAAAATTTTTTTTTCACTTTGATTTGGAAATTTGCTTTCTCAAAATTTGAAAACTTCATCGTTATCCATGATTTTCAACACTGTAGCAACTTTTTTTCAAATTTTTAGATATGTTTTGGCCTGAATTAATTTCTAAACTCTTCACAAGATTTGTAGGTCTTGAAGTTTAGTTTATAACCCAATAAGAATCAGTTCAATCAAACATCAGAATAGAAAGATATTTCCAAAGTTCTGACCATTGTCTGTCCTATTCAAGTTTCCTTAAATAAATCCAAATTTCTTAAAACAAAACGCATGAAATTAATTAGTGTAATATCATAAAATAAATTTAAAACAGTTCTAAAAGTCATAAAAAAAAGCTAAGATATTATAATTCAATTGTATAAAATTATTGTTATCAAATACCACTACACTTTAATATTTGCTTATCTTCAAACAAGAACAATTTTATCCAAAACCAATTCAACTTCCCTATGTTTCTAACCATGCGTATGACATGTTCAAATCGAAATTGTAATTAAGAAAACTAATACTTCATGACATTCAACACTAAAACAACTATTGCATCTCCTATAGTCTTATTGAAATCGAGAACAATGTAAGATCTATCCACCCTCATAATTGATTCACTCGATAGAATAAGGAAAATAAGATTTAGTTACTCAATGCACTCAATTTTACAGAAGGAGTATGTGTATCACTCAAATTAATACAATAAAATGGCATTACCATAAGTTTGATAATATTTCAAATCTCCACCACTTAAATATATGAAATCCATACACTAATCAAAAGTTCTTTTATTTAGTTATAACGAGACTAAGGTTAATGATAAGATAAATAGACATAAATGTTAGATTAAAAATATTTAAGTATCAAGACATGATATTCTTTACACCAAAGCAAAAAAAAATAAATAAATAAAAAATGCTAACTTTCACAACTTCTAATCTCAAAATATGTATGGCACTCCAACTTCGAACATGTAACATATCACTCCTCCAAAGCAAAGAATATGAAATAGAACTCCTCTATAAAAGTAACAATATCCAAGAATAAAAAAAAAAAAAAAAAAAAAAAAGCTTGTTCTCAATTTTTTCCTTTTTTCTTTTTTTCTCTTCTTTTTTTATACTTTTTCACTTTGTTTTTTCACTTTTTTTATATATTTCTTTTTTTTTGGTAAGTCAACATGATAAATCTCTTCTTTTCCACTACACTGAGTCACAATATGTCATACTACTAGAAAACTCCAAAATATAGAAATATAATAATGTTTAAAAACATAATGTCATACTATTAGCTATAAGTATATTAGTGAACTTGGATTCAAAATCTGGAGTTAGAAAAAAATAGGTCATGGAGGAAATTATGTAGGTAATTTAACAAAGAAAAAGTTTAAACTAAAATGGGTTAAGTAAGGGATATAAAATGTTAAGGATGGAATTTTTTGAAAGTCAAAATGGTGTAAACCTAGATGCCTTAATCATTTTGGAGTATGAAAATAAAAAATATAGTCTCGACATGTATAACAAAACAAGCTCTAAAATGACCATTCCATGTGTAATATAAATTCATCAAGAAAAATAAGAGCAAGAAATTGCTTTTTAAGACTCAATTGCTCACTTAGGTAAATTTTGTGTATCAAATCTCACAGGTCTATCTTTCAAATCAACCATAGAAAAAGATGAATAGCTAATCATGTACAAAATAACCACTAATAGTAATCATTTTTCATGCAATCCAATTCAAATCAAATAACAAATAAGGACTAAAAAATTCAAGAAAATTTAGTTAGCAAGGAAAAAATTCAGCAAAAACTTAATTTTTTTGTTTTCAAAATGTTAGTTTTTTTTTTCAAATATTTCCTAAAAATTAGAATGCATGGCATGCTTCCCCCACACTTAAATGAAACATTGTCCACAATGTGCAAGAAAAATAAAAATAATAAAATAAACAAAAGAGATCATAAAACTACCCTAATAAAGTAGATAAACTTGCAAGTTCATCTTTAACAACTTCTTTCATCCTCATAGATCATGACACTATGTCCATTCATTACATCATGCAATGCTTTTGTCCTCTCCTTATAAATTCGTGCATCCTCATTGTCTCATTCTACCATTCTTTGAGCTCATTTAACTATAACATCCTATCTTTACCTGCATCAAGGCTCCTTTTGCTTGGAATTTAATTAAATTTACACCCAAAATAGTATATACATCAACATATTCATTGTTTAGGAAGTTATGATTTATATACAATGAATTAATAATGCAATTTTCAAGAGAAACACCAGAATAGAAAACATTAAGTTCATTATCATGTTCAGTAATCCACTCTAAAAACACCTCGTTTATCAAAATTTTTCTTGGAATAAAAAATATTGAACTCAATTTTTTATTATTAACTCGCTAGATTAACTTCCCAGTATAAACATCTATCAGGGCTTGTGCAATGGAAAGAAAAGGTTGATATAGAATAAAAAAAGTATTTTTATCATCATCCATATCTAAAATGACAAAATCAACAGAAAAATAAATTTATCAACTTTAACTAATATATCATCAACAGTACCTCTTGGATATATTATATTTCTATCAGCTAATTGTAAAGAAATATTTATAGATCGACATTCCTTTAATCCTAATTTAGAGAATATGGAATAATGCTTGATATTCACACCAGCACCAAAATCATATAAAATTTTAGAAAAATCAATTTGGCTAATAGTACAAGAAATAGAGAAACTCCCTGATCCTTTAAGTTTCGACGATAGCTTCCTTTGTGAATCATAGAGCACTCATCTGCAAATTTGACTGTAAAAACCTCATCCAACTTCCTTTTGTTAGTGATCACATCCTTGTGGAATGCCCCGTAATTTAGCACCTAGCTAATGACATCCAAAAGATAAACATTAATGTGTAATTTCTGAAAAATTTTTCGCACATAAAAGGTGTCTAAGAAAAGGGACAGGGGGTTTATATTCACTCAAACATAATGTATTTTCCTGTTTTGAATTTGGTGCCTTAACCTTCTCATTTGTAAGATTTTGGACCTTTTCCTTTACCTCTTGTTTTTCTTCTTATTTTTCCTCTTCATCCTTAGATTGATTTGGTACCTCCTACAATACTTTCCCGCTCGTCAATAAGATTGCATTAACATGCTCTCTAGAGTTGTTTTCAATGTTACTTGGCAGTCTACTTGGCACACAAGAATGAAAGACATTAGTTAATTGATCAATTTTATTTTCAAGTCTCTCGATCATTTCTTAGTTGTTGTTGCCAAATGTTTAAATCATTCATCGGTTGCTATTATCAAATGTTCAATCATGGTCTCCAATAATGCCTTGTTCTCCTTTGGCTATGAATTCCCTAAATTAAAGTCTGGTGGATTCACTTTCTATGGTGCTTCTTGACTCCATGAAAAGTTTGGATGATTCTTCCATGCAGAATTGTACATGTTGGAGTAAGAATTGTTTTGTTGTCAGCCAAAGTTCGAGACATAGTTTGCTTATTATACCTGTAGACACTCAGAAACTATTTGAGTAGAATCTCTACATGATTCACAAGAATAAACCTGATTAGTCATAGTATTGATTTGAATTACTTTCATAGCATTAACTAATGAATCAATTTTGGCATTAAGCATAGTTAAAGTATTAACCACATGTATACCAACTCTTTGGCTAGGAATTTAATGTTCATTAGATCAGTTATATTGATTAGAAGTCATATAATCAAATAATACACATGCTTCATTATAAAACTTACTCATGAAAGTACCCTTGGCCTTAGCATCAATAGTAATTTTGATAGAATGCAAAAGACCACCATAAAAAATTTGCATTATTAACCAATCAGGAATATCAAAATGTGGGCACCTTGTAACACCGACGCTGCGGTGTTCGTGCAAATATACTGTTCATGGAATATATATAAAATATTCCTCCGTTTATATATATAAATTTTTTTTTTAAATTAAATTGCATTTATTTTCGATTTTTGGGGTTTTAATTCAAATCTTTGGTATATTCAATTATTAAAATAGAATAATAAAGTATATATAAATATATAAATATATTTTTCTTTTCATTTATTAAATTATTTATTTCCTCATTTATTTATTTCCAAATCTATCCAAATATATATATAATAAGAATAATAATAATGAAAATAATAATAATAATAATAATAATCAAAAAAAAAATTCGAATTAGGGCTAAGCCCTAATTCCTCTCCTTTCTCTCTCCTTCCTTCTCTCTCCATCTCTCCGCCTCTTCGTCTCTCACCCTCTCCCGCGACCATTCGCCTCCCTCCGCCATCCACCGCTTCCATCGCCGCCGCCGCCCACTCGGCTCCTCCACCGCCACTTTCTCTCTCTACCTCCCTCTCAGTTCTACCTCTCTGTTCCTCCCTCTCGCTCTCTCGCTGTCTCTCTCTACTTCTCGTGATTCACTCTCCCTCACCCTCGATTTCGCACCGCCGCTGACCACCACCACCAACCGCCGCAGCCACCGCTCATCCTCTCCACCATCTCCATCTCTCTATCTCTCTCCTTCTCTCTCTCGGCTTCTCTCTCTCACCCGTGACACTCTCTCGATCTCTCGCCCTCTCTGCCCGTCTCTACCACTCCCCCGCCACTGCGCCGCCTTCGACCACCATCAATCACCACCACCAACCTCTCTCATTCTCTCTCGGTCACTATCTCTATTTCGCTCCCTCTGTTCTCTCACTCTCTTTCCCCGTTGTCTCTCTCACAGTCCCTCAATCTCTCTCTCTTTTTCTCTCTATCCATTTCCTCTCTATCACTCTGTTTCTCCCTCTTCCCGCGCGCGTAATACAACCTTTCCTCTCTTCCTGCGCGCGAGACTGCAGAACTTTTCCCCTCTCCTTCGCTCGCTCACTGCGCACGCAGACTTGCTGCAATCTCTGTTGCAGCGTAGAAGCAAACCCTCGAAAACCCTAGGCCCAAATTTCACTCCTGCGCAGGTAAGAACCATTCCTTTGAACAGTAGCTCTAGGGTTTGAGTTCTTTCGGTAATTTAGACTAACCAATGGAGTTTGCTTCAAATTGGAAGCTTTGCAGGTCTTGGACTGAGTTGTAGGCGCACAGACGATAGAGTTGTGGACTGAACGGAGGCTAGATCTACGAATCGAGGAAACCCTAGGTGAGGGATTTCTGACAGATTCAATTAATTTAATGCATTTAGGGTAAATTTAGGGTTAGAAGTGTTATATATGTTTAGGATGTATTTAGACTTGATTTGTATACATTTCTGAAGATCTATAATTGAATGTTAGAATTAAGTTTAGGCATTTACGTAAATTAGGCCGTTTAATACGAAAGAAGCATGCAAAGGAATGATAGGATCGAATCGAATTGATTTGAATGGTTTCTTTAAAGTTTAATTTGAAATATGCATGAAAGCATTTGGGATCAGAGTTGGAATGAGATGTGCCGTGAAATGAAGTATATTGTAGCATTTTGTGTATTTCTCAGGTTATATTAAGTTGTTAAATTTGCAAAATGGTATGTATATGAAGTATAGATTAAAAGTTGTGGTTATAGTTTAAGAATTATCATAGTATTTTACATTATAAGTCGTGCTGCATATAGGAAATCAAAATACAATTTTCGTATTATGAAAATAGATTTCCATACCTTGAAAATGAGATATGGTTTGAAGAAATCGGATGAGAATTGAAAAGTGTATGAATTTTCAAAGATTTTTCTAATTTATAGGGAATTTATGTATGTAGACGTGTTTTCGATTTTGAACGATTATAGGTTTGAATTTAACTTGATTTTGATTTGGTTAATTACTTATAAATGGAATGAAAATTGATGACATTGGAGTTTATTCAAAAAAATTGGAGAATTAAGGTTTATACAAACTTAGGGAAAATGATAAACCCTAAGATTTATTAGAAATTTGATGACAATTGTGATGATTTGATTAGGTTGATCTCTTTGGAGACTCGAGGAGTCGAGTTTGGTTTGATTGTGGAAATAGGGAGTGATTACCCTCCCTAGAATGTGAGTGAGACCCTAATCTCTTGCATGAAATAGTGAAAATTTAATTTTTACCTTGTTTTTAAACAAAACATGCTTTGATATGCATTGATTCGACGTGTGATATTAAATCTCAAATCTGTTTTGTGACTATTGGAGTGTCGTAAACTTATGATTTTCTATGACTATGCATCCATGTTTGAATGAAATGAAATTGTGCCATGATTTGAGAAATGGAATGTTTTCTATTCTACCATTGCATCGGTTGTTGATTTGAAATGATTTTGATGAAATGTATTTGGCACACGGATTTGAATCGTTTTGATGAACTGTGAGGGCACCGGGATGCCCACTTGTGATGAGATTACTATGATGATGACTTGATTGATTTCGTAGCTACGAAGGGCATTTGTAGAGGCACGAGTTGCTCGGATACGCTTTGGCCAGAGGTATCCACAAACGTCGTGATTGCGATATGTATGGGCCCGGTTGAACCGAAAGGGGAGGTCCGTTAGAATAGGCGGTCTAGTACCGGGAGTTGCTTGTACATGATTGTGATGTTCCGTATGGGCCCAGTTGAATTGAAAGGGGAGGACTGTCAGAATAGGCGGTCTAGCACTGGGAGTTGCTTGTACGTGCTAACGTCGGGGTAGAGAGCTACTTTGAAACACTTTGCATATTAAAACCCCCGATGCGCCTGTCCTTGGTCATGGTTGACCCTTGCCAGGATTCTTTCGGCTAGCTCTATGTTATACTTGATTTTTAAATGGATGCATATATGTCTGATGTCGTGTGAATGATTAAAAGTGTTCATTTTATCGAACATATCATTGTTTATTTTAAAAACTTGAAATTATTGGTTATGTATGATATTATTTGACACTCCAATTTTCACCTACACTATTAGTACTTGAGATTTATCCCCTCACTCACTGAGTATTCTTCCCTGAGTACTCACCCCTCCTCTTTCCCTCCCCAGACAGGATTATTGTTGCGTCGGAGTGATGCTTCAAATTTTGGAGATTTTGGTGGATTTTGGTGATTCACGACGGTGAGATCTTAAGTTTAATTTGAAAGATGAATTACGTATTATATTTTCGACCCTGCGAGGTCTTATTGAGGTCCGTAGTTGGCCGTGTACTTATTTTGGGATGACTGTATAATTTATGTATGTTTATTTGCGAAAATCATATTTCATTTGCATTGAGGCGATTGTACGTATTTGAATGGTACTTGGGAAATTTGTTATACATTTGTATAAATTTAGGTCCGCTTGGTGTGGCGGCTGCTCATGCTCTAGTTGGACATGACAGTAGAGGTCTGTGGCTAGGGTTGTTGATAGATTTTTATAGCCTTGCGTTGTTCTGGATGTCGGCTTTGGGAGTTGTTGGTTTTGGAGAGGCCGGGATGGCCATTTGTTTTATTTTCAGGATGATTTTAAATTTATACAGATATACAGGTTTAATTGTACATGGGAGACCTCTGATTTATGGGGAGGTTCTGTCCGATTTTCTGTAGAAATACAGCCGGCATTCAGGGCAACGGGCGGCTGTTCACGATTCCTGGTTCGGGGCGTGACACACCTCCTAATCAAATCTTTAAAACACTCCTAAGTATTATACAACGATTCACCCTCAAATTGTTTAAAATTAATAATATCATTATGTAGTTTAGTAGTCTTACTAAGTAAGATATATTTAACTAGGAATGATTGAGACAAATTCTCCCAATTTATAAAGTGATTAGCATTGAATGAGTTAAACCATACATTTACCTTTTCCTTAAGAGAGAAAGAAAACAATCTTAACCTTATTGCATCAGGGATGATTCCATTCAATTTGATTGTATCACTATCTTTAGAAAGTTTTTCAAATGGCTATTTAGATTTTCAAAGATTTCTCCACCAAGCTAATCTGCTTGTACCATGCCAATAAAACTCAGGTTAAGCTCGAAGCTGTTTTCTTTCATGGGAGGTCTTGAAATGCTAGTCTATATATCCTAAAGTTTAGACATCGAATACTACCTCATTGCTCCATTATCTTGTGTCATTATTTCTTCTTTGACTTCCCTAACTTGTTTATGAATAATTTTCAAGGTTTTCTCTATCTCATAATTAAACTCAACTACATCAATACTCTTCAATCGCAACATACATTATATCAATACCAAAAAAATCCAAAATTCGATCTTCAAAATAGTTTGCAAGAACCACTCAAGAAAATCTGTATCGTATAAATCACGAGAAAATAACAAAATATTGCAAAAAGGACACCCAAGAAGATAATCAAAAAACCCTAAAAATCAAGAAAAAATCAAAGAAAAATATAAAAACTTACGAAAACAATTGAATTTGACTAAGATAGGATAGTGTTCGTAGTAAAACTACGAGTTTTGATCAGCAAACCAAAATCCTTTGGAAAAAAAATAGTTATCGAACCCTAGATCCTAAGTTAATTCTTCCACAGCAAAAATTTCCTGCCAAATCCGAACCAAATCCAAACCCCTAAACAATGACATATAATCTAAAATGCTGTATATCAAGAAACACTACAAGAAAATAAGGTATCAGCGATAGAAATTAGCAACGAAAAATTATCTATCATTACTAGCGACAGAATTGCAACAGATTAACGATTGAAGTTACATATTTAAAAAAGTTAAAATAAACTAGAGATTAACGACGGATTTATGGACGAAATTAGTGATGAAAATATCTATCACTAATTCCGTCTATAAAATAGGCACGAAACAAATTATTATTTCACGGGACAATTTTCTAATAAATTTGTGACAGATTAGGGATAAAATTAGCGATGGATTTTTTTGTCATTAATTTCATTGATAAAATAGGCGTGAAACTAGTTATTATTTAGTGGAATAACTTTTCGATAGATTTGTTATGGATTAATATCGAAAAAAATCCAATATACTATCAATAAAATTATTATTAATCATTTTTATAAGATGAAATATTAAAAAGAGACCGGAGAAGCCCTAAATAAAAAAACCGCTGAAGCCCTCTCTCCTCGTGACTCTGTCTCTGTCTCTCCCTCTCCCCTTCCCTCACTCTTCTCTTCTCACTGATGGAGTCGTCGTCTCTCGTTCGTCGCCTCTCGTCGTCGTCGTCGTCTACCCCCAGTCCAGGTTCCTCTCTCTCTCCCCACTTGCCTCACTCTTCTCTTCCCTAAATGCATCTGTCTTCTACAATCAATTCGCTTATCTTTTAGGACTTTATAGAGCAATCTGTCTTCCCAAGCTCTATACACGGTAAATCGTGGGCTTGAACTGGTGTCACAAGTAGATCTTTAGGATGCTCCTTCAAGCCATGTTTTAGTTGGTTTGGAGAGATTGAAAACGGAGGATTTTTTGAGGGGTGGAGAGAACTCTTGGGTGTTTTCTTAACAACTTTCTTAAATGCTTGAGTTTTTTTTGTTGTTGGTTATTGATTTCATAGTTTTCCTTGTTTGCTGAGTATCTCCTTGGGGCTCTTGTTTTGATATTTTTGCCATGAATAAAGTTTTTTTTTTTTTTTTTTTTTCTAAGTATCCTTTTGAAATTTCTTTAGATTGTTACTACCTAACACATATTATACCCAAGAAATGTTTGCTGAAATGCTTCAGAAAAGACTGATCTCAGCAATTTGTTCATTATCTGCACCTGCTTTGGCTTTTCCTTTCTAGACCAAGTAAATGATCTTCCATTTAACTTAATTCTGGTAATTAATCTCGGATTTCGATTTTCCTCCCCAACTTCTCGATTCTTGTAGACAAATTTTTAATTCAATGGAAGAAACATACCTGAATTTTATGTGAGATATTTCTGCACTTGAAAATGGCTAAGCACAGGGTGAAAAAGAATGTGAATAAATCTTCAGCCAAATCTCCTATAAACAGAGTAGGTGTCAAAGAACCCCAGCTGCCCCAAATTGATAAAAGGGAAGATGGTATCATAGACGAGGAAGGTATATGCATTGCATATGTGATGATTTGTGCATTTTTTTTCCTTGCTCTAAGTAAATAGAACATTCTATTTTGTTGAGTAAAATGAATCACTTATACATTGCGTACGGGAAGATCTTGAACATTATTTATGGAAAATCCATTCAATATTTCATTGGGCATAAATGTGGTTGATCTTCCAGTGTTGTCAAATTTCACTCTATATTTAAGCTTGGCGTTTCTATAATTATTTTGAAAAATGATCATAATGAACATTCTTTTCCAACAGTTGATGGATACAAATGAAAGCCCTATGTATGTTCTCCTCAATCCATCAATCAATCATGCACAAAAGGACCTTCCAGTGACTATATCTATGAGAGTGGTATGTATTTATTTGTTTATTAGTTCTTTTAATAAAACGAATTTTGTCTGACTGATGCCATGATGGGCAGTATCATGTTGTTTCTTTTGCCACCATGGGCTACCCATTATTATAATTGTAATATTTTGATCCATGTGGTTTATCTACAAGTAATGACATGGTATTAGAAAATTTTTTATGTCAGTATTCCTCGTAATTTTCCATTTTAGCCTGGTAGAATGATTTTGCGTGATGTAATGTTCTTTCATCCAGTGCTCATGAAATGCTTGCTATTAGATCTTATGCAAGAGGTGGCTCCCTAAATGCTAGAAATTGTCTCCTAACTGTTTGTTACAACCCTGCTCTGTGGCATTTATGAATTCCACCTACTGAACCTTGTTTATTTCATTGGGTTATTCACTTAGATGAAAACTTAATGCATTTAAGTCTTGACAATAGTGAGCATCTTTCTAAGTTGTGCTATGGAATTTAGATTTTAAATTGTTCAGAGCAATGTTGTCAAATTTATTTAAGGTTCTCCACGTGCTCAAGGTGCTAGTATGGTTAGCACTTGAATAAATTTGATTTTATTGAGTATGTTTGTAGCCTACTTATTCTTATTTATTCCCCCTTTTGAATCTTAATCCACCTACTCTCTTTTTACCGTTGCTTTTTTATCCTTCTATTGGCTAATTAATGATTTAACCTGAATTAATTCTTTGTTTGCCAAACAAATATTTTCTTAAGTAATTTCTTTGCTTCACTCACATGAGTGCATCTAGCAATAGAATCCTGAAGCCTTAGGGGTGCCCATCGCCTTTAACACTTGTTCAAGGGGATCTTTTTTCCTTGTCATTTATTTTTTTCAAAAGTTCAAAGCGGTTATCATCATTGAATTCATAAACTTATTCAATCATTCTATATGTTACTTGAGCATTTCTGCTTCCACTATCAGTAATTCAAGTCATTTATTGCGCAATATTCGTTTGCATCAAGCTGATGAGACCTTTCTGTATTATGTGAAAATATCATTATAACTCCAAAGTTACATGTCATTGATGGCATTCCTCAGTTGATCTTTATTCGTGCAAGCTGAAGTATACCAAATATGGGACTAATTCCTTGTCTCATTCAACTCTCACTGTATTGTGAGGAGGTGGATGTCACTAACTGCAACAGCGTGCTTGATAGGATAAAATTGGTCTTGTTTGAGTCCAAGTCTCAGATGGCATGCTATTTGAGTCACTTAAAGTGGTGGTGGAGGTCATTTCACTTGTAAGTTGTTTTGGCTTGTCCAGAGTAATTTGCTTCCTTTTTCATGAACATACTTGGGGGAGGGCTCTTAAAAATATATAATAATAATAATAATAATAATAATAATAATAATAATAATAATAAATTTGCATTGGAGATAATAATAATAATAATAATAATAATAATAATAATAATAATAATAATAATAATAAATTTGCATGCTTTCCAAACACCAAGAAAAATCGATCAACCATCTCTTTGGTTCTAAATGCTAATGGATTGTGGAACTGTGATTTTTTTTTCTTTGTCATGAATTTGTTTGGGATTCTGATGGTTTGGGGATAATGGGCTATTTGTATGGAGTAGTATATGTAATATGAATGAATTGGTAAGGATTCCTTTTTATTAGAAGTTTCCCTGCTAATACTTGTTTGGTTTGGTGCAAAAGTGATAAAAATCAATTCTTTCTTCTTTTGGTAGAGAGAATGACATTATCTCCATCACCATCTTGTTGTCACCATTCTCAGCCACGATATCAAACTAGACTCAATAAACAACCAAGAAGGGAAGACAACAAACCGAGATCACCAAAGCCAGAGATTGTCAAAACCTGTCAGGACTGAAACTTGTTCAGTACCTTTGTTAGCACAATATTATTTATTGTGCAAATCTGCCCGGCAACCAGATTTGGCCAGCATAACACCCAGCAGTGTCCAGATCCCAAACAACACCTTTTAGATGCGAGACAAACCCAGCTCGCACATAAAATAACCGTGATCCACACTTGGGATGCTTCACTTTAACCTGCAACAAATTCTTAGATTGCATACCACAATAGAGGAGGGAGAAAGAAAACCCAGGTCTGATCAGCCCTGAGCATTAAGGATTACCCCAAGAAAGAGAAGAACAATTGAGAAGGAGAAGAAGAGTGAATGTTTTCTTGTGCTAGGTATCGTGGGTCTTTAATACCCTGTTACCAGTTACGGAAAGAGAAAGAGAGAGTTAAAGTAAAGAAGAGTTTATCAAGCCAAAAATAGATTCTGGTTAGATTCTCTATGTTTATATCATTCACAAGAGTCATAACAGCAGAATAGGAAAGTATAGAAATTTAAATGATAGGCAACACATGCAGATTGACTAATCTGCCCCTACTTAAACAGCCCCTTAACACTTCAATTGCAATCTAGAAGTGGATGATGATGTTATGTGGATGAATCCTTTTAGCTCAGAGAGAAGAGACAAGATAATAATCTTCCTTTTCTCTCCATTTGTTGATGGTTGAATCCTCCCTGAATTTGCTTTCCAGGTACAAAGAAGACATTGAGGCGAAGCCTCAGCGTTTACAGAAAAGGGATTTATATTAGTGGTATGAAAGAACATATGAGGACTCCAAAGGAAAAGAAATCTTAGAAGCAATAAAAATCAAAATACAAGGAAAAAAAAAACTAATGAAATATTGTTCTCCAATCCCTTTGCAACTCTTCTAAACTATAATCATTAGAAACTTTGAGACGAGCCTACAATGGAGTACAGAAAATAATTGTATTCCAAAAAAAGAGAGGTCAATTTTCTGATTTATGAACAATATTTAAGATAGTTCAGACCAAAAAGAATTTGAATTCAAATAGAGACTTAAGTTTAGATAGAGCACAAATTTCAAGTGGCATGATTTCATTGAACTTACTCTCTAGAGAGGTTAGCCAAAATGTATATGGCGGAGATTTTAAGGCTCCACGGGATTTCGGTGTTAATTGTATGCGATTGTGACCCTCGATTCACATCTTGATTTTGGCCTAGGCATAAGAGATTGCGTAATAGGCAAGTTCCCATCGTTAAGGTCTAATAGGAAAACGACCAAGTGGACGAAGAGACTTGAGAACCCGAAGATACTATAAGAAAGCAATAACCACATCTTTTTAATGTATAGTATTCTTTTAAATTTCGAGGACGAAATTTTTTTTTAGGGGG
This sequence comes from Dillenia turbinata, assembly GCA_037126225.1. Lineage (NCBI taxonomy): Eukaryota > Viridiplantae > Streptophyta > Magnoliopsida > Dilleniales > Dilleniaceae > Dillenia > Dillenia turbinata. The sequence goes on from JBAMMX010000017.1 coordinate 8,265,719, forward strand.
TTAAGTGTTGTAACACCAAAAATTCGGTGTTAGAGATATTCTGTAAAAAAATCTAGATAAATATAAAGAAAAATTTTAAATTTTATTGATTTTTAATTTTAGGATATTAAATTGGAATTATTAGGTATATATAAAATACTGTGTCCGCGATTCGTAGTGAATCTCACTTCTGTGAAATTTAAAATTTAGTAAAAAGTGAGTGTGTATATATATATATGAATAATTATTTATTGATTTATTTATTTATTTTATATAAAAAAAGATATAAAAAGAAAAAAAAAAAAGGGAGAGAGGAGAGGAACACAGCGTTTTGCCAAAACGCTACGTTTTCCTCCCCCCTCCAATTTCGAATTAGGGCAAGAAGCCCTAATTCTCCTCTCACTCGCCCGTCTCTCTCTTTCGAATCCCTCTCTGTCTCTCTTGATCCTCTCTCCGCCGTGCCTTCTCCCTCTCTTCTGCCTCTCTCTACTCTCATCGGCGAGGCTCTCTCCGTCTTCTTCGACCACTGTCGATCGTTTCTCTCTCTCCCGATTCTCATACTCTCTCTGTCTCGCTCGAATCTCTCTTTTGTCTCTCTCTACCCCTTACCGACGATTCCATTTGGCTTCTCTGACCGCCTGTTGACAACCCTAGGTAGCGGAGTTACTCGTCTCTCTCTTCTTCTCTCTCTCTCCCGTGCGCGACAGCCCGCATTCTGCTTCTCTCTCCCTCGCTCGCTTGCGCGCAGTGTTCCCTACTACTGCAACACCCTTCTACGACTTTTGCAGAGCCCTAAGCCGACAGTAGCAGCAGATTTCGAAAAACCCTAGGCTGACTGCGATTCCTTCTCTGTGTAGGTAAGGACTGACTTCAGATCTTAGTTCTAGGGTTTTGATTTCCATAGTGAATAAGTTTAATTATTGAACTTTGTTTTGAATTGGAAGCATTGTAGGTCCCGGAATGAGTTGAATGGCGCACGAACGCTAGAGCTGCAAATTGTGAAACCCTAGGCGAGAGAAATTCTAGTCCCTTTGATAATTGAATGAGTTTAGGCTGAATTTAGTACGAGAGCTTTGTATATGTTCTAAAAATGTGTAGAATTTGAAAAAAATGCATTTTCCTGAAATTTGATATGTGATTTCTAGGGTTACATATAAATTCTACATGAATTTAGGTTGATTAATACGAAAGAAGCATGTTAGAGGATAATAGGATCTTGTTGGGTTGATTAGAATAGTTTTCCCTAGAGTTTAGTTTAAAGTATGCATGAAAAATGTTATGGTTAGGTAAATTCGGAAGAAAATTGGGTAAAATTAGAAATATTGGGAATTAGAGCCATTGAAGAGGCAAATAATCCTACATTGATGAAGTGAAAATCTAGAATTGTGATTGTGCAAATTAAAGGTATATTAAATTAGGAGAAAATTTGAAAACCCTTTAATGAGATTTTATTTGATGATAAATTGTAATGATTGGTCTAGGTTGACCTCTTGGAGACTTGGAAGGAGTTATTTTTGAAAACTTGTGGAAATAGGGAATGAATACCCCCTAAAGGTGAGTGGATACATATTTATGATTTTAAGTGAGAAAATGTTTTATATTGATTTTATAAATGTTTCAAATGATTTTACGAATATTTTAAAATTGTTTTAAAATTATTTTATGATTGTAGAATGTTCACAAAGGGGATTTAAATCACCGAATGCATCCATGTGTTATTTGAAAATAATGTGCCATGTTTATTGACTTGCGATGAATGCGATTGATTGAACTTATGTATTGAGAATCCGTTTGAATAACTGTTGGCACATTTTGGTATATGATTTGATGATTGCGAAATGGTGTTGTGTGCATGGTTAATGGCTATAGTTATTCCCTCCACGGTGCGACCCGAAGGGGTGACGTGGTTGGACAGTTATTTGGATGAAGAGGTAGCTGCGCTCGAGAGGTGCCTCTGAATCCTTCCCTTCGGACTAGCCTGGTTGCAGCCCAGGGGAGGCTCGAGCCAAAGCCAAGGAATGAGGTATTGTGTATCTTTTATTGACATTGATGAGATTCCCTTGACGATTCCACCATTGGTCGGGGTCAAGCCTTTGATGGAAAGATTTTGGCAATCCTGTGATTTTGGAAAAGTAGAATGTGATGACTGGATGCATATAAATTATTTATCACGATTTGTTGAGATCTTATTTACATTGAGATTTATTGATGTGATCGTATGATTTTGAGAAAGATATTTGACATGTCCACAATCATCACTCATTTATTATCATAACATGTTATATACTTACCGAGTATTTTCCAATACTCACCCCTCTTAAACCTTTCAAAGGAACTTTAGGTTTGTGACAGCAATTGGAGCTTGTAAAGGATTATCCTGTTGACTCGTTAGGTATCCAAGCAATGTAGGTTTTATTTTGATGCAATCTGAAATCTATGGAAGGAAAAATTTGTATAACTCTTTTGGCATGGATTTAGTCGATACTTCGTGTATAAGAACAAGTATTGATGGAATCCTTACATTGCTTATGTTGAAATTTGTTCATTTTCTTTTAAATTTCATTTTTAGTAAAACTTATTGTTTAAATGGGACATTTGGACTTTATTTGATCTTTGAAAGGTCGGGATGGCCGGATGCGTGCATGTGTTTTGGATTGGCCGAGTTGGCCTTGTGTGTGTGCTGATTTGAGTTAAATGGACCGGTGAGTCCTTTGATTATTTGTTGAATTCTGGAATGACTGGGATGACCAATTATGCATGCGTGCATGTACAGGAACCCCCTCCCCGAATGTGTGCTGATGTGTGGTGTGTACAGGGACGGATCGGATGGGTCCTTTGCATGTGTATTGATATATGATTTTCCTACTTTGATAGATTTATGGATTGGAAGATCTATTGTACTATTGTGTAGCTTTGCGAAATTCCGGTATATGAGGAAGTTTTGTCTGTATACCGAGACAACGCGGCGGTTATCGCGTGGTCGATCCAAGGATCGGGGCATGACATATTAATACAAAAATTATAGGTAATTTTATATTTTTCTTAAAAGGGGTAACTTAAATTGGCCTCAAAAGAAAACTATTAAGAAAAAATTTAAAAATTATATATTATATTAAAATAATAATAAAAAAGACCCGGCTTAACTTAATTAACAAAACATGGTCATGGCATGTAATGTAACATCATCGATGCCACTCCAACCTCAACTCAAAACTCATGAAGCTTGAGAAAAACATTTTTTTTTGGGTAAAATGCTGTTGGGCGTCGGCAAGACCCACTGTATGTGTTATGCCCCTAGTATTGTTACATGACAGTGCCACAACCAGTCTGGACCGCTTGATATTTCTCATTGACAATTTTAATCTTTGATTTGGAAAAGTAATTTTGAACATAATTATCATTTTTCTTTATGCAAAGAAGTGACAGATTTGATGATTTTTTGACTCGGGTAAGTGCATGCGAACAAACTCTATATATAGGTTTAAAAACTTTGTAGCATAAATTCAAAAAAAAAATCAAATTTTAGATTTTATTATACAATGTTGATATCCCCATATAGCCTTCTTAGTATTGTTAGAATTTTATATCTTAATATAAAAAATTTAAAAATTTTAACTTATTGCCGGCAAGTAGTCCACGGAATAAAAGTTTTTGAATTGACGTAAAAATTTTTTAAAATGAAATCTGAGTGGCATTAAAATATGAATTAAAGTGGATGGAAACGGGAAGAAAGAAGCATGAGAGGACGTGAAGGTGGGAGACAAGTTTCGTCAATTGCGGGAGGCAGAGGGCATTGGATTCTAGGAGGAAGCGAAGGCCATTTTGGCTTCACTTTGGACTTGACTTGCGCAACTTGCGGACGGAACACAACTAATGGTAAAATATTTTTATAAAACTATGATCAATTTTAATAAAGATAATATTTTATGTTAAATGAAATAATATTTATTTGACATATAAAAGTTAATAGAATTTTTTTTTTTATTTAGTGAAGATAATTGCTCGCTCTCCTTTCTGTTTGACTCCGCCACTGAACACCACCCCATCCTTAATTTAGTTGAGTTCCTGGCACAGTAGCTGCAATTATTTCGAAAGGGAAAATAAGATGCAGATGTAATGTTCCAGACATTTATATTAAAATTTTAAGTTTATCTTTCAAGCTAATTTTGTTATGATTAAATGTTTGGATATTACAATTCAATAAGATACTTCTACTAATATCGTCCATAATATAGTCATGCGAATACACTCACTTATCGATAATATCGATCGCAATTGCAAATGTATGACACTTTTTTTTTTGTTACAATGGTGTGGAGAAACTAGCTTCTAAAACAATCTAACCCCCAAATATTGTCATGACGTAAAGCACGATAGACCTCACTAGGTAGAGATCAAAGCTCATGGATTCTCGTAGAGCCCGAATGACCCATCTTAGCAAGAATGTCAGCTCAGCTATTACCCTCCCGAGACATATATAAAACTGATAGAGCCATAGCTTTTTTTCCATATGAATACGTTACTCCCGAATCATGTGATAAGCAGGGTGATGTTGGGTTACTCCATTTGATAAAACCAAGACCAGCTCCATAGAGTTGAGCTCAATTACTGCCGGTGAAAGTCTAATTCGGATGAGAAGTAAGCCCTCTCAAACTCCCCACAGTTCCATGATGAACAGGATAGAAATTTGCACATTCCCAATAAAGTCTCGGATCCATTGACCATAGTCATCTCTAACTAGTCCCCCATATCCTGTAAATCTCATGTTTCAAAACACTAACCCATCTATATTTAATTTGAACTCATCAAAAGGGGGAGGGGACCGAGAGATCCACCTACCCACCCGATAGGGGTGACTGGAATCTTGTGATAATGCAATCCACCCTTCCCTCACATATTTGTAAGCCATCCTCATCACACCTTCTAGGGAGAAATCACTCCCATCAAAAACTGCTCTATAACGCTCCTTCCAAATTGCCCATAGGGAGTACAAAAACAACAAGGACCATGGTTTACTCAAATGCATGACATGAGATTTGCAATTACTAGTAAGCCACTTTTTGATCAGGAGTTTAGCAAAGATTAGTTTTTCTAGGAAAGAAGATTTTAAGAGTTGAACCCAAACCTGCCGTATAATTAAGCAGTCACAAAAAAGATGTGAGGTTGTTTCTGTACATTCCTTACAATGAGGACATAATGGGCCATCCATGAACTTTCGCCTAAATTAGGTATTATTGGTCATCAAACTATCATGGGCTATTTGCCGTAAATCTAACTTGTTCCTGACATCTCAATTTCCAAATCCATTTCCAATGGCCCAAGTTGCAGTAATTAGAGTTCCCTTCTTGTCAGATAAGGTCATAGGCTAATCTCACAGAAAGTTCACCTGAGGAGTTACCGCCCAAATAATATAATCCCCTGATGTGCTATTCTAAGAAATTAACATGGCCCTAATCTCCTCCACAACATCATCTCTGAATTCTAGAGTGTTGATCAAGAAGTTCTTCTATCCACTATTAGCCACTAGGAGAGCATAAGGATCGGGGTCACTACGAAAAGTAGTGATTCCTTCCGACGTTTTGAACTTTATCTTCACGTGTTTTGTATTGGGTAATACTTCCAGTTTATCCAGACTAGGGCGACCAAAGATGACATTATAAGGCAAAAATAGCTTTACCACGTAAAAGATGACTCCATATAAATGCACTCGTTAAAAAGTCCTTTGAAAGCCCGGAGGGAGGTTAAAGATAAGATAAGTTAAAACTCATTCACTGAAAGGCATAACAAGTAAGGAGATCACAGTCTACTCTCTAGTCAATGAGAATCCTCTTGATTGTATAGGATTCCATATTGATAGTGATGACCAACGAATCATTATGATGGGGATCGACACCGGTTAGATCATCATCGTCAAAGCAAATAATTGGCCTTTTTCTCTTGGTTGTCAACACATTCTGAGTAGTGGCAAAGGATAGATGTCAAGTTTGTTTAGGGAATTAGTCTGCTTCCCACAGACCGTACCAATTTATTAGAGATGAGTTTTGATTCCATAAATTCCAGCTTCTTTTGACTCGAATGGCTGGTTGCTGAGGTGGTTTGAGACCTACAAAAGAATATTGAAAGGTGCTCCGACGGGAAAGATTTCAACACTTAAATTAAAAAGAGCGGTTTTCAGTTGGAAAAAAATAGACTAAGAGAAAGAGAGCTAGAGAGAACTGGTCTCCCTGCGATTTTTGTGTCAAGTGTGGAGATTTCTAAGAGCGTACCTAGACTTTGATGTGTCGAAGGGTTTTATACGGAGCGCCGCAAGAGTTGTATGTTTTCGAGGTATTGCAACCCTAGTTTTTTTTCCGAGGAGATTCAAAAATTTCACAATTCCATAGTCAACTATTTCAGAAGATTTATAATTTTTATCATTTAAAAAGTTTGATAATACAGAGAGATCTCTTCCCTTATCAATTAGATTCTAAAGATTTCCTTTCTTATCTAGGAAATACGTTTTATGTCAAAATAGGAAACAAAAGATCGATATGTGGTTTAGTCAAATATTACTTTTAGCCAATACGATCGGTTTCTTAGGGAGCACTTGCTTATTGGCTAAGAATTTACGTTCAGGCATACCGAACGCTTCTATGAGTCGTTCGAACTGTCATAATCAAAAACTAATCCATTAGTCAGTTGTTGGCCACTCTAGTGGGGAGATGAAGCTCTCATCAGTATGAATCCTTGTACGGGTCTCTGGATCCTCAAGCGTCGCCCCGATAGTTCTTTGGATCATATCCCATCAGTTAGTTAAATTTTCATTTGAGATAAAAATGAAAATGAGTTGTGAAATGGCTTCAAATTGATTTGTTAATGTAAAGATATTTTTTATGGTAAATGATTGTACTCACAGCTACTATGACTTATTCCTCACTCATGGACTGGCTAGGGGGAGAGCTGCATGAGAAGAAATTGTTATTTGCAGCTGTAAGTGCCATAGATACAAGTGGGGTGGCATTCTTGAAGGATTTGAAAAAGACAATCGACAAAATAGATCTTGAGGTAAGCACAAACATGTATTAAATTCTAGTCCTCTATTCTTTGCTACATTTAGCCTAATGATATAGTCATAGTATAATGAATGTTGCACTTAAAGTTCTTTGATATTGTTGAACAGCTTGTGCTACTGAGCCCAATTAGTGAAGTGATGGAGAAATTGCAGCGGGCAGACGAAGCCGGTGAATTTTTCCGACCAGATTTTCTTTATTTGACAGTGGGAAAAGCTGTGGCATCCCTCACTGCAACTATGAAGGCTCAATCCTCACAACACCTATGCTGAATGTGCTAACCTATTAGCTACCCTCTTCTCATTTCTTTAGTTCTCTCTGAATAAGTAGAAAAGTATTATAGCATTATAATTTTTATAGCTAATTTTAATACAAGGGAAGTTAATTCAATGATCTATGTAGTAACTAAAGAATATACAAAATATATAATCTGCCTGCATGAGCCTCATATGTATTCGGAGCATTAAGACCCTATTTTCTTTATAAAAGTATTTCAAGATTATGGATATCGTAGCGAATGATTCCTAAAGATTCAAAGTTCTGCTAGTTAGGAAAGTTCGTATCATTGTGGAAATTTCTTTCCTTTTTAGCAACAAAAAAAGATCTCCTTCTTACTTATGAGAGATTGTACACGTGATTTAGAGAAAAGTGAATATAATTTTAGTTAAATAGTGATACCGAGCACAGAGAGGTGTTGAGCCGATTGGCAGATCACCCGAGGAGGGTCAGGTCGGTAAATATAACTTTAGTTAAATAGTGATACCAAGCACGAGAGGTATTGAGCCGATCAGCCGATCACCTGAGGAGGTTCGGTTAGTAGGCATCGTAAGGGAGAGTTATATTTGCCTGATCAGGAGATGTGCACATGCTTTTGACTTGTTGGACTGTGGGCCTAAAAGATTCCATATCTCATGATGATGGATCTTTGGGTCATGCTCCTTCAAGTTAAATTATAATTTTATGAAAAAAAAAAAATATAATTTCATTATTCTTAACAGGCCAGTTTCCTCTCTCTTTGTTTCTTCATTATTTAATGGCTAATAAGATTTCATATTTTCTAAGGTCTATAAATGAAAATACAAACACAATTGAGGTCAAGCGAAATATGGACTAAATTTTTATCCCTTTTTTATTTTAAAATCTAAATGCCCCACTCTTTTCATGGGCTGAAAAATAAGAAAAGTAACAAAAAGTTGGAAAATGAAAAAAAAAAATCAATAGTGAATTGAAAATTGTTTTCAATAAAAAAAATAGTCGTGGTTTTAAATAATTAACGCATTGGTCAATTATACATGGAGAAGGGTTCAACCTCATCCTAAGTTTGTTTTTTAATATTTTAATATTTTATTTTTATTTTTATTATTTGAATACTTAATATTTTTGTATATTCTTTCTATAATAGTAACTTACTTTCAACGTGACTCAGTTTTTCGGAGTGGCGGATAGAAAGATTAATTTGTTAAAACTTTAAATTTAAATATAAAAATTGTTAAAAATAAAATAAAAAAGAATAATTTTAATGGAAAAGTGGCCAAAGGAGCATTACCCAACTCCAAAGTTATTGGGAGAACATTGTCAAATTTAAAATTGAGCAGACAATTGGGCAATAATACAAAAATTATGGGTAATTTTATATTTTTCTTAAAAGGGGTAACTTAAATTGGCCTCAAAAGAAAACTATTAAGAAAAAATTTAAAAATTATATATTATATTAAAATAATAATAAAAAAAGAACTGGCTTAACTTAATTAACAAAATATGGTCGTGGCACTGTAATGTAACATCATCGATGCCACTCCAACCTCAACTCAATCCTCATGAAGCTTGAGAAAAACATTTTTTTTTTTTTTTTGGGTAAAATGCTGTTGGGTGTCGGCAAGGCCCAGTGTATGTGTTATGCCCCCTAGTACTGTTATATGACAGTGCCACGACCAGTCTGGACCGCTCGATATTTCTCATTGACAATTTTAGTCTTTGATTTGGAAAAGTAATTTTGAACATAATTATCATTTTTCTTTATGCAAAGAAGTGACAGATATGATGATTTTTTGAATACTTATGTTAATAATGAGATTTTTAATTATTATGTTTTAATTCTTAATTAATAAATTTAAATTATCAGAAACATGCAATAACTCACAACTCTTGCCTCGGGTAAGTGCATGCGAACAAACCCTATATATAGATTTAAAAACTCTTTAGCATAATTTCAAAAAAAAAAAAAAAAAAAAATTTTGATTTTATTATACAATGCTGATCTCCCCATATAGCCTTCTTAGTATTGTTAGAATTTTATATCTTAATATAAAAAATTTAAAAATTTTAACTTACTGCCAAGGCAAGTAGTCTACCAAATAAAAGTTTTTGAATTGTCGTAATTTTTTTTTTTAAAATGAAATCTGGGTGGCATTACAATATGAATTAAAGAGGATGGAAACGGGAAGAAAGAAGCATGAGAGGACGTGAAGGTGGGGGACAAGTTTCGACAATTGCGGGAGTTAGAGGACATTGGATTCTACGAGGAAGCGAAGGCCATTTTGGCTTCATTTTGGACTTGACTTGCGCAACTCGAGGACAGAACGTACCGAAGACGTTGGAATAAAATAGTTTTATAAAAAGAATATTTATTTAAGATATAAAAATTAATAAAATTATTTTATTTTAATAAAATAATTATCTATTATCATCTGTTTCACTGAACACTGTCCCATCACTAATCTAATTGAGTTACCAATAGTTGCAATTATTTCAAAAGGGAAAATAGGATGAAGATTTAACGTTCATAACATTTATTTTGAAATTTTAATTTTATCTGTAAAGTTAATTTTGCTATGATTAAATGTTTGGATTTCATATTACAATTCAACTCCACTTATCGATGATAACGATCGCGATTGCTAGTGTACGGCACGTGAGCAGCACCCCTCAAATTCATTTCCGCTTCACCTTTTCTCTTTTGCAAGAAATCTCTTTTTCCTCCACCTCCAACTTCTCCACCTCCACCTTCTCAGGCGCGTTTTACCTCACACACACACACAAACACACACTCTCTCACTCTCTTTCCATTCATCTTCAACATCCAGCTAAACCCCCCCCCCCCCAAAAAAAAGAAAAAAAAAAAAAACTCAGACTCTCTCTTCCTCTTCCCCATTCATCCTCATCACATCTTTCAAGCCAAAATTCCTTTAACTGCAAAGTGTTAATAAAAAAGCAGAGAGAACCTCCTACACCCAAGTCAACAAACACCCCCATACCAACTTCAATCCACAGGAATTAAACCAAGATTGTCAATGGAATGTAGCTGGAGTCATTAATAATCTGAAGCATCTTTAAAAACATATAAAACAAAAAAGATGAAAGAAACACTTCTAATATAATTACAAGAGTGACCCTTGTTTCACCATTTTAAGTCAGATAAAGACGAGAAATCTTTGATATGGCAATTAGTTGCAAATGCAACAACAAACAGCATTCTAGAAGCAACTGGAATGCCAAATTTTAGATTGAAGAACGTAAATCTAACGAACCCCGTAAGATGTCTTATACTAAAAGGCACCATCAGACTCACATACACATGATATGACCTAGAGATCAATAAATCATAAAATCCAGATCTTTCTTAAAATCTTAATTTCACGGAATTTCAGCAATAGTTTACAAGAGTTTTGTATGGATTTAACCCTATTTAAAAAAATGATATTCCTAAAACAACCTTGAGGAGAAACTATTTCTAGAAATAATCCATATTTATCGAGTTTTTAAGACTTGACATACATTATGTTGTGCCTTCAAAACTCGGCATATAGCTATCCCGACACCTCTGCCACCCTTCCTCCACCGTACACCGCCGCTGCTCCACCGTCGCCACCACCCACAGCTACCACCACTCTCTCTCTATCTTTTCCTCTCAGTCCTCTCTCTCACTCGCTGTCTCTATCTCTCGCGACTGTTTCTCTCTCAATCTCTCCCTTTCTGCCGCTCACTTCTTCCACCACCGCAACCCCCACCGCGATCAACCATTCTCCTTCCGTTTCCCTCCTCCATCGCTGCCTTCTGCCACGACTCCCGCCACAGTCCCTCTTAGTCTCTCTATTTTCTCTCTCGATCACTCACCCTAGCTCTGTCTTCTCTCTCTGTTTCGCCCTCGCTCTCTGTTTCTCTCTCTAACTGTCACAGTATGCTTTCCTCCGACCACTGCGCGACTCATTTCTCTCTTCCCTTCCTCTCTTTCCTGCGCGCGAACAGGGTTTCTCACCCCCTCTCCCGTGCGCGCGATGACTGAACTTTCGCTCCATTTCCCTATTGCTTGCTTGTAGTGCTCACTGTGAGCACTTTCCTCTATCGACGACCCAAACCAGCAGTCATTGAAACCTTTGGAAACCCTAGGCCAAATCTGCTATCATCCCCTGCGTAGGTAAAGATGATAATTCTGCGTAAATACTTTAGGGTTTTGAATGTTCTTAGTACATTGGTTTTAATTGCTGACATTCGCTTAAATTTGGAAGCATTACAAGTTTTAGACTAAACCAAATGGCGAGCGAAAGCTAGGTCTGCGATCCGAGGAACCCTAGGTGAGGAATTTTTGGTTCATTCAATTTGTTGATTTAATTTAGGGTAAATTTAGAATAAGAAGTATTGTATATGTTTAGGATATATGTTAGATTCGATTAAAATACATTGTCTGACATTATATGTGATTATTTAGGTTAAGTATAGGATTTTATACGAATTGGGCTGTACATGATGATAGAATCATGTTGAGTTGATTAGAATAGTTCTCTTGAAGTTTAATTTAATGTATGCATGAGAATAGTTGGAAATCTGGGATTTAAACTTAAGGGTTGATGCATTCTTTTACATTATAGGTTATTTTGCATATAGGTAATTCAAATATCATCCCTGTATTATGAAAATAGACTTCCTTCCGTTGAAAATGATATATACTTTGAAACATTCGGATGAGAATCGGAAAGTTTATGATTTTTTAAATAATTTCTATTTTGGGAGAAGATTTATTATTTTATGGTAAATTTCGATATTGAATGATTTTTAGGATTTCATTAGACTTGATTTTCAATGTGTTACTTATTTATAAATGAAATGCAATTAATGACATTAGAGTGTATTCATGAATTGAAGAATTGAGGTTTGTACAAAAATTAGAGAAAATGGAAATTGATGACATAATTATGATTTGTATTAAAAAAGGTCAATCGAGGATCGAGTAAGATTTCATTTGATTGAATTGTGAGTATATGCAAGTGTATATGGGCTGAAAAGTGTGCATAATTTTTGTGATGCTGTGAATGTACGTGGATATATAATTGAGGTTGAGGTGAGAAATATGTGATGTGTTATACTTGTAGTGACTTGTTTGGAGACCGATCGAGTAGAGCACGATTTTGGCACTTGTTGTGCATTGTAGGGAGTGATTGACCCTTCTGTATACAGTGAGTGAGATTTATTTCAATGTTTTCATTTAATATGGAAACCCTGCTTTACAACAGTTTGATAAATGAGCATGATTTATCGTGTTTGAAATGTTTTGACTGGTTTTGGAAATGATTTTTGTGAACTGATAGAGTGTCCAAAAATTTGGTTGAATTATGAAAAATATGCATCCATGTGGTTGAAATGTATAATGTGCCATTTTATGCTATATGTTACATTTGGTTTATGAACCTGATTTACGGCACATATTTGATATGATATTGATTTTGGCCTTGAGGGCTGTGGTATGTATTGTTCAGTAGCTACGAAGGACACCGTGAGAGGCGCTTGGGTGGCGTCCGGATATGCCTAGGTCTGGGGTATCCCACGAGTTGTTGAGATTATATTTACGACACGGTACTAGCCAGGTTGAACCCAAAAATGGGAGGATTTGGATACTCTCTCCAAGTCTAGTGCCTGGATGAGGTTCGTCGCTAACGCCGGGGTAGAGAGCACTTTAAATAAAATCGCATATAACACCCCCGGTGCGCCTGTCATAGGTCGTGGTAGACCTCTGTCGGGACACTTTCGTCACTCTATGATTTTAATGACAGTGTTTTGGATGCATATTTGACTTGAAAATGCGTGATAATGATATATTGCTGAAATGAAAAGTATAATGATTTGAAATATGATTTGTATACTTATATTTTGACACTCCAGTTTCACACCCCATATTATACGATTGCATTGACCCACTCACTCACTGAGTATTCTTCCCTGAGTACTCACCCCTCCTCTTTCCCCTCCCCAGACAGGATTATGGTGCTAGGGCGACGCATTTGACTCTAGAGGTATGATAGCTTGTTGGTAGATTGGTATTTACGACGGTGAGATTTAAGTTTTAATTGAAAATATAAATTTCGTACTTATGATGACCCTGCGTGGTCTTGATATTGAGGTTCGTAGTTGACTGTGTACATATTTTGGGATGACTGTATAATTTTTGAACTTTTGTTTGTGAAACTCTCATATTTCACTTGCATTGAGGCATTTGTAACTATTTAAAGTGTTAACTTGGGAATTTGTAATATATTTGTATTAATTTAGGCCCGCTCGGTGTGGCGGTCGTTCATGTTCTAGTTGGGCATGACAGTGGAGGTTTGTGGTTAGGACTGTTGTTGATTTGTCAGCCTTGTGTTGTTTGGATGTCGGTTGTGAGATTTGGTGGATTGTTTTGGAGAGGCCGGGATGGCCATTGGTTTAATTTACAGGATGATTTTCATTTATACAGGTTTACAGGTTTAATTGTATATGAGAGACCTTCGATTTATGGGGAAGTTCTACCCGATTTTCTGTAGAAATACAGTCGGTATCCAGGGTAACGAGCGACTGTTCACGATTCCCGGTTCGGAGCGTGACAGTTCGGTTGGTATCAGAGCTCTAGGTTGAGAGCTATGTAGGAAGAGAGTCTTGAAAACATTGCCAAGTGTGTTGTGCTTAAAGTCCTCAGTGCATGAGAGTTTCATATAGTCACGAAGTCCCAGTACATGGTTATAGGTATATGAGTTCATCTATTTTTAGGGGGTTAGATACGTTTGTATCTAACCTAACATGCTAATTTTCACCCCTTATTGAACTACGGATTCCATTCTTTTGTGAGGGTAGTCATGTTGTGATTAGTTCAAATTTCTTGAACCATGCCTATTTTTTTTTGAATGATATCTAATAAGGATCCTTCTCTTGCAGAAGTATGACGACTCGACGGAGCACCCGTTTTGCCCCACCAGAGGACTTAGGAGAGCCGGAGGATCGTTCCTCGACTCGCGTGCCACAACAGGCACCTACCCAGCCAGCTGCTCAGGCTGAGACTCCCGTGCCCACACTTGACGCCTTTCGGCAGGTGTACGAGTGGTACGCTTCACATGGGGTCCAGATTCTGCCCCCACCACCTCCTACAGCGGTGGCTGCACCTGCAGCAGTGCCAGTTCCTTCGGCACCGGTTCCACCGCCGGTGGCCGGTCCTTCTACTTTGTCAGAGCTAAGTGAGACCACATCGGCTACTCTTAGACGGGTACATGAGTTGACTCAGTTGGTTAAGGAGGCCCGTCAGCTGGGGTGTACTGATTTCACAGGGCTTGGTGATGCTGCGGCAGCCAAGCATTGGATCAACCGCACCCGCAAGATTTTGACCAATTTGGGGATTGGAGAGGAGCTCTGCCTGAAAGTGGCGGAGCGATTATTAGAGGGAGAGGCCCTCTTATGGTGGGAGGCCCTCACTGATGAGGCGACAGAGCCACTGCGGTGGGACGATTTCCTTCGGGAGTTTGACCGCAGATTCTTCCCACTCTACCAGCAGGACAGGATGAGGTCAGAGCTGGGACGACTTACACAGGGGTCTAAATCTGTCTCAGAGTATGAGGCAGACATGCGGAGACTTGCCACATTTGTACCGGATATGGCCACACCTCAGTATTTGCACTTCAAGTTCGAGGACGGTCTTAGCCTCAGCATAAAGAGGTATATGACTGTTACTCCACAGTTTACACTGGCTGAGGTGATAGACTCTGCTCACCGCGCAGAGGCTTTGGTCCGCGCCGAGGCTAGGCAGAGAGAGAGCAGAGAGCAGAAGAGGAAGAAAGAGAAGTCTCATTTTGCACAGAGCTCCAAGAGGGGCAGGGGATCCAGTTTGTATAGAGGCGGATTTGGATCTGGATTTTCTGAGCTGGGATGGAGACAGTATTCCCAGGGGTTCAGACAGCCCACTCCGACTCACCCTGCACAGTATACTACTCAGCGGCATTCTTATTGCCACAGGTGCAATAGGTCCCATTCGATAGGAGCATGTTCAGTGTCAGTCACTTGCTTCCACTGTAGGAAGCCAGGACATATCAGGAGTTCCTGCCCTGAGTTAGGACTCAGAGGATAGAGTTCACAGAGCCACACTAGTACTCCTCATATGGGTCAGCAGGGGCAGTCTACTCGGCCAGCATCTTCTACTCCCAGGGTGACCACCGGGAGTAACACAGTGCAGACCCAGGCGCGACAGCAGCCTAGGGCTCAGGCCTGGGTTTATGCCATGACACAGGAGGACGCTCAGGCGAACCCCTACATCATCATGGGTACTCCTCCTTCTGATCCTATAGAATAGGATCTCTATTCGTTTTTCCACTTCTTTTGGGGATGTCAGCATTGTATCATGATAGTTGTATAGGTATTTTATGTTGTGCACCTTTTGTCGACATGATACTACTCTGACATCTTTACACACCAAAGTTGTAAAAGCCTTAGAGGCTCCACTATTTTTGGCATATATATATCAGATGTGATTTTATTCTAAATCTATGTGCATTTTGTTTAATGATAGGTACCCTACCTATCTTCGGAATAGATGTCTGTATCCTTATTGACACGGGGTCTAACTATTCGTATGTGAGCGATCAATTCTCCCGACATTCTGATAGGCGACTCTCACCTTTGGACGAGGAGATATTGGTCATCACTCCTCTGGGTGAGCAGATTGTGCGCGGCACGGTGTATAGAGAATGTGAGATCAAAGTTGGGGATACAGTGTTGAAGGCAGATCTAATCCCTTTCACCATGACTGATTTTGATGCCATTTTGGGGATGGATTGGCTATATATGCATCGGGCTTCAGTTGACTGCTTTAAGAAACAGGTAGAGTTTCGAAGACCCGATCAGCTAGTGTTGATTTTTGAGGGCGAGAGGCGGATTTTACCCCGTTGTGTCATTTTAGTTTTGGAGGCCAGACGCATGATTCGCCGCGGGTGTACAGCATATCTGGCTCACATTATAGACACCACTGCTCAGGGACTGAGACTTGAGGATGTCCCAGTGGTACAGGAGTTTCCTGATGTTTTCCCCGAGGAGCTACCCGGATTACCACCGGTTCGGGAGTTTGACTTTGAGATCGATTTAGCTCCGGGGACTACCCCTATTTCTATGTCGCCATACAGGATGGCGCCGGCTGAGCTGAGAGAGCTCAAGGTCCAACTGCAAGAATTGCTGGATAAAGGGTTTATTCGTCCTAGTACGTCACCTTGGGGTGCTCCAGTGCTATTTGTAAAGAAGAATGATGGATCACTGAGATTGTGTGTGGACTACAGACAGCTTAATCGGGTGACCGTGAAGAATAGATATCTGCTGCCTCGCATAGATGATTTGTTTGATCAATTGCAAGGTGCCCGAGTTTTCTCGAAGATTAATCTTCGATCGGGATATCATCAGTTATGGATTAGGACTCAAGATGTGCCAAAGACAGCTTTCCGCACTCGATACGGGCACTATGAATTCCTAGTCATGCCGTTTGGGCTTATTAATGCCCCAGCTGCGTTCATGGACTTAATGAACAGAGTTTTTCATAACTATTTGGATCAGTTTGTCATAGTCTTCATAGATGATATACTGGTGTATTCGCGGAGTGACAATGATCATGTTCAGCATCTTCGTACCGTTTTACAGATCCTCCGCAATGAGTAGCTGTATGCCAAATTCACAAAATATGAATTTTGGCTAAGTCAGGTTGGATTTTTGGGGCATGTCGTTCTGCGGAGGGGATTTTTGTTGATCCGCAGAAGGTCGAGGCCATTATGAGATGGGAGCAGCCGCAGACAGTGACTGAGATCAGGAGTTTTCTTGGTTTGGCTGGATATTATCGCAGATTTGTTGAGGGGTTTTCCCGGATAGCTGCTTTATTGACTAGATTGACGCGAAAGGATGTCAAGTTTGTATGGGATAACCGTTGTGAGGCAAGTTTTCAGGAGCTCAAATAACGGTTGACTACAGCTCCGATTTTGGCGCTTCCCACCAGCAATCAGGAGTACACAGTGTATAGTGATGCTAGCCGATGGGGGTTGGGTTGTGTTTTGATACAAAATGATCGGGTGATCGCCTATGCCTCTAGACAGTTGAAGAAACATGAGGTGAATTATCCGACACACGATCTAGAGCTTGCGGCCATAGTCTTCGCATTGAAGATATGGCGCCATTACTTGTACGGGGTGACTTGCCGGGTGTATACGGATCATAAAAGTTTAAAGTATTTATTCACCCAGCGAGAACTTAACCTGAGACAGAGGAGATGGTTAGAGCTCCTCAAAGATTATGATCTTGTCATTAACTATCATCCGGGCAAGGCCAATGTGGTTGCTGATGCCTTGAGCCGGAAATCAGCTTCATCGTCTCAGGAGAACGATACGGCATACCTCACTTGTTTGATGGGACTCCGGGATTTGGGAGTCAGATTGGCTAATGATGATCAGGGCACTCTGCTAGCCAGGTTTGAGGTCAGGCCGACGCTGTTGGACCGTATTAAGGAACTTCAGGGCACTGATACCGAACTCCACGCTCTTACTGAGAGAGCCCGCAGAGGTGATATTGATGATTTCAGAGTCTGTAGTGATGGACTTCTGATTTATCGAGATAGAGTGGCTGTACCCGACGATAAGGATCTCTGCAAGTCCATATTGGAGGAGGCACACTCCTCGGCCTATGCCTTGCACCCGGGTAGTACAAAGATGTATCGGACTATTCGGAATAGCTATTGGTGACCAGGTATGAAGAGGGACATTGCGGAGTTTGTGGCTAGATGTTTAGTTTGTCAGCAGGTGGAGGCTGAGCATCAGAGGCCAGCGGGTTTATTACAGCCTTTTCCCATTCCCGTATGGAAGTGGGAACATGTGACTATGGACTTTGTTATGGGATTGCTGCGGACTCAGGCCAGGTATGATGCCATTTGGGTGGTAGTCGATCGACTCACCAAGTCTGCCCATTTCATTCCAATGCGCAGCGACTCTCAATTGGAGACATTGGCACGTCTGTATATTGACGAAGTAGTCAGACTGCATGGAGTTCCCGTGTCCATAGTCTCAGATAGAGATCCGAGGTTCACTTCTCGATTTTGGCCCAAGCTGCAGGAAGCTTTGGGCACGCGACTCAGTTTTAGCACAACATATCACCCACAGACAGATGGTCAGTCGGAGAGGACCATTCAGACGCTTCAGGATTTGCTTCGGGCTTGTGTTATGAATTTTCGGGGTTGTTGGGACAGGCATTTACCGCTGGTGGAGTTTGCATATAATAATAGCTATCAGGCCAGCATCGGTATCCCACCCTATGAGGCACTTTACGGCAGGAAGTGTCGCACCCTGTTGTGCTGGGATGAGGTAGGCGAGAGACGCCTTACTAATGTTGAGTTAGTCGATGAGACTAAGGAAAAAGTCAGGGTGATCCACGAGCGGTTAAAAGCCACCTAGGACAGACAGAAGGCATATGCGGATCGGAGACGCCGGCCTTTAGAGTTTGAGACAGGTGATATGGTGTTTTTGAGGATTTCTCCTTTGAGAGGACTCATTCGACATCGGCAGCGGGGCAAGTTGAGCCCTAGGTACGTTGGCCCGTTCCGTATCCTCAGTAGAGTTGGGAGCGTGGCATACAGACTAGAGCTGCCAGACGAGTTATCTCGGATCCATGATGTCTTCCATGTATCAGTATTGAGGAAGTACATCCCAGATCCTTCGCATATTTTGGAGCCTCCGCCAGTAGAAGTACAAAAGGACTTGAGTTTACCTATTCAACCTGTGGCCGTACTTGACCAGCAGATCAGGCAGCTACGGAACAAGGAGGTATCTCTTGTGCGAGTGCTATGGTGCAACAATCAGATCGAGGAAGAGACCTGGGAGCCTGAGGAGGCCATGAGGAGACAGTACCCCCATTTATTTTCTGTATAGCTTTCTTTAAGTTTCGATGACGAAACTTGTTTTTAGGGGGTTAGAAAATGTAACACCGATACTGCGGTGTCCGTACTATTATATTTTTGTTCAGGAATTTAATAAAATATTTCTCAGTTTATATATATATTAGAGAAATTTTATTATTATTATTACTATTTATTTATTTATCTTGATTTTCGATTTTGGGGTATCGAAATTGAATTTTTGGTATAATTTAAAAACCGTATCCGTAATTCGTAGTAAACCCCATTTTAGTAGAAAGTGGGTAATTCCCTTATTAAATTATTTACTTATTTAAATATAAAAAAAAAAAGGAGAGAGGAGAGAGGAGCCAAAACGCAGCGTTTTGGCCCCTCCCCCATTCTTCGAATTAGGGCAAATGGCCCTAATTTTCTTTCTCTTTTGTCCCTTCATCTTCCCCTTTTCTCTCTTCGTCTTCTCCTCTCCTCACCGAAACCATCCGCCACCTCCGCCACCCTTCCTCCACCGTACACCGTCGTTGCTCCACCATCGCCACCACCCACAGCCACCATCACTCTCTCTCTATCTTTTACTCTCGGTCCTCTCTCTCACTCGCTGTCTCTATCTCTCGCGACTGTCTCTCTCTCAATCTCTCCCTTTCCGCCGCTCACTTCTTCCACCACCGCAACCCCCACCGCGATCAACCGTTCTCCTTCCGTTTCCCTCCTCCATCGTTGCCTTCTGCCACGACTCCCGCCACAGTCCCTCTTAGTCTCTCTATTTTCTCTCTCGATCGCTCACCCTAGCTTTGTCTTCTCTCTCTGTTTCGCCCTCACTCTCTGTTTCTCTCTCTAACTGTCACAGTGTGCTTTCCTCCGACCACCGCGCGGCTCATTTCTCTCTTCCCTTCCTCTCTTTCCTGCGCGCGAACAGGGTTTCTCACCCCCTCTCCCGTGCGCGCGATGACTGAACTTTCGCTCCATTTCTCTGTTGCTTGCTCGTAGTGCTCACTATGAGCACTTTCCTCTACCGATGACCCAAACCAGCGGTCATTGAAACCTTTGGAAACCCTAGGCCAAATCTGCCATCATCCCCTGCGTAGGTAAAGATGATAATTCTGCGTAAATACTTTAGGGATTTGAATGTTCTTAATAGATTGGTTTTAAAAGCTGACATTCCCTTAAATTTGGAAGCGTTACAGGTTTTAGACTGAACCAAATGGCGAGCGAAAGCTAGGTCTGCGATCTGAGGAACCCTAGGTGAGGGATTTCTGGTTCATTCAATTTGTTGATTTAATTTAGGGTAAATTTAGAATAAGAAGTATTGTATATGTTTAGGATGTCTGTTAGATTCGATTAAAATACATTGTCTGACATTATATGTGATTATTTAGGTTAAGTATAGGATTTTATACGAATTGGGCTGTACAGGATGATAGAATCATGTTGAGTTGGTTAGAATAGTTCTCTTGAAGTTTAATTTAATGTATGCATGAGAATAGTTGGAAATCAAGGATTTAAACTTAAGGGTTGATGCATTCTTTTACATTATAGGTTATTTTGCATATAGGTAATTCAAATATCATCCCTGTATTATGAAAATAGACTTCCTTACGTTGAAAATGATATATACTTTGAAACATTCGGATGAGAATCGGAAAGTTTATGATTTTTCAAATAATTTCTATTTTGGGAGAATATTTATTATTTTATGGTAAATTCCGATATTGAATGATTTTTAGGATTTCATTAGACTTGATTTTCAATGTGTTACTTATTTATAAATGAAATGCAATTGATGACATTAGAGTGTATTCATGAATTGAAGAATTGAGGTTTGTACAAAAATTAGAGAAAATGGAAATTGATGACATAATTATGATTTGTATTAGAAAAGGTCAATCGAGGATCGAGTAAGATTTCATTTGATTGAATTGTGAGTATATGCAAGTGTATATGGGCTGAAAAGTGTGCATAATTTTTGTGATGCTGTGAATGTACGTGGATATATATTTGAGGTTGAGGTGAGAAATATGTGATGTGTTATACTTGTAGTGACTTGTTGGGAGACCGATCGAGGGGAGCATGGTTTTGGCACTTGTTGTGCGTTGTAGGGAGTGATTGACCCTCCCGTATACAGTGAGTGGAATTTATTTCAATGTTTTCATTTAATATGGAAACCCTGCTTTACAACAGTTTGATAAATGAGCATGATTTATTGTGTGCTTGAAATGTTTTGACTGGTTTTGGAAATGATTTTTGTGAACCGATGGAGTGTCCAAAAATTTGGTTGAATTTTGAAAAATATGCATCCATGTGGTTGAAATGTATAATGTGCCATTTTGTGCTATATGTTGCATTTGGTTTGTGAACCTGATTTACGGCACATATTTGATATGATATTGATTTTGGCCTTGAGGGTTGTGGTATGTATTGTTCCGTAGCTACGAAGGACACCGTGAGAGGCGCTTGGGTGGCGTCCAGATATGCTTAGGCCTGGGGTATCCCACGAGTTGTCGAGATTATATTTACGACAAGGTACTAGCCAGGTTGAACCCGAAAAGGGGAAGTTTGGATATTCTCTCCAAGTCTAGCACCTGGACGAGGTTGGTCACCAACACCGGGGTAGAGAGCACTTTAAATAAAATCGCATATAACACCCCCGGTGCGCCTGTCATAGGTCGTGGTAGACCTCTGTCGGGACACTTTCGGCTGGCAGCTCTATGATTTTAATGACAGTGTTTTGGATGCATATTTGACTTGAAAATGCGTGATAATGATATATTGTTGAAATGAAAAGCATGTTGATTTGAAATATGATTTGTATGCTTATGCTTTGATACTCCAGTTTCACACCCCATATTACACGATTGCATTGACCCACTCACTCACTGAGTATTCTTCCCTGAGTACTCACCCCTCCTCTTTCCCCTCCCCAGACAGGATTATGGTGCTAGGGCGACGCATTTGACTCTAGAGGTATGATAGCTTGTTGGTAGATTGGTATTTACGATGGTGAGATTGAAGTTTTAATTGAAAATATAAATTTCGTACTTATGACGACCCTACGTAGTCTTGATATTGAGGTCCGTAGTTAACTGTGTACATATTTTGGGATGACTGTATAATTTTTGGACTTTTGTTTGTGAAACTCTCATATTTCACTTACATTGAGGTATTTGTAACTATTTAAAGTGTTAACTTGGGAATTTGTAATATATTTGTATTAATTTAGGCCCGCTCGGTGTGGCGGCCGTTCATGCTCTAGTTGGGCATGACAGTGGAGGTCTGTGGTTAGGACTGTTGTTGATTTGTTAGCCTTGCATTGTCTGGATGTCGGTTGTGAGATTTGGTGGATTGTTTTGGAGAGGCCGGGATGGCCATTGGTTTAATTTACAGGATGATTTTCATTTATACAGGTTTACAGGTTTAATTGTATATGGGAGACCTCCGATTTATGGGGAGGTTCTGCCCGACTTTCTGTAGAAATACAGCCGGTATCCAGGGCAAAGGGCGACTGTTCACGATTCCCGGTTCGGGGCATGACAGTTGGTCCCGTTTTGGCATCTTTAACTTGTAAATGGATCCATGGAGGTTAGCAGAAGTTGAATTTTGCCATCTTGTGGATTTCATGAAAAAAAAAATCATTATGTATTTATATATACACATTTTCTTATTTGACTTGCCACCTTGCCTTAATTATTCTTGGGGGTTCTACCTATGTCCTTTTAAAAGAGATTTGTATGATTTATGATTCTAGAAAAGTGGTTGGGAATTGAAAATGTGATGATACCAGATTAGCCTTCTGGTGCCTTGGGGTGCGTGTCTGGGGTTGCACAAAATTTGAGGCAACACAACGGTTGTCTAGGGCATGACATTCTGTGTAATGCTGTATACTTAGTAAGCTTCCATATGTGTGTAGCATAACTTACAAGTGGAAGTCGACTTGAGCTTACAAATGGTCAACTATAATGTGTCATATTCTCATTTTGATCGTTATTATCTGACTGTTAGCATTTTAAAAATTTGTAATATGGGACAACAAAAAAACTAAAACAGAATATGTCAACCCTAATATGTCAAAAACCCTAATATGATGGAAACTCTAGGACATCGATTCTATTTTGATCTTTTACACTGTTGAATCTTTTCAATCCCTAAATTTATTGGCTATGAATTATTGATGATGTTGGCAAATTTTTCTAAACTAAATCCACCCAATGTCAAACAATAAATCTCTAATTTGACTAATCAAAACCCAAAGGTCATGCAATCTTGATTATTCGAATTGCAATAAGTTCTATGGATAATCTATAATTTAGAGTTTCCCCTAAATTCCCACATATGAAATTAATCTAATGGTCATGTTCATAATTTAATATGGATTTTATTGTTTGGACTAATCTTATGCAATTACATGGGTCATGCATGCACTCGATCTCAATTCATTCAAAACGTAAGCCTAAATGTCTCGAAGCAAGAAATCAAACCATGTAATTAATTAAAAATAGAATTCATCAAGTCCTAAGATAACAAAATTTGGCTAAACATTAAAAAGAAAAAAAAAAGAGAATAAAAGAGAACATTTCAACCCATAAAGTCAAAGTTCCTTGGTATGGAGGCAGCTACTAGGGTTTGTAAAGTGAAGGGAGATTGAGGGAAATAATAGGGGAAAAAAGTGGAGAAAGGAGTAGGAAGCATGGCCTATTAATATGTGCTTGGAGACTTGCTATGGTTGTTGGATAGGGATCTTTTGCTTTCCAAAACCTTGAAAACTTTATCTTTCTTGAATTCGTAGACTTACGGAGCAATTACCAAGTGAATCCTAAAATTTCCTCATTAATATGTGCTTGGTAGTTTGCCTTTTAAGCATGGATTCACTTTTCAGCGTATAGCAATGTCAACTCAATTATCGGACATGCTACTACCTAAATTAGCCTCTAAGATCTTCACAAGATTTGTAGAACTCGAAATCTTATTTCCAACGTCATAAGAATCACCTCAATCGGACATTGGAGCAAAAAGATATGGTCAAAATATTGAATGTTATTTGTCTAGTCTGAAAATAAAAATTATACTCCATGTTTCCAAAATCAATATCCATGAAATAAATCAATATAAAATCATAAAATATGGTTCAAATCAGTTTTAAAATATATCGATAAATTTCAAAATAAAAATAATTTAATTGTATAAAAATATTACTATCACCGCACTTAGGACTGCACCGAGCAGCGTATTCAATCTGAGTCGATCCCGAGTATCCTTATGCTCGAGCTCAAACTCGATTTTCTTTACTCGACTCAAACTCAACTAGTAGTATATGACAAGGGCTCGAACTCGACTCGACTATATAACAAAATGCTCAAACTCGACTTGAAAACTCAATTATTATATAATATATTAATATATTTTATTTTATTTTATTTTTTATATTATAATTTTATATAAATATATATAATATATATTAATATATGTAATCGAACTATTCATCAAGTTTTTGAGTCTAAAATTATACTATTTGAACTCGAGTCGAGTTGAGCCATTGACTAGCAGCTTGCGAGTGGCTTGGACTTGGTTCGATTTGTGTAACTGCCCTAACTGCGCCTTTACCTGGTCATGATTCACTTACCAGCACTCGCACTTAGGTCTCCGCTTGTACATAAGTCATTACTCTACAATTAGAACCACCCTTTAGAACCACACTTAGAATCTAGATCTCTACACTTAGAACCACCCTTTTGTTGATGACAAAAGGGGAGAACAATTATGAAAAAGATAGTAACTAAGAGAGTAGTTAGGAGAGTAACTAGGGAGAACAAATGGAGAACAATTGGTATCATAATAAATAATTGATTCCCAGATGAAATAAGTCACACAAAGGGTGCAAAGACTAAGGGGGCATAGAAGCATACATTAAAGGGAAGCACTTATGCGCTTAGAAGCATTTAGAGAAATCTTTCATTAGGCATAGTTTTGTTATCATAAAAAAGAGAGAGATTATTGGCAAAATGAGTTATGATAATGAGCAAATGATGCATGATGGTGATCACATGATAAGAATAAATAATTAGTGTAATAAAAGATTAGTTTGGAAGATATTAAGATGAGTTAGGAATGATCAAGGACACACTCATGAAATTCAAACCTAGAGTAGTCGACTCACACTTAAGCACACTTAAGCACTAGTTGACTCACTATGTTTAGAAATACCTTTAAGTTTAGATAGGATGCTAGGTTAGCTGACTCATGAAGGAATATCAATCGACTCACCATGTACCATAGGCAAACTAAACTTAGACACTAAGCTATTCAAGTCGACTCACCCTAAAAACACTAGTCGACTCACTCATTCTATCAACCAATAGAACTAAAATTCAAAGTCTCAACGGTTGAACATTTAAAATATTAATGGTCAATATGAAAAATAGGGCACACCATATTAAGGTCAAGTCAACCTACTATAGATCATAAGTCGACTAACACTTTTAGCACTTAGAAACCTTTGTGAAGAATAAGTTGACACATATTAGGTCACAAAGCACTCACATGCTAGGCCACATGGCACAAAGCACTAGGACATGTCATGAGTCATGATACGTGTCAAGGCATAGGCCAGACCCTATAATCTAAGTCATGCACTATGCCAAGTTGACTTACATGTTACCCCAAGTTCACTTGCACTATAAAGACTTAAAAAATTCATGAGTCATGACACATGCCACAACATAGGCATAACATGAGCTATAACATGCCATGATACTAGCTAGACGCATACCACAGCACAGGCCATGGCATAGGCCATGACATGAGCCACAATATACCACGACATGAGCCATAACACATGCCACAACATGAACCATGGCACAGCCCATGACACAAGGCATAGAGTC
This sequence comes from Dillenia turbinata, assembly GCA_037126225.1. NCBI lineage: Eukaryota > Viridiplantae > Streptophyta > Magnoliopsida > Dilleniales > Dilleniaceae > Dillenia > Dillenia turbinata. Next base: position 8,291,782 of record JBAMMX010000017.1, read on the forward strand.
TATGACACATAAGGCTATGTCGATACAACATGTCTTAGGATATAGGCATCATTCGACTCATCTTATATCCCAAGTCAACTGACATGTGTAGGATTTAGAAAATTCTAAGTGAGCATAAGCTTATGCCGACACAAGTAGTATCGACACAAGTAGGATGATATCTCCAAGATGCAGAATGGCACATAGGAAACTAGGACAACTTAACTAAGCTTGGATAGGTAAACCATGTTGCAAACCATGTTGTACCAAGCAGAACTAGTCTTCAAGCAGGAGCAAACCATGTTGCACCAAGCCAAATGACATATAATCTAAGCTAAAATACACTAAGCCAACACAACACACTTTATAAGTTAACCTACATATTGCATATTGCATATACACATAAGTAGGATAGGTGAAAATCAACTCATCAAGAAGTCTAAGTCGACTCGGACAAGACAAAGAGAAAAAAAAGACCAAATCCTTTAAGCTTGTGTTGACATAAGGAATAGCATATGTCGACACAAATAAGCTCCATGGGTCAAAAGCTTAAGTAGAACTAAGAACAAGTCGACTCGATAAAAAATGCAAGTTGACTTACTCAAGGGATTGAAGAGTAAAGCTAAAGCATAAAAAGGCCTATGTTAACACAAGGAAATGATTATGTCGACACAAGAAGAGATTCCAAGCACAAATGTTTGAATAGACCCAAGAGGCAATCTACTCACCACAGGATGGCACTTAACTCATCCAAGCTAGAAGCTTGCATAAATATCAATCGACTCGTTATAAGTAATGGCTAGTTAAAAAAAAAAAAAAAACTATTCAAGCAATAAAATCAACTCTTAACTACCTCAATAGCTATAAATGTGCATTAAATGTTCTACAATGGCTAGATCATTGACAAGGGCTATAAATACAACAAAAATTGAAGAACAAATAACTCTTGGAACATTTATTGTACTCCATTGCATTCAGATCTTCAAGTGAGTGTTTATTTTTCTATGTTGTATTTGTTTGAGTGACAAAGATCATATTTGAACTTTAGGATTCATGTTTGTATCTTTGATTTTCATTCCTTATCCTTGAAATTGACTAGAAGAAGCGATCTTTCAAGTCAAGGTTAGATTGTCATGGTTAAGACTAGTAAGGTTTACTAGCACATGTATAACCTAATGGTGAGTGTTCGATTGAAACAGTAGTGAGCTTTGACTAGCACTTGTCTAAACTAGTTGATTGTACTATTCCGGTTGTAAATAAGCTTGGATGTAGATGTAAACCAAGAAAGTGGAACCATTATAAAACTATTGTGTTGATTCTTCTCCTTATGCCTTCTCATTTTTTCTTTTCATTTCTTAAATTTTTAGAAAATGTAAAAAAGTGTCAAACAACCTATTCACCCCCTCTAAGTTATTAGAATTTGGTCCTTTAACATTTATTGCATGAGTTGACCAGTGTTTTGGGTAGGTCAACTCGTTTTTAGACTCACATGTAGTCCTTTTTCATAGAATTTTCTTCGAGTTAACTTGGTTTCTTAGGTGAGTTGAGTTAACTAACTTAATGTCTAAATTCAATAAGTTTATAACAAATGGCGAGTCAACTTGATTCCTACTCGAGTCAACTTATGTAACCTACTGTCTTAGTTTAATGGATGATCTTTACTTAGCAACTTGTTCCTAATATGAGTTAACTTTTTTCAAGTTTGCAACTAGTATAAGTGACTTTATACATTCTTGAACTAGCACTAGTTTTAATCAATCAATCAGAATCTTAGTTCCAACAATTGGGGCCAGCTTTGAGAGTGAGCGTATATATATACAGTCTTTCCTTTGCATTTTTGCAAAGAGACTGTTTCTATATCTTGAAACCATAACCTCTAACCGTTGCGCCAAGGTCACCCAAAAATAAATAAATATATAAATAACAAAAACAAAAACAAACAATAGCATCAACTGAAGGGAAAAAAAAGACTTTGTAGACATGAACACCAGTATGATTCCTATTGATGTCTCCAAGAGATGGATTGAAACTTGTGTCAAATTTAATTGTAAGAAATAAGTCTTTTGCTTTCGAAACAAATTCAGGAATACCCATATGACCCATAGAGATGTTGAATTTACTTGCATTGGAGGTTATGAGGAATGTAATACCATCTCCAACAGAACAAAAAGGTAAAGCTTTAATGGAGAAGGTGAAATGGAAAGCAAAAGAAGTAGTCGCATTTGTAGAAAAATCAAGAAAGGAAATTCTTGGGTGAACATATAATGCTCTCCCAAACCCCAAGGAAGAGGAGAAATCTATTGAAGAAGATGAATAGTTGAATTCTTAGGTGAGACTAATATCATTGTTTCTGTAAAAAGCATCGTCAAAAAGGGTGAAATTGTCTTTAGGTAAGAAATCTTGGGAATGTAAAAGTGTTGTTAGTAAATGATTTCTTACCTCTGTATTTGTTCTTGCGAGTTCTAACTAACAGACCTGTCCTTGATTTCCTCTAGTTTTGTCACCATGAGCAATAGAGAGATGTTAGGATTGATGACTCGGATATAGCACAAATCTAAAGACCCGTCCTTACTTTCCTCTAGTTTTGTCACCTTCAGAAGAATAATTCTTGCGAGTTCTAACTAAAAGTTTGTTTCTAAACTCAGAACCCCATCATTGGCCGTAAAACAAAGCTCATCAAGATTCAACATAATCCTACTCCATGTTGCCTTTTCAAAGACCCAAATTCGTTTGAAGCATGATGTGGAATAAAGTGGTACTAGTTTGTTCCAAATTAATCTTATATTAATTTAATTTACTTTCCTCATCATCTAACTTAATTTTGGTTCACTTTATTTTAATTGCTAAATTTGGATTCCTATAGGGTCGGAAATAATTTTTTGTGTGAGCTTGATAGTCCAGTGAGTTTCGTGTGTGCAAGTGCGATTACATTTTTAATACAAGAAAGCAATATGCAATAGCGGTAAATAACAGTAGTAGCACAATACAAGAAATGATACAACACTGAATATTGGTGATGAGCCGGCTCCACCTTATACCACCATCATGAGAATAGTCTCTTTATTCATCCAAACAAGAGGTTAATTCCAGAAAGGCCTATCAGTCTCCACCTCATTAAATGGACAATCTTCCTATGTACATAATGGGCTGCTATCAGTATGTATTTCGACGTTCAATAAAACCCTTGTTTGGTCGACCGATCTCAACACATACTTGCTTATTAGTAGTACTAGTGTGATAATGGACACAACTACCATAACAAACACACACACATGCATTGATAGAACATATAACACTTGTAGGCCAAGATGACTATAGTCAACTAGTTGAGATAAAGTATAGCCCTGGTGTCACAATCACATAACCTAATTACGCAATATCAAGAATAATTTTCCACTTTATTCAATTTTTAGTATGTAAACAAGAATGCAAGTCTAATTATATGCATGAAATAAAAGATATAATATGCATGCTAAGATGTATGAATGCAATAGACACTCACGTCAAAGAGTTGTCTTAACCAAGAGTTTACTCAATTGATTTGCCTTCTCTCTTCAATCCATTTTCTTGGAGCAATACTTGTCACACCCCGAACCGGGATCGTGAACAGCCCCCGTTATCCTGGATGTCGGCTGTATTTCTACAGAAAATCGGGCAGAACCTCCCCATAAATCGGAGGTCTCCCATGTACAAATAAACCTGTATACCTGTATAATTTAAAATCATCCTGTAAATTAAACAAATGGTCATCCCGGCCTCTCCAAAACCAACAAATCCCGCAACCAACATCCAAAACAACGTAAGGCTAAATAAATTACAAGCAGTCCTAGCCACAGACCTCTACTGTCATGTCCGACTAGAGCATGAGCAGCCGCCACATCGAGCGGGCCTAAATTTATACAAATGTATTACAAATTCCCAAGTTAACACTTTAAATATTTACAAATGGCTTAATGTAAGTGAAATATGAGAGTTTCGCAAACAAAAGTCCAAAAATTATACAGTCATTCCATAATATATACACAGCCAACTACGGACCTCAATATCATGACCACGTAGGGTCAACATAAAATACAAAATTCATATTTTCAATTAAAACTTAAATCTCACCGTCGTAAATACCAAATCCACTAACAAGCTATCATACCCTCTAGAGCCAAATGCATCACCCTAGCACCATAATCCTGTCTGGGAAGGGAAAGAGGAGGGGTGAGTACTCAGGGAAGAATACTCAGTGAGTGAGTGGGTCAATGTAATCGTCTAATATGGGGTGTGAAACTGGAGTGTCAAAGCATATGTATACAAATCATATTTCAAATCATCATGCTTTTCATTTCAACAATATATCATTACCACGCATTATCAAATCAAATATGCATCTAAAACACTGTCATTAAAATCATAGAGCTGTCAGCCAAAAGTGTTCTGGCAGAGGTCTATCTCGACCTATGACAGGCGCACCGGGGGTGTTATATGCAATTTTATTTAAAGTGCTCCCTACCCCGACGTTGGCAACGAACCTCGTCTAGGTGCTAGACTTGGAGAGAGTATCCAAATCCTCTCCCTTTCGGGTTCAACCTGGCTAGTACCGTGTCGTAAATATAATCTCGACAACTCGTGGGATACCCCAGGCCTAGGCATATCCGGAAGCCACCCAAGCGCCTCTCACGGTGTCCTTCGTAGCTACGGAACAATACATATCAAAGCTCTCAAGGCCAAAATCAATATCATATCAAACATGTGCCTAAAATGCAACATATAGCATAAAATGACACATTATACATTTCAACCACATGGATGCATATTTTCATAATTCAACCAAATTTTTGGACACTCTATCGGTTCACAAAAATCAGTTCCAAAACCAGTCAAAACATTTCAAGCACACTATAAATCATGCTCATTTATCAAACTGTTGTAAAACAGGGTTTACATATTAAACGAAAACATTGAAATAAATCTCACTCACTGTATGGGGGAGGGTAGCGCACTCCCCAATAATATCACGAAGCGAAGAAAAAGTGTTCCCCTCAATCAAGACATCCAACAATTACGAATGTACAAAATCAGCAAGTTTCAAACCTGCGCAGTTATAGGAAATAGGCTATAACTTCTAATACACCTTTATAAATCAGGAGTTTCTTATTTCATTTTTAAAGCTAAGGATGTCTAGTGTCTAAGGCAGAAAAACCTCATGTCATTCGGAGCTGTGTAGAGAAAGTTATGCTAAAGGACTACATGTTGTTCAATTGGCTAAAATGCATGTTTTTCACTTTCAAATTTCCAATGTCAAGTCAAGTCTTTTAAGCCACTACCTTAACTCTTCATATTTTGTTCATGCTTACAACATGTCCACAAGACTCAAATGGTGGTACTCAACCAATCCTGCACAAAGCTCACACCAATCCAATCTCTCGCCGCACATAAGAGCCAGCATATACACCAACACACTCTTATTCAAAATTCTTTATCAACTTCTTCTCTTCAATATACCAATACAATACTATACATTTATCATATAAATACAAACACATGCTTTTGCTCATTCTTAACAATTACACATTTTCATATCACTTTAACACACCAATATCATTATATATGCATACACTTTTTATACCTTATTACATACACATATAAGCCTCCATTTTGCTTACTAGATTCATTCCCAATTTCTCCAATGGATTCGGTCAAGACATTTTTACATCCACATGCTCGCTAACCTCTATCCAAAATTCAGCATACATATATACATAATTACTCACACTCATGGTCTCAATTTCACATACACATAGTCAATAACACACCACAAAATTCTGCACACTTTCTTATTCCATTTTCCTTACATTTTACTACATATTTCACATGAAAATGACTTCCTTTTTAGTTTCCATTTGTGTAGAAAATTCTGCACTCATTCCTTCCTCATTTCATTCACTAATACACATATATACACACCATACTTCAATGCCAAAATCCAGCGCACACACAAGTACATCAAATCCACATTTTAACACTCAAAATCACATTAAAATCCATCAAATTTCATACTCAAAGGTCTAAATTTTCCAGTACATGTTTCCTTAGGGTTTCTCCCCTCAATATGTGTTCATTTAAGACTTAAATCAAACATTTCATATACTGATATTTTCTGCACACTATAACATTCATTTACTTGATTTCCACACCCAAATTAAGCAAAAATCAACACATTTACACAATCACCTTTCTAGATTCTCATTTCATCAATTTAGGATCATTTCAAATCACCAACGACTTTAAATTTACAATATTCCTCAATTTTACCAATTTCTCCTGAATTTACATAATCCTAATCTAATTCATGCCAATTTCAATTCAAATCCCAAGGAAAACTATGCAAATCAATCAAATAAAACTCTAATACTATCTATGACATTTTAACATGTTTCACAGTCCAATTTACAGCAAATCCTAGACCTAAATTCAATCATTTCATACAAACTTTTAATAATAACGCATTTCTTAAGAATTCAACTCATTTTCAATTCACATATAAAGCTTCTCATCCTACATTCAACCTAAACTAAATCAGTTATTGAATGCATTTAGAAATCCCTCTCACCTAGGGTTCCAAAATATGCAGCCTAAATCGAACGCCTCCTCAGTCCATTCCAAAGCCTGCAAAAGTTCCAATTTGCATTAATTTTAGAAATCTAAACCTAATTCCTAAGAAGGTTTGAAACCCTAGAATTAGGGTTAGGGTTTGATCTTACCTTTGCAGTGAACAAGGCACAGTCGACCTAGGTTTTCAAAATCTGCTGCTGCTATCGACTTGGGCTCTACGAGGGTGGCAGAAGGGAGTTGCAACAGTAGGGGACACCATGCGCAAGCGAGCGAGCAAGGGAGAGAAGTAGAATGCACGCTATCGCGCACAGGGGAAAGAGAAGCTCTGTTCGTGCGCGGGAGAGGGAGAAAAAAAGGGAAGAGGGAGATGAGCCGCATATGGTAGTCAGAGTAGCCACCGTGAGTGGTAGAGTTAGGCGAGACAACCGCGGGGGAGGGCGAATCAAGAGAGAGATTCGAGAGTGAGTGAGATAGCGTGAGAGAGAAATCACGCGATCAAGGGAGAAAGAGCGAGAAATAGAAGGTGAGAGTGAGAGAGAGACGGCGAGCGGCGGAGTGGGTGGCGGAGGAAGCGAGAGAGAGAGAGTGGTGGAGAGTGAGATCGAGCGGGAGAGAGGGATCGAGCAAGAGGGAGAAACAGCGAGTTAGAGAGAGAAGGAAACAGAGAGTCAGAGAGGGGGTAGAGAGAGAGAGGTGGCTGTGGGGAGGAGCTGCGGCGGCATGCGGCAACTCACGGTGGAGGCGGGGGTGGAGGAGAATCGCGGGAGAGGATGAGAGAATGAGAGAGAGGCGAAAGGAGGAAGATTAGGGCTAAAAGCCCTAATTGAATTTGGGGCAAAACGCCGCATTTTGCCCCTTCTTTTTTTTTTTTTTTATAAATTAATAAATAAATAAATAAATAATTATCAATATATATATTATTATATCCACTTTTCTCTAGCATATCAATTTCATAGAAATGGGATTTACTGCGAATTACGGACGCAGCATTTTAAAATATACCAAAAATTCAAGTTTAATACCCCAAAATCGAAAATCAATATAAAATTTAAAATTTTTCTATATATATATATATATATATATAAACGGAGGAAATATTTTTATTAATTTCAAGTACAGGAGTACAATACGGACACCGTAGTGTCGGTGTTACAATACTTCTCCCTTTTTCTTTCTTTTTCTTTTTTTCCTCTCTTTCTCCCTCTCTTTCTTTCTCTCTTTCTCTCTCCCTCTCTTTCCCTTTACTTGGCCGAATTTGGTTTGAAATGGAGGGGGAAAGGGTATTTATAGGCTACAGGTGAGGTGATGAGTCATCACCATTTTCATAACTTGTTGACATGTGTAGGACACATATCTCAACTCGTTGACATGTGGAGGATACGTGTCATAGCTTGTTGACACATAAGGAGCATGCAGGACACATCAAAGGTGGTACCGTAAATAAGGAAATACCCACTATTTGGATTCAATAAAAATTGTTTCAAGACCCAATTCCTCAAGGATAAAAAGTCAACTCTCACTTCTGAGAATAAAATTCACAACATCTAACTTGGATAAATTTTATTCAGAGGGTTAACAACTAGAAAAATTCTAGAAAAATAAGTTTCAACTTAATTGATATATGGGGAACAAATACCAAGACTTTTCTTTCTCATTTTCTAGATATTTCATATACCTATTTTTTTTTAATACTTAGTCTCCAATAAGCTGGTTAAACCTAGTTTTTCAACATTCTAAATACCCAATTTCATATTCAATTCACTTGTAGTATTATCATTCCAATAATAAATTATTTCTTGTAGCTAAATACAACAAAATTGGGGTATGTGACAACGCAAACATACTTTCTTGACTCCATGCCATCAAATTTTCACTCCCGGTACAACATCAATAGGTGCCTCTCTGCACATGGCCATTAAATACTCTATCTAGGTGCAATGCCTTCAATCCCTTGTCCAGCAAAATAGAGTAATGCCACAAAACTCTCATTTGAGCACAACAATAATAAGTCCCTTCCGTGTAGCACTTCCTCAGTACGAGACCTTGTGATGCATGGCCCCAATGAGGTATAATTCTTGATTGAACAGACACACTCCCAACCCCTTTGTCTTAGCTACAAAGATTGTCTCGATATTATTTTGTGGCACATTCTCAATGGTTCAGGAACTATAACCAAATGTGGCTCTTACCTATGCATCATACGACTACCGAAAGCCTCAACAAGAGGTCTCCCGACATCTTAATCTCCCGATCTCCTTGATCATCTAACTTCTCAGTCACTCAACCTCTCAGTCTCTTGACCTCCTAATCTCCCAACCTCTTCGAATATCTGACTTCTAAGTCACTCAATCTCTCGATCTTTTGATCTCCCGATCTCTAGATCTCTCGATCTTTTGATCTCCTGATCTCTAGATCTCTCGGTCTATGAACCTCTCGGTCACTTAATCCCCTTAGTCTCTTGACCTTCCAATCTCTTAACCTCACAATCTCTCGACCTCTAAGTCACTCGACCTCTTGGTCGCCCCACAAATTTCACCAAAGCTAAAATCAAATTTTTCTCAATCAATTTTCATAGTCTATTGTTGGCACCTTCCGCATTTAATGTTCATTTTCAAACCTCTTCCGATTTAACAATTCACTTTATTCCTAATACCATTCTTGCAAAATGCCATTAGGAGTGGGGGCAAATGATGATACCCGGATTAACAAGAATCTTTCCTTAATCCCATAGGATTCTAATTTTTATAGACTCTTAATAAGGAAATAAACATTTGCTAAATACTAAATCTTCCTTAATCTCATAGGATCCTAAATATTCTAAAAGTCTTTGACCATAATTCCTACTATTTCAAAAGATCTCACACAAAAGGAAACTAGGGTTTTCTACACCTCTTGGGAGGTATAAATACAAATCAAAGGTAACCCATTCCAAAGAACATAACACATGGAAAAGGGGGCTATACTCTTAACCCTGTACAACACAATTTCTCCATAATCACACAACCACACAATGACACAATATTTTCTCCCCCTACACATATATCTTGGAGGTATGAGAAGACAACTCAATTCTCTATCAGCAGAGGTATGGCTTCATGCCCAATTATACACCATTAGAGGCACGATTTATACACCAATCTTATAATACCAGAGGTATGGCTTTATGACCCATTCTATACATTTGGGTATGACTCTATACTCAGTTATATTCATTCATTATCTCTCTTTGCATACATACATAATACATAGGGCCACATCCATGGCCAACTATACACTGATCATATAAGGACAACAAAGGGCAAAACCTATAAGCTATCATTAGTCTTTATATTATCTACTCTTATAGACTTGAGCGTAGAGTCCCTTGTCGGTCCCAGTTTGCAGGTTTTTCACCCAAGAAGATCTGGCAAACACCTCGACACAGGCTTCTCGTTCGAGTTAGAAGAGTAGATATCTGAGGGGGTAAAAATTACCTCCATCAATTTCCATCCTATCACTATGATTAGTTGTTTAATATAAGGTTCGTAGTAGTCTTGTGTTAGGGACCTTGTTTATAAGTTTTGATCATCTTTGAATGTATCCTAAGTGCTTGAAATACATGGGACGGTAAAAGCTAACTAAATGAGCATAAATAATGCATAACATGTCATGATGTATCATAGCATCAATTCGACTACTAATATCATTTAACACTTCGATATTCATGATTTTATGGAAAATATCATGATATATCTTTCCTAGTGTGAAACATTCTATCCCTAGGCATGAGTTATCTAATTTAAACACAAACTATGCGTTACTCATCACAAATCGTAAGTACCATTTTGTGATTATCATCTCAATAACTACAAAAAATAAAGATGTATAGTCATGAATAAATAATCTTAGCATGCTTATATAAGATAACATATATGGGCAATTCATCAAATATTTTATGCTTACATAATGACTTAAGATCTCACAATTACATAAGATACCATAAAACCCTACAATTCATTAACTAAGCATGTGATACGACTCTAACCTTAACTCTAGCCTTACATGCATAAAAAGAAATTGCAATTAGAAAAGGAAACTTTATGAGTACAACTCATTTTGTAATTTCCAGAGATAACCAAGCAACCCCCAAATAGCCAAACAATCCCAAGCATCTATAAGCGAAATCCAAGCAAAAAGGTGGAATCTTGAATGTAAAAATGTAAGTTTTGATGAAAATGATAAAAAGTGATATACAGAGATGTAAAGTCTCTTTCTACTTCTAAATGATATTTCTTGATTGAAAAATTACTTGTCTAAGTATATTATATTCATTACTTATGTTTCTCCCTTTAATACAATACAAATACATTTCCAGACCCAAAATGCCCATTATTACATTGAAAATATAGAGTCTGATAGTCTTTATCCTTATGACAATGTACTTATTGTTATGACAATGAACTATAGAATCAGAATATTATAAGGCTTATCGTGACCATAATATAACACCAACAATGTCAATTTCATGAGGCTTTTGTTTCAGAAATATCATGACTACCATAAGGTATGGTAGTCATGATAATTTAATTGAGAATTTTCTGCCATATTGCTACTATAACTATGATACCATCATAGTTACGATGTCGAGTGCATAGTTTATCTTATGAGTGACGTTGTATGGCATGTGCATTCATCAGGGTTATAGCATACAGCATGGTTAGAACTAAGAGATAAAATTATACAGCTCTTGAGGAAGATTATAGAGAAAATGAATAGAGGCAAGAGCCTCGGAGTTGCCACCCCGTACTCCACGTGTTCAAAAGGCAAAGGGGCCAAACTTTTAATAAGCTTTATATATGTTATTAGCCATGGTTAGGATTATGTCTTGGGAAATATGTAAAATGATAGAAAGATTATCTTAGCCTAGATTAGAGAATGAGATTACCACAGTTCTATACGATACTTCAGTTACTACTACACCTTGAACTACATAATCCCCAACAATAACTCAAGCTCTGTCAGATGCCTCTCAATCAAATCAAACCAAAGCAAAAAGAAATAGATAGCATAGAGTTAGGAGCAAAAGAGATATATCTCATGAGGACTGCCGATTCTAAAAATGGATAACTGAGTTCAGAAATTGGAGCCAATAACCTTTTAGGAAAGTAATGATTCTCAAGTTGTAAAGACTTGGGTTGTTAATGTGATGAATCACTATCGAGGCATCGCACCACATAACAAAGGGAATTAAATATTCAATGGCAAAGCAAACAATATAACTAAAGATACAATATCTGAATTTATGATAGTCGCCCTCCCATTTGTGATAATATGGAAAGAAAAGATTTAATAACAATAAATGTATACATAGATTTTCCTTTCCCAAAAAAATTTTGCAAATTGTGATGATTGATTGACTACCTAGTGAATTATGTGTTGATTTAATAAAATAAATATATAAATAACCTTTCATTTCTCAAAAATTTTGGTAAAGTCTCCCATGTGCAATGATTTATTTTGAGTTATTTGAGATTTAATTGTAAATAATGTGTTGTGAGTTGAGAGTATTAGGAGTTTATATAAGGATAAGATGGCCAAAAGGGAAACAAGTGGTACGGGAAAGTGGCTACATGCACACCACATGTCCCATGCAAGCATATGCAATAAGCGTGGGGTCACACATGGCGTACCAACAAATGTGATTAGACCTGACCATAGCTCGATTTGAACAGCAAGCTAAACTAAAACCATCAGTCCAAAAACTAAATCAAAACCATTTTCTAGTTTTTGGGTCAAAAATCAAAACCAAAACAGAAGACTTATGGTTTGGTTCTGATTTCAAATTTTAGATACTAGGACTAAAGTCAGAACCAGAACCAAAATGGGAACTGAAATCGAAACCACAATTTTTTGGTAAAAAAGAGGAAATTACTTGTCTAGTCCCTGAACTTTACCTCAATTTCACAAATTAGTCCCTAAATTTCAAAATGCAATGGTTGAGGACCTAAGTTTCAAAAATTGTAATAGGTCGGTCCCTCTATTATTAACAGCTACCTTGTGGCGGTTAAATGTTGACTTGGAATATGACATGGTGATACCTTTTCTAAGTTGGCTTCCAACGTGGAAGGAATTGCTGACGTGTGATCTAACACGTCAGTAACATACACTAACAACATTGCTAGGTCAACCCGAATGCTGACGTGGCATGACACATCAACAAATGACCTTTGATTCAAAGAGAGAACCAAAAGTCAAATACAAAATATATATAAAAAAAGAGTTAGATGGATTCATGTTGGAGGGATACAAAAGGATTCATGTTCAAAAGAGAGAAATGAAAATAACATATTTTCTATTCAAGGTAGATACAAAGGGATTTGTGTTCGAGGGAGAGTGATAGTATTGGTAGACAAAATTATTCGACAGCTGTCTCTATTCATTTTAAAAATTAAGGTTGTGGTCCTAAAGGTGTGGTACGTGAATGTGATCTTCATTGATTGAAGTAATTTCATCACAGTGGGCTCCTTGCAAGGTATGAAATGTCACCCTTTGTTACTATTGTTGTAATTTCAATTTCTAAGCTTTGGTTAAAAGTTAGGGTTTCCAAAAAATTTGAGTTTTTTTTTTAATTTTAACTAAAATGTGAATAGATCTGCAAATTGAACTTAAATTGTTATATGATTTGTGATTAGGGTTTGAAAAAAATTAGAGTTTCAAATTAGAGTTTCAAAAGAATTATGGTTTTTTTTTTTTTAGAAGTTGGAACCATATTGTAAAATTAAAACATGTAATTTTATAATATCACTTTGTAGTTTCTTTTCTTGTTCTCAGATATTTATTTGATATAATGTCTCTATAATTTTAGATTTCTTTAATTTTTTTCCTTACAATATCGCTTTACGTTAAAAATATTCACTTAACTATTGTATGTGGAGATTCTTTAAGATGCTATTAATACGATCTCTCAGCATTTTTAAAATTTTCTTTCCTCAGATATGGATTCCAGCAAATTCACCACTGCAATTCATCATAGTGGTAATTTTGTTGGAAGTGATAGTTATAAAGTTGGTGAAATAACATATTTTGATACTTGTGATAGGGATAAAAAGTCAACGTTTGAATTAGAACACATGGTAGCAAAGTTAGGTTATAAAAACTATTTTAAGGTCATGGATACTTTTACCTGAAGATGCTTTCAGTCCAATTTTAATTGATGATTCATTGTTATGTTATTTGGATCAAAGGAAAAAAAATGAGGATGTTCATTTTTATATAAAATGTGGTGTAAATGATGCTAGTGTATTAGAGAAGACTGATTTCCTTCATGATAGCAATGAGGAGAGTGGGGAAAGTGAGGGCTACAGTATTAAGATTTTGGTGAGTAGTGATTCTAAAGAGACTGATGCTGATAGTCCAAGGAAAGAAAGGAAGGAGGACTCAATGTCCATGGAGAGTCCTTTTGATGATCAATTACCCAGTGTAGGTGATTATTTTAGACTTTGAAGATGAGGAAAATAGAAATGTGGATTTTCATGATTGGAATGAAATAGATGATGAATACAAGTTAGAATACAATTTGAGAGATGATAAACGTGATGATGAAGGGGTTAAGGCTAGAAAAAAAATGTAGACATGAGGAGTTTATAATAGAGTACAACCCCAGGTTTATTGAATTCAAGCAGGGCCAAATTTTTGAAAGTCTAAATTTTTTAAAGTTGTAAAAGATTACGCTATGTACAATAGAAAAGATCTCAGATTTATGAAAAATGACAAGGATAGAGTAAGAGTTAGATATGCTGACGGGTGTGAATGGATGGTTTATGCAAAGAGGCTTCGTGGTCATGAGAAGACAATAATGGCAGCCACTTATAAGCCTAAACATAGTTGTGCAAGAACTCGGAATAATAAGTATGCAACAATAAAGTGGCTTGCAAAGAAATGGGTGAAGAGTATAAAGAGTGATCCTAACATAAAACTGCATACTCTTCCAAAAAAAAAGGCTAAAGAGAAATTTATGCTAATTTGTGAAAGAATGAAGGTTTGGAGGGCGAGAGTTAAGGTTAAAGAACTTGCTAAGGGGAAGGATAAATAACAATTATTCATGCTAAGACTCTATTTTGAAGAGATTTTGAGAACAAATAGAGGAAGTACTTATAAGATTGAGAGTTTTTTACTTGTAGATGATGAGAATCCCTTATCCACGAATATCCTCTAACTCCAATCTTTAAAAGATTGTACATTCTTCTTAAGGCTTGTAAGAGGGGTTTTTTGGCAGCTTGTAGGCTATTCATAAGATTGGAAGGATGTTTTCTAAAATCAACTTATGGAGGTCAATTGCTAGTAGCGGTTGGTAAAGACCCCAATGATAGAATCTTTCCACTGGCATTTGCAATTGTGGACCTGGAAGAGACAGATAAGGTTAATGATTACATAAGGATCCTTTGTATGCTTGTAACTTTATTTGAATCAATAACTAATCAATTACTCCTTGCAAGACCAGGCATATGGTAGTTTAGAAGATGCATCACAAGCATCCCTGCCACCTTTATCTTAAGTGTTCAGAAGCCAACTTACATCACAAGTGTCCCAAGGGAAAAGGAAATCTACAAGACCTGTCAAGTTCATTTCCAAAAGGGTTTTAACTTCTTCTCTTTCATCTCTTGGAAGCTCAAAATCTCTTCCTTCAATATCAAGTTCATTTCCTCAAACACTTGAATATGGCACACTAGGCGATTATTCTCTTTTTTCAATCTCTCGATGGTTTTTCTTGCATTCTTCATTCTCAAACTCCAATCAACTACTACAAAATTACGTAGAACTTTTAGCTTCTTCACTTTTTTTTTAATCCATGAATGACTTCAATGGGTCGAGGGCGAAATGGTGGATCATAGCAGTCAAAAAAATTGTAAGTTTTACCTTCCTAAAAGGCATTACCATTCAGCAAGTTAAAGTTTCAGACATTAGAAAGGAAATTAAATAACATTGGCCATATCCAAAAATTAGGGAACCCATAGAATCTTCGTGATGGATTTCGTTCTGACCGTAAAGTCACCAACACGATGTCTAGATTATACTTGCACTTTAGCATACCTTCAACCATGCTTGATGACATTTTATGGCTGTTGTAAGTAGACGGAGAGAGTGCCCAAACCCTAACCCTCCTTCATATGGATATTGTCCAAACAACCCCCAACTATCTACCTGCACTCTCACTTTCCCTCGAACACTAGTCCCTCTGGATGTTGCCCAAACCCTAACCTTTCTTTGAATGGATGTTGCACACGATTGTTCTCTCTCTCTCTCTCTCTCTAACCTCTCTTTCAGCATAGGTTCTCCCTCTCTCTCTCTCTCCCCAATTTTTTTTTCTTCTGTTCATTTTTATAACAAACAACCGCTTTTTAACCAACCTTGTGGAGGGAATAATGATGCCAAAAAAATATACATGGTAAGAAAAAAGGCCAACAACTGACGCGTTATGCCATGTCAGCATTGGGGCTGACGTGAAAATGTTGTTAGTGTATGTTGCTGACATGTTAGATCACACATCATCAATTTCTTCCATCCTAGAAGCCAACTTAGAAAAAGTATCGCCATGTCGTATTCCAAGTCAACATTTAACGGCCACGAGGTTACCATTACTAATGGAGGAACCGACCTATTACAATTCATATATAAGCATTACATGTCATTGGATCCATGATGGTTGGAATATTCAAAAATGTATTATTGCATTTAGAGATTTTAATGAAGGATATACAGTAGAAAATATTTATAAAATTATTAGTAGAATTTTGTAACAATATTATTTAGTGAATAAAATTTTTTATTGGTTTTGATAATGCTTCTATTAATACTACTTCTATTGGAGATTTAGAAAATATTTGTAAAATTAGTTTTGGTGAAAATTCTATCCATATAAAATGTTCATGTCATGTATTGAATTTATTGTTCATGGTGGATTAATGTGTCTTGAAATTTATCTTACCCCTTTTAAAAAGGTTATTTCATATTTATGGACTCATCCACAAGTCATGAAAGACTGGGCTAAATTTTGTAAAGAAAATGAATTATTAAATGAATCTTTTTCTTATAGACAATTGTTATGTGATTTCACTACAAATAATGTTGGCTCCATTGTTTTATATCCACATCATTGAAATATTTGTGAAAAGTTTTAAATTTGCTAAAATTGTTTAATGATGCAACAAATACACTATCTAGTATTTATTATCTTGCATTTTCATTAATTTTACTAGTATGTATTAATATTATAAATTTCATGCAAGAGTATGAAAATGATGAAGATTTAAAAGAAACAATTAATTTGATGAAAATAAAATGGTGCGATTATTTTGGTGAAATTCCTGACATTTATCTTCTTGCTATTTTTTTATCTCAAATGTAAATTTGTTATTTTATTTAACTATTTGACTTTGTATGTTGAATATTTAGAAAAAAATAATTATGATGTTATAAAAAAAAAAATTATATGTACCAAAAAACTAAATTATATTAGAAAGTTAATTTTTGATATGTATATTGAATTTAGTGTTACATTCAAAATCATTGCTCAGTTATCTTCTCAATTTGTAAATACTGAGAAATTTTCTAAAATGAGTAAAGCAGAACAACTATTATTTCAAAGACAGAAGAAGTCACGGGGTTTATCAAAGTGTACATCTAAAATTGATTAACAACTTCTTTTGAATTTAGTGTCTACCCATTTTTTAAAAATTTTCCAATTCTAAAATGATGCAAAGAGCATTCAAGCAATTTTTTTTTTTTATATTATCACAAATTGCTAAACAAATTTTAGCAACTCATGTCTCAATTGTGACGGTTGAACGAGCATTTAATGCGAGAAAGAGAAGTTTGGATAAGATGAGATCAAGTATGACTTCCGAATTGGTTAAGGCACAAATTGTGTGGATGATTAGAGTAGAGTAGAGCAGAACTTAGACAACAAGAGATCATCCACAAGAATAATTAAAATTTATGTGATATTACAATTGAAGGTACATTAACCGGTAATTAAAAAATTTTTCGGATTAACTTAAGGTAAGAGGGTTATAAATTTAAATGATAAGTGAACTACATGGGCTTCAATTCCTTTAAACCCTAAAAGGATGCGTAGGCAACTTAATTTATATAAATTAAATTACATGATTTGTATAAAATTAAATTCAAGTCCTTTTCATTTTTTTTCTTTCCTTTTTATAATTATAAAAATAAAGAAATTAGTTATGTAATATATTGTAATTATAAGACAATAAAATTTTCTTTTCATTTGGTAGTGTGAAGCTTATCCTATAATTTTAATTTCTTAAAATTAAAAAAGTTAAATTTCAGTTCTAAGTTGTTCAAATTAGAACTAGACCATTGAGAAACTGGAACTAGAACCAGAACCATGTATAAGTGATTTGGTTTTGGCCACGATGGAAGATGAATTGAAATAAGTGGTTCCAGAACCAAAACCGGCAATTCTAGAACCATGGTCAGGCCTACACATGCTAGCTGGGGGTATGGTCTCCATACAAGGGCACATGCCACATGCAGAAGGTTAAAACCCAAAAAAAAAAAAAAAAAAAAAAAAAAAAAAAAAAAAAAATCCTAAGATGACTTTTAGGATTCACAACTCTTTCGGCTTTGTGCTCGTCTTCTCGGCAGTCTTGGGCCCTTTCAGCTTCCTTGGAAACTTCCTTGGCCTTGGGTTCCTCTTGTGCTTGTGGGCTTAGCCTTGGAGCTAGGGGCCTTGGTGTGCCTAAGATGTTCTCTCAGGTCTCTAAGTGCTTGGGCTCACTGAGTCATGAGCCCTCCGAGTTGACCGCAGCTTTCTTGGGCTTGACCTCTTCTGGTTGCACCTCTTTGGTGCTCGGTCAAGTGTTGGATCCTTTGAGGGCTCCCAATGCTTCCTCCTGTGCACGCCTAGCCATTGCATGCTTGGCTCTATCACGAGCATTGCACTTCAAATCTGCAATACAGTGCCAATGACACTCCTCACAGCCCACCTTTTGGCCATGAAGTAGGCCCTCAAAATTCCTTCATATGTTCATTCAAATCTCACAAACATCCTTTCAATTTTGATCGTTGTTTAGTGTTGAGGCATCAATCATGGCTTTGGGCTCCTCAAAACCATCTACCATTCATTGTTGTAAATTCACTATCCTCTATTTTATGAAAACCAAACAATCTGTACTTTCATTAACTT
Source organism: Dillenia turbinata (assembly GCA_037126225.1). Lineage (NCBI taxonomy): Eukaryota > Viridiplantae > Streptophyta > Magnoliopsida > Dilleniales > Dilleniaceae > Dillenia > Dillenia turbinata. The sequence goes on from JBAMMX010000017.1 coordinate 8,310,551, forward strand.
TCTCCCACATACCCCACAATTTCTGGTGACGTCTTGAGATTGCTTGTTTCCTCCTGCTTCAGTTGACATCTTATAAGTCTCTGTTACTAGATCAAACATGCTGTGATATCACTTGATACGAAAGGAAATTGCGGAATTGATTTGATTAGTTCAAACTCTAAAGTTATAAACATTAACATAATGGAAATTGAGAGAAAACCAAAGTTTAAGAATAATAATAATATGTTAAAGATGATTATAAATCTCAAATAAAGAGTATTTACATGATTTCAACCCCAAACAATCACAATGGGAAAAACGGGCGAAAAATAAAGAAAATAGAAAAATTCCATGTGGAACTCAGTCAAGGCACTGTATGGTTACATCAGGGAAGGCACTGTGGCGCACGTGAACTTGCAACTCACATCAATGTAAGTTGCGTGCACACAGGGTGAGTGTCAAGGCACCCCGCTGCACATTCGCGCCTGCCACGTTTCTTTGTTCCTCTAGTCCTTCGGTTCTTTTCTGCATTCTTTAGTCTCTTTTGCTAATCAAGCTACTTCCTTTTCTATGTAGACTTTTTGTGTTGAGTGGAAAACCATGGAGTTTAGTTGGGAATTGAGTCTCCCTTGAAGTAAGCAACTGAATGTTTCACCTCATCTTATTTCTACAAAATGCAAGGCAGTAATGCTGGCATGAACATAAAGTAAATTATTTAATATTTGTATTAGAATAGAACCATGGAGATAAGGCAGACACCAAGAAGAAAAACTTAAATGCAATGCACTTCGCACATCAGCGTAAACTCAACAACCAAAGTATTGCTCTTTTAAATGCAAACCTCAAATGGGTTTGTCATGTATTATGCAAGAAAAACTTTTTGTATTTTGAAACTAATCATTTTGGAAGAATAATGATAATTGGCGAAGTCGTCAATAATTCTCAATTAATGATAACATGCGCCATTTTCCCATAGAGGGCAATTTAAAAAGAAAAAAATGATAAGTTGGATGAAAGTAATTTTAAAATTTAGCAAGTCACCGATTCCAATTAAATTTACAGATATTTATTAAAACATATAGTTAAAATTAAACTGCTAGATCACCAACTAAACTAGGAGTAAGAAACTGAAAGTGGAGCAAGCCCCCAATTATTAGTAATAAATTAAATAAAATCAATGATTTAAACAAATGATGCAGAGTTTGTTCCTAGGAAAATGATTCTAGTTCCAACGTATTAGTCAGCCAACATGCATATAGAGACTCATCTTCCAACTTCTACATATGCGAAAAGCAGACAAGTTCATGTTCCAAGACCCAGGTCACAACAAATTTGGTTTTAAGTGTTTAATGTGCTATTGGTATGGACAATCATACCCGATGACCACCCATTTCTCATAGGACTAGGTAATGAAGTGATTAGATCTAAGTGAAAATGTCCAAGTATCATGCCTATGCCTTTTTGAGTACATGAGCAGATGGTGATCAGAATAGTAACCATACCATCGTCGTTCCACAACTATTATAAAATCTGCATCCTTCCAATAGCAAATTTTAATGTTTCGTACTCCCCTTCCAAGATAGACCAACAGTTGACAAATACCCAAGTACTACTAGAAAGATCAATGTTTCATGTTACCCTCATTTCCAGCTTAAAACAACTAGCATATTTGCCTAAGCAACAAACTTTTATGAATATCTCATCATTTAGCATATTATCCATCCAGCATATTAAACTAAGGGTAAGACCCTTGCGCGCCGAAAAGTCAAAAGCTAACATCCATAGACCCATCTTAAGTGGTAACATTTTGATGGTGCTTTTGCAACTTGCATAGTTAATCTTGCTCCACATATTTTTTGACATATAGTCATTGAACTGTTACACAATACAAATAAACAGGAAAACATTGCATGCCCAAACATTGATCTCTAAACAGATAAAATACAAACACACAAAAGTTGTGTGGGGGTGACAATAACAAAGTCCCTAAAAAGGGCCTTTTTTTCCGATTTTTCCACAACATATATTGGTATTATTACCATATATCATTTAACTAGCAACAAATACTTCGAACAAATCATGCCTAGAGTTCTCCTTCGAACATTGCATGCCCAAAACAATCAACGTGAACAAATGGCTATTTGTATACACACATTACAATATGATGGTTAGGAACCTGTTCGCTAACAAATTTCTCACCATACTTCTTTTATGAGCAATTATCTACTTCTTTATTAATCATGCTTCCTTTTAAATAGAAAAAACTAGAGTTTATAATATACTAGATTTTCTAATAAAAACAAACTCCTAAAATAATTTCTAATATGACAAATTCTAAAATTAAGAGATAGCTATCAATTAAAATAAAAAAATTAATATTTTTTTAAATATTTCGTTTTTACTAGTTTTTTAAATATTCTTCTAAAAAGATCTGTTTCTAATAATATATATTTCTTAAAATAATTCTTTCCAATAATATGCATTGTGCATAACATTACTCTCCACTTGCACAAAAAACTTATCTTCAAGCTGAAACTCACAATGGACCTTCTCAATTCTTCAAGAACTCCCAAAAAGCCTCCACCCTCATCCTCTTCTATGTACTTTATCATAACCTACTTAGCCTCTTCAAGTTCATGACAGAGAGCTGCTCACTGTCCCAGAAATTCTTGCTTAACAGCTCTGCCTACTGCAGCCTCTTGTTCTGCAACCACTTTCTATCTTGTAATTTCTTCTTCGGTGGCAGCAATGGCTAGCATAAGTCCTTTAACACTTGCACCTACCACTCTCTCCTTGTCTTTAAGTTCCTCTACGTTGCTTCCTTTGGCTGAGATCCCTAGCCTAAGCCTCCACTTGCTCTTTAAGTGAAGTTGATTCTGCCTTGAGAATGGTTGTCCTTTTTTTGCCCATGTGGCAATTAGAAACAAAAACATCTGTGACAGGCACATTTATGACATGTCCATGCCCATCTACTTCTTTGCCAAGAGCATCCAGATTAAGAGGGGTCTTGAATAGCTTACAATAACAACAACAACAACCTAGACCTTCTATCTCAAAATTTAGGGTCGGCCATATGAGAGACAAATAATGAAGTAAAAAAAAAAAAGATTTAGTTTGTACGGATTCTCCTACGCCACTCATTCTTATCTAGAACCACCTCCTCAACTAACTCCATCACTATCATATCTTTACAAATACATTACATCCAAATTTTTAATGGTCTACCTCTACATTTTATTAAATCTTCTATATTTAAATTCTCTACCTTCCTAACGAGTGCATCTTTAGGCCTTCGTTACACATGTTCAAACCATCTCAGACGGTATTCTTGTATCTTATCGACAATTAAACTGACTCCTAATTTATTACGTACCTCGTCGTTTCTAATTCTATCATTTTTAGTTTTGTCACACATCCACCTAAACATTATCATTTCAGTTACAACCATTTTTTACTCTTGTTACTGTTTAATGGCCCAACATTTAGTGTCATATAATAGAGCAGGTCTCACTGTGGTCCTATAAAATTTTCCCTTTAAATATAATGACATTGTGCGATCACAGAGCACTCCGAATATCTTTCTCCATTTCATCCAACCCGCTTGAATTCTATTGTTAACATCCTCATCTATATTACCATTATTTTGAATGATGAAACCAAGATATCCAAATCATTCGCTCTTTGAGACTTCTCTTCCTTCTAATCTAATTGTTTCTTCATTATCCTGATGGTTATCACTAAACTTACATCTCATATACTCAGTTTTAGCTCTACTCAATCTAAATCCTTTAGATTCTAACACGTCCCCCCATAACTCTAATTTAATACTAATACCCTCTCTAATTTCATCAACTAAAACTATATCATCTGCAAAGAGCATACACCATAGGATTTCATCTTGAATATTTTTTATGATTTCATCTATTACTATTGCAAATAATAAGGGACTCAATGCCAAACCTTGATGGAGTCCAATATTAATAAGAAAATTATCACTCAACCCCCCGTAAGTCTTTACATTGGTCACAACTCTTTCATACATATCCCTAATAAGATTAATGTATTTCAAAAAGATCCCTTTCCTCATGAGCGCCCACCACAACACGTCTCTAGGGACCCTATCATATGCTTTCTCAAGGTCAATGAATATCATATGTAGATCTCTTTTTTATGCTCTAAATATCTCCATCAGCTGTCTTAACAAGTGAATAGCTTCAATGATGGATCGTCCTAACATAAATTCAAATTGATTCTGAAACACACTTATCTCCCATCTCAATCTATGATCTATCACTCTCTCCCATAACTTCATCGTATGGCTCATGAATTTAATTTCTCTATAATTTGAGCAATCTTGTATATTCCCTTTATTCTTATATAACGGGATAATTGTATTCTCTCTCCATGGGTATGGTATTTTATTTATTTGTCAAATTTTATTAAAAAGAGTCGTTAACATTGTTATTCCGAATTCTCCCAAACATTTCCACACCTCGATAGGGATGCCATCAGGTCCTATGACTTTGTTATTTCCCATTCTCTTTATGATTTCCTTTATCTCATGAGGACGAATCTTACGTTTAAAATCTCTATTAATCTCTTCTCTAGATATATCTACATTTTCTATATTTATTGTACTCTCAATATTAAATAAGTTATTAAAATATTCTCTCCACCTCTTTCTTATATCCTTATTTCTTACAAGTATACTATTTGTTTCACTCTTAATACATCTAATCTCATTTAGGTCTTGTCCCTTCCTCTCCCTTAGTTTGACAATTCTATAGATCTCTCTCTCCCCGTCTCGAGTCTCTAATCTGTTGTACAATTCATTATACACTTTACTTTTTAATTCATGTATAATATTTTTTACTTTTTTTTTGTCTTTTTGTATTTTTCATAGGTCTTGCTACTACTATCATTTTTAAGATTCCTATAGCACTCTTTTGATTCGGATCGCGATTTCTATTTTTTCGTTCCACCACCATGACTCTTTGCCTCTTGGAGCCCTGCCCTTGGATACTCCAAGAACCTCTCTGCCAATACTCTTAATATTATTAGACATATCGTTCCATATTGTTTCTGAATTATCATTAACAGACCAATTTGTTACTCCAATTACTTTCTCCCTAAAAATCGTCATATTTTCCCCTTTTAGATTCCACCACTTAATTTTTGGCTCCATATATGGTTGACATTGCTTTTGTCGTCTTGGCACTCGTACGTCTAAAACTAAGAGTCTGTGCTGAGTCGTTACACTCTCCCCCGGTATGACCTTACAATCCTTACAAATCGTTCTATCATCTCTTCTAGTGAGAAAGAAATCTATTTGACTAGCATTTACCCCACTCATATAAGTAACTATGTGTGACTCTTTTTTCTTAAAAAACGTGTTTACTAGTACCAAATCGAACGCTACTGCAAACTCTAGAATTGTACTTCCCACCTCATTCCTACTGCCGAAGCCAAAGTTTCCATGCACGATTTCAAAGCCCTCATTTTTCTCTCCCACATGTCAATTTAGATCTCCTCCAATAAATAACTTCTCGTTACTTGGTATGATTTGTAAAAATTCTTCTAGATCATCCCAAAATTATTTTTTACTAATTGCATCTACACCTATTTAGAACGCGTACATGCTAACTATATTAATTACGTTTACTCCATTTACTAACTTGACAAGTATCATTCTATCTCCCTTCCTCTTATCTCTACTACATCTCCTAGTAGGTCTTTATGTACAATTATTCCTACCCTATTTTTAGTTATATCTCACCTGTATACCAAAGCTTATGACCGTAAAACTCTATTACTCTAGCCTTCTCTCCCACCTATTTGGTTTCTTGAAGACACATGATCATAATTTTTCTTCTATTCATTACTTCACCTATTTCTCCTAACTTTCCGATTAGAGATCCTATGTTCTAAATGGCTAAGCGAATCCTATTCTCATGGACTATTTTATTTGTTCGCACCCTAACATCCTTTGGTAACTTGTCACTACACCCGAGATCCGATGTAGTGCGTCGCTGAGGAAACGCCCCATATATTTTCCTATAATTGTCTCCCATTTTAGTTTGACAAAAGATTTTTACGCTTTGACTGTCAGCCTACCGCAACCCTACTCCTTTATCCGGGTTTGGAACCGGCCATGACAGAGTTCTTCAAATAATAATTAGATAGAATGACAAAATGAATTATTAATAATATTAATATTAACAAATAAATAATAAGTAACTAATAATGATAATAATGAACAAGTAACCAGAGATTGTACCCACTAATGCACATAAAATAGAGAAAAATGACAAGTAATAACAAATAAAATAAATAAATAATAATGAACATGAAACCAGAGAAAACAATATAAAGCAACAAAATAATAATAATAATAATAATAATAACTACTATCTCTATAGACACAGAAATGACGATAATTAACAAAGAATGAGTTGAGAATAAATACTAAATAAAGAATAGTGACCGATAGTCATAAATAGAATAAGTAAATGATAATGGTAGCATATTAAATAATGATAGTAATAATATTAGCAATAATATTAATCGTAATAATTTTTATACTAACAATATCTAAGGTGATAATGTGAATAATACTATTAATAATAGTGATAACCCTAATGATAAAATGTTAATAATGATATCAATAATGCTAACAATAAAAATAGCAATGAGAATACTAATACATCTAGTAATAATAATAGTAGTAATAATTAGGTCAGTTGGTAATTGACCTGAAAACATATTTATTAGAGATGCAAATTCAGGATCCTGGTGAACTCCCATCTTGGTAGCCAGCTCATGTACATGTTTTACAACTTCAATGTTGGAAATATTTGTAAAACCAACCAGAGCAGCTGATGATACAATATTTAAAGGCATTACGCTTGTATAGTGCTTGATCTTTCTTTTCCCCAGATCCATCCTGAGTAACAAAGTTTCTGGCTTGAAAATGACACTTCATCATGGCAACTAAGCCCTCACCAACTGCAACTCGTGATCCATTAACTGATGCAGTCCTATCGTGTCAATCATACTGGCAACTGATCCAATGCCACAGACCAAGACCCTTAATATCTTTTGTGACATTGATTTGGCCACTTCCATAAGGCGCTCCCTAGGTTGCTCAAAAACACTTTACTTAGCAGAGACCAAGGTTGATGCATTACCATGATTTCCATCTCCAGCAGTAAACTCAGCCAACAAGGGTGATGTTAACATCCCAGGAGTACCAATGGCAAGGGATGGAGCTGATACTTGTGAACCACTTGTCTATTGACATCCACTATTTCTGGCATTCACAAGTAAGAAAAAACCAGAACTGACCTCAGAATCCCCATCCACTAGTTTGACACCTATTTTCCTCATCTTCATATCATTCACCTCATTCATCTAATGAATTTGTGGCATTTGGTGTTATTGGATCTGTGAACGCTGTTGTTGCGTACTTTGCTGGTGTAACTACCACTAATTTTGTTGCATCATGTGCTACTTCTGTTGTATCATCTGCTAGTGCCTCATATGATGTTTAAGCTGTTTAAGTTGTTGACCCTACATCAAATTCTGCTCAGGTAGTGCTTCAAATGCTGTTGTTAAAGCAAACTAGAAATTGCCTAAAGCTAATTCATATTTGATGATAGTACATTTACCGCACTCTTGGATGTCATGGTGTTCACACTTACTTGTTGTGCAACAGTAACCTACTGCAACGAACTCAAGGAACCTCCGTGTACTAAATCCAAATTTGATGTAAGCTATAGTGAGTTCATCATATTCTACTGCAATGCAAGAGATGCAAACAAACAAGAGAGCGAATTGTGTTACACATTTGTCATGTTATTAAGTTGGCACTGATATTACAAAATTCTACAATTTCATAGGCTGATACTGAGGGTTCATTTGGTTTTCATGTGACTGCGCTTATAAGGCAACCATCTAGCTTTTCTCAATAGACTCACGAATCTATCCAACTTCTATGGATGTCTAGAATACAGAATCAGGAACCACTCCTTGGCTGAGATGAACATCCTAATAATCCGACCGAATAGCATGACCATTCATTGAAATTTTAGTCATAATGATGAGCATCTGATCTCAAAAAGTTTAGATCACTTTGAGATGACTAATATTGGTTCTAATTTGAGATCTTTGAACCCTCTGAGGCATCGTGTTGGTGCTGCCAATTCTGAAACGATGAAACTACGGGGATTGAATGATAAGGCCCAACATGTGATGGAACAGAGTAGGGATTTCCTGGTAGATGCATGACAATTGGATGCAAAAAAATAACTTTTCTTGGTGGAAGATAAGCGGGCCTATCAAATAAGGATAATGGAACCATTGGGACTGCAGCAACAGGATCCGCATAGTACAGATCATCCGACCGTGCCACATTACTTTCTTACTTTGACTTCTTTGATGCATCTTGGAGGTAATGATACAACCTTCCCAACTTTCACTTTTTCTTCTATTACATGCCTTCGTTTTCTCTTCTTCTTAGTCTTAGGGCGGTTAGGCTTGAGGTAGTGTGGTACCTATGCTATCGAATGGAACTCGTATCCAGTTTCAAGGTCACTATAATCCTTAGGGGGAGCATGATGACCAACAGCCAAAGAGGTTTGAGGCACACCATATGATGCCATATTGAGTGGTTTTGCTACGCCCCATAAGTCAAGGTACTTTCTAGGGATGATAGTCCCTCTTTCCAGCAAACTACTGCTTTCCTCCCCTTGGTCTGTAGAGGTGCTGCAGCTATTCCTCACCTCTTGGACCTTGATGTGCCCCTATAGCTCTCACAAAAGCCTTTTCGTCTACGAGATCAGTGTTATCTACTGTTACTACAACAACTTCTCATTGGACTGATAGAGTTCCTCCACCCTAGCCAGTCGCTGCTCCATTCACAACTCAAATTCCCTCATAAATCTCTCCTTCCGACTTAACCATTGTCAAGAGCTTTCCATGACAGTTGGAACTAATATCAAATTGAAATTAGCACAGGATTTAATCAATGAATACTCTGTAAGAAATTCCACTCTTCCCTTGCTTGAGTTTCCCCTCATTTAGAACCTAGATTTAACGGTCAGGAACTTGTTCCCTAACTCTATCACACTTCTTTATGAGAATTAAACTTTTTTTTTTATTGATCATACTCCCTTTATATATATATATAGTTATCAATTAAAAAAAAACTACTTTTTTTTAAATATTTTCTTTTTATTAGTTTTTAAATAACCTCCTAGAAAATCTCTTTCTAATGATATATACTTTTTTAAATAATTTTTTCTAATGATATGCATAGTGCATATCACAATACTCCACCGCCAGTTTTTACTAAATTAGCATGCTACAATCACATCTAGTCTACTTACACTGTAATAATAACACAAAAAAGAACAAAACTTATGCATTGTCATATCAAGAGACAGTTGAGCACACAATACACAATAGTATCATCAAAGTAAAATTTGCATGATTATCTTAATTACCAATTTCAAACCAAAATGCACAAACAAATCCATAAGCATAAATGCATCTCAGCAATTCAAATTAAGCATCACACGGAGTAGACCATAAATCCAACCAAAAGATACATTTCAAAAGCAATGCATTTCAAGCGCGTTCCATTTGTTGATGCAAACTGAAAATTTTGACCTCTCAAGTTTGAGAATTTTGTCTATACGACCCAAACAAAAGTAATCCTACATATTCAGCAGATGTTTACAGTATTAATACTGTCAGAAAGTGCGGCAAGACATTTAAAATAGTACCACCTGGTATAAGCATCTGTATAGGAAAACTTTCTGGTTAAGGTGGCCACATAAACATCACAGCACTGGAATTATTGGAATCACTGGTCTGTTTTTGAACGCATCACATTCATAATCTCCGGATCCATCTTGCAGTTACCCCTCAAGTCCTTTAATGTAATCAAATTTGCTTGCTGTTATTTAAAGTTGAAAGATCTCATTATATTTTGGATTGACAACCAAATCACTGACAGAGGAATAATCCCACATATACAAAGCAAACAACAAGCCATGCCACAAAATTACGTTTATTCAGTGCCTTCAACATAAACCTTGGAAGGAGCTTGTGACCATAAATGAATGGTGAAACCGTCCCATAATTCTTTCAATGTCAGAATATGATTTGAGAATGCATATTATCAACTTGTTTTCATAAAGCGACCCACATGCAAAAGTCCACTAACACGAAGATGCATTTGAATAGAAGCGAGAAGCAAGGCATATGGACCCAAGATTAAACTCACAAGTTGGTTGTTTTCACGAAGAAGGACATCCTCCATGTGCAGAAAGAGCAATTTCCACTGACCTAAGAGCTCAGATTCTAATTTGGATTTACTGTAATTTTCTTGACCATGATCACTGATCTCCCCATTCCAGCAGTATCTCTGAACCAAGCTGTTTGCCTCCTTCTGGCTCTTTTTAACTGCTGTGAGAAGACAAAGGGGTGAGAGCAAACCAAAAATGAGCAAAAAGAAAAACCAATAAATGATTCATAGATGGGATTATCAATGAGCATACCAGAAATCTGAGCCTTCACATCCTGATAATAAAGGTCTGACCAAATTTGAGCAGCTGAACACCACCATCACAAAGAATAGGCATGTCAACTCTCATAATTTAACAGACCAATATCCTAACAATAAAAGGCACATTTAGCAAATGACATTCAGGTATATACTTTACAAGATACCTTTCTTGCAAAAAGAGCAAGCGCAAGATTTGAGCGGGTCAACTACAGCCTCTGCATCCACCTTCAATCCAGAGCATCTTCCTAATTCAAAGGACTTCGAACTTTGTGACGAGGGCACTGTTGAACATTCAGCAGAAACACAACTTTTTGATGCCTCGACCTCATTATTTCCAGGAAGTTCAAGATCCTTGCCATCTTGATCACAATCACAAACAAGACCACATAATGTTCCATGGACAGAATCCTTCAGCAAAAGCTCAGAAACAGTTTCAAAGTTATTCCCAACATCATTAAAATCTTTCAAAGATGCAGCAGCTGTGGGCATTGAAATGTTAGGATCGTGATTCTCACTTGACAAATCACCCTCTTCCACGATATTTACAGGTATTGTTTCACCTTGTTCACAATGAACAACACCATCTAAGGAATCCGAATTTTTCTTAATTTCATCAGATGGGTTCTTGGAAATCCCTAACACCATGACGTCTTGCAAAGATTTATTCCTGCTACCCTCTAAGAAATCGGAGTTAACATCATTGAGATCTTTGTCAGATTTGGTGTTCAATCTGTCTTTGACCAATTTCTCCACACAGTGAGACACACGGCGAGCAAAACTAGATTCCCAATCTTCTTTATCAGGATTAGAATTCTTACTGGACCCATCTTTATTTTTGATATCAGAATTTCCAGATATCAAAGAAAAATCTCTTTTCCGCAGGCGATTAGATATGTCCCCAAGTGCAGGACGAGATTTTTGAGATTCATCAGTACAACTATGACTACTCATCATGAACCCCCCACTTTATTTTGAACAACACAAAATCCCCATTCGTAAGCGTCAATTCGTCGAACACTGGAAACCCCTGAACAAATTGATCGCTATCGAGACCCAGAACTTCACAACAGAAGCACCAGAAGAAAAATTCAGAGAGAAGAAACAAAGTTAAGAATCAGATAACCAAAAAAAAAAAGCCCGAGACAACAAATGAAAGGAAATAGGAATCAACTTAACAAGAAGGGCTTAGTGCCCGTGAGTGGAGCGGCGTTTCGACTCGATCAAATAATGCACACAATTCAGAAATATGGGTAAAGAGAGACAGAGAGAGAGGCGGGAAGTGGAAAACAAGGGACCCACCTGGAATGGACTTTAACCCGCCTGGTTAAATTTGAATGGAGCGCAAGGCGGCACGGGCACTTGATTTGAACCAATTTCCGTTGTCCACTGTAACAGAACAGTACAGTTCATTCCTCTCTTATTTTCACATTTTGGGGGTTTGCCCGCTTCGGCGCCTATTACTGAAATTTCAAATATTTTCGAACGGAGAAGATCTAATTTTTTCTTTTCCTATCAGTGTATTAAATTTAGAATTATAATGTTTATTCGCATATGTGATATATACTAAATAAATGAAAATTACTAATACTTAAATATATTTAACTAAAAAAATAAATACATAATTATTAATTTTATGAAAAATTTTATTACCGAACTAAAACAAAATAAGAGTTGGTAACGTCTTGATTTCCTCTCAAGGTGGTCCCATGAACATCACACCTCTACCAAGAGAAAAAGATGGTATTCTATATTTTAAAATTTACTTATGTAATTTATTATTTTTCTCATTATATATATAAAAAAAAAAATTGTCCTCATTAAGATTGAGTACAAGTGAAATAATATAAAATATCATATTTGTAAAATGAATAGGAGACTGAAAGGATAAGGATGAGATCTCCCGCTGTTTTGTTTTGTTGCACTAAGAGGAGATGTTATCTAGGGTGAATTGATTTTAATTGAAAGTTATGTTTTTTCTATATTAAATCAAAATTTTTATATAATAGTTTAAACTTGTCATATTTAAATATTTCAATTTTTGGATTTGAAATTATCTTTATGTGCAATCTCTTATTTACTCAAGACGTCCTAAAAGTCATTGGAGCTTAATCACAAAACATTACCTACGAAACCATAGAATAATTAGTTATGGATAAAATTGGAGTATATGATATGGATAAAATTGAAAAAATATGCTATCATAGAACAAGAAATTATAAATGGACTTATGAAGCATGCTCATTCCATAATATCATTTTACAAAAATAAGAGTATCATATTTATTAAATTTTTCTATTATTCTATTAAATCATATCCAAGAGTTAATAATTACTATTTTGCTTAATGAAAAATGGTGATTAGTAAATTATGATTTAGAAATACAAATTCTTTAGATTTCAATAATAATTCTATTTTTCACAATAACACTAAGGTGGCATTTAGTTCGCAGTTAGAAATCATAATCAAAACCCTTAAGAATCAAAATCAAAATCAAAATTGGACTTATCTTCGCACAATGACTAGTGTCAACTTATCTTCCTTTCGGTACTTAAACCTTGTGCAGACTTTGGAGGCCATGGCAACAAGCATCAAGTAAAACAACTAATATTACAATATTTCTCAACTGAAACCGCCAACAAACTGCCCCATAATGCTTTGTAGCTCTTCTTAGTTATACTAGGACTCGAAGTCTTAAGGGAGGAGCGGTAGCTTGGAATGATGTTCTTGAGAATGGCAATATGTTTCGTGATTTTGATATATTATGATTTTGGGCAAGTATACCCTAGTCGAGTGTTGCGTGTAGTACGAATAAATATCGTAGAATATTTTATACTATCAATTATGAATAATCCTAATCTAAATTAAAAAAATCAAATCAAGTCGTGAAAATTTTAGAAACTACTAAAAACAAAATCTAAAATATGAAACCAAAATAGATGAAAACCCTAAAATATCAATTTCATCTATTTTAATTTATTAAACTGTTGAATTTTTTCAATCCCTAAATTCATTAGTTACGAATTATTGATAATATTGGCAGATTTTCCTAAATTAGATTCACCCAATGGTTATATAATGAATCTCTAATTTGACTGATCAAAACTCAATGGTCATTCAATCTTGAATAACCGAATTGCATAAACTTCTACCGATAATCTATAATTTAGAGTTTTCCATAAATTTTCACACATAAAATTAATCAAATGGTCATACTCATAATTTTATATGAATTTTATTATTAGACTAATCTTATGTAATTATATAGGTCATGTATGTACTCGATTTCAAATCATACAAAACGCGGATCCAAACATTTTGAAATATTAAGTTTAACAATAAAAGTTCATCAATCAATAACCATGCCAATGAAACTTAAAGAAAAAAAATAAATCAACTTGTGTAATTAATTAAAAGTAGAATTAATTGAGTCCTAGAACAAAGAAAATTAGCTAGACATTGAAAATAAAAACAAGATAAAAAGAAACATTACAACCCTTGTTTTCACGAACATTCAGGTGGAAGACGTTGCTATGGGTTGCGACTACTAGGGTTTGTAATTGGTGGAGGGAATGAGAGAAAAATAAAAATAAAAATATATGGAGAATGAATGGAGAAAAGAATGACAATGAATGAATTTCATGGCTACTATAATGACGTAAATATATAGGAGTGAAAACCTAAGGAAAATTTAGTAACTAGGATAATTTTGAAAGTTTGGACTTTGAATTTGACTTGGAAACTCTCTCTTACTATTTGATGTTGATTTTTTACTTTCCAAATAGTTAAAAGTTATCTTTCCTTCAATTTGGATAATTTTTAAAATTATTAACAATGTAATTCTAAAATTGTAGTACCTTGATTCCTTTTTCATTTCCAGTTTCTGTTTTCCAACACTATAGTAATTTCGACTTAGATTCAAACAACTTCCTACCTGAATTAGCCTCTGAGATCTTCACAAGAGTTATAGGACTTGAAGTTTTCTTTCCGACACCATAAGAATCACCTCAATCGGATTTCGGAGCAAAAAGTTATACCTAAAATACTAAATTCTATCTATGCAATCCGAAAATAGCAAGTATACTTTATTTTTCCTAAGTCAATGATCACGAAAATAAATTAATAAAAAATCATAAAATATGGTTCTAATCAGTCCTAAAAGACATAAATAAATGCTGAAAAAGATGTAATTCAAGTGCACAAAAATATTGTTATCAAATACCCCCACGCTTGAATGTTTGCTTGTCCTAAAAAAAAATTTTCTTCCAAAACCAATTCAATTTTTCCGAGTCACTAACCATACATATAACAAGTTCAAATCGAAATTACAATCAATATAATTAATATTTTGCGGCATTCAATACTAGAGAAATCATTACATCTTCTAAAGTCTCCTCAAAATCAAGAACAACGCAAGATTCAAATACCTTCACAATCGGTTCACTTAATAGAATGAAGGAAGATACTATTCAACTATTCAAAACACTAATTTTATGTAAGGGTATGTATATCACTCAATCAACACAACGAGATGATATTACCATAAGTTTGCTAATATATCAAATTTCCACCACTTAAATATAAGATCCATATACCAATAAAAAAATCTTTTATTTGGTTGTAATAGGACTAAGGTAAAGGATAGAATAATGGGTAAAATAATGGGTTAAAATGATTCATTAAAAATACTAAAGTATCAAGACATGACATCCTTTATATCAAGATAAGAGAATACTAACTCTAACTATAAATATGTAATGTGACATATCATTTATTTAAAACAAAGAATAATGTAATGAAACTTCACTATAAGAGTGAATGAAATCAAACATGAGAAATTTTTTTTCTATTTTTCTTCTCCTTTTTTTTTTTTCATTTCCTTTCTTTTTTTTATTTTTTTCCTTTTTTTTGTCAACCGACCATCTCTTTTTTTTCTTTTTTTTTGGCTGGTTTTTTTTTTTTTTTAGAAATACATCGATTTAACAATGCCAAAAAAAATATATGAAACTCAAATATATAAAAGAACATAATACCTAAAAATTGAATGTCATACTATCAACTATAAGTACAATAGTAAATTGGGGTTCAAAATCTGATGTTAGAAAAAATGAAGATTATGGGATAAATTATATAGGTGATTTATTCAAATGGGTTAACTAAAGGGTAATATATTAAGGATGGTATTTTTTGAAATCTAAACTTGTGTAAATCTATGTGTTTTAATCATTTTTTGTGCATAAAAATCAATAATGTGGTCTCAAAATGCATAACAAAATAAGTTTTAGAATGATCAAATCATGTGTGATATACGCTTAACAAGAAAAATGATGAGAGTAAGAAATTTGCTCTTTAAAATTCAAATCCTCATTAAGGTAAATTTTTGTGTCAAATTTTACATGCTCTCTTTCAAATCAACTATAAGAAGATAATAGCTAATCATATATCAATAGCTACTAATACTAATCATCCTTCATGCAACCCAATTCAAAACAAGTAACATGCTAGGACTAGAAAACTAAAGAAAAATTTTTGTTGGCATGGAAGAATTCAGTAAAAAAAAATTTTTTTTTTTAGAACGAAGCAAAAAATCAGCACTCAATTTCCTAAAAATTTAGTAGCCTATGTATGTATATTCCCCCCACACTTAAGTTAAGCATTATCCTCAATATGGAAAGTAAATAAAATAAAAGCCAGGAGAATAGAGAACTCCCCTGAAATGCAGCATTCTCTTTAACTTCTATCCTCTCGTGCAAAGGGTTTGTTATTCACCTATAAAATGTCATCAAAACTCACTTTCTTTATTGTCTTGGGCCAGACATTGTCTCTTTGTTTCAACCCGGCTTATACATTGTGAGCATTTGTAACATATTGCCATGCTTTTGTCATTTTCTTATCAATTTGAGCATTCTTAGATATTTTTTGTTCCTCCACCAATTTTTTGACTTGTAACTTCTTTTCCTTACCTGCATGAAACCCACTTTTGAATTAAATTCATTTAAATTCACACCCAAAGTGGCACATGCATCAATATATTCTTCATCTAGAAAATCATGTTTAACTTGCAACGAACCGACAATGCGATTTTCAATAAGATCACTTGTATAAAAGATATTAACATTATGTTTAGCAATCTTTTTGTGTAATCAATCATGGAAGCCTCTTGCTTATCAAAATTTTTTCTGTGATGGGAAACTTTAAGTTCAATTTTTTCATCATCCATTCTTAAAGTTATTTTTCCAAAAGGAACATCAATTAATGCTCATGAAGTGGCAAGGAAAAGTCGGCCTAGAATGAAAGAAGTGCCCTCATCAACATCCATATCCAAGATAACAAAATCAACAGAAAAAATGAATTTATCAACTTTAAACAGAATATTCTCTATAATGCCTCCTGGATGTTTTATACTCTTATCAACCAAATGTAAGGAAATATTAGTAGGTCTATATTCCCTTAACCTTAACTTTAAGAACACTGAATATGTCATGAGATTAACACCAGCACCAAAATCACATAAAATATTAGAAAAATCAGAAAAACCAATTGTACAAGGGATAGAAAACCTCCTTGGATCCTTGAGTTTGAGCGATAGTTTTCTTTGTAGTATTGCAGAGCATTCCTCAGTGAACTTGATTTTTGAACTCTCACCCAGCTTCCTTTTTTTTTTTTGATCTCATCCTTGAGGAATCCCAAGTAGTAACCTAGCACCTATCTAATGATATCCAAAAGAGGAGTATTAATATACAATTTCTTAAAAATTTTTCAAAATTTGCTTTCACTTGTAAAAGATGGCTAGGAAAAAGAACATGGAGTTTATATTGACTCAAATGTAAAATACTTCCATGTTTGGAGTCTGGTGCTTTGATCTTCTCATCAGTAAGCTGATAGATTTCTTCATTGACCTTTTGTTTTTCCTCTTTTTCATGGGACCAAACTAAAAGCTAATGTAATTCTTTCTCATTCTTCAATGAGATTGCATTTACCTGCACTCTTGGGTTCTTCTTAGTATTACTCGGTAGTCTACCTGACGCATGAGAATAAAAGACATTAGCTAATTGATCAATCTTATTTTTAAGTCTCTCAAACCTTTTATTAGTTTTATTGCTAAACGTTCAAATCTTTCATTGGTCATTGCTGCCAAGCGTTCAATTGCGTCAACCCAAGATGGCTTGCTCTCTCTTAGTTGTTGACTTTCTGAACTAAATCTTGGTGGATTGTTGGGTTTTTGTGCTGTTCCTTGACTCCATAAAAAAGTGGGATGATTTTTCCGTTCAGGATTATAAGTGTTGGAATAAGGATTATTCTAAGATATTTTAAAATTAGAAATATAGTTCACTTGCTGCATCTGCAAACACTCAGAAATCATGTGAGTAGATTCACCACAAGAATCACAATACAAGGCATTATTAGTTACAACATTAAGTTGGTTCATTTTTATACAATAAATCAAAGAGTCAATTTTTGCACTAAGCATGGTTAAATTATCAATTTCATGCACACCAGCTCCTTACCTAGGCGACTCACACTCACTAGACCAATCATACTGATTTGAAGTCATATCATTTAATAATGTGCATGCCTCATTATATGATTTGCTCATGAATGTATCCCTAACCACAACATCAATTGTAACCTTAACAGAATATAACAAATCACTACAAAAAGTGTATAAAACTAACCAATCAGGTATACTATGATATGAACATTTCCTAATCAAATTCTTAAAAAGTTCCCAAGCATAATATAAAAATTCACTGTCAAATTACCTAAACCTATTGATATCATTATGTAATTTAGTAGTTTTACCTAGTATAAAGTATTTGCCTAAAAATACTTGAGACAGATTTTCTTAATCCATGAAATGATTAGGAGGGAATGAATTAAGTCATACCTTTACCTTTCGCCTAAGAGAGAAAGGAAATAGTCATAACTTTATCGTGTCTGGGTTTACTCCGTTCAGCTTAATGATATCATTGATCTCTAGAAAATTCTTCAGATGGTCGTTTGGGTCTTCAAAGGTTTCTCCACCAAATTGATCAACCTGCACCATGCCAATAAGACTAGGTTTTAGTTTAAAATTATTTGCCTAAATAGCGGGACATGCAATACTAGTTTGAATATCTTGAAATCTAGGCATAGAAAATTCCATCATGGCTCTATTCTCTTGATGCATTGCTATCTCACACTCCTTTTCTTCCTTAACTTGTCTACGAATGGTTCTAATAGTCTTCTCTATTTCAAAATTGAATTTGGCTAGGTCAGAACTTTTTGATCTCAACATAAACCGGTACAAATACAAAAAATAGCATAAAATTAGAACTCTAAAATAAATCACAAAAACTATTCTAATAAATCTAGAACATCTATATATGAATAAAAAATCACAAAAATACAGTAAATAAATGCACAAAAGATACCCAAACAGCAAACCGAAAAACTAAAAAATCATTGAAAAATCAAAGAAAAATAGAAAACTTATGAAAACAATAGAATTTGACCAAGATAGTATGATGGTCATGGTATAACCATTAGTTTTGCTCAATGGCCCGAAATCCTTTGAAACAAGTGGTCGCATGACCCTAAATCAAAACTATTTTACCAAAACCCAAAAATTTCCCAAAAATTCTATCAAAATTCCAAAACCAAAATCTAAAGTAGTAACTGTACAACCTAAACCCTAATATAAACAAGAAACAGCCAAGTCCAATCTCAAACAAAGTTATCCTGATTGATATATAAAGATATCCCTGACAATGGCACGAAAAACTTGTTATGTGATTTTGATATATCATGATTTTGGGCAAGTATGCTCTAGTCAAGTGTTATATGTAATGCGAGTAAGTGTCATTCTCATGAAAATATTATATAATACCAATTATAAATAATTCTAATCTAAGTTGAAAAAATCAAATCAAGTTGTGAAAATTTTAGAAACTACTAAAAACAAGATCTAAGATATGAAACCCTAATATGATAAAAATTATAGGATATCGATTTCATCTATTTTAATTTCTTACACCGTTGAATCTTTTTAATCCCTAAGTTCATTTGTTACGAATTATTGATGATATTGGTAGATTATTCTAAATTAGATTCACCCAATAGTCATACAATGAATCCCTAATTCGACTAATCAAAACTCAATGATCATACAATCTTGATTAACCAAATTGCATTAAATTCTATGGATAATCTGTAATTTAGAGTTTTTCCTAAATTTTCACATATGAAATTAATCCAATGGTCATGCTTATAATTTCATATGGATTTTATTGTTGGACTAATCTTATGTAATTATATAAATCATGCATACACTCAATCTCAAATCATATAAAACGTAGATCCAAACATTTTGAAGTATTAAGTTTAACAATAAAAACTTATCAATCAATAACCATGCCAATGAAACTTAAAGTAAAGAAATAAATCAACTCATGTAGGAGTGAAACCCTAGAAAAAATTTAGTAACTAGGACTGCTTTTGAAGTTTGGACTTTGAATTTGATTTTGAAACTTTCTCTTGTTACTTGATGATGATTTTTAACTTTCTAAATACTTAAAAATTCTCTTTCCTTTAATTTGGATAATTTCCGAAATTATTAGCAATGTAATTATGAAATTATAGCACTTTGTTTCCTTTTTCATTCTCAATTTCCATTTTCTAACACTGCAGTAATTTTGACTTAGATTTCGGACAACTTTCTACCTAAATTAGCCTTTGAGGTCTTCACAAGTATTGTAGGGCTTGAAGTCTTCTATCCAATGCCATAAGAATCACCTCAATCGAATATCAAAGCAAAATGTTATATCCAAAATACTAAATGCTATT
This sequence comes from Dillenia turbinata, assembly GCA_037126225.1. Lineage (NCBI taxonomy): Eukaryota > Viridiplantae > Streptophyta > Magnoliopsida > Dilleniales > Dilleniaceae > Dillenia > Dillenia turbinata. The sequence goes on from JBAMMX010000017.1 coordinate 8,330,922, forward strand.
TATCCAGTCCGACAATAGCAAGTATGCTCCATTTTTCCTAAGTCAATGACCACGAAAATAAATTAATAAAAATCATAAAATATGATTCAAATCAGTTTTAAAACATATAAATAAATGTTGAAAAGATATAATTCAAGTGTGCAAAAATATTGTATCACAACATCACTTGATAAGTGTAGAAGATTGATTTAGTTGGATTTCCTATTATGGGGTGGTTCAGAAGGAATAGGCAAGAAACTCAAACCTGATTTATGCACACATATGACAGAGATTTATGCATACAAATGCATCTGCTCTCTCCTTTGATTTCTCTCCCTCTCTTATTCCCCAACCTCTCTTTCCATTCTCTTGTAACTCTATAATTGACTCCCAGGAGACACTCAATTGGAAATTTCACAATACGTGTCAAGAAATGTGAGAGAATTTTGGCACCACTAATTAGATGGCTTTGACAGCCACATAACCACACCTATATGGATGAAATCTTTGGCTTACCAAGAAAGGGGTAGTCTGGGAAGAGTTCACGGTGAGCAGTGCCGTAGTGGGTAGAGAGAAGGCCCCAGCAATGGCACCGGTGCTGGAGTAGGAGTGTGTTGCCACTGAGGGATATTATTAGTGTTGTGAGGCCTTTTAAAAGAGAAGGGTTTCACTCTGTAAACAATAGAAGGGGCTAGAAATTATAACTCCATTACCCCAAAAAAGCTGCATTATTGAAGGATCAAGGAGACTCATCTGAGCACAACTATGGGAGACTGTAATTAGCACCCAGGAAGCATCCTCATCATTAGTGTCAAGTGTTTCAAAGAGGGCCCTAGTAGCAAAAAAGGCTAAAAGGGAGAAGAGATCAGTGTGTACTATGATGATGTCAATGTGGTTGGCAAAAGAATAGTTGAAGGTACAAGCATGGACAACCCCAACACCGATATACATGATCACTTTGTGATGATTTCAAATGTACAATGAAGTTTTTCCACTTGCTAACTTCATGTCTTGCTACTGAAGCTACTTTTGCCTGCTGAAGGTCATCAAGTTGATGGTTTAGGATTGAAGAGATTCTGGGTATTTTAGAACAAGAGTGATCAAATGATGAAGATATATATATTTTTTTTGTATTAATCAACAAATGTATAAAGAGAAAATGGAAATTTTATCTAAGAACAAGAGAAGGAAGATACCCTAATGGGAGTGAAAATTTGTATAGAAGAAGTGGATTGATTACCCTTTACATCAAAGAATGAGAGAGAAGTAATAAAAAAATTATTTCACATTAAAAAAAGGATTATTCTCTAAATTTATGAGAGATAAGAGAGATATTTATAGAGAAAAAATCTCTTCTAGCCAATAGTGACAAAAACTAGCCAATAGAGAGAAAATTAACTAGTAAAGAGAAAAAAACTAGTTGTTAGAAATTCTATCCAAAATACTCTTGATAGACTGGGTTGTGTGTTATAGACATTTTCTAAACTTCTTTTGGCTTCAATTTTTGAGCTTAATGAGCTTGGAATAGACTGGAAAGAATATGGACTTTGAGCATTTTCTTGGTCCATTGTGCTCACTTGATTTGGGCTAGAATCTAGAGTACATTTTTGTCCCAATAATTTGACCTCTTTTGGGCTAGACCTTGAGCACTTCTTGGGATGAGATTTGAGCTCTCTATTGGGCTTGAACTAGACTGCACCAATTTTATTCTCTAATGTCCAGTAGGTCTTGTATTGATGGCTGATTGTTCTCCTCTTGATTTTTAACACTCCCTATCAAGTTTGACAAATAAAAATCTATAGAGTCAAACTTGATGAAAATGTATGGAGAATGGTTAACCACAATTTTGTTGATGACGAGATGACAATTAACCTTCAAGAGTTTGGTTTCTTTTTAACTTTGTAGTACACATTTGATGATGAACTTCCTATTATAAGAATTGTAGGGTTAGAGTCCACCAAATTTTGTAGACTTGCCCTTGAATTTGCCCTTTTTTGCTTAAACCCATGCTTAGATTCTATGGGGGTAGTTCAAAGGGCTCTTCATATTTAGTCTTGGACATAAGATAGTGAGTTTGAGTTTCTTTTCCAAAAATGCATGTCTTATAGTGTTTATTCTTACAATTTTTATTTGAAAATAATTTTTTTAAGACTTAATTGTGAGGATGTATTAGTCTAGCATACCATAATTCATTAACTATCTTATTCATGTAATGTTACTGCATGATTGTTTGAAGAAGAGTTCAACTAAATACCTTGATTGTACATTATGTCTTGTACTTTCTTGTGTGGCTTTATGATCCCATCAGTGGCTGATTCATAAGCTTAATGATTCTTGAGATCTTTAATTTGCATGACCAACTCCAAAACTCCTTCAATGACATATTTGTTATTGATTTGCTCAAGCAAATTTTATTGGCATATTTATGGGTTTTGATGATAAGCAAAATATGATTAGTTTGATTAAGAAAAGAATTTGGAGACTAGTGGTTAAAACATAAGGAGTAATTGACTCACTAAAATGAAAAGTTAGCAATGCGCATGGACAAAATACATAAGGTCAATCGACATAAAGTTTGTTGATTTAGATCATTGAAGAACAAGTCCAAACGCAAAGAAATATCCTATTACTAGTAGTGGATAATAGTGCTACTCAAACAAATAAGTTCGATATAAAATAAGCTACTTAAAATGTTGAAAACCAAGATTTGACTAACTCACTAGAGAAAAGTACTCAAAAATATAAGTAATTAAAATATCAAGAAAATAAGAATTAAAAATGACGGTATTTGTTTCTCACATGTCAATTAGGTTAATGTATATTTATTCAGAATATTTCTAAAATGGTAACCCTCTGAACAATACCCATCCAAATTGAATCTGGAAGTCAAAATTGGTATTTTGTTTTTTGAAGGGAAAAATGACTTTTTATCATTAAGGAATTGGGTTTTGAACTATTTTTTATTGAGTCCAAATGGATGACATTTTCTTATTTACTTGTAATATTTTAAGTAAATGAAAATATAAAATTTCAAAATTGTAAAAACTGAATATTTACTTAAATGATTATTACAAAATAAATAAAGGAGTTGACTGAGAGAGGGAATTAAGAAAACAAGGATCATTGACATGTCAACACCACCTCATAAACATGTCAACACCACCTCATAAACATGTCAACACTTGAGTTAACAAGACATTAGGATGTCGACACATTCTTTAGGACTCAAGTAGACTACTAGATGTCAACATGAAACATTAGAAGGTTGGAGAGGGAACCAAGAAAACAAGGATCAATGACATGTAGACTCCACCTCATAAACATGTCGACACATAACTTAACAAGACATTAGGTTGTCAACACATTCTTTAGAACTGAAGTAGACTACCAGATATTGACATGAAACATTAGAATGTCGGCACATCCTTTAGAATCCAAGAAAACTATTAGAAGTCGACATGAGAGTTTATAATGTCGACGTGAATAATGATGTCAAATAGAACTCCAAGCCTATTTGACACACCCAAGACTTAGATGACTTTTCAAAGGATACAAAACACTAAACACAGGTCGACACGAGACACACAAATGCTGACATGAACCATGAAGAGCAAATTTGAAAAGCATGTCGACACACAGCTTAGAGCACTAGACATACCACTAAACGTTGACACATTTTTAGAAACCAAAAATAACACTAAAAACCGACACATAGCTTAGAATATTCAGCACTACCAAATTTCAACACAGGCATATTGTGATATTGACATGCCCTTTAGAACAAACACTGAACACATAAAGGACCATGTTGACACAAGCATATTGTGATGTCGACACATAACTTGGAATTAGCATAGAGTATAAAGACTAGATATCGACATAAGATTTCAAGATATCGACACAACGGACAAAGACCACCTAGAGAACCATTACGACACAAGTAATTTAAGATGTCGACACTAGTCCTAGAGTTTAGAAAGAAATGTGTCCGACACCTAATTTAGAATATTCAATACACCATTAAATGTTGAAATGGAAACATTAAGATGTCAACATGAGCAATAGAAATCTCTCAGCTTAGCATGTCAAATAGCATGCCAAACTTATTGAATATATTTGCTTATCATGTTGACATGAGGAAATAACAATGTCAACATAGTGACTTCAATGACTTTCTAAACAAAGGCTATTCCCATTTTAATTCAAAAGTTGATTAATTGGTTAAGACATTTGATGCAAATTGACATTCAAATTCAAGTCACCACCTATCTCAATGGTTAGAATTCATTTGCTTATAAATATAAGTATTGAAGAAAAAGAAAAGAGCAGAGCAATTAATGAGACAGCATATGTGCCTCATGAACACATTCAATTCTATACTCTATTCTTAAAATGTCATATTCTATTTTGTTATCCTAACGTAACTTCTTCTATTGTACTTCAATTTTGTTACATTCGAGGGTTATGGCCTCATTCTTCTATAACATTTTACATATCCTATACTAGAAGTCTCAAAAACTATTGAGGGATTCACAATTTGGGGTTTAGAGAGAGAAAATCAACTTGTGTAAGGTTGGAAACATAGTGTTTAAGGAAAAACACTGTAAGATGGTTCAAAGGGTGTACATGTCCAAATTAGATGTCTAGAAGTCATAAAAGCCATGGACAAAAGTGATCAACAATAGTGCCACACAGGAGAACTTGAAAATGAGGTAAGTGGCTCTAGCCATTTATCTTATTCTAACAATGATAGTGATAATGAAATCTCCATAGATGATATTCTGACTCTAGCACTCAATGAACTCAAAAAATTGATTAACAAAAATAACATGATAAAATGTTAAAAAATGAAAAGAATAAACTTGATGAGTAAAATAAAAGATTTCAAGTAGAAAATGAAAATCTTAATATAGAAAATGAATAGTTAAAAGATGAAAAACATTTGTTAGAAGTAGATAAGAATATAGACATTGAAAATCTTCACTTTTTGAATGATGAATTAAATGAGATAAAAAAGGAAAGCAACATTTTGCAAGTCAAAATTGAAGAGAAAACTAAAACAATATTCAAATTGCAAACTAAAATTGAAAATATAAATTTGAATGCTTACAATGAAAAAGGTAGGGAGTGATAAAGAAAAGGAAATAAATGAACTTGAGCATGAAAAAAAAAGAACAAGAAATTAAACTCTTTACTGTTTAAATTTGTTCAAGGTCAAGAAAAACTTGACTTAATATCAGGAGCTCAGAGATCTATATTTGATAAAATGAGATTAGGAAATAATACAGTTAAAACTCAAAGAAAAAAAAATTACAGCTCTTTGCCCCTAGTTCTAAAAGTACCAAACCAAAGACTGGATGTCATTATTCCATGAAGTTTAGACACTATTCACCTTAATGCAAACAAATTAAGAAGTGAGTCTAGATTCAAAAGACCAAGAAATCATGTTAAGTGTTATCGCTGTCAAAAACTTGGTCACACTAAGAATGAATGTTGGTTCAGGAACAATCCAGCATCTTAAATTAAAATGAAATTGAAATGGGTTCCTAAGAAATTGTTGAACACCAACAATGCTGAACTCAAGGAAATTTGGGTACCAAAGGGCAACGTTTGGGCATGTCTTGCAAACTTATTTAAGAAGACAAACATTGAAAGTTTGATGCTCAATGGAGATAGGTATGTCCAAATTTAAAAGGCAAAGTAGCCGCCGAAAGGTAATATTTACACAATGCTCCTCGAGTTTGTTTGTGAAAAATATTGTTTGAACCCTATATGCTATAGGTTCTCTCATATATATTTTTGATATGCACAACAAAACTAGAGATAGGAGCTAGTACAAAATAAAGAAAAAGAAAAACTTATCTAAATTCCTAGTCTAAGGAACAAACACTGAATTTAGGAATTAGAATTCCTAAGTGGTCAGACTAGATTTAAGTTTATCCTTCAACTTAGAGCTCCCAAAAGATTAAATGCTAATATTAAATAAAGAAAAAATCAAAGAAAATTCAATCAACAAATTGAAAGAATATAGAAGCCACAACAAAGAAATAAGTTCATCGCTAATAGTTTGTCGCAAACATTAATGACGAAAATTTTATTGCTCGTCTCAAATTTTGCAACAAAAAATATTTCGTCGCAAAATTCATCACAAATATTAGCCACAAATAATTGTTTGTTGCAAATTAGCGACGAATTTTGTGATGAAATATTTTCGTTTTTAAATTTTGCGACTAATATATTTTCATCGCTAAATTTGCGATGAAAAATATTTCGTCACAAAATTTGCAATGAAAACATATTTCATCACAAATTTAGTGACAAAATATTTTTCATCGCAAATTGTTTGTCACAAAATTTGTGACAAAATAATTTGTCACAAAATTTGCAACAAAAAAAAATAATTTCTCACAAAATTCGTTGCAAATATTTAGCCACAAATATTCTTTTCATCTCAAATTAGCAATGCATTCTATGATGAGTTGTTTTCATCGCAAATTTTGCGCCGAACATCTTTTCATAGTAAATTTTGTGACAAACATCTTTTTGTAGCAAAATTAGTGATGAATTTTTTTATCGCAAAATTAGTCACTAAATTTACGACACATTTTGCGACAAACAGTGAATTTAGCAACGAATCTGGAATATTTATCGATAAATTTTGTGATAAACATGAGAATTAACGATGAATTTTGTAACAAATCTGGAATTTTTGCGAGAAAAATAAATTTTATTGGCATATTTTCATTATTTTTCCCTGTATAACTTGTTTTTATACCTGCTCATTCAACATCATCATCAACTAACCATCCAATTGTCATCAACAATCATCAACATCAAATTTCTGCTATCTCTACTCATCCATGCAAATAACCATCCAACAAATTCAATCAACTATGAATTCAACGAGAACTAATTATTTTAACACTTCCAAGAGTCACAACAATAGCCGTATAAAAAACAAGCGCAACAAAATCATGTCCCAATGTTCAAATATCAACAACAACCATAGTATCAACAACCACAAAAATCAAAGTAAGCATGTTCAAATGTAACCATCAAATAACAATAAACAATCTCAAATATTACCACCACCACCATCATCATTATCATCGAATATATCATCACATCATTATCATCACGAGTATTATCATGAGGAAATAGAGAAGGGGGAATCTGACTTGAAGTGGAGGCTAATTAAAGATGCTGCATGAAGAACATCTGTTGTATGCGAAACTTATTAAATTTGTGGTCTCTTTGCATCTATTGTGCGTGAAGTTCGTTCAATTTATGATCTCTTTGCCATTGTTGTATACGTACCTCTTGAAGTTTGTTATCTTTTTGCATTAGTAGGTATTTTAAGAGGCTCACCTCTTAGTTCAATTATATTATTTTTGCCCTTACTACTGGTGGGGTGGAAGAAGATGGACGAGCGATTTTGCAAGTCCTACTTAAAGAACCTATCCCAAGTACTCTACCCTCTTTTGTTCCACCAATTGCCTCAACCTATAAAGCCATACTATCAACAAATGACTTAGATGAGCCAGCATCATCACTAGCAATTGAACTTCTCACTAAAAGCTCATTATATCTCTCCAACATATCATAAGGAAAATTAAAAGAAAATTAAAATAACAATATAATAGAAACTCATATAATCTAGATTATATATATATATATATATATATATATATATATATATATATATATGAAGGCAAATAAAAAATCTAGTCTTGGTTACCCTATTAATATTAAAAAAAAAATTATGAACTGAAGACGAATTTGATAAAGAGAAGTGCATGTTAATGTTTTCATTATTATGACATTGCATTCAATCCATTTCATTGTTTTTTTAGTTGTTTTGAATGTCTAGTAATACAAATCATGAGACCATGTAACTTGTTTAAAGAAAGAGCAATGCTTCTGCAAATGTTACTCTATGGGATCTAAATTATGAACGTTCATATTAACATTGAATAAGTTGAAATTTGTGAAAAAAAGGGAAAATCTCTATCAAAGTTGATTAGTTACCATCAAGTGATTCATTACAAAAAGATTATGTATAAATGAAAAGCCAACATTTCAAGAGATATAAGTGAAATCGTATAAAGTGGACATGTTGAATGTTCAGCTTTTATAGCTTAAAGTAGAAATTATTGGATGGAAGAATCTCTCTTAAAATGTAGCTAAGTACAGTAAAATAGGGTTTGAGAGCAAAGACATTATCCATCCCCAAAAATGGATTAATAATGATCAAATAGAAGAGTTTATATTAGGAAACAAAGAATCAATGTAAGCATTGAAAAGAAATTTGGGAGAAACTAACCTAATAAATTTATTTTCTTACATTGTTATGGTAGGTTCAACACAATATATTCAAATCAATATTGAAAATGTCTATAAAACAATTCAAAGTTTTGAAATTATATAATTTAACTACTATAGCTCTCTCCCTACTCCACGTCTTGACTTTTTTTTTGAAATGTCTGTGTGAAAGTATCTATGAATAATGGCTTGATTCTCATTTCCTTGGCCTAAAAAACCACTGTTACAAATAATGAAATAGTTTAAAAATAATTGAATTAAATTAAAAAATTAGAGTTTGAATAAAATTACAAATCTATTTCTATATTTATTTATATTGATTGAGCCTCCCACATACGTCACAAACGAATCCCTAGAATTAAAACCTCGGTTTTTCTTATTCTATTCACCCATTCGTCTGCTCTGATCGGATTCCAAAAAATTCACAATCTTGCCCCAACTCTCCTTGGTGATACAATTTGACTTCCTTTTGCTAGTCTTTGCATGATTTAATACATCTCGGATGTGATCGTCACAATTTTTGTTAAAAATTCTTCTTATTTCAAATTCTTCAATCTTATCCCAAGTGAATTTTTACTACAATAGAGAAAAAAAATTAGTTATATTAAAATTATAAACTTAGTTTCATATATAAACTGAATGATATAACTTACCTTAAACTCGTTCTGCCATAGCTCTTTTATTTCTTCTGGGGTGTTTGTGAAAGTCATCGAAATCTCTCCCCGATGATTATTCACTGTTCTATTGAGATCGTTAACAACATATACAGAATTTGTAAATCTATCATAAAGTTACAAACAAACAATAGTAAATAAATAAGATAGTTAAAAGAATCATTTACTTTGTAAATAAAAAAACAATACTGATGAAATTTTAAAATTTAGTACTTACGAATCTCCGTAAGGAGTTATCACCTCTCAGTTGTCTTCCCTCTCAACATATGAATATTCCACCGAAAGTGCAACCGAAGGGGACGACAAAGGTATATTAGTAGAAGGGGAATGGGAATGAGAAGGTATTGCAATCGAAGGGTATGGTGAAGGTACATTAGTAGTAGGGGAATGAGAATGAGAAGGTGCTGAAGCAGACTATGATGGTAAAGAGCATGGTCTTCCATTACTAACTCGTCTATGGTAGCCACATTGAAACTATCAATTATAAATGTTAGAACGATAAAGAAAATAAAAATTACATGTTCATCAAATACATAATGAAGTACATGAAGAAGCTTATCATATTTAAATTGACGTACTAATTTCGAGAAACAAGCCACCAATACTTTTAAAATTTGTCCCTAATGATTTATAAGAAAGAAGACAGTTTATTAACGAGTGAAATATAAGAAATGAAACATGAGGCACTAAATAGACAACCAATTGAGTAATGAAATTTGCAAATTAACACTAAAATAACTTCCTAATAATATTGTCGAAGCAGTAAATGGAAAATTGAGATAACAAATATAGAAGAAAGTTGACAAACAAATTTAGAGTAAACTACAAGAAAAAGAGAGAGAGAGAGACCTTGTGATAGGGCAAGAGATCTGACTCAGATTTTCATAAATTTTTATTATGAGCTTTACCTTCAACTACTATAAAGAAGATAGTGTATGAGTGAGTAAAAGACAATATATAATAAAAACTACAGTACGAAATGATGTATAATAAAGACTAGATTACCATATATAAAAATAAATATCAGATTTTTATTGTATTAAGAGAACAAAACTTTCCTGCCATAAAAAATCAAATTCCTCATTGTCATTCTCACTCTCATCATCTGTCTCAAAATTAGATTCTTCAACATCATCATCATCCTCATCGTCATCCTCATCATATGTCTCAAAATTAGATTTTTTATCGTCATCCTCATGAATTTCACTTGGATCCACATCTATCACTACTGCATAAAGATCTCGTAACGTTGGAATGCTATATTCCTCGATCTGAAATATGTTGGCAACTTCCTCTTGTTGATATGCTATGTCTTCCTAGCGCTCCTCAATCTTTTTCCATGCTTTCGTTTTACCAACAGCCTACCAATCAATTTTGTAACGTTTTAAACTGAGATATGATATATAAAATACTTAAATCGCTTGTTGTGTCAACGTAAATGTTTCAAATCTCTTATACAATTTTTCATGATTTGTTTTTAACCAAATTAAACTATAGTACACCTTTATCCCTTTGACGGGGTTAAACCATTGACATATAAATAAAATGATCTGCAATTCTGTTCCAGGGTACACTACCTCTAGAATTTCATCTAACAAACCATAAAAATCATCTTTTGCACCTCAATCATTGGATGACCAAATACAAACCCCACAATTCATTATAGTTTTTCCGATTCTATATTCTTGAGTATGAAAATTATACCTGTTTATGAAATATACTGGCCAAGTTCGTACCTTTGATTTTGGACCCCATGACAGATGGATTAGCAATTTTTACCTAACTTGAGCTTAATTACCATGAACCTGAAGTAAAGTAAATGTGTTAATATGTTTTAAAGTAACGATATATAAAATTTCTAGTCAACTTATAAATTTTTTGAACTATGGTGTAAATTTTTCATCGTAGAAACGATCGAACTCATTTGTCGATAGTTCAGAGTATGAGTTTTGAAAATCCTACCATTAAAGAAAATGATTTTTGTCACAAAAGTTTACGACACAAGAAATATATCTATTAACAAAATGTATACTAACTCGAAGTATGGTTTCACTTTTAGATTGTTCAGTAAAATATATGTATAGGTGCCCACATTCTTTACTAGTTAAATATCTAAGCTTACATGCCTTACTTGGTTGACCAAGATAGTTAAAAGTTGAGAATGACTTTAAACTGGGATTAACAGAACCCTCATTATTTCTTCCTGCTCTCTGCCTCTTGCATTGTACGTGACGCTCGAAATAATATAAGGAAAACATTGTCACTTCCTCCACAATGTATGCACTAACAGTAGAAGTTTTAACACAAGTCTTATTTTTTACTTTTTTCTTCAAATGATATAGGAATCTAATTATAATAAAACAAAATGTATCGGAAAGAAATATATAATAAAGTTATTCATCTGATATATATTAAAAATGAAGTGTAAAAGATAAAAAAATCACCTTGCAAATGGATACATCCATTGAAATTGGACGGGACCTATAATTTTGGCCTTATATGGCAAGTGAACCAAAATATGTTCCATAGAATCAAAAAATGATAGAGGAAATATCCTTTCTAAATTACACAAAATGATAGGAATATCTCTCTCTAAATTCTCCATGCGTGATTGTCTCAACACTATTGAGAAAATGTCATAAAGGAAAATGCTTAACTCTATAATAGTGTCTCATACAAAATTTGGTAAGAGTTCCTTAAAAGCAGTATGAATTAGCCTTTCCATAAATATATAACTATCATGACTCTTCAAACCAATCAATTTGAATTCCTTCAAATCCATACATCTCCCAAGATTTGAGGTATAGCCATAAGGAAAGCTCAATGAATCCAACCATTCATAAACAGTCCATCTCTGATTCTTATTCAATGTATAAACTACTTTCGGTTTTGGTCCCCTATTGCTTTTATCAACATCAAGTGTGAGTCTTTTATAAAGAAGTGACATATCTTTCCTTGCAATTAAGTTATCTTTCATTTTTTCAGTGACATCCATCACTGTATTTATCACATTATCAAAAACATTCTTCTTGATATACATCACATCGAGATTATGATGAATCAAATGGGTCTTCTAATATAGTAAATCCCAAAATATACTTCATTTAGTCCATTTATGCATACTTCTATAGCCATGTGTTGTATCATGTAGGTCTTTAATACACTATAAAAAAGGTGGTTTTTGCAATGGAATTTAGGGATGAAAAAAATTTGTCACCAATTAGTGATGAATTTAGCAACGAAAAACTCTTTCATCGCTAATTTACAATGAATTTTGTGACAAAAAATATTCGTGACCAAATTAGCAATGAATAAAATATTTGTGGTAAAATTTGTCGCTATTAACTACGAAAAAAAAATTCGTTACCAAAGTCGTCACTAATTAGTGATGAAAAGGAATTTTGTGACTAAATTTTGCCACAAATCAAGTATTTGTCGCTAATATAGTGATGGATTTTGTTTCCATCGTTAAATTTAACGAAAAAAATATTTTGTGACAATATTCCTCACTAATTAGCCATAAAAGCATTTTTGTCAAAAAATTCGTAGCTAAATTTGTCGCTAATTGCGACTAATAATTTTTCATAGCTAAATTTTGTCACGAACCTATTTTTTGTCGCTAAATTTAGCCACGAAAATTCATAATTTGTCGCTAATTAGCCTTGGATATATTTATTCATGGCTAATGTTGTCACTATTTAGCCACGAAAAAATTATTCGTGACTAAATTCATTACTAATTTCTACCACTAATTAAAAATTCATGACTAATTTCGTGGTTAAATTCTTTCTATGCTTTATTATAAAATATTTTCAACCGTGTCACTTTTTTGGACCCTTTCTAAATAATGAAATCAAATTAAAAGAGATAATGAATATTATAATTCTTACTAGATTGATAATGTTGAACAATGAATAATTACTACAAAATTAAACCATTAGCTGATGACTTTTATTGCGAGTGAGCTTTATTAACAATATTTTATGACCCATAGAGATATGTTTTACGAAACTGTTAGAAAATATATATATTTTTCCACAGTATAAAATTGTCCATCCTAACCGTTAGTAAAGTTAGCAAAACCGTCTGTAAAAATCAATGTTCAAATTTGATGATTATCAATTGTAGTTAGTAAATGTAACAGTGTTTAGAAACGATTTTAAAATAATTTTTATATAACTTCTCTTTATTATCTACTTAATAATATCTTTTACATAAGTTTTTCATCTATGTTAATAGATATATTTTCCCAACTATATATGGTATCTACCATTTCAATAATGGTGGCAACTTTAGTCATGATTTGAAAAAAATCTCTATTTGGATCTTCTTAAACATACCATCTTCATAATTCTATATCTATGTTAACATATATAGTGCGTCGTTTGTAAAAAAAATATTTAATTAGAATGGTTATTAATTGTCTGTAGTAAATGTGACATTATTATTATATAATAGGTAATAATAAAATATTGTAATTTTATGATAAATTATGGTAAGATTACGATATAAAATAAAATAGTAGTTACTATTAGGTTAATTAATAATAATATAGTAATAATATAATGATAATTTAAATTATGGCAAATTTAAAATAATTAGTAGTAATATATTGATAGTGATAAAAATACAAAAGAATAAAAAAACAAAAAAACAAAAAAACAAAAGAACAAAAACACGAAAAAATTAAAAAAAAGAAACAAAAGAAACAAAAAATAAAAAAAAAAATCAACATAAGAGGGGCAGTTCCACCGTAGTTCTATCAATATTGGAACCGTCCCTGCTATGTTGAATTATTTTTTATTCTTTTGTTTTTTTATTAATTTGTTTTTTCCAGCATTTTTATTTATTCTTTTTTTTTTGGGAACGAAAGAAACAAAAAAATAAAAAATAAAAAACAAAAAACAAACCCAAAAGAAAAACAAAGAAACAAAACAACATAAGAGGGGCGGTTCCACCGCCAGTGGAACCACCCCTCCTATGTTGTACTTCTATTTTTTATTTTGTTTTTCATTCTTTTTTATTTTGTTTTCTTTATTCTTTTTATTCTTTTTTATTTTGTTTTTTATTTTATTTATTTATTTTTTTTATTCTCTTGTTTTTTTTGTTAGTTTGTTATTTGCGCTTACTATGTTGAGCTTTTTTTTTTCTTTTGGTTTTTTTTATTCTTTTGTTTTTAATTTTTGTTTTTTTCTTTTTTCTATTCTTTTGATATTTTTTTCTTTAGTTTCTTCCACACAAATGCGCAGTAGATTGCACCTTTTTGGTTTTTTTCTCTTCCTTTTGATTTGTATTCACTCTCCCCCCTAAAATTTTTAGACTCCCACCTCCCTCAATTCGCCGCTGAATTTAAAAGCAAGTGAAGTTCTGTCCCCAATGCATCAGTTTGGCTTTCACTCTTCCGCTACCTATCTGCGACTATTGAGAAACTTCCATCTACATAAAGTTTCGAGCTACTGAGAAACTTCAGTCCACTATTCGAATTGCTGAGCAACTCCAGTCGACTGCTGAGCAACGGTGGCTATGTTAGGGACGAAGGATTATGTCGGATTTCCAAAGAGAATGCCTGTTGACGTTCAAACTGTTGTTTCAACTGTAGAGATGGAGGAATACATTACATATTGTCATGTCATGAGATGAGGGTCAAATTTTATTTAATTAGGAAACATTATATTTGCAAAATGTTTGGTTTTTAGGACTTGGTTTGGTTTCATCCAACATCCTGGTCTGGTCGTGCTCTGCTCAACCCCCCCGATCCATCTTCTTTGACATACTTGGACACTAGTTTTCGACGATGTTATTAGTAAAACGAATGACTATCTAGGGTTTTAAATAAAATAAAAAAGAAAAAATAATAAAATAACAGAAAAATAAAAATATAACATATAAATTAGTAATTTCAGAAAAAAAGGGGTCACTAATTTAGCGACGGATTATAATCCGTCGCTATATTTGGCTATGGATTCCACAATCCGTCACTAAATTTAGCGACAGACTATAATTTCATCGTTATATCTAGCGCCGGATTTCAGAATCCATCGTTAAATTTTGCCACAGATATAGAATCTGTCGCTAAATCTAGTCACAGATTCAAAATCCATCACTAAATTTAGTGATGGATTATAAAATCTATCGCTAAATTTAGCCACAAATTTCAAAATTCGTCGCTATATTTAGTCACGAATTTTTTTATCCGTCACTAAATTTAGCGATGAAATTATTGTCTGTCACTAAATTTAGTGATGAAATTATTGTCCGTCACTAAATTTAGCAACGAAATTATAATTCATTGCTAATTTTGTGAAAAATTTTTTATTTTTCGTCGTTAAGTTTTTGCGATATGCTATTGCGATAGAAAATTTTTCGTCACTAAACAAATTAGCGACAAATTTTTTTAAAATTTCTATTACTAAATCCGTTGCTAAGATCTTGTTTTTCTATAGTGGTAACAGATAAAAAGTTAAGCACTCTATACTAAATTTGTTCACCGATTAATCTCAATGGAGGAAGTGTTCTTTCAATTCTATTCTTAGTGAACTCTTCTATATTTCTTCTAAATTTATGATTTTGTAGTAAAAATTATTTATAATAATCAAAATAACTCACCTTCTTACTATGTTTGAATCTAAATAACTTTGATCTCTTCATACATATCGGACATCCTAAAATTCCAATGGTACTTTATCCTGATAACATGCCAAAAGCTGAAAAGTCATTTATGGTCCAAAGAAGAGTAGCTTTCATTACAAACATTTGACAATATGAACATCATAAATAGGAACACCTTTATCCCATAATTGTTTTAACTCCATAATCAGTGGTTGTATATAAACATCTATTAACTTCTTTGGATTTTGTGAGTCTGGCACAACTAATTTCAAAAACATATATGGTGTCTTCATGTATATACCACGTGGAAGATTATATGAAGTTAAGATAACTGGCCAACATGAATAAGTTCTTCCTGATTTGCCAAATGGAGCAAGCCCATCAGCATAGAGACCTAACCTAATATTTCGAGTCTCTTTTGCAAACTCAAGATATATTCTATCAAAATATTGCCAGGTCTTTACATCTAAAAGATGACATATTAGCCCTTCTTCTATTTCATGATTTGCATACCAAGTCATGTGTTCAGCAGTGGTCTTAGATACATAAAGCCTTTGCAATCTAGGAGTTAAGAGCAAATAAAACATTTGTCTGTATGGTTTACGTCACTAATTACGACCGACCTTCTAGTACTCTTGTACCTAAATTGGTTACAGAATTTACAAAATTTTGCATTTTCATCATCTCCCTAATATAACATACAACCATCTCTGCAAACATTAACCCTTTCCACTGGAAGACCTAAGTCTTTCACCAGTTTTTTCATACTACAGAAATCATTTGACATAATACTATCACAAGGCAATACTTCTTCAATAGCTTGAACAATATTATTGAAATAATCCTCAGACAAATTATGTTATGGCTTGATATTTAACAATCTTGGCATTAGTGATAACTTAGTGTGGCTATCACAACCAGCCTACAAAGTTTCATCTGCAGCTTTCAACACTTCCTAAAATTAATACGACAAATAAGTTTCATTATTCACATTCTTATCAAAACCTCTTACCTATACCTCCTCCAACGGTGGTACACAACTAGTATACACTTGTTCAAATATAGTACTTACATGGTTCGATTATGGAACAAAATTTTGACCACCTATATTAAACCATCCTCTGATATGGATTTAATTGATCGTAACAATTTTGATCCCCTCTAATTGAAAAATACATGTTTCGTTGATATTCTTTATTAGATATAAACAGTTCACTATGACAAGTCCAATTATAGTAATTTGAGATAAAACCAAATCTACAAAAATATTCTCTAACTTTATCGCACTCATAAAATTTACCATTATGACACTTTTTATATGGACACCTTAACCTATTTTCATCTATAAATTCAACTTTACTACTAGCGAAATCAAAAAATTGTTCTAACCCAATAATAAACTTATCGGTTATACCTCGGCATTCAGGTAAATTCTTTTTATACATCTAATCTCTATTATTCTGCATTTTCTTTACGTACAAATTTAAGATTTATAAAATATTAATAAAAAGTACTACTAACAAAAGGTATTTGATTGGAGTAAAAAAAAAAATTACCTTGCTTACAATATATTAATTTATATTAGTATCACATATATACACTATTAACAATATAAATCATATATAATATATTAATTTATAACAATAATAAATAATTAAAATTGTTTAAACTGCTGCCCTGCTATGGAAATCGAGAGAGAGAGAGGGGGATAAAATTTACACAATAAAATAAAAAATATAAGATTTTTTTCTAATTACACTTAGAGTATTCGATTAATCTCAATAAAGGTTAATCTCCTAGTACATAGGTACAAAGGTGGCATAACATTAGAGGGAATTGATTCTTAATTAACAAAATCCGTAGAAACAGAATTGAACATAATTTTTAAAAACAGTATAATATATGAATTAGTATGGATGTAGAAACAGATGGTATGGATAAGTAGATAGTAAAGAAGAATCATAAAAAAACCATTTTCAAATCATTCCTAAAAGTTGTCACATTTACTTACCACAAGTGATAACTATCAAAATTGAACATCGCTTTTATAGACGGTTATACTACATTTACTGACGATTGATAAATTTTTCCCAACAGACAATTTAAATCATTGGAAAATGTATACATGTCCCAATGATTTCGTCAAAAGCGTCTCTATAGGGCGTAAAAAATTGTCACTAAAGGTTACTGACAATAAAAATTACCATAAGTATAGGAAATTAATTTTGTACTAAAGTGATAACTCTCTATCTAAGAGGAAAGCTATATTCTTATTGTGGTAGACAAGTAACCAAGTTCAAGGACTTTCTTATCTAAAACATGTGCTAAACTCATCATCGGAAGGTATTCGACCACGTATTACACTATGAAAGGTTTTTATTTTACGTTAATTAGGTCTTAATAGTAATTATTATTTAAATGTTTATTAATAATAAAAAGATGATGAAATCATGTAATAGGGCATAAATGTACGAAATAAGGCATATAATGGCATGTAAGTGTTAATGTGGACCAAAAAGGGGGCATTCTTCTAACACTCACAATGCTAAGTAATGGGAGCCTCTTAAAAAAGCTCGATACATGGTACAGAAGATGTTCAATAGTCAGCATAAGGCCCGTGATTCAATACGCTTAAGCACAAATGGGTCTATGTCACCCCGACCTAACGAAGGGATTTATCTCCCCGAATGAGCCTATGTTGCCCTGCTTTACTGATGGAATCTATCTCCCCGAACGGGCCTCCGTCACCCCGACCCTTCGAAGGAATCTAACTCCCCGTGTGGTATCCTATTCATTGTTCAATTAGCCCTCAATAAGGTCTATATGGTTGATCTACAAGTATATTCGGTAAGACTGAGTGACTGTCTCTTTTATTCGACCGATGCGTACCAAATATTTAAGGAATCGAGCACTTCAACTCTTGAACAGTAATATTCAATCGAATCTCATCTTGATTAAGTTTCCTATTTTAATACAAAACGTATCTCTTGGATAAGGAAGAAAAACCTTGGCTCTCATGGGATCTCACATAAAAGCCCTCGATATATCAAACCAAGTAAGTGCTCTTGACTCAACACTTGACACACAAAAGCTATAGGGAGATCCATCATCCCTTCTCTCAGTCTATTTTCATTCTCCCTGAAACCGCTCATTCTGATTTGAGCATCGGAGCCACGCCTATCGAAGCACCCTCCGGCAGTCTTTTACAGGTTTAAGTCCCATCATTAAACATCTATTCGAGTCATAAGGAGTTGAATCTGTGGAGCCAAATCTCACCTCTAACAAATCGGTGCTATTCGTGGGAAGCAGACCAGAGAATCTTTGTTGAGTTCTCAGGATAACCAGACCGATATACCTTTAAAGCGGAGAACCAGAACTATATTGAAGGCCACATCCATTATAGGTGACCATACTACTATCCCTACTGACACAACCTATTCTATGGTGCTCAATCACTCTATCGATAGTCCTCCCACTAATACTCAACCTCTTCGCTCGGAGCAGGTTTCACAACTTGTGCCTCAGGAACACCCAGCCATGGCTTCTGTACCAATACCCCAAAAGCAAGTTAGTTAACCCCAAATGAACAAACTAGAGTCCAATATTTAGGACATGAGCAAGTAGTTGGAAGGCCTTAGTCATGCCATGAGGCCCGAGGACTAGTCTTCTTCAGGGGCATTTAGGCATATATGCCCTCGATGACGAATGCCACAGCACAACAATGAGCCCTCAGTGACTTCTTACCATGACCCCGAAGACCTAAGAAGACAAGTTGAGCAACTCGTTGCTGATGAACTCAAGTGGGCCAATGCTCAAGGAAACCAGGCCCCCCTTTACTCTACTAATGCTTCACCTTTTGACTTGAAAGTCTCTTCGGAACTAATGCCCCATGACATTTTTTTGCCTCCCATAGAAAGATATGATAGAGCAACTGATCCTCATGACCATACAGCACACTTCGTGATGGTAATATCTCAAGGAACATGACAGATGCTGCCATATGCAAACACTTCTCTACCACTCTTAAGGGGAATGCATTAACATGGTTCAATTCACTCTCACCACTGAATATAAAAACTTTCTCTCAACTCAAATGGCAATCTGAGGCTCACTTATCATAAGTCAGGGAGCAAAGAGAAAATCCATCACTCTACTATGTTATATCAAAGGGAGGATGAGCGCCTGAGGAACTCTAGGAGAAGTTCAAAACAAAGATGATGAAGTACCATCCTTGGACCATTTTATCGCGCTGCACTGGATTGCGCCCCTTGGGTTCGATTACGAAAAATCCTCCCTCCACTATCCAAGAGTTTTACTCTCATGCTGAGAAGTATATCACGGCCGAAGACACCGAGGCCTTCGACTGATGGAAAAACCGATCATCCAGGAGAGAACGTAGTTGATCACCCCAATGGCTCTCACCAAAGAGAAACCAATCAGGTTCTCCACCTCCCCAAAGGTTCAACGCTTACTCCCCTTTAAATGAAACCCCAAGTCAAGTTTTGCTCCAGATCAGGGACCAACCTTACGTCTGATGGCCTTTACATTTAAAACCTGAAATTTTTAATTTAATTGCATGAATAATTTGCAGTCTATATAATGAATCTCAATGTGGAAAATGTGAACCATGAAATTTGGTGAATCAAGAAATAGTGATGAAGTCCAATTCTTAAAGTCTAATTTTGGAGCTCAAATTCAATTAGCTATCCAACCCAGGCTGCCCCAATTTTGTCCCACACTTGAGCTTAATTTGGGAGTCCAAAACTTGAGAGGAAGTCATTACAAGCCCAAATTTTTAAAGTCCAAATATTAGAATTTACCTATAAGCCTAACACTTGAATTGAAGCCCATTTGCATAACCAACATTAGAATTATGGTTCACAAAACATGCCCAACATTTTGCTTTCTTTCATTGTGTTTTGATCACTTTTCTTCCATTTGTTAATAAAATACAAAGAAGTCAAAGTGTTTTTAAAGTATTCCATTAAATATAGAACAAGTGTGAAGTGTTTAGTGAGAGAGATGTGTGTTATGTGAACTTGTGTGATTGGAGAAAAACTAAAGACAAGGAAGTAAAAGAGAAGTGAACTTCTCTTAGACATGGAAAGATAGAGAGAAAGAGAGAGAGAGAGAGAAAAGCCTTATACTTGAATATTTCATAGTTCTTTATTATTTTACCTTTTCCTTTTTTTTTTCCATCTACATAGTTCTACAAAGCAATTCTCCAGCAAGAATTATAATTCCTAATCCTTTCTAGCTTGCTCTTAACACTTTCTAGCAAAGTCTTTGGGTTTATCATAAGAAAAAGCTAGGATTGGAACAAATTGGTGCAAGAAGTTTGCTATTTGGTGGTGGTCTTATTGGGGGACTGATGTTAATCCTTGAATCAAGTACAAGGTAAGCTTTAACTCCATAGTTTTATGTTTCTATTTACCATTGAAATAGGGATAAACACCACGTTTCATGATCTGAACTTAGAAGAGTGATAAAAGATTGGATTGAACATAGAAACCTTAAATTTCTGTAAACTGGGTAGTCTGACCTAGATGTAGTCTTTTAGTGATTTTTCAAAATGAGACCTTTTGCAGAATAATCCCCTATTTCAGTTGAGATTTTGCCTCGATTTTAAGATGCCTTCTAGACTGAATTAGGCTAACTCTGAACATGAAATTTGTATATCTATGTCTTATCTTTAATCTGAGATAAGAATCATGTGAATTAGATATGTGTTGTGATAGTTACAATCATTTTCCCATAACTGTGCAGATTGAAAATTATACAGTCCAGACCACATAGGATAATATTTCCATGTCTTTGTGTTACGGAGTAGATCTAAGCTACAAACATAAAAATTATTGTTTTATGGCTGGTTTTTAAATGGAAACTAGAAGTTTTACGATCCAAAAATGCTCGTTCAAAGTGCAATTATTTTTCTAAGACATAAAGATATGAGGATGAACATTGGAAATGGGTAATGAACATTTTAAGTATAGAGATATATTTTCCACTTTGCATATCATGCATTTGACATCCTAGTAGCATTGGATAATGTCTAATCTAAGTTTTATATTGTGATTTACATAACCATTAGGCGAAGGTCCATCGAACTAGGATAAGGTTGAGATTTTGGATTAGTGGGAGTGCATACCCTCCCCAAACTGTGAGTGAGACTTTTATGTCTTGTTTAATGAGAAATGTTTTTATGTGTTTTGAATACTTTATTTTGAAATATGGTTCTATAACTTTATTTGAGTGTGATGTGTTCTCATGAACTATGATGTTGCAAATGTGAACTTTGATATGTAATTGTCACATAATTTTACATTGTTTGATAATTGATGTCCATTGGGACAAAAAGGAGTATGGGTTACAAATCGGTTTTGAAATTTGATTATAAATGAAAACTCTGTTTTTGGTGACTGATTTTTCATGCAGCTGCTGTGGTTTATTGCTCACTTATAATTGGCAGGAGGAAGAGTAGTATAAGTAAAGCCAGATATTGGATTGGGGGTGATATGATGCAGGGTATTAACCTACCCAAGGTTACAGTTGGACAACCATAAGTTGCCAATGGTGATGTCCAAGCCAACACCAAGGACGGGAAACTTTTTTTTAACAAATGATGGAATAAAACCCTTGGTGGTTCTAGTCCTTGACCCTGGCCAAGATCTTGGATTGGAAAGTATGTTTTTGGCAGTCTCAAAGTTTCGAATGAAATGCACCCCATTTGATGCAACTAGAAATGTTTTAGTTTGAATATATTGATTGTTAATGCTTTGTGAACTTGTGAATGCTTTTGCAATGGTAACATGGAATTTGTTAATAATGGTTTTAGAACATGATCACACTCCCACTCATTAGCATATACATAGATTTCTCACTCACGAAATACATTTGTACTCATCTCATTCTTTCCCTTCTGTTTTCAGATTTGTAGATAGTAAGTGCAGATAAAGGGCCTTCTTTTGGAGATCTGTGAGATCTATTTCATCTGGAGTTTTGCACTTCATCTAAGATAGTCTCATTTTGGGCTTACGTAGTCATAGATGGATCTATGGGAAAGGTCAATGGAAACGGAATTATGTTGTCTTGTGGGTTATTTGTATAAGCTTTAATACTTTTGTATATGTATGTTTATGTTTTGATTTGCCACTTTGTATTAAAGAGAATGAGACTTCACTATTTCATTTTGGGAGAGATCATATGGATAATGTTTTATGATTACAGGGATTAGGATGTGGATTAAATTTATGTTGATAATAGGTTAGCCTTGTGGAGTCTCGGAGTGCGTGCCTAAGGTTGCATATCTTTTGAGACGACACGACGGTTGTCGCGTGCTCGGCTCTGAAGACCAGGGCGTGACATTACAACCTATGGAGGACAATCCCAAGAAGGACAGAACCAAGTACTGTCACTTCCATCGCGATTACGGCCATACAAACAATAATTATAAAAAGCTCAAAGACGAGCTTGAGTTCCTCATCCGAACTGGGAGGCTACGAAGGTTCAACAGTAGAGAGGGGAGAGACATGCCGAATCCCAACTGATTGCACTACCAAGGCAGAACAGATCGAATGATCAACCAGTCATCACACCACCAGCTAATCGTCTGGACGGAATAATACTCCAAATTCATGAGGAGCGAAACTCTCAAACGCCACATCCTCTACTGGATATTTTAGACATTTTAGATAGTCCACAAGGAAGTAAGGTTGAACGCCTGGTCGAACTGATCTTCTATTTGCCTAACATCCTCTCCCTACTCCGCCAGAGTTGCTAACGACCCATGTTGGTGAAGAAAGTAAAGGCACATGACTGATCATCGGTTTTACCAATGAAGACTTAATTGAGGTAGATCCGAATTGCCATGATCCTCTCATTATCATTGCCAAAATCGGCTCGTACGAAGTCCGAAGGGATCTTCCTGAGCAGGCTTTATCGCCCTGACCTAATGAAGGAATCTATCTCTCCGAACAGGTCTCTGTCACCTGAACTAATGAAGGGATCTATCTCTTTGAACAAGACTTTATCGCCTTGACCTAATGAAGGGGTTTATCTCCCCGAACGGGTCTCTGTTGCCCTGACCTAACGAAAGGATTTATCTCACCGAATGGGCCTCTATCACCTTGATCTAACAAAGGGATATCTCGCCGAACGGGTCTTTGTTGCCCTGACCTAACAAGGGGATCTATTTTCTCAAACGAGTCTTTGTCGCCCTGACATAACGAAGGGATTTATCTCCCCGAATGAGCCTCTATCACCCTGACTTAACAATGGGATCTTTCTCCTTCCTTTTCAGACAAATCCTAGTAGGTATTACTTACTAGAGAGCTAGAGGCACTTATCAAAAAGCAAACATAAGGAACGCCCCTAGATAGGCCAACACTCTCCAGAAAATCCTGGAACAACTAAATATAGCTGACGAGTCCATTCAAAACAATGAAGGGAGTATCCCTTATTATCAACATATGCCGAATAAAAGAACACAAAAGTCTCTCATCAAGAATCATTGCGATACAGTGGCGTAAGAATTACACAGACTTTAGAGGAATAGAGGGAAGTATCAAGACCTCCTGAGAAGAAGTCCTTACAGCAATTGGAATACCAACCAATCTAGCGGGAATCATATTTCAATCCATTGCATCTCGACTGGCAAGCTCCTTGATCAGAGGTAGAGCTCCATCCAATCCAAACCGATGGATTATCTCTTCGACACATCATAATCTCTCTGTCAGCTCACGCTGAGAATCTCTAAAGGTAGCAGCACATTAAATCAAAGACTATTTTGATTTAACTGCCCTTTTCTCTACCACTTAGAGAGTATCACACCCCGATTCTCGGATCGACCATGCAACAACCACCGCGTTATCTCGGTATATAGGCAGAATATCCCCATATACCGAGATTCTGCATGACTACAAATCAGTACAGCAATTCTTCCAATACACAATCCATCAAAAATAGGAAAAATCATGTAACAATACATATGCAAAGGACCCGTTCGGTCCGTCCCTGTACACACAGGCACACATCAGCACACAATTAGGGAGAGAGTACCTGTACATGCAAGCATGCAGTATGGCCATCCTGACCATTTCAAAATTCTCAATACAAATAAAGCCTTTAAAATACAAGAAGTCTCAAATCATAGACGTAGGACTTTACTAACACTTGCCTGATGAAAACAAGCCAGCATCAGTAAGGTCTAAACGGTATGAGATGTACAAAATTTCGTAAAATCGAAAAAAAGTATCGAAATTCAACATTTCAAACCAAATGTCCCATTCAAACAATAAGTTTTACCAAAAACGGAATTTAAAAGAAAATGAACAAGTTCCAAACAAACTCCAACATAAACTATGTAAGGATTCCATCAAAACTTGCTCCTATATATGAAACAAGTATCAATTTAATCCATACCAAAAGAATTATACAAGTCTTCCCTTCCATAGATTTTAGATCAAACCAAAATAACCTTACATCGTTATAATACCTAACACAAGTCGGTGGATAAATCTTCCCAAGCTCCAATTTCTGTCGCAGGTCTAAACTTCCTCTGAAAAATGTTAAAGAGAGGGGTGAGTATTATAAATACTCAGTGAGCGAAGTGCAATGGTATGATTGTGTGATAAATGAGAAGTGAATGTGGGAGAGTCAAAGTATATCTCAAACAACATGTTATATATCAAAGCATTTTAAGTAAATCAAGATAATTTACAAAATATGCATCCACATCAAACATTCTTTCAGAAAATTACAAGGGTCCCATCGAAATCACTTCCTTCCTGAGTTTGGTCGAACCAGGATGGAAGCCCGCCAAGGGGTTTTCCATTTCAGTATTTCAAACGGTACCCCCTTCCTTGGCATTGACTTGTACCTCACCGGGGTGCAATCTGGATAGTCTGACGTGGTAGAGAAGAGGCCACGTATACCTTTCTCGCAATAAAACCTCACCCATGTCACCCTGTCTGGTCAATCCGTGGAGGGAATGACTATAGTCATTACACTCGTGCATCATCATTTTACAATCATTCAAATTACAATCAATGTGCCATGTTTCATCAAACAAATTCCAAAATCATGCTACAAGCATTTACAAATCAAATATCCAATGCAAATGGCACAGATTCGTTTATAATTACATAGGATGCATTCGTAATTCAAATTTCCATTTCAGACATCTCATAATCACAAATAATTTCATATAAAACATGTAAAAATCATTCAAAATCATTTATAAAAGAATTTAAAACCATTTTGCTCATTTATAACACAACGGACCATCCACTCACCTCTAGGGGGTATCCACTCCCTGTACCCTATCAATACTCAAGTCATTTCTTCTCCAAATTCAAGGGTTTACAAACTTTCCTATTTTTCAAACAATTTTCTACGATTTTCTTAAATTAACATAGCCTTAGTTTTTTCTAATTTTTCCAATTGATGAATATACATCCCAATTCTACCAATTGCACCTCATTTACATCACATACTATTTTACATTCCAATTTTTCTTAAATTTCCATTCTCAATGAAGCAGATAGCATCAATTAATAACAAAATAGGGTCTGAAACGATACAAATCATAAACCCTAAATCTTTAGCCTGACCCAATAAGATTATATCATCATCTAACACATTCTCTCATCCTAAACAGCCTAAATTGGATCTATTATTGAAGGCATTTAGAAATTTCTTTCACCTAAGGTTTTACAATTCGCAGCCTCAATCGAATGCCTCCTCAAATCTATCAGTGATCTACAGTACCTTCTAACCGAAACAAAGTGTAGTAAGTTAGTTCAATCACCTAGAAAAATCGAAACCCTAAAACTAGAAATCAGAAATCTGTTCTTACCTATGCAGAGAAGGATTCGCAGTCAGCCTAGGGTTCTTGGATGTCAAATGACCACTGATTTAGTACAGGTTGCTGAAGAGGGATGCTCACACAGAGCATCGCGTAAGCAAAGGAGAGAGTGAGAGGACTCTGTGAGCTGTCATGCACGGAAGAGAGAAATCAGAGAGAGAAACGGTTGCACGCGGTGTTCGAACGATGGCGAAGAAGTACTTCGCCAGTGATAGTGGAAACAAAGAGAGCGAATTAGAGAGAGACGAGTGAGAGTGAGAGAGAGACGTTCGACATAGAGAGAGATAAAGACTGTGAAAACAGAGAGAGAGAAATAGAGAGAGAGGACCGTTAAGGTGGATGGCGGTCAGAGGAAGGCATCGGCTAGGCAGTGGTTGAGAGAGGCGAAAGAGAGAGATTCGGGCGAGAGATAAAGAGAGTTCGAGAGATAGAGCAGGAAGTGAGAGAGATTAGGGCTTTCAGCCCTAATCGAATTGGGGGTAGGGGAGACATGGCGTTTTAGGGTAAAACGCTGCGTCTCTCCCTTTTTATATATATATATATTTAAATAAGTGATTATATATTAATATATATTTATATTCACTTTTCAAGAAAATTTTAAATTTCATAAAAATGGGGTTCACTATGAATCGCGAGTACGACATTTTATATATACCCAATAATTCAAATTTAATACCCCAAAATCGAAAATCAATAAAATTTTAAAATTTCTTTTATAATTATCAAAATATTTTACAGAACATCTCTAACACCGAATTTTTTGTGTTACAACACTTAATCCCCTAAAAACAAATTTGGTCTCGAAATTTCAAAATACGATTTATACATCAAAGAGTTGCGGATATTGCTTTCGCATTAATTCTTCAGTCTTTCAAGTCTGTTCTTCGACTTGGTCGTTTCTCCACAACACCTTAACCATAGAAATTTGCTTATTGCTCAACTATTTGAGCTGTCTATCAATGATTTTCACCGGTTGTACCTTGAAACTGAAATTCTCATTCAATTTACCTGGAGGTGCTTCCAATATATATGAAGGAACTGGTAAATACTTCTTCAACATAGAAACGTGAAAAACGTCATGGATCCTCTGTAACTCCGGTGGTAGCTCTAACTGGTATGCCACTTGTCCAATCTTTTTAAAAATTTTGAAGGGATCGATATAACGAGGATTTAGCTTTCCTCGTTTCTGAAAATGGATTACACTATTCCAAGGAGATATCTTCAAAAACACTATATCTCCTTCTTCAAACTCCAAAGGTCTTCTTCTCTTATCGGTATAACTCTTTTGTCGATCTTGAGTTGCCTTTATTCTTTCTTGAATCAACTTCACCTTTTCTTTAGTGGCCTCGATCATTTCTACACTTTCAATCTTTCTCTCTCCAACCTCGTCCCAACACAATGGAGTACGACACTTCCTTCCGTAAAGGGCTTCATAGGGAGGCATCCCTATGCTAGCTTGATAACTGTTATTGTAGGCAAATTCGACCAACGGAAGGTGCTTATCCCAACTACCTTGAAAATCCATAATACATGCCCTAACCATGTCTTCCAATATTTGAATGGTGCGCTTCGATTGTCCATCGATTTCAGGATGAAAAGCAGTGCTAAATTTCAACTTAGTCCCTAAAGACTCTTATTGTTTTGGCCAGAATCTAGAAGTGAACCGATGATCACGGTCCGATATAATGGACACCGGTACTCCGTGAAGCCTTACGATCTCGTCAATGTACAATTTGGCCAATCTTTCCAAAGAATAGGTGTTCTGAATCGGTAAGAAGTGAGCCGACTTAGTGAGACGGTTTACAATCACCCAAATGGCATCATGACGGCTTGGAGTACGTGACAATCCCACCACAAAATGCATGGTGATATGTTCCCATTTCTATTCGGGAATCGATAGTGGTTGAAGTGTTCCTGCCGTTTCTTATGTTCGGCCTTGATTTGTTGGCATACAATACACTTCGCCATAAATTTGGCTATCTCTCTCTTCATCCCAGACCACCAATATGATTCTCTGATGGTTCGGTATATTTTGGTACTCCCCGGATGCATAGCATAGGCCGAGGAATGTGTCTCTTCAAGTATGGCCTTTCAGAGATCTTTATTTTTTGGAATACATGTTCGTTTCCCGTACACTATAATTCCATCATCCCGGATCCGGAATTCACTACCTTCCCCTTTCTGGATTTTCTCAACAATGCCCTTTAATTCATCATTGGTAGCCTGAAGCTCCTGAATGCGATCCACCAACGTGGGTTGACCACAAACTTGGCTAATAAAGCACCTTGATCATCTTTAGCCAACTCGACTCCAAGTGCTCGGAGTCTGACTAAACAAGAGAGGTAAGAACTCCCTTGGAATTCGTAGATGAGGATTTGTGACTTAAAGCATCAGCAACAATGTTCGCCTTCCCGGGGTGGTAATCAATCACCAAGTCATTGTCCTTCATCAGCTCTAACCATCTTTTTTGTCTCAAATTGAGCTCCTTCTGAGTGAGTAAGTATTTAAGACTTTTGTGATTGATAAAGATCTTGCAAGTAACCTCGTACAAATAATTTCGCCAAATCTTTAAAGCAAACACAATGGCAGCTAGCTCTAAATCATGAGTAGGGTAGTTCACTTCGTGCTTCTTCAGTTGGCGCGAAGCGTAAGCAATCACCTTATCACCTTGTATCAGCACGCACCCTAATCCTTGCTTGCTAGCATCACTATACACCACATAATCACCACTGCCACTAGTAGGGAGAACAAAGATAAGAGCAGAGGTCAACCTTCGCTTAAACTCTTGAAAACTACCCTCACACTTTTCGCCCTATTCAAACTTGACTTCCTTTCGAGTCAAATTTGTCTCGGAGCTATTATCTTCGAGAATTCTTCTACGAATCTCCGATAATACCCCACTAATCCGAGGAAACTTCTCACCTCGGTGACATTTTTAGGTTGTTCCCACTTCAAAATGACCTCTACCTTCTTTGGATCCACAAAAATCTCATATCTGGAAACCACATGTCCCAAAAACCTCTCTTAGCCAAAACTCGCATTTGGAAAACTTGGCATACAACTCATTCTCTCAAAGAGTTTGCAAAATGATTCAGAGATGATCAGAATATTCTTCATTACTCTTGGAATACACCAAGATATCGTCGATGAAGACTATGACAAATTTATCGAGATAGGGATAGAACACTCAATTCATGAGATCCATGAAGACCGCAGGAGCATTTGTCAATCCAAAGGGCATTACCAGAAGATCATAATGTCCATACCGTGTTTTGAATGTGGTCTTATAAACATCATCACCCTTGATTCTCAGTTGGTGGTAACCCAACCTCAAATTGATTTTTGAGAACACACTAGCTCTTTGAAGTTGATCGAAAAGATCATCAATCCTCGGGAGAGGATACTTGTTCTTAATCGTTGCCTTATTGAGTGTCGATAGTCAACACATAATAGGAGGGTTCTATCCTTATTCTTCACAAATAGAATTGGAGCAACCCAAGGCGAAGTGCTCGGTTGGATGAACCCTTTCTCCAACAACTCTTGGAGCTGAACCTTTAGCTCTTTCAACTCTGTGGGTGCCATTTGATACGGAGGAATAGAAATTGGTGCGGTGCCAGGAATCAGATCTATAGTGAAATCAAATTCCCGAACCGGTGGCAACCCGGGCAACTCTTTCGAAAAAACATCTGGAAACTCATTCACCATAGAAACATCATCCAGACTAGGGCTTCCCACCGTGGTATAAACAATGTGAGCTAAATAAGCTTCACATCCTTTATACACTAATCTTCGTGCTTCAAAAACTGAAATTACACAACTCGACAACACTCGCCATTCACCGGTGAATACAAGCAAGGGATATCCTGGTCTTTGAAATTCTATTTCCTTAGTGAAGCAGTTCATGGAAGCTTGGTGAAGATATAACCAATCCATGCCCAGAATGACGTCAAAATCTTTCATTTCCAACGGAATCAAACCCGTCTCGAGAGTTACTTCACCGATTTTCACCTCACAAGATTTATACACTGTATCCCTAATTAAGTGTTCTCCCAAGGATGTGATAACCAATAATTCTTCAACAAGTGAAACTAAAGGCCTATTAGAATGCCTAGCAAATGCCGAACTCACAAAGGAATTATTAAACCTAGTATCTATGAGCACATGTGCATCAACATAAAAAATTTTCATCGTATCTATCAATATAAATCATAAACAAAATTGTATCATTTACATTCCTTAAATCATAATCACAAATCATCAAATCAAAATGATACCAATAAAGTTGTCACATTTTCAAATTCAGAACTTAAAATTTATTAGAGATTACCTGTGACTACGTCAGGATTGACTTGGGCCTGCTCATTAGTCATGGCATAAATTCGGGTGTGAGTTCTAGGTTGAGGGCGTTGTGTGGGGGCAGCTACAATATTACTTCCGGTGCCCATTCTCAAGGTATTGCTAGTAGAAGGTGTAGAAGCAATTGTCGGATCTCTTCTAGAACCGCTAGGGGGACCTTGAACTTGCCGGCTTCCTTGCCCCTCTACATTCAACTCCGGACAAGAGTGCGGAAAGTGACATTCTTTCCCACAATGATAGCATCTTTTGGGTTCCCTGTACGAACCCAGGTGATGCCCCTTGCAATTTGGGCAAATTTCTCCTCTGCCACCCCTGGACCATTCCAACAGTTCTGCTGGGAGCACTTGGCCTAAAAGTCGATTGACTTTGAGGAAAGCCAACCGACCCTGAAAAGGATCCACCGCTATAAGAGCCCATGCCTCGACTCTTTTTAAAACCTTAACTCAGATTGGAGCCACTAGGTTTCTTTCTCTTCCCATGGTGCTCTCTAACCTTACTTCTCTCCATCACCATTTTCTCGGCTTTCAAAGCCAAGTCCAGATTGTCTTCGAAGGTATGCCCCTTCGTGATAGACATTTTCTCTCGTATACTCAGATTCAGTCCCTACTCAAACTTTGAACTTAGAGACTCCTTGGAGTTCACAAACTCCAGAACATAAGTGGCAAGTTCTCTCAGCTCTGTCTCATACTTAGATACTGTCTTGTTCCCCTGAGCTAACTTGAAAAATTTCTCTCTTTTCTGATTCCGATAAAATCGGGTGTAATATTTCTCCTCGGAGGCTTTAAGGAATTCTGTCCAAGTAGGAGGAACAGAAGCCCTTCCCTTCACATTCTCCCATCGTGTCCTTGCACCTTTATCCAACAGTTTTACCGCTGCCCATAATTTTATCTCATCGCTTAATCTCATGTCAGAGACGGTCTATTGAATTTGACCAATCCATTCCTTGGCCACTGAAGCATCAGAAGTGCTCGCAAATGTCTCACATCCTAGTTGTCTTGCCTCTTTTATCAATTTAGACAACTTTACAGTAGGGCGATCAGTTGTTATAGCAACCGGAGGGGGAGGTGTTAGTGGGGTACTAGGTGCAGCAACCGGTACTGAAGGAGGAGCCGGTGGAAGAGCTGAAGTCGGATGTGGAGCTGGGTACTGTGCTCCGAAGGTGCTTCACCACTCCATTACTTGCTATAGAGCGGCAATAGGAGGAGTCGAAATACCGGTGGAAGGAGCCGGGTGTGCAGACACAGGAGGAAGAGTATGCGAGGACGACTCATCCTCGTGCTCCGGTGAAGGAATCTCATTCACGTTCCTCATTCTCCTTCGTGAAGGCATAGTAGTCTATAAGACAAAAACTATAATAAAGTTAAAGGGTTAAGCGAATACCAATACTTAACCCCCTAAAAAGAATGTTTCCAATTTCTTAAGAAATCCATGGAGGGTTTTGTACATTCTGCGGAAACCTTTTAAAAGATGTAAACCTTTTTCAAAAACTAAACATTTCAAAATCTTGAGAACACTTTTGGGACATTTGGAAACATTTGAAAACATTCCAAAACCATCAAACTTTTAAAATCGTGAACCTGGGCTCTAATACCAATAAAGCTATCAAGTCCCGATCCTCGGATCGACCACGCAACAACCACCGCGTTATCTCAGTATAGGGGCAGATTCTCCCCATATACTAGGACTCCGCAAGGCTACAAATCAGTACAACAATTCTTCCAATGCACAATCCATCAAAAATAGGAAAAATCAAAAAACAATACACATGCAAAGGACCCATCTAGTCCATCCCTGTACACATAGGCACACATTAGCACACAATTTGGGAGAGGGTATCTGTACATGCAAGCATGCAGTATGGCCATCCTAGCCATTTCAAAATTCTCAATACAAATAAAGCATTTAAAATACAAGAAGTCCCAAATCATAGACGTAGGACTTTACTAACACTTTCCTGATGAAAACAAGCCAGCATCAGTAAGGTCCAAACGGTATGAGATGTACAGAACTTCGTAAAATCGAAAGAAAGTATCGAAATTCAACATTTCAAACCAAATGACCCATTCAAACAATAAGTTTTACTAAAAATGGAATTTAAAAGAAAATGAACAAGTTTCAAACAAACTCCAATATAAACTATGTAAGGATTCCATCAATACTTGCTCCTATATATGAAACAAGTATCGATTTAATCCATATCAAAAGAATTATACAAGTCTTCCCTTCCATGGATTTCAGATCAAACCAAAATAACCTTACATCATTATAATACCTAACACAAGTCGGCGGATAAACCTTTCCAAGCTCCAATTTCTGTTGCAGGCCTAAACTTTCTCTGAAAAATGTTAAAGAGAGGGGTGAGTATTATAAATACTCAGTGAGTAGAGTGCAATGGTATGATTATGTGATAAATGAGGGATGAATGTGGGAGAGTCAAAGTATATCTCAAACAACATGTTATATATCAAAACATTTTCAATAAATCAAGATAATTTACAAAATATGCATCCTCATTAAACATTCTTTCAGAAAATCACAAGGGTCTCATCAAAATCACTTTCGTCCTGAGTTTGGCTGAACCAAGACGGAAGCCCACCAATGGGTTTTCCATTTTAGTATTTCAAACAGTACCCCCTTCCTTGGCGTTGGCTCGTATCTCACCGGGGTACAATCCGGATAGTCCAACGTGGCAGAGAAGAGGCCATGCATACCTCTTTCAAAATAAAATCTCACCCACGTCACCCCGTTGGGTCACTTCATGGAGGGAATGACTATAGCCATTACAGTCGTGCACCATCACTTCACAATCATTCAAATTACAATCAATGTGCCATGTTTTATCAAACAAAATCCAAAATCATGCTACAAACATTTACAAATCAAATATCCAATACAAATGGCATAAATTCGTTTATAATTACATAGGATGCATTCATAATTCAAATTTCCATTTCAAAGATCCCACAATTACAAATAATTTCATATAAAACATGTAAAAATCATTCAAAATCATTTATAAAAAAATTTAAAGCTATTTTGCTCATTTATAACACAACGGACCATCCACTCACCTTTAGGGAGGGTATCCACTCCCTGTACCTTATCAATACTCAAGAAATCTCCTTTCAAGCTCCAATGGGTTGTCCTAAATCAATAATAACAGTTCTCAAGTCATTTCTCCTCCAAATTCAAGGGTTTACAAACTTTCCTATTTTTCAAACAATTTTCTCTGATTTTCTTAAATTTACACAACCTTAGTTTCTTCTAATTTTTCCAATTGATGAATATATATCCCAATTCTACCAATTGCACCTCATTTACATCACATACTATTTTACATTCCAATTTTTCCTAAATTTTCATTCTCAATAAAATAGATAGCATCAATTAATAACAAAATAGGGTCTGAAACAATACAAATCATAAACCCTAAATCTTTAGCTTGACCCAATAAGATTCTATCATCATCTTACACATTCTCTCATCCTAAATAGCCTAAATTTGATCTATTATTAAAGGCATTTAGAAATTTCTCTCACCTAGGGTCTTACAATTCGCAGCCTCAATCGAATGTCTCCTCAGTCCTATCAGTGATCTACAGTGCCTTCTAACCGAAACAAAGTGTAGTAAGTTAGTTCAATCACCTAGAAAAATCGAAACCCTAAAACTAGAAATCAGAAATTTGTTCTTACCTATGCAGAGAAGGATTTGCAGTCGACCTAGGATTCTCAAATGTTAAATGAGCACTGATTTAGTACAGGTTGCTGAAGAGGGATGCTCACACAGAGCATCGCGCAAGTGAGGGAGAGAGTGAGAGGACTCTGTGAGCTGTCACGCGTGGAAAAGAGAAATCAGAGAGAGAAGCGGTCGCGTGCGATGGTCAGACGATGGAAAAGAAATACTTCGCCAGTGAGAGAGGAAACAGAGAGAGCGAATCAGAGAGAGACGAGTGAGAGTGAGAGAGAGACGTTCGACACAGAGAGAGAGAGACTGTGAAAACAGAGAGAGAGAAATAGAGAGAGAGGACCGTTAAGGTGGATGGCGGTTGGAGGAAGGCGTTGGCTAGGCGGTGGTTGAGAGAGGTGAAAGAGAGAGATTCAGGTGAGAGACAAAGAGAGTTCGAGAGAGAAAGCAGGGAGTGAGAGAGATTAGGGCTTTCAGCAGTAATCGAATTGGGGGGAGGGGAGATGCGGCTTTTTGGGGTAAAACGCTACGTCTCTCCCACTTTTCTTTTATTTATATATATATATTTAAATAAATGATTATACATTAATATATATTTATATTCACTTTTTAAGAAAGTGTTAAATTTCATAAAAATGAGGCTCACTACGAATCGCGGACACGACATTTTATATATACCCAATAATTCCAATTTAATACCCTAAAATCGAAAATCAATAAAATTTAAAATTTTCTTTTATAATTATCAAAATATTTCACAGAACATCTCTAACACCGAATTTTCGTTGTTACAGAGAGACTCCTTGCACAATTGAGCTAACATCTCAGTGGTATGCAATCGCACCTCGAGTACCTTCTTCTCAATCTCCAGTTTCTCACAACAACTCTGATGGTTCTTTACTTCCTCGTCCCTTCCAGTCAGTGAGGCCTTGAGTGCCTCCTTTGCTCCTGTACCCTTCTCCTTTCGATTACAGGTATCTCGCAACGTCACGACTTAAGCGTTTAGCCGGTTGACTTTCTCCTCCAAATGTCCCACAGTCTGTTTCCTCTGTCGTTGGCCATTGTCTGCAAGAAGGGAAAAAATAGATCATTCGAGGAGAAAACAAAATGGGGCAAATTCAAAGGATGATACCATTAGACCAAGGGACTTAAGAGCCCCGACAGCCTACTCCATGGATATCTTATACAACTCTAAGTCGTAACAGTGAAAGTCGAGCAGATTGGCTATTTTCTCTACTTCAAGTAAGTCCATGTAACTATATTGTTTATTCCCTGAGCTGATGGCAACCATCTCTCTTTTCTTGACCTCTTGTCACCATGAAAAGATCGAATTGGGATAAAAAGGGGGATGACAATCCCATCAGACACTTTACGTTTCCCCTTGTGAGAAGGCTATAGTGGAACAGTGCGTGATGAACTAAATAGTTCTGCGATTGGTGTAACTTAAGTCACTGGCTTCCTTGGTGGCCTCACTTCCACAACGGACAATAGAGCCCTTCCCAACCTTTCTATAGCAAACACATCTAGTAATGAAACTCCCTCATCTCTGGTTGAGAGCGAATGACTAGCCTTATCAAACTCCTTTAACTTAACCTTGAATGGCATTAATGCGAACGAAGACATGCACCCCCCACTTTTCTCACCCACCTCGTGCCCACTTCCTGATGGAGACTTGGGCCGAACCATTTGTCTCCTTTTTACTAAGGGAAGCGCTAGCGAAGTATGGGTCTAAAATGCCCTATCGGTACTCACCGAAGGATTTCTTATGGACGAATGCTAATCAATTGTAATCTCTCTCACAAGACGTCATCCACAAACCCGAAGCATCGGTCAACCCAATCTCTCTCATTTCGACCAAGAGTGGCCTGTCGATCTTCCTTTTCTCTCCTATCAACAGACCCACTAGAGATAGCATCTGGTCATCCGTTAAATAATCAATTAAGATGACCCTTTGTGTAGACCTATAATAATTGCCGACCGAATGCACGAAGCAAAAGTGACATGAAGAATTTATAGGTTGCAATTTGAGCGCAGGCCTTCCATCAGTGCTGGGAAGCGTTGGCATAAGATTCTTGTCCTTGAACTCCACAAAGAAGTACTTGCGTATCCAGTTACTACTAGTAAGTTCCTCATAACGAAATCCCCAATCAAATTTAAGACGAGTTTGCCGCTTATACCAATCTCAGACCAAACTATTCTTCGTGCACCTTACCAGAAAAAAGAGGGCTGCCAGAATATCAAAATCAAAGCGAAAGGAACAAATCCCTAATAAGGAGGTCACAGCAACCATCAGGCGCAAAGCGCCTAGGGTCAACAAGGTTGGAAATATGTTCCAACGCTATAACACTTTAGCGAACGGACCAGTGTATGGTATCCTCAAACCAAACTTTACCATCTACTTGTGCATCAGAACCTAGCCCTCTGGAACTCTATTCGCTTTATCATTATCTGTGGCTAATACCATGGTGTAATCGTTATCCACCAACATGGCGGTCTAAACTTCTTGGAGCTCCACCATTGACATAATACTCCTAATGTCGTTAATGCTCTAAAGAGCAAAGCCTCATGTCATTTCTCTTGCAGAAAGTCTCATGTGTACTAAGACAGTTCAAAGGAAAGAAGAAACAAGCGCAAGAAAGTGGGAACACCAGATCCTACCCCTTGAAAATACTTATAAGGAACATTAGAGAAGGTTCGCGGAACACAAAATGATGCGTGTTAGAAAAGGCTCTCCATTTCCTAATAATTGCTACTCATTGAGCCTTTCTCACGAAACAAGACCATGAGTAGAGGGCAAATGATGGGACCTTCTTCATAAAACTTGATACATGGTACGGAAGACATTCAATAGTCAGCATATGACCCGTGATTCAATACGCTTAAACATAAATGGGTCTATGTCATCCTGACCTAACAAAATGATCTATCTCCCTGAACGGGCCTATATCGCCCCGCTCTACTAATGGTATCTATCTCTCCGAACGTACATTCATTGCCTCGACCCTCTGAAGGAATCTAACTCCCCTCGTGGTATCCTATTCACTGTTCAGTTAGTCCTTAATGAGGTCTATATGATTTGATCCACAAGTACATTCAGTAAGACCGAGCGACTTTCTCTTTTATTCGACCGATGAGTACCAAATACTTAGGGAACCGAGCACTTCAACTCCCAAACGGTAATATTTAATTGAATCTCATCTTGATTAAACTTTCTATTTTAGTACAAAACGTATCTCTCGGATAAGGAATAAAATCTTTGGAAATCTAATTGATAAGGGAAAGAATCTCCCCGAATAATCAAAATTTGTAAATAATAACGATTTCAAATCTCTGATATTTAGAATCTGAAATTTTCGGATCTTCTCATAAAGAAACTAGGGTTATGACACCCCGAAGCACATGGCTTTCGCGAGATCTCGCATAAGAGCTCTCAATACATCAAGCCAAATAAGTCCTCTCGACTCAACATCCAGCGCACAAAAACTATATGGAGATCCATCTACCCTTCTCTCAGTCTGTTTTCATTCTCTTTGAAACCGCTCTTTTCGATTTAAACGTCGGTGCTTCCCCCACCGATGTACCCTTCAACGGTCTTTTGTAGGTTCGAAGTCCTATCACCAAGCATCCGTTGGAGTCACAAGGAGTTGGATCTATGGAGTCAATACCTACCTCCAACACTAAGTATACTCTTCAATATATATTTAGGTCATAAGCACAAATTTATGGTCAAATTTTGTTTGACACGCACAAAACAATACCAAAATCATGAACCTTGATAAAAGCATACCATAATCATACTTATATATCACTAACATTTTATAAAATACTAAATCTGTTATGTAATGCTAATGGTCATGCAAATGTAGGTGCTAATGCAAAAGTTTTCTCTTATCTTGGATTTTTGAAATTGTTACCTATATTTTCACTTGCTACCGCTAACTAACCCAACAGTGGTGTCAGAATAATCTAAGCACATTAATAATTGATTTTAATCAAACTCACATATATTTAATTGAGTAATCATGGTTAAATTTATTCAAGAATGTTCAATGGTTACTAAAATTGTTTTATTCTTGAATCTTAATTTTTCAGAAACAATAATCAGAATAAATTTATATTAAAAAAAACTAAAATCTTGATAATTTGATATAAGTTTATAATTAAATTTTAAGTTTTCTCTAAATTCTCTTGAAAATCAATGGTCCACGTTTAGTTCACATCAATTTGTTGTAAATAATATAAAAAAAAAAAGAAAAGAAAAGAAAAAAAAAAAAAAAAAAACCTTGCGCGTTAATCAGGATCCAGGCATTTTGGTACTTTCCTTTTTCTAAATAAAAGTACTACAAATTAATTAATACCGATCAAACGCAACTAATATGTTAATTTTTTTTTTTATTTTTATTGACATGTATATTAATATATTTTAAATATAGAACCGTAATTTAATAATTATCAATATTTTTATTACGTTTTATCACCCGATCGTTGAAGACGATGAGATCAATATGTGGCAGCATCACATCATGACTTCTGTTATAAAAATGGGTCGATATTACCCCAACTTCACGCACCATGGCTTTATCTGGCTCTGTCTTTGTGGTGATCAATCTCCTCTTCCTTACCTCCTACACCATCGCCACTCTCTCTGCTGCTGTAAGCCCACCAATGGCTTCCCAAATGCAATTTTATTTATTTATTTATTTCACTTTTCTCCAAAGGAGAAGATAGTATTCGATTAATTTTCTTTTTTTGGCAGGGAGAGGATTGCGTGTACACAGTCTACATTAGAACAGGATCAATCGTAAAGGGTGGAACAGACTCGGTAATAAGCCTGAAGCTCTACGATGCTAACGGAGATTGGGTCGAAATTACGAATCTAGAAGCCTGGGGTGGGTTGATGGACCCAGGGCACAACTACTTCGAGAGGGGCAATCTCGACATTTTCAGCGGGAGGGTTGAATGTCTGTCGGCGCCAGCGTGCGCCATGAACCTAAGCTCCGACGGATCGGGCCCAAACCACGGCTGGTACTGCAACTACGTCGAGATCACAGTCTCCGGCGTCCACGCGCAGTGCTCGCAGCAGCAATTCATCGTCGAGCAGTGGCTCGCTCTTGATGTCTCGCCTTACGAGCTCTCCACTATTCGGAATAATTGTCCTTCTTATGAATCCTCCTTCTCCTCCGCCGCTGTAGATGGCCGCAGGATTCGATTTCCCGCAGTCGCAGCGACGGCGGTCATCTGATTTTTTTAATGGTTTGCGTGTAATATGTGAGTATTGTTGAGGGTAATTTGGTCAACTCGTTTGTGGGATTAAAGGGTTACCAAGGATTTCCTTGTTTGTCGTGGACGTTACATGTTTGTCTTTATGTTCTTAATTGATCATTAATAAGAACTGAGAATTTGGTTAATTAATCTTTGAGATTGAACAATCCACATCCATATTATATTTAGCTTCTGTATTATCATTATGCTTCAGTTCATATTTTTATAAATAAATATAATATAGCAGTTGTGTATCTAATAATTTTGATTTTATTTAACAGAGCACAATTATTAGATTGATGTAAAGCAATTTTATTTTTAAAAAAATAAATAATATATTACAAATTCATCAATAACTTTTTGCTATTGATTGACAAATGATTTCTTCATAGCCGATTTTAAATTCAAACAGTGGCGGAGTCACATATAAGTGAGGATAGACAATTACACCCTCTCAATTTTTTATTTTTTAAAATTTAATTAGAAAAATATAATTTTTTCGGTATTAAACAGTGGCAGAGCCACTGTACGTATATGCTTTGTTTGTACCCTCTTTTAATTTTTTGCACCCTCTGACTTTGGGTTCTAGATCCGCAACTGAATTCAACTAACGGAGGAGAGTTGTGTTGGTGGTCAATCAACTAAAATTAAGAAAAAAAAAATTATGTATCGAATCTTCATAATATTGTGAAAGATATTATAATAGTGTAAAAAAATCTACATAGTCGACGAATTTAGTAAAATAAAAGATTAGTTGTTGTTGTATCCCTTAAGTTTACCATAAAAAAATGAAAAAAAAAAAATCAAATGCTGCCTTCGTCATGCATAAAAAATATGAAAGTAGTTTTTGAATCAAACAAGCGCAATTACTTACCAATTACGTGTACCAACGAGCTAATTATGTCTAATTTAAAATATTTTATAAACAATTTTAAGAATTGGATTGCAAACTTTGTTACAGAAATATATATATGTATTTATATATTATTTTTGATGTTATAAATTGAGCCAGCACGTGGATACATCCGTTCATCAGACTTCCTGTGGCTGTGGACGTAAATGAGTACCAACTTGAATATAGAACATGTATTTTTTTCTTTGTTATTATTAAAAATATTCCTTCTATACAAAAATGCAATGTCCGACTTACATATTCAAAATCACACGAGAAACTTTCTGATTTTTCTTGTGTTTATCTGGTGTTATTGTCTGATCCAAATTGGAGCTATGCTACAGTGATTGGTTTTTGAGCCATTTTCTCACCCCACCGGCCATTGGCTCCTGGCTGTCCGTAGACACATTATTTGCTGTCCTTGCGCGTTTATCTCTGTTTGTTTTTTCAATCCGCCAAACTACGCCAGTCTGCCTGTACCACTCTCCACTGTATGTGCTTAGATTGCACAGCAAAAAAAAAAAACGAAAATAAATATGAAACCAAACAAAAAAAATGATATTTTATAATAATAAATTAAATATAAAAATTTTTATATAAATATTATTTATTTTATAAAAATAATAGAATAGTTATCCTTTATAAATAAAATTTAAAATAATCAATGTTGGAGGTGACTTTTATTTCAACGATAACTACTTCATTAACCCGAGAGAGGAATCAATATCGTTGTATGTCTCAAATTGTATTCGGTAAGAAGACCGACAAATACCACCAGAGGTGGTACCAGCAGGAACATTTCGACATTGAAGTCAAAAAAAGAGGTTTAAAGAATGAGAGAAATAGATTAAAGAGAGCTATAGAATAGCTCTGTGTAGCCCTGTGTGTTGTGTATAGAGTTGGAGAACGTTGCTGGTGGGTTGCCTCTACATAGTATATATAGCAATGAGTTGTGAGTCATTTTATGTGTTGGTGTGTAAAAACTTTAGTTTTCTTGTGAAGAGATCGGTGTAAGATCTCTCAAGATTATACAAATGGCGAATGTCACCTTTCTGTAGATTTGGAGTCCTTTGATTTAGACAAGTCCCAGTTGTTGTCATGGAAATTAGGAAGGACTTTGGTTGCCATGGGAACTTATTTCCTTATCAAGTGAGATTATAGTAAATTCGTATTGGACTAAGAAAAGTTTGAATCCGTTAAACATTGCCTTCCTTATTGGATAATTTCAATTTAGACTAGCCACGTAATGAGAATTGCTTCCATAGTCATTTGGTGAGGTGTGAGAATAACCAATAGGTCAAAGAGTTGAGAGTTAGGATGATCGAAGGGGCAGGGCACCGAGAGGTCAAGAAACTGAGGGACATAAGTAATAGTATTAGGCAGAGAGTACATCAACTGAGGAGGTACATAAGCAAGGGGTCAAGAGCCAAATGGAGACTTCAATTAAATGAGAGCCGCGAACGTAAGTGTTTACTATTTATTGGGAGAGGTTTGAGGGGTCTACAATCATGGGCTTGTTGAGGCTCTGTAATAATGGGCCATTAGACCATGTACTATCATTTGCCCTGCTTTCCTAATTATCATTTCATAGAAGCAGCATTAGGGGTAAACTAAAAATCCAAAAGGTAACGGAAACAAAGTTTTTCTGATAGGTAAGATGGGCACAAAGGTATAGCATTAAATGTGGTACGTGTCTTT
Source organism: Dillenia turbinata (assembly GCA_037126225.1). Taxonomy (NCBI): domain Eukaryota; kingdom Viridiplantae; phylum Streptophyta; class Magnoliopsida; order Dilleniales; family Dilleniaceae; genus Dillenia; species Dillenia turbinata. The sequence continues at coordinate 8,373,262 of JBAMMX010000017.1, forward strand.
TCAGTTTTCATGAATCTTCTATAACACGCTTCTTTTTGCTTGTTTCGCGATTGGTTGTGGGTATGTTATGTTTACACTTTAGATAATTACTTTTGGAGAGAGAGAAAAGAGCTTAACAATTTTAGGGTTAGTAGAATTCTAGAAAAAAGTAGATATGGTGGAGGGTTCTGGTTCATGAAATCAATGTGGGATTAGCGAGATTAAAAGCATGATGATAGAGAAGGAGTTGTAAGCTACATTGAAAGACATGTGTTTAGGTGATAGTTTTCAGCTGAGGTTACCCACAGGGGTGGAAAGGGCAAACCAAACACTGGAGGGCTGTGTTCCCATGTATAAGGAATACGTGAGATATGGTTTGCAAGTGCCCTACTTGGGACCTTTTGCCATGGCTTTGAGATGTTGGAATGTATTTCTGACCCCACTAACTCCTAGTGCAAGGTGACTAATAGTGGTGGTGGCTAGTTTGTTAACTGTTTGTCATCTGAGATTTGATTTTGAGATTCTAACTTCAATATTTCATTTAAGAAAGCATATCGCTGGGTCCTACAAAAGGTTGGTATTGTGTCCAAACATGGTGAGAATCGAAGTGGAAGTTCTTTTATGGGGTGGCCCTCGACAAGTCATGTAGAAGTAAATTCTTTTTTGTGGAGTTTGTATATAAAAATTTGATGTCGTCATTACTGGAGGCTAATGCAGTGCCTTTCGTGGGGTTAAAGGTGTCTGCATCTTCTTGACATTCAAGTTTTGTTAAATAGTTGGCAAATTTTACGTAGCAACTGGTAGGGCCGTCTAGGTAGAGCCCTAATTGAGGACAAAATGCTGAAATTAGCTGACCTTTTGTTGAATTCAGAGGCCGTTTATGTTGGAGGAAAAGACCAAGTGGCTTATTGATGTTATTGATTTCACCCAGGATGATGATCTAGATTGGGTTACTGCCCTGAGTCAACGAGGGCCCAATCAAAAAGGGTGGACAAGGATGAGGGAAACATGTTTGAGGGCGCATTCGCGAACTATATTCTAACGAGGAAGAGAAGGTTTGTCTAGATGCTAAGCAATGAGGAGGCTATTAAAGGTGATAAATCATGTTTTGTAGGCGCATGGTCCCAATGCCCAGGGATTCAGTTCTTTTGTTGGAGGGCATCAAGGGAAAGGAGGACGAAGTGGGAGCTGTCTGTGGAAGGCTGTTGTGGTTACCAGCAGCCGTGAACAGGAGAGCGAGGGAAGACAAAGAAAGCACATCAAAAGAAAAGGCAGTAATGCATGCCCAATTGCTACTCTTATTCCCAAAGGGAAGATAGAATGGTTGAGGCAAAAAAGGGATTCATATCCTACTTGCTTTAATTTTGTATCAGAAGAAATGTGCTATGAATGATTCACATGGTCTTAAGAGACACATATCGCGTTACAAGCCTTCATGTCCTTTACCTCCTCGAGAAATGAACATCACTCATGACACCTCTCTTCCGAATCGACACCATGAGTCAGGGACAAATGATAAGACATGATTCAAACAACAATTGATATAGTACACGAATATCCAAAAATCCGACCCAATACTTATGGTCACGAGGGTTTTAGTTCCTAAACCAAACTACAGATAGATTAGCCAACCAACTAGAATGGATCACCTGATTCACGAATACATTTGGTAAGACCGAATGGTCACCTTCTTTCATTCAACCGAAGACTAACGACTACCTAAAGGACCGATTGCTTCAACCCCTATCAATCAATGGTAATATTCAATCAAGTTTCACATTGATTTGGTTTCCTATTTTAGTACGAAACGTATCTTCTAGATAAGAAAGAAAATTTTTGCGAATATAATTGATAAGGAAAAGAATTTTCCTGTATAATTAAACTTCCTAAATAATAATGATTCAAACCTCAGATGGTTGAACTCCGAAATCCTCAGAGCTTCTCATAAGGAAATTAGAATTGTAACACCCCAAATGTACATGTCTCTCATGGCCCCTAATAACAATTTTTTTTATACACTTGAATTGTTTTATTTAATTTTATTTTAAACTTTGTTTTATGACTTTTAGGACTATTTTTAGATTTTATTTTGTGATTTTATATTGATTATTTTCGTGAATTTTATTTTGAGGATTATTGGGTATGTTTAAGGATATTGGATTACACAGACAGTTGTTAGTATTTTGAGCATAACTTTTTGTTCCAATATCAGATTGACCTGATTCTTATTGGGTTGGAAAGATGACTTCAAGGCTTACAAATCATATGAAGACCTAAGAGACTGCGTCAGATCATAAGATATCTGAAATTTGAGTCGAAGTTGCTGCTATGCTGGAAATCAAAACCCATGAATTCTAAAAGCCCAAATCCAAGTGAAATATCAACCTGTTATGAAAACCCATGAATTTTAGTCATTTAGAACTCTTAGGACTTAGATTATAAGGAGAAGATATCTTTTACACTAAAGGGAGAGAGGAAAGAAACCCTTACAGCCTCTCCTTGGACAGATTCTTCTATCTAGGGATGTTTTCTTTACCTTTCTTGTTTTTCTTTATTATATTTTGTTAGATTTTTTGGTCCTAAGACTCGATAGATTCTATTCTTTAATTAATAATATAGTTTGATTCGTTTTTTTCCCTTAAATCTTTATTGGCATATTCTTTTTTTGATGTGATTTCATTATTGAACTTAATGCTTCATTTGCAAAGGGCCCTACGATTTGATGATTTGTGATTACATACATGAGACCGAGAGAAGATTGCATGAAATCTAACTAATATAATAAAATTCATATAGGGTTATGAGATCGACGAATGATTAACCTTGTATGTGGGGATGTTAGGAGAAGCGCTAGATTACATATATTTCATAGATCTTAATGCAGTTTAGCCTAATCAAGATAACATGACCATTGGGTTTTGGTCAGTCGAATTAGGTTTTTATTGCTTGACCATTGGGTGAATTTAATTTAAAGATATCTATCATCATCAAGAATGAATCTTTAGTCAATAAACTTTAAGGGATTTGAAAGATTTTGACCATGTAAAAAAATTGAAGACAGATGAAATTGATATTCTAAGGTTTTATAAAACTAAGGTTTTTGTCTATCAATATTTTTATTTTTGATATTTTTGTAGTTTTAATATTTTTGCTATTTTGATTCGTTTTGTCCAACTTAGATAAGATATTTTATATTTGATAATATATATTATCCTCATAGGATTGACACTTATTTTGCACTATACACAACACTCGATTAGGGTATACTTGCCCGAAATCGTGATACAACTAAATCGCGTAACAAGTTTTTGGCGCCGTTGTTGGGGATATTCATGTATATCAATAAAAATCATCTTGTTTGAGATTGAACATTATTTTTTTTTTAATTCTTGTCTCTTTCTTGTTCTTGGTAAATAGGGTATACAGATTTTAGGATTTTTAATATATTTCTTGCTTCTTCCATATAGAATTAGGTTTTTTAGGTTTTTTTTCGGCTGTTTGAAATTAGATTAAGGAATTAGGATAACGGACCACTTGTTTCTAAGGATTTTAGCCTGCTGAACAAAACTCATAGCTTTTGCTATGGGCACGACCCTATTTTTGTCAAATTTCATCATTTTTATAGGATTTTCTATTTTTTTGATTTTTTTGTGATTTTTCTATTATTTTATTGGATGTCTTTTTACATTATTTTGCTGTGTTTTTGTAATTTCTATATTTATCTAGGTAATATAGATTTTTTTGAGTGGTTCTTACATTCGATTTTAAAGATCAAATTTTGTGCTATTTTTTGTGTTCTACAGTGCATGCTGCGATCCAAGAGTATTTATCTACCTGATTTTGATCCTGAGATTGAGAGAACTTTACGAACCATTCATAGACAAGTTAGAAAAGTCAAGGAAGAAGAAGCAATGGCTCATAAAAATAGCGCAATGAGAGAGTATTCGATGCCTAGATTTCAAGACGTTCAAACTAGCATTGTGCCACCCACTGTGGAGGCAAACAATTTTGAGCTGAAGTTGTGTCTCATTGGGATGGTACAAGTAGATAAGTTTGGTGGTAAAGCATTTAAAGATCCAAACAGCCACTTGAAAAATTTTTTGGAGATCAGTGACACTATTAAGCTAAATAGAGTCAGCTCCAATGCCATCAAGTTAAGGTTATTTCCTTTTTCTCTTAAGGGAAAGGCAAAGATATGACTAAAGTTTTTTCCTGCTAATCATTTCACAATTTGGAAAATTCTTTCTCAAATATTTTTAGCTAAATATTTTTACCTGGTAAGATAACTAAACTACGTAATGACATTATTATCTTTAGGCAATCTGAGAGTAAGTCTGTATAATGCTTGGGAACGGTTTAAGGATTTCACTAGAAGGTGCCCACATCATGGTATTCCTAATTGGTTGATTTTACAAACATTTTGTGGTAGTCTTTTAAATTCTGTGAAAATTACCATTGATGCTGCGGCTAGGGGTGCATTCATGAGTAAGTCATATGATGAGGCATGTGCATTACTAGATGATATGGCATCTAATCAATACGACTGGTCTAGGGAGTGTGAAATTCCTTGGCAGAGGGCTGGTATACATGAGGTTGACACTTTTATCATACTTAATGCCAAGATGGATTCTATATTACATGCTTTGAAAACTAATCAAACAAAAGTTGTGGCTAGTCAAGTTTTATATTGTGATTTGTGTGGTGATTCTACTCATGCGTCTTCTGAGTGTCCACAGGTGCAGCAAGCGAACTATGTGTCTAACTTTCACAAACCTTAAAATCACCCGTACTTCAACACTTACAATCCTGGGTGGAGGAACTATCCAAACTTTTCATGGAGTTAAGGGATACTACCACGACCAAGTAATCAACTGAATTTTGCTTCTGAAAGTCAATAACCAAGGGAGAGGAAGGCATTGTGGGAGATAGCAATTGAATGCTCGGCAACTACGACTAATGAAAGGTTTAAAAAACTTGAGAATAAGATTGATCAATTGACTAATGCCTTCCATTCTCATGTGTTAGGTAGACTGCCGAGTGATGCAAAACAGAATCCTAAAGAGCAAGCGAAGGTAGTTACATTAAGGAGTGGCAAGCAACTGCAGGAGGAACCGATTCAATCAAAGGAAGAGAACGAACAAGAGGCCGAGAACAAGCAGTCCAATGAAGAGAAGACCAAGGCTTCTGAAACAAAATAGGGAATCTCCTTATCTTTGAGAAAATATAGATCTCGTGTTCCTTTTCCTGGTCATTTGTTAAGTGATAATACAAAAAAAAAACAATTTGAGAAATTTCTTGAAATTTTTAAGAGACTGGATATTAACATCCCTCTTTTGGATGCTATTAGACAGAAACTGAGCTATGGGAAGTTTTTGAAGGATGTGATCACAAACAAGAGGAAAGTGAATAAGGTTTTGATGGTTAAGCTTATGGAGGAGTGTTCAGCAATTCTACAAAGGAAGCTGCCGCCGAAACTTAAGGATGTAGAGAGTTTTTCTATCCCTTGCACTATTGGCTCTTCTGATTTTCTGATATTCTTTGTGATTTGGGTGCTGGTGTCAATCTCATGCCATACTTCATGTTTTTAAAGTTAGGATTAAGGGATTGTCAAGCTACTAATATTTCTTTGCAATTAGCTGATAGGAGTGTCAAGTATCCTATAAACATTGTTGAGGATATTTTAGTAAAGGTCGATAAATTCATCTTTCCTGTTGATTTTGTTGTTATGGACATGGATGATGATGAGAGTAGTTCTTTTATTTTGGGTAGACCATTTTTGAACACTGCATATGCATTGATTGATGTTTCCAGTGGAAAACTGACTTTGAGATTGAATGATGAGAAAATTGAGTTTGATGTTTTCAATTCCATGAGAAATTTTGATAGACAAGAAGTTTTCAGAGTTGATTACATTAAGAGGATTATCGAGCATGATTTGAATGCCTTTTATTCTGTTGATCCTCTTGAAAATTGCATTTCTAGTTAATTGCATGAGAAGTATGATTTTCTGGATGTTGAACATGCTAATGCATGTGTTACTTTAGATGTGATAGATGAGATTCATACTATTTCTATACACATAGAGAACTTGCATGCGGTTTTGAATGTTTAGAAGAAAAGTGATAGTTTATAGCAAGTTTCTTTTACACCTGAGCTTAAATTGAAGTATGTTTTCTTGGATAGTTCCTCGATATTTCTAGTGATTGTTTCTTCTAATTTGTCAGGTTTCGAGGAGGAGAAACTAATCCAAATTCTGTAATAACATAAAAAAGCAATAGGTTGGACCATTGCTGACATCCGTGGTATAGATCCCTCGATTTGCATGCACAAGATGTTATTGGAGGATGGGTTCAAGGCCACGGCTCAACCACAAAGAAGGCTTAATGAACATCTAAAGGAGGTGGTAAAGAAAGAGATCATTAAGTGGCTCGATGCATGTATTATCTTTCATATCTCTGATTCTATTTGGGTAAGTCCTTTACAAGTTATTCCTAAAAAGGGTAGAACTACTGTGGTTGAGAATGATAGGAATGAGTTGATCCCTATACGTGTTATCACAGGATGGAGGGTTTGTGTTGATTATATGAAATTGAATGATGTAACTAGAAAAGATCATTTCCCCCTTCCCTTTCTTGATTAACTTGTTGAAAAATTGCCTGGCTATGCATTTTATTGCTTTCTAGATGGTTTTTCTGATTATTTACAAATTGCCATTGATCATGTTGATCAAGAAAAAATCACATTTACATGTCCATATGGTACCTTTGCATTTAGATGCATGCCTTTTGGTCTCTGTAATGCTCCAGCTACTTTTTAGAGATGTATAATGTCTATTTTTCCTGATTTTATTGATGATTTTATGGAGGTTTTTATGGATGACTTTTCTGTGTTTGGTTCCTCTTTCGATAATTGCTTTAAAAATTTGAAATAAGTTTTAATGAGGTGTAAGGAAACCAATTTGGTGCTGAATTGGGAAAAGTGTCATTTCATGGTAAAAGAAGAAATTGTTTTGAGTCATAAGGTATCTTATAGGGGAATAGAGGTTGATAGGGCAAAATTTGAGTTGATTGAGAAAATTCCTCCCCCTAAGTCATTAAAAGATGTTAAAGGATTTCTAGGATATGTTGGTTTTTATCAAAAATTTATCAAGGATTTTTCCAAGATCGCTAGACCTCTAACCAATCCTTTGGTGAAAGATGCCCTTTTTGTGATTGATGAATCTTGTTTGAATACCTTTAATTGCTTGAAATCGAAATTAATTGAGTCTCCCATTGTGCAGCCACCTAGATGGGATTTGCCTTTTGATGTTTGTTGTGACGCGAGTGATGATACTGTGGGTGTAGTTTTGGGGCAAATTATAGATAGGAAATTTCATGTCATATACTATGTGAGTAAGACTATGAATGAGGCTCAAAAGTTATACACTATTACTGAGAAAGAACTACTTGCTGTCATTTTTTCACTTGAGAAATTTCGATCTTACTTGTTGCTGTCCAAAATTGTCATTCATACTGATCATTCTGCACTTAGGTATTTGATTTCAAAGAAAGATGCAAAGCCTAGGTTGTTGCGTTGGATTCTTTTGCTGTAGGAATTTGACATCAAAATTGTGGATAGGAGAGGAGTTGATAATCCAGCAGCTGATCATTTATCTCGATTGGAGGGAGAATTCATTAAGACAATGATCAACCACACTTTGAATGATTCTTTTCCTGATGAGAATTTATTTTTCGTTACTCGAATTGATGAACCTTGGTATGCTAACTTTTTCAATTATCTTCATTACAAGGTTGTACCAGAGAGAATCAAAGGGCACCAAAGAAAGAAGTTCTTTTCTGATGTACGCCACTATTTTTGGGATGAGCCATACTTGTACAAGGTTTGTGGTGATGGTATCATTAGGAGATGTGTTCCTCAGCAAGAGGTAAGTAGTATTCTTAGTTTTTGACATGATAAAGAGATCGGTGGTCATCATGGTCCTTCTTGTACAGTAGCTAAGGTACTTCAGTCTGGATTTTATTGGCTTACTTTTTTGAAGGATGCCCATTCTTATGTCCGTGCATGTGATCAATGTCAACAAACTGGGAATATTTCTAATCATCATAAGATACCCTTAAACAATATTTTTATTGTCGATATTTTTTATGTTTGGGGTATAGATTTCGTGAGACCATTTCCAAAATCTTTTAATCATGAATTTATTCTTGTCACTGTTGATTATGTGAGTAAGTGGGTAGAGGCAATTGCATGTATGAAAATTGACTCCAAAACGGTGTGTAAGTTTTTAAAGAAAAATATTTTTTCCCGTTTTGGTATTCCTAGAGCCATAACAAGTGATGGAGGTTCTCATTTTCGTAAGGATTTTGAAAAAAGTTTAGCAAAATATGGTGTCACTCATAAAATTTCTACCCCTTACCATCCCCAAACTAGTGGACAATTTGAGGTTTTAAATTGTGAATTGAAGAGCATTTTGGAAAAAAACTATGAGTCTTTCTCGTAGGGATTGGTCTATTAAGTTAGATGATGCACTTTGGATATATAAGACTATATATAAATCTCCAATTGGTATATCACCATATCATTTGGTTTATGGAAAAGCATGTCATCTTTCTGTTAAGTTAGAACATAAAGCATATTGGGCAATGAAGTTTCTTAACTTTGATTTATCTCTTGCAGGTACAGAAATGAAGATGCGATTGAATGAGTTGGAGGAGTGGCGGAATGAGGCTTATGAGAGTGCAAGAATCTACAAGGAGAGAACAAAGGCATGACATGACGCTAGGATTAAAAAGCGAGAGTTTGAGGTTGGTGATAAGGTATTATTATACAACTCTCGTTTGAGACTTTTTCTAGGAAAATTGAGATCGAGATGGAGTGGACTGTTCATTGTAACACAAGTTTTTCCATATGGAGTGGTAGAGCTTTTAAATGAGCATGGTGATAAATTCAAAGTTAATGGACATCGTTTGAAGATATATGAAAATGGGACCAAGTTAAAAGAAGGGTCTATTCTCTAAGTCGATTGATGAGGACAAGTAACCCTTCCCTGACTTAATCATTTGAGTCTTTCTGTTCTCTTCTTTTGATTTTAGATTGATTTGCATTGTGGACAATGTTTGGATTAAGTATGGGGGGATGCATTGCATTTTTATTTTTAGGTGTTTTATTTATTTCATCTTGATTTTTTAGGACATTTTTTTAGGAATTAAGACATTTCTATTTAGAAATCTTGATTTTTGCTGAATTTCTTGAGCTTTGAAAAAATTTTTCCAAGCCAACTATATTTTCTCAGGTTTTCTAGTCCTTATATGTTACTTGTCTTGAATTGGGTTGCATAATAGATGATTGGTATTAGTAGTTATTTGATATATAAGTAGCTATTCATCTTTCTATAGTTGATTTGAAGGATAGACATGCAAAATTTAATATCAAATTTACCATAGTGAGGATTTGAGCTTTATAGAGTAATTTTTTGCTTTATCATTTTTTTGGTTAAGCATATATCCTATATGATTTGGTCATTTCTAGAATTTGCTTTATTATACATTTTGAGACCACATTCTTTGATTTTCATGCACCAAAATGATTAAAACATTTAAATTTACACACTTTTAACTTTCGAAAAATATCAACCCAATCATTTTACCTCTTAGTTACCCCCTTTAAGCCTAGACCTTTTCGTTCGTACATTACCCACACCATTTACCTTATGACTTTTTCTTCCTAACCCCAGATTTTGAACCTGAATTCACTAATATACTTATAGTTGATAACATAACATTATATTTTTAGGTATTATTGTTTTGTTCGAGTTTTATATATGTTTTTAGTTATTATCATGTTGATTAAGTTAAAAAAGTTTTATATATGTTTTCAGTTATTATCATGTTGATTGAGTTAAAAAAAAAAAAGAAAGACGTAAAAAGAGCAAAAAAATGATGAAAAAATTAAAAAAAAGAAAGAAAAGTGCTAGTTGAAAAAAAAGGAAAAAAGAAAAAAGGGAAAAGAAAAAATCGAAAAAATAAGAAAAAGAATAAAAAAGAGAAAAACAAAAAAAAAAAAACATTTTTCATTCTTGATATTGTTCACTTTTATAGTAAAGTCATTGTTCTTTAATTTAAATAAGTAATATATCATATTACATGTTCGTAATTAGAGTTAGTATTTTCTTTGTCTTGATGTAACAATACCATGTATTGATACTTAGGTACACTTAGTGAATCATTTTAACCATATATCTTACCTATTATTCTATCCCTTACCTTAACCCCATTACAACTAAATAAAAGATCTTTTGATTAGTGTGTGGATTTCATATATAAGTGGTGGAGATTTGATATATGAACAAATTTATGGTAATACCATCTCATTGTGTTGATTTGAGTGATACATGTACCCTTACATAAAATGAGTACTTTAAGTAATTAATTAGTATTTTCTTTCATTCTATTAAGTGGACCAATTGTGAAGGCGGTTGAATCTTGTATTGTTCTTGATTTCAATGAGACTATATAAGATACAATAGTTTCCCTAGTTATGGATACTGCGAAGTATTGATTGTCTTGATTGTAATTTTGGTTTGAACTTGTTATATATATGGTTAGGGACTTGGGAGGTTGAATTGGTTTTAGAGAAAATTTACTTTTGCTTAAGGACGAGCAAACATTCAAGTGTGGGGATATTTGATAATAATATTTTTATACACTTGAATTATTTTATTTAATTTTATTTTAAGCTTTGTTTTATGACTTTTAGGACTATTTTTAGGTTTTATTTCGTGATTTAACATTGATTATTTTCGTGAGTTTTATTTTAGGATTATTGGGCTTCTTTAAGAATATTGGACTGTATAGACAACTGTTAGTATTTTAATCATAACTTTTTTGCTCTGATGTCTAATTGACTTGATTCTTATTGGATTGAAAAGAAGACTTCAAGGCCTACATATCTTATAAAGACCTTAGAGGTTGGGTCAGATCAAAAGATGTCTGAAATTTGAGTCAAAGTTGTGGCTGTGTTGAAAATCAAAGCCCATGAGTTCTAAAAGCCCAAATCCAAGTGGAATATTAACCTGTTATGAAGACCCATGAATTTTTAGTCATTTAGGACTCTTAGAATTTAGATTATAAGGAGGAGATATCCTTTACACTAAAGGGAGAGAGGAGAGAAACCCTAACAGCCTCTCCTTGGATAGATTTTTTTATCTAGGGATGTTTTCTTTACTTTTTTTATTTTTCTTTATTGTGTTTAGTTGGATTTATTGTTCCTAGGACTCAATAAATTCTATTCTTTGATTAATAATATGGTTTGATTTATTTCTTTCTCTTAAATCTTTATTGGCATGTTCTTTCTTTGATGAGATTTCATTATTGAATTTAATGTTTCATTCGTAAAGGGCCGTATGATTTGATGATTTGCGATTACATGCATAAGATCGGGGGAAGATTGTATGAAATCTAACAAATACAATAAAATCCATATAGGGTTATGAGATTGATGGATGATTAACTTTATGTGTGGGGATGTTAGGAGAAACCCTAGATTACAGATATTCCATAGATCTTAATGCAACTTGGCCTAATCAAGATTACATGACCATTGGGTTTTGGTTAGTCGAATTAGGGTTTTATTGCATGACTATTGGGTGAATTGAATTTATGAAAATCTGCCATCATAAAAAATGAATCTTTAGTCAATAAACTTTAAGGGATTTGAAAGATTTTGACCATGTGAAAAAATTGAAGATAAATGAAATCGATGTCCTAGGGTTTTATAAAACTAGAGTTTTTGTCTATCAATATTTCTATTTTTATTATTTTCGCAGTTTTAATATTTTTGCTATTTTGATTTGTTCTGTCCAACTTATATAGGGTATTTTATATTTGGTAATACATAATATCCTCATGGGATCGACACTTGTTCTATACTATACACAACACTCAATTACGGTATACTTGTCCGAAATCGTGATACACCTAAATCGCATAACAACCCCTCATATAAAAAGTCTTCAATACACTGAAACCCTAGTAAGTTCCCTTGACTAAACACTCAGCACACAAGTCACAGGGAGATCCACTCTTCCTCTCTTTTTGTTAGTCTTTTCTAATTCTATTCGAAAAATACTATTTCTGACTTAAGCATCGGAGCTTCTACTGCTAGAGCACCCTCTGGCAGTCATTTGCAGGTTCAAAATCCTTCATCTAAGTCACCATGCGAGTTAAGAAGGAGACGGATCTGTAGAGTCAAGACCCACCTCCAAAAATAAGTGCCAAAATTCATAGGATTGGCCGAGAAAGTATACAATTAACGAAGAAGGATGTTCAAAGTAAGTGATAACCGACAGCCATCACCAATAGGAAATTTGATAGAACGAAAAAGGAAGGTTTAGGGATGAGAAAATAAATGCTCATCTACCATCGATAGAAAGGGGGTTCATCCACTGATAGGAAATATACTATAGGGCCTCGCAAATTTCAGTATCAAGGAATTCAATAGTTAGAGGATACCGACAGGGTTTTAAAATAGATATATCGATAAATTATAAATTTCATAATATACCGATAGGCTTAGTACAAATGTTCTACCATGGAGAGATGATTAGAAAATTTGTACTGACGGGTAGCAATGTTTCAAGAGGAAATATACCAAGAAACAAGTTGGAAAAATATACCGAAAGGTAGAAATCATTAAGAGATGATAGAGTGTGCAAAGAAATAGTTACCATCGACCAAAAAATCAAAATTTTAAGGAATATTCTACCAAGTTAAAACTCTACCAAGCAAGTCAATTCACCAAACACTTTAGTAGCCGATGGCTTAAAATTTTAAGGTCTGCCAACCAAGTGTTTAAGGATTCCTGGATAACCCAAATGGTAAAAATTCACATCTATATTTAATTTAATTATTCTCCCACATTTTTATGAGGTATAAACATTTTCAAATAGTCCTGTTAGAGTTAACATCACAATCTGGACTTATCCGATGTTACAATTTCTATCCCCCTAAAAAAAATTGTTATCAAAATTTCAGTGCATAATTATTCTTCAAACAGTTCGAGATATTGTTTCCTCATCGTCTCCGCAAGTTCCTAAGTCATCTCTTTAACATGGTTGTTCTTTCATAAAATTTTGACAATTGGGACTTGCTTATTTCTCACCCTCTTAAACTTGCTGCCCTTGGTTGGCAATCAGTTAGACTCCAAAATTTAAATCTTCTCTCAACTCAATTGGGAGGGGGAAAACCTCAAGAACATGGAAAGAATCTAGTAAGTATTTCTTTTGTTTCCATAAATGGGGATTAGTTTAAGACAACTAAAAGTAAACCAATATTTTCCAAATTCTCAAAATTTTCCTATAATATCATATACTCTAGAGTGACAACATGTTCAAATCATCAGCCAGAAAATTACTTCTCTTAATTATTCATTCACCTCTCACATTTCTCCAAATTATTCCTATTTGGTTGTCAACTAATTTAGCTCAATAAAAGAAGGTGGTCACCTAAAAAATTAAAGCAAAATATATATAGTTTTTAGTACAGGTCTTTAAAGATATTTACTTCACCTGGACTGTACCATTATCCTATCCTGGGTATTTTGCTACTCCCTGTTATTTCATCTAAATTTTTTCAAGCTTCTAACCACATATGCTGTATGACTCTATTCATTTTCATCTTGTTTCAAAACTTCTTTGCACTTTATTCATTCTAGTTCTCCTGACAACCCAAAAAATCTTTGTTTTACAGGAATTATTTTGATACAATACTTTCCTAAACAAATTTATCTCCATGAATTTAGATCATAAGATGATAACTTCTTCTATATAACCAACCAGTCTCCTTCATTTCTAATGGAAGTAAGTTCGTCTCAAGAAACATTTTGCCTAATCACAGTCTCTGTACTTCTAATCAGCTTCTTTTCCAAAGGTGTATTCACCAATTACTGTTTCTCAAGTGGGTTCAAGGGGCTATCGGCATGCCGAACAAAGCTTATACTAATAAAGAAATTATTAGACCCTGTGTCAATAAGTATGCAAGTATTAATTACCAAGGATTTTCATTATACCTATTAGTAAAAACCGTCAAATGATTATTAGCCAAACATTATAATAAACAATTCACATATGCTTCTTATAATATGACATCTAATCATGGTCATAAACAATTAAAATATTCTCCTAGAACAATCATCAATACCTCAAATATAATGTAACTTGCCCAATAATACTAAATATTCATCACATAGCAACACGAACAATCACCACATTTCATTATATAAAGTCGATGCTCAAGATTAGTTCTTCAATTTATCTCTACCATGCAATGATTCAATGTTACGAATAATCCTCAAAGATCATGTAACACCAATAACATGCTTTTCAAATCAATAAACTTATACTTAACCTTACCTATGATCATATTAGGATTGTTTTGTGTTCTTTCATTAGTCATTACATAAATTCTAGTTTGGACTCGAGTTTGAGAACATTAGGGATTGGTAGTCACAGTGTTGCTCCCTATCCCCATCCTTAAAGTAGTGCTAGAAAGAGGTGTGGAAGTGACAGTTGATCCATCTTGGGAGCCACTAGGAAAACCTGGGTTTTGTTGACTCCCTTGCCCTCTCAAATCCAGCTCGGGACAAACATTTTGGATAGGACCCTCCTGCCTATAATAGTAGCACTTTCTAGGCTTATTGTAAGGTCTAAGAAGAAATTTCTTGCAGTTTTTACAAGGATCCTTCTTGCTATCCAATGTCCTGCTTCTGGACATGGCATTAGTATTTGGGACACCCACATTGGAAAAGTGTTGGCCTTGAGGAAAGCCAACAGATTCGGTATGGGAGGCACCACTATAAGAATTTGTGTCCTTACTTCTCTTAAAACTTTGCCCTGAGGTGAACTTGGATCCCCTTTTTTTCAATAACCCTTTTTAACCTTTCCTTTTCTTCAACCATCTTCTTAGCCCTTAAGGCTAATTGTAAGACATCCTTAAAAATGTGAGCCTGGGTAATTGACAACTTTTCCCTAATGTTCAAGTTCAATTCTTCCTCAAATTTGGAGCACAAATATTCTTTAGAAGCTATAAACTCCGAAATAAATAATGATAAATCTCTCAGCTTAGTCTCATATTCTACTACCGATTTATTCCCTTGCCTAAGGTTGAAGAATTCCTTCCTCTTTAAATCTCAATAAAATCTGGTATAGTACACTCATCAAATTCCCTAAGGAGGTGGGTTTTCTCCTCGTGTGCCCATTTGGGTTAGTGCTCTTAACGTGGTGGAGTAGAAGCTTATGTGGATGACATGCTCGTTAAGAGCGCTAGTCCAAAAGGTCATGTGGTAGACCTGGAAGAAACCTTAAGAATATTAGAGCATTACAACATGAGACTTAATCCGGCATAGTGCACTTTTGAGATTATCTCAGGTAAGTTTCTAGGCTTTTTTATCACGAATAGGGGAATCAAGGCAAATCTAGAAAAGATTTGAGCCATCATGGACATGACACCACCTAGGACATTTAAACAATGCAAAGCCTTACAGGGCAAACTGCCACCTTAAGCTGATTCATGTCCAAAGTTAGGAAAAAGTACAAGCCCTTCTTTGATGCTCTGAAAAATTCCCAAAGATTTGTGGGGATCACTAAATGTCAAGCGGCTTTCAAAAACCTTAAGGAATATCTTGTATCACTGTCATTGCTCTCTCGGCCTAATCCTGATTAGAAATTTTACCTCTATGTCTCTATCTGTAACCATGCCCTGTGTGCAGTGCTAGTATGACAAGATGCCGACATACAAAAGCCAGTATATTACATCAACCATGTCCTCCAAGAAGTAGAGGTAAATGACAAGTCCATTGAAAAAGTAGTTTTGCTCTAGTCATAGCAGCTCGACGCCTCTGCCCATACTTCCAAGTGCACACAATCGTGGTCTTAGCTGACTAACTATTAAAGCAAATACTGTAAAAAAGGAATACATCAGGTTGGCTAATCAAATGGAGCCTTGAACTCAAAGAATTCGATATTAGCTATCAGCCAAGACTGACTATCAAGGGCCAAGCCTTTGCTGACTTCATCCTCGAGTACATACTACCGAACTACAATGAACAAATGCCTGCTAGTCCTGAAGAAGTGTGTACATTGTCACCCTAGATACTACATGTAGATAGATCCTCTAACTTGTCTGGAAGTGGAGCTAGGTTCATCCTCATGGGTCTCGACAACTTCAAGCTGAGTATGTGCTCCGCTTCGACTTCAAGGCGACCAATAACCAAGCCGAGTACGAGGTGCTCTTAACAGGACTATGAATAGCGGCATCATCAAAAGCCCAAGAAATAAGGGTATTCATAGATAGCTAGCTCATGGTAAAGTAGGTTGGAGGCACCTATGGGATAAGGAAACCACTAATGGCAAAATATCCATCAAAATTTCATGAAATGATACAAGGATTCCAAAGGGTCAACGTACAGCAAATCCCCAAATCAGAGAATGCTAGAGCCAACATGCTATCTAAGTTGGCTAGCTTGGATTTGGTAGCTACAAGCCGAACCATATATGTCGAGAGCTATCTCTACCTTAATATTGATGAACTAGAGCAAATCTTGTTAACACACCAATCATCAATTTGGAAGGACCCGATACAGACTTACCTAGATAATGGCCAACTACCAGAGTCACCCACAGAGGTGGCTAAGGTTAAACGAAAAGCCGCACAGTATACCATCATCAATGGGGCCCTATTAGGAGATCTTTCACTCACCTTTACCTTAAATGTCTGACTCTCAAAGAAGGAGACTACATTCTTAGAGAAATACATGAAGGGATATGCAGCAATCACCTTGGAGCCCAGAACTTGGCAAACATGGCTTTAAGGCAAAAGTACTTTTGGCTTATCATGAAAGCTGATGCAAATGGTTTCATCAAGAAATATAATAAGTGCCAGTGCTTCTCCTCAATCCCCTATCAACCTTCGACTGAATTCTACCCAATTATCAGTACCTAGCCATTTGCATAATGGGGGATGACATACTAGATCCATTCCCCCGTGCCATAGGACAGTGAAAATTCCTCATCGTTGCCACTGATTACTTCACCAAATGGGTAAAAGTGGAGCCAATGGCCTAGATCATGACCAATAAGATACAGAAGTTCATTTGGTCATCGTTAATCACAAGGTTAGGATTACCTCGCTCTTTAATCACTAACAATGGAAAGCAATTTGATAATAGAGAATTTAAGGAATTCTGTGATAAACTAGAAATTCAATATCGGTTGACATCAATTGCCTATTCCCAATCCAATGGTATGGTTGAGGGGACGAACCGAATGAATATGCAAGGGCTTAAGACCACACTAGATGAAGCAAAAGGTCGCTAGGCAAATGATCTCTACACAATTCTGTGGGACTACCATACAAAATCTTGAAGAGCCACTGGGGAAACACATTTAGCTTGACATACGGATCGGAAGCAATACTTTAAGTCAAAATAGGTATCCACTCTTTGTGATTAGAACAATACCAAATAGAGCCAAACGAGTACGCCCTCCGAGAACAACTAGGCTTCCTATCAGAATCCAGAGATGTTGTCTCTACTCGATAGCGGCTTACCAACAACAAATGGCAAAATACTACAACAAGAAAGACAAAGCTAAGATATTAAGACCCAGAGACTTAGTACTCCAAAAGGAGGAAGTGATAGGACAACCATTGCTGTAACACCAAAAATTCAGTGTTAGAAATTTTGTTAAATATTTTTATAATATAAAGGAAAATTTTAAATTTTATTGATTTCTGATTTTTGGGTATTAAATTGGAATTTTAGGTATATTAGACACATCCGTGTTTGCAAATTCGTATTGTATTCCATTGTTGATAAATTTGAAGTTTTAATATAATGTGAGTATAAATATATATGAATATATATTTATTTATATATATAAAAAAAAGAGGAGATGCAGCGTTTTGCCCCAAAACGTTGTGTCCCCATATTTTAATTAGGGTTAGAAAACCTAAACTCTCCCTCCCTCGTCTCTCTCTCGATTCTCTCTCTCCCTCATCTCTCTCACTCTCTCGATTCTCCCTCTCTCTCTCGTCCGTGCCGCTCTCTACCTCTCACCAGCGAAACTCTCTAGGTTTCTCCGACCACCGCTGTCAACGCTAGCCGGCCAACATCGCACGATGGCTGCTTATCTCTCTCTCTTTCTCTCTCTCGTGTGCGCGATAACTCGCTCCCTCTCTCCCTAGCTCACTCACGCGCATGCTCTCTGCCGAGTTTATCTCTCTTCTACAACCTTCGCTGACGTCCCAAACCGGTATTCATCATCGAACCTTCGAAAACCCTAGGCCGCAAACCCGCACTCCATCCTCTGTGTAGGTAAGGATGAATTTTTGATCAAAAACTCTAGGGTTTCAATTTCCTCGGTGATTAAGCCTAATTGATAAACTTTGCTTTGGTTTGGGAGCATTGCAGGTCTCAGACTGAATTGAAGGCGCCCGGATGACAAGGTTGTGAACTGTGAAAACCTAGGTGAAGGAATTTCTAATCCCTTCAATAACAGAACAAATTTCTTTTTCTGAATTTAGGGTGAGAAGTCTTATATATGTCCTGAAAAAATGTTGAATCCGAATGAGATACATTCCCCTGAAATTCTGCATGTAATTACTAGGGTTAAGTCTAAAATTCTACATAAAATTAGGCTGTCTAGTATGAGAGAACAAGTTAGATGATAATAGAACTTTGTTGGGTTGATTAGGGTAGCTTTCCCTGAAGTTTGATTGAAATGTGCATGAAAATATTTTGGTTTTGGGGTTAGAATGGAATGTTCTTCAAAATGAAGGGTACTGTTGCATCCAATATCCTTCTTAAGTTGTTTTTGAGTTGTTAATTGTGTGGTGGTATGCATATTTGGAGGATAGTTTAAAAATTATGGTTAGAGCTTATAAGGGCTATTGTAACCTTTTCATTATAATTTGTTCTGCATATAGGCAATTTAAATGCGATCTACTTCTTACGAAACTAGACTTCCATACCTTGAAAATGACATATGGTTTGAAACATTTGGATGAGAATTGAAATGTTTATGATTTCTTAAAGAATTTTGCCTTGTAGAAAACTAATTATTATATGCTTGTTTTTGACTTTGAGTGGCCTTTTACGTTGAATTAGGCTCGACTTTGAACATGAAAGTGATAGAACTAGATCTTAGCATTTGAGAATTGAATCACTCAAATCCGATATGTGTAGTCAAAGTTACATCAATTTTTCTATGGCTGTGCAAATGCGAATTTTGAATTACTTTAGAAAGTGGTTAGAAGTGGAATTGATGTTCAATATTTTAGGATAACATATCTGGGATCAAAGGAGGAATTTGATATGGTTTGGTTTAGAATTGAGAGTGCACACCCTCCCTAAACTGTGAGTGGATAGCTATGTTTCATATGAATGAGAAATTGCTTTCAACCATGGTTTATCAATTGAATTTTTAAATGAGTTTGTGAAATGGATTTATAAATGTTTTGTGATTGTGGTGAGCCTTGAAATGGATTTTGTGACAAAGCCATGACTCTTGAATTTGAATGATGATTTATTTGCACCATGTTATGATTGAATACTCATATGAATTGTGAAATGTTGTTTTATGTTATATATTGAGCATGAATCGATTATGAAATTGAATGTGGTAATGTGGTGATGAAAAATAAAACAACTATAATCTGAGTCTTACGACGGACTGGGCCATCGGGGTGGCGTGGTTAAGACTGGTTAAATTGGCTTGAGGGTAGGTGGGTTGGAGAGCCTCCACAAGCCGCCAGATAACGTCGTAGCACCCCTCGGAGCTTCGGGCTAATGCCAAGGAAAAAGGGGATTTTATAAAAACTTTGGAAAAACCTTGGTGGGTCCTGCCAATGACCATTGGTAGGATAATAATTTTGGCACACCTAAAAATTGTGGAAAAATGAATATGGACTGTTTGTTGGTTTGATATGAATGATTTTATATGAATGAATTTCTTTATTGCATTAAATTATTTTTGATACATGTATTTGGCATCACCACCCTCACCCCTTATTTATATGTTGCATACCATTTCACTTCACTGACTGGATATTTCCAATACTCACCCCACTCTCCTTATATTTTTCAGAGGAAGTATAGGCTGATGTCAACTCCTAGGGCGGTGCGAAGATCTTTTGTGGTATTTTGGCAGGTTATGGTTGTCTATTTATTTTTGGAGATAGGATTGTAGATCATTGGACCATGGAAAGGAAGCTCTGTACATTTCATACCATTTGTATTTTATTGATACTGGCTTGTCTTCTTCAAGCAAGTATTAGTAAAATCCATATGACTATGATTTAGGACTTCATTTTTTTACTTGGAAATTATTTTTGGAAAAGAAAAAAAATGTTTTAATTGTACTGGGACATTTGGACTATATTTATAGGTGTTGATATTTTTCTTTGGTTTGTAAATTCATGAAATGTTTAAGAACTCTGGAATAGCTGGGATGGCCAAATCTGCAAGTATGCATGTACAGGGATTATTGATTTTGTGTCGATACGTGCATGCATATACAGGGATGGGCCGAATGAGTCCCTTGCATGTGTGTTGTATATATGTTTTCTTATTTTGATAGATTTTATATTTTGAAAGATTTATTGTATAATTGGAATGCCTTGCGCTATCCTGGTATATAGGGAAGTCATGTCCGTATGCCGAGATAACGTAGCGGTTGTTACATGCTCGACGGGAGAGTCGGGGCGTGACAATTCTATTGGTATTAGAGTTTAGGCTCACGATTTTAAAAGGTGTAAAGGTTTGAAATGTTTCCAAATGTCCCCAAAGGTTCTTCAAATGTTTTAAAAGTATTATTCTTTTGAAATTTCAGATTTTAAAAAGATTTTTCAAAAAGATATACAAAAGCCGTCCATGGATTCTTAAGGACTAGGATCAAATTTTGTTTTAGGGGGTTAAGCATTTGGACTTATTTCTATTTCAATTGTTGGGCTTAGACCCTCTTTGTAGAACTTTGTTCCTCAAACGCAGAACAAGTAACCCAAGTGAGATATTTTTCACATCACCACCACAACTTAAGTAATTTATCACTTGGTAATAAGTCACTCAAATGTGACCAAAGTCCTCCAACCTTCGGGGCTATATCTTGATGTTAGGGGGTCAACATGAGGTATTTTTAAGTATTTTACATTTATTTGAGAAGTATTTGGTATGATGTGTAACTCTAGCTGCGTCATCAAATGTTTAGCAAATACTTGAAGATTATATGAATGTCACATTCTACTTATTCTCAAAATGGACACAATGCCCAAATGGTGAATTTCAAACAAATTGGTTCTATTGAGTGTCCGGTCTAAGTGATTGAGATGAATAAGCGCTCTCTAATTGGAAAAAAAAAAGGTGCTGTGAAAGTGTATTCTAGAAAGGATAAGTGGTGACCATGACATATATATATATAACTCATACTTGCTGACAATCTAGACCTGAATGTAGTGCACTAAAGCCATAGAAGGAATCCTAACAACATTGTAACTTAGCCAAAATAGTCATGTCATCATCAGGCCCGCCATGTTCTATCATGCAATGAGGTTGTGCAGCAAGTTTCCCCATATGTGAATCCAACACGCTAGCCTCGAGGTCCTGTTGGTTGTGAAATTATAGTGGGCTTATCCAAAATTTTGTTTCCACTGGAGAACAAGACCATCCACCAACTATATGGGCAATATTACAATAGCATGATAAGGGAGCCACTGCAAATTCTCTTAACATCCTTTAAAGATGTCCACCAAAACTACCAAAGAATTCTTGACCATCTACAGTTGTTGTGGATGATCCAACCACGAATTAATGCCCCTTTAATTTTGACAATCATGAAAATGGGACATACCTCTTTGTGTCAATTTTTCTGAGTAGAGCATGGCGATAGATAGGCTATGAACCAAAATTTTCTATACGTGAACCTGAGACTACTACAGTTACAATGGTGCGTTTCTCTATATGAACCTAAGGTTACTACACTTTATATATGGATCTATGGTTACTGAAGTTGTGATGGTTGGTATTGTATGACAAAAACAAATTCTTATGCAGCCAAGAGATTTCCCTATAGGATTATGGAATATTGCATTTGGAGATTGTCATAAATTGAGTTTTTTTTAGGGACTTGTTATTCTATAATTAAAGGGACCCTTGACTTATATGGCTTGTGGCTTGATGATTTGTAGGAGAATTGATTGCTTGTGAGATCACTATAAGAGCTATTATGGCATATAAAGATCTAAAACTAAGTTCTTGTTGGCAGTTATACAGGAATGTGAATAGAAGGTACTGAACAATAGGTTCGAAAATAGATGGAGAGTAATGTAGATGTCCTACTATGGTTGCATATGGCTAAGTTAAGATGATTAATATAGATATAATTCAACAGGTTGGAAATATTAGGGGTGAAAATGGAATTTTGGTTTATTTTGTTGATGTCTTCCCCTCTATTTAATGTCAAATGTATTACAACATGTATGTGGTTTACAGATAAGCCTACCACCCATAGATATAGAATTGATACAAGATTATGTGTAGAATGAGACATGAAAATTGTCATCATTTAGTATTTTCTTGAAATTTAGTTCAAATAGGAAAATTGTATTGAAAGCACTATATGTAGATGGGAAGATTGTAATGTCTAGAGTATAACAGTGATGAATATAAGAGGTACTAGAAGTGGTTATTACTATTTATAGTTTTAGGCAAGTCATATGAGCTATTTGAAAATGTAAAATATTGACATGCATCATCTTAGTTTCCATGGTTTTCTTTATTAAATAAAAGATTCATGATATCTATTGCCTACAACTTGAGAGAATAAAGATCACCCTCCACTTATTCTAGTACTTCAAATTCTTGGGATGAGATTGTCAATGATAAGAGCTGGTTCAACCATGCTAGTCTAATTCTCAGATATCTAGCTCGTTGGAGTCTTACCCTGATTGATTTGGCAGAGTCAAAAATTGAGATTTGGCAAATGTGTATTATGAAGTAGTTTGAGGAATGTTCTATTTTCCTAAAATCCTCTCTTTGATGATGATTTAAACCTTCCATTACTCTTGGGAAGTCTAGACAATTTTATAACTAACCTAATCTCTAATGCTTTGACTTATTAACATTTTTCATATTCTGTTTGGAATTATCCTTTAAGAGGGTGGAGAAAATATCCTCAATATACTAAATATACTCGAGAATTTGTAAGAAATTTGGCCTAAAGATGAATATGTCCGAAGTTCCCATGTAAGATATTATGCGCAGAGATCGTAGATGAGTTGTTTCCTTAATAGATTGTGCCAAAAAGCTTTTAGTTGCGTTGTTGGGAAGTAATCCTAGATCTACTACTTTGGACCATTAGTAGATAAGACTAGTAGTTGATTAAATGAGCACAAAGTAATTCTTATGATGTATCCTATGAGGTTTCATACTTGTTTGTCCAATCTAGTGACACATAATTTTTAGTTGAAGCCTAAGAGATATAAGTAAGATTTCTAATTTTGCTCTTGAAACAATTACAATGAACATGATGGTAATTCTCAATTGTTGGAAATCTGTTGGCTTCAATATTATCCATGGCCCTTTTGGGATTGTATAAATTTTAGTTTGTGAGATGACCTGTAGGAACTATTTGTTCTAGTAGAAAATTTTGAGTTATTATTAGATGAACAGGAATCATAAAATGTGAGGTTGAGAGGAAGGAAAGCATTATCTAAAACTTAAACATAGTGAAGACTTATTGTTTTGCTTGTTGAAAGTTCCTTCAATATAATATTAATTAGACGGACATTGTAGAAGGATTAAAAGGAGAAAATTCAAAATTCTATCTCTATATGTGACTCCTTATTTTGGAAAAAAAAAGGGGGGCTGCTTTATGTCTTAAGGTAGATTATATGAGTGAGTTGACTTATCTAATGCCCCTAGCACACTTTTGGAAATAAGGACTCAAGTTCTATATCCTTTTGTAGGGAAGTTCATAAATGGTATGTCCATGATAGTTTTATGATGTGTTTGTGTGGGATTTATGTATAGTAGGCCCAATAATGAAGGAAATTAAAGTGAGACATTTAATCCTTCTAAAGTTGTTGTGGTTATTAGTGATATTTTGTTATTGGAGTGTGCCTTACAGAAGTCGATGTTGGTTGGGGAATACTATAGAGTATGATAATGTATTTATAGTTTGAATTTACTTGTTGAAGGCCTTGTTTTCAATATGGTGTTAGAATTTGATAGCGATGTAACCTGAGAAACAACACTGGTAGAAAAGTGTAGGCATAGAATTGATGTATAATTATTATTTAAATTTCGAGGACGAAATTTGTTTTAGGAGGTTAAGTGTTATAACACCAAAAATCTGGCGTTAGAAATTTTGTTAAATATCTTTATAATATAAAGGAAAATTTTAAATTTTATTGATTTCTAATTTTGGAGTATTAAATTGAAATTTTAGGTATATTTGAAACATCTGTGTTTGCAAATTCGTAATGCGTTTCATTGTTGATAAATTTGGAGTTTAATATAATGTGAGTATAAATGTATATGAATATATATACTTATTTATATATAAAAAAAGAGGAGACACAGCGTTTTGCTCCAAAATGCTGCATCCCCATATTTTAATTAGGGTTAGAAAACCCTAATCTCTCTCTCGATTCTCTCTCTCCCTCATCTCTCTTTCTCTCGATTCTTTCTCTCTCTCATCTACACCTCTCTCTACCTCCCACTGGTAAAACCCTGTGGGTTTCTCCGACCACTGTTGTTAACCCTAGCTGGTCATCATCGCACGAAGGCTGCTTATCTCTCTCTCTCTCTCTCACACGCGCAACAACTCTCTCCCTCTCTCCCTCGCTCGCTCGCACGCGGTGGTCTATGCCGAGTTCATCTCTCTTCTGCAACCTTCGTTGACGTCCCAAACTGGTGTTCATTATCGAACCTTCGAAAACCCTAGGCCGTGGACTTGTACTCCATCCTCTGTGCAGGTAAAAACGAATTTCTGATCAATAGCTCTAAGGTTTTGATTTTCTCAGTGACTAAGCCTAATTGATAAATTTTACTTCGGTTTGGGAGCACTGCAGGTCTCGGACTAAACTGAAGGCGCACGGATGATAGGGCTGCGAACTGTGAAAACCGAGGTGAAGGAATTTCTAATCCCTTCAATAACCGAACGAATTTTCTTTTGTTGAATTTAGGGTGAGAAGCCTTGTATATATCCTAAAAATATGTTGAATCCGAATGAGATGCATTCCCCTGAAATTCTACATGTAATTACTAGGGTTAAGTCTAAAATTATACATAAATTTAGGCTGTCTAGTATGAGAGAACATGTTAGATGATAATAGAATTTTGTTAGGTTGATTAGGATAGCTTTCCCTGAAGTTTGATTCAAATGTGCATAAAATATTTTTGGGGTTGGAATGGAATGTTCTGCAAAATGAAGGGTACTGTTGCATCCAATATCCTTCTTAGCTTGTTTTTGAGTTGTTAATTGCATGGTGGTATGCATATTTGGAGGATAGTTTAAAAATTGTGGTTAGAGCTTATAAGGGCTATTGTAACCTTTTTATTATAATTTGTTCTGCATATAGGCAATTTAAATGTGATCTCCTTATTATGAAACGAGACTTCCATACCTTGAAAATGACATATGGTTTGAAACATTTAGATGAGAATTGAAATGTTTACGATTTTTCAAAGAATTTTGCCTTGTAGAAAACTAATTATTACATGCTTGTTTTCGACTTTGAGTGGCCTTTTAGGTTAAATTAGGCTCGACTTTGAACATGAAAGTGATTGAACTAGATCTTAGCATTTAAAACTTGAATCACTCAAATCCGATATGTGTAGTCAAAATTACATCAATTTTTCTGTAGTTATGCAAATGCAAATTCTGAATTGTTTTAGAAAGTGGTTACAAGTGGAATTGATGTTTAATGTCTTAAGATAACATATTCGGGATCAAAGAAAGAATTTGATTTGGTTTGGTTTGGAATTGGGAGTGCATACCCTCCCTGAACTGTGAGTGGATGACTATGTTTCATATGAATGAGAAATTGCTTTCAACCATGGTTTATCAATTGAATTTTTAAATGAGTTTGTAAAATGGATTTATAAATGTTTTGTGATTGTGGTGAGTCTTGAAATGGATTTTGTGACAAAGCCATGACTCTTGAATTTGAATGATGATTTATTTGCACCATGTTACGATTGAATACTCATATGAATTGTGAAATGTTGATCAATTTAATACATTGAGTATGAATTGATTATGAAATTAAATGTGGTAACGTGGTGCTGGAAAATAAAACGACTATAGTCTAAGTCTTGCCACAGACCGGGCCACCGGGCGGCGTGGTTACGACTGGTTAAATTGGCTTAGGGGTAGGTGGGTTGGAGAGCCTCCACAAGCCACCGGATAATGTAGTAGCACCCCACGGAGTTTCGGGCTAACACCAAGGAAAAAGAGGATTTTATAAAAACTGTGGAAAACCCATTAGTGGGTCTTGCCAACAACCATTGGTATGATAATGATTTCGGCACACCTCAAAATTGTGGAAAAATGAATATGGACTGTTTGATTTGATTATATGAGTTATGGTGGTTTGCTATGAATGATTTTATGTGAATGAATTTCTTTACTGCATTAGATTATATTTGATATATGTATTTGGTATCACCATCCTCACCCCTCATTTATATGTTGTACTGCATTTCACTCCACTCACTGGGTATTTCCAATACTCACCCCCTCCCCTTATATTTTTCAGAGGAAGTATAGGTTGACGTCAACTCCTAGGGTGGTGTGAAGATCTTTTGTGGCATCTTGGTAGGCTATGGTTGTCTATTTATTTTTGGAGATAGGATTGTAGATCATTGGACCATAGAAAAGAAGTTTTGTACCTCTCATACCGTTTGTCTTTTAATGATATTGACTTGTCTTCTTCAAGCAAGTATTAACAAAATCCAAATGACTATGATTTGTGATTTCATTCTTTTGCTTGGAAATTATTTTTGGAAAAAGAAAAAAAAATGTTTTAATTGTATTGGGATATTTGGACTATATTTATAGATGTTGATATTTTACTTTGGTTTGTAAATTCATGAAATATTTGAGAACTCTAGAATGGCTGGAATGGCCAAATCCACATGTATGCATGTATAGGGATTCTTGATTTTGTGCCGATGCATGCATGTATATATACAGGGATGGGTCGGATGGGTCTCTTGCATGTGTGTTGTATATATGATTTCTTATTTTGATGGATTTTATATTTTGAAAGATTTATATTATAATTGGAATGCCTTGCGCTATCCCAGTATATGGGGAAGTCATGCCCGTATGCCGAAATAACGCGGCAGTTGTTACGTGTTCGACAGGAGAGTCGGGGCATGACTGTCACGCCCCGAACCGGGAATCGTGAACAACCGTCCGTTGCCCTGGATACCGGCTGTATTTCTACAGAAAATCGGGCAGAACCTCCCCATAAATCGGAGTTCTCCCATGTACAAATTTACCTGTATACCTGTATAAATTAAAATCATCTTGTAAATTAAACCAATCGCCATCCCGGCCTCTCCAAAACAATCCACCAAATCTCACAATCGACATCCAGACAATGCAAGGCTAACAAATCAACAACAGTCCTAACCACAGACCTCTACTGTCATGCCCAACTGGAGCATGAACAGCCGCCACACCGAGCGGGCCTAAATTTTTATACAATTTACAATAATTTTCACAAGTATTACTCAAATACGTACAATTGCCTCAATGCAAATGAAATATGAGAGTTTCGCAAATAAATATACATAAATTGTACAGTCATCCCAAAATAAGTACACGGCCAACTACGGACCTCAATAAGACCTCGTAGGGGCGAAAATATAATACGTAATTCATATTTTCAATTAAAACTTAATCTCACCGTCGTAAACACCAATCCATCAACAAGCTATCATGCCTCTAGAGCCAAATGCGTCGCCCTAGCACCATAATCCTGTCTGGGGAGGGAAAGATGAGGGGTGAGTACTCAGGGAAGAATACTCAGTGTGTGAGTGGGTCAATGTAATCGTGTAATATGGGGTGTGAAACTGGAGTGTCAAAGCATAAGTATACAAATCATATTTCAAATCATCATGCTTTTTATTTCAACAATATATCATTAACACGCATCAACAAATCAAATATGCATCCAAAATATTGTAACTAAAATCATAGAACTGCCAGCCGAAAATGTCCCGGCAGAGGTCTACCACGACCTATGACAGGCGCACCGGGGGTGTTATATGTGATTTTATTTAAAGTGCTCACTACCTCGACGTTGGCGACGAACCTCGGCTTGGTGTTAGACTTGGAGAGTGTATCCAAATCCTCCCCCTTTCGGGTTCAACCTGGCTAGTACCGTGTCGTAAATATCATCTCGACAACTCGTGGGATACCCCAGACCTAGGCATATCCAGACGCCACCCAAGCGCCTCTCACAATGTCCTTCGTAGCTACGGAACAATACATATCAAAGCCCTCAAGGCCAGAATCAATATCATATCAAACATGTGCCGTTAATCAGGTTCACAAACCAAATGCAACATATATCATAAAATGACACATTTTACATTTCAACCACATGGATGCATATTTTCATAATTCAACCACATTTTTGGACACTCCATCGGTTCACAAAACTCATTTCCAAAACCAGTCAAAACATTTCAAGCACACGATAAATCATGCTCATTTATCAAACTGTTGTAAAGTAGGGTTTACATATTAAACGAAAACATTGAAATAAATCTCACTCACCGTATACGGGAGGGTCAATCACTCCCTACAATGTACAAGTGTCGAAATCGTGTTCCCCTCGATCAATCTCCAAGCAAGTCACTACAATTGTAACAGATCACATATTTCTCACACCTCGACCTCAATTATATCCATGTACATTCACAACATCACAAAAATTATGCACACTTTTCAGCTCGTACACCCTTGCATATACTCACAATTCAATCAAATGAAATCTTACTCGATCCTCGATTGACTTTCCTAATACAAAAATCATAGTTATGTCATCAATTTCCATTTTCTCTAACTTTTGTACAAATCTCAATTCTTCAATTCATGAATACACTCTAATGTCATCAATTGCATTTCATTTATAAATAAGTAACACATTCAAAACCAAGTCTAATTCAACTCCAAAACCACTCAAAGTCGGAAACATGCGTAAATTAATAAATTGTCTACAAAATAGAAAAATCTTTGAAAAATCATATACTTTTCAATTCTCATCCGATTTCTTCAAACCATATGTCATTTTCAAACTATTGAAGTCTATTTTTATCATACGGAAATAGTATTTTGATTGCTTATATGTAGGACAGCTTATAATGAAAAGACCGCATCGATCCTTAAACTTAAATCCCAATTTTTCGACTATTTTCATGCATTCGTCAAATTAAACTCTAAAAGAAACCATTAAAATCAACCAAATATGAATCTTTCATCCGAAACAGCTCAATTTCGTATAAAATTCTATACTTAACTTAAATAATAACGTATAAGGTCAAACAATATATTCTAATCGAATCTAACGTACATCCTGACCTATACAACACTTCCTTATGCTAATTTCACCTTAAATGCATTAAATTAACTGAATCAGTTAGAAATCCCTCACCTAGGGTTTTCTCAAATCGCAGACCTGACTTCCGAATACACTTCGTTCAGTCCAAGACCTGCAAAGCTTCCAATTTGAAGCAAACTCCATCAGTTAGTCTAAATTACCAAAGGAAATCAAACCCTAGAGCTACTGAATTCAAAATCTCACCCTTACCTATGCAGTGGGGAAATCGTAGCCAGCCTAGGGTTTTCGGTTGGATCTTCTGTAGGTGGTAGAAGGCGCGCGAGCAGGGAGGCAGCACAGCAGCGCGCGCAGGAAGGGCTATCGCGCGCTGGAGCGTGCGCAGGAGGGCTGTCAGCGCGTGAGCAATCGCGCGCAGGGGCAGTCAACGCGCGAGCAGTCGCGCGCGCAAGGAACTGTCGCGCGTGACGCGCGCGTAGGGAGAGACAGAGCGAGAGAGACTGAGGGAGATTGAGAAAGAGAGCGAAATAGAGAGATATGGAGAGAGAATAGAAGCGTCGGTGTGTGGGGTGGCTGTGGGTGGCGGTTTGCGACGGTGGAATCCGCGAGAGGGAGAGATTTTCGCGGTGAGAGAGAAGCCGAGAGAGAGAGAAGGAGAGAAATAGAGAGAGAACCGAAGGGAGAGGTGGAGAAGGGAGAGCGGTGGTCGCTGCGGTGGCGCCGAGTCGCGGCGGATGGCAGCGGCGGCGCGGCTTGGTGGTGCGGCGCGGGTGAGGGAGAGGAGAAGACGGAGAGAGAAAGAGGGAGAGAGAGAGAGAGAGAAGAGGAATTAGGGCTATAAGCCCTAATTCGAATTTTTTTTTTTCATTATTATTATTATTTATTATTATTATTATTTATATATATATATTTTTATATAAATAGATTTTTTAAATAGCTAATTGAGTAAATAAATAAATTAATAAATAAATAATTATTTACATATATATATATATATATATATTTTTACTAACTTTATTTTACAAATCTCAGAAACGGTATTTAGAATATACAAAAAAAATTAAAGTTAAAAACCCAAAAATCGAAAATCAATAAAATTAAATATTTCTCAATATATATATAAATTGAAAAATATTTTATTAAATTTCAAGAATAGGAACACTAGTACGGGCATCGCAAATTTCGGTGTTACATTTTTTAACCCCCTAAAAAGAAGTTTCGTCCTTGAAACTTCAAATGCAGTTCATACATAAAAAATGAAAGGTGTCGCTTCACATTGTTCCTTAAATCTCCCAAATTTCTTTGTCAAGTAAAATCTGGTTATTAAACTAGCAACATTTTACTTCCATAAAATTGGATCCATTGTTTTCATTCCTTGTCATTTATACATTACTATCCACTAAGATTTCCACTCATAAAACTACCAACTTATGTCTTAGTCTCCTTTCCTTAATCTTGGATAACTTCTTATTGAAAAATATTGTACCACATGGATCTCATTCGCGCTGCACTAGTTATCCTCCATACTTGTCATTTAACCTTCTAATACCCTTCCATGGGTGCTTCAAACCCTCTTCAATATTATTGCCTTAATTAAAAACACAGTGTTTTCACTATTTTAGGGCTTTAAAATGAAAACCCTACAATCCAAAATTTAATTACCTAAACTACGAGTGCAATCAAAATACATATATTCCTTGAGGTAATATTAGTCAAAACTCAATAGTCTCCATCAAGATGGTGCATATAGCAGCCACAGTTTTAATACTTAGTGTAAGATATATACAATTCCCTATATCATTAAACTTGTGTATGGTGAAATGTAGATCAACACCAAGATAGCCTAGACTACGTAAGAAAACTTAATCCACTATCAATATTTGAACCTTTCCAAGTTTTAACCCTCAAATTCTTAATTGGATAACTTTTTAATCAAGGTACTTCTATCATGATCATTCTCAATCAACTTTAGTATCATGCAATATCATTGATATCCTATGCAAATCAAATCAAGCACATATAACCACATATCACCCGGGGTTTGCATTACTACTCCCAACTTATCAAGATTTAGAGATAAGAAATGCATACCTCATTACACCTAGCTCTATTGTCACAAAAGACATTATTTCTAACTTCAAGGCCAAAAGACGTAAACCCAAACCCTCTCTATATTACCTCATTTAACGATCCACATAAAATGAACATGAATAAATAACGAGAATACTAACCTCCAAACAGAAGCATCCATATAACTAAATATTAAGTTTCCAATTTCCATTGGAAATTCAATAATAGAGTACAAGCCACCTTTTGTTCAATTTCCTATCAAACCCATAAACTCCATGTCGATAACTGTATGAGCATCAATACTTTAACGATTTACTCCTACAAACAATACACAATGTTTCACTACCTCCTTAGTTTTCCCAAGTCTCTAGCGATATTATATGTTTAAGGGCTAATAATTTCTTAGTAGAATCATAGTTTTGTATAATAAAATCCTTTATATCACAATACTTTTCCATGTGGAATTTCATTCTTCTATCATATATGCCTAGCTTCAAGTTTACTTTCTTTGAAGAAATCATCACCCACTAAGTATCAAACCACCAAGAAGCATTTTCAATCCAAAAATATACATATAATAATGCATATACGCTCAAATTTCTATTATAAATTGAAGTTTATGATTTTATCTTCATGTAAATACTATTCATTAATTTTTGTCATCTTCTCCATTTTCAAGTGATAAGTAAAAGAAACTTATACCAAAAAAAAAAAAAAATGGCCTAAGAAAGGCAAACCCAACATGGGCTCTATAAATAAAAATTCCCATATGATATAGTTCAAAAAAATCTTGAATTCATAAAATATATAAAATAATTAAAGCTCGAATTTGATAACACTTATTGATAGTATTATAACTTTACTATCTAAAGGAAAAGATACTAATATACTGTTCATACCCTCATTCCCTTAGACCTTTGTCCATAATACCTCGGGCAAATAGAATACATACATGTCATATGTATCTAAGAACAGCTATAAGCAACGTAACATAATTGCAAATGCAAATTGCTAAATTATCTCCAACTAAACTTTACACATTTTCCCATCTAATTGCAGTCTTGAATCATAGAATTGGCTAACCTCGCCAAATAATATAAAGAACAAAGAAATACGATGAATTCAATAATAGTGTCATTAATAATTAAACTCCTACCTTCTTTTGGTCCCTACAGGACTGATTGAAAACTTTAAGAATTTCTCCTCAGTAAAAGGGAATAGTCTCAACTCTCATATTCTTCCAATGCAATGACATTCAAAAGTCCTTTGTTAAGAGAAGTCAAGAATCGATTAAAGTGCTAAACAAACTCCAGACTTATAAATGAGTTATTAAACTCCATGAAAATGAACACCCGTGAAATCAACTCAAAAATATTCATCGTAGCTAACAAGATAAAACAAGAGAATATTCATCAAGCCCCAACATCCACTCACAATATCAATTTCTCAATAGCATTTTACCCTATATCTTAATCATAAACAATCATATATTGTCATGCCTATTTCACAAAATATCAAACTTTTAACATCAAATATCAATCCAAAATGATTACTACAAGAGTACTTACCATTTAGCCAAACAATTCAAGGAAAATCTTTAATCACAATTAAATATACATATACATACACACTAAGTATCTCTGACTCCTTTATTAACAACCTCATTTCCATTTTGTTTATACTCAACACCAATTCAAGTTTTGTACACACGAATTTCTCGAGATGTTTCAATTTTGAAGTTATATGTAGCTTGCTTCTTTCAAAAGTAAAATAGACCTAACTATCAAATTTGTAATCTTTTCCTATCCCTAAAATTTTCTTCATCAATTTATAAAGTTAAAACCTCTTTAGTAAGAAAATGTCACTAGCAATCTAGAAATCCATTTGGTATTCATTATTTAATTCCAAGGGGATTCCATCGATCCATGAGTATACCATATACAAGAATCCTAGGACTGAAATATGTTAACTGAACAAAAGTCCTACTAAAACTTCATAAAATATCGGTAGTCAAATTTCCTCAAGAAGTCTTCCTATCGCAATAGATCTGTAATCTTATCACCAATAGCCTCCCACTAATTGAGAGCATCCCCATGTAACAATCTCTCTGTTACTCGTAGCCTCTATAGACTGTATCTCGAGTGATATGCTTGCCAAAATGAGTGACTACCATAATCTCCCCATCAAGTGGCGAGAGAGGCCTATCAGAATGGCGAGCGAATGTGTCGCTCACATATAAAAGCTTCAACCCGATATCTATGAGAATACGGGCATCAATACCAAATATTCGTATGGTACTTAAAGATAAGAAGAGATTAAAACATTTAAAATACTAAGAAAAGTAGACATATATATATATCAAACTAGTTAAGCTTCAAAAGCTTTAACTAGTCAAAACTGTACATCAATATCGTGATATACTAGATCCCATAAAGAGCGTACAACAAAAGCGCTACACTAAGAGGTCTGCGGGAGAATCCCCCATAATAACAGTAGGGTTTACCGGTGCATCGTCCTGGGTCGTCGCAAACACACGAGCCTGGGCCCTAGGCTGCTGTCGCGACGGTCCTGACACTATACTACTCCCGGCTGCAGTCTGAGGAGCGGTAAGAGCTAAGTGCACCGATGCCCCCTGCTAGCCTGTGCCAGAAGTACCAGTATAGCTCTGTAAAGTCGATCCTCGACCTAAATCCAGGCAGGCACTCATAATATGACCTTGCTTCCCACACTGGAAGCAAGTAACCCGTATTCTTCATGCCCCGTATGCATGGTGGTTGCCGCATTTGCGACAGAAAGGCTATCTCTATGCCGTAAACTGTGTAGTAACACTAGCGGCTGGTGCCCCAAAACTCTGTGGTCGAGGTGATAGCATTTGCACCCAATGGGAGGTGCACTACTCATACACCTGCCTAAATGCATCAACTGATAGTGATGGAACCGTGGCTATAATAGCCGGCTTAGAACATGTTAGAAGGGTACACCTAACGAGGAACATCCTCGAGTATTCTAGGTATCTCAGGTACAAATCTAGTACCTCGCCTAATAATCAAAATCTTACAAATAAAGAGCTTAAATTAGATATGATTCAAAGGTTAGGGTTAGTTACGAAATAACTAACCTCCTAAATGAATAAACTTATCAGTTTAAAAACTGATAGAACCAATATGCTAGGTTAGATACGCACCGTATCTAACCCCCTAAAATAATAACTCATATGCCTAAAACCGTTGTACTGGGATCTCATGACTGTAATGAAACTCTCATATGCATTGAGGACTTTAAATGTACTTGGGAAGACTTTCAAACTATTTTATCAAACACAACCCTCAACCTAGAGCTCTGATACCAACCGAACTGTCACGCCCCGAACCGGGAATCGTGAACAGCCGTCCGTTGCCCTGGATACCGGCTGTATTTCTACAGAAAATCGGACAGAATCTCCCCATAAATCGGAGGTCTCCTATGTACAAATTTACCTGTATACCTGTATAAATTAAAATCATCCTGTAAATTAAACTAATGGCCATCCCGGCCTCTCCAAAACAATCCACCAAATCTCACAACCGACATCCAGACAATGCAAGGCTAACAAATCAACAACAGTCCTAACCACAGACCTCTACTGTCATGCCCAACTAGAACATGAACAGCCGCCACACCGAGCGGGCCTAAATTTTTATACAATTTACAATAATTTTCACAAGTATTACTCAAATACGTACAATTGCCTCAATGCAAATGAAATATGAGAGTTTCGCAAATAAATATACATAAATTGTACAGTCATCCCAAAATAAGTACACGGCCAACTACGGACCTCAATAAGACCTCGCAGGGTCGAAAATATAATACGTAATTCATATTTTCAATTAAAACTTAATCTCACCGTCGTAAACACCAATCCATCAACAAGCTATCATGCCTCTAGAGCCAAATGCGTCGCCCTAGCACCATAATCCTGTCTGGGGAGGGAAAGATGAGGGGTGAGTACTCAGGGAAGAATACTTAGTGAGTGAGTGGGTCAATGTAATCGTGTAATATGGGGTGTGAAACTAGAGTGTCAAAGCATAAGTATACAAATCATATTTCAAATCATCATACTTTTCATTTCAACAATATATCATTAACACCACGCAAATCAAATATGCATCCAAAATACTGTTATTAAAATCATAGAGCTGCCAGCCGAAAATGTCCCGGCAGAGGTCTACCACGACCTATGACAGGCGCACCGGGGGTGTTATATGCGATTTTATTTAAAGTGCTCACTACCCCGGCGTTGGCGACGAACCTCGTCTAGGTGCTAGATTTGGAGAGTGTATCCAAATCCTCCCCCTTTCGGGTTCAACCTGGCTAGTATTGTGTCGTAAATATCATCTCGACAACTCGTGGGATACCCCAGGCCTAGGCATATCCGGACGCCACCCAAGCGCCTCTCACGGTGTCCTTCGTAGCTACGGAACAATACATATCAAAGCCCTCAAGGCCAGAATCAATATCATATCAAACATGTGCCGTAAATCAGGTTCACAAACCAAATGCAACATATATCATAAAATGACACATTTTACATTTCAACCACATGGATGCATATTTTTATAATTCAACCACATTTTTTGACACTCCATCGGTTCACAAAACTCATTTCCAAAACCAGTCAAAACATTTCAAGCACACAATAAATCATGCTCATTTATCAAACTGTTGTAAAGCAGGGTTTACATATTAAACAAAAATATTGAAATAAATCCCACTCACCGTATACGGGAGGGTCAATCACTCCCTACAATACACAAGTGTCGAAATCGTGCTCCCCTCGATCAATCTCCAAGCAAGTCACTACAATTGTAACAGATCACATATTTCTCACACCTCGACCTCAATTATATCCATGTACATTCACAACATCACAAAAATTATGCACACTTTTCAGCTCGTACACCCTTGCATATACTCACAATTCAATCAAATGAAATCTTACTCGATCCTCGATTGACCTTCCTAATACAAAAATCATAGTTATGTCATCAATTTCCATTTTCTCTAATTTTTGTACAAATCTCAATTCTTCAATTCATGAATACCCTCTAATGTCATCAATTGCATTTCATTTATAAATAAGTAACACATTCAAAACCAAGTCTAATTCAACTCCAAAACCACTCAAAGTCGGAAACATGCGTAAATTAATAAATTGTCTACAAAAAGAAAAATCTTTGAAAAATCATATACTTTTCATTTCTCATCTGATTTCTTCAAACCATATGTCATTTTCAAAGTATTGAAGTCTATTTTCATCATACAGAAATAGTATATTAATTGCCTATATGTAGGACAGCTTATAATGAAAAGACCGCATCCATCCTTAAACTCAAATCCCAATTTTTCTACTATTTTCATGCATTCGTCAAATTAAACTCTAAAAGAAACTATTCAAATCAACCAAATATGAATCTTTCATCCGAAACAGCTCAATTTCGTATAAAATTCTATACTTAACCTAAATAATAACGTATAAGGTCAAACAATGTGTTCTAATCGAATCTAACGTATATCCTGACCTATACAACACTTCCTTATGCTAATTTCACCTTAAATGCATTAAATTAACTGAATCAGTTAGAAATCCCTCACCTAGGGTTTTCTCGAATCGCAGACCTGACTTCCGAATACACTTCATTCAGTCCAAGATCTGCAAACCTTCAAATTTGAAGCAAACTCCATCAGTTAGTCTAAATTACCAAAGGAAATCAAACCCTAGAGCTACTGAATTCAAAATCTCACCCTTACCTGTGCTGTGGGGAAATCGTAGCCAGCCTCGGGTTTTCGGTTGGATCTTCTGAAGGTGGTAGAAGGCGCGCGAGCAGGGAGGCAGCACAGCAGCGCACGCAGGAAGGGCTATCGCGCGCTGGAGCGCGCGCAGGAGGGCTGTCAGCGCGCGAGCAATCGCGTGCAGGGGCAGTCAGCGCTTAAGCAGTCGCGCACGCGCGAGGAACTGTCGCGCGCGACGCGTGCGTAGGGAGAGACAGAGCGAGAGAGACTGAGGGAGACTGAGAAAGAGAGTGAAATAGAGAGATGTAGAGAGAGAATAGAAGCGTCGGTGTGTGGGGTGGCTGTGGGTGGCGGTTTGCGACGGTGGAATCCGCGAGAGGGAGAGATTTTCGCTGTGAGAGAGAAGCCGAGAGAGAGAGAAGGAGAGAAATAGAGAGAGAACCAAAGGGAGAGGTGGAGAAGGGAGAGCGGTGGTCGCTGCGGTGGCTCCGAGTCGTGGTGGATGGCAGCGGCGGCGCGGCTTGGCGGTGCGGCGCGGGTGAGGGAGAGGAGAAGACGGAGAGAGAAAGAGGGAGAGAGAGAGATAAGAGGAATTAGGGCTATAAGCCCTAATTCGAAATTTTTTTTTTCATTATTATTATTATTTATTATTATTATTATTTATATATATTGTTTTATATAAATAGATTTTATAAATAGCTAATTGAGTAAATAAATAAATAAATTAATAAATAATTATTTACATATATATATATATATTTATTTATACTAACTTTATTTTACAAATCTCAGAAACGGTATTTAGAATATACAAAAAAAATTAAAGTTAAAAACCCCAAAATCGAAAATCAATAAAATTAAATATTTCTCAATATATATATAAATTGAAAAATATTTTATTAAATTTCATGAATAGGAACACTAGTACGGGCATCGCAAATTTCGGTGTTACAATGACAACCATAGTCAGAGGGCAAGTGCACACCCAACTAAGAAGGCCCATATCTGATATGCTAAATTCTTCGACTTGGGACTTACCGTCTCGGTCATTTGGACGGTCAAGATATATCATGCACATGGAACTCCGAAAATTTACGAATTTATCATCAATAAATTTCACTACTCTCTTATCATGGATATCTATTACTTTATGATTCATCAATATCAATAATACATTTTCAATACAATAGACATATGCTTTTTAGTCAGACACCTTGTTAGTGAGACCTAACATAAGGCACCCACCTCCGAGTACCCTTGTCACAATGTGTTCGAGGCACAATGCCTCCGAGTACTCTCGGCATAATGCCTAGTACACTAAATATCTTCAGGGAATAATGACTTTTACTACTCTTGGCATAACGCTTGGTACACTAAACATCTT
This sequence comes from Dillenia turbinata, assembly GCA_037126225.1. Taxonomy (NCBI): domain Eukaryota; kingdom Viridiplantae; phylum Streptophyta; class Magnoliopsida; order Dilleniales; family Dilleniaceae; genus Dillenia; species Dillenia turbinata. The sequence goes on from JBAMMX010000017.1 coordinate 8,412,088, forward strand.
TAGGGCGCAATGCCTCCGAATACTCTCAGCGTAATGCCTGGTATACTAAACATCTTCAAGGTGCAATGCCTCCGAGTACCTTTAGCATAATGCCTGGTATGCTAAACATCTTTAAGGCGCAATGCCTCCGAGAACTCTTAGTGCGGCGCCTAGTATGCTAAGCATTTTCAAGATGCAACATCTCCAAATTCCCTTGGCGCATCGACTGGTGTAACCACTGCTTACAACACCAAATTTCTTACCTATTCAACATAGAATTACACAAAAGATGTCTACACTTGCTCACTTATAAACCGTAAATAAAAATAGAAACAAAACAATCTAGGAGAGAGTAAAGAAACAAAAGAAAAAAACATCAATCACATCAACAAGAGCAAGCAAGAAAATCATTAGGTACATGAAAAGAAAACTCTTTTCATTCATTTTCCAATAACATCTTTACATGACAATTTGAAACTTACGTCAACAACCAGAAATCTATTTTTTTACATATACGGCAATTAGGGAGACCAAAAAACAAAGGAGGGGACGCCAAAACTCTTTTCTTAATATCCAATTCTCCCATCCTCTGTACACCAATTAGGAGGCGTTGATCTTTAATTTAGCTCCCCAATTCTCTTCACCCTTAAGAGTAGTGATAATAAATTTGCCCGGCCATCTCCGTTAGCCCTCACAAAAGATGGACTCTCTGATCATCCAATTTGGAATACAAAAGGGAGATTCGAATCCCATATGATGCAAGGCGTTCCCAAGAACTCCAAAAACTAGCCATCCGAACTTGGATCACCAAATGCCGTGATGGGATCTCGTATCGATAGTCCCCACCATTGATGGAATCTCATATCGACAATATCTAAAAGGTATAGAAAAACTACCATACAAAATCCTTCATCTTTAACCTACAAAACCACTAGAAACCATCACAAACTTGGATCACCAAATGCCATGTTATTACACTAAAAATCTCATAAATTCTCTCCTATCATTCCATGAAGAACTCATAAGCCAAATCCTAACCTATAGATTCTTGTCACAAATCTCAACCATTTATGGCCAATACCTTGATTACGGGCCTGGCAAACGAAGCGATGAGCTTCAAAAGTGGAATAGCCACTTTCCTATTAAATAAGGGATTGACCGTCTAACTCTCATAATAATGACATAACTTACTCCCCACCTTCTATGTCTTGTGGTAGCATCTATATTAACTTAACTGACTATTCCACTCCTCCTCTAAGCCTGATGCGTCTTCTCTAATGAAAGTTATGAAAACCCTCTCCCACTGCTCCAAACACTATCTCTTAGAGCTAACCATAAGAGTGGGGAGCAAATGATGGTATCTGACGAGATAGGGATCAAGGCTCATTGCCAAAAAGGGCCCTTTAACCTTTAAATTGGAATCACAGAACCAAACTCTCATAACTCCTAGGCCATCTTAGTTCTCGGTACTTAACCTCCTTGGTCACTTTACTCCTCGGTGGATATGTCTTACTACTACAATCCATTCAATCATAGTGGTAAGTATAACTTGGGATAACCTATGAAGAAAATGAATCTTTAAGTAAATTCAAACTTTCCTTATATGGATAAGAATCTTTTCCATCCTCAAAACGACCCCTTAAAATAAACAAATATGTCTTAGCAAGCACACTAGATAAAAATAGGAAACTCCTAGGATTATAGGACTTTCCCCCAACACCAAGAGGCCATATCTCTAAAAGCTCTTTGACCATAGTTTCCGCAATTTCAAAGATTCTCAACAATTTTTTCACAAAGAAACTAGGGTTTCAAGACTCCTAGTGCTATACGGCACCTTCCAAAGGACCACGGATATATATATATATATGTGTGCACAACATTGGTCGCCACTCAGGTAAGTTCTGAGAAACCTAGCACATCAAGCATACCGGCAACACAAAGTCGAGATACCATTCTTCTCGGTCTGTTTACCATATTTCAAAAATCTCTCTTTTTGACTTGAGCATTAAAGTCTCCCCCACCAAAACACCCTCCGACGGTGTTTGCATGTTTTAAGCCTTGGACCACATCTCGTTTTTGGATTCCTACTCAGATAGGCAGAGCAAGTATCTGAGAAGAAAACCCACCTCTATCAAATTTGATTCTCGGGTCTTACACCAAGGTTAATAAATTTCCTATTTATAATCAATTACTTCTATACACAACTAATTGATAGAGGAAGTCGATGTAAGCAGAATTTTTTGAGTTATGATGCCATTCGTGACGTACAATGTCTACAAAAGCTTTGAAATTCATAAAGTCAGATTATATTAACTCATAACATATTCTTTGACGTATTTTGAGATGCCAAAACCCAATAGCGACATCAGTGTGCATCGCTGAATGTTAGAGACACCAAATTTGTATCACAAAGTTTTTTAAAGGCCTCTTGTGATGAGAAGAGATGTCACAACCTGTGTACAATTTCTTGACATTTTTGTAGAACAGAAATTTGTGATGTCTATTTCGAGTTCATTTTGGGAAGAGAGTAGATGTTGGAAAATATTTCAAAGGCATTTACAATGGCAGTGGCATCACAAAATGTATGCAATGTCTCATCAATATTGGAAAATAAGATATTTGCGACACCGTTGATGGGTCACAAAATATTTCTATTTCATTTGGCTCTGTTGGTCATCATCATAACATTTTTCAAGGGCATCTACGAAAGCAATTGCTTCATGAATTGTATGCAATGTGTAATCAATTGGGGCAAATGAGATTTTGCAACATTGAGTATGGTCTCACAATATTTATTTTATTGATCTTTACATTGATAGTTGTCACCACAATTCCGAGACATCAAATCGTTTGAATTGAATGTATGTCTAGAGTCAGTTTTTGCGATGCAAGCTTATGCCACGAACTTTCTTATGATGCCACGCCTGGCAAGCAATAGATTTTGCGACAAGTTCTCATTAGTATGGTTCCTCGCCATTTTTCATGACAATTAGCAAAGGCATTTACAACACCGCTAAACTCACCTTATTCCATGCCGCAAAGTGCAACTTTTTTGTGACATTCTTACTCTTGCAAATTCCTTAACTTGACAAGCAAATTGTGCTGCAAAACACATTTTTAATAGTGTTCATATGCTTTTCCATGGCCCTCTCTCTTTTTATTATTATTGTAACACCAAAAATTCGGTATTAGAGGTGTTCTATAAAATATCTTGATTATTATAAAAGAAAATTTTAAATTTTAATGATTTTCGATTTTGGGTATTATTTGGAATTTTAGGTATATTTAAAATATCCGTATTTTCTAATTCATAGTACATTCCATTGTTGATAAATTTGGAGTTTAATATATTGAGAGTATAGATATATTTGAATATATATATTTATTTATAAAAAAAAACAGAGAGAGGAGATACAGCGTTTTGCCCCAAAACGCTGCGTCCCCAAAAATTTTAATTAGGGTTTGAAAACCCTAATCTCATTCCCTCTCTCTTTTGGCTCCCTCTCTCTCTCGATTCTCTCTGTTTCACTCCCTGCCGCGCTCTCTCCCTCTCTACCTCTCATCGGTGGTTTCTCCGACTACCATCATCGACCCTAGCCGACTGTCAACGCATGGAGGTCGCTCGTTTCTCTCTCATCTCCTCTCTCTCTCTCCCACGCACGATAGCTCTCTATCTCTCTCCCTCGCTCGCTCGTGTGTGGTGTTGCCTCTACCGAGAGCCCTTCTGTAACCTTCGTTGAAGCCCCGAACCGACAGTCATCGTAGACCTTCAAAACCCCTAGGCCGTGATTCTTGCACTCCATCCTCTGCATAGGTAAGGGCTGATTTTTTATCATTAGCTCTAGGGTGTCGATTTTCTTGGTAAATTAGCCTAATTACTAAGCTTTGCTTCAGTTTGGAAGCACTGTAGGTTTCAAACTGAACTGAAGGCGCACGGACGAGAGGGCTGCGAATTGTGAAAACCTAGGTGAGGGAATTTCTAATCCCTTTAATAACTGAGTGAATTTTCTTGCTGAATTTAGGGTGAGAAGCCTTGTATATGTCTTGAAAATATGTTGAATTCGAATAAGATGCATTTTCTTGAAATGTTGTATGTAATTATTAGGGCTAAGTCTAAAATTCTACATGAATTTAAGCTATCTAGTATGAGAGAATATGTTAGATGATAATAGAATTTTGTTAGGTTGATTAGGATAGTTTTCCCTGAAGTTTGTTTGAAATGTGCATGAAAATATTAGGGTTTTGGGGTTGGAATGGAATGCTCTGCAAATTGAAGGGTTTTTCCCTTGTTTCTTAGAATTTTCTTATAATTGAATTCTTCTAAGTTTATGATCAGCGAATTTGGTGGTTTTGACTTTATTATCATGTTAAATTCTGACCTATGTTTGTTAATTGTTAACATTTTGGTTTCAGTTTTAGAGTTTAATGATTACTAAGCTGAATTGTGACTTTCAAGTTTGTCAACTGCATTTGTACTTGAGTAGGGAGCTGAACTGGTTAATGCCCTTTGTCCAACAAAGGAATTAAGAAAACACTCCCATTGATCTTTCAAGCCAAAGTTATAGTGTTCGATTGTACCAATCCTTTGACTTTTTTGAAAAAAAATAGTATGTGGATGTAAATGATGTACAATTGGTGGAATCAGAATGTATATTCATGAATTGGAGAAATTAGAAGAAATTAAGGTTATGTTAATTTAGGAAAAATTAGGAAAAATTTGTAAATCCTTGAATTTAGAGGAGAAATGACTCAAAAATTGTTATTGTTGATTTAGGACAATCCGTGGGAGCTTGGAAGGAGATTTCTTGGGAAATGATAGAGTGTAGGGAGTGAATACCCTCCCGACAGATGAGTGGATGGTTATGTATCATATAAATGAGTAAATGATTTTAATATGATTTACAAATTTTATTTTGAAATGAATTTGCAATGAATTTATAATATTCTGTGATTGTGGTGAGTCTAAAATGAATTTTGTGACAAATCCATGACTCGTGAGTTGAATATTGATTTGTTTGCTCTATGATACAAATAAATGCTCGTGTGAATTGTTGAAAATTTGAGCAGTATTTGATTTGCGAATATAAATTTAGAAATGTGGTGCTGGAAAATAAAATGACTATAGTCTGAGTCTTGCCACGGACCGTGCAATCAGGGCGGCATGGTTAAGGTTGGTTAAATTGGCTTGGGGGAGGTGGGTTGGAGAGCCTCCTCAGGCCGCCGGATAACGTAGTAGCACCATACGGAGTTTCGGGCTAACAACAAGGTAGAAAGGGGATTTTATAAAAATGTGAAAATCCTTGGTGGGTCCTACCAACGGCTATTGGTAGGATAGTGATTTTGGCACACCCCAAAATTGTTGAAAAATGAATTTAGACTATTTGATTTGATTATATGAGTCATGGTGGTTTGATATGAATGATTTTATGTGAATGGATTTCTTTATTGCATTAAATTATATTTGATACATGTATTTGGCATCACCATCCTCACCCCTCATTTATATGCTGCATACCATTGCACTTCATTCACTGGGTATTTAAAATACTCACCTTCTCTCCTTATATTTTCAGAGAAAGTATAGGTTGACGTTAACTCTTAGGGCGGTGCGAAGATCTTTTGTGGTATTTTGGGTAGGTTATGGTTGTCTATTTATTTTTTCAGAGATAGGATTGTAGAATTCTTGGAAAGGAAACTCTGTACATCTCATACATTGTGGATTTTACTGATACTGGTTGAATTCTTCAAGCAAGTATTGGTAAAATCCGAATGACTATGATTTGAGACTTCATTTTTTTGTATAAAATTATTTTTGAGAAAATGTTTTATCTTGTACTGGGACATTTAGATTATAATGATGGATTTAGATATATTATTCCAATTTTATGAATTTTATGAACTGTCTAAGAATTCTGGATAGGCTGGGATGGCCACACTGCATGTATGCATGTATATGGATCCCTCGATTGAGTGTCGATGCATGCATATGTGTATAGGGATGGCTAGATGGGTCCCTTAAATGTGTGTTGTATATATCTTTTCTTATTTTGATGGATTTTATGTTTTGAAAGATTTATTGTATAATTGGAATGCCTTGCATTATCCCGGTATATAGGGAGGTCATAACCATATGCCGAGATATCACGACGGTTGTTACGTGCTCGACGGTAGAGTCGGGATATGACAATTCTGTTGGTATCAGAGTTTAGGCTCACGATTTTTAAATATTTAAAAGTTTGAAATGTTTCCAAATGTCCCAAAAGTTTTCCAAAAGGTTTTTAAAAGCATTTTTCTTTTGAAATTTCAGATTTTAATATAATTTTTAAAGGGTGTTCAAAAAAAAAACCTTCCATGGATTTTTAAGGCTAGGACTCAAATTATTTTTAGGGGGTTAAGCACTTGGGCTAGTTTCTATTTTAATTGTTAAGTTTTAACCCTCTTTGTAGAGCTTTGATCCCCATATGAAGAATAAAGAATCCGAATAAGATATTTTCCACTCCACCTCCATAACCCGAGTGATGTATAACTCTATGAATAGTTCTCAATTGTAATTGAAGATCTCCCTTGGCATGTTTAGGCTAAATGGTGAGTACCCTCATAGTAATTGATTTGGACTAACATCTTGACGTTAGAAGTTTGACACACTGTTTAATAGGCATGGCAATAGGGAATTGCTAATGATTAAGATATAAGGTAAAATACTCTTAAGAGATTGTATTTGTGAGTAGATGTTAGGACTTGATAAATATTTTCATGGTTTATTTTATTAGGTGTGATGAGTATTTTGTTTGGGTTAATGTACGAGTGTTGATGTTCATGGAGTCTAATTATTGATGGCAAATCAGGTGCCACTAGGATTTGAAATTCTCTTTATCTCTTTTACTCATTGTGGCCATTAATTATAAGCCCTAATGATGACATTATCATAGAGATCATTGTATTTCTCTGGCCTTTATATTATCTGGCGAGGTTAGCCAACTTTGTGGTTCAAGACTATAACTTGAATAGAAAGAGTGTAAATTTAGTTAAAAGTAAAATTAGCAAATGTACGTGCAATTGTGTCATGTTGCTTGCAGCTGCTCTCAGATACATATGATATGTATGTATTCCATTTATCCGAGATATTATAGACAGAAGTTTTAGAAAGGTAGTAGATGATTGTTAGAGAGAAATCAAAGATAAAGGATTTCAAATTCTTCACAAATTCAAAGAGTTTCTAAAAGTTAGATAAGGGTAACTTTTGAAAATATTAGGGTAAAGAAGAGCACCATCCTTGACCAAATGGATGTTTCATAGGTTGAATATTTAAAGTGTTTACTTATGATCCTTATTTATTAGAAGGTGAGTCTTAGGTAAAAGGTAGGGCACTTGTACTCATTTTATTTACACATTCTATTCGAAAGTTACAAGCATTATATGTTTCCTCTCATGGTAATGTGATCCCTTCCTATTTTTGAATGTCATTTTCAGACAATGCTAAAAAGGTTAGAGGTTCTCGGTATAAATTTTAAAAAGGGAATAAGGGTATGAAAAGTATATTTATTATGGAAATTAGTGCCTTTCTCTTTAGATAGTAATGTTATAAGACTATCAATAAGTATTATCAATACAAGCATTAGCTATTTTATATACTATATGAATTCAAGATTGTTTGAACTATATTGTATGGGATGTGAATTTGGTATGTTAGGCAGAATGAATTAGAAATTGGTAAGAGTATATAGAAATGATATTGGTAGGAATTGTTAGAAAGTTCCTTCTAATTGTCTATAACCAATGATTATGATTCTTTGAAAGGATATTCGTATCGTGAGGATAAGGTTACTTTAAATTATTGATATGAAAGAAGTAGCATTATCATGGTCGAAGAGATCTTTTTGTAGAAAGATGCAAAATTACAAACTTGGAGAATAAAGAATTTGTTTTAAAAACAATTTATTTCTCTAACATACAAACATCTTCGAATGAATTGATTCAATATTATTTTCAAGATGTAAGGTACATAATTGAGTTGATGTTTAAAGTGTTGATTTTTTATATGATTACACTTTGCACCCAAAATAATAATATTTTCTTTGAAGTTTAGGAAGTTGTTTCTACTACAAGGGATGAAATAACTGGTGAATTGGAGGGTGATGATTACTACAAAGAAAGTAAACTTGAAGCTAGGCATATTTGATAGAAGAATGAAATTCCATATGGAAAAATATCGTGATATAAAAGATTGTATTTTACAAAACTATGAGCAAAATTATGTATACCTTGACTTTGATACTGCTAAATCTTATTATTAGTCCTTAAGCATATAACATCACTAGAGAATTAGGAAAACTAAAGAGGTAGTGAAACATTGTGCATTAGCTGCAAGAACAAATTGTTAAAGTCAGTCTATTTTAATCCTAGCAAGAACATTCACTATGGTGGGTTGTTTGAGTGCATTAGGTGAGACAAACTATGCAAACCTGGGAGATACTTCTTGATTGTGAAAATAGTGGGAGTTATTAAAAAACTAATGGCAACTACTGTGGAAAATTATTGACGAAACTGAGGTTGCTTCCTTAAAAAAAAAAAAAAAAAAAAAAAAAGAAGAAAGATTAAGGATAAAAAGGGGAAATTGACATATCAGGAGACCTTTATATCTACATGTAGGTTATGCAACAATATGCAAAATATAAGTTATCTAAGATTTCAGATGTGATTAATGAAATGATGAACGCTACGCTGTTATAGTATACAACCTCTATTATTTATAACTAGAGCAACATAAAGCATGGACTGTAGACCTCTTAGAAATCTGGAAAAGGTAACCTCAAAAATAATCATTGTGGGACTTAAGAGATTTTGAGCATATGAGCATTTTCTGTTGCAAATCATTTATAGCACTATTGAGTTTCTATTTTAGCACATTCTGAAAGGATGCTTGCAACTCTACCTTGAATCAAAATTGTTAGAATCTATAAGCAAAAGGCATTTAAGCATGCTACGAACCACCCAATTCTTTCCAACCATGTTTTTAGAAATAAGGAAATTGAAGATGGAATGATGGGAAAGAGACAAGTTAACCATTTGATTTTAATTTATGTTAAATTGTTGGTGAAATGAAAACTTACATGATCAAAATTGTGTTGCAAGTTACAAAGTAGGAATGGGGGCAATGGTAGAGGATGATGGTGAAGTTAATGCTAATCGATGAAATCATTCTGTTGCATAATAATTTGCATTAAATGGTATCTCGTTCCAACTTGAGTTGGATGGATAGAATGGTGATATTGATGATGGAAAAATCTAGATAATTTTAGAGTGGCTTCGAAAGAGAAAATATGGAGGCACTAGTACCCTACCTTTTTGTTGTATTACGGTGTTAGAAGTGCATATTCAAACAAACTATGAAATTTGCATTTCTTTTGGGTCTAAATATTAATGAGTAGTTAGTGATATTATTTGGTTTATCTAATGCCCCTAGCACACTCTTGTAAATAATGACTCAAGTTCTACATCCCTTTGTAGGGAAGTTCATAAATAATGAGCCCATGATAGTCTTATGGTGTGCTGGAGTGGAATTTTGTATAGTAGTTTAAAACAACAAAGGCAATTAATGTGAGACATCTAAGCCTTCTAAAGTTTTAGTGGCAATTGGTGATACATTTGTTGATGGAGCTGGCCTTTCGGAAGTTGATATTAGTTGGGAAATGTTATAGGGTATGATAATGTATTTGTAGTTTAAATTTAGTTGATTGAAGGTTTTGTTATTAATATGGTGTTGAGAATTTGATAATAATGTAACCTGAGAAAAACAATAGTGGTTGAAGAATGTGGGCATGGAATTGATAAGCACATGATTATTGGATGGGAAATTTCATAGGAAAAAAAAAAGAGAAAAACAAGGGGTTAACTATGCCCATATACTCTTGATGACCATGATGTTAAAGTTAAAAATTATGACCTTGTGTTTAGCTATATTATACTCCATATTGGTTCATATTAAGTGAGATTTGGAGTGTTAAACCTTGGGGCCAGTCAGCATCAATAGAAAATTGGTAAACTGAAGAATTGATGCGGAAACAACACCCGTAACTTTTTGACATACAAATCATAATTTAAATTTCGAGAATGAAATTTATTTTTAGGGGGTTAATTAGTATAATACCGAAAATTCGGTGTTAGAGGTGTTCTATAAAATATCTTTGTAATTATAAAAGAAAATTTTAAATTTTATTTATTTTTGATTTTGGGGTATTAAATTTGGAATTTTAGATATATTTAAAATATCTGTGTTTGTTAATTCATAGTGCATTCCATTATTGATAAATTTGGATTTTAATATAATAAGAGTATAGATATATTTGCATATATATATATATATACTTATTTATAAAAAAAAAAAGAGAGAGGAGATGCAGCGTTTTGCCCAAAACGCTGCGTCCCCAAAATTTTAATTAGGGTTTGAAAACCCTAATCTCATTCTCTCTCTCTATCATCTCTCTCTCTCTCGATTCTCTCTATATTACTCTCCACCACGCTCTCTCCCTCTCTATCACCCCTCTCTACCTCTCACTGGTGGTTTCTCCGACTGCCGTCATCGACCCTAGTTGGATGTCAACGCATGGAGGTCGCTCGTTTCTTTCTCATCTCTCCTCTCTCTCTCTCTCTCTCCCACGGGCGACAGCACTCTATCTCTCTCCCTCACTCACTCGCGCATGGTGCTCTCTTTGCCGAGAGGCCTTCTGCAACATTCGCTGAAGCCCCGAATCGAAAGTCATCGTACACCTTCGAAAGCCCTAGGCAGCGATTCCTGCACTCTATCCTTTGCGTAGGTAAGGGCCAATTTCTGATCATTAGCTCTAGGGTTTCGATTTTCTTGGTGATTTAGCCTAATTGCTAAGCTTTGTTTCGGTTTGGAAGCTCTGCAGGTTCTGGACTAAACTGAAGGCACACGGACGATAGGGCTACAAACTGTGAAAACCTAGGTGATGGAATTTCTAATCCCTTCAGTAATTGAATGAATTTTCTTGCTAAATTTAGGGTGAGAAGCCTTATATATATCCTAAAAATATGTTGAATTCGAACGAAATGCATTTTCCTGAAATGTTGTATGTAATTATTTGGGCTAAGTCTGAAATTCTACGTGAATTTAGGTAGTCTAGTATGAGAGAATATATTAGATGATAATAGAATTTTATTGGGTTGATTAGGATAGTTTCCTTGAAGTTTGATTGAAATAGGCTTGAAAATATTAGGGTTTTGGGATTGGAATGGAATGCTCTGCAAAATGAAGGGCTTTTCCCTTGTTTCTTAGAATTTTCTTATAATTGAATTTTTCTAAGTTTATGATCAGCGTATTTGGTGGGTTTGACTTTATTTTCATGTTAAATTTTTATCTATGTTTGTTAATTGTTAACATTTTGGTTTCAGTTTTAGAATTTGATGATTACTAAGCTGAATTGTAACTTTCAAGTTTCTCAACTGCATTTGTACTTGAGTAGGGAGCTAAACTGGTTAATGCCCATTGTCCAACAAAGGAATTAAGAAAACACTCCCATTGATCTTTCAAACCAAGGTTATAGTGTTCGATTGTACCAATCCATTGACATTCTTAATGAAAATAATATGTGGATGTAAATGAGGTGCAATTGGTGGAATCAAGATGTATATTCATGAATTGGAGAAATTAGAAGACATTAAGATTATGTTAATTTAGTAAAAATTAGGAAAAATTTGTAAATCCTTGAATTTAGAGGAGAAATGGCCCAAAAATTGTTATTGTTGATTTAGGATAATCCATGGGAGCTTAAAAGGAGATTTCTTGGGAACTGATAGGGTGTAGGGAGTGAATACCCTCTCGACTGGTGAGTGGATGGTTATATATCATATAAATGAGTAAATGATTTTAATATGATTTACAAATTTAATTTTGCAATGAATTTATAATATTTTATGATTATGGTGAGTCTGAAATGAATTTTGTGACAAATCCATGACTTGTGAGTTGAATATTGATTTGTTTGCTCTATGATATAAATGAATGTTCATGTGAATTATTGAATGTTATTCTACTGTAAATTTGAGCAGGATTTGATTTGCGAATAGAAATTTGAAAATGTAGTGCTGAAAAATAAAATGACCATAGTCTGAGTCTTGCCACGGATCGAACCATTGGGGCGGCATGGTTAAGACTGGTTAAATTGGCTTGGGGGAGGTGAGTTGGAGAGCCTCCACAGGCCGTCGGATAACATGATAGCACCCTACGGAGCTCCGAACTAACGCCAAGGTAAAAAGGGGATTTTATAAAAATGTGAAAAACCCTTGGTGGGTCTTGCCAATGACCATTGGTAGGATAATGATTTTGGCACACCCCAAAATTGTTGAAAAATGAATTTAGATTGTTTGATTTGATTATATGAGTCATGGTGGTTTGATATGAATGATTTTATGTGAGTGAATTTATTTATTGCATTAAATTATATTTGATACATGTATTTAGCATCATCACCCTCACCCGTCATTTATATGCTGCATACCATTGCACTTCACTCACTAAATATTTAAAATACTCACCCCGTCTCCTTATATTTTCAGAGGAAGTATAGGCAGACGTCAATTCCTAGGGCAGTGCAAAGATCTTTTGTGATATTTTGGGTAAATTATGGTTGTCTATTTATTTTTTTGGAGATAGGATTGTAGAATTCTTGAAAATGAAACTTTGTATATCTCATACTTTGTGGATTTTACTGATACTGGTTGAATTCTTTGAACATGTATCGATAAAATCCGAACAACTATGATTTGGGACTTCATTTTTTTTGCATGAAATTATTTTTGAGAAAATGTTTTATCTTGTATTGGGACATTTAGATTTTAATGATTGATTTCAATATATTATTTTGGTTTTATAAATTTTATGAACTGTCTGAGAATTATGAATTGGTTGGGATGGCCACACTGCATGTATGCATGTACAGGGATCCCCCAATTGAGTGCCAATGTATGTATATGTGTATAGGGATGGGCCAACTAGGTCCCTTACATATGTGTTGTATATATAATTTCTTGTTTTGATGGATTTTATATTTTGGAAGATTTATTGTACAATTGGAATGTCTTGCGCTATCCCGATATCTGGGGAGGTCATGTCTGTTTGCCGAGATAACGGAACGGTTGTTACATACTCGACGTAAGAGTCAGAGCATGACAATTATTATTTTTTTTTTGGTTCTCTCCTTTTCTTTCTGCTAACTGCCTTAATTTTTTGTTGTTTGTTGTGTGTTATTTGGATCTTTACTTTATTTCCACTCTCTGGCTTCAGCACTCTGCTTTTTGTTCTCTATGGTTTTGTTAACTACTTTCAGCTTTCTGCATTTGGCTCTCTATGGTTTTGCGAACTTCTTTCGGCTGTCTGTATCTTGCTTGACTTCACTACTTTCGAATATTGACCAGCTTGCTGAAGATATATTTTCTTGGACGTCTTAACGACTTGATATGAAAACTCAAGTTGATTTCTCTACTCCTATCTTACGTTTGAGGGAATGTCAAGAATATTCACCTTCCTAAATGAATCACTCTTGGACTTTCATAAATTGAAGTATGCTCAGGTATCAAGGCATATTATCTTATATGATAAATGTAATCACCCTATAAAATAAGGCTCTTGTGTAACCTACTTGTGAACAAAATACAAAGACAACGATTACTCTAGGGTATAATTCTAATAGTACTAAACGCTACACTTGATTATCATGTAAGAACATGCAACACTCTTTGTAAACAACTTCCAGTTTTTTCCTTACCCGGTACTTGCTAGACATCAGAAGTGACAAATTTATCACCACAATCCACTGAAATACTGAGCAAATAGTAAATTTCTGGGAATTCCAAAAATTCTTACCATATTTTCATGTTATTTTCTTTTAATTAGAGTTTGAACTCAAGATCTCAAACTTGCGGTGCTGAGTATTCAACACTTACATCTAAGCAAGTCAGTAGCAAGTCGAATTGATTAATTCGCAGATAATTTTAACCAAATGTTAACAACCACATGAATGAGAGAGAGAGAGAGAGAGAGAGAGGCTTGGAAGAACAACTTGTAAACAATCACTCTCGGAACCTCTTTAAAGTATAGAAACATTGAAAATACATTTTCCTATCAATGCCCAGATCCATCCAACAATATCCTACTTTACACCTTTAATATAGATAAAAATGTCCCCCATCAATTCCTTGTGAAATTCTGCAACTTGCTATCTCAATTCAATCACTGGTAGCAATCTCTCCACCCACCGAGAGCATCACCAGTGCAAAAGCAGTTGTTTTTATTCAAGTTAGATTTCTCTGTGCTCTATGCTTTCTTTGCTTACCGGCAATACCAAAGGGGACATGGACTCACGCTCATAATATCTCCAAATCTCAGTTTTTTGCTCATGTACTATGATATTTTATTGAGCTCTCTAAAAGTTCAAGATTGTCCCCGGGAATTTCTAGGACCCTTGAACCATTCTTGTACAATTTGAATGCTGGAAGTGAGCTAACTCCCTCGGATTTTGCCAATACCTGATGGTCTTCAACTTCGACCTGATAAAAAAAAGTAAAAAAAAAACTCAACCTTATTATGGGCCTTGATTATGTAATCAACTAAAGTAAAGAGGATTCTAATACTAACTACGATAAAAGTCAGTCCCACAGCCGTGAGTCAGGACACAGTTTATTATGCTAAAAACAAAAAGAAAAAAGAAATTAGAACCATCTGTTGGCAAAACTTGAGAATTATTTTTGTTACGGTGTAGAAGTTGTTGCTTCTTGTTGCTATTTGAAGAGTCAAATTTCATTTGTTTTAAGTCATATATCATTTTAAAGTTTTGAATCAAATTTCTAAGGCATAAAATGGTCAACAAATAACATTTTTTGATAGCAAGTTATACAATTTAGTGTGAAATGTTCAACCTGTTTACAATATAACCATTGTGTTATATGTCTATTTTAATATTTTTATTGTTACGAGCCTTAGAGAGTTATTATGCTATTATAAAAATCATTTAATAGCATTATTAGGTGTTTTTGTAATCGTCATATCTGTTTAGTATGAATGGGATATAATGCTTAGTGTTGATGACGTTAAAGAATTTAGCGCTCTAATATTTTTTCCTTCAATATACCGCAATTTTCATATTATAAAATCCTCTTTCTTCATTCTTTCCTTAATATGTGTGGATGCAATATGGTGTAAGAGCTCACTCACACCTGTAACATAGACTTTGTTGATCACTGTTTGACCATTCGCATACTTCGTTTCGAGAGATCAAGTACAAACCTTAAGGAAGTTGACTGATGGGAATTTCTTGCATAGTTTTTCCATGAACTCTATTTTCCGTCTATCCCCTGGCTGGTTACAGAATAGAGCCACAGACACACCTGTTCAATAACATGCAACGGATGGAATATAGTTTAGTAACTTTGCAGACTGCACATCATGCAAGGATGGAAGAATTGCTTATCGGGTGATTACCTGGAGATGTTACATATTCTTTAAACTGCTCCTTGCTCGAGATGACAATCAGATTTTCACAACTGAACTTGGCGTCCACCATTTCACTGCCCTTTTGATTCTTGAGATGTGACTTGGCCTCAGAAAGCAAACGCAAAACCTCCTCATTATCAGGAGTTTCATTTTGTAAGATCTCATAGTCTTTGACTGCTGCTTCCCACCGCTCCAGCTAAAGCCCGAAAAGGGATTAACCCAAGTCAGAATATTTAGGACGCACACCATTAAAGAAGTCCTATATGCAGAATGAAACTGACCTTGGCATTGCAATCGGCCCTTCTTAAACGTGCCTTGCTATATGATGGGCGGACATTTAATGCGGTAGCGCAATCTTCCACTGCTTTTTCAAATTGGCCAAGTCTAGATCGACAGGCAGCACGGTTGCATAACAAGACCGAGTTATATGGATCATGCTTTAGCCCATCTCCATATGCTAAACAAGCCTCAGAGAACTTGGATGCTTTGAACAGTTCATTACCCCTTGCACGTGCTGCTGCCAGAGCCCTTGCCCTCCTATGTACCATGCTTGCCTCCTTATTGTTTGCATCAAGCCTGGTTGCCTGATCTGCTGCCTCCAAAGCATCATCAAACCTATCATACACATGGAAGCCCCAACAAGACTATATATCGATTTGACCAAAAAATAGACCTTAGAATGCATAAAAATTTCTTGGGCATGTTTCAGGTAGTTTGGTGTGCCATTAGTCAGATTCTGCCTACCCACAAAAATGCACTTTCAAACTGATGTTTTAAGTTAGATTTTGAATATAAATAAGGTCTTGTTTGACACTAAGGCTAATTGTAAAATTAAATTAGTAGTTGCTGAACCAACCTGCCAGCAGCCATGTCGACTTGAGCACGTATTTGCAGCAAATTAGCATTACCAATGGGTCCAAAGAAATTAGTGCAGGCATCAACATCAAAATCAGGACCCTTTCTCAGTGTTTCATCCGCATCTTGGTGCCTATGGAGCTTCAACAAAGCCTCGGCTTGCAAGGCAAATATCTTCAACAACCACAAAAATAAGAAAAATCATAATAGAGCACAAATGCAAATTTAAACCAAACGAACAGGACCCAACACAGAGAGAAATCATGAAGAACATAAGTTGTGAGACCTGTGGTGCAGAGTCTGCTCCAGAGGATATAGCCTGCGCAGCTTCTTTCACAAGGGTGTTCCAATCTCTTAGCCTCCAAGCCTCGGTGCATTTTTTGAGCTGGGCTTGAAGTGATTGTGCTCGGGATAAATCTTGGGAGTCAGCTTCTGGACCCGAATGTTTGAGATGATACAAAGCCTTCTCAGCTTCTCCTAATCTACATAATCACAATATACACATACATGCATAATTGTTTTTAATTCCCTGCAAATGTTGCTCTGCAGAAAAGAGGGTACCTTAGATGAAGGTTGGCCAAGCGATAATGAGCTCGATGATATTGAGGTTCAATTCGAATGGCCTCTCTACACTCAAAAACTGCATCAAGAAGCCGGCCAAGAGCAGCCAATGCAGCACTTTTGTTACTTCTATAAGCAGCCTTTTTTGGATCAAGAGAAATGGCCTGTTCATAAAAGGCAAGTGCTTCTGCGAAATTGCCATTCTTATAATCTTCATTGCCCATAATCTTCAATGTCTCAGGATCCATTCTAGTAGAAAGAGCACGACAGAGAAAGCCTTCTTGCTCTGCTGCCTCAATTGATTTATTGGCAGTGTTGCCATACTTGGAATTATTAGGTTTTGGAGTTTCCTCTCTTTCATGTTTAGGCACATAATCTGAAACGTAATTAAGAGTTGAACTTGCAGTTCCAGGATGCCTCAAATTACCCAAATTGCCAAACAACATGACGTTGCTTGAGGAAGCACGAATGAGTGAACCCTTTCCTTGTGATTTTTGATGATCAGCCATCATGATCTCAAGCTCACCAGAAATACCAATTGATCCCTGAGGGACTTTCTTAGTTTGTGCATAAGGTTGGCTTGGTGCAACCCTTGGCTGAGAATGAGATGCTTGATTTGGAGCTGTTCTTCTGCCTTGTGCCCTTGGTTGCTGATTCATGGCTGATTTTGGTGCCATGGATTTCTGGGCCATTTTTTGTGACGGCATCGTTGGAAGTCCATTAGACTGATCAAGTAAGGCATTTTCAACCAACCCATTTCGCCTTCTTTTTGAATTTGGACTGCCATGGACAAAAGGAGGCGATGCAGCATTTGAAGGACAGGAAGACTTTTTAGGCCAGAAACCTCGCCCGCTGAAAACTGCTCCCAATAGGCCGCAGCTTGATTTCTTATCTGGCGAGTCATCTGCCATGTCTGCCATTGTTTTCCTACCAATGCAGGTTCATATTCAAAGATGATAAAATGCACATCGGATGGAATTCAAAAGCCATATTGATAGGCAAATTTGGATTTATCCCACACTGAGGGGTCTAAACAACAAACATGTTCAACCTGGAAAGAGAAAAGCTTATAGAAACCAAAGCTGGAGAAAATGTAAACAACAGTAGACAGAGGAAGAGAGAGTGATGAAGAGAGAGAGAGAGAGAGAGAGAGAGATGTTTGATGAAATGGGTTTTGTTAATAGGGCTTACTACACCGAGGAAGATGTGTTTCAGCCTTCTGGAGGGTTGAATTTTGATGATGGGATGATGGAGCTACTACAATGACAGATTGACAGCATTGAAAATAAAAACTAACAAAATTTATTCAAAAATTATTGTCCTTCAATACAATCTTGAAATTGTTTCTAGGGATTTTTTTTTTCAATTTCGTTTTTCCAAAAGGTTGTTGTCGGGGATTGGGATGTAATTTTGGTGAAAGCAGGAGACCCGGTCATGGAGGGAATAAGGATCTCTAGATTTTTAGAAAAGAATAGCAGGATACCATACCTCCCTCACTCATAACCTCCTTATTTCAGGTTGGACTTCTGTTGTGAGAGAGAGAGAGAGAGAGAGATTTGAGCATCCCACGTAGAAGGGAACAGCTGTATTTTTAGAGAAGCAAAAATTCCATTTGCACAAATTTAGACAGCCAATTTTTGCTCAGTTCAACAGTTCCCCAAAACTCAGGCAGTGGTGCTACTCCACCACTCTATCAACATGCAAACGTGTTGGATATGATCTCGCGGAACAATCAGACGTTCATATGGCATCATTTCACCTCCTTTCGATGTCTTACAATTTTTTATTTTCCTTTTCATTATTAAGGTTTGGATGTACTTGACTGTCTCATTATCAAGAGTACCCATGCTTATGAGACAATTTTTAGATTTTTGATAAGATGACACGAGATGTGTTACCAATATCGTGTTGATGTATTGGTAGGATACTAAATTTTTTTAATCAAAATTTTGATTTTAAATATTAAAAATACAAAAATAGCACTACAAAAGATGCCCAAAATTGCGACGAATTTTACAACAAAAATTTTTTCATGCTAATAAGTCATCACAAAATTTTGCGACAAAAAAATAACTATTCGTCGCAAAATTTGTAACAAATTATTTTTTGTCACAAAATTCAGTGCAAAATTAGCGACTAATTTTGCAACGAAAACCAATTTTATTGCAAAATTTATGACGACTACTATTTCGATGCAAATTTTGCGACGAGAGACTTTTTCGTCGCAAATTTTGCAACGAAACTGGTTTACGTCGCAAAATTTGGGATGAAAATATCATTCGTCGCAAATTGTGTGACAAAACTGATTTTCGTTGTAGAATTTATGACGAAAATATAATTCATTGTAAATTTTGCAACGAAACTGATTTTTGTCACAAATTTATGACAAAAATATCATTCGTGCAACGAAACTAGTTTTCGTCGCAAATTTACCACAAAAAATATTTGTCGCAAAATTAGTAGTAAAATTTGCGACGAATATATTTTTTTTGCAAAATTTATCGCTAACTTGAATTTATGGGCGAATTTAGATAATTTTTAGCGATGAAATTTACAACGAGTATAACTATCAGCGACAAATTTTGTGACAAATCTGTATTTTTTGCGGCAAATATATGTTTTATTGGTATATTTAGACCATTTTTCCCAATATAATCTATTTTTATATCTGCACATCAAACTTAATCAACAACTAATCATCCAATCGTCATCAACATCAAATTTCTGCTATCCGTATTAATCAATGCAAATAACTGTTCAATAAAATCAATAAACTAAGATTTCAACAACAAATGATCATTGTAGTATCAAACCGAAACAAAGTATCATCAAATTCCAATGTTCAAATATCAACAACCATACACAACCAAGAAAATTAATATAACGAGTATCAAATATTGTCATGCCCCGACTCTCCCGTCGAGCATGTAACAACCGCCGCGTTATCTCAGTGTACGGGCATAACCTCCTCATATACCGAGATAGCGCAAGGCATTCCAATTGTACAATAAATCTTCAAAAACATAAAACTCATCAAAATAAGAAATCATATAATTAATACACATGTAAGGAGCTCATCTGGCCCATCCCTATACATATAAGCATACATCGACACACATTTGGAGAGGGGATCCTGTACATGCATGCATGCAGTGTGGCCATCCCAGCCATTCAGAGTTCTCAATCATTCCATAATTAACAAATTTGAAGTAAAATATCAAAACCTATAGATATAATCCAATCAAAATATATGAAGTCCCAAATCATAGTCGTATGCATTTTACTAATACTTGCCCGAAGAAAATAAGCCAGTATCAATAAAGTTCAAAGGGTATGACATGTACAGAACTTCATAATACCGAAAGAAAGTATTGAAATCCAACATTACAATCCAAATGTTCCAGTACAAGATAAAATATTTTTCCAAAGATAATTTCAAGCACAAATGAAGTCCCAAATCATAATGATCGGATTTTTCCAATACTTGCTCAAAGAATTCAACCAATATCAGTAAAATCCAAACGGTATGAGATATATAGAGCTTCCTTTCCATGGTTCAATGATCTACTATCCCAAAATAATTACATAGTCCATACTTACCCAAATCCAACAAAATAAACCTCAAATCAACACTAGTAGGCGTCGTCCCTCTATACTTCCTTTGAAAAATATAAGGGAGAGGGGTGAGTATTTTAAATACCTAGTGATTGGAGTGCAAAGGTATACAACATATAAATGAGGGGTGAGGGTGGTGATGCCAAACATATATACATCAAATCAAATTCATCTCAATAAGATAATTATTTTTGCATAAGATTTTCTATATAAATCCACCATGACTCAATTAAACAATTCAGCAATTCAGCATTCATTTTCATACTTTGGGGTGTTGCCAAAAACATTATCTCGCCAATGGCCATTGGCAAGATCCGCCAAGGTTTTTTTTTTCTTTTTTTTCACACACTTTTTTTTTTTTTTATAAAATCCCCTTTTTCACCTTGACGTTAGCTCGGAGCTCCGTGGGGTACTACTATGTTATCCGGCGGCCTGTGGAGGCTCTCCAACCCACCTCCCCTAAGCTAATTTAACCAGCCTTAACCATGCCGCCCCGATGGCCTGGTCCGTGGTAAGACTTAGACTATAGTCATTTTTCCCAGCACCATATTACCAATTTTTCATTTATCAATCAATTCATGCTCAATCATAGAGCAGAGCAATATTTCATAGTTCACATGACTATCTCAAAGTAACATGGTATAAATAAGTCAGTAATCAAACTCAAGAGTCATAGATAATTCACAATTTTATTTCAAGCTCACCACAACCACAAAATATTATAAATTTATTTCAAAATTCATTTCAAAATCAAATTTGCAAATCATATTAAAACCATTTACCCATTTAAATGATACATAACCATTCACTCACCTCTAGAGAGGGTATTCACTCCCTATTTCCACAATTACTCCAAAATGACTCTTTTCGAGTCTCCAAAAGGTAAACCTAGACCAATTATCACAATTTATCATCAAATAAAGTCTCATTAAAGGGTTTTCAAATTTTCTCCTAATTTAATATAACCTTAATTTATACATTTACATTTCTAGATTCTCATTTCATCAATCTAGGATTATTTGCCTCACCAATGACTTTAATTCTCAATATTCCTCAATTTTTTCAATTTTCTTCCAAATTTACATAACCCTAATTTAATTTTTCATGCACATTTCAATCAAACTTCTAGGAAAACTATTCTAATCAACCCAACAAAATTTTATTATCATCTAACATGTTTCTTTCATATTAGACAGTGTAATTCATGTAAAATTCTAGGCTTAACCTTTATAACTACATGCAGAATTTCAAAGGAGTGCATCTCATTCGAATTCAACCTATTTTCAGGACATACAAGACTCTTATCCTAAATTCAGCAAGAAAATTTCGTTCGGTTACTAAAGGGATTAGAAATTCCCTCACCTAGGGTTCGCAGCCCTATGGCTCGTGAGTCTTCAGTTCTGTCAGAGACCTGCAGCGCTTCCAAACCGAAGCAAATTCTAGTAGTTAGGCTTAATCACCAAGAGAATCAAAAACCCCAAAGCTATAGTCCAGAGAATCGCCCTTACCTGCGCAGGGGATGCAGTGCAGGTCGCGGCCTAGTGTCACGCCCCGAACCGGGATTGTAAACAGCCGCCCGTTACCCTGGATGCCGGCTATATTTTTATAGAAAATCGGGCAGAACCTTCCCATAAATCGGAGGTCTCCCATGTACAAATTAACTTGCTTAATCCTGTAAAATTCAAAATCATCCTGTAATTAAAATAAAAGGGCTATCCCGACCTCACAACAACCCACCAACCACAACAGACATCCAGGACAACGCCAGGCTAAGTAATTTACCAGCAATCCTAGTCACAGACCTCTATTATCATGCCCAGCTAGAGTATGAGCAGCCGCCACACTGAGTGGGCCTAAGATTTTATACAATTTATAATAATTTTTCCAAGTATCATTCAAATACGTACAATTGTCTCAATGCAAATGAAATATGAGAGTTTCGTAAATAAATATACATAAATTATACAGTCATCCCAAATTAAGTACACGTTCAACTACGGACCTCAACAAGACCTCGTAGGGTCAAAAATAAAATACGTAATTCATCTTTTAAATTAAACTTAAGGTCTCACCTTCCTGAACACCAAGTACACCCGAACTCTATAATCTGAAGTGTCGCTCTAGCACAACAATCCTATCTGAGGGAGGGAAAGAAGAGGGGTGAGTATCTATGGGAGAATACTCAGTGAGTGAGGGGATTAATCTCAAGTACTAATAGTGTAGGTAAACATTGGAGTGTCAAATAAAATCATTCATAACCAATAATTCGAATTTTGCAACAAATCATGATATGTTCGCTAAAATGAACTCATTTAATCATTCACACGATATCATATATATATGCATCCATTTAAAATCAAGTAGGTCATAGAGCAAGCCGAAAAGATCCTAGAAAAGGTCAACCATGACCAAGGATAGGCGCATCGGGGGGTTTTATTATGCAAAGTGTTCAAAAATCACTCTCTACCCCGACGTTGGCACGTACAAGCAACTCCCAGTACTAGACTGCCTCTACTGACGGACCTCCTTTTTCGGTTCAACTGGGCCCATACAGAACATCACAATCATATACAAGGAACTCCCGGTGCTAGACCACCTATGCTGACGGACCTCCTCAATACATGGTTAAACCGGGCCCATACATATCACAATCACGACGTTTGCGGATACCTCTGGCCAAAGCGTATCCAGGCAATCCGTGCCTCTACAAACGCCCTTCGTAGCTACGGAATCAATCAAGCCATATCATATCATCACGAGTGGGCATCCCAATGCCCTCACCGATCTTAAAACATTTCAAATCCGTGTGCCAATACATTCATCAAATCATTTCAAATCAGTATACCAATGCAACGGTAGAAAAGGAAACTTATCCAATTTTCAAATAATGGCACAATTTTGTTTCATTTCAAACATGGATGCATAGTCATGGAAAACATAAATTTAAGACACTGTAATAATCACAAAATAGATTTGAAATTTAATATCACACATCGAATCAATACATATCAAAGCATGTTTTGTTTAAAAACACGGTAAAATAAGATTTTCACTATTTCATGCAAGAGATTCAGATCTCACTCACATTCTAAGGAAGGTAATCACTCCCTATTTCCAAAATAAATCCGAATTGACTCCTCGAGTCTCCAACAAGATCAACCTAATCAAATTATCACAATTGTCATCAAATTTTCAATTATTCTTAGGGTTTATCACCTTCCCTAAGTTTGTATAAATCTTAATTCCTCAATTTATAAATAAACTCCAATGTTATCAATTTCATTCCATTTATAAGTAAATAACCCAATCAAAATCAAGCTAAATTCAAACTTAAAATCATTCAAAATCGAAAACAAATCTAAAATACATAAATTTCCTACAAGTTAGAAAATATTTGAAAAATCATACACTTTTCAATTTTCATCCGATTTCTTCAAACCATATCTCATTTTAAAGGTATTGAAACCTATTTTCATATTACGAAAATTGTATTTCGATTTCCTATATGCAAGATAACTTAAAATGAAAAAGATTGTACCAATCCTCAAACTTAAATCCCAAATCCCGACTGTTTTCATACATTTGTCAGGTTAAACTCTAAGAGAAGCTATTCAAATCAAGTTAATACAATTTTATTATCCAAAACAACCCAATTTGTATAAAATTCTATATTTAACCTAATTAATTACATATAACATCAACAACGCATTTAAATCTAATCTAATATATATATCCTATCATATGCAATACATTCTTACTCTAATTTATCCTAAATGCATTCAATTAATTGAATCAATTAGAAATCCCTCACCTAGGGTTTTCTCGACTCGTAGATCGAGTCTCCGTTCGCCATTCGGTTCAGTCAAAAACCTGTAACATTTCAAATTTGAAGTACAAATTTAGAAATCTAGCTAAATCACTAAAATGATATCGAAACCCTAAGATCCTTACCTTCGTAGAGAAAGGATTGCAGATTTGGCCTAGGGTTTTGAAAGCTTGACAATGGTTGTTGATTAGGGCTTCTGCATAGATTGCAAGAGCGCTCTCTGCGAGGAAAACAAGGAAAACGAGCGCACAAGCAAGGAAGAGGCGCTGCAGCCGCGCACGCTAGAGCTGTCGCTCGCTGCAGTTAGGCACGCAGCACCTGTCGCGCGCTGCAGTCACACGCGCGGGAAAGAAGGAAAAGGCTGCAGTTGCGTGCGCAGGAGAGAAACTGTCGTGCGCGTAGGGAGAGAGTGAGAGAGGGAGAGAGAGAGAGAAACAGTGAGGTAGAGAGAGAACCAAAGGGAGAGTGGGAGAGAGAGTAGGGCGGTGGTGGCTGTGGGTGGCTGAAGGCGGCGATGACGGAGGGTGGGAGAGTAACCAAGAGAGAGAAAGAGAGAGATAAAGAGTGAGATCGAGAGTGAGATGGAGGGAAAAATAGAGAGAGAAAGATAGAAATAGAAGAAGAGGGTGAGAGGGGTCGACCAGAGGTGGCGGTTGATGGTGGAGCACGGCAGAGGAGGCGATCGGTGAAGGAGGCGGTCGTGGGAAGGTGAAGAGGCAGAGAGAAAGAGTGAAGGGGAGAGAAGGAGAATTAGGGCTTTAAGCCCTAATTCGATTTTTGATTTTTTTTAATTATTATTATATATATATATTTTTTTTAAGAATAGATTTATAAATAAATAAATGAGGAAATAAATAATTAAATTAATAAATGAAAAATATATCTTCACATTACGAATCGGAAATACGGATACTTTTAAATATACCAAAAATTTGAATTAAAAACCCCAAAATCGAAAATCAATATAAATAAAAATTTTCTCTCTATATAATAAATGAGGAATGTTTCATTAAATTCAGGAACGGGAGTACAAAAGTAAGGCACCTCAGAGTCGGCGTTACATTTTCTAACCCTCTAAAAACAAGTTTCGTCCTCGAAACTTAAAAGAAAACCATACAGGGAAAAGGAAAACTACATAGTGAATAACTGAGGGTACTGTCTCCTCATGGCCTCTTCGGGCTCCCAGATTTCTTCCTCAACTTGGTCACTCCTCCTCAAGACTCTGACCAATGAAGCTTCTTTGCTTTGCGGCTTTCTGACCTCCCGATCTAGAATGGCCACGGGCTAAACTGAAGCACTGAGGTCCTCTCTGACTGACCATCTATCTGTGGATGATACGCCGTACTAAAGTTCAGTCTAGTGCCCCAATGCCTCCTACAACCTGGGCCAAAACCTAGACGTGAATCTGGGGTCCCTATCTGAAACTATTGACACAAGTACCCCGTTAAGTTGAACTATGGTATCTATGTAGAGACGTACCAATGCCTCCAAGGAATAGTCACCGCGAATAGGGATAAAATGTGCAGATTTGGTGAGTCGATCGACAATCACCGAAATAACATCATGTCGTGCTGAAGTCCGCGGCAAACCCATCACAAAATTCATTGTGATGTGTTCCTACTTCCACTCGGGAATGGGAAAAGACTACAAAGCGCCTGTGGGTCACTGATGCTTGGCCATCATCTGCCGACAAACCAAGCATCAAGTAATGAACTCTCTCTTTATACCAGACCACTAATGATTATCTCGGATAGTTTGGTACATTTTTGTACCTCCCAAATGCATAACATAAGTGGAGGAATGAGCTTCCTCAAGAATATGTCTATGAAGATTCACTGTTGGCGGGAATGCAAACCCGTTATCGATATACTATTAGTCCATTATCACGGACTCGGAACTCTCTGTCATCATCTCTATAGATCTATAAAAAATACCTTGGAGCTCCTCATTTGCTCCCTAAAGCTCCCTAATGCGGTCGAACAAGGTTGGCCTCATTTTAAATCGAGCTAGTAATACTGTTCGATCATCACTAGTCAAACTGATTCCTAATGCACGGAGTCCCATCAACAAGAGAGATAAGCACTCTATATATACTGAATTTAAAATCAATTGCTCACTAAGAGGAGTGATAATCAATAGCTCCTCATTTAGTAGTTAATATTGTCTACCCAATAGTTGGATGAATGAAGCTCTCACACAAGAATGGTTCGAGCCGGTGTACACATGAACATGGGCGTCCACTCCAAATATTTTCATGGTACCCATGATGCGAGAAATCGAAAGACAGTCGATTTAGGATGCGCAAAAGATATATATATATATATATCAAAATGGTTAAACTTCTAAGGCTTTAATTTACCATGATTGTACATATCATCATGAGATACATGATTTCAAAAAGAGGATCGAAATAGTTAAACTTATAGAGCTTTAACTAGTTAAGGCGGTACATAATCATTATAATACTCATGATTCAAAAAGGAGAGCACATATAAACTCCTAAACAAAACAATCTACTGGAGGATGACCCATGGTCGTATCTGGGTTCTCCTAAGCATCCTCCTGAGTCGTAGCATACATATGGGCCTATGCCCTCGACTCCTATAGTGAAGGGCCTAGTGCAGTGTTGCTCCCGGCTGCAGTCCGTGAAGCGGTGTGTACTGAGTGTGCAGGTGCTCCCTACTGACCCATCCATGGTCCACCCATGTGTGTCTGTGACATCTGACCTCTGTAACCTAGGTCGGGACAAGAGTTACGAATATGTCCTTGCTTCCTACACTGGAAGCATCTAGTAGGGGCTACACAAGCTCCAAAATGGCATCGGCCACAATTGTAGCAGATTAGAAACTGTTGTATCGTGGAATGACTAGAAACAGTAGGGGCTGGTGCTCTAAACCCCTGCGGACGCGGTCTCTGTCCCGGTCCTGCTGGTCTAAAGCTAGAAGAACCTCCTGGATATCCAAAACCTCTACCACTCTTCGAATACTGTCCACCCTGTGACCCAGTCTTCCTCTTCTGGTGACTCTCTCTCTGTCTGGCCTGAGCTCGGACGATCTCCTCTGCCCGATATGCTGAATCAATTACCTCTGAAAGTGTGAAAGAGGGAGTCACCGTCATATACTTCCTGATGCTCAATTCGAGGCCATCTTCAAACTTGAACCTCATCTGAGCTGGTGTAGCCATGTCGGGGACAAATGTTGCTAGTCGTCTGAGCTCAGCCTCGTACTCTGAGACTGACCTAGTCCCCTGGCGTAAATGCAGGAACTCCATCCTCATACTGTCCTGTTGGAATAGGGTGAAGTACCTGCGGTCGAACTCTCGTACAAAGTCCTCCCACCACAAGGTTTGTGTAGCACTGTCACGGATAGCCTCCCACCACGAGAGGGCATCTCCGTCGAGGAGTCTCTTAGCAACTCTCAATCTGAGCTCCTCTAACAACCCCAAATCTGTAAGGATCCTGCGAGTCCTGTTGATCCAGTGCTTCGCTGCTACGACATCACTAGATCCTGAAAAGTCTATGCATCTGAGCTGCCGAGACTCTTTCACCAACTGGGTAAGCTCGTGGATGCGCCTCAAGGTAACCGATATCTCATCGGTCGGAGTAGAAATAGAAGGACCGACTATCGAAGGAGGAATTGGTGTTGTAGGAGCAGGTACTGCCACAGGTGCGGTCACTAGAGTCTGTGGTGGAGATGGTGGCATCTGCACCCCTTATCTACTGTACCACTCCTGCCATTGCCTCAAGGCGTCGAGTGGTGGTGGAGGAATCTCGGCTGTAACAACCGGTGGAAGTGCTGACGGTGGCACTGGTGAAGTCTCGGGTGCCACAAGTGCATCAAAAACTAAGGGACTCTCTAGTGGTGCACCGCGCCTACTACGTCTAGGCGGCATAGTTCTGCAAACAGAGCACTTTTTCATTAAGTAGAAATCAAGGATTAGGGTTAGTTACGGAGTAACTAACCCCCTAAAAAGAATTTGAGTTATGAATCAAGGCATTCGAATCCAATGGGAGGTGTACCACTCATACACTAGCCTAAATGCATCAAATGATGGTGATGGAACCATGGCTATAATAGCTGGCTGAGAGAGTGCTAGAATGGTACACCTGACGAGGAAACATTCTCGTGTATTCTAGATGTCTCAGATACAAATCTAGTACCTCGTCTAGTAATCATAGCCTTACCAAGAAAGAACTTAAATTAGATATAATTCAAAGATTAGGGTTAGTTACGAAATAACTAACCCCCTAAAATGAATAAAATTATAAGTTTAAGAACTGATAGAACTAATATGCTATGTTAGATACGCACCGTATCAAACCCCCTAAAAAGAATAACTCATATGCTTAAAACCATGTACTCGGATCTCATAACTGTAATGAAACTCTTATATGCATTGAGAACTTTTAAATCATACTTGGGAATATTTTCAAAACTATTTTATCAAACACAGCTCTCAACCTAGAGCTCTGATACCAACCGAACTGTCATGCCCCAAACCGGGATCGTGAATAGCCGCCCGTTACCCTGGATGCCGGCTGTATTTTTACAGAAAATCGGGTAGAACCTCCCCATAAATCGGAGGTCTCCCATGTACAAATAAACCTATTTAATCCTGTAAAATTCAAAACCATCCTGTAATTAAAATAAGAGGGCCATCCCGGCCTCACAACAACCCACCAACCACAGCAAACATCCAGGACAACACCAGGCTAAGTAAATTATCAGCAATCCTAGCCACAGACCTCTACTGTCATGCCCAACTAGAGCATGAGCAGCCGCCACACTGAGCGGACCTAAGTTTTTATACAATTTATAATAATTTTCTCAAGTATCATTCAAATACGTACAATTGCCTCAATGCAAATGAAATGTGAGAGTTTCGTAAATAAATATACATAAATTATACAGTCATCCCAAATTAAGTACACGTCCAACTACGGACCTCAACAAGACCTCGTAGGGTCAAAAATAAAATAAGTAATTCATCTTTTAAATTAAACTTAAGGTCTCACCTTTCTGAACACCAAGTACACCCGAACTCTATAATCTGAAGTGTCGCTCTAGCACAACAATCCTATCTGAGGGAGGGAAAGAAGAGGGGTGAGTATCTATGGGAGAATACTCAGTGAGTGAGGGGATTAATCTCAAGTACTAATAGTGTAGGTAAACATTGGAGTGTCAAATAATATCATTCATAACCAATAATTCAAATTTTGCAACAAATCATGATATGTTCGCTAAAATGAACTCATTTAATCATTCACACGATATCATATATATATGCATCCATTTAAAATCAAGTAGGTCATAGAGCAAGCCGAAAGGATCCTGACAAAGGTAAACCATGACCAAGGACAAGCGCATCGGGGGTTTTATTATGGAAAGTGTTCAAAAGTCGCTCTCTACCCCAACGTTGGCACGTACAAGCAACTCCTAGTGCTAGATCGCCTATTCTGACGGACCTCCCCTTTCAGTTCAATTGGGCCCATACGGAACATCACAATCATGTCCAAGCAACTCCCGGTGCTAGACTGCCTTTTCCAACGGACCTCCCCAATACATGGTTCAACCGGGCCCATACATATCACAATCACGATGTTTGCGGATACCTCTGGCCAAAGCGTATCCGGGCGACCCATGCCTCTACAAATGCCCTTCATAGCTACAGAATCAATCAAGTCATATCATATCATCACCAGTGGGAATCCCAATGCCCTCACAAATCTTAAAACATTTCAAATCCGTGTGCCAATACATTCATCAAATCATTTCAAATCAGTATACCAATGCAACGGTAGAAAAGGAAACTTATCCAATTTTCAAGTAATGGCACAATTTTGTTTCATTTCAAACATAGATGCATAGTTATGGAAAACATAAGTTTAAGACACTCCAATAATCACAAAACAGATTTTAAATTTAATATCACACGTCGAATCAATGTATATCAAAGCATGTTTTGTTTAAAACCACGGTAAAATAAGATTTTCACTATTTCATGCAAGAGATTAGGATCTCACTCACATTCTAGGGAGGGTAATCACTCCCTATTTCCAAAATAAATCTGAATTGACTCCTCGAGTCTCCAACAAGATCAACCTAATCAAATTATCACAATTGTCATCAAATTTCAAATTATTCTTAGGGTTTATCATCTTCCCTAAGTTTGTATAAATCTTAATTCCTTAATTTATAAATATACTCCAATGTCATCAATTTCATTCCATTTATAAGTAAATAACCCAATCAAAATCAAGCTAAATTCAAACCTAAAACCGTTCAAAATCGAAAACAAGTCTAAAATACATAAATTTCCTACAAGTTAGAAAAATCTTTGAAAAATCATACACTTTTCAATTCTCATCCGATTTCTTCAAGCCATATCTCATTTTAAAGGTATTGAAACCTTTTTTCATATTACGGAAATTGTATTTCGATTTCCTATATGCAAGACAACTTAAAATGAAAAAGATTGTACCAATGCTCAAACTTAAATCCCGAATCCCGACTGTTTTCATACATTTTTCAGGTTAAACTCTAAGAGAAGCTATTCAAATCAAGTCAATATAATTCTATTATCCAAAACAACCCAATTTGTATAAAATTCTATATTTAACCTAATTAATTACATATAACGTCAACAACGCATTTAAATCTAATCTAATATATATATCCTATCATATGCAATACATTCTTACTCTAATTTATCCTAAATGCATTCAATTAATTGAATCAATCAGAAATCCCTCACCTAGAGTTTTCTCGACTCATAGATCTAGTCTCCGTTCGCCATTCGGTTCAGTAAAAAACCTGTAACATTTCAATTTTGAAGTACAAATTTAGAAATCTAGCTTAATCACTAAAATGATAACGAAACCCTAAGATCCTTACCTTTGCAGAGAAAGGATTGCAGATTTGGCCTAGGGTTTTGAAAGCTTGACAATGGCTGTTGATTGGGGCTTCTGCATAGATTGCAGGAGCGCTCTCTGCCGAGGAAAACAAGGAAAACGAGCGCACGAGCAGGGAAGAGGCGCTGCAGCCACGCACGCTAGAGCTGTCGCTCACTGCAGTCAGGCGCGCAGCGCCTATCGCACGTTGCAATCGCGCACGCGGGAAGGAAGGAAAAGGCCCAGTCACGCGCGCAGGAGAGAAACTGTCGCGCGCGAGGGAGAGAAAGAGAGAGGGAGTGAGAGAGAGAAATAGTGAGGTAAAGAGAGAACCGAAGGGAGAGAGGGAGAGAGAATAGAGCGGTGGTGGTTGTGGGTGGTGGTGACCGTGGGTGGTTGAAGGCGGCGATGACGGAGGGTGGGAGAGCAACCGAGAGAGAGAAAGAGAGAGATAAAGAGTGAGACCGAGAGTGAGATGGAGGGAAAAATAGAGAGAGAAAGATAGAAATAGAGGAAGAGGGTGAGAGGGGTCGACCAGAGGTGGCGGTTGATGGTGGAGCACGGCGGAGGAGGCGATCGGTGAAGGAGGCAGCCGCGGGAAGGTGAAGAGGCGGAGAGAAAAAGTGAAGGGGAGAGAAGGAGAATTAGGGCTTTAAGCCCTAATTCGATTTTTGATTTTTTTTAATTATTATTATTATATATATATTTTTTAAGAATAGATTTATAAATAAATAAATGAGGAAATAAATAATTAAATTAATAAATGAAAAATATATCTTTACATTATGAATCGGAAATACGGATACTTTTAAATATACCAAAAATTTGAATTAAAAACTCCAAAGTCGAAAATCAATATAAATAAAAATTTTCTCTCTATATAATAAACTGAGGAATGTTTCATTAAATTCAGGAATGGGAGTACAAAAGTACGGCATCGCAGAGTCAGCGTTACACCTAGGGCTTTCGAAGGTCTGCGGTTCTGCTGATGAGTGCTGGTTTGGGACTTTACCGAGGATTGCAAAAGAGCACTCGGTAAAGAAAGCAGCGCTGCGCGCAAGCGAGCGAGGGGCAGAGATAGGGTTTTGTCATGCGCAGGAGAGAAAGAGAGAGAGAGATAAACAGCCGCGTGGTCGGAAAAAGCGCGACTGGTGGGAGACGGGAGAGATGAGAAGAGCGCAGCAGAGAGTCAAGGGAGGGAGAGGCGAAGAAACAGAGAGAGTCAGGAAAGAGAGAGAGACGAAAGGGAGGGAATGAGATTAGGGTTTCTAACCCTAATTTCATTAAGGGGCGATGCAGCGTTCTGCCCCAAAACGCTGCGTCTCCTCTCTCTATCTCTCTCTTTTTTTTTTTTTTACATATATATCTATAAATAAATATATATATCCATATATATTTATACTCACTTTTCACTAAGTTTTAAATTTCATAAAAATAGGATTTACTATGAATCGCGGACATGACATTTTATACATACCTAAAATTCAAATTTAATATCCCAAAATCGAAAATCAATAAAATTTAAAATTTTCTTTTTATAATTACCAAGGTATTTTACAGAATATCTCTAATACTGAATTTTCAGTGTTACAAATGTAACAGTCAAATAACATTCATACACAATTTCAAGCACGACCATCACCACCATCATCGAAGAAATCATTACCATAATCACCATCACGAGTATTATCAGGAGGAGATAGAGAAGAGGAAATCTGACTTGGAACGGAGGCTAACTGAATATGTTGCATGAATAATATCTGTTGTTGGCGGAACTCGTTCATTTCTTGCATGTGTTTTGCGTGAAGCTTGTTGAATTCCTGATCCCTTTGCATAAAAGCAATTGTAAAAGCAAGATGATAATAGCAAAAAATATTTGTAAATAATATGTAAGAAACATACTTGTAGGTGATAATTGTAAAACTTCAAACTTTATTAAACAGGTACTGGAAAGTGGTTACAGAGGAAGTATACAAGGAGAAGAGGTTTCGATAAGAGAAACGGTTTCTTTCGTCGAATGCCTCTTTCGAATCAAACACACTTACGTATAATAAACTTTTACAAACTAGATTACATAAACATTTGAAATCCAAAATTACAATAGATAAATTGTTGAAGTCCGTAGTCTTGTCAATGGTTGGTGAAGATGCTTGAAATAATCGTCTTCCTTTAATAAAGTTACTTTAACAAAGTAGCTTTAATAAAGATGTCTTCAAAATAATTGTCCTTGGTGTTAATTGAGGTAGGCACGTCTGGTAGTCAGATTGATAGGTGTTGAGCTATCATTGTCGGAATCACTTGAGTCTGAAGAGTCGGTAGAGTCATCAGATAACCATAAGTCTAAATCAATTGGTTCCTGTTGTGAATTGAGTTGGATGAAATAGCCTGTACTGGTGCCTTGTCTTTGTCTGATTAACTTGGGATACTGGTCCAAATTGGTGCTGAGTCTTCTTGCACAATTTTTGAAATTAAACCATTTGTTGATTTGTTTCTCAAAAATCTTTTTTTCTGATTTGTTTACAAGTTTGTTTCTTAATTTGAGTAATTGTCCTGAAATAACCTGTCTTCATCTGATCTTGAATTGATGGGGAAAATTGTAGATTGTTCATAAAACTTTCTTGTCCAATGGCTTGTACCAATCCTGTAACTGCAAAGGTAGTTTTGTGCTTTTGAATTGTCTTCTGTGGTAACAAAGATCTTGAAGTCTGATATTGGTACTTTGAATTGTTAGAGCTTTGTGCATATCCTGGATCTGCCATGTCCTGATTAAAAGTCATAAGGATCTTGAGCATCCTGGTATAACTGATCAAAAGGAATGGTAGACTCTGAAGATGATTGTGATGCCTGTTCGGAAAACTTATTTTTTGTCTTTTGTGCCCATAATTTTAAAATTTCTTCATTCTCTTCGAGAAACTTGAAAAGTTCTTCTCGTCGAGAAGTTGATGAGCTGTCTTCCACTTGTTTTTGTTTTTCTTTGGATAGAATTGGTTTAGTGGGTGTTGCTGGTACTGGTAAAGATGGGACAGAATGGATGGCTTGTTTAATGGATTTGTAAAAAAGTATTTTGTTTTTAATGGTGTCAATCGAGCACTGGTCTTGATTAAAGGTAGACCACCACTTGATTTTGAATTCTCTAACAAAATGCAAAGGATATGGTTTTGGTAGAATTTGTCGCATTTGGTAGGTCCAACAAAAAATCCATGGTATTTTGCAATCTATGTGAAAACGAATTTCTTTGGTGAAATGGTTAGTGGTAATTTGGCTAGAAAAGAAATCAAAAGATTGTTTAACCTGTAAAGGGTAAATTGAAACTGAAGCACCAATGTACCACCACCAGTCATAGAACCAGATGGGGAAGTCAGTATTACAGTCAAAAGCAAAAGTAAAAAACCAAGAGTGATTGTATGGACGGATATAGAGAACTCTATACCAGACCATTTTGTAATCATGATATGTATAGCCAGAAGGGCTAAATGGTAAAGAAAATTATTTTTCTGAGAATGGTTCTTGCTAATCATGTTGTGAAAGAACTTGTTTAATTTGGATTTTTGAATAATTAATTTTTCCTGAAGCATCCTTGATATGAGTTATTGTGGCTGATTTGGTATCAACAAGAATGAACTCATAAAATCTTTGTGTCTTTCCCATATGATTTGGAAACCAATGAAAATCAATGGGAAATATTTTTGTGGCTAAAGTTCTCATGGAATTTTGGTCTAAATGATTTGTGTATCTGGTAAGACAGATAGATTCTGTGAATGGTTTAGCGATATAATCAAAAGCTTGTGAAGATTTTGACGAAGAGGGTTGTTTTGGACTTGGTGCTGTTTTGGTAATTTCAGCAAATGATAATGGTGGAAAGTCTTGAAGTGTTGCAAATTGATTTTGAACATATACTGGTCTAGAAGGGATTTGTCTTTGTCTAGGGGTACTTGTTGTTGTCTTCAAGCTGTAATCTTGTGGAGATTATGGAGGAGGTTGATTTTTGTTTGACATATTGCTGAAAAATAACAGATTATTTGTGTAAAAATTCTCTTGTTAAAAAATCAGCTAAAGAATTTTGTGATCCTTTGATAAAAACAATATCAAAGTCAAAAATTGAAAGAATAGCTTGCCATCGAGCAAATATTTGTTTTGAAACAATATTTTTAACATCTTTTTGTAAAACTTCTTTTGCAGATTTGCAATCAATGCGAAGTAAGAATTTTTTGTTAAAAAGATCATCTTGGAATTTTGTAATACATTTGACAATAGATAAAATTTCTTTTTTGATAGTAGAATAATTTTGTTGAGATCCTATCCAAACGCCTGAATAGTATCTAACTAATTGTTCTGGGGAATGAGCAGATTTCTTTTGTTTCAGAATTCCTCCATATCCTAATTTTGAAGCATCTGTCTCAACTATCATTTGTGCAGAGGGATGTAGTATTCCTAAACAAGGGAGAACTTGTAATCTTTGTTTAAGTTCTTTAACTAATTCAGTATGTTGTGACGTCCAAGGTTTTGGATCCTTTTGTAATCTATTGTAGAGAATAGAATAATGAGTTCTAAGATTGGGGAAAAAATCACTTAAATAATTTAAACATGCTAAAAATCTTGGTAATTGATTTTTGTCTTTAATTTCATCTGGAAATTTGTTTGCAAATTCTAAAAATCTTGTTATTGGAGTAATTGTTGATTTATAAATTTCATGTCCTAAAAATCTAACTTTTGTCTGAAATAACTTCATTTTTGGTGCTGAAATAACTAATCCATTTGTTTCAATGATTTGTAGAAAAATGTTTAAATGTTTAACATGTTGTTCAATAGATTGTGAATATACTAAAACATCATCTATATAAACAATGATAAATTTGTGATAAGGATTAAAAATGTCATTCATAATGTTTTGAAATTCTGATGGTGCATTTTTTAAACCAAAGGGCATTACATTCCATTCGTAATGTCCAAAGGGTACTGTGAAAGCAGTTTTGTATTTATCCTTTTCATGTATTTGTATTTGCCAGTAACCTGATTTCATATCAAATTTAGAAAAGATTGTTACATCGTATAATCTTCCTAAAAGATCCTTTTTATTTGGTATTGGATATCTTATCCATTGTAAAACTCTATTTAATGGTTTATAATTGATAACTAATCGAGGTACTCCTCTTTCCTTTTCTGCAGTATTCATAACATAGAAAGCAGTACAACTCCAAGAAGACTTAGATGGTCTAATTAATTTTTTATCTAATAATGTTTGTATCTCTTGTCTACAGATTGTTAAATATTCTTGATTCATTTGTATTGGTCTAGCTTTAGTTAGAATATTTAACTCATTGAAATCTTTTTCATATGGTAAACTAATTATATGTTGTTTTCTTTCCCAAAAAGCATTTGGTAAATCTGAGCAAATTCTTGTTTTAAATTTGTTTTCTATTTCTACTATTTGTTTTTTAATATTTTCTTGTTTTAATTGTTCTTCTATTCTTGTATATTTAACTTCTTCTTTTAAAAGTTTAATATGTTGTTTTATAGTATTAATTTGATTTGTCTTTTTATATATTGAATGTTGTATATTTTTTATGTCTTTTTGTACTATAGGTTGGGTAAATTCAAAAGTAATTGTTTCTCCTATGATTTGTAAATGTATTCCTTTTTCATCTACTGTAAAGGGATATAATTGTATAATAAATGGTAATCCTAAGATAATTTCATTACTTAGGTCACTGACTATAAGAAAAATATTATGAAAACAATAATTATTATTACAAATATAAGCATTATTTAATTTATAATCTACTTGCAATGGTTCGTTGTTAGCTGTTAACAATTGTTCATTTGTTTGTTCATAATATTTTAATGGTATTATTTCTGTTCTTATACAGTTTAATTCTGCTCCTGAATCTATAAGAGCATTCATAGTTATGTTGTATTTGTTGTTAATAACTAAATTAACTTGTACATACCATTTTTGAAAAATAACTTTAGTAAGTAATTGTAAATATTGATTAACATTAGTTTTTATTTTAGATATATTTTGAATAGATTGTGAAGTAGAAGGTTATTCTATTATAGTTAATGGGGTTGTATCTTTTTGTTGATTTATAAGAATTTGTTCAATATCATTAAATTTTTTATCATAATTTAAAATATAAGTTGTAATATTTGTATTTCTTCTTGAAGATTTTTTATTTGATTTTTTAGCTTATTTATTTCTTGTTGTAATTCTCTTGTGGTTAATGGTTTAATAATTGAAGTATTGGATTTAGATAAAATTTTTGTAAGACTTAATGGTTCAACTAGTTCTTTTTCTTTTAATGGTTTTTTAGATTCCTTTAATATTTCATCTTTAAGATTTTCTAATAATTTTGTTCTTGTTTCTAAATTATCAATTTGTATTATTGTATTAAATAATTCTTCTTTTTGTTGTCTTGTTAAAACATTTATTTGTTATTACATAATGGTTGAGAACATTCATCTTCAGATGAATCTTCTTCTTCTTGTTCAATATTGGAATAACTATAGTATTGTTCTTCATCATAACTAGTGTTACTTATTTGTGAAGAGGTTTCTTCATCAGTTGTATCTTGTTTATTTTTTATAAGAATATTTAATAATTCATTTTTTAATTCTTCATTTTGTATTTGATTGAGTTTTTGTTTTACATAACATTTTTTAGTAGTATGTCCTGGTTTACCACACTTCCAACATATTAATTGTGATGATTGTTGTTTAGATTTATGAGATTTGTATCGTTTTGGTTTATAATATTTATCTTCTTTGTTATATTTATATGTCCTATGATGTTTATATCTTTTTGATTTGTAAAAGGATTTCTTTGATAATTTCTTTTGTTTTGAAGGTGCCTTTATTGATTGTAAACCAAAAGCTTCACAAAAACATCCTAATTCCTTTCTTAACATTTTATTCTTTGAAGAATATTTAGAATGTATTTTCAATTCTAAACATAAATTGATTCCTTCCTTTTTAATAAAGGAAAATAATTGTCCATAAGTAATATCTTCAAAAGGGATTGTTTCTGAACCAGCAGCTTCTTGTAGTTTTAACATAATTCTTTGTGCAAATAAAGGTGGTAATCCTGATATAAATCTTTCTTTCCAAAAATTGTTATGTTGATCTGGTCTTCTTAAAACTTCAGTAAAAATGTATCTTGATACCATCTATAATCAAATAAAGATGGGCAACGAAAATTTGTAAGAATAACCTTATCTCTATTCCACACCTCTTGAGCATTTCCTACGAAATGAAGGGTAATTGTATCTATTAAAACTTGTGCAGCATCGTTTTCTTGTCTTAATAAGTTTCCTTGATTGTCAAATATAGGAGTTACATGATTTAAAATAGAGGCGGTATGATCTGGGGGTAAATTATCCCACTAATATTTTAATTGTCCTGTAAATCCTTGTATTAAATTACTTGCAATTTGTCTATTTGTGATTTGTTCGTCTGCTGAGCTATAAGCAGCATTGGCCATACACATTTCTTGTAAAAGATTAAGTATTTCATATTCAGAACGTCCATCTATGTTCCATTCATAGATAGCAGTTTCATCATATTTAGTTTGTTTAAAAGTTTGTCTTTCTTCAAATTGTACTGACATTGGAGTTGGTCTTGGGTAATAATTTTCTGTTGTTTGATAATATGGTTTTTGTAATTAAATTTATGTTTCATTTTATTAATTGTTAATGGTTCAAAGTTTTGTTCAGAATCTTGTTCCGAAATATCTTCATTAGTTTGATTTATTTGTCCTTGATCTATAAGTGTAATATGTCCTTGACTTGTTGATGGTTGATCAGTATTGGATAGTTTTGATTGTTCAAGTGCTAATTTAATTTTATCTAATATAGCCAAATCTGGATGTATTTTTGGTTCATCAAATTGTTGGGTTGTTCTGGTTTTAAAGTATGGAGGTGATATGGAATTTGGAAATTTTAATTCTTTTGTTCTTATTGTTTCAAGTTTAACTATAACTGTTTCTAATTGATTGCCTATATTGTTTATAGATTGATTACAATAATTATTTTGTTCATATATCTTTTTAATATCATCTACTTTAACTTGATCTTGTAATTCAGTTCTTCCTGTTTTAAATGGAGATGCTAGTATTTCACCAGCAGGTGTTGGTATTAATATGGATTCTAAAGGTGGATTCATGGATGTAATAATGGTTTGACATTCAGCTTTTTTCCATTTTTTGTATAAATTTGTAGTAACTGATATTGATGGTAATTCATTTTGTTGTATAAGATTATTTGTTAGTAAATATTCCTTTAGCCAAATATAAAATATTTGATTCTTTTGTTCTTTAGTTATATCTTGTATCCATTGTTATTTTAAGTATTTTTGTAAAGATTGTTCTAAAGATTGAAACCTTGTTCTTTCTTTATTAAATGTTGAAAAATTATCAAATTTTTCTAGATATTGTAAATTTGGTTTCCAAGGTTGTTGTATAACATTGATAAATTGACTTCTAACTTGCGATGGAGTGGGAGATGGTGGAGGTTCATCTCTATATGGTTTTGCTATTGGATTTGAAAATCTTAGATTGGTAATGGGTTCTTCTATAGGTACATCTTGTGATATTGGTAACGAAACAGAATGTCTTCGTTGTTCAGGTATAGTTCTCAAAGGAGAATCAGATGATTGAGAATGTCTAGTAGATTGTGGTAATTCAATTCTCATCCGATTTCTTCAAACCATATCTCATTTTAAAGGTATTGAAACCTATTTTTATATTACGAAAATTGTATTTCGATTTCCTATAAGCAAGACAACTTAAAATGAAAAAGATTGTACCAATCCTCAAACTTAAATCCCAAATCCCGACTGTTTTCATACATTTGTTAGGTTAAACTCTAAGATAAGCTATTCAAATCAAGTCAATACAATTTTATTATCCAAAACAACCCAATTTGTATAAAATTCTATATTTAACCTAATTAATTACAAATAACGTCAACAACGCATTTAAATCTAATCTAATATATATATCCTATCATATGCAATACATTCTTACTCTAATTTATCCTAAATACATTCAATTAATTGAATCAATTAGAAATCCCTCACCTAGGGTTTTCTCGACTCGTAGATCTAGTCTCCGTTCGCCATTCGGTTCAGTCAAAAACCTGTAACATTTCAAATTTGAAGTACAAATTTAGAAATCTAGCTAAATCACTAAAATGATATCGAAACCCTAAGATCCTTACCTTCGCAGAGAAAGGACTGCAGATTTGGCCTAGGGTTTTGAAAGCTTGACAATGGCTGTTGATTGGGGCTTCTGCATAGATTGCAGGAGCGCTCTCTGCCGAGGAAAACAAGGAAAACGAGCGCACAAGCAAGGAAGAGGAGCTGCAGCCGCGCATGCTAGAGCTGTCGCTCGCTGTAGTCAGGCACGCAGCACCTGTCGCGCACTGCAGTCACGCGAGCGGGAAGGAAGGAAAAGGCTGCAGTCGCGTGCGCAGGAGAGAAACTGTCGCGCGCGTAGGGAGAGAGAGAGGGAGAGAGAGAGAGAAACAGTGAGGTAGAGAGAGAACCGAAGGGAGAGTGGGAGAGAGAGTAGGGCGATGGTGGCTGTGGGTGGTGGTGACCGTGGGTGGCTGAAGGCGGCGATGATGAAGGGTGGGAGAGCAACCGAGAGAGAGAAAGAGAGAGATAAAGAGTGAGACCGAAAGTGAGATGGAGGGAAAAATAGAGAGAGAAAGATAGAAATAGAGGAAGAGGGTGAGAGGGGTCGACCAGAGGTGGCGGTTGATGGTGGAGCACGGCGGAGGAGGCGATCGGTGAAGGAGGCGGCCGTGGGAAGGTGAAGAGGTAGAGAGAAAGAGTGAAGGGGAGAGAAGGAGAATTAGGGCTTTAAGCCCTAATTCGATTTTTGATATTTTTTTTTAATTATTATTATATATATATTTTTTAAGAATAGATTTATAAGTAAATAAATGAGGAAATAAATAATTAAATTAATAAATGAAAAATATATCTTCACATTACGAATCGAAAATACGAATACTTTTAAATATACCAAAAATTTGAATTAAAAACCCAAAAATCGAAAATCAATATAAATAAAAATTTTCTCTCTATATAATAAATGAGGAATGTTTCATTAAATTCAGGAACGGGAGTACAAAAGCACGGCACCGCAGAGTCGGCGTTATATTTTCTAACCCTCTAAAAACAAGTTTCATCCTCGAAACTTAAAAGAAAACCATACAGGGAAAAGGAAAACTACATAGTGAATAACTGAGGGTACTGTCTCCTCATGGCCTCTTCGGGCTCCCAGATTTCTTCCTCAACTTGGTCACTCCTCCTCAAGACTCTGACCAATGAAACTTCTTTGCTTTGCGGCTTTCTGACCTGCCGATCTAGAATGGCCACGGGCTAAACTGAACCACTAAGGTCCTTTCTGACTGACTATCTATCTGTGGATGATACACCGTACTAAAGTTCAGTCTAGTGCCCCAATGCCTCCTACAACCTGGGCCAAAACCTAGACGTGAATCTGGGGTCCCTATCTGAAACTATTGACACAAGTACCCCGTTAAGTTGAACTATGGTATCTATGTAGAGACGTACCAATGCTTCCAAGGAATAGTCACCGCGAATAGGGATAAAATATGCAGATTTGGTGAGTCGATCGACAATCACCGAAATAACATCTTGTCGTGCTGAAGTCCGTGGCAAACCCATCACAAAATCCATTGTGATGTGTTCCTACTTCCACTCGGGAATGGGAAAAGATTGCAAAGTGCCTGTGGGTCACTGATGCTTGGCCATCATCTGCCGACAAACCAGGCATCAAGCAATGAACTCTCTCTTTATACCAGACCACTAATGATTATCTCGGATAGTTAGGTACATTTTTGTACCTCCCAAATGCATAACATAAGTGGAGGAATGAGCTTCCTCAAGAATATCTCTATAAAGATTCACTGTTGGCGGGAATGCAAACCCGCTATCGATATACTAT
The DNA here is from genome assembly GCA_037126225.1 of Dillenia turbinata. NCBI lineage: Eukaryota > Viridiplantae > Streptophyta > Magnoliopsida > Dilleniales > Dilleniaceae > Dillenia > Dillenia turbinata. The sequence goes on from JBAMMX010000017.1 coordinate 8,454,293, forward strand.
TAGTCCGTTATCACGGACTCGGAACTCTCTGTCATCATCTTTATAGATCTATCAAAAATACCTTGGAGCTCCTCATTTGCTCCCTAATGCGGTCGAACAAGGTTGGCCTCATTTTAAATCGAGCTAGTAATATTGTTCGATCATCACTAGTCAAACTGATTCCTAATGCACGGAGTCCCATCAACAAGAGAGATAAGCACTCTCTATATACTGAATTTAAAATCAATTGCTCACTAAGAGGAGTGATAATCAATAGCTCCTCATTTAGTGGTGACTATTGTCTACCCAATAGTTGGATGAATGAAGCTCTCACACAAGAATGGTTCGAGCCGGTGTACACATGAACATGGGCGTCGACTCCAAATATTTTCATGGTACCCATGATGCGAGAAATCGAAAGACAGTCGATTTAGGATGCGCAAAAGATATATATATATATATATATATATATATCAAAATGGTTAAACTTCTAAGGCTTTAACTAACCATGATTGTACATATCATCATGAGATACATGATTTCAAAAAGAGGATCGAAATAGTTAAACTTATAGAGCTTAAACTAGTTAAGGCGGTACATAATCATCATGATACTCATGATTCAAAAAGGAGAGCACATATAAACTCCTAAACAAAACAATCTACTGGAGGATGACCCATGGTCATATCTGGGTTCGCCTAAGCATCCTCCTGAGTCGTAGCATACATATGGGCCTGTGCCCTCGACTTCTATAGTGAAGGGCCTAGTGCAGTGTTGCTCCCGGCTGCAGTCCGTGAAGCGGTGTGTACTGAGTGTGCAGGTGCTCCCTACTGACCCGTCCATGGTCCACCCATGTGTGTCTGTGACATCTGACCTCTATAACCTAGGTCGGGACAAGAGTTACGAATATGTCCTTGCTTCCTACACTGGAAGCATCTAGTGGGGGCTACACAAGCTCCAAAATGGCGTCGGCCACAATTGTAGCAAATTAGAAACTGTTGTATCGTGGAATGAATAGAGATAGTAGAGGCTGGTGCTCTAAACCCCTGGGGACGCGGTCTCTGTCTCGGTCCTGCTGGTCTTAAGCTAAAAGAACCTCCTGGATATCCAAAACCTCTACCCCTCTTCAAAGACTGTCCACCCTGTGACCCAGTCTTCCTCTTCTGGTGACTCTCTCTCTACCTGGCCTCAGCTCGGACGATCTCCTCTGCTCGATATGCTGAATCAATTACCTCTGAAAGTGTAAAAGAGGGAGTTACCGTCATATACTTCCTGATGCTCAATTGGAGGCCATCTTCAAACTTGAACCTCATCTGAGCTGGTGTAGCCATGTCGGGGACAAATGCTACTAGTCATCTGAGCTCAGCCTTGTACTCTGAGACTGACCTAGTCCCCTGGCATAAATGCAGGAACTCCGTCCTCATACGGTCCTGTTGGAATGGGGTGAAGGACCTACGGTCGAACTCTCGTACAAAGTCCTCCCACCACAAGGTTTGTGTAGCACTATCACGGATAGCCTCCCACCACGAGAGGGCATCTCCATCGAGGAGTCTCTTAGCAACTCTCAATCTGAGCTCCTCTGACAACCCCAAATCCGTAAGGATCCTGCGAGTCCTATTGATCCAGTGCTTCACCGCTACGGCATCACTAGATCCTGAAAAGTCTGTGCATCTGAGTTGCCGAGACTCTTTCACCAACTGGGTAAGCTCGTGGATGCGCCTCAAGGTAACCGATATCTCATCGGTCGGAGTAGAAATAGAAGGACCGACTACCGGAGGTGGAATCGGTGTTGTAGGAGCAGGTACTGCCACAGGTGCGGTCACTGGAGTCTGTGATGGAGATGGTGGCATCTGCACCCTTATCTACTGTACCACTCCTGCCACTGCCTCAAGGCGTCGAGTGGTGGTGGAGGAATCTCGGCTGTAACAGCCGGTGGAAGTGCTGACGGTGGCACTGGTGAAGTCTCGGGTGCCACAGTGCATCAAACACTAAGGGACTCTTCAGTGGTGCACTGCGCCTACTACGTCTAGGCGACATAGTTCTGCAAACAGAGCACTTTTTCATTAAGTAGAAATCAAGGATTAGGGTTAGTTACGGAGTAACTAACCCCCTAAAAAGAATTTAAGTTATGAATCAAGGCATTCGAATCCAATGGGAGGTGTACCTCTCATACATCAAATGATGGTGATGGAACCGTGGCTATAATAGCTGGCTGAGAGAGTGCTAGAAGGGTACACCTGACGAGGAAATATTCTCGAGTATTCTAGATGTCTCAGATACAAATCTAGTACCTCGTCTAGTAATCATAGCCTTACCAAGGAAGAACTTAAATTAGATATAATTCAAAGATTAGAGTTAGTTACGAAATAACTAACCCCCTAAAATGAATAAAATTATAAGTTTAAAAACTGATAGAACTAATATGCTATGTTAGATATGCACCGTATCTAACCCCCTAAAAAGAATAACTCATATGCTTAAAGCCATGTACTCGGATCTCATAATTGTAATGAAACTCTCATATGCATTGAGGACTTTTAAATCATACTTGGGAATATTTTCAAAACTATTTTATCAAACACAGCTCTCAACCTAGAGCTCTGATACCAACCGAACTGTCACGCCCCGAACCGGGATCGTGAATAGCCGCCCGTTACCCTGGATGCCGGCTGTATTTTTATAAAAAATCGGACAGAACCTCCCCATAAATCGGAGGTCTCCCATGTACAAATAAACCTGTTTAATCCTATAAAATTCAAAACCATCCTATAATTAAAATAAGATGGTCATCCCGGCCTCACAACAACCCACCAACCACAGTAGACATCCAGGACAACATCAGGCTAAGTAAATTACCAGCAATCCTAGCCACAGACCTCTACTGTCATACCCAACTAGAGCATGAGCAGCCGCCATGCCGAGCGGACCTAAGTTTTTATACAATTTACAATAATTTTCCCAAGTATCATTCAAATACGTACAATTATCTCAATGCAAATGAAATGTGAGAGTTTCACAAATAAATATACATAAATTATATAGTTATCCCAAATTAAGTACACGTCCAACTACGGACCTCAACAAGACCTTGCAGGGTTGAAAATAAAATACATAATTCATCTTTCAAATTAAACTTAAGGTCTTACCTTCCTGAACACCAAGTACACCCGAACTCTATAATCTGAAGTGTCGCTCCAGCACAACAATCCTGTCTGAGGGAGGAAAAGAGGAGGGGTGAGTATCTATGGGAGGATACTCAGTGAGTGAGGGGATTAATCTCAAGTACTAATAGTGTAGGTGAACATTAGAGTGTCAAATAATATCATTCATAACCAATAATTCAAATTTTGCAACAAATCATGATATGTTCGCTAAAATGAACTCATTTAATTATTCACACGATATCATATATATATGCATCCATTTAAAATCAAGTAGGTCTAGAGCAAGCCGAAAGGATCTTGGCAAAGGTCAACCATGACCAAGGACAGGCGCATCGGGGGTTTTATTATGCAAAGTGTTCAAAAGTTGCTCTCTACCCCGATATTGGCACGTACAAGCAACTCCCAGTGCTAGACCGCCTATACTGACGGACCTCCCCTTTCGGTTCAACTGGGCCCATACGGAACATCACAATCATGTACAAGCAACTCCCGGTGCTAGACCGTCTTTGCTGACGGACCTCCCCAATACATGGTTCAACCGGGCCCATACATATCACAATCACGACGTTTGCGGATACCTCTTGCCAAAGCGTATCCGGGCAACTCGTGCCTCTACAAATGCCCTTCGTAGCTACAGAATCAATCAAGTCATATCATATCATCACAAGTGGGAATCCCAGTGCCCTCACAGATCTTAAAACATTTCAAATCCATATGCCAATACATTCATCAAATCATTTCAAATCAGTATACCAATGCAACGGTAGAAAAGGAAACTTATCCAATTTTCAAGTAATGGCACAATTTTGTTTCATTTCAAACATAGATGCATAGTCATGGAAAACATAAGTTTAAGACACTCCAATAATCACAAAACAGATTTTAAATTTAATATCACACGTCGAATCAATGCATATCAAAGAATGTTTTGTTTAAAACCACGGTAAAATAAGATTTTCACTATTTCATGCAAGAGATTAGGATCCCACTCACATTCTAGGGAGGGTAATCACTCCCTATTTCCAAAATAAATCCGAATTGACTCCTTGAGTCTCCAACAAGATCAACCTAATCAAATTATCACAATTGTCATCAAATTTCCAATTATTCTTAGGTTTATCATCTTCCCTAAGTTTGTATAAATCTTAATTCCTTAATTTATAAATATACTCTAATGTCATCAATTTCATTCCATTTATAAGTAAATAACCCAATCAAAATCAAGCTAAATTCAAACCTAAAACCGTTCAAAATCGAAAACAAGTCTAAAATACATAAATTTCCTACAAGTTAGAAAAATCTTTGAAAAATCATACACTTTTCAATTCTCATCCGATTTCTTCAAACCATATCTCATTTTAAAGGTATTGAAACCTATTTTCATATTACGAAAATTGTATTTCGATTTCCTATATGCAAGACAACTTAAAATGAAAAAGATTGTACCAATCCTCAAACTTAATTCCCAAATCCCGACTGTTTTCATACATTTGTCAGGTCAAACTCTAAGAGAAGCTATTCAAATCAAGTCAATACAATTCTATTATCCAAAACAACCCAATTTGTATAAAATTCTATATTTAACCTAATTAATTACATATAACGTCAACAACGCATTTAAATCTAATCTAATATATATATCCTATCATATGCAATACATTCTTACTCTAATTTATATTAAATGCATTCAATTAATTGAATCAATCAGAAATCCCTCACCTAGGGTTTTCTCGACTCGTAGATCTAGTCTCCGTTCGCCATTCGGTTCAGTAAAAAATCTGTAACATTTCAATTTTGAAGTACAAATTTAGAAATCTAGCTTAATCACTAAAATGATAACGAAACCCTAAGATCCTTACCTTCGTAGAGAAAGGATTGCAGATTTGGCCTAGGGTTTTGAAAGCTTGACAATGGCTGTTGATTGGGGCTTCTGCATAGATTGCAGGAGCGCTCTCTGCCGAGGAAAACAAGGAAAACGAGCGTACGAGCAGGGAAGAGGCGCTGCAGCCACGCACGCTAGAGCTGTCGCTCACTGCAGTCGGATGCGCAGCGCCTGTCGCGTGTTGCAGTCGTGCGCGCAGTAAGGAAGGAAAAGGCCGCAGTCGCGCGCGAGGGAGAGAAAGAGAGAGGGAGAGAGAGAGAGAAATAGGGAGGTAGAGAGAGAACAGAAGGGAGAGAGGGAGAGAGAATAGGGCGGTGGTGGCTGTGGGTGGTGGTGACCGTGGGTGGTTCTCAATATTAATATTTTCCCATTTTGAAAACATTTCTCGTTTCTGAAACATTTCTAAAACGTTTCAAATGTTAAATTAATTTATATTTAAATAAAAGTTGTTATAGTTTTTTAATTACATATTTTTTCATATTTAATAAATTATTTATTTATTTATAATTTTTATTTTTTATATTAACTGTCTTATGATTAGTAATTACATTTTTTATCATTTTAATTTTTTTTTATGAAATATAACTATTCTATTATTTTCATAAAATAATTAACATTTACATAAAAACTCTTATATTTTTTATAGTTACACATTTGTCCACATTTCCATTTTTCATGTTCTTACAAAGTGTGGTTTTATCGTATCCTTTTGTATCCATTTCTATTTTCCTATTTTCGTTTCCATGCAACATAGGTTCAGGTTGCTAAGTTTATCTTTCTTGCAAGCAACGAGAGAGAGAGAGAGAGAGAGAGGGGGGGGAGGGAGGAAGTCGAGGGGAGAGAAGCAGGAGAAAGAGAGAGGAGAGAAGAGTTGGTTGGATCCCTATTTCGACCAACATCTCTAGCTCCCACAATAGAGAGCTTCATATGAAGGCAAAAGATTACCTCCAAAGAAGCACAAAAAAGGTAAAGGCCACTGAAAATACTCCCATGCAATAGCAAAAATTCTCCTTTTAAGGACACACTAATAGGCATGAAGAGCCATGAAGCTATTCCGCCATGACATCATGGCAGACACAGAAGATGACCTACTAAACTTTGAACTCAAGAAGACCACAGCACAAACTTGAATATTCTAGCAATTGAACTCTCTAATGAAAAACTCAAGGAGCTTCGGAAGCCACAGAAACATGCCCTTATCATCAAGCTCCTTGGGCAAAGCATTGATTATCACCTGCTCATAAACAGAATACACTTAATCTGAAAACCAGAAGGCTAGATTGAGCTGCTTGACCTAGGAGAGGGATACTACATCACAAGATTTGCTATGAAATAAGACTTCATTCATGCACTAACAGGAGGGCCATGTATGATCCATAAACATTATCTCATGGTTAAAAAATGGCGGTGATAGTTTTCTCCTAAGGAAGGTAAGATAAAAACAACTGTTGTCTGGATACGCTTGCCAAATCTTCCCATAGAATTTTTCAACCAAGTGGTCCTCTTTAAAATTGGAAAAAGCATTGGCACTATTAAAATAGACACCAACACTACAAACACTCTTAGGGGTAAATATGCAAGATTGTGCATTGAATTAGATCTCAACAAACCTTTGGTACGAAGAGTAAAAATCAGAAAAAAAAAATCTAAGCCATTGAATATGAAGGTTTTTATACAATTTGTTTCAAGTGCGGTAAGGTTGGGCACACTAAAGAGGGTTGCAAAGAAGCAGATGGTAGGGAGCTAATCACAATACTAGAAAAGGATGGTCATTCCAGAGATACTGCCAAACCTGAGGAACTTTGGTAGCTAGAAGATGGCCTAGCATGATGGATGCAAGTCCCTAGGTAGCAAAGAATTACCAAACATGGAGATGGCAAGAGAAAAGAACCAACATTATCCCTATAACACGACAAATATATAAGCCTAGTAATTGACCATATAGTATTGGAAGCAATGATCCCTAAACAACACGAGTCCCTAGAGGTTGCAGACGTAAACTTGCCTGCAGCTTCCCAAAAAAGGCAAGTGCAGATCACTTGGGAAGACAAAAAAACAAGATAGGAGACAGAAAGCAAGAGAATGAGAAAAAAAGAAAAAACACTCACCAAAGTCAAAACGAGAAAGTGATAGAGATCGAGAGAGAGTGAACCTCCTAGAAGATGGAGGAAAATCAGGTCTCCTCATTGGCGTCAACTTTGAAAAGGGCGAGATCAACAGAGAGAAAACTCTTCAAATTTGGGTTGTGGACCAGAGACCGAGACATAAGCCTAAACAAGAGTCTTGAGACCAACAAATCCATGCCCTTAAGCACCCTACCCACTCTCTAAAGATTGCTATCAACCCAGGCATCACACCCAACATCAAACCATCCATGCTAAGGGACCTTGGCCCCAGTTATTGGCCTACTTCCCTCCACTCAAATGAAGATTAAACTTGGTGCATTGATCGAGGAGAGGCCCATCTTCACTACAAAATAACTCAACACCTGTTAAGTGACGATGAAATAGAGAATCATGATACTAAAGAAGTAAGTACCACAAATATGATTGATGAGGACTAAGCCTCACTTCCCTTTTTTTTCTTCCTCTCCTCTTCTGCAATAATACCAAAATCATAATTTGGAACTGTTGTGGAGTTGGAAACATTAGATTTTGACGAGCTTGCAAGAAGCTTTGGAGAAATGATCACCTGGATATCCTTTGTCTGGTAGAAACAAAAGCTTAGTAGAATCATCTCCCCAACTTCATAAAAGGTCTTGGCTTTGATCAGGAGTTCATGCTCCCCACCTTTGGTCTCAAAGGAGGAATAAACCTCTCCTGGAATTCGAATAAAGTTAATCTCATTGTCAAAAATCATACCAACCAAGACATCCATGCAATGGTGAAAGAAGGATACAGCTGTTGGCTCTTATCTTTGGCTTACGCTATCTAACCAACTCAAGGAAGTATCTAGAATGAAGTTTCCAACTATGCTTCCTCTGCTGCCCTACCATGGCTCCTCCTAGGAGATTTTAATGGTATTGCTTATAAAGAAGAGACCACCAATCGAGTTGTCAACACCAATAGAAGATGTAGGAGGTTCAAAAATCAATGGGACATATGCAACATAAGGAACCTTGGAGCTATTGGCCAATATTTTACTTAGACAAGGAAGACTATAGGAAGGGTAGCTCTTCAAAAGAGACTAGATAGAGTTTTAGCTTACCACCAAGCCTACATTGCCTTCCCTAAGCTGAAAGTCATAAACCTCCCTAGAACTCATGGTGACTACAACCCCATCATGCTTTAAATTATCATAACTTATGCTCCAGAGAGGTAGAATAGACCCTTCAAATTTGAAGCAACCTAGATTTCCCACCCTCAATTCAAGGCTGTTTTGATGAGGCCTAGCTATCTATAGACTCCATCCTCTATGCCATTAACTACATAACTCCAGAGTTGAAAATTTTGGAACCATAAAATCTATGGCAATATCTTCCATAGAAAGAGAACCATCAAAGCAAAGCTACGTTGCCTTCAATCTTCTAAGAAATACAACAGCTTCCTCTTTCTATAGCAACTTAAACAAAGCCTCCTCTCAAGCTACCATGAAACTCTTACAAGTAGAGATACTGTGGCACCAAAAATCCAGAATTCAATGGTTTTGAGAGGGGGATAGAAACACCAAATTCTACCTTCCAACCACCAAGATTAGAAGAAATGTTAACAGAATTGTTTGTCTTAAAATTAATGGTCTCTGGTGTTATAATCAAAACAATCTCCAAGAACATGTTCTTAACTATTTCGGTAACTGCTTCTTCAGCCATAATGTTACCCCCTAGTAGCAGAGGTTTAAGACACTAGCTGAAGCTTATCGTAGAAGAATAAACCCAGTTAGTCAAACAAGTAATTGCTGAGGAAATCAGAGCTACTGTGTTTAGCATGAAAAGACTCAATACTCTTGGTCTAGATGGCACTAACCCCTCTTCTATCAGCATAGCTGGACACTGTGAAGCTCTTTATCATAACTTTTCTCTGAAACTCTTATAAATGGCTTCTTCCAACCAGAAATCTCCAAGGCTCACATAGTTATCATACCTAATAAGCAAAGACCTAAGAATGCCAAAGACATCAGACCAATAAGTCTCCTAAACACTTCTTATAAAATTCTAGCCAATGTTCTTGTGAATAGGATGAGATCGATCCTCTAAAGAGTCGTTAGTCCTCAATAATCAAGCTTCCTTTGTAATAGAGGTACCATGGACAACATCATAATCTCTCAAGTTATAATCCACTCCATTTGAAACTCTAGGAGCAAGAAACATAAAATGGTGCTAAAAATTGATTTTGAGAAAGCCTTTGATAGTGTCAATTGGACCTTCTTGGCAATGTTCTTATTGATTTAAACTTTTCCCTTCCCATAATTAAGCACATCATGTTAGCCATCTCCAACTCTAAAGTCTCCTATTGTAGAATGGAAGTCCCCTCCCTCCCAATAAACCAAGGCAAGGCCTCAGGCAAGGAGATCTTTTATCTCCCTATTTATTCATCTTGCAATAGAGAGGTTATCCCATATGATAAAGGATAGGGTGAAGAACAAAACTTGGACCCTAATGAGAGTTGCTAGAAGGCCCCCCATTTCCCATCTTTGGGCAATTTTGATTGTTAAAGCAGACTCCCTCAACATGGCCTCCATCCTTAGTTACCTGCAAGACTTTGTGCTAAAAGTGGCCTCAGGATAAACCCAAACAAATCCAAAACTTAGATCTCTCCTAAAGCCCCCTACTCCCTAAAGAAATCTCTGGCAGAAGCTTCCAATTTTGGGCTTTTAGAAGATCTTAGAACTTACCTTGGTTTGCCCCTCACTCATGGAAGGAAAGGTTGGATAAAATGAGTAAAGACTTTTTGTGGGCAGATATGCCTAATCGAAGAAAAATTCACTCCATTAGCTGGTTTTAAGTCTATAAAAGAAACAAAGAAGGTGCACTAGAGGGAACAACATTGCCCTCCTCTCCAAGCTCGGTTGGAGAAATGCTCTTTTGGGTCTGACCCTTTGTGGCAAATATCTAAGTCAAGAAAGCATCCATCAAGCCCGAAGGAAGCCTGGTAGTTCCTCAGTTTGGAAAGGAATTATCAGGAGCAGGTTTTGGATCATGAAGGGCACTAAATAGAGAGTAAGAAATGGTCTTTTTTTGGCAAGATCTTTGGATTAGGAAAGATAAGTTGTTAAACCGTGCTCTCAACCCATGAAGATTAGATCCTCCTTAACATTAAAGTCAGCTCCATCATCACCAGTAGATGGGAATAGGACAACTCTAAGAGGATCAAAAAAAGAATTTCAATTGATGCATCCTGCCCTGTTTGTGGTAGAGAAGAAGAATCCATTCTTCGATTGCTAAGGGATTGCAACTGGTGTAAAGAAATCTGGTATTTAATTGATAACTTCAAGCAAGCAGAGGCCTAATTTAATTCCTTCTCAATAGTTGAATGGCTTATGTATAACTGGCCCTACCATAAAGGCACTCATAGCTGGGCTTCTAAATTCTCTACAACTATATGGCACATTTGGAAGGCCAGGTGCAAATTTGTTTTTGAAAATTTCCTTCCAAATGCTAAAACCACAAATATCCAACCTAAACTTTTTACCACCAATATGGCTCATGCTTATGTTCAAAGTTCAAGCCTAAGTAGCACCACCCTATTCTGGTAAGCTGGATCCCCCTCTTGTGGACTCAATCAAGCTCAACTCTAATGGCTCCGTGAAGAGCAGGACTGGAAATACTAGTGTAGGTGGTCTTTTCAGAGATTCTCATAGAAACTAGGTCCTATTCTACACCATTAATATAGGTGTTTTAAATAGCCTCTCTACTGAATTATGGGATATTAGGGAAGGTCTGAGAATAACTACCAAAAGGGGTTACTCCAACATGATAATTGTGTTAGACTCAGCCACTCTAATATCCTTCCTCAGCAAGGGCATGTTCTCCTCCTACCCTCTCTTCTCAACCATCAGGGATTGTAGAAACCTCATTTCTTTCTTTGCCTCTATAAAGATCGTTCACACCTTCAGAGAAGGTAACAAGTGTCCTGATCACTTGGCAAAATCTTGCACATTCAAATCTACTAGGATTACTTACCTTTCAAGCCCCCCAATAGCCTTCAACATCTCTTACTTGAAGACATGTTAGGCATTCATATGATTAGAACTTAGTAATTTTTGTTGGCCCTTGGCCCCATGTGTTTTGTTTTGTTTGAGCCTCTTTATGTATGAAAAAAAAATAAAGAGAGAGAGAGAGAGATTTTTCCACTTGGGGAACCGAGTTTTCTAATTTATCCCTATTTGTGGAAAAACATTGGAAAAACTAGGATAAGCTTCTCTAAGTGCAATGTAATTTTTGGAGAAAGGAAAATCATGTTTTTCTTTTTTTAACTCGGAAAAATATTTATTTTTTTATTTTTTCTGAAGAATTAAAGTAATTCTCTAACCAAACTGGCATTCTACCATATATGGCACCTCCATGGTGTACTTAAGCATATCACTATGTTCGTAATCATGCAAGTTCTGTAAGCAAAATGCCTTTATGTCACTTGTTTGTTTTAGTACTTTTCAAAGTAGGAAACAACAACAACAACAACAATAACAATAACAACAGCAATAATAATACAATTAGCCTTGTCAAGGCAACTCTCTATGGCAATTCGCCTATGACCCCCCCAAGTCATTTAAGGATAGCCTGCGTTACAAACATCAACAGTATAACAACATTCATAGTGCCAAAGTCAATGTATAAATGACAGGTTTACCACTTTAATAGAACAAGAAATTTCACCCACTCCCATTTCAATCCAACATATTATCCTATATTCGTAAATTCCAAGCTGTAATAATATAAATTTCTTGTCCTTTGTGTAGGAAATTAACAAGGTAAGGTATATATTCCATAAAATACAAGTCTAACAAAAAAAGAGCAATAAAAAAACATGAATGTTTATTTCTGACCCAAATCTTATTTCTTGACAATTTAATGGAAATGACCATCATTTCTTGAACCCAAAAAAAAGGCTACATCTAGGAACTAGGAAGGTCTTAAAATCATTAGTAAACTGAATGAAAAGATCTTTCAACTAAAGAATCAATAAATAGCTTCTTAATTTTTAAAGTGTTTTAATATTTCTCAATAGGCACCCAAAAGAAATCAAATCAAAAAACAAGCCCTAAAGCAATGCAAGGAATACATCTCTATTCACCAAGATAATCCCCTAGTTCCAAGATTTTCTTAGCTTGGATCCCACTCCAAGCTGTTTAATTGAAATTGAGAAAGGAAAAGAAAGAGACCTTAGAAGACACAAATTTCCAAACAACTCTCCCTTGGAAATGAAGTCCATTCATTTACAATTCCTCCAAGAAAACCACATTTCAGGCAAGATCCTCATCCATAATACGAAACCACATCAACCCAAACTCAGAAGAAAATATAAGGAATGTGATGGAATAATTTCTTTGTATTTTCTCTATACATCGTGTTTTGATTACAACCATACATATTTAGATTTTTAGAATTTTAAAATTGGGACATATATATTTATTTACAGTAACTCTCGATAATGATTGAGGTTGACTAAATCCCTTCAATTTCATTTGGCAGAATCTGATTTGTTATGGAAAGAGTTTGGCTGGTTCCTTAATTCTTGTTGCCATCCCTTTTATTCTTTCCATTACGGTGGTATTGATTGTTAACTCTATTATTTGTATTTTCATTTTGCTGGAGCTGATTGTCAATTCTATAATTCTTGCCATTTTCCATTTTATTCTTTTCATTATGCTAATGTTGATTGTCAACTCTATTATTTGTGCTATCTTCCATTTTATTCTTTCTATTATAGTGATATTAATTGTTAACTCTATAACTCCCCCTCAAACTGGGAAGAGAAAATTGATAAATTCTCAGCTTGGAACGCAGTTAAGTAAACTACTACTTGGATAGAGGTTTGGTAAGAATATCTGCAAGTTGACTAAAGCTCGAAACAAAATGAGTAAGAAGTGTACCAATGACAACTTTTTCCTGAATAAAGTGGCAGTCAAGTTCTATATGCTTAGTATGAGCATGGAAAACTGGATTGATAGATATGTGAATGGCACTCATATTATCATAGAATAGTTATGGAGGTTGATGGAGAACAATGCCGACGTCTCTTAAGAGATAAGTAAGCCAAGTTAATTCTGTAGTAGCATGTGCCAAGGCATAATGCTTTGCTTTTGTAGTAGATCGAGCAATAGTTGATTGCTTCTTTGAGGCCCAAGAAATACAATTAGTGTAACATCGACTCTCGGTGTATTATTACTCTTCTCATATTTATATATATGATATTGCATCCATTTTGAGACACATGATTTGAAATTTCTAAAACTTTGCCCTTAAAATTGCTTAAATCAAAAATTTTATAAATATTTTGAGGTTTGGTAAATATTTTCGTGGTTTATTTTATTAGGTATGATGAGTTTTTTTTTTTTTTTTTTTTAAGTTAATGGACGGGTATTGATTTCCATGGGGTCTAATAACTCATTTATAAGTACGGAGTTTGTTAAGCACTTCAACCGATTCTTGATCTCTCTTGATAAAGGATTTTTGGATATCACTCCATTGGAAGAATGTGGGAGGCAGGACTACTCCTCCTCCTACTAAGGAAAATTTCTTAAAGTTTTCAAATTGATCCTATAAGGACAAAAAGAAGACAGGAGTCTAAATATTGATGGCAAATTTGGTGCCATTAGGATTTGAAATTCTCTCTATCTCTCTTACTTATTGTGGCCATTAATCACAAGCCCGATGATAATATTATCATAGAACTCATTATATTTCTCTGGCCTCTATATTATTTGGTGAGATCAGTCAATTCTAGGTTTCAAGATTACAATTTGATTAGGAAGAGTGTAAATTTAGTAGGAAGTAAAATTAGCAAAAGTACATGCAATTGTGCCATGTTACTTGTAGCTGCTCTCAAATACATATGACATGTATATATTCTATTTATCCGAGATATTATGGACAGAGGTCTTAGAAGGTAGTAGATGATTATTAGAGAGAAATTGAAGATAGTGGATTTCAAGTACATCATAAATTCAAAGGGTTCCAGAAATGCTTGCTTATGATCCTTATTTGTTAGAAGGTGAGCTTTAGGTAAAAAGGTATGGTCTTTGTACTCATTTTATTTACACATTCTATTTGAAAGTTACAAGCATTATATGTTTCCTCTCATAATAATGTAATCCTTTCCTATTTTTGAATGTTATCTTTAAACAATACTAAAGAGATTAGAGGTTCTTGGTATAAATTTTAAAAAGGGAATGAGGGCTAAATATTTATAATCTTGGATTATAGGGCTTTCACTTTAAAGTCCTAATAATGACAAAAAAAAAAACAATATTGTGTTTATAACTAAGACAAAATATTGAAGAGGAGTTGAAGCACCCATAGAAGGGTGTTACATGGTTAAATGAAAAGTATTGAGGATGGCTATTACAACACGAATGTGGTCCACGTACTTCAATATTTTTGAATAAGAGGTTATCTAAGGCTGGAGAAAGGGGCCATTACTAAGGATTGGAGATCCTTTTGGCTTTTTGGCCTTTAAATAATGGAAATTGGATATTTATAGGAGAATAATGCTCGAGCATGAATCTTTGTCTATGGGAGATAGGAGCAGTAAATTTTGATTTTGTTTGAGTAAAGGAACAGGTTTTATGTAGGCTTTACGTGGGGGAAAACTTTTTACTTCGATGGCTATTTAGAAAAGTAATATTCCTAATGAACATTGCCTTCTTTGGATGAGCAACATCTTAGAGGAAAATTTTAATCTTAGGTTATTTTGATAACAAGGAACTTTGTTGTCTAGTTGGAAATTTGAGGATATGGAAAACCAGTTCAGCTTCCTCAATATTTGATGCAGTCACCTTGGAGGAGCTAATATGACGAGCCTTTGTGGGATGACTTGAATATTATGATGATAATTCTTTAGATTCTCTACTGGATATATTGTACCTCTATTTGAAGGAACAAGTAATTTTCTAAGCTTTATGAAATCTTTAAAAGTATAGTTCATTATTCATTCTTTAGTTTATAAGTGTTATATTTCTTTTATATCTCTATTCCCTATAAACGTTCCATTCTTCATCACCTGTCTGCTCATTCACTCATGTAAAAGCCCAGCTCTGGGATCTATACATTGCATGAGGTTTCTCTGGTGTTTCAGTCAGCTGTAGTGGTTTAGAGTTCCTTAGATAACCAGTTTAAGTAAAGTCTCTTTAATTTGGGGTAGATTCATCCTTCAAATGGAAGTATAAGGTTATATGGATCATTCTAGGTTTTACAACATTGAAATGGTGAATCTTCCAAGCATCTAGGTAGAAATGTTTATGCATGGTTACTTGATCACCATTTAGGAGTAAGAACGTCTGTAAACAAAATTTTGAGGTATATTGAATAGGTCGAGTTCAATAATAGTATCTTCAGATATTGAAGGTAAAACTCTAGAAAATGCATATAAGGTTGAGAAGAAGCATTGGAGAAACAGTCAGATAAAATATGAGACTGCCAGATTAGATTATAGATTCTCCTGAAATGTGGTTTGTGGATTGCTTGCTTGAATAAGGATTTCTTAATTCCTTCATTGTATTAAAAGGTTTTCTTAAAAAAAAAATTACTTTTGGTGATACAAAGCATGATTATCCCTTGGTTCAATGGCTTGTTGTCAAGGAGATTACCCTGCCTTATTGTTAAATAATGTTGGGTAACTGTTGGATGCATTCCAAATTTGTGGAGCTAGAGCTGCATCCGGTTGGTTAAGATTTGGTCCATTTAGAAGTCTTTGGAAAACAACTTCCATCGACAGATACAAAATAAAACAAGAAGAATTGAAAATTTGTTCACATCTTGAAATGCTAGGCCTTTGAAATTTTTAATAAACTTATTAAGATCTATGATATTTCTAGTTAACGTATTGCTTTTCACTATTGTTCCTCTCTAAGCCTTCTAGAGTTTTAGCGACTATTGGTGATACATTTGTTGATAGAGCTGGCCTTTCGGAAGTCAATATTGGTTAGGAAATGTTATAGGGTATGATAATGTATTTGTAGTTTGAATTTGGTTGATTGGAGGCTTTGATATTAATTAATATGGTATTGAGAATTTGATAGTGATGTAACCTGAGATAAACAATAGCAGTTGAAGAATGTGGACATGGAATTGATGAGCACATAATTATTGGATGGGAAATTTCATGAAAAAAAAAGAGGGGTAACTATGCCCATATACTCTTGATGACAATGATGCCAAAGTTAGAAATTATGACCTCATGTTTAGCAATATTATACTCCATACTTGGGTCATATTAAATGAGAATTGGAGAGTTAAACCTAGGGGCCAATTTGTATCAATAGAAAATTGGTAAACTGAGGATGTCAATGCAGGAACAACACCCGTAACTTTTTGACGTATAAATTGTAATTTAAATTTTGAGGATGAAATTTGTTTTTAGGGGGTTAAGTGTTGTAACACCGAAAATTCGGTATTAGAGATGTTCTATAAAATATCTTGGTAATTTAAAAAGAAAATTTTAAATTTTATTGAGTTTTGATTTTGGGGTATTAAATTTGAATTTTAGTTATGTATAAAATGTTGTGTCCGCGATTCATAGTGAATCCTATTTTTATGAAATTTAAAACTTAGTGAAAAGTGAGTATAAACATATATGGATATATATATTTATTTATAGATATATATGTAAAAAAAAAAAAAACATAGAAAGGAGATGCAGCGCTTTGCCCCAAAATGCCGCGTCCCTATTTTTTTTTTAATTAGGGTTTGAGAAACCCTAATCTTTTCTCCCTCTTATCTCTCCCGTGTCTCTCTCTCTGTCTCTCTGTCTCTCTCAATTCTCACTCTCTGTCTCTCTCTCGAATTCTCTCTCACTCTTTGTCGCGATCTTCATCTCGTCCGCCTCTCTCTACCTCCCACCAGCCGCGCTTTTTCCGACCACCGCCTGGCTGGCCATCATCGCACGCGGCTGTTCTTTCTCTCTCTCTCTCTCGTGCACGCGACAGTTTCCTCTCCCTCTCTCCCTTGCTCGCTCGCATGGTGCTCTCTGTCGAGTGCTCTTCTACAACCCCCGCTGAAGTCCCTAACCCGGCGACCATCATCAGACTTCGAAAACTTTAGGCCGAAACTGCACTTTTCCTCTCGCAGGTGAGGGTAAATCTTTGATCAATAGCTTAGGGGTTTTGATTCTTTTGGTAATTTAAGCCTAATAACTAAATTTTGTTTCGGTTTGGAAGCACTACAGGTCTCGGATTGATCTGAGAGGGCACTCAGGCGAGGGCTGCAAACTGTGAAAAACCCTAGGTGAGGGAATTTCTAATCCCTTCAATAACTGATCGAATTTAGGCTGAATTTAGAATGAGAGCCTTGCATATATATCCTGAGAATATGTTGAATTCGAAGGAAATGCATTTTTTTGAAATTCTGTATGTAGTTTTTAAGGTTAAGTCTAGAATATTACATGAATTAGGCTGTCTAGTATGAGAGAATATGTTAAATGATGATAGAACTTTGTTTGGGCTTATTAGAATAGCTTTCTCTGAAGTTTGATTGAAATATGTCTGAAAATATTAAGGTTATGTAAATTGGGGAGGAAATTGAAAAAATTGAGGAATATTGGAAATTAGAGTCATTAAAGAGGCAAATAATCCTAGATTGTTGAAATGAGAATCTAGAAATGTGAATGTGTAAATTAAGGTTATATTAAATTAGGAGGAAATTTGAAAACCCTTTAATGGGACTTTATTTGATGATAAATTGTGATGATTAGTCTAGGTTAATCTTTTGGAGACTCGAAAGGAGTCATTTTTGAGTAATCGTGAAAATAGGGAGTGAATACCCTCCCTAGAGGTGAGTGGATGGTTATGTATCATTTAAACGAGTGAATGATTTTAATATGATTTATAAATTTGATTTTGAAATGAATTTTGAAATGAATTTATAATGTTTTGTGATTGTGGTGAGCCTTAAATGGAATTATGAATTACCCATGACTTTTAAGTTTGATTACTGACTTATTTGCACCAAGTTACTTTGAGATACTCATGTGAACTATGAAATGTTGCTCTGCTCTATGATTGAGCATGAATTAATTGATAAATGAAAAATTGGTAACATGGTGCTAGGAAAAATGACTATAGTCTAAGTCTTGCCACGGACGGAGCCATCGGGATGGCGTGGTTAAGACTGGTTAAAATGGCTTGGGGGAGGTAGGTTGGAGAGTCTCCACAGGCCGCCGGATAATGAGATAGCATCCCATGGAGCTCCAGGCTAACGCCAAGGTGAAAAACGGGATTTTATAAAAAAAAAAAAAAAAGTATGTAAAAAACCCTTGGCGGGTCCCACCAACGGTCATTGGCAGGATAATGTGGTGTTTGGCAACACCCCAAAGTATGAAAATGAATGCTAAATTGCTGAATTATTTAATTGAGTCATGGTGAATTTATATGGAAAATTTTATGCAAAAATGATTATCTTATTGAAATAAATTTGATTTGATATATATGTTTGGCATCACCAGCCTCACCTCTTATTTATATGACGCATATCATTGCACTCCACTCACTGGATATTTAAAATACTCACTCCCCTCATTCTAAATCCTTTTCAGAGGACGTGTAGGGGGACGACGTCCACTTTTGTGGATTAGAGGATTATTTTTTGTTGATTTTGGATAGGTATGGATTATGTATTTATTTTGGGAGTTTGTAAGTCATTATACGATGGAAAGGAAGTTCTATATATCTCATACCGTGTGAATTTTACTGATACTGGTTTGAGTTTCCAAGCAAATATTGGTAAAATCCAACTACTATGATTTAGGACTTCATTATTTTGTATAAACTCATGTTTGAAGGATATTTATTTTTGAAATGGGACATTTAGAATATTTGCTTTTGATTTCTGGATTTATAGCTTGTTTTGTAAACTCTATGAAATGCTTGAGAACTCTGAATTGGCTAGAATGGCCACACTGCTTGCATGCATGTACAGGAGCCCCTCCCCAAATGTGTGCTTGTATGTATAGGGATGAACTGGATGGGTCCCTTGCATATGTATTGTATATATGATTTCTTGTTTTGATGGATTTAATGTTTTGGAAGATTTATTGTACAATTGGAATGTCTTGCGCTATCCCAGTATATGGGGAGTTCATGCCGTATGCCGAGATAAAGCGACGGTTGTTACATGCTCGACGGGAGAGTCGGGACGTGATAACATTTGTAACACCGACACTACGGTGTTCGAATATTATTTACGTTTTTGAATTTAATAAAATGATCCTCAATTTATATATATATATATATAGAAAATAATTAATTTTATTGATTTTCGATTTTGGGGTTTTTTAAATTTAATTTTTGGTATATTTTAAATACCGTTTCTGGGAATTTTAAAATAAAGTTAGTATACATATATATATATGTAAATAATTATTTATTTATTAGTTAATTTAATTATTTATTTACTCAATTAGTTATTTATAAAAACTCTCTTTATATAAAAATATATAAATAATAATAATAATAATAATAATATTAAAAAAAAAAAGGAAAGGAATTAGGGTTGAAACCCTAATTCCCATTTCTCCTTCCCCTCTCCTCTCTCTCCCGCGAACTTTCCTCTTCCCCCACCCACGCCATCGCCGCCGCCGCTACCATCCGCCGCGACTCGGCGCCACCGCAGCGACCACCGCTCTCCTTTCTCCACCTCTCCTTTCGGTTCTCTCTCTATCTCTCTCCTTCTCTCTCTCGGCTTCTCTCTCACCCGCAATTTCTCTCCCTCTTTCGTTTTCTCCGCCACCGCTAGTCACACTGTCGCCTCCCTCCACCGTGAACAACCACACACGCCGCCTTCTCTCTCTCTACCTCTCTTTCCCGGCCCCCTTTCCTCACTGTTTCTCTCTCTATCCATCGCGATTTCTTCGCGATTTCATCTTCGTCTCCCTCTCTCGATCGCTCACCCTCGGTCTTCTCACTCTCCGTTTCTCTCTACCAGTCTCTGCTCTCTCTTTCCCGCGTGAACAGAGAGCTCTCTCTCTCTATTCCTCTTCTTTTCCGCTCGCGCGCGACAGCTTCTCCTGCTGTCCCTTGCTCGCCTGCGTTCTACTCTCTCCCTGTCAAGGGCTCTTCTCCAATCCTTGCAGAAGCCCAAACTGGTAGGAGTAGGAGACTTCCAAAAACCGTAGGCCCAATTTCACTCCTGCGCAGGTAATGGCTGATTTGTCTCTGACCATGGTTTTAGGGTTTTGACTTGGTATTAATTCCTAAGTTATGTGTCGATTTAAAATGCAGATCTCAGAGTGAACTAAGAAGCCGTTGAGACGAGGAAATCGTAAACTGCGGAAACCCTAGGTAAAGAGATTTTTGTTCTTTTCGTTAATTGAATGAAATTAAAATGCAATTAGGGTGAAATTAGCATAAGGAAGTGTTGTATAGGTTGAGGATGTATGATAGATTCGATTAGAATACATTGTTTGACATTATATGTTATTATTTAGGTTCAGTATAGAATTTTATACGAAATTGAGCTACTTTGGATGATAGAATTGAGTTAAATTGATTTAAATGGTTTCACTTACAGTTTAATTTGATGAATGCATGAAAACAGTCAAAATTTGGGATTTGAGCCTAAGGATTAATGTTTTGTTTTACATTAGGGTTGGTGTTGCATATAGGTAATTCAATTATAATCTCTATATTATGAAAATAGGTTTCATACCTTTAAAATGACATATGGGTTGAAGAAATCGGATGAAAATTAAAAAGTGTATGATTTTTCAAAGAGTTTTCCATTTTGTGGGAATTTTAATTATTTGAGATTAGTTTTCGATTCTGAACGGTTTTAGATATTTGAATTTAGATTAGTTTGGATTTTGTTATTTATTTATAAATGGAAAGAATTTGATTACATTGGAGTTTATTCATAAATTGAAGAATTAAGGTTGTACAAACTTAGGGAATTTTGAAAACCATTTAATAGGGCTTTAATTTATGATTATCCATATTGATTGGTCTAGGTTGACCTTTGGAGACTCAAGGGGAGTCCTTTTGATTTGATTTCAGAAACAGGGAGTGGATACCCTCCCTAGAGGTGAGTGGGACCCTAATCTCTTGTATGAAATGGTGAAATCTGATTTTTACCGTGTTTTTAAACAAAACATGTTTTGATAATGCATGATCTCGATGTATGAAATTTGAAATTTAAACCTGTTTTGTGATTATTGGAGTATCGTACTTATGTTTTCTATGATTATGCATCCATGTTTGAAATGAAACAAAAATTGTGCCATTACTTGAAAATTTGATAAGATTCCTTTTCTACCATTGGATTGATATGCTGATTTGAAATGATTTGATGAATGTATTGGCACACGGATTTGAAATGTTTTGAAATCTCACTTGTGATGATATGGTTCTTATCTACGGGACGTTGTGCCCTTGTGATACTGTGATGATGACATTGATGATTCCGTAGCTACGAAAGGACTTTGTAGAGGCACGAGTTGCCTGGATACGCTTCTGCAGGAGGTATCCGCAAATGTCCAGTTATATTTATTCATAGGCGCGGCCGGTTGAACCCACATCGGGGGAGGACGTGTGTGACGCCACCGTCTAGCACCGGGCGGGGTCCTATTTGACGAGACTGGGTAAGCAATGAGCTAAGCCCACGGCCAATATCGGGGTAGAGAGCTACTTTTGAAACACTTTGCATAGTAACACCCCCGATGCGCCTGTCCTTGGTCATGGTCGACCTTTGCCAGGATCCTTTCGGCCAGCTCTATGTTATACTTGATTTTTTTTAAATGGATGCATATATGTGTGATATCATGTGAATGATTAAAAGAATTCATTTTATTGAACATATCATCATTTATTGCTAAACTTGAGTTATTGTTTACGAATGATACTATTTGACACACCAATATTCACCCACACTATTAGTACTTGAGATTAATCCCCTCACTCACTGAGTATCCTCCCATAGATACTCACCCCTCTTCTTTCCTCCCCCAGAAAGGATTTTTGTGCTGGAGCGACATTTCAGAGTATAGAGTTTCGGGTGTACTTGACATTCAGGAAGGTGAGATCTTAAGCTTAAATTGGAAGATGAATTAGGTACCTTATTTCGACCCTACGAGGTTTTGTTGTGGTCCGTAGTTGGCCGTGTACTTATTTTGGGATGACTGTATAATTTATGTATATTTATTTGCGAAACTCTCATATTTCATTTGCATTGAGGCGATTGTATGTATTTGAATGTTACTTGGAAAATTTGTTATACATTTGTATAAATTTAGGTCCGCTCGGTGTGGCGGCTGCTCATGCTCTAGTTGGGCATGACAGTAGAGGTCTGTGGCTAGGATTGTTGATAGTTTATTTAGCCTGGCGTTGTTCTGGATGTCGGCTTTGGGAGTTGTTGGTTTTGGAGAGGCCGGGATGGCCATTTGTTTTATTTTCAGGTTGATTTTGAATTTTTCAGGTTTAAACAGGTTTAATTGTACATGGGAGACCTCCAATTTATGGGGAGGTTCTGCCCGATTTTCTGTAGAAATACAGCCGGCATCCAAGGCAACGGGCGGCTGTTCACGATTCTCGGTTCGGGGCGTGACAACATTTCTCTAATATCTTCATCCATAAAACACATGCATCCAAGCTCATGTCATAAATCATAGAGTCATGCCAAAACAAGCTCTCGACAAAGGTCTACCTCGACCAATAATGAGCCGCCAAGGTTTTTTTTTATTTATTTTTTTGTTTTTTTAATACAGATAAATGACCCTAACTTAGGCATTGGCGTCGGGCCTTCCCAAGTACTAGACTGAAACGTCATTCAATCCTCCCCTTTCAGTTTAACATGGCTAGTCCGAAAATATAGTATCGTCTATATGCCACCTAACCATGTGGTGTGTCAGTGACATCATAATCGTGTGACTATTTATATAACGAGACGGGTCTGCTATAGTATATGAGGCGAGTTTGTGCGGGACAATGTCTTTTTGTATCATAATATCATGGCTATAAGTACTGTCCCCGATCTACGATCAAGAGGATTCAAGTACTAATACCTGAGCACCTAGTCTTGCATCAAAATCATCAATCAAATAATCGTGCCATATATGTCAAGGGAAAATTATGAAATCCTGTACCTCGTATATTTCCGTATATATATCATCAAAGTACATTTCATGGTTCAAAACATGGCACATATATTTTTTATCAAAATTCATAGATGCATATTAAAAAAACTTTGGGATACTTCATTTATCACAAAATTGTTACCAAACCATTTAACAAGTCATTTCACAATTATTTCATAAAATCATATTTTAAAAGTGATAGAGTATCGTTTTGCTCATTAACTACATGGTAACAGTAAAACCCACTCACATGTACGCGAAGGGTATACCACTCCCCTAAAACCTCGATATTCAACTAAGTCGTCCCTCGAGTGTAGTATATTCGTCTACTCTTAAGATGAAAACATATATATATGTCAATCCCCCTATTTCTTTCAATAATTTCACTAAATTTATTTTTAAGCCAAATTTCCAATTCACCCTAGTTTGTTTAAGCCTATACATCTACAAAATTTCAGATTTTTAAGTTCTACTCTTGCGCAGTCTTAGGAAAAATATCATAACTTTCTCTATATAACTCGAAATTGGGTGATTTAAATTGCAACTGAACAGTAAGAGACTGCCCTACAACTTTCATGTTAAGCATTTCATCAAATTTCAAATGTAAAATTTTAGAAAAACCTATTTCTGACTCAATTTATGTCACGCCCCGACCCTTGAATTGAGCACGCGAGAACCGCCGCGATATCTTGACATACGGGTAGAACCTCCCCATATACCGGGACACGGCAAAGCTATCAAATCAACCTGTACGCTTGCCTTTCCTCAAAAACATATTCCCAAGTAAAAGAAAATTTTAAAAAAAAATACAACACTTTGTCTCAATGCATGAAAAATCAACAACTCGAGAGTTTCAATTTACATATACATAACATAGTTACAGTCATCCCAATAAAAATGTACAATGGTCAGTCTATGAACCTCAAAATATAAATACATCATCAAAATTTATCGTGGAAGAATGGCTAGTACCATACCCAAGGCTCAACGACTCCAAGTGTATATCAGATATGCCGAAGGTCTCTCGACACGTATCTTGCCCAATCTATCTCTATCATAGTGGAAAAGTGAGGGGTAAGTATTATGGGAAAAAACTCAGCGAGTGAGGAGATCGACATCATGTTCTCAATAGTAGGTGTGAGCATGAAGTGTCAAATCACATTTTAAAATATAATGATATCACAAAATGAGCATGGCATTTCCATAAATCATATAATCATTAATCATACATCAATAATGTCAAACATATGCATCCATACCAAATAACAAATCGATAGAGCTAGCCAGAAAATCAATCCCGACAGTGGTCAATCTAAACCAATGATAGGCGCATCGGGGGTTTTTCAATGTAGGTAAAATTTCAAATTTTAGCTCTTTACCCTGACGTTGCCCATGTATAAGCAACTCCCAGTGCTAGACCGCCTTTTCTGATGGACCTCCCCATCACATGGTTCAACTTGGCTTATACGGATATAATAATCATGTACAAGCAACTCCTGGTGATAGACCGCCAATGGGACGGACCTCCCCATCACATGGTTCAACCGAGCCCATACATTCATGTCATGATGTTTGGGGATACCTCCAGTCGAAGCGTATCCGGGCACAATGGGCACCTCTACAAACGCACTTTGTACCTACGGAATCCACAAACAACATCATCACATCACAAGTGGGTATCCGTCCCACACATTTCATCAAACCATTTCAAATCAGTGTGCCATTTCAATGGAAGTATATAAATCATATCAAGTTTGCAAAAAATGGCACAATATAATTTCAACAAAAATTTATGGATGCATATCATTTGAATCAAATCATTTAAGACACTCCAATAATCACAAAAGAAGCATTTATAAAATGTAGATCAAATCTCATGCTTTCACACATATCATAAATATGTCATTTTGA
The DNA here is from genome assembly GCA_037126225.1 of Dillenia turbinata. Lineage (NCBI taxonomy): Eukaryota > Viridiplantae > Streptophyta > Magnoliopsida > Dilleniales > Dilleniaceae > Dillenia > Dillenia turbinata. The sequence continues at coordinate 8,479,444 of JBAMMX010000017.1, forward strand.
AAAATTATAAAATATGGATATTGTTCAATCGAGAATATAGCATCAAAGTTCCACTCACTGTATATTGGAGGGTACGTCACTCCCTAAAATGCACCACAATCACGGAAATGTGCTCCCCTTGATATATCTCCAAGCGTGTCACTACAATGATAACACAATCATACATGTCATGAAATGGAAGACCATTACGTTAAATGGTGCTCTAACTAAATCCTCCGTCTAGGATCAAGGTTTAGGTCATTTTAGGTAGGGTTCCAAAGTACACATGTTGTCTTCTTTTTATCACCAACCCAACTACTTCAATGCTCATTTCTATACATTCCTCATAACATCACCACAACACATTCATCCCTCTAAGTTACACACCATACACATGCTCATAAATCTTTATTCAACTCTTTCATTCATTACTCCTTTCCAACATCCTCATAACCGCACCCACACACTACCTTAACACACACATTACAACCCATACATGAGCACACACATATCCTTCATAATTTAGGCCTCAAATGCGTATACACACATTTACCTTTGTACCCCAAAATTTTGCACACTTTCTCCCATCCTTTCAACCAGCAAACATACATACACACTCATCACATTTACCCTAAGTTCTGCATATAACTTCACTACATGAGGTACAACTTTCAGCTCACTTACTCATGCATATAGTCACCATTCTTGCCCATTTTTCTGTATACAAAATGTACTAAAGGCAAGACACAATTTCAGCTTACATTTAGCCCTTTCATCACTCCAATTTCTTGGCCAAACACAACTCAATTTCTGCACAACTTTGTTCCTCATTTTAACCAATAAATACACACATATATTCATAACTTTTGCACTCAAAATTCTGCACACTGAAGACACCAAACGGAGGACATTTCGCAGCACTCCAATACACCTTGTTCTCGGCCTCATAAAACCAGAATTTTTTTTTCTCCACACATGTTCATGCTTTCTTGCTTCCCAAAAGTGACAAATTCAAGGCTTGAACCAAACTTCCCAAAGTTTAAAAAATTCTGCAAATATCCTAGGGTTTCGGCCACTTGTTTTTCACCGAAATCTAGGTTAAAAATCAACACATTAAGTCATCAACACATGGTTCTTAAGTTTGGACTAAGTGCAGAATTTCTTTCTCTCTTTTTTTTTTCCTAGTTGGACATACTAAGTTCACTAACCTAGCTCTCTCCATTCGGCTTCAAATCAAGATATGATATAGTATGGAGTGAGAGGAATCTTCCTTACCTTCAGTGCTCAGTTGAAACCTTGAAGAACCAGAAAAATTTTCCCTTTCTTGGAGCTTTTGGCCACCCCTAGATTGCCAATCTAGGCTCCTCCTTTTCTTCTAATTTTTGGATATGTTGGTCTAGGGTTTGAGAGAAGATGATGTATGGAAAAATATTGGGGTGATGTTTGGAGAAATCAAGTTCTCCCTTCAAGAGTAGTTCTCGGCCAATAGAGGAAGAAAAGAGCTTCTCTTTTTTGTGTTCTTGTTTGGCTTCTCATGAAATTAGAAAGAAGAAAGGCTAGGTGTTATGTTTTATTTACATGTTCCCTTCAATCCTAGCCATTAACTTGTTCAAGATCAATTCTAGACCCTTGGATTGCTTAGTCACCAACAAGGTTTCTCTCTCTTCCCTCTCTCTCTCTCATGGTCTTGTCTCTTGTTCTTACACTACAAGCCACTTTCTTTTCACAGCACTAAGTCAAATTTTTACACTACACTCAATCCTTCTTTATTTGTGTTTCTCCCAATAATTTAATCCAACAGTCCATGTTTATTCTTCTCATTTTAATTAAACTTCTACCTTTAGATTAAATTTTTACAAAGTCAAACTTTTCAACTCCCTTTTCCTCTCAAATTTGGCCAAGACACTCTCATTTCTCTCAATTCATTCGGCCAACACATGCTCTCCCTTTTCCACACTTATTTAGTCATAGTTTGGGGAAGCAAATTTGTATTTGGCTTCCTTTCTCATCCATTGATCACTAATTGAATAATTCCTCACCATTGGATCATCTAGTTCCAACTAAACATCCTCTTTAATCCAATAGTTAAATTCTAGTTATAACCCAACTAATTATTCTAACTATGTCTTCTACTTTTCTCTTTAATTTTTTTTAATTAGTCTCGAATGCGTCTCTTTACTCATAAAAATTATATTCGACTCCAAAAATTTTCAAAATCTCACACTAGACCCAAAATCTCATATTAGGCCTAATTAAATTTATCTCACATCAAAACGTGATCGTTTAGTCTTTTCGAACCACATTTGACCTGAATTAGGGTTTCCAGATGACTTTTCGAAAATTTGCAATTTAGCTCTACGAAATAAAATTTACCTAAATTGGAGGTTTTTATACACTTCTAAAGTCATTCCGAGTATTATTGGACCATCGGGGGTCATTTCTAGAAATTTTAAACTCTCAACAATTTAGCTGAAATTTTCAAAAACAGTTTTAAATGAACAAATTTCTGAGTGTGTTTTCTATATATAAACATGAGAAATGTCATAGATATATCATAAAGAGAAGTACAATGGTGAGTACACTGAGGTATCGGTGTTACAGTTTAAATCTTAATTCATGTTCTGTCCTGATTCAGTAAAAACACCATAACTCCTACCACACTACTCCAATTTGTATGAAATTTAGCTCATTTTAAAGATAAGACCGAGAGCTAAAACTTTGATGTTTTAAGTTTCTATAAATTTTGTACAGAAGATATTTTAAAAATTTATACAACGTACTGGCTGTGCACAGAGGATGAAAAACAGAACATGTCATTTTGCTGTCTCTTTCCAAAAATCACTATAAATCACATTCTTAATAGAAATTTTCATGCCATACCTTATTTTAAAATATCTTTTGTACAAAATGAGCTATAGGATTGAGCTAGATAGAGGGCAGTTGAGGCACTGAAGAGAAGCGTTGGCACTTGTAGCATCATTTCGCGTAGTTGTCAGAGTCGACCTCATGGTCGGCCAATAGTACCCCTGGTGAAGAGCTTTGTAGACTATGTTTCAAGCACCTAGGTGATTACTACAAATACCCTCTTGGATTTCTCAGAGGATGTAGTCCCCTTCTTCGGGAGTTAGGCACTGCAAGTATAGATGAGTGAATAACTTCCGGTAAAGGATTCCATCGATTATGGCATAGTATGTAACTCTTTGCTTCAGTTTCATTGCTTCCATCAATGACTCTTGTAGGTGTTCATGCCTTATGTATTCTTCTGTGGGATCTTTCCAACTGGGGGACTAATCGATAGGGAAAGCCTTTCCGGGCTCATCAATATTGGGATATGGCAGGCTCTCGATGTATACCTTTCGACTATAAGCAACCGAGTAAGAATTGGTCAGTTTTGATAGAGTGTTAGCTCGTGCGTTCTCTGCCTGAGGGATTTGTTGGATGTCAACTTTGTCTTGTTGTTCCATCATTTCGTGCAACTTACTCAAGTATTTGGCCATGGTCAGGTCTTTTGTTTCGTAGACCCCTTCAATTTGTTTGATGACCAACTGGCTGTCAATGAGTACTCTGATATTCTGTGCCCCCATGTCGATGGCGATCTGAAGGCCCATTAGCAAGGCTTCGTACTCTGTTTGGTTGTTGGTGGCCTGAAAATTGAACCGAAGAGCATACTCCGCCTTAAATTTATTTGGCCCATTAGTATGAGCTCGAAACTATTTCTCAAGGAGTTCGATGACCTATCGACGTGAATGGTCCACTCTGGAACCTGCCAGTCCTCCTGATTGTTAGGAGGTTTATCTTTGAGGATCGTCGGCAAGGTATATTCAAGGATAAAATTGGTCAATACTTGGCCCTTTATCGTTGGTCGCGGCCAAAGCCGATATTGGATATCGAACTCGACCAATTCTATGCTCCATTTGATAAGCAGACCGGAAGTGTCTCTTTTTTAGAGGATCTGCTTCAGCAATTGGTCGGTAAACACCACACTGATATGGGCATGGAAGTACAGTCGAAGACATCTTATTGAGACGAGCAAGGCATATGTTATCTTCTCGATTGGTCGGTAGTTAACTTCGGATTCTTTTAGTATCCAACTGATGTAGTAAACTAGCTTTTGGGTAGTGGACTCCTGCCTTACCATCGTAGAGCAGAGTGCTCGATTGGATATGGAGAGGTACAAATAAAGCTTTGCTCTGATAACCAGTAGTGAAAGCAGTGGCAGCTCCATTAGATATTCTTTTAGTTGTTCAAAGGCCACCTGACATTCGGATGTCCATTCAAACCGCCGAGACCTCTTCAGTGTATCAAATATGGGTTTGTACATCTTACTGACCCTCGACATGAATCAATTCAGAGCTACTATTTGGCCGATAAGATGCTGCACTTCTTTTAGTGTCTGAGGAGGCAACATGTCTAATATCGCTAGTATCTTTTCAAGATTTGCCTCTATCCCTCGATTGGTGATCATGAAACCCATGAACTTTCCTGAGGCAATTTCGAAAGTGTACTTCGTCGGGTTTAATCGTATATTATATCATTCTAACATTTGAAAGGTTTCTTTAAGGTCGACAATATGAGCTTCCACAGTGATGCTCTTGACAAGCATGTCATCAACGTATGCTTCTATGTTTCTTCCTAACTAGTCCTTGAAGACTATGTTGACTGGTCGTTAAAAAGTTGCTCTAGTATTTTTTAGACAGAAGGGCATGACACGGTAGCAATATGTACCGAATTCGGTAATGAAACTTGTCTTCTCATCATCCTTCGATGCCACTCTAATCTGATTGTAGCCTGAATAGGCACCCATGAAACCCAAGAGCTGATGCCTCGAGGAATTATCTACAAGTTTGTCAATGTTGGGAAGTGGGTAACTATCCTTTAGACATGTTTTGTTGAGATCGGTGAAGTCCATGCATATTCTCTACTTGCCATTGGCCTTTTTTACCAAGATAACGTTGGCTAACCACTCGGGATATTTGACTTCACGAATAAACCAGGCTGCCAATAGTTTTTGAACTTCTTCCTACGTAGCACATTGGCGTTCGAGAGCAAATACTCTCTTTTTCTATCTTATCAGTTTGAAACTGGTGTTGACTATTAGCCTATGGGTTATAACGGATGGATCTATACCCGACATGTCTTTCGGGGTCAAGGTGAAAGCTTTGGAATGCCATTGTAGATAGGCGACTAAGGCCTCTCGTAAGGAAGTTGATAGGTTGGTCCCTATCTAGATAGTATGATTTGGGTCGCCTATTAAGAGGACCTCAATTATTTTTTCAGCTGGTTCGGGTTTCAACCTCGGCCCGGTGTCGTACCTAAGTTCTAGGGCATCAATCGGAAAGCTTTCTCATGTATCTTGGGCTACAAAGAGGACGCAAGGATTAAGATCGCTACAAATGGTAGCGACCCTTTGCAACATTTTGAACTTCATCTTCATATGTCTTGTGCTTGGTAATATTTCCAGTTCATCCAAACTGGGTTGACCGAGAACGACGTTGAAAGGAGAGAATAGTTTCACCACATTAAACAAGACATTGGCAGTTATATGACTAGGAGGTTTTCCAAGGGTCACGGAAAGGGAGATAATGCCTTCAGAATAGACGTACTCATCTGAAAGTCCTCTGAGGGACCCTGTAGATGGCAGAAGTCGAGCTGGATTGAAGCCCATTCGACAGAAGGCATCCCAGGTAAGGAGATCACTGTCGGCCTCTTAATTGACAAGGACCCTCTTCATGATGTGGGATTCTATCTTGAGGATAATGACTATGGGATCATCACGGCGGGGATCAACCCCTGCCAGGTCGACATCATCGAAACCTATGACTGGCCTCTTCCTCTTGGCAAGCGTTATGTCAAGATCGACAGCTGTAGATGTCGACATGAATTTTTAGAAGATCAGTCTGTTTTCCATAGATGGCACAAATCTATTCGAGGTGGGTTACGGCTCCACAGATACCGGCTCCTTGATGACTTGGTCGGGTATCATCGACGGAATACAAGACCTGTAAAAACCACCAGAGGGTGTTCCGACTGGGGAGGCTCTGACACTCAAGTCAAATAGAGCGGTTTTCAAATGTAATGAAATAGACTGAGAGCTTTAGAGAGGGAGAGATTTCCTGTTATCGGTGTACCCAGTGTGTAAAGTCAAGAGAGTGTACCTGACTTAAAAGGTCTGAAAGTGTCTTATACCTGATGGAGTCGTGTGCTTTCAGGGCGTTACAACCCTACTTTCCTTGCGGAGGAGCCCGGAGATCTCAGAGTTAAATATTCCGAAATATTCGCGATCTTTATCATATAGAAAGTTACAAGATTTGGGAAATTCTTTCCTTATCGGTAAGATCTCAAAAGAACCATTTTTAAGTAAGAAACCAATGGCATGGGGACGTTCTAATCCCTTCTTGGATTCGGTTGGATCATCAGTTTCCAGTCGATTGTCAATCATTGTGGACCCTTTGGAGCTTGTTCGTTCGTTCGGAAGATCAGGGACTAAGTGCCCATCTGCAGAAATAATTCCCATTTAATAACGTTCGGGGGTTGGGGCAACAAAGGCCCTTCAGCAGATCGATTCGTTTAGAATAATCGTTCGGCAACGCCAAGCTGAGATCATCCGAAGGATGGTTCCATTGGTCCACCTTGATGGGATAGTTACCGCTGAGTCATGGGTTTCGCTGTTTGGGGGCTTCTCAACTGTGAGCTTAGTGGGTCTGGACTTTTCGAACATCAGCCCATTGGGGCGCATTCCATCAGGGCTATTTGGAAAGCTTGTTGTAGATGAGTGTTTGAGAATATTACTTTCACCCTAGAGGGCATCATTATAGCTGCCTCTAATATACTTGGGGTAGGTGGTCAGCATTTAATGGGGGTTTACAAAATCAATGTTGGACACCCCTCCTTCGGGCTTCTACAAAATGAAGACAGAGTGAGCCTCAAGTATTCCTTCTCAGGTGACTAAAGCTGGGGGTATTATATATAATGAGCATAGTTTATGGATCCACAGCTTTACGGTGAATGCTAAGGTGGCGGACCCTTTTACAGTAGAATTAAGTGGTCTCCTCATCCAAGCAAAGCTCTTCCCAGCTATTCTTGAGATCAATTCTGCTAAGCTTGTAAAGGCCCTTATGTCTGTGGTGGCTCCTACCCATCCTGGTTTCCATATCACCCGAAAATGCGAGCAACTTGTCCACCAATTTTTAACCCATCAGGTGCTTGTTATCCGCAAAGAGAGGAATAGTTGTACTAATGTTCTTGCTAGATTGGGGCAAACAATCCCTTTGGGATTTCATGAAATTTTCTCTCCTCCTAGTGAGGTGTAATGCTCGTTGGAGCACAATATTCAGGGTATGACTTTCTTTAGAAGTTAGTTCCTTCCCCCCCCACCCCCAACTGTACCAAAAATAAAAATTTTTCCACAACTTACCTTTGTTTATGTTGCTACACTAAAGCATAAGCACAAAGATGATGCATTACGGATAAAGACGAAATTGGTGAATAGAAAGGATAATAGTGGTTATCCTTTGACTAGGATTTATTTACCTTACAATTAACTTTTTGTATATGAATTCATCTCAATCTGTCATTCTTTTTTTTTTTCTTTTTAATAGAAAAAATAATATTAGAATAAGATAAAAATATACATAAACTCCAGGAATAAGAAATTATTAGAGGGACAAGACCAAATCACTATAAAAGGATAAATGGATTATAAATCTCGAATCCCTCCTCAGTTCATTCAAAATTATAATTTTTATAAATTATCGAGGCATGGACTTGCAGAGGATAATCAAAACATTATTATCACAAATAAGAGAATAATCAATAATTTGATTATTAAAAATTTTGGTATTTTACTCTCTCCAAATACATTTAGAAATGCACATAACTGCACATTTCCAAAGTATACAACCATCTTTTTTCCTACAAAAACCTCTAATTTTGATTAGAAACGAATTAGTGAGACTTATAGGACAAGTCCAAACATTGTCACCTATTCTAAAGAGGCAGTTCCATATCTCATTAGCAACTAGACAATGTAAAAATAAATGATCTCAACTTGTAGAATTGCTGTAACACATGACACAGACAGCATGAGATATAGCTTTAAAGATCTCCTCTTTCATAAGAGATAATACGTATTAATCTATCAATGCCTGAGAGGTTAGACATTGCAACTCTTTAAGCAAATTTCAAGTTCGAATCTTGTGTATAGAGAAAATAAATATCAAGAAGGATTTTGTAATACTAAAAATTCGATGTTAGAAAAATTCTTATTTAATTTTGATTTTCTCTAGAAAATACCAAGAGAAACCGGTTATAGATTAACTCTAAGTTTGGATGTAATACCGAAAAAATTCAATATTTGAATTTTTCAATTTTATTTGTTCCATATACTTACCAAGGGTTGGAATTTTCTATCAGTTTTTATATTTATTTCACAAGGTGTTTAGTGGCTTAGTGGTGTTTTGGTTTTTTGGAAGACCTTAGAGTCATGAGATCAAACCTCTTTAGAAACAATGGACGAGAGAATAAATGAGGCAAATAGCTTTGTGAAGGGATAAGTGAATTTTGAAGGATGAGATAAGTCATGCATGGTTTGGGGTCACCTCACGCTTAAAAAAAATAATAAAAAAAAAAGACAAGTCTCCTTGAAAAGGGCATGGGATGACTTGTACGTGTAATTGGGGTGATAGGTCACAGATGGGTCACCTTATGCCATGAGAAGAGACGAGTAGGACACCTTGTGAATGAACGAGGCACCTTGGGAGTATAGATTGAAGGAATGGGTCACCCGTTGCATTGTTTGGGTCACCTCATGCTTGAGAAAAGAGGGAACAAGGCACCTTGTGAAAGATTTAAGACGCTTTGTACCTTTGGGAAGATAACTCAGATGGAATGCAGGCAAGTGTTCTCAGAGGCAATTGCCTAGGGTCTTCTTGCACCATTTAATGGGTCGACCCATGCCTCAGAGAAGAGAAGAATGGGACGCCTTATGTGAGGAGTTAAGTTAACCTATGCCTGGGATGAGATGCCCTAAAGGCATGCAGGAGGAAGTATCTGAGGCATCATAGGCCTGGGTTACCCTACACAAGACATTGTGGGTCATCTCGGGTGGTCAGAAGGGTAGGAATTTTTGAGACCTCACCTTCTTAGGTCGTTCTATCCAATCTTTGGGTCGACCCAAGACTTAGAAAACTTTGAACATGGGTCGTCCTAGCCGATGTTTGAGTCAACTTGAGCCCCTAAAAAACCAAGAATAGGCTGCCTAGCCCAAATTATGAGTCGACCCATGCACATGGAAACTCTGTGAAATGACTAAAATACCCTCCAAACTCAATGAAAGTTAAAAATGTAAAAGGGGAAAAATGGTAAATCCCTCTCTACAATTAATAGGGTTGAACAAACCCATTCCAATTCATTCACTCGACCCCTTCTTTCATCTCTCTCGAACACTCCACTCTCTTTCTCTACGTTCTCACTCTCTCTCCCTCACTCTTGGTTTCTCTCTCTAGAAATCAATTACACTTTCATTTAATCACTCGAACCAACTTGCAAATACTTCAAACAACTCAAGGAAAGGAAGATTTAAAGGAAAAATTAGGATTTTGCTTCATGGAGGGAAAGTAAGGTTTTGAAAACCTAATCCCCAAAACTCAATCCAACTCCAAAATTAAGATAATTTCTCCTCCCTAATCTTTGATTTAGCTTCCTTATTACTAGATTGAAATGTATTATTGAAAATTGAGGAGCTATTGTTGGAGATCAAAACCCTAGTTTTGTAATTGTTGAAATTTGGGAAAAATTGTGAATAAAAACATTATTTGGATGTAAATGACATGCAAATGGTGGGATTAAAACATACATTCTTGGATTTGAGGAAATTAGGCTTTGTGCTAAATTAAGGAAAATTCATAAACCCTAAAATTGAACATAATTTAATATTGAATTTATGATATTAGTTTAGGATAACCAATTGGAACTTAGAAAGGGATTGCATTGGATTAAATTGTAGAATTTGGAGTGAATACCCTTCCAAGAGGTGAGTAGATGGCTATGATGTATTTGAATGGGAAAATGATTTAAATGATGATTTGTGAAATGAATTTTAAAATGTATTTTGAAATGGATTTACAATATTTTGTAATGGTGGTGTACACAAATTGAATTATTGTCAAGTCCATAACTCTTTTATTGAGTTGATAAATTATTTGTACTGTGTTACAATGAGAAATTGATATGTGAATTATGAACTGCTCTTGCTTATATATGAGCTCAAATCTTGATTGATGAATTGAATTTTTGTAATACGATGCATGGATAAGAAAAATGACTATAATCTAAGTCTTGTCATGGATCAGGGCGATTGGGGCAGTGTGGTTAAGGCAGGTTGAAATTTGGCTTGGTGGTAGGTGGGTTGGAGAGTCTCCTCAAGCCGGCTGTGATAACGTAGTAGCACCCCACGAAACTCTGGGTCAATGCCAAGGTGAAGAGGATTTTATGAAAAATTATGAAAAACCTCTTGGCGGAATCCTACCAACAGCTATTGGTAGGAAAATGGCTTTGGCAAACCCCAAGGATATTAAAAGAAAAATTCAATTGTTTATTAAATTGGGATTTTGAGTTATGGAAGATTTGATCAGAATTCATTTTATGTCTTAGCATTGTTTATTATCTTGGAATATATATTTGATATACATGTTTGGTACCACCACCCTCACCCCTCATTCATGTTCATCATACCATTACACTTTATTCACTGATTATTTATAATACTCACTCTTCTCCATAATTTTTCAAATGAAACTTAGATTGGAGATGTAGACGTCATTTAGAGCCAATTAAAGAAGTCATTTTTCTGATAAAAGTTGTGAGATTATTTTTGGGATCTACGTTATATGAACCATGAAATGGAAATTTTGTACATCTCTCTATATTTGGATTTAATTGATACTTGCTTGATTTTTCCTTGGGCAAGTATTGGTAAAATCTTTACTTTTACAATGTGAAACTTTCTTTTGCGATATAAATATATATATATATATACATTGGTTTATTGGGACATTTGGTAAATCTTGTAAATTTTAAAATACAATTTGAGTTTGTAAACTTATGAGAATGTTTAGAACCTGCTGCAATGGTCGGGATGGTCTATGATTGTCTTAAATTCATTTATGAAATGAATTGGATATCGGAAAGTCTTGCAGTATCTTGAGATACGTGTGGGGTTCACACGTGTCTTGAGATAACGTGGCAGTTGTTACGTGCTCGACAGAAAGTCAAGGCGCGACAGATTTGTCTTCAAAGGTCCAAGCTGTCTCGAATTGAATTTAGCTAAGATCAATATAGTTATTGGATACTGATGGTATATAAAAAAAATACTTAATAATCTCACTAAGTACCATGGACAAATAAAAGCATTAACATGGGAAGAACTTTTACCTTCCAAATAAAATCATTTTTTTAAAAAGGAGTCTGCTCGGGAAAACTAATAAAATGATAGAAATAAGATTTGCAAGAAATGGCACTTGAATTATCCAGATTACAAGTCCTAATTTCGAGATCATTGAGGGAATAAGCATGTTTTTGGAGGACGGAAACCAGGGAAGAAACTCAAGAGTTCATTACTTAAAGTAAAAGTCAAGAAACTCAAAAGAAAAAAAAATATATATAAATAAATAAAATTCTATGATGGGGGAAAAGAATGAAGCCTAGACAACGCGATAGATAAGGAGGAGTCCTACATCCATTAATTTGAAAAAAAAAGGGACACTAGAATCATCGCCAATTTTAAAAGACACATAAAGAAATTATTCTACAATTGAGAAATGGATTTTTGGGTATTACAATGAGAACTTCTGAGAAACATCTATTGTGTTGGACATCAACTTCTAATAATTTATATTATAATGTGACGACCTACTATTCAAACGTGTAGAAGCTTATATAAAATTCAATACAAACATAGAGACAACCAAGATGGTGGTTTAAATCGCCATCTACGCATGTGATTACATGAAAGGAATTTGGTGAAAATTTTAAAAATTTTACTTTACTAATATTTTCTAAAAAGGTTTAACAAAATCTTTCATATTTTAGGGACTACTACCAAACCATGCAGTGAAAATTTATTATCAAGAAACCATATACCTGTATATCATATGTTGATGGTATTCCAAAGGAGCTACACTCCTATTTCTTGTCACTACCATTAGGGTTAAACAAAAATATACCTATCTCAAATATTAAATATCTTAGACATAAATTATCATACAAACTCTTCTAGCGAACGGACTTTATTAAATATAAGTTAATTTAACATACCCAAATCAAAATATACTCAAAACCATTTATACAGGTTATATAACATCATGCCATATTATACAAAAATTTAATACAAAAATGGTTAGTAATAGAAGGATAAGGAGGGATATAGTATCTCAAATCCGGTGACTTCCTAATTATCTATGATGGCACCAGTTGTCTGTCGAAACACCTAAAATATTAAGATTTAATTTAACCCTGACTCGGTCCAAGCTTAGTCCTAGGCCTAGCCCCTTTCAACCGTATTCTTTAGGACTACTTAGAAGGTAGGGAAGATTCTGATCTTCAGAAGGCAAGTTCAAAGTTGTTTGAAGATTTGTTTCTCGTATTGGTCGTCTGGGCTCATACTTACCCCCTTTCAACCGTTCAGTTCATGGCACAAAGGCTATCTTGCCAAAGAGTAAGACAACCGAGGAGCGAGGGAGCCGAGGAGCGAGGGAGCCGAGGAGTTGCAAATGCTCTCGGGCAAATGCCTATGTTTTTGGGGACCCAAAAGGTGAGATTTGATTCTGGTTGGCTTCTAGGCCCTTTTTTGGGCCATTCATTGTGCCTTAGGATGCATCACCACAAAATAAATGCACTATTCAGATGGTCAAAAACCGTCAGCAAAATGCATTAAAACCGTCAGCAAAATGCATTAAAACCGTCAGCAAAACTTTCTCCAACGGATGGACCATCGGTTGGGTATACAGCAGTCGGGATAGGTGTATTCTAATGGTTTGAATTACTATTGTAGTATATCATGTATGTATTGTAATGGTAGAAAAGTATTGGTAAAATTAATAGTTATATCATTAGCTAATAGGGTGTTAGGAAAAAGTAGACCTTTTATGATCAGTTATCATATGTTATAAGATATTACTACTTTTATTGTCGGTTACCATTGAGTTAGGAAATATCACTAATATTATCATCGGCTATCATGTGTTACAAGATATTATTATTTTCATCGTTAGTTACCATTGTGTTTGGAAAATTTACTGATTTTATTATCAGTTACCATATGTTATGAGATGTTATTACTTTCATCATCAGTTACCGTTATGTTAGGAAATATCACTGATTTTATCATCAATTATCATATGTTACGAGATGTTACTATTTTTATCATCGGTTACCATTTAGTTATGAAATATTACTGATTTTATCATCGATTACCATATATTATATATCTTATGAGATATTATTACTTTTATCATCGGTTACCATTTAATTAGGAAATACTAATTTTATCATCGGTTACCATATGTTACGAAATGTTACTACTTTCATCAATCGGTTACCATTGAGTTTGGAAATGTTATTGATTTTATCATCGGTTATTATGTGTTATGAGATATTACTATTTTTATCATCGATTACTAAATGCAGGTGCCAATGCTCTGTATGGTTGAGTGCCCGTGTATAGGGGGCGGGCGCCAGGCCTCCCCTTGTGCGGGCGTCCGCATATGGGGGCGGGCGCCAACCCCCCTCTTGTGCGGGCGCCCACCTATTGGGGACGGCCGCTAGTCTCCATATTACCACATGTGTTATATGTTACCACATTATATGTTACATTTACAAAAATAATATAAATGTTTATTCATATACACGAATGATTGATACATTGAGTAGAATGAGAGATACATATAAGACCAAAAAAAAAAAGATTACATGTCCCACAACTGCAATTGCATGTCTCTTTTGAGATGTTGAAACAAAAAATATTCACTTGGATCACCAAAAATTCCATCACAATTTGAAGGCATAAGCTAAGCATCAAATCTAGGTAGGTAACCAACTTTATTCATAATCCTTCATGTCAATCTATTAATAAAAATCAGTAAAAATTAATAGTGAAATGAATATAATTACATGGTACATTGTACGAAATGGTTGTAAATGAAAATATTACCTTTTAGATGGATTCAGATGGTGATGATGATGGTTGGCTTTTATGTGCACCCCCAGGTATTGAAGAAATCTAAAAATGGATTATTATTTAGAGACAAAAATGAAATTAGTAAGAATATGGTGAAATAAAAATTTTAAAATAGATAATTACTCAAAATAAAATTAAAATGATCTATTTATTTTTTTAAAAATGGATAATTACTAATTATCTTAAATTAAAATGATTTGCTTATTTTTAAACCTGCGATAACATCTTGGGATGATTGGGCTTCTTTAAACTGAATTTGTTCTTGGGATAATTGTGATTTTTCATGGTTAGCTATCGTTTACTTTATCTCATAATCATAACTAGAAAATTTTAAAATCTTTCAGAAAAAGAATGTAGTAGAACCAGAATAACTTTTTTTAAAAAAAGTGATTACCTTTTTATAAAATTTTGTAAAGTTGTTGCTCTTATAGATTTGTTACAGTGAAAGCTTAAGTGAGAGGTTTAGATGGGTTAGGGAAAGAAAAACTTTCGATTTTTCATTGAAAATATTCGATGGAATGCGGTTTTAGTCAAGTTACAAGTTTTTATAGATTTTGAGAGAAGAGTTTTTTGGAGGGAAAGAGAAGCTCACGATTTAGTCATATGACCGCCATTTTCACATACAAATTTTCAAAATGTCGCGTTTCTTTTTTGCTTTTTTTCATAGTTTTACTCTTTACCGTTTTTTTCACACTTTTACTCTTTATTGCCTTTTTTTACCGCGTTGTTATTGATTTGATTGTTTCTTTTCATATTTTTACTTAATACTACATATTTAGATTATTCAAAAATATCACTTACTACATTACATTTCATTAACTTTGTGCAATGCTAGTCCAATGAGAGGTGTAATGGGAGGGGAGATGAACTAGATCGGGGGCTTTGTGGTTTCACCCAATAATGGACTGTGGTGGCATAGGTGTGCATGTGCACATTTAAAGGTTAGGAGGTGTCCCAAGTTAAAGGTGATCTTGTTGTGAAAGGTCTTGTTGTGAAGAGAGGAGCAAGGGAGGGAAAAGAGAGGAATTGGTGGTTGTTTGCATTTCAATGTTTATAATTATATATATCCATTTACAATATTTGTTTGTACAAGATGAGAAAGTAAGGTTGGTGATGAGTGGTTACAAAAAAAAAAAAAAAAAAAAAACACTACCAGTTCTGCACTACTACCTTAGAGAGACTTGGATTTAAATTTAAATATAATTTATACTTGTATTCTTTAAAATTACCACAAATTATCACTAGTTATCAGAACTTACCACTTATTTTCGTAAAATTATTACATATTATCAATCTAGTTATCATAAGTTATTACATTTTATCATAAAATTACTGTATGTTATCACGAACTTACAACTTGTTATCATTCATTATCGTAAAATTACTACAAATTCTCATTTATCTTTTCTCTTGTTGTTTTTTCTAGGTATTTATATAATATATAATATTTTTTTGAAAGATTATTAATTAGTATTATATTCTTACAAAATTACTACATATCGCAAAATATCTTTTCTCATTTACTTTTTCTTGTTTTGAATGATAACTAATATTACAATCATCAAAAGTGTCTATATAATGATAATAGTAATTTAATACTAATGTATATTATTTACTATTTCTAATTAAAAAAATATATGTCATTATACTATACTAATGTATATGCTAATAGTTATATACAAATATATATTATTAATATAGTAATCTATAACATAATATAACATAATAATAGATTGTAACATACAGTAATATATACATATAGGGTTGGTGCCCCATTCGCGGTTGCTCACGCAAGTGTTTGGGCACCAACGTCCTACATGGGCGGGAGCCCGCGCAAGGGGTCGGGCGCTAGGTGCCCACTTTCACGGGCGCCCGTGCATGGGGGCGGGCACTAGGCCCCTACGTGACAGGCGCCTGTGCATGGAAGTGGGTGCCAGGCCCTTGTATGGCGGGCGCTCGTGGATGGGGGCGGGTGCCAGACCCCTATGTGTGCAGACGCCCACGGATGGGGGCGAGCGCCAGGCCCTTGCATGTGTGGGTGCTCGCGGATAGGGTTGGGCGCTAGTATGGTTGGCTCTTCATAATTCAAATTAATTTTTTTTAATTTTTCATTGATAATTAATATTAACTATTCATAATTACTAATAATATAATTAATAATATATCATTATCTAAACTATTACTACATTTGATATTTATACATTTCATGTAATATTTTATGTAATACAATTTTAGTACTTGGCACATATCATTTGTTACTATACTTTATCACTTGTTACGATAATACTCATGACAATACTCATTCGATATTTAATTTATCCTGTTGTGTTAAGTTGAAAATGATGGTTGAAAAATTTTTGATTGAGTTAAAATTTCTATTGATTTTGAGAGTTTTAAAAAATTTATATTGATATTGAAGGTTTTGAGAAGAGTTTTGAGAGAAAAATTTTGTGAGAAAGAAAAGTTTTGAAGTTACCAATTTCAGAACCCGCCATTTTATCCAATTTTTTTCATATTTTTTACCCGCTCTTTCTTTTACGAGTGTTTTTTTCACACTTTACCCGTCTTTTTTACATTACAATCCTTATTATTACCGTATTCATTTCATATTTTTCATATATTTTTAGTCGTTCACATGTCTTTCCTTAGGTTGATTTTCAAATTAAATTTTTAATATCAAAACCTAACTTATTATCAGTTTATTTCAACTTATGCATAATAACTAATAATATAAATAGAATGCAGTAAATGCAAATACTTTTTGACAAGCAAAATAATTAGTTTTGTATAAGCAAAATAAATAAGAGGTGATTAAACTTATTAATTAATTAATTAATTAATTGATATTTCTTTAAACTAAATATCAAGTTTGATATTCAAATTAATATTGCTATTGACATTTGTTTTTTTAAAAATTTATATAAAAATATATAATATTGATAAATAATATGAATTCTTATGTTTTTTAATGAAATTTTTTTGTTTTATATAAAAATATATATTATTGAACACAAGAGCTCATTATTTTAAATTGATAATTGAAATGTCAATGTAATTTCATAATAGTAATAGCATATAATAATAATGTAATAGTAATATATAATAATATAATAATTACAATTAAATAGATACTATACAACAAGTAATATATAATATAATACTATTTTATATTTTATATATATATAGTAATAATATATAGTAATACATAATATTACATTGCTAATAATTTGTAATAATGTATTGTAATATATAGTAATATATAATAATATATTAATATATAGCATTGATATATAGTTATAATTAAATACTAGTATATATTATATATTAATTCTAATTAAAATAATTATATCGCATATGCTAGTTATATAAAACTAATATAAATTATATTAATAAATATATATAATATATTAATATATAATATAATATAATAATAGATTGTAATATATAATAATGTATAGTAATAGGATAGGGGTGGTATCCATTCGACGCACAGAAAACGCCAGCCCTACGTCAAGGAAGGCGCCAGACCCTAAGTGTATAATTAATTCTTTATTTTTTTAATTTTTTCAATTATAGTAATATTAATTAATATTATATTATATAATATTGATAATTATTAATAAAAAATCATGTAATTAATAATATATCATTATCTAAAATATTACTACATTTGATATTACTATATTTCATTAATGTAATTTTAGGACTTGTTATCACTTGTTACTATAATTTACCACTTGATACCATCCATTATAACTATACCTGTTATTATTTATTACGATATTATTATCATTATTACCAATTATTATAACCAATCCCTACCTGTCATTAATGTTAGCATATAAATTAAAATTAATAATATATTTTTGGCACCACTTTTTCCACTCAAAAATTCGTAGCATTAAATTAAAATTAAAGAAGTAAAATATATTTTTAATGCTAATTTTTGCACCATAAAATTATTAATTAAAATTATTCTCTTCAGTTATTTTTTGAAATTTATATAAAATAAAATAACAATGATGATTAATTTTGGAATTAGATTTTTTTCATATAAACTACATAATATTGATAATTTTGCCTATTTTAAATATTATACTAATATATAATACAACAATATATAATATAATAATATATATAATTTTTAGAATTATATATTAGTTATATATATAGCATTATAATATATATAATCAAAAATATATATAGCGTATACGCGGTGAGCGGGCACCCGCGCATGGGGGCGGGCGCTAGCCTCCCACATGGACAGGTACCCGCGCATGGGGGTAGGCGCCAACCCCCCGCATAGGCGGGTGCCGCCCCCCACATGCACGGGCGCCCACTTATGGGAGGCGGGCGCTAGCCCACAATTGATATTACTACATTATAAAATATAATTTTAGGAATTGTTATTATTAGTTACTATATTTTATCACTTGTTACCATCTATTATAACTATATCATTATTATTTCTTACGATATTATTATCACTTATTACCAAGTATTACAATCAATCACTACATATCATATGATAGCATACAAATTAAAATTAATAATATGTTTTTGGCTCCATTCTTGGTGTAAAAAATTAGTAGCATATAAATTAAAATTAGATAAGTAAAATATATTTTTGGTGCCAATTTTTGCACCAAAAAATTATTAATTAAAATTATTATTGTTAGTTATTTTTTTAGAATTTATATAAAATAAAATAATAATGATAATTTGTTTTGGATTTAGACTTTGTTTTTCATATAAATTACAAAATATTGATAATTTTGCCTATTTTAAATATTATACTATTATATAATACAAAAATATATATTATAATAATATATATTTTAGAATTATATATTAGTTATATATATATAGTATTATAATATATATAACAAAAGATATATATAGTGCATGGGCGAGCGCCTGCCCCTGTGCACGGGCGCCCGCATGCACGGGCGCCCGCTCATGCACGGGCTGGTGCCCCTGTACAAATTTTTATTTTTATTGTAGCAAAAAGTTATAGGATGAGGTATTGAACCTGAGACCTACAAGCAAATGTGATTGGTAACAACCACTGGATCACAATATATTTTGTACTTCTTCTTCCTTTTTTTTTTTCCTCCTTATCTTACCCTTAGCTCTATTTTCTTTTTCTTCACTTTGGGGTCTTTTTTTTTTCTCTTTTTCTCTTCTCATTGAAATTTTTTTACTGTTTAAATTAGATTTTAATATATTCAAATCTATTATTTGAATTAGATTTTGATATATTGAATGATACCTATAAATAAATTATGATTTGTTAATATATTATATATTTAGTAAATTTTTGATTAAATATATAGATTTTTTAAATTATTAAGATATTATGATTTAAATTTATTTTTGAGGTCATGTTACCATAACATAATCCAGTCTTTTATGATAAGAGATAGTAAGTGATAAAGATAGTGATACCAAGTAGGTTGTAATTAGTAAGTGATTGGTTATAAATTTTTATTTAATTTTTTAATTTATTAAATTAAAATGATATTATATAGATATATTTTTTATATTTCTAATGTATTATTTAGTTTATATATATTATTGAATTTTCAGTATTTATCATTATAGTATTAAGAGTCAAAATTTTATCAATTTTATAAAAATTTTTGAAAGAATATTAAAAAATTATTAAAAAATAAGATTAAAATTTTTTGAGTTTATATTCTTTTTTGATATTTTTATTGACTTTTAAAATTTTAATTTTTAGATGTTTTTATATTTTAAAGAATATTTTTAATATTTGTTAATATTAAAAAATATTTTTAATGATATTTTTTAATATTTTAATATTTTAGGTGTTTTTATTTTTTTGAAATCAATTTTTTATTTTATATCATAGATATTTTTAAATTGAAGTAAAGAGGTGACAGAGAAGAAGAGATATAGTTAGTGTAATATCGGATAAATTCGGATTGTGATGTTTACTCAAAAAGGGTTACTTAAAATTTTTATATTTGTGAAAATATAGAAAAATAACTATTTGAAATAAAAATATGAAATTTTTGCTATTGAGAATGATCAGAAATCTTTAAAATATTTAGTTGATAGATTTTTAATTTTTAAGATTTTTGATCATTAGAGTTCTGATCACTAATGACATCGATTACTTGAGTTCTTATCACTAAACATTGTTATATTTAAAGACCATAACTGATAATTGTTAAAATTGAACATCATTTTTATAAATGGTTATGATACTTTACGGATGGTTGATAAACATCTTCTAACTAACAATTTTATACAGTCAAAAATTATTTATATTTCTTAATAGTTTCGTCAAAATTATCTCTAAAGATTATAAAATGAAGATAGTATAGTTAAATAGATAGTAAATAAGAGTCATATATAGATAGTTTTCAAATCGTCCCTAAAAGTTTGCCATATTTATTGACCACAACTAATAACCGTCAAAATTGAGTAAAATTTATAAAGACGGTATGTTTAAATATATAGTAAAAAGAGTCATATCGAGACTGCTTTTAAACCGTCTCTAAAACTCTGCTATATTTACTAACCACAAACGATAAGTGTTAGAATTGAATATAGTTTTTAAAGACTGTACAATAGATGGATTAGCATAAATATAGAACTTATTGAAACAGTATGATTAAGTATATAGTAACTGTTTTGAAATCGTCACTAGAATTTTCATATTTATTGACCATAAATAATAACCGTGATTATTAACATCGCTTTTTACAGACGGTTGTGCTATCTTTATTGACGATTGCTAAACTTTTCCTAATGAACAATTTAATACTGTCAGAAAATATATACATTTTCTAATGGTTCCATCAAAAGCGTTACTATGGGGCACAAAAAAACGTTACTAAACTTCACCAACAATAAAGATTACCGTCACTATAGTGTTTTAATCTTGCAGTGATATCATCATTTGCCCCTTGAACTTCAAAGGTTAACTTTAGAAAGGTGACGTTAAGAGTTGTGAGGAGGCATAACCCTTTGAGTGCGCAAGGTGAAATAAATGAGGAAGAGGGATAGTCAATCGACTCTTTGGATAATTAACGGGGGGAGTTATTACAAATTGTTGGAAGGTGAAAAGCTAGGCCACTTTTGGAGTAACGGTGTGGCCGTTTTGGTATTAATTGTGGACGTGGCCGCTTTGTTTGGTAGGACATTATTAAAGCTTGGACTATAAATAGTGGGGATTTGTGATGCAATTGCATTGGGTATGGTTCAATTTAAGTGTTGTTCATTAAATGACAGAACGGAATATAAAGGGTATGGCCATCTTGATGTAGCAATATGTTGTTTAGTGACCAAAATCAACATTGATTTCTAGCATTTTGATAGGTGAAAGATGAAAGACTTTGTGTAACACCGACAATGCGGTGTCCGTACTAGTATTCCTGTTCACGAAATTTAATAAAATATTTCGCAATTTATATATAGAGAGAGAAATTTTTAATTATATTGATTTTCGATTTTGAGGTATGAAAATTGAAATTTTTGGGATATTTAAAATATTCGTATTTCCGATTTATAAAATAAAGTGAGTATAAAAATATATATATATTTCTTTTATTAATTAAATTATTTATTTACTCATTTAAATATTTATAAATCTATTTTATATATATTAACAAATCATAATCATAACAATAGTTAAAAAAAAAAATTAAATTAAATTAAATATATTTCGAAATTAGGGCTTAAGCCCTAATTTCTCTATTTTTCCCCTCTTTCTCTCCATCGCCGCCTTTCCTCTCTCTCCCGCGACCGTTCGCCTTCCTCCGCCCCGCGGCTTCCCACTCCGCCGCCTCCACCGCGGCGCTTCCTCTTCCGACGCCACCGCCCACCTTCTCTCTCTATCTCTCTCCTTCTCTCTCTCGGCTTCTCTTTCTCACCCGCTAGCTGCTCTCCCTCTCTCGCTCGCGATCTCTCTTCGGTCCTCCACCGCGCCGCCTCTTTTCGCAGTCCACCGGCGCAGCCACCGCGACCACCACGGGTCGCCGCCTGCCTCTCTCCCTACTCGCGCGCGCAACAGAGCGCGATAGCTCGCGCGACTGCTCGCGGCTGCGTGCTGCTGCTCGCGCGGCTGCTTGCGCGACTGCGCGCTGCTCCCAGCACGACTACCCTGCTCCCAGCGCGCCAGCCCTGCCCCAGCGCACGCTGACTGCCCCTGCGCGTGATTGCTCGCGCGCTGATAGCCTTCCTGCGCGCGCTCCAGCGCGCGATGGCCTCTTTCTGCGCCCGCAGACTTGTTGCAACCTCTGCTGCAGCGTAGTAGGTGACCTTCAGAAACCCTAGGCTGTGACGATGCTTTATCCTCTGTGCAGGTAAGAGCCATTCTTTTGAACAGTAGCTCTAGGGTTTGATTTCCTTCGGTAATTTGGACTAACTGATGGAGTTTGCTTCAAATTGGAAGCATTGTAGGTTTCGGACGAAATCGAATGTCGCACGGACGTTAGGGTTTTGGACCGCAGTGAACCCTAGGTGAGGGAAATGCAATCCTTTCGATATTTGAGTTATTTTATCGAATTTAGGATTGAAATTAGAATTGGAAATTTTATGTATGCTTTGAAATAAGTTAGATTAAAAGGAAATGTACTTTCCTGCAATTTCGTATGAAATTACTTATGTTAAGTTTAGAATTTGATATAAATAGGGTTGCGTTGCATAATAGAATGTGTTAGATAATGATAGAGGTTTGTTTGATTCGGTTGTATAGCTTTAGTTGAAAATTACTTTGAATATGCCTGAATGTGAGGATTAAGTTTAAAAATTTATGCGAAATATGTTGCCTAGTATGGAAGAAGCATATTAAGGGATAATGAGATCGAGTTGAATTGATTTGAATATCTTCCTGTAGAGTTTAATTTGACATATGTATGAAAATAGTCAAAATTTGGGATTTTAGCCTAAGGATGGATACGTTGTTTTACATTATGGTTGATGTTGCATATAGGTAAGTTAAATACAAACTCTATATTATGAAAATAGGTTTCAATACCTTTGAAATGACATATGGGTTGAAGAAATCGGATGAGAATCGAAAAGTGTATGATTTTTCAAAGATTTTCCAGTTCGGAGGAAACTTATTTATTTTAAGCGTATTTCCAATTTTGATTGGTTTTAGGATTGAATCAGACTTGATTTTGATTTGATTAATTGTTTATAAATGGAATGAAAGTGATGAAATGAGAATCTAGAAAGGTGATTGTGTAAATGATTTATTTAAGTCTTAAATGAGCACATATTGAGGGGAGAAACCCTAAGGAAACATGTACAGGAAAATTTAGAACTTTGAGTATGAAATTTGATGGGTTTTAATGTGATTTTGAGTGTTAAAATGTGGATTTGATGTACTTGTGTTTTGGCATTTAAGTGTGGTGTGTTATTGGCTAAGTATATGTGAAATTAAGGCCAAGAGTGTGAGGATTTATGCATGCTGAATTTTGGCTAGAGGTTAGTGAGTATGTGGATGTAAAATTGTATTGATCGAATCCATTGGAGAGATTTGGAATGACGCTAGTAAGCAAGATGGAGGCTTATAAGTGTATGTATATATATAGTGATATTGGTGTGTTAAAGTGATATGAAAATGTGCAATTGTAAAGAATGAGCAAAAACATGTGTTTGTATTTATAT
This sequence comes from Dillenia turbinata, assembly GCA_037126225.1. Lineage (NCBI taxonomy): Eukaryota > Viridiplantae > Streptophyta > Magnoliopsida > Dilleniales > Dilleniaceae > Dillenia > Dillenia turbinata. The sequence goes on from JBAMMX010000017.1 coordinate 8,503,304, forward strand.
GATAAGTGTATAGAATTGTATTGGAGTATTGAAGAGAAGAAGTTGATAAAGAATTTTTGAATAAAAGTGTGTTGGTGTATATGCTGACTCTTATGTACGACGAGAGATTGGATTGGTGTGAGCTTTGTGTAGGATTGATTGAGGAATATCACTTAAGTCTTGTGGATATGTTGTAAGCATAACTTTCTCTATACAGCTCCGAATGACGTGAGGTTGTCTGCCTTAGACACTAGACCACCTTAGCTTTAAAAATGAAATAAGAAACCCCTTGATTTGTAAAGGTGTATCAGAAGTTATAGCCTATTTTCTATAACTGCGCAGGTATGAAACTTGCCGATTTTATACATGCGTCAGTTGGATGTATTGATCGAGGGGAGCACAGTTTCGACACTTGTTGTGCATTTTAGGGAGTGATTGACCCTCCCGTATACTGTGAGTGGGTTTTATTTCAATGTTTTCGTTTAATATGTAAACTCTGATTTACAACAGTTTGATAAATGAGCATGATTTATCGCGTGCTTAAAATGTTTTGACTGGCTTTGGAAATGATTTTTGTGAACCGATGGAGTGTCCAAAAATGTGGTTGAATTATGAAATATGCATCCATGTGGTTGAAATGAAAAATGTGCCATTTTATGATATATGTTGCATTTGATTTGTGAACCTGATTTACGGCACATGTTTGAGATGATATTGATTTTGGCCCTGAGGGCTGTGATGTGTTTGATATGATATTGATATTGGCCTTGAGGGCTGTGATATGTATTGTTCCGTAGCTACGAAGGACACCGTGAGAGGCGCTTTGGTAGCGTCCGGATATGCCTAGGCCTGGGGTATCCCACGAGTTGTCGAGATTATATTTACGACACGGTACTAGGCAGGTTGAACCCGAAAGGGGGAGGATTTGGATACACTCTCCAAGTCTAGCACCTGGACGAGGTCCGTCGCCAACACCGGGGTAGAGAGCACTTTAAATAAAATCGCATAAAACACCCCCGGTGCGCCTGTCATAGGTCGTGGTAGACCTCTGTCGGGAGTTTTACGGCTGGCAGCTCTATGATTTTGATGAAAGTATTTTGGATGCATATTTGATTTGCTGATGCGTACAAATGATATATGGTTGAAATGAAAAGCATGATGATTTGAAATATGATTTGTATACTTATGTTTTGACACTCCAGTTTCACACCCCATATTACACGATTACATTGACCCACTCACTCACTGAGTATTCTTCCCTGAGTACTCACCCCTCCTCTTTCCCTCCCCAGACAGGATTATGGTGCTAGGGCGACGCATTTGGCGCTAGAGGTATGATAGCTTGATGGTAGATTGGATTCACGACGGTGAGATTAAGTTTTAAATTGAAAATATGAATTTCATACTTTATGTCGACCCTGCGAGGTCTTGTTGAGGTCCGTAGTTGGCCGTGTACTTATTTTGGGATGACTGTATAATTTATGTATGTTTATTTGCGAAACTCTCATCTTTCATTTGCATTGAGGCATTTGTAAATGTTTAAAGTGTTAACTTGGGAAATTTGTAATATATTTGTATAAAACTTAGGCCCGCTCGGTGTAGCGGCTGCTCATGCTCTAGTTGGGCATGACAGTAGAGGTCTGTGGTTAGGACTGTTGGTGATTGTTAGCCTTGCGTTGTCTGGATGTCGGTTGGGAGATTGATGGATTGTTTTGAGGCCGGGATGACCATGTGTTTAAATTTACAGGATGATTTTAAATTTATACAGGTTTATACAGGTTATTGTACATGGGAGACCTCCGATTTATGGGGAGGTTCTGTCCGATTTTCTGTAGAAATACAGTCGGCATCTAGGTCAACGAGCGGCTGTTCACGATTCCCGGTTCGGGGCGTGACAGTTCGGGTGGTATCAGAGCTCTAGGTTTGAGAGCTGTGTTTGATAGAATTGTTTTGAAAATATTCCCAAGTATATTTTAAAAGTCCTCAATGCATGAGAGTTTCATACAGTCATGAAAGTCCCAGTACATGGTCATAGGCATATGAGTTATTCTTTTTAGGGGGTTAGATATGGTGCGTATCTAACCTAGCATATCATTTCCACCAGTTTTTAAACCGGTAACTCTATTCATTTTAAGGGGGTTAGTTATTTCGCAACTAACCCTAATCTTTGAATCATATTTGATTTAAGTTCTTTCTTTGAAAGATTATGATTTCTAGACGAGGTACTAGATTTGTACCTGAGATATTTAAAATACACGAGGATGTTTCCTCATCATGTGCATCCTTCTGGCATGTTTTTAGCCGGCTATTATAGCTATGTTTCCATTACCATCATTTGAGGCATTTATGCAGGTGTATGAGTGATACACCTCCCATTGGATTCAAATGCCTTGATTCATAACTCAAATTCTTTTTAGGGGGTTAGTTACTCCATAACTAACCCTAATCCTTGATTTTCGCTTAATGAAAGAGTGCTCGGTTTGCATAACTATGCTGCCTATATGTAGTAGGCGCGGTGCACCACTAGAGTCCCTTAGTGCTTGATGTACTTGTGGCACTCGAGACTTCACGAGTACCAGAGGATGTTTCCTCTACTTATGCACCTTCACTAGTGCCACGCTCAGCACCTCCACCGGCTATTATAGCCGAGATTTCTCCGCCACCACTCGACGCCTTGAGGCAGTGGCGGGAGTGGTTTAGTAGATATGGGGTGCAGATGCCCCCACCTCCACTACAGACTTCAGCGACTACACCTGCGGCCGTACCTGCTCCTACGACACCGATTCCTCATTCGGTGACCGGTTTTTCCATTTCTAATCCAACTGATGAGACATCGGTTACCTTGAGGCGTATCCATGAGCTTACTCAGTTGGTGACAGAGTTACGACAGCTCAGATACACAGACTTTTCAGGATCTAGTGATGCCGTAGCGGCGAAGCACTGGATCTATAGGATTCGCAGGATCCTTACTGATGTGGGATTGTCAGAGGAGTTCAGATTGAGAGTTGTTGAGAGACTCCTCAACGGTGATGCCCTCACTTGGTGGGAGGTTAATTGTGACGAGGCTATTGACTCACTGCGGTAGGAGGACTTCTTGAGGAAGTTCGACCGTAGATATTTTACGGAGTTCTAGTAGGACCATAGAGGGTTGAGACCCAGACGAGCCAGAGCTCGAAGTGGGATAGGACTTCTAACTTTTAGGGAAGCCCTCTCACTTTACATCAACACAGTTTGGACAGGGACCGCGTCCCTAGAGTTTTAGAGTACAGGCCCCTAGTGCCTCTAGTTATTCCACAGCACAGCACCATTCTATTTGTCGCGACTGCGGCTGATGTCATTTTGGAGCTTGCGGAGCTCCCTTTAGATGCTTCTAATATGGGAAGCAAGGACATATTTGTAACTTTTGTCCTGACTTAGGTTTCAGAGGTCAGGTGTCACAGACACACATGGGTGGACCATGGATAGGTCAGCAGGGAGTACCTGCACATTCAGTATACACCGCTCCATGGACTGCAGCCGGGAGTAACACTGCATTAGGCTCTTCACTATAGGAGCCTAGGGCACAGGCCCACGTGTATGTTATGACACAGGAGGACGCTTAGGCGAACCCAGATACGACCATGGGTAATCCTCTAGTAGATTCTTTTGTTTAGGAGTTTATAAATACTTCTTTGTGGAATCATGTATATCATGATACCTATGTACCGTTTTGATTAGTTAAAGCTCTATAAGCTTAACTATTGTGATCCTCTTTTGAAACCATGTATCTCTTGATGATATGTACGGTTATGACTGGTTAAAGCCTTAGAGGCTTGACTACTTGATATATATATATATACATATATCTTTTGCGTATCCTATATTGGATCCTTTTTCAATTTCTCGCATCATGAGTATCATGAAAAGATTCAGAGTCGATACCCATGTTCTTATTGACACTGGTTCAGATTTTTCTTATGTGAGAGTATTATCTCGCTCGACAGTTGGGTAGACTGTTATCGTCGCTAGATGAGGAGCTTTTAGTTATCACTTCTTTTGATGAGCAATTGGTCAGAAATTCAGTATACAGAGAGTGTTTATCTCTCTTATTGATGGGACTCCGCGTATTAGGAGTCAGTTTGATTTATGATGATCGAGCAACATTTCTAAATTGATTTGAAATGAGGCCGACCATGTTCGACTGCATTAGAGAGATTTAGGGAGCAAATGAGGAGCCCCAAGGTATTCTTGATAGATTTGTAGAGATGATGATAAAGAGTTCCGAGTCCGTGATAACGGACTAGTGGTATATCGATAGCGGGTTTGTACTCCCGCCGACAGTGACTCTTCGTAGAGATATTCTAGAGGAAGTTCATTCCTCCATTTGCGTTATGCGTTTGAGGTACAAAAATGTACCTAACTATCCGAGATAGCTATTAGTAGTCTAGTAAAAGAGAGAGTTCGTTGCTTGATGCCTGGTTTGTCAGTAGATGATAGCCAAGCATTAGTGACCCACAGGCGCTTTGTAGCCTTTTCTCATTCCCGAGTGGAAGTAGAAACACGTCACAATGGATGTTGTGACAAGGATTGCCGCGAACTTTAGCACGACACGATGCTAATTGGGTGATCGTTGATAGACTCACCAAGTCTGCATATTTTATTCTGATTCGTGGTTATTTTCTTTAGAGGTATTAAGACGTCTTTATATTGACATGATTGTCAGAGTCTATGGGGTACCATTATCGATAGTATCAGACGGAGACCCCAGATTCATTTCTAGATTTTGGTCCAGATTATAGGGATTTCGAAAGTAGTTGGAATCGGCATCTTCCACTGGTTAGGCCATATCAAGATGCCTCATATGAGGCACTGTATGACAGGGAGTGCCGCACCCCGATATGTTAGGGTGAGGTCGTAGAACGACATCTCAACAATGTTGAGTTGATTTGGAAATGAAAGATAAAGTTAGGGTCATTTGTGGGCGGATGAGAGCCGCCCAGGACAGGCAGAAGGTATATGCCGATCGTAGACGGCGACACCTTGAGTTGCCAAGTGAACTATTCCGTGTTCGTACTATCCTTCATGTCTCAGTACTAAGGAAATACCTAGCTTTCTTTTAAGTTTCGAGGACGAAACTTGTTTTTAGGGGGTTAGAAAATGTAACACCGACACTGCGGTGTCCGTACTAGTATTCCTGTTCACGAAATTTAATAAAATATTTCGCAATTTATATATAGAGAGAGAAATTTTTAATTATATTGATTTTCGATTTTGAGGTATGAAAATTGAAATTTTTGGGATATTTAAAATATCCGTATTTCCGATTTATAAAATAAAGTGAGTATAAAAATATATATATTTCTTTTATTAATTAAATTATTTATTTACTCATTTAAATATTTATAAATCTATTTTATATATATTAACAAATCATAATCATAACAATAGTTAAAAAAAAAAAAAAAATTAAAGTAAATATATTTCGAAATTAGGGCCTAAGCCCTAATTTCTCTATTTTTCCCCTCTTTCTCTCCATCGCCGCCTCTCCTCTCTCTCCCGCGACCGTTCGCCTTCCTCCGCCCCGCGACTTCCCGCTCCGCCGCCTCCACCGCGACGCTTCCTCTTCCGGCGCCACCGCCCACCTTCTCTCTCTATCTCTCTCCTTCTCTCTCTCGGCTTCTCTTTCTCACCCGCTAGCTGCTCTCCCTCTCTCGCTCGCGATCTCTCTTCGGTCCTCCACCGCGCCGCCTCTTTTCGCAGTCCACCGGCGCAGCCACTGCGACCACCACGGGTCGCCGCCTGCCTCTCTCCCTACTCGCGAGCGCAACAGAGCGCGATAGCTCACGCGACTGCGCGCGGCTATGCTGAGCTTCTGCCTGCTCGCGCGGCTGCTACGCGGCTCGCGCTGCTCCCAGCGCGACTACCCTGCTCCCCGGCGCGCCGCCCGCCGCAAGCGCCGGCCGCCCTGCGCGCGATTGCTCGCGCGCTGATAGCCTTCCTGCGCACGCTCCAGCGCGCGATGGCCTCTTTCTGCGCGCGCAGACTTCTTGCAACCTCTGCTGCAGTGTAGTAGGTGACCTTCAGAAACCCTAGGCTGTGACGATGCTTCATCCTCTGTGCAGGTAAGAGCCATTCTTTTGAATAGTAGCTCTAGGGTTTGATTTCCTTCGGTAATTTGGACTAACTGATGGAGTTTGCTTCAAATTGGAAGCATTGTAGGTTTCGGACAAAATCGAATGTCGCACGGACGTTAGGGTTTTGGACCGCAGTGAACCCTAGGTGAGGGAAATGCAATCCTTTCGATATTTGAGTTATTTTATCGAATTTAGGATTGAAATTAGAATTGGAAATTTTATGTATGCTTTGAAATAAGTTAGATTAAAAGGAAATGTACTTTCCTGCAATTTCGTATGAAATTACTTATGTTAAGTTTAGAATTTGATATAAATAGGGCTGCGTTGCATAATAGAATGTGTTAGATAATGATAGAGGTTTGTTTGATTCGGTTGTATAGCTTTAGTTGAAAATTACTTTGAATATGCCTGAATGTGAGGATTAAGTTTAAAAATTTATGCGAAATATGTTGCCTAGTATGGAAGAAGCATATTAAGGGATAATGAGATCGAGTTGAATTGATTTGAATATCTTCCTGTAGAGTTTAATTTGACATATGTATGAAAATAGTCGAAATTTGGGATTTTAGCCTAAGGATGGATACGTTGTTTTACATTATGGTTGATGTTGCATATAGGTAAGTTAAATACAAACTCTATATTATGAAAATAGGTTTCAATACCTTTGAAATGACATATGGGTTGAAGAAATCGGATGAGAATCGAAAAGTGAATGATTTTTCAAAGATTTTCCAGTTCAGAGGAAACTTATTTATTTTAAGCGTATTTCCAATTTTGATTGGTTTTAGGATTGAATCAGACTTGATTTTGATTTGATTAATTATTTATAAATGGAATGAAAGTGATGAAATGAGAATCTAGAAAGGTGATTGTGTAAATGATTTATTTAAGTCTTAATGAGCACATATTGAGGGGAGAAACCCTAAGGAAACATGTACAGGAAAATTTAGAACTTTGAGTATGAAATTTGATGGGTTTTAATGTGATTTTGAGTGTTAAAATGTGGATTTGATGTACTTGTGTTTTGGCATTTAAGTGTGGTGTGTTATTGGCTAAGTATATGTGAAATTGAGGCCAAGAGTGTGAGGATTTATGCATACTAAATTTTGGCTAGAGGTTAGTGAGTATGTGGATGTAAAATTGTATTGATCGAATCCATTGGAGAGATTTGGAATGACGCTAGTAAGCAAGATGGAGGCTTATAAGTGTATGTATATATATAGTGATATTGGTGTGTTAAAGTGATATGAAAATGTGCAATTGTAAAGAATGAGCAAAAGCATGTGTTTGTATTTATATGATAAGTGTATAGAATTGTATTGGAGTATTGAAGAGAAGAAGTTGATAAAGAATTTTTGAATAAAAGTGTGTTGGTGTATATGCTGACTCTTATGTACGACGAGAGATTGGATTGGTGTGAGCTTTGTGTAGGATTGATTGAGGAATATCACTTAAGTCTTGTGGATATGTTGTAAGCATAACTTTCTCTATACAGCTCCGAATGACGTGAGGTTGTCTGCCTTAGACACTAGACATCCTTAGCTTTAAAAATGAAATAAGAAACCCCTTGATTTGTAAAGGTGTATCAGAAGTTATAGCCTATTTTCTATAACTGCGCAGGTATGAAACTTGCCGATTTTATACATGCGTCAGTTGGATGTATTGATCGAGGGGAGCATAGTTTCGACACTTGTTGTGCATTTTAGGGAGTGATTGACCCTCCCGTATACTGTGAGTGGGTTTTATTTCAATGTTTTCGTTTAATATGTAAACTCTGATTTACAACAGTTTGATAAATGAGCATGATTTATCGCGTGCTTAAAATGTTTTGACTGGCTTTGGAAATGATTTTTGTGAACCGATGGAGTGTCCAAAAATGTGGTTGAATTATGAAATATGCATCCATGTGGTTGAAATGAAAAATGTGTCATTTTATGATATATGTTGCATTTGGTTTGTGAACCTGATTTACGGCACATGTTTGAGATGATATTGATTTTGGCCCTGAGGGCTGTGATGTGTTTGATATGATATTGATATTGGCCTTGAGGGCTGTGATATGTATTGTTCCGTAGCTACGAAGGACACCGTGAGAGGCGCTTTGGTAGCGTCCGGATATGCCTAGGCCTGGGGTATCCCACGAGTTGTCGAGATTATATTTACGACACGGTACTAGGCAGGTTGAACCCGAAAGGGGGAGGATTTGGATACACTCTCCAAGTCTAGCACCTGGACGAGGTCCGTCGCCAACGCCGGGGTAGAGAGCACTTTAAATAAAATCGCATAAAACACCCCCGGTGCGCCTGTCATAGGTCGTGGTAGACCTCTGCCGGGAGTTTTACGGTCCGATGACTCTATGATTTTGATGAAAGTATTTTGGATGCATATTTGATTTGCTGATGCGTGCAAATGATATATGGTTGAAATGAAAAGCATGATGATTTGAAATATGATTTGTTTACTTATGTTTTGACACTCCAGTTTCACACCCCATATTACACGATTACATTGACCCACTCACTCACTGAGTATTCTTCCCTGAGTACTCACTGTAACACCGACACTGCGGTGTCCGTACAAGTATCCTGTTCACGAAATTAAATAAAATATTTCTCCGTTTACATATAGAGAGAGAGAATTTTAAATTATATTGATTACATATAGAGAGAGAATTTTAAATTATATTGATTTTCGATTTTGAGGTAGGTAATTTGAAATTTTTGGGATATTTAAAATATCCGTAATTCCGAATTGTAAAGTAAAGTGGGTATAAAAATATATAGATGATTTTTTTTTATTATTATTTATTCATTGATTTATTTACACATTTCTCATTTAATTGATTATGAATTTATCATAAAAAGAACAATATAATAATAATCATAATAATAATAAATATATATATATATAAAAAAAAAAAAAAAAAAAAAGAAAGTCAAAATTAGGGCAAAGCCCTAATTCTCTCATTTTTCCCTCTTCTCTCTCTCTCTTCTCTACCTCGCCGCCTCTCCTCTCTCCCGCGACCTCCCTCTCCCGCAGCTGCCTTCCTCCGCCGTCGCCGCCCATCACCGCCACCGCAGACGGCCACCGACCCACCTTTTCTCTCTATCTCTCTGTTTTCTCTCTCGGCTGTCTCCCTCTCGCTCGATCTCTCGCGATCCACCCCAACCGCCACCGCGCCGCCCGCTCGGTCACCACATGCCACCGTGACCACCACCACGGGTTGCTCCCCCTCGCGCGCGACCGTTGCCGCCCCGCGCAGCCGCGCGGCTCCCCGCGCGCGCGACTCCCAGCGCGCCAGCCTGACTCCTGCGCGCGTGCTAGCGTGCGACTGCGCTGTTCCTTGCGCAGCTGACAGCCCTTCCTGCGCGCGATTGCTCGCGCTGACTGCTTCCTGCGAGCGATTTTCTGCCACCTGCGGAAGCCCAACCGAAAGCCCTAGGTCGATTGTGCCTTGTCCACTGCAAAGGTACGATCAAACCCTAACCCAAATTCTAGGGTTTCGATTCCTTGATAATTATACTAAATTACTGACTTTTGCTTCGAATTGGAAGCATTGTAGGTTTCGGACGGAATCGAATGTCGCACGGACGTTAGGGTATTGGACTGCAGTGAACCCTAGGTGAGGGAAATGCAATCCTTTCGATATTTGAGTTATTTTATCGAATTTAGGATTGAAAATAGAATGTGTTAGATAATGATAGAGGTTTGTTTGATTCGGTTGTATAGCTTTAGTTGAAAATTGATTTGAATATGCCTGAATGTGAGGATTAAGTTTAAAAATTTATGCGAAATATGTTGCTTAGTATGGAAGAAGCATATTAAAGGATATTGAGATCGAGTTGAATTGATTTGAATACTTTTCTGTAGAGTTTAATTTGACATATATATGAAAATAGTCGAAATCTGGGTTTTGACCCTAAGGATTGATGTGTGTTTTACATTATAGTTGGTGTTGCATATAGGTAAGTCAAATACAAATTCTATATTATGAAAATAGGTTTCAATACCTTTGAAATGACATATGGGTTGAAGAAATCGGATGAGAATTGAAAAGTGTATGAATTTTCAAAGATTTTCCAGTTCGTAAGAAACTTATTTATTTTAAGCGTATTTCCAATTTTGATTGGTTTTAGGATTGAATCAGGCTTGATTTTGATTTGATAAATTATTTATAAATGGAATGAAAGTGATGAAATGAGAATCTAGAAAAGTGATTGTGTAAATGATTGATTTAAGTCTTAAATGAGCACATATTGAGGGGAGAAACCCTAAGGAAACATGTACTGAAAGATTTAGAACTTTGAGTATGAAATTTGATGGGTTTTAATGTGATTTTGAGTGCAAAAATGTGGATTTGATGTACTTGTGTTTTTGGCATTGAAGTGTGGTGTGATATTGGCTATGTATATGTGAAATTGAGGCCAAGAGTGTGAGGATTTATGCATGCTGAATTTTGGATAGAGGTTAGTGAGTATGTGGATGTAAAATTGTATTGATCGAATCCATTGGAGAGATTTGGAATGACTCTAGTAAGCAAGATGGAGGTTTATATGTGTATGTAATAAGGTATAGAAAGTGTATGCATATATACAGTGATATTGGTGTGTTAAAGTGATATGAAAATGTGCAATTGTAAAGAATGAGCAAAAACATGTGTTTGTATTTATATGATAAATGTATAGAATTCTATTGGTGCATTGAAGAGAAGAAGTTGATAAAGAATTTTGAATAAAAGTGTGTTGGTGTATATGCTGACTCTTATGTACGACGAGAGATTGGATTGGTGTGAGCTTTGTGTAGGATTGATTGAGTAATATCACTTGAGTCTTATGGATATGTTGTAAGCATACTTTTCTCTACACAGCTCCGAATGACTTGAGGTTGTCTGCCTTAGACACTAGACATCCTTAGCTTTAAAAATGAAATAAGAAACCCCTTGATTTGTAAAGGTGTATTAGAAGTTATAGCCTATTTTCTATAACTGTGCAGGTTTGAAACTTGCTGATTATATACATGCGTAAGTGTTGGATGTCTTGATCAAGGGGAGCACAGTTTTGACACTTGTCGTGCATTATAGGGAGTGATTGACCCTCCCGTATACTGTGAGTGGGTTTTATTTCAATGTTTTCGTTTAATATGTAAACTCTGATTTACAATAGTTTGATAAATGAGCATAATTTATCGCGTGCTTAAAATGTTTTGACTGGTTTTGGAAATGATTTTTGTGAACCGATGGAGTGTCTGAAAATGTGGTTGAATTATGAAATATGCATCCATGTGTTGGAAATGTGAAATGTGCCATTTTATGATATATGTTGCATTTGGTTTATGAACCTAATTACGGCACATGTTTGATATGAAATTGATTTTGGCCTTGAGGGCCGTGATATGGATTGATGATATTGATTTTGGCCTTGAGGGCCTGGATATGTATTGTTCCGTAGCTACGAAGGACACCGTGAGAGGCGCTTTGGTGGCGTCCGGATATGCCTAAGGCCTGGGGTATCCCACGAGTTGTCGGGATTATATTTACGACACGGTACTAGGCAGGTTGAACCCGAAAGGGGAAGGATTTGGACACTCTTCAAATCTAGCACCTGGACGAGGTCCGTCGCCAACGCCGGGGTAGAGAGCACTTTAAATAAAATCGCATATAACACCCCCGGTGCGCCTGTCATAGGTCGTGGTAGACCTCTGCCAGGAGTTTTACGGCTGGCAGCTCTATGATTTTGATGACAGTGTTTTGGATGCATATTTGATTTGTTGATGCGTGCAATGATATATGGTTGAAATGAAAAGCATGATGATTTGAAATCTGATTTGTATACTTATGTTTTGACACTCCAGTTTCACACCCCATATTACACGATTACATTGACCCACTCACTCACTGAGTATTCTTCCCTGAATACTCACCCCTCCTTTTTCCTCCCCAGACAGGATATTGGTGCTAGGCGACGCTTTGACTTTAGAGGTTTGATGGCTTGATGGTGGATTTGGATGATTTACGACGGTGAGATTAAGTTTTAAATTTAAAATATGAATTTCATACTTTATGTCGACCCTACGAGGTCTTGTTGAGGTCCGTAGTTGGCCGTGTACTTATTTTGGGATGACTGTATAAAATTATGTATATTTATTTGCGAAACTCTCATTTCACTTGCATTGAGGCATTGGTAAATGTTTCAAGTGTAAACTTGGGAATTTGTATTGTAAATTGTATAAAACTTAGGCCCGCTCGGTGTGGCGGCTGTTCATGCTCTAGTTGGGCATGACAGTAGAGGTCTGTGGTTAGGACTGTTGGTGATTTTTTAGCCTTGCGTTGTCTGGATGTCGGTTGAGAGTTTGGTGGATTGTTTTGAGGCCGGGATGGCCATTTTATTTTATTTACAGGATCATGTAAATGTACAGGTTTATACAGGTTTAAATTGTACATGGGAGACCTCCGATTTATGGGGAGGTTCTGCCTGATTTTCTGTAGAAATACAGCCAGCATCCAGGTCAACGGGCGGCTGTTCACGTTTCCCAGTTCGGGGCGTGACACTCACCCCTCCTCTTTCCCTCCCCAGACAGGATTATGGTGCTAGGGCGACGCATTTGGCGCTAGAGGTATGATAGCTTGATGGTGGATTGGATTCACGACGGTGAGATTAAGTTTTAAATTGAAAATATGAATTTCATACTTTATGTCGACCCTGCGAGGTCTTGTTGAGGTCCGTAGTTGGCCGTGTACTTATTTTGGGATGACTGTATAATTTATGTATGTTTATTTGCGAAACTCTCATCTTTCATTTGCATTGAGGCATTTGTAAATGTTTAAAGTGTTAACTTGGGAAATTTGTAATATATTTGTATAAAACTTAGGCCCGCTCGGTGTGGCGGCTGCTCATGCTCTAGTTGGGCATGACAGTAGAGGTCTGTGGTTAGGACTGTTGGTGATTGTTAGCCTTGCGTTGTCTGGATGTCGGTTGGGAGATTGATGGATTGTTTTGAGGCCGGGATGGCCATGTGTTTAAATTTACAGAATGATTTTAAATTTATACAAGTTTATACAGGTTATTGTACATGGGAGACCTCCGATTTATGGGGAGGTTCTGTCCGATTTTCTGTAGAAATACAGTCGGCATCCAGGTCAACGGGCGGCTGTTCACGATTCTCGGTTTGGGGCGTGACACTTTGTGTTAAGGAAATTGTTATCCCATTGGAATTTTGATGATAACAATATCTTTCATATTATTCTAATATTTTTACTAAATTTGTAAATTAAATTTTATTTAGAAATTCTTATAAAAGTGGATTATAGAAGTTGCTATACAAGTTATCATAGAGATAGCATAGAGCCTATAACAGGAGGACTCAATCATTCACGAAACAAAAGGAAAATAACTGATCCATAAAGATTATCATAGAAGATGTCATAAAAGTAAGGCATTTTTGAACCATAGAAGTTGAGACAGAAGCAAAATACTAGATCTATAGAGGTTGCTACAGAAAATGATATAAAGGCAAGGTATTTCAGAGCATAGAGATTGTTGCTATAGCAAAATGTATCTTTCATTGTCTGTCAAAGACTCAGCAATATGAGTATAAATTGAGAACTATACCTATTTTAAAAATATGTTTACATATTTTGATCAAACCATGATTAAGGGGATACCTTGTGAGAATGGAAAGTCTAAAAGAGCCAAAGGAGGAAGGTCTCCAAGTCTAAAACATAATCCGAGAAAAGATTTTGAATTCAAATATGAAAGTTGCGGCTATTGACTCATTTAACAAAGAAAGAAGAATTTTTTCTATGGAGGAAAAGTCTAAAGATTAATGGTTTTGTCGAGAAAATTTGGAAATTTTTCAAAAAGGGTAACATGATTATTTGCATATATTTAGCTAACTATATCTTAGTATGTGATTAAGTTTGCTCAAATTCGGAATTGCATTTTAAAGAAGGTATGTAGAGCTACAAAGTTAAATGTTTAGATTAAATGCATTAAGGAAAGTTTGAGAAAATTATAGGTAAAGTTGGATGGTCACTTGGAAGGATTTTGAATTTTTCAGCAACCTTTGTCAATAAGGAAAATCTCAAGAAATCAAAAATATTTAGCATCTAAAAATCAAGAAAGTTGCTGCATTTTTATGGTGATTTTGTACTATTACTACAAGCTTTGAAGGTTGAAAATTGGAGTTCAATAAGGCACGTACATCAGGAAAAAGTCAATCATTTTATGAGAATAATTTTTCACATATTGAAGAGAAGAAATCTTAGCATATAAAGAGTGTCACTTTGAAAAATTCCTATTGTCATTTTCAAAAGTAATTCTTTGTACTTTCGTTATTATGAGTTAAGTTTTGCGAGATTGACCTTTGTGAGATTTGTTTGATCACCATTGTTGTATGTAAATTAATTTTAACAAATTTTTATCTTAATTTGTTAAGTCTTACCTCTCTCTCTCTCTCTCTCTCTCTCTCTCCCCATCGCTGATCCACTTCGCCACAGCTCACTTCGCCATAGCTCATAGCCATCAAGCACCACCGCCAACCGATAGGTACAAGCACAGGTAAGTACTCTCAGGCACGCACTCACCTCTTTCGTGATCTCTCGCTCTACCCACCTTTTTGCTTCCTCCCTCTCTCCACATCGCTACTCATACCCTCTCAGGAACCCAGATCAGCATCATTTTCTCTCTACATCCCCCACAGCGAACTTTGTCTCGGACCCTGTACATCTACCTTTTCGATCTTTGCCCAGATCTGCTCCCTAAGGCCCTAAAACTCCTCCTCATTGCCATAAATCTCCCGTGATAGCTGCCTCTAGATTAGATATCGCCAGAAAAGGAAGATCTGACCTCCAAAAGCTCAAACCCCCCAAATACCCAGAGCCGCAGAAGGCCGACGCACCCAATTACCCGACCAGATCCAAAAAAAGCTAGATCTGTTCCCCTGTGCTCTTCGATCTTCGCCCAGATCTCTCTGTATCATCCTCACTCTCCTACTGCCTAGTTGATTCTAGTCTCTCTTCAACTCCAATGGGGTAAGTTGCTCTTACCTTGTCTACCTTATTCTCTTGCCTTCAGATCTCTCTTGATATCTCTCCCTTCCTCTCCCTCTATCCCTGCTAGACTTTCTCTCATCCTTCTCTCATCGCCCCTCTATCCATGTGTTGGGACACATCAAACACTCATCTGCACCTCCGGCTACCATCTTATTATGATTTTTTGTGTAAATAGTTATAAGATTTTATTTTATTTTATTGTATTTTATTTTATTGTTAATCGTTTTCATATATTATTTTCTGAAAAACTCCGCCACGGTCGGTCCCAAGTCTGGATAAAGAAGTAGAGTTGCGGTAGATTGACAGCCAATGTAAAACTTTTAGTCAAATTAAAAATGAGAGACAAATATAAAAAAATGATTTGTGCGTTTCCCCCTCAGCAAGACACTATTTCGAATCTTGGGTAGTGACAAGTTACCAAGGGACATTAGAGTACGGGTAAATAAGATTGTTTATGAGGATAGGATTTGTTTAATCACTTGGAACATAGGATCCCTGACCAAAAAGTTAAGAGAGATAGGAGAAATAATGAAGAGAAGAAGAATTAATATCATGTGCCTCTAAGAAACCAAGTGGATGGGAGAGAAGGCTAAAGTAATAAAGGGTTATGGACATAAAATGTCATACTCAGCTAAGGATAGAACTAAGAATGGGGTAGGAGTAATCATACATTAAAATCTCTTAGAGGATGTAGCGGAGATAAAAAGAAATGAAGATAGAATTATACTTATTAAACTAGTAAATGAAGAAAACGTAGTTAAAATAATTAGAGTATATACACCCCAAATAGGTGTAGATATAATTAGTAAAAAACAATTTTGAGAAGATTTAGATGAATTCATATAAGCCATACCGAGTGGAGAGAAGTTATTTATTGGAAGAGATCTAAATGGACATATAGGAGAGAAGAATGAGTGATTCGAAACCGTACATGAAAATTTTGGTTTCAACAATAGGAATGAGGCGGGAAGTACCATTCTAAAGTTCGTAATTGATTTGACACTTGTTAACACCTTCTTCAAGAAAAAAGAGTCGTACGTAGTTACCTATAAAAGTGAGTTAAATGCTAATCAGATTGATTTCTTTCTCACTAAAAGAGGTGATAGAATGACCTGTAAAGATAGTAAGGTTATACAAAGCGAGAGTGTAGCTACTCAACATAAATTTTTAGTTTTGGACGTACAGGTGCCTAAACGACAAAAACAACATCGACCGTATATGGAGCCAAGAATTAAGTGGTGGAATCTGAAAGGGGAGAAAGTGACGACATTTAGAGACAAAGTAATAGGAGTAACAAAATGGTCTGCTAGTGAGAATTCAGAAACAATGTGGAAAGAGATGTCTAATAATATTAAGAGTACAGGTAGGGAGGTTCTTAGAGTATCAAAGGGTAGGGCTCCAGTAGGCAAGGAATCATGGTGGTGGATCGAAGAAATACAAACTACTATCCGAATAAAAAAAGAGTGCTATAGGAAGTTAAAAAATGATCGTAGTAATAAGACTTATGAAAAATATAAAAATACAAAAAAAAGATATAAAAAAGATTATTCAGGAATCAAAGAGTAGAATATATAATGAATTATTTAAGAGGCATAAGACTCGAGATGGGAAAAAAGAGATCTACAAAATTGCCAAGTTAAGGGAGAGAAAGGGAAAAGATCTAAATGAGATTAGATGTATTAAAAGTGAAACCAATAATATACTAGTAAAAAACGAAGACATAAGAAAATAGTGGAGAGAATATTTTGAAAATTTGCTTAATGATGAGAATACAATAGATATAGAAAATACCAAGATACCTACAAAAGAGATTAATAAAGACTTTAAACGTAAGATTTATCCCTATGAAATAAAGGAGGCCCTAAAGCACATGAAGAATAACAAAACTATTGGACTTGAAGGCATTTCAATTGAGGTGTCGAAATGTTTAGGTAAATTTGGCGTAATAATGTTAACGGATCTTTTCAACAAAATTTGATAAACAAAAAAAATGCCCCAAATATGGAGAGAGAGTACACTTGTTCCGTTGTACAAGAATAAGGGCGACATACAAGATTATTTTAACTACGGAGGGATTAAACTCATAAGTCATATGATGAAACTATGGGAGAGAGTGATAGAGCATAGATTGAGAAGGGAGATAAGAGTATCGCAGAATCAATTTGGATTTATACTAGAATGATCCATCGCCGAAACAATTTACTTGCTAAGATAGTTAATAGAGATATTTAGAGTATAGAAGAGAGACCTGTATATAGTATTTATTAATCTAGAAAAAACATATGATAGGGTCCCTAGAGACATTTTGTGGTTGACACTGATGAAAAAAGGGATTTCATTGAAATACATTAACCTTATTACGGATATGTATGAAACAGTTATAACCAATGTAAGAACTTGTGGGGGTCTGAGCGATAACTTTCCTATTAACATTAGGCACCTTCAAGGTTTGACATTGATTCCCATACTATTCGCAATAGTGATAGATGAAATCATAAAAAATATCCAAGATGAAATACCATGGTATATACTCTTCACAGATGATATAGTTTTGGTTGATAAAACTAGAGAGGGTAACAATACTAAATTAGAGTTATGGAAGGTCACCTTAGAATCGAGAGGATTTAGATTAAGTAGATCCAAAATTAAGTATATGAGAAATAAGTTTAGCGGTAACCATCAGGACAACAAAAAAATGATTAGATTAAAAGGAAGAGAAGTCCCAAAGAGTGAATAATTTGAATATTTTGATTCCATCATTCAAAATGATGGCAATATCGATAGAGATGTGAATAATAGAATTCAAGAGGGTTGGATAAATTGGCGAAAGGTATCCGGAATTCATTGTGATCACACGACACCATTAGATTTAAAGAGAAAATTTTATAGAATCGTAGTAAGACTTATGCTCTTGTATGACACTGAATGTTGGGTTATTAAACAGTAATAAGAGTAAAAAATTGTTATTGCCGAGATGAGAATGTTTCGATGAATGTGTGATAAAACTAGAAAAGAAAGAGTTAGAAACGATGAGATACGTAATAAGTTGGGACTTATCTCAATTGTAGATAAGATGGGAGAGTACCACCTAAGGTGGTTTTGGCATATGCAATAAAGATCTAAGGATGCACCTGTTAGGAAGATCGAGAACTTAAATATAGGAAAGTTAATAAAACGTAAAGTTAGACGATTAAAGATTTGGATGCAATGTATTCGTAAATATATGATAGATATAAATTTAGTTGAATAGATAGTCTTAGATAAGAATGAGTGGCGTAGAAGAATCCATACAAATTAAATCATTTTATCATTTCATTATTATTATTATTATTTTCTTTTTCTCTTGATATTTGTCTCTCATATAGTCGACCCTAAATTTTTAAGATAGAAAATCTAGATTGTTGTTGTTATTGTTGTTGAAGATTAGAAGTTAAAAGTATTTGGATTGTATTTTGTAATTTCATATCATAGTAAAAGACTAACAAATTGTTAGATCTCGACTTGTTAGCTGGAAGAGTGAACGTAGGCACAAGGTCGAACCATTATGAAATTGGATTTTTCTCTCTATTCTTTATTTTTATTTTTATTCTATTTTTATTTTTCATTACATATGCTTAGGTTAACCATATGATTATTTTAGATCTAAGTAGAGTTGATTAAATTTTTTAAAAGCCAATCAAGACAACCAATTTAATTCCCTTTTTTGGTTGTCACAAAGTCCAACAAGTGGTGTCAAAAAATAGTGCTCGACTCCACAAAATTGACTACTTTTGAGCAAAAGATCCAATGGCTTCACACTTAGTATTTGACCAATCTATAAATAGGACTCCATACTTTGATAGAAAAAATTTTTACTATTAGAAATATAAAATGGAAACATTTATAAAAGTTTATGACTATGAGGCTTGGGAGATTTTTACCTCTGGAGATTTAGTTGTAAAAGGCCTAATGATAACTGAAAATGATAAGAGAATGATTTTTATAAATTTTAGGGCTAAACATTTACTTTTTTGTGCTATCTCTCCCACTAAATTTAATCTTATTTCTTCACGTGGTATAGCTAAAGAAATTTGAGACAGACTTTGCATCACTCATGAAGGAACTAGTATGGTAAAAGAAACTAAAATAAATTTGTTGATGTAAGAAAATGAATTTTTTTCGATTTCAGTAAGGAGAGAACATTAAGGAAATGTTTAATAGATTTTTTATCATTACTAATAAACTTGACTCTTTTGAAAAAAGATTTCAGATACAGATCAAGTTAGAAAGGTTCTCCATGTATTGCTAAGAGCATGGGACACCAAGAAGACAACAATTGAAGAAACCCAAGACTTAAACAAGCTTTCCCTAATACGAATTAAGGGAACAATTGATGTTTTATGAAGCTAAAATTTTCTACACTGCTAAAATTGAAAACAAGAGGAAGATAATTGCTTTTGCGGCTAAAGAAGTTAAAATTTCTAAAGAAGAAGAAAACAACAGTGATTAGGAAATCAATATACTGGCCAAAAAGCTTAGTCTTACCTTTAAGAAAAAAGGTAAGAAAGCTTTTAAATCCAAGAATATTCACAACTCACGTAAGCTTAAGTCATGCTACGAATGTAAGAAGGAAGGCCACATTAAATATGAATGCCCAGTCCTACTGCAAAAGATTAAAGCTTTCAGGAAGAAAGAGAAAGCAATGGTAGCCACTTGGAGTGATTTAAAAGAGGAAGAAACAAATGATGATAACTCTGAAACCTCTAAGGAATTGAATCTTTGTCTTATAGTAAATAATGAGGTGATCTCTGAAAACCCATTTGATTATCATTTTCAAAATAGTTTTGAATCTAACAAATTGTTGAATATCATTTCAGATCTGAAAAATAAAAATGTTACACTAGAAAAAGAGAAAGATATGATGAGGCAAACTAATCACTTGCTAAATTCTGAGTTAGAAATACTAAAACAAAAAATGAAGACTTAAGAAAGGAAAATGTTCAGTTGAAAAATCATATAAATGTTCTAAAAAATAAGTTAGATGAATTGTCAAAATCTATAGAAAACACTTTTCAAAAATTTTATGAAAGTGATGTGAAATTGACAAAATTGCTTTCAATCCATAGAAAAGACTTTTCTAAAAAAGGTTTAGGCTATGTAAATGATTATTAAATTGCTTCAAGCTCTAATAAAATTGGTTTTGTTAAAACTACAGAGACAGCACAAATAAGCACCTCACAGTCAGCAGAAATCATGCATAGCACTGTCTCACAAATTGCACAAAATCTGCACATAAATATTTCACAAATTGCAAAAAATAAGCACAAAAATACTTCATAGACTTCCGAAAATTTGTACAAAAGGTTACATAGAAGTACCCGTAGATGTACCTATAGAAGTACACATAGTGGTTTTGGTGAAAAGAAGAAATTGCATAAAAGAAATTAATTATGGATTTAGATACATGAAATTTAGATATATTCAGAATAATTTTGGATATAAATCTAATTATTCAAGAAGTAAAAATAATTTTTCTTGTTATATATGTCATAAATATGGTCACTTTACTAGGAGTCATTTTATGAACAAGCTTTAGTACAAATCAAGAAAAATTTAATACTCATACAAGGTTGTTTTCTAAATGAGCCAAACTTGTTTAGATTCTTAAGAATAGATGATGCTTTTTTTTATTGTGTAGGAACATGAGGCAAAAATCAAAGAAAAGTGGCACGTTGATAGCAATTGCTCGAGACATATGACGGATGATATCTCATTGTTCAAAAATCTTGAAAGAAAAGATCATGGAATGGTAACCTTTGGAGACAACCGAAAGGAAAAATTATTGGAAAGAGTACTGTAGGTATAAATTTTACAACTATAAAAAATATGTTTTTTGTTGATAAATTGATATAATTTGTTAAGCGTTAGTCAATTATGTAATTTATGATATGATATGCTATTTAAAAGAAATAAATGCATTGTGTTTGTTAGTAAGACACAAAAACAAATTTTTGATGGAATTAAATTAGGAAATGTTTACGTGGTAGATTCAACAATTTTAGATAGTTTAAAAGAAAACTGCTTAATGACTTTTAGTAATGATATTTTTGTATGACATAAAAAATTTTGTCATATAAATTTTAAGCAATTAAAAAGATTGTCCAAAGAAAATTTAGTTAGAGAAATTTCAGTGAAAGAATATATAAATTAGAGTACTTGTTCATTGAATAAATAAATAAAGACATTCTTTAAAAATAAAGATTATATTTCACATCTAGACCTTTAGAATTATTACATATGGATTTATTTGAACCTGTTAGAAATCTAAGTTTTGGTGTAAATAAGTATGGACTGGTTATAGTAGACGATTTTCTAGATTCACTTGGTTTTTATTTTTAGCAAATAAAAGTTAAACTTTTGAATCCTTTAGAATTTTTGCAAAGAAAATTTAAAATAAAAAAAGATTAAAAATAGTTAATTTAAGAATGGATCATGGAAAAGAGTTTGATAATTTATAATTTTTAGAATATTGTAATAAAAACAAAATAAGTCAAAATTTTTCAACATCACGCACAGCATAACAAAATGGGATAGTTGAATGTAAAAATAGTACTATTCAAGAAATGGCTAGAACTATGTTGAATGATAGTAGTATAGGAAAATATTTTTGGGCCAAAATCATATCTACAGTATGTTATATAATTAATAGTCTACACTAAGCCTATGACAAATAAAACCCCATTTGAAATTTTTAGAGGTAAAAAATTTAATGTTTTATATTTTCATACATTTTGGTGTTTATGTCTTATTTTGAAAAATAACCTAAACATTCGAAATAAATTTGATGAAAAAACCATTGAAGGAATTATTTTAGATTATTCTTTAAATAGCAAGGCATATCGAGATTTCAATAAAGAGTTTAGGATAGTAGAAGAAACAATCAATTTTAAATTCCATGAAATTGAATTTCAAAAAGTAGAAGTTAAAGATGATAATATTATCCAACATGAGTTAAAGTTGATAATATTATACAACATGAATTCTCTCTTGAAAAAGATAATGCCAAAGAAAATGATCAAGATGTCATAAAAGAATAAGACCAAGGGAGGAAATTATTAGAAATTGGAAATTCTTGCCTAAAAATTCACAAGATGATATAATAGGAGATGTAAGTGAATGAATAAGAACCAGATTAAACTATAGAAATAAAGAAAATCAATTTGCATTAATATCTAGTATAGAATCCAAAAATATAGAAGAAATCATAGAAGATGAGTACTGGATAGAGGTTATGCAAGAAGAATTAAATCAATTTAAAAGGAATGATATATGGTCTTTAATACCTAAACCTAAAGAAAAAACCATTATAGGAACAAAATGGGATTTTAGAAATAAATTAGATGAAAATGGAAATGTTGTAAGGAATAAAATATGATTAGTTGTAAAAGGATACTCATAAGAAGAAGGAATCAATTATGATGAGACATTTTTACCGGTTGTTAGGATAGAAGCAATTAGAATACTTTTGGTTTTTGCATGTTTTAAAAATTTTAAATTATATCAAATAGACATTAAAATTGTTTTTTTAAATGGATATATAAAGAGAAAGTGTATGTTAGTCAACCCCTCGAAATTTAAAAAACACAGTAAAGAAGATCATGTTTATAAATTAAAAAAAAGTGTTATATAGTTTAAAATAATAACTTAGAACATGGTATAAAAGATTAAGTAAATATCTTGTGAAAAATGATTTTAAAAAGTGAAATGTAGATATTACATTATTTACCAAGTATGTTGATAATGATATTCTTATTGTGCAAATATATATTGAAAATAATGTATTTGGTTTTACAAATGAACATTTGTGTAATGATTTTAGTAAAATGATAAAAAGTGAATTTGAAATATCAATGATGGGTGAATTCAATTTTTTTTTTTTAAATTACAAATTAAACAAACTCCTCAAACTATTTTTATAAATCAAGAAAAATATGCAAAATAGTTAATTAAAAAATTTGGTATAAAAAATTCAAAATATGTCAGTACTCCTATATCTATTTCTATTAAATTAGATTTAGATGAAAAAGAGAAAGATATAAGTGAAAAACTTTATAGAAACATGATAGGATTTTTATTATATTTAATCGCTTCAAACCTTGATATTTTGTTTAGTGTATATTTGTATGCTAGGTTTCAAAGTAAATCTAAAAAATCTCACTTTAGAGCCACAAAGAAAATTTTAAAATATATTGCCGGTACTAAAAATATAAGATTTTGATATCTAAGAAATTCAAATTTTGAATTAATTGAATATATATTGATAATTTTGAATTAATTTGACTGAAAAAGTATTTTGGTTATTTGTCAATTTTTAGGAGATAGATTTATAAGTTGGGTATCTTCAAAACAAAATTCAGTTGCTTCGTCAATGGCGGAATCATAATATATTTCAATAGTAAATTGTTGTACCCAAATTTTGTGGTTAAAACAATAATTTAGAGATTATTGATTAGATTATAAGAATATTATGATAAAATATGACTAGACGAGTGCTATTTGTCTCACCAAAAATTCCATAATTCATTTTAGATCCAAACATAAAAATGTTAGACATCACTTTATGAGAAATTATGTTATTAATGGAGATGTAGTTGTGGAATATGTTGACACTAAAAATCCGTACACTGACATTTTTATAAAACTTTTAGATAGAGAAAGATTTAAAAATTTAAAAATGAAATTAGAATATGTTTTCTATTTTAGACATTTTTTTGTAATGCTTGCTCTATTATTTGCTGTATTTTCTTTTTGATGAAACAAAATGGGGGAGAATAAAACTTAAAAAAATATCATGTACACATTAAGAGGGAGAAAATTTAATAAATTCATAAATTAAGGGAGAGTTTGAAAATGTGCATTCACTTGAAAATATACATTATTGATATTTTGAACATTTATTTCTTTTGCTTTTGTTGTTATCAAAAAGAGAGAGACTGTTAGGGAATTTGTTGTCCCCTTAGAATTTTAATAATAACAAAATCTTTCATATTGTTTTAATATTTTTATTAAGTGTGCAAATTAAATTTTATTTGAAAATTCTTATAAAAGTGGTTAATAGAAATTGTTATAAAAGTTGTCATAGAGACAACATAGAGCCTATAACAGGACTCAGTTATTTACAAAATAGAAGGAAAATAATTGATCCATAGAGGTTATCATAGAAGATTTCATAGAGGCAATGCATTTTTTAACAATAGAAGCTAAGACAGAAGCAAAATACTAGATCTATAGAGGTTGCTATAGAAGATACCATAGAGACAAGGCATTTTAGAGAATAGAGGTTGTTGGTGAGGCAGACTTTATCTTTACTTATCTATCGAAGATTCAGCCAACAATGTGAGTATAGATTGGGTACTATACTTACATTAAAAGTATATTTAGATATTTTGACCAAACGATGATTAAGGAGATATAGTGTGGGAAAAGAAAGTCTAAAAAAGCTAAAGGAGAAAGGTCTCTAAGTCTAAGCCATAATCTGAGAAAACATTTGAATTCAAATGAATTGAATTCAAACATAGAATTTGTAGCTATTGACTTCATCCAACAAGAAAATAAGAATTTTTCCTAGGGAAGGAAAGTCTAAAGATTAATGGTTTTGTCTAGAAAATTTGAAAATTCTCCAAAAAGGGTGACATGATTATTTACACATATTTAGCCAACTAGTATGTGATTAAGTTTGTTCAAATTCCGAAATTACATTTTAAAGAAGGTACGTGGGGTGACAAAGTTAAATGTTCAACACTAAATGCATTAAGGAAAGCTTAAGAAAATTATGGGTAAATTTGGCTGGTCTGTAACACCGACACTGTGATGTCCGTACTAATGTACTATTCATGAAATATATATAAAATATTTCTCAGTTTATATGAATATAGAAAAATTTTAGTTTTATTGATTTTTGATTTTGGGGTATTAAATTTGAATTTTTGATATATTTTAAAATGTCGTATCTGTAATTCGCAGAAAATCCTATTTCTACGAAATTTATATTCTAGAGAAAAGTGGATATAAATATATATATATTGATATTTATTAATTTATTTAAATTTGTAAAAAAATTAAAATTAAAAAAAAAAAAGAAGGGGGAGCAAAACGCAGCGTTTTGCCCCCAAATTGAAATTAGGGTTTGTACCCTAATTTCTCTCCCTTATTCGCTCTCTCTCTCTTCTTCTCTCACTCCCTTGCGAATCTCTTCGCGTTCTCCGCCATCCTCTCCGCCGCGAACGGCCATCACCGCCACCACCACCGTACGTCTTCCCTCCCCGTTTCTCTCTATCTCACCCTTTGTTCTCTCTCTCATGCATTCTCTCCCACTCTCTGTTTCTCATTCTCTGTCTCCCTCCTTCGAAATCTCTCTCTCTTTCGGTCGCCACCCGCTCCTCCGCCGTACACTAATCGTGCTCCAACCACCGCAGGCGGCGGTCCCTTCTTTCTCTCTTTCCTTCCCCGAGCGCGATAGTCCCTTTGTTTCCTCTCCCACGCGCGTGACTGCAGCGCTTCCTCTCCCTTGCTCGCTCACTTGCGCGTGGGCTGCTCTCTGTCGAGAGCTTTGTTGCAACCCCAATAGAAACCCCAAACTGCAGTCATCCACCGTTCTTTGAAAACCCTAGACTGAAATCCTTTCTCTACGAAGGTAAGGATGAATTTAGCTTAGCGTTTCGATATTATTTTAGTGTTTTAGCTAAATTTCTAAATTATACTTCAAATTGGAAATGTTACAGGTTTTAGACTGAACCGAATGGCAAACGGAGGCTAGATCTACGAATCGAAAAACCCTTGGTGAGGTAAAATGTTGATTTCTTTGATAAATTGAGTGAATCTAGGATGGAGAGATCTTTATATGTTTATGATGTATTTAGATTTGATTTGAATGCATTTCTGAAGATCTATAATTAAATGTTAGGATTAAGTTTAGGCATTTACGTAAATTAGGCCGTTTGATACGGAAGTAGCATGCTAAGGAATAATAGAATCGAATTGAATTGATTTGAATGGTTTCTCTAGAGTTTAATTCGAAATATGCATGAAAGTACTTGGATCTAAAGTTAGAGCTTAAGGATTGATGCATTGTTTTACATTATAGGTTGTTTTGCATATAGGTAATTCAAATACGATTTTC
The DNA here is from genome assembly GCA_037126225.1 of Dillenia turbinata. NCBI lineage: Eukaryota > Viridiplantae > Streptophyta > Magnoliopsida > Dilleniales > Dilleniaceae > Dillenia > Dillenia turbinata. Next base: position 8,529,603 of record JBAMMX010000017.1, read on the forward strand.
TTATTTTTGAAACTAGACTTTTATACGTTGAAAATGATATATGGGTTGAGACATTTGGATGAGAATCGAAAAGTTTATGATTTTTCAAAGAATATCTATTTTGGGAGAAGATTTATTATTTTATGATTATCCGACCTTGAATAATCTTTAGGATGGCATTAGACTTGACTTTCAATGTGTTACTTATAAAAAAAAATGAAATACAATTCATGACATTAGAGTGTATTCATAAATTGAAGAATTGAGATTTGTACAAAATTAGGGAAAATGGATAAACCCTAAAAATATTTAGAAATTGATGATGTAATTGCGATTGTGTATTAGGAAAGATTAATTGAGGATCGAGTAAGATTTCATTTGATTGAATGGTAAGTATATGCATGTGTATATGGGCTGAAAGGTGTGGTGTTGTTGGTTGAGTATAATGAAATGTTATTGTGTGCTAAAATCACCTTAAAAGTCAAGGAGAATAGTAGAAAGTGTGCAGAATTTTTGTGATGCAATGGTGAATATACTTGGATATATATTTGAGGTCAAGGTGTGAGGAATATATGTATGTGTATGTATGATCGAGGGTATGCATATATGCATTGATCGAAAGTATTAATGAGATTTGGAAATGAGTGACAATATGAATTTTAAAATATATTTTGATATACCAAAGTGTTATGAAAAATATGAATGGAAAGGAATGTGTAAGGACATGTGTACCTTTGGAAATTTTGAAGTGATTGAAGTAGTTTTGGTGATTTAAAATGGGGATGGTGTATATAATCCATTGGGAGCCTAGTTGAGATACCCAGACTTTAATCCTAAGTGAAGAATTTTTTAAAAAATAAAATGTAATATTGAACTTGTCAAAGGCATGATACTTACATATATATATATATATATATATTACATCTTTGTCATTGTAGTGATACATTGACTGATCAAATAAGGAGAACTCTTTCTGCTTGTCGTGGAGCATTTTAGGGAGTGACGTACCCTCCCGTATACTGTGAGTGAGATTTATTTCAATATTTTTGTTTAATATGTAAACCCTGTTTTACAACATTTTGATAAATGAACATGATTTATCATGTGCTTGAAATGTTTTGACTGGTTTTGGAACTGACTTTTGTGAACCGATGGAGTATCCAAAAATTTGGTTGAATTATGAAATTATGCATCCATGTGGTTGAAATGTATAATGTGCCATTTTACGCTATATGTTGCATTTGGTTTGCGAACCTGATTTACGGCACATTCTTGATACGATATTGATTTTGGCCATGAGGGTTTTGGTATGTATTGTTCTGTAGCTACGAAGGACACCGTGAGAGGCGCTTGGGTGGCATCCGAATATGCCTAGACCTGGGGTATCCCACGAGTTGTCTTGATTATATTAACGACATGGTACTAGCCAGGTTGAACCCGAAAGGGGGAGGATTTGGATACTCTCTCCAAGTCTAGCACTTGGACGAGGTCCGTCGCCAACGCCGGGGTAGAGAGCACTTTAAATAAATTTGCATATAACACCCCCGGTGCGCCTGTCATAGGTCGAGGTAGACCTCTGTCAGGACACTTTTTGCTGACAGCTCTATGATTTTAATGACAGTGCTTTGGATGCATATTTGACTTGATAATGCATGCCAATGATATATTGTTGAAATGAAAAGCATGATGATTTGAAATATGATTTGTATACTTACGCTTTGACACTCCAGTTTCACACCCCATATTAGACGATTACATTGACCCACTCACTCACTGAGTATTCTTCCCTGAGTACTCACCCCTCCTCTCTCCCTCCTCAGACAGGATTATTGTTGTGCCGGAGCGACGCTTCAGATTTTGGAGATTTTGGTGGATTTGGGTGATTTACGACGGTGAGATCAAAGTTTAATTTAAAAGATGAATTACGTATTTTATTTTCGACCCTGCGAGGTCTTGTTGAGGTCCGTAGTTGGACGTGTACTTAATTTGGGATGACTGTATAATTTATGTATATTTATTTGTGAAACTTTCACATTTCATTTGCATTGAGACAATCGTACGTATTTGAATAATACTTGGAAAAATTATTGTAAATTGTATAAAAACTTAGGCCCGCTCGGTGTAGCGACTGCTCATGCTCTTGTTGGGCATGACAGTAGAGGTCTGTGGCTAGGATTGTTGATAGTTTATTTAGTCTGGTGTTGTCCTGGATGTCTGCTGTGGTTAGTAGGTTGTTGTGAGGCTGGGATGACCCTTTTATTTTAATTACAAGATGATTTTGAATTTTACAGGATTAAACAGGTTTATTTGTACATGGGAGATTTTCGATTTATGGGGAGGTTCTGCCCGATTTTCTGTAAAAATACAGCCAGCATCCAGGGCAATGGGCGGCTGTTCACGATCCCGGTTCAGGGCGTGACATGGTCACTTGGAAGGTTTTTAAATTTTTCACCAACCTTTGTTAATAAAGAAAATCTCAAGGAATCAAAAATATTTAACATCTAAAAATCAGGAAAGTTGCTACCTTTTAATGGTGAGAACAATTTTTTACATATTGAAAAGAAGAAATCTTAACACATAAAGAGTGTCACTTTGAAAAATTCTTACTGTCATTTTCAAAATTAATTCTTTGTACTTTGGTTATTGTGAGTTGAGTTTTGGTTGAGTTTTTGTAATATAGATCTTGTGAAATTTGTTTGATTATTACTGTTGGACGAAGATATCTTCTAGCAAAAAAGATTAGAAGTCAGCACTGTTTGGATTGTATTTTGTAACTTTGCATCATAGTGGAAAACTAGTAAGTTACTAGATTTCAGTTTGTTGCTGGAAGAGTGGATGTAGACACAAGACGAAATCACTGTAAAATTGGATTTGTCTCTCTATTTTTTATTTTTATTTTTATTTTCCGCTACATATGTTTAGGTTGACTATAAGATTATTTTATATTTAAGTGGAGTTAAATTAAAATTTTTAAAAGTCAATCAAAACAACCAATTCAATCACCATTTTTTGTTGTCACAGAAACCAACACTTTGTATGGTGGTTTTTTTGAGTTCTCTCGAGTACTATTGATACGAGATCCTATGAGAGATGGGGACTGCCGATATGAGACCCTGTCATGGGGTCGAGTGATCCGACTTTGCGGTGGCCAGTTTTCGGGAATCTAAGAGATACTTCGTATCTAGCGGGGTTCCACCCTTTAGTTTGTATTCCAAATCAGAAAGTCAGGGAATCCCTATCTTGTGAGGTTAGGTGGAGATGGTTGGGTGTGCTCAGTGTTGCTGCTACCTAAGAATGAAGAGAATGGGGGAGCTATATTCAAGATATATATCTCTCAAGAGGATGGGAGAACTTGATGTTGAGAAGAGAGATTTCTTCCCCTATTGGTCTCCCTAACCATCATCTATGTAAAAAATTTTAGAACATAGTATGATGATGTTCTGATAGACATATTTTGAAAAGGGGATTGCCTAGTATGTATCATGTAAAGACGTTATTGAAAAATGAAAAAGAGGGTTTTCCCTTTTTGTGCACCTTGTAGTATCACAATTGTGTCTGTCAAGGCCTTTGACACTTGCTTTTCTTCTTGCTCTCATGCTGTTTCAGAACTTCACCGAGAGGTGTTCCATCATTAGTCATTGGACCTCTAAGGCATCGATAGTTGGTGTGTTGCCCGTTGTATTAAGGGATGGACACTTGTATAACATTGAATGCAATTAAAGCCATCATATTTTAGGATAGTTCAATTTACCTAGCATTGTACCAAGGGTAGTTCGAGGCATTGTGCCTTAGGATAATTCGATATACATGGCATTACGCCGAGGTACTCAAAGGCATTGCGCCTTCAGGATATTTGGTATACCTAGCATTGCACCGAGGGTATTAGGAGGCATTGTGATTTAAGAATATTTGGTGTACCTGGCGTTGCGCCAAGGGTACTAGGAGCTGTTGCGTCTTAGGGATATTTGATGTACCGACATTGCACCGAGGGTACTAGGAGACATTGCGCCTTAGTAATATTTGATGCACCTGGCATTGCATTGAGGGTATTAGGAGGCATTACGTCTTAGGAATATCTGGTGTACCTAGCATTATGCCAAGGGTACTAGGAGACATTGCGCCTTAGGGTCGATGGACGTTTTATTTTGGAGTAGATCATCTAACTACATGGCAGTTGCTCAGTTGTGTCAAAAATGTCTTTGTTAGTGACAGCTCATAGAAAAAATGATATAAGTGACAAGGGCACAACAGGGCTCATTGATGATAAATTTATAGATTTGTGGAGTTCCATGTGCGAGGTATGTTTGTCCTATCCAATTGGCTTAGTCGGTATGTCATAGGCCGAAGCATTAAACAAATCATGTAGCAGCCTTCCCAGTTAGGTGCAAGTTTGCCGCTTGATAGCAGCTATGCTATTGCTTTTACTTTCCGAAGCACTAAGTCCTCGGGTTGAATATCCTTGTCTTGACTCTCTTGTTGTAGTAACGAGCTCTTTGCTATTGGTAGGCTGCCATTCGAGCAGAGGCGGTATCCCTGGTTTCCAATAAGAAATCCAGCTATTCGTGCAAGGCGGACTCATTAGGTTTTGTATGGTATTGTTCTACACTTAAGGAGTGGATTCCAATCTTAACTGGCAAGACTGCTTCTGATCCATAAGTCAAGTTGAATGGCGTCTCTCCGGTGGCTCTTTTAGGTGTCGTATGATAGGCCCATAAGATCCCGTGGAGTTCATCTATCCATTAGCCCTTAGCTTTGTTGAGTTCCGTCTTAAGTCCTTATAAGATGGCCTAATTCGTTACCTCGGCAAGACCATTCAATTGAGGATAGGCTACAGACATTAATCGATGCTGGATTTTTAATTTATCACAGAACTGTTTAAATTCTTTATTATCAAACTACCTCCCATTGTCAGTGATTAAGGATCATGGTAGTCCAAATATTGTAATCAATGATGACCAAACAAATTTCTAGATTTTCTTGGTCGTGATCTAGGCTACCGACTAAGTTTTTACCCATATGGTGAAGTAGTTAATGACGAAGATGAGAAATTTTTGTTGCCCTGTGGCATAGGGAAATGGGCTAAGTATGTCTATTCCCTATAGCGTGAAGGGCCAAAAGCTGCTGATGGGGTAGAATTCAATAAAAGGTTGATGGGGAACCGAGGAGAAGCGTTAACACTTGTCTCATTTCTCGATGAAAGTGTTTGCATCAGCCTTCATATTGGGTCAGTAGTATCCCTACCTTAGGGCCTTGTTTACTAGATTACGAGCTTCTAGATAGTTCCCACATATTCCTTAATGTATTTCTATGAGAACATAACCTCCTTCTTCAGGGGTCAGGCACTTAAGGTATGGATGAGTGAAAAATTTTTTGTAAAGGGCACCGTTGATGATGGCATCATATATAACTCTGTACCTGATTTTGGTCACCTCTTCTGGCGATTCAGGCAATCTATCGTTCAGGTAAGCCTGTATGGGGTCCTTTATGCTCAGCGATTGGCATGCCGACAGGACTTGCTTGGACTCCTCGATGCTAAGATAACAGGGACTTTCGACATATACTGCTCAATTGTTTGCTACCGAGTCTGAACTATCCAATTTAGACTGTATGTTAGTTCTGGCATTTTCTGATCTAGGAATCTATTGTATATCAATTCTTCGGAATTCCTATATTACTTATTACAATTTGGCTAAGTATTTTACCATTACTGGCTCTCTCGCCTTATAGGTGTCTCCAACTTGTTTCACCACTAGTTGACTATTGTGAATACTCTTATCTCTTAAGCCCCTAGTGAAGCCACTATCCGTAATCCAGCTAAAAGCACCTCATATTCAGCTTGGTTATTAGTGGCTTTAAATTCGAAGCAAAGCACGTGTTTGGCTTTGAAGTTGCCAGGGCCCATGAGGATGAGCCCTGCCCCACTCCTTAACGAGTTTGTTGATCCATCCACATGTAACGTCCAGGATGGTAGCATGCATTCTTCTTAAAGATCAGGGGGCACCCACAAGCCCTTGATGGTAGGTCATGGTTAGAAGACGATGTCAAATTCCCCAAGTTCAATACTCTATTTGATTAATCGGCTTGACATATTTGCTTCTTGTAGTATTTATTTTAAGGCTAATTGGTAAAGACCACAATTGTGAGTGACTGAAAGTGTCAATGGAGGCATCGAGCAGCTATGACAAGAGCGAAGGCTATCTTCTCTTTGGGCTTATAATTTGTCTCCGTTTCGTGGATGACGTAATACACAGGGTTCTATGTGTCTGCATCTTGTTGAACTAACACTGCGCATAGGGTATGGTTAGAGATAGATAGGTATAGATATAATTTCTTACTAAGAATGGGCTGAGATAGCAATGGTGGCGATGCCAGATACTCTTAAGCTTGTCGAAAGCTGTTTGACACTCAGTGGTCCACTCAAACTTTTAGATTTTTTTTAAGGCATCAAAGGATAGTTTATACTTTTTCCCAACCTTAGACATAAATTGGCTTAAGGTAGTGATTCGCCTTATAAGACTCTTCAACTCCTTTAGTGTTCTAGGGGTGTCATGTCGGTGATGGCTTAAATCTTTTCTAGGTTCGCTTCAATCCCTCTATTTGTAATTATGAAGCCAAGGAACTTACCCGCGGTAATCCTGAAAGTACACTTCACCAAGTTAAGTCTTAATTATAGTGTTTAAGGGTTGCGAAAGTTTCCTCCAGGTCCACTAAATGACCTTTTAGGCCGGTGCTCTTAACGAGCATGTTATCTACATAGTATTCTACATTTCAGCCGATTTGTTCTCCAAAGACTTTGTTAACTAACCTTTGGAAGGTAGCTCTTCCGTTCTTTTGGCTGAAGGGCATGACCCTATAGCAACAAGTGCCAAATTCTATAATGAAACTCGTCTTCTCTTCATCTTTTGGAGTCATCCGAATTTGGTTGTAGTCAGAGTAGGTGTCCATATAACTGAGAAGTTGATGGCTTGAGGAGTTGTCCACGAGCCTATTGATATTAGGAAGTGGGTAACTATCTTTCAGGCAGGTTTTGTTGAGGTAGGTAAAATTGATGCACATCCTCCATTTGCCATTAGTTTTCTTTACAATAACCACATTCGCTAGTCACTTGGGGTATTTTACTTCCCTAATAAAACCCATTGCCAGGAGTTTTTTGTCACGCCCCGAACCGGGAATCGTGAACAGCCGTCCGTTGACCTGGATGCCGGCTGTATTTTTACCGAAAATCAGGCAGAACTTCCCCATAAATCGGAGGTCTCCCATGTACAATAACCTGTATAAACCTGTATAAATTTAAAATCATCATGTAAATTTAAACACATGGCCATCCCGGCCTCAAAACAATCCACCAAACCTCCCAACCGACATCCAGACAACGCAAGGCTAACAATCACCAACAGTTCTAACCACAGACCTCTACTGTCATGCCCAACTAGAGCATGAGCAGCCGCTACACCGAGCGGGCCTAAGTTTATACAATTATATTACAATTTTCCCAAGTTAACATTTCAAATAGTTACAAATGCCTCAATGCAAATGAAATGAGAGTTTCGCAAACAGACGTCCAAAAATTATACAATCATCCCAAATTATGTACACGGTTAACTAAGGACCTCAACAAGACCACGCAGGGTCGACAATAAAATATGAAATTCATCTTTTCAATTAAAACTTAATCTTATCGTCGTAAACACCAATCCATCAACGAGCTATCAAACCCTCGAGCCAAATACATCGCCCTAACACCATAATCCTGTCTGGGGAGGGAAAGAGGAGGGGTGAGTACTCAGGGAAGAATACTCAGTGAGTGAGTGGGTCAATGTAATCGTGTAATATGGGGTGTGAAACTGGAGTGTCAAAGCATAAGTATACAAATCATATTTCAAATCATCATGTTTTTCATTTCAACAATATATCATTTGCACGCATCAGCAAATCAAATATGCATCCAAAATACTTTCATCAAAATCATAGAGCTGCCAGCCGTAAAACTCCCGGCAGAGGTCTACCACGACCTATGACAGGCGCACCGGGGGTGTTATATGCGATTTTATTTAAAGTGCTCTCTACCCCGACGTTGGCGACGGACCTCGTCCAGGTGCTAGACTTGGAGAGTGTATCCAAATCCTCCCCCTTTCGGGTTCAACCTGCCTAGTACCGTGTCGTAAATATCATCTCGACCACTCGTGGGATACCCCAGGCCTAGGCATATCCGGACGCCACCAAAGCGCCTCTCACGGTGTCCTTCGTAGCTACGGAACAATACATATCACAGCCCTCAAGGCCAATATCAATATCACAATACAAATCACAGCCCTCAAGGCCAATATCAATATCATATCAAAACATGTGCCGTAATTCAGGTTCACAAACCAAATGCAACATATAGCATAAAATGGCACATTTTTACATTTCAACCACATGGATGCATATTTCATAATTCAACCACATTTTCGGACACTCCATCGGTTCACAAAATCATTTTCAAAGCTAGTCAAAACATTTCAAGCACGCGATAAATCATGCTCATTTATCAAACTGTTGTAAATCAGAGTTTACATATTAAACGAAAACATTGAAATAAAACCCACTCACAGTATACGGGAGGGTCAATCACTCCCTACAATGCACAACAAGTGTCGAAACTGTGCTCCCCTCGATCAAGACATCCAAAACTTACGCATGTATAAAATCAGCAAGTTTCAAACCTGCGCAGTTATAGAAATAGGCTATAACTTCTGATACACCTTTACAAATCAAAGGGTTTCTTATTTCATTTTTAAAGCTAAGGATGTCTAGTGTCTAAGGCAGAAAACCTCACGTCATTCGGAGCTGTGTAGAGAAAGTTATGCTTACAACATATCCACAAGACTCAAGTGATATTACTCAATCAATCCTACACAAAGTTCACACCAATCCAATCTCTTACCGCACATAAGAGTCAGCATATACATCAACTCACTTTTATTCAAAATTCTTTATCAACTTCTTCTCTTCAATACCCCAATACAATTCTATACATTTATCATATAAATACAAACACATGCTTTTGCTCATTCTTTACAATTGCACATTTTCATATCACTTTAACACTTTCTATACCTTATTACATACACATATAAACCTCCATCTTGCTTACTAGAGTCATTCCCAATCTCTCCGATGGATTCGATCGATACAATTTTACATCCACATACTCATTAACCTCTATCCAAAATTCAGCATGCATAAATCCTCACACTCTTGGCCTCAATTTCCCATATACATAGCCAATAACACAAGTACATCAAATCCACATTTTAACCCTCAAAATCACATTAAAACTCATCAAATTTCATACTCAAAGTTCTACATTTTCCTATACATGTTTCCTTAGGGTTTCTCCCCTCAATATGTGCTCATTTAAGACTTAAATCAATCATTTACACAATCTCCTTTTTAGATTCGCATTTCATTCCTTTCATTCCATTTATAAACAATTAATCAAATCAAAATCAAGTCTGATTCAATCCTAAAACCAATCAAAATTGGAAATACGCTTAAAATAAATAAGTTTCCTACGAACTGGAAAATCTTTGAAAAATCATACACTTTTCGTTTCTTATCCGATTTCTTCAAACCATATGTCATTTCAAAGGTATTGAAACCTATTTTCATAATATAGAACTTGTATTTTGATTGCCTATATGCAAGACAACTTATAATGAGAAAGATTGCATCGATCCTTAACTCAAATCCCAATTTCTCATTATTTTCATGCATTCGTCAAATTAAACTCTAAGAGAAATCATTTCAAATCACCAACGTCTTTAAATTCACAATATTCCTCAATTTTATCAATTTCTCCCGAATTCACATAATCCTAATTTAATTCATGTCAATTTCAATTTAAATCTCAAGGAAAACTATACAGACCAATCAAACAAAACTCTAAGACTCTCTAAGACATTCAATCATGCTTTGCAGTCCAATTTACATCAAATTCTAAGCTTAACATAAATAATTTCATACGAAATTGTAGGAAAGTACATTTCCTTTTAATCTAACTTATTTCAAGGCATACATAAAATTTCTAATTCTAATTTCAATCCTAAATTCAATAAAATAACTCAAATATAGAAAGGATTGCATTTCCCTCACCTAGGGTTCACTGCGATCCAAAACCCTAACGTCCAACTGTCTTCTCATTCCATTCCGAAACTTGCAAAACTCCCAATTTAAAGTCAATTTCAGAAATCTAAAGCTGAAACCCTAAAATTAGGGTTAGGGACTAAACCTCACCTATGCAGACCGGATCTCACAACCGCAGCTAGGGTTTCTGAAAGTCACCAACTACGCTGCAGCAGAGGTTGCAGCAAGTCCGCGTGGAAAGAAGCTATCGCGCCGCTGGAGGCGCGATCGCACGGCCGCGCGCGCCAGAGGGACGGTCGGCGTTGGGGCGCAGCGCAGCCGCGATGCATGCAATCAGCCGCGCTGCATGTCGAGCGCGAGCAGGAAAGAGAGGCGGCTGTGGGTGGTCGCGGGATGTGGCGGTGCACGGTGGACTGCGGTGGCTGAGAACCGCGAGGAGAGAGAGAACTCGCGGTGAGAGAGAAGCCGAGAGAGAGAGAAGGAGAGAGAGTGAGCAAAATAGGGAGAAGGTGGGGTGGCTGTGGTTGGCAGCGGCGACGGCGGCCGTAGGGCGGAGGCGCGACGGGTCGCGGCGGGGGAGAGGGAGCCGCGGGGATGGAGAGGCGGTGAGGTAGGAGAAAGAGGGGAGAGAGAGAAAAGAATGAAGAAATTAGGGCTTAGCCCTAATTTTGACTTTTCTCTTTTTTTTTTTTTATATATATTTATTATTATTATGATTATAAATAAATCTTTTTGTAAATAAATTTAACAAAAATTTTATTTGAGTAATGTATAAATAAAAAAAATGAATAAATAATAAAAAAAATCATCTATATAATAATAATTTTTTTTTTATACTCACTTTATTTTACAAATCGGAAATACGGATATTTTAAATATCCCAAAAATTTCAAATTACATACCTCAAAATCGAAAATCAATATAATTTAAAATTTTCTCTCTCTATATATAAACGGAGAAATATTTTATTTAATTTCGTGAACAGGATACTTGTACGGACACCGCAATGTCGATGTTACATTTTTGCACTTCTTCCTAGATTGTACGTTGTTGCTCAAGGGTGAAAACCCTCTTCTTTTGCTTGACGAGTCTTCGATTCAGGTCTATAGTTAGTCTGTGAACAATTATAAAGGGATGGATCCCTACCATATCCATTTAAAAACCTTGGAGTGGCGGCGAAGAAAGGTGTTGATGGCTTCACCAAGAGGTGGTGGTAGTCTGGCTCTGATTTTGATAGTCTAAATGGGGTTTTCATCGAGCGGAGTGTTATCTATCTCTTCTGCATGTTGAGGCTTACCCCTCGTTATAGGGTCATCCCTGAACTCGATTGTCTCTATTGGAAGACCTTCCCTATTTTTCCCAAATGGGGACCATTGAGGAATGGAGTTGCAGCTAATAGTTGCAATCCCTTGCGCTGTTCAAAATTTAATTTTTATGTGCTTAGTACTAGGCACTGGTTCTAGGCAGTTCAGGCTAGGTCGGCCGAGAATGACATTATATATAGAGAAAGACTTGATTATGTTGAACACCACTGTAGCGGAAGTGCAATTCTCAGGAGCTTTGGGTCAGCCGAGAGTGACATTACATGGAGAGAAAGACTTGATTATGTTAAACACCACTGTGGCGGAAGTGCAATTCTCAGGAGCTTTGAGAGTCACTGGGAGTGATATGGTACCTTTTGGGTACAATGATTCTCCCAGAGGTCCCTTTATTGTTATTGTTCGGTGATGCAGATCCATAGGAGTGAAGCCCATATATTGAAAGGCGTCCGAGTAAAGAATGCCATAACCCATACCCTGGCCGATCAGAACCTGTTTGACCGTATATGGATCTATTTTCACTGTTATGACAAGAGGACCATTGTGATCTGTCAGGACTCCAATCAAGTCATTATCGTCGAAGCTGATGATGGGCCTCTTCCTTTTTTGCAACATGACACCAATATTATCAAAAACTAGGATGGGAAGCTAGTTCCTTCTTAGTTTGTTTTCAACAGACGACGCCAATTTAATAGAGGTGGGTTTTCTTCCCAAATATTGACATGTCTGCTCGTGCGTAAGTCCTGATGCCGAGTATGATCTTGTGCGTGAAATCTCCAAAAAGCCGCTGGAGGGTGCTCCAGCGGAAGAGATTCTGATACTCAAATAAGAAAAGAGCGATTTTTTGTTTATGGTAAATAGACCAAAGAAGAGTTTCCGCTTAGGGATGTTCGTGTGTGATATTGGTGTCCAGTCTTAGGGAACTTACTTGTATGGTGGCTGAAATTCTACTTATGTACCTCCTTCTGTGTGAGAGGTACCTTAGGGTTTCGAGGGTCTCTTAGTCCTAGTTTCTTTTCTGAGGATCAAGACGAATCCCCAAGATTGTTGGGGTGATTATGTGGAGTCGTGTGAAAACAAACCACTTTTAGTGTAGGTCAGCAATTATGGGAACTTTCTCCCTTATATGATACATTAGTTAGGATAAGTTTGTTCTTTAGGACTACTTAAAAGATAGGGAAGATTCTGGTCTTCAGAAGACAAGTTTTAAAATTGTTTGAAAATTTATTTTCTGTATGGGTCATTTGGGATTGTATTTACCCTTTCAAGCGTCTAGTTCTTGGCGTAAAGGCTATTTTATCTTGGAGTAAGATGATCGAGGAGTGAGGATACCGAGAAGAAAGGGAGCTGAGGAATTGCAAAGGCTATCGGGCTAGTGCCTATGTTTTCAAAGATCCAAAAGGTGAGATTTTGCTTGGTTGGGTTTTGCACTGATCCAAAAGGTGAGATTTTGCTTGGTTGGTTTTTGCACTGGGTCATGGAAGAGTATCTTCAGGTAGTAAAATGATCCGCAGATATTGAATTGTCATAGAACGATCATGATGTTTATAAAAAAATAATATTCATAAAAATAATAAAATGTCTCTTTTGTTTAATTTGGAATAATATTAACCTTATTATTCCTCGATATGTGATGAGCAAGACAAGACTAAAATGAAAATAGCAGAAAAAGGAGATTCCGCTTGTCTCCGCCGTACATAGCATTTTCTCTTTTTGATTTTTTGCATATTTGAATGCCCTACTTTCATTTAATACTAGTAATTTGGAACCACTCCCACCTCAAATAATTTGCGCACGAGGTGAAAGTAGCAGCGGCGTGGCTATCGAAACATCGAGCATGCTTTCCACGACCCCACGCACACTGTAATTGATTGGGATGCAAAGTGGAACGAAAAAGGGGAAAGATGTAAAGTTAAGAAAAAATTTGGGATTATTTTTGTTTGGTTCGGGGGTGTAAAAGGAGAAAAGTTGACAGGAGAAATAAGATATATATATATTTTATTTATGAATTGCTTAAAATTATAATAAAAATTTATAAATAAAATTATATTTTACTTTCTTTAATTTTACAAGATTCAACAAAAAAACATCAATCTCCTTCCTTCGCTCCTCACTTTTCACTCTAACTAAATAAAAAAATAATATCTTTGGCTTTCTCCTTCCCCTCCCCTGCTCTCCCCCTGCACAAGCAAAACTTACCCTAAATGTAATCTCTCTGCTCCGTCCCCCTCCAAAGAACGGGAAACCTTTCCTTCTTCTTACACTAAAATAGGTGCGCCTGCAAGTAAAAGGGGAAGCAGTGGCGTGGGACATGACCATGAGGAGGAAGCCTCATTTCTTCAAGATTGTTCTCCACTCTGTTCTCCGTGATCGCAAACTGGTTGGTACTCTCTCTCTCACTCACACACTCTCTCTCTCTTAGATGGTTAATAGAATAAACTTTATGAGCGTAGTTATGATGACTGTTTGGAAAATTTTGTTCATACCAAATGTATATTATATTATTCGTCAATTTGTTTGTGCTGATCCTTTGCAGAAAATACCAAGAGAGTTTGTGAAGAAACATGCTAAAGATCTTTCCGGCCCTGTATACCTCAAGGTTCCGAATGGCGACCTATGGAGAGTAGAATTAAAGAAGTCTAGTGGAGACATTTGGTTACAACAAGGTTGGCAACTATTTTCAGATCACTACTCCATAGGCGTTGGCCACTTTTTGGTGTTCAGATATGAAGGTTATTCTAATTTTCATGTTCTTATATTCGACACGAGTGCTACTGAAATCAAATATCCAGTAAAGACCAATAAGGGGAAAAAATCATGCTTTGATGGACCATCTGAAGTACCCGAAATGATAGACAGCGAGGATGAGGATGGCTTTCAATCTATACGGACTAGGAGAGCTGGGGCAGAACCAAAGGTGCCCTTGGTGAAAGCAATTCAAGATGATAATTCTGTTCAAATATTGGGTGATTATCCTCCGTCGAACCGGGAAGGGGCTAGCAGAGGAAAGGAAGGATGCCAGAAACCTCAAAAAGAAGACACTGACGATGAAGTGTCTCTTGAAATCTTAGACGATCTGTCACCTGAACAAATGAAAATTCATGAAAAGCCACAATCTAATGTCTTTTTGAAGAAAGGGTCAGTCGTAGGCATTGGAAGCGGTGATGCTTTCGAGAGAGCTAAAGGGTACAAATCAGATAACCCATTTTTCATTGTTACCATGCGACGATCTTATGTTTCCCAACAATATGTCTTAGTAAGTTTTTAAAATCTGAACAATCTGTTAATAAAAGGTCTTCCTTATGAATGACATAAGCTATTAACTTGTTTCTGAATGATTTGTAGCATATACCATCGCAATTTGCCAAAAGAAATTTCACTTCTGTTCGTAGGCATGTGACTCTCAAGGATCCCTATGGGAGAACTTGGTCTGTGCGGTTATGGCCTGGCAAAATGAATGCGAAATTCTCTACTGGTTGGAAGGAATTCTCGCAAAGCAATCAACTAAAAGAGAATGATGTTTGCTTTTTTGAGCAAGATAAAGGAAGTCGCTATATGATGAAAGTTATCATATTCCGTGGTGCAGAAGAAACTACTTTGCTTCCTCGCAGAGGTAAAGGAAGGCTTAGTGGTTAGTGACTGGTCAAAGAGAATGGTGCAATATTTTGCTACTGTGTTCCTTGCGAAATTACTTCATATGATATATTAGCTTTAATAGAAGCGCCTGCTTTAAATTCTGTTTTGCGTGCTTGTATGGAGGTCTGTATACGCTCCTTTGTACCAGAACATTTGCATATGTTGACAGATTAATCTTCTGACCTTGGCAATGTATATTCTCCCAAAGTCTGTGCCTGAATTGACCATGAATACTTCTTGTTTCTGCTACCGCTTTTCACCATTTTATCATTTTGATTATATGTTACCTTTTGATGATCAGAGAGACTCTCCAGGGTCCTTCTTGTTCACTTGGTCATCTGTTTCTATTGGTAATTCTGCTCTAATATGTGAGGCAACTGCTACTTATCTTGCTTTTGAGACGGTATCATCATGTTTGAATCGTTTCACTCTAGGATATGCTTAGTTGGTCATTTCTGCGCTTAGTAATCCTTGCTCAACTCCCTGGACGGTCTTCAGAGTTGAAGGTTACATGTCTGATTGGCTAGATCATTATATATATATATATATATAACGCTTTAACAATGAAAACTCTGAAGTATTCGGAGTTTTCAATCAAAACACTGAAATCTAATAACTGACAAAATATTGATTAAAATGTCAATCAAAACGCTTTATAAATTAGTAATTGTCTAAAATTTATGAATTACTAAATCTTTAATTATGAAATTTCTCTAATTAGCCTCCTGTTTCATTTACGTTTATATTTTTGTAAATATATTTAATATCTAAAATAAGTGATATAGAATTAAAATAAAAAATATTTTAAATATCCGAAAAAGTTTTCGTGCATTTTAATTGAGAAATATTCGGAGAATGCAAGAGTTGCCCACAGGTTTTTACTGTTGTTTTAATGAATGCGTGGAATGGCCAACAAGAGTCATTAAAACATCAAATGCATGACGAATCTATTGGCTCTTCATAGGACGAGGAAGTAAAAGCTACGGCTACAGCTACTTCAGCCCCAAGTTTTGTCCAAAAGTAAACAATTGAAAGCGGCTTAGTTTCCTAAACAATCCAGCGTGCCTCTCTCTCTCTTTCATACATACTGTTAAGTTTATTTTTTCTAAAAATAAATACGAAAGTATAAAAAATAAAAAATTGTAACTCTAAATTATGATCTATTTTCATCCCAAATTTTTATTATTCCTCATGAATCTTTTTAAGCTTATCACAGTATTGATCACGAACAAATCAAACAAATATTGTATCCCATGACACATCACTCCAAATCCGAGTGATTGACATATAAATGGTGCTCAAAATTTTTCTCTTTCAAAAAAATTATTCTCTCACAATATCTCTTATATATTGTTCTCCCAAAGATCTCATTTCCTCACTTTCCCTACTTGGAAAAGTATAAGAGAAGAAGGGAAGAGGGGGCGGGGATGGTTTCTTCTCTTAGCCATTCCCCCTCATGTCTTGAATTTAAATTTAAATGCCCTTATGGACCTAACTTCCTTAACATACATAAACATTCATATATATATATACATATATACATATACATATACATATACATATACATATACATATACATATACATATACATATACATATACATATACATATACATATACATATATATATATACACACATACATATATATATGTTAAAGGTGAGTTTTGATACCATAGATCTGGCTCCTAGTGACTCGAATGAGTGCTCGATGAAGAAGCTTGAAACTTGCAAAAAACCATCGAGAGTGCTTCAGCCGGGAAAGTTCTTACGCTCAAATCAGAAAAGGTGATTTTCAGAATGAATGAAATAGATTCAAAGAGGAAGGAAGGACGAATCTCCATGTAATATGTGTGTCAAGTGTAAATTCAAGCAAACTTACCTGGTTTCAACATATCGAAAACTTTTATATGGAGTGTCGCAAGAAACGTTTACAGTCAAGGCGTTGCAACTCTAGTTTCTTTACGAGAAGATCTGAAAATTTCAGAGTTCAAACATTAAAAATTTGAAATCATTATTATTTAGAAAATTTGATTATATGGGAAAATTTTTTTCCTTATCAATTAGATTCTCAAGGATTTCCTTCATAATCTAGGAAATATGTTTCGTACTGAGATAGAAAACCTAATCAAGGGTTTCGGCAGTCATTGGTTGCATGGAAGGGGATAACTATTCAGTCATACCAAATGCACTTGTGAATCAGCCATGCCGTCCTGATTGGTCAGTTAGTCTGTTTGTTGTTCGGTTTAAGAGTTGAGCCCCTTGTGACCATGGGTGTCAAGTCGGGCTTTCGGGCACCCGAGTACTGTATTGACCATTGTTTGGATCATGTCTCGTCATTTGTCTCTAATTCATGATGTCGATTTGTAAGAGAGACGCCATAAGTGAAGTTCGCTTCTCGAGAAGTTGGAAGGGCATGGACGCCTACGACACGTATCTCTTGAGATCATACAAATCTCTACAACTGATATGAAATTAAAGCGGATGAGATGTAAATCCCCCTTTTGCCTCAACCGTTCCATCTTCCACTGGTGTTAATGTGTTCAACCTTCTACTTGATTTAATTTGAAGTTAATATAGTGTAAGAAGGCAAGGGGGTGTGAACCTTTCCACTTAATCGGCATGCTTTTCAGGGAGGCGTTTCAACTGTTCAGAGATTTGAAGAGATTTCTTCGTGTCTAGAAATAGGGACTACGGGACTCTGTATTACTGCAGTGCATTTCCTCATGTCTAGAGGCTTTCTTCTTATGAGAGTCATTTCCTATGAGAGGTCCTTAATAGGATGCTCCAACTTCATAGAGTTCGATAGCGTGAGTTGCTTCTATTGGTATTAAGTCTTGTCATACCATTCAGTGTCCGAATATCATAATGGGGTTCGCCAACATTCCTGTCGGGGTTCTTGACTCGAGCGGGGAGATTAAGATGAAAAATCTACTTCTGAGTTGAGTCCATCATCCGGTTTGTGTTCTCTTCTGGTCGGGTGATGGGAGGAGTTGATAAAGTGTGAGGACCCGGGGATGTCTGACGGTTTGAATCCTGATGTGTCCTCTCGGTTTATTTTTAGCCATCTCACACCCTCCTTGCCCCTTTTTCTGTAATCTTCTTGTCACAGTAGGGCTTCAAATTTGTAACACCAGATAAATCCGGATTTGTAAAAATATACTCTAAATGTCATTATTTGAAAATTCCTATATTTTGTAAAATTTTGGAATAATTAATCTTAAATATAAGTGTGAATTTTTATTCCTTGGGTTGTTCGGGAGATCCTCTAGATATTGGGTGGATAGACTTTAAATTTTTAAATTTCCGATCATTAAAGTCCAAATCACCAGAGCCATCAGTGACTTGAGTATTCGGTGATCGATACTTGGTGGAATTTAAATGTTCGGTATTCAGCAGAATTTTAGTGTTCGGCTAGATAATTCTTTAGATTTTGATTTCCTCATTGATAGTTAGAAATGATCACTCATTATTTTAAAAGTGAAAATCCTATCAGTATATTTTTAAGTGATGGTCTGTCGGTAATAAATTCTTAAATTCCTATTGGTTATCTAGCCACCGGTTGGTGTTGAAACTCCTGTTAGTATTGTGAGAACCCATCGACAAATTGTTGGACTCATTTTCATATATTGTTCGGTGTGGTACATTCTACTCATATTATCTGATGGTACTATCTCACCAGGTCAATACATTTTTTTCCTATTATCTCACTTTTCTATACATTCGGTGACATCCATTTTTGAATTTCCATTTTTATTATGAGATGCTTATAAAATTTCTAATTGGCTATTTTGTCACCGATCGGTAATGTTTTTAACTGTTCGGTATAATCATCCATCGGTAGTGTTTTTGGTCATTCGGTACAATCACCGATCGGTAATGTTCTTGGTCGTTCGGTATTAAAATAATCACACCATCGGTAATATTAGACTTTTGCTGTTCAGTACAATGTATTTTTATTTACCTTTTGGTACTCATTCCTTGACTTCATTTTCTTGTTCGGTCATCGGTCAATATATGCTTTTGCAAATTTACTCCCTTTGGTATTTGACCGAATAGTCAATTTAACTTCCTTCAGGTATTTATAAGTCCATTCGGTCACAAATCTCATTTTTAAAGAAGCCATTCGATCACCTTCCATTTCACCAAACGACATTCCTTGCTTACACTCCATCAGACTTGACCGAACACACCCCGAACACACCCATCTTGCACATGGACATGACCGAACAGCTTTCAATTCTTGCAATAAGTTGACCAAATAGCTTGTTTTCTTCTCTTCCACAATGAGTCTTGAAATTGCCTTACATCATTTGCCAATGTGGAGACTTGAACCCATGACCTTGATTTAGTCCAAAAATATTTTATCCACCAAGCTATCCAAATATTTCAATTATAATTTACACAATATTTAATATATTTCATATTTTTGCTATTTCCACAAATGTATCTCCATGTGAGGTTGTGACCCTTTGGTGGAGGGCCCTTTCCTTCATACTGTATTGGAACAATTTTCTATTCTTGTTCGGTAACCGATGAGAATTGACCTAAACCCATCACCGATCACTCTTTTCTCAACAAATAAAATTTTAAATATTTTAAACTCATATTAAGTACCCAATTACAAAAAATGGACATATGGGAACTTATGTAAGTTGAAAGAAAATGAGGGCAATTAAGTAAATTGGGAAGATGAGTTGTAAATAAAAAGTGGTGTTGGGACTCTAAAATCTACGAATGTCACATTTCGACTTTTCTTTTACTCTTCTCTTTCTTTGCTCCTGCACTACCTCTTCCTCTCTTATTGTTTCCATCCAATATCAATTAAAACACCATAAAACCCACACCCTAAAGATTCTAAAACTCATAACCTAGTCTCTAAAGTTAGATCTTGTGAGAGATTTAAGCATTTCTTGTGAGAGAAAATCTAGGGTTTGATAGTGACTCGGTTTGAGGCGAAATCGGAGACTGAAATTTAGAAGTTGGCAAAAATTGAACGAAGCAGGACGTTCGCTACAGAGACGTCTGGGAGTGATTATCGTCCCTAGTATAGTGAGTGGTTACATGCTTGCAATTAAATAAGATAAATGTTTTTAATAGATTTTCTAAATGATTTTCAATGGATTTTCTAAATGATTTTGAAACTTGATTTTATATGTTTTAGTGTGTGTGGAATATCCCAAAGAATGATTTTGAAATTCCAATGCATCCTGATGTTTTGATTGAATAAATATACCATGTTGATTTATTGTTGTTGAGCATATTATGATACTGGTTATTGATTTAATTGATGACACATGAAATGGATTGTTAAATTTTTATGAAATGGTGCACGGTGTGGTTATTGGGGGAAGAGTCTGAACCCCGAAAAATGACTAGTCAATTTCCACCACGGTGCGACTCGATAGGGTGACATGCTGGGGTTACTGTTTGTAGACATGGTATGTGACCAGTCGCGATGGCACATTCATGATCGAATAATGCGCTGGTTGAAGGCGTACCTAGCCTGCGGGTCGGGGCGTAACACACTTATACCGTAAAATTTACATAACCACTCATTTTCCAATCCCTTCAACACACCAACACAACACACCATACATTGATCCTACGTGTACATACACATATTCTCTACACCGGTTTGTCTCAAATTCACATACACAAAATCAACAGCTCATCATAAAATTCTGCACACATTTAGCCCGTTTCTTTCTCACCTTAACATACATACCTATAACTCATTACCAGGAATTTTTTGCACATATACACATTTACGCAGTCTTTGAACAATGACCATAACTTCCACTACATACATCGGATTTAATTGATTTTTATCTCAAATTACAGATAAGACATAGATCTACATTTTTCATAACTAAAACATTGCCTAATTTGGCCTTGAAAATAGCTCAAAACCACAGTAAAATCATGGACAGAAACAGGGCAAAACAGAGCATGATCCTACAGCACCACTTTGAAAAATCATTAAAATTTGGATTCTCATCAGAATTCAGTGATCCATATGTCATTTTAAAGCTCTTGAAGTTTAGTTTTACCAGAAGTTACCTAGTTCAATTTGCAATAGTGTAAATAAGGTTATGATTTAAATAGTACAGCAAGGTCATATGTCCAAAATTCCAAAAATCAGATTTTTTCCATCCTCACTCCTCCTTCAAGTTCTAGGTTTTTAACACTCCAAAACACATCATTCACATTCCAAATTTTTCAACCACAAAAACTGAATTTTCTACACACAACAACCAAAGTTTCGGCCAGACATCAAGCCTCCAAAATTCTGCACACCCATTCTATGTTCTTTTGGACTTCACCGAGACCTTAAGCCATAAAACTATACTAAAACATCATGTTATGACATTTTATAAAATCTGCAGGAATTTTTCAGCAGGTGTAGAGTTCTCCTTTACCTCAAATATGGATGTTTCAAGCCCACACAAGTCTTCTCCTCCAAAGAGTCCTTCCTTCTTCCCTTACTTCTTGTTTTTGGTCACCCTAGAAACATAAGTTACCCTTTTCATTTTGATTCCAAATGAATATATGTTACACAAGAGATGGAGCGGAAGCTTTCTTACCTAAAGTTGTTGAAGAAAAATTGAAGGAACCATAGATCTCTTCACTTGAACCTCATAGTTTCCACCCTTGAATCACTAAGCGACTCTTCTCCTTTGTTTCTAGTTTTTGGATATGTTGTACTAGGGATGAAGAGTGTTGGATTTATGTAATAATATGGGTAGGTTGTTTGAAGAAATCACAAGCTTCAAGAATGAACTCACGGTTTTGGGAGGAGGTGAAAGGCTTCTTTCTCTCTTTCCTTTGGGTTCCTCACGGTTCTTGGAAGAAATGAGAAATGGCTAGGGCTTTCCAACTCATTTACATAACTCACATTGGATCTTGTCCTTCCATTGCTTAATGATTAATCCTAGCCATTGAAATTTATTTATTTTACTTTAAATAAACAAGTTTTCACTCTCTCACTTCCTCTCTGTCTCTCACAAGTTTTCCCTCTTCACCACACACTTCCTTACTCCTTTATTACATTTTTTTATTTTCTAATTTAATTATTAAATATTGAAGTTAAAGAAACCAATTTTGATTTTTCTTCCTTTCTTGACCATCGATTTATCCATCATCAAATCCTCACCATTGAATTAATTTACTAATCAATTTCATTTTCTTTTTACTTCTTAAATTCATTAAATATATTTTAATTACTACCCAAATTTATTTAAGTTGACCATTTATTTTCCTTTCTCTTATTTTCCTAGAAATTTCAATTCCCTTGACTTATAAAATTCATTTTGATTTCAAAAGTTCTCAAAATTTCACAGTTGACCCAAACTCTCGTAATAGGTCTAATTAAATTGACCCCACATCAAAATGAGGGCGTTTAGGCTTGCCGTATAGCTTTTGTCCCAAATTAGGATTTCCAGGTAACTTTTACAAAAATTACTGATTTGGCTCTATGAAGTATGATTTATCTATATTTGATGTTCTCATGTACTTCTAAGGCCATTCTGATTATTATTTGACACTTAGTAGTCATTTTGGAAAATTTTAATTTATGATGATTTTAGTCAAAATTTTCAAAAACGATTTTATTAGAAAAATTTCTGAGTGTATTTTCTATATAAGAACTGAGGAATATTATATATTTTCATGAATAGGAGTACAATAGTATGGACACCGTAGTGTCGGTGTTACAAAATTAAGATATATTGTGACATAGAATGAGAGGAGATTTTCTTACCTTATGCAGTCCTGTTGAAGCCTTGAAGAAACCAGATTTCCCCCCTTTCTTAGATTGTCGGCCACTCTAGATCTACCAAGGTAGAGTTCTCCATTTGGTCTAGTTTTTATATATATGTGATACTAGAGCTTGAAAGGAGAAGATCTATGTAAAATTATTTAGGGGTTATGAGGAGAAATCATCTTCTTCTTCAAGGTAGAGCTCAGGTTTGTGAGAAGGAAAATAGAGGGTTTTCGTCCTTGTTTTCTCTCCCATGGTTTTGAGTAGAATGGAGGCTAGGGTTACTTTGGCTTGTTAAGTTTACTCAAGTTTAATCTTAGTCATTCATTGATTAAAAATTTATCCTTGCCCTTGGATTTCATTAGTTAGAATTAGGGTTTCCTCTTTCCTTTCTCTCACCCACTGTTTTCTCCCTCTCTCCCATACTTTTCTCTCTTCTTTTCTTTAATTAATTGTTTAGTCTTGGGGTTTTGAAGAAGTTAGGTGTGACTTGGCTTTGTTTTTTGGCCCTTGATTTATTCCTTAACATTTTCCCACCATTGGATCATTTTACCATTTAAATTGTTATTTCTCTTTTTATTTCCTAATTTTCTCTATAAGATTCTTTCACTCTCTACAACTCACACTCTCATTTAATGTATGGGTCCCACATCAAGATCCTAGGGCTCTCATTGGTCCAACATACTACATGCACCTCACCACCCTTGGATTAAAATTCAAAGGTCAAAGTTTTCAACTCTCTTTTATTTATATTTGTGTACAATTGTTCAACCATTGAGCCAATCACATTCCTCCCTCTCTCTACACATGTCCAATTAGGGTTTTAGGAGAATAAAATTAGTACATTAATTCTAAGTTATCATAAATTGCAAATAAGCCCCTTAAACTTTGAAAATTTCATTTTGACCCCATAATTTTTCATATTTGTACACTAGTCCCCTAACCTCATAATAGATCAAACTAAGTCCATTTCACATCGAAATGTGATCAATTAGTCTTTTCGGATGCTCTCTGCCCCAAAATTAGGGTTTTCGGGTCATTTTCCAGAAATTAGTGGATTTAACTCTATGAAACATGATTTACCCTAATTTGCCCTAAATTGAGGTTCTTATACACTTTAGAGTCATTCTGATTAGCTTTGGACCATCGGTGATCATTTTTGAAATTTTTAGTTTTCGGTGATTTGGACCAAAATCTTTTTTTGAGCGGTTTTAGCGGAAGAAACTTCTAAGTGAATTTTTCTATATAGAATATATGTGATCTCATATATGAGATGAATAGTAGTACAACTTTGAGTATACTGAGGTGTCGGTGTTACAGGCTCCATATGGTTTGGGCTAGGTACTATCATTTGACCCCTACTACTTATATTATTTCTAAAAGAGAAATGTAAGGAGTAAGCCAAAAAGGTGATTACCTAAAAGGTTGTGAAGCATAAATGCACTTAACTCTCAAGTAAATAGCCTCGGATTGAGTACCAAGGGGGAAGTTGAAGGAGTCAAAGCTCTTCATTTACTATACACGCTTCTCATTGAGTTATTTCGTTTGTTCAAGATTTGTGAAGGTTTTACTCCCATGGTTATAAATAAGGATTGTGTGGCTAGGTGAAGCCTCAAAGCAACTTTATATTTTCGATTCTGTGAAACCCTTTTGTCGAGAGTTTGTACTTCTATGAGGTTACTGGGTGATGGGCTTTGAGCCACATTATTTGGTAATTTAGAAGGCTTCTATTGATGCAAAGTTTTATCAAAGAGGGGGCAATTGACACGAGGTCTCATCATATCATTTGGTGTCTGAATATCAGGTGGAGTCCATCAGGGCTTTTATCAGAGTTCTCAACCTTAGAGAAGGATTCATTGAATAGGTCTCTGTTCGAGGTTGGAACCATCATTGAACTCCTTGGCCAGGCTATTTCCTTTGTATTTCCTTTACCAGTCGGTCGGGTGATAGGAGGAGTCGGGAGGTGGCAAGAGACTAGGCATGGCAGAGGATTTGAAATCTGATGTATTCTCATAGTTTCTTTTTGGCCATCTCCTACCTTCTCAGTCGGCTGATGCTAATGTGTCATGGAGTTTCTTTTTGGTCTTCATCTTGCATCCAATTAGCTGTCCAGCATGGAGTCTTTAGGTCATACTTTTGATGTAGTAAGGTCTGTTTCAAGGACTTGTGTAATTTCCTTTTGCCTTATGTCCAACTATGTACTCTGATGTGTACTTGTCATCTGGAAATAAGAGAACAACTTTTATTACTCACTGGTCAATCTCACTTTTGAATAACCATCTTGTCACATTAGTGCCCTATTATTGTGTATGTTGAATATTAATCTATTGAGTGATCGATGTGATCGACCGGGTCTAAGCGACCAAGAATTTTGTAAATGGCTGGCTTTCCTCCTACTAGGTATGGGGCAATGTCATCCTTGTAGTCTGACACTGAGAAAGTGAGTTTATTCAATAGGCAGGGTGACACTTACCCGTTTAGGGAGATAGATCCCTAACAGTTGGATAGGGTGGTGTAGACCCGTTCGGGGAGATAAATTCCAATTATAAGATAGGGTAATATAGACTTGTTTAGGGAGATAGATCCTAATGATAGGATAGGGAGACATAGGACCATTCAGGGAGATAGATCCCAATAAGAGGATAGGGCAACATAGGCCTGTTCGGGGAGGTAGAACCCTAGCAATAGGACAGGGCAACATAGGTCCGATCGGAGAGATAGATTTCAATAATAGGATAGGGTGATATAGGCTCATTCGGGGAGATAGATCCTAACGATAGAACAGGATGACATAGACATGTTCGGGTGGGTAAATCCTTATCGATAGGTCCTGAAAGGCATGAGAGCAAATCGATGGGTTAGCATAGCAGAGTAGAGGATTGCAACTGTTTTACCTGATCATTAGATTTTGTATGGGATGAGGTGTGTTTATCTAGTATGGCATTGGCCCTCACTAATAGTAGATGCATAGGTTTTTAGAGTTCCACATTCTTGGTATGGGTGAGTTGTCTAGGTGATCGAGGTGATTGTTGTGTGTTGAATATTGATCTATTGAGTGATCGATGTGATTGACCGGGTCAGGTCGACCAAGAATTTTATAAATGGTTGGCTTTCCTCTTACTAGGTACGGGGCAATGTCATCCTTGCAGTCTGATGCTGAGAAAGTGAGTTCATTAAATAGGTAGGCAACACTTGCTCGTTTAGGGAGATAGATCCCTAACAGTTGGATAGGGTGGCGTAGACCCGTTCGGGGAGATAGATCTCAATTATAGGATAGGGCAATATAGAATCATTTAGAGAGATAGATCCTAATGATAAGACAAGATGACATAGACCCATTCAGGGAGATAGATCCCAATAAGAGGACAGGGCAACATAGGCCTGTTCGGGGAGGTAGAACCCTAGCAATAGGATAGGGTGACATAGGTCTGCTCAGGGAGATAGATTTCAATAATAGGATAGGGTGATATAGGCTCATTCGGAAAGATAGATCCTAACGATAGAACAGTACGACATAGACACGTTTGGGTGGGTAAATCCCTGTCGATAGGTTCTGAAAGGCACGAGAGCAAATCGATGGGTTAGCATAGCAGAGTAAAGGATTGCAGGTGTTTTACCCGATCATCAGATTTTGTGTGGGATGAGGTGTGTTTATCTAGTAGGGCGTTGACCCTTACTAATAGTAGATACATAGGTTTTCAGAGCTCCATATTCTTGGTATGGGTGAGCCGTCTAGGTGATCGAGATGATAAGTGCCTGGATGAACTTCTGATCGTATCTTATAGGGGTCTTCCTAATTAGGTGCTAGTTTGCACCCTAGTTAAAACTGGCAAGTGGCCTCCACTTTCCTAAGCACCAAGCTATCTGGCTTGAACATCTTGGTTCTGACTCGTCTATTGAAATACCTGGCAATCTGTTATTGGTAAGCTGACATTTGGACGGATGCAGTTTCCTTAGCCCAGGGAGTAAGTCTAGTTGTTTGCATAGTACAGATTCATTCTACCCTTCTGTGTATTGGTCTACTCTTAGTAAGTAAATCCCGGTTTCGACTAGTAAGACTGCTTCGCAATGTATGTGAGACGAATAGTGTCTCTCCTATAGCTCCTTAGGGCGTTATTCGATAAGCCCAGAGAATTCTATAGAGCTCGTCTTCCTAAAAACTCTTGACTTCATCTAGTACAGCCTTCAGCCCTTGTAGGATTGTTCAATTGGTTACCTTAGTGAGGCCATTGGCTTGCAGGTAATCAACGGAAGTAAAGCGATGATAAACCTCCAACCTGTTGTAAAAGTCTTGGAAGCTTTTGTTATCAAATTGCTTATCGTTGTCTGTGATCAGGATGGAGGGTATATCGAATTTGGTGATGATAGATACCCATGCGAGGTGTTGTACTTTGCCAATAGTGATTTGAGCTAGTGGTTTAGCCTTCGCCCACTTAGTGAAGTAGTCGATGGCTATGACCAAGAACTTGCACTGTCCGGTTGCTAGTCAAAATAGTCCTAGGATATCCATTCCCCACTTAGCAAACGGCCCTGGATTGGCTATTGGGCTGAGCATGGTAGTGGGCAGGTATGGCATCGACGATAAGTATTGGTAATTGTCACATCTTTTGATATAGCTCTCTACATCGGCTTTCATAGTTGGCCAGTACTACCCTTGTCGAAGGGCTTCATTCACTAGATTTCGAGCACCTAAGCTGCATATCCCCTTGTGGATTTCTCAGAGGATGCAGTCCCCTTCTTCGGGCATTAAGCACTTTAGATACAGGTGTGTATTGAACTTTCTATAGAGACTACCATCGATAATATCATAATGGGTAGCTTTGTGCCTTGTCTTAGTGGCTTCGGTGGGAGAGCTTGGTAGTTGTCCGTGCTTTAGGTAGGTCTTGATGGGAACTTTCCAACTTGGTGAGCTGTCCATTGTCAAGAACTGTTCAGGTTCTTCGATACTGGGTATAGTAGGCTTTTTATGTAAATGGTGCAACTAGTCGTTACTGAGTCGAATTTGGCTAATTTTGAGATGTGTCAGCTCGTCCATTCTTGGATCAAGGGTTTGCTATATGTCTGGCTTATTGAAATTGTCTACTGCTTGGAGTATCTTGGAGAGATATTTCACCATCGTCAGTTCCTTGGTCTCGTAAACCCCCTTGACCTGTTTGACAACCAATTAACTATCAATAAAGACTCATATGTTTTGGGCTCCCAATGATGCTGCAATCTGTAGCTCGATTAGAAGGTCTTCATACTCGACCGGGTTGTTTAAGGTCGTTAGGCCTAACTAAGATGAGTCTGGCTCCGCTGCCTAATGAATTAGATAACCTATCCACATGGAGAGTTAATTCGGGCGATAGGCTCTCCTTTTGATCATCGGTAGGGGATTGATTGATGGTCATTGGGAATGTGCATTCGAGAATGAAGTTGGTAAGTGCTTTGCCCTTAATGGCCGATCTCAGTTGGTATTCAATGTCAAACTCTTGTAGTTTAATGCTTTGCTTGATGAGTCAGCTTGAAGTGTCCTATTTCTGTAAGATTTGTTTTAGTGGCTAGTTGGTCAGTAGTACGCTAGTATAGATCTGGAAATATTATTAGAGGCATCTGGCGATAATGACCAGTGCAAAGGCTATCTTCTCGATTGGTCAATAGTTAACCTCCATCTTATGGAGTATTTGGCTGACGTAGTACACCAACTTCTGTGTAGTGGTTTCCTATCTCACAAGAATAGAGCAGAGTGCTTGTTTAGAAATAGAGAGGTAGAGATAGAATTTCTCACCTAGAATTGGTCGAGAGAGGAGTAGAGGTGATATGAGATACCCTTTGAGCTTTTCGAATACAACCTAACATTTAGGTGTCCATGCAAACTTCTGTGACTTCTTTAAAGCATCATAGAAGGGTTTGCACTTCACCCCCACTTTTAACATGAATCGGTTGAGGGCAACAAATCTGCTGGTGTGGCACTACATATCTTCCATTATCCTGGGCAGCACCACGTTGAGTATGGTTAGGATTTTCTTTGATTTGCCTCAATCCATCGATTAGTGATCAGGAAGCCTAGAAACTTTCCAGACATAATTTTAAAGGTTCACTTCGCGGGGTTTAGCCTCATGCTATATTATTCTAGTGTCCAAAATGTTTTTTCCATATCAACAATGTGGTCATTAGCATTAGTGTTTTTGATGAGCATGTCGTCGAGGTAGGCCTTCACGTTTCTACCAAGTTACTTACTGAAGGCCTTGTTGACCAATCGTTAGAAGGTTGCCGCAGCATTCTTGAGGCCGAATGGCAAAACCTTGTAGCAATAAGTACCAAACTGACCAGTCATTATAAGGTTACCCTGGCATTCTTGAGGCTGAATGGCAAAACCCTATTGCAGTAAGTACCAAATTCCATATAAAGCTAGGTTTTTTCTCATCATCAAGAGCAATACGTATTTGGTGGTATCTGGAGTATGCATCCATGAAACTTAGGAGCTTGTGGCCTGATGAGTTGTGGACCAACTTGTCAATATTAGAGAGTAGATATCTATCTTCTAGGCATGCCTTATTAAGGTCAGTGAAGTCCACATACATACTCCACTTCCTATTTGCTTTCTTTACCATGATCATGTTGGTTAACCATGTAAAGGATTCGACTTCCCAAATGAACCCTACTGCTAAGATCTTTTGAACTTCTTCTTATATTGCATGTTGACGTTTTAGTGTAAACACTCGTTTCTTTTGCTTGACAGGTTTGCAACTGGCATCTTTAGTCAACTTATGAACTATGACCGAGGGGTGAATACCCAACTTCTCCTCGGGGGACCATGCAAAGACTTTGGAATGACATCATAAGTAGGTTATGACTGCTTTCTAAAGAGATCCTGGCAAGTGAGCATCAATCTAAATGGTTTGGCCAGGTGTATTTGTGAAAGGCACTTCGATTACCTCCTCTCTGGATTAGGGCTTGAATTGTCACTCAGTGTTATCCCTATGTTCCATAGTGTCAGCCACTAGGATCTCCTCTTTCTCTCCCACCAAGGGGATAGCCAATGGATTGGGTTACTATGAAGAGTCGTGAACTCCAAAGGTATTCTGAATTTAATTCTCATGTGAATAGTGCTCAGTAGTGCCTCGAGGTTGTCTAGACTGGGATGTCCTAGGATGTCGTTGTAAGGGGACGGAAGCTTCACCATGTAAAAAGGGGTTCTAGTAGTGGCATAATGGGGAGATGTTCCCATAGACATAGTGAGTGAGATATTGTCTTATGGATATGTGTATTTATCAATGAGCCCTTTGATGGGACGATTGGAGGGTTGGAGATGGAATTGTACGAGACCCATCTGCTCGAAGGCATCCTAAAAGAGGATGTCGCAATCAACTCTTTGATACATAAAGGTCCTCTTAACAAGGTAATAGTTGATTCTAGCTGTGATGACCAATGGATCATTTCGGTTGGTATCAACTCCCACCAAATCATCATTATCAAAACCGATTATAGGTCTTATTCTCTTGACTAAGGCTATGCTCAAAAAAAGGGGGAAGTGAGACCTGTTTTGGCTAGGAATCAGTCTGTTCCCAGAAACGGGACCAATCTGTTGGAGGTAGGTTTGGTTCAACAGATAATAACTTTACTAACTCAAATGGGAGGACTTGATCACCTGACAATCTCGACCGATGAGACCTGCAAAAAGTCGTCAAAGGGTGCTCTGACGGGAGAGGATCCGACACTCAAGTTAAAGCACGGTTTTTAAAAGGAAAGAATAGACTAATTGGAGAGAGAGAGAGAAAGCACTGTTTTAGTGGTGTGCTCTATGTAAGGCCAAGGGAACTTACTTGCGCAATAGGCATATAGAGATTATATATCTTTCGGGTGTGAGAGTCATGTGTTCACGGGGTTATAGAACCCTAATTTTCTTTCGAGAATGTCCCGAGATTTCGGGGAATCATAGTGTAAGATACTCAAAGATGATAAAACCTTATCAATATGGAAAGTCCAGATTGTCATGGAGATTTCTTCTCTTATCGACTACGATTGTATGTTCCCTTTCTGTTTTCATAAGATTGCCTCTATAATTTAGGGAGAGTGAGCATTACATCAATAGATTAAGTAAAGATCATCGAGCACCGATCAGTTGAGGTACCAAGCAGGTGACTATCAGGGAGAAGATGTGATCAGTGTGCGCTGGAATAGCCCATATGTGGGCTTTCGGACGTAATTTATTGTGGGCTCTACATGGTTTGGGCTAGGTACCATCAGTATCGAACTAAAACCATTTCAAACTCATGAGGAACGTTTGTATGAATTATTTTGTTACAATTAAGGATCATACAAACTTTAATATTCCAATAAAACAAATTAAGACCATTTCAAAGTTGAACTATTGTTTTAAAAATAAGGATTCCAGTCAATCTAAATCTGAATCATTTCAAAGTCATGACAATGTTCATACCGTCTATTGGGTTACAAATGAGTATCGTATGAACTCTCCTCTTCATGTGAATGAATATGAACAATTTCAAATTTGTATGGAAATTGCACATGTATACTTTTATATCAAACCAAATCCAAACCATTTCAAATTCGTGTAGGAAGTTAATACAAACTATTATATTATAAGTAATGATTGGATAAACTTTATTGTTCTTATCAAACGAATTAGGACCATTTCAAAATTATGCAAATATTTGTACAAACTATTAGTCACGAATAAAGATCGTACGAATGTTGCTCTCTGTTTGAAATTGAATCTGAACCATTTCACACTGGTACTAAATGTACATAAAGACTATTGCATTACAAATAAGAATCATAGGAATCTTATTGTTCATATGGAACTGAATTTGAATCTTTTAAAATTCATAACAAAAGTTTGCATTAATTATTTAGTTACAAACAAAGATCATATGAAATTTCCTCTTAATGTCGAATAAATAAAAACCATTACAAATTCATGAGAAAAGTTTGTGCAAACTACTCTGGGTATGGAATTAAATTTGAATCATTTCAGGCTTGTACTATATGTATATACGAACTATTATATTATAAATAAGAATCATAGGAATCTTATTATTCATATCAAACTAAATTTGAGTCTATTGAAACTCATAATGAAAGTTTGCATCAATTATTTTGTTACAAGGACCCCTTGAACTTTCCTGTTAATGTCAAATAAATATGAATCTTTGTAAATTCAGGAGAAAAGTTCGTACAAACTATGTCACAAATAAGGATCATACAAACATTAGTGTTTGTTGGCAGGTGATAAGTCCCTATTATGTAAATATTTTGGACTTAATTTATGGGACTTCTATATATTGTGGTGGAATTTGCTAGATTTTCTTACTTAAATATTGCAATTATACTTTGAGATCTAAAATAGAGTGAAAATCAGTGATCGATCCCAAAAGATATGATATAAGGGCATAGATTAAATATTTTGGACTACAAACCATTGTAATCAACAACATTATTCCAAAAATTCAAAACTTGAGTTACAATTATTGGAGTTAGATGATTAAATGTCATTGGAAAGCTTGAAAATTGTTCTGCAATTATCTTAAGAGTTAGATGATTATATTAATTGCATGAATATCATCTTTATACATATGTTCGGTCACATTATCATCAATGATAGTGGCATTAATTAGTTCCCAAGAAAGATCTCACTGGTTATTTGGAATCTCACAAAGAAGAGCATTTTCAGTGCAGCTTGCCCCCTATTGTTGACAGGCTGTATTCTCCTCCCAATGTTGCTGAAATTTTTGTCATGCTTTATTTTTGGAAACAGCATAGCAATCTACACTTTTACACCTTAGACTAGGATAAGGTGCATGGTAAATTTATATTACGTATTGTGCTAAGACAAATGAATCCATTGCCTTATAATGCTCTTGTAGTTGACTTTGACAAGTTTGTAAGTTAGATGTACTCTTGTTCCTTTAGAATGGTGGAACCATTGGCGATTGAACAAGACAACCACCATACCTGGCATACTGTATTCTAACTCCATGATCTTATCTTGCAGCTAATAGAAATCTACACCTGAAAACTAAATACATACTCCAAAATTCATTGTCGCATTGCCCTCTCCTACATGATGGGTTTGAAACTTGTAACCATTTATGAGATATTTTCACCATGATTTGACCTTAACATTTGGTCCCCATGCAAGGTACAATAACATCCCCCTCTCAGCAACTTGCTATGAATCATCAAAGATTTGAAGTATAAATATGTATTTTCTTTCTTAATTAAATAAATTGTGTACTGTTTTAAGGAAATGCATATCCTGAAATCTAAAGTTACCTGATTCCAAAACTATTCATCAAACCTATTGTAACATGTGATCCATCTACTTATCAAATAATCCTTCTGAAATTTTCAATGCTCGATAATACCTACCGAGTGAGAAAAATCAGTTAATGAAACAAGGTTTATAAAATAATAAGCATTGTAGATGTTGTGGATACATACTCATAATAAGGATCCACTTCTGAGCAGCTAAGTTAAATATAGTATAAGCTATTTTTGTGGTCTTTATCATCAAAGTATTGCTCGATAAACTTGCTGGATAGTTTTCCGAGATAGCTAAAAGTAGAGAACAGAGGGAAATTCAGGTCGATGGGACCTTTATAGTTTCTCCCGGGTCCCTATGCATGTATATTTTGACGATGAACAAAATAGTTTAATTTAATAGGAAAATGATTAAGAATACTTGGGTGAAAATAGATTAAATATGATCATCAGAACTGTTAACTAGTTTCATATGTTAATCAACACATAATCACATCAAAGCACATATTAGTCAACTTGATTACCAAAGTAGTCGATTAGGTTTCTAAAAATGCAGTGAAAAATAAACATAGCCAGCAATCTCTTAAACACTGTTGACCGTTCTTAGTCTAAATAACATAAGCAGTTGGATAATCTTTTGTCCATGTCGACTAGACAACGATGTTCTGTTAAAACCACATTTGATCACTAAAAGGTCTGTTGACTAATGAATGGGAGACTTTGACTAACACATTCCACACTTGTAAATGTTTAAAAAAACTCTGACAAACTAGTCGACTAGATTATGCATGTAGTTAATAAATTTTTAAATACTAGAAAGCCTGCCCTTGATCAATAAAGAAAAGTTAACTAAACACCTTAGAAATGTCAACTAGATCCATTGAGTCTTGAATGAATACATAGTCAACAAAATAAAAGCCTCAGTCAGCTACTATGATCGAAAGGACAGAAATTTTACTAAGTATGCACAAAGTCACAAAGTAGTTGACTAACACTTTAGTCTAGTCAACTAAACTTGATAGTTGACATAGTCTTTAACTTAGTCTACTCTCATATCCTTCATACACAGACTAGTCAACTAAAGCTCTGTGTTTTTCGACTAAATAGATCAAGTTAGCTGACATTCAACTAAATTTTGTCTACTAGTCATGAATCATTGAACCCGAAAGTCAACTAGATCTTTAAAATTTTTAACTATGTAAGGATTCTAGTCAGCACAAGATAAAGTCTAGTCTTCTATCTATGAATCTTGAAATACATCAATCGACTAAAACTCTAAATCTTTTTAACTATGCAAAAGATCTAGTTAACTAATATAACAAAGTAGTAGACAAACCACTGTTGGACTTAACCCAATAAGACACATCCAAAGAAAGCTTAGTCGACAATGTTTAAGAATAGTTGACTAACCAATAGTCAACTAGGTGTAATAAGTTGTCGATACCTTAGAATCAAAATTTGAGATTCAAATTTGATAGTCGATAGGATACCAATTTTAGTCTACGAATTGCGTCTAACGTTTACTTTTGTAGAAAAGCAAATAGGTGGTTGCAGTATTGATAGTTTCTTAATAGCCAATGTTTAAAAGCTTCATTTATGGCCAACATTCGAAAGCTTAACAGCCACAATGGATCAATAGTTCAAAGCAACAAATAAGACTAAAAAAAGCTCACCAGATCTTTAGAAAATGATTAATTAAGCTAATAAGCCTGATGCAAAAATTGAATACTATTCTCTAAACATTCTTGGATCTGAACTCTACAAAAACATTCTGTCATCTGTATACTTGCTATAAAAGTTTAAAATCAGACCATTAAGGGTCACTGTATTTATTCCTCATTCTTGTGCTTTGACCATTGTAATTAGATAAAGGGAAGGGTTGTCTCTTTGCTATGTGTACTCAATTGTATATACATAGTATAAGTCTTGAAGAGTCAAGACTGTAAGGTATAACTAGAATTTGTAAATCTAGTTATCTATACTATTTGAGTAAAATAGTGAAAATATTGTAGGTTGTCTGGGAGTGGACGTACACCGACTAGGTAGAACTACTATAAAAATCTTGTATCTCTTTGTTATTCATTTCTTTAGTCCTTTACGTTGCTCTATAAATTCTATTTAACCTAAATATTGCAAAAATTACAAACCAACCTATTCAACCCCCTTATAAATTGTTCTACAAATGGTATCAGAATAGGTACCTAGCTTTTAGGTTTCACAACTATAGATGAAGATCCTTATTTCTATCTTAATCTCAAAAACTCTAAATGGCATTGAGTGGAGACTCTGTTCCAGTTGAAGCCCATTCTACAAATAAAGCTTCCTTCTTTAATAGAAGCAATTTCAGTTACTAGAAATAAAGAATGCAAAATTTCATCATAGCCCAAGATCTTACTGCTTGGGAAATCATTGAAGAAGTAATAGAGTTCCTAACTAAAGAGATCGATGGCGTTCATGTACTGGTGAAATTAAAAAATATGATACTAGATCAGAAGAAAGCCTATCAAGCCAACCATAAAGCCATCAACCCCCTTCATCCTGCTCTAAGTGTAAACGATTACAATCTAGTCTCATCGTGCATCACAATAAAAGAAATTTAGGAGAGACTTGAAATAACCTACAATGGGACTAATCAAGTTTGTAAGAGCAAGATCAAACTACTAAAACAAGAATTTGAAGCCTTCAAGATAAACAAATGAGAAACTGTCACTAAAATTATGACATGTTTTAATAAAGTTACAAATGAACTAAGATTGCTCGCAAAAGGAATTCCTCAAGAGGACATCGTAGACAAAGTACTAAGATGTCTGCCTAAGTCGTGGAAGCCCAAAGTCACAACAATTGAAGAGTCAAAGAGCCTCAAGACACTAACTATGGATGAGCTTGTAGGATCTTTGCTAAGTCATGAGATGAAGTTGAATGTAAAAGATTCAGTTAGAGAAGAGAAAGGAAAAGGACTAGCTCTCAAAGTTGAAAATGAGGAAAGTTCCTCTAATTTAAAAGATGATGAATATGAGGAAAATCCTGTCTTACTAGATAACTATTTGATCGGGTAAGTATTCACTTCCCCTCTCTCTCCCCCTCTCTCTCTATTTCTTGCTATCTCTCATTCTCTTTATCTTCGACCTTTCTACGCCTCCATCCTCTTCTTTTTGTTCCTCCTCTCTCTTGTCTCCTTCTCCCTCCCCATTGCCTCTCCCTTCTGTGCCTCCTTTTCCTCTCTGTCTGACCATTGTATGGCCCCAAATCTATCAACGAAAGTCCAAATCTTGTCAAAAATCTTAGGTCTGCCTCCCTCTCATCTGATCCCAGACTTGACGATCCCAGATCTACACTCCCTCTCGTCTGATCACACCCCCAAATCTGTTTCCCTCTCTTTTTCTCTCTCTCCTCCCCTCTCTCTCTTTCTCTCTGCTTCCCTCTACTTTGCTGACCTCGATCGCACCCCCATCATTGTCGCCTTTCTCCCTTGTCGCTCCCCATCGCTACCCGTTCATCACTATTGCTCTCCCACTATCATCCCTTCCTACCCCTACCTCGCTAACACTGTTAGCCTTAATACTATCATTAATATAATTATTAATATTATTAACTCTCTGCCTTACATTAATACAATCACAAATATTATAAATATTAATATTTAATTATAATTATTATGTACTTATTATTACTTATTTATTGTATTTTCTATTATTATCCACTTATTAATTTATTTATATTAGTTTTGGTATATTAGTACCTATTTATTTATTTTTATAATTACTTATTTATTTATGTTATTTACTATTATTATACTAACTTGAATTATATTATGAATTTAAAATATACAAAATTTGTATTGATTTTAGTTTAGTCTTACTTTTATTTTATTTTATATATTATTATTTGAAGAGCTCTGCTAAGATGATCCCAATCCTGGGTAAAGGAGCAGGGTTCAAGTAAGTTGACAGCCAGCGTAAAACCCATGTCAAAATACAAAAATGAGAGACAAATGCAAAAAAAAGAAAGGGGAAAAGAAAAAAGACTATAGAGCATCCCCGAAAGCGATGCGTCACATCGTTGCCCGGATGTGGTGTCAAATAGGCAAGGGTTCCCACATTCATGTGGATAGGTGTAGGTAAAGAAGGTAGTCCACGAGGGTAGGATTCGTCTAACCACTTAGAACATAGGATCCTTAGCTGGTAAATTAGAAGAAATAGAAAAAGTAATGAATAGAAGAAAAATTTATATTATGTGTCTCCAGAAAACTTAGTGGGTAGGGGAGAAAGCTAAACTAGTGGAGTTGTCACGCCCCGAACTGGGAATCGTGAACAGCCGTCCATTGCCTTGGATGCCGGCTGTATTTTTACAGAAAATCGGGCAGAACCTCCCCATAAATCAGAGGTCTCCCATGTATAAATAAACCTGTATACCTGTATAATTTAAAATCATCTTGTAAATTAAACAAATGGCCATCCCAGCCTCTCCAAAACCAACAAATCCCACAACCGACATCCAAAACAACGCAAGGCTAAATAAATTACCAGCAGTCCTAGCCACAGACCTCTACTGTCATGCCCAACTAGAGTATGAGCAGCCACTACACCGAGCGGGCCTAAGTTTTTATACAATTTACAAAAATTTTCCCAAGTATTATTCAAATACGTACAATTGCCTTAATGCAAATGAAATATGAGAGTTTCGCAAATAAATATACATAAATTATACAGTCATCCCAAAATTTAGTACACGTCCAACTACGGACCTCAACAAAACCTAGCAGAGTCAAAAATAAAATACATAATTCATCTTTTAAATTAAACTTTGATCTCACCGTCGTGAATCACCCAAATCCACCAAAATCTCCAAAATCTGAAGCGTCGCTCCGGCACAACAATAATCCTGTCTGAGGGGGGAGAGAAGAGGGGTGAGTACTCAGGGAAGAATACTCAGTGAGTAAGGGGATTAATCTCAAGTACTAATAGTGTAGGTGAACATTGGAGTGTCAAATAATATTATTCGTAATCAATATTTCAAATTTTGCAGTAAATCATGATATGTTCGATAAAATGAACTCATTTAATCATTCACACGATATCATACATATATGCATCCATTTAAAATCAAGTATAACATAGAGCAAATCGAAAGAATCCTAGCAAGGGTCAACCATGACCAAGGACAGGCGCATCGGGAGTTTTGTTATGCATAAATGTTTAAAAGTTGCTCTCTACCCCGACATTGGCACGTACAAGCAACTCCCAATGCTAGACCGCCTATTCTGACGGACCTCCCCTTTCGATTCAACTTGGCCCATATGGAACATCACAATCATGTACAAGCAACTCCCGGTGCTAGACCGCCTATGCTGATGGACCTCCCCAATACATGGTTCAACCGGGCCCATACATATCACAATCATGACATTTGCAGATACCTCTGGCCAAAGCGTATCCGAGCAACCCGTGCCTCTACAAACGCCATTCGTAGCTACGGAATCAATCAAGTCATCATCATAGTATCACAAAGGCACAACGTCCCACATGTAAGAATCAAATCATCATAAGTGGGCATCCCAGTGCTCTCACAGATCTTAAAACATTTCAAATTCGTGTGCCAATACATTCATCAAATTATTTCAAATCAGTATACCAATGCAACGGTAGAAAAGGAAACTTATCAAATTTTCAATTAATGGCACAATTTTGTTTCATTTCAAACATGGATGCATAGTCATGGAAAACATAAGTTTAAGACACTCCAATAATCACAAAACAAATTTGAGTTTTAATATCACACGTCGAATCAATGCATATCAAAGCATGTTTTGTTTAAAAACACGGTAAAATCAGATTTTTACTATTTCATGCAAGAAATTAGGATCCCACTCACTGTATGGGGGAGGGTAGCGCACTCCCTAATAATATCACGAAGCGAAGAAAAAGTGTTCCCCTCAATCAAGACATCCAACACTTACGAATGTATAAAATCAGTAAGTTTCAAACCTGCGCAGTTATAGGAAATAGGCTATAACTTCTAATACACCTTTACAAATCAATGGGTTTCTTATTTCATTTTTAAAGCTAAGGATGTCTAGTGTCTAAGGTAGAAAACCTCATGTCATTTGGAGCTGTGTAGAGAAAGTTATGCTAAAGGACTACATGCTGTTCAATTGGCTAAAATGCATGTTTTTTTTTCACTTTCAAATTTTCAATATCAAGTCAAGTCTTTTAAGCCACTACCTTAACTTTACATATTTTGTTCATACTTACAACATGTCCATAAGACTCAAGTGGTGGTACTCAACCAATCCTGCACAAAGCCCATACCAATCCAATCTCTCGCCGCACATAAGAGTCAGCATATACACCAACACACTTTTATTCAAAATTCTTTATCAACTTCTTCTCTTCAATACACCAATACAATTCTATATATTTATCATATAAATACAAACACATGCTTTTGCTCATTCTTTACAATTACACATTTCATATCACTTTAACACACCAATATCACTATATATGCATACCTTTTTTATACCTTATTACATACACATATAAGCCTCCATTTTGCTTACTAGATTCATTCCCACTCTCTCCAATGGATTCAGTCAAGACATTTTTACATCCACATGCTCACTAACCTCTATCCAAAATTCAGCATACATATATACATAATTCCTCACACTCATGGCCTCAATTTCACATACACATAGTCAATAACACACTACAAAATTTTGCATACTTTCTTATTCCATTTTCCTTACATTTCACTACATATTTCACATGAAAATGACTTCCTTTTTAGTTTCCATTTGTGTAGAAAATTTTGCACTCATTCCTTCCTCATTTCATTCACTAATACACATATATATACACCATACTTCAATGCCAAAATCCAACACACACATAAGTACATCAAATCCACATTTTAACACTCAAAATCACATTAAAACCCATCAAATTTCATACCCAAAGTTCTAAATTTTCCTGTACATGTTTCCTTAGGGTTTCTCCCCTCAATATATGTTCATTTAAGACTTAAATCAAACATTACATATACTGAAATTTCCTGTACACTATAACATTCATTTACTTGATTTCCACACCCAAATTAAGCAAAAATCAACACATTTACACAATCACCTTTCTAGATTCTCATTTCATCAATTTCTAAATATTTTTAAGTTTTATCCATTTTCCCAAATTTTATACAAATCCAAATTCTTCGATTTATAAATATACTCTAATGTCATCAATTTCATTCCATTTATAAATAATTAATCAAATCAAAATCAAGCCTGATTCAATCCTAAAACCAATCAAAATTGGAAATACGCTTAAAATAAATAAATTTCTTACGAACTGAAAAAATCTTTGAAAAATCATACACTTTTCGATTCTCATCCGATTTTTTCAAACCATATGTCATTTTCAAGGTATTAAAGTCTATTTTCATAATATAGAAGTTGTATTTTGATTGCCTATATACAAGACAACTTATAATGAGAAAGACCGCATCGATCCTTAAACTCAAATCCCAATTTTCCACTATTTTCATGCATTCGTCAAATTAAACTCTAAAAGCAACCATTCAAATCAAGTCAATATGATTCTATCATCCGGAACATTCTCTTTCCATATTAGACACTAAACTCAACCTTAATATTCAAACATAGAATTTCATAAATGCATTCAAATCAAATCTAAATACATCCTAAATATATAAAGATCTCTCCATCCTAGATTCACTTAATTTATCGAAGAAATTTGCATTTTACCTCACTAAGGGTTTTCGGTTTACAGACCTAGCTTCTAGTCGCCAGTGGATTCAAGCTCAAACCTGTAATGATTTCAATTTGCAGCAATCGTTAGAATTTATCTAACTACTAAGACTATTCAAACCCTAGAATCAAAATTAGAAAACCTATGCTTACCTCTGTAGAACTGCGATCTAGGGTTTCCAGAATTTTACTGTCTGCGGCCTAGGGTTTCGAACAAAGGCTGTCACAATAGGGTTGCAGGAAGACCTCTAGGGAGAGAGAGCGGAGCTCGTGAGTGTATGAGCAAAAGAGGGAGAAACCGCTTGCAGCCACGTGCGCTAGGATCTATCGCGCGCTGCAGCCGCGTCCGTGTCGCTCACAGTCATGCGCGTGCAAGGAGCTGTCGCATGCGAAGGGGCTATCACGGGTGCAAGAGGGCTATTGCGCGCTGGATGGACAAAACAGAGAGAGAGAGAGAGTTCGAGAGCGAGAGCGAGAACAGAGCTAGGGTGAGAGAGTGAGATGATAGAGAGAGAAAGAGATCGCGCGAGAGGGGAATCGAGAGAGGGACCGAAACTTAGAGAGAGAAAGAGATCGCGCGAGAGGGGAATCAAGAGAGAGACCGAAACTGAGAGAGAGAAATAGAGATAGAGAGGGAACCGAAGGGAGAGTAAGAGAGAATGGGGTGGTCGGAGATGGCGGTGGAGGAGCCGATCGCAACCATTCGCGGTGGAGGGAGATCAAGAGGGAGAGAGAGAGCAGCGGGAGAGAGAGATGAAGAGACTGTGAGGGAGAGATAGAGAGAAACGGGGAGGGAAGACGTACGGTGGTGGTGGCGGCGATGGCCGTTCGCGGCGGAGAGGATGGCGGAGGGAGTGAGAGAGCCGCGGGAGAGAGGGAGTAGAGAGAGAGAGGGACGGGAGTGAGATTAGGGCTTTTAGCCCTAATCGAATTTTGGGGGAGGGGAATGCTACGTTTTGGCCAAAACGCAGCATCTCCTCTCTCTCTCTCTCTCTTTTTTTTACTGAATAAATAAATAAATAAATATTTATTTATTTCTGCATTTTTATTAAAACTCTAAATTTATCACTAAAATAGAATATACTCCGAATCGGAAACATGGATATCCTAAATATACAAAAAATTTCAATTTAATACCCAAAATCAAAAATCAATAAAATTTAAAATTTTTCTATATATATATATATATATAAACGGAGAAAATATTTTTATTAATTTCAAGTACAGGAGTACAATACGGACACCGTAGTGTCAGTGTTATAGGAGCCTTATAGGTATAAACTTTGATACACAAGTAGGGATAGAACTAAACATAGGGTAGGAATAATTGTCCATAAGGATTTACGAGAAAACGTAGTGGAGATAAAAAGAAAGAGAATAGAATTTTATTTGTCAAATTAGTTAATGGAGAAGAAATAATTAATATAGTTAGTACTTATACGCCTCAAATAGGTATAAATACAATTAGTACAAAAACAATTTTGGAAAGATTTAAATGAATTCATTCAAGCCATACCCAGTAGAGAAAAGCTATTTACTAAGGGAGATCTAAATGGATATGTTGGAGATAATAACAAGGGATTTGAAGCCATACATGGAAATTTTTGCTTTAGTAGTAGTAATGAGATAAGATATACCATTTTTAGAGTTTGTCATAACATTTGACCTGATACTCATAAATACATTTTTTTTTAAAAAAAAAAGTCTCACATAGTTACATATAGACGTGAATTAAATGCCAGCTAAATAAATTTCTTTCTCACTCGGAAAAGTGAGAGAAGGCTCTATAAAGATTACAAGGTTATACCAAGGGAGAGTGTAACAACTCAATATAAACTTTTAATCATAGATGTTCATATACAACAAAGGCAAAATGAATTTCAACCATTGGTGGGACCAAAAATTAAGTGGTGGAAATTGAAAGAAAAAAATATGACGACTTTTAAAGACAAATTAATTCAAATATGGTCTGCTAATGATGATTCCGAAACTATGTGGTTAGAAATGTCTAATAAGATTAAGGGTGTAGGTAGAGAGATTCTCGAAATATCTAAGGGATGGACTCCATTAGGCAAGGAGTCGTGGTGGTGGAATGAGAAAATCTAAACTATTATACAAACTAAACGTGAGTGCTATAGGAATCTTAAAAGAAAGAGAAGTAGTGATGTTTTTGAAAAATACAAGAGCGCAAAGAAAAAGGAGAAGAAGATTTATTTCTATTATTTATTAATCTTAAATATTATATACTTACTTAAGCTATTATTTATTAATCTTAAATTATTTAAATTCTATATATATAAATTATTAAATTATTTTTTATTTTTATTTTTTAAATATATATTCCATTTATTTTTATTTTTTTGTTTAATTTGAATTATTTTTTTTTTTATTTTAACTTGTTTTGTAATTTTTTATTATTTGTTACATTTATTAATTAATAATAAATTAGAATTGATAAATTTCTTTATGCTTGTTCCTGAAGTATTTACGAATCGAAAAGTAAGGTGTACAATGAATTATATAAAAGGCTAGAGACTAAGGTGTACAATGAATTATATAAAAGGCTAGAGACTAAGGATAGAGAAAGGGAAGTTTACAGAATTATCAATTTAAGGGAGAGGAAAGGAAAAGACCTAAATGTGGTTAAGTATACTAAGAATGAGACCAATAGTATACTTATAAGGAATTAGGATATAAAAAGATGTTAGAGGGATTATTTTCATAATCTATTCAATGTGGAGGGTACAAGAGACATTGACAATATCACGATATCTACAGAAGAGGTTAATAGGGATTTTAAACGTAAAATTTGCCCTCATGAAGTAAAAGAGGGCTAAAAGAGAATGAAGATTAATAAAGCCATAAGACCCGATGACATCCCTATTGAAGTGTGGAAATGTTTAGGTGAAGATGGGATAATAATATTAATAGATATTTTTAACAAAATTTGGCAAATAAAGAAAATGCCCAAAGCATAGAAAGAGAGTACACTTATTCCACTATATAAAATTAAAGGGGACATACAAGATTGCTCAATTATAGGGAAATTAAACTTATGAGTCATATTATGAAGTTATAGGAGAGAGTGATCGAGCATAGTTTGAGATTAGAGATAAGTGTATCATAGAATCAATTTGGTTTTATGTCAGATCGATCTGTTACCGAAACAATTCACATACTAAGGCATATGATAGAGATATTTAGAGCACATAAGAGAGATTTAAATATAGTATTTATTGATCTAGAAAAAGCATATGATAGGGCTCCTAGAGACGTATTGTGGTGGGCGTTGACGAATAAGGAAATTTCCATTAGATACATTAATTTCATTAAAAATATGTTAATGGAGCTATTACTAATGTAAAAATGTGCGGGGTTATAAGTGATAGCTTTCGAATTAATATATGATTTCACCAATTTTCAACATTAAATCCTATCATTTTTGCAAT
The DNA here is from genome assembly GCA_037126225.1 of Dillenia turbinata. Classification (NCBI taxonomy): domain Eukaryota; kingdom Viridiplantae; phylum Streptophyta; class Magnoliopsida; order Dilleniales; family Dilleniaceae; genus Dillenia; species Dillenia turbinata. The sequence goes on from JBAMMX010000017.1 coordinate 8,573,905, forward strand.
AGTGATGGATGAAATCACAAAGAGCATTCAAGATAAAATACCATAGTGTATGTTCTTTACAGATGATATAATGTTGATTGATGAAAGTAGAGAGCACATCAATCTGATATTGGAGTTATGGAGGGACACACTAGAATTCAGAGAATTTAGATTGAGTCAGTTAAAAATCGGGTATATGAGATTCACATTTAGTGGCAATTACTAGAATGATAAAGAAACAATCAAGGTAGAAGGGTAGGATGTACCAAAAAGTGAACGTTTTTTATATCTAGGGTCCATCATTCAAAATGATACCAACATAGATAGGGACATGAATCATAGGATCCAAGCGGGTTGGATAAAGTGGAGAAGGGTATCTAAAGTTCTTTGTAAGACCTGTATCTAAAAGGAAAGTTTTATAGAATTGTAGTAAGACATGTACTATTGTATAGTACAGAGTATTGAACTATTAAACAACAACAAGAACATAAAATGATATAGTTGAAATAAGGGTGTTTAGGTGGATGTGCGGTAAAACTAGGAAAGATAGGATTAGAAATAAAGAAATACGTAATAAGTTAGGAGTGAGCTCGATTGTGGGCAAGTTGCATGAGTATCGTCTAAGATGGATTGAGCATATGCAATGAAGACCCAAAAATACACCAGTCAGAAGGACCGAGAGCTTAACTATAGGGGATTTAGTGAAACGTTGGGTAGGTCATTTAAAACCTAAATGCAATGTATCCATAAAGATATGGTGGCTAAAGGTTTAACTAAGAAGATGATTTTAGATAAGAACGAGTCGAGTAAAAGAATTAGAACAAATTAAATCGTTCCTGAGCTATTGAAAGTTTAACTAACATATATATATATATACACACACATATATATCTTTTTTTTCAAACCTAAATTTGTCTCTCAAATAGCCGCCCCAGTATTGGAATTATGGCTCAGATTGTTGTTATTGTCGTGAATAAAAAGGGGACACAAATCAAACTTCAAAAGGCCAAATAAAAAGGAAGAAATCAGGTGTTATGAATGCAAAAGGCTTGGACACATTAAAGCTAAATATCCTTAACTGAAGAAAATCGAGAAGAAAGATAAGAAGGAAAAGAAGAAAAAGAAAGGTCTAGTGGCATAGAGTGATGAAGATAGCTCCTCTAGAGAAGACGAGACACCTAAGGAGCAAGCATACCTATGCTTCATGGCAATTGATCAACCATCTGATGATGAGGTAATATCTACTTAATACTCTTCATGTTCCAATGATGATGATAATTTCTCAATGAGTGAAATGCACAAGACAATTATGGAATCTTTTAAAGAAATCAAGAAAATGGATAAAGAAAATCGTGCACTAGAGAAAAGAATAGTTGAGTTAAAACAAGAAAAAGATAAATTAACAATTGAAAATCAAAAATTACAAGACCAGAATGACACTTCAATACAAGATAAAAACAATTTGCTTGATAAAATCAAGGAGAATGAAAAACTAAAATCTGAAATTGAAAATCTTAAAAACATGTCTGAAAAGAATAAATTCGAATCAATACTAAAAGATGACCTCAAAATTGAAAAGGACAAGAATCAAAGACACTGCTCAATTCTACATAAGCTCATTCAAAGGGAAGAAAAATTAGATTTGATGTTAGGAGCTTGGGCTATATTTGATAAAACTGTCGTAGACTTTAACACTACTATAAATTAGAAGAAGCTTTATAGCTTCTTCATACCTAGTTCAAAATCCAATGGAATAAAAACAAAATGCTAATCCTATACACGACCGGGAACAAATTTGAAAGTTGTAAATTGAAAAAGCATTGTAGCCCACTTAAAAATGCAAAATCTACAAAATACATAAAGTGTACATATTGCCACGAGAGAGGCCACAACACTAATGCATGTTGGTTCAGTAACTCCACACAAAAGGAAGAGCATTCTAAAATAGGCACCTAAGGTAAATAGAAATGGTATTTCTACTAACTCAACCGGATCTAAGAAAATTTGGGAACCAAAGGCACAAACATGATTGATTTTTCTCTCAGGTATGTTTGAATTCTAAGGAAGCTATGAATTCCTCCTCCTGGTGCATTGATAGTGGTTATTCAAGACATATTATTGGAGTTGTATCAAGGTTCTCTAGTCTAGAAAAGAAGAAAGAAGGGAAAGTAGCCTTTGGGGATAACTCAAAAGGTAAGATTGTTGGGATCGATAGTGTAGGTAAGTCCCTCTTCCTATACTCAAATTAAAAATGTTCTGCTTATTGATAGTTTAAAATTTAGTTTATTAAGTATGCGTCAATTAAGTGATAAAGGGTATAATGCTACATTTGATTTCGATGCTTGCTTAATTATTAATAAAGAATCAAATAAAGTAAAATTTACCAAAATATAGGAGAGGAAATACATATGTAATAGATTTAGGCAATCTAAGAATCGAAATGAGTCAGTAAACCAATCTAATTCTTAGTTGTGGCATAGAAGGTCAGGACATGCTAGCATGGACTTAATCTCTAGACTAGCCAGAAAGGAGATCATAAAAGGTCTTCCAAATCTTAGACTTGAGAGAGTCAAACTATGTGATGCTTGTATGAAGGGTAAACACATTCAAACCTCATTTAAACCTAAAAATGTAGTGTCAACCTCTAGACCCTTATAACTTCTTCGCATAAATCCTTTTAGACCCACTAAAACTCAAGGTTTAGGAGGAAGACACTACAACTTTGTTATCATTGATGATTATTCATGCTTCACTTGAGTATTGTTTTTAGCTAGGAAAAAGGAAGCAAGTGAAGTCTTCATTAAGCTATACAAAAAAATTCAAAATGAGAAAGAGTGCTCAATTAAAAACATTAGAAGTAATCACGGTAAAGAATTCGAAAATAAAAGAATGGAAAAATTTTATGAAAAATATGGCATAGATCATAATTTCTCATCTCCAAGAACACCTGAAGAAAATGGAGTTGTTAAGAGAAAGAATAGAACACTAGAGGAAATGACAAGAACTATGCTCTATGACTATAATCTACCCAAGTATTTCTAGGCAGAGACTGTCAATATAGCATGCTATATCTTAAATAGGACCCTCACAAAATCAATCCTCAAAAAGACCCCATATGAGCTTTGAAAGGGCAGAAAACCAAACATTGAATATTTTCAAGTGTTTGGATGTAAGTATTATATTCTAAATAATGGCAAAGAGTCTTTAGGCAAGTTTTATGGCAAAAGTGATGAGGAAATTTTTCTGAGTTAAAACCTACAAAGTGTGTAACAAAAGAACAATGACAATAGGAGTCGATACATGCAAAATTTGATGAAAATAATGATCTAAACAAGAAAAGTTTTGATGATGGTGACTCTATAAATGTTATCAAAGGATCAAAGAAATCTGTTATGTGATTTTGTTATAGTACGATTTCGGGCAAATATACCCTAGTTAAGTGTTGTGTATAATGTGAAGGAATTGTCATTTCTACGAAAATATTTGTATTACCAATTATAAAATACCTTATCTAAATTGGACAAAATAAATTAAGATTCCAGAGATATCATAACTATAAAAATATAAAACATAAAATATTGATGAACAAAATGTCACACCCCGAACCGGGAATCGTGAACAGCCGCCCGTTGCCCTGAATGCCGGCTGTATTCCTACAGAAAATCGGGCAGAACCTCCCCATAAATCGGAGGTCTCCCATATACAATTAAACCTGTATAATTCAAATCATGCTGTAAAATAAACAAATGGCCATCCCGACCTATCCAAAATAAACCAATTCTCACAGCCAACATTCAGAACAACGCAAGGCTATAAAATTTCTAGCAGACCTAACCACAGACCTCTACTGTCATGCCCAACTAGAACATGAGTAGCCGCCACATTGAGTGGACCTAAATTTATACAAATGTATAACAAATTTCCCAAATAACATTCAAATACGTACAATGCCTCAATGCAAATGAAATACGAGAGTTTCACAAATAAATATACATAAATTATACAGTCATTCCAAATTAAGTACACGGTCAACTACGGACCTCAACAAGACCTCGCAGGGTCGAAATAAATTTCGTAATTCAAGTTTCAACTTAAACTTAAAACCTCACCGTCCAGAATAACCAAACCCGCCAATGATCAACCGAAGCCTCTAGAGTCCGAAACGTCGCTCTAGCACAATGATCCTGTCTGAGGGAGGAAAGAAGAGGGGTGAGTATCTATGGGAGGATACTCAGTGAGTGAGGGGATTAATCTCAAGTACTAATAGTGTAGGTGAATATTGGAGTGTCAAATAATATCATTCGTAAACAAAAGCTCAAGTTTCGCAATAAATCATGATATGTTCAATAAAATGAACTCATTTATTCAATCACACGATATCACACATATATGCATCCATTTAAAATCAAGTATATCATAGAGCAAGCCAAAATAATCCTGGCAAAGGTCAACCATGACTTGGGACAGGCGCATCGGGGGTTTTAATATGCAAAGTGTTTCAAAAGTAGCTCTCTACCCCGACGTTGGCCGTGGGTTTAGCCCATGCTTACCCAGACTCGTCACATAGGACCACGTGCGGTGCTAGACGGTGATGGATACACGTCCTCCCCCAAATATGGGTTCAACCGGCCGCGTCTATGAATATATATATGCTCGTCAATAAGACCACGTGCGGTGCTAGACGGTGATGGACACACGTCCTCCCCCGATGAGGGTTCAACCGGCCGCGCCTATGAATCAATCACTGGACGTTTGCGGATACCTCCTGCAGAAGCGTATCCGGGCAACTCGTGCTTCTACAAAGTCCCTTCGTAGCTACGGAATCATCAATGTCATCATCATAGTATCTCATCACAAGTGGGCATCCCGGTGCCCTCACAGTTCATCAAAATATTTCAAATACGTGTGCCAATACAATTTCATCAAAATCATTTCAAATTCAACAAACCAATGCAATGGTCGAATAGCAAACATTCCGTTTCTCAAATCATGACACAATTTCATTTCTTTTCAAACATGGATGCATAATCGTAGAAAACATAAGTTTAAGACACTCGAATAATCACAAAACAGATTTGAGATTCAATATCACACGTCGAATCAATGCATATCAAAGCATGTTTTGTTTAAAACACAGTAAAATCAGATTTTCACCATTTCATGCAAGAGATTAGGGTCCTACTCACATTCTAGGGAGGGTGGTCACTCCCTATTTCCACAATCAAACCAAACTCGACTCCTCGAGTCTCCAAAGAGATCAACCTAATCAAATTATCACAATAATCATCAAATTTCCAATTATTCTTGGGGTTTATCATTTTCCCTAAGTTTGTACAAACCTAAATTCTCCAATTTATGAATAAACTCCAATGTAATCAATTTCTTTCCATTTATAAATAAATAACGAAATCCAAACCAATCTAAATTCAAACATCTAAAATCGTTCAAAATCGAAAACTAATCTCAAATAATTAAATTTCCCACAAAATGGAAAACTCTTTGAAAAATCATTCACTTTTCAATTCACATCCGATTTCTTCAAACCATATCTCATTTTCAAGGTATTTAAGTCTATTTTCATCATATGGAAATAGTATTTTGATTTCCTATATGCAGGACAACTTATAATTAAAAAGACTGCATAAATTCTTAAACTTAAATCCCAAATTCTAACTATCTTCATGCATATGTCAAATGAAACTCTAAGTGTAACCATTTAAATCAATTTAACTCAATTCTATCATCCGAAACAGCTCATATAACGTCAAACACACATTTTAACTCTATTCTAACATTCATCCTAACATATGCAATACACTCTTACTCTAATTTACCCTAAATGTATTCAATTAACGGAAATCAGTTAGAAATCCCTCACTTAGGGTTTCCGTAATCCACAACCCTATCGTCTGTGCGCCTACAACTCTGTCCAAGACCTGCAAAGCTTCCAGTTTGAAGCAAACTCCATTAGTTAGTCTAATTTACCGAAAGAATTCAAACCCTAGAGCTACTGTTCAAAAGAATGGCTCTTACCTGCACAGGAGTGAAATTTGGGCCTAGGGTTTGTGAGGGTTTGCTTCTACACTGCAATAGAGGTTGCAGCAAAGGTGTGGCAGAAAGAGCTCTCAGCAGAGAACTGCGTGCACGAGGGGGTGAAAGGGGGAGAGACAGCGACTGAAGAGTGAGACGAAGAAGAGAGAGAGAGATCGCAGAGGGCTGTACAGTGAGAAATAGAGAGAGAAGGAGAGCAGAAAGGGACACAGAGGAGGCAAGCGGTGGTCACGACGGCGGAAGAAGAAGGCGGCGGCGGCGAATGAGTCGGGTGAGGGAGAGATTGAATCGCGAGACCGCGAGGGATAGAGAGGGAAAGAGAGCAATAGAGAGTGAGACCGAGGGGGAAAGATAGAGAGAGAGAGTGGTCTGTCGGTGATGGTGGCGGTTGTGGGTGGCGGAGCACGATGGAGGGCTACGGTGGCCGAGAACCGCGAGAGGGAGAGAGGGAAACTTGCAGGTGAGAGAGAGAAGGAGAGAGGTAGATAGTGAGGCCGAGAGAGAGAATGAGAGAGATAAAGAGAGAACCGAAGGGAGAGTGAGAGGAAGTGGGTGGTCGACGGGCTGGCGGTGGAGGACCGCGGTGGCGGTGATGGCAGCGGTGGATGGCAGGTCGCGGGAGAGGGTGAGAGACAAAGAGGCGGAGAGATGGAGAGAGAAGGAAGGAGAGAGAAGTGTGAAAAGGGTTAGGGTTTTCTAACTCTAACCCGGTTTTCCTTTTTTTTTTATATCATTATTATTATTATTATTATTATTATTATTATTATTATTTAATATATATATATTTTTAAAACAAATTCATAAATAATTAGATGAGAAAATGAATAAATTAATAATTAAATAATTATCCATATATATATTTATGCCCACTTTATATTTAAAGTTCTAATCTTTATCAAAATAAGATTTACTTTGAATCAGAAGCACGGATATTTTAAATTTACCTAAAAAAAATTTAAATTACATACCTCAAAATCGAAAATCAATATAATTAAAAATTTTATATATATATATAAACGGAGGAATATTTTATATATATTCCATGAATACTACACTTGTACGAACACCGCAGTGTCGGTGTTACATTTTCTAGCCCCCTAAAAATAAGTTTCGTCCTCGAAACTGAAAGAAGGCCTTACCGAAACAAATAGGAAAAGGCTACGAAACGCCTATAGGTCACTGATGCTTGGCCATCATCTGCTGACAAACTAGGCATCAAGCAACGAATTCTCTCTTTACACGAGATCACTAATAACCATCTAGGTAGGTACATTTTTGTACCTCTCAAATGCATAACGTAAATGGAGGAATGAGCTTCCTCTAGAATATCTTTACGAAGATTCACTGTCGGTGGGAATGCAAACCCGTTATCGATATACTATTAGTCCGTTATCATGGACTCGGAACTCTCTGTCATCATCTTTATAGATCTATCAAGAATACCTTGGAGCTCCTCATTTGCTCCCTAAATCTCTCTAATACGGTCGAGCGAAATAATACTCTCACGTAAGAAAAATCTGAACCAGTGTCAATAAGAACACGGGCGTCGATTCCAAATATCCTCATGATCCCTGAATGTGAGGAATGGAAAAGATTAAAGATATTGAAATGCGAAGCAACTAAATGAAAACATATATATATATATATATATATATCAAACTAGTTAAGCTTTTGAAGCTTTAACTAATCAAAACTGTACATCGACACCATGATATACAAAATCTCATAGAGACAGCATAACTAAAGTACTATACTGAGGGGTCTGCAGGAGGATCACCCATAATAACATCCGGGTTCGCCTGTGCATCCTCCTGCGTCATCGCGAACACACGAGCCTAGGCCCTAGGCTGCTGTCGCAACGGTCCTGGCACTGTATTACTCCCGACTGCAGTCTGAGGAGCGGTAAGAGCTGAGTGCGCAGGTACCCCCTGCTGGCCTGTGCTAGACGAACCAGTACGACTCGGTGAAGTCGGTCCTCCTCGACCTAAATCCGGGCAAGTATTCCTAAAGTGACCTTGCTTTCCGCACTGGTAGCATATAACTAGTGCTCTACATGCCCCGAAGGCATGGTAGTTGTCGCATCTGTGGCAGAAAAGCTATCTCTGTACAGGCTGGGAAGTGACACTAAGAGCTGGTGCCTCAAAGCCCTGTGGTCGAGGTCCCTGTCCCGGTCTTACTAGTCTGAAGTTATAAGAACCTCCGGGATATCCAAAACCTCTATCCCTCTTCGAAGACTGTCCACCCTGTGACTCAGTCTTCCTCTTCTGGTGACTCTCTCTCTGCCTAGTCTCAGCTCAGACGATCTCCTCTGCCCGATATGCTGAATCAATCACCTCTGCAAGTGTAAAAGAGGGAGTCACCGTCATATACTTCCTGATGCTCAACTGGAGGCCATCTTCAAACTTGAACCTCATATGAGCTGGTGTAGCCATGTCGGGGACGAAATCTGCTAGTCGTTTGAGCTCAGCCTCGTACTCTGAGACTGACCTAGTCCCCTGGCGTAAGTGCAGGAACTCCGTCCTCATCCGGTCCTGCTGAAACGGGGTGAAGTACCTGCGGTCGAACTCTCGTAGAATGTCCTCCCACCGTAGGGTCTGTGTGGCACTGTCACGGATAGCCTCCCACCACGAGAGGGCATCTCCGTCGAGGAGTCTCTCAGCAACTCTCAATCTGAGCTCCTCCGACAACCCCAAATCTGTAAGGATCCTGCGAGTCCTGTTGATCCAGTGCTTCGCCGCTATGACATCACTAGATCCTGAAAAGTCTATGCATCCAAGCTGTCGAGACTCTTTCACCAACTGCGTAAGCTCGTGGATGCGCCTCAAGATGACCGATGTCTCATCGATCGGAGTAGAAACAGAAGGACCAGCCATCGGAGAAGGAACCAGTGCCGTAGGAGCAGGTACGGCCGCAGGTGCGGTCACTGGAGTCTGTAGTGTAGGTGGGGGCATCTGCGCCCTATATCTACTAAACCACTCCTGCCACTGCCTCAAAGCGTCGAGCGGTGGTGGAGGGATCCCGGCTGTACCAGCCGGTGGAGGTGCTGGAAGTGGCACAGGAGAAGGTGCGTAAGTAGAAGAAGCACCCTCTGGTACTCGTAGGGCCTCGAGTGCCCTAGAAGCCTCAGGCACTGAGGGACTCTCCGGTGGTGCTCCGAGCCTACCACGTCTAGGTGGCATAGTTCTGCAAAGAGAGCACCATATCATTAGATAAAAGCAAGGATTAGGGTTAGTTACTGGGTAACTAACCCCCTAAAATAGAATTCAAATTATAAATCAAGATAATTGAATCTAATGGGAGGTGTACCATTCATACACCTGTCTAAATGCATCAAATGATAGTGATAGAACCGTAGCTATAATAGCCTGCTGAGAAAGTGCTAAAAGAGTACATATAACGAGGAAACATCCTCAGATATCCTAAGTGTCTCAGGTACGAATCTAGTACTTCACCTAATAATCATAATCTTACAAAGAAAAAGCTTAAATTAGAAATGATTCAAAGATTAGGGTTAGTTATGAAGTAACTAACCCCCTAAATGAATAAACTTATCAGTTTAAGAACTGATAGAACCAATATGCTAGGTTAGATACGCACCGTATCTAACCCCCTAAAAAGAATAACTCATATGCCTAAAACCGTTGTACTGGGATCTCATGACTGTAATGAAACTCTCATATGCATTGAGGACTTCTAAATGTACTTGGGAATATTTTCAAGCTATTCTATCAAACACAGCTCTCAACCTAGAGCTCTGATACCAACCGAACTGTCACGCCCCGAATCGGGAATCGTGAACAGCCGCCCGTTGCCCTGAATGCTGGCTGTATTCCTATAGAAAATCGGGCAGAACCTTCCCATAAATCGGAGGTCTCCCATGTATAATTAAATCTATATAATTCAAATCATGCTGTAAAATAAACAAATGGCCATCCCGACCTCTCCAAAATCAACCAATTCCCACAGCCAACATTCAGAACAACGCAAGGCTATAAAATTTCTAGCAGACCTAACCACAGACCTCTACTGTCATGCCCAACTAGAGCATGAACAGCCGCCATACCGAGCAGACCTAAATTTATACAAATGTATAACAAATTTCCCAAATAACATTCAAATACGTACAATCGCCTCAATGCAAATGAAATACGAGAGTTTCGTAAATAAATATACATAAATTATACAGTCATCCCAAATTAAGTACACGGTCAACTACGGACCTTAACAAGACCTCGCAGGGTCGAAATAAATTTCGTAATTCAAGTTTCAACTTAAACTTAAAACCTCACCGTCCAGAATAACCAAACCCGCCAATGATCAACCGAAGCCTCTAGAGTCCGAAACGTCGCTCTAGCATAATGATCCTGTCTGAGGGAGGAAAGAAGAGGGGTGAGTATCTATGGGAGGATACTCAGTGAGTGAGGGGATTAATCTCAAGTACTAATAGTGTAGGTGAATATTGGAGTGTCAAATAATATCATTCGTAAACAAAAGCTCAAGTTTCGCAATAAATCATGATATGTTCAATAAAATGAACTCATTTATTCAATCACACGATATCACACATATATGCATCCATTTAAAATCAAGTATATCATAGAGCAAGCCAAAAGAATCCTGGCAAAGGTCAACCATGACCTGGGACAGGCACATCGGGGGTTTTAATATGCAAAGTGTTTCAAAAGTAGCTCTCTACCCCGACGTTGGCCGTGGGTTTAGCCCTTGCTTACCCAGACTCGTCACATAGGACCACGTGCGGTGCTAGATGGTGATGGACACACGTCCTCCCCCAAATATGGGTTCAACCGGCCGCGCCTATGAATATATATATGCTTGTCAATAGGACCACGTACGGTGCTAGACGGTGATGGACACACGTCCTCCCCTGATGAGGGTTCAACCGGCCGCGCCTATGAATCAATCACTGGACGTTTGCGGATACATTCTGCAGAAGCGTATTCGGGCAACTCGTACCTCTACAATGTCCCTTCGTAGCTACGGAATCATCAATGTCATCATCATAGCATCTCATCACAAGTAGGCATCCCGGTGCCCTCACAGTTCATCAAAACATTTCAAATCCGTGTGCCAATACAATTTCATCAAAATCATTTCAAATTCAACAAACTAATGCAATGGTCGAATAGCAAACATTCCGTTTCTTAAATCATGGCACAATTTCATTTCTTTTCAAACATGGATGCATAATCATAGAAAACATAAGTTTAAGACACTCGAATAATCACAAAACAGATTTGAGATTCAATATCACACGTCGAATCAATGCATATCAAAGCATGTTTTGTTTAAAACATAGTAAAATCAGATTTTCACCATTTCATACAAGAAATTAGGGTCTCACTCACATTCTAGGGAGGGTGGTCACTCCCTATTTCCACAATCAAACCAAACTCGACTCCTCGAGTCTCCAAAGAGATCAACCTAATCAAATTATCACAATAATCATCAAATTTCCAATTATTCTTATGGTTTATCATTTTCCCTAAGTTTGTACAAACCTAAATTCTCCAATTTATGAATAAACTCCAATGTAATCAATTTCTTTCCATTTATAAATAAATAACGAAATCCAAACCAATCTAAATTCAAACATCTAAAACCGTTCAAAATCGAAAACTAATCTCAAATAATTAAATTTCCCACAAAATGGAAAACTCTTTGAAAAATCATACACTTTTCAATTCAAATCCGATTTCTTCAAACCATATCTCATTTTCAAGGTATTTAAGTCTATTTTCATCATATGGAAATAGTATTTTGATTTCCTATATGCAGGACAACTTATAATTAAAAAGACTACATAAATTCTTAAACTTAAATCCCAAATTCTAACTATCTTCATGCATATGTCAAATGAAACTCTAAGTGTAACCATTTAAATCAATTTAACTCAATTCTATCATCCGAAACAGCTCATATAACGTCAAACACACATTTCAACTCTATTCTAACATTCATCCTAACATATGCAATACACTCTTACTCTAATTTACCCTAAATGTATTCAATTAACGGAAATCAGTTAGAAATCCCTCACTTAGGGTTTCCGTAATCCACAACCCTATCGTCTGTGCGCCTACAACTCTGTCCAAGACCTGCAAAGCTTCCAGTTTGAAGCAAACTCCATTAGTTAGTCTAATTTACCGAAAGAATTCAAACCCTAGAGCTACTGTTCAAAAGAATGGCTCTTACCTGCGCAGGAGTGAAATTTGGGCCTAGGGTTTGTGAGGGTTTGCTTTTACGCTGCAATAGAGGTTGCAGCAAAGGTGTGGCAGAAAGAGCTCTCAGCAGAGAACTGCGTGCGCGAGGGGGTGAAAGGGGGAGAGACAGCGACTGAAGAGTGAGACGAAGAAGAGAGAGAGAGATCGCAGAGGGCTGTACAGTGAGAAATAGAGAGAGAAGGAGAGCAGAAAGGGACACAGAGGAGGCAAGCGGTGGTCACGACGGCGGAAGAAGAAGGCGGCGGCGGCGAATGAGTCGGGTGAGGGAGAGATTGAATCGCGAGACCGCGAGGGATAGAGAGGGAAAGAGAGCAATAGAGAGTGAGACCGAGGGGGAAAGATAGAGAGAGAGAGTGGTCGGTCGGTGATGGTGGCAGTTGTGGGTGGTGGAGCACGGTCGAGGGCCGCGGTTGCGGAGAACTGCGAGAGGAAGAGAAGGAAACTCGCGGGTGAGAGAGAGAAGGAGAGAGGTAGACAGTGAGGCCGAGAGAGAGAAGGAGAGAGATAGAGAGAGAACCGAAGGGAGAGTGAGAGGAAGTGGGTGGTCGACGGGCTGGCGGTGGAGGACCACGGTGGCGGTGATGGCAGCGGTGGATGGCGGGTCGCGGGAGAGGGTGAGAGACGAAGAGGCGGAGAGATGGAGAGAGAAGGAAAGAGAGAGAAGTGTGAAAAGGGTTAGGGTTTTCTAACTCTAACCCCGTTTTCTTTTTTTTTTTTTTATATCATTATTATTATTATTATTATTTAATATATATATATATATATTTTAAAACAAATTCATAAATAATTAGATGAGAAAATGAATAAATTAATAATTAAATAATTATCCATATATATATTTATGCCCACTTTATATTTAAAGTTATAATCTTTATCAAAATAAGATTTACTTTGAATCAGAAGCATGGATATTTTAAATATACCTAAAAAAAAATTTAAATTACATATCTCAAAATCGAAAATCAATATAATTAAAAATTTTATATATATATATAAACGGAAGAATATTTTATATATATTCCATGAATACTACACTTGTACGAACATCGCAGTGTCGGTGTTACACAATTTTTTCACACGTTTGAACTCTTTCAAATCCCTTAAAATTTATTGACTAAAAATTCATTCTTGATGATGACATATTTTTCTAAATTAAATACACCTAATGGTTATGCACTGAAACCCTAATTTGATTAACCAAAACCTAATGGTTATACAATCTTGATTAGGGTGAACTGCATTAAGATCTATGGAATATCTGTAATCTAGGGTTTTCTCTAAAATTCCCACACAAAAATTAATTATCTGTAGATCTCATAACCCTATGTGGATTTTATTGTATTGGTTTGATTTCATTCAATCTTCTCTCGATTTCATGCAAGTATCACAAATTATCAAGTCATAGCGCCCTTTACGAATGAAGTATTAAGTTCAACAATAAAATCTCATCAAACAATGAACATGCTAATAAAGATTTACGGGAAAGAAACAAATCAAACCATACTTTTAATCAAAAAACAGAATCCATCAAGTCTTAGGAGCAAGAAATCTAGCTAGACATAATAAAGAAAGATAAGAAAGGTAAAGAAAATATTACAATCCCTTTAAACCTGAAAGAAGATGAAAGAATCCATCCAAGGGAGACGACTGTTAGGGTTTTTCTCTGTTTTTTTTTCTTTTAATGTGCGGATATCTCCTATTTATAATCGAAAATCTAAGATAATGAGCATTCATGGGTTTTCATGGGAATTGGATCTTTCACTTTAACATGGGCCTTTAGAACTCGTGGGCCTTGATTTCCAACACTATGGTAATCTATTCCCAAATTTCAAACATCTTTGGGCCTGAATCAGCTTCTGCATTCTTCACAAGATTTGTAAGCGTTGAAGTCTTCTTTCCAACCCAATAAGAATTAAGTCAATCGAATATTGGAGTAGAAAATTATGTCTAAAATACTAACAACTATCTATATAGTCCAATATCCTTAAATAAGCTCAATAATTCTAAAACAAAACCCACGAAAATAATTAATGTAAAATCACAAAATAAAACCTAAAACAGTAATAAAAGTCATAAATAAATCCTAAAATAAAATAAAATAATTAAAGTGTATAAAAATATTATTATCAAATATCCCCACATCTGAATGTTTGGTTGTCCTCAAGCAAGAACAAATTTTCTCCAAAACCAATTCAACCTCCTAAGTCCCTAACCATGTATATAACAATTTCAAATTGGAATTACAATCAAAACAATCAATACTTCATAGCATCTAGTACTAAAATAACTATTTCATCTCTTATAGTGTCATTGAAGTCAAGAACAAGACTAGATTCAACCGCCCTCACAATCGATTCACTCAATAGAATGAAGGAAGATACTATTCAACTACTTAAAGCACTCATTTTATATAAAGGTATGTATATCACTCAAATCAAAACAATAAGATGACATTACTATAAGTTTACTCATATATCAAATCTCCACCACTTATATATGAAATCCATACACCAATCAAAAGATCTTTTATTTGGTTGTAATCGGGCTAAGTAAAGGGTAAGATAATGGGTAAAATGTAGGGTAAAAAATGATTCACTTAAAATATTGAAGTATCAAGACATGATATCCTTTAAATCAAGATAAGTGAATACTAACTATCACAACTTCGAATTCTAAAATATGTAGCTCTCTAACTATGAATATGTAATGTGATATATCACTTATTCAAAGCAAAGAACAATGTAGAAAAACTTCACTAACTACCAATCAAAATATGCAAGTTGTTTTTCTTTTTTTGTGTTTTTTTTCCTTCTTTTTTCTTTTTTCTTTCTCTTTTTTTTTTCAACCAGTAATTTTTTCCTTTTTTTGTTTTTCTTTTTGGCTGTTTTTTTTTAAATACATCAACTTGACAAAACCTAAAAACATATATTAAATTCAAATATAAAAAAAGAACATAATGCCTAAAAACAGAATTATATGCTTTTAACAATAAGTATATTAGTGAATTGGGGTTCAAAATCTAGGGCTAAAAAAATGAAGGTCATGGGATAAATTATGTGGGTAATATATGAAAGAAAAGGTCTAGGCTCAAATGGGTTCACTAAGGGATATAAATTGATTGGGATGGTATTTTTTTTCAAAAGCTAAAGGTGTGTAAACCTAAGTGCCTTAATCATTTTGGTGCGTAAAAATCAAGAATGTGGTCATCAATCGACTAAGAAAATGGCGAACCCTTCCTCCAAGTTGGTCCCATCTTCATATATCTTCAAACGATGTCCGTTGACTTCAAATTTTTCACCTTGCTCGTTTGAAAGCTCTACTACTCCATAAGGGAAAACTTGCATCACAACGAATGGTCCACTCTATCAAGATCTCAATTTTTCTAGAAAAAGTCTCAAACGAGAGTTATATAATAAAACCTTATCACCAACCTCGAATGGTCCACAACGAATGGTCCACTCCATCAAGATCTCATAAGCCTTGTTTCTCCATCATCTTCCCTTTTGTACCAGCAAGAGACAAATCAAAGTTTAGATACTTCATCGCCTTATATACCTTATGCTCTAACTCAATAGGTAAATAACTTGCCTTTCCATAAACCAAACGTAAGGTGATATACCAATTGGAGATTTATAAGCAGTCCTATATGCCTAAAGTGATCATTCCCTATGAGAAAGACTTACAATTTTTTCCAAAAATGTTTTTTAATTCACAAATTAAAATCTCAACTTGCCTACTTGTTTGGGGATGGTAAGGGGTAGCAACCATGTAAATAACACCATATTTAACCAAAATTTTTCAAAATCTTTATGAAAATGAGAACCTCCATCACTAATTATGGCTCTACGAATACCAAAATGGGAAAATATTTTTTTCTTTAAAAACTTACAAACCGTTTTAGAGTCATTTTTCAAATATGTAATTGCCTCTACCCACTTACTCACATAATTAATAGTGACGAGAATAAATTCATGATTAAAAGATTTTGGAAAAGGTTCCATGAAATCTATATCCCAATTATCAAAATTATTTACAATCAAAATACTATTTAAGGGCATCTCATGACGATTAGAAATATTCCCAATCTTTGACATTGATCCCATACACAAGCATAAGAATGAGCATCCTTAAACAAAGTAGGCCAATAAAATTCAGACTAAAGTATCTTAGTTGCTGTACGAGAAGGACCATAATGACCACTAACCTCCTTATCATGACAAAAGCTAAGGATACTACTTACCTCTTATTGGAGAACACATCTCCTAATGATACCATTGCCACAAACCTTACACAAGTATGGTTCATCCCAGAGATAGTGGCATACATCAGAAAAGAATTTCTTTCTCTATTGCCCCTTGATTCTCTATGGTACAACTCTACAATTAAGATAACTAACAAAGTCAACATACCAAGGTTCATTAATTTGAGTAATAGAAAATAAATTCTCATCAAAAAAAGAATCATTTAAAGGATGATTAATCATTGTCTCAAAAAATTCTCCCTCTAATCGAGATAAATGATCAACTGTTGGATTATCAACTCCTCTTCTATCCACAATCTCAGTATCAAATTCTTGTAACAAAAGAATCCAATGCAACAACCTAGACTTTACATCTTTCTTTGAAATCAAGTACCTAAGTGCAGAATGATCAATATGAATAACAATTTTGGATAGCAACAAGTAAAATCGAAATTTCTCAAGTAAAAAGATAGCGGCAAGTAGTTCTTTCTCAATTGTGGTGTACAACTTTTGAGCCTCATTTATAGTCTTACTCGTATAATATATGACATGAAATTTTCTATCCACCTTTTGCCCCAAAACTGCACCCACAGTATCATCACTCGCATCACAATAAATATCAAAAAGCAAATCCCATCTAGGTGGCTACACAATGGTAGATTCAATCAATTTCAATTTCAAACAATGAAAGACATTTAAATATGAATCATCAATCACAAAAGGTGTAACTTTTACTAAAAGATTGGTTAGAGGTCTAGCAATTTTAGAAAAAATCCTTAATAAATCTACGATAAAAACCAACATGCTCTAGAAATCCTCTAACAACTTTCAATGATTTAGAGGGAAGAAGTTTCTCAATTAACTCAACTTTTGCCATATAAACCTATATTCCCCTATAAAACACCTTATCACCCAAATCAATGCCTTCTTTTACCATGAAATGACACTTCTCCCAATTAAGCACCCAATTGGTTTCCTCATACCTCATTAAAACTTGTTTAAAATTTTTTAAACAATCATCAAATGAGGAACCAAACATAGAAAAATCATCCATAAAGACTTCCATGAAATCATCAATAAAATCAACAAATGTGGACATCATACATCTCTGAAAAGTAGCCGGAGCATTACAAAGACCAAAAGGCATACATCTAAATGCAAAAGTACTATATGGACATGTGAAAATGGTTTTTTCTTGGTCAGAAGGATTAATGGCAATTTGTAAATAACTAGAAAAATCATCTAGAAAATAATAAAATGCATGACCAGTCAATTTTTTAACAAATTGATCAAGAAAAGGGATGAGGAAATGATCTTTCCTAGTAATATCATTCAATTTCCTATAATCCACACAAACCCTCCAACTTGTGATAACACGTATGGGGATTAACTAATTCCTATCATTCTCAACCATAGTTGTTCCACCCTTTTTAGGAACAACCTACAAAGGACTCACCCAAACAGAATCAAAGATAGGAAAAATAATACCTGCATTGAGCTATTTAATGATCTCCTTCTTTACTACCTCCTTAAGATGTTTATTAAGCCTCCTTTATGGTTGAGCCATGGCCTTGTACCCATCTTCTAATAGGATCTTGTGCATGCAAATCGAGAGATCTATACCATGGATATCAGTGATGGTCCAACCTATTTCTTTCCTGTGTTGTGCAAAACTTGCAGTAATCTCTCCTCCTCGAAACCTATCAAACAAGAAGAAATAATCACTAGAAACATCAAGGAACTATCCAAGAAGACATACTTTAAATGAGAAGGCAATGGTTTAAGCTCAAGTATGGAAGATGGTTTAGCAACATGTTGTGAATCACTACTATTTTTTTCCTCAATATGCAAGTTCTCTATTTGTGTAGAGAATATGTGAACATCATCTATCATATCTAAAGCAGCACACATATTAGCATGCTCACCATCCAAAAAGTCATGCTTCACATACAATGAACTAGAAATGCAATTTTCAATAGGATCAATAGAATAAAAGACATTTAATTCATGTTTGACAATCCTCTCAATGCAATCAACTCTGAAAACTTCTTGTTTATCAAAATTTCTCATGGAATTAGGAACATCAAACTCAATTTCCTCATCATTTAATCTCAACATCAATTTTCCATAAGAAATATCAATCAGTACACATGTAGTGTTCAGAAATAGTCGACCCAATATGAAAAAAGTGTCATCATCATCATCCATATCTAAAACAACAAAATCAATAAGAAAGATGAATTTATCGACTTTAACCAAAATATCCTCAACAATACCTCTAGGATACTTGATACTTCTATTAACTAATTAAAAAGAAATATTGGTAGGTCGACAATTCTTTAATCCTAACTTCAAAAACATAAAGTATGGCATGAGATTAACACTGACACCCAAATCATAAAGAACATCAGAAAAATCAGAAGAACAAATTGTTCAAGGGATGGAAAAACTCCCTGGATCCTTAAGTTTCAGCAGCAGTTTCCTTTGTAGAATTGTTAAACACTCCTCCGTAAGTTTAATCATTAAAACCTCTTCCAACTTTCTCTTGCTCTTAATCATGTCCTTCAAGAATTTCCTATAGCTTGGTATCTATCTGATAACATCCAAAAGAGGAATGTTAATATGAAATCTCTTAAAATTTTTTAAAAAATTTTCAAATTGTTTTTCTACATTATCATGCAACAAATGACCAGGAAAAGGAACACAAGGTTTATACTCCTTCAAAGGTAAAGAACTTCCCTGTATTATTTTAGATGCCTTGGTCTTCTCATTAATAGGCTAGTTGTTCTCGGCCACTTGTTTGTTTTCTTCCTCTGACAGAATCGGTTCCTCATGTAGTTACTTTCCACTCCTTAATGTAACTGCCTTCACTTGCTTTCTAGTATTCTTCTTAATATCACTTAGTAGTCTACCTGGCATATAAGAATGAAAGGTATTAGTCAATTGATTGATCTCAAGTTTCTCAAACCTTTCATTTGTTGCAATTGCCAGGTGTTCAATCACTATCTCTCATGATGCCTTGCTCTCCTTTGGCTATTGACTTCCCGAAACAAAATTTTGTGGATTGCTTGGTCGTGGTGGTGCTCATTGACTTCATAAAAAGTTCTGATGATTTCTCTACCTAGGATTGTATGTGTTGGAGTATGAATTATTCTAAGGTCTGCCAAAATTAGAAATATAGTTCGCTTGTTGCACCAGCAGATACTTAAAAGACACGTGAGTAGAATCATCACACGAATCATAATAGAAAGCCTGATTAAACGCAACATTAAATTGATTAGTTTTCATGTAGTTTATCAAAGAGTCAAGTTCGCATTAAGCATGCTAAAACTATCAACCTCATGTACACCAGCTCTCTACTTAGAAATATCATACTCATTAAATCAGTCATACTAATTAAATGTTATATCATCAAGTAATGCACATGTTTCATCATATGACTTGCTCATAAAAGCACCCCCCTACCCAGCATCAATGGTAATTTTAACAAAATTTAAAACACCACCATAAAAAGTTTACAAAATCAACCAGTTAAAAATACCATGATGTGGGCACCTTTTAATCAAATCCTTAAATCGTTCCCAAGTATTATACAAAGACTCACCCTCAAATTGCCTAAAATTAGTAATATCATTACATAGTTTGATGATGTCACTGATCTCAAAAAAAATTTCCAAATGGCTATTTGGATCTTCGAAGGCTTCCCCACCAAACTAATCTGCTTACACTATCTTAATGAGACTCGGCTTCAGCTCGAAGTTTTTTACCTCTATAGTTGGTAGTGCGATGCTAGTCAAAATATCTTGAAATCTTGGCATCGAATACTCTCTCATTGCTCTATTCCCATGGGCCCTTGTTTCTTACTCCTTAACTTCGCTAACTTGTCTACGGATGGTTCATAAAGTCCTCTCAATCTCAGTATTGAAATCAGTAAGGTCAAGACTCATGGATCGCAGCTTGCACTATACGAACATAAAAAATAACACAAAATTTGATCTTCAAAATTGATTACAAAAACCACTCAAGAAACTCTATATTACCTATATAAATGTAGAAATCACAAAAAAGTAGCAAGATAATGTACAAAGACACCTGAGAAAGCACTCGAAAATTCGTAAAAATCAAGAAAAAATAAAAAAATAAAAAAAGCTATGAAAACAATGGAATTTTGTCAAGAAAGGGTGGTGCTCAAAGCAAAGCAATGAGTTCTGTTCAAAAGGCCAAAATTCATTGGAACATGTTGTCAGAAGAACCTAGATCAAAACTAGTTTCCTAGACCCCAAAAATTCTTGAAAAATTCTCAAATCCAAACCAAATAGAAACCCTAAATAGTGACTGTGAACCATAAAATTATATTGAAAAAAGAAGAAAGTAAAGATAGTGTCCAATCTCAAATAAGATTTTTTTTATTGATATATAAGAATATCCTAGCAATGGCACCAAAAACTTGTTACGTGATTTTGGTATATCATGATTTTGGACAAATATACCATAGTTGAGTGTTATGTATAGTGTGAAGCAAATGTCGTTCCCATAAGAATATTTGTATTACCAATTATAAAATACCTTAACTAAGTTGAACAAAATAAATCATGATTATAAAGATATTGCAACTATGAAAATATTAAAAATAGAATATTGATGAATAAAAACCCTAGTTTTATAAAACCCTAGGATATCGATTTCATCTTCCTTTAATTTTTTCATATGGTTGAAGTCTTTCAAATCCATTAAAGTTTATCGACTAAAGATTCATTCTTGATAATGACAGATTTACTTAAATTAGAATGGTCATGCAATGAAAGCCTAATTCGACTAACTAAAACCCAATGGTCATACAATCTTGATTAGGCTGAACTACATTAAGATCTATGAAATTTCTGTAATCTAGGGTTTCCTCTAAAATCTTCACTCATAGAATTAATCATCTATCAATCTTATAACCCTATGTGAATTTTATTGTATTGGTTTGATTTCATGCAATCTTCTCTTGATCTTATACATATAATCGCAAATTATTAAGTCGTAGGGCTCTTTACAAATGAAACATTAAGTTCAATAAGAAAATTGCATCAAATAATAAACATGCTAACAAAGATTTAAGGGAAAGAAATAAATCAAACTATACTATTAATCAAAGAATAGAATCCATCAAGTCCTAGGAATAAGAAATCTAGCTAGATATAATAAAGAAAGACAAGAAAGGTAAAGAAAACATTGAAACCCCTTCAAACCCAAAGGAAGATGAAAGAATCCATCCAAGGGAGCGACTGCTAGGGCCTTTCTCTATTTTTTTTCTTAGTGTGAGAATGTCTCCTATTTATAATCATCTAAGAGAATGATCATTCATGGATCTTCATGAGAATTGGATCATTCACTTTAACTTGGGCCTTTCAAACTCGTGGGCCTCAATTTCGAGCACTGTAGTAACTTGTTCTCAATCTTCTAGACTGAGTCAACTTTTACTGTTCATATGATTTGTAGGTCTTGAAGTCTTCTTTCCAACCCAAAAAGAATCAAATCAATTGGATATCAGAGAAGAAAGTTATGTCCAAAATACTAAAAAGTTTGTACAATCCAATATCCTTAAATAAGCCCCATAATCCTAAAACAAAACCCATAAAAATAATTAATGTAAAATCATGAAATAAAACCAAAGAAAATGCTAAAAGTCATAAATAAAACCTGAAATAAAATAATTCAAGTATATAAAAATATTGCTATCAAAACCAAAAACTAAAAATGCTCAAGGAGAAGAACACAAGCTAGAGGAAAAACCAAAAGGAGAGAAACAGGATCTTCAGGAATAGGAAATATGGTATCCCTCTATTAGAAAAAGTGTTAACATGGAAAATATAATAGATAGTGCAAGTTCAGGTATCAGAACCAAATCAGCACTCCAAAATCAATGTAAATTTCACAAATAGAACCTAAAAATGTAGAAGAGGCCTTAGGAAATGAAAATTGGATTTTAGTAATGTAGGAGGAATTGAATCAATTTGAAAAAAACAAAGTCTCGAACCTAGTCTTTAAGCCAAATGATCCATCTATCATATGAACTAAGTGAGTGTTTAGAAATAAACTGAATGAATATGGTATAATCACTAGAAACAAAATAAGATTAGTAGCCAAAGGATATCGTCACTTGAATTCTCCTGTTTTAAGAAATATAAACTATTTTAGATGAATATTAAGAGTGCATTTCTCAATGGTTTAACAAAGTGAGACAATTTTTGTTGAACAGCCTCTGGATTCGAGGATTATAGGAATCCAGATCATGTCTACAAGCTGACAAAAGCCTTGTATGGACTAAAACTAGCTTTTAGAGGTTGGTATAAGAGACTTAGACTCTTTCTCCTTAAAAATTACTTCAACAAAGGAAAAGTAGACACAACATTATTTATAAAGAAAGATAACAAAGACATTCTAATAGTGCAGACATATATTGATGACATAGTATTTGGTAGCACTAGTGGAAAACTCTGTAAAGAGTTTGCAGAGTCTATGAAAGTAGAATATGAAACGAGCATGATGGGTGAACTAAATTAATTCTTAGTTTTATAAATAAAATGAACTAAAAAGGAGATATACATAAATCAATTCAAATTCACAAAAGAATTGATAAAGAAATTTAGATTTGAAAACTATAAAGGAAATGCAACACGAATAAGCACAAGTATAAAACTAGACTTGAATGAAAATGGAAAATGAATTTGTTAGAAAACTTTCAGAAGCATGATAAGATCTCTTTTGTAACTAGCAACCTCTAGACTAGATATTTAATATAGTATGTGTTTATGTGCAAGATTTCAATCCAATCCAAAAGAATCACATTTAGTTGCCATAAAAAGAATCTTTAGATATCTAAAAGAAACCAACAATCTTGGCTTATGGCATGATGGAAACTCAAGTTTTCAACTTTATGGGCTTGTAGATGTAGACTTTGTAGGTTATAAACTTGATAGGAAAAGCACAAGTGGCACCTATCAGTTCTTTAGAACCATGTAAGTGTCATGGACTTCAAAGAAGAAAAATAGTACGGCAACTTTAATGACAGAAGCTGAATATGTGGCAACTTATCAATACTATGCTTAGATTCTTTGGATAAAACACCAAGTGGAAAGACTATGGGATTAAACTAAAATCAATTCCAATAAAATGTGATAACACAAGTGTATTAAATTTAACCAAAAATCCAGTTCATCACTCTAAAACAAGACATATACATCCGAGACCATGTTCTAAAAACAAATTCTTAGAACTTAGAATAGAACTAGGGAAGATTAAAATTACCAAATAAAAATCAAGACAAAAACTAAAAGAAAAGGAAAACCAAAAAAATTTTAGATCAAAGCATATTAGTTGACAGATTTGAAAAATTAGCTGAGAAGTCATTAGATTTAACAAAAGTCAAAGGACAAAAAGAATTAGACTAGTCAACAATAGTAATACTATAATTAACAAAATTTCAAAAGCAGTCGACAATCGAATTTACTTAGTCGACACAAACACAATTTTAAGCTATAGGTAGTTAATGAATTACCTGAATAGTCGGCAAGTGACTAAACAAATCAAAAGAGTAGCCGACTAGTTAGATGAACTAGTTGACATAAGCATGAAAATGATCGACAAGACTATCATATTAGTCAACAGAAATAATATTTATGAACAATGGCAAGTCAATAGAATTATTGAAACATTCAACTAACTTGTCAGATAAACAAGCTTGGTTGGCAAAATCTTAAGAGTAATGACAAATCTTCAAGTCTAAAAAAAACAAAGTCAACAACACAACTAAGATAGTCAACAACTATGGAGAAAATAACAAACAGAAGGAATAATCTGTCAAACTCACTAAAAAATAGCTGACTAATGCTTGACAAGATATAGTCAATAGATAAATGTTTTGTGTCAACTAAATATATGATAACATGTTCTTGATCATTCTTTGACCTATATGAACATTTGGCCGATTATGCGTTCGACTAAATATGTGATCGAAAAGAAACTTGTTGACTAATGGTTAAACGATAGTCGACTAAGAATCTTATCTGGACAATAGCAAAATTCTACAGATAATCAATATCTAGCCAGCTAACTAGAAACTAGTCGACTGAAATGAACTTCTTGTCGACTAAATGCAGCATCATCCAAAAACACATCAACCCAAAACTTTTGGATTATCTGATTTTTTCTCTCAACTGAACCCAAAGCTAAGTAGTTGAGTTAACCATATTTTGACTATAAAAAGGATTCAATCGACAAAAGTCCCAAAATTCACAACTCTCTTTCAAAACCCTAATTTTCCTCCAAACCTTAATCCTCATCTTCATCAATCCAATCAACTCCTTAGCACCTAAAACCAAATGTCCCTCCCAATCCTCAGCTAAAACTCCTTCAAAAACAATATCAAAGGCTCCACCCAAGGCTTTAGAATCACAAAGTGACGAAGACTTTCCATCAAAAGCCAAAAGTAAGTCATTTCTCAAATCCTTCTCTTTACGAAATGTAAATTTAGGAAGACTCTTGGATTCAAAATTTTTAAGTGACATTAAGTTTAAGTATGATGATTTTTAAGTGAAGTTTGTCCTGCTTGGTTGATTTCTCCAAACCCTAAGGTGTATGAAAGGGTTGTGTGGTTATTTTACAACAATATAGTATTGATAGAGAATGGGGATGATGAAAAATTAGAACTATGAAGACACACCAAAAGTTTTAGTTTTGAGACATTTATCAAAGGAAAGAAAAAAAGGGTTAGTACCAAAATCATATGTAGGCTCAGTGGACAACTATGGGTTATGTAAGAAAAATGCAAGGAACACATGAGTGGAACTTAACTAGCATACTATAGGTATTCTTTGACAATTTCGGAATGGATGTTGTTGAAACTAGTACAAATGGGCTAGGGTTTCATGAACGTATTCTATATTTAATTGTTAGTCACATTTTAAGACCAAGAGCTAGTAGCTATGCATTGTTGACTAAGGAAGATATGTTGTTGATGGCCTTTATAATAGAAAGAAAAATCTAGGCCTACATTTCTTAGTCCCCTAGATGATGATAAACAGTTTGAAATCGGACTTCACAAACCTATCAAATGCAACAATGATCACAGACATTTTGGTAGCCCACAAGGTTAATTTAGAAAATGAGGAGGTTACTGAATTGCAGATGAAGAATGCAATCAATGCCTCCACTCTAAACAATGCTAAGTGGAAATCTATAGATGGGGAGTGGAAAAAGAAAGAGTAATGTGAGAAAAATGGGAAACAAGTAAACATTCTAAACCCTTTATCACTGATCCAGAGATGGACAGACTGTTAAAAGCAGTTAGTCATGTTCTTAAACCTAACGTTGGTAAGGAATTATCCTTAAAGATAATGTGAGTGCTCTAGTTAAGCTCACTGCTTACACTCTCTATCTTCATGAGAGAATGCATGTGATTAAAGAACAAAATACCAAGATTTTGAAAGCCATAAAAACTTGGAAATGAAGCTTACTATGAGTTCTGAAAAAGGAGAGAAGAGGCCTAAAGAGGAGGGTAGTTCAAGTGAAACTAAAGAAGAGCCTCAAAGGAAAATGCTTAGAGTTATCTTTTTACCTCCATCACTTCCTAGGCCTTAAGCCGTTGACATTCCCTCTTCATCTAAGCTATCAGAACCTCCTGCCTCTAAATTTATCCCCATTTCTACCATAGTCTCTATCCCTAAACAAGTTAACATCTCAATTCAAACTTCTACTAATCCATCATCCTCTACCACTGATTCCATCCTTGTCTCTGAGCCAACTCATTCTGAATCTACTCCTCCTAAATTTCTTACTTCAACTTCTAAAGATGCTAATACTGCTGAACCCATACTAGTAGATCTTTCAACAATAGTTTGAGAAGTTGCTAAAGAAATTGTTAAACAAGCTTCTAATACTACTGAGTAGTAGTTTATGTTTTGATTAAGCAATGTGTAGTGACTCTCTTAACAATGTAACTTTGATTTGTTTTGTAAACAATGCATGACTTACTGCTTTACTTCACTATCTTTGTTGTATAAGATAACTAATTACTTCATTGATTGATTGCTTTATTAAGGGGGAGTTTGATTTACCTATGCAAATAGGTTTACATTGACCTTAATCACAAGCCATCTTTTTGCCCATTAAGTTTAAATTTGACCCCCTTTCTATTGATGACAAAAAGGGGGAGATGATAACAATAAATATGTGTATATGTGTAGTGCTATATGTTGAGTTGTATGTACGTTGTTGAAGGGGAATCTATATGTGTGCTATTGTACCTGATACTCTTTTTGTATAGGATGCA
The DNA here is from genome assembly GCA_037126225.1 of Dillenia turbinata. Lineage (NCBI taxonomy): Eukaryota > Viridiplantae > Streptophyta > Magnoliopsida > Dilleniales > Dilleniaceae > Dillenia > Dillenia turbinata. The sequence continues at coordinate 8,600,732 of JBAMMX010000017.1, forward strand.
ATGTTGGTGGGGGAGTTAAGTTAATTTATCTCCAAAACCATGGTAGATATGTTTTGTCATCATCAAAAATGGGGAGAAAGTAAAATCTGAAATTATTGCTTAGTTTTATACATGACTTGTAGTCTATAAAGTGAATTTTGATATTGTAAATGTAAACCATCAAATTTGATAGATTAACAAATTAAGTTAAGACTTGGTTTGAAAAAGTGATGGAAACCCAAAACCTTGGAGTCCAATCTTTGAGTTAAAAACTCAATTATGGAATTTAATTCCTAAAACCCATTTAGAAACCCAAAACTTAATTCGAACACTAATAAAACTCCTCCCACATTTGGGTCCTCCATTGCTTTTGTTCTCATTCTTTCTTTCGCAAACAATAGGAAGAAAAGTTAAAAAAGGCAAGTAACTAAAGCATTTAATGTGTAAAATGTGAGATGAGTGGTTAGTGAATAAAAGGAGAACAAGTAGAGTAGGAGGTGTCCATATTCTTGAACTTTCTTGAACATATTTTTGGTGTATGTGCGATAGTGATAAATTTAGTATAATATTCCTGATTTATTTCATATTAATTTTGAGTAAATAATGTACTTATTTTGATTATTTAATGTGCTAGATTGATGAAGGACGCCCTTGGAGAGAAATGGAGAAGTCGAGCAAAAAAATTGGTGATATTGCATGCGAGAAGGAATTTGGATAAAAGCACTCGATGGTTAACATGTGGGCACGCCGATTTTTAGAAGTTGAATGAAATTTGGGAGCATGGAAGACCATAAATTTATTCATTTTAATTGGGTTGTGAAATTGGGAAGTCGTTAATATTGTTGGCCCTTGAAGTGTAAAGGAATATTTAGAAATTTCTTTGGGCAATTTAGAGTATTAGATTTTTACCTTTAGTGAAAAAGGTAAAAGGGTAGAGATCCCATGATTTTAGGATTTTCTTGTTGAGTTTTGGGGACTTTTTATTGCTTTAGGAAGTTTAGTTCATTTAGGAATCAATTCCATTCAAGAGGAGTTTTTATAAAAGTCAATATTTGCTAGTTTTTTTTAGGAACAGGAGGCTGCCCATTTTTATATATATTCATTCACAGTTGCAGGGAGCACTTCACTTTTTTCATTTTCATTCATGCGGAAGGTGGCAACTCTTTTCCTTTATTTGTAGCAATTTGATTATTTCAATGAAATTTTATGAGTTTTTCCTTTCAATGTCTTCGTTCTAAATTAATTTTCTAGCTGAAGGGTTATTGAAGCCTTGATGGAAGATGATTGTGAGATCTAAATGAGGTTATTGGCTCAATATTTTATAGTATTTATTTAATCTCTATGCCCTAATGTTCATGATTGTTTTAGGTTTATTAAATAGACGCCTATGTTTGATAATGCTAAAATAATCTATAGTCAATTAAAAATGGCAAGGTTTATTTGTTTTTAATGAAGTGATAATTAGAATAGTTTTATGGCCTCGCAAGCGATTTAACCCATTCCAAGAGATTAAATAATCTAATTTAAATGAACTCGTTGTGTATTTGTTAATTAGAATTTGGTATCTCTAGATCGTAAGGCGGTTGAAACACTAAATCCAAGAGGGTCTCTTGGGTTGTCTTTTGATTAGGAAAGTAATTAATGGTGGTACCATGATTACTGAAACAGTAAGGAGGGATTGGTCATTTTGTGGTACTTAACGACTATAACTAATTTATTTGTGAAATGTTGGGTAATTTTTGCATCGATGATCAGTCAAATACATCAAGGTGGAAATAATTCCTTGGGCTAGAAGTTGATTCTCCATTGAATTTTATTTATTTGATTTCGCATTGTTTGATTATTTACTTTTGATAGTTATTTTGTTATTAAATTGCAGTGTTAATTTTTAGTTAACTCAAATTCCCCAAATTTTTATTTTATTTTATTTTTCTACAAAAGGAGATAAATCTCCTTTTCCCCTGTGGATTCGACCCTACTTGTTATAGACTCGTCTTTCGTAAAGTAGGTAATTTAAATTTGTTGGTTTGACACCCACCAAATTTTGGCACCGTTGCTGGGGAAGAAGTTGTCAAAATATTTTTTTCTTTTCATTCTTGTCTCCTTATTTCAGGTTTTTGCCTCGTTCTACTTATACAGGTGAACTAGTTTTTGACTCAGAGATCGAGAAAATAGCCCGAAAATTAAAAAAGGAGACTCACGAAGCAAATAAAACAACAAGTTCATCACTTGGAAACAATCTGGCTGACCAGCTCTTAGACTCAGACGTTGAAATTGAAGAGAAAGAAGTCAAAGAAACAAATATGGCAGCCCAATGGACTTTAAGGGAGTTAGCAACCCCCGAATTTAATCAATAACTTTTGTGCATAAATTTTTCCAATATTACAACTCCATTCGAATTAAGATCTGGACTGATTCATTTATTGCCTAAATTTCATGGTCTTGAGGGGAGGATCCTCACAAACACCTTAAAGAGTTTCACATTGTTTGTTCTACCATGAGACCACAGGGGGTAACCGATAAACAACTTAAACTTGTTGTTTTTCCTTTTTCTATAGTAGATAAGGCTAAGAATTGACTCTTTTATTTACCTTCTGGTCTATTACTACTTGGCCTGACTTGGAGAGGATGCTTTTAGAAAAAAATTTTCCCGTTTCCTGTGCAGCTACTATTAGAAAGAAAATTTGTGGAATAAGACAGTACAATGAGAAAACCTTATACAAATATTGGGAAAGATTCAAACAATTATGCGCTAGCTGTTCTTAACATCATATTCTAAAACAGTTGTTGATCCAATATTTCTATGAAGGTTTATCCCCAATGGAACAGAATATGATCGATGCTGCGAGTGGAGGGGCATTAGTAAACAAGACACCTAATGAAGCGAGAAATTCGAACTCAAACATGGCAGCCAATGCTCAATAATTTGGATTAAGGCTAAAAATTCCAAAGAGGGTCAACGAGATAAGTGATTTTTCCCTTGGTTAAGAATTGAAAGAACTAACTTCTCTTATGCGTAATTTTATTGTAGGAAAAACACAATAGGTCAAGGCATGTAGAGTTTGTTTTGATTTTGGTTATCCTACGGATTTGTGCCCTACCCTTCGAGAAGAGTTAAACGAATAACTCAATGTAGCAGGGGGATTTCTGGGACAACCACAACGGAAGTATGATCTCTATTCAAACACCTACAACCCAGGACGGATGGATCACCCAAATTTTAGTTATGGGAATCGATAACAAGGGTTTCAACAACACCCTCAACCATAATTTCAGCCATAACAACCCTCTTCAAATCAAGGTATGTCTCTAGAAGAAATTGTTAAAAGTTTCTCTAACAGCACTCAACGATTTCAATAGGAGACAAGAACCAGCATCCAAAACTTGGAAAATCAGATATCGCAATTGGCAACGACCGTGAGTCGAATGGAGAAAAATAACGGGAAGCTACCCTCTCAAGTAGAGATCAACCCAAGAGAAAACCTGAGTGTTATGGCGGTCAAGAATGAAAAGAAAGTGCAGGACAACTCATCAGCAACCAAAAAAGATAAAGAGGCCGAACAAAATGAAACATCAATATTGAATGAGTTGGCCATGAAGGTAAGTAAAGAAACCAATACTTCTAAGACTAAAATTGTAATTCCACCTCTTTTTCCTGGCAGGTTGCAAGATCGAAGAAAGAGAATGAGGAAAAGGAAATCTTAGAGACTTTTCAAAAGGTGGAAATCAACATCCCACTTTTGGATGCAATTCGACAAGTGCTAAGGTACAAAAAATTTCTCAAAGAACTATGCACTAGGAAGACAAAGCTATGGGGTAGCGATAAGATTTGTATTAATGAGAATGTTTTACCCATCGTCCAAAGAAAATTACCTCCTAAGTATAAGGATCTGGGTATGTTCACCGTACCAATCATTATAGGGGTCAAAAGAATAGAGAAGGCAATGCTTGACCTAGGTGCCTTAATCAATGTTATGCCCTTAACTGTTTTTAGGTACTTGAATTTAGGGCCTTTGAAGGAGACTAATGTGATCATACAATTAGCTGATAGGTCCACGTCATACCCCAAGGGAATTGTTGAGGATGTCTTAGTCAAGGTCAATGAATTGATTTTTCCAGTTGATTTTTATATCATTGACATGGATGATGCTTGTTCACCAAACCCTGCTCTCATATTACTTGGTAGGCCTTTCATGAAAATAGCAAAAACCAAGATTGATGTTGATAAAGGAACCTTGTCATTTGAATTTAATGGCAAGATTGTCACATTTAATATTTTTGATGCCATGCAACATCCGAATGACTTGGAATCCATTTTTCATGTTAGCATTGTTGATTCTATTCTGCATGAGAATGTTGAACAAAATCTGGTACTTGATAAACTTGATCTTGTGCTGAAAAAGGGATGCATAAATAAATAAATCGAGGTAACTCGAGACAAAGAAACAAAGGAAGTTATCATGGCTTTGCAGTCCACACCGGAGTTATCCCATAGGTATGTAAATAACTTTCTGCCATTACCTCTTTCTAATGAGAGAATTCTTCTTTCTACAATGCAGGCCCCAAAGCTAGAGTTGAAGCCCTTACCCGAAGATCTCAAGTATGCATACTTGGGTGACAACGAAACCCTACCAGTAATCATAGCCAAGGACTTGACCAAAAATCAAGAAGAGAGCTTGATGTGGGTATTGAGGGAGTACAAAACAACCATTGGATGGACCTTGGCAAACAAAAAAGGTATCAGTCCTTCTGTGTGTACGAATTGAATTTTGCTTGAACCCGATTCCAAACTGGTAAGAGAACTTCAACGTAAACTCAATCCTACCATGAAAGAAGTTGTTTTGAAGGAAATTTTGAAACTATTAGAGTTAGGAATTATATATCCAATTTCTGATAGTCGATGGGTGAGTCTAGTTCATGTTGTGCCCAAAAAGAGTGGGATTCAATTGGTGAAAAATGAGAATAATGAGTTAGTGCCAATGAGACTTCAAACTAGGTGTCGAATGTGCATTGATTTTAGAAAATTAAATACCGCCACTCAGAAGGATCATTTTCCCTTACACTTTATTAATCAAATGCTAGAAAGATTGGCAGGTAAATTATTTTTCTGTTTCTTGGATGGGTATTCGGGCTATTACCAAATAGTTGTAGCTCAAGAAGATCAAGAAAAGACCACTTTCACTTGCCCATTTGGAACTTTTGCATATCGTAGGATGCCCTTTGGACTTTGTAATGCACCGGGAACATTTTAAAGATGCATGATGAGTATATTTTCTGATTTAATTGAAAATTGCATCGAGATTTTCATGGACGATTTTACGGTGTATGGTGATTCATTCAATCAATGCCTAGACAATTTGTGTAAGGTTCTTAAGAGATGCATTGATACTAACCTAGTTCTTAATTATGAAAAATGTCATTTTATGGTTAAAGAATAGTGTTAGGTCATGTAGTTTCATCTAGGGGCATTGAGGTTGACAAAGCCAAAGTTAATTTGATTGTCAATTTATCATATCCTACTAATGTGCAGGAAATTCGCAATTTTCTTGGTCATGCAGGTTTCTATCGGCGATTCATCAAGGACTTCTCGAAAATAGCTCAACCACTCTCGAGATTATTGCAAAATAATGTTACATTCGAATTTGGAAATGAGTGTAAGGAAGCTTTTAATAAATTAAAAACTTTGCTAACTTCAACTCCGATTTTACAAGCACCCAATTGGGAACTTCCATTTGAGTTGATGTGCGATGCTAGTCACTATGCCGTGGGAGCCGTTCTCGGATAAAGGGAGGGAAAACAGTCTCATGCAATTGATTATGCTTCTAAGACACTTAATTCAGTTCAATGCAACTATACCACCACAGAGAATGAGCTTTTAGCTATTGTGTTTGCTTTTGAAAAATATAGGTCTTATTTATTAGGATCTAAAGTCATTGTGTACTCTAATCATGTAGCTCTAAAATACCTCTTGGTGAAGAAGGAATGGAGAAGTTTAGCAAAAAAATTGGTGATATTGCATGCGAGAAGGAATTTGGATAAAAGCACTCGATAGTTAGCATGTGGGTACACGATTTTTAGAAGTTGGATGAAATTTGGGAGCATGGAAGACCATAAATTTATTCATTTTAATTGGGTTGTGAAATTGGGAAGTTGTCAATATTGTTGGCCCTTGAAGTGTAAAGGAATATTTAGAAATTTCTTTGGGCAATTTAGAGTATTAGATTTTTACCTTTAGTGAAAAAGGTAAAAGGGTAGAGATCCCATGATTTTAGGATTTTCTTGTTGAGTTTTGGGAACTATTTATTGCTTTAGGAAGTTTAGTTTATTTAGGAGTCAATTCCATTCAAAAGGAATTTTTCGAAAAGTCAATATTTGCTAGTTTTTTTTTTAGGAACAGGAGGCTGCCCACTTTTATATATATTCATTCATGGCTGAGCGAGCACTTCACTTTTTTCCTCTTCATTCACGTAGGAGGCAGCAGCTCTTGTCCTGTATTTGTAGCAATTTGATTATTTCAATAAAATTTTATGAGTTTTTCCTTTCAATGTCTTCGTTCTAAATTAATTTTCTAGTCGGAGGGTTATTGAAGCCTTGATGGAAGATGATTGTGAGATCTAAATGAGGTTATTGGCTTAATATTTTGTAAGTATTTATTTAATCTCTATGTCCTAATGTTCATGATTGTTTTAAGTTTATTGAATAGAGTTTTATGTTTGATAATGCTAAAATAATCTATAGTCAATTAAAAATGGCAAGGTTTGTTTGTTTTTAATGAAGTGATAATTAGTATAGTTTTATGGCCTCGCAAGCGATTCAACCCATGCCAAGAGATTAAATAATCTAATTTAAATGAACCCGCTGTATGTTTGTTAATTAGAATTGGGTCTCTCTAGATCGTAAGGCTGTTGAAACACTAAATCCAACGAGGGTCTCTTGAGTTGTCTTTCGATTAGGGAAGTAATTAATGGTGGTTCCTTGATTACCAAGGCAGTAAGGAGTGATTGGTCGTTTTGTGGTACTTAATGACTATAACCAATTTATTTGCGAAATGTTGGATAATTTTTGCATCGATGATCAGTCAAACACATTAAGATGGAAATAATTCCTTAGGCTAGAAGTTGATTCTCCATTGAATTTTATTTATTTGATTTTGCATTGTTTGATTATTTACTTTTGATAGTTATTTTGTTATTAAATTGCAGTGTTAATCTTTAATTAACTCAAATTTTCCATATTTTTATTTTATCTTATTTTTCTACAAAAAGAGATAAATCTCCTTTTTCCCAATGGATTTGACCCTACTTACCCTAGACTCGACTTTCGTAAAGTAGGTAATTTATTTTTGTTAGTTTGACACCCACCAATGTGTATGGGGCCAAGAAGGAAAAAGAAAGAGAGAAAGTGAGATAGGTGTAAGAACATTTTTATTCCTCCAAACCCTATTCATGAGTCTCTTACTTCTCCCCAACAAAACCACCTCAAATTTTATCAAAATCAATGTCTAAACTTGAAATTAGCTTCCCCCATCCATGTATACCCCATACACAGCCTCTAGAAAGCATAAAATGGAGTGAAAGGTCTTTGATTCAAGCCAAAAGTATTGAGAGAAGAAGGAGGCCGAGAAAAAAAAAATTGAGAAGAGAAGTTAGGGGTTTGAAAAGCTAAGTACAAGGTAAGCTAATTCATGGATTTAGTTTTTAATTTATCATTGAAATCATGGTGATTAGCATGTTTCATGATCTAAACTTAGAAGGATGATGAAAGATTGGAATCAAGATAGAAACCTTAAATTCTTGTAAACAGAACATTCTGACCATGCTCTAATGTTTTAGCTATAACCTTTTCTGCGCAAGGGAAAATTGAGTGAAGTTTTCTGCATATGATACTAGACTTCCATACCTTGAAAATTAGATATGATTCATTGAATTCTAATGAGAATTGGATTTTTAATGATCTTTCAAAATGAGACTTTCTGTAGAGAAATCCCCTGTTTCTGCCCTATTTCTACTGAGATTTTGGTTCAATTTTCAAGTATCTTCTGGACTGAATTAGGTTAAGCCCTACAAAATTTGTAGATCTAGGTCCTATCTTTAATTTGAGATAAGAATCATGCGAATTGGATTTGTGCAGTGAAAGTTATGTCCATTTTCGCATGACTTAGCAAAATGGAAATCATGAGTTAAGGCAACATAGGGTAGATTTACATGTCTTTGTGTAATTGGAATGGACCTAAATTACAAACAAGAAAATTGTTATTTTATGTATAGTCTTTAAGTATAAATTAGAATTTTGATGATCTAAAGATGCTAGTTCGAAATATACTTATTCTCCTAAGACATGAAGATGTGGAAATGAGCATTAAATATCAGTCATGAACACTTTGAGGATAGAGACATATTTGCACTTTGTATATCATGCATTTGGCATCTTGGTAGCATTAGATAATGTCTAATCTAAATTCTATATTGTAATTTACATAACCATTAGGCCAAGGTCCATTGAAGCAGGATAAGATTGAGAATTTGGATTAGTGGGAGTATACTCTCTCCCTAAACTGTAAGTGAGACTTTTATATTTTGTTAATGAGAAATGTTTTATCTGTTTTGAAAAAATCTTACTTTGAAATGTGGTTTTATAAATTAATTTGAGCATGATGTGTTCTCTAGAAATAATGACGTTGGAAATGTTTGTCACGTGATTTACCTTGCATTGTTGATTGAGCTTTATTGAGACAAAGATGTGTATGGGTTGCAAGTTGGTTTTGGTATTTATTTGTGAATGAAAACTTTGTTTTTGATGACCGATTGCTCACACAGCTGTTGTGGTTTATTGTTCACTCATGACCGGCGAGAGGAAGAGCGGTATGAGTGGAGCCGGATATTGATTAGGGTAGTGTGATGCACGGCATTAACCTACACAGGGATACAATTAGACAGCCATGAGTCAAAAATAATAATGTCCAAGCCAACACTAAGGACGAGACATTTTTTTTAAAACAAATAATTGAATAAAGACTTTTGGTGGTTTTAGTCCTTGACCCTGGCCTAGGTCTTGGATTAGAAAGTATATTTTCGGCAGTCCCAAATTTTAAATGAAATGCAACCCATTTGATGCATAGAGAAATGTTTATACTTTGAAGACATTGATTGATTATGTGAAAACTATGTGAATTTGTGTTTACTCTTGTATTGATAATATGAAAATTATTGCTAATGATTTTGGAATATGATCACACTCACACTCATTGACTTGTATATGGACATCTCAGTCATTGGATACAACTGTACTCATCCCCCCTCTTTATCTCTTGTTTTCAAGTTTTTAGATAGTAAGTGCAGATAGAGGGACTTCTTTGGAAGATCTGTGAGACTCATTTCAGTTAGAATCATAAACTTCATGTAAGATGGTCTCATTTAGGTTTACGTAGTTGTAGACGAATCCATATGAAAGGTCAATAGAAGCGGAATTATATTGCATTATGAGTTATTTGTATAAAGTTTAATATTTTTTTATATATTTGTTCGTGTTTTGATTAGCCACTTCGTAATAAAGTGAATGGGAATTTACTTTCTTCATTTTGGGAGAGGCCATATAGATAATGGTTTATGATTATAAAGAATTGGATGTGAATTAAATTCAGACTGATAATAGGTTAGCCTTGTGAAGTCTTAGAATGCATGCCCAGGATTGCACATAGTTCGAGGCAATACGGTGATTATCAAATGCTTGAATTCAAGGATCAGAGCGTGATAGAGAATGTTGTTTGTTTTGATTATGAACAAAGTAGTTTAATTTAGTAGGAAAATGATTAAGAAGACTTGAGTGAAAAACAGATTAAATAAGATCATCAGAACTATCAACTGGTTTCATATGTTAGTCGATACATAATAGCAAAAAAGCACATATTAGTCAACTAGATTACCAAAGCAGTTGACTAGGTTTTTGAAAATACAGTGAAAAATAAGCTTAGCCAACGATCTCTTGAACACTGTTCACCATTCTTAGTTTGAACAACATAAATAGTTGGCAAATCTCTTAGTCTTGTCAACTAAATAATGATGTTCTGTAAAAACCACTTTTGAGCTCTAATAAGTCTGTCGACTAATGAATGGGAGACTTTAACTAACACATTCCACACTTATAAATGTTTTTTTAAAAAAAAAAAAAAAAAAAACTCTGACAAACTAGTAGACCTGATCATAAATATAGCTAACTAAATTTTTAAATACTAGAATGCTTACCCTTGATCATTATAAAAAAGTCGACTAAACATCTTAAAAATGTTGACTAAATCCATTAAGTCTTAATGGAATACATAGTTGACAAAACAAAAGCCTTAGTCGACTACTATGACCAAAAAGGATAAAAAATTCACTAAGTATGCACAAAGTCACAAAGTAGTCGACTAACACTTAAGTTAAGTCAACTAAACCTGATAGTCGACATAGTCTTTAAATTAGTCTACTTTCATATCCTTTATACACAGACTAGTCGACTAAAGCTCTATGTTTTATGACTAAATAGATCAAGTTAGTCGATATTCAACCAAATCCTGTCAGCCGGTCATAAATCATAGAACCCGACAATCAAGTAAATCTTTAAAATTTTTGACTATGTAAAGAATCTAGTCAACACAATATAAAGTCTGGTCCGCTCGTTATGAATCTTGAAATACATCAGTCAACTAAAACTCTAAATCTTTTTTACTATGTAAAATATCTAGTAAACTAATATAACAAAGTAGTCGACTAACCATCGTTTGACTTAAATTAATAAGACACATCTAAATACAGCTTAGTTGACTATGTTTAAGAATAGTCAACCAATCATCTATAGACAAAGATCAATAGTTGACTAGGTGTAATAAGTTATCGACATCTCAAAATCAAAATTTGAAATTCATAGTTGACATATTGCTTCTAATGTACACTTCTATAGAAAAGCAAACAGGTGGTTGAAGCATTAATGTTTATTAATGGCCAACATTCGAAAGCTTTATTAATAGCCAACATTTGAAAGTTCAACAATCACAATGGTTTAATAGTTCAAAGCAACAAATGAGACTATAAAAACCTCACCAGATCATTAGAAAATGACTGACGAAGCCAATAAGCCTGATCCAAAAATTGAATACAATTCTCTAAACATTCTATGATCTAAACTTTTCAAAACATTTTGTGATTTGTATACTTGTTACAAAAGTTTAAAATCAGACCATTAAGGGTTACTGTATTTATTCCTTATTCTTGTGCTTTGATCATTGTAATTAGACAAAGAGAAGGGTCTCTTTGCTATGTGTATTCTATTGTATATGTATAGTATAAGTCTTGAAGAGTTAGAACTATGAGGTGTAACTAGAACTTATAAATCTAGTTTTCTGTACTATTTTAGTAAAATAGTGAAAATCCAGGAAGTTACTTTGGAGTGGACGTACATCGATTCAGTGGAACCACTATAAAATCTAGTGTCTCTTTGCCATTCATTTCTTTCGTCCTTTACTTTGCTCTGTAAATTCTAGTTTACCTAAAAATTACAAAATCACAGAATAACCTATTCAACCCCTTTCCAGGTTGTTTCACCAGGTATAACAAGCAAAAAAAACGTTTATGTTATCTTCATTGAAATACTAGGCGACAAGATGCAGGAATTCAAAATGATAGGTTAACATGAATAATTCTTTCCTGATAGACCAAATGGGGCGAGGCCATTGCACAAAGTCTTAATCGGGTGTTGTGAGGTTCGATTGTAAGCTTGGGCTTGGTCAAATCTAACGTCTTCAACTATTATGTCTCTTACAGATGAGACATTACTCCAGGTTCTATAATATGTGTGGTATACCAAATCATGTGCTATGCTATAACCTTTGATTGATAAAGCCTTTGCAATCTTGGCATCAGGGAGAGATAAAACATCCTCTTCAATGGTGTTAACTACTTCTTTCATGCCATATACTTGGGGGTGCTACAAAACTTAGAGCTTCATTACTCTACATTATTATTCCAAAATAGAATACAACCTTCATTGCAAACATGCATCCATTAAATAGGAAACTTTAACTCTCGAACTAATTTTCATCATCCTGTTATAATTTGTTGGCAACTAATGGCTCGGGGCAACACCTCACCCATGAGTTTCGTAATTGCATTAAAACCAGCCTCTGCGTAGTTGTGCTTTGTTTTGATGTTTAACTATTGCACCATCATTGATCACACCATATGATTTTGGCAGCCTTTCTGGTAAGGTTAATCAATAGAATGTAACATGTTTACGAACTAATTGGCAAGATGTGACTTCTAATCATCGTTTTTTGCTATGACACTAGGGCTTACTTTATTAACTATTAGAAGAGAGTACATGTTTTGTTCCATGATGAAGTTACAAGTTCGCACAGTAAAACCAAGTGATTAGCAATAATATCAACAACCATTCTTTAATACAGATTTAGTTGCTTGTAATTGGAGCACCAGTACTCCATTGACACAACTTCCTCACTTCTTTTTTCGGCCATTAACAATAGTTCTTCATGATAAATCCAATTGTAATAATGTAACAAGAAACCTTTGTTACAAAGGTGCCGCCTATTTCTTTATCCCAAAATTTCGTGTTCTCCCATCTTTTATATGGACAGAATAACATCTCCATCTATGAAGATTATTCCAAATGTTAAAAATTCTTGCAATCCAAAATACATATTCAACATCTAGATAAGTTTTTATTGTACATTCAACATCTACTTTCTTTATTTTTTTTCTTGTATATAAAATAAATACATAATCACTCATATAAAATTAATTAATTAAATTACACGCTAATTATTATTACAAATTCAATTACAATGCAACAAGAATCAAAACTGACTTTTAAATATCACACTAATTTGAAAATTAAAGACATGTAAATAAATAGAATAAATATATTAGCGTTAAACATAAATAGTTATAGTTACATTATATAATATATATATATATACTAACAAAAAACATGATATTACTTTCTATGTAAATGAAAATTAAATAAAAATCTGCAATTAATGAGTTATGATGAAAGTTTTTTTATAAAAAAATTACTACTTTTTTCATAGTATCAAAAACATCATTTGAATGTTAAATATGTGTGTGAGAGAGAGAAAGAGAGAGTATATGTGTATAAGGTCCTATTTTGAAAAACTACTAAATCATGCATTAGCATTTGCATTTACCTTTTTCTTATTTTATTTTACTAAGAATATTTAAATTCTTTTCATTATTTTTTGCTAACATTCATTGAATTCTTTTGATATATGCGATGTATGCTTTGGTTTTATATCCGTGGTTTTAAGCATAGGTTGAATATACTAGAATTAGTATAGAATAGTGGGACATATTAACAAATGAGAATGGTCGGAATCAGTCAACAATAGAACCAAATTAGGGTTTGGTGTGAGACCCACAAAGGATATGTGTCATACTATCACAAGGGATGCCATGAACAGATGTCACACTATTACTAGAAATGGCACAATACACATGCTCCATTTCCCTTGACACCATCTATACTTGGGAGAGAGCCCAGATTCTACTTTAATAAAGTAAGAGAGAGAGTGATGGAGAGATGGAGAAGAAATTTAAAAACACAACCTTTTTCTAAGAACCCAATTTCGGATTTCACCTTTCGCCTCCAAAAACCAACCCCAAACTTCATTAAAACCTTCACTTGAGTTTAGATTAAGCAACCGTCATCTATATCCTTACAATCCCCAGCATAAAGAAATGTAGAAAAGCTGTAAAACAAGCTTAGTACAAGATGAAAACACATCGGCAAGGAAGTTGGAGGAAGAAGAGTATAGGAGAGCAAAGAAGGTTTAAAAGCTTGGAAAAACAAGTACCTTGCTTGTGCTTGTATATTTGATGCCTAATAACCATGAATAACATGTTTCTTAAGTTGTTATCATGCTATGATAAGAGTAGAGTGGGAAAAGAGGAAACAAATTTTGGATACTCAATATAAGGTTTAGAAATTAAAAATTTTGCTCTGCTTTTATAGCATGACCATTCCATGTTCTTTATTTCATATCTCTTTCTCAATAATTGTAAATTGAGTGATATTTTTTCCTAATGAAACTAGACTTGTATAGCTTTATTATGACATATAATTCAAAGAGTTTCATGAAGAATCAAATTTTTGGTGAATTTTCAAACATAGCATAAAGTCTGCAGAAAACTGCCCTATATTCTATCCCGTTTCTATTATGAATTTTGCTATGATTTTCAGTTACACTCTAGATTGAATTAGGCTAAGCTCTAAGCATCTAAATTATAGTTCTATATCATATCTTTAAATTTCCACTGGAATTACCTCAATCTGATTTGTACAAAAGAAGTTATGTTAGCTTTTCTATGACTGCACAAGCTATGTTGTGAATTTTGAGCTGTAATTTTGATTGAACTGTGTTTCCCTATGTGATTGGAATTGAACCTAGCTATAATATCAAAGTTATAGCTTTTTGTGATATCTTTAAGTTGTAATTGGAATCATCTTAGTCTGAGCACTGTAGTTTGAGTTATGGCACTTTTTCTAAAGCTGCTTGTGTTGGAAATTTGTTGAACAAGTTCTTGAGTGCTCAATAAGTTGTATGGCATATACAATTGTGATGTTGGATTACAACTTTTGTGTCGAACTTGTAATGGATTGTGGTCTTTGTAGTTATTACATCATGAGAATCACAAGAAACATAAGAGAAAGTGATTACATGAAAATACCTCCAGAAGCATGTGCGTAGCCTGTGGGTGAAGCATAAGGAGTATGTTTTGTACATAGAGTTCCACAAGCTTGTGCAAAGCCTGTAGGCAAAGCTTGAGAAACCATAGATAGATCTCTTCTCTCTATGAAGGTGGAATTAAAAGCAAGTAAAGTGTTTGATGGCCTAACCCAAAAAGACCTAGATGTCATTTAGGAATACCAAATTTTGGCTTGCTCTTCCAAACCCTCATACATTAACTTGGTTAGACATTCTATTTCTTTCTTTAATCACTATGAATAAATTGGATCAACAAAGATGGAAAAAGATAATGATTCTAAAATTGATAATCATAATTGTTATCTTAAGACATTGTGTATCTTTTGCTTACTCTATTATGTTTATACTATTCATACGGTGATGTTGATATTCTTATGCCTGTTTGCTCGATATGTATGCTATTGGTCCCCCGTGTACTTGCTCAGCTTATGCTAATCTTGATATCCTTATTTTCAAAAGATTAGGGAGACGAAAAGGAACCACCGAGTAGAGGTACTTGAGCCAAGGGATTTAGATCCCTACTTGTCATTAACCCCTCTTGTTTTGACTAAGGCATGTAAATATTTGTGCCCTTTTGAGTAGTTTGAGTTACGTTGCATGTTTAGATGAATAGTTATGTCACATGAAAACCTAATATACAGTTTTGTGAATATAATGATTATATACCATGGTATGTTATGTTGGGCAATCAAGAGAGTCATTGATACTAGCTGGTTTGATAATAGAAGTACTATATTTGTTTTATCAAGTTCCATACTTACCCCCAGGTGGCTAGAGGAGAATTTGTCAAAATTTTTCTTTTGGAAAGAACCATTAACTACTTTTCTTTTAATATAAATCTCCTTCTGTGTTACCATACACGGGAAGTGTGACTGTCGCGAGTCTAGAGATTACATTATAATCGTATTGGTTGCTTCTGCAAATGCATGTCTATTTCCTTTTGCTAGGGGATGCAACACCTAGATAGCAGGTTATCACAGCTGGTATCAGGGCCCAACATTTTGGGTAATCTATACCTAGTATTTGAGACTATAGATATAGGTTACTAGATAAAGGGTGGTTTATCTAATGAGTGACGTTACTTGTCATTTATATGCATCAGGTTATTGGCATACGAAATGGTTAAGAGGAGAAAAAGAGGTAGATACCTCTTGAGGAAAAACCGAGAAATAATGAGTAGAGGCAGGAGCTTCAATCTCAGATACCAGGTGATCAGAAGCCATAGGGGCCAAATCTGCAACAGGTTTTGGATACTTTGATGACAATGGTGGATTTTATATTTGGGGATATACGTAAATTAACTAAGAGACTGTCTCAACCAATAACATGGAGTGAGACCACAGATGTCCCTTCAGCCCCTCAAGCCACTAGAACCCCCTCAACTATGTCAGTTTCAACCACTCCACCTATATTGGCTGGTTTAAATCAGATCAGACTAAATCAAATCGAGATCAAAGAACTACAGAGCATACAGAGGGACATGAAGATAGAGTAGACATACATGTACCTCAAGAGGACCATCAGTTCTAGAAATTATTGATTGAGTTCAGAAAAATGGAGCCGATGATTTTTTTAAGGAGTAATAACCCTTAAGTTACAAAGATATGAATTGTTAAGATATAGAAGCATTTTTCTAAATTTATGGTTGTTGAGGAATACAAGGTTAGACTTGCCACCCATTACCTGAAAGAAGTTACCTATGATTGGTGGAGTTCGAAGTTAAGACCTAATATGGGAATGACCTTCAATGTGTTTCTTGGGGTAATTTCACTCAGATCTTTTATGAGAGATATGTGTCTTCTTTTATTAGAGATAAGAAGATTATTAAGTTTTTGAATTTGAGACAGGGTAGTCAGACTGTCAGCCAGTATGAGGACCACTTTGTTAAACTATTAGTTTATGCTCCAGACATGGTTGATACAGATAAAAAGAGAACAAAGAGATTCAAAAAAGAATTGCGATCCTTCTTTCAGAGGTATCTGGTAGCCCAATTTTTTACCACATATAGAGATCTGGTGAATAATGCTAAAGCTTTGGAATTGGTCATCGAGGATAGATAGGAAAAGTTATAGGGAAAAAGGCCAGTAGAAATTCATACTGTAGGCACAAAGAAGAAAAAGGAAAAGATGAAGTATTATCAGCTGGGCGAGGGATCCCGTAAAAGATCATCATGTCCCAGTTCTGGAAATCTTCATATAAGATCATGTGAAGGAGGAGTGAGACTTTGTTTCACTTGTTTCCAACCAAGCCATTATGCTTCACATTATCCTCTTAGACCTGGGCAACGATTACCTATTCCTTTGCAAACTGTTCCATCGCATTGATCTTTACTAGCCTAGCAGGTAGCAACCCCTATAGTTCTAGTGAGACCAAGACCATCTAGACTAGCTCAACCACCACAGTTACAGAAAAAACAACCTTAGGGTATGCCACCGGCCTAAAAGGTAAGGCTAGAGTTTATGTGATTACTGCTCAGGAGACTCGTGCTTTACCTGATGTGATCATAAGTAAAATGAAATTATTTTCTTGTTATGCATGTGTTTTGAATGATTCGGGTACCACACATTTCTTTATTTCATTATCATTTATTATACATTTGCCGTGTGGGCCTGAACCTTTAGAACAGTGGCTATGGGTTGCTACACCACTTGGAGACGAGGTTTTTGTTACTGAGATTTATAGAGATTGCAGTGTGAGCTTCCAAGGGTATGATTTTAGTATTGATTTGCAACCATTAGAGTTGATAGATCTTGATGTAATTTTGGGCATAGATTGGTTATTAGCTAATTATGCATTAGTTAATTGTCGCCGGAAGATTGTTTGATTTTCGCCACCAGGATGGCTACAGATTTTGTTTATTGGTGATAGATTTATCAGAGCCCCTGTCATATCTTTTATTAGAGCATCTAGGATGCTATCTATGGGTTGTGAAGGATATTTAACTTATGTTACTGAAGACAAGAAAGAACAAGTCCAATTGTTTGACATACCAGTGGTACAGGATTTCCCGGACATATTTCCAAATGATTTGCCAGGATTACCACCAATCAGAGAGATAGAGTTTACTATTTATGTGATGCCAGATACCACATCCATTTCTATAGCTCCATATAGAATGGCACTAATTGAATTGAAAGAGTTGAAAACTCAATTACAAGAACTGGTGGACAGGGGATTTATTCATCCGAGTGTTTCTCCTTAGGGTACACCAGTTTTGTTTGTAAATAAGAAGGATGGTTCTTTGAGGTTATATATTGACTACCACAAATTAAATCAAGTTACCATCAAGAATAAATATCCCCTACCGAGAATTGATGATTTGTTTGATCAGTTGAGAGGTGCGACAATTTTCTCTAAACTATATCTTAGATCGTGCTACCATCAAATTAGGGTCAGAGAGGAAGATATACCTAAGATGGCTTTTCACACCCGCTATGGTCATTATGAGTTCCTAGTAATGCCAATTGGGTTAACTAATGCCCCAGCAATTTTCATGGATTTGATAAACCGTTTTTCCAGATCCTATTTGGATAACTTCATAGTGGTATTCATTGATGATGTTTTGGTTTATTCCAAAGATGGAGTTAGTATAACCAGTATCTCCGCATTACTCTACAGACTTTAAGGACTGAGAAATTGAATACCAAACTAGGTAAATATGAATTTTGGCTCAGTGAAATAACTTTCTTAGGTCACATTATCTCTAGTAAAGGACTTTTTGAAGATCCAAAGAAGGTTAGTTGTTGTTAACTGATCCACACCTACTACAGTTATAGAGGTGAATAGTTTTCTGGGTTTAGCAGGCTATTAACGTAGATTTGTTAAAAAATTCTCATTGACAGCTACTCCACTTACAAGATTGACTCATAAAAATGCACCAAAGGATAGGCTTGTATCAGCCATAGTATTAACATACCAGTCAATGGACAGGATATATGATCTTTAGTGATGCATCCAGGATCAGTTTGGGGTGTGTACTAATGTAGGGACAGAATGCGATAGCTTATACTTCTAGACAGTTGAAACCACATGAAGAGAATTATCCTACACATGATCTGGAGCTTGCGGCCATTATCTTTGTCTTGAAAGTTTGGAGTCATTACCTTTATGGTGAGAATTGTAAAATATTCACTAATCATCAATGTTTTAAGTATTTATTTACTTAAAAAGACATGAATTTGAGACAATATAGATGACTTGAGCTGTTAAAGGACTATGATGTTACCATTCGATATCAACTTGGCAAAGCAAATGTTATTGCAGATGCACTCATCAGCAAATCCATAATATCTATACCATATCTCTAAGTGAGGGAGTACCAGATGATAGTTGAATTTAAGTAGCTGAGGATTGATACCGAGGTTTGCAGATGTGCTAAAGGAGGAGAAGCTTAAATTTAACATATCAATTGAGACAATAAGATTTCGGGACTGACTAGTTATCTCGGAGGCTCAGGGGTTGCGGAGGTTGATCATGCAAAAAGCACATAATTCAGTCTTTTCTGTTCATCTAGGATCAACCAAGATGTATAAGGATTTGCGTCACTCCCTTTGGTGGCCCGATATGAAAAGAGATATTATAGAATTTGTCCGCAAATGTTTGACATATCAGCAAATAAAGGCTAAACATAAAAAATCTAGTAGATTACTTCAGCCACTTCCTATTCCAGAATAGAAATGGGAGCATATTATAACAAATTTTGTCTCAGGATTGCCTAGACTAGAAGAAGATTTGATGTTATATGGGCGATAGTGGATCGCCTCACCAAATTAGCTCACTTACTTCTGGTCGTAGTAACTTACTCTATAGAGAAATTAGCTAAGCTTTATATCGATGAGATTGTAAGATTGCATGGCATACCAGTATCTATTGTCTCTAATAGAGATCCGAGACTTGTTTCTCGATTTTTATAGAGTTTTCAAAACTAAGCTTAATTTCTCTACATCTTATCATCCTTAAACAGATGGTCAGTCAGAAAGAACTATACAAACTCTAAAGAATATGTTGAGAGTTTGTGTTCTAGAGCACCATGGTAATTGGGCTGAGCATTTGATGTTAGTAGAATTTGCTTATAATAATCGCTACCGTTCCAACATTGGTATGGCATATTTGAAGTATTATATGGTAGAAAATGTAGAACTCCTCTTTGTTGGGATGAAGTAGGAGAGAAATTGATACTTGAATCAGAAACAGGGACTGCTTATCTACAAGAAACCATAAAAAAAGTTCGGATCATTGTAGAAAAGTTCAGAATAGCTAAATCCCATTAGAAGAGTTATGCTGATTAAAGATGCAAAGATTTGGAGTTTGAGGTGGGAGACAAAGTTTTCCTTAAAGTTTCTCCAATCAAAGGTGTGATGAGATTTGGGAAGAAAAAGGGAAAAGCTCAATCCTAGATTTATTAGTCCTTTTGAAATTCTAGCCAAAATTAGATCAACTGCTTACGAGTTGGCTCTATTCCCAGCATTTGATAAAGTTCACCTGATATTCCATGTTTCTATGTTGAGAAAGTATGTTCACGATCCTTCACATGTGATCAGCTATGAATCGCTCCAAGTGGCAAAGGACTTAACATATGTTGAGCAATTGATCCAAATTCTGGATTCTTGATGACAGAATCTAAGGAACAAGATGATAAGATTAGTAAAAGTTCTATGGAGACATCACACCTTCGAGGAGACATCTTGGGAGTTAGAGTCAAAAATAAAAGAGCAGTATCCATATCTATTTAAGCAAGAGTAGTGATCTGGAGGACCAAATCTTTTAAGGAGGTTCCATTTTGAGCATTTGTATTTACCTTTTTCTTATTTTATTTTACTAAGAATATTTAAATTCTTCGCATTATTTTCTGCTAAAATTCATTGAATTCTTTTGATATATGTGATGCATGCTTTGATTTTTATGTCTGTAGTTTTAAGCATAGGTCGAATAAACTAAAACTAGTATAGACTAGTGGGACATATTGGCAAATGAGAATGGTCGGAATAAGTCAACAATAGAACCAAATTAGAGTTGGTGTGGGATCCACAAAGGATATGCATCACATTATCACAAGGGACACTATGAAAACATGTCACACTATTACTAGGTATGGCACAATACACATGTTCCATTTCCCTTGACACCACCTATACTTGGGAGAGGGCACACATTCTACTTTAGTAAAGTAAGAGAGAGAGAGATAGAGAGATGGAGAAGGAACTTAAAAACACAATCTTTCTCTTTCCAAGAACCCAATTTTGGATTTCACATTTCTCTTTCAAAAACCACCTCCAAACTCCATTAAAACCATTACTTGAGCTTAGATTAAACAACCTTCATCTACATCCTTATAGTCCCCAGCATAAAGAAGTGTAAAAAAGCTATAAAACAAGCTTAAGACAAGCTGAAAACACATGGATGACAAGGAAGTTAGAGGAAGAAGAGTATAGAAAAGCAAAGAAGGTTTAGAAGCTTGGAAACCAAGTACCTTGTTTGTAGTTATTTATCTGATGTCTAATAACGATGAATAACATGTTTCTTAAGTTGTTATCATGCTGTGATAAGAGTAGAGTGGGAAAGGAAGAAATTTGGGATGTTAAACATAAGTTTTAGAAATTGAAAATTTTGCTCTGTTTTTATTATTTAACCATTCCCTGTTCTTTATTTCATATCTCTTTCTGTACAATTGTGAATAAAGTAAGATTTTCTCCTCATAAAACTAGACTTCTATAGCTTTAACATGACATATGATTCAAAGCGTTTCATGAAGAATTGAATTTTTGCCTAATTTTCAAATATAGCATAAAGTTTGCAGAAAATACCCTGTTTTCTTTTCTGTTTTTGTTCTGAAATTTGCTGCAATTTTGAGCTGCACTCTAGAATGAATTAGGCTAAGCTTTGAACATAGAAATCATATTTCTATGTCTTATATTTAAATGGCCACTGGAATCACCTTAATCTGATTTGCGTAGAAGAAGTTAAGTTAGCTTTTCGATGACTACACAAGCTATGTTGTGAATTTAGAGCTGTAACTTTAATTGATCTGTGTTTCCTTATGTGATTGGAATTAAACCTAGTTGTAAACATGAAAGTTCTAGCTTTTTGTCTTATCTTTAACCTGCAATTGAAATCACCTTAATTCGAGCACTATAGTTTGAGTTATGGCACTTTTCCTAAAACTACTTGTGCTGGAAATTTGTTAAATAAATTCTTGAGTGCTCAATGAGTTGTATGGCATGTGTAATTGTAATATTAGATTGCAAATTTTGTATGGAACTTGTAATAGACTATGGCCTTTGTAGTTATTACATCATGAAAATCACAAGAAATATAAGAGAAAGTGATTATATGAAAATACCTTTAGAAGCTTGTGTGTTGCCTGTGGGTAAAGATTGAGGAGTATGGTTTGCACATAGAGTTCATAAACTTGTGTGAAGCCTATGGGTGAACCTTGAGGAACCATGGATGGATCTTTTCCCCCTATGAGGGTGGAATTAGAAGCAAGTAAAGTTGTTTAAGGATCTAACCCAAAAAAACCTAGATTCCATTTAGGAATACCAAATTTTGGCTTGCTCTTCTAGATCCTCTTACACTAACTTGGTTTGACATTCTATTCATTTCTTTAATTACTATGAATAAATTGGATCAATAAAAATGAAAATGGATAATAATGCCAAAAGTGACAATCGTAATTGTTGTCTTGAGACATTGTGTATCTCTTGTTTACTCTACCGTGTTTATGCTGTTCATATGGTGATGTTGATATTCTTGTTCCTGTTTGCTTAATATACATGCTATTGGTCCCCTAGTGTTCTTGCTTAGCTTATGTTGACCCTGATATTCTTGTTTTTAGGTGATTAGGGAGACGAAGAGAGCCATCTGGTAAAGGCACTTGAGCGGAGAGATTTATATCCCTACTTCTCATTGACCCCTTTTGTTTTGACTAAGGCATGTAAATATTTGTGCTCTTTTGAGTAGTTTGAGTTATGTTGTATATTTAGATGAATAATTATGTCACATGAAAAGCTTATGTATGGTTTTGTGAATATAATGATTATAAACCATGCAAGCACCAAAATTGTCACAACTACTCCCCCATGGATGGGACAGATCACTAAATTGGTGCATTTGTGATGCCCTTTGTGACATCAAAGGAGTCGATCATCATAGAGTGACTTTTCATACCTGAGGTAATGACTAACTAAAAAATGTATATTTGCAAGTCATTTTGTGACACATGTACATTGGCATTATAGAGTAATTTCTCATTTGTGAAGCAATGACAAACTAAAGTGGCGAAAAAAAAGACAAAGTGACAACTTTAAAGATGACCACTCTGGTGCCACTGTATTTGTTGCACAAAAACTCCCTCCCTGCTTGTGTTGCCAAAGTTGGGGCCTGAGTCATGATGCCAACAACGACACTTAGAGTGACGCCTATAGCCCGAAAACATTGTGACGAGCTTTATGTCCCACAAAACATCACAAAAATGTGTGCCATTTGCTATGGAACTTTAGCAACACCCAAAAGGGCATCGTTTAAGGCATCACGATGTGGCCTCACTTTTTTACAAGTGAATTCATTTAAAATTTTGTGATGCATTGTGCTTCGCTAAAGGCATCATGATACATACAAAGACATATTTCACAACACCTTTAGTCATTGCTTATTTCTCGCAAATGCTCGTAAACTCTTGCAATGCATAATGCATTGCTAATGGTGTCGCGATCTTTCTCTGTAACAATTTTGACGATGCCATGTCACATCGCTTATTTTCACAAGGTTTCAAGCAAGAGAATCCAAGTGAAATATGGTATTTTATTATATGTCAAGGGAATTCATATACAAAATTAAATATACGTAAGCCCAATTTAAAAAAAGTTATGATGTAATTTTCAATATAAAAGGTTATCATTGTAAAAAGGGTTAATTATAATTTTCCCTTGTGGTTTGGCCGAAATCCATATATCTCCTCTATGGTGAAAAAATACATATTTATACCCTTGTAGTTTTAAAAAAAAAAATGGAAAGTGAGGGCAAAATTTGGAAATTTATTTTTTTCAAAAATTAACACTAATTTCTCTCTCTTCTTTCTCCTCTCTCTCTCTCTCTCCCTCCCCCCCACTCCACTCTTTTCTGCCATTTTCAATAGATCTGTAAAAGCAATGAGGTGAGTTTTTTAGCAAGTGATGAGATTAGTGAGATTAGTAAGATTGGAGATTTTGGATTTTGGATTGGGGGTTCTATGAAAGCAATGACTAGACTCTCCTGTTGGGTTTTTGCCAAATATCCTATTGCATCTCAAACGAGACAATAATGTCAACAAAGAATGCAAAGAGATCAAAAGCATCAACTTTTGAAACCACAATAGAAACAGTAACCTTTGGTTTCTTTGGCTTCTTTTGCTTCGGTTTCTTAACCTCCACAATGCCATTCTCAACCGCACCAAAATTCTCAACATCATCGCTATCTTCTTCGTTAGAATCGCACTTTGATTTCTCACTTGAAAGCTCTGCTATTTCATCCAAAGCTGATTTTTGGGACTCGATCAATCACCAGTGATACTTCTGTGATCGGATTGATCAGACTCCAAAGATGATTGGTTTGCTCTGTTCTTCCTCTTCAAGTAGGTCATAATTTTCCATCCACTGTCATCGTCAATTGCTTCGTCTTTGAAACTGCTATTGATTCTCAGATTCTCCTTTTCATCCTCTCTCAGGAGTTGCTAAATCAATGCTGAATTCTCATCTCTCTCTCTCTCTCTCTATGTGTGTGTGTCTTTCTCTCAGCAATCTTAAACTTCACCAGCACTCTAACTCCCAATGGAGCTACATTTGTGTACTTGGGAGCAACGACAGTGGTGGCTCGAATAATGAGACCATGGAAAGACTTGTTAAAGATGTAACACCGACACCCTGGTATACTTATACTTTTACTACTCTTCAATTCATATATGAGATTTGTTTCAATATAAAAAATCAACTAAGAAATTTTTTCGCTAAAATCGCTCCAGAAAATATTTCAGTCCAAATCGCCGAAAACTAAAATTTTCTAAAATGATCACTGATAGTCCAAAGAAAATTGGAATGACTCTAGAGTGTATAATAACCTCAAATTAAGGCAAATTAGAGTAAAACTTGCTTTACGAAGCCAATTTCGTAAATTTCCAAAAAAATGGCCCGAAAACCCTAATTTGGGACAGAGGGCGCCCGGAAAGACTAAACAACAACATTTTGTTGCGAGATGACTTTAGTTAGACCTAATACGAGGTCAAGGGTCTAGTGTGTAATTATGAAAAATTTTGGGATCAAAATGGAATTTTCAAAGGTTAAGGGGCTTGTTTGTAATTTCTAATAACCTAGAATTAATCTACTAATTTTATTCTCCTAAAACCCAAATTAAACAAATGTAAAGAGAGGAAGAAATGTGATTGGCCCAATGGAGAAACAAGTGTGAATAAGTGTGAACATAATCTGGTTGAAATGTTTGACTTTGGGAGATTTTAATCCTAAGGTGATGAAGTGCATGTGACATGATGGACCAATGAGAGCTTTAGGATCTTAATGATGGGACCCATACATTAAATTAGAGTGTGAGTTATAGAGAGTGAAGGAACCTTGTAGAGAAAGAGAGAAAATAAGTCTTGATTTAAATAATAAAATCTAAGGGCTAGGATTAAACTTGAGATATTAGATGGTTAAGATTATATTGAAGTGTAGTAAATAAGACTTGAAAACTCTAGCCTCCTTCCTTATTCTCAAAAAACGTAAGAGGCCAAGAAAGAATAAGGAAAACTCTTCATTTCTCCTCCCAAAGCCGTGAAGCTCATCCTTGAAGAAGAGCTTGATTTTTCCAAACAATACTTCAATGTTTTTACACAATCCAACACTCACAAGCCCTAAAACCACATACTTAAAAACTAGAACCAAAGAAGAAGTCTAACTTGGTGAAACAACAAGGAAACCGTGAGCTTCAATTGGAGAAATCCAAAGGTTTTTTCAAGTTTCCTTCAACCTCTTTAGGTAAGAAAGTTTCCTCCTTGTCTCTACTCTAACATATGTTGATTTGGAGCCAAAATAAGAAGGATTTCTTGTTGGATCTAGGGAGGCCGAAACTTAGGAGGAAGGAAGGGAGAAAGGTCTTTGAAGAGAAGTCTTGTTTGGACATGAGACAACAAGATCTAAGGTAAAACAAACCCTACACCTTGCTGAAATTTTTAAAGCTTGTGTTGATTAAGAACTTGTGATGATTTGGTTAGTTGTTTTGAAGAAATCCTTGAATCAAGTCCAAAGTAGATCCTAAGTCCATGTTTTTAAGTTCTTAATCATCATAGAA
This sequence comes from Dillenia turbinata, assembly GCA_037126225.1. Lineage (NCBI taxonomy): Eukaryota > Viridiplantae > Streptophyta > Magnoliopsida > Dilleniales > Dilleniaceae > Dillenia > Dillenia turbinata. The sequence continues at coordinate 8,626,803 of JBAMMX010000017.1, forward strand.
ATCATGTTGAACATTAGGTTTGGTGATCTGAATCTAAATAAGGAAGGAAAGATTTGATTCAAACATAGAAAATTTAAATTTCTGCAAAACAGGGCAATCTGACCTAGCTGTAGTCTTTCTGTCCAAACATTTTCTGCACAAATAAAAATTTACTGAGGTCATCTGCATATGAAACTAGACTTCCATAGCTTGAAAATGAAATATGATTCGTTGAATTTTGAAGAGAATTGGATTTTTAGTGATTTTTCAAAATTAGATGTTCTGTAAAGAAATACCCTATTCTGTCCTGTTTCTGCCACGGACTTCTTCTCAATTTTGAGGTGTCTTCTGGTCTGAATCAACCTGAGCCTTAGTTATAAAATTTGTAGATCTATGTCTTATCTTTCATTTGAGATAAGAATCATGTGATTTGGATATGTGTGGTGAAAGTTACAGCCTATTTTCTATGACTGCGTAGATTTGAAATTTTACAGTCAAGATTTCTTCGAATAAATCCTTATGTCTTCGTGTAATTGAAGTAGACTTAGGCTAAAAAATGTTAAGAATTGTTGTTTTATAAGTTAGCATAGGTGTACTAAGTATGGTGACGAAATTATGTGTTAGTTGGTAAGTGGTTTGGAGTATAAAGGATGGATATGAACATGTAACATTGAATTTTTCAATGGTAATGACACTTATGCGTATATAATATATGTATTTGCCATTGTAGTGATACATTTATTGATTGATCGAGGGGAATATATTTTCGACACATTATGGTGTTTTCAAGGGGTGACATACTCTCCCGTATACTGTGAGTGAGACTTTGATGTTATGTTTTTTATTGAACCAAACTCATGTTTTACAGTTTTCCAAATAACATGTTTCATGCCATGTGTGAAAACATATGATTTGAACTATGTTTTTATAAATATTCTTTTGTGATTCATTGGAGTGTCCCAAATGATTGATACAAATATTATGCATCCATGGTTGTATTGAAAAGACATTGTGCCACTATTTGAGAACTTGATATGTTTTATATGCTACCCTTATATTCTGATTTGAAATGATTTGATAAAATATATTGGCACATGGATTTGATATGATTTGACGATGTATGTGGGCCGGATGCCTACTTGAGATATGATGATATAATAATGTATCCTTGATGGATTTTCGTAGCTATGAATGGTGTTTGTTGAGGCACCCATTGTGTTCAGATACTCTTCTGCAGGAGGTATCCCAATTGTCGTGTTGTATAGTTGTGGCCAATTGAGCCATATCGGGGAGGACATGTGTGACGCCACTGTCTAGCACCAAACTGGATTCTATACATGGTTGATTGATTATAATTTCCATATGGGCCCGATTGAACCATTGTAATGGGAAGGTTCGTCATTAATAGGTGATCTAGCATTGGGAGTTGCTTGTACATGCCAACGTTAGGATAGAGAGCTAATTTTATATATTTGCATATGAAAAACCCCCAACGCGCCCGTCATTGGTTGAGGTAGAACTTTGCCGTGGTTGTTTTCTTGACAAGCACTAAATGATTTCGGAAATATAAATGAATGCATACTTTGATACTTCACTTGATTTTTGAAAATGACATGCTTGGATTTTGACATCATTATGGTTTTGAAATATATTTTGACACTCCATGCTCACACTTATTATTGAGAATATATTGTCGATCCCCTCACTCATTAAGTATTTCTCATAATACTCACCCCTTAGTTTCCCTTGATTTCAGTTATAGACTTGGCAGAAAGACGTATCGAGAGAGTTCAACATATTTGATTCATATTTGGAGACCTTGGACTTAGGTAGGGTATCGACCATTCTTTCGCAATGATGTATTTGATGATGATGTACATTTGAGATCTACAGAATGACCATTGTATACATTTATTGGGATGACTGTAGTTGTATTATGTAATGTAATTGAAACTCTCAACAATGTTATATATGTATTCATTGAGGCATTGTAGTCTATTTTTACATTCTTTTACTTGGGAAATGATAATTTGAAGAAAAATAGGTTTTAAATAATTTTAAATAGGTGTTGGTTTTAGCCTTCATTGCCTCGATATGTGTGTCCTATGGAAGATAGTGTACGGGATAACGGGCGACTATTCACGGCCTCAGATCGAGGATCAGGGTATGACAGTTCGGTTGGTATCAAAGCTCTAGGTGAGAGCTATGTTTTATGAAATAATTTTTGAAAATATTCCCAAGTACATTTTCAAAAAACTCATCAACGCATATGAGAGTTTCTTATAGTCATGATATCTCAGTACATGGTTTTAGGTATATGAGTTTTCTTTATATTTTTAGGGGGTTAGATACGGGTTGTATCCAACCTAGCATATCACTTTCATCGGCTCTTAATCGATAACTTTATTCAATTTAGGGAGTTAGTTACTTTGTAACTAACCCTAATCCTTGAAACATTGACTAATGAAATTTATTCCTTACAGAATTATGAAGACTAGACGGGGTACTAAATTTGTACCGGAGACACCTACAGTACCTAGGGATGTTTCCTCATCACGTGCACCCCCTCTAGCACCTTCTCAGCTCGCTATTATAGTCGCGGTTCCACCACCATCACTTCATGCATTCAGATAGGTGTATGAGTGGTGCACCTCACACAGAGTTCAGATACCACCCCCACTACCATCGATGGCAGCGCTGACTCCTACGGCAATGCCTATTCCTATAGTAGTACCTTCTCCTGCGGCTCGGATCCTCCACCGGTGGCCATTCCTTCTACAGTGTCTGGTTCGAGTGACACTACTTCCTCTACACTTAGATGCATCCACGAGTTGACTCAGCTAGTCAAAGAAGCTCGACAGTTGGGATGCACATAGTTTGCAAGACTCGGAGATGCCACTACGGCTAAGCACTAGGTCAACCGGACCCGTCGTATTTTGATGAATTTGGGTTTGAGCGAGGAGTATAGGCTGCAGGCAGTAGAGATGTTGTTAGACGATGATGCCCTCACTTGGGGGGAGGCTATTTGTGACGAGGCTATTGAGCCACTACGATGGGAGGACTTCTTAAGGGAGTTCGATCGTAGATATTTTATGGAGTTCCAGCAGGACCGCAAGAGGATGAAGTTCCTGTATTTAAGACAGGGGATTAGATCAGTTGCCAAGTATGAGGCAGAATTGAGGAGATTAGCTGCCTTCATCCCTGATTTAGCCATCCCTAGACAGATAAGATTCAAGTTTGAGGACGGCCTCAAATTGAGCATCTAGAGATATATGACAGTTACACCCAGCTTCTCCTAATCAAAGATTATTGATTCGGCCTATCGTGCGGAGGAGATTGTCCGCGCTAAGAGTTGGTAGAGAGAGAGTAGAGATCAGAGGAAAAAGAGGGCTAGGACACATGCGAGTCAGAGCTCGAAGAGGGGTAGGACTTCTGGTTTTTAGGGAGGCCCCTCTCACTTTAGGCCAGCACAGTTCGGACAGGGACCACATCCCTTGGGGATTGGAGCACCAGCTCTTAGTGCCACGAGTCAAACTACGGTTCAGTGGTATCTTCTTTGCCGCAGATGCAGTAGACACCACCCTTTAGGAGCTTGTAGGATACCTATTACGTGCTTCCAGTGTGGGAAGCCGGGGCATATCAAGAGTTAGTGCCCTGATTTAGGACTTGGAGGTCAGCCAACTCCGAGTCATCCGAGTGGTCAGCAAGTAGGATAGCAGGGAGCATCTACACATTCGAGTCACACTGCTCCATGGACGGTAGCCGGGAGCAACACAGTACCAGGCCCTTCATGACAGCAGTCGAGGGCACAGGGCCGTGTGTATGCTATGACTCAGGAGAACGCTCAGGCGAACCTAGATGTGATCATGGGTAACACTCCTACTAATCCCTCTGTTTAGGAGCCTTTATGTACTTTTCTTTTTGGAATCATGCTTAGAAACTATGATGTACTTTTCTTCTTTGAAATCATGTATCCCACGATGACATATATGGTCATGATTAGTTAAAGCCTTAGAGGCTTAACTATTTTGATAGATATATATATATCCTTTGCACATTCTAAATTGATTTCTCTTTCAATTTCTTACATCTAGGTACCATGAAAATATTCAGAGTCGACGCCCGTGTTCTTAGTGACACCAGGTCAAATTATTCTTATGTGAGAGATTCTTTCGCTCAACAGTCGGGTAGGCCGTTATCGCCACTAGTTGAGGAGCTACTGGTTATCAATTTTGGCGAGTAGTTAAACAGGGATTCTGTATATAGAGGGTGAGATGTCATGATTGGGGAGACAATGTTAGAAGCGGATCTGATTCCACTCGACATGATAGACTTCGATGCCATCCTAAGGATGGATTAGTTGAGTACTCATAGGGCTTCTGTGGACTGTTTCACCAAGGAGGTAGAGTTCCAGAGATCGAAAGGGTCACCACTGACATTTGCGGGTGAGAGATGGGTATTACCCCATTGTATAGTGTTAAAGATAGAAGCCAGACGGATGATACGTCGAGGATGCACGGCATACTTGGCCCACGTGATAGATACCACCAAAGAGGGTTCGAGGCATGATGAGGTCCCGGTGGTACAAGAGTTTCCCGACGTATTTCCCGAGGAGCTACCTAGATTACCACCAGTTCAGGAGTTGGATTTTGAGATTGATTTGATTCTGAGGACTACTCCTATCTCTATTTTGCAATATAGAATGGCACCAGCCGAGCTAAGAGAGATCAAGGTTCAGCTGTAGGAATCGCTGGACAAGGGATTTATCCGTCCGAACACTTCACCTTGGGGTGCTCCGGTGTTATTTGTGAAGAAGAAGGATGGTACTCTCCGACTTTGTGCGGATTATCGGCAATTAAACAAAGTCACTATCAAAAATCGATATCCGTTGCCTCGCATTGATGATTTTTTTGATAAGCTTCAGGGTTCTAGGGTTTTCTCAAAGATAGATCTCCGATCGAGTTATCATCAGTTATGGATTAGGGCCGAGAATGTGCCCAAAACTGCATTCCGTACCCGATATGGACATTTTGAGTTCTTAGTCATGCCATTTGCATTGACCAATGCACCAGCCATATTTATGGACCTGATGAATCGGGTTTTCCATGACTATCTAGATCAATTCATCATCGTGTTTATTGATGATATCCTAGTCTACTTGCGGAGTGATGAGGAGCATGCTCAACACCTTCGGCTTATTTTACAGATTCTTCGCGAGAGACAGTTATATGCCAAATTCACCAAGTGTGAGTTCTGGTTGTGGCATTTTGGTTTTCTGGGGCACATAGTCTCTGCGGAAGGTATTTTCGTTGATCTGCAGAAAATCGAAGCTATATTGAAGTAGGAGCAGCCACAGATTGTGGCTGAGGTCCAGAGTTTCCTTGGTCTTGCAAGTTATTATCAGCGGTTTGTAGAGGGATTCTCATGGATCGCTGCTCTACTATCTAGGTTGACGTGGAAGGATGTCAAATTTCATTGGAATGATCACTGTGAGGCGAGCTTTCAGTAGCTCAAAGGACGACTGACATCCGCACGAATATTAGCCTTTCCCTCTAGTAGTCAGGAGTATGTGGTATACAGCGATACAGCCGACAGTGATTAGGTTGTGTACCGATGTTGTACCGATGTTGGACGGTCGGGTTATTGCATATGCTTCTTGACAGTTGAAGAAGCACGAGTTAAATTACCCAACACACGATCTTGAATTGGCCACCATAGTCATTGCCTTAAACACATGGCGACATTACTTATATGGGGTGACCTGCAGTGTATTCACAGATCATAAAAGTCTAAAATACTTATTCACCCAGTAGGAATTGAACCTCAGACAATGGAGATGGTTGGAGTTATTGAAGGACTATGACCTTATCATTGATTATCATTCGGGAAAGGCAAATGTTGTGGCAAATGCCTTGAGCCGGAAGTCATCATCTTCTTCTCCAGCGATAGAGAGTACTTATCTCTCTTATATGATGGGACTTCGTACATTAGGAGTCGGTTTGGCTAGTGATGATCGAGGTACACTACTAGCCCGATTTGAGGTGAGACCGACTTTGCTCGATTACATAAAGGAGCTCCAAGGATCAGATACAGAGATCCGAGGTATTCTTGATAAGATCCGCAGGGATGATGGCGGAGATTTCTGAGTCCATGATGACTAACTAGTGGTATTTTGAGAGCGGGTTTTTATTCCTACCGATAGCTATCTTCAGAGAGCTATTCTTGAGAAAGCCCATTCCTTCACTTATGCTATGTATCCGGGTGGTACGAAGATGTACCGGACTATCCAAGGTAGTTATTGGTGGCCTGGTATAAAGAGGAAAATCATAGAGTTTGTTACTCGATACCCAGTTTGTCAATAGGTGAAGGCCGAGCATCAGTGACCCGCCGGCACTTTATAGCCTCTTCCCATTCCCGAGTAAAAGTGGGAACACATCACGATGGATTTTGTGATGGAACTACCGTGGACTTCAGCACGGCACGATGCTATATGGGTGATCGTTGATAGACTCATCAAGTTCATACACTTCATTCCGATTTGTGCTGAGTTTTTCTTTAAAGGTATTGGCACACCTTTACATTGACACCATTGTCAGACTTCACAGGGTACCTGTGTCGATAGTGTCAGACAGAGACCCCAGATTTACCTCTAAATTTTGGCCCAGATTATAGGAGGTATTGAGACTAAACTGAGCTTCAGCACAACATATCACCCCCAGACTGATGGTCAGTCAGAAAGGACCATCTAGACTCTAGAGGACATGTTGAGAGCATGTGTTATGGACTTTCGAGGTAGCTGGGATCAACATCTTCCCCTGGTAGAGTTTGCATATAACAACAGCTATCAGGCCAGCATTAGGATGCCTTCGTATAAGGCATTATACGAGAGGAAATGCCGCACTCCATTATGCTGGGATGAGGTAGGAGAGAGGCCACTCAGTAGTGTTGAGATTGTTAAAAAGACTAAAGAGAAAGTGAGGATCATCCGAGAACAGATAAAGGCTGCCCAGGACCGACAGAAGGTTTATGCTGATCGGAGACAGTGACCACTAGAGTTTGAGGTGGGAGACATGGTTTTCCTATGTATATCACCCTGAAAAGGGATGATTCGATTCAGGCAGTGGGGTAAGCTGAGCCCCAGGTATATTGGACCTTTCCGTATCCTTGAGAGAGTCAAAATGTGGCATACAGGTTACAGCTACTAGATGAGGTTTCATGCATCCATGATGTCTTCCACATCTCGGTACTTAGAAAGTACCTACTTGATCCATCACACATCTAAGAATCTCCGCCAGTCGAGTTACATGAGGATTTGAATCTACCAGTTCAGCCCGTGGCTATCCTTGATCAGCAGAGTAAGAAGCTACAGAGCAAGAAAGTTCCTCTAGTCTGAGTATTATGGAGTGATCAGGTCGAGGAGGAGACTTGGGAGCCCGAGGAAACTATGAGGAGACAGTATCCTCAACTTTTCACTATATAGTTTTCTTTAGTTTTGAGGACGAAACTTAATTTTAGGGGGTTAGAAAATGTAACACCGACACCCTGGAGTACTTATACTTGTACTACTCTTCATTTCATATATGAGATCTGTTTTGATATAAAAAATCCACCAAGAAATTTTTTCGCTAAAACCGCTCTAGAAAAGATTTCGGTCCAAATCAACGGAATCTAAAATTTTCCAAAATGATCACCGATGGTCCAAAGATAATTGAAATGACTTTAGAGTGTATAAAAACCTCAAATTAGGGCAAATCAGAGTAAAACTTGTTTCGGGAAGCTAAATCCGCAAATTTCCAGAAAAATGGCCCGAAAACTCTAATTTGGGACAGAGGGTGCCCGGAAAGACTAAACGACCACATTTAGATATGAGATGACTTTAGTTAGACCTAATATGAGGTCAAGGGTCTAGTGTGCAATTATGAAAAATTTTGAGGTCAAAATAGAATTTTCAAAGGTTAAGGGGCTTGTTTGTAATTTCTAATAACCTAGAATTAATCTACTAATTTTATTCTCCTAAGATCCTAATTAGACAAGTGTAGAGAGAGGAAGAAATGTGATTGGCCCAATGGAGAAACAAGTGTGAACAAGTGTGAACATAAGGTAGTTGAAATGTTTGACTTTAGGAGATTTTAATCCTAAGGTGGTGAGGTGCTTGTGACATGATGGACCAATGAGAGCCTTAAAATCTTGATGGTGGGATGCACACATTAAATTAGAGTGTGAGGTGTAGAGAGTGAAGGAACCTTGTAGAGAAAGAGAGAAAATAAGTCTTGATTTAAATAATAAAATCCAAGGGTTAGGATTAAACTTATGATATTGGATGGCTAAGATTAAATTGGACTGTGGTAAATGAGACTTGAAAACCCTAGCCTCCTTCCTTATTCTCCAAAAACGTGAGAGGCCAAGAAAGAACAAGGAAAACTCTTCATTTCTCCTCCCAAAGCCGTGAAGCTCATCCTTGAAGAAGAGCTTAATTTTTCCAAACAACACTTCAATGTTTTTACACAAATCCAACAATCTCAAGCCCTAGAACAACATACTTAAAAACCTGAACCAAAGAACAAGTCTAACTTGGTGAAACAACAAGGAAACCGTGAGCTTCAAGTGGAGAAATCCAAAGGTTTCTTCAAATTTCCTTCAACCTCTTTAGGTAAGAAAGTTTTCTCCTTGTCTCCACTCTAACACATGTTGATTTGGAGTCAAAATAAGAAGGATTTCTTGTTGGATCTAGGGAGGCCGAAACTTAGGAGGAAGGAAGGGAGAAAGGTCTTTGAAGAGAAGTTTGTTTGGACTTGAGACAACAAGATCTAAGGTAAAACAAACCCTACACCTTGCTGAAATTTTTAAAGCTTGTGTTGATTAAGAACTTGTGATGATTTGGTTAGTTGTTTTGAAGAAATCCTTGGATCAAGTCCAAAGTAGATCCTAAGTCCATGTTTTTAAGTTCTTAATCATCATAGAAATCATGTTGAACATTAGATTTGGTGATCTGAATTTAAATGAGGAAGGAAAGATTTGATTCAAATATAGAAACTTTAAATTTTTGCAAAACAGGACAATCTAACCTAACTGTAGTCTTTCTATCCTAACATTTTCTACATAAATGAAAATTTAGTGAGGTTTTCCGCGTATGAAACTAGACTTCCATAGCTTAAAAATGAGGTATGATTCAGTGAATGCTCAAGAGAATTGGATTTTTAGTGATTTTTCAAAATTAGATGTTTTGCAGAGAAATACCATGTTCTGTCCTGTTTCTGCCGTGGTTTTGTTCTCAATTTTGAGGTATCTTTTGGTCTGAATCAACCTAAGCCCTAGTTAAGAAATTTGTAGATCTATGTCTTATCTTTAATTTGAGATAAGAATCATGTGATTTGGATATGTGTAGTGAAAGTTACAGCCTGTTTTCTATGACTCCACAGATTTAAAATTTTGCAATCAAGATTTCTTAGAATGAATCATTATGTCTTTGTGTAATTGAAGTAGACTTAGGCTAAAAAATGTTAAGAATTGTTGTTTTATAAGTTAGCATAGGTGTACTAAGTACGGTGACAAAATTGTGTGTTAGTTGGTAAGTGGTTTGGAGTATAATGGATGGTTATGAACATTGTGAACCTTTGGAAGTGTGTAATTGAAGTTATCAGGTTGGTGATCGAAAAGGAGACGGTATATGTGTAGATTTGTAGCCTACTTGTGATACCATAGGTTTTGATCCTAGATAAAGGGTCAGATAAAATAAAATGTAACATTAAACTTTTCAATGGTAATGACACTTATGCGTATATAATATATGTATTTGCCATTGTAGTGATACTGTCACGCCCCGAACCGGGAATCATGAATAGCCGCCCGTTGCCCTGGATACCGACTGTATTTCTACAGAAAATCGGGCAGAACCTCCCTATAAATTGGAGGTGTCCCATGTACAATTAAACTTGTATACCTATATAAATTAAAATCATCCTGTAAATTAAACACATGGCCATCCCGGCCTCAAAACAATCTCCAAACCGACATCCAGACAACGCAAGGCTAACAAATCAACAGTCCTAGCCACAGACCTCTACTGTCATGCCCAACTAGAGCATGAACAGCCGCCACACCGAGCGGGCCTAAATTTATACAATTATATTACAAATTCCCAAGTTAACACTTTAAATATTTACAAATGCCTCAATGCAAGTGAAATATGAGAGTTTCGCAACAAAAGTCCAAAAATTATACAGTCATCCCATAATATGTACACGGTCAACTACGGACCTCAATATCAAGACCGCGCAGGGTCGACATAAGGTACGAAATTCATATTTTCAATTAAAACTTAATCTCATCGTCGTAAACACCAATCCACCAACAAGCTATCATACCTCTAGAGCCGAATGCGTCGCCCTAGCACCATAATCCTGTCTGGGGAGGGAAAGAGGAGGGTGAGTACTCAGGGAAGAATACTCAGTGAGTGAGTGGGTCAATGTAATCATGTAATATGGGATGTGAAACTGGAGTGTCAAAACATAAGTACACAAATCATATTTCAAATCATCATGCTTTTCATTTCAACAATATATCATTTACACGCATTATCAAGTCAAATATGCATCCAAAGCACTGTCAATAAAATCATAGAGCTGCCAGCCGAAAGTGTCCTGGCAGAGGTCTACCTCAACCTATGACAGGTGCACCGGGGGTGTTATATGTGATTTTATTTAAGTGCTCTCTACCCCGGCGTTGGCGACTAACCTCGTCCAGGTGCTAGACTTGGAGAGTGTATCCAAATCCTCCCCCTTTCAGGTTCAACCTGGCTAGTACCGTGTCGTAAATATAATCCCGACAACTCGTGGGATACCCCAGGCCTAGACATATCCAGACGCCACCCAAGCACCTCTCACGGTGCCCTTCGTAGCTACGGAACAATACATACCAAAGCCCTCAAGGCCAAAATCAATATCATATCAAATATGTGCCGTAAATCAGGTTCACAAACCAAATGCAACATATAGCATAAAATGGCACATTATACATTTCAACCACATGGATGCATATTTTTCATAATTCAACCAAATTTTTGGACACTCCATCGGTTAACAAAAATCATTTCCAAAACCAGTCAAAACATTTCAAGCACACGATAAATCATGCTCATTTATCAAACTGTTGTAAAGCAGGGTTTACATATTAAACGAAAACATTGAAATAAATCTCACTCACTGTATACGGGAGGGTTAATCACTCCCTACAATGCACAACAAGTGTCGAAACTGTGCTCCCCTCGATCGGTCTCCAAGCAAGTCACTACAATTATAACACATCACATATGTCATGAAATTAAAAAATTTACTAAGTTAGTTAGCATTTAACTAACCCTATATTTAGGCCAAAACTAAAGCATGCTAAATACTCTCTCAAATTTGCACATTTCATCTTCCTCTTTTTCCATCACCAACAACAACTTCCATGTTCCATAGATTCATTCCTCATCATATTATCACCAAGCATACATGCCTCTCATTCCAACCTTTGATTACACAAAATAGTTTGCATACAACATATTTATTCTTTATTAAATTTTCTCCTTCAACATATAAATATAATACACATACATTGATCATACATATACTTGAACATATTTCTCACACCTCGACCTCAATTATATCAATGCGCATTTACCATTTCACCACAAAAATCCGCACACTTTCTATACCTTATTACATACACATATAAACCTCCATCTTGCTTACTAGAGTCATTCCCAATCTCTCCAAATGGATTCGGTCAAGACATTTTTACATCCACAGGCTCACTAACCTCTATCCAAAATTCAGCATGCAAACAAGTACATCAAATCCACATTTACACAATCACCTTTCTAGATTCTCATTTCATCAAATTCATTCCATTTATAAATAATTAATCAAATCAAAATCAAGCCTGATTCAATCATAAAACCAATCAAAATTGGAAATACGCTTAAAATAAATAAGTTTCCTATGAATTGGAAAATCTTTGAAAAATTATACACTTTTCGATTCTCATCCGATTTCTTCAACCCATATGTCATTTCCAAGGTATTAATGTCTATTTTCATAATATAGAAGTGGTATTTTGATTGCCTATATGCAAGACAACTTAAGATGAGAAAGACCGCATCGATCCTTAAACTCAAATCCCAATGTCCCACTATTTTCATGTATACATTAAATTAAACTTCAAGAGAATTATTCTAATTAACTTAACAAAGTTCTAATTTCATCAAACACGTTTCTTTCATATTAATCCGCCTAAATTCATATAGAATTTAGATGTAACCTTAGAAATCACATATAAATTTTCAGGAAAATACATTCTCTTCAAATTCCACACATTTTCAAGACATATATAAAACTCTCATACTAGATTTGGCCTAACTTATTCAATCATTTAAGAGACTAGTATTTCTCTTACCTAGGGTTTCACAATTTGCAACTCTAGCGTCCGTGCGCCATTCGATTCATTCCAAGACCTGCAATGTCTCCAAATTGAAGCAAATTTTAGCAAATTAGACTTAATCGCTATGGAAATCAAAACCCTTGAACTAAGATCTAACTCAGCCCTTACCTGCACACAGAAAGAATCGTAGCTCAGCCTAGGGTTTCTGACAGAGGCTGTCGATTTGGGTTCTACAAGAGTGGCAAAAGGCACGCGAGCAGGGAAGGAGCTGCAGCCGCATGCGTAGAAGCTGTCACGCGCTGCAGGCATGCGCAGGAAAGGACTGTCGCATACTGGTGCGTGCACAGGAGGTGGGCTGTCTCGCGCGAGCAGTCGGGCTATGTTGCGCGCGCAGGGAGTAGCAGAGCGAGAGAGAGACTGAGGGAGACTGAGAGACAGTGAGATGGAGAGCGAAATAGAGAGAGGCAGAGATGGTCAGATGAGAGAGAGATGGTGCGGGACAGACAGGTGGCGACCGCGGTGGCTCGCTGTGGCCGCGGTGGTGGCGGAGGAAGGCGAAGAGCGCGAGAGATCGAGAGAAAGAGAGAGAGCAACAGCGAGAGATCAACTAAGAGAGAGGGAACCGAGAGAGAGTGAGAAAGCAGGGAGGGAATAGAGAGAGAGAAGGCGGTGTGGGGCGGCGATCAGCTACGGCGGCGGAGGAGGAAGCCGCGGATGGTCGCGGGAAGATGAAGAGGCAGAGAGAGAGTAAAAGGGGAAAGGGGAAGAAAGAGAGAAATTAGGGCTTTAAGCCCTAATTTCGATTTTTTTTTTTATAAAAATTTAAATAAATTAATAAATATCAATATATATATATATATATTTATATCCACTTTTCTCTAGAATATAAATTTCATAGAATTGGGATTTACTGCGAATTACAGACGCAGCATTTTAAAATATACTGAAAATTCAATTTAATACCCCAAAATAAAAAATCAAAAAATTTAAAATCTTTCTATATATATATATATATAAACGGAGGAAATATTTTATATATATTCCATAAACAGTATACTTGTACGAACACCGTTGTGTCGGTGTTACAGATACATTTGTTGATTAATCAAGGGGAACATATTTTCGTCACATTGTGGTGTTTTCAGGGAGTGAAAAACTCTCTCGTATACTGTGAGTGAGACTTTGATGCTATATTTTCGATTGAACCAAACTCATGTTTTATGACTTTCCAAATAACATGTTTCATAGCATGTGTGAAAACATATGATTTGAACTATGTTTTATAAATATTCTTTTGTGATTCATTAGAGTATCCCAAATGATTGATTCAAATGTTATGCATCCATGGTTGTATTGAAAAAACATTGTGCCACTATTTGAGAACTTGATATGTTTTATATGCTACCCTTGCATTCTGATTTAAAATGATTTGATGAAATATATTGGCATACGGATTTGATATGATTTGATGATGTATGTGGGCCGGATGCCTACTTGAGATATGATGATATATCCTTGATAGATTTTCATAGCTATGAAGGGCATTTGTTGAGGCACCCATTGTATCTGGATACACTTTTGCAGGAGGTATCCCCAAACGTCATGTTGTATAGTTGCGGCTGGTTGAACCATACCGGGGAGGATATGTATGACGCCACTGTCTAGTACCGGGCGGGATTCTATACATGACTGATTGATTATGATTTCCGTATGGGCCCAGTTGAACCATTGTAATGTGGAGGTCCGACATTAATAGGAAGTCTAGCACTGAGAGTTTCTTGTACGTGCCAACGTTGGGGTAGAGAGCTAATTTTATATACTTGCATATGAAAAACCCCCAACGCGCCCGTCATTGGTTGAGGTAGACCTTTGCCAGGTTATTTTCTTGGCAAACTCTAAATGATTTCGAAAATATAAATGGATACATACTTTGATACTATGATGTATAATATGTGATCACTTGATTTCTAAAAATGACATGCTTGGATTTTGATATCATTATGGTTTTGAAATGTATTTTGACACTCCATGCTCACACTTATTATTGAGAACATATTGTCAATTCCCTCACTCGCTGAGTATTTTTCCATAATACTCACCCCTTACTTTCTTTTGATTTCAATTATAGACTTGGCAGGAAGACGTGTTGAGAGAGTTCGACGTACTTGATTCATATTTGGAGACCTTGGATTTGGGTAGGGTATCAACCATTCTTCCGCAATAATGTATTTGTTGATGATGTATATTTGAGGTCTACAGAATGACCATTGTATACATTTATTGGGATGACTGTAATTGTGTTATGTAATGCATTGAAACTCTCAATAATGTTATACATGTATGCATTGAGGCATTGTAGTCTATTTTACATTCTTTTACTTGGGAAACGATATTTTGAAGAAAAATAGGTTTTAAATAGTTTTAAACAAGTGTTGGTTTTAGTTTTCATTGCCTCGGTATATATGTCCTGTGGAGGGCAGTGTAGAGGTAACGGGCGGCTATTCACGGCCTTAGATCGAGGATCGGGGCATGACAAAAGAGAGGCCCAGATGGTTTGAAAGACCCAAAAGATAAGATCTTGATGGTGGATGGTCGAAGAGCTTTGAAAGATGTAAGATTTCTGTTGAAAACAGAGGAAGAAACTGTAGCCAGACTCTATTGAATCG
This sequence comes from Dillenia turbinata, assembly GCA_037126225.1. Taxonomy (NCBI): domain Eukaryota; kingdom Viridiplantae; phylum Streptophyta; class Magnoliopsida; order Dilleniales; family Dilleniaceae; genus Dillenia; species Dillenia turbinata. Next base: position 8,641,868 of record JBAMMX010000017.1, read on the forward strand.
TTGTCATTTCTTTCTGATTCTCACGAAGATGGAGTCATGTTGAGCGGAAATAAATTTTGGATTTTTGCCATCAACCTTCATCAATTCTCATATTGGGTTTCTTTAAACTCTCCACTTCCTAGATTTTAGGTTTTGGATGAAGATCTGTGGAGAGGAATGAAATTTTTATCAACATTTTTTTTCAATTTCTTAGAAATTACTTTTGATTTTCTTATTCTTAACAAGAAATTTCAAGTTTTCCAAATCAATTCTAATTTCTATGAAGGTCAGATCTTTGTAATCATCTGCATTCATAAAAAAATTCTAAAAGATTTGGGGGTTTAATTTTGGGAAAAGGTGAGATTTAATATTGGGTTTTGGGTTCTGCAACAATAAAGATTTAATTTTGGGGGTTTTTTGATTTTAGAGGAATGAGGTGAGTTTTTTCTGGATTTTGAAGATCTGTGGAGAGAGAGGGAGTTACAGAGATTTTTTTTAATGTTCTAGAGGTTAAAGATGAACGAGAAGAGAGAGTGAGGGTAATAACAGACATTTTATATGTTTCCATTAGATCTCCATTAATTTTTTACTTTTTCCATCACTTCCATTTTTTTCAAAACCATGGGGCATAACTATATATTTTTTCACCATAGAGGAGATATATGAATTTCGACCAAACTAAAGTGGGAAAATTGTAATTAACCCTTATAAAAATATTTGATATCACTTTTATAAGTGAATTTGATATTTACTTGGCAAACCTAAATTTTTTATGAATTAATTTTCACTTTAGTTAAAAAAATATCCACTTAGATAAAACAAAGTTGAGCTTCCCAAACCACGCCATATTTATCCAGTAATGTTTCTTTTTGCAGATCTCTGTGACAACCAAGAAGAGGTTTGAATTGGTTATCATTGATTAGCCTCAATTTCTTAACTAACTCCACTTAGATTCTAATTAATCTTATGGTCAATCTAAATGTATGTAATAGGAAATAAAAGTAAAGAATAGAGCAACAAGCTCAATTTTATAATGGTTCGGGTTTATGCCTACGTCCATTTTTCCAGTTCAGCAAGTTGAGATCCAGCAATAACTAATTTTCCCTATACAAATGAAGTTACAAATATATGTATAATCCTCCTTTGTTGACAATCTGCACTTCCCTTCTTGAAAATGGCTTACTCCAACAAAGAAACGATTTTAACCCTCACCCAATTTGGCTATCTATCCAACAAAGTATTTCTCACACTCTCCCCAAATTTCTAAGACTTTATAGACTAGGAACAACAAGTTACAAATTCAAGAATCAAAGTTGAATAAGGTTTTACAGAAAATTTTTTAACAGGTAAACTGATCCTGAAGGAAAGTTTCATATCAGATAACTCTCAATACTTATATTAAGTAGACTCTGTAAAAGGCTCTGAATAATGTCTAAACATTGCTCTATAAAAACAGCTCTTGAAAATTACGTTAAAATGCGGAATTCTTAAATTTCAAAATTCATGACTAGTGGAAAAGTTATACTTAATAAAATAGCTCCTAAAAATTAGCTTCTGGATAGAGCTGAAACAGCTCCTGAAAATTAGCTTATGGATAAAATTGCTTGGAAAATCGACTGACCAACTAATTTCATGAATATTTTTCTACATCTTATTCTTGAGCTTTTATCGCTGTAAAGATTTGAATTTGTAATCATTCACATCATCTTTAATATTTGATTTTTGAATTTGAAAATATTTGATCACAGAGGAAGATATCGCAGTCTAAACATATGCAAATGATCAACTCATCCTTCCTAAAGAGTTTCCTATCCCTTTGGAACTTGAAATTTTTACTTCAATAAAAAAATTTAAAATTTGATTTTCAGTTGTTGAATTCTTGAAATGTGTATCTAATCATTTTCTTAGACTAAATGTAGTACCCAATTTATTCTTAGTTTGCTAAGCTGAGACTCCAATTAAGTGAGATTTTCTACCTCTATAACAATTTCTATAATTTAGGATAACTTGCCTTTATGGATTTTTTACCTTCTTTCTACTTTGCAATAGACTTTGTGTTTTTGCAATAGGTTCTAGACTGTCTGGCAACTTATACAACATCTCTAAGTCACCTCAGTTTTGACTTCACAAAGAAAATCGTTAGGTTCTATGATACTTCTAAACTAACCTCTATATCACTTCTAGACAACTTTTATGAGAATTTTCAAATGAAATTTAGTCTGTTTACTTAGTAAAAATGTCAAAACGATATAATAGATTTGTTAGCAATAAAACCTAAAATGTTTGACAACAATTCTCTTAACATTCTCTCCTTTTTTGATGACAACAAAACCATTAAAAAATAAAAAAAGAAAATGCTCAAAAATATCATGAATATATATTTTCAAGTTTCCCCTCAATTTATGAACTTATTAACATTTGTATTTTCTCCCCCTCAATGTGTGTATATTTTTTATTTTATTTTTTATTTTTTCTATTTCCCCCTTTTTGTTTCATTAAAAAAAATATATAACAAACATTAGAACAAACATTACACAAAGTAATAGAGAATAATAAAGAAAATATTATAGAAATTCATTGATTTATGTATCATCACATGGAAGTCATAAAAACTAACATAGAAGTTATTAGAATTACAGCAAACTCCAAAACTACACACTCTAATCTTCATCCTTTGAAAGTTGTTTTAGAATTTCTAGAATCTTCTCTTAAGTTTCTTTTTGCCATTTCAAATACACATCAATTTTCTTTTCAAGCCTTTATAGGTTCAATTTTTTTTAATTTATTATTTATTATTTAATATTATTTTTAAAAAAAAATTTAAAATGAAAAACATACTTGAATTTCATTTCTAATATTTTCAAATCTCTCTCTATCTATGGGTTTTGTAAAACTATTTGCAAATGGAATTTTAGTTTCAATATATTCCAAAAACATATCTCCATTTATAATATGATCTCTGATAAAAGAATGCCTAAGCTCTATATGTTTGGACTTTGAATGGTTTATGGGATTTTTGATGAGGCAAATTGCACTTGTATTGTCACATTTTTTCAAAACTTTTTTATTATCTAACTCATAATCTCTAAATGATCGTTTTAATCACAAAATTTAGACGTAATAATTTCCTATTGAGATATATTCCAACTCAATCATTTGATAAAACAACTGAATTTTACTTTTTAGACACCTAACTTATAATTCTATTTCCTAAAAATGGATAAGTATCTGAGATACTTTTCTAGTCAATTTTATATCCAGCATAATCAATGTCCGAATATCCAATTAATTTAAATTTTGAATTTCTTAGATACAAAATTTCTAAATTATTAGCACCTGCAATATATTCTAAAATTCTCTTTATGGCTCTAAAATGAGATTCTTTGGATTTATTTTGAAACCTATCACACTACCACACACTATACAAAATATAGAGACGTAAAGTGGTCAAATATAATAAAGAACTTATCATGTTTCCATAAAACTTTTCATTTATATCTTTCTCTTTTTCATCTAAATCTAATTTAATAGAGGTAGACATTAAAATACTAATATGTTTTGAATTTTTCATATCAAATTTCTTAACTAACTCTTTTGCATATTTTTCTTGACTTATAAAGATTCTCTCAGGTGTTTGTTTAAATTACAAAACAAAACATAAATAAATCAATTCACACATCATAGATATTTTAAATTCACTTTTCATCATATTATTAAAATCATTACATAAACATTCATTAGTAAAACAAAATATAATATCATCAATATTAATTTATACAATCGAAATATCATTATCAACATACTTAATAAATGAAGTAGTATCAACATTTCATTTTTTTAAAATTATTTTTCAAAAGAAAATCATTTAATTTTTCATACCATTCCCTAGGTGTTTGTTTTAAAACATATAATGCCTTTTACAGTTTATAAACGTAATTTTTTATTAGGTTTTTCAAATCTAGGGGTTGACTAATATATACTCTCTCTTTTTTATATTCATTCAAAAATGTATTTTTTATATTCATTTGAAATAATTTAAAATTTTGAAAACATGCAAAAGTCAAAAGTAATCTAATTGTTTCTAAAGTAGCAAAGGTGCAAAAATCTTATCATAGTCAATTTCTTCTTCTTATGAATATCCTTTACTAACCAATCTAATTTTGTTTCAATAATATTTCCATTTTCATCCATTTTATTTTTAACAACCCATTTTGTCTCGATCATTGTCTTATCATTTGGTTTAGGAACTAATAACCATACATTATTTTTTTTTAAAATTGATTTAATTCATCTTACATTATTTTTATCCAACTCTCATCTTAAAGAATTTCTTCTATACTTTTTGGTTATAAGTGTGACAAAAATTCAAATTAGTTTTCTATATTTCTATAATTGACATAATTCTTGTACCTTCACTTATATCACCAATTATATTATCTTGTGAGTAAGTAGGTAAAAATTTTCAACTTTTAAAGACTTCTTCTCTAGATTTATTTTCAATTTCTACATCTTTATTTTTACCATTTTCATGGGAGAGTTCTTGTATTTTAATATTCTTATTATCATCTTCATTTTCTAAATTTTAAAATTCATTTTTATAAAATTTTACATTAGTGGTTTCTTTCACAACTCTACATTCTTTATTAAACACTCAAAATACTTTATTATTTAATGAATACCCTTGAAAAATTTCTTCTATAGCATTTTCATCAAATTTATTTGGACTATTTAAATTATTTTGCAAAACAAAACATATCCGACTGATATTGAAGGGTAGTTTTAGATCAAATAACTCTCAATACCTATATCGAATAAAATCTATAAAAAGGCTCTAAATAATGTCTGAATGTTGCTCTATAGTTCTTACCAAACTGGTTACCGCTATGAGGTTTCGGCCATGTAAAACTTTATATAACTTAATTTCTTATACCATATAAAAATATCATTACTAAATCAAGTTTCTTTTAAGCTATCTAAATTTGTTGAATCTACCACATAAACATTTCCAAACCTAATATCTTTAAAAATTTGTTCTTGTGTCTCACTATTAAACATAATGCATTTATTTCTTTTAAATAGTACATTATATCCTAAATTATATAATTAACTGACACTTAACAAATTATGTATCAATTTATTAACAAATAATAGATTTTTTATGGTAGTAGAATTTATAGTGACGGAACCTTTTCCAATGATCTTTCCTTTTTTGGTTGTCTCCAAAGGTGACCACTCCATAATCTTTTCTTTCAAACTTTTATAATAATGAGGCATCTCCCATCATTTGTCTAACCACTTCCCTTTAACTCTCACCTACCGTTCCTACACAATAAAAAAAGTATTATTTGTTCCTAGGAAACCAAATACGTTTGAGTTCTCTAGAATACAAGCTTATAATAGAGTTAAATTATCTTTAAATAGTTTTACAAATCTTCTAGCCTAATTTTAAGAACTTCAATTTCATTTTTTAAACCTGCATTATTAATTCTAATTACGTCAAATTCTAAGTTCAATAAAAAATTTGTTTGTCTAAGCATATCTTTTTTATTTTCTAAGACTGTATTCCTACACTTGAGGTCTCAGATAATTTTCAATAGTTTGTCAGTTTTCAAAATGTCCTAGAAAGAACAATCTCAATGGGTTTCAAAGTTCACCTAATTATGGCCATCAGACAAAGGTTGATTTCTTTAAAAGTTTCAAAACATTTAGAATCTGAATCTTCCTCTTCTAAGTCACTCCAAGTGGCCACCATTGCCTTCCCTTTCTTTTTGAAAGTTTTGATCTTTCTCATCAAAAGAGAGCACTCGTATTTAATGTGACCTGGTTTTCTACATTCGTAACAAATTATTTTCACCTTCTGCTAATTTCCTTTGTTATCTTTTCCAGCCCTAGACTAAAGCTTTTGTGAGTTATTAAACTTTTTAGACTTGAAAATTTTCTTATTCATTTAAAAAAAAAACAGCAGAGCTTTTTTGCCAGCATGTTCTACTCTTAATCACTACATTTTTCATCTTCTGAATATTCATACACTTTTGTTGCGAAGGCTATTGTTTTCCTTTTGTCTTCTACTTCCATAGCATGGAAGATTTCTACCTCACACGACATTAGTTTGTCTCTTAACCCATTCACAAATAGCTTGTTTAGCTCCTGTACTTCTTCAATTGCTATCTTCCTGGTAGCCCATGCTCTAAGCAACACACGAAAGATCTTCATAATCTGATCAGTGTCTAAAATCTTTTTACCAGATGAGTCTAATTTATTAGTAATAACAAAAAAAAAATGATTAAACACTTTTTTTATGTTTTCTCCTCGCTAAACCTAAAAAACCTCAAACTCTTGTATTAACAAATTTATTCAGTTTCCTTCACCATATTGGTTCCTTCATGAGTGATGCAAAGTCTATCCTAAATTTCTTTAGTTGTAATGTATGAAGAATGAGATTAAACTCAGTAGGAGAAATAGCACAAAGGAGTAAGTGTTTGGCCATAGTGTTTATAGAATCATTCTCTTATTATCTTCGATTATTATTAGAATTTTTACATCCAGGTCTCTAAAGGCAATGACCTCCTAAGTCTCATAGTAAGTGGTTTTTAGAAATGTCTCCATCCTATATTTCTATTGGAAAAAGTTTGTACCATCAAAATAGGGTGTTCTATTGATGGTTTTGCCAAATGTATAAGAAAAAGTCATGGTTCTTTTACTCTAAAGCGGTCTCTCTAGTGGAGTAGATCATTGACTCTGATACCACTTGTTGGTCCCTATGACAACCAAGAAGGGGGTCGAATTGGTTGTCTTTGATTTGCCTCAATTTCATAATTAACTCCTTTTCAATTCTAATTAATCCTATGGTTAATCTAAATATATGCAATAGGAAATAAAAGTAAGGGATAGAGAAGTAACCCAATATCTTAGTGGTTTGGCCTTATGCCTATGTCCACTCTTTTAGCTCAGCAAATCGGGATCTAGTGATAGCTAGTTTCCACTATACAAAGAGAGTTACAAATATGCAAACAATCCTCCTTTGTTGATAATCTGCACCTTCCTTTCTTGAAGATAGTTTAGTCCAACAACGAAACAATTTTAACTCTCACCTAACTAGCTTATCTACCCAAAAAAGTTTTTTTCACACTCTCCTCAAACTTCTGAGACTTTACAGACTCGAAATAACAAGTTATAGGCTTAAGAACCAAAGCTAAACAAGGTTTTATAGAAAATTTTTTGACAAGGAAGTTGATCCTGAAGGGTAGTTTCAGATCAAATAACTCTCAATACTTGTATCAAATAAACTCTGTAAAAGGCTCTGAATAATATCTGAATCTTGCTCTATAAAAACCAATTCAAGTTCTTGCCAAATTGGTTACCACTATGAAAATTTAAAGACTCAAAGTAGGCTTAAGAATCAACCTATAACATAGAAAAATGGTTGAAATCTGATTTTTCAGTGTATTTTTCTCCTTCAAATCTTCTGATTTTTACCACTGTAATTGTTCAAATTTAAAATCCAACAATTACTCTAAAGTGTGGAATTTTCAAATTTCAAAATTCTTGACTGTTGAGAAGCTATAATTAAGGAAATATCTCCTAAAAATTTTCTTCTTAATAGAACTTCTATTTTGAAAAATCGAATGACTAGCTAACTTCACATATATTTTTCCCCATCTTATCCTTGAGTTTTTACCATTACAAAGATTTGAATTTGTAATTTTTCACACCTTTAATGTGTAATTTTTGAATTTGAAAATACTTGATTACAAAAGAAGATATAGTTGTCTGAACATGTGCAAATGATCAACTCATCCTTCCAAAAGCACTTCCTATCTTTTTCGAACTTGAAATTTCTACTTCAATAAAAATATTCAATATTTGATCCTCAATTGTTGAATTTCTGAAATGTGTAACTGGTTATGTTTTTCTAAGACTAAGTGTAATACACAATCTATACCTAATTTGCTGAGTTAGGCTTCCGATTAAGTGAAAGATTTTCTGCCTCTATGACAATTTCTATAATCTAAGATAACTTGTCTTCATGGATTTTCTACCTTTTTTTTGCCTCGCAATAGTCTGTGTTTTTGCAATAGGTTCTAGGTTGTCTTGCAACATGTACAACATCTTTAAATCACCTCACTTTTGACTTTACAAAGAAAACACAAGATTATATGATACTTCTATGCTAACCTGAAAACTTTTATGAGAATTTTCAAATGAGATTTAGTTTGCACATTTAGTAAAAATGTCAAAATAACACAAAAGATTTTGTTATTATCAAACCCAAAATGATCTTAACATTCTCCCCTTTTTGATTGCAACAAAACCATAAAAAAATGAGAAAAGAAAATACTCAAAAATATCATGAATGTATATTTTGAACTTTCCCCTCAATTTATGGACTTATTAAAATTTTAATTTTCTCTCTTTTAATCTATGCATTTTTTAATTTTATTTTATTTTTTTATTTTTTTATCTCCCCCATTTTGTTTTATCAAAAGAAAATTGAGCAAATATTACATAAAGGAACAGATAATAATAAAGAAAACATTACAAAAATTTCATTAATTTTTGTATCAATGCATAGAGAAAATCATAGAAACTTACATAGAAGTTATTTGAATTACAACAAACTCTAAAACTACACATTCTAGTTTTCATCCTTTGAAAGTAATTTTAGAATTTCTAGAATCTTCTCTTGAGTTTCCTTTTGTCATTCCAAACATTCACTAATTTTCGTTTCAAGCCTCTATAGATTCAATTTTTTATTTTTTTATTTATTATTTTTATTATTTATTATTATTTTTATTTTTTAAAAAAATTAAAATGGAAAACATACTCGAATTTCATTTTTAATATTCAAATCTCTCTATTTAAGGGTTTTGTAAAAATGATTGCAAACTGATTTTTGATTTCAACATATTTCAAAACCACATCTCTATTTACAACATGATCTCTAATAAATGATACCTAATCTCTATACGTTTGGACTTTAAATGATTTATGGAATTTTTGTGAGAAAAATAGCACTTGTGTTATCTCATTTTATCAAAATATTTTTATAATTTAACACATAATCTCTAAGTTATTATTTTAACTATAAAATTTGGACACAACAATTTCTTATTGAGACATATTCCCACACAGTCATTGATGAAGCAACTGAATTTTACTTTTTAGATACCCTACTAATAATTCTCTCTCCTAAAAGTTAACAAGTACTTGAGGTACATTTCTGATTTATTTTACCTCCGACACAGTCGGTGTCCGAATATCCAATTAATTCAAATTTTGAATTTTTTCAATATCAAATTTCTAAATTATTAGTACCCATAATATACTTTAGAATTCTCTTTGTAACTCTAAAATGAGATTCTCTGGTCTACTTTAAAACCGAAGGCACAAACACACACTATATAAAATATCGCCAAATGAAACTGTCAAATATAACAAAAATCATATTATGTTTCTATAAATTTTTTTAATTATATTTTTTTCATCTAAACCTAACTTAATAGAGGTAGATATTATAGTACTAATATGTTTTGAATTTTTCATACCAAATTTCTTAATTAATTCTTTTATATATTTTTCTTGATTTATAAATTTTCTTTCGGGAGTTTGTTTAATTTGAAAAGAAAGATAAATAAATAAATAAATAAATAAATCGTCCATCATAGACAATTTTAAATTTACTTTTCATCATATTAATAAAATCATCACATAAGCATTCATTAGTAGAACAAAAAATTATATTATTAACATAAATTTATACAATCAAAATATCATTATCAAAATGGTTAATAAAAAAATAGTGACAGCATTTCTTTTTTAAAATTTTTTTTCACAAAAAAAAAAATCATTTATCATTTATACTATACCCTAAATGTTTATTTTAAATGCCTTTTGCAGTTTATAAATATAATTTTCTTTATTCAATTCTTCAAATCCGGGGAGTTGACTAAAATATATTTCCACTTTATTTATCCATTCAAAAATATACTTTGTACATTAATTTGAAATAATTTATATTTTTTAAAGCATGCAAAAGCCAAATGTAGTTTAATTACTTCTAACCTAATAAATGGTGTAAAAGTCTCATCATTGTCAATTCCTTCTTTTGAATATCCTTTACTAACCAATCTAATTTTTTTTTTTCCAAATAATATTTCCATTTTCATCCATGTAATTTCTAAAAACCCATTTTGCTTCAATTATTATCTTATCATTTGGTTTAGGAATTATTGCTTCCATCCAATTCTCTTCTTTAAGAGTTTCTACTATACCTTTTAGTTCTATGTGTGACAAAAATACAAATTGGTTCTCTATATTTCTATAACTTGATTTAGTTCTTGTAACTTCACTTATAACACCAATAATATCATCTTGTGAGTGACTAGATAAAAATTTTCAGTTTTTAATGACTTCTTCTCTAAGTTCATTTCAATTTCTGCATTTTTATTTTTATCATTTTCATGGGAGAGTTATTGTATTTTAATATTCTCATTATTTTCTTCATTTTCTAAGTTTTGAAATTCATTTTCATGAAATTTTACATTAATGATTTTTTGCACAACTTTAGATTCTTTATTAAACAATCTAAATCTTCGTCATTTAATGAATATTCTCAAAAAATTTCTTCTCTAAGTTTTTAATCAAATTTACCTATAGTGTTTAAATTATTTTTCAAAATATAACATATACAATCTAATGTATGAAAATATGAAACACTAAATTTTCTATCTTTGAAAATTTCATAGGAAATTATATTTATCTTAGGTCTAATATAAACTTTATTAATTATGTAACACATCGTGGAAGCCTTTCGGTCTAAAAATATTTTCCTACACTACTATCATTTAGCATATTCATAGTATTTTTTGAATTGTCCTATTTCTTTGTTCAACTATTCCATTCTGTTAGGGTGTATAGGTAGCTAAAAAATTTTGATTTATTCTCTTTTTATTACAATATTCTAAAAATTCTACGTTGTCAAATTCTTTATTATGATCCATTCTCAAACTGACTATTTTAAAACCATTTTCATTTTGAATTTTCTTAAAACAAAATTTAAAATTTCAAAAGTTTCATTTTTATTTCCTAGAAACATTGTCCAAGTAAATCTAAAAAAAAAAAATCATTTACAATTATTAGTCCATAACTATTTCCTCCTAAATTTAAGTTTCTAATAGATCCAAATAAATTTATATGTAAAATTTCTAAAGGTCTAGAATTTGAAATATAATCTTTATTTTTAAATAATGATTTTATTTGTTTATTGAGTGAACATGCATCACAATTTACATATTCCTTTATATTTATTTTTGGTAAGCTTCTAATTAAGTTTTCTTTTGACAATTTTTTTAATTGATTAAAATTTATATGATCTAATTTTTATGCCTTGTTAGAATATCATTGCAAATAGTCATTAAGAAATTTTATTTTACACCATCTAAAATTGTTGAATCTACCACATAAATATTTTCTAATCTAATTCTTTCAAAATTTTGTTTTTATATCTCACAATCAAACACAATGCATTTTTTTCTTTTAAATAATACATTATACCCTAAATCAAACAGTTGACTGAAACTTAACAAATTTTGCATCAATTTCTCAACAAATAATACAATTTTTATGATAGTAGAATTTATACTAATGGTGCCTTTTCCAATATCTTTCCCTTTTGGTTGTCTTCAAAGGTCACTACTCCATGATTTTTTCTTTCAAACTTTTTGAACAATGAGGCATCTCCTATCATACGTCTCGAGCATCCACTATTGACACACTACTTCCCTTTAACATCGCCTCTTGTTCCTGTAAAATAAAGAAAAGTATTATCTATTTTTAGGAACCCAAACAAGTTTGAGTTCTCTAGAAACAAACTTATATTAGAATTGAATTTTCTTTTAGATGTACTAAGTTTATTCATAAAACAATTTCTAGTAAAGTCACCAAATTTATGATATATATAGTAAGAAAAATTATTTTTATTTCTTAAAAAATAAAATCTATAATTTCTATGTTTATAATTATTCTGAACAAACATTGATTTCTCATACTTAGATCTAGTACTGTAGTTTCTCTAAAATTTTACTTTTTCATGATAACCTCCATGGGGGTGCGTCTATGTATACTTCTATGCCAATTTTCTATACTCTGTGAATATCTAATCTATCCTTCTTTTACAGCTTTAACAAAAGTACTTTTGTTATTTTTTGAAACAATTTCTAAATTATTTATATACCTCAAATCAATTTTGGAAAAATCTTTTCTTTGGATCAAATGTAGCTTTAATAGTTTTTCATCAATTTTATGAAATTTTTGAAATGATGTTTCTATGGATTTTAACAAATCTTCTAACCTATTTTTCAAAACTTTAATTTCAATTTTTAAATTTGTATTTCCAGTTCTAATCGCTTCTAATTCTAAGTTTAGTAAAAAATTTGTTTGTCTAAACATATTTTTTTCATTTTCTAAGACCATATTCCTACACCTAAGGTTTGAGATAAATTTCAAGAGTTTGTCAGTTTCATAAATGCCTTGAAAAGAACAATTTGAATGGGTTTTAAAGTTCACCTGAGTTTTGGCCATCGGACAGAGGTTCACTTATTTAGAAGTTTCGAAACTTTCAGTATCTGAATCTCTATCCTTTGAATTACTCCAAGTGGCCACCATTGTCTTCTTTTTTTTTTTAAATCTCGATCTTTCTCATTCAAATAGGGTACTACTATTTTATACGATCCACTTTCTTACAATCATAGAAAATTATTTTCTCTTTCTGCTACTTTTCTTTGTTGTCTTTTCCTATACTAGACTTAAACTTTGTTAGTTATTAGACTTTTTAAATTTAAAAATTTTCTTGCTCCCCTTTTTTAAAAAACATAGTTGAGTATTTTTGCTAATATGTTCAGCTCTTGATCATTCCCTTTTTCATCTTCTGAACCTTCATCCACTTTTACTGCAAAGGTTATTATTTTCCTCTTGCCTTCTGTTTTGGCAACATGGAAGATTTCTATCCCACACGACATCAATTTGTCTCTTAACCCATTCAAAGATAGCTTGTTTAACTTTTGTGCTTCCTTAATTACTGTTTTCTTGACATCCAATGCTCTAGGTAATATACGAAAGATCTTCCTAATCTGATCAATATCTAAAATCTTTTTCCAAATGAGTCTAATTCATTAGTAATAACAAAAAAAATGATTAAACAAATCTTTAATATTTTCTCCTGGATGAACCCAAGAAAACTTAACTCTTGCATCAATAAATTTATTCTAATTTCTTTCATTGTGTTGGTTTCTTTTTGTGTAATGCAAAGTCTATCCTAAATTTCTTTAACTATAACACATGAAGAAGTGAGATTAAATTCAGTAGGATAAATAGTACAAAAAAGTAAGTGTTTAACCCTAGTGTTTATAAAAACCAATCTCTTATCATCTTTGGTTATTATTTGGATTTTTACATCTAGAACTTTAGAGGTAATGACCTCCCAAATCTCTTAGTTAGTGGCTTTTAAAAATGTCTCCTTCTTACATTTCTAATTGGAAAAGTTTGTACTATCAAAATATAGTGTTCTATTGATGACTGATGCAAAGTCTTGGTTATTATTGGGAGAAATAGAAAAATCTATCCTAAATTTTTTTAGCTGTAACACATGAAGAAATGAGATTAAACTTAGTGTGAGAAATAGCATAAAGAAGTAAGGGTTTAAATCTAGAGTTTATAGAAACCAATCTCTAATCACCTTTGGTTATTATTAGGATATTTACATCTAGGTCTTCAGAGGTAATGACATCCCAAGCCTCTTAGTTAGTGGCTTTTAAAAATATCTTAACACGGGAGAAATAGAAGGAAGACAATAGGGTTTGAAAAGAGAAAACTCTAAAACTTTTAAAAGAGAAATATCACTCTCAAAGAAAATATTATTAATCATGAATGTCAAAATAAAGAAATACTATAAATATTTATAGGGAATGCAAATCTCATAAATTAGGAAACTATAAAAATAAAGAAACTAAAGAAATTAAGAAACCAGTAAAATTAAGAAACTAGAAACTAAAAAAATTAAAAAATTAAAAAAATTAAGAAACTTTAAAAATTAGAAAATTATATAAATTAGAAACTAATTGATTTCTTTCCTTTTTCTTAAACTACTTAAATAATTTTTGAAAATTTGTCCCATATCAGTCTCCCCTCCCTGAAAAGAACTCGCCCCCGAGTGATACCTTCAATGTCTGCATCCATATCCTTAACTCTCTCCTTTGATTTTTTTCTCTAAAAACTTATATTGAGAATAATAAATATCAAAACAATTGTTGTTGCAAATTCATTCAATTTAAAATATATTGAGTCTCCAATAGTTTTAAGAAAATCTAAACACTCCTGGAACTTTGAAACAGTCACATCTTTACCATCAGTATAAATTCAATCTTGTGCTTTTATTAACTCATCATTAAAATCAGTTTTTTCAAATCTTTCAATGAGAGATTTTGTTTTTCATGGCCAATTAAAACATTTCTCAATACTTTGGATGAGTCAAGTTTTTCCTTAATAACATATATATATCCTTCCAAGTTGTTCCTTAATTCCACAGTTTACTCTCTCTCTAGTCCTTTTTGTCTAGTTTTTCCAGTTTACCTTTTACTTCAACAAAAGAATCATTCGAAATAAGCATTCCTGAAACAACCGTCTTCTCGACTATCGTCAGAGTCTACACATTTTCATCAGAAAATTTATTCTCATTGGTCTGAATCATACGAGATTGTTGGAGTAATATAGGATTGACATATGGTCCCTAAGCGATTCTCCTGGCGCCACCTTCACTTCTTATATTGCCCTGGTTTAACCGCGACATCTACAATTTCGTTTCTGTCCGCTCCATTTGTGTTTCTAACTGCTCCATTCAAACAGAAAAAGTTTGGATTATCATCGTCACGGCTCGCAACTCTCTGAACACGTCAGAAAGAGTACTACCTTCATCGACTTGGTTGGTCATTGCAAGGGAAAGTCTTGACTCTGATACCACCTAACACATGACAAATAGAAGGAAGACAATAGGGTTTGAAAAGAGAAAATCCTAAAACTCTCAAAAGAGAAATATCACTTACAAAGAAAATATTATTAATCATGAATGCCAAAATAATGAAACACTATAAGTATTTATAGGGAATGCAAACTCCATAAATTAGGAAACTATAAAAATAAAAAAAGCTAAAAAAATTAAGAAACTAGTAAAATTAGGAAACTAGAAATTAAAAAAGTTAAGAAATTTTAAAAATTAGAAAATTATAGAAATTAGAAACTAATGGATTTCTTTCTTTTTTTCTTGAACTACCTAAATAATTTTTAAAAATTTATCCCATATCATATCTCGATCCTATATTTCTAATGGGAAAAGTTTGTATCATCAAAATATGGTATTCTGTTAATGCTTTAGTAAAATGTATTAAGGAAAAGCCATGGATGCTTTACTATAAAGAGGTCTCTCTAGTGGAGTGGAGCATTAGTTCTAATACACTTGTTATTTCCTGTGACAATCAATAATAGGCATTGAATTGGTTGTCTTTGATTGATCTCAATTTCTTAATCTAACTCCACTTAGATTATGATTAATCCTATGGTCAATATAAATATATACAATACAATAAGAAATAAAAGTAAGGAATAGAGAAGCAAGCCCAATTTTATAGTGGTTCAGCTTTATATCTACGACTACTCTTCTATCTCAACAAGTCAGGTCTAGCGATAGTTAGTTTCTACTATACAAAGAAAGTTATAAATATAAGTACAATCCTCTTTTGTTAACAAACTACACCTTGCTTTCTTGAAGATGGCTTAGTCCAATAAAAAAATGGTTTTAACTCTTACCCAACTAGCTTATGCAGTCAACAAAATGTTTATCACATTCTCTCCAAACTTCTGAGAGTTTATAGACTCGAAACAACAAGTTATGGACTCAAGAATCAAAGCTAAACAAGGTTTTACAAAAATTTTCTAGCAGGACTGTTGATCTGAAGGGCAATTTCAGATCAGATAACTATCAACACTTATATCAAATAGACTCTGTAAAAGGCTCCGAATAATGTCCGAATGCTGCTCTATAAAAACCACTTCAAATTCTTGCCAAACAGGTTACCATTGTGAAGATTTAAAAACTCAAAGTAGACTTCAGAATTAACTTACAGCAGAGAAAAATGGTTGAGATCCGATTTTCCTTGTTTTTCTCCTTCAAATCTTTTAATTTTTACTATTGTAATTATTCAAATTTGAAGTCTAACAATCATCCTGAAGTGTGGAATATTCAAATTTCAAAATTCTTGACCGGTGGAAAAGCCATACTTAAGGAAACAACTCCTAAAAATTAGTCTCTAGATAGAACTTCTGTTTGGAAAAGCCAAATGATCAACTAATTTCATACATATTTTTCTTTATCTTATCCTTGAACTTTTTACCACTACAGAGATTTGAATTTGTAATTTTTCATGACTTCTTTAATATGTAATTTTTGAATTTGAAAATATTTGACTGCAAAAGAAGATATATCAGTCTGAACATGTGCAAATAATTAATTCGTCCTTCCTGAACAACTATCTCTCTTTTCATAATTTGAAATTTCTATTTTAGTAAAAAAAAATTGGAATTTTATTCCACTACTAGAAAAACAGGTATCAGCGATGGAAAATCAGGGACGGATTTTTTCGTCACTGAAAGTCACCTCTTTAATTTTCACGACAGATCAATGACGATTTTTTTATCGACGAAATTTTTCCGCCACTAATCCGTCACTAATTACCGATGGATTATTAGTGACGGAAATATTTTCGTCGCTAATCTATCGGTGAAATTCATGAACCAAATGTGTACGGGCCCGAAAGCCTGCCCAGGTGCGCCTGCCCGCCCGCACCCGCTCGCCCACCTGCCAGCCCAACTACGCGCCACTATTATAAATGTTGAAAAAATTGCTATCACCCAGGTTCGAACCGGGTGTGAGAAATAGATCCAAAGAGCCTTAACCACTATACCACCATCACATTTGTATTATTAATTTATTTTTTTCTATTTCTATACTTTATTTGAAACTCTTAATATTAAAAATATAATACCCTATATTAATATAAATATAAAATTTTATTTAATAAAAACACAAAATAATATTTTATAAAAACAAAAAATTATATTTAATAAAAATATAAAATTATATTTAATAAAAATACAAAATTATATATTAAAAAAACAAAAAATTATATTTAATAAAAATACAAAATTATATTTAATAAAAACAAAAAATTATATTTAATAAAAGAATAAAATTATATTTAATAAAAACACAAAATTATATTTAAAAAAAAAACACAAAATAATATTTAATAAAAACAAAAAATTATATTTAATAAAAATACAAAATTATATTTAATAAAAACACAAAATTATATTTTAAAAAATTATATTTAATAAAAATACAAAATTATATTTAATAAAAACACAAAATTATATTCAATAAAAAAACAAAATCATATTTAATAAAAATATAAGATTATATTTAATAAAAATACAAAACTATATTTAATAAAATTGCAATAACCTAATTAAATAAAAATACAAAATCATATTAAATAAAAATACAAAATTATATTAAATAAAAATACAAAATTATATTTAATAAAAAAATATCCTAATTTAATAAAAAATATAAAATTATATTTAATAAAATACAAAATTATATTTAGCGACGGATTAGCGATGAAAATTTTAGCGATGAAATTTTTCCGTCGCTAATAGGTCTGAATTATTTTTTTTTGTTTTAGCGACAGATTAGAGACGGAATTTTTTTCGATGGAATTTTTCGTCGCTAATTCCGTCGCTAATTATTCCGTCGCTGTTCTGTTGTAATTTTGTTATTAATTAGCGACGAATAACTATCCGTCGCTAATTTCCGTCGCTGATGCCCTATTTTCTAGTAGTGTTCTTAATTGTTGAATTCCTAAAATGTGTATCTAGTCTTTTTTTTTGTATTAAGTGTAGTACCCAATCTATATTTAGTTTGTTGAGCTCAACTTTCGATTAAAGAATATGATCTAAGATAACTTGTCTTTTTGGGTTTTCTACCTTCTTTATGTCTTGTAATAAACTTTGTATTTTTGCAATAGGTACTAGACTGTTTAGCAACCTCTACAACATCTCTAAGTTACTTCAAAAAAAAACCGCCAGATTCTATTAACCCTTATATCATTTCTAGATAATTTTTATGAGAATTTTCAAATAAAATTTAGTCCGCACACTTAGTAAAAATATCATAATAATATGAAAGATTTCGTTATTATCAATAACCAAAAGGTTCGATAGTAATTCTGTTAGAACTTTTCTTTTTAAAAATGTGTATTTTATAAGAAAATATTTCATGTACAGTAGTTTTGTTATTTAGATAAAAACAATTATTATTGTTGTTTTTTGTTCGGATGATGGATTTGTTTGTTGGCACTAAATATTAAGAAAATTGGTTTCAAAATTTCAAGTCATTATCTTCTAATTTATTTTTATTTTCTTATTGCATAAATACATTTCATTCACCACAAGTTTTAGAAGAAAAAAAATGTGGAGAAATTGTTTGCAAAAATTTATTAGTTTTCGCAGCTACCTTTTTCTTTCCATTATTTTTCATCTAAAAATGACCAAACAAAGCCTACACTACAAAATAAAAGCTCTATCCAAACGGATGAAAACTGTTTACAAAACCTATAAAAACCATCAGCAGAATCTTCTCCAACGGATGAGTCTTTAGTTGGCTATACACATGTCGGGATAAGTCTATACCGACAGTTGTGGTAACCATTGAAGCATATCTTGATATATACTGATAGTTAGAAAACCATTGATAAAAGTTACAGACTTTTATTGTTGGTTATACAAGTATTAAGAAATGTTACATTTTGTATCGTTGGTTAACATATATTAGTATAAATTATTATCTTGTATCGTCGGTTGTTATGTATTACTATAAGTTACTGTCATGTATCGTCGGTTACCAAATATATTGCTATAAGTTATTGTCTTGTATCGTCGGTTACCATATGTTACATAAGATACTGTTTTGTATTGTCGGTTATCAAATATGTTGTTATAAATTATTGTTTTGTATTGTCGATTATCATATGTTACTATAAATTACTATCTTGTATTATCGGTTACCAAATATATTAGTATAAGTTATTGTCTTGTATCATCGGTTACTATATGTTGCTCTAAGTTACTGTCTTATATAGTTTATTGTCAAATATGTTATTTTAAGTTATTGTCTTGTATCGTTGGTTACCATATGTTACTATAAGTTACTTTCTTGTATCGTCAGTTACCAAATATGTTACTATAAGTTATTGTTTTGTATCATCAGTTACCATATACATTACTATAAGTTACTATGTTATATCGTCAGCTACCACATATGTTACTGTAAGTTATTATTTTGTATTATCGGTTACTATAAAAGTTAAGAAAATGAAATATCTTTTATTGTCAGTTAGACGAGTGTTAGAAAGTATTAGAAAATATTGTCATGTATCATCGATTAAACAAGTGTTAAAGAAAAGTTACTTTTATTGTCGATCAGTAAGTAAAGTTACCATCTTATATTGTGGATTACCACAAATCTATCTTGTATGTTTTGTGTCGTTGGTTACTTATATTAGTATAAGTTACTATCTTATTTTGTATCGTCAACTATCACAAGTGTTAAAAAAATATAGTGAAAAAATATTGGTAAGAAAATATATGAAAATATATGCCTTTTATTGTTGGTTACACAAATATGTAATCAACAGTCATTTGTTTATTATAATACCAAGTTCACCATCAACATATCTTTCACCACCCTTACAAATGTTACATTACAATCCAAGATAACCCCCAAAGATGAAAATATTACATTACAACCCAAGATAACAACCAAAGATAAACGTAATGTAAGATATTAATAATATTAATGACAAAAGAAAAAATACATACAAATACATTAGTAACATCTCGAATGGTTAGACTTCTTTAGATCCACCCGGATTTTCATCTGAACAAAGTGATGAAACAGTGAACTTAAATATTACAAGAGAGTTTCAGTGACCTTGAGTAAGAGTTTTGAATAGGTATGGATGCCAAAAGTATAATATATATTTTGGTTAAGTGAGAGTTTGTTGATTATGGATTATGGATTATGGGAAATGAGAAATAAGGTTATATGTTTCGAAAGATTTTGAAAGCTTTGAGAAGATGAGAAGATAATGGATTTTGAGACCTTTGATTGGATAAAAGGAGAGCTTTCGAGAGAATGAAAAGCAATGAGAAGGAGTGCTTTCGAAGGAATGAGAAGCAATGAGAGAGTTTTGATGGTTTTAAGGGATGTTGACTACCATATTTTCACAACCAATTTCAAAACCCGCCTCTTTTTAAAATTTTGTCTCCCGCACTACACTTTCACTTTTACATGCTAGTTCCCGCTGATATTTTTAGTTTTAAATTGTTAAAAACTCACTACATGCCACGAAAGTAATCCAAAATTGGTTCATTTTCTACCACGTTGTCAATCCAAATTGGACAAATTACATTCAAGGGCTGGGCTGGGCTAACTCTAAAATATAATGTCCAATTGATCAAATGGTTAATTACAATTTATTTGTTTATATGTTTTAAAAAATAGGAAGATGAGAGTTAAAAAAAATTAAAAAAAAAATTTAAAAAAATGTAGCAGGAAAAAAAAGGAGAGAGAGTTAAAAAAAAAAAGAATAAAGAAAGTTAAAAAAAAAAAATGTACGACATTGGGTAAGAAAGTATATAGGATGTGAATTTAGATGATCTTGTTTTATATATATATATATATATATATATATATATATATATATATATTGAATTAGAAGCAAAATAAAAAATCATAAAAATAATATTACCAAAAAATAATAATTTTATTTTAATTTTTATTTGTTTATATGAAAGTGAGTTAAAAAAAATAGTGTAGGTGGAAAACAAAAAGAGAGAGAGAATTAAAAAAAAAAAAAAGAATAAAGAAGAGTGTTAAAAAAAAAAAAAAAAAAAAAAAAAAAAAAAAAAAAAACTCAAAATGTCTTCCACCGCAGGGTTCCGTAAGGCTTGGAGAGGCACCCGTATCTGGTATACTTGCACCCGTGAGACTTGGACTTGCACCTGCGTGAGGCATGGCTGCGCCTGCGTGAGAAATGGTTGAGCCCATGAGGATTGGATTTGCACCCGCTATGTACCACAACTTATCACTACTAATCACTTACCACTAACATATAATAACTTACCACTAATTTATCACTAATTTACCATTACTTATCACTACTTACCATTAACTTATCGACATTATAATTATTAATATTATTTATCATGTATTTATTAATTTATGTTAAATTAATATTAATATTTAAAATTTTGATGAATTATCATGTGAACTTTATTATTTTATTTAATATATATAGAGTGTAATAAGAAAAGAGAGAGAGTTAAAAAAATAAATAAAATTTAAAAAAATTTTATTTAAAAAAAAGACTTTCTTGAAAGAGGACTGCTCCTAAAAAATAAAAATAAAATAATCGTAAAAAGAAAAAAAATTAAAAATTAAAAGAAAAAAATAAAACAAAAAAAAACACAAAAAAAAAATAAGAAGTAAAGAGGCTGCACCCGCGCTGCACAGCGCGGGGGGCAGCCTCTTTACTTCTTTAATTTTATTTTATTTTTTTTTGTGTTTTTTTTTTATTTTTTATTTTTTAGTTTTTCTTTTTTTTTTTTTTCTTTTTACGATTATTTTGTTTTTATTTTTTTAGGAAATGAAAGTTACATTTTTTTTTATTTTTTTTTACCTTATATTTTTTTATATTTTTTTCTTAGTTAATTTATTTTTTTATATATATTAATATCACTATATATTACTACTACTATATATTATTACTAGTTATTATGTTTTTTTGTTTTTTTATAATATTCAAATATTCAAAAATAATTTTATAACTAATAACTATTCTATATTACCATTTGTTACCATTTGTTACCATACAATCTGTTACCACTTATTACAATTTATTACCGTTCATTATATTATCATTTATTACCATTTGTTACCATACATTATATTACCACTTATTATAACTTATTACCTTACATTATATTACCATTTATTACAACTTATTATCATTAATTATATTACCACTTATTACAGTGCATTATATTATCATTTATTACTATTTGTTATCATACATTCTATTACCACTTATTACAATTTATTACCATGCATTATATTATAATTTGTTACCATATATTATATTATCACTTATTACAACTATTATCATGAATTATATTACAATTTATTACCGTGCATTATATACCATTTGTTACCATACATTCTATGTAACATCGACACTACGGTGTTCGTATATTATTTTCGTTTTTGAATTTAATAAAATTATCCTCAATTTATATATATATGAAAAAAAATATATTTAATTTTTATTAATTTTCGATTTTGGGATTTTTAAATCGAACTTTTGGTATATTTAAAATATTCGTACTTCCGACTCGAAGTACATTTTGTTTTGATAAAAATTTGAACTTTAAATATAAAATGGGTATAAAGATATATATATATATATAAATATTTATTTAATTATTAATTTATCAATTACTTATCTATTCATTTATAAAATGTTATATATATATGTATTAAATATATAATAATAATAATAAAAGTTAAAAAAAAAAAAGAAGAAAACGGGTTAGGGTTAGAAAACCCTAACCCTTTTCCCACTCTCTCTCCCTCTCTCTCTTTCTCCTCGCCGCCGCCCTCCCTCACCCGCCGCTCGCCTTCACCGCCACCGCTGCAACCGTCCACCGCCACCATTACCGGCCGATCACTTCTCTCTCTACCTCCCTTCGGTTCTCTCTCTATCTCTCTACTTCTCTCTCTCCCTCTCGCGGATTCTCCGCCGCTCGCCACCCCTTTCCGCCATCACCCACAACCACCGCCACCCACAACCACCGCGACCCACCACGGGTCGCCACCTAGCTCTCACTCCCTGCTCGCACTGCTGCTTACGCGACTGCGCGCGGCTGCTCGCGCGATTTCTCGCATGGCTGCTCACGCGACTGCCCTACCCCAGCGTGCGCGAGACTGCCTCTACGCCCACACGACTGCAGCGTGCGACTTTCCCTTCCTGTGCAGCCGCAAGCTCTTCTCTCCCTCTGCTGCGAGCAGGTTCTGCCACCTGCGGAAGATCCAACCGAAAACCCTAGGCTGGCTACGATTTCCCCACTGTGCAAGTAAGGGTGAGATTTTGAATTCAGTAGCTCTAGGGTTTGATTTCCTTTGGTGATTTAGACTAACTGATGGAGTTTGCTTCAAACTGGAAGCTTTGCAGGTCTTGGACAGAGTTCTAGGCGCACAGACGATAGGGTTGTGGACTGCGGAAACCCTACGTGAGGGATTTCTAACTGATTCAGTTAATTGAATGCATTTATGGTGAAATTAGCATAAGGAAGTGTTGTATAGGTTTAGGATGTACGTTAGATTCGATTAGAATACATTGTTTGACATTATATGTTATTATTTAGGTTAAGTATAGAATTTTATACGAAATTGAGCTGTTTCGGATGATAGAATTGAGTTAAATTGATTTAAATGGTTGCACTTAGAGTTTAATTTGACGAATGCACGAAAACAGTCGAAATTTGGGATTTGAGCCTAAGGATTGATGCGTTGTTTTATAGTATAGTTGATGTTGCATATAGGTAAGTCAATTACAATCTGTATATTATGAAAATAGGTTTCAATACCTTTAAAATGACATATGGTTTGAAGAAATCGGATGAAAAGTGAAAAGTGTATGATTTTTTAAAAATTTTTCTATTTTGCAGGAATTTATTTATTTTAGAGTTGTTTTCGATTTTGAACGGTTTTAGATATGAATTTAGATTGATTTGGATTTCGTTAATTATTTATAAATGGAAGGAAATTGATTACATTGGAGTACATTTATAAATTAAAGAGTTTATGATTTGTACGAATTTAAGGAAAATGATAAATCCTGAAAATAGTTGGAAAATTGATAAAATTCGTGATTTGATTAGGTTGACTTTCTTGGAAACTCGAGGAATCGAGTTTGGTTTGATTCGTGGTATTATTGGGGAGTGCACTACCCTCCCCCATACAGTGAGTGGGACTACGACATCTACTATTGATTGATAAACTATGTTTTACCGATTTTCAAATGACATGATTTCTATACGTGTGAAAATTGAATTTTTGGATTTTGATAAGTATATGTACATATTTTTGTGACCATTGGAGTGTCTCATCTGCTGATTTTATTAATATGCATCCATGAGTTTGATAACTGAATATTGTGCCACCCTTTTGATATATTGATATGTTTTAAATGCTTCCACTTGCATTGGCACATGATTTGAATGGATTTATACGTACCATTTGGGCTGTATGCCCGGTTGATATTATGATACGATGCATGGGGCTATATGTCCGGCCGAAATGGTGTTGGGATGCATGGGGTCACGTGCCTGGCTGATTTGATATTGTTCCGTAGCTACGAAGGACATCTGGCAGCGGCACCCCTTGTGCCCGGATACGCTTCGGCCGGAGGTATCTGCCAGATTGTCGTGTGTATGGTTGTCCCAGGTTGAACCCTCATCGGGGGAGGACGTTATCTCTGTCTAGCACTGGGCGGGGGCATCATACACGGCCGACTATTTATACGTATATGATTATTATTATTATTATTATTTACAGGCTAGTTGGAGTAGTCTGTGGCCAACATTGGGGTAGAGAGCCATTTTTGAAATTTGCATTGTGGAAACCCCCAATGCGCCTATTCTTGGTCGAGGTAGACCATTGCCGGGGTTGTTTATTCGGCCGCTCTTCTCATGTGATTTGATACATAGATTGATGCATATGTTATTTTGTGATGTGTGCCTTGAGATATATTTAAAACTGCATGCTGTTTTCATATACTCGATATTGTATTAAATGCTTTGACACTCCAAGTTCACACTTGATATTGATAGCACGATGTCCTTCCCCTCACTTGCTGAGTATCCTCCCATAGATACTCACCCCTCTTCTTTCCCTCCCCAGACAGGATTATGGTGCTAGGGCGACGCATTTGGCTTTAGAGGATTTGATAGCTCGTTAGCGGATTTGGTGTTTACGACGGTGAGATTAAGTTTTAATTGAAAATATGAATTTCGTACTTTATGTCGACCCTGCATGGTCTTGATATTGAGGTTCGTAGTTGACCGTGTACATTTTTATGGGATGACTGTAATAATTATGGACATTATTGTGAAACTCTCATATTATACTTACATTGAGGCATTTGTAAACATTTAAACTCTTTACTTGGGAAACTATTGTATATTATATAAAATTTAGGTCCGCTCGATTGTGGCGGCTGCTCATGCTCTAGTTGGGCATGACAGTAGAGGTCTGTGGTTAGGACTGTTGGTGCTTTACTTAGCCTGGCGTTGTTCTGGATGTCTGTTGTGGTTGACGGATTTTGGAGAGGCCAGGATGGCCATTTGTTTTATTTTCAGAATGATTTTGAATTATACAGGTTTAAACAGGTTGAATTGTACATGGGAGACCTCCGATTTATTGGGAGGTTCTGCCCGATTTTTTGTAGAAATACAGCCGGCATCCAGGGCAACGGGCGGCTATTCACGATCCCGGTTCGGGGTGTGACAGTTCGGTTGGTATCAGAGCTCTAGGTTGAGAGTTGTGTTTTAGAGAATAGTTTTGAAAATATTCCCAAGTACGATTTAAAAGTCCTCAATGCGTATGAGAGTTTCATTACAGTCATGAGATCCTCGTACATGGTCTTAGGCATATGAGTTATTCTTTTTAGGGGGTTAGATACGGTGTGTATCTAACCTAGTATATTAGTTCTATCGGTTCTTAAACTTATAAGATCATCCATTTTAGGGGATTTGATGCGGGTTGTAACTAACCTAGCTTGTTTTTTCATTGGTTCTTAAACCGGTTAGCTCATTTATTTTAGGGGGTTAGTTATGTCATAACTAACCCTACCATAATCTTTACATTTCTGTCTAACTAGTACCTTTTTCCTCGCAGTAGTATGACGACTAGGCAAGGTACCAGTTTCGCTCCTACTGAACCCACTGGAGCACCAGAGGACGTGTTTTCTTCGCACGCACCTCCTCCAGTACCTACTCCACCAGCTGCTACAGCCGCAGTGCCACCACCACCACTGGATGCCTATAGACAGGTGTTTGAGTGGTATAGTTCACATGGCATACAGATGCCACCTCCACCAGTACCAATGGTCGCGCCGATTCCTACGTCCGTGCCACCTCCAGTTGTACCAGCTCAGCCACCAGTTGTTGGTCCTTTTACTGTTTCAGGACCTAGTGACACTACCTCCTCCACCTTGAGACGTATTCACGAGCTCACCCAGTTGGTGAAGGAGGCGAGACAGTTAGGCTGCACGGATTTCGCGGGGACGGGTGATTCCACCGCAGCGACGTACTGGATCAACCGCACCCGCAGAATTTTAACTGATCTAGGGTTGAGCGAGGACTATCGGTTACGGGTACCAGAGAGACTCTTAGATGGTGACGCCCTCACTTGGTGGGAGGCGATTCGTGACGATGCTATCGGGCCTCTGCGATGGGAGGACTTCCTACGGGAGTTCGATCACAGGTATTTCTCTGAGTTCCAACAGGACCGCAAGAGGGCAGAGTTTTTGCACTTGCGGCAGGGAACCAGGACAGTGACAGAGTACGAGGCGGAGTTGAGGAGATTAGCTGCTTTTGTTCTAGACTTGGCGACGCCAAGGCAGCTACGGTTCAAGTTTGAGGACGGCCTCAACTTGAACATCAGGAGATATATGACGGTGATTCCTAGTCTCTCCTTTGCGGAGATCGTAGACTCAGCACTTAGGGCGGAGGAGATCGTCCGTACTGAAGGCAGACAGTGGGAAAACAGAGAGCAAAGGAAGAGATCTGAGACTACTTCGAGCCAGGGCTCGAAGAGGGGCAGGACTTCAGGATATCAGGGAGGCCCTTATCAGTTGAGACAGGCACATTCTGAGCAGGGATCACGATCCCAGGGGTTCAGAGCACTGGCCCCCTAGTGCCACTACTCAGAGTTCAGCTCAGTGGTACCCCTCTTGCCGCCGATGTGGTAGACACCACCCTCTTGGAGAATGTAGGGCGCATGTTACATGCTTCCGGTGTGGGAAGCCAGGGCACATCAGAAGTACTTGCCCTGAGTTGGGATTTGGGGGTCAGACAGCTACGGACTACTCGAGTGTTCCACGAGGAGGACAACAGGGAGCACCTGCGCACTCGAGTCACACCGCTCCACGGACAGTAGCCGGGAGCAACACGTTGCCAGGATCATCCCAACAGCAGCAGAGGACACAGGCTCGTGTGTACGCCATGACGCAGGAGGACGATCGGGTAGATCTTGACGTAGTTATTGGTACTCCTCCCACTGGTCCCCATGTTTAGAGAGCTTCCATGTACTTTCTTTTGTGTTCCATGTACTTCCTTTTGAGAACCATCACTAGTTAAAGTCTTAGAGGCTTAGCTATGTTGGTTTGTACATACATTTTGAGATATATATATATGTAAATATGTGTGTGAGTATATGTTTTCTTCCATATTTACTAACTAATCTCTTTATTTTCTCACATTGGGAGTTATGAAAATATCGGGGGTCGACGCTCGTGTCTTTATTGACATCGGGTCGAGCTATTCTTATGCGAGAGGCAAATGTTATCTCGCTGCGTTGTATTGGTAATGGAGGTCAGGCAACAGATACGCTGAAGGTGCACGACGTACCTAACTCATGATAGACACCACCGTGGAGGGATCAAGGATCGATGAGGTCCCAGTGGTGCAGGAGGTTATAGATGTATACTCGTGGAGTCGTGGAACTCTAAGGCCTTCTTTCAGTTTCGAGGATGAAACTTGTTTTTAGGGGGTTAGAAAATGTAACACCGACACTACGGTGTTCGTATATTATTTTCGTTTTTGAATTTAATAAAATTATTCTCAATTTATATATATATGAAAAACAAAATATTTAATTTTCATTGATTTTCGATTTTGGGGTTTTTAAATTGAACTTTTGGTATATTTAAAATATTCGTACTTCCGACTTGAAGTACATTTTGTTTTGATAAAAATTTGAACTTTAAATATAAAATGGGTATAAAGATATATATATATATATATATGAATATTTATTTAATTATTAATTTATCAATTACTTATCTATTCATTTATAAAATGTTATATATATATGTATTAAATATATAATAATAATAATAATAATAATAATAATAATAATAATAATAATAATAATAATAATAATAATAATAATAATAATAATAGTTAAAAAAAAAAAAAAAAAAAAAAAACGGGTTAGGGTTAGAAAACGCTAACCCTTTTCCCACTCTCTTTCCCTCTCTCTCTTTCTCCTCGCCGCCGCCCTCCCTCACCCGCCGCTCGCCTTCACCGCCACCGCTGCGACCGTCCACCGTCACCATTACCAGCCGATCACTTCTCGCTCTACCTCCCTTCGGTTCTCTCTCTATCTCTCTCCTTCTCTCTCTCTCTCTCTCTCGCGGATTCTCCGCCGCTCGCCACCCCTTTCCGCCATCACCCACAACCACCGCCACCCACAACCACCGCGACCCACCACGGGTCGCCACCTAGCTCTCACTCCCTGCTCGCGTGACTGCGCGCGGCTGCTCGCGCGACTGCCCTGCCCCAGCGTGCGCGAGACTGCCTCTGCGCCCACGCGACTGCAGCGTGCGACTTTCCCTTCCTGTGCAACCGCAAGCTCTTCTCTCCCTCTGCTGCGAGCAGGTTCTGCCACCTGCGGAAGATCCAACCGAAAACCCTAGGCTGGCTACGATTTCCCCACTGCGCAAGTAAGGGTGAGATTTTGAATTCAGTAGCTCTAGGGTTTGATTTCCTTTGGTGATTTAGACTAACTGATGGAGTTTGCTTCAAACTGGAAGCTTTGCAAGTCTTGGACAGAGTTCTAGGCGCACAGACGATAGGGTTGTGGACTGCGGAAACCCTAGGTGATGGATTTCTAACTGATTCAGTTAATTGAATGCATTTATGGTGAAATTAGCATAAGGAAGTGTTGTATAGGTTTAGGATGTACGTTAGATTCGATTAGAATACATTGTTTGACATTATATGTTATTATTTAGGTTAAGTATAGAATTTTATACGAAATTGAGCTGTTTCGGATGATAGAATTGAGTTAATTTAATTTAAATGGTTGTACTTAGAGTTTAATTTGACGAATGCACGAAAACAGTCGAAATTTGGGATTTGAGCCTAAGGATTGATGCGTTGTTTTACAGTATAGTTGATGTTGCATATAAGTAAGTCAATTACAATCTGTATATTATGAAAATAGGTTTCAATACCTTTAAAATGACATATGGTTTGAAGAAATCGGATGAAAAGTGAAAAGTGTATGATTTTTTAAAAATTTTTCTCTTTTGCAGGAATTTATTTATTTCAGAGTTGTTTTTGATTTTGAACGGTTTTAGGTTTGAATTTAGATTGGTTTGGATTTCGTTAATTATTTATAAATGGAAGGAAATTGATTACATTGGAATACATTTATAAATTAAAGAGTTTAGGATTTGTACGAATTTAAGGAAAATGATAAATCCTGAAAATAGTTGGAAAATTGATGAAATTCGTGATTTGATTAGGTTAACTTTCTTGGAGACTCGAGGAATCGAGTTTGGTTTGATTCGTGGTATTATTGGGGAGTGCACTACCCTCCCCCATACAGTGAGTGTGACTACGACATCTACTATTGATTGATAAACCTTGTTTTACCGATTTTCAAATGACATGATTTCTATACGTGTGAAAATTGAATTTTTGGATTTTGATAAGTATATGTACATATTTTTGTGACCATTGGAGTGTCCCATCTGCTGATTTTATTGATATGCATCCATGAGTTTGATAACTGAATATTGTGCCACCCTTTTGATATATTGTTATGTTTTAAATGCTTCCACTTGCATTGGCACAAGATTTGAATGGATTTATACGTACCATTTAGGCTGTATGCCCGGTTGATATTATGATACGATGTATGGGGCTATATGCCCGGCCGAAATGGTGTTGGGATGCATGGGGTCACGTGCCCGACTGATTTGATATTGTTCCGTAGCTACGAAGGACATCTGGTAGCGGCACCCCTTGTGCCCGGATACGCTTCGGCCGGAGGTATCCGCCAGATTGTCGTGTGTATAGTTGTCCCAGGTTGAACCCTCATCGGGGGAGGACGTTATCTCTGTCTAGCACTGGGCGGGGGCATCATACACGGCCGACTATTTATACGTATATGATTATTATTATTATTATTTACAGGCTAGTTGGAGTAGTCTGTGGCCAACATTGGGGTAGAGAGCCATTTTTGAAATTTGCATTGTGAAAACCCCCAATGCGCCCGTTCTTGATCGAGGTAGACCATTGCCGGGGTTGTTTATTCGGCCGCTCTTCTCATGTGATTTGATACATAGATGGATGCATATGTTTTTTTTGTGATGTGTGCATTGAGATATATTTAAAACTGCACACTGTTTTCATATACTCGATATTGTATTAAATGCTTTGAAACTCCAAGTTCACACTTGGTATTGATAGCACGATGTCCTTTCCCTCACTTGCTGAGTATCCTCCCATAGATACTCACCCCTCTTCTTTCCCTCCCCAGACAGGATTATGGTGCTAAGGCGACGCATTTGGCTCTAGAGGATTTGATAGCGCGTTGGCGGATTTGGTGTTTACGACGGTGAGATTAAGTTTTAATTAAAAATATGAATTTCATACTTTATGTCGACCCAGCGTGGTCTTGATATTGAGGTCCATAGTTGACCGTGTACATTTTTATGGGATGACTGTAATAATTATGGACATTATTGTGAAACTCTCATATTATACTTACATTGAGGCATTTGTAAACATTTAAACTCTTTACTTGGGAAACTATTGTATATTATATAAAATTTAGGTCCGCTCGATTGTGGCGGCTGCTCATGCTCTAGTTGGGCATGACAGTAGAGATCTATGGTTAGGACTGTTGGTGCTTTACTTAGTCTGGCGTTGTTCTGGATGTCTGTTGTGGTTGACGGGTTTTGGAGAGGCCGGGATGGCCATTTGTTTTATTTTCAGAATGATTTTGAATTATACAGGTTTAAACAGTTTGAATTGTACATGGGAGACCTCCGATTTATGGAGAGGTTCTGCCCGATTTTCTGTAGAAATACAGTCGGCATCCAGGGCAACGGGCGGCTGTTCACGATCCCGATTCGGGGCGTGACATTCTATTATCACTTATTATAATTTATTACCGTGCATTATATTATCATTTATTATCATTTGTTACCATACATTATATTATCACTTATTACAACTTATTATCATGAATTATATTACCATTTATTACCGTGCATTATATTATCATTTGTTATTATTTGTTACCATACATTTTATTACCACTTATTACAATTTATTACCATGCATTATATTACAGTTTGTTATTATTTATTATCATATATTATATTACTACTTATTATAATTTATTACCTTACATTATATTACCATTTTTTACCATACATTATATTACCACTTATTACAACTTATTATCATTAATTATATTACTATTTATTACGACTCATTACATACTTTATAACCATATTACCACTAGTTACCATTTATTATTACCACTTATTACGGCTTGTTAGCATACATTATAACGATCATTACAACATATGGATACGTGCACGCTATTTTCACAAATAAATTTTTACAAAACAAATTTTTAAAACCTTCACTTACTTACTCGCTCATTTTTTTATTATTTACCCGCCTTTTTTTACTATACATTTTTTCATTACCAACATTTTATTTAAGATTCACCCGTTTTTTTTATTATTCACTCGCCTTTTTTTATTTGATATATTTTTTCATTACTTGCTATTTTTTCATATTTTTGTCACTTACATTTTATTTATAAGATTCACATCCGTTTTTTTTATTATTCACCCGCCTTTTTTATTATATATTTTTTTCATTACTCTCTATTTTTATTATATATTTTCACATTTGCAATGTCATTTATTTTAATTTATTGATTTTATAAAAATATTTTATTTTTTATTGTTATCAATTTTTATTTAGTTTGTTAATTTATTAAATTAAAATGACATTATAGATATAAATTTTATATTTCAAATGTTTTATTTATTTTATATACATTATTTAATTTTATAGTATTATCAAGAACCATAATTTTAATGATTTTATAAAAATTTTTGAAAGAATATTAAAAATATATTAAAAATGATTGATTTTATATTCTTTTTTAATACTTTTAATGGCTTTTAAAATTTTATTTTATAGATGTTTTTATATTTTAAAGAGTATTTTTTATTATTTTTATATTATAGATGTTTTTAATGGAAATTTTTAACGGTTGTGCTATCTTTACTAAAGATTATTAAACTTTTCCCAACGATCAATTTTATACCGTCATAAAATATTGCTTTAATTTTGTAGTGGTTGTGACTGTATTCAAACAGTCCCTAACACTCGGTCATATTTACTAACCATATATGATAAGCATCAGAATTGAACATAAGTTTTAAAAATTATACAATGAATAAGTTAGTATAGATATACAACTTATGTTCACGGTATGGTTAACTAGATAGTGAAAAAGAGTTATTTAGAGACATTTTTCAAATCGTCTCTAAAACTTTATCATATTTACTAACCACAAATAATAATCGTCAAATTTGAGTAAAATTTATGAAAACTATATGCTTAAGTAGTGAGTCAAAGTAGTCATATTGAGACTGTTTTCAAACCGTTTCTAAAACTCTGCCTTATTTACTGACCACAAAAGATAAGTGTCTGAATTGAACATAGCTTTTAAAAACTGTATAATATATGAGTTAGCATAAATGTAGAATTTATGCAGACGGTATGGTTAGATAGACAGTAAAAATGGTCATATACTGACTGTTTTAAATTATTCCTAAAAGTTTTATATTTACTTACCACAAATAATAACAGTGAAAATTCAATATCGCTTTTTATAAATGGTTGTTTAACCTTTACTGACAATTGCTAAACTTTTCCTAATGAATAATATTATACCGTCGTAAAATATATACATTTTTTAATGATTTCGTCACAAGTGTTGTTGTTATACGTCATAAAAAATGGTCACTATATGTCACCGCCTATAAATATTATCATCACCTCAATGTTTTAATTTTGTAGTTCTAATAATATATATATATATATATATATATATATATTTGATGATACTTCTCTCTGTACCCATGCAATGCATGTAATTATTATGATTTATAATTAAAAAAATAGTTTCAAAAAAGTTTTTGAAATTATAGTTAATCAATGTGCTAATTCTTCTATTAAAAAATCCTAGTAAATATGTGTTAGGAGAAATTTGTCTCTATAAGAATTCAATCCAAATCGCAGGGAATTCAATTGAATATAACGTGGTTATCGATTCGATATTTTATTTAAAAAAAAAAAAAGGCGTTTGCATTTGTCCTTTATTACATGGATGGAAATAGGGAGGTCGGCTTAACCCACAATAAAGTCACATTGAATAACATTCATTATTCGGGGAAAAAGGCAAAGCATTAAAAAGGGATTAATAGTCACATTAAATGATCAATAATAGTTTGGTTGCAGCGTAGCTTAGGTGCAGTTGACCTTCTCCATCTAAATTAAATTTATCGAATGATCAAAGATGAGAAAATGATACTATCAAGCTGGATTGCCCATATGGTTTTGTAAATATTTCAATAACTCCTAAGATTATCCCCAAAAGCAAAGGAAGCTTCTTATGAAAATATACTCATAGCACAAAAAAGGGTCGAATGGAAACTAAGTGAAAATTTTAATATGATAAATTATAGATGAAGTATTTTAATATTTTTTGGAGAAATTTAATTTTTAATTACAGAATTTTATATCTTTTATTATAAATTCTTTATTTAAACTAAAAATAAATTGAAAGAAGTTAAAAATAGTTTAATTTTTCCAAACACCACGTTACAAACTTAAGCAAATGGGATGGGAATTGATTAGAAAGAATGTGACTAAGGGAATAAAAGGATTAGATTCTGATCCAATAGAAAATAATAAGCAAAGGCTAGAGAAGAAAGCAAAACCCGGAAGAGAAAAATATCATGATTTTTCCTCCCTGAGTGCAAAGAAAGGAGAGGAGGCACAGTACAAAAGATTCCCTGAAGTTTTCACACCTGCAAGTCGTCTGGTTATGAGTATGAGGTTTTCTCTTCTGTACTGACTTGGTCAAAGGCTGGAGTAATGATCGTGGGATTTTTTGTTCATTATTTTATTCCATCAGATAATCTGGGGGGAAAAAAAGGCATAAAATTAATTATTTTATTCCATTCGGATTTCTCTAACTTAATCCGCAGTATCTTTCTTGTCTCATATGGGGTCTGAATTATGATATAGTTTTTCGTTTAGTATCTAAAATGTAATTCATAGTATCATTGTTTTTAAACTTTCAAATTTGTAGTAGTCAACTAAAATCTTGTTCATTATTTCATCCATAATTTATGGTTCTTATAATATTTTTGTTCAATAACATTATTACAATACAAAGATTTAATTGATTCAGTAATTGATACTAACATCTTTAAATAAAATTTTAAATTAAAATATTGTGTATCAAAAAAAAAATAATATTGTCGATTTACTGACTTAGATCAAAAGTACGAGGGAGAAAAAAAAAAGGAAGGAGAAATGAGTTTTTAGGTGGAAGAATAGGAGAGAAATGATGTGGAAGGAGGGCTGAGAGGGAGAAAGCCGCGATCGTTATGTTAGATAATGCATTTTACTTGGCAATTTCTGTCCAAATTAAAATTGTAATATGTGTTTGTATTTTTATTTGATTGTTATAAATTTGAAAGTTTAAAATATTGATATATTGCATATTGTTTAAAATCTTAACAACTAAATTGAAATTTAACCTATAGTTTAGAGAATAAACATGTAATTTGGGTTTTGTATTGATTAAATTATTTATATATTTTAATATCAAAATTTATTTGTGTTGTATACTTTTGGAGAATAATTTTTTATTTTAATTAAGAATATAAATAAAGCAAATTAAAATATGATTTTTAAAAACTATGAAAACAGAAAAAGCTAACTCAAATGGGTGATGCCAAAGGCATCTAAACCAACCTTTGCATGCATTGACGATGGCTATCCTAAGAACTATTTTACTCTTTCTATCTCAAATTTTTTTAATATATGGTTTATGTGTAATACCGGATAAATCCGGATTGTACTATTAACTTCAAATTATGGTTTTAAAATTTTTATATATTTTATTATATTATATTCTGTTTCACGATAGTATGGGAGAAATAATTAATTTAATAAAGATGTGAAATTCTACTCCTAGAGTTGTTCAGAAAGTTTTCCGAATATTTAGCCTGTAGATATTTTTAATTTTGAGTAATTGATTAGTAGTATATTGGCATTCGGTAGAATTTAAATTGTATTCGGTGTTCTGTAAAAATTGAGCTTTCGAGGGAAATTGATTCTCTGGTAAAACTCTGAATTTGAGAGATTACCTTTTCTAATTTTTGATTTTCAATTGGTGATCAATAGTTTTTCACTCATCGGTAACTATTGGTTAGTTTGCCAATTCAAAACTACTATCGGTACTTCACTCCATTCTTTCAGTCGGTATATTTATTTGGCTCATGATAATTATTTTGTCAATTTTTGATACTTATCTATCAAAAAATATTGTATATATACTTTTTGACTTTCGGGTGTTAAAATACTTTTGTATATTTTTTTTATCGGTATATTAACCGAACAGCCCCAACATGAAATTCATTTCTATTCGAGACAAATTCAATTCCATATCACGTAAATGCTATTCTTGAGACTTGAACCATGACCTTTCATTCATCCAAAGAGATATTTATCCATTAGGCCATCTAAACACTTCAATTAATATATGTATAAATTATACTATATTTCATATGTTATTATTATTTCTACAAAGTGAGACACCTCTTTGTACAGCAGATGCTAAGTTGAACAACACTTCTTTTCTCTAGCCTGATATTTTCTATCGGAACATTTGTTTTTTTCTATTGTGAAGTTAACCGATATGAATTGAATCTAAATATCATTAATCTCCGATTGTAATAATATTTATGAATATTTTTTATTTTATTAATTTTAATTTATTTTTCACAAGTTGTACTTTTCCTCTCAACCTCTACATCACCGATCATTTTTCTCTCTCTTTTAACAAATAAAAATTTTAAGTACTTATACTCATTGAATTGAGTTCCAAATTATCAAAAAGGACATATTAGGCACTTGTGTAAATTTGAAGAAAATGAAGACAATTAAGTAAATAGGATGAAAGAGATGTAAATAAGTAGTAGTGGTGGGATTCTAGAACCCACGGATTTAGAGTTTCATATCTATCACTTTTCTCTCTCTCAACACACACACACACCTTCTATATCTCATTTCCTGCTTCCATTAGAGATCAATTAAGTCATCACAAACTTACATTCTAAAGACTCTACAATTTATAACCCAATTTCTAGCAAGTTAAAACAAATGAGAGATTTGAGATTTTTCTGAAAAGAGGAAACCTAAGGTTTGACGATGGTGTGACGTGCATTAAAAGTGGTGACAAAAATCTAGGAATTAGACAAAACTGATCAAGTAAGACACTTAGTGTGGAGGAATCAGGGAGTGACTACCCTCTCATACACTATGAGTGGATGTTTATATTGAGCATGAATGATAAATGTTTTTCGACTGTGAGTTTGTGAAATATAGTTTGAAATGAATTTTTGAATTAGATTTGAAATATTTTGTGATTGTGGTGTGTCTCTAAATAGATTGACAAATCCATGACTCTACCTTTGGTTTCTTACATTGTTTGTATCATGTTACAATTGAACTACGAACGTGAATCGTGAAATTTCATTCCATTATGAATTGTTATGAGACTGAAATGTGAAATGAGTTTTATAACATGGTGCATGATGAAAGACTATAGTCTGTGATTAAGTCTTCCACGGGTTTACCGATGAGGTAGCGTAGAAGGGCTCAGTTAACTATCAACTTGGAGATGGTGGGATGGAGAGCCACTCAAGCTGGCCATGATGACGTGTATGTACCCACGAAAACTCTGGACCATCGCCAATGGGTATGGGATTGTTTTATGAAAAAAATTATAGAAAAGTCCATTGACAGATTTTACTAACAGTCATTGGTAAAATAATAACTTTCGATAAAACCCAAGAAAAGTTCGAAAGGAAAGTACAATTATTTGTTGAATGAAACACTTGAGTCATGAAAGATTTATTCTGAATGTATTTTATGAAAATGACATTTGGCATTGCAATTATATGACTTTGATATGTTCTTTGGCACAATCACTCTTACCCCTCATTTGTGTTCAACATGCCATTACACTCTCCGAGTATTTTATACTCACTCCATTCTTTTATCTCTTTTAGGGGAAGATAGTTTGGAAACGTAGTCGCCATTAGAATGTCGGACAAAAGAAACTATTTTTGGTTGATCATCAATAGATACTAGTTTTGAGATCTATCTGGATTGGACCCATGAAGGAAATTTTTGTAAATTTTTAAAAACTTGATTTTGATAAATACTTATTTGTCTATTTTGTCTAGTATTGTAAACCATTATTTGTCTAGAATTTTCTTATTAATTGTAAAAATATCTTTTTGTAAAATTTATTATTTTTATTGGAACATTTGAATTGTTTAATGAATGAGTGAGTTTATTTTAAAATGTTGGTATAGTGGTATGTGTTGCGATACCTCAAAACATAGAGTGAGCTCACACGTGTTTAGAGGTAATGTGGCGATCATCGCGTGTTCGACTAAAGGGTCGGGACGTAAGATTATGTTAATTGTATACGTGTGTGTGTGTATATATATATAATGATAAATGTACCCTTAAGCTGAAAGAAGTGTTGAAGTCATGATTTGATTTTGTTCAAAATTGTGTCATAAACTACATTGCGACCCAAAAACAGTTGTACTAAATTTGGTCACTTTGAAGGCTTTTCCGTTTTTATGATTTAATACATTTAATGATAGACTTTTCTTGCACTTTTTTGGTTAAATTGAAGCATGAAAATTACTGGTAAAAAGTCATATGACTTTTCTTCTTTTTCCCACCGTAAATCCGGTAGAATCCCGTCATACCAAGACCCTTCTCTCCTTCTCCTTGCAACCATATTGACTGGTTCACACCCACCCATCAAGACCTACTTCTCTCTCTCTCTCTCTCTCTCTCTCTCTCTCTCTCTCTCTCTCTCTCTCATATGGTGCTGATCAGAGTGAAAGACAGACCCCACATGGCCCACCTTGCTCTTTAAAATAGAAAGCTTGAGTACAAGCCCCATCTCTTTTAGAGAAGAAGGGAACCAAACCAACAACTCTTATTCTCTCTCTCTCTCTCTCCCTCATCAACCCTAAAATTGAAATCCGAAAACCTCCATTAAAAGACAAAGGACAAACCAAATATATAGAAGAAATTTTCAAAACCATCTCTATCTCTCTGATCAAAATTCGAGATTTGAAGATCCCGTGGGTCGTTTATTCTCTCCCTCTTGTCTATCAACGGACATCGACACACGATATCCTTCTGCTCAGCGACAAATACAAGCAACGAAAGCACTCTCAGATCTCTCTCTCTCTCTCTCTCTCTCTCTCTCTCTAAACACACGGGTACTCCCAAAACATCCTCTCTCTCTCTCTCTCTCTCTCTCTATCATATTCAAATGATGTACTATTTTCTTCTTTTGCAGGCATCTCTATAGTGGGTTTGGAGTGAAACAACCCAAAATCTCTTTCTCTCTCTCTAAAAAGTCTAAATAAAGGGGGTAGTGATGGACTCGGGCAATAGTGGGAGTATGCAGTCATCGAGTGGTGGAGAAGAAGAGTACGATTCACGCGCCGACTCATCATCTTCACTCTCTGCTTTTCTCCACAACACCACCAACCCAACAAGAAGAAGCCACGTCGGATCTCTCTCTCACAACCTCCCACAACCACCACCTCACCCACCGCTGCCGCCACCGCCACTTCACCACCCCCACCACATGTTCGATCCACTTCACTCCACAAACTTCCTCAGCCTGGACAACAACAACAACAACAACATGGTAATTTGGCCCAAAAACATCCTTGTTAGATCCGAATTTCCCAGCATAATCCAAACCACCGGTACCGACAACAACAACAACAGCAACGTTAACAACTCGGATTTGATCCCTCAGGTTCCAGATCATCATCATCATCATCATCAACTACAACCTCGGACAAATTCAAAGAAGAGATCACGAGCTTCACGTCGAGCCCCGACCACAGTCCTCACCACTGACACCACCAACTTCCGAGCCATGGTTCAAGAATTCACAGGCATCCCAGCTCCGCCTTTTGCATCCTCCTCCATTTCCGGGTTTCAGAGAACCCGTCTTGTTGATCTCTTTGGAACTAGATCTACCCATTTAGTTGATCCTTGTTCTCCTCCTCCTCACTATCTACTCAGACCCTTCGCTCAAAAATTTCAACCTCCACCATCTACTACTACTACTAGTAGTACCGCTATTACTACTTCTTCAAGTAGTTCACTGATTGATGTTAACTTTCAACATCCCTCAAACATGCAAAACCCAACACTTCTCACATTGCAGTCTCTTCTTCAACATCCTCCTCCTCCCGCTCCTCCTCCAAGATTTTCCATACCCGATAATCCACCACCACCAATTATTGGATCCAAGTCACCAGGGGCAAATTTGGAAATTCACTCTAGAGTTTTGGATGATTTTAGTCCAAGTCATGGTGGCATTGTTAACACCAACCTTGGTGGTCTTCTTCCCAATTTAGTCTCACCCGATGTAACCAGGTCGATTGAGAATAATCCGAGAAGTTGGGTTAGCGGAGGTGGGTCTAGTGATGGTGGTGGTGGAGGCGGCGATCAAGCTCATTTGAGGTCCATCAATGGAAATAGTGTTGCACTTATTCATAGTGAGTTAAGAACGGCAAATTGAGAAATGGGGTTTAAGAAAAGGTATGGTGGATTTTCATGGATTTTTCATTATGTTATATATTAGAGATACATCTTTGCAGTAATGAACAAAGTAAAGTGACCCACAATATTATTACAATGATATAATTGAGGAAATGATGCTGATTGTGTGATGAAAAACATGAACATCGTAAAATCTTGTGGCATCATTTGTTAATCATTCCTTTTGATGATTTCGCGAATTAGAGATGACGAGAAACAATTATGTATAAATTTTTTTAATTATGTGTAAATAATAGCACAATCGCCGTCCCCCTTTTTCTATATACATTAATTATTTTTTTTTTCATAAATATAATGCATACAAAAGAGAATATCGAATTATAGAAACTGGTTTAGGTATTTAAACATTGTTGTTTGCTTCTTCAACAGTGAAATATTGTTAGCTTTCTTGTGAATGGATTGTTTTGACTATTATTGGGAAAAGATGAGTAACAGTGGCCTAACCCCATCAAACTATGTGTCTTTTGTTCTCCTCTTGCTCCTGCCTTCTCTCTTTTCTATAATTTGTATACACTGGATATAATATAAATATGTCAAAATGTTTAATAAATAAATAAGAAATTTCTCACATTACAAGTAGTAAAAGAGTGAACGAGTGATCGTCTAATAAATATGTAAATGAATAATTTAGTATATTTGGTACAACGGAATCGAATGGCAAGAATTTTTTTTATTATATCATATGTTATTTTTTATGTATAATCTTTAAAATTGATTCAAAGATGTAAATAGCGGTAGAGTTATTCTTTTATAAAACATATGAAAGGAGGTGTAGGAGTGATTGGTGGCGAGATTTTAGGAAAAATTGTTAGCCGCCGAAATTGCACCTCTCGAATTTTATATGCCTTTTATGGCTGAGGTTCAGGTTTTTGACTATTAATCAATAAATTAACATATATATAATTATATATATAAATATATATAATATATATATATATACACCCACACTTCATTACAATTATTCAAAATAAATCAGAATTATGTCACGTTATACCCATCTTCCCTATACTTTAAACATAAGAAATGATAGGTGTCCGCGGTA
This sequence comes from Dillenia turbinata, assembly GCA_037126225.1. Classification (NCBI taxonomy): domain Eukaryota; kingdom Viridiplantae; phylum Streptophyta; class Magnoliopsida; order Dilleniales; family Dilleniaceae; genus Dillenia; species Dillenia turbinata. Next base: position 8,683,140 of record JBAMMX010000017.1, read on the forward strand.
ATTATGATAAAAGTTTAATAAATTTTTAGATAACATTATTTTTAATGTAAAATTACAATATATATATATATATATATATGTATTATAAAATAAATATAAATATAAATATACATATCTGATTAGAACAATGGATTAAAATAAGATATTGCATCAGCAAGAGATTAAAGGAGAATGAGAGTTTTAGCGAAATGCTTCTAAGGTGTTGCACTGTTGTAAACAGAGATGTGTGCATGACTTTGATTTCACTTTGGCAAAATACCACCTTGACGGTCTAAACTCTTCCATTATGAAAATATTTACTATTGGGGAATATATTTCGTGACTATTTTACTACGTGTTCTGAAAATAGATTTACAAGGCGATTATCATTTTATTCGAAGGGATATTAAACATATAAGTTTCTAAACAAAGTTTATGTATATTTAAAATAACTATTAAACAAAATATCATGCTACTTTTCAAAGGTATAATTACATAAGGAGTCCTACAATTTTTAGTCATTTTTTCAATTTAGTTTAATTTTGTTTTTTAATTTTCTCCTTGATTTTTAAATATTTTAAATTTGATTATAATTCTGGCTCTGATAAAATTATGAACAAATTGTGTGCTCTATCATTAAATTGTACACGTGACATTGTACATTGCATAGACGTGGCTGCCAAATGAATATCACAAGACGAGATTATCCCTGAAAATTTTACGTGGCTATATTTTTTTGGGCACATTCTATGAACTTGGACAGAATATTGATGTGATCTCGCTAATTTGATATAAATATTTTGATGTGGCAAACACATTAAATTGAAAAATGAAGAAAAGATTTAGAATTTCATACATAATTATCCTTTTTCTTTTCTTTTTCAAATAACATTCTTTCATCATCTCAAACACTTTAAAACTTTTTATATTAAATGAAGTTGTAGAAGGCAAGAGAGAAATTTTGTAATTTTAATAAATATTAATACTCAAACTTTATAAGTGTCATATTATCATTTGAGATTATTGATTTTTTATTATATTTTATAGAAAATAGTGATTATTGAATAATTATTTAATAAATATAAAAGTATAATACATATGGGAATCTAGAAAATTGCAAAGGGGAATGGAATTTTCAACACGAGACGGGGGGACGCAGCTTGTCCCTATTTTGTGCTAAACGAATAATGCGCCATTATTCTCCACACGATTAGTCAAAAGTTGGCCTTATAAATTGCAAGTCATAAACAACCCAAAGTTTCTCCCTTATTTACAGAACTACCCAAGATCCGTTTCCTACCTTATGAATTCAGAATTTTCAATGGGAAGAGGGATTTGACTGCCGTAACATTAACGTTGCCAATATAGTATTGGAATTTTCCTTCAAATAATAATAATAATAATAATAATAATAATTGGAGATAAGTTTAATCTCCACAAAGAGATGCTCCTTTGACATGAGGGTAGAACCAATGCTGATGAAGTTTCTCGCTTGTTCTGGTGAAACTGAACCTGTAAAAGACCATCAGAAATTTGTCTGACGGAAAAGATTCCAACACTCAAATCAGGAAAGACGATTTATAGAAAAAAGAAATAGGCTCAAGAAAGGACGATTTATATATTGCACTTGTATGGCAAGTCCTACATGGGGTGTGGAAATCCTAATTCTCTTGTAGGGAAACCAGTGGGAATCTCCCGAGATTATCGGTACCGAAGTCAAAGGTTTTAAAGAATTACAAAGTTTAGGAGTTCTTTTGATTAAGGAAAACTCGAGTTGTTATGAAAATTTTCTACCTTATCGAGGACGATTGCCAAGATCCGTTTCCTTTCCTTTATGAGAGAGACTTCCCTAAGGGTAAGGGAGATTTATATCCTATGCAAAGAAATTCAAATTTGTTGGAGATATTTTTCTTTACTTAAGTTGTACTTACCACACAATAGGAATGTTTATGCATAAGGAGATATATCCACCAAGGAGTGGAACAACTAGGAGGTTTAGCGGGGCCGAGGACTAGGGCAACCAACCGAGGAGTCGAAGGTCCTAAACTAGTGCTTGGCAAAAGGAGTATTCAACCAAGAAACTAAAAGAGCCGAGGGCATCTATTGTTCATGGACTTGCTGGACACGGGCAATTCTATTCCCTCAGAATAGGCCATTAGACCATGTATCATCAATTTTCATCTTGAACTTTTCCAAAAGATCCTTCAAGAGCTCGTCATTCCTTTGTTGAAGTAAGAGGAGAGAAGTAGATTTCCTCTTGTCCCCGCGACTAATCACAAAGTGGGTCTCAAATTGCGCCTTTAATTGAGAGAAATTTCTAATGCTAAACGGCAGTAGGGAAATGAACTATGTCAGAGCATTCCCCTTCAGAGTTATGGAAAAGTGTTTACACATGGTGATGTCGAACTTATCTTTCGAGATCATTACTGTCATGAAACGGGCAATAGGATCTTGGGGATCGGTCGTGCCATCACACCTCTCCATGGGGGAAGGAGCATATCTTGTGGCATTGGTTCCATGAAAATCTTCGGGTCAAAAGGTGAAATATTGGTCGTATATTGAATGGCCTCATTGCGTTCGACATTGGAACGTTCTCAGTTCGGCAACTATGAGGTCCTCCACTTGTTTCCTCAAGTTGTTCGAATCATGCTGAGAGGTTGCCGAGAGTTCCTGATTTGCTCAAGGTTGAAGCTTGTGTAGGCGTGAATCCTCTGATCTCTGGGGGCGGATGACTCTTCTTGTCGGCGAGCACGATTGAGATCTTCCAATTGTCTACTCATATCTTGATGTTTTAATTCGAACCTCTCCTTTTGGAAACAATGGGCTCTATCCAGAGAGGCCAGAGTAGGAATTGGAATTGGTTGGTTCATCATTGTCTGTCAGGGTAGATGTCTGGCCATCCACCACAGACACAGCTTTGGAGGTATTTCAACTCCTTCTTGTTGTAAGAATGATTAGCAAAAAGTGTGATGGGACATGGTGCAAAATGAGTCTCTTCCAAACCTATTCCCACGGATGGCGCCAATTTGTGGAAGATGTGTTTAAGCTCTATAAATAGATGCTCCTTTGACCTAAGAATAGAATCGATGTTGATGAAGTTCCTCGGCCATTCTGGAGAACTGAACCTACTAAAGGTCACCGGGGGTTGGTCCAGTAGAGAAGACTCTGATGCTCAATTTAGAAAATGGTGATTTATAGAAAAGAGCAACAGGCTCAAGAGAACAACATGTTAACCCTGTGCCCCCTCTTTGTGTGCTTTTTGTGTAGAGTATTAAGAATGTACCTAATAGGTTGCCTCTGTATAATATATATTTTGCTTATATGGCAACTCCTGTATGTTGCCTAAGGTGTGGAAACCCTAATTTGGAGATTGGTGGGAATCTCCTGAGATAACAAAGATTAGAAGTCCTTTTGATTAAGGAAAACTTGAGTTATTATGGAGATTTCCTATCTTATTGGGAACGATTGCCGAGATCTGTTTTCTTTATGAGAAAGATTTCCCCAAGGGTAAGGGAGATTCATATTTGACGCAAGGAAATTCAAATTTGTTAGATATATCTTTCTTTACTTAAATTGTACTTACCATGTTGTAGGGATGTTTGTGCATAAGGAGATATATCCACTGAGGAGTGGAACAATCGGGAGGTTCAGGGGGTCGAGGATTAGGGCGACCAACAAAGGAATCAAAGGTCTTAAACTAGTGCCGGGCAAAAGGGCTATTCAACCGAAGAACTGAAAGGGCTGAGGGCATTTATCATTCATGGGCTTGATGGGCACGGACAATTCTATCATGCGGCAATGGACTGTTGAGCCATGTATCATCAATAATAATAATAATAATAATAATAATAGAAATTGTAGTGGAAAACCTTTAATAGGAATATTTATTTAACTAATAGAATCGTTTAATCAAAATAAATGATGAAAACTATCCTAAATTAAATTAAATTAAAATGTTGAATAAAAGATATATATATATATATATATATTTAATTCTATACGCATTGGATGTGAAATTATTTTAAAGCGTGGCATAAATAAAATAAAATATAATATGGAGAGAAAATGGTGGTTGAAACAAAGAGAAACAAAGCTGGGTGATGATCATTTATGTCTTCTAAATTCTTACCTTTTTTGTGTTTACCAAAACACTAGTCATCAAATTTTACCAAATTTTACATATTAAATTCAATTTAAAGTGATTTGCTCCTAACACCCAATATATGTAAATATATATATATTAATTTAAATAAAAATGCGTTGTAATTGCCTAACACACTTCAAGAGATAGAATGACATTCTTTTGTTTTGTGTATTCATTCCCAAACAAACTTCAAACCATAGGGCTTTTGAGATTCCTACTTCGAGAATGTTTTAGCCGACTTATTCAGTCAAGTTGCCTAACTTACTTGACGAGGTAGAATTTAGACCATCACATTTTCGGTATGAAAGAGAAGGAAAAATATAACCTGTTATTTGTAATATGTACCTTCTTTTTTTTTTTTTGTTTTTTCCTTTTATTATCATCAATGAAACAGTTTAGTGTCACAACTCATTCTTCAAATCTGTGATCACAAAATATATATATATTTATATATATATAACTTTTTTTTTATTAAAACCCTATTGCATCATTTAAATTGGAAGTTTGGCATGAATGACTTGAATGACTTGAAATCCTCGTGTGTCATTTTTTTTTATTAATTGGGAGGCGTGTACCTTTTAGAGGCACACAAGAGGATAATGCCATCAATGAACAGTAATCAAGTATGAATTTTAAAATTTAAGAATAGAAAAGAAAAAATTTAAAGAGTTTTTCTCTAAATTAAATCCGATAATATTCAGATCGAATTAATTAAAATATAATTCTTAATACTAATTATTTATATTAAAAAATACTCCTTCATACGCCAATAAATAAACTAAAAAGCACCGCTAAGATTTGAAGTTATTCGATTGAAGGACAATGGGGCGAGTTGACAATGGGTGTCGGCGGTTTTATCTATGGGCAGGCAGGTGTAGGCATTTTTTGACCAGTAGGAGGTGCGGGGGCGGCTCACGGGTAGTATCAACTAGCACTAGCATACTCGTTGATATGAACTTATTGTAATACACTTTTTCTTTTAAAGTTTGCAGTATATATGTTATTGTTCTTTTTTTTAATTTTCGTATAGCATTAATAAATGATAATTATAATCAAGTTCTCTCGAAATTTGAAGATAAAAGAATTTGGATTAAAAAACTATATTTGCACTATTTGTTTGATATTTAATTGAGACAGTTAGTTGATTTTAATATTATTATGGTTTATTTTGCACTATTCGTTTTATGATTTTTTTTTTCCTTCAGTTTTTGTTTTACATTAAAAATTCTTTATAGGTCAATGGGTCAATTCGCTGGGATCATATGAGTTGTGGAGAAGGTAAACCTTCTTACTTGTGGGTGTAAGGAGCGGGACAGATTTTTGACCCGCAAGAGGTAAAGGGCAGCGTCGACGTTCACCTTCACCTACCCCATCCCATTCCCATCCCTTAATTATGTTAGCTTCAATCTAATAGAAGGTACAAAGTTAAAATTTTAAAGGTAATCTCAAATAATATGTAAAAATGGGGATGCCACAAAGGAAAAACTGCACAAAATAATTTTTTTACACACACACACACACACACACTAACACGTTTATAGTTTAATATTATTATTATCATCCCATTTCTGGTTGGAGGGTGGGGTCGAGGAGGACCTAGACTCAAAACACACAAGCAAATCCAATAATGAAAAGTTTTTATTTTCCCCTGAACCAAAGCCTTATAGGGTTCTAGTGGGAAAAGTTTACCACACTTAAAGAGGTAATAAAGAAAAAGTTACTACGAACCTTCACTATAAAGCCCCACATGTTATATGGTGGGTAATAGTCGGGCCTTTAACAAGTTATTATGCCCCATCCTGAAAGTTGGTAATCTTTTTCATCTCACTGATTGTTTTATCATAAGCTTTTTCCAATTCCAATAAGATCTTGCACTTTTGGCTTGAATTATACACACAAAGGGACTGTTGCACTCGGTTTATTCGATTAATTCACTTTAAATATTATGGGAAATAATTTATAATGAATTCTCATAATCTTTATTTTTTATTTTAAATATTTGAATTCAAAATTTTAATTAAAAAAATTTAGTGTCATACCGTTAATCTCATTAAACTCACGGAACCACATATGATTAACAAAGCTTTGTAACACACCCGCCATGTACCTTTGTCGAGTATGTCTTTAAATTGTTGAAACTGGGTGCTTAGATGATACATATATGCATACGCGTGCGTGCGTGCGTGTGTGCATATTTATATTTATTTGTGCAAGAAAGTGGAAAATGATAATGGGCAGCGAGATATGGTGATATCTAAAGCTGGGCCTCTGCCCGAGAGCGTGGAATGGGATGTGGTTGTGATGTGAGCTGTGCGACGAATTTATGCATCATAATGGCCCTTTCACCTGAGACACCAGCCTCATGGCAATCATTTCCCTGCGCGCGCTCGCTGTCTCTCATATTCTCATATGGGCGTGTTGTCCTACAAATCTGGTCCAAGACAAGCCTTTATATCCCTTTGCTTCACAAAGGCGGGGAAAACAATTAGGACATGTTCTTGCGCTTTTAATTGCCCCTCTTAAATTGGAAAATCTTCACACTTATTTCATAATATCAAATACAAAACATTATGTAATGGGCAACCTAAGATAAACAGACTTGTAGAATCCACCCAAAATTGTCAAAGTAGAAATACTTCCCCATCAGGGGTGGATGGCGCCCCTAACCGCCCACTTCCGAGTGGAGATCTTTCTGAAGTACATTTTTGTGTTATTTTATTGATTAACAATATTTAACCCTATTTTGATAGGAATATATCATGGAAAAAGTTTTAAGAGAAAAAAATAATTTTTCTCTTTTATTTTTCTACGTTTAAATATTCTTTACATTAAAACAAATAATATGGAAATTTACTAATTTTAATTCATGTACACTCTATTTTAAAATATTTAGCGATCTACATTCCATAAAAATAAAGTGGGAATTCTTTCTTGTTTCTTTTGGAAAGATTTTATTTGGAATTACAATCCTTCATCTCTTAAAAGTTTTCCCCAAAAAAAAAAAATGTAAAGTTACTAAAGAAATTTTACAAGCTTAATTGCATTTACATTAACACCTAGAAAAGAAAGGGAAAAAATGGAGACAGAATGTTAAAAGAAAAAATAATCACTAGTTAAAGAAATAAAAAATAGAATTGAATTTTCAATGTTTTGATTTGTAATTGTGAGGGGTCCTGCACAAACCAATATGGATGAGCAATTTTTTCTTAATAATTTTTTTTTTTTTTTTGTAAAAAGTAATTCAACTAAAATTTTAAGACATTTTCAGCCAAGGTATTTATTTCATCCTAAATAGCACAGTATTTTGGAAACTCAAGCTGTATTTTTGTAATTATTACTACATCAAGATACACAGTATTTATAAGCATTGTATAAGTAGACGATCTGCAACATGAACACAAGATAGTTAGAGGCTTGAATTTTGTAGCTGGAGTTGAATGGATAAATGGTTTGAAGCTTAAGTTTGAGTCAGATATTTTATTTATTTATTTATTTATTTATTATCATCAATCATAATGTCGGTAGTTTGATTAAAAGTCAATTTAGCAAACGTCAATGGCTTTTTGAGCAACTTGATCACAGATGAAATGATAATCAACTTCAATACACTATTTAAAAATGACTATTAGTGACGAAAATATCCGTCAATAATATTTAAATTTTCGTTGCTAAAAGTATTAGCGACGAAAAATTAGCGACGAAAAATTCCGTCAATAAAAGTCACATCGTTAATTTAACGGCGAAAAATTTTCGTCGCTAAAAAAATCCGTCGTTAATTTAAAAAATTTAGCGACGAAATAACGATTTGCCGTCGCTAATAATTCATTGCTAATTTAATTTTATATTTGTTCAAATTATTCTTAATTAGTGACGAATTATTAGTGACAAAAAATTTTCGTCGCTAATTCATCGCTGAAGTGAGTAAGAGCAAATCCAATAGCACGAACCCGAATGTCCAAACCGGCTGCCCGACCCGCCTGCCCGCGCCTCATCTTTTAAATTGTTGAAAAAATGCTCACACTCCGGTTCGAACCTGGATGTGAGAGAGAAATCTGAAGAGTTTTAACTACCATATCACCATCACATTTATGTTATTAGTTTATTTTTTTTCTACTTCTATCCTTTCTTTCTAATTCTCAAATTAAAAATACAATACCCTAATTTAATAAAAATATAAAATTATATTTAATAAAAACATAAAATTATATTTAATAAAAATATAAAATTATATTTAATAAAAATAAAAAATTATATTTAATAAAAACACAAAATTATATTTAATAAAAATACAATATTATATTTAATAAAAACACAAAATTATATTTAATAAAAACAAAATATTATATTTAATAAAAACACAAAATTATATTTAATAAAAACAAAAATTATATTTAATAAAAACACAAAATTATATTTAATAAAAACATAAAATTATATTTAATAAAAATACAAAATTAGATTTAATAAAAACATAAAAATATATTTAGTAAGAACACAAAATTATATTTAATAAAAATAAAATACTATATTTAATAAAAAGATAAGTTTATATTTAATAAAAACACAAAATTATATTTAATAAAAACATAAAATTATATTTAATAAAAACAAAAAATTATATTTAATAAAAATACAAAGTTATATTTAATAAAAAGACACAATTATATTTAATAAAAACACAAAATTATATTTAATAAAAACAAAAAATTATATTTAACAAAAAAAATTATATTTAATAAAAATACAAAATTATATTTAATAAAAATACAAAATTATATTTAATAAAAATACAAAATTATATTTCATAAAAACACAAAAATATATATAATAAAAAAATTAGATTTAACTTTATCGAAAAGGTACCAAACTTTAAATACGATGAATGCCTTTTTGATTTTCGAGAACCATTTTCAGTACTCCTTTAAAAGTCACACACCTAGGCGTATTACGCACTTTGCATTATCATTTACGAATAGTTCTCTTGTCTGGTGAAGGTTTTTCTGAAAAATGCTAAAGGGTCCATCTTCTTCTTATCAAAGTATTAGCGAGATTCAAAGCATGATGACGAAGGAAAAGCTTAATGGAATACGATCGAATATGGCTCTAGGAGATGATTTTGCACTGGTATTACCTACTAACAGAGACAGGGCGAACAGAGCGCTCGACGGTTGTATCCCCATGTATAGGCAGGTCTGAAATACGAAGTGACTATCTCGTATATGGGCCCGCTCGCTGAGGTGATGCAGTATTGGAGGGTTTACCGTACATTGCTCATTCCTAGTGTTTGGCATTTCATGGCTACGATAATTTTTCTATTAGGGTTTTGTCGCCTTCATTTTGATGTGGAGATTTTAGCAATCCTTTTTTTGCTGACACGATGTAAGGATCAGGGTTCTACCCACGGTTGGTATCAGCTGCAGACTCGTTTGGATTCCCACTAGAAGTTCTACTATAGTGAATCAAAAGAGAAGTTCTCATCGCAGAAGTATTTCTTTGTGAGGTTCTTGAATAGGGATCTTCTGTCTGCATGCCGAATGCAGAACAGGAACCATGTTAAAGGGGAAGCCTTCGCTTCCCACTTGTCAATCTTAGTTTTTTAGATCTGTCAGATGCTAGTGTGAGTTAACTTATCCGAACATTTGGGTGGACTTGCTGATGGACGATAAAATGTTACTTTTGGCATGTTGCTAATTGATGAGAGAAGAAAAATCATCCACCCTATCTTGTTGGAGCAGAGGGAGAAGGAGTTGATCGATGATTTGAAATTAGTGGAACATTCCATCTTGGATGTGATTTCGACTGACAAGGATGTGAGGCCAAATTATAAGAGATCTTGTAAGCACACTGAGGGGCCTCCTAAGAGGGGACCATCGAAGTCGAAGAAAAGAAAATCCAGGTGCCTGAGTCTCTCGAAAAAGAGGAATCATGCAAAGAGGCTAAAGAGCACACATCCCCAGTTTTATCGAGGCATTCTAAGGAAGAAGGGGATCATGGGAAAGCCGAAGAGTATGTGTCTCCCACTATGTCGAGATGGTTTGTATCTATGAGAGTGGAGATAGAGGGGGTAAGTAGTTGACCGCTTGTCGTGTCTTCCTCTACAGAGGGTGCCGAAGAGGGTGTTCCAGTAGAAAAAGCTCCGGAAGCAAAGGCGCCAACGGACGCAACTACTCCACTGAGAGGGGGTCCCTCAGTGGGGTCACATATTCTTATTGCGAATATGGGTGAGACATCTGTTCAATTTTCTATAGATCCGCGAAGCCTTCATTGTGAAAGAACAGAGGAAGAGGGGTTCCCATTATTTGTTTCCATTAGACCTTTCGATATCCGAAAGGATAGGCAAGAGAGGGGATCCATTGTTATCTATATGGGGGCTAAAGATTCAACTGTGTCAATGCTGAAGCGACATTCCGATTGGCTAAATGGTTCAACTTTCGAAATCCTGAGGAATTATCGAAGGCATCTCCCAAGTGGGTGGACAAGGCCCTTCAGTCTCTTTGCTTGACAGTATTGTCCTAACCAAAATTTATCCTGTTTTGTTTTTCACTTTGATTGACTTGTGTAATTTTTTTCTCAGACTACAGATTCAGTGGAACTCCAAGGCAACAAAGGAAGTAGTCGGAAAAACAGGCCAATAGTTTAGGGAATTAAATCCTAGAGTTACAGGATACCTTAGAAGAGAAAAATGCCCAGGCTGAGAGTATCTCTAGCGCCTTTCTCGCTGAGAAGGATGAGCAGATCAGGCATTTGGGAGAGAAACTGGCATCGGCCGAGAAGCGATACAAAGAGTTAGAAGCCGAACAACATGTCCACATTGGCAGCTTGATAATCGCAGAGACGTTGGTACAGTTGCGGGAAGAGTCCCTTTGGGAGGTTGAGCAGAGGATATCGCATCTTGAAGACTCCAGTCTAGCCCTCAAGCATTTCCAATGTAGGCTACTAGAGAGACTGAGGTATGCTGAAGCAATAGTTTGTGAAGCTAAGATGTACGAGGCTCTGCCTCCTTTGGAGGGGGCTGCTGGTCAAACGGGATAAGCCAAGGCCCTATCTCCGTGGCTCCAAATAGTGATCATGCCAGGCCGATTACAGTTCAAATGGTCATAGAGTCCTCTTCTCGAGAGGTCTTAGTGCTTCCTTCTCCTTGACCTAGTGTGACTTTGTATTTTCGTTTGGAAAGCTTTTTTGTCGTATGGTGTATTTGTCTTTTGTAAGAGTTCATTTTTCAGTAGAATGCATCCTTTTTTTAACATATTCATGATGTGTCTTGCTGATGATTTTTTGAGTCAATTGGTTTATGGGATATTGGTAACTTATCCGGAAGTATATCACCTGTGTTGGACGGGCAGTTCGATCGAGCCATGATCATACTAGAGATCAGGTTTCATCTATCACTTCAAAAACTTAGATAATGGTGCTTCAATGGAGAAGAACCGACTAATGTGTCATCAGTTTGCTTGGGACAGTGGATCCCATCAATAGATTAGGGCGATACGAGCCCGATGAAGGAAGCGACTTTGATAGAAAGATCTTTGCGTAGGTCGGCCAGGCAACACGAATTCATTTGGAGGAACAAATTCCATCGAAGGATCAAGGCGACGTGGGTTCATTCGAAGAGATAGATTCCTTCAGTAGAATGGGGCAACAGAGATTCATTCGGGGAGATAGATCTTTCCAGTAGGATGAGGCTACTGAGATCCGTTCGGAGTGATAGATCTCTTCAGTAGGATGGCGTGATAAAGGCCTATTCGGGGAGATAGATTTTTTCGGTAGGACGGGGTGACTGAGACCCATTCGGGGAGATAGATCCCTTTGGTAGGACGGAGCGAGTTAACCCCATTCGGGGAGATAAATCTTTTCGGTAGAACATAATGACAGAGACCCATTGAGTTTATCCACTACAAAAAAAACAAGAGTTTAGCGACAGATTTAGCGACGGAAATTTTAGAAACATTCGTTGCTAAAACTTTTAGCGACGAATTTAGCGACGGAAAAATTTCCGTCACTAATAATGCGTCGCAAAAATTTAGCGACGGATTTAGGGTTCCATCGCTAAATTTAGCAACGGATATCATTTGCCATCGCTGCTAAATTTAGCGATAGATTCAGTTTCCGTTGCTAAATTTAGCGACGGATTTTGGTTTCCGTCATTAAATTTTGTTTTTAATTTTTTTATTTGTAGAACCCGTCCGCCCACCTGCCAACCGCGGCCCACCATCGCGCTGGCCCCCTACTATTTGCCCACCCATGCCCACAGCCCGCCAGCCCTTGCCGACCTGCACATGACCACCTTTTGCTGCTTTATTTTTTTTTTACAGAAAATGTATTTTTGTCCAGATTCAAACCTGGGTTTAAAGAATTATCTGAAACGCTTTTAACTACTACGCCATATTAACTTATCTGATATACATTTTTTTTTTTTTTTTTTTTTTTTTTTTTTTTTTTTTTTTACTTCTATACTTTTTTTCTAATTCTCACCATTAAAAATATAATTCCCTAATCTAACAAAAATACAAAATACAAATTTTTTTTAATAAAAATACAAAATTATATTTAATATAATTACAAAATTATCTTTAAAAAAATCATAAAATTATATTTAAAAAATATAAAAATATATTTAATAAAAATTAATACCCTAATTTAATTAAAATATAAATTATAAATATATATTTAATAAAAACATAAAATTGTATTTAATAAAAATATAAAATTATATTTAGTGACAAATTTAGCGACGGATTTAGAATCCGTGACTAAATTTAGCGACGGATTTTGTTTTCATCGCTAATTAGTGACGGATTTCATTTTTCGTCGCTAAATTTAGCAACAATTTTTTTTTTGTTGCTATATTTAGCGACAGATTATATTTCAATCGCTAATTAGCGACGGATTTCAATTTCTGTCGTTAAATTTCGCATTTAATTTTTTTATTTGTAGAACCCGTCCGCCTACCCACCGGCCGCCGCCCACCACTTCCCCGGCCCCCTACTGCTTGTCCGCCCATGCTGGCACCCCACCAGCCCTTGTCCATCCGCGTATGACCATCTTTTGCTGCTTATTTCTTTTTTTGTAGAAAATGTGTTTTTTGTCAAGATTCAAATCTGGATTTAAAGAGTTATGTGAAACGCTCTTAGCCAATATAACTTTTTTTTACTTCTATACTTTTTCCTAACTCTTATCATTAAAAATATAATTCTCAAATCTATCAAAAATATAAAATACAAAATTATATTTAATAAAAATATAAAATTATATTTAATATAATTACAAAATTATCTTTAAAAAAATCATAAAATTATATTTAAAAAATATAAAATTATATTTAACAAAAATCAATACTTTAATTTAATAAAAATATAAATTACAAATATATATTTAATAAAAATATAAAATTATATTTAATAAAAATTTAAAATTATATTTAGCGACAGAAAACAAAATCTATGGCTAAATATAGCGACGAATTGTTGTTTGTCGTCGCTAAATTTAACAACAAATTGTTTTTCTTTGTCGCTAAATTTAGCGACGGAATTTGTTTCCATCGCTAATTAGCGATGGATTTTTTTTCCATCGTTAAATTTAGCAATGAATTTTTTTTTTCGTCACTAAATTTAGCGACGGATTTTGTTTTCGTCGCTAATTAGTGATTGCTTTTTTTCCGTCGCTAAATTTAGCTACAAAATTTTTTTCGTTACTAAATTTAGCGACGAATTATATTTCCGTCGCTAATTAACGATAGATTTCAATTTTCGTCGCTAAATTTAGCGATGAAAAAGCAAATTTGTTGCTAATTAGCGACAGAAATTGAAATCCATCATTAATTAGCGATGGAAATATAATCCGTCTCTAATTAGCGATTGATTTTGGTTTTTGTCGCTAAATTCCTCGCGAAATAGCGATGAATTTTTTCCGTTGCTAAATTCTGTCACTAAAAACGTGTTTTTTTTGTAGTAATCATCATATCTTGTCATAGAAAGAAATCAATTTTGAATAGACTGATTGTATGCATAAAGAGAGTTACCTGTTAGGTGATACTAAAAAACGTTTACTAAGGGAAAAACATTGGAGCTTACTCAAGAAGGGAGGCAGAGAACATTGGGTCATAAGCCGGAAAAGCACAAGTTGGAATATAGGGCTCATGTAGGAGCTACGGGTTATGGATCTAAAAAACGTTTGGTAAAAATTGTTTCGAGGGTAAAAATGGTTATGAAATAAACAAACCTTATGGCATGAAGGCGGGGAAAAATCCCCCAAAAAAGAAAAAAAATGAAGATGGGGAAATGTTGATCCATCTCCAAAGACCAGTGGTACCATTGCTTGATAGTAGGGATTTTTTTTTCCTGCTTTTCTTCTATTTATATAAAAAAGTAGAAATTAATAATTTTTGAAATAAAATTAAAAGTTAAAAATTGAACACTAAAAGTTAAAAGTTAAAATTAAGGAGGAAAAGTACAGATTTGAAGAATGTAAGGGTAAATAAATTTATGATATAAACATATTTGAAATTTTATTTCTTAAACAATGATATAAATAAAATAAAAAGAAATATAGTTCCTAAAAATCTGGAGTACAAAAAATAAGGAGAAGAAAAACTCCCTTGAAGAGTGTTATCTTAAAAGTTATTTTCAAAATTTTTATTCATAAAAAACTATTTTTAAAGAGAATAGAATCTATTTGATAAGGTTTCTCCTTATAAGAAAAAGAGAAATTGAAAAAAACCCTGTTAGATGAGCTCTTTTGCCCTCTTATTTAAATAAGGTATGAGATGATTGGATAATTCAGATTTTGTATATTAGTGTGGTATTTTCAAGAGTAAATTAATTTTCTATAATTTTATGATGGCAAATTTGGCAAAATATTCCTAAGGTGGAGATTGTTAGAATTTTCACATATTTAAGAAATAGTGATTTTTCTCCGGTGTTAAGTTTTTTTCTAATATATATATATATATATATATATATATATATATATAAAAGTGTGGTATTTTCAAAACACTTTGGAGCCTTTTTCTAAAAGGTAGGGAGTCGTTTGAAATTTGTAAGATTGTATATAATGGATATTTGGTTTTGGGTTAATTGTTAAATAAAATGCTACTACTTGTATTAGTTTATTTTTATAAGAAAAGAATTTAGGTTTTTTTATGGCCGTAAGCAAAGCTTGTCGTGCCACGTAAAAACTTGCCAAACTTTATTATTTTTTGATTTGTCGTGGGAGCTGCTTGTATTAATTTTTCTGAGTATGTTTTATTTGTTCCAACAAAATCGCAGGTCAGAAGCAAGAATTTTACTAGAAAATAAATTAGTAGTACTTGACCGAAATAAACCTAATAAATATTATTGAATCGGTCCAGAGCATCCATTAGCATTTCCCTTAATAATTATATCAAAATTATTAAGTCTTTTTTTTTCCTGACTTGGTCATCATCCGTATCCGATGTTTCATCTTGATTAATCTGAATCGACCTATTATCAGGCCTTTTATGTGAGATATCTCCCAATATTGACTTTTACGTTTTTATGACAATTTGAATCCCCAACAATAATTAAATGACTGAAATCCCTTTTCAATTACGCCACCAAACATTAATTCAAAATTATTAAGTCTTCAATTAATGGATGCGTGCACTATACAACTTAAAAATAAACATAAAAATCCATGGAGCTTTTAAATCCAAAATGAAAAGGTAAGAAAATATGGACCAATTGAAAAAAAAGAAATTTAATGTTCAAAATAAAAATAATACTAATTTTGTTATCCTAGAATACTAAATTTAGTTTTCGGAATTTGCTTTTCAGTATCATTCTCGTTTGTTTTAAACGAGATCGTTTTCAGATTTGAACCTAAATAAGGACATGATGGAAATTTAGGGAGGGTCCCAGTTTTAGAATATTGAAAACCTCGTATTGGTTATGATTTTTAGGTGTAGATAAAAAAAATATTAGCACGCGAATTCGAATTTCGAATCTGAGTCGGTGAGGATAAGATGGAAGGGCAACACTTTCGCTGAGTCATTTTCCAAAAGCTTCATATGCTAATATGAATTTTAGCCCACACACTGATGGACAGCTAAAAGATGGGGATCAACAGGGAGCTTATTTTTTAAGAAAAAATCCAGACCCTAGATTTGATTTTCAAATTGTCAGCCTCAACACCCATTCGGTGATTATTACGAAATGACAGAGAGGGCCCCACCTCTTGATACCAAGAGCCAAGAGGGAACTGTCATGGACCCCACACACGATTTGATGACTAATGAAAAGGGGATAGGGTCATCATAGCCATCTATATAAGTTTAATCATGGTGCCCTCCATTTTTATTGCTTCTAATCATTGGACCATTTTTGCATTTTTACTTCTCAATAATCACCCATTTTGCCCCTTTAGTTATCTTCCCATCAATGTATCTTAGACTTTCTTTTTCAACAATAAAATATCAGTGTCCGAAGTGAGATTCGACTTAGACAAATTTTTGAAGGCTAAAATTTTCCCAAATTTTATTTTTATCATATATATATATATATATAATTTAAACTTAAAATTTTATTTAAAAAATTATTAAACTATGACGGCTGTATCAAGTATTGATAAAATATCTTTGTTGTTTTATTATAAAAGGGTTTATAATTGAGTTTTTATTGGTGTAACAGTTGTATATTATATTTTTTAAATTATAGATTTTGAATTTGAATTATAAAAAATAAGAAATATGATATAGGAGAGTCAACTCTTTTATAAAAGATTACATAATATTTAAATTGAATTAATTAAAAAAAATTAAATATCGATTAATTAAATAAATAAATAAATAAAAGAGATTAGAAGAGTCTCCGCTTCTTAAGGGTACTGATCTCCATTGCATTAGGCATCAACACCAAAGGCTTGCCATAGCCTGTCTCGACCGTGTGATCCGTCAATTGATACGCCTCCTTGGAGATATGATTTATCTCACATTCATAGTTTTTGTTGACTTGGTTTCTGCAGATGTTAACTACGGTATGCACCTACAGTTCATTTCTGCCAGAAGCTTTCTTGCACCTGAAGCTCATGCATGATAAGGCCAGTGTCTAAGAGCTCATAGCTCTGCATTAGGCACCGAGAAGTATACAACATTGGCTATGAAGATGCGATCTTTTACTGTACCAATAAATATGGTCCCTTTTTTTTTTAATCATGAGTAATTTAATTAATCTGATTCGAATACTGTAGGATTATTTGGAGATTGTAAGACTATTTGGAGATTGTAGTTGACTTTTCTAACATTTACTTTTTTATTGGTCTTTATCAAAGAAGATAGTATTCTCAATGGGAAGTGCGATGGAGACAACCAAGAAATTCAGTTTGTTAGGAAACTTATCATGTTTTGTGAGTTAAGACTTACCAAGCATGAAAGATTGCCGGACTTATATCTTGGAACGCTCCTATTCGATTGGAAACCCTGGGAAGATGGGTTTTGGTGGTCTAATTAGGGAACTTTAGGGGTTTGGAAGAGAGGCGCTTCTCTTGCCTTTTGGGTTTCGCTTCTAGGTCTCCTTTTGGCTTGGGTAAGAGGTGTCCTCGCCTCATTGTAGAATTTGATTCTTTAGATACTATCAATCTCATTTGGGGCTCGTCTTTCGATTGCATCCTTTATGGCTAATGGTAATGGAATTTCACAAGCTAGTGGGTAGGTCGGACTCCAAAAAGTGAAAGAGTTAATTTTATGAAACGCATCAAAAACACCAAAAGAGAGGAAAAGTAAAGTTGACTTGGGGAATTACGACCCATTTTTGCAAAATGGGCAATGGTTGTTTCTATAAAGGGGTTGACTTTTAGGGGACAAATAAACACAAGTGGATGAATCATTGTTCATTTGTACTGCAAGCTTTTTTGCAAGCTTTTCCAACCAAAAATGCCAGTACAAGGCAGTAAAGCTCGCGTGCCAACAAGATTCGACTGGATTTGGTCCCTGCAAAGATGAGATCTACTTATTAATAAAAAAGTAAAAATTTTTATAACAAAGTTAAAAATATAAATAATTTTTATTTTAAAATCATTTTTGTATTATTGTTAGTATTGAGGATTTGATTACTGTCACACAAAAAATCAGTTTTTTTTTTTATTTTTAATAAAGAAAAATAGTCAATTATGAGAGAAAATAAAAAAGGGAATTGAAAATAAAAGGAAACCTCTTGAATGATTCGAGCTGGGTTCTCTTATGGTTGGGCCTGGTTAAGGTTGGTCCAACATGGTTCCAAAGGTAGGTTCACTTCTCCGGTCTACCCTTGGAGGTAGGTCTACTAGTACCATTAGCTTAATGCTAAATGATCTTCAACAATTGTTACTAAAAACGGAAAAGCGAATTTTAATGTTTCAATCAAAAAAGGAGAAGTGTGAGATCCTCCAAAGTCAAGAAGAAGAAGAAGAAGAAGAAGAAGAAGAAGATGTTGATGTTGATGTTGATGATGGTGATGATGATGATGATGATGATGATGATGATGAAGAGCTAATTAAAGAGGGTTGGTTCACTGGCAACACATCAGCCCAATGCTTGGTTGGTCCATTGGTATCCCTTAACTAAAATTTAGAATTCGAGTCTTATATAGGAAGAAATAAATATTAAGAGGATTTTGTCCCCTTAAGGATTCAATTTGATTTGAATTTAATTTAATCAAATCTAAAATAATTACTAAATATTAGTGATTTATTAAAAAAAATTAATTTCACCAAAAAAAAATTTCAAAAAATTAACAGCAAATTAGAATTTTTCATCGGACAGATTTTTAATTTGCAGAAAGAGACTATCCAACCACTTCTATTCTAGAATCACATTATCTTAAATCTCTTTCCTCTAAAGTATGGCCACACATTATTATTTATCCCCTTCCCCTGAAAAAGCTCTACTAAGGTCTTTTTTCTTTCTCAAAAAAAGAAAAGATATAATTTTAATATCTCTATTAGTTCGATCATCAATCAAGGTTATGTTATTGAATACATATATTGGCATTTCCTTATCATGAAAATTGATGAAGTAGAAATTTCAATTAAAAAAAAAAAGATAATGTTCAGTAAAAAAATGAATATCTTATTAAGAAATTACTGAAAAGTAGTTATTTTTTACTTTATCAAGAAATAAAAAATATTTCTTAGTTAAATAATGATTAAGATTTTTTTTTTAAAAACCATCTGCTTAGGATATGGAATTTCAAACTCTTGAAAAAGTAGTTTCTTTATTAAATAATTGATAATTAATTATTCTATTAAGAAATAAGTAAGAAAATTTACTTTTTGTTTTATTTTGAGAAGAATTATTTTGTTAAATAATTAAGGAATAATTTTTTAATTACTTGATTAAGAAATGTTTAGGAAGCGCAATGTTAATCAAGGAATCTTTCTTTTTTACTTGCATAAATTATTTTTGATTGCTTTCCATTAAAAGTTAATCATTATTTATTTATTATTTTTTTGCGACGTGGATATGTCCTTTTTTTTTTTAAAAAAAAAAACCTTCACGTCATTCAGCTTTTATGTATGGAATTTCAATATAATTGTTTAGCATTCATGTAGTTGATATATTCATATAATTATTTGTATGTAAATGTCGGAGGTGGATTTCACCCCACAGATTTTGACTCCTTAAACTCGAACGGGCATTCCGAAAGATGAATTGAAACCGGCAAAAAATTGGTTAAGGGTGTTTCAATAGAAGAGATTCTGACGTTAGTCAGAAAGAGTGGTTATCGAGGGAAATGAAATAGACTGAACTAGAGAGAGGGTTGAGAATAAGAGTTCCGTGATTTGTGTATCAAGTATATCATATTAGAGAGCGCACTTAGGCAATGACATGCCAGATACCTTTTATAGATCGGTGTCTCATGAGTCATGAGTACTTGGGACATTGTAACCGTAATTTCTTTGTAAGAATGCTTGAAAATCTCGAAACTCCATAATTAAATATTTTCAAGAGATTTAAAATTTTTATCACTGAGAAAATTAAACGAACCAAGGAGATTTTTTCCTTATCGATTAAGTTTCAAAGGTTTTCTTCCTTATCAAGAATGTATGCCTAAAACTAAATATTACCTCTACCTATGAGAGCAAATGATCAACTCTTTACCAAAGCGGTCAATCACTGACCGAATGAGCATCATCTTGAGCTTATCGAATGCTTTTGAAGCCCATAGACTGATTAGGTTATTACAGATAGAGATTATCCAAAGTGTCAGACCGTGTCCACTATTCAAGAAGATAAATCCCTAATTGTTGACATATTTAGGTGTGAAATGCTTATTGGATCCTGGGCTTATGAAACTGGGTATTATCATAATGGGCCTTTGGGTCATGTCCTATCATTTGTCCCCAACTCAGGATATCGTTTTGTAAGAAGGGTGCTATGAGTAATGATCTTTGAAAAGATGTAAAACTTTTAATGTGGCACGTGCCACTTCGAGCCCCACGAATCATCTCCAGTACACTTTATAAAGTCAGATGTTCGATTGGGTCAACCACTTTTATGCTTTCCTTTCAATAGTGTCGTTTTCTTGAGACTTAACCCTTCGTAAAGAAAATCTTTCTTGAGAAAATGGCTAAGGCTTCCTCTTCTCAAACTCATCGGGGGATCAGTGATATTAGAAGTATGATGACGGATCTAGAACTATGAGAAGTTCAAACTGATATATTACTGGGAGACGATTACACTCTGGTGTCGATTACAGACGAGGATAAGGCTAACAGGGTGTTAGAGAGCGACGTTCCAATATACAAACAGGTAGTGAAGTACGGCATGAAAATACCATACACGTCCGATTGGGGAGGATGTTACTTCATTGGAACATATTTCTGACGTTGCTTCTCCCTAGAGCTTGGCGTCTAGTTGTTGTTGTAACCTCTCTGCTAGGTTTTTATTACCTCTATTTCAATTTTGAGATTCTGGTAGCCATCTTTTAACCGAAGAGATACGGAAGTATGGATTCTATCTGGGGTTGGTATAGGCTGCAAACTCGACCTGAATCCAATTGGGGGTTTTACTATAAAGAATTGATTAATAAGAGTTGGATGCATAAGTATTTCTTTGTGGAGTTTTCGAATAGGGATCTCATGCCTATATTGTTTAGTGCCAATGAGGAGCTATCGTTTAGGTCAAAGCCTTTGACTTCCTTTCATCATTCTTAATTTGTGTGTTCGGTTGACAACTACTGCTCATCTACTCTGAGAAATATCTGGGTGGATTCTTTCGTGGATGATCAAATGCTGTCCTTGGTGGGTTTACTGATCAGGGGGCAGAGGAAAATTGACAGGCCCCTCCTGATTGAGAGGAGGAAGAAAGTGTTCTTGAAGTTTTGTCTTCTCCAAAGGATGCCATTTTGAAAGAAGTTACAACTGATAAGTAAGTGAAACCGAACACGAAGAGGCCTTCGAGAGAAGCTAATAGGTCACCTGGGTCTTGGTCATCTAAAGCTACAACTCCATTGTCAAAGAGGAGGAAAATCCAATTGTCTGAGTTTTCTACAAAGAGAGAGAGAGAAAAGGGACTAGAGAGGTCGGATTGCATATGTCTCCCACTTTGACAAGACATTTTGAACTGATGGCCATTGGATCAGAGGGGGTTGACAACCTGACATTTGATAATTATACATCCCCATCGGTTGGTGAGGCTGGTGAAGATGTCCTATAAGGGAGGCGCTTAAAGTGGAGGAACTTGAAGATGTCTCCACGCTGACTATTAAGGTGGGGTCACCGAAGGAACCTAGTATTCCCACTCGCATAGAAGAGATGTTTGGGCCAGCGTTTGCTATGCCTTTGTGGCTTCCACGCAAGGGAAAACGTAAGATAGTTGATGGGATGGCTCTTCCTCCTTCTATTCCTATGTGGTCTTTTGATGGTAGAAAGGGTTCGAAAGAGAGGGGGACAGTTGCAATCTATGTGAGAGACAACAGATTCAGCTATGTCGATGTGATTGAGGTGAGTCAAATAGCTGATCGGTTTGATTTTCATCGTTCAGAGCTGGAGTTAAACATGATGTCCCTAGGTAGGTTGATGAGGTTCTTTAGTCTCTTGGCTTAGCAGTATCGCCTTTTTTTTCCTATACTTGTCTTGTTTTACTTCTTGCCTTGCTTTGCTTTCGGTTGTTCCGGTTTCTTTTGGTAGACGATGATCTTGACAGAGTTCCAAAGGCAGTGGAGGAAGCAGATGATAGAGCACTTGGAGAAGCATGCCGATCGGCTAGGCCATCAGGTTTTGGCACTGTAGGATTTCCTCGAGCAGGGGGAGAAAGGTGCGAAAGCAGAGAAGACATCTAGTGCCTTGCTTGCTGAAAAGGATAAAGAGATTAGGTATTTATAACTTAACTTAGCCTTATCTCAAAAACATTGCAAGGAGTTGGATGTCGAGGCGAAGGCTCGTGAGGCATGCTTGCAGACTACCGAAGTACTAGCTCAGATAGGTGAGGAGTTGGTTTAAGCCGCAGAGCGAAAGGTGACTGAGATTGGAGAGTCTTTTGCCAAGATACTGAGATCTTTAGGCGTTCCTAACCCAAGCAAGCTGAAAGGTTGAGATGCGTTGAAGAGATAGTTCATCGAACAGGCTTAGATAGGGCTTTGCCCCTGGTGAAGAAGCTATTGGTCAAGAGGCATCAGGGTAGGTCCTAGCCCCCGCTGATCCTGTCGATGTTCCAATTGTGCCTGCTGAAGCCCAAGCAGTTCTAGAGTCTCCTCCTTGGGAGGTTCTGGTACTCCCCCTAGTTCCCCCCAATTACGTGTAATCTTCATATTAATGAAAAACTTTTGTGGTGTTGCACTTGCGTGTATTATTACTAGGGGATATTCCCCTAATCGTTCGAGTAGTGAAGATAGGTTTTGTCTATATGCCTTTGGTAGGATTCATTTGAGGAACTTGGCTAAGTCATATGCTCTACACGTTTGCTTTAGATCATTTGACTGAAAGGAGAATATTTGTCTACTTGGGGGCGCACTATCATTGTTAGGAGACCAGCTGTTAGAATGAACCACACTTACCCATTTGGGAGCCACGTTCATTAGGAATCAAATGATTGGATAAGCTATGTCTACTCTTCTGGGAGTCAGGTCCCTTATAGACAACACGCTTCGTTCATTAGGAATCAAATGATAGGATGGGCCGTGCCTGTCCTTCTGGGAGTCAGGTTCCTTATTGATGACACACTTCATTCGTTAGGAATCAAACAATAGGATAGACTATGCCTGCCCTTCTGGGAGTCAGATCCTTCATTAATAGCACACTTCGCTCGCTAGGAATCAAACGATAGAATGAATTGTACCTGCACTTCTGGGAATCAAGTCCATTATTGATGACACACTTCATTCATTAGGAATTAAATAATAGGATGGGCCTTACCTGCCCTTCTGGGAGTCAGGTCCCTTATTGATGACACGTTTCGTTTGTTAGGAATCAAATGATAGGATGAACTGTACTTACCCTTTTAGGAGTCAGGTTCCTTATTGACGACATGTTTCATTCGTTAGGAATCAAATGATAGGAGGGGCTATGCCTGCCCTTCTCAGAGTCAGGTCCCTTATTGACGATATGCTCCGTTCGTTAGGAATTAAACAATAGGATGGACCATGTCTACCCATCTGGGAGTTGCTTCTCTTATTGACGACACACTTCATTCGTTAGAAATCAACCAAAAATGAATGGGAAGGAAAAGCATAGATTGATAGGAGACTCTTCTAATCAATAGAGGCAGTAAGCTTACTAATAGTAGATGTGCAGGTTTTTTGAGTTCCAAGTTCTGGGTACAGTCGAACCGTCTAAATTGTTAAGACGATAGGTTGTCAGACGAACTATGGAACGTATTTGACATAGGCCTTCCCAATTGGGTGCAAGTATGCTCTCGGGTTGGGGTTGACCGATAGACTTTACTTTCCTTAGGACTAGCTTGGTTGGTCTGAGCATTCTATTTGTAACCCCTTTGTTATAATACTAAGTCATTTGTTGCTAGTATGTAGCAATTTGATCGAATACAGATTCTTACAATTGTGGGAGTAGATCTAGTTATTCTTGCCAGGCGGGTTCATTTCGTATCGTATTGTATTGGTCCACCCGGAGTAAGTGAATTCCTATCTTTATAAGTATGACGGCTTCGCATTCATATGTCAAACTGAATATCATTTTACCAGTTTCCCTTTGAGGTGTAGTATGGTATGCCTTGAGGACACTGTGAAGTTCTTTTCCCATCATCCATTAGTTTCATCCAATGTTTTTTAGCCCCTATAGAATTGTTTTGTTCGTTATCTCAGTGAGTCCATTGGTTTGTGGATGGTCAACAAATGCAAATCAATAGTGAATTTCCAGTTTACTGTAGAATTTCTGGGAGCTCTAGTTGTCAAACTGCTTCCCATTGTCGGTGATAAGAATGTAGGCTATGCCGAATCTAGTGATAATGTGAGTCCACACAAACGATTAAGCCTTCGTTGCCATTATCTAGGCCAGTAGTTCTGCCTCCATCCACTTGGTGAAGTAGTCGATAGCTATTATGAGAAACTTTCACTGTTTAGTAGCTGGTGGGAATGGCCCAAGAATGTTCATTCCCCATTGGGTGAATAGTCAGGGACTTGCTATGGGGCTTAGCTCAGTGGAAAGTAGATGGGTTACCGAAGAGAAATGTTGGCAACTATCATACCTTTTGATATAGTTGTCTGAGTTGGTCTTCATAGTCGACTAGTAGTACCCATGATGCAAGGGATTGTAAACTAAGTTTCGATCCCTCAAGTGATTGCTGCATATCCCTTCATAGATTTCTTGGAGGTCATAGTCTCCTTTTCTAGGGGTTAGACACCTTAGATATGGATGAGTGAAGGACTTTCGATATAAACTCCCGCCAATCATTGCGTAGTGAGCGACCTTTCATTTTAGCTTTGTTGCCTCCGATGGCAAGTTCGACAAATAATTATGCTTTAGATAGGCTTCTATGGGATTTTTTGAGCTGGCGGGTTGGTCCACCACAAGGATCCTCTTGGATTCATCAATGCTAGGGCATGGTAGGCTCTCGATATAGACTCTTAGACTTGAAGCGACTGAGTCTGAATTGGCAAACTTAAAGAGTGTGTCAGCTTGTTCATTCTCTGATCAGGGGGATTTGTTGTATGTTCACTTTGTTTAGTTTGCTTATCATTTCGTACAGTTTACTCAAGTACTTGGCTATAATCAAGTCCTTAGCTTCATAGACCCCTCGATCTGCTTGACAACTATTTGGCTGTCGGTGAACACTCGAATGCTTTAGGCCCCTAAGGATGTTGTGATTCGAAATCTTGTCAATAAAACTTCATACTCCACTTGATTATTTGTGGCCTAAAAGTTAAAACGAAGGATGTATTCCACTTTGAAATCATCTGAACCCATCAGTATCAGCCCAGCACCACTCCATAAGGAGTTCGATAACTCATCGACATGTAATGTCAAATTCGGTAGTGACCACTCTCCTTGGCTATCGGTAGGCTCATGCTCGGCTTGAACTGGAAGGGTGTATTTGAGGATGAAGTTCGCTAGGGTTTGGCCTTCGATCATAGCCCTTGGTTAGTATTGGATGTCAAATTCACCCAACTCCACACTCCATTTGATAAGACAGCCAGAGGTATCCCTTTTTTGAAGGTTTTGC
The DNA here is from genome assembly GCA_037126225.1 of Dillenia turbinata. Taxonomy (NCBI): domain Eukaryota; kingdom Viridiplantae; phylum Streptophyta; class Magnoliopsida; order Dilleniales; family Dilleniaceae; genus Dillenia; species Dillenia turbinata. The sequence goes on from JBAMMX010000017.1 coordinate 8,708,870, forward strand.
TTCAACGATTGATCAATGAGTACCATGATAGTGTGACCTGAAAGTATGGTTGAAGGCGTCCAGCCGAGATGACTAGAGTGTAAATTATCTTTTCGATTGGCCGATAGTTGACTTTGAATTCTTGGAGTATTCAATTGATATAGTAGACTGGCTTCTATATGGTTGAATCCTACCTCACAATGATGGAATAAAGTGCCCGGTTAGAGAGAGAGAGGTATAGGTATAGTTTCTCACCAGGGATAGGTTGGGAAAGCAATGGGGGTGACATGAGATATTCCTTGAGTTACTCAAAGGTCGTTTGACACTGGTTGTCCACATGAAATTTTGGGATCTCTTTAGAGCATCAAAAAAGGGCTTGTACTTTTTTCCCACCTTCAACATGAATTGGCTTATGGTTGATATCCTGCCTATGAGGCATTGTACCTCCTTTAACATTTATGGTGGTGACATATCTAGTATGGCCCGTATCTTTTCGGGGTCTGCCTCAATTCCCCAATTACTGATTATAAAACTCAAGCACTTTCTAGAGCGATTTCAAAAGTGCATTTCGCTAGGTTCAGTCGTATGTTGTAGCACTCCAATGTCTAAAAAGTCTCCTTGAGGTTGGCAACATGGGCTTCCAAACTGATGCTCTTGACGAGCATGTTATCAATGCATACCTCACGTTTTTGCTAAGTTGGTCATTGAAGATCTTATTGACTGATCATTGGAAAGTTGCTTCAGTATTTTTCAAGTTGAATGGCTTGACCCAATAGTAGTACGTGTTGAACTCGCTTATGAAACTCGTCTTTTTCTCATCTTTTGGTACCATGGATATTTGATTATAGCCAGAATTGAGGTCCATGAATATTAGAAGTTGGTGACCTGAGGAGTTGTCTACCAACTTGTCTATGTTAGGGAGCGGATAGCTATCCTTTGGGCATGCCTTATTGAGGTTGGTAAAGTCCACACATATCCTCCATTTGTCGTTAGCTTTGTTCAATAGGACCACAATAGCTAGCTCCTCAGGGTATTTAACTTCATGGATGAATCTAGCTGTTAATAGCTTTTGGACATTTTCTTATATGGCATATTGGTGCTTTAGAGTGAACACCCTTTTCTTTTGTTTAAACGGTTTATGTTTGGCATTAATTGTCAGCTTGTGAATTATAACTGATGGATCAATACCCGACATGTCCTCTGGTGACCAAGCGAAGACATTAGAGTATCGTCGTAGGTAGTTGATGATCACTTCTTGTAAATGTGTTGGTAAATTTGCACTAACCCAAATGATCTGACAAAGGTCATCGGTTAGGGGAACCTTGATTACTTCCTATGTCGATTCTGGTTTGGTGGTTTGCTTGGCATCATCTCTAAATTTTAGAGTATCAATTAGGAAGTTTCCTTTTTCACTTCCAACTATGAGGAGAACGTGAGGGTCAGGGTCGTTATGTAGAGTAGCAATTCTCTCTAATGTTCTAAATTTGATTTTCATATGTTTCGTACTGGATAGTGCCTCCAATTCATCCAAACTAGGGTGATCGAGAATAACGTTGTAAGGCAAAAATACCTTTACCACATGGAAGGTAACATTAACGATTGTGTGAATAGGGGGCGTTCTCAGGATTACAGTGAGAGGAATGACACCTTCTGAGTATATCACTCGTCAAAGAGTCCTTTGATATATCTAGTGGAGGTTGAATTTGAGACGAGTTAAAGCCTATTCATTGGAAGGCGTCCTAAGAGAGGAGGTCAGGGTCTGCTCCCTGGTCAATTAGTACCCTTTTAACAAGGTAAGATTTTATCTTGATGGTGATGACTAAAGGGTCATCGCGATTAAGATCGACTATGATTAGATCGTTGTCATTAAAGCCAATGATTGGCTTTTTTCTTTTAGCAGTTTTCATTTGGAGTAAGTAGCGAGGGGCGGAGGATACGTTTTGGCCAGAGAATCAATCTGTTTTCCATGGACGATGCCAATCTGTTGGAAATGAGTTTTGACTTTACAGATTCCTACTCCTTAGACTCGAACAGGTACTCTGAAGAATGAATTGAAACCTACAAAAGACTATCGGAGGGTGTTTTGACGGAGGAGATTCCGACACTCAAGTTAGAAAAAACGATTTTCAAGGGAAATGAAATAGACTGAGCTAGAGAGAGGTTTAAGAATGAGAGTCCAGTGGTTTGTGTGTCGAATGTATCGTATTAGAGAGTGTACCTAGGCAATGACATGCCAGATGCCTTTTATAGATCGGTGTCTCATGAGTCGTGTGTACTTGAGATATTACAACCCTAGTTTTCTTATGAGAATGTCTAGAAATCTTGAGACTCTATAGTTAAATATTTTCAAGAGATTTAAAATCTTTATCACTTAGGAAATTTAACGAACCAAGGAGATTTTTTCCTTATTAATTAGGTTTCAAATGTTTCTTTCCTTATCAAAAAGGTATGCCCAAAATTAAATATTACATTTGACCGATGAGAGCAAACGTTCAAATCTTTACCAAAGTGGCTGACCACTGACCGAAGGAGCATTGTCTTGAGCTTATTGAATGATTTTGAAGCTCACAGACCGATTAAATCATTATCGATAGAGATATCCAAAGTATCGGGCCGTGCCCATCCTTCAAGGAGATAAATCTCTAATTATTGACAAGCCTGGATGTGAAATATTTATTGGATTATGGGCTTATGAAATTGGTTGTTATCATAACGGACCATTGGGTCCTATCCCATTTAAACCTTTTACACGAATTCTAAAGTGAAATTGAGCTCATGTTATTTACCGAGGAAAAGTACTCAAACTAAAAGTTAAGTTTGTTTATGAATAATTCCATTCATTTTGTAAACATACATATCTAACTTATAACTAAATGTATATCGAATTCATTTAATTATCTTGAATGATGAAAATCATGTTAAATATGGAAATTATGAGATTTCATTTGCCTCTTGAAAAAGTATCTATATCATCTATTTATATACCTAAGTTGATAAGATTAGATATAGGAAATGGAAAAATCTAACTTGCTAATCTTTAACTAACGTAAACTGATATGATGTGATATGATATTAATTAATTACAGAATAATTAGCTGATTCTTATTGTCAAACTCTCCCCTCAAGTGGGTAAATATATATTACTTATTCCCTGCTTGGTTATAATATAAGAGCTTCAAATCTAGTTGTGCTTAAACCTTTAGTGAAGACATCAGTTAGTTGATGTTTTGAAGAAACGTATCTCAGATCAAGGAGTTCTGTTTCTAGCTTCTCTTTAAGAAAGTGCCTATCCACTTCAACATGTTTTGTTTTATCATGTTGAACTAGATTATGTGTTAACTGATTGCAGATTGATTATTAATAAACAGTTGCAGACTTTTCCTTATTTTAACTCTGAGATCTTCAAGATGAATTTCTAGCCATAACAACTTACAAATCCCACGAGCCAATGCTCTAAATTCTGCTTGTGCACTAGATCTAGCCACCACATTTTGTTTCTTGCTCCTCCATGTCACCAAATTATTTCCCTAAGAAATACTTAAGCTTGCCTAGAACTTTCATTTCAAACTTAGAGGCTAACTTTTGTTGCAAGGTAGCATTCTCTTGATAATCATTACAAGTCACAATTATGTCATCCACATAGATTAATAAAATTGTTAGTTGCTGTCTAACATGCTTAATGAAGAGAATACGATTAGCTCAACTTTGAATGTAACCCATACTTTGAACAACCCTAGTAAATTTCTCAAACCTGGCCCTAGGTGATTGTTTAAGACTATATAAGGTCTTTTTGAGTTCACACACCTTATCTGGTCCTCCCTTATGTCAAAAACCAGGTGAAAGATCCATCCATATAAACCTCCTCTTTAAGATCACCACACAAAAATGCACTTTTAACACCAAATTGTTGCTAATGCCAATGATAATGAGTTTCTAGAGATAACGAGACCCTCACTGTATTTGGCTTGGCAACTAGGGGAAATGTCTCAAGATAATCCATTCCATACCGTTGAGAGTACCCCTTAGCAACAAGCGTTGCCTTATACCTCTCTAAAATCCCACCGGCCCTATACTATAAAGTATAAATCCATTTGTAGCCTACAGGTTTAACATCCTTTGATTTAGAAACTATATCCCAAGTTTTATTTTTTATTTTTTGTTAAGTGCTTTCATCGTTTCTCATATAGCTAACTATAAATTTCCATTCCTCACAGCTACATCAATAGACTTAGGAATCGCATAGGTATTTAGGGTTGTTAGAAAAGTTTTATGGTGAGAAGATATGCAATGATAAGAAAGATAATGAGCAATTGTGTGTCCTGTACATTTACTAGTATCCTTTTCTTTTGGCTATGGGATGATCAAGAGACAAGTTAACATTAAAAGGGTCAATAGTAGAAGAATTGACATTAGAAGAATCAGGAGTAGGTAAAGAAGAATTCAGTTCAACATGAGATGGATCAGAGGAAGGTACCAGTTGTGAAGATGTAGAATTCAGGATAGCCAACTGCACTTGCTGAAGAGAGACATTTGACTTGTTTTGTCGAGAATAAATTGCTTTGGAGAAACTGCTCTTGGTGGAAGAGTTTCAACAATTGACTGAGATAGAGTGGTATTTAAATGAAAAACTCTAACATTATCTAAGTTATCATCAAACGGAACTATAGGTTTGGAATCAACAAAATAAGAAATGGATTCTTCGAAATTAACGTCCATTGTCACAAAAACTTTTCTTGTAGGAAGATGAAAGCACTTATATTTTTTGAGTGTTTAAATATCCTATGAAGACACAATTTAAACCCATAAAATTCAGTTTAGTTTGAACAAGGACCATCTAGAACCATCTAAAACCGTTGATGTTATGAATTCTAGAAACCCCCCGTACAACTACGTGTTAAAGAAAAGGACTAGAAATATAGATAGTCTGAAATGGAAAATATACTCTATGATGTTTAAAAGCTGACAAGTATCACAATGTAAGGTACTAGTGTCAATTGATTGAAACCAAAAAGGAGATACATGCTTCATTATAAGAAAAGATGGATGATCGAGTCTACTATGCTTGAGTCTTATTTAATCAATATTTGGAGATTCAATAGTAAGATTATCTAAAAATGTACGTAGAGAATTACAAGCATATGCAGTTGGGAATTTATTTATTTCCAAAACATATAGTTCATCTCTCTCTTTAGGAAATTGAATCATTCTCCCTGAAATCTTGCAAAGAAAGACATGACAAGTACAATCAAGCATGACAAAACAATTCAAGTATTTAGCGAGTTTATGGGCTAATAGCAAATTGATACATAGATTAGGGACACTAAGAATTTTCTTAAGATGTAAAAATGGTGAGAGATATGCTAGGCCCTGATCACAAACATTTAAAGTCCTCTCCTCAGCAACTCTAATTTGTTCAGAAGAATCAGGATAAGACAAATAGTATTTAATGATTTCAAGAAGGTTAGTTATCTGATTGTTTGCTCCTGAATCTATAACCCATGAATTACCCATGAATTTCCTTTGTCCATCTCTATAGCATTAGAGGTTTTAGAGAAAGTAGTGTTCCACATAGGTGTTTTGATGATAAGCAAAATCAAATAAATTGGTCAAACAAAAATGGGTAAACATAGTCTAAATGGCTCAACCATGGGAAACGTCAACGGATACAAAGAATCAGTCGACAAATTAGATTTACTAAGACATACACTTTCGACTACTTCAAAAAGTTAGTCAACAAATAAGATAAAAATGTAAACAATAATTGACACATTCCTCTAAATAGTCACGCATACCTTAGAATAGCAAACTAAATCATCGTCTTAACCAACTAAGTCCAAGAAAACATTATTATAGTCCACTAATCTTCAAATTTAGCCAACTAAACCATTGTGATGGCTGACTAAGTCATTGTGTTAGCTAACAAAATCCTAGTATGCATAGCATAAATAGTGATATAGTTGATAGATTTTTAAATTTAGCTAACTAAAGACCTTTGTAAAAGCATAAGTTGTCAACAGGTCCATCAACTTAGTCATCAAGTAAAGTAGTCGACTAACATATTAAGCCTACCAACTAAGAGTTCTCAAATTTAAAAATTTTTTTTGTCTCTAACAAAACTGTCGACTCACACATGCATTGTTACATACCTGGATTTAATTGCAAAGAAATAACCTATTAATAATTGAAGATTAGTAAGGTAACCCAAACAAATGAAATGGGTATAAAATTAAAGAATTGGAATATTAAAAATATAGGTTTGACCAATTTGCTAGAAACTAAATACCCAAAAAATGAGATATCTGAAATGTCTAGAAAATAAGAATGAAAAGTTTCTGTAATTATTTTTTATGATTAAATTAGGTGAAAACCTATTTTTTTTAGAATTTTTCTAAATCATTAGCCTTCCAAATAAAATCCAATAAAGTTAACCATTTTGAATTTTCTTTTTGGAAGGAAGAGTTAACTTTCCATCTTTAAAAAATTAGATCCTGAAACTATTTTATTGAATCAAAATGGGGGGTATTTTCTTATTTTCAAGTAATTATTTACTTAAATGATATTACACATAAATAAGAAAACTAAAAATACATGAATTGCACAAATAAAGACAACATCATCCATCCATATAAGACAACACCGTCTAAGACACTTATTTTTCACAAATTAAGACACATGGAAGGACACATGTCTAGCATCAAGGATAAGTGAACTCTATAATTAACAAGTGACCTTACACATGTCTTACATCAAGAACAAACAACCTAGATAAGGAACAAGTGTCCTAATACTTGTTAACACTCTATCACTTTCCAACACCTACAAATACCCCATCCCTTTTTCCATCCCAAACCAAATCCACCAAGGAAGAGAAAGAAAGAAAGAAAAAGAGAGAGAAAAAAAGAAATGAATAGAGAGAGAAAGAAAGAAAGAGAAAGGAAGAGAAAGGAAGAGAAGAAAAGATTGAAAGTTTCTACAGAAATGATAGTAAATTCCTATGGGGAGGAAAAAAGTTAACTTTGATCACATAAAACAATTCTTTAAGGTGAGTGTTCTTTGTATTCATATATTTTTATGCATAATTTCTATAACTTTCTATTGCTACATTGAATTACTATTGTTACTATGATTTACTACTGTTACATCAATATATTTATCTGTGATTGTTATATACGCCAATATGTGTGAAGATAGTTCGAGCAAGAAAGGGCTTTGTCGAACATTAAAATACATATTGGTAGCACTCCATTAATGTGGATAGGAGGTTTGTCCACTTAATGCGGGAGAGACTGATAGGTCTTTTCGGAAATGGACCTCCTGGGAGGGATAAGTAGACTATTCTTGTAATGGAGAGATAAGACACCAGTGAATTATTACCTATATTATACTGTTACGTGTTATTGTTATTACTATTATTTGTACATGTTGCCACTGCATTGAGAACTTTTTAAAAGATTTTATAATAAAACTGTTGTATATTTTTATATTGAAAAGTTTTACACACAAGCACACACGGACCTCACTAGGCTGTCAAGTTCACACAAAAAATTATTTTAGATTCTACAGGACTGGAAGTCAAGGAGAATTAGATGAGCTGATAGAGATAACTTTATTGTAAATATCCTCTCTAGTATAGAAGTTCTGCTGTTTTATCATGTATTAAAGATTTTTGTAATATTTATAGTAAGTGAAATAAAGAAGATCTATTATTTTAGCATGATTTTTATTAAGCAAGTTAGTGAGTGCGCCTTAGCGCAAGCCAAGCAGTCCGTCGCTGATGAAGCCCCAATAAGAGGGCAGAATTGGACCATGACAATTGAATGGTATCAGAGTCTAGGTTTAGAAAAGATTATGCTAGGAAAAACAACCCTTGATTAGAAAATGTTTATCATGATTAGGAATAGCCATTTTGTCTCATGAGGATTTTCCAACATTGTTGGAAATTTTATAGTAATGGAATCAGAAGGTAATTAGTCTTCTATTGAAGAAGATCCCTCTGAAGAAAGAGTTGTTAAGGAAAATAATGAAGTTTCATATATCATGATAAAGGATAGTGATAAAGAGCTAGAAATTGTTGAGTCCTCTAATACAAAAAGCAATTCGACAATAAGTGAATTATAGCAGAAACTACACCATAGCCAACAAACATGCGACTACCTTTGGAAACAATTAAAAGTGGCTAGAAAGGAGGTAGAGGTAGAAAGGCAACTGTCACATGAAGCTTGCCATAAAAACAATAGATACAAAGAAGAGTTAGCGGCACTTAAATATGTGCATGAGATAGATACATTTGTACTTAAAAAAAAGTTGGATTATCAAGAAAAGTGGAATGAATATCTAGAAAATACTATAGTCAAGCAGTTGAAGAAGTGGATAGCTTGACTAAGAAGAATTTGTTGTTAGAAAATAGAAAAGCAAGGTATGTAGACCAAGTTGTTGAATTGACTAAGAAAAACATGTCATTAGAAAATGAAAAGGCAAGATATGAAATAATTCTCGAAGATTATAGGAGATTAATTCGAGAATTGCCAAATGAGTTACCAAGAATGAGGAGGAATAAACAGGTGCCTAGTGAAGACTTGGTAAATAAATCAGATTGTGGAGTTTAGTCAATATATATATATATATATGCTTTAGTTAAGAAAGTAGTGTAATGCAGTTGTAAGTTTGAGTAGTGTAATACAGTTGAGAGTCTTTACGAGAGTTGTATATGAGTAATGTTAACTTTTCTTTTTACATTTTCTATTGATTTGCATCTTTTGCCTTAAAAATGGTTAGAACAAGGCAATAATAAGACAATTCGATTGACCAATGCTCAAACTCTATGGATCAAGTAATCGCAACTCTAGATAGAGTATTCCAAATAATGGAATAACAAGCCAATAACATAGTCAACTAGCAGTCTCCCCACAACTTGTTTCCAAACATTAAACAACCTGAGGATATTATCTTGGAATGATTTATGATGTTCATCCTCTAAAGTTTGATAGAGGTTATGGATATGATAAAAAAGCCAAAGAGATAGAAGAAATTTTTACAGTATTAAGTTATTCAGATGAACGAAAAGTTAGACTGACGATATGTCAACTTTTCGAGATAATTAGAGAATGGTGGCGAACCATCTCATATAAGTGGGAACAAAACAATACACATGTACATGGGAAAATTTCTTAAAGGAATTCAATGAAAAGTATTACCCACGCCACACACGAGAGAAATGAGAAGAAGAATTTCTTGTTCTTAAACAAGGTCATTTGAGAGTGGCTCAATATGTGACCAAATTTACAAAACTCTCCAAGTTTGCTCCTTTATTGGTAGCAATTGACGACGATAGAATTAAACATTTCTTTAGGGGGTTACATTGAGAAATTCAAGATACTTTAGCTCCTATCATTATAGAAACTTAATCTAAGGCAATAGAATTGACATGTCGAGTAGAAGATAGTGAAAAGTAGCGGTAGGTAGGACTCAATAAGAGAATGGCTCCATCAAATTGGTAGCAAGAAATAATTCAAGAAAATACAAAGGCACTAGGAAAAAGTATGGCAAATTCTAGTAAGCAAGTAAGACAAAGAGACTTTTGTGATTGTTGTCGAAAGCCAGGACATAATGAAATAGGTGTTGACTAAAAGCTAAAAAATGTATAAGATATAGAAGTGATGTGCACTATAATAAAGATTGTCCCAAGATAGTAGGAAAGGAAAACGTACCTCAAGGTCAAAGATGGAGCAATCAAATGATAAAACCAAGATGCAAGGTAGAGTCTTTGCCATAGAAGGAGAAGAAATTCCTAAAACATCTAATGTCATGGAAGGTAAGCTACTATTCAATAATCATAGGGTTAAGGTATTATTTGATCCTGATTCCACATATTCATTTGTTACTCCAATTTAGATAAAGATCTTAGATGTTGAGGTTGAAAAGTTATCATACATATTAGGGGTAAGTACTCCAATGGGAAGTAGTATGACTACTGAATTTGTAGTAAAGTCATATAAAGTTGAGATAGCTAAAAAAGATTTTCTAGTAGATTTGATAGTTTATCTATTCAAGACTATGATATTATACTAGAAATTGACTAGTTATCTTAGTATCATGTAAAGAAAAACTTTATGTTTCGGGACAAGATAAGGTGAATAGTAGGAAATAGAAAACTCTTTTCTGACGTCATTATATCTGGACCTGGAGAGCATTCTAGGAAACTCCTTTATAAAGGATGTATAAGATATTTGGCTTATCTTATAAATCAACCCACTAAAAAAATGAGAAAATTGAGAATATCCCTATAATGAGAGAATATCCAAATGTATTTCTTGTAGACTTAACCTCTTTAGTTCCGAAAAAAGGAAATAGACCCCATATAGAATGACCTTTCTAGAATTAAAAGAATTTAAGATACAATTACAAGATTTATTTGAAAGAGAATATTTCCAAGACAGCCTTTAGAATTTGATATGGTAATTATGAATTTATGGCATGCTATTATGGAACATAGTATTCTATCAATATATTGATCACTTCATAGTAATTTTTATGGATGATTTATTGGTAATTAGAAAGAAAGCCTAAGTGGTATTTGCATTGTAGATTCTTAGAAATTAGATTGTATGTTAAATTTAGCAAAGGTGAATCTTGGTTATGAAATTCCTATAAATGGAATTTTCATTTATCTTTTGGAGAAGAATACATCTTCCATGAGAAACCCCAAGGACGATAATTGAAGAATGAAGTTTTCTAGGATTAGCATGTTATTATAGGAGATTTGTACAAGATTTTTTCGAAGTTAGTTGGACAAAGGTAATTTGAAAGAATACTAAATTTTAGGATAACAAATACGAAGAAAAGTTTTTTTAGAGATTAACTACAGGGCCAATACTTACTTTGCCAAAGGAAAAGATATGATTGTGGTTTATATTGATTATATCAAAAGATAGGGTCACGTTGTGCATTAATGCAAATGCAAAGATTATAGCATATATATTAAGGCAATTAAAGCTTTACCAGCGAAATTATCTCACTCATGATTTGGAGTTGACAACTAAATTCCCAAAAATGGAGACATTATCTGTATGAGATATTTTTGAGGGATTTATAGATCATAAGAGTTTAAAATATCTATTCTTTCAAAAAGAACTTAACTTGAGACAAAGAATGATATGGTGTAAAATGAGTAATTATGGATAGGTTAGCATGCCATCAACTTTATCTAGGATCCATGATATATTCCAAATGTTATTGCCCCATATGTATCCAAATCAATCTAGATCATGTACTAGATTATCAGCCACTCCAACTTCGTCATGATCTAACTTATGAGGAAAAACTAGTCAACATTATAGAATTTGAGATAAAGAAGCTAAGATTATAGAATGTATATCTGGTAAAAGTAATTTCGAGTAACCATGAATAGAAATGTCACTTGGGAACTTGAGGATGAGATCCAGCAAAAGTATCTTGCTCTATTCAAGCAATCAGGTACAAATTTTGAGAACGAAATTTTTTTAAGGGCAAAAGAATGTCACATACCCCAATTCAATTGCAAAGAAATAACCTATTAATAATTGAAGATTACTAAGGTAACCCAAACAAATGAATTGGGTATAAAATTGGAGACTTAAAATATTAAAAATATAGGTTTTACCAATTTGTTGGAGACTAAGTACCCAGAATAGAGATATCTGAAATGTCTCGAAAATAAGAATGAAAAGTCCCGGTAATTATTTTTTATGATTAAATTAGATGAAAACCTATATTTTAAAATTTTTTCTAAGTCATTAGCCCTCCAAATAGAATCTAACAAAGTTAACCATTTTGAATTTTCTTCTTAGAAAAGAGAGTTGACTTTCTATCCTTAAGGAATTAGATTCTAAAACTATTTTATTGAATCCAAATAAGGGATATTTTCTTATTTACAAGTAATCATTTACTTAAATGATATTACACATAAATAAGAAAACTAAAAACATATGAATTGCACGAATAAAGATAACACCATCCATACATATAAGATAACACCGTCCAAGACACTTGTTTTTCACAAATTAAGACACATGGAAGGACATAGGTCTAGCATCAAGGATAAGTGACCTCTATAGTTAACAAGTGTTCTTACACATGTCTTACAACAAGAACAAACAACCTAGATAAGGAACAAGTATCCTTACATATGTCTTACATCAAGAACAAGCAACCTAGATAAGGAACAAGTGTCCTAACACTTGTTAACAATCCATCACTTTCTAACACCTATAAATACCGCATCCCCTTTTCCATCCCAAACCAAATCCATAAAGGAAGGGAAAGAGAGAAAGAAAAAGAGAGAGAAATAAAGAAAGGAATAGAGAGAGAAAGAAAGAAAGAGAAAGGAAGGGAAGGAAAAGATATAAAGTTTCTATGGAAAGGATAGTAAATTTCTTCTGGGAGGAAAAATGTTAACTTTGATCACATAAATCAATTCTTTAAGGTGAGTGTTCTTTATATTCATATATTTTTATACATAACTTTTATAATTTTCTACTGCTACCTTGAATTACTATTGTTACCATGATTTATTGCTGTTATATCAATATATATGTTTGTGATTGTTATATAAGTGGAGATAGTGCGAGCAAGCTAGGGTTTTGTCAAACATCAAAATATATCCGGTAGCACCCCATTAATATGGATAAGAGGTTTGTCCACTTAATGCGGGGAAGACTGATAGACCTTTCCGGAAATGGACCTTCTGGGAGGGATAAGTAGACTGTTCTTGTAATGGAGAGATAAGACGTCAGTAAACTATTACCTGTACTGTACTATTACGTATTGCTATTATTATTATTATTTGTGCATGTTTACAATAAAACAATTATCGTATATTTTTACAATGAAAAGTTTTCCACACAAGCACGCACAACCTCATTGGACTGTCAAGCTCACACTAAAAATTATTTTAGACCCTATAGGAATGGAAGTCAAGGAGAATTAGATGAGCCGACAGAGATACCTTTATCGTGAATAATCTCTCTAGCATAGAAGTTCTGCTACTTTATCATGTATTGAAGATTTTTGTAATATTTATAGTAAATGAAATAAAGAAAATCTATTATTTTAACATGATTTCTATTAAACAAATTAGTGAATGAGCCTTGGCACGAGTTAGGCAGTCTGTCGCCGATGAATCCCTAGTGAGGGGGCGTAATTGGGGCGTGACATGCATCATGTCAACTAATACTCTATGAACAACAAGTAGGTTAGTCAACTAATCAAAGAGGATTGTCGACTATTGACCTTCACACTTAGAAAATGTTTTTGATTTCTAGCAAGACCAAAAGACCAAAAGACCAACAATCCACCAAAAACATATGCACTATCTTAAAAATGGACATAAAATAAATGAATGTTGGTTTAGGGCCAGAATATTAAGGAAAGCAAAATTGAGATTATGCTAAAAGAATAACCGAGAACTAAAAATGCTGAATTCATGAAAATGTGTAGTAAAGGCCAAAACATAGTTGAATTTTAATATAGATGTGTTTCAAAGTCAGAGACACTCGAAACACATAATCCCCTAAAGTGAATGCTTCAGACATATGTCAGGAGACTTTACAAAATCTTGAACATGGCAAGAAAAGAAAAGAAGGTAAAGATTTATTAAATGACATGAGAAAATCTAATGTCAGTAAGTCCCGAAAGTAACTGGTTGTGGGACAAAATTTAAAACATGTAAGTTTGTGCCTAATATCTAAATCATTGAGAAGAGATTTGATAAAAGATCTGCAGAAAATGAATTAAAGATAATCCATGTGATGCTTGCATATAAAAAAACCTCAGCATATTAGAATTGAATTTTTAATCAAACTAGGATTTAAAAGTAGAAGAAGAAAAACAATATGGGTTCATCATAATAGTCTTGCACAAATCTAGGTGATCCTCTTAGAGAAGCAGGTTATTTATTTAAAATAAGAAAATCTACACAATCTTTAGGATTTGAAGTGTCTTGAAAACACATTGATGCAGGAATCTTGTAACCAGAGGACTGTGCTTAAGGTTTAGTCACTAATCCTCCAATCCCTAGGAGTACTTAATAAATTAATGTTAAAAAGAGTATTAAAAGAAATGGATAGGACTATACCTAGAGAGAGCAGTTAGTTGATTATTTCTGGGATTCAGCCTGATTTACATTGAACAAAGCTTTAATCAAGACAATCTTAGAAGAAAATATCCTAGAGCTTTATAATGATATAAAATATGATAAATGACACTTTCTGGGTATAAATGATAAAGATTGGAAAGGCTCCGTAGAAAATTTAAAGCTAAGAATGATAAGGTCCTAAAAATAAAGAACATAAAAGCAGATAATTTAACCATGAAGAAATATGGATAATCTTTAGCATAAGATTTATATGTATGTTTTGATGAAAATCTTATAAAGAACCTTGAATTGGATGAAGAAGGCAAAGTAGTATGCTTTTAAGCTTTGTAGAACTATGATAGGTTACTTAGACTATTCAATATACAAGTAATTATGAATACAAAAGTTGCTTCCTGAATGTCTAAAATAAGAATTGTGGATCATAGTCACTCGTGTATTAAAAGTTCCATTCATGGTTTAGAAATGTTTGTCTCATATAATCACTGTCCGCATAAGTCAACTAGAATAGTCCCTCTAGAATTGTACCTTAGTCAACAAAAGTAATATTCGAAGCTATTAACCATCAGTAGACTCACTTAAATAGTCGGCCAATAACTAAACAAAACAAAAGACCAACTGAGTAGTTGATAAACTAGTCGACATTAGTAGGAAAATAATCAACAAGACTATCGAGCTAGTTGACAGAAAAAACTTTGCTAAACCTAAAATGGTCGAAAGGCTTATTATAATAGTCGATTAACTTGTCAGTGAAGATAGATTAGTTGATAAATCAGTAAGTATAGTCGACAGCTAATCAGTTCCCAAAAGGATTAGTTGGCAGAAATTTAAACTAGTTGACACTGGTAATAATATATTTAACTAAATCCTAGGTGCAGTCGACAATCTTTCAAGTTTGAATAAGACATGATCAACAAGATAGGTAAGATAGTCGACAAATTTAGGGAAAGTATGGTCAGTCGAACTCACTAAGAAAATAGCCAACTAACAAGTATGATTAGTCGACTAAATTGTGGCATCTATTTACTATATTAAGATCATGAATGAAATAGCCTACAGATAAAATTTTATGAGTTGACTAATGAAGTGCTTAGGTGTCCTTATTTATTGTTTGACTTGTGTATTTATTGTTGACTATCTCCAATGAGCTATCAACTAATGCATGATTTTAGAAAAACATGTCGACTAAATCATCAAGAACGTTGACTAATCTTTCAATTGGACCCAATCTGAACTATTTGTCTGAATCCCCTTCGACTATTATAGGAACTTAATCGACAGATACCAAAAATTTTAAAATTCTTAGTTCCCTCTTCATTGAAACACTGTATCTCTGAAATCCTAAATCTCTAAAACCCTGGATCTTTTCTCTACGATTCTTCTCCTTAATGGCTCCCAAGATCAAGATTGCAACTAAAGGTCCAAACAAAGTCCAATCTAAGACATTAAAAAAGTTCAAGGAAAAAGATTTCCCTATGATAGCGAAGATTAAGTCCTCTTGTTCTTCTTTCTCTTCACTCAATCTAAACCAAGGTTACCTAATAGATTGGAAATTTCTTGGTGAAATTAAAATTCGGACATGAAGAATACCTTAGTGAAATATGTCCATCTTGGTTAATCACATCTAACCCTAAGGGATAGGAGAGGGTAGTAAGACTATTCTGTAACAATATGGAATAGATAGAAGGAGAAAATGATGAAAAGATTAAGATAGAAGGACACAGTAAGAGTTGTAGTTTTAAGACCTTTATTGAGAACAAAGAAATAATTGTAAGTCCTAAGATTATTTACAGATTGAGTGGCTTAAAATGGTTCCTTATGAAGAGTGTGATTGAGTGGAAATCAACTAGATCACTATAAGATAGTGTTTGATAATCCTGAAATGCAAGCTGCTGATACAAGTGTAAATGGATTAGGAATGCATAAAAGGATTTTACATCTAATAGTGACTCACATTCTGAGACCTAGGGCTAGCAATTATGCTTTCTAGACTAGGAAGGATCTTTGATTGACGGCATGTATAATGTAGAAAGGAACCCTAGTCTATATTTTCTAGTCCCTTATATGATGCTAAATAACATCAAGTCTTGTTACACCCCAATTCCACCCCTTCTTCAAGGCTTCGTTAGTGACAGACTACCTGGTTTTCACTAGGACTAATCACTCACATAGATAACATAATTTGTTATGCCCCAATTCCAGACTCTTGCTAGGCTCGGTCACATATATGGGTAACATAAGACATGCTAAAGTAATATATATTTTTTATTTATTTCCAGTACTATATATTATAAAAGTCTTATATACATGGTAAAACAGTGGAACTTCTACTGGAGATGCTATCCATATACAAGAATATCTCTACAATATCATCTAATTCTCCTCGATTTGTGTTCCTGTAGAGTTTGGAAATAAATTTTTGGTGTGAGCTTGACAGCCCAATGAGATCCATGTGTGTATGTGTGAAAAAGTTTTCACTATAAAATTTTATGAAAAATCTTTCGATTTAAATGCAATAAATATTAAACAACAACATGCACAAAACAGTAATAACAATAACACATTTCATAGATACAGTACCGGTCAACGATGACGAGCTGATTCCACCTTATACCTCCATCATGAGTAAAGTCTCCTTATCTCTCCAAACAAGAAGTCCATTTCTGGAAAGGCCTTTCAGTTTCCACCTAAAATTCCAAATCTTTTCTAAGATGGTCAGCATAACTCTTTTGTTTGCTTTGAGCGACCATTATTCTTTGTCTTGTCACCTTGATTTTGTTAAGGTTTTCTTCTATCCATAGCATGGTACTTGATGCATTTATATTTTTTTTCTCAAAATCTATGCCAATAAGTTGGTGACCGACATTTTCTTCCATATAATGCTTCGTAAGGAGTCATACCAATCATGGATTAAAAACTATTATTGTATGCTAATTCCATGAGTGGTAAATACTTGTCCCAA
Source organism: Dillenia turbinata (assembly GCA_037126225.1). NCBI lineage: Eukaryota > Viridiplantae > Streptophyta > Magnoliopsida > Dilleniales > Dilleniaceae > Dillenia > Dillenia turbinata. The sequence goes on from JBAMMX010000017.1 coordinate 8,725,939, forward strand.
CTTCCTTTGAAGTCTAAAATGCATGCTCGAAGCATATCTTGGAATACTTAAATAGTGCATTCAGACTGTCCATCAGTCTAAGGATGAGAACTTATGTTAAGCTTTAACTTGGTACAGAGAAGTTATTGTAATTGTTTCTAGAGTCGAGAGGTAAACCATGGATCTCTATCAGAAACAACACTAAGAGGTACTCTATACAATTTAACAATCTCATCCACATATACTCTTCCCAATTTTTCAATAGGATAAATTATGTTGATAGGTTAAGTGAGAGAATTTGGTAAACGTAACTACAATTACCCATATTGCATCATGCCCATCCTTAATCCTTGGTAATCTATAAACAAAGTCCATCGTTACTTCATTCCACTTCCATTCTGGAATTGATAATGGCTTTAACAAACCAAATGGTTTTTGATGTGCTATTTTAACTTGTTGACAAGTTAAACATGAAGAAACATATTCTGCAATATTTTTTTTCATGTTATTCCACAAGTAATGTTTCTTCAGATCTTTATACATCTTAGTTCCTCTAGGGTGGATAGTGTATTTTGAGCAATATGCTTCCTCTAGGATTTCTCTTTGCAAGGCCTTATTGCTAGGTGCAAATATCCTTCCCCGGAACTTTAACATTCTATCCTTAGTTTCTTGATATTCAAATGATTCATTTGCTCCAGCTTTTTCCCTAAACTTTTGTAGTTCTTAGTCTTGTTCTTGAGTAATCTTGATCCCTAAGTATAAATCTGTATGAATTCTTATATTGGCATATCTAATTCCTAGATGAGTCTTGATAGGCGTCCAATAGGCCAATTGCTCCATTATCTCCCATTTTTTTACCAATAGGCTTCCAATATGACCTAGAACAAGTGACTAAGTAGTCTACTAATGGACTAGGTTAGTCGACTAATTCTGATAGCTCACATTCTTACACGTACATTAGTAGACTATATATTTAACCCATTCAACTATTTAAGCTAGTTAACATGTAACCAAGCGGAGTTTGCTACCTGTGAGTCATAAGACACACTAGTCAACTAATTCTTTGAATATTTCAGTAAAATGTTGCATTAGTTGACCAACCTATCATAGTACTCGACTAACCATATTTGAATTTAGACAAATAAGACATATCCAAAGAAAACTTAGTCGATTGTGTTTTAAACTAATCACCTATAAGATAAGATAAATAGTTAACTAGGTACAATGAATTTCGAGGTTACAGAAACAAATTTTGAAATTCAAATTTAATAGTTGACTAACTTATCATAGTAGTCGACTAACTACATTTGAACCTAGGCAAATAAGACATACCCAAAGAAAGCATAGTCAGCTATGTTTAAGAGTAGTCGACTAATCATCGGCAGAACAATACTAATAGTTGACTTGGTAAAATGAGTTGTTGACAACACAGAAACAAAATGCGAATTTCAAACTAAATAGTCGACTAACCATATTTGGATTCGTACAAATAAGACACATATAAAGTAAACTCAATCAACTAAGTTTAATTATTAGTCAACTAATTATTTACAAAAAAGACCCTTAGTTAACTAAGCAAATAAGTTGTTGACATCACAAAAACAAAATTTGAGATTCAAATTTGATAGTCGATAGGATGCAAATATTAGATAACACCTTGCCTCTAGCATTCAGTTTTACAAAAAAGCTGATAAATGGTTGAAGCATTTAATATTCATCAATGGCTAGCATTCGAAAGCTCACCACCACGATTTCTATTTGATGAATGAAGTAAATGATGATATAAATTGATTTATAGATCTTCAAAAAGACATGCAGGGAAATGCTATAAGAGAAAATGAAATAGTGAATATTCTGAATATTCACAACATTCTGAGCTTCTAACGACACACCTTGTTTTTTACTTTGTAAAATTCTTTCTGTTATCTTCAAACATGTTACATCTAAGTTGTATCTTCGCTCATTGTAACATTTAGTTTTCTCCCATACCTAAAAGTTCAAGAACCAGAAAGGTTACTCTTGGTTTGGGGTTTAGAGAAAGAAACAACCTGTGAGAGGTTGGATAGTGTTTCATAAGGAAACATTGTAAAGGTTAGACTTGTACTGCAAGCAAGTTTGTTGTACTATTTGGGTTGCAAATATTAGAAATCTAGGTCAAGTCTTGGAGTAGATGTATACCAGGTTTGGTGGAACCACTATAGAATTATGTGTGTTCATTCTTCAAATCCTTCATCTTACCTTTACTCTCAATAAACTGAAGAACATCAAAACTATCGAAAAATTGCCATACAACCTATTCAGCTCCTCTAGGTTATATTTCAAGTAGTTACCTTTTTGAGCCAAAGTACAAACATTTGAAGAAGAGGATGAAGAAGTCTTTATAAAGCCTTCAGCTTTGCCAACTCTTCTTTATTGATGCCAAGAGACTCAACCTTCTTATTGTTTTTATCTTCATCTTCTTTAATGACATTGTTAGCTTGACTAGTTCATTGATTCTTGAGCTTGTTTAGCACCTATTCTTTGACATGAAGCTAGTGGTAAAATTCACTACTATGTTTAGAATTCTCATAGTTGGTACATGTTGGCATATAAGTTTTGATGATGAGCAAATAATGAGCAATAGTGAGTGCATTATGAGCAAAATAGGTTAGACTGATGAAAGATTAGTTTGAAAGAAATTAGGATGAGTTTAAGACAGAAGTACGAAACTAAGACCAAGAGTAGTCGTCTCACCATCAAGTACACTTAAAAACAAGTGGACTCACTAAGGCCTTTAAACTTAGATGGAATGTAAGTCCACTCATGAAGGAACATTAGTCAACTGACCATGTACCATAGGTAGACGGAACTTAGATAGTAGGTCACTAAAATCAACTCATCTTGAACACCTAGTTGACTCATACACCCAAAGAATCAGTAAAGTTAAAATTCAAAGTCTCAACAGTGGAATATTTAAAAGATTAACGGTCAAAATAAAAAACAGAACATACAATGAGCAGATCAAGTCAACTTGTCATAGGTCACAAGTCGAATTGCAAATTATATACTTAGAAAAATTTGTGAAAAACAAATTGAGTTACATAGCATGCCATAACATGGGCCACGGTATAGTCCAAGACACATGCCATAGCTCGAGCCATGACATAAGCTAGGACATAGAGCATAAGGCCATGCTAACTTATTCAATGCATTAAGCCAACTCACACATGAGCAAATATTGAAAATCTAAATACCCAGCTAGGCAAGTCGACTCGCACATAATCCTATGTCGACTCACATGTCTTGGACTTAGAAAATTTCAAGTGTGCATAAGGTTAAGCCGACTTAGCAACCTTTATAAGCTGACTTAACTATAAGCTAAAGATAGTATAACATAAGAGACGCTAGGTCAAGTTGACTTGTAGACATGACCAAGTCGACTTACATAAGCTTCGCATGACATAGAACACCTCACTCTTTTTTATGCATGAGCAAACTAACCTGCATAACACACTTTAAGCCTGACATGGCAAGATAACTTACTATAGTTGGTAAGCCAACTTTGAAATACCAAAAGGTATATGTAATTAAGCAGGGGTCGACTCATCAAGAAACCAAAGTTGACTTCAGAAGGCATAGAGCAAAATTGTCTAAGTATAATCAAGCATAAGCTAACTTAGCATGATGATTGAGCTACTTACCAGAGAATCCAAGCACAAGTGTCTGAACAAAACCTTGAGGAAGTTAACTCATGACAAAAAGGCAGTCCACTCACACAAGCACAGAACAAAGGAAAATTTAAATATCAGTCAAGCTATGAGAAGAGGAAGTCAACTTATTATGTGTATAGGCTAATTGTTTAGAAAAGCTGTTGGAGCCATAAATGAACTCCTAACTTTCTCAATGGCTAGATTTGTGTATAAAATGCTCTACAATGGTTATTTACTCATCAAGTGCTATAAATACAACACAACTATTAAAGATCAATGACTTTTTCATCTTCTTGAACATTGATTGACCACAACTACATTCACGATCTTTTGTATTCTTTAAATTTTTGTGTTGTATTATTGTGAGCTACAAAGATCATATCTGAACATTAAGGTTTAAGCTTGCGATTTTGTTGCTCATTCCTTATCCTTATACTTGACCTAAAGGAAAGGTCTTTCTAGTCAGGGCTTACTTGTCTTGGTAAAGACAAGTTAGATTTGCTAGCACCTATGTATGCTAGTGGTGAGTGTTTTGAGTAAACAACTTATGAAGCTTGACTAGCACATATTCAAACTAGTTGATTGTACTATTATGATTGAAAATAGTAGATTAACTGGGAGTGGATGTACACTAGGAGGGTGGAACCACTATAAAAAACATTGTGTTGATTCTTCTTCACTTCTACTTCTAATCTCTAAACTCATAGAAAAGTTAAAAAGTGCCAGACAACCTATTCGCCCCTCTAGGTAGTTAGAATTTGATTCTTTAATTGGTATCAGAGTAGATCTTCAAAAAAAAGGTTTAACATCCTTAGAAGCAAAGATCCAAGATGGCATTAAATGGCAATAGTGTTCCTTTTAGAGCCTGTTCCAGTAACTGTGCTCGATTTTCCAATGGAAAAAATTATAGTTATCATAAGCAGCACATGAGGAACTTCATTATTGCCCAATGTCATGCCCTGGTCCTAGACTTGAGCACACAACAACCATGGTGTTGCCTCAAACTACATGCAACCCTGGGCATGCACTCCGAGACTCTATAATGCTAACCTGTTATTAACCTGAACTTAACCTTTATATAATTTTCTATAATCATAAATCATAATCCATAAGGTCTCCTTCAAAATAAAATAAGTAAAGTTCCCCATAATTCATATACAAGTGACCAAACAAAATAAAGATGTACATATACGAAAGTATTAAAGGTTATACAAGTAATCCATTATGCATCATAATTTAGCTTCCTTTGACCTTCCACATGGATCCATCTACAACTAGGTATGCCCAAAACAAAACTATCTTACATGAAGTGTATATTTCCAACTGAGGTAGATCTCACAAATTGCAAAGAAGGCCCTCTATCTGCACTTATTAGCTACAAACCTGAAAGTAAGAGAGAAAAAAGAATGGGATGAGTACAAATATACCTAGTGAATAAGAAATCTATGTATATGCCAATAAATAGGAGTGTGATAATGTCCTAAAACCATTATCAACAAATCTCTAGTTTATCAACACAAAAGTAATCACAAATTCACAAAAGTATGCACAAGGTATTGATAATCAATGTGTTCAAAGCAAAAACATTTATCTTTACATTAAATGGGTTGCATTTCATTCAAAACTTTGGAACCGCCAAAAACATACTTTCCAATCCAAGACCTTGGTCGGGGTTAACGAATGGATCCACCAAGGGTTTTATTTATTCGTTTTATTTATCCGCCAAAAACATACTTTCCAATCCAAGACCTTGGTGTTGGCTTGGACATCACCGTTGGTGATTTATGGCTACCCAACCACAACCCCCCGATCACACTACCCCAATCATGAATCCAGCTTTACTCATATTGCTCTTACTCTAGCCAGTTATGAGTGAACAATAAACCACAGTAGCTAAGTGAACAATCGGTCACCATAAAACATCGTTTTCAATTGCAATTAAAATCCAAAACCATTTTGCAACCTAGAATCATCTTTGTCTCATTAAACATCAATCCACAAGGTTCATATTTACAACATCACATTTTCAAGAGAATATATTACTCTCAAATTGAGTTATAAAACTATATTTCAAAATACGATTTTCAAAACATATAAAAATATTTCTCATTAAGCAAGATATAAAAGTCCCACTCACTGCTTTGGCAGGGTGTGCACTTTCACTAATCTAAAATCTCAACTTTATACTTATTTGAAGTACCTTCGCGTAACTGTTATGTAAATCATAATATAGAATTTAGATTAGACATTAGTCAATTCTACTAAGAAGCCAAATGCATAATATGTAAATGGAAAAATGTACATCTTTGCCTAAGACATTCATTTGCTCATAATCATTACTCATTCTTATATCTTCATGTCTTAGGAAAATAATTGTACTTTGAACTAGCATTTTTGGATTGCTAAACTTCTAAATTTCTACTAAAAGACTAGACATAAAACAATAATTTTTATGTTTATAACTTTGGTCCATTGTAATCACATAAAACATGTAAGTCTATCATAAATTTGCCCTAACTATAAACACCAGTTTGCACAGTCATAGGAAAATGGCCATAACTTTCACTACTCATATCCAAATCACATAATTCTTGTCTCAAATTAAAGATAAGATAGATCTACAAATTTTAGGTTCAAAACTTAGCTTAATTCAGCCTAGAAGACATCTCACAATTGAACCAAAGTCTCAGCCGAAATAGGGCAGAAACAATGGATTCTTCTCAAGAATGCCTTACATTAAAAAATCATTAAAAATCCATTCAACGAATTATATCTCAATTTTAAGTTATGGAAGTTTATTTTCTATGAAGAAAACCTCACTTGATTTTCCTTTGTGCAAAAAAAGTTATAGCTAAAACATTATAGTATGGTCACACTGCCTTGCTTGTAGAAATTCAAGGATTCTATCTTTGTTCTAACTCATCCATCTACTCTTAAGTTCAGATCATCAAGCAAGTTATTCAACCAGATTTTAATAATAAATAGAAACCTAAAACCATGAATTTATAGCTTACGTTGCATTTGTTTCAAGAGTCTCTCAAGGATCCAACAAAATCACCTCCATATGCAAGCTTCTTTGCCCAATTTTGATAACCCCATGATTTTATCACCTTCAAACCCAAGGATTTCTAAAGATAGTCAAAAATAAGGCAAGAAAATTTAGAATTCAAGTATCTTGTTGAGCTAATGTTTGGATGATCTGGATGATTTAAAAGAATAAGAAAAGAAGGAGGTGTAAGGAAAGCCAAGAAAACCCATTCGGTTATGCACAATACATAAGGAAAAAACATATTCTAAGATGTTTCAAGAATGCCTCTCTCTCTCTCTCTCTCTCTCATGGCCAAGACCAAAGAAGATAAGCTTCTTTGCTTTTGTTCTTCTCAAGTTACACAATCTCACACTACACATCCTTTTCTCTAACACTTCTCACTTGTCCCACATTTAATGCCTCACTTTAATGCACCTTGACTTCTTTACATTCTATTAGCACATGAATAAAAAATACGCTAATAAGGCAAAAAAACATGGGCCAAGCATGGAGCACTTCAATTCATATGTTAAACATGCAAATGGGCTTCCACTCAAGTGTGAGGTTTCAAGATGGGTTCATGTTATTGGACTCCAAAAATTTCGGCTTATTGGTAGACTTTATCATAAGTTTTGGGCTCCATAAATTGAACTTAAGTGTGAGGGCAAAATTTAGGCTCTAACATTAAACTTTAAGATTTGGACTTCACCACTAGTTCACACTAAGCCAATTTCCATTTTTTAATTCACTAATTCCATGGTTCAAACTTATAACATTAAAATTCACTCCATAGATTACAAGTCATTCATGTAACTAGACATTGATTACCAAAATTACACCCTAGATGAAATTGCATGGGAGATTATTGAAATGGGAATTGAATTCCTGGCCATGAGAGACTATTAGGGATAAGGTCACATGATTTAACACAATCATGAATGAACTTAGACTATTAGGAAGAGGAATAAGCAAGGAAGACATGGTGGAAAAAGTCCTTAGATGCATGCCAAAGTTTTGGAAGGCAAAGGTCAAGGCTATGGAAGAGTCAAAGAATTTGGAAACCCAATGACAACCCATGAAATAAAATTGAACTTGAGGGAAGTAGGAAAGGAAGTGAAAGGGAAATCCATGGCCCTTAAAGTAAGGAAAAAACTAAACCAAAGTAGGCCAACATATGCTTCATGGCATTGAAAGACGACTGAAATGATGAGGTAACTTCTTATTTTCTGGCTTTTCCAGTTCTTCTAACTCTGATGATGAACTATTTGTAAATGAATTACATGAAGTTTTAATGGAATCCTTAAGAGACCTAAAGAAAATGAGCAAAAAGAATAGCTCATTAAATAAAATGATAGCAGAACTAGAAAAAGAGAAAAACAAACTGAAAACTAAAAATGAAAAATTAAAGAAAGAGAATGATAGTCTAAAAATAGAAAAGAATTATTTGAATGATGCAGTAGGAAATAAGACCAAGGAAGTAATCTAAGACAAAGTGCACACCATTGTAAGCTTAAAACACATTCCAGCATTAACAAGACGAAAAGACCAGTAGTGCACCAGAAATGCACATACTGTCATATAAAAGGATATACTATAAATGCATGTTGGTTTAGGAGTAGAACATCTACAAAAACAATAATGCAATTGATGTTAAAGGAACTAATTAGGGATTTTACCATAACTAACAATGCTGGACCCAAAAAGATTTGGATACCAAAAACTTAAACATTTCCTTGTGCAGACTTGTCTAAAAGCTGAAGGTTCTAGAAATACTTGGTTCCAGGACAATGGCTACTCCAGACATATGACTGGGGATGCCACAAGGTTCAGTTGTCAGGAGGAGAAGAAGGGAGGCAAGATTGTTTTTGGAGATAACTTAAAGGGCAAGATAATTGGTATCGGAAGCATAGATAAGTCTTATACGCACATTGAGCATGTTCTATTAGTAAAATGCATGAAGTATAACTTATTGAACATTAGTCACTGTGTGACAAATGTTATGTTGTTTTGTTCGATTGTAATTACTACAAAGTGATAGACAAATTAAGTGAGGAAGTTAAGTTTATTGGATCTAGGCAAGGAAATATATACGTAATCAAGCTAGATAGCATAAAACACATAGAAGAGGCTTGTCTAATGACAATAGCCTATGATAGTACCTTACTATATCATAGAAGGTTAGGTCATGCAAGCATGGATCAAATATTAAATTTAGTTAAAAAAAACATAGTTAAAGGTATTCGTAAACTAAAATATGAGAAAGATAGACTGTGTGATACTTACATAAAAGGAAAATATACTAGATCATCCTTTAAGCAAAAGAATCTAGTGTCAACCAGTAGGCCTTTAGAATTGTTGCACATAGATCTATTTGGTCCAACTGGAACTCAAAGCCTATGGAGAAATCGCTATGGATTTGTAATCATAAAGATTACTCTAGATATACTTGGTGCTATTCCAGGCTAGAAAAGAGGAGGTAAGTAGTGCCTTTATTAAATTGTGCAATAAAGTTCAAAATGAAAAGGGCTACACAATAAAGAACATTAGGAATGATCAGGACAAGGAGTTTGAGAATAGGTGTAATACCGATTTCTGGTAACTGTGTATCATGACCACTCCTTATGATTCTATATATATACTAATATCCTTTTGAGATATCTAAAATGAAATTTAATTAATTTATTTATTTATTTTGAGGTTTCACCTCAAAATCGCTAAAATTCGAAAATTTTATTGGTAAACTAAAAACCTTTTTTGCAAGTGCCGGCAAGACCTAAAGAAATAAAAAATGGTTAAGAAAAGGCCTACATACTTAAATAAAGGTATTTAAGTGAAATTTTACATTTTTAATAAATTTCAAACAAAAATTGCATAGGGACCAAAATTCAAATTGTTAAAAGTTAGGGGTCTAAATGCAATCAAGAAAAGTTGAGGGACTAAGTTGCAAACCACTCAAGGATAGACAATTGGAGCTAAATGACTGGTCAAGAGGGCAGCAAGGCTAGTTAGTGGCCACATGAGATGGTTCCACATTCAAGAAAGCTCAATGGATGGAAATTTATGCATTAAAGCTCATAGGATGGGAAATTATGCATGAAAGCTAAATGGAGTAGCTTGTGACACTTCTCCTTGACATGGCCGGCCAACAAGACAACAAATGGAGTGCATGGAGTTTGCTTGAGGCAACAATTGCATGGTTTGAGTGTTAGGACTAGTGAATGGTTGAGATGATGCATGAGATGATCTAATGGTCAAAGGCACTTTGCTAGGTTTATAAAAGAACTTGTTTAAGGAAACTTGGCTAATTTTCTTTACCCAATTTCCCTTGCCCAAGCATCTAGACTCCATATCCAAAATTTAAGTTCAACCATGAAGCCAAAGAGATAAGAGCATATATGTCCTAACTCATGCAAGGATTAAATTATTTGATGAGTAGTTACATTAGTGTCCATACTAGCATGATAGATATAGATTTCCAGATTTGAGTCTTTTGTAGTATTGTTGTGATATCTCATTCTATAGGAATAAAAAATCTAAACCGTTTGTTCCTATGTAAATTAGACTTCCTAAGCTTTAAAATAGTATATTATGTGAAACATTTCATAAAAGAATCGATTTTTAGTAATTTTTAGAAATTTAGCATGTTTTACCTACACTATTTCATGCTCTTTGTATGGCTTGTATCTTGTGTCAATATTTAAGATATCTTATATACAAAATTTGGAGAAATTAAAACATGAAATTGGTCTCTGCTTTATCTTTATTTTGAGCGAAAGATCACTTGAATCGGAGTAGCATGCAGAAAGTAATGGTATTTTTATTGAAATTGGGCAGAAGTAGTTTTAAAACTGAAACTGAGATAAAAATGGAATTTTATAAAATTATGCTATTAAAATAGACAAGAATCACTTAAATTGGAGGAGTACATAGAGAGATATGGAATTTCTCCCAAAACTATATAGAGTTGATTTTAGGAACTTAGACTGAAAAAGTTATAAAATTTTTTAAATTCTTGTGGTCAGAATTTGGAGTTGATCTGAACATAAAAGTTAGAGATATATGTCTTAATATTAAGAAAAAATTTAAATCGTTTGAATCCGATTAAAATTTTAGAAGATATCATGATTTTACTAAGCCTACACGTGATAGATTTTGTATGAATTTTTCTTTAAATATGAAAATTTGAGATTTTATCTTATGAAAGAAAACATTTCCATATGCGTCTTGTAGTCTCACAATATGATTTGTCAAAGTAATTAAATTGATAAAATATACGTATTGTTTAACTTGGGAGTAGGGTTATATTTCATACGAGGGGTGACTCATTCGAGAAATAAGGACAGTTAGGGGAAGTGGCATACCCTCCTCAGTCGAGGTGATGGGACGAACTATTTCTGACTTTAAATAAAAAAATAGTTTTCGATCATGATTTTTATAAATAAATTTTGAAATATGACTTAAAAATGGTTTAGTGTTTGTGGCATGTCCTGACATGAAGTTCTGTGAAAATTATATCCTGATATTATGATGATTGATAGTGCCATGTTTTTCTTTTACGAGTAAAGATTTATGAATGATGACATATGGCACATGTGTATGATTATGGGATGATGTATAGTGGCTATAGCACACTCCTTATCACGATATTGAGCGTTTACCCGACGGGGTGATGTGCTGGGGTAACACAGGAGTAGGGGTTTGAGTCCTTTGTCTCTGACAAACGGATCCAATAGACGAGCACCACATAAGGACCGTGTCATCACCAAGGGAAGGGGGTTAAAAGAAAATTATATGTGTTCATTCTTATGATATCGTGGTGACCCTTTAGTGGATTTTACCCTAATTAGGCCAAACTATGGGTTGAATGCGTTTTATTATTGACTGATACCCCATGATGCATGATTTATGATAAGAATACATATTATTTTGAATTAAATGATATTTTGCAAATGAATAAAATATAATTTAAAAATGATGGTTTCACTTACCACTCTCACAAATTCATTTATTGTCATTATATAGTCTCTGCATCTCACTTACCGAGTATGTGGATTACACTTACCCCCTCATATTTACAATTTTCATTTTATACTGTACTTGACTTACATTGAAGTACTGTTCCAAGAGTTTTACTGAGAGATGCTACCGGGTAAGTATTCATACCTATCTTTGTTTATGATTAGACCACGCATATAAATATTATATGTAAATTGGAGACAGATGTTTTAAAGAAAATTTTTGAAAACTACATTCTTTAAATCTTCTGCTGTATGATTTTGACTTGGTGATATCGAGTAGGGTCATAACATTGGTCAAGTGTATTGGCCAAAAATCAGAACTTGCGGAGTACTGGTCCAAAGGATTCCTTTAAGACGTGGATTTGGTAAGACAACAACACGTACTTAGCCTTGCGTCACCTCGATGTGGGAGTAAGGCATACTCGTGCCTCGAGGAGTCACGACGGTTTGTTCGTGTGCTCGATCTGTAGGTTGGGGCATGATAGATTTCTGTGGTATCAGAGCACTAGGTTCCGTATCTACTCTATTTCACTTCTAGTGTTTGTATAATGATTTTCAAAGAAATTACAATTTGCCTCCTATGGTCTTATAATGTTAATTTTTATTAAGTTGTTAGGTTGGCACCTAACCCTTTGCTTTCTTACTCTTAAGTACTCTGCGTGATCCTTTATGTTGAACTATGCATTCCCGAGAATGATTGAGGCGTACCAATGAGGCCCCGCTCAAGACTGGGTCATCATCTCAAGCACCTCAGACCCCTCCTATTAGAGAATTACTCATATCGTACTTTATACTCGGGGAGATGATGGGGTGGTGGACGGCCCACCGAGACTAGATGAGAGCACCACTTGTACCGGCGGTTGAGACTCCACCTGTACCTGTAGCGACTACGCTGACAACTACGCCGACTACTTGACAGATGACAGATGTCTCTATTTTGCTGAGAGAGGCCATGAGTTTAGGGTGTGAGTCCTGCTCTGGGACCCACGAGCCCGTTATGGCTAGGAAGTGGCTTAAATGGATCAAAGAAGTTGTGGAGGATATGAGAGTTGAGGATAGACTCAAGCTGGTGATAGTAATCAGACTGCTAGACGATGATGCCTGTGACTGGTGGGATGGAATCAAGGATAGAGTGGATGAGCCGCTAACTTGGGATGACTTTCTGAGGGAGTTTTATTCCCAATATTACACGATATTTGACCACGACATAAAACGATGAGAGTTCCTGGAGTTAAAGTAGGGGTAGAAATCTGTGTCAGAGTATGAGATTAAGTTTTGCAGACTGGCGACATTTTTTCTAGAAATAGTGGTGACTGAGGAGATTCAACTTTGAACATAGATTAAATCTCGCCATCAAAGACTGGATGACAGTCTCCGAGGAGGATACATATGCTAGAGTTCTGCAATGGACACTGAGAGCAGAGCAGAAGATCAAAGAGTGAAACAGACTTTATGAGTAGCAAGACCGAAGGAAAAGATTAAATAGGGGCTTGGGACTACACCTCATGAGCAGTACAAGCAGTCACCAGCCCCGATGAGTACACCGGGAGGTAGCTTGGGCACGATGCTATGGTCTGGAGGAGCGCAGAGAAGGTCCTACCAAATTTGTGAAAAGGGACATCCAGGCTCATGCCGATTCTCTAGCAGATGTTATTAGTGTGAAAAGGAGGGACGTTTCAAAGACCCTTGTCCCGAATTGCGAGTTGAAGGGTACAGTCACGCCCCAGATTAGAGCTTTCATTTTTGCTCTTGCGGCAACTCAGAACCTTCTACAACACCTCCTCGTAGTACTATAGGGAAGTCTTTCACCCGCCTCCTTATCCGCAGCCTAGGACATACACTAGACTATATGTTATGACCAACGAGGAGGCATAGGCCAGTCCAGATATAGTAACAGTTGTAACCCCCACTCCTCATCCTGATGATGTATAGAAACTCTAAATTATGATGTGTTTGATGAACTTTGAAAGATGATATATATATCCATTTTAAAGATTTATCTTTAAGGAATTTCTAATTATTTTGATGATATTGGGCTAATGAATGTTATAAATTCTGGTGATTGACACTATGATTATCTTTAGAAGAGATACTCGTGTGTTGGTTAACACTGGGGTGAATAGTTCTTTGGTGAGCCTGGACTTCGCTCACTACACTAACAGAGCTCTAGCACTGCTGGATGAAGCGCTATTAGTCATTACTCCCTTAGTGGAGCAATTTGTCAGGAACGAGATGTATCGAGATTGTAGAGTCAAGGCAGAGAGCACAGAGTTAAAGGCAAACCTGATTCCACTAGACATAAAGGACTTCGATGCCATCCTAGGTATGGATTGGCTACACTAGCACAGAGATTCAGTGGACTATTTTGCTAAGACAGTCGAATTTCGGAGACCAAGGTGTCTGGTATTGGTTTTCTATGGAATTAGACGGGTTCTCCCGAATCATGTGATATTTGCTTTGGAGACCTGTAGATTGATGAGTAAGGGCTATATAGCGTATCTTATGCATGTTGTGGACACCACAATGGAGGGACCAAGAATAAATGATATCCTAGTAGTGCAAGAGTTTCCTGATGTATTCCCTGAGGAGTTGCCCGGATTACCTCCAATCTGAAAGTTCGACTTCGCCATTGATTTGGCACCAGGCAGTGTGCCTATCTCCATTCCACTATACAGGATGGCCTCAGTAGAGCTGAGCTAAAAGTCCAGTTTCAAGAATTGTTGGATAATGGCCTCATTAGACCGAGCACTTTGCAATGGGGTGCTCCGATATTATTTGTTTGAAAGAAGGATGACACTTTTAGACTATGTATCGATTATCGATAGTTGAATCGAGCGACCATAAAAAATCGATACCCGTTACCTCAGATTGATGATCTGTTCGATCAGCTATAGGGGGCCCAGATTTTCTCTAAGATCGACCTGAGATCTAGATATCATCAGCTACGGATCAGGGAAGGTGATATTTCTAAGACATTTTGAGTTCTTGGTGATGTCGTGCTCTAGCAGCTTTTATGGACCTAATGAACCAGGTAATCCACTCCTTCCTAGATAGATTTGTCATCGTTTTCATCAATGATATTCTTTTGTACTTGAGGAGTGATGAGGAGCATTCTCAGTGCCTATGGGCTGTATTGCATACACTCCATGAGAAGGAGTTATATGCCAAATACTCCACGTGCGAGTTTTAGCCAAGGGAGATAGACTTTCTGGGCCATGTGGTTTCTGTAGATGGGATCTTTGTGGACCCAAAGAAAGTTAAAACTATTCTGAAATGGAAGCAACTACGGAGCGTTATTGAGGTGTAGAGTTTTCTTGGATTGGCGGGATATTATCAGAGGTTTGTAAAGGGATTCTCCAAGATTACTGCTCTACTCTCAAACTTGACGCGGAAAGAGGTCAAGTTTGTTCGGGATGATCGTTGTGAGGTGAGCTTTCAGGAGCACAAACATCGACTAACGTTAGCACCCATCCTCGTTCTCCTTACTAGCGAGTGTGAGTACGAGGTATCCTGTGATGCCGGCCGACAAAGACTAGGTTGTGTCCAGATACAGAAGGATCGGGTCACCACTAATGCCTCCCTATAGCTGAAGAGGCATGAACGGAATTATCCTACCCATAACTTAGCGCTTGCTGCTATTATGTTTGCCTTGAAGATTTGGCAACACTATTTATACGGGGTTACTTGCCGGGTGTAGACAGATCACAAAAGCTTAAAATATCTACTCACTCAAAGGGTGCTCAATCTTAGGCAGAGGAGATGGTTAGAGCTTGTCGAAGACTATGATCTGGACTATCACCTAGGGAAAGAAAATATCATTGTGGATGTACTGAGCCGCAAGTCGTCATCATCAGCACCCATCGAGACTTCCTATCTCTCTTACCTTATTGGACTCCGCTTACTAGGAGTCAGACTGACCATAGATAATTTTGGAGCACTTTTGGCCAGATTTGAAGTGAGACCGACTTTGCTTAACCATATTTCAGATCTTTAGTCTATTGATGAGGAGCTTTGGGGGATTGTTGAGAGGGTCAACAGAGGGGAAGGCGGAGACTTCAGAGTCAGGGATGATGGCTTAGTAGTTTTTGGGACACGTATTTGTATTCCCATAAATGATGACCTTAGACATGCTATATTAGAGGAGGCTCACTCTCCAGCCTACACTATGCAACCTGGTAGCACAAAGATGTTTTGGACGATTCGAGGCTCACTCTCCAGCCTACACTATGCAACCTGGTACCAATTTTTTTAACCGGTGTTTGGTATTCCAGTAGGTGAAGGCTAAGCATTGGTAGCCCACCGGCACACTACAGCCTCTTCCTATTCCTGAGTGGAAGTAGGAACAAATCACTATGGATTTTGCAGTTGAACTTCCGCAGACTTTGGCATGACATGATGCTATCTGGGTGATCATAGACAAACTCACCAAGTCCGCACACTTCTTTCCCATTCGTAGTAGCTATCCACTAGAGGGTTTGGTTCACCTGTACATCAGTGAGATAGTTCGACTGCATGGAGTTCCAGTATCCATTGTATCGAACAGAAACCCACATTTTACTTCTTGATTTTAGCTGAAGTTGCAAGAGTCCATGAGTACCCAATTGAAGTTTAGTACTACATTTCACCCCAGACGGATGGTCAGTCTGAGTGAACCATTCAAACACTAGAGGACAAGTTGAGATCCTGTGTTATGGACTTCAAGGGTAGTTGGGACCGATACCTTATGTTGATCGAGTTCACCTACAATAATACCTATCAGGCTAGTATTGGGATGGCACTATACGAAGCCTTATATGGGAGAAAGTGCCAGACGACCTTATATTAGGACAAGGTCGGGGAGAGACGGCTCAGTTAGATAGATTTTATTGAGAAGACCTAGGAGAAGGTGAAGGTCATCAGTGCTCGAATGAAAGCCTCCCAGGAAAGACCAAAAAGTTATGCGGACATAAGGTAGCGACCTTTAGAGTTCAAGGAGGGAGACATGGTGTTTCTGAGGGTATCCTCTTGGAAGGGGATGATCCAATTCAGATAGCGGGGAAAGCTTAACCCCAAGTACATTGGATCTTTCTGAATCCTTGAGAGGATTGGGAAGGTGGCATATAAATTGGACCTGCCTCTTAAGCTAGCATGGATTCATGATATATTCCATGTCTTGATGGTGAGGAAGTACCTTCCTGATCCTTCCCATGTACTGTGGCCTTCACCGGTAGAATTAAGGGATGATTTGAGTTTCACCATCCAGGTCGTAGCCATCTTAGACAGATAGACCAAGAAGCTACGGAACAAGGAGGTTCCCCTGGTCAGAGTACTTTGGAGGAATGACCAGATCGAGAAGCAAACTTGGGAGCCCGAGGATGCTATGAGGAGACAATACCCCCAACTACTTAATGTATTGTTTCAGTTTAGTTTTGACGACGAAACTTTTTATTAGGGCATTAGGAATTGTAATATTGATTTCTAGTGACTGTATATCATGTACCACTCCACATGATTCAATATATATATTAACATCCTTTTGAGATATCTAAAATAAAATTTTATTTATTTATTTATTTATTTTGAGATTTCACCTCAAAATCGCTAAATTCAAAAATTTTATCACTAAGCTGAAAACTTTCTCGGCAAGCGTCAACACGACCTAAAGAAATAAAAAATGGCTAAGAAAAGGCCCACACACTTAAATAAAGGTATTTAAGTGAAATTTTACACTTTTAATAAATTTCGAACAAAAATTGCATAGGGACCAAAATGTAAATTGTTAAAAGTTAGGGGTCTAAATACAATCAAGGAAAGTTAAGGGACTAAGTTGTAAACCACTCAAGGATGGACAATTGGAGCCAAATGATTGGTCAAGTGGGTAGCAAGGCTAGTTTGTAGCCACATGAGATGATTCCACATTCAAGAAAGCTCATTAGATGAGAATTTATGCATGAAAGCTCATAGGATGAGAAATTATGCATGAAAGCTAAATGGAGACACTTCTCCTTAACATGGCCGGTCAACAAGACATCAAATGGAGTGCATGGAGCTTGCTTGAGTTAACAATTGCATGGTTTGATTGCTAAGACAAGTGTACGGTTGAGATGATACACGGGATGATCCAATGGTCAAAGGCATTTTGCTAGGTTTATAAAAGAACTTGTTTAAGGAAAATTGACTCATTTTCTTCACCCAATTTCCCTTGGCCAAGCATCTAGACTCCATATCCAAAAATTAAGTTCAACCATAAAGCCAAAGAGGTAAGAGCATTGTTGAAAATTTTTGAATTTCAAGATGGGAGTATAAAAATGTTGTAATGGAATTCATGTGTATTGTGATTTGATTGTGTTAATGTGATCAAAAAAATTCAAGGATTCAAAGGAGGTGCTGGTATGTATTATTAGCAAGAGATCTTACAAAGGAGATGACATGTCCTAACTCATACAAGGATTAAATTATTTGGTAAGTAGTTACATTAGTGTCTATACTAGCATGCTAGATATAGAATTTTAGATTTGAGTCTTGTATAGCATTGTTGTGATATCTCATTCTATAGGAATCAAAAATCTAAACCTGTGTAAACTAAACTTCCTAAGCTTTAAAATGGTATATTATATGAAACATTTCATGAAGTAATAGATTTTTAGTGATTTTTGGAAATTTTGCATATTTCACCTACTCTATTTTATACTCTGTGTATGGCCAGTACCTTGTGTCAATTTTTAAGATGTCTTCCATACAAAATTTAGAGAAACTTAAAATGTGAAATTGTTGGTCTCTTTCTTTAATTTGAGCTAAAGATCACTTAAATCGGAGTAGCATGAAGAAAGTTATGGTATTTTTATTGAACCTGTACAAAAGTAGTTTTAAAACTAAAATTGAGATTAAAATTATACACTTAAAATCTAGGGACAATCTAAACTAAAAAGTTTAGATCTATTCTTGTCTTCGATTTGAGACAAGAATCACTTTAATTGTAGGAGTACTCAGGGAGATATGAAATTTCTCCCAAAACTATGCAGAGTTGATTTTAGGAACTTAGACTAAAAAAATTATAAAATTTTCTAAATTCATGAGGTCAAAATTTGAAATTAGTCTAAACATAAAAGTTGGAGATATATGTCTTAAGTTTAAGAGAAAATTTGAATCGTTTGAATTTGATCAAAATTTTGGAAGATATCACAATTTTACTAAACCTACACGTGATAGGTTTTGTATAAATTTTTCTTTAAATATGGAAATTTGAGATTTAACCTTACGAAAGAAAACATTTCCATATGTGTCTTGTAGTCTGACAATATGATATTATCGAAGTAATTAAATTGATGAAATATACGTATTATTTAAGTTGGGTGTAGGGTTACATTTCGTATGAGGGGTGACTCATTCGAGAAACGAGAACAGTTAGATGGAGTGGCATACCCTCCCCAATCAAGGTTAGTGGGACAAATTGTTTCTGACTTTAAATGAAAAAATAGTTTTTGATCATGATTTTTTTAAATAAATTTTGAAATGTGATTTAGAAATGGTTTAATGCTTGAGGTATGTCTTGAAATGATGTTCTGTGAAAATTGCATCCTGGTATTATAATAATTGGCAGTGTCGTGTTTTTTTTATGAGTAAAAATTTATGAATGATGACATATGACATATGTGTATGATTATGGGATGGTATATAGTGGCTATCGTGCACTCCCTACCACAATATTGAGCGTTTACCCAACGGGGTGACATGGTGGGGTAACATGGGAGCAGAGGTTTGAGTCCCCTGTCTCTGACCAATGGATCCAATAAACGAGCACCACGTGAGAACCATGTCAACACCAAGGGAAGGGGGTTAAAAGAAAAATATATTTGTTTATTTTATTATTTACTAACACCCATGATGCATAATTGGTGATAAGAATGCATATTATTTTTGAATTGCACGATATGTTGCAAATAAATGAAATATAATTTAAAATCGATGGTTTGACTTGCCACTCTCATAAATTCATTTATTGTCATTATATAATCTCTACACCTCACTCACTGAGTATGTAGATTATACTCACCCCCTCATATTTACAATTTTCAGTTTATATTTTACATAACTTATATTGAGGTACTATTCCAAGAGTTTTATTGAGATAGACTACCGAGTAAGTATTCATACCCATCTTTGTTTACGATTGGACCATGCATATAATTGTCATACGTAAATTGGAGGCAAATATTTTAAAGAAAATTTTTGAAGACTACCGTCTTCAAATGTTCCACTATATGATTTTGACTTGGTGATATCAGGTAGGGTCATAACATTGGTCATGTGTATAGGCCACAAGTTAGAACTTGCGGACTACTGGTCCAAAGGTCTTTATTAAGATGTGGATTTGATAAGACAATGCCATGTACTTAGTCTTGTGTTACCACAATGTGCGAGTAAGGCATACTCGTGCCTTGAGTAGTCGTGGCGGTCTGTTCGCGTGCTCAATCTGCAGGTCGGCGCATGACAATAGGCTAATGTAGGACTTTTGTGAGGAGAATGAAATGAATCATAACTTCTCAACTCCTAGGACACCACAACGATATGGTGTTATATAAAGAGAGAACAAAACATTAGAAGTGATGGTTAGGATAATGCTATGTGAACATAATGTTCCTAAATATTTCTATGCAAAAGGTGTAAACACAGTCTATTACATTCTAAATAGAGTCTTAATAAGACTTGTCCTCAAGAAAGTCCCATATGAACTCTATGAGGGTAAGAAATCTAACATAGTCCACTTCCATGTATTTGAATATAAATGCTATGTTTTGTACAATGGAAAATAACCTTTAGGGAAATTTGAAGCAAAGAGTGAAGAGGAAATCTATTTTAGGATACTTCATAACTAATGAAGCCTATAGAGTATACAATAAGAGGGCTATAATGGTTAAAGAGTCCATACATATCCAATTTGATGAGAATGATCACTCAAGTAAGAGGAGATTTGATGATAAAGTATTAGATGAGCCAATCATAGATCAAGAGATTTTAGAAAATGAAAATACCAAAGAAGTGATCTCAGGATTAGAAGAAAAAATTAAGAATGATCAAGTAACTTCTAAAGAACAAGAGATTAAATTTATTACTATAAGAAGAAGTGTAAATATAGAAAATGTCATAGGAAATATAGAGTTTAGAGCTAGGACTAGATCAGCACTCTAGAACCAATGTGAATTTGTAGCATTCATATCTTAAATAGAGCCTAAGAATGTAGATAAAGTTTTAGAAGATGAGAACTAGATTCTAGCCATGCAAGAGGAGCTAAATCAATTTGAAAAAAAATGATATTTGGGATCTAGTTCCTAAGCATAAAGATCAATCTATTATAGGAACGGAGTCGGTCTTTATAAACAAGCTAAATGAACATGGAACAATCAATGGGAATAAGGTAAAATTGGTAATTAAGGGATATAGACAAGAAGAAGAAAATAAATTTTGATGAAACTTATACTCCTGTAGCAAGACTGGTAGTTATAAGGATACTTCTTGCCTTTCTTGTTTCATAAATTTTAAATTATATCAAATGGATGTCAAATGTGTTTTTCTGAATAGTATAGTTATTGAGACAGTATATATAGAGAAACTTCTAGGTTTTGAATATCTTATACCTAAATCATGTGAGCAAACTATCCAAAACTTTGTATGGTCTGAAGCAAGCTATGAGAGCTTGGTAAAAGAGACTTAGCAACTTCCTAATAGAGAATGAATTTGAGAATGTCGCAGTTAATACATCTTGTTTATTAAGAGGAAAGGTAAAAAAATACTAATAGTGTAAATTTATATAGATGACATAATATTTAGAGCCACAAATGTGAACCTTTGCCAAGAATTTACTCAAACCATAAAAGCTAAGTTTGAGAAGAGTACGATAAAAGAGTTGAACTACACCCTAGGATTGCAAATCAAGCAAACAAAGGAGGGAACGTTCATTAGTCAATCCAAGTTTACTAAGAAGTTAATTAAGAAGTTTGGAATATAAGAAATCAAAGGAAATACATCTCCTATGAGCATTGTAGTCAAGTTAGATAAGGAAGAGAATGGACACTTTGTGTGCTCAAAGCTATATAGGAGTATGATAGGATCTCTGTTGTACTTGATTGCATCAAGACCTTAACATCTTGTATAGTGTGTGCTTGTGTGATATGTTTCAATCTAATCCCAAGGAGTTACATTTATCTTTAGTGAAAAAGATCTTTAGATATCTTAGGAATACATGCAATTTAGGTTTATGGTATGATAGGAGTTTATCTTTTAAGTTACATGGATATTTTATAGTAGACTTTGCTAGATACAAGGTAGATAGGAAGAGTACCAGTAACACTTGTCGATACTTTGGAAGTATGCTAGTATTTTGATCTTTTAAGAAATAGAACAACATTGACACATCGACCATAGAAGCTAAGTATATTGTACCTAGTCAATGTTTTGCACAGATACTTAGATTAAGTACTAGTTGAAGTATTATGGATTAAAATTAGAATGTAATCCTATTAGGTGTGATAACACTAGTGCTATTAACCTAACAAAAAATCCAATCCATTATTGAAGAACAAAACACGTTGAAGTGAGAGACCACTTCATAACAGATCATGTACTAAAGAAAGATATTATTCTTGAGTATAGAAACTAATAAACAAATCGTGGACATATTCAAAGAACTCTAGATAAAAATATTTTCTATAGCTTAAGAAGAGAACTTGGGATGATGAATTATGAAGAATGATGATTGCTTGATTGATTTGATATGTTTGTGTAATGTTTTTTGGCTTATTTATGTTTGAACATCACAATCTGAGAATGACAAGCCATGCATGGATATTTTATCTACACACATATGACATTAATATTGAACCTTGAGACAAGGAAGTCAACTTGTTCAAGTGCATGAGTCGAATTGCCTATATGGCTCAGTGTTTTGGATCTTATTTGAACACCATAGGCCAACTTATGAAGGATCATAAGCTGACTTAGGAATGCTCAACTTGACGAATATAGAAATTCTTTAGGCATGAGTCAACTCACTACCCATAGGAAGTCGACTTGCCCCTTAATGCTTTGACTCAAAATGGCTTTTCAACTTCATGTGTTAAGTTATCAAGCCTTAGGAGTATAACATTGTCTAGGACACCACAAGCCAGCTTACCCTACTTGATAAGCCAACTCAGAAAGTTCATAACACAAGTCTGAATTTCATGAGTCAACTTGCTCTCTAAGATGAGTCCACTTGCTGTAGTTCTTAAAATTACAAATTTTAGGTAGTAGGCATCATGAGTTAACTCATGAGGAACCATGAGTCGACTTGTGATGGGCAAAGTCATGGGAGTATAAATAAAAACTCTAGGTTAAGTTGACTACAACTATTTCAAGACCCTAGTCATCACCCTCATTCTCTTAAAGGTGAATCTAAATCCTTTTCCCATGACCTAAACTCCTTAAAAAAAAAAGCCCTAGCCTTATTCCAACCATCAAACATGTTAAAATCAAAGAGCAGGCCACTTTTCAATCATGCTAACTTCATTTGGCATGTTAAAACTCTAGCCATCACCCTCTTTCTCTCAAAGGCAAATACTAAGGGAGAATAGTTAAGGGGAGAAAAGTAACAATTGGAATCATTGGTATCCTAGAAAATAATTGGTATCAATTGGCATCATAGGTGAAATAAGTTAGAAAAAGGGTGCATAAACTATGGGGAGCATAGAAGCATACATTAAGGGGGGCACTTATGCACTTAGAAATGCTTGGACAAATCTTTCATTAGGCATGGTTTTGTCATCATCAAAAGCAGAGAGATTATTGGCATATTGAGTTTTGATGATGAGCAAATAATGAGCAATAATGAGTACATGGTAAGCAAAATAGTTTAGACGAATAAAATATTAGTTTGAAAGAATTTGGATGAGTTTAAGAATAATCAAGGACAAAAGTTTGAAACTCAGACCAAGAGTAGTCGACTTACTATCAAGCACACTTAAGCATAAGTCGACTCACTAAGTTTAGAAAAGCTTTTAAGGAGGAACATCAGTTGACTCACCATGTACCATAAGCATATTGAACTTAAACAGTAGGTTATTCAAGTCAACTTATCTTGAATACCTAGTAAACTCATACACCCAAAGGATCAATAAAGTTAAAGTTTAAAATCGTAATGGTCAAATATTTAAAAGATTAACGGTCAAAATAAAAAATAGGACACACAATGAACAGGTCAAGTCGACTTGCCATAAGTCAAGTTAACTTGCACATTATACACTTAGAGAAAATTTATGAAGAACAAATTGAGTCACATGTTAGACCATAGAGCACAAGGCAATAAGGGCACCAAGGACATGTCATGAGCCATTTCACGTGTCAGCACATAGGTCCTACCCTAATATTTAAGTTATGCATTAGGCCAAGTTGACTCACACTTTCTATCAAGTCAACGGACATATTAAGGACCTAGAAAATGCATAAACATGACACTAGTCATAGCATACCATAACACGAGCCATGACGTATACCATGACACATGCCATAGCATGAGCCATGGCATCGGCCATTACATATGCCACAGTATGAGCTACAGCACAGGCCATGACATGAGCCAGGACATAGAGCATGAGGCTAAGCTAATTTATTCAATGCATTAAGCCGACTTACACATGAGCAAACATTGAAAATCTTAATGCCCAATTAGGTGAGTCAACTCACATATAACCCCCAATCGACTCACATGTCTTAGATATAAAAAATTTCAAGTGAGCATTAGTTTAAGTGACTTAGCAACATTCATAAGCCAACTTACCTATAAGCTAAACATAGTATGACTTAAGAGATACTAAGCCAAGTTGATTTGCATGCATGACCAAGTTGACTTGCATGAGGTTTGCATGACACAAAACACCTCACTAGTCTCTATGCATAAGCAAACCAACCTGCATGACTACACTCTAAGCCTAACATGGGAAGCTAACTTACTAGAAAGTATATGTAATTAAGCAAGAAGAGGCACATGTTGATTCATTAAGAAGCCCAAGTTGACTTGCATAGGTCGATTTAGCATGATGAGTAAGCTGACTTACAAGAGAATCTAAGCACAAGTGTCTGAATAGAGTCTTGTGGCAATCAACTCACACGAGCACAGAACAAAGGAAAATTCAAATATTAGTTGACTCACTATGTATACGGGCTAGTTATTTAGAAAAGTTGCTCAAGTTATAAATGAACTGCTAGCTATCTCAACGGCTACATTTGTTATTAAATGTTCTACAATGGCTTAGATCAATGACTTTTTTATCTCTAGAACATTGATTGAGCCCAATTGCATTCCCAATCTTATGTATTCTAAAAATTTCTAAACTGTATTATTGTGAGCTACAAAGATCACATATGTACATTAAGGTTCAAGCTTGTAATCTTATTTCTTATTCCTTATCCTTGTAATCGACTTGAAATAAGGGTCTTTCTGATCAAGATTTAGTTGTCTTGGTAAAGACAAATTAGTTTTGCCAACACCTATGTAAATTTGTGGTAAGTGTTTTGAGTGAAATACTTGTGAGGTTTGACTAGCACCTGTTCAAACTAATTGATTGTACTATTTCAGTTGAAAATAGTAAATTGAAAATTCTAGATGTCGTCTGGGAGTGGATGTACACAGGAGGGTTGAATTACTATAAAAATCATTATGTTGATTCTTCTTCTCCTCTACCTTCTAATATCTAAACTCCTCGAAAAGTTAAAAAGTGTCAAACAACTTGATCAACCCTCTCAGTTGTTAGAATCCAATTCTTAAGGACACCAAAGAGAGTTACTATCAAAGCTCTTCAAGGCTGCTATTATAGAAGATAGATACTTCTTCCTCTCAAGATTCCTATTGGTAGAGATCAAAGTTAAGCTCTTATTAGTAATCGAGGCATGGTCCACCATCCTAACTCTATAACTTTTCTCACCCTTTATGATTGAGTGGACCTCTTCCAATCCAAGAATTTTCTCTCTTCCAAGTATTTGAACTCTCTTTTGATCAAATTCAATATTCAGGCCCAGTAAGAATTAAAACACATGTTCTTCTTCTAGAGAAGCTCTTAACTTACAAGCATCTCCAATAAAATCCCCATGCAAATTTTGATAATCTAATTCCATCCGGAGAGTATTTAGCATGTTGAAATATTCAGAAATAGTGACTGAACCTTATTCTAATACATGAATCTTAGTTTAATTTCATAGATTACATATTCATCTTGCACTTTTGAGTACATCCTCCTTGCAGATTCCTAAACCTCCTTAGCTGATTTCATCCACATGAAGTTTTGTTGACTTCTAGATGTATGGAGTTCCATAACTAAGACATAATGACTACATCCTCAAAGTTAACCTTGGATCATTGAGCTTTGGAGCAGAACCTTTAAGGTGATCATGCTTCTCTTTTTATTTAAGTATCATGTGGACTAATTGTGACCATTAAAATTAATTTTACCATCTACTCAATAGACCACTACAACATTGGGGAGATCTCTATTGAAAGCATAATTGTATTCTTCTTACGATATAAAAACAAAAGGATTTAGATTCAGAGTTTCAGAAATTGAATTTAACTATGAAAATTCAATCATGAAAGGGGAAAAATGATTAATAAACAAAGCTTAAAGCAAATTTAGAGAATTATGCTGAAGAAAGAGAGGAAATCAGTTTGAAAGATAAAGAAAGCCTCAGGTAGAATGAAAAAACTCAAAATTATAAATTTTAAAGAAAATCTAAAGCAAAATCTAAGAGATTTCTAAAAGATCAGTATTGGCTTTAATACCATGTAGAAATTCTAAGATTTCGTTTATCGCTTGAAAAAATATCTACATCATCTATTTATTCACCCAAGTTGATAAGTTAATTGTAGGAAATAGAAAATATCTAACTAACAAATCTGTAACTAACTAAAACTGATCTGATTTAACAGAATGGTAACTAATTATAGAATAATCAACTAACTATTATTGTCAAACTTTAATCTATTAACATGTGTGATGATTGATTCAAAATTTTATTAGTATTATATTATTATTATCATCATCATCATCATCATCATCATCATCATCACTGGTGACTTAACATTTATGGTTGGAAGCATTTCACACTGGTATTTTCTCATGTCCAAATAGATTTTGCCATGATAGCCTTGTACTGACATGGTGGTACCATTTTGTCTTTATGGCTAGGAGCATCGCTATTATGGTGGCTGATGGCAATATTCCTATCCAAGCACTTTCATGGCAATGGCATATGACAGTACTCATAAAAGGTGTCTTTGAACCTTTTCGCTATGGTAGTGCTTGTACTGTTATCGTAGCAAAGACTAGCTCCTTTCGTGTTTTGGCTTCCTAACTATAAAAAGGGATTTTATGTTTTAAACATTGAGAGAATCAAATGTTTTGCTTTAGAGAGTTAGAAAGAGTTGTAGAGAGCTATAAATATATTTAGTGTGAGAAAGCTCTCGTAACTATCTTGTACTTTACTTTTAGTTAGTGAAATCGTTTCTCCTCTTCCGACATATTTTCTCATTTTAGGTTTTTCATGTAAAATTTATGGTGTTGATTATGTGTTTGCTCACTTTGCTTATCTTGTTTTTGATCTTAATCTCTTGTTAGATCCCTGAGCAAATTAGTATCACCGGCAAGCTTTTTTTGTCCTAGAATTATTAAGAGATTGAAGAGATGGCTTCAACAACTCAAAAATCTAAACATTTAATGGGATTTCAAACTTCAACTTGGGCAATTGAAGACAAGAGTTGCTCTAACCTAGAAGAGGTTGAAAAAAGCTTTACTGGAAGTCAAAGGATGGATTCGATGACAACAAAGCAATGATAACAGTTGGACAACAAAGTATTGACAACAATTCACTTGTCTTTGTTAGGTGAAGTTCTAAGCAAAGAGATGGATGCGATGATTGCATATGATTTTTGTCACGAACATGAAGCTCTCTACATGGCCAAAACCATCACCAATAGGTTTTACTTAAAGCATAGGTCGTATGTGCTCATTGTGGAGGAAGAAATCCTCATAAAAGTTCAAATGGATGAATTTATCTCGATTATCACCAATTTGGCCTCCATTGGTGTAATGGGAGATGATAAAGCCATTATTTTGTTATAGTCATTAACTGCTCATAATAATTTTAGAGAAACATTTGTGTTATGTATAGAATCAATAACCTTGAAATAAGTTAAAAATGACATTGTTCTTTAAAGCTCTTATGGAAAAGTATATAAGTGAGGGTTGTAAGAATGGTCATGGTAATGTTCTAAATATTAAAAGAGCTAAGGAAAATAAATCTAATACTAATAAGAAGAAGAGCAGATCTAAATCCAAGCATAGGATTCTAGCATGCTATTATTGCAAGAAGAAAGTACACAAAAGGCTAATTGTTGCCAATTGAGAAAGAAGAATTGAGAACAAGGGTACTAGTTGAGAGGAGTCAGAGTTTGTTCTTTTAATATTTAGTATTTCATATTTAGTGACAAATAGGTAATGGATTCCCCTTGTTTATTCCACATATGTCTCAATAAAGAATGATTCTCCACATATGAAATAGTGAATAGTGGAGTTGTGACCACGACAAATGATGTTTCATGTAAGATTGTGAGTGTGGGAACAATATGAATTCAGATATTCGATATTTGATATATAGTAGTTATAATCACGAATATGAGGCACATCCCATGTTTGAAGAAGAATTTGATCTTTTGGGTGTCATGGACAAGAAATAATTCAAGTACTCTGCGAAAAATGAAGTGATAGAGGCTTTTAGTGATGCTCTTGTGGTTATGAAGGTGTTTGAGGCAAATTTTGCTTTACAGATACCTACTCTTCTGACTTGAGCAGGGAACTGATGCTGATGGTATTTATCGGTTCTTCTTGGATGAAAAACTTCTCCATCAGGACTGGCCCAGTGAAGGGACTCCAATGCTCAAGTTAGTAAGAGTGATAAAATAAAGACTGATAGTAGCCATAAATATGGCCCTGGCGGCCTCTATACATGTTGTGCATTGTACGAGTAGATGTTGATGCCCTTGTCCATGTGTGTAGTATTTATGAGCATCGTACAATGAGTGCTATGAATGAGAGCATATCATATGTTGCATATGTAATGTTACGTGATGTAATCCATGTGATGTATGTGTATGAAATCATGCCTCTGATCATGTATAGAATTGATTATGAATCCGTATCTCTGATGGTATAGAATTGGCTATAGAGTCATTAAAAGTTGTACCTCTGATAGTGTATGTGTAGCCCTCTAGTTATTATGTCTCCTTGTGGAGAATTGTGTCATGTATATATAGCTTTTCCAAGGGGTGTAGAAAATCTTAGTTTTAGGTCTTCTAAAATGGCAAGTGCTTATGCTGAAAGACTTTTAAAAGATTTAGACTTCCTTGGGACTAAAAAAGGTTTACGATTTTAAGAATATTTCCTTCCTTATTGAGGGTCGAAGAGAATTAGAATCCTACAGGAATAACCAATATCATGGACATTTCCTTCCCTATCATAATAAGGAAGGTTTGAACTTATTGAAGATTTCCTTCCTTATCGGATGATTATAAGAGAATTGGAAGCTATTTAAACCAAATACTATCATTTGCCTTCCATTCCTAATGGCATTTTGAAAAAATGGTATTAAGAATAGAGTGATTTAAAGAACCAGAATAGGTACAAATGTGGAGCATTGAATGTGGAAGGTGCTACTAAGAAACTATTAGAATTGCTTGAGAAAAATTTTAATTTGTTATCAAGAGGTTGAAAGACAAAGAGGTCGGGAGACCGTGAGATAGAGTCTGACAAGTCGAACGATCGAGAAGTTGAGAGACCGACTAGTCAAATGATCCAAAGATCGAGAGACCAAGAGATCGAGTGATTAGGAGGTTAAGAGACTAATAGGTCAAATGATCAAGAGATTGAGAGACCGACAAGTCGAATTATTGAGAGATCGAGAGGTCGAGAGATGGACAGGTTGAATATTGAGAGATCCCCAAGCGATTGAGTGATCAGGAGGTTGAGAGACTGACAGGTCAAATGATCAAGAGATTAAGAGGCCTACAAGTCAAATGATCGAGAAGTCAAAAGACCGAGAGGTCGATACCGAGAGGTCGAGACCGAGAGATTGAACAATTTGACAGATCGAGAAATTGAGAGATCGAGTAATCAGGCAGTCGAGAGACTGACAAGTCAAATGATCAAGAGATTGAGAGACCAATAGGTCGAATGATCGAGAAGTTGAAACACTGAGAGGTTGAGAGGCCGACAGGTCGAACGATCGAGAAACCAAAAGACTGAGAGATCAAGAGATTGATTGGTTCAGAGACTTAAGCAAAACTGTTTGATGAGCAGTAGCCAAAAGTGTAGAGTACTTATGTTATGAAAAGCAGTAGTAGAAGATCTAAAGACTGACCTAAAGTCATAGCTCTTGGCGAGTGTGAGATGCTAGAGACTGATGCAAGAGAGAATAGGGCCAAGCTTTGCATTTGTAAGCATTTGGTTATTGTTAAAGGTGTTGTGGCGAAGAGAGTATTAGGCATCAGAGTCAAGAGAATATACTAGAATAATATTACAACTGGTGTGATACGATGCTGAAAGAGAGGGAGCTTAATCTCTTCTGGTGCAGTAGTAGCCACTTTAAATAGACAACCAAGAGAAAGGGAGTTGAAACCTATCCGGCCCCAAAGCCCATAAATAAAAAATCAAGAAAGGGAGTTAGATCCCATCTAGGTGTCAAGATCTCATGTAACACAAAAGATCAAGAAAGGGAGTTAAATCCTATTCAGGGTGCTAAGGCCCATAGAAAACCGAGAGAATGTGTGTGCTGAGCCTACATAAGGCATACAAGTGTAACTTATATGTATTTAGCTAGGAGTTAATATCTGAGAGAGTTCAAACAAGAGAATGGACCATACGACAAGTTACAATCGGTAAAATTCAATCAAGAGAATTCATCTAAGAAAATTGGCTATGTATGCCTGTTCAGGGAGATAGATCCTTATTGATAGACTTTGTCCAGGAGGATTCATTCATTTGATAATTTGGGCAATGTTCGTCTATTCAAGGAGAAATATATGTAACAATAGACTCCATTCGGGAGGACTCATTCATTTGAGAAAATGGGCGTTTGCCCATTTAGGGAGATAAATCTATAATAATAGACTCTGTTCGAGAGGACTCATTTATTAGAGAGAATGGGTTATATTTGTCCATTCTGAAAGATAAATCCCTAATAATAGACTCCTTTGTAAGGACTCATTCGATTGAGAGAATGGACTATATTTATCCATTCAAGGAGATAAATCCCTAACAATAAACTTCGTTCAAGAAGACTCGTTCATTCAAGAGAATGGGTTATGTTTGCCTATTCGGGAGATAAATCTCTAATGATAGACTCTCTACGGGAGGACTCGTTTGTTTGAGAGAATAGGCTGTGTTTACTTATCCAGAAAGATAAATACCTAATGATAAATTCTGCTCGGAAGGACTTGTTCATTTGAGAGAATGAGTTATGTTTGCCCATTCGGGGAGATAAATCCTTAATGGTAGACTTCGTTTAGGAGGACTCATTTATTCGAGAGAATAGGCTATGTATGCCCGTTTGAAGAGATAAATCCCTAATGATAGACTCCATTTGGGAGGAATAATTCGTTTAAGAGAATAACATGAGACAAATAGCCAAGTTTTTACCTTGACCATATGAAATGTAATACCGATACTGCGGTGTCCGTACTAGTATTCCTGTTCATGAAATTAAATAAAATATTTCTCAGTTTATATATAGAGAGAAATTTTTAATTTATATTGATTTTCGATTTTGAGGTATGTAATTTGAATTTTTGGTATATTTAAAGTATCCGTGTTTTCGATTTAGAGTTTATCTTATTTTATAAAAAATTTGAAACCGTGAAAAAATAAATTGAGTATAAAAATATATATATTTTCTTTATTAATTAAATTACTCATTTATTTATTTATAAATCAATTTTTTATAAAAATATATATATATTAATAAATAATAATAATGATAAAAAAAAAATCGAATTAGGGCTCAAAAGCCCTAATTCTCTCTTCTCTCTCTCTCTCCCTCTTTTTCTCTCCGCCTCTCCATCTTCCCGCAGCCATCCCTCTCGTCCGCCGCTGTCCTCCTTCGCCGTCTTCCACCGCCACGCCACCGCTACCGCCTTCAACCATCAACCACCCAATCACCGTTCACCTCTCTGCCTCTCTCTATCGACCTCTCTCTCTCTCTGTCTCTCTCTCCTCGCAACCACTCTCTCTCATCTCCCTCCGCCGTGTTCGCCGCCCCATTTCACCACCACCCGCAACCACCTTCAACCACCATCCCCACCGATCATCCCTCACTCTCTGTTTCCCTCTCTCTACCACGCGATCGCTCTCTCTGTCACGCCCCGAACCGGGAATCGTAAACAGCCGCCCGTTGCCCTAGATGCCGGCTGTATTTCTACAGAAAATCGAGCAGAACCTCCCCATAAATCGGAGGTCTCCCATGTACAATTAAACCTATATACCTGTATAAATTAAAATCATCCTGTAAATTAAACCAATGGCCATCCCGGCCTCTCCAAAACAATCCACCAAATCTCACAACCGACATCCAGACAACGCAAGGCTAACAAATCACCAACAGTCCTAGCCACAGACCTCTACTGTCATGCCCAACTAGAGCATGAACAGCCGCCACACCGAGCGGGCCTAAATTTATACAAATATATCACAAATTCCCAAGTTAACACTTTAAATAGTTACAAATGCTTCAATGTAAGTGAAATGAGAGTTTCGCAAACAGAAGTCCAAAAATTATATAGTTATCCCAAAATATGTACACGGTCAACTATGGACCTCAATATCAAGACCACACAGGGTCGACATATATTACGAAATTCATATTTTCAATTGAAACTTAATCTCACCGTCGTGAATCACCCAAATCCACCAACATCTCCAAAATCTGAAGCGTCGCTCCGGCACAACAATCCTGTCTGGGGAGGGAAAGAGGAGGGGTGAGTACTCAGGGAAGAATACTCAGTGAGTGAGTGGGTCAATGTAATCGTGTAATATGGGGTGTGAAACTGGAGTGTCAAAACATAAGTATACAAATCATATTTCAAATCATCATGCTTTTCATTTCAACAATATATCATTAACACACATTATCAAGTCAAATATGCATCCAAAGCACTGTCATTAAAATCATAGAGCTGCCAGCCGAAAGTGTCCTGGCAGAGGTCTACCTCGACCTATGACAGGCGCACCGGGGGTGTTATATGCGATTTTATTTAAAGTGCTCTTTACCTCGGCGTTGGCAACGGACCTCGTCCAGGTGCTAGACTTGGATAGCATCCAAATCCTCCCCCTTTCGGGTTCAACCTGCCTAGTACCGTGTCGTAAATATAATCTCGACAACTCGTGGGATACCCCAGGCCTAGGCATATCCGGACGCCACCCAAGCGCCTCTCACGGTGTCCTTCGTAGCTACGGAATCATACATACCAAAGCCCTCAAGGCCAAAATCAATATCATATCAAACATGTGCCGTAAATCAGGTTCACAAACCAAATGCAACATATAGCATAAAATGGCACATTTTACATTTCAACCACATGGATGCATATTTTCATAATTCAACAAATTTTTTGGACACTCCATCGGTTCACAAAAATCATTTCCAAAACCAGTCAAAACATTTCAAGCACACGATAAATCATGCTCATTTATCAAACTGTTGTAAAGCAGAGTTTACATATTAAACGAAAACATTGAAATAAATCCCACTCACAGTATACGGGAGGGTCAATCACTCCCTACAATGCACAACAAGTGTCAACATTGTGCTCCCCTCGATCGGTCTCCAAGCGTCACTACAATGACAACACAATATGTATATATATGATTTGTGCTACATATTTCAAAAGCCACTATGTTAAATTTATACTTTTAATTTATCCTATGTCTAGGATTAAGACTTAGGATCTCATAGCTAGGCTTCACCTGTGCACAAGTGCTATCCCCTTTTCATCACCAAATGTAAATTTCAATTCCTCATTTCCGAAGGCACACAATTCAACCCATAAGCTCTAAGGTTTCCCATACCTTCCTAACAAACAATGCCACTTTAAATCATCCAAAACCACCCCTTTCACACCCTATCAGAGGTACAAAATTAAATCAACACAATGTCATTTTCAACCATCAAGATCATCATTCATACATATACAACTCAAAATTTACATAACCCTCTATTTCCAAATCTCTTCAATGTTTTCAGTCAAAGTAAATACACACATTTACACTCCAAATTCTTACAAACTTCTCTCTTTCGACATACCTACACAACACATATATAACAACTATACAAGGATACATATTTACTCTTTACATATGCTTTGCATTCGGAAACATCGATTTCAACTCACAAATCATATTAGCATAATCCATCCTCTTGGCCAAGGTTCATACACACACTCATACTCATATACCTTTATTCAAATCTCTTCTTCAGCACGAATACACATATATTTTCTCATACATGCACATACACATTCTTCTTTTCCATTTCAATCAATACACATACATCATTCTCTCCCTAACACTCTACACATCTTTCAACTTCATCTCCACCAACAAACACACATATAATACACCACTTTAGCACTACAATTCAGCACATACATTTGTACATTAAAACCAAATTTTCAACACTCCAAAATACACTCAAATCATCCCAAATTCTAGCCACACAATCTTGTCATCAATTCTTGTCATCAATGGTATTTCATTTATAAATAATTAACAAATCAATTTCGAGTCAACTTCAATCCTAAAAATCTCTTAAAGTCGGAAGCAAGTCTAAAATAATTAAATTTCCTTCAAGATAGAAAATCTTTGAAAAATCATACACTTTTCAATTCTCATCCGATTTCTTCAAACCATATGTCATTTTAAAGGTATTGAAACCTATTTTCATAATATAGAGAGTGTATTTGACTTACCTATATGCAACACCAACTAAAATGTAAAACAACGCATCAATCCTTAGGCTCAAATCCTAAATTTCGACTATTTTCATACATATGTCAAATTAAACTCTAAAGGAAAGTATTCAAATCAATTTAACTCGATCTCATTATCCTTTAAAATGCTTCTTTCATATCAGACAATCTAATTTCTGTAACATTCTATACTTAATCTTCATAATCACATATAAACATTTCAGAAATCGTATTCTATTTGCATTCCACTTACATTCTAAACACATACAGAACTTTTCATCTTAAATTCAACCCTAGATTTATTCAATTTATCGAATTGAACAGAAATCTCCTCACCTAGGGTTTTCGTAGTTCACAACTCTAACTTCCGAATACACTTCGTTCAGTCCAAGACTTGCAAAGCTTCCAATTTGAAGCAAACTCTATCAGTTAGTCTAAATTACCAAAGGAAATCAAACCCTAGAGCTACTGTTCAAAAGAATGGCTCTTACCTGCGCAGAGGATGAAGCATCGTCACAGCCTAGGGTTTCTGAAGGTCACCTACTACGCTACAGCAGAGGTTGCAGCAAGTCTGCGCGTGCAAGTGCAGTCTCACGTGAGGTCACGCGCATGTAGGGGCTGTCTCGCGAGCGCTGGGGCAGGCTATTCCGCGATCAGTCGCGCGCGCGAGTAGGGAGAGAGACAGGGGGACTGAGAGATAGAGAGGGAGGTAGAGAGTAGATCAACTGGTCGTGGTGGCGGTTTGCGACGGTGGACAGCGACCAATTCACGGCGGAGGGAGAGAGAGCGCGACAGAGAGCGAGGTCGTGCGACTGTGAGTGAGAGAGGGTTCGAGGGAGAGAGAGAAATACGGTAGAGAGAGAGACGAGGGTGGTGTGCAGTGGCCGTTCGCGGCGGAAAGGAGGGTGGAGAGCAGCGGAGGGCGGTAGAGGCGCGAGGAAGGAGGCCACGGGAGGAGAGGGAGTAGAGAGAGAGAGGAGTGAGATTAGGGCTTTTGGCCCTAATCGAATTTTGGGGGAGGGGGCCAAAACGCTGCGTATTGGCTCCTCTCTCCTTTTTTTTTTTTTAAATATATAAATAAATAAATTATATATATATAATTTATATAAATTTTACACCCACATTTTACAAAAATGGGGTTCACTACGAATTACGGAGATGGCTTTTAAAATATACCAAAAATTTAAATTAAATACCCCAAAATCGAAAATCAATATAAAATTTAAAATTTTTCTATATATATATATATATATATAAACGGAGGAAATATTTTATTTAATTTCATGAACACGAATACTAGTACGGACACCGCAGTGTCGGTGTTATATTTTCTAACCCCTTAAAAACAAGTTTCGTCCTCGAAACTGAAAGAAGGCCAAACGGTGAACAAATGGGGGTACTGTTTTCTTATTGCCTCCTCGGGTTCCCAAGTCTCCTCTTCGACTTGGTCACTTCTCCACAAGACTCTGACCAATGAAGCTTCTTTGCTCCGCAGCTTTCTGACCTGCTGATCTAGAATAGCCACGGGCTGAACTAGAGGACTGAGGTCCTCTTGCAACTCAATAGGTGGGGGCTCAAGTACATGAGAAGGATCAGCTAGGTACTTCCTTAGTACTGAGACATGAAAGATATCATGAATACGAGATAGTTCATTTGGCAACTCCAATCTGTATGCCACACTTCCGACCCTCTCAAGGATACGAAAGGGTACAAATATATCTGGGACTCAGATTGTCCCGCTGCCTAAACCATATAACTCCTTTTAAAGGAAATATCATCGAGAAAATCATATCTCCTGTGGCAAACTCAAGGTGTCGCCGTCTATGATCGGCATATACCTTCTGCCGGTCCTGGGCGGCTCTCATCCACCCACGGATGGCCCTAACCTTATCTTTCATTTCCAAATCAACTCAACATTGTTGAGATGTCGTTCTATGACCTCACCCCAACATATCGGGGTGCGGCACTCCCTGTCATACAGTGCCTCATATGGGGCATCTTGATACTGGCCTATTAGCTGCTATGATATGCAAATTCAACCAGTGGATGATGCCAATCCCAACTATTCCAGAAATCCCTAAAATCTGGACCAAAATCTAGAAATGAATCTGGGGTCTCTGTCCGATGCTATTGGCATTGATACCCCATGAAACCTGATAATCGTGTCAATATAGAGGCTTATTAATACCTCTAAGGAATAATCAACACGAATCGGAATGAAATGTGTGGACTTGGTGAGTCTATCAATGATCACCCAATTAGCATCGTGTCGTGCTAAAGTCCGCGGAAATCCTTGTCACAGATCCATTGTGACGTGTTCTACTTCCACTCAGGAATGGGAAAAGGCTGCAAAGCGCCTGTGGTTCACTGATGCTTGGCCATTATCTACTGACAAGCCAGGCATCAAACAACGAACTCTCTTTATACCAGGCCACTGATATCTATCTAGGATAGTTAGGTACATTTTTGTACCTCTCAAATGCGTAACGTAAGTGGAGGAATGAACTTCCTCTAGAATATCTCTACGAAGATTCACTATCGGCGGGAGTGCAAACCCGCTATCGATATACTACTAGTCCATTATCACGGACTCGGAACTCTCTGTCATCATCTCTACAGATCTATCAAGAACACCTTGAAACTCCTCATTTGCTCCCTAAATCTCTCTATTGCGGTCGAGCAAGGTCGGCCTCATTTCAAATCAAGCTAGAAATGCTGCTCGATCATCACTAGTCAAAATGACTCCTAATGCACGGAGTCCATCAACAAGAGAGATAAACACTCTCTATATACTGAATTTTCTGACCAATTGCTCATCAAGAGAGTGATAACTAGTAGCTCCTCATCTAGCGATGATAATAATCTACCCAACTGTCAAGCGAAATAATACTCTCACGTAAGAATAATCTGAACCAGTGTCAATAAGAACACGGGCATCGACTCTGAATATTTTCATGATACTCATGATGCGAGAAATTGAAAAAGGAACCCATATAGGATACGCAAAAGATATACGATATATATATATATAAAGTAGTCAAGCCTTTAAGGCTTTAACCAGTCATAACCGTACATATCATCATGAGATGCATGGTTTCAAAAGAGGATCACAATAGTTAAGCTTCTAGAGGTTTAACTAGTCAAAACGGTACATAGCTATCATGATATACATGATTTCAACAAGGAGAGTATCTATAAACTCCTAAACAAAAGAATCTACTGGAGGATTACCCATGGTCGTATCTGGGTTCGCCTAAGCATCCTCCTGAGTCATGCCATATACGCGGGTCTATGCCCTCTGCTACTATCGTGAGGAGTTTAGTGCAGTATTGCTCCCGGCTACAGTCCGTTGAGCGGTGTGTACTAAGTATGCAGGTGCTCCCTGCTGACCCGTCCATGGTCCACCCATGTGTGTCTGTGACACCTGACCTCTGAAACCTAGGTCAGGACAAGAGCTACAAATATGTCCTTGCTTCCCATATTAGAAGCATCTAAAGGGAGCTCCGCAAGCTCCAAAATGACATTAGCCACAGTCGCGACAAATAGAATGGTGCTGTGCTATGGAATAATTAGAGGCACTAGGGGCCTGTGCTCTAAACACCTAGGGACATGGTCCCTGTCCAAACTATGTTGATGTAAAGTGAGAGGGGCTTCCCTAAAAGTTAGAAGTCCTACCCCACTTCAAGCTCTGGCTCGTCTGGGTCTCAACCCTATATGGTCCTGCTAGGACTCCGTAAAATATCTGCGGTCGAACTCCCTCAAGAAGTCCTCCTACCGCAGTGAGTCAATAACCTCATCACAAATAGCCTCCCACCAAGTGAGGGCATCACCGTTGAGGAGTCTCTCAACAACTCTCAATCTGAGCTCCTTTGACAATCCCACATCAGTAAGGATCCTGCGAATCCTATAGATCCAGTGCTTCGCCGCTACGGCATCACTAAATCCTGAAAAGTCTGTATATCTGAGCTGTCATAACTCTGTCACCAACTGAGTAAGCTCATGGATGCGCCTCAAAGTAACCGATGTCTCATCGGTTGGACTAGAAATGGAAGAACCTGTCACCGAAGGAGGAATCGGTGTCGTAGGAGCAAGTATGGCCGCAGGTGCGGTCACTGGAGTCTGTAGTTAAGGTGGGGGCATTTGCACCCCATATCTACTAAGCCACTCCTGCCACTGCATTAAGGCGTCGAGTGGTGGTGGAGGAATCTCAATTGTAACAGCCGGTGGAGGTACTGAGCATGGCACTAGTGAAGGTGCGTGAGTAGAGGAAGCATCCTCTGGTACTCATGAAGTCTCGAGTGCCGCAAGTGCATCAGACACTAAGGGACTCTCTAGTGATGCACCACGCCTACTACATCTAGGCGGCATAGTTCTGCAAGGAGAGCACCATTTCATTAGATAAAACTAAGGATTAGGGTTAGTTACTGGGAAACTAACCCCCTAAAATAGAATTCAAATTATGAATCAATGTATTTGAATCCAATGGGAGGTGTACCACTCATACACCAGCATAAATACATCAAATGATGGTGATAGAACCATAGCTATAATAACCGGCTGAGAAAGTGCTAGAAGGATACACATGATGAGGAAACACCCTCGGGTATTCTAGGTATCTCAGGTACAAATCTGTACCTCATCTAGTAATCATAATCTTTCAAAGAAAGAGCTTAAATTAAATATGATTCAAAGATTAGGGTTAGTTACAGGGTTAGTTACAAAGTAACTAACCCCCCTAAATGAATAAACTTACCGGTTTAAAAACCGATGGAATGATATGCTAGGTTAGATACGCATCGTATCTAACCCCCTAAAAAGAATAACTCATACGCCTAAAACCGTTGTATTGGGACTTCAAGACTGTATGAAACTCTCATGTATTGAGGACTTTAAGCACAACACACTTGGAAATACTTTCAAACTATTTTATCAAACATAGCTCTCAACCTAGAGCTCTGATACCAACCGAACTATCACGCCCCGAACCGGGAATCGTAAACAGCCGTCTGTTGTCCTAGATGCCGGCTGTATTTCTATAGAAAATCGGGTAGAACCTCCCCATAAATCGAAGGTCTCCCATGTACAATTAAACCTGTATACCTGTATAAATTAAAATCATCCTGTAAATTAAACCAATGGCCATCCCGGCCTCTCCAAAACAATCCACCAAATCTCACAACCGACATCCAGACAATGCAAGGCTAACAAATCACCAACAGTCCTAGCCACAGACCTCTACTGTCATACCCAACTATAGCATGAACAGTCGCCACACCGAGCGGGCCTAAATTTATACAAATATATCACAAATTCCCAAGTTAACACTTTAAAT
Organism: Dillenia turbinata; assembly: GCA_037126225.1. Lineage (NCBI taxonomy): Eukaryota > Viridiplantae > Streptophyta > Magnoliopsida > Dilleniales > Dilleniaceae > Dillenia > Dillenia turbinata. The sequence continues at coordinate 8,766,002 of JBAMMX010000017.1, forward strand.
AGTTACAAATGCCTCAATGCAAGTGAAATGAGAGTTTTGCAAACAGAAGTCTAAAAATTATACAATCATCCCAAAATATGTATACGGTTAATTATGGACCTCAATATCAAGACCACGCAGGGTCGACATAAAGTACGAAATTCATATTTTCAATTGAAACTTAATCTCACCGTCGTGAATCACCCAAATCCACCAACATCTCCAAAATCTGAAGCGTCGCTCCGGCACAACAATCCTATCTGGGGAGGGAAAGAGGAGGGGTGAGTACTCAGGGAAGAATACTCAGTGAGTGAGTGGGTCAATGTAATCGTGTAATATGGGGTGTGAAACTGGAGTGTCAAAACATAAGTATACAAATCATATTCCAAATCATCATGCTTTTCATTTCAACAATATATCATTAACACACATTATCAAGTTAAATATGCATCCAAAGCACTGTCATTAAAATCATAGAGCTGCCAGCCAAAAGTGTCCTCGCAGAGGTCTACCTCGACCTATGACAGGCGCACCGGGGGTGTTATATGCGATTTTATTTAAAGTGCTCTTTACCCCGGCGTTGGCGACGGACCTCGTCCAAGTGCTAGACTTGGATAGCATCCAAATCCTCCCCCTTTCGGGTTCAACCTGCCTAGTACCGTGTCGTAAATATAATCTCGACAACTCGTGGGATACCCCAGGCCTAGGCATATCCGGACGCCACCCAAGCGCCTCTCACGGTGTCCTTCGTAGCTACGGAATCATACATACCAAAGCCCTCAAGGCCAAAATCAATATCATATCAAACATGTGCCGTAAATCAGGTTCACAAACCAAATGCAACATATAGCATAAAATGGCACATTTTACATTTCAACCACATGGATGCATATTTTCATAATTCAACAAATTTTTTGGACACTCCATCGGTTCACAAAAATCATTTCCAAAACCAGTCAAAACATTTCAAGCACACGATAAATCATGCTCATTTATCAAACCGTTGTAAAGCAGGGTTTACATATTAAATGAAAATATTGAAATAAATCCCACTCACAATATACGGGAGGGTCAATCACTCCCTACAATGCACAACAAGTGTCAAAATTGTGCTCCCCTCGATCGGTCTCCAAGCGTCACTACAATGACAAAACATAATATGTATATATATGATTTGTGCTACATATTTCAAAAGCCACTATGTTAAATTTATACTTTTAATTTATCCTATGTCTAGGATTAAGACTTAGGATCTCATAGATAGGCTTCACCTGTGCACAAGTGCTATCCCCTTTTCATCACCAAATGTAAATTTCAATTCCTCATTTCCGAAGGCACACAATTCAACCCATAAGCTCTAAGGTTTCCCATACCTTCCTAACAAACAATGCCACTTTAAATCATCCAAAACCACCCCTTTCACACCCTATCAAAGGTACAAAATTAAATCAACACAATGTCATTTTCAACCATCAAGATCATCATTCATACATATACAACTCAAAATTTACATAACCCTCTATTTCCAAATCTCTTCAATGTTTTCAGTCAAAGTAAATACACACATTTACACTCCAAATTCTTACAAACTTCTCTCTTTCGACATACCTACACAACACATATATAACAACTATACAAGGATACATATTTACTCTTTACATATGCTTTGCATTCGGAAACATCGTTTTCAACTCACAAATCATATTAGCATAATCCATCCTCTTGGCCAAGGTTCATACACACACTCATACTCATATACCTTTATTCAAATCTCTTTTTCAGCACCAATACACATATTTTCTCATACATGCACATATACATTCTTCTTTTCCATTTTAATCAATACACATACATCATTCTCTCCCTAACACTCTACACATCTTTCAACTTCATCTCCACCAACAAACACACATATAATACACCACTTTAGCACTACAATTTAGCACATACATTTGTACATTAAAACCAAATTTTCAACACTCCAAAATACACTCAAATCATCCCAAATTCTATCCACACAATCTTGTCATCAATTCTTGTCATCAATGGTATTTCATTTATAAATAATTAACAAATCAATTTCGAGTCAACTTCAATCCTAAAAATCTCTCAAAGTCGGAAGCAAAAAAAAATATAAAAAACCCCAAAAATTAAAAAACTTTGAAAAATCATACACTTTTCAATTCTCATCCGATTTCTTCAAACCATATGTCATTTTAAAGGTATTGAAACCTATTTTCATAATATAGAGAGTGTATTTGACTTACCTATATGCAACACCAACTAAAATGTAAAACAACGCATCAATCCTTAGGCTCAAATCCTAAATTTTGACTATTTTCATACATATGTCAAATTAAACTCTAAAGGAAAGTATTCAAATCAATTCAACTCGATCTCATTATCCTTTAAAATGCTTCTTTCATATCAGACAATCTAATTTCTATAAGATTCTATACTTAATCTTCATAATCACATATAAACATTTCAGAAATCATATTCTATTTGCATTCCACTTACATTCTAAACACATACAGAACTTTTTATCTTAAATTCAACCCTAGATTCATTCAATTTATCGAATAAAAAAGAAATCTCCTCACCTAGGATTTTCGCAGTTCATAACCCTAACTTCCGAATACACTTCGTTTAGTCCAAGACCTGCAAAGCTTCCAATTTGAAGCAAACTCCATCAGTTAGTCTAAATTACCGAAGGAAATCAAACCCTAGAGCTACTGTTCAAAAGAATGGCTCTTACCTGCGCAGAGGATGAAGCATCGTCACAGCCTAGGGTTTCTGAAAGTCACCTACTACGCTACAGCAGAGGTTGCAGCAAGTCTGGGCGCGCAAGTGCAGTCTCACGCGAGGTCACGCGCGCGTAGGGGCTGTCTCGCGAGCGCTGGCGCAAGCTATCGCGCGATCAGTCGCGCGCGCGAGTAGGGAGAGAGACAGGGGGACTGAGAGATAGAGAGGGAGGTAGAGAGTAGATCAACTGGTCGTGGTGGCGGTTGTGGGTGGCGGTTTGCGACGGTGGACAGCGACCAAGTCGCAGCGGAGGGAGAGAGAGCGCGACAGAGAGAGAGATCGCGCGACTGTGAGTGAGAGAGAGTTTGAGGGAGAGAGAGAAATACGGTAGAGAGAGAGTAACTGTTAAGGAGAGACGAGGGTGGTGTGCGGTGGCCGTTCGCGACGGAAAGGAGGGTGGAGAGCAGCGGCGGCGGTAGAGGCGCGAGGAAGGAGGCCACGGGAGGAGAGGGAGTAGAGAGAGAGAGGAGTGAGATTAGGGCTTTTAGCCCTAATCGAATTTTGGGGGAGGGGGCCAAAACGCTGCTTTTTGGCTCCTCTCTCCTTTTTCTTTTTTTTTTTTAAAATATATAAATAAATAAATTATATATATAATTTATATAAATTTCACACCCACATTTTACCAAAATGGGGTTCACTATGAATTACGGAGATGACTTTTAAAATATACCAAAAATTTAAATTAAATACCCCAAAATCGAAAATCAATATAAAATTTAAAATTTTTCTATATATATATATATATATATAAACGGAGGAAATATTTTATTTAATTTTATGAACACGAATACTAGTACGGACACCGCAGTGTCAGTGTTACACTCTCTATCGCGCTATCTCCCTCTCCCTTCCGTGAGTTCTCCCTCTCTATTTCGCTCTCTCACTCACGGTCTCTCAGTTTCCCTCAGTCTCTCTCGCTCTGCTCCTCCCTCTCCTGCGTGCGCGCGACTGCTCGCGCGACTGTCCCTGCCTCAGCGCGCGTCTGCTCTCGCGAGACTGCTCAGCACGCCGACTGTAGTGCGCCATAGCTCCCGCGTGCGCGGCTGCAGCGCTGCTTTCCTTGCTCGCTCGCTCGAGCAGTTTGCACTCTCCTTCGAGAGCCCACTGCGATCATTCCACCGCGTAGGTAAAGACCAATTTCTGATTTTTATTCCTAGATTTAATACTCTTAAGTGGTTTAGTCTAACGGTTAGAATCCATTTTGAATTGGGAATACTGCAGATCTTGGATTGAACGAAGTGCATTCGGAAGTCTGATCTGCGATTCGAGAAAACCCTAGGTGAGGGATTTCTAACTGATTCAGTTAATTGAATGCATTTAGGGTGAAATTAGCATAAGGAAGTGTTGTATAGGTTTAGGATGTACGTTAGATTCGATTAGAATACATTGTTTGACATTATATGTTATTATTTAGGTTAAGTATAGAATTTTATACAAAATTGAGCTGTTTCGGATGATAGAATTGAGTTAAATTGATTTAAATGGTTGCACTTAGAGTTTAATTTGGCGAATGCATGAAAACAGTCAAAATTTGGGATTTGAGCCTAAGGATTGATGCGTTGTTTTACATTATAGTTGATGTTGCATTTAGATAAGTCAAATACAATCTCCATATTATGAAAATAAGTTTCAATACCTTTAAAATGAGATATGGTTTGAAGAAATCGGATGAGAATTATAAAGTATATGAATTTTCAAAGATTTTTCTAATTTATAGGGAATTTATGTATTTAGACTTGTTTTCGATTTTGAACGATTTTAGGTTTGAATTTAGTTTGATTTTGATTTGGTTATTTACTTATAAATGAAATGAAAATTGATAACATTGGAGTTTATTCATAAATTGGAGAATTAAGGGTTTGTACAAACTTAGGGAAAATGATAAACCCTAAGAATAATTGGAAATTTGATAACCATTGTGATAATTTGATTGGTTAGGTTGATCTTTTTGGAGACTCGAGGAGTCGAGTTTTGCTTGATTGTGGAAATAGGGAGTGACCACCCTCCCTGGCATGTGCATGAAATAGTGAAAATCTGATTTTACCTTGTTTTTAAATAAAACATGCTTTGATATGTATTACTTCGATGTGTGATATTAAATCTCAAATCTGTTTTGTGACTATTGGAGTGTCGTACTTATGTTTTCTACGATTATGCATCCATGTTTGAAATGAAATGAAATTGTGCCATGATTTGAGAAATGGAATGTTTTCTATTCTACCATTGCATCGGTTATTGATTTGAAATGATTTTGATGAAATGTATTGGCACATGGTTTTGAATCGTTTTGATGAACTATGTGGGTTGGATGCCCACTAGTTTTGTGTTGATATGATGTGATTGAGTCCTGGTGGGGGACGGATGTTCTTGATTGATTCCGTAGCTACGAAGGGCGTTTGTAGAGGCACGAGTTGTCCGGATACGCTTTGGCCAGAGGTATCCGCAAACGTCGTGATTGCGATATGTATGGGCCTGGTTGAACCGAAAGGGGAGGTCCGTCAGAATAGGTGGTCTAGCACCAGGAGTTGCTTGTACATGATTGTGATGTTCCGTATGGGCCCAGTTGAACCGAAAGGGGAGGACCGTTAGAATAGGCGGTCTAACACTGGGAGTTGCTTGTACGTGCCAACGTTAGGGTAAAGAGCTACTTTTGAAATACTTTGCATATTAAAACCCCCGATGTGCCTGTCCTTGGTCATGTTGACCCTTGCCAGGATTCTTTCAGCTAGCTCTATGTTATACTTGATTTTTAAATGGATGCATATATGTGTGATATCGTGTGAATGATTAAAAGAGTTCATTTTATCGAACATATCATGATTTATTACAAAAACATAAAATTATTGGTTATGTATTTTATTATTTGACACTCTAATTTTTACCTACACTATTAGTACTTGAGATTTATCCCCTCACTCACTGAGTATTCTTCCCCGAATACTCAGCCCTCCTCTTTCCCTACCCAGACAGGATTATTGTTGCGCCAGAGCGACGTTTTAGATTTGGAGATTTTGGTGGATTTGGGTGATTCACGACGGTGAGATTTATGTTTTAAATAAAAATATGAATTTCGTACTTTATGTCGACCCTGCGTGGTCTTGTTGAGGTCCGTAGTTGGCCGTGTACTTATTTTGGGATGACTGTATAATTTATGTATATTTATTTGTGAAACTCTCATATTTCATTTGCATTGAGGCAATTGTACGTATTTGAATAATACTTGAGAAAATTATTGTAAATTGTATAAAACTTAGACATGCTCGGTGTGGCGGCTGCTCATGCTCTAGTTGGGCATGACAGTAGAGGTCTGTTGGTGATTTGTTAGCCTTGCGTTGTCTGGATGTCGGTTGTGAGATTGGGTGGATTGTTTTGAGGCCGGGATGGCCATTTGTTGATTTTACAGGATGATTTGAATTTCACAGGTTTAAACAAGTTATTTGTACATGGGAGACCTCCAATTTATGGGGAGGTTTTGCCCAATTTTCTGTAGAAATACAGTCGGCATCCAGGGCACGGGCAGCTGTTCACGATTCCTAGTTCGGGGCGTGGCATGAAATGTATGCATATGAAATCATACCTTCAATCATGTATATAATTGAGTATGAATCCGTACCTCTGATGATATAGAATTAGCTATCGAGTTTTTACCTTGACCATATAGAATCGGCCATGGTGCCGTACCTCTGATTGTATAGAATTACCTTTGATCTATAGAATTGGGCATGAAACCTTACCTTTGATATTGTATGTGTAGCCCTCGACTTGTTATGTCTCCTTGTGGAGAATTGTGTTCTCTTTATAGGTTGCCCATGTTATGTAAATATAGCTTTTCCAATGGGAGTAGAAAGCACTAGTTTTCCTTTTGTTTAAGGTCTTCTAAAATGGTAGGTGCTTGTGGTGAAAGACTTCTAAAATATTTAGACTTTCTTAGAATCAAAGAAGTTTTAGGATTTTAGAAAATTTTCCTTCCTTATCGAGAGTCCAACAGAATTAGAATCTTATGGGAACAAGGAAAGTTTCCAATATCATGGAGATTTTCTTCCTTATCAGATTGAGGAAGGCTTGAGCTTGTTGAGGATTTCTTTTCTTGTCGGATGATTATAAGAGAATTGGAAGCTATTTAAACCGAGTATGTAATACCGAATAAAAGTAAGAAAAAAAAGGGCGGAGAGAGGGGGAGAAAAAAAAACAAAGAAGAGAAAAGTCAAACCTATTCATCCCCCGCTTATATTCTCTTTTTTTCTCTCTCACTCTCCCTCTCATCTCATGAATACATAATCCCATCCCCCACTCCCGTATTCTCTCTCTCTCTCGGCAATCTCTTTCTCTCCCTCTCCCTTTGCTCTCTTCAAGATCAACCAAGTTTAAGCAAAAACTCACATGCCTAGGCTCCCAAATCCTCAAACAAACTTGAAATTAGTGTGATTCTAATGAGAGATTGAAAGTTCTAGAGAGAGAAATCTAGGGTTTGGTAACTTAACTTGAGGAATTTGGTTTAACCATAAGATTTAGGTAATTTTCTTGTCATTTTCATGGGTTCAGCTCCATTAATCACAAATTTGATTTTTATGTTTGTAATTTTGGATTTTGTAGAGAGAAAAAATTAGGATTTGTTGTGGCTTGACTTTGGGGTGAAATTAGTGACTCAGTTTAAGGTAAATCATCTTCCTCACCTTAGATTTGTGTTATTTATACAAGTATTTGAATGTAACAATGAAAATTGGAAGATTTAAATTGGAAATTTAGACCTAAGGTTTATATTGTGTTGAAATTGGGGATAATCCCCATTGAAAAAAAAAATTATTTCCTTAGGTCTATGATGTTCATTAGAAAGGGGTTTGAACATGATTTGGTAACTTTGAAAACTTGGGTTATGGAGAATTAAGAAAAAAAAATTGTTAATTCTGGTATTGAGCCATGTTTAGGTGATGAAATTATATTTATTGTCTTAGGTTAAGACAATTGAAGATATAAGAGAGATTTATCTTTGATTGAATTCTGGATTGGGAGTGTTTACCTCCCAAGAGGTGAGTGGATTTTATGTAATGTTTTAAATGAGTAAAATATTTTACTTGATTTTTGAAATGATTTTAAAATGAATTCTAAAATGTTTTTTGTGTATGGAATGTCCTTATACATGAATTTGATATAGTCAGGCATCCAAATTGTTGTAAATGGATAATATGTCATATTTTCTATGATGTATTGAGTATGATTTGATTTGAGAACTAGTTGAATTAAATTTTGGCATATTTGTTAAATTGATTAAATGTGGAATGATGTATTCATTGATATGGGGTATGAGCCTAAAACCCTATTAGTGGCCATAGTTATTCCCTACCACGGTGTGGCTCAACAGGGCAACGTGGTTAGGGTTTTATTAGATAGGGAGGTTAGTCTAGTCTAAGAGATGCCCCTTTTGTCCTGTCTGGCTAACTTGGTTGTACCGCCAGGGAGTCCCGAGCAAACACCAAGGTTAGGGGCATTTGGTACTAAGCATGGTCCTTTATGTAGAACTATGCATCCCCGAGGATGACCGAGGTGTACCACTATGGCCCCGCTCAAGGCTGCATCATCGTCTTAGGCACCTTAGGCCCCACCTATTGGAGAAGCACCCCCACCACACCCCACACTCTAGGAGATGATGGCATGGTGGACAGCCCACCGAGACCAGATGAGAGCACCACCTATACTGGCAGTTGAGACTCCGCCTATACCTACAACAACATCGGCGCCCTCTTCTACGCCGATGACTATGCCGTTTACTCGACAGGTGACAAAGATCTCCACCTTGCTAAGAGAGGCTACGAGTTTAGGGTGTGAGTCCTTCTCTAGGACCCAGGACCCTGTTGTGGCCAGGAAGTGGCTCAAACAGATTAGAGAGGCTGTAAAGGATATGGGAGTTGAGGACAGACTTAAACCAGTGATAACAGTTAGACTGCTAGAGGATGACACCGTGACTGGTGGGACGATGTCAAGGATAGAGCAGATGAACTGCTGACTTGGGATGACTTTTAGAGAGAGTTTGATTCCCAGTATTACATGATGTTCGACCATGACATGAAGCGGTAAGAGCTCCTAGAGTTGAAGTAGGGACAGAAGTCTACGTTAGAGTTCGATAGTGAGTTCTGTAGACTGGCAGCATTTTTCCTAGATATAGTGATAACTGAGAAGACCAGGAGATTCAAGTTTGAACATGGACTGAATCTAGTGATCAGAGACTGGATGACAGTTTTCGAGAATGATATATATGCTAGAGTTCAGCAGTGGGCACTGAGAGAAGAGCAGAACATTAAAGAGTAGAACAAACTCCATGAGTTGCAAGACCAAAGGAAGAGGCCGGGATTTAGAAAGGGATAGAGCTTCGAGAGGAGCAGAGGCTGAGGTTCATATAGCGATGGCCCCAGACAAGGCCCAGGACTACGCCTCATGGGCAATATGGGTACTTATCGACCCCGATAAGTATACCGGGAGTAGCTTAGGCACTGCGCCATGGCCCGGAGATGCGCAAAGAAGGTCCTGCCCCATTTGTAAAAGGGCACAACCAGACCCATGCTGATTCTCTGGCAGATGTTATTAGTATGGAAAAAAGGGACATTTTAAAAACTGTTGTCTCGATCTGCAAGTGAGGGGCAAGTCATACCCTAAATCAGAGCTTTCATGGTGGCCCCAGGGGTGGCTCAGTATCCTCTATGGCAACTCCTCACAGTACTATAGGGAAGTCTTTCACTAGGACTAACGTGCCTGCTCCACCTCCTCGTCAGTAGCCCAGAACACAGACTAGACTACATGATGTGATCAACGAGGAGGCTCAAGCTAGTCTAGACATAGTAATAGGTGCTACTCCCACTCCTCATCTTGATGATGTACAAAAACTCTAGATTATGATGTATTTGATGAATTTTGAAAGATGATATATATATCCATTTTGAGGACATATCCTTAAGAAATTTCCAATTATTTTGATGTATTGGGCTAATGAATGTTATAAATTCGAGTGATAGGTATTATGATTATCTTCGAAAGAGATGCCCGTGTGTTGGTTGACACTGAGGCAAATAGTCCTTTTGTGAGCACGGACTTCGCTCACTACGCTGACAAAGCTCTAGCACCGCTGGATGAAGTGCTGTTAGTCATTACTCCCTTAGGGGAGTAGATTGTTAGGAAAGAGATGTACCGAGAATGTGGAGTCAAGGTGGAGAGTACAGAGTTAAAGGCAGAGCTGATTCCACTAGACATACGGGACTTCGACGCCATCCTAGGTATGGATTGGCTATACCAGCACAGAGTTTCAGTGGACTATTTTGCTAAGACAGTCGAATTTTAAAGACTAGGGTATCTGGTATTGGTTTTCCATAGAATTAGACAGGTTCTCCCAAATTATGTGATATCAGCTTTGGAGGCCTATAGATTGATGAGTAAAGGCTGTACAACATATCTGGCATATGTTGTGGACACCACAGTGGAGAGACCAAGAGTAAATGATATCCCAGTGGTGCAAGAGTTTCCTGATGTATTCCTTGAGGAACTACCCGAACTACCTCCAGTCTGAGAGTTTGATTTCGTAATTGATTTGACACCAAGCACTGCACGTATCTCGATTCCACCATACAGGATGGCCCCAATAGAGCTGAAAGGGCTAAAAGTCCAGTTACAAGAATTGTTAGATAATGGCTTCATCAGACTAAGCACTTCGCCTTAGGGTGCTCAGCTATTATTTGTCTAAAAGAAGGATGGTACTCTTAGATTATGTATCGATTATCAACAGTTGAATCAGGTGACCATAAAAAATCGATGCCTGTTACCTCGGATTGATGATCTGTTCGATTAGTTACAGGGGGCCCGAGTTTTCTTTAAGATTAACTTGACATCTAGATATCATCAACTATAGATCAGGGAAGGTGATATTCCCAAGACAGCCTTCAGGACCTAATACAACCACTTTGAGTTCTTGGTAATGCCATTTGGGCTAACTAATGCCCCAGCAGCTTTTATGGACTTATGAACCGGGTATTCCACTCCTTCGTGGATAGATTTGTTATCGTCTTCAACGATGATATTCTTATATATTCAAGGAGTGATGAGGAACATTCCCAGCACCTACGGGCTGTATTGTAGCCACTTCGTGAGAAGAAGCTATATGCCAAATACTCCAAGTGCAAGTTTTGGCTAAGAGAGATTGACTTTCTAGGTTATATGGTTTCTGCTGATGGGATATTTATGGACCCAAAGAAAGTTGAAGCTATTCTGAAATGGGAGCAACCACAGAGCGTTACAAAGGTACGGAGTTTCCTTGGATTGGCGGGATATTATCGGAGGTTTGTAGAGGGATTCCCCAAGATTATCGCTCCACTCTCCAACTTGACGTGGAAAGAGGTCAAGTTTGTTTAGGATGATCGCTGTGAGGTGAGCTTTTAAAAGCTCAAACAACGACTAACGTTAGCACCATCTTCGATTTCCCTACTCGCGACTATGAGTACGAGGTATACTACGATGCCAGCCAACAGGGACTAGGTTGTGTCCTAATGCAGAAGGATCGGGTCATCACTTGTGCCTTTTGACAGTTAAAGAGGCATGAACTGAATTATCCTACCCATGACTTCAAGCTTGCTACTATTGTGTTTGCCTTGAAGATTTGACGACACTATCTATACGGGGTTACTTGCTAGGTGTATACAGATCACAAAAGTTTAAAGTATCTACTCACTCAAAGGGAGCTCAATCTCAGGCAGAGGAGACGGTTGGAGCTTCTCAAAAACAATGATCTCATTATTAACTATCACCCGAAGAAAGCAAATGTCATTGCGGTTGCACTGAGTAGCAAGTCATATTGCCAGCACCCACCGAGAGTTCTTATCTCTCATGCCTTATTGGACTCCGCTCACTAGGAGTCAAACTGACAACAGATGATTTTGGAGCACTTTTGGCTAGATTTGAGGTGAGACCAACTTTGCTTGACCACACTTGGGAACTTTAGTCTATTGATGAGAAGTTTCGGGGGATTGTTAAGGGTCAACAGAGGGGAAGGTGGAGACTTAGAGTCAGGGATAATGGCTTAGTAGTTTTTGGGACATGTATTTGTATTCCCAAGGATGATGACCTTAGATGTGCCATATTGGAGGAGGCTCACTCTTTAGCCTACGCTATGCATCCTAGTAGCACAAAGGTGTACCGGACGATTTAAGAAAGTTACTAGTGGGCGGGCATGAAGCTTGAGATAACCAATTTTGTTAACTGGTATTTGGTATGCTAGTAGGTGAAGGCTGAGCATCGGCAACCCACTGGCACAGTACAGCCTCTTCTTATTCCTGAGTGGAAATATAAACATATCACCATGGATTTTGTAGTGGGTCTTCCATGGACTTCAGCACGATACTATGCTATTTGGTTTATCATAAATAAATCACCAAGTCTGCACACTTCCTTTCCATCCACAGTAGCTATCCACTAGAGGGTTTGGCTCACCTGTACATCAGTGAGATAGTTCGACTGCATAGAGTTCCAGTGTCCATTATATCGGACAGATACCTAGATTTTACTTCTTAATTTTGACTGAAGTTACAAGAGGCCATAGGTACCTGACTGAAGTTCAGTACTGCATTTCACCCCCAGATGAATGGTCAATCTTAGAGGACCATTCAGACACTAAAAGATATGCTAAGATCCTGTGTCATGGATTTCAAGGGTAGTTAGGACTAGCACCTCCCATTGATCGAGTTTACCCATAACAATAGCTATCAGACTAGTATTAGGATGCTACTATACGAAGCATTGTACAAGAGAAAGTGTCAAATGCCCTTGTGTTGGGACGAGGTCGGAGAGAGATAACTCAGTTGTATAGATTTGATTGAGGAGACCCAAGAGAAAGTGAAGGTCATCCGTATTCGGATGAAAGCCCTCTAGGATAGGCAGAAAAGTTATGCAGACAGACAACAACAACCTTTGGAGTTCAAGCAGGGAGACATGGTGTTTCTGAGGGTATCCCTTTAGAAGGGGATGATCCGATTCAGACAACGGGGAAAGTTTAACCTCAAGTACATCAGATCTTTCCGAGTCGTTGAGAGGATTGAGAAAGTGGCATACAAATTGGTCCTACCTCTTAAAATAGTATGGATTCACGATGTATTCCATGTCTAGATACTGTGGAAATACCTCCCGGATCCTTCCCATGTACTGGAGGCTCCACGGTAGTGTTGAGTAACAATCTAAGCTTCCCTGTCCAGCCCGTAGCCATCTTAGACAGATAGACCAAGAAGCTATGGAGCAAGGAGGTTCCCCTGGTCAGAGTACATTGGAGGAATGACTAAGTCGAGGAGTGGACTTGGGAGCCCAAGGATGCTATGAGGAGACAGTACCTTTAACTGTTTGATGTATAGTTTCAGTTTAGTTTCGAGAACAAAATTTTTTATTAGGAGGTTAGGAATTGTAACACCGATTTCCGATAACCGTATATCATGTACCACTCCTCATGATTTTATATATATATTAACATTCTTTGAGACATCTAAAATAAAACTTTATTTATTTATTTATTTATTTTGAGATTTCACCTCAAAATCGTTAAAATTGAAAATTTTATCAGTAAGTTGAAAATCTTCTTGGCAAGCACTGGCAAGACCTAAAGAAATCAAAAATGGCTAATAAGAGGCCTACACAGTTAAATAAAAGTATTTAAGTGAAATTTTATATTTTTAATAAATTTCGAACAAAAATATCTAGGGACCAAAATGCAAATTGTTAAACGTTAGGGGTCTAAATGCAATCAAAAAAAGTTGAGGGACTAAGTTGCAAACCACTCAAGGATAGATAATTGGAGCCAAATAATCGGTCAAGAGGGCAACAAGGCTAGTTAGTGGCCACATGAGAAGGTTCCACATTCAAGAAAACTCATTGGATGAGAATTTATGCATGAAAGCTCATAAGATGGGAAATTAGGCATGAAGTTGAATGGAGTAGCTTGTAACACTTCTCCTTGACATGGCCGGCCAACAAGAAATCAAATGGAGTGCATGGAGCTTGCTTGAGTCAACAATTGCATGGTTTGAGTGCTAGGACAAGTGTATGCTTGAGATGATGAATGTGATGATCCAATGGTCAAAGGCATTTTCCTAGGTTTATAAAAGAACTTGTTTAAGGAAACTTGGCTCATTTTCTTCACCCAATTCCCCTTGGCCAAGCATCTAGACTCCATATCCAAAAATTAAGTTCAACCATGAAGTCAAAGAGGTAAGAGCATTGTTAAAAATTTTTGAATTTCAAGATGGGAGTATAGAAATGTTGTAATAGAATTCATGTGTATTGTGATTTGGTTATGTTAAGGTGATTAAAAAATTCAAGGATTCAAAGGAGGTGCTAATATGTATTGTTAGCAAGAGATCTTACAAAGGAGGTAACATGTCTTATGTCACGTCCCGAACCGGGGTCGTGAGCAGTCGCCCGTTATCCTGGATGTCGACTATATTTTTATAAAAAATCGAGCAGAATCTCCCTATAATTTGGAGGTCTCCCACGTACAATTTAACCTGTATATTAAACAACCATCCTATCACATAAATAAATGGGTCATCCCGGCCTCACAACAATCAACCAATGCACCGTGGACAACCAGGACAACGCAAGGCTATCATAAATACTAGCAGTCCTAGCCACAAACCTCTACTGTCATGCCCAACTAGAGCATGAGCAGCTGTCACACCGAGCGGAACTAAATTTATACACATGCATAATAAATTCCCAAGTTAACATTTTAAATACTTACAAGTGCCTCAATGCAAGTGAAATGAGTCAATATGAGAGTTTCACGAATAAATGTCCATAATTTATATAGTCATCCCATAAAATATACACGATCAACTACGGATCCCAATATCAAGACCTCGTAGGGTCGACATAAAGTATAGAATTTATATTTCAACTTAAATTTAGATCTCACCGTACGTGAACACCAATATGCTACCAAGACCTCTAGAGCCTGATGCGTCGCTCTATCACAATAACCCTGTCTGAGGAAGGAAAAGAGAGGGGTGAGTATCAAGGAAGATACCCAATGAGTGAGGGTATTAATATCAAGCATAAATAGTGTGGGTGAACCATTGGTGTGTCAAACAAGATTATTCGTAAACAATAATTCACATTTCATAGTAAAACATGGTATGTTCAGCAATTTGAAATCATTTAGCCAATCAAACAATATCATACATATATGCATCATTCAAAATCAATCATTATATTTTTAAAGCAAGCCGAAAATGATTCTGACAAAGGTAAATCATGACCAAGGATAGATGTATCGGGGGTTTTATTATGCAAAAATATTCAAAAGTTGCTCTCTTCCCTGACGTTGGCCATGAGTTCGCTGGGGCTAGCTCGAAATCGTATATAGAATTCCGTCCGGTGCTAGACAGTGGTGTCACACACGTCCTCCCCCTATGTGGGTTCAACCGGCCGCGCCTATAGCCATTAGACATATGACGTTTGCGGATACCTCCTGCAGAAGCGTATCAGGGCATCCCGGTGCCTCTACAAACGCCCTTCGTAGCTACGGAATCCATCAAGGAACATCATCTCATCATAACATCTCATCATAAGTGGGTATCCGGCCCACACAGTTCATCAAAATATTTCAAATCTATGTGCCAATACATTCATCAAATCATTTCAAATCAATATGCCAATGCGACGGTAAAATAGAAAACATATCTAGTTCTCAAATAATGACACAATATCATTTCATTTTAAACGATAGATGCATAGTCATAGAAAACGTAAATTCATGACACTCCAATAGTTACAAAACAAATTTGAAATTTGGTGTCACACGTCAAGTCAATGCATATCAAAAGCATGTTTTGTTGAAAACACTGTAAAAATCAAGTTTCACTTTTCATGCATGAGATTAGGGTCTCACTCACCTATAGGGAGGGTATTCACTCCCTATTTTCACAATTTAATCTAAATGAAATCTTACTCGATCTTCAATTGATTTTTCCTAATACAAAATCACAATTTCATCATTAATTTCCAAATATTTTTAGGGTTTATCCATTTTCCCTAATTTTTTACAAATCTAATTCTTCAGTTTATGAATACACTTTAATGTCATCCATTGCATTTCATTTATAAATAAATAACACGATCGAGGCCAAGTTTAATTCAACCCTAAAGACCACTCAAATTCGGAAACAAGCATAAAATAATAAATTTTCTACAAGATAGAAAATCTTTGAAAAATCATAAACTTTTCGATTCCTATCCAAATGCTTCAAACCATATGTCATTTTCAAGGTGAAAAGGTCTAGTTTCATAATATGGAGATCGTATTTAGATTGCCTATATGCAAAACAACTTATAATGAGAAAGATTACAATAGTTCTTAAACCTAACCACAAATTTTGAAACTCTCTTTCAAATATGCATTTTATTTCATTCCAACCCCAAAATCCTACCATTTTCATGCATATTTAAAATTAACTCTAAGAGAAACCATTCAAATCAACTCAACTCGATCCCATTATCCTTTAACATATTTCTTTCATATCAGACAGCCTAATTCATGAATTATCCTATACTTAACCTCACTAATTACATATAAAATATCAAAAAATGCATCCTAATTGAATCTAACATACATCCTAACATATGCGATATATTCTTACTCTAAATTTACCCTAAATTCAGTTAATTAATCGAAGGAACTAAAAATCCGTCACCTAGGGTTTTCACAGTTCACGACTGTCATCCGAATGCCACCTCATTCCACTCCAGAATCTGCAGTGCTTCCTAACCGAAACAAGATTTATTAATTAGGTCTAATTACGTATAAAAAAATCAAAACCCTAAGCTAGGATTAGGAATCAATTACCTGTGCAGAGGATGAGGTTTTGTCACAGCCTAGGGTTTCTCCGAAGGATTCGTCAAGCACCAGTTTGGGATTGAGAGAGAGTTGCAGAAGAGCTCACAGTGAGAAATGCACGAGCGAGCAAAGAAGAGAGAGCAAAAGCTTTTCCGTCGCGCGCGGGAGAGAGTGAATAGAGAGTGAAACAGAGATAGAAAGAGAAAGACCTTGTGGTGTTCGGAGGTGGAGAGTGAAAGAGAAATCGAAGGAGAAAGAGAGGGACAGAGAGAGAGCAGATTCGGGAGTGAGAGATAGAGAAACAGCGAGAGATAGAGAGAGAAAAACAGAGAGAGGTGATAGAGAGTGAGAAAGTGGCCGTGGTGGTGGCGAAAAGAGGCGGCGACGGTGGTTGGTGGTGGCGGAGTGAGTGGCGGAGAGAGTGAAAGAATCGTGAGAGGGAGAGATCGAGAGAAAGAGAGAGACGGTGGAGAGAGAGATTAGCGCTAACAGCCCTAATCGAATTTGAGTGGGGGAGGCAGTGTAGCGTTTTGGCAAAAACACTGCGCTTCCTTCTTCTCTTTTTTTTTTAATAATTTAATAAATAATTATATATATAGTTTCACACCCACATTTCACTAGATTGCGAATTTCATAAAAATGAGGTTTATTACGATTTACGGACACGACAACTTAAAATATACCAAAAATTCAAATTAAATACCCTAAAATCGAAAATCAATATAAATAAAAATTTTTCTCTATATATATAACTAAGGAATATTTTATATATATTTCATGAACAGGAGTACAATAGTATGGACACCGCAGTGTCAGTGTTACATCTTAACTCATGCAAGGATTAAATTATTTGATGAGTAGTTACATTAGTGTCTATACTAGCATGCTAGATATAGATTTCCAGATTTGAGTCTTGTATAGTTTCGTTGTGATATCTTATTCTATAGGAATCAAAAATCTAAACCGTTTGTTCCTATGTAAACTAGACTTCCAAATCTTTAAAATTTATTTTATGTGAAACGTTTCATGAAGGAATTGATTTTTAGTGATTTTTGAAAATTTAGTATGTTTTACCTACTCTATTTCATGCTTTGTGTGTGGTCAGTACTTTTTGTCAATTTTTAAGATGCCGTTTGTACTAAATTTGGAGAAACTTAAAACATAAAAGTTGTTGCTCTCTATCTTATCTTTACTTTGAGCTAAAGATAACTTGGCATGCAAAAGTTATGGTATTTTTATTTAAACTATGCAGAAGTAGTTTTAAAACTAAAACTGAGTTGAAAATAGAATTTTATAAACTTATACACTTAAACTCTGAGGATAGTCTAAACTAGAAAGTTTTAGGTCTATATCTTTTCTTCGATTTGAGATAAGAATCATTTAAATTGGAGGAGTACACAGAGAGATATGGAATTTCTCCCAAAACTGTGTAGAGTTGATTTTATGAACTTAGACTGAAAGAGTTATAAAATTTTCTAAATTTGTGTGGTTAGAATTTGAAGTTGGTCTGAACATAAAAGTTGGAGATATATGTCTTAACTTTAAGAAAAAATTTGAATCGTTTGAATCTGATCAAAATTTTAAAAGATATCATGATTTTACTAAACATACACGTGGTAGATTTTGTATGAATTTTTCTCCAAGTATGAAAATTTGAGATTTTACCTTATGAAAGAAAACATTTCCATATGCATCTTGTAGTCCGACAATATGATATTATTGAGGATATTAAATTGAAGAAATATATGTATTATTTAACTTGGGCGTAGGGTTACATTTTCATACGAGAGGTGAGTCGTTCAAGAAATGAGGACAGTTGGGGGAGTGGCGTACGCTCCCCATTCAAGGTGAGTGGGATGAACTATTTTTGATTTTAAATAAAAAATAGTTTCAATCATGATTTATATAAATAAATTTTGAAATGTGATTTAGAAATGCTTTAGTATTTGTGGCATATTTTGAAATGATATTTTATGACAATTGCATCCTAATAATATGATGACTTGATAGTGTCATGTTTTTTTTTTTTTTTACGAGTAAAGATTTATGAATGATGACATATGACACATGTGTATGATTATGGGATGGTGTATAGTGGCTATAGCGCACTCCCTACCACGGTATGAGCGTTTACCCATTGGGATGACGTGGTGGAATAATATTGGAATAGGGGTTTGAGCCCCCGATCTTTGACCAACGGATCCAATGGACGAGAACCATGTGAGGACAGTGTCAACACCATGGAAAGGGGGTTAAAAAAAATATGTGTTTCATTCATATGACATTTTGGTAATCCCTTGGTGGATTTTACCCTAATTAGGTCAAACTATGGGTAGAATACATTTTATTACTAACTAACACCCCATGATGCATGATTGATGATAAAGATATATATTATTTTAAAATACACAATATGTTTGTAAATGAATGAAATATAATTTGAAAACGATGATTTGACTTGCCACTCTCACAAGTTTATTTATTGTCATTATATAGTCATTGCACCTCACTCACTAAGTATGTTGATCATATTCATCCCTCATATTTACATTTTCAACTTATACTATACTTGACTTATATTGAGGTACTGTTCCATGAGCTTTACTGAGAGACACTATCGGTTATGTGTCCATACCCATCCTTGTTAACAATTGGACCACATATATAAATGTTATATGTAAATTGGAGGCAAATGTTTTAAAGAATTTTTTTTTTGAAAACTATCTTCTTCAAATCTTCCATTGTATGATTTCGACTTGGTGATATTGAGTAGGGTCATAATATTAGTCAAGTATATAGTTCAAAAATCAAAACCTGTGGACTATTGGTCCAAAGGTCTCCTTTAAGATGTGGATTTGGTAAGACAACGCTACATACTTAGCCTTACATCACCTCGATGTGCGAGTAGGGTATACTCATGCCTTAAGGAGTCGCGGTGGTCTGTTCATATGCTTGACCTACTGGTCGGGGCATGACAGCTATAGACCATTGTCGAACAAAATGATTTTGGCATTCCTCTTTATTTGTTGAAAATATTGTTATGAATTGGATGCATAAAACTTATTTTATTATGATATCTAATTTTGTCCAGATAGTCTTGATACTTATGCAGAATATCTATGAAATTGAATATGATGAAAATGATTTTTTTCGGAATATTATTTGACATATCCACACTCACCCCTCATTCATTGCATAACATGTTATTCCATTCACTAAGTATTATTGATACCCATTCTTTTCATTTCATTTTTATAGAGGACATTTAGTTTGGAGGTTAGTTCTTGCCTTGAGTCTGGCTAGAGATATTTTGTGCACCTCTTTGGGTATTGATTTCTTCAATTTTATTTTGAGGTATTAGTGGACTCTCGTGGAGGTGATGGTTGTAATTGTTTTTGAAATACTAATTTGAATTCAATCTTTGTTGATTTTGAATTTTGAAATTCATTTAGTTTTGTGAACATATATTGAGTACTTATTTGATTTTCGAAACTATATTTGGGAAATTGTTATTGATTGATTGGTTTAGATCCTTGTGTAAGGACTTGTTTTATATTGTGTGGATTTGATTGGAATGGTCTGGTTGGTCTTGTGTATATATTTGGATTTGGATAATTAATATGGCCTCATGTATGTATGTTTTGATCAGGGACGGACTGGGTTGGTTTTTTCATTGTGTAATGAATACATGTTGACTGAATTTGATTTCTTGGATTATTTTGAAATTTAGATAGATATGAATGAATGTCTTATGGTACCTTAGTGTATGGGTTAGGTTTACCCGTATTCTGAGATAATGTGACGGTTGTCGTGTGCTCGATCCGAGAGTCGGGACGTGAAAATTTTATTGGTATCAGATCTTAGGCTCTTGTTTTTGTTAAAAAAAAGTATTTCGGGAAGTTTTTTTAAATATTTCCACATATTTTGAAAGGTTCTCAATTGTTTCCAAATTATTTTAAAGTTTTGGTGTTCAAAATATTTTCAAAGAGTTTTTTTTTTTCTTTTGAAAACACTTCCTATGAGTCCTAGTAAGTTGAGTACATTTTTAGGGGGTTAGGTGATTAGTCCTTCATCTAGTCGTGTATGCTAAGCATGGTTCCTTTTTTTATAAAACACAATGCTTCCACGAAGAAGAATAAAAAATGTTAATGAAAATCCACCTCTTGTAGAAAAAAAAATTATAAATCTACTTAAAGAAGATGACAAAATTGAAATAGGATCCAAAACTTAAGAATGAATAAATTCGGCAATAGGTGTTTAGCTTTTCTCAATAAGGAGCAAGAATGAGCAGACTTGTTAACTAACACACCAATGATTCAAGATTTCCCTGATATATTTCTAGATGACTTGATAAAAAGATATTTCACTTTTGATTTGATACCAAATGCCATACCTATCACTATATTTCTAAAAAGAATGGCACCAGTCGAACTGAAAGAGTAGAAGATTCAGTTACATGAACTTATGGAATAATGATTTATTCATCCTAGTGCTTCTTCTTGGGCCGGACCAATATGATACCTTGAGATTATGTATAAATTATAAAAAATTGAATTAAGTTAGCATCGAGAATAAATGCCTTTTGTGAAGAATTAATGATTTGTTTAATTAATTGAGAGGTGCCATGGTTTACTTCAAACTAGACCTCAAATTAGGTTATCATCATATTATGGTCTGGAAGAAAAATATACCTACGACAATTTTCCGCGTTTACTATGGTTAATATGAGTTTTTGAGGATGTCATTCGGGTTGACGAATGATCCCGCAAGTTTTAGACACTGTTTGGGTGATTTCATTGTTGTATTTGTACATGACATTCTAGTTTATTCTAAAGTTACATTCTAGTATTAGCACCATCTCTGGATTACTTTGTAAACTTTGAGAACCAAGGAATTGTGCTGCAAATTGAGTAAATGGGAGTATTTGCCTAGTGAGGTTTTGTTGTTTTAGTAAAGGACTTTCTATGGATTCAAATAAAGTTAAAACTATTGTTAACCGATACACACATACTACAGTCATAGAGATATCTAGTATTTTGAGTTTAGTAGGGTATTTTTGCAAATTTATCAAGGAGTTCACGTTGATAGCAGCGTTGCTTACTAGACGACCTTGCAAAAAGGTACCTTATAGATAGGATGAGCAATATAAAGCTAATTTTCAAACTTCGAAAGACAAGATGTATCAGTTTTAATGTTGACATTGTCAATCATTGGATAGAGCTATATGATTTATAGTGATACATCTTTGAATGGTTGGGTTGTTTATTAATGTTAAGGTAGAGTTTAATAGCTTATGTTTTTAGACAGGTGAAGTTCTATGAGAGCAACTATTCTACTCATGAATTAGAGTTTGGAGCCCTTATTTTTGTTTTGAAGATTTGGAGACGCTACCTTTGTAGCGAGTATTGAGAGATATTCATTAGCCATCAGTCTTAAGTACTTATGTATCTAGAAAGGGTTGAATTTGTGAAAGTACGAATGTCCCGAGTTATTAAAAGACCATGATGTTAACATCAAATATCACCTAGGTAAAGCGAAAGTTATTGCAAATATACTCAACCACAAAGTCATAGTATCTATAGCAACTCTATAGTTGAGAGAGTATCAATTGAAGTTAGAATTTGAGAAAATTTAGGATTGATGCTAAGGTTACCGGCCACATGTCCCTTTTAGCTAGACTTATTGCCAACCAGACCTATATCATCATATTAAAATATCTAAGTAGACCTTTTGAGATGAATACTAAGATCATGAGGAAAATTCTTGATGTGGGGAGCCTAAATTCACTATATCTGATGAGACAATCAGTTTTAGAAGAGATTAGTAGTTAAGAGGTTTAGGGGTTAAGGAGATTAGTTTTAGAAAAGCTCATAATTCAACTTTTCTCTATTCATCCGGAATCCACCAAGATATATAGAGATTTAAATTAGTCTTTTGAGTGGTTTGGTGCGAAGAAAAGTATAACTAAGCTTGTTCGCAGATGTTTGACATGTTAGCGAGTAAAGGGTGAACATCAAAAATCACATGGACTGTTTGAGCCACTTCTTGCTCCCAAGTGAGAATGGGAACATAGTTCCATGGATTTTGTCCCAAGATTACCTAGGATTACTAGGGGATTTGATATTGTATGTGTAATAATGGATCGCCTTATTAAATGGGATCATCTTCTCTTGATTGTAGTGACTTAATATATGGAAAAGTTAGTTAACATGTATATTGATGAGACTATGACGTTACATTGGGTGCTAATGTCCATCGTATTGGACAGAGATTTGTAGTTTACTCCTTAGCTTTGATGGAAACTATAAGAGTCATTAGGGACTAAGCTACAGTTTATGATCACAGAGGGAGACTCAAATATTCATCCATAGAAATTGGGGCTAACAAGGGTCAATAGTCCCGTATTGTGTTTTTATTATTCAAAATGTCATTGATGTTAGACTGTAGTTTAAGAATTGGAACATATGCAACTAGACTGTGTTGTTGTTAATGGTGCAAGTACTTTAAAGTTTATGAATTGTTTTATTTAGAGAGAATGAATTGAAGATGTAGTGTTGGATGAAATTCAAGTGTGAGGAAAGGCTTTAAAGGTTGTCTTTCCTTGTTTAGTCCAAATAGTATGTTTTTATTTTCTTGTTCAAGCACTGAAATGTAGGAGGATTAAGCATCGAGACTAAGTTATGCTCAAGAGTTAGTTGATATAGATTAAAACAAAAATTCAAGGACAGATTACCATCATTTTTCCAGATGTATCTAACAAGCCAACACATGCTTGCATTCCACCAAAGCTAATGCCACCTAGACTAGCTTTACCACTATAGCCAAAATGGAGATAAACTTGAAGTATGTCACCAGGCCTAAGAGGTGAGGCTAGAGTTCATGTTGTTACTATTCAGGAGCTTAATATTTCACTTAATGAGAATACAAGCGGGATGTAGTTATTTTCTTATGATATGCATGTTTTAATTGATCTAAGTACCATGTATTCCTTAGTTTCATTAGTATTTAACATGCATTTACCGCTTGATTCCAAACTGTTAGAGTATTGGTTATGGTTATTGAGACATATAAAGATTGTATTGTGAGTTTCTAGGGATATGACTGCAATATTAATTGGTTGTCCTTGGAGTTGATGGATTTGGATATATTTCTAGATATGAATTGGTTATCGGCTAACTATATATATTGGTCAATTGCCACCAAAAGATTGTTAACTTTTTATCATTGGGATAGTTATAGATTTGTTGTTAGTGATAGATTTGTTAGAGATCAAGCTATATCTTTTATTTGAGCAACTAGGAACGTGGCAAGGTTGACATGTATGCGAACACTCTGTTATATTCTCTATTTTATTTTATTTTATTTTCCTCAAGGATAGATGCACAAAATTATAAGATACACCATGATATGGTACTAAGTATACAAAACATGTAGTCATTTGTTAAAACTATTGCCATAGACTCATAAAACTCAAGACCAAGCTATTAAATGACTTAATCCAAATATATGTCATGTTCGAACTAACTACTCTTTGGAGATACCATCACCTGAACGATATCACAAGCTATGAGATTCTAGGATGACACTAAATATTCAACTTTACGTCTTAGTGCTGCATTCTCTACACTTTAGAGGACCAAGGACGGAGAACTTATTATTAAGGTAGGCAAAAGAAATAACCTAGAACCTAGTAAGTTACTCTCTGTAATAGGGGACGTGGTATTTTTGAAAATCTCACCTTAAAATGGTGTAATCTAATTCTTTTAAAAAAAGGAAAAAAAAAAAAAGAAGTTGAATCTTTGTTACATTTACCATTTCAAGATCACTGAAAAGATAGGAAAGGTGGCTTACCAATTAGAGTTATCCCTGAATTTGATGAAAATCCACGATATATTCCATGTCTCAATATTAAAAAAATATTTATCAAATCCTTCCGATATTTTAGAGACTTTACCGGTTGAACTAAGGGAGAACTTGAGCTTCAAAGTCCAACCCGTTGCTATTCTTGATTGCCAAATCAAGAGATTACAGAACAGACAAATCCTTATTGTTAAGGTCCAATTTAAAAGCGATCGGTTCGGATAAAGAGACTTGGGAGGCTAAGGATACTATAAAAAGGCAATACCCCCACCTCTTTGAGCTATGATCATATCTTTAAATTTTGAGGACAAAATTTATTTTTAGGAGATTAGGAATTGTAAAACAAAATAAAAGAAAAAAAAGGGAGGAGAGGGGGGAAAAAAAAGAAAAGAAAAGTCAAACCTACTCATCCGCCACTTATGTTCTCTTTTTTCCTCTCGCACTCTCCCTCTCATCTCACGAATACATAACCCCATCCCCTACTCCTTATTCTCTCCCTCTCTTGGTACTCTCTTTTGCTCTATTCAAGATCACCCAAGTTCAAGCAAAAACCCACATATGTAGGCTCCCAAATCCTCAAACAAACTTGAAATTAGTGTAATTCTAGTGAGAGATTGCAAGTTCTAGAGAGAGAAATCTAGGGTTTAGTAACTCAACTTAAGAGATTTGGTTCAACCACGAGATTAAGGTTATTTACTTTTCATTTTCATGGGTTTAGTTACATTAATCACAATTTTGATTTTTAAGTTCGTAATTTAGGATTTTAGAGAGAGAAAAATTAAACTTTGTTGTGGCTTGATTTTGGAGCGAAATTGGTGACTCAATTTAAGATAAATCATCTTTCTCAACTTAAATTTATGTTATTTATGCAAGTATTTGAATGTTAGAATGAAAAATTGGAAGATTTAAATTAGAAATTTAGACCAGGGTTTATATTATGTTGAAATTGGGGATAATCTCCATGGAAAAATATATATATATATTTTCTTAGGTCTATGATGTGCATCAGAAAGGGGTTTGAACATGATTTGGTAACTTTGAAAATTTGGGTTATGAAGAGTTGAGAAAAAAAATTTGTTAATCCTAGTATTGAGCTATGATTAGGTAATGAAATTATATTTATTGTTTTAGGTTGAGACAATTGAAGATATAAGACAGATTTATCTTTGATTGAATTCTGGATTAGGAGTGCTTACCCTCTCAAAAGGTGTTATGTTATGTTTTAAATGAGTAAAATATTTTACTTGATTTTTAAAATGATTTTAAAATAAATTTTGAAATATTTTGTGCATGTCAAATGTCCCTATACGTGAATTTGATATAGTCATGCATCCAAATTAATATAAATGGATAATGTATTATGTTTTATATGATGTATTAAGTATGATTTGATTTAAGAAGTAGTTTAATGAAATTTGGCACATTTGTTACTTTGATTAAATATGGAATGATATATTTATTTGCTTAGGGTGTGAGGTTGAACCCCTTATTAGTGGCGAACCCCTTATTAGTGGCTATAGTCATTCCCTACCATGGTATGACTCCATAGGGCAACCTGGTTAGAGTTTTATTAGATAGAGAGGTTAGTTGATTCCGAGAGATACCTCTTGTGTCCTATCGGGCTAACTTGGTTATACTACCAGAGAGGTTTTGAGCCAAATGTCAAGGCTAGGGATATTTAGTAAATGTGAAATGTATGAAAATACATTTTCGGATTCGCCTTTGTTTGTGACAGACCATAAAACTTATTTTATTGTGATATCTAAATTTGGTCGAATAGTCTTGATACTTACACATAATATTTATGAAATTGAATATGATGGAAATGACTTTTTTCAGAATATTATTTGACATATTTACACTCACCCTCATTCATTGCATAACATGTTATTCTACTCATTGTATATTGTTTCTACTCATTCCTTTCATTTCATTTTTATAGAGAACATTTAGTTTGGAGGTTAGTTTTTGCCTTGAGTCGGGCTGGAGATATTTTGTGTGCCTCTTCAGATATCGATTTCTTTGATTTTATTTTGGGGTATTAGTGGACTCTCGTGGAAATGTTGGTTGCAACTATTTTTGAAATATTAATTTGAATTCAATCTTTATTGATTTTGAATTTCATTTGGTTTTGTGAACATATATTGAAAACTTCTTTGATTTCTGAAACCATATTTGGGAAATTATTTTTGATTGATTGGTTTGGATCTCTTGAATAGGAACTTGTTTTATATTGTGTGGATTTGATCGGAATGGTCGGGCTAATCTTGTGCATGTATTTGGATTTGGATGGTTGAGATGGTTTCATGTATGCATGTTTTGAACAAGGACGGACCGGATGCATGTTGATTGAATTTGATTTGTTGGATTATTTTGAAAATTAGATAGATATCGATGAATATCTTGTGGTATCTTGATATATGGGTTAGATTCATATGTATTTTAAGGTAATACGACAGTTGTCGTGTACTCAATCCGAGAGTCAGGATGCGACAAAGTACCATCAAAAGGCAAGAATGGTTGCCTTAAACTTTTATGTGATGGAAAGAAAGATGAGGATTCTGCTGTTATTTTTATTACATCTTTTTTCTAATTCTGAGGTAACTAGTTTGTGGCAAATGAATCTTGCACGCATGACTTAAAAGGGGATGAATGTGGTTAAAGAAAGTGGCTAGTTTTGTGAACAATGTGTGTTCAATAAAGAAAGGAGAGACTGGTTCGGCACCGAGGTTCATAAAACAAGTGTACCTTGGACTTCATTCACTTGTATTTATAAAGACCATATTAAGTTCCTTCAAAGGGAGGAGCTCGATATATACTTACTTTCATTGATGATTTATCATGGAAGACTTAGGTGTACTTTTTTAAGACGAAAGATAAGGTGCTCAAGCACTTTAAGGAATGTTGGAAGATGATTGAGAGCAAACTGAAAATGTAGTGAAGTGACCTCAAATGAACAATAGCACTGAGATTTTCTTTTCTCAAGTTCAATGAGTTCTACAAAAAGAAAGGTATTATGACGCATTAGATGGTCACTTGCACTCCAAAAATTTGGGGCAGCGGAGAGGATAAATCAAACATTGTTCGAGATGGCTGGGTGCAGGATATTTCTATCACGTCTCATCAAGTGCTCACTGGCATTGGTTATCAACTTCAAAACACCCAAGGAGGTATGGTCCTGTAAATTTCCCAATTACTCAAATTTGAACGTGTTTGGTTGCCTAATATATTTTAATGTTGATGATAGAAGTTGGGGAATACATCCAGGGTGAAAGAGTATAAACTACGGTATCTAAAATTATCTAAGGTGGTCATTAGCCGATATGTGACTTCCAATGAGACAAAGATGCTCAACAGGAAGATGTTCCTTATTATTGATGCTATCCTCAATGATAATATTCCAGATAAGGTGAAGCAAATTGAGGCTCTGAGTGGTTCACATGATAGTGAGTTAGCTTTGAAAAGAAAAAAAAATACTCATGTTGAGGAAGAAAACTAGAGTATTGCTAAAGACCGACCAATGAGAGTGATTAAAGAACTCGCGAATTATAATAATATCACACATTATGATTCTGGTGATTTAGTTGTCTATACCTTAACAATTGCACATGAGACTTGTAAGTTAAATGAGCCTTGCTCCTATTTAGAATCCATTGCAAGTCAAGATTTTGCCAAATGGGTTGTAGCGATGAATATAAAAATTGAGTATCTTTAAAGAAAAAGAAAAGGAAAAAATCTAACTTAAGAGTTGGTATAACCACTGCAATGCAAGAAGATTGTCAGTTTCATATAAGTGTTCAAAAAATTGACAAGGTTTCTGTTGGTTGTGGCAAAAACTTATAGGAGGAGAGAATCCCACATTGTTTGGCAAATGTGGGATGAGGTGAGTTTTTACCTTATAAATAGACCCTTCCTCATGCCTTGTAGGATCATCCCAAAATTGACAAGTTCATATCTTAGGCCAATTTTCTCTTTCTTCCTCTTATAATATTTTAAGTTTATTAGTGAAATATTATTCTAGTAGTGTCCGAGGATGTAGGCATATTTGGCCGAACCTCGTTAAATTCTGGTGTTCTTTCTTTATTTAATAGTTGTTGTTAGGTATAGTTGTAGTGATATATTGTGCTATTAAATTAACCTTTTGGGAAATATATCCTGGGTAATTTATTAGTACAATCGTTCACATGCTATTTCCGCAACAATTGGTATCAGAGCCCAGTTTATCTTAGTATGCTCTGTGGTTGCAGTTTTGTCTAATCTTTCACATTAGCAAAGATTCTCTTGGGGCTATCGGCATTGAGCTCTGTTTATCTTAGTATGCTTTGTGGTTGTAGTTTTGTCTGATCTTCCCACATCAGAAAAGATTCTCTTGGAGCTATCGGCATTGAGCCCGGTTTATCTTAGTATGCTCTGTGGTTGCAGTTTTGTCTGATCTTCCACATTAGAAAAGATTTTCTTGGGGCTATCGGCATTTCGCATCGGCAGCTATTAAATAATACAAGTAGTAGAAATGGCGGACAACACAAAATCATCCACGTCGACTTCATCAATCTTTGCAAGAACCGCAGTGACGAATACCAGATTTGTCGTGGAGATTTTTGATGGAACCGGTCATTTTGGAATGTGGCAGAGTGAGGTTCTAGACGTCCTTTTCCAACAAGGTCTAGACCTTGCTATTGAAGAAAAGAAACCAGATAATGTTGAGGAGAAGGAATGGCAGACGATGAACAGATTGGCATGTGGTACAATTAGATCGTGTCTTTCCAGAGAGCAGAAATATGCTTTTTCCAAAGAAACTTCTGCTAGTAAATTGTGGAAAGCACTAGAAGAAAAAATCTTGAAAAAGAGCAGTCAAAACAAACTCTATATGAAAAAGAGGTTGTTTCGCTTCAACTATGCACCGGGTACCACTATGAATGATCACATCACCAGTTTTAATCAGTTGGTGACTGATCTGATGAATATGGATGAGACTTTTAAGGATAAAGATCTGGCTCTTATGTTGTTAGGATCCCTTCCCGACAAGTTCAAATATTTGGAAACTACCCTACTTTACGGAAAAGCTGTCGTCCCTCTTAGTGAAGTAACTGCAGCATTATAAGTTACGAACTAAGAAAAAAAGGAAAAGCAAGAAAACACAACTGAAGAAGCCGAAGTATTAGTTGTCAGAGGACGTTGGCAGAGCCAGAGTAAAGGGATGAAAGGGAGATCAAAATCGAGGTCTAAAGTGAAGAAAGATAAATGTGCCTTTTGTCGAGAAAAAGGGCACTGGAAGAAAGATTGCCCAAAGCTGAAAAATAAAGGCAAATCAGATAAAGGGAAAGCTGTCTCAAATTCAAATGTAGCTAAATGTAATGATACAGATTCAGACCTTTCACTTGTAGTTGTACCATCAATTAGCCATTCTAGTACGTGGTTGCTGGATTCTGCTTATAGCCACCATATATCCCCCAATCGAGAATGGTTCTTTGATTTCAAAGAACAGAAAGGGGGAATGGTCTATACAGCAAATGATGTCCCACTCTCCACACATGGGATTGGTTCAATTCGCCTGAGAAATCATGATGGATCTATCAGAACTTTAACATGTGTTCGATATGTACTGGATTTGAAGAAGAATCTCATCTCTATCGGATCCTTAGAATCAAAAAGATTTGATGTGAAGATAAAAGATGGAGTAATGAAGATAATCTCTAGTGCACTCACAATATTGAAGATAATTCGGAAAAATAACAATGTGTACTACTTTATGGGTAGTACAGTTGTTGGAGCAGTAGCGACAGTAGCAGTTTCCACTCATGATCGAGAATTAGAAGCAACTAGATTGTGGCATATGCGGATGGGGCATGCTGGAGAAAAATCCTTGAAACTTCTGATAAATCAAGGATTGCTGAAAGGAGTACAAGCTTACAAATTAGATTTTTGTGAGCATTGCATCAAAGGGAAACAAACAAGGGTGAAATTTGGCACAGCAATCTATGATACTAAAGGTATTTTGGATTATATTCATTCAGATGTTTGGGGGCCTTCTAAAACATCATCATTGGGAGGAAAGCATTATTATGTGACCTTTGTTGACGATTTTTTTTTTTTTTTTTTTTTTTTTTTTTTTTTTTTTTTTTTTTTTTTTTTTTTTTTTTTTTTTTTTTTTTTTTTTTTTTTTTTTTTTTTTTTTTTTTTTTTTTTTTTTTTTTTTTTTTTTTTTTTTTTTTTTTTTTTTTTTTTTTTTTTTTTTTTTTTTTTTTTTTTTTTTTTTTTTTTTTTTTTTTTTTTTTTTTTTTTTTTTTTTTTTTTTTTTTTTTTTTTTTTTTTTTTTTTTTTTTTTTTTTTTTTTTTTTTTTTTTTTTTTTTTTTTTTTTTTTTTTTTTTTTTTTTTTTTTTTTTTTTTTTTTTTTTTTTTTTTTTTTTTTTTTTTTTTTTTTTTTTTTTTTTTTTTTTTTTTTTTTTTTTTTTTTTTTTTTTTTTTTTTTTTTTTTTTTTTTTTTTTTTTTTTTTTTTTTTTTTTTTTTTTTTTTTTTTTTTTTTTTTTTTTTTTTTTTTTTTTTTTTTTTTTTTTTTTTTTTTTTTTTTTTTTTTTTTTTTTTTTTTTTTTTTTTTTTTTTTTTTTTTTTTTTTTTTTTTTTTTTTTTTTTTTTTTTTTTTTTTTTTTTTTTTTTTTTTTTTTTTTTTTTTTTTTTTTTTTTTTTTTTTTTTTTTTTTTTTTTTTTTTTTTTTTTTTTTTTTTTTTTTTTTTTTTTTTTTTTTTTTTTTTTTTTTTTTTTTTTTTTTTTTTTTTTTTTTTTTTTTTTTTTTTTTTTTTTTTTTTTTTTTTTTTTTTTTTTTTTTTTTTTTTTTTTTTTTTTTTTTTTTTTTTTTTTTTTTTTTTTTTTTTTTTTTTTTTTTTTTTTTTTTTTTTTTTTTTTTTTTTTTTTTTTTTTTTTTTTTTTTTTTTTTTTTTTTTTTTTTTTTTTTTTTTTTTTTTTTTTTTTTTTTTTTTTTTTTTTTTTTTTTTTTTTTTTTTTTTTTTTTTTTTTTTTTTTTTTTTTTTTTTTTTTTTTTTTTTTTTTTTTTTTTTTTTTTTTTTTTTTTTTTTTTTTTTTTTTTTTTTTTTTTTTTTTTTTTTTTTTTTTTTTTTTTTTTTTTTTTTTTTTTTTTTTTTTTTTTTTTTTTTTTTTTTTTTTTTTCCCGGAGAGTTTGGGTGTATACAATGAAGACGAAGGATGAAGTGTTGGGAATTTTTCTTAAATGGAAAAATATGGTGGAGACTCAAACAAGCAGGAAAATCAAACGTCTCCATACAGACAATGGTGGAGAATTCAGAAATGATCCATGTCTGAAAATTTGTAAAGACGAAAGTATTGTCAGACACTTCACTGTTAGGAATACACCGCAACAAAATGTAGTGGCGGAGTGTATGAACCAGACATTGTTGGAGAAGGTTCGGTGCATGTTGTCCAATGCTGGGTTGGGCAAAGAATTTTGGGCTAAAGTTGCTGTTTATGCTGGTCACCTTATTAACCGTATGCCATCTACAACTATTGGTGGCAAAACACCAATGGAGAAATGGTCTGGAAAGCCTGTTTCAGATTATGATTCCTTGCGTATTTTTGGCTCCACTGCATATTATCATGTTAAGGAGTCAAAATTGGATCCCAGAGCAAAGAAAGCAATTTTCATGGGGATCACAGTTGGAGTAAAATGTTATCGTCTTTGGTGTCCAAAAACAAAGAAAGTAATCTTCAGCAGGGATGTTACTTTTGATGAATCTTCCATGTCAAAGGTAACTCCTAGAATTATTGAACACACTGGCGATACTTCTAAACAGGTGGAGTTTGATGGAAGCCGATTAGTCCCAACAAATGAAGAATCTGATGGTGACTCTCCTATAATAGATGAAGAGTCAGATGAAGAAGAGGTGCAAACCCAAGAACCTCCGCAGCAGCTTGAATCAATTGTATTAAGGAAGGGAAGAAGAACCATTAAACCACCTGCTCGTTATACTAATATGGTTGCTTCTACATCAGCAATTCAAATTGATGACATTCCTGCCACTTACAATGAAGCAGTCCAAAGTTAAGAACAAGAGCAATGGAGGATTGCTATGGAAGAGGAGATGCAGTCCCTTTAAAAGAATCAAACTTGGAAGCTTACTAGTCTTCCAAAAGGAAAGAAAGCAATTGGATGCAAATGGATATATGCAAAGAAAGATGGTTTTCTTGACAAGAATGGTATTCGTTACAAAGCAAGATTGGTGGCTAAAGGCTATGCTCAGAAGCAGGGAGTCGATTATGATGAAATATTTTCTCCGGTTGTGAAGCATTCTTCTATCAGAATCTTGTTGGCTTTGGTAGCACAGTTGGATATGGAGTTGGCTCAGTTGGATGTAAAAACAACATTTTTACATGGAGACTTGGAGGAGGAAATCTATATGACTCAACCAGAAGGGTTCAATGTTGCTAAAAAGGAAAATATGGTATGCAAACTTGAGAAATCGCTATATGGATTAAAGCAATCTCCCAGACAGTGGTACAAGCGATTTGACAAGTTTATGATGGGGCAAAAGTACACAAGAAGTAAATATGATCATTGTGTGTATTTTCACAAACTGCTAGATGGATCCTTTATTTATCTTCTTCTTTATGTTGATGATATGCTAATAGCCTCCAAAAGTCAGATAGAAATTAAGAAAATGAAAGTTCAGCTGAAAAGGGAGTTTGAGATGAAAGATCTAGGTGAAGCAAGGAAGATTCTCAGTATGGAAATTACCAGAAATAGGAATTTGAGGAGGCTTTGTTTATCACAAAAGGAGTATTTGAGCAGGGTACTAAAACGTTTTGGCATGAACAAAAGGTCAAAACCAGTTAGTACTCCACTTGCTCCTCATTTCAAGCTCAGTGCATCCATGTCACCAAAGAATGATGCAGAACGAGAATACATGTCATAAGTACCATATGCAAGTGTTGTAGGTAGCCTAATGTATGCTATGGTGTGTACAAGACCCGATATTTCACATGCAGTTGGGGTAGTGAGCTAGTATATGTATGATCCTGGA
The DNA here is from genome assembly GCA_037126225.1 of Dillenia turbinata. Taxonomy (NCBI): domain Eukaryota; kingdom Viridiplantae; phylum Streptophyta; class Magnoliopsida; order Dilleniales; family Dilleniaceae; genus Dillenia; species Dillenia turbinata. The sequence goes on from JBAMMX010000017.1 coordinate 8,799,529, forward strand.
AAGGAGCATTGGCAAGTTGTGAAATCGATTTTACGGTACATTCTGAACACCATGAATCTTGGTTTAATATTTCAGCAGGACAAACAAAATGGTCAACACATAGTTGGGTACTGTGATTCTAACTATGCTGGTGATTTGGACAAACGACGATCAACTACTAGTTATATGTTTACTCTTGCAAAGGCACCAGTAAGTTGGAAGTCTACCTTACAATCAATAGTGGCGTTCTCTTCTACAGAGGCTGAATACATGGCAGCTACAGAAGCCATGAAAGAAGCAATTTGGCTTCAAGGGTTGGTTGGTGAATTGGGATTAGAACAAAAACACATCAAAGTGTATTGTGATAGTCAAAGTGTAATTCATTTGGCAAAGAATCAAGTTTATCATGCAAGGACAAAGCACATCGACGTTCGTTATCACTTCATACGGGAAATTTTAGAAGAAGGTGGAGTTATAATCTAGAAAATTCTAACCTCTGAGAATCCTGCTGATATGATGACAAAAGTGATAACTGCAGTCAAGTTTCAACATTGTTTGAACTTGATCAATATTATTGAAAATTGAAAATTGTAGACACTACTAAAATTGTATGAGAGAGTTGTAAAGTTTTTTGCCAAGGTAGAGATTTGTTGGTTATGGCAAATACTTATAGGAGGAGAGAATCCCACATTGTTTGGCAAGTGAGGGATGAGGTGAGTTTTCACTTTATAAATAGACCCTTCCCCATGCCTTGTAGGATCATCCCAAAATTGGTAAGTTCATATCTTAGGCCAATTTTCTCTTTCTCTCTCTTGTAATATTTTAAGTTTATTAGTGAAATATTATTCTAGTAGTGTCCGAGGACGTAGGCATATTTGGCCGAACCTCGTTAAATTCTGGTATTCTTTCTTTATTTAATAGTTGTTGTTAGGTATAGTTATAGTGATATATTGTGCTATTAAATTATCCTTTTGGGAAATATATCCTGGGTAATTTATTAGTACAGTTTCTAGTTCTGATGACATAGGATTCAGTGCTCGATCGGTAGCTAAATGTTTTATTCAAGTTGTCAGAATCAACTACAATGAGATTTTTTCTCTAGTTGCCAAGCATATTCTATCGCATGATTTGGTGTTGGAACGACCTGATACTAAAACAACATTTTTTGCATGAAATTTCAGCGGAGAAAATCTTTATGAAGCAATCCAAGGGTTTTGTGATTAAGGGTGTGAAAGATTATATATACTTGTTTGAAAGGATTGCCTTATACAAGGAAACAAAATTCTTGCTCAAAATCATGTGATTGCTCAAGAAATCTTCATGATAGTGAGTTGGCTTCGAATGAAAATGTTCGAATTGAGGAAGAAACTCACATTGCCAAAGACCAACCAAAAGAGATTTAAAAGCTCACGAAGTATAGCAATATCTCTTATTGTGATTCTACTAATTTAATTGTTTATACCTTAATTACTACCAAGGACCTTGCAAGTAAGGTGAGTCTGGTTCCCATTTAGAAGTCATTGCAACTTAAGTTCGATCACATGGGTTATAGCCTTAAATGAGAAGATTGAGTCTTTACCCAAAAAAAAAAATGGTTGTACAAGGATTGGTATAACCATTGCAAAGCAAAAATATTGCCAGTTACAAATAGGTGTTCAAAAAAAGAAAGGGTTTCTGATTCCGAGGATATGGGGTTCAAAGCTTGGTTGCTACCCAGGGTTTAGTCAAGTTATGAAAACAATCTACAATGAGGTATTTTCCTCTAGTTGTCAAGCATATTTCATTGTAGAGTTTTTGCATGATTTTAAGTTGGAACATGTTAAAGTGGCATCCTTGCGTGGTTAATTGAAGGAGACAATCTTCATGAAACAATCCAAGTGTTTTGTGATTGAGGGTAAGGAAGATCATGTATGCTGACTAGAAATCTCTTTTATGTTTTGAATCAAGTCTCCTTGATTATGGTACAAAAGGTTTGATGTTTTCATGTTAAAGCATGGGTCCTTTAGGAATGAATCTGGCCATTGTGTTTACTTCAAACCCATTCACATGAGTTCCTATATTGATCTCCTACTATATGTTGATTGCATCTAATGACGTTGGGGAGATTGGTAGGCTCAAAAGTTAATTTGGTAGTATGTTTATAATAAAGAACTTTGGGTGGCAAAAAGGATTTTAGGTATAGAAATTATAAGGGACATGAAGAGAGCCAAGTTGTATCCCAATCAAAAGGGGTAAATTTAGAAGGTGTTGGAGAGGTTGAGGATGAAGAGCGCAAAACTGATTTGCACATCACTTGCTGTTCAGTTTAGGTTGTATGCTTTTTTGTGTCCACAAAGTGATAAGTATGTGGAATACATGTCACGTATTCCACATTCCAATGTTGTTGATAGTATGATGTATGCCATGGTTCGCAACTTCTAGATATTGTACATGTTGTCAATGTTATGAATACATACATGGAAAATCTGCATACATGAATACATACATGTTCGCACCTTCTATATGAATACATACATGAATACATATGTACATGTAAAAGGGGTAATGGCAAGCTGTGAAGTGGATCCTTCGATATCTTCAGGATTCTATCAGGGTATAATTAGAATTCTGGAGGCATGCTATAGTTACTGCTGGTTTTGTTGATTCAGAGACTATGTAGGGGATGTTGATAAGAGAAGATCCATCACCACTTACAAGTTTGCCAATGGGGGTTGCGCAATTAGTTGGAGAGCTGCACTTCAAAGCATGGTTGCACTTTCCACTACTAAGTCTATCACTATAACTGAAGGTGGTCGAGAAGTTGTCACGCCCGGACCTGTAGTCCGAGCATGTGACAACCACCGCGTGATTTAGGAATACGTACAGTCACAAGCACGTACCTTAAGACCCCGCAAGGCTAAAGAAACATTCTCATTCAATCTAAAGAAACCAAAACATCAAATATTTAACATATTTAACAAAAGTTCCATTTAAAGAAAATATATATATATATAAATATGTAAAATATACAATGATTGGTTTTCAAACATCATTCCCAAAAATAAAGTTTTCATTTTCAAAAAACATGCTTTCCGATGGGTCCATCTACAAGTCTCAAGACTTCACATCCACGGAGAGAACCAATACCAACAAAAAGTCCTGATTTGCTTTTCCTTGGTTGGATCTATCTAATAGATAGGGCTACTGCAATATCTATACTTCCTCTGAAAAAGATAAGAAAAGAGGAGTGAGTATGAATTACTCAGTGAGTGGAATGCAATAGTATATTATGACAGTAAATGAGTGATGAATGTGGAAATATCAAAGTCACAATTTTTAACAAATCAATTCATAGGTAGCATCAAACAATTAAGTTCATTATAAAAGAAATGCATTCACAAATTTCATATTTTCCAGAAATCATGGAGTCTTCCTAAAGAAAACACTTCTGCCTAAATTTTGGCCGAACCCGGGTGAAAGCCCATCAAGGGATTTTCAATCATTTCTTTTCAAAAGACTAATTCCCCCTTCCTTGGCGTGGACTCGTACCTCACTGGGGTACTATCCGGATAGTACAACGGGAACGCAGGAGGCCGCATCTACCTTCCTTGCCAAACAAACCCTCAACCACGTCACCCCATCGGGTCATTTTGTGGGAGAAATGACTATAGTCATTTACCATCACCAACACCTTCCTTTCACAATATCCAAACATTTCCAATGTGCCATAAATTCAGTGAATGGTTACCAAACCATATCACAATATTCATAAATGCAATTCACAACAACAATGGCACATATTTATTCACAAGTGCAGTGGATGCGTGTGTATTCAAACTCATATTTTGGGACATCCCACAAACACAAATAGTTGTAGCAAATCATTTAAAATTCATGTATAAAAAAATTTATAAAAATCATTTTCTCATCCAAAGCACAACAGTCCGTCCACTTACTGTGCTCGAGAGGGTAGTCACTCTTAGATTCCTCAATAATAATAGTCTTACTACAATCAGTCCATCCAGCTCCTAAAAGTCATTATCAAGTAATAAAAATCATCAATATTTATCTTTAAGTTAAACCCGGAGACCTTAACATTCAAACCCTATTTTCTTCTCACTTCCGGTGACTAAATATTCTCCAAAGCCAAGTGAACATCTAGATAAGTAAACCAAATGATGGAATGGAAAAATGATAATATCTTAATTCCTATCTCCAAAAATGCTTTCCCATTCGGGTTACACCAAACCCTAGAATTTTACTCTTCTTTGTGATAGCATCTAGATCTTCAAGGTTTTTCCAATATCAAGGCTAGAATCTGATTTTGAAGTGTTAGTTGAAAATTTTGGAACTTTGAATCTTGGATTTGCCAGTGGTTCGATTGAGTTTAGGGAGAGAAGAAAAAATGGTTTAGAGAGAAAAGTGATGTTAGGTTACATGAATCTTCTAGAATCTCACCCCACTTCTGTTCTCTTATTCTCAACCCATTTCTCATAATTGCTAAATAGCCCTTGTTTACTTCTAAATTACATAAATGCCCAATATGGCCCCCTTCTTAGGCTATTAGGAAACTCCATAGGTTCAAACACTTGAACTTTTATTCAGTGGTGCAATTGTACTCAATAACCAATAGGTTGGTCTAGAGAGACAATAAAAATTTCGTAGGAAGTAAAGGGAGTATTAGAGATTTGAGAATATTTCAAAGCATGAGCATATAGTATAAATTTTATATAATATAAGTAAGAAGATTGAATAGCTTAGTGGACAATATCCTTTTAGAGGAGGTGTCGGTCATTGGTTCAAAACTCCATGGAGACATGGTCGGCCAAGCAAAAATGGAATTTGGAAGACAAACACGCATTTGCTGAAGGAAACTGATGGCCACAAGGAGAATGTGATTACTGAAGGCAGTAGGACCGATGACTAGAAGTAAATGTCACAAAGCGATAGCCGATGAGTAATTGAAAGGTGGTGCCGAACAGTAAACAATGAAAATTTAACCTATCAACAAAAGAAAGGGATAAATGTAACTACCAATGGGTATTGCCGATGAGTAAAATGAGAGTTAAATGCAATTACCGAAAGATGCAAATAACCAATGGAACAATTTGTATATATACCGATGGGAAGGTTCAAATATACAAACGGAGGAGTTTCACAGTATCATTACCAATCGGTTATTTCAAAGTCAATATCGAAGAATATTGCTAAGGCGAGACCAATAACGAAAAAAAAAAAAAAAAAAAGTAGAAGCAAATAAATTTATTAAATTTAAGGATGACCAAACAGGAGTAGAACAAATTACACTAGCTAGAAAATTACAAATGTTGTCTAAGGTAACCGATCGGGATTGGAAAAAAATGTGAAAATGGATCTATTTTTAGGTACCAATGAAACAAGTGAGAATTTAACAAAACGATTACCGATGGGGTATTTCCACTTGTAAATGACAGCCGATAAACTTATATCAATGGCGCTGTCAAAATAAATATTCACCATTAGAGAAAATATGAGTGAAATGTAATATACCGAACGATATAGAAAACTAGGTATACCGATAGATATGTAGAAATTGTAAAATAATTTATTATCTCAAATCCACTGACGGCTTTACTAATCAAATTTCAAAACTATTGGTCAAGTATCTACAAGGGTTTCTCGAATAAATCAGAGAGCAGACATTTACATTTATATTTAACTTTAGCTATTTGTCCACTATTTTACAAAATATAAAATTTTAAATAAGCCACTCAAAGTGCATATCAAAATCTGGACTTGTCCGATATTACAATTCTTACTCCCTAAAAGAAATTTTGTCCTCAAAATTTCAGAACATATTTATGCTTCAAATAATTGAGGATATTGTCTTCCCATTGTCTCCTCAGGTTCCCAAGTCATTTCCTCTATTTGGTTGTTCTTCTATAGGACTTTGACTATCGCTATCTACTCATTTCTTAGACCTTTAACTTGCTTCTCCAAGACAACCACTAGTTGGACTCCAAGACAACCACTAGTTGGACTCCAAAATTCAAATCTTCTTTCAACTCAATCAGAGTAGCTTCAAGGACATAAGAAGGGTTTGCCAAATATTTCTTCAACATAGAGACATGGAAAACATTATGAATTTTCTCTAACTCCAGAGGCAATTTTAATCGATAAGCTACTTGTCCAACCCTTTCTATATTCTTATAAGGACCAATGTAACGAGAATTTAACTTCCCCGCTTTTGGAGTCAAATTACACCTTTCAAAGGAGATACTTTCAAAAATATCATATCTCTAATTTCAAATTCTAGTGGCCTTCTTCTCTTATTAGCATAACTTTTCTGTCGATCTTGGACTGCCTTTATTCTTTCCCGAATCAACTTTACCTTCTTAGTAGTGATTTCGATCAATTCTATACTTTCACTCTTTCTTTCTCCCACTTCATTCCAGCACAATGGAGTTCTACACTTCCGTCCATATAAGGCTTCATATGGGGGCTTTCCAATGCTAACTTGATAACTATTGTTGTAGGCAAACTCTATTAAAGGAAGGTGTTTATCTAAAGGAAGGTGTTTATCCCAGCTACCTGGGAAATCCAATATGCAAGCTCTAAGCATGTCTTCTAATATTTGGATTGTGCATTCAGGTTGTCCATCGGTTTGAGGGTAAAAGGCAGTACTAAATTTCAGCTGAGTGCCTTAGGATTCTTATAGTTTCAGCCAGAACGGAGAGGTAAAACGGGGGGTCACGATCGGACACGATCAATACCGAAACCCCATGAAATCTCACAGTTTCATCAATAATCAACTTGGCTAACTTCCCCAAAGAATATATATTTTGGATCAGCAAGAAGTGTACTGATTTGGTGAGTCGATCGACAATCACCCAAATAGCATCATATCTATTTGGTGTTCGAGGCAAACCAATAACAAAATCCATAGTTACATGTTCCCACTTCTATTCAGGAATTGGTAAAAGTTGGAGATTGTCGACTGGCTTTTGATGTTCTACCTTTACTTGATGACATACTAAACACTTAGACATAAACTTAGCAATCTCTTTTTTCATTCTGGACTACCAATAATTTTCCTTGATCGTTCGGTACATCTTAATACTTCCCGAATACATAGCGTAAGCCGATGAGTGTGCTTCCTCAAGAGTAGTCCTACGGAGTTCAATATCCTTAGGAATACAAATTCTATTCTTAAATACAAGTATCTCATCATCACGGATTCTAAACTCATTCTCTTCTCCTTTGTGGACTTTCTCAATTATTATCTTCAATTCATCATCGGCAACTTAGAGCTCCCGAATACCATCTATTAAGCTGGGTTTTACCTCAAATCTAGGCAACAATGCACCTTGCTCATCACTTGCTAATTTCACCCCAAGGGTTCGGATCTCAATCAAACAAGAAAGATATGTCTTCCTCGATGACTCTAAATTAAATGAAGACTTTCGACTCAATGCATCGGCAGCCACATTGACTTTACCGAGATGGTAATCTATCACCAAATCATAATTTTTAATCAACTCAAGCCATCTTATTTGCCTCAAATTCAGCTTCTTTTGTGTGAACAAATACTTTAAGCTTTTGTGATCGGTGAAAATCCTACAACTCTCCCCATATAGATAATATCTTCAAATCTTCAAGGCAAACACAATTGCTGCTAGCTAAAGATCATGAGTAGGGTAATTCTCTTCATATTTCTTTAGTTGACGAGAGGCATAAGCTATAACTTTATCATTTTGCATCAATACACATCGCAATCCTTGTTTACTTGCATCACTATAGACAACATATCCACTACCACTAGATGGAAGGTTAAGGACTAGAGCAGATGTTAATCTCTTCTTGAGCTCTTCGAAACTAGCCTCACACATATCATCCCATTGAAATTTAGTCTCCTTTCTTGACAATCTAAACAAAGGGGCTGCAATTTTAGAAAATCTCTCAACAATTCTTCTATAATACCCTGCTAAGCCAAGGAACTTCTAACCGCAGTTACATTCTTCAGCTATTCCCACTTCACGATAGCCTCAACCTTTCTTGGATCCATAAATACCCCTTCACCAAATACTATATGCCCCAAGAATCCAATTTCTTTCAACCAAAATTCACATTTTGAGAATTTAGCATACAATTGCTTCTCCCGAAGAGTCTGTAAAACAATCCTGAGATGTTTTGCATGTTCTTCATCACTCTTTGAATACACCAATATATCATTACTGAACACAATCATAAACTTATCAAGATATGAGTGAAACACCCTATTCATCAAATCCATAAAGGTAGCAGGAGCATTAGTTAATCCAAACGACATCACCAAAAACTCATAATGTCCATACCGAGTCCTAAATGTTGTCTTGTGTACATCACTCTCCTTAATCTTTAATTAATGATAACCCGATCTAAAATCAATCTTTGAAAACACACATGTAACTTGAAGTTGGTGGTCAAAAAGATCATCGATTCTAGGGAGTGGATACTTGTTCTTAATAGTGACTCTATTTAACTACTGGTAGTCAATACATAGTCTTAAAGTGTCATCTTTCTTCTTCATAAATAAGACCGGTGCACTCCAAGGAGAAAAACTTGGCCGGATAAATCCTTTATCTAGCAACTCTTGGAGTTGCACTTTCAACTCCTTCAACTCTGCGGGTGCCATCCCATAAGGTGGTATGGAAATGGGTTCAGTGCTGGGGAGTAGATCAATAGTGAAGTCAAACTCCCGATTCGGGGGTAAACCAGGTAATTCTTTCGGGAACACATCTAAAAACTCATTTACTACTAGGATATCATCTAGAGTAGAACTCTCTATAGTAGTATTGATGATATGAGCTAAGTATGCCTTATATCCCTTGTATATCAACCTATGCGCTTCTAATGTTGATATTACATAGGTCGACACTTCTCAGCATTTACCGATAAAGACAAGTACTGGACATCTGGGCTTTCGGAACTCCACTTCCTTAGTAAAACAATTCACGGATGCCCAATGAAGGTGTAACCAATCCATCCCCATAATAGCATCAAAATCCTTCATCTTTAAGGGAATCAAATCAGCCTCAAGAATCATTTCACCTACCAAAACACTACAGCCTCTGTAAACTATATTCCTGACTATTTGCTCACCCAAAGGAGTAACCACTAACAACTCTTCCTCAAGTGGCATCATAGGCCTATCGGCATACCTACCAAAACTCGTACTAATGAAAGAATTGTTTGACCCCATGTCAATAAGTATGTGGGCATCAACTCCAACAATTTTCATTATACTTATTAATATAACCATCAAGTGATGGTTAGCTAAATCTTATTATAATTCCTATAATGTCCCATTAGATTATTTATACAAATATCAAATATCCTAAATACTCCACTAGAATAATTATTAACATCTCAAATAATAAAATCATCAATAACATACCTTTGAAATCAATAAATTTGTGCTTAAATAAATTTACTTATAACAACATCAGGGTTGCTTTGTGCCTCTTCATTGGTCATGACATAAATTCTAGTTTGAATTCATCGTGGAGGACGCTGGGAATTGGCATACACAATGTTGCTTCCTGTCCCAGTTCTTAAAGTTGCACCAATCGCGGGTGCTGAAGTAATGGCCATGCCACCTTTAGAACCACTGGAAGGACCTCGAACGGGTTGGTTCCCTTACCCTTCCATATTCAATTTAGAACAATAATGTCAAAAGTGGCCTTTTTTTCTCGCAATGATAGCACTTTCTAGGCCCCTACATGGACCCAAATGGTATCCCCTACAATTTGCACAAGGATCCCCTTTACTTCCCCCTAGTCTCACTCCTAATCCAATACTACCATCTGAAGCATTCGACTTGAAGGACGGTTTGCCTTGGGGAGTACCAACCGACCCTGTAACTGATCCACTACTATAGGAACCCATGCTTTTGCTTTTCTTGGAGCCTTGGCCTTGAGTAAACCCACTAGACCTTTTCTTTCTTCCATGATGCTCCCTAATCTTACCTCTCTATAGCAACATTTATTCGGCCCTCAAGGCCAACTGTAAAACATTTTGATAAGTATGATCCTCCATCACCGACATCCTCTCTCGAATGTTCAAGTTCAAACCATCCTCAAATTTAAAACGTTTATACTTCTCAGAGGCTACTATCTTTGGAACAAATATAGACAGGCTCCTAAACTCTGCTTCATATTTTGCTACTGATTTATTTCCCTAATGAAGGTGGAGGAATTCTCTTCTTTTCAAGTCCCTATCAAATTGTGTGTAAAATTTTTCATCAAACTCCCTAAGGAAGTCACTCCACGTAAGGGGTATGGTCAAGCTTTCCTTTATTCCATCCCACCAAGTGCTAGCATCCTCATCTAATAATCTCACGGCTACCATAAGCTTCATTTTATCATCAATCCTCATGTTCGTCACTACTTCTCGAACCCTCTTGATCCATTTCTTGGCTACCGCAGGGTCATTGAACCCGAAAAGGTAACACACCCTAATTGTCTAGCCTCTTTCAATAATTTGAACAATTCAATGGGTGGTCGGGTGGATAGTGTAACTATTGAAGTAGGTGGAGCTACCGGCGCCATAGAAGGGATCAGTGGCACCATTGGGTTAGAAGGTGAATGAACTTGGACTTGAGGTGGTGCTTGAAGATATGCACCACATGTATTCCACCACTCAATCCATTGTCGAAGAACATCAAGTGGTGGTGGAGGAATCCCGGTTGAAGGAACTGGGTGAGTAGAAGCTGGAGGAGGCGGAGCATGCGAGGACGACTCATCCTCGTGCTCTTGTGGAGGAATCTCGTTTACATTCCTCGTTCTCCTACGATGAGGCATGATAATCTACAAAAGAAAAACTACTTTATCTCATAATACTAAGATGACTCTAGACACCTATGGTTAAAGGTATGTCAATTTTCTAAGACCCATAGGAGGCTTTCAAATTTTCCCAAAAACATTTGGAAATATAAAAACCCTTTAAATCATCCAAAAATATTGGAAAACTTTCATAACTTCAAAACCTTTACTCTGATACCAATAAAATTGTCACGTCCCGACCCGTAGTCCAAGCATATGACAACCGCCGTGTGATCTAGGAATACGTACAGTCACCAACATGTACCCCAAGACCCCACAAGGCTAAAGAAATATTCCCATTCAATCCAAGGAAACCAAAACATTAAACAATTAACATATTTAACAAAAGTTCCATTTAAGGAAAATATATATATTGTAATACCGAAAACTCAGTGCTAGACATTTTGTAAACATTTTTATAATAAAGTAGAAAATTTTGAATTTATATTGATTTTCGATTTTGGGGTCTTAATTTTAAATTTTTGGTATATTTTAAGTTGTCGTGTCCGCGAATCGTAATAAATCTCATTTTATGAAAAATTTAAATTTTAGTGAAAAAAGGGGTGTGAATATATATATATATATATACATATATATATTGGTTTATTTATTTGAATATATAAAAAAAAAAAAGAGAGGAGGGAGGAGATGCTACGTTTTGGAGTGAAACGCAGCACCTCCCCCATTTCAATTAAGGTTGGAAACCCTAATTACTCTCTCTCTCTCTCTCCCTTCCTCTCCTTCGTTCGACTGAATGCTCTCTCCCTATCCCTCACACTCTCTGCCGCCCTCTCTGCTCTCTCCGCCGCTCACTCCGCCACCAATCAACATTGCCACCACACCACCACCGTCATCACCCCCTGTTCTCTCTCTTTCTCTTTCTTCCCTCTGTTTCTCTCTCTCGTTCTCTCTCTCTTTCCCCTTCGACCTCTCTTTGTCTCTATCTGTTCTCTCTCCTTCTCCAACGATCACTCTTTGTTTCACACTCTCCCTTTCTCTCTCTCTCCCTCTCTATTCCCTCTACTCTCTCTTTCCCATGTGAGCCGAGAGCTTTCGCTCTCTTCTCCTCCCCTTTCTCGCGAGCGATAACACCTCTACCTCCTTCTGTTTGTTCACGTGTTTGCTCTCCCTCAGCCGCGAGCACTTCTGCGATCTTTGTAGAAGCCCAAGCTGGCAGAACAGTAGAGTTTTGGAAACCCTAGGTCGCGGGTCTGCATAGGTAAGAATAGATTTTCCGATTTTAGTTCTAGGGTTTGAATGTTCTTAGTAGCTAGGTTTAATTTCTAATATTTGCTTCAAATTAGAAATGTTACAGGTTTGAAACTGAATCCAATGGTGAATAGAAGCTAGGTCTACGAACCGAGAAACCCTAGGTGAGGGATTTCTGATCCTCTCAATAAATTGAGTAAATCTAGGGTTAAATCTAGGGTAAAGAGATTTGTATATGTTAGATTCGTTTAGGATGCATTTTCTGATATTTAATATGTAATTAGTAAAGTTCAGTGTTGGATAATTCATTAATTAGACTCTTTGATGTGGAAGAAGCATGTTAAGGGATGCTAGAAGCATGTTCGGTTGAATAGAGTAGTTTCCTCAAAGTTTAAATCGAAATATGCATGAAAAGTGTTAATAGTTATGTGAAATTGGAAGAAAATCGGGAAATATTGAGACTTAAAGTCCCTTAGAGACCTAAATGATCTTCGGGTAATGAAATGAGAATTTAGAAATTGTGGATGTGCAATTAAGGGTAAATTAAATTAGGAAAATGTGAAAACCCTTGTTATAAGGATTTTATTTGATGATAATTACAATGTTTGATTAGGTTAATCATTTGGGGAAGTTGAAAGGACTCAAATCGGATTAGATTGATAATTAGAGAGTGAATACCCTCTCTAGAGGTGAGTGGATGGTTCATTGTGTTCATGAATGAGTAAAATGTTTTAAAATTGCTTTATAAATGATTTTGAAACATTTTTATATGTTTTATATAAATTATTTTGTGACTGTGGGCTGTCTAAATTAGATTGTAAAATACGAATGCATCCATTGTGTTTAAGAATGCTTCTGTGTCATGTGTTATTTGATATTGCTCTATGAATTGCTTTGGCATGAGTTGGCATGAGATTATTGATTATTTGTTGGAAATTATGGCATATTGTTTGTGAAATGGATTGATTGAGAAATGAAGGGTGCTGGATTGTTAATGGCTATAGTCATTCCCACCACGGAGCAACTCGATGGGATGGCGTGGTTTGGGGTTAGATGTGCGGGGGAGTTAGACATCCCTCTCTCTGCCAAAGTCGTGCTATATCTTGTACACCTCGGTGAGGTACGAGCCAACGCCAAGGAAGGGGGTATGTTTTGAAACATTAGATAGAAAACCCCTTGGAGGGCTCTCGTCTAAGTTCGGCCACCCTAGGACGGAAGTGTTTTCGATTAGACTCCAGGATTTTTTGAAAAGATGATTGATATGGATGCATATTTTGTAAATTGTGATTTATTGAAATGTTTTATGTATATGAACTGCTATTTATGAGATATGCTTTGACTGCCCCACATTCACCCCTTGTTTATGAACACAATCACACCATTACACTCCACTCACTGAGTATTTCCCAATACTCACCCCTCTCTCCACATTTTTTAGAGGATACTTAGCTAGGAGACTGCACGTTCGAGCTTGCGAAGGATTTTTGCTGACTTGTTTAGGTATTCAGGAATACAGGATTTATGGGAATTGTATTCTGTAAACCATGGAAAGGGAAGTCTCGTACATTTCATTTCGTGCGGATTTTACTGATACTGGTTGAGTTCTTTGACAAGTATTGGTAAAATCTGACAATTATGATTTGGACTGCATTCTTTTGATTGATTTATTTTTGAAAACTGTTTTATTTGTACTGAGATATTTGGACTGTAAATTCTAAATTTTGATACTTTCTTTTGAATTGGTGAAGTTCTATACATCTCATATCGTTTGGACTTTATAGATGTTAGCATGATTGCTTCAGGCAAGTATTAGTAAAATCCTACGACTATGATTTAGGACTTCTTGTATTTTAAATGCTTTACTTGTATTGGTTGGCTGGGATGGCCACATCGCATGCGTGCATGTACAGGAGCCCCTTCTCCGATTGTGTGCCGATGCATGCTTGTGTGTACAGGGAATGGACAAGAGGAGTCCTTTGCATGTGTATTGTTACATGCTTTCCATATTTGTGATGAATTGTGTACTGGAGATCTAGATATTCAAGAATGTAGCCTTTCAGAGTCCCGGTATACGGGGAGGTTCTGCCCGTGTATCGAGACCACGCGGCGGTTGTTGCGTGCTCGATCCGAGGATCGAGACGTGACAGCTTTATTGGTATCAGAGCCTAGGTTTACGATTTTAAAAGTTTGATGATTTCGATATGTTTTCAAATATTTTCAAATGTCTCAAAAGTTTTCCATAAATTTTAGAACGTTTGGTTATTTGAAAAAAATGCTTGACTTTTTAAAAGATCTTCGGAGAATGTACAGGACTTTCCATGGTTTTTTCTAGGGAATTGGGAATATTATTTTTTAGGGAGTTAAGTAATAGTCCTCACTTAACCCTTTGGCTTAATGATAGATTTCCGTTTTGTAGATTGCAATGCCTCCGTGAAGGAAAATGAGGAATGTGAGTGAGATTCCTCCACAGGAGCACAAGGATGAGTCGTCCTCGCATGCTCTTCCTCCATCTGTGTCCACACACCCGGCTCCTTCTACCGGGATTGCTACTCCTCTTATCGTTGCTCTTTAACAAGTGATGGAATGGTGGAGTACATTCGGAGCATAGTACCAAGCTCCACAACCGACTTCAGTCACTCCACCTATTCCTCCTTCAGTTCCAGCTACTGCACCGAGTGCCCCACTAGCACCCACTCCTCCGGTTGCTGCTCCAAGCAGCCGTTCCCTAATTAAGTTATTTAAACTGATTAAAGAAGCAAGGCAGCTTGGTTGTAAGACCTTCTCGGCATCTGGTGATCCTGCAGAGGCAAAGAAATGGATCAAGAAGGTCAAGAAAGTTTTGACAGACATGGGGATAGAGGACAATTTGAAGCTCTTGATAGCAGCGAGGTTGTTAGACGATGATACTAGCACTTGGTGGGATGGATTAGAGGAAAGTGCAATTTCACCTATCACTTGGCATGATTTCCTTAGGGAATTTGATCAGAGGTTTTACACTCGGCTTGATCGGGACTTGAAGAGAAGAGAATTCCTTCGGCTTCGCCAAGGAAATATGTCCGTGAAGGAATACGAGGCAAAATTTAGAAGCCTATCTTTATTTGTACCGGAGTTAATAACCTCCGAGGAGTACAAGCGCTTTAAGTTTGAAGATGGCTTAAATCTAAACAATCGAGAGAAGATGTCTGTCACAGATGAGTACACATACCTGAACGTGTTGCAATTGGCCTTGAGGGCCGAACAGATGGTGCTTGAAAGGGGAAATGTTAGAGACCACTGTGGGAAGAAGAGGTCCGACGGATTCACACCGGGTTAGAGCTCTAAGAAGGTTAGAACTATAGGCTTCCCAAGTGGTGGATTCGCTTCGGGATCGGATGGATTTCCTCAAAACCAACCAATTCGTAGACCGAGTACTCCTAGCATTGGAAATGTTGGATCGGGAGCAAGACCCAGAGGAGGTGGAATGCAGACTTGCCCAAATTGTAAAGGGTATCATACAGGTCCGTGCAGAGGACCTAAGAGGTGTTATCACTGTGGAAAGGAGGGACACCTTCGTTATTCTTGCCCTGAGTTGACAGAAGAAAGGCAAGGGAGTCATCAAGTTAGAGGTCCCTCTAGCAGCTTCAAGACTGGCCCAGTTGTTTCGGCGACACCTTCCACCAATACTAACCCTAGGACGGGCATAGAAAGCAATGCGGTAGCCACCTCCGCTCAGTGACCTCAGCCTAGAGCTCAAGCTAGGGTCTTTGCTATGACGAATGAAGAAGCCCAAGTTAATCCCGACGTAATCACAGGTAATTTTCATTTATTATTAAGTTCAAAATTTGAAAATGTGATATTTATGGTTTATAATTATGATTTGATGATTTGTGATTATGAATTTAGGAGTATGATGATATAATCTTGTTTATGGTTTACATTTATAGGTATGATGAAAACTTTTGGTGTTGATGTTCATATACTCATAGATATTGGATCGAATAATTTGTTTGTAAGTTCGGGATTTGCAAAACATTCTGATAGAGATTTAGTCCCTCTTGATGAAGAATTGTTGGTTATCACCCCCTTGGGAGAACATTTGATTCGGAATTCAGTATATAAGGCTTGTGAGTGAAAGTTGGTGAGACAATCCTTGAAGCGGATTTGATTCCATTGGATGTGAAAGATTTTGACGCCATCCTAGGCATGGACTAGCTAAGTCTTCACCGAGCTTCAGTGAATTGCTTCACTAAAGAAGTGGAATTCCGTAGGGCAGGACATCCACTACTTGTGTTCGTTGGTAAACGGCGAGTATTGCTGAGCTGTGTGATTTCAGCTCTTGAAGCACGAAGATTAGTGCATAAGGGCTGCGAAACTTATTTGGCTCATATCATTGATACTACGGCGGAAAGCCCTGATTTGAGCAATGTCCCTGTGGTGAATGAGTTTCCGAACGTCTTTCCGAAAGAGTTACCTGGGTTACCACCGATTTGGGAATTTGATTTCACTATAGATCTTGTTCCCGGCACGGCACCAATCTCTATCCCTCCTTATCGAATGGCACCGGTGGAATTGAAAGAGTTGAAAGTCCAACTTCAAGAGTTGTTAGATAAGGGATTCATCCGACTGAGCACTTCGCCTTGGGGTGCTCCAGTTCTGTTTGTAAAGAAGAAAGATGGCACGCTTTGGTTGTTTATTGATTACTGCAATTAAATAAGGTGACCATCAAGAACAAATACCCCTCATCGAGAATTGATGACTTGTTTGATCAACTCCAAGGGGCCAGTGTATTCTCCAAGATAGATTTGAGGTCCGGCTATCATCAGTTGCGGATAAAGGAAGATGATGTCCCCAAGACTGCGTTTAGAACGATGTATGGGCACTATGAATTCTGGATGATACCTTTCGGTTTGACGAATGCTCTGGTAGCTTTCATGGATCTTATGAATCAAGTTTTTCATTCCTATCTTGACAAGTTCATCATTGTTTTCATTGACGATATCCTTGTATATTCTAAAAATGATGAAAAGCATTCAAATCATCTTCGGATTATGCTGCAGACTCTCCGAGATAAGCAATTGTATGTTAAGTTCTCAAAATGTGAATTCTAACTAAAGGAAATTGGCTTCTTGGGACACGTGGTATCGGGAGAAGTGATATTTGTTGATCTGAAGAAAGTTGAGACAATTCTGAAATGGGAACAACCCAAGAACATCATCGAGGTAAGAAACTTCCTCGGATTAGCGGGTTACTATCGAAGATTCGTAGAGGATTTTTCCAAGATTGCAGCTCTATTGTCTGGCTTGACGCAGAAGGGAATTAAGTTTGAATGGACAAATAAATGTGAGCAGAGTTTTCAGGAACTCAAAAGGAGACTCACGTCGACTCCCATACTTGCTCTTCCTACCACTGGTGATGATTATGCTGTCTACAGCGATACCAATAAACAAGGGTTAGGATGCGTCTTGATGCAGGACGACAGAGTTATTGCCTACGCTTCTCGACAGTTAAAGAAGTACGAGCTAAATTATCCTACCCATGATCTAGAATTGGCTGTAATTGTATTTGCTTTAAAGATTTGGCGACATTATTTATATGGAGCCACTTGCAGAATCTTCACCGATCACAAGAGTCTCAAGTACCTGCTCACCCAAAAGGAGCTCAATTTGAGGCAAATAAGATGGTTAGAGCTGATTAAAGACTATGATCTGGTGATTGATTATCACCCTGGTAAGGCAAATGTAGTTGCAGATGCTTTAAGCCGTAAGTCCTCATCTTCTTCTCTGATTCAGGGAGATTCTTACCTCTCATGTCTAGTGGGATTTTATGCTATTGGAGCCAAATTCGCTTGTGATGACAATGGTATATTGTTGGCGAGATTTGAAGTTCGACCAACCTTGGTGGACCGTATTAAAGAACTCCAAACCACTGATGAAGAGTTAAAGCAAATAGTGGAAAAGGTTCGCAAGGGTGAAACTAGTGATTTCCATGTTCGGGAAGATGGTACAGTCATGTATGGGAAGCGGATTTGTGTTCCCAAAAATGATGAGTTTCGAAAGGCTATTCTTGAAGAAGCACACTCTTCAACTTATGCTATGCATCCCAGAAGCACAAAAATGTATCGAACCATCAAAGAAACTTATTGGTGGTTAGGCTTGAAGCGGGAAATAGCCGAGTTTGTAGCAAGATGTTTGGTTTGTCAACAAATCAAAGCCAAGCATCAAAAACTAGTCGGAACGCTTCAACCACTGCCCATACTTGAATGGAAATGGGAGCATATTACTATGGATTTCGTGGTAGGATTGCCACGTACTCCGAGTCGTGACGATGCCATTTGGGTAATAGTAGACAGACTCACAAAATCGGCACATTTCCTCCCAGTTCAAAATACTTATTCCTTGGAGAGGTTAGCAAGGTTGTATCTTGATGAGATTGTCCGACTCCACGGGGTTCTAGTATCGATTGTATCAGATCGAGATCCCCGATTCACATCCAAATTCTGGCCTAAGTTGCAAGAGGTTTTGGGTACCAAATTAAAATTTAGCACTGCATTCCATCCGCAAACTGACGGTCAATCTAAACGTGTAATCCAAACGCTGGAAGATATGTTGAGAGAGTACGTTAAAAATTTCCATGGGAGTTGGGATAGACATTTCTCGCTGATTGAATTTGCCTACAACAACAGTTACCAAGCTAGTATCGGAATGTCTCCCTATGAAGCTCTCTACCGAAGGAAATGTCGGACTCTACTTTGTTGGGATGAAGTTGGAGAACGGAAGATTGAAAGCATAAAATTGATTGAAACTACCAAGGAAAAGGTGAAGCTAATTCGGGAAAGAATGAAGGCAGCTCAAGATCAGCAAAAGAGCTACGCCAACAAGAGGAGAAGGCCCTTGGAATTCGAAGTGGGAGATATGGTATTCCGGAAGATATCTCCTTGGAAGGGCATAGTCCGATTCCAGAAATGAGAAAAATTAAACCCTCGTTATATTGGACCTTTCAAAATCGTTGAAAGGATTGGAGTGGTGGCATACCAACTAAAATTGCCATCAGAATTATAGAGGATCCATGATGTTTTTCATGTTTCGATGTTGAAAAACTATTTGCCAGATCCTTCGCATGTATTGGAAATTCCTCCAATAGAATTGAAATTGAAAGAAGACTTGAGCTTCAAAGTGCAACCCATGCAGATACTAGATAAATAGCTCAAACAGTTGAGGAATAAGCAGATTCCTTTGGTGAAAGTACTGTGGAGAAACAATCAAGTCGAAGAACAGACTTGGGAAACCGAAAAACTAATGCGGAAGCAACATCTGCAGCTCTTTGATGTATGAGTTGTATTTTGAAATTTCGAGGACGAAATTTGTTTTTAGGAGGTTAAGAGTTGTAATACCGAAAACTCAGTGCTAGACATTTTGTAAACATTTTTATAATAAAGTAGAAAATTTTGAATTTATATTGATTTTTGATTTTTGGATCTTAATTTTAAATTTTTTGTATATTTTAAGTTGTCGTGTCCACGAATCGTAATAAATCTCATTTTATGAAAAATTTAAATTTTAGTAAAAAAGGGGTGTGAGTATATATATATATATAATGGTTTATTTATTTGAATATATATATAAAAAAAAAAAAGAGAGGAGGGAGGAGATACTGCGTTTTGGAGTGAAACGCAACACCTCCCCCATTTCAATTAGGGTTGGAAACCCTAATTACTCTCTCTCTCTCTCTCTCCCTTCCTCTCATTCGTTCGACCGAACGCTCTCTCCCTCTCCCTCACACCCTCTGTCGCCCTCTCCGCCCTCTCCACCACTCACTCCGCCACCAATCACCATCGCCACCACACCACCACCGCCATCGCCCCCCTGTTCTCTCTCTTTTTCTTTCTTCCCTCTGTTTCTCTCTCTCGTTCTCTCGCTCTTTCGCCTTCGACCTCTCTCTGTCTCTCTCTATTCTCTCTCCTTCTCTCACGATCAATCTTTGTTTCACACTCTCCCTTTCTCTCTCTCTTCCTCTCTATTCCCTCTGCTCTCTCTCTTTCCCGTGCGAACCGAGAGCTTTCGCTCTCTTCTCTTCCCCTTTCTCGTGTGCGACAACACCTCTTCCTCCTTCTGTTCGTTCGCGCGTTTGCTCTCCCTCAGCCCCGAGCACTTCTGCGATCTTTGCAAAAGCCCAAACTGGCAGAATAGCGGTGTTTTGGAAACCCTAGGTCGCGGGTCTGCATAGGTAAGAATAGATTTTTTGATTTTAGTTCTAGGGTTTGAATGTTCTTAGTAGCTAGGTTTAATTTTTAACATTTGCTTCAAATTGGAAACGTTACAGGTTTGAGAATGAATCCAATGGCGAATGGAAGCTAGGTCTGCGAACGGAGAAACCCTAGGTGAGGGATTTCTGATCCTCTCAATTAATTGAGTAAATCTAGGGTTAAATCTAGGGTAAAGAGATCTGTATATGTTAGATTTGTTTAGGATGCATTTTCTGATATTTTATATGTAATTAGTAAAGTTCAGTGTTAGATAATTCATAAATTAGACTCTTTGATACGGAAGAAGCATGCTAAGGGATGCTAGAAGCATGTTCGGTTGAATAGAGTAGTTTCCTTAAAGTTTAAATCGAAATATGCATGAAAAGTGTTAATAGTTATGTGAAATTGGAAGAAAATTGGGAAATATTGGGTCTTAAAGTCCGTTAGAGATATAAATGATCTTCGGGTGATGAAATGAGAATTTAGAAATTGTGGATGTGCAATTAAGGGTAAATTAAATTAGGAAAATGTGAAAACCCTTGTTATAGGGATTTTATTTGATGATAATTGTAATATTTGATTAGGTTAATCATTTGGGAAAGTTGAAAGGACTCAAATTGAATTAAATTGATAATTAGAAAGTGAATACCCTCTCTAGAAGTGAGTGGATGGTTCATTGTGTTCATGAATGAGTAACATGTTTTAAAATTATTTTCTAAATGATTTTGAAACATTTTTATATGTTTTATATAAATTGTTTTGTGACTGTGGGCTGTCTGAATTGAATTATGAAGTACGATGCATCCATTGTGTTTAAGAATGCTTCTGTGCCATGTGTTATTTGATATTGCTCTATGAATTGCTTTGGCATGAGTTGGCATGAGATTATTGATTATTTGTTGGAAATTATGGCACATTGTTTGTGAAATGGATTGATTGAGAAATGAAGGGTGCTGGATTGTTAATGGTTATAGTCATTCCCACCACGGAGCGACCCGATAGGGTGGCGTGGTTTGGGGTTGGATGTGCGGGGGAGTTAGATGTCCCTCCCTCTACCGAAGTCGTGCTATATCATGTGCACCCCGGTGAGGTACGAACCAACACCAAGGAAGGGGGTATGTTTTGAAACATTGGATGGAAAACCCCTTGGAGGGCTTTCGTCTGGGTTCGACCACCCTAAGATGGAAGTGTTTTTGATGAGACCCCAGGATTTTCTAGAAAGATGATTGATATGAATGCATATTTTGTAAATTATGATTTATTGAAATGTTTTATGCATATGAACTGCTATTTATGAGATATGCTTTGACTGCCCCACATTCACCCCTTGTTTATGAACACAATCACACCATTACACTCCACTCACTGAGTATTTCATAATACTCACCTCTCTCTCCACATTTTTCAGAGGATACTTAGCTGGGAGACTGCACGTTGGAGCTTGCGAAAGAATTTTGCTAACTTGTTTAGGTATTCAGGAATGCAGGATTTTTGAGAATTGTATTCTGTAAACCATGGAAAGGGATGTCTCATGTATTTCATTTCGTGTGAATTTTACTAATACTGGTTGAGTTTTTTGACAAGTATTGGTAAAATCCGATGATTATGATTTGGACTGCATTCTTTTGATTGATCTATTTTTGAAAATTGTTTTATCTGTACTGAGACATTTGGACTGTAAATTCTAAATTTCGATACTTTCTTTTGAATTGGTGAAGTTCTGTACATCTCATATTGTTTGGACTTTACTGATGTTAGCTTGATTGTTTCAGGCAAGTATTAGTAAAATCCTACGACGTTGATTTGGGACTTCTTGTATTTTAAATGCTTTACTTGTATTGGTTGGCTGGGATGGCCACATCGCATGCGTGCATGTACAGGAGCCCCTTCTCCGATTGTGTGCCGATGCATGCTTGTGTGTATAGGGAATGGACCAGAGGAGTCCTTTCCATGTGTATTGTTACATGTTTTCTATATTTGTGATGAATTGTATACTGGAGATCTGGATATTCAAAAATGTAGCCTTGTGAAGTCCCAGTATACGGGGAGATTCTGCCCGTGTATTGAGACCACGCGGCTGTTGTTGCGTGCTCGATCCGAGGATCGGGGCGTGATATATATAAATATGTAAAATATACAACGATTGGTTTTCAAACATCATTCCCAAAAATAAAGTTTTCATTTTCAAAAAACATGCTCTCCGATGGGTCCATTAACAAGCCTCAAAACTTCACATCCAGGGAGAGAATCAATACCAACAAGAAGTCCCGATTTGCTTTTTCTAGGTTGGATCTATCTGATAGAGACGGTTGCTACTATATCTATACTTCCTTTGAAAAAGATAAGAAAAGAGTAGTGAGTATGAATTACTTAGTGAATCAAGTGCAATAACATGTTGTGACAGTAAATGAGTGGTGAGTGTGGGAATGTCAAAGTCATAATTTCTAACAAATCAATTCATAGGTAGCATCAAACAACTCATATCATTATAAAAGAAATGAATCCACGAATTTCATACTTTCCAAAAATCATGGAGTCTCCCTAAAGAAAATACTCCCGTCCAAAATTTATCGAATGAAGGCAAAATCCCGTCAAGGAGTTTTCAATCATTTTTTTTCAAAAAACTAATTCTCTCATCCTTAGCGTTGACTCGTACCTCACCGGGGTGCTATCTGGATAGTACAATGGGGACGCAGGAGGCCGCGTCTACCTCCCTTACCAAACAAACCCTTAACCATATCACCCCGTCGAGTTGGCCCGTGGGAGGAATGACTATAGTCATTTACCATCACTAGCACCTTCCTTTCACAATATCCAAACATTTCTAATGTACCATAAATTCTGCAAATGATTAACAAACCATATCACAATATTCATAAATGGAATTCACAACAACAATAGCACGTATTTATTCACAAGTGTAGTAGATACGTGTGTATTCAAACTCACATTTTGAGACATCCTACAAATACAAATAGTTGTAGCAAATCATTTAAAAATCATTAATAAAAGAATTTATAAAAATCATTTTCTCATCCAAAGCACAACAGTCTATCCACTCACTATGCCACGATCAGTCCATCAAGCTCCTAAAAGTCATTATCAAGTAATAAAAATCATCAATATTTATCTTCAAGTTAAACCCAATGACCCAAACATTCAGACCCTCATTTCCTCTCACTTTCGGTGACTAAATATTCTCCAAAGCCAAGTGAACATCTAGGAAAGTAAACCAAAGGCTAGAATGAGAAAATGATAATACCTTAATTCCTGTCTCCAAAAATACTTTCCCATTCGGGTTACACCGAACCCTAAAATTTTACTCTTCTTTGTGACAGTATCTAGATCTTCAATATTTTTCCAATATCAAGGCTGGAATCTGATTTTGAAGTGTTAGTTGAAAATTTTGGAACTTTGAATCTTGGATTTGCCAGTGGGTCGATTGAGTTTAGGGAGAGAAGAAAAAATGGTTTAGAGAGAAAAGTGATGTTGGGTTACGTGAATCTTCTGAAATCTCATCCCACTTCTGCTTTCTTATTCTCAACCCATTTTCTCATAATTACTAAATAGCCCTTGTTTACTTCTAAATTACGTAAATGCCCAATATGTCCCCCTCTTGGGCTATTAGGAAACTCCATGAGTTCAAACACTTAGACTTTTATTCGGTGGTGCAATTGTACTCAGTAACCAATAGGTTGGTCTAGAGAGACAATTCAAATTTCGTTGGAAGTAAAGGGAGTATTAGAGATTTGAGAATATTTCAAAACATGAGCATATAGTATGAATTTTATATAATACAACTAAGATTGAGTGGCTTAGTGGATAATATGTTTTGGAGCAGGTGTTGGTCATGGGTTCATAACTTCATAGAGACATGTTCGGCCAAGCAAAAATGGAATTTGGAAGACAAACTTGCATTTGTTGAAGGAAACCGATGGCCAAAAGGAGAATGTGATTACCGAAGGCAGTAGGACTAATGACTAGAAGTAAATGTCACAAAGCAATAGCCGATGGGTATTGTGGATGAGTAAAATGAGAGTAAAATGCAATTACCGAATGATGCAAATAACTGATAGAACAATTTGTATATATATCAATGGAAACAACCAAGGGGAAGGTTCAAATATCCAAACAGAGGAGTTCTACAATATTGTTACCGATCGGTTATTTTAAAGTCAATAACAAAGAATATTGATAAGGCGAGACCAATAACGAAAATAAAAATAAAGTCGAAGTAAATAAATTTTTTAAAATTCAAGGGTAACCAAACAGGAGTAAAACAAATTACACTAGTTAGAAAATTACAAATGTTGTCTAAGTTAACCGATCAGGATTAGAAAAAAAAAATGTGAAAATGGATCTATTGTTCTATACCAACGGAACATGTGAGAATTTAACAAAACAATTACCGATGGGGTATTTCCACTTGCACATGACAGCAGGTAAACTTATACCGATGGAGCTGTAAAAATACATATCAACAAATCTCAAGATTGGACATCCACTGAGGGCCCAAATATTCACCGTTGGAGAAAATATGAATCAAATGTAATATACCTAACGACATAAAAAATTAGGTGTACCGATAGATATATAAAAATTATAAAATAATTTATTATCTCAACTCCACCAACGGTTTTACTGATCAGAACTTTAAAATTTAAAAGCTATCGGTCAAGTCTTTACAAGGGTTTCCCGAACGACTCAGAGAGCAGACATTTACACTTATATTTAACTTTAGTTATTTTTCCACCATTTTATAAAATATAAAATTTTAAATAAGCCACTCAGAGTATATATCAAAAATCTAGATTAGTCCGGTATTACAGAAGTTATATGAGAAGTTATATGGTTGAAAGACAACTTTAATGAGTCGGTCATGAAAGGAAATGAAGTTGTCATTGGTTGTGATAGCCAAGTGCTATTCATTTTATCAAAATTAAATTCACCATGAGAGGACGAAACATATTAAAGTGAGATATCACTTTGCATGGAATGTTGTTGTGTCAAGGAGAGATTATGGTGACGAAGCTAAGCACATTAGAGAACCTGAGAGACATGTTAACCAAAAGTTTGCCCGTTGTCAAGTTCGAGCACATGATGGACTTGGTTGGGGTTATTGGTACTTAATCCTTCATGGATTATAAAAGAGAAGAGAGTCTTTCTTTTTTCACCTTGGTAGTTGAAAATATGTTGAATTTCTTTGTTCGAAATTTGCAACCAAGGAGAGATTTATGGTGGTTGATTCAAAATTCCATTTGGGGTTTTCTTTCTTTAATTGGTGACCTAACTTTTGGGTTGCAAGTATTAAAGATCGATATTTTGTCATCCTAGGCAAGTACCTCCATGGCAGTGTAGTGGTTCTATACAATCAAGGCGGTACCATTCTGTCTTTATAGCCATAAGCACTGTCATGGTGGTGGCTTATGGCGGGACTCCTGCGTTGTCATGGCCACGAGCACCGCTATAGCGGTAATGAATAACTCTGTTTCATGTTTTCGCCTCCAAACGCTAATTGTAAAGGTGGCCTTTGTGTTTTTGGCATTAAGAGAGCCGAATTTATTATTCTACAAAGCAATAAAGAGTTAGATAGAATGAACAAACACATTTAATGTAAGAAATCTCTTGAAACCATCTTGTACTCTACTTTCACATGGATAAATATTTTTGCTATTCACATGGATAAATGTTTTTGCTATTCCTATGGATTTTCCTATCTTGAGCTTTTCATGAAAAATCCTTGTGTTGATTGTGTGTTTACTTACTTTCCCCATCTTGTACTCTATTTCCACATAAATCTTTTTCCTGTTCCCGTGGATTTTCCTATCTTGAGTTTTTCATGAAAAATCCTTGTGTTGATTGTGTGTTTACTTTGCTCATTTTGTTTTTACTAATAATCTCTTGTAGATTATCATTTAGTCGTTAAGACACGCGTTAAATAAAGGCAGCACACATGTAAAAAGGAAGACAAGATTTTTTTTTCTTTTTTTTTGAAATTTAGGATGATTACTCTACCTCAATCTTATAATGTAAAAAGGAAGACAGGATGGTTATATATTAAGCCACCAGCATTAAATGATTACTCTGCCTCAATCTTACTGACCGGAGTTAACTAAAATTTCTTTAACAATTAATAACAAGATTGAAAATTGATATTTATAATATTTTTATCAACATACCAAATCTCGTGGTCGGATACTATACTCCCTTAATCATAGATCTCGAATTTGTATCAAATAGAGAAATGAGATTTGAAAGAACTAACCCTATAACAAACCCTATAGTGTTCAAATCGGATTAATGAGAACAATCTAGATACCGGCTGATGAAAATATATAATAATATATTTATTTATTTATCAACACGAAATAACAGATTTTTCTTCATCTACGTTATCAATCTAAAAAAATATCATTAGATATGAATCAAGTTCTGTAGAAGTGCCTAAAACCCTTGGTCCTTTTATAATTTTTTATAACTATTGTGTAACTTAAAAATTTTCCTAAGTTGATTAGCGTGGTACACTGTAACATTGAAATATCATACAAGTTGTATTTAACAGATAATTCTAATATTTTATTTCTTATAATGTAATTTATATCGGCAATATTGAAACCAGGTTAAAAGGATTAATTTTCAAATCCATCATCCATGGTATCGTATTATAAATTCAAATACTCTATTAATCCATCTAATTTCACTCGTAGGTCAAAAACAATGAAACCTAAGTTAATAAGGGAAATATAAAAAAGAAATATTTATTTCCTTTTAACTTCATTTCCTTAATACAAGCATGCAATATATCATCATTTAAGTACTCTACGAAAGTTTGAACAATATTTAAACATTACATTACAATTAAATGACAAATTGGATAATAAATATCAGTAAAAAACTTTCAACTTTTGTTAATTTTTTTAATAAGAATTTCATTGTTGTGCAAATAAATATAAGTTTACTATTCTATTTTAAAAAATATGTAAAAGTTGTTGCAATAATTTATATGTTAAATTTCATCTATGCGCAACATCAGGCAGAAACTTCCTTGGTCTCATTCCAATAGTTGGGCAAAATTATTTCAATTCTTTTATTTTTTTTTATTATTTCTCCATAAATAAAACATTGCGATAGAACCTAAATGCATCTCTAGTTTTTTGAAAATTGTCTTTTACGCATAAATTCAAATTGTGACGCACACATTTAATATAAAACAAATTATTACCAAAATTTAGTTCATATAAATTAGTAAAACTATTAATAGATGCAATATTAACACCGACATTGTCATGAGAAAAAGAAAATACTTTTATCAACAAATTATATTCTTTTAAAATCATTACAATTATTCGAAAAAATATTTTTTTGCATTGTGTGATTTGTGAAATGTTCTTAATGCAAGTAACATTTTTTGAATACTCTGATCGTCATGTATGCGGTGGCAAGTAATACTCATATAGGAAAGTATTTGCCAATATCATTCCAAATATCCTATCCCTACTTCTCTACAATCTAAATCAGGCAAATCTTTCACAACTTTTGCATATCATTTTTTTCACCCTACATGTTGTGTTGTTGATCGTTGAATGCATTGTGCAGCATAATCCGACACATTTTGTGAATACCTAACAAAATTTAATTTTTCTCCAAAATTAAAATGGAAGACCCTCAACTCAAACTAATGTAGTAACTATCTCCATTTTATTAATATTATAGCTAAATAATTTTTTTTTTTAAATATTAACCACAATCTGTTCGATGTAATTTTAGTGCTCGATTCGAACACAATCTCTCTGCAGGTCCAGTATAGGCGTTAAGGAAGGAGAAGTGGAAGGCAACGTCAGGCAGAAGTCATGCTTACAAAAGAATGTAGCCCAGCCGCTCCAACATAACTGGTTAAAAGTTGTGGCCAAAATTTAACGTGCGAAATATTTGCAATATTTGGGTGGCATTATTCGATGTGATCTGAGGTAACGTAGAACGATAATAACATTTTTGTTGTCCATATCAAAAGTGGGCCCCCAGGATCACATTATCTGAAACCTACCCACTCCAACGCCCTCTTCCATCCCGTACGGACGCGATCATCCCCTTCTCCCACAAAATGTCCCTCTCTCTCTCTCTCTCTCTCTCTCTCTCTCTCTCCCCCCACCCCCCTTCCCCGGGCCCCGGTTCTCTGCTGACATCGACAGTCTGAGCATAAGCCTATGATGATGACACCACCGTCCCCCTAGCTTACCCTCTTCCTCTGTTCGGAGACAAGTCCCTTTGCCCCATTGTGAGTCTGGGACAGGCCCATCTTGGATAGCTCACATTATGGGCCTTATGGAATGAGAAAAAGCCGAGGCCTAGTCCTAAGAAAACAGATCCGCCTGACCATTTTGGGTTTTGCTTGACCTTTTGGGTTATGTTAATTTTGTGACACCCAGAGCCCAATGTTGTGGGTTTGCTTCTCCCTTAATTTTGTAACGTCTTTTTTTTTTTAATAAAACATAAATTTGATAATCATATTAAATCTGACTAAATTTAACGAATCATATTGAGTTTTTTTTAAAAAAAAAATTCTTCCAATACATATTTTCTTCAAATACAAGAATTGAATTGAAAACTTTATTTAAGAGAAACTGATACTGATGGGACGTAGTTCAAAACTCAGACTAAAAGAGTCAATTCCCAAAAGGCCCACGAAAAGGGAGGCCTGTTGATCAGTACCTAACATCTGCACAACAATCTACCGAAGGGCCATAGTCGCCCCGATCAGTCTACTAAAAGGCCTTAGTCGTCCGACTCTATCGAATGATAAGACCTTAGTTGCCTCGTTAACCGATCAGAGACGATCTCCTCAACCAATTAAGCAAATGACAGTCCTCTAACTGGGTGAGTCTTGAAAGACCTTTTATCGGTCGAGCAACCAAACAATGGGCAACACCCCTATCGATTAAAAAAGAAGGTCAGAACTCCCCTAATTTCAGCTTCTTATTTTGTAACAACAATCTCAAGATCTTTCAGATAAGAAAAACATTCCTCCCGTAAAGGAATTTTTCCCAATATATATGAGGATTGTGATCAATTCGTAATATTGATTTTCGAGATTCCCGGATCAATTCGATAAAGAAGGTAGGGTGAAAGTCTCACAGCGGCGCATGACTCTCACAAGTATAAGAGATATCAAAACTCTTGATATCAGGTACGCTCTCTAGGCCTAACACAGGGAGTACACAGAACACAGGAAACCACATTCCCTCAACTCTCAGTCTGTTTCTTTCAAACGAAAACCGTTTTTTATTGACTTGAGTATCGGAGTCTCCCCGTCAGAACATCCTCCGGCGGTTTTTGCAGATGTATCCACCAACGACGGCCACTGTTCGAGTCATGAAGGAGTCGGTATCTGTGAAGCCATAACCCACCTCCATCAGATTGGCATCATCCGTGGAAAACAGATTAGAGAAGTTTTGATAATCATGCCTCCAAGGACTAGAGCGTCTTCTAGAGCCGCCCTTACTGTGGAAGGGCACATCCCTATGCCTACCGAACCTGCCGCTCCCCTAGTAGCGAATCCTCTTATTCGCAATCTTGCGTTTTCCCCCGACCGTCACATCCGAAGTCAATTCTGTGAGATGCAAACCAAGAACAACAAGTCATGGCCCCAGGACCGGGACAGGCAGACCAGCCCCAAATGGAACGACTAGTGTTTGGAATCCAAAGAATGAGTAAGCAGTTGGAAGGACTAAGTCGATCCCTTGGACCCGACAACCACTCATCTGCCACAGAATCTGAATACAAATAACCCCCTGAACGAGAATTCCCGGAACTATCGGTAACCTCCCAATACGACCCCCAGGGCCTAAAGAGGCAAATTGAACAGCTTGTGGCTGCTGAACTAAAACGAGTAGGAGTAAAGGACAAGGAAGATCCCCAACGCTCCGTGGGCGAATCGTCATTCGATGCAAAAATTTTATCAGAACCAACACCAAGAGATATCCTTTTGCCTCCCATGGAACGGTATGATAGGACAAACAACCTCCGCGACCATTCCACCTACTTCATAATAGTAATGATCTCTAGAGACCTCTCGGACGCCGCGATGTGTAAACATTTCCCTACTACAATTAAGGGTAATGCCCTAACCTAGTTTAATTCTCTTCCCCCACTCAGTATCAAGAGTTTCGCGCAACTACGACAACAATTTGAGGCTCACTTTGTAATCAATCAAGGGGCCAAACGTAAATCTACATCCCTCTTATCATTACATCAAGGGAAAGAGGAACCTCTCAGGAACTTCATGGAAAGATTCAAGACAAAAATGCTGAAAGTCCCTGATTTGGACCATAACATCTCATTGGTCGCACTCTTAACTGACCTGCACTCCTCTGATATCAAGGTCTTCATCACAAAGAAGCCTCTAGCTTCCATCCAAGAGTTCTACTCCCGAGCAGAGAAGTATATTATTGTAGAAGAAACAGAGGCCTTTGATAGACAAAAAGGCCACCATAGCAGAAAAGAACGAAGCAGGTCGCCACGCCAACGTTCCCCCAAAAGAGGCAAACCAGGAACTTTACCTTCGCAAAGGTTCAATGTCTACACTCCATTGAGCGAAACCCCAAGCCGAGTTTTGTACCAAATAAAGAACAAGTCATATGTCAGATGGCCCTCTCGTCCAGTGAAAAAAGATCTTAAAAAAGACAAATCTAAATATTATCATTTTCATAGGGACTACGGCCATATGACCGATGAGTGTAAAAGACTCAAGGATGGTCCGCAGCGGAAAACTATAGAAGTTCAGAAGGAAGAAACTTGCTTTCCCCAAACAGGCATGACGCACCAAGGGAGAATGAGCCACTTCATAGACCAGATCCCAGACCACCACGCGAGGAGCTGGAGGGGTGATCTTCCAAGTCCATCATGAAAATGATTGGCATAAGCCTTACATTCCCATTAACATTTGTCCAATGTATGACCCAGATTTTTCGACACTCTTCCTCTTATAAAAATTTTGTTATTTGCTACTACTCATTGACTGCGCGTGGCCTGGGACTTCAAATTACCTTC
Organism: Dillenia turbinata; assembly: GCA_037126225.1. Lineage (NCBI taxonomy): Eukaryota > Viridiplantae > Streptophyta > Magnoliopsida > Dilleniales > Dilleniaceae > Dillenia > Dillenia turbinata. The sequence goes on from JBAMMX010000017.1 coordinate 8,830,804, forward strand.
AGACAAAACACTCTCCGAATGGGCGGGTACGACCCTAATTCCTAAAGTCTCTAATCGACCGAAGGATCTTAGCCGCCTAGATCTTCCAAATGAATGTATCACTAATATGAGATCGAACTCTCCGAACAGGCGGACAAGGTCCTAATTCCTAAAGTCTCTAATCGACCGAAGGGCCTCAACCGCCCAGATCTTCCGAACGAATGTGTCACTTATATGGGATAGAACTCTTCGAACGGGTGGACACGGCCCTAATTCCTAAAGTCTCTAATCGACCGAAAGACATTAACCGCCTAGATCTTCCGAACGAATGTGTCGCTTATATGGGATGGAACTATCCGAACGGGCGGACATGATCCTAATTCCTAAAGTCTCTAATCGACCGAGGGCCTCAGCCGCCCAAATCTTCCGAGTGAATGTGTCGCTAATATGGGATGAAACTCTCCGAACGGGCAGACATGACCCTAATTCCTAAAGTCTCTAATCGACCGAAGGGTCTCAACCGTCTAGATCTTCCGAATGAATATGTCGCTAATATGGGATGGAACTCCTCGAACGGGTGGACACGGCCCTAATTCCTAAAGTCTCTAATCGACCGAATGACCTCAGCCGCCCAGATCTTCCGAACGAATGTGTCGTTAATGGGATGGAATTCCTCAAATGGGCGGAAACGGTCCTAATTCATAAAGTCTCTAATCGACCGAAGGGTCTCAGCCGCCCAGATCTTTCGAAAGAATGTGTCGCTAATATGGGATGGAACTTCCCGAATTGGTAAACACGGCCCTAATTCTTAAAGTCTCTAATCGATCGAAGGATTTCAGCCGCCCAGATCTTCCGAACGAATGTGTCGCTAATATGGGATAGAACTCCCCAAACGGGCAGACATGCCCCTAATTCCTAAAGTCTCTAATCGACCGAAGGGTCTCAACCGCCCAGATCTTCTGAACAAATATGTCGCTAATATGGGATGAAACTCCCCGAACGGGCGGACACAGCCCTAATTCCTAAAGTCTCTAATCGATCGAAGGATCTCAGCCACCCAAATCTTCCGAACAAATGTGTTGCTAATATGGGATGGAACTTCCCGAATGGGCGGACACGACCCTAATTCCTAAAGTCTCTAATCGACCGAAGGGTCTCAGCCACCCAGATCTTCTGAACGAATGTGTCGCTAATATGGGATGGAACTCTCCGAACGGGTGGACACGACCCTAATTCTTAAAGTCTCTAATTGACCGAAGGGTCTCAGCTAATCAGATCCCTCGAACGAATGTGTCGCTAATATGGGATGGAACTTCCCGAACGGACAGACACGACCCTAATTTCTAAAGTCTCTAATCGACCGAAGGGTCTCAGCCGCCCAGATCTTTCGAACGAATGTGTCGCTAACATGGGATAGGACACTCCGAACGGGCGGACATGACCCTAATTTCTAAAGTATCTAATCGGTCAGAAAGCCTTAGTCGCCTAGGCCTTTCAAGGAAACATCTCTAAATCGATCTCCTAAAAATAGCCCGAAACAACCTTGATCCCAAGAGCTTTCAATGACACACTAGAACGAGCACGTCACTAGAGGAGATTCCCCCGACCTCGCTCGGATAACAAAATATCAGAAGTTCTTGGAAGATTATTATATCTCAATAAATCAGTGGGTAAAAAATCCTCATTACACAAAAATTACAAAAGAACAGAAGGGCCACAAGAAATAGCAGGAGCAGAATTCGAATCCGCTGATCCCTCAAGCGGGGGCAGAGCTTCGTACCAACCAATCTCACAAAGAATCCATCGTTGAAGCCACCTCCTTCTCCAACCCCGGACGACGCACCAAAGGCTTCACCAAAGACTTCGTCAACTAGATGGTCCCCTCCAGTTTTAGAGTGTTCTTGGGACAGTACATGCCCTCCGAATTCGACTCGCTCTTCTTCCCTAGCAGGTAGACTAGGAAGCATCAACCGCCTTCCTCTTTGCATGAGATTGCATTTCTCATTCGGTAGAAATTTTATCAAGAAGACGGACATCAATGTCCAGCATAGTGTCGACCAAGTCTTTTCCCTATTGCTCAAACAGGAGGGGCTTGGTGATTTGGTTTTGCTCATCCATGAGAAGATCGGATAATATCAACATGTCGTCTCTCACCAAACTGTCAACCCACAGGCTCCTACAACTGGCCTCACAATAACGGGCCACTACACGCAGAAAACGGAAGTGGTGAAGAAAAGGTGGGATTTTCTTGTTCAAGAAAGGCACCTGATTAGCATCTGGAAAGGCGGGAAGGAGATCTCTGTACAAAAATCAAATGAAGAAGAACTTCTGCATCCAGTGCTTATCTTGAGACTCACTATAGAAAAATTTCCAGCGAGACTCTCGACGAGTCTAGAGTTTATACCAACCGTGAGTGGATCCTTTGGAACTACATCGCCCCAAGAAAAATAGAGCCCCAAAAATCACCAAGTCGAAACGAATACGAAAAAACCCTAACAAGGAGATTAGGACAATCACAAATCACCAAGCACTTGGGAAGAACAGCGAAGAGTGAATGTTCCAATACCTCAAGATCTCCGTCAGTGGGCCCGTATATGGAATCTTCAAACCATATTTCATACATTTTTTATACATTGGGACACAACCCTCGGGGGCAAAACTCGCTCTATCCCCCTTGTCAGACAATACAAACTCGAAGTCACTTCCGAGCGACATTTCCTTCCGTACTTCTATCAGGTCCTCTTCGGTCATAACGCTTTAAATGTTGTCTATGTTACATAATGAGGAAACATCTGTCAATATTTTTTATTAAAAGAGAAAGCTTTTCGGAGAAAAAAAGAAAAGAATTCTAAGAGACGAAAACTCTCATAAAGCGTATAAAAGACAGTTCGTAGAAATCGAAGCTACGAATGTCAAAATAAAAAGGGGCACTCCTTTTAAGGGATCGTCACTCACTGCGATTCTTCTTCCAAGAAGACCATGAGTCGGGGACAAGTGATGAGATGTAGTCCAAGGCCCAAACTAAAAGAGTCAATTTTTAAAAGACCCATGAAAAGGGGAGCTTGTCGATCAGTACCTAACGTCCGCAACAACAATCTACCGAATGGTCATAATCGCCCCGATCAGTCTATTAAAAGGTCTTAGTCACCCGGATCTACCGAATGATAAGGCCTCAGTTGCCTCGTTAACCGATTAGAGATGATCTCCTCAACCAATTAAGCAAATGATAGTCCTCTAACCGGATGAGTGTCGAAAGACCTTTTATCGGTCAGGTAACCAAATGATGGGCAGCACCCCTATCGATTAAAAAGGAATGTCAGAACTCTCTTGATTTCAGCTTCTTATTTCGTAACAACAATCTCAAAATCTTTCAGATAAGTAAAGCATCCCTCCCGAAGAGGAAGTTTTTCCGATATATATGAGGATCATGATTAATTCGTAATATTGACTTCCGAGATTCCCGGATCAATTCGATAAAGAAGGCATGGTGGAAATCCCTCAATAGCGTACGACTCTCATAGATATAAGAGATATTAAAACCCTCGACATCAGATACGCTCTCTAGACCTAACACAGTGGGCACACAGAATACAGAGAACCACATTCCCTCAACTTTCAGTCTGTTTCTTTCAAATGAAAACCGCTCTTTACTAACTTGAGCGTCGGAATCTCCCCGCTGAAACATCCTCCGATGGTTTTTGCAGGTATATCCACCAACGACGGCCACTGTTTGAGTCATCAAAGAGCCGGTATCTGTGGAGCCATAACCCACCTCCATCAGATACCAAATTATGGGACCAATTAGATGTTGATTTTGGTTTTTTTTTTTTTAAGAATCATTCTGGGAGTACGCTTTTTTAAGATTAATTTCTATTTTCCACGAGTAAATCTAAAGATTGTGAACTTAATAATTTTTTTTAATCGAGCAAGTTCAAGTTATAATGGCAATTGTAGTTTATTTACTAATTGTATGATTAAATTGTATACCCTAAACCCTACGGTCTCTTAATAAATATCCAAAAAAAAATCATTTCTACTTTACATATCGATAAATTATATTACTCTATTTTCATAAATAAATAAATGTGCTATACTTGGACTAGTTATCCCATTTAATGAGAAAATGCCATTTGACTTTTAGTTACAATAAAATTTTTATTAAAAAAATAAAATGTTTTTATATTAATAAACTTTATATAGAAAGTGTGACCTAATTACAATTGAATTAGTTTTACTTTTCTAAATGGAGCTAAAGCCACAGGTGTAGTTTCCTTCGCACTAAGAAAATGAAATGAGGCAAACAGAAACAAGGAAGGGAAAATGTTTGGTGTATCAAATAGCCAATGATCAAGTAAACTAAATATTGCGTGGTAAGATATGTTTATACTTTTAAATTGATTATAATATATTAATAATTTGATTAAAAATTAATCAAAATAGACTGAAATGTATTAATAAGTAAGATTTTATCGATTTAATCATTAATTCATTTGAATTATAATTTATTATTTGACAAAGAAGTTTGCTGCGACCGTTGTGGATACATGTGTTTCAAAAAAAAAATAAAATAAAATAAAATAAAAACCAAATAAAAGATATAAGATCAACTATCTTGATCTTGATGGGCCCAAAAACCAATTTCTGTTTCCGGTCATTTTAAATCAAATCAAAATGTATAAAATAAGCATAAAAATGTATAAAATTCATTCTAAACCTCACTCTCTCTCTCTCTCTCTTCTCTCTCTCTCTCTCTCTCTCCAAAAAGGACTTTCTTTCCCTTTTCCCTTGCTAAAAAATAAAAACCTTATGAAATAATATTATTTGAATTGAGAAGTTAATAAACTCTAATATTGTAGAATTTTACTGGTTATGAAATTGAAAATGATAAGGCTTTTCAAACTTTACCATATAGTACACTATTAAATTTTGATCTTGTGGAATTTTGTCGTTTTAATATATTGTTTTATGAACAAATATTATTAGACTTCTTTCGGCAAGACAAAAATGAGGTGATATTTCAAAGTTTGAAAAGGAGTTTAAGTAGAGAAGAGATTAGATGATATTTTTAATAAAATATTAAAAATATAATTATAGTTTAATTATATTATATGAATTAATTTGATGTTTATTTTGCAATAAATTATATTTTCTCAATTTTTTTTTTTAACTTTGAATTGGTAAAAATTATAATACTAAGATTAAAATTAGATAAAAGAGGGCAAGAAAGGCATCGGAAGAAAAGCCTTATTCAAGTTGTAGAAATTTTTTATAATTCTGATTAATATTAATAGTTAATAATATTATAATTATTGATTATTATTTAATAGTTGTTAATTATTTTATTATTCTGTTGGATGTTGATGGAACATTTACGAATTTATATGTATTTATGCTAAGAGGATTTTGCATTATTCCCTAGTAGTCGGCCATTAATTCGAGTCTCCAAGATAAGACACAGCTTGCGTGATTATTGTTTCTCTTGGGGAAATGCTTCCACGATTCACGCCATTACTTTTTTACATATTTTAAAATTTTTATAAATATTAATATTCGTAAGTAAAAAGTTACTGGTTTCCTTGGCCAACACAAGGTCCAACCTTTACTCAAAAATACATTATTATTATTATAACCACGATGAAAAAATGAAGAGAGGCAAGACTCATTTTCATTCCCAATCCCAATCCCATGCGCACGAACACAAACTCTCTCTCTCTCTCTCTCTCAATCTGAAGCGAGGTTGACCTGACATATCTCTCGGCCCCCTCCCTACACCTGGGAGCAGGGCGGAATAGAGCAGAGAGAGAAGAGAATGACGTCAATAAAGAAGATGAGATCAGAGACAGTGACCCTGGTATTAGTGAACTTAGCTGGGATCATGGAGAGAGCAGACGAGTCTCTGTTACCTGGTGTCTACAAGGAAGTTGGAGCTGCTCTTAACATTGATCCTACTGGTTTGGGATCTCTCACTCTCTTCCGATCCATTGTTCAGTCCTGTTGTTACCCTCTCGCTGCTTACTTGGCTATCCGCCACAATCGTGCCCATGTCATTGCTCTTGGTTCTTTCCTCTGGGCAGCCGCCACCTTCCTCGTCGCCTTCTCCTCCACTTTCTCTCAGGTTCCTCTCTTTCTCTCTCTCCTCTCTTATCTTTCTGACATATTCTGTTGGATTCGAGCAATCCTACTTGATTTGTTAAGAAACAATATATCTAACAAATGAGTTGATAGCTAAAAGTATTTAGGAGCGTCACCTCAGAGTATTAAGAAGTGGGGATTTTCTACGATGGATACTCACATCCAACAGTCACCATCTCTAATAGATGTAAAATGCTGGGTAGTGATCTAGCGGCCGCACAAATCATGAGTATTAATAATCATGTGATTATAGAAATTCCCAAAAATCTCGTATACTCAAAATTAGTAATCGGATTTGTGTTGCAGATACAATCTCATTTAGCATTATTTATTGATTTGGAATGATTTGGTTGTCGAACCTCAACTGTCTCTGGTTCTAGATCCCTCCAGTAGAGTAGATATTCTGTTTTGCTATGCTATTTTGTGGGGTGGGAGTGATTGGCGCAATAAGCCAAATTGGATCGATAAGGATTAATTTTGTTCCAACTGAACTATTTCCTTAAATTGAACAGAGAATAATGATGAATTTGTGGATTTTGGTTTGGTGGGTTAGATCGCAATCTCAAGGGCACTAAATGGGATAGGACTTGCAATTGTCACACCTGCAATTCAATCCCTCGTTGCTGATTCCACTGATGATAGCGGCAGAGGAACTGCTTTCGGTTGGCTTCAACTAACGGCAAATATTGGTTCAATCATAGGCAATCTCTGCTCTGTACTGATTGCTTCAACTTCATTTTTTGGGCGTTCCTGGTTGGAGGGTTGCCTTTCATTTGGTTGGACTCGTAAGTGTTTTGGTGGGCATTCTAGTCCGAATCTTTGCTAATGACCCACAATTTACAAACTCTAATAACACTAGTAATAAACCAAGCTGCATGTCATTTTGGTTGGAGTTGAAGGATTTGGCAAAACAAGCAAAGGCAGTGATGAGAATCCCATCTTTCCAAATACTTGTAGCTCAAGGTGTTTCGGGCTCATTTCCATGGTCTGCTTTGTCTTTTACCCCAATGTGGTTGGAACTCATTGGCTTTTCTCACAGAACTGTGGCATTCCTCATGACTTCCTTTGTTGTTGGTGGTTCCTTTGGTTCTTTGTTTGGAGGGAAGATGGGAGATATCCTAGCAGTTCGATTTCCAAATGGCGGTAGAATTATCTTGTCACAGATTAGCTCTGGTTCGGCTATCCCTTTAGCCGCAGTGCTGCTTTTGGTTTTGCCCTATGATTCATCTACCAGTTTCTTGCATGGACTTGTGTTGTTCATCATGGGATTGAGCACATCTTGGAATGCTCCTGCTACAAACAAGTCAGTCATAATTTCCACAAATGTTATTTCAATTTTCTGTTCTTTTGTTGATTGATTGTCTGGCTAATGATCTCACATTGTCTTGTTGGTGTACCCAGTCCAATATTTGCAGAGATAGTGCCTGAGAGATCAAGAACAAGCATCTATGCTTTGGATCAATCTTTCGAGTCTATATTAGCATCATTTGCTCCTCCTGTGGTGGGACTCTTGGCTCAGCATGTTTTTGGTTTTAAACCAATCCCAAAAGGATCAAGTGATTCTGTTGAGATTGAAACTGACAAAGAAAATGCTGCCTCTCTTGCTAAGGCGCTTTACACCGCTGTTGGCATTCCAATGGCTGTATGCTGCTCTATTTACTCCTTCCTTTACTGCACATACCCAAGAGATAGAGAGCGTGCTAAGATGGTTGCGCTATTGGAGTCAGAGATGCAACAAATCGAGACCCATAATTCTCCTTCCAAGCAAGAAGAAGAGCCATCTGAGAAGGAAATAAGTGTGATTCATATAGATTATGAAGGAGACGATATCCATCCGAATGATGAAGATGAGAAAACTCTTCTCCCGTTCGAACACTCTCACATTGTACGAAATAAGAAAACCGCAATTGTAAACCTTGGATGTGCATGAAGGTTGTCTCCCACACCAACTTAAAAAGCCATTAGAGGACTTCATGAGAGGATTTTTGCTGAACCAAATACGTACATGTGAAGCCCTATTGTGATTTAATCTCTAAGCCCCAAACTCTATGCCCACTCAACGGGCACCTAAAATTCAACATTTCTTGCTAATGTGATAGAGTTCATTAGTTAATATGGGTTATAAAAGTAGAATTAATTGAGTGTTACATTTTAAAATATGCTATCTCCCGGTGCTGATACGGGGAAAAAAAGGCGTATCTTTTTTACAATCTTTACCACAAATTCATATTGTTTTCACATTTATGCCCTCTAAACTTTGCGCTATTTCAAACCCCCCCAAACTTACGCTTTAGACAATGTCCAACGAATTTTTGAAGTTTGGTTCTTTGTACCGCTCCAATGCTAAAAAGTAAATAATAAAGCATACAATCTGTCACGTCCCGACCAACAAGTCCTATCACGCGACAACTATCCCGCTATCCTGAAACACGTGTGAATTTTATCCCGTGCTCTAAGACACCGCAAGACATTCAACCATCCAAATAACCATAAGCCATTCCAACCTCTCAACATCATCAACCAATAAGGCACAATTCCCATTTGAGGGTTAGAATGCAAAACAGCAAATAATTCCCAAGTAAATATGATGAAAAGAGAAATTTATGGTCCTCAATGAAAATTTATACATAATCAAATTTAACTAGAATCAAAATGCAGAGTTAAATAGCTTTCCAAATAGTATTCATACAAAATACCTTACTTGGGTCAAACTATCAATACTTCAAAGGCAAAAGCAAGATCTATATCAAAAAGAGTCTTTGATAGTGATATTTCCCAAAATCTGGCTCTAAACGATCAAGAGTATCAACTAAACTACCTTTGAAAAAGTAGTGAGAGAGGGATGAGTATAAATTATATTCAGTGAGAGTATAATACGTTATAATAATAAATTGGAGATAACTGTGGATGTACCAAACAATTATCTAAAAATCATGCCATCGTAGCATAGGAAATCAAGGTTTATCAAATTGCAAACATGATTCAATAAACCATAAACAAAATCTTGTGCATCCATTTGTATCTGTATATTTTTCAAAACCATGGGATAGCCAAAACTTATAGTTCTCGACAATGATCTATCGCAACCAAGAGCGAAACCCCCAAGAGTTTTCATGTTTGTTTTAACTCATAAAATACCCCAACCTTATCGTTGGGAAGACTTCGGAGACAGCTCGCGAGCACGGCTACCTCTTTAGTCAAATAAACGCCTAACCACGTTGCCCTATCGGACTTTGCACCGTGGAGAGAATGATTATAACCATTAATTATGCATATAGTACCATTTTGTAATCATTACAATATATATCAAAATGTGCCAATAATTATTCAATGAATTCTCAATACATGAATTCAATTAAATCATATTCAATATAAATCTATAAACACGGCACATTTTTCCAATTTAATACAATAATGAATTTTTCATTTTAAATTTCCTTTCGAGATACTCTACAATCATAAAATAATTGAATATCAATTTTTAAAATATTTATAAAATTATTATAAAAAAATTTTTCACTTAAAACCATAAGTATGCATCCACTCATCTCTTGAGAGAGTGAACACTCCCAAATAAATCCACAATGATATTCTAATCCTTACTTGAGTCCAATGTCCTATGCCTAAAACAATAAACATCAATCTCTCATTGAATCCATGGGTAGAACTAGGGTTTTTCAATTTCCCTTGAGTTAACACAACTCAAATTTTCAAAATCTACAACTCTTGTTATAATTTCATCATTCACCACCATTGGGAACTATATTTCATTATTATTCACAAATCTCTCAAAATTTCAACATCCATAACTCTAGATCTAAAATCCCTAATATCATATTCCATAAATCCAAACTAAATCTCAAAAATAAGTAAAATAACTCAGATCTGGGATGAGAAGGAAATGTTACCTCTATTTGTGTTGTTGATTTCATTTTTAGATCAAAACACCTTAAAATCCTAGGTTTCGCTCACTAGAAACCTAGTTTTCATTCTCTACGTTTACTTATCTATGTGATAGCTTGAGGTTTGGAAGTCCAGATCTGTGATTTTGATTGAGTTTTGGTGGGTTTTCAGAGAAGGAAAAGAGAAATTATGAAGAAAGGGAGAGAGAGGTAGAGACTACAAAAAAATGAGAGAAAGAGAGAGTTTCAGGTGGTGGAAAGGAGAAAAGAAATGATTTAGGCTTTAATCAAGTCCTTTTATAGCCAAAAGTGAAATTACCATCTTGTTCTTTCTTACTCACGAGTTTGAATAGGCTTGGATGTCCTTTTTAGTCATTTTGCACCCTTAAAATATTAGGGTTTGGCAGGGCAAGGTGACTCACATTATGGGCAAGGCGACCTATAAGTACAAAATTTACACAAGTAGGGTGATTCACTTGGGAACAAGGCGACCCATTGGTTCAAATGTCACATTGACATGGCGACCCATTAGTGGATAAGGTGACACAAAATTTAGTATTCCTAAGCCTTGGGTTGACCCAAGCAAAGGAGAAAGGCGACCCAATATTACACCGCCTCAGAACCTAGGTTCTGCACATCACCCAGGGTGACCAAGTACTTGTGCAGGGTGACCCAACAAATGCATGGCTCAGACTTCCCACCCTAAACACTTACAAGGTACCTTACTAAAGGGTACAGGGCAACCCAACATTTGCACAAGACATCCTACTCTTCACATTTCATGACATGGGTCGACCTGACGCTTGGCACAAGTCGACCCAAGATATCTAACCCTCAAAATTTTTGACCAACACACCCATAAGTCATCTTCCCTCAATGTATAAGGCGACCTGCCCACCAAGAAATACTCACAAATCATTTTAATCCCCCTCACAAGGTGACTTATTCTTTACTTCCATCATCACAAGCCAACCCAACCTCTTCATATAGCTTCTTGTCTCTCACAAACTTTATATACACAAGCCAACCCGTTACTCACACACTCCACACATAGAGGCCAACCCAACTATCTCACAAGCTAACCCAACACTTCATAATTCTACAAATAATCTCATGTTACTTGCATCCAACAAGTTTTGAACCTAAACACTCCAAATTTTCAAAAAGATTTTACATTACCAAGCTATTCCACACCTTGTTGATTATATGGAATAATAAATTAAATATCCATTTACAAATCTTTCCGAAATTATACAAAAAAAAAAAAATTGAAAATTCAAATACTGAATTTTTGATGTTACAATACATAACCCCTTAAAAATAAAATTTTATCCTCGAATTTTAAACAAAAACTTATACACCAAATAAATGAGGATATTGTTTCCGCATGGCACCTTGGGTTCCTAAGTTTCTTCTTCGATCCAATCGCTCTTCCATTTGACCTTAACAATAGGAATTTGCTTGTTCCGTAACTCCTTGATTTGTCGATCAAGAATAATTACGAGTTGGACTTTTAAAGTTTAAATCTTCTCTTAGTTCAATTGGTGGAGTTTCCAAAACATGCGAAGGATCTGGAAAATACCTCCTTAGCATTGAAATATAGAATATATCATGGATTTTCTCAAAATCTAGAGGTAACTTTAACTGATATACCATTTCTCCTATCCTGTTGAGGACTTTGAAAGGGCCAATATAATGAGGATTTAATTTACCTTATTTCTAGAATCGAATCACACCCTTCCAATAAGAAAACTTCAAGAATACCATGTCCCGTATTTTAAATTCCAAAAGTCTTCTTCTCTTATCGGCATACTTTTCCTGGATCACCTTTAGTTTTGGTTTAGTTGCTTCTATTAACTCCACATTTTTGATCTTTCGCTCCCCAACCTCCTCCCATCACAATTGTGTTCAACATTTTCTTAAGTAGAGAGCTTCATAGGGAGACATTCCTATATTAGCTTGATAGCTATTATTTTAGGCAAAATCGATCAACGGAAGGTGCTTATCCCAACTTCTCTGGAAATCTATGACATATGCTCTTAGCATGTCTTCTAAAGTCTGAATGGTATGCTCAGATTGCTCATCAGTCTGAGGATGGAAGACTGTGCTAAACTTTAGCTTAGTTGCTAAGGACTCTTATAGTTTCGGCCAAAACCATAAAGTGAATTAGGGATCGCGATCCAAAACAATTGATGTCGGAATTTCGTGAAGTCTCATGATCTCATCAATATATATTTTGGCCAATTTCTCCGAAGTGTAGGTAGTCTGAATCGGAAAGAAATGAGCTAACTTGGTGAGCCCGTCTACTATCGCTCAAATAGCATCATGATGGCTTCGAATATATGGCAATCTCACCATGAAATCCATGGTGATGTGTTCCTACTTCCACTCGTGAATTGGTAACGGTTGGAGGGTGCCAGTAGGCTTCTGATATTCGGCCTTGATTTTTTGACATACCAAGTACTTGGCTACAAACTCGGCTATGTCTCACTTTAATCCTAACCACCAATAAGTCTTCTTGATGATACAATACATCTTTGTGCTTTTGGGATGCATTGCATACGCTGAAAAGTGTGCCTCTTCGAGAATGGCCTTTCGTAGCTCAATATCTTTAGGAACACATATCCATTTTCCATATGTAACCACACCATCACTCCGGATTTTGAATTCACCACCATCGCCTTTGCAAACCTTTTCCACTATACACTTTATGTCTTTATCGGTTGCTTGAAACTTTTTAATACAATCCACTAAGATTGATCGCACTTTAAACTTAGCTAAAAGTGCACCATGCTCGTCAGGAGTTAGCTCAACACTGGGAGCTTGGAGTCCAACCAAGCAAGACAAGTAAGAACTCCCTATAGGCATTAATCTTGAAGAGAAAGATTTACGTCTCAATGCATTTGTGACCATATTAGCCTTCCCGAGGTGATAATCTCTAATTAGATCATAGACTTTGACTAATTCTAGCCATCTCTGTTGCCTCAAATTGAGTTCTTTCTAAGTGAATAGATATTTGAGGCTCTTATGGTTGGTCAAAACTCTGTATGTCATCCCATACAAGTAATGCCGCCGGATCTTCAAAGTGTAAACAATGGCAGCTAGCTTTAGGTTATGGATAGAATAGTTCAATTCATGTTTTTTTAATTGGCGAGAGACATAGGTAATCACCCTATCCCTTTGCATTAACACGCATACCAATCCTTGCTTGCTAGTATCGCTATACACCACATACTTTCTAGCTAGTAGAAAGAACAAGGATAGATGCAGTTGTGAGTTTTTTCTTGAGTTCTTGAAAACTCTCTTCACATTTGTGACTCCACTTGAATTTGACTCTATTCTGAATCAAGTTAGACAATGGAGCCACAATCTTAGAGAATCTTTAGACAAATCTCTGGTAATACCCTGCCAATCTAGTGAAACTTCTTACCTCAATAACATTCTTGGGTTGCTCCCATTTCATGATTGCCTCTACTTTCTTTGAATCTACAAATATCCCATCACCAGATACAATATGTGTAACACCGACACTACGGTGTTCATATATTATTTCCGTTTTTGAATTTAATAAAATGATCCTCAATATATATATATATATATATATATATATAGAAAATAATTAAGTTTATTGATTTTCAATTTTGGGGTTTTTAAATTTAATTTTTGGTCTATTTTAAATACCGTTTCTAGGATTTGTAAAATAAAGTTAGTATAAATATATATATATGTAAATAATTATTTATTTATTAATTTATTTAATTACTCAATTAGCTATTTATAAAAATCTAGTTATATAAAAATATATATATAACAATAATAATAATAATAATAATAATAATAATAATAATAATAGTAAAAAAAATTAAAACAATCGAAATTAGGGCTTAAAACCCTAATTTCTCTCTCTTTTCCCCTCTTTCTCTCCCTCGCTGCTGTTTCATCTCCCCTCCCACGGCGCTTCCTCCTCCTCCGCCACCGCTGATCAATTTTCTCTCTACCTCCCTTCGGTTCTCTCTCTATCTCTCTCCTTCTCTCTCTCGGTTTCTCTCTTTCACCGCGAGTCTCTCTCTCTCCCTCTCGCTCGATCTCTCATCCCCTCCACCGCGACTGCCGCGCGCTGTCGTGCTCCGCCACCGATGCCCTTCTCCACCACCGCACCATCCTCGTCTCACCCTCTCAGTCGCTCTCTATCTCACTGTCTCTCAGTCTCCCTGCTCCTCCATCTTCTACGCGCGTGCGACTGCACGCAACAGCGCACGCCCCAGCGCTCGCGCGACAACCAGCCCCAGCGCTGGTGCAACAGCGCGCGACTGCTCGCGCGCTGACAGCCCCTAGCGCGCGCAACTGCAGTGAGCGACTGTCCCTGCGCGCGTGACTGCAGCACTGCTTTGCCCTTGCTCGCACGCTCGAGCGCCCTGCTCTCTCCTTCGAGAGCCCACTGAAATCTTGTGGCTTCTTCACTGCATAGGTAAGGGTTGGTCTCTTAATAACCCTAAAGTTTAATTCTTTAGGTGATTTAGTCTAACGGATAGAATTTGTTTCAATTGGAAATACTACAGGTCCCAGAATGAGCTGAATGGCGCACGGAAGGTAGATCTGCGAACTGTGAAAACCCTAGGTGAGGGATTTCTAACAGATTCAATTAATTGAATGCATTTAGGGTAAATTAGAGTAAGAATGTATTTCATATTATAGGATGTATATTAGATTTGATTTAAATGCGTTATCGGACGTTATATATAATTGTTTAGATAAAATATACGAATTTGGGCTGTTTCGGATGATAGAATCAGGCTGACCTGATTAGAATAGTTTCTTTTAGAGTTTAATTTGAAGTATGCATGAAAACAGTCAGAAATTGGAAATTTAGTTTAAGGATTAATTCAGTATTTTTCATTTTAAGTTATCTTGCATATAGGTAAGTCAAATACAATTTTTATATCATGAAAATAGGTTTTGATACCTTTAAAATGAGATATTGTTTGAAGAAGTCGGATGAGAAATGAAAAGTGTATGATTTTTCAAGGATTTTTCCAATTTGTAGGAAATTTATTTATTTGAGATTGGTTTTCGATTTTGAACGGTTTTAGGTGTTTGAATTTAGATTAGTTTGGATTTTGTTATTTATTTATAAATGGAATGAAATTGATTACGTTGCAGTACATTTATAAATTAAAGAGTTTAGAGTTTGTACGAAATTAAGGAAAATGATAAATCCTGAAAATAGTCAAAAAATTGATGAAATTGATGATTTGATTTAGGTTGATCTTGTTGGAGACTCGAGGAGTCAAATTCGGATTTGTTTTGGAAATAGGGAGTGATTACCCTCCCTGGCAAGTGAGTGAGACCCTAATCTCTTGCATGAAATAGTGAAAATTTGATTTTACCGTATTTTTTAAACAAAACATGTTTTGATATGCATTGATTCGATGTGTGGTATTTAATCTCAAATCTGTTTTGTGATTATTGGAGTGTCTTAAATTTATATTTTCCATGACTATGCATCCATGTTTGAAATGAAACAAAATTGTGCCATTACTTGAAAATTTGATAAGTTTTCTTTTCTACCATTTCATCGGTTGTTGATTTGAAATGATTTTGATGAAATGTATTGACACACGGATTTGAAATGTTTTAGATCTATGAGGGCACTGGGATGCCCACTTGTGATACTATGATGATGACTTGATTGATTCCGTAGCTACGAAGGGCGTTTGTAGAGGCACGAGTTGCCCGGATACGCTTTGGCCAGAGGTATCCACAAACGTCGTGATTGTGATATGTACGGGCCCGGTTGAACCGAAAGGGGAGGTCCGTCAGAATAAGCGGTCTAGCACCGGGAGTTGCTTGTACATGATTATGATATTCCGTATGGGCCCAGTTGAACCGAAAGGGGAGGTCCGTCAGAATAGGCGGTCTAGCACTGGGAGTTGCTTGTACGAGCCAACATCGGGGTAGAGAGCATCTTTTGAAACACTATGCATAACAAAACCCCCGATGCGCCTGTCCTTGGTCACGGTTGACCTTTGCCAGGATCATTTTCGGCTTGCTCTATGATATACTTGATTTTTAAATGGATGCATATATGTGTGATATCGTGTAAATGATTAAAAGAGTTCATTTTATCGAACATATCATGATTTATTGCAAAAACTGAATTATTGTTTACGAATGTATTATTTGACACTCCAATTTTTACCTACACTATTAGTACTTGAGATTATCCCCTCACTCACTGAGTATTCTTCCCCGAGTACTCACACCTCCACTTTCCTCCCCAGACAGGATTATTGTGATAGGGCGACGTATTTGGCTCGAGGACTTGATAGATTGTTGGCGGATTGGGTGATTCAGGAAGGTGAGATTTTAAGTTTAAATTGAAAGATGAATTATGTAATTTATTTTCGACCCTGCGTGGTCTTGTTGAGGTCCGTAATTGTCCGTGTACATATTTTGGGATGACTGTATAATTTTTGGACTTTTGTTTGCGAAACTCTCATTTCACTTGCATTGAGACATTTGTAACTATTTAAAGTGTTAACTTGGGAATTTGTAATATATTTGTATAAATTTAGGCCCGCTCGGTGTGGCGGCTGCTCATGCTCTAGTTGGGCATGACAGTAGAGGTCTGTGGCTAGGATTGCTGGTAATTTATTTAGCCTAGCGTTGTTCTGGATGTCGGCTATGGGAGTTGTTGGTTTTTAAGAGGCCGGGATGGCTATTTGTTTTATTTTCAGGATGATTTTAAATTTATACAGGTATACAGGTTTAATTGTACATGGGAGACCTCCGATTTATGGGGAGGTTCTGCCCGATTTTCTGTAGAAATACAGCCGGCATCCAGGGCAACGGGCGGTTGTTCACGATTCCCGGTTCGAGGCGTGACAATATGCCTTAAGAAGCCAATCTCTTTTAATCAAAACTCACACTTGAAGAACTTGGTATATAATTGCTTCTCTTGAAGAGTTTGCAGCACAATCCAAAGATACTGAGAGTGCTTCTCATTATTCTTAAAATATACCAAACAAACTTGTCAAGATAAGAGTGAAAGACTCGATTTATCAAGTCCATGAATGCTACTGGAGAACCCAAAGGACATTACCACGAACTCGTAGTGCCCATACTGCATTCTAAATATGGTATTATGGATATTATCCTCCTTGATCGTCAACCGATGGTAACTTGACCTCAAATCTATATTTAAAAACACAGAAACCCTTTGAAGTTGATCAAAAAGATTATCAATTCTTAGAAGAGGGTATTTATTCTTGATTGTAACTTTATTGAGTTGCCGATAGTCAATGTACAATCGGAGGGTCCCATCCTTCTTCTTAACAAACAAAACCGGAGTGCCCCATGGTAAGTACTCAGTCGAATAAACCCTTTCTCCAATAAGTTTTCGAGTTACACCTTTAGTTCCTTCAATTTTGTAGGTGTCATTCTATAAGGAGGAATTGAGAGTGGGGCAATGCTAGGAACTAAATCAATAGTAAAATCGAATTCCTGGACCCGAGATAACTCAGACAACTCTTTCGGAAAAACATCCAAAAATTCCTTCAGCACCGGAACGTATTCCAAGTTCAGACTCTCTAAGGTGTGTCAATGATATATGCTAAGTAGGATTTACACCCCTTATACACCAATCTCCATACTTCTATTGCCAAAATCATACAGCTTGGCAGAATTCGTTGCTTACTAGCAAACACAAACAGAAAACACCCTGGTCTCCAGAACTCTACCTCTTTGGTGATGCAATCCACATATGCTCTGTCAAGATGTTGCCAATCCATACCTAGAATGGCATTAAAATCCCTTATTTCCAATGAAATCAAGTCTGCTTCTAGGATTTTTCCCTTTATGATTACTTCACATGCCTTGTGCATGGTATTCCTGCTTAACCGTTTCCCCAAAGGAGTGATGACCAATATCTCCTCTTCAAGTGAGGTCAAAGACTTATTTGAGTGTTTAGCAAAATCTATGCTCACAAAAGAATTGTTTGAATCCGTGTCAATTAATGCACAGGCATCAACCCCAAAGATTTTTACCATACTTAATTATACAATACCATCAGCCATTAGTATTCCATGAGGTTAAATAAACTAGGGTTGATAACGATTAGGAGTAATTAAAACAATGGGAGTAAATCGTATCGAGGTTTCAAATTTTGGAAGAGTGCTAAAATTCAACATTATTGATGCAATATTATTAATATTCAATCTTAATTATTTCAAATCCTGTAGCCACATAGTATTTTGTATCAAACTTCTAAATCATGAACCAAATCATCAAATCCAAGTCTACAAGAATTTATCTATAACTATGTCGGGGTTATTTTAAGTTTCCTTATTCGTCATCACATAAATTCTTATTTGATTCCTTTGTTGGGGATATTGAGGAGTAGTGGCTATTGTGTTGTTCCCGGTACCCATCCGTGGAGAAGTACCAGCCAATGGTGCAGGGACATTCGATGGGCCACTCCTAGGGGCATTCGAGTGATCATGATTCATTCGACCACCATGTCTACTTAGACTCGATTCGAGGGAAGCATTGTGAAAATGCCCCACTTTCCCATAGTGGTAACACTTTGAAGGATTGGGACAGGGTTCGGGGGTGATGCTTCTTGTAGTTCTGGCAAGGTTTTTTCTTTAATCTTACAGATTTGCTCCTGGACATATCACTAGAAGTAGGAGTGCCAAATCCAAGGAATTGTCGGCCCCTCGAAGAGCCAATGGATCCTAAAACCTAAACTCTACTATAAAAGTTCGGGTGTCTGCACTTATTGGAGCCTGGACTCCCAATAAACCCAGGCTTTCTCTTCTTGCCCCAGCTTTCTCTGACCCTTCCTCTCTCAAGAACCATCTTCTCGCCCTAAAGGCTAATTCTAGAATATCTTGAAATGTGTGTCCCTTTGTTGCTGACATCTTCTCTCAAATACTCAAATTCAACCCTGATTCAAACTTCGCACAGAGGGACTCCTTGAAGTTCATGAATTTCAGAACATACATAGCTGACTCCCTTAGCTCTCTGTCTTACATTCTGCTATTGTTTTATTTTTTTGGGCTAACTTGAAAAATTCCTCCCTTTTCTGATTCCTATAGAATCGAGTGTAGTATTTTTTTTTTCAAAGGCTCTAAGGAACCCTCCCCACATAGGAGGTGTATGCATCCTACCCTTAACATTTTCCCACCAAGCTCATGCACCCTTATCCAATAATTTCACAGCTACCCATAATTTCATCTCGTCATCCAACCTCATGTCGGTGACTATCTCTTGGATCCGGCCAATCCATTCATTGGCCATTGAGGCATCATATGTGCCTGAGAATGTCTCACATCCTAGTTGCTTTACCTTTTTGATCAATTTTGATAACTCAACGGTAGGTCGGTAGGTGGATGCCATAACTGGAGGAGGAGATGCCACTGGAACAATTGGTGTGACAATCGGCATTGGAGGAGGAATCGACAGAGGGATTGGAGTTTGATGTAAAGCTTAGAATTGTGCTCCATAAGTGTTCCACCACTCCATCACTTGCTACAGGGTGGCCATAAGAGGAGCTGGAATCCTGGTTAGAGGAGCCGGGTGTGTTGACGTTGGAGGAGGCACATGTGAAAAGGATGTATTCTTGGGTTGAGGATGTAGAGTCAGAGGAATCTCATTCAGGTTCCTCATTCTTCAAGGAGGCATAGTTCTATACAAGAAAGTCTAGGTTTAACAAACATAATAGGAATTAAACTAGATACTTAACCCCTCTAAAAATAACGTTCCTAACTCCTTAGGACCCATAGGAGGCATTTGGAATCTTTTGGAATATTTTGAATGTCAAGTTTTCTCAAATTGATTTTAAAAACAATTGAGAATCTTTAAAATACTTGGGAAACTTTTTAATCATTTTAAAACATTTTCAAGTGATGAGTCTAAAATTTGATACTAATAAAATTATTATGTCCACATGTGACAACCATCGCGCTACCCTGACATACGTGTGAATCTCACCCTGTGCTCCAAGGCACCGCGGTATTCAACTATCCAAAAGACCATAGGCCATTCTGGCCTCTCAACATTATCAACCAATAAAACACAGTTCCCACTCGAGGGATAAGAAGCAAAACAGTAAATAATTCCCAAGTAAATATCATGGAAAGAGAAATTTAGGGTCCTCAATGAAAATTTATATATAATCAAATCCAACCAGAATCAAAATATAGAGTTAAATAAGTTTCCAAATAGTTTTTATACAAAATGTCCTCCTTAGGTCAAAGTATCAATACCTCAAAGGCAAAAGCAAGATCTATACCTAAATAAGTCTTTAATAGTGATCTTCCCCAAAATCTGGCTCTAAGTGACCAAGAATATTGACTAAACTTCCTCTAAAAAAGTTGTGAGGGAGGAATGAGTATAAATTATATTCAATGAGTGTATAACACATTATGATAATAAATGAGGGATGACTGTAGATGTGTCAAACAATTATCTTAAAATCATGTCATTGTAACATAGAAAATCATGGTTCATCACATTACAAACATGATCTAATAAACTATAAACAAAATCGTATGCATCCATTCGTATCCATATATTTTTTAAAACCATGGGGCTACCAAAACTTATAGTTCTCAATAATGGTCTATCACGATCAAGGGTGAAACTGCCAAGGGTTTTCATGTTTGTTTCAACTCACAAAATACCCCAACCTTGGTGTTAGCTCAGGCCTCCCCTAAGGTGCTACTAGGCTACCTGAAGTGAGGACTTCGGAGACACCTCTCGTGTGTAACTACCTCCCCAATCAAATAATTACCCAACATCTTCATCCCCTCGGGCTCCGCACCGTGGAGGGAATGACAATATTCATTAATCATGCACACAATACCATTTCGCAATCATCACAATATATATCAAAATGTGCCAACAATTATTCATTGAATTTTCAATACATGAATTCAGTCAAGTCATATTTAACATAAATCTATAAACATGACACATTATTTACAATTTAACTCATGAATGCATTTTTCATTTTAAATTCTCTTTTGGGACACTCCATAATCATAAAACAATTAAATATCATTTTTTAAAACATTTATAAAATCATTACAAAAATATTTTCTCACTTAAAATTATAAGCATGCATCCACTCACCTCTTGAGAGGGTGAACACTCCCAAATAAACCACAATGATGTTCAAATCCGTACTTGAGTCTAATGTTCTATGCCTAAAACAATAAACATCAATCTCCCATTCAAACCAATGGTAAAACTAGGGTTATTTCGATTTCCCTCGAGTTAACACAACTCAAATTTTCAAAATCCACAACTCTATGTTATAATTTCATCATTCACCACCCATTGGGAACTATATTTCATTATTATTCACAAATTTCCCAAAATTTCAATATCTATAACTCTAGATCTAAAATCCCCAATATCATATTTCATAAATCTCAACTAAATCTCAAAAATAATAAAAAAACTCAGATCTAGGATGAGAAGGAAAAATTACCTCAATTTTTGTCATTGATTTTGTCTCTAGATCAAAACACCTTAAGATCCTAAGTTTCTCTCAGTAGAAATTTAGTTTTCACTCTCTACTTTTAGTCATCTATGTGATTGCTTGAGGTTTGGAAGTCAAGAGCTATGAGTTTGATTGAGTTTTAGTGGGTTTTTAGAGAAGGAAAAGAGAAAGCATGAGGAAAGGGAGTGAGAGGTAGAGACTGCAGAAAAATGAGAAAAAGAGAGAGTTTTAGGCAGTGGAAAGGAGAAGAGAAATGAATTAGGGCTTTAATCAAGCCCTTTTATAGCCAAAAGAGAAATTACCATCTTGTCCTTTCTTACTCATGAGTTTGGGTGGGGTTGGATATCCTTTTTGGTCATTTTTCACCCTTAAAACATTATGGTTTGGTAGGGCAAGGTGACTCACATTATGGGTTAGGCGACCCATGAGTATAAAATTTACACAGGTAGTGTAACACCGACACAGCGGTGTTCATATAAATATACTGTTTATGGAATATATATAAAATATTTCCTCCATTTATATATATATATATATATATATAGAAAGATTTTAAATTTATTGATTTTCGATTTTAGGGTATTAAATCAAAAATTTTTGGTATATTTTAAATCACCGTGTTCGCAAATAGTAATAAATTCCGTTTTATGAAAAATTTAAAAATTTAGGAAGAAGGGGGGGTAAAGTTGTATATATATATAATTGTTTATTTATTTAAATAAATATATATATATATAAAATCGAAATTAGGGCTTAAAGCCCTAATTTCTCTCTTTCTTCCCCTTTCCCCTTTCACTCTCTCTCCGCCTCTTCACATACCCCTCACCGCCGCCCTCCCTTACTCGCCCTCGCTGCCTCCACTGCCAACCACCGCGACCGCCGCGAACCGCCGCGGGTCGCCACCTCTCTATCTCTCTCATTCTCTCTCTCGGCTTCTCTCTCGGTTGCTCTCTCTCACTCTCTGCGATATCTCTCACCCGCGACTCTCTCTCTCTCCCTCTTGTGGTTCTCCACCGCGACTCGGTGCCACCACACGCCACCGCTCACCTCTCTCTATCACTTTCTCTCTCTCTATTTCGCTCTTTATCTCACTGTCTCTCAGTCTCCCTGTCTCTCTCCCTACACGCGCGTCGCGTGCGACAGTTCCTTGTGCGTGCGACTGCTCGCACGACTGCCCCCTCCTGCGTGCGCGGCTGCCTTGCACGCCCGATTGCAGCGCGCGACAGCCCCTGCCCCAGCGCGCGGCTGCTGTGCTGCTTTGCCCTTGCTCACTCACTCGAGCAGTCTGCACTCCTTCGAGAGCCCACTGTGACCCTTTCACTGCATAGGTAAAGGCCGGGTCTGCACTCATCTACTGCGAAGGTGAGGATAACAACTCCGAGTTAAATACTTTAGGGTTTGAATGTTCTCAGTAGCTAAGTTAATTATTAACATTGTTTTAGTTGGAAGTGTTACAGGTTTTGGAGTGACTTGAACGGAGCAAGGAACTTAGGTCTGCGATCCGAAAACCCTTAGTGAGGTAAAATGCAAATTTCTTCGATAAATTAAG
Organism: Dillenia turbinata; assembly: GCA_037126225.1. Taxonomy (NCBI): domain Eukaryota; kingdom Viridiplantae; phylum Streptophyta; class Magnoliopsida; order Dilleniales; family Dilleniaceae; genus Dillenia; species Dillenia turbinata. The sequence continues at coordinate 8,853,875 of JBAMMX010000017.1, forward strand.
TGAATCTAGGATGGAGAGATCTTTATATATTTGGGATGTATTTAGATTTGATCTGAATGCATTTATGAAATTCTATGTTTGAATATTAAGGTTGAGTCTAGTGTCTGATATGGAAAGAGAATGTTCCGGATGATAGAATCATGTTGACTTGATTTGAATGGTTGCTTTTAGAGTTTAATTTGACGAATGCATGAAAATAGTGGAAAATTGGGATTTGAGTTTAAGGATCGATGCAGTCTTTTCACTATAAGTTGTCCTACATATAGGCAATCAAAATACTAATTTCGTATTATAAAAATAGGCTTCAATACCTTTAAAATGACATATGGTTTAAAGAAATCAGATGAGAATTGAAAAGTGTATGATTTTTCAAAAATTTTCTATCTTGAAGGAAATTTAATTATTTTAGACTTGCTTCCGACTTTGAGAGATTTTTAGGATTGAAGTTGACTCGAATTTGATTTTGTTAATTATTTATAAATGAAATACCATTGATGACAAGATTGTGTGGCTAGAATTTGGGATGATTTGAGTGTATTTTACAGTGTTGAAAATTTGGTTTTAATGTACAAATGTATGTGCTGAATTGTAGTGTTAAAGTGGTGTATTATATGTGTGTTTGTTGGTGGAGATGAAGTTGAAAGATGTGTAGAGTGTTAGGGAGAGAATGATGTATGTGTATTGATTGAAATGGAAAAGAAGAATATGTGTATGTGCATGTATGAGAAAATGTATGTGTGTATTGGTGTTGAAGAAGAGATTTGAATAAAGGTATATGAGTATGAGTGTGTGTATGAACCTTAGCCAAGAGGATGGATTATGCTAATATGATTTGTGAGTTGAAAACGATGTTTTCGAATGCAAAGCATATGTAAAGAGTAAATATGTATCCTTGTATAGTTGTTATATATGTGTTGTGTAGGTATGTCGAAAGAGAGAAGTTTGTAAGAATTTGGAGTGTAAATGTGTGTATTTACTTTGACTGAGAACATTGAAGAGATTTGGAAATAGAGGGTTATGTAAATTTTGAGTTGTATATGTATGAATGATGATCTTGATGGTTGAAAATGACATTGTGTTGATTTAATTTTGTACCTTTGATAGGGTGTGAAAGGGGTGGTTTTGGATGATTTAAAGTGGCATTATTTGTTAGGAAGGTATGGGAAACCTTAGAGCTTATGGGTTGAACTGTGTGCCTTCGGAAATGAGGAATTGAAATTTACATTTGGTGATGAAAAGGGGACAGCACTTGTGCACATGTGAAGCCTAGCTATGAGACCCTAAGTCTTAATCCTAGACATAGGATTAATTAAAAGTATAAATTTAACATAGTGGCTTTTGAAATATGTAGCACAAATCATATATATACATATTGTGTTTTGTCATTGTAGTGACGCTTGGAGACCGATCGAGGGGAGCACAGTTTCGACACTTGTTGTGCATTGTAGGGAGTGATTGACCCTCCCGTATACTGTGAGTGAGATTTATTTCAATTATTTCGTTTAATATGTAAACCCTGCTTTACAACAGTTTGATAAATGAGCATGATTTATCGTGTCCTTGAAATGTTTTGACTGGTTTTGGAAATGATTTTTGTGAACCGATGGAGTGTCGAAAAATTTGGTTGAATTATGAAAAATATGCATCCATGTGGTTGAAATGTATAATGTGTCATTTTATGCTATATGTTGCATTTGGTTTGTGAACCTGATTTACGGCACATATTTGATATGATATTGATTTTGGCCTTGAGGGCTGTGGTATGTATTGTTCCGTAGCTACGAAGGACACCGTGAGAGGCGCTTGGGTGGCGTCCGGATATGCCTAGGCCTAGGGTATCCCACGAGTTGTCAAGATTATATTTACGACACGGTACTAGCCAGGTTGAACCCGAAAGGGGGAGGATTTGGATACACTCTCCAAGTCTAGCACCTGGACGAGGTTCGTCGCCAACGCCGGGGTAGAGAGCACTTTAAATAAAATCGCATATAACACCCCCGGTGCGCCTGTCATAGGTCGCGGTAGATCTCTGCCAGGACACTTTCGGCTGGCAGCTCTATGATTTTAATGACAGTGCTTTGGATGCATATTTGACTTGATAATGCGTGTTAATGATATATTGTTGAAATGAAAAGCATAATGATTTGAAATATGATTTGTATACTTATGTTTTGACACTCCAGTTTCACACTCCATATTACACGATTACATTGACCCACTTACTCATTGAGTATTCTTCCCTGAGTACTCACCCCTCCTCTTTCCCTCCCCAGACAGGATTATGGTGCTAGGGCGATACATTTGGCTCTAGAGGTATGATAGCTTGATGGTGGATTTGGGTGATTCACGACGGTGAGATCTTAAGTTAAATTTGAAAGATGAATTTCATATTTTATTTTCGACCCTGTGAGGTCTTGTTGAGGTCTGTAGTTGGCCGTGTACTTATTTTGGGATGACTGCATAATTTATGTATGTTTATTTGTGAAACTCTCATATTTCATTTGCATTGAGGCAATTATACGTAATTCAATAATACTTGGGAAAATTATTGTAAATTGCATAAAAATTTAGGCCCGCTCGGTGTAGCGGCTACTCATGCTCTAGTTGGGCATGACAGTAGAGGTCTGTGGCTAGGACTGTTGGTGATTTGTTAGCCTTGCGTTGTCTGGATGTCGGTTGTGAGATTTGGTGGATTGTTTTGAGGCCGGGATGGCCATTTGTTTAAATTTATAGGATGATTTTAATTTATACAGGTATACAGGTTTAATTGTACATGGAAGACCTCCGATTTATGGGGAGATTCTGCTCGATTTTTTGTAAAAATACAGCCGGCATCCAGGTCAACGGGCTGCTGTTCACGATTCCCGATTCGGGGCGTGACAGGTAGGGCGACTCGCTTGGGAACAAGGCGATCCATTGGTTCAAATTTCACGTTGACAAGGCGGCCCGTTAGTGGGAAAAGCAACCCAAAATTTAGTATTCGTAACCATTGGGTCGACCCAAGCAAAGAAGCAAGGCGACCCAACATTACATCGACTCAGAACCCTGGTTTTGCACATCACCTAGGGCGATCCAAGTATTTGTGCAGGGCGACCTAACAATTGCAAGGCTCAGACTTCCCACCCTGTCCACTTACAAGGCACCTCGCTAAAGGTAGAGGGCAACCTAAGATTTGCACAAGATATGTAATTATTCACATTTCATGGCATAGGTTGACCCGACGCTTGGCACAAGGTGACCCAATATATCTAACCCTCAGAATTTTTAACCTACACACCCATGAGTCGTCTTCCCTAGTTGTACAAGGTGACCTGCCCACCAAGAGATACTCACAAGTTGTCACAATCCCCCTTACAAGGTGACTTATCCTTTACTTCCATCATCACAAGCTAACCTAACCTCTTCATGAGGCTTCCTGTCTATCACAAACTCCATATACACAAGCCAACCCAACAAATTACAAGCCAACCCATCACTCACACACTCAACATACATAGGCCAACCCAAGCATCACATAAGTAGACCCAACACTTCATAATTCTACAAATAATCCCACATCACTTGCGTCCAACCGGTTTTGAACCTAAGCACTTCAAATTCCCAAAAAGATTTTACACCACCAAGCCATTCCACACCGTGTTAATTATATGGAATAATAAATTAAATATCCATTTACAAATCTTTTTGAAATTATACAAAAAAACAAAAATTGAAACTTCATACACCAAATTTTCGATATTACACAATCATTGTAATTTTTTTTTTTTTTTTAAAAAATGAAGTTAAGGTAGCATCTCTTAGAAGGGAGTTAGTGATCAAAGACTTGACTCATCAAAAACTAGTCTAATTATCTTGCTTTATTCAATGATTAATTATGTGATACTAATAACTATAAGTTAGTCTCATGCTACGAGTAAGAGGACGCTTATTAAATAACTAAGCTGAACTTGATGATATATGAAGATTGGATGGCCATTCACGTGTTGTTAACATAGTCATCATGCAATTCATAGTAGTGTATATAATACTTAAATTTGAGGTGACATGCTTATCTTGTGCATAAATGATTAGAATTTGTTAATTCTTACATAATTGTGCTAATCATATACATATACTCAGAATCTTCTGGCCCTTACTAGTTATGTATATCAATAGATGATCATAGATAAAGATTTATCACCCTCGATAAAAAAAGGGATAAATTCTTATGACAATCTAAGTTAAAAATTGGTGGAAAATTTTAGGCCAGGTTGAAATAGTTTAATTAGAAAATAGTTTCTACATTAAGTTAACTAAATGAATTAGATAAAAATATATTATTCGAGAAAAAAAAGGTTTGACTATAATCCAAAATCCTAACATGAGTTAAGATTTTGGGATGAAGGGATTCAAGTGTATTATAACTGTGATTAAGGGTTTACTTGAATGTTTTAATTCAATTCTGAAACATTTATTGCCAAATGATTGGTATAGTAAAACAATATAGAGGGGATGAATAGGTTGAATGGTATTTTTTCAACAATTTAGATGCTTTTATAGATTGTAGGTGGCAAGGAAAGAATGTTGGAGTTTAAAAGAGAAAATAAAATGGCAGAACACAAATTTCTATAGTGGTTCCACCAAACTCAATGCATGTCCACTCTCAAGTTTCACTATTTCTACAAAATAGTACAACACACTTGTTTTTAGGTGCAAGTGAAACTTTTGCAAGTATTTCCTTTGAAACACTTATAATCTCACTCGTTGTTCATCTCTCTCTCTCTAAAACCCAAATTGGGAAACCCTCTCTAGTCTTTTGAATTTTTGAATAGGAGATGAGTAAATGTTACAAAGAGTGAAACTATAATCTTTAGATGTAATAACTTGAAGCTTACAAAGAGAATTTATAGAAGGAATAAAAAAAGGAGTGTGTTTATTTTGCTTTAGAGTTCAAAGCATTTAATTCTCACACTCTTATTCCTTCTTCTCGTCTGTATTTATATGAGGACTGTTGAGAGCTATTATGGTAGATTTGAATTTGAGCGTTGTTAATTAATGCTCCATCTATCTTATTTAATGCTCTCTTAATTGTTGCTTTGTGTAGCCAATAGAAAATTGCTTGTTATTTTGTTGCCTATTGTTTTGCTTAACCAATAAAACATCTTAATTTGCTGTATAAGAACGTTACAGCTCACAGGTATTTCACTAATCAAAATAAGTCAGAATAAGTTAAGTGATTTTATGATTAACTTGGCTAATTGATGCTCAAACTCCATCTATCGATTATTTTAAATTTTAACTCTTCTAGGTTTAGAGAGTGTTTAGTAAGGGTCGACTTGATTTTCTTCTTGGGTCAACTCATTTTTGAATTTACTCAATTTTGGACAAAAGATGTTGACCTCCCTTTCTTTCAAGTCAACTCATTTAATATCTAGGTCGACTCATTTTCCCTTGAAGTCAACCTGCACATTATATTTGCTTCCCCATTTTATGTTTTTATCAACTTATCCCATGCCTTGGTCAACTTATATGTTGTATCAAGTGAATCCTATCATCCTTGGGTCGACTTGCTTATTTCTAGGTCGACTGGCTAGGTGTGTTGACTGATTTTGACTCCTCTGGTTGACTAATTTGTTGCATCATTTGTCTTGTTCTAGGAAAGGTCAACATTTCTATGAAATGCTATAGGTATAGGTTTGTTTGCTCGAATTCAGGTCGGCTTAATAAAGTTTCCAGTTGACTTATTCAACTATCTTGGTTGACTCATCTTATAACTCAACTTGATAAGTCGACTTGGAGTAATTCTATAGGTCAACCTGTGGTCCCAGGTTAACATGTAATATGACAGGTCGACATGAAAGATACTTTCTCATCTTCCAATGCAATAGGTTGACATATATATATACATATATATATATATATATCTATGGGTCGACTTGTGTTGTTTCAAGACTAGTTTTTTGAAAACTTAAGACTTGACAAATCGATATGTGTATTGAAGTTTTGGTCTCAGATTTACATGTTTACAAGCGCTCTTTTTGTTTTAGTTCTCAAGTCAACATGTACGCACTAATAGGTAGATGTACATGTTCTAATGGGTTGACTCTAGACTTATTTTCTAAGACTTAATCTTTAGTTGGTTGACTTGTGTATTTAATGGGCTGACTTGTACATCTAATAGGTCAACATATCTTGTGAGCAAGTCGACATGTGTAGCTTCAAAACTAAAACCTAACTAGCTCAGGTCGACAGGTGCTTCCAATGAGTCGACTTAAGTTTGCTAATAGTCGACATATGCTTATAGGTAGATCGACTTGAGTTGTTTTAGAATTGTTTTCTGAGAACTTATTGTTAATGGGTTGACATGTCTCTATATCAGATTGACTTGTCCTTTAATCTTAAGTGTTTATGTATTTCTAGTTTTGTTTAGACTTTGGTTTCTTGAAACTAACTAATTTATTGTCATCAAAACACAATTTTTATAACAATCTCTCCCTTTTTTATGATGACAGAACTTCATAGGATTTGGAAATATAATAGGCTCCATCTAACTTGAATCTGAAATTTGAAATCCCCTATGTATTCTATTGACATTCTTAGCAAGGTCACAAAGGTCAGACTTAAACCTATGTCTCTCCCCCTTTTTGTCTTCAATAGAATGGGTAGCCACAAAATAAACTTCAAGGGCAGAAAAATAGTTCGGGTTTTAGGTCATCAATCTATTATCAAGGAATGAACTCCACCTAAAATTGTGCCTAGGTGTTTTAAAGTGAGCATTAAAACAACAATAGTAACAGAAAATGGTGCATTATACTATAGAAATTTAAATGTCAAAACAATTTAAACATAAAGTTTAAAACATTAAGGAGTGAAGATTATAACATCATAAGCACACCAAGTTTAAACATCAAACATTAAAACATTAAAATACACAAAGTCTTTTTTTAAAAAAAAAAAAAAACACAACACAAAAGTCGTAGTATGATCGGGATGGTCTAGAGTCATGGGAGGATTTTCCTTTGGCAATGGAGTCAAGCTTGCTATTAATATTTAGTGTGAGAGTCATTTCTTCAATTCTTTCCAACTTCTCCCAAATTCTTTCAAGGGTGATTGATGGAGCACTAGAAGACTTAGCTTCACGTATTGCTAATACACTTTCTCTGACTCCCCTTTGCTCCATGCCCCGGTCCTCCTTAGCTAGCTCTTCCTCTGGCCTCTTATCCCTACTAGTGTTTCTTCCTCCATCCTTTCTTACCCATTTACTATCAGCCTTATAAACTCATTTTGCCTTAAGCAGGGAAGATGCATTAATGCCATACTTTTTATTTAGTTCAATTCTATTTGCCCAACTCAGTTCTATCCAATATGCTCCCAATATATTAGTAATGACACTAGCATATGGCAAATTTGTGCTCTCTAATTTATGGATGACTATCATAAAGTAAGGAATAAGAAAGTGAAATCCTAGGTTCTTACTCTTCATAATGCAGGCCATCAACCAAAAATCCTTTTGTATGATAGTGGTGGGGTCTCCTTCCCTAGGCCTTAACATGTGTATGACCAAAAGATACAAAATTCTTTTATGAAAGCCTAGGTCAGTAGCATTTGTGTTTACCACTGACTTCTGAGAATCATTAAACACTTTTCTAGCATTACTTAAATAGTCAGATTTTCACACTCATTATAGGAAACCCAATCCATCACATTTTCTCGACAAATAAATCTAGCATTCACTTCGATCATTTTTCCATCAAAATAAGTCATGAATATACATGCTATAAAATGTTCTCCAATTGCTATATGAGTTTCACTGGAGTCATCTTCCTCCTTATCATTCACAACTTCTATATTATTAAAGAAAACCCTAACAACCCTTTCATGAATATATTTATTTAGGAGAATCAACCAACTTGGGCATATCTCACTTAGAAATTCTTCATACTTAAAATTAACCTCCTTCAAAAACACCCAATCTATTAACCTTCCTTGATTAATCCTCCTATTTGAGAATATTTTGCTGAATAATTTACTTTTCTAGAGAGATGGAAAATCCTTTGTACTATACATAGGTAGCTCCGTTAAGGGTTGCTTTGATGAGGAAGATTTGGATGTGGGAGGCTTTGCCGCTTTCGATTGCTTTGTTGTGAGTGGTTTAGTCTTAGGCACCATTGAAGATATATAGAGATGAGAAGATTCGAAGATCGGCACCTAGATGTTGTTGGTGACTGAGAGGATTCAAAAATTAGAGAGATTTTGAGGTGGATTTGAGTTTTATTAGTGGATTGTATAGGAGAGAACTAGGGTTCTTGAGGTAGCTGAGGGAGAGAAAAGAAAGTTAGGGTTTGAGAATGAGAGACATGTTGGTTTTGGAGCTATTAATATGTGATTTCACATCGCATAGGTTAACCTATTTACGTGCAGCTCAACCTCTTAACTATGTCTGGTCAATTCTTTAGGTCAGTTAATGTTGAGTCAGTTGACCTATCATATTATGCTGTGTGTCCTCACATGGGTTAACTTGTTCATGTACAGATCAACTCAATAATTAAAGCAGGTCGACTAACTGCTTCTCTTTTGCTTGCTCAGGTCAACCCGATCCTCTCGGCTCATCCTAATTCCTTGATAGGTCAACTTGCTTCTATATAGGTCAACTTGTTTAATTACTATCTCAATAAGTTGACATGCATTAACATCATGTTGACTTGGATAACTAAGATATTGACTTATATAACACTCAGATTGATTTAGACCTTGAATTGGTCGAACAACACTTGAGATAGGTTGACTTAAGTAGAGCACAAGTTGATATACTTTTTATTCATACAAATAGGTCAACTTGTTGCCATCAATAAGTCGACTTACACAGAATTATATAAAGACATGTTGATATGCATTCAAGCATGGTTGACTTATCTTATAATCAAGTTAACTTATACACTAGTTAGGACGACCTGTTTTACATAGATTTCAAATTTTTTATAATTTCAGAACTCTTGATTTTGACACATTTTAAATTATTTTTCGTATTCCATCATTCCTAATTCTCTTCTTATGTCATATAACCTATTTTTATCTAAAAATTTTGTGAATATATCAACAATTTGTTTTTGTGTCCCTATGTAATCAAGAATTATTTTATTTTTCATGATATGGTCCCTCGTAAAATGATATCTCACTTCAATGTGGTTTATTCTTAAGTGATGCATAGAATTCTTATTTTAATTTATTGAACTTGTGTTATCTCATTTCATAGGAATACAGTCAAAGTCTATGCCACAGTCTTTGTTCTGGAGCTTGATCCATAGAATTTGTGCCACATATTGGCCTGTTGCAACATATTCAGATTCTGTGGTTGAGATTGCCACAATATTTGTTTCCTGGGAGATCATGATACTAACATACTTCCAAAGAATTGGCAAGTACCATAGTTCTATCCAATTTACAATCTACAAAGTCCACATCTGAGAAACCATGCTATTGAAAACTTGAACCACTGTCATACCGTAATCCTAAATTTAAAGTTTCTCTAAGGTATCTGAAAATTCTCTTAACTACAACCATATAAGATTCTTTTGGGTCTGATTGAAATCTTGTATAGAGACATACACTATATTATATATTGGTTTAGAGGTAGTGAGATAAAGAAGAGATCTTAACATGCTTCTGTACATTTTTTGGTAGACTGATTTTCCTTTTTCATCTCTTTTAAGCTTAATACTTGAACTCATGGATGTTACATTTCCTTTAGAGCCTCCAAAGCCAAATTTCTTAATCAGTTCTCTAGTAAATTTGGACTGATTAATGAATATCCCCTCTTCAGATTGCTTAATGTTTAGACCTAGAAAATAATTTAACTCACTCATCATACTCATTGCAAATTTTGTTTGCATATTTTCTGCAAATTCTTGACAATTATTTTCACTTGTCCTCCAAAAATTAAGTCATCTATATATACTTGGTTTTTTAAGAAGTCTTTATCCATTTTCTTTTTGAATAAGGTTATGTCAACATTATTGCTTTCAAACTCTTTTTCTACTAGAAAATTACTTAGTCTCTCATGCTGGGCTCTAGGAGCATGTTTGAGTTCATATAAAGTTTTTGTTAATTTGAACATATGATCTGGGAGTTTAAGATCTTTAAAGGCTGGAGGTTGTTCTACATACTCCATCTTATTGATGAATCTATTTAGAAATGCATTTTTAACATCAATTTAAAAGAGTTTTAGGTTAATGAAGTAGGAGAAGGCTCGAAGTATCCTAATTGCTTCTAATTTAGCCATTGAAATATAAGTTTCATCATAATCTATTCTTTCCTCCTGGCAGTATCTTTTTGCTACTAATCCTATTTTATTTCTTATTAATTTTGTGACACTTAGAGCCCAATGCCTAGGGTTTACTTCTTCCTTACTTTTGTAGCATCTTTTTTTAATAAAGCTCTGATATCTGGTAATCATATTTGTTGACAAATTAAGTTTTAATAATGAGCAATTTAATGGAAATTTAAGTGAAAATTATGTTTGGAGTTCATAAAAAATGATTTGAAAAATAGGACAAGTATAATCATCTAAATGGCCAACCAAAGATGTAACGCAGACTCTGCGGTGCCGTACTTTTGTACTCCCGTTCCTGAATTTAATAAAACATTCCTCAGTTTATTATATAGAGAGAAAATTTTTATTTATATTGATTTTCGATTTTGGGGTTTTTAATTCAAATTTTTGGTATATTAAAAGTATCTGTATTTCTGATTCGTAATGTGAAGATATATTTTTCATTTATTAATTTAATTATTTATTTCTTCATTTATTTATTTATAAATCTATTCTTAAAAAAAATATATAATAATAATAATAATAATAATAATAATAATAATAATAATAATAATAATAATAATAAAAAGAGAGAAAAAAATCGAATTAGGGCTTAAAGCCCTAATTCCCTTCTCTCTTTCCCCTCTCCTCTTTCTCTCCCCGCCTCTTCGTCTTCTCCCCCTCGTGTCTCCGCCCTGCTGCCGCCATTGCCCTCCTCCGCCGTAGACAGCCGTCAACCACCACCCATCCACCGATCAACTCTCACGCTCTTCCTCTATTTCTATCTCTCTCTCTATTTTTCCCTCTATCTCACTCTGGGTCTTACTCTTTATCTCTCTCTTTCTCTCTCTCTCGGTTGCTCTCCCACCCTCCTCTATCACCGCCGCCTTCGACCACCCACAGTCACCACCACCCACAGCCACCACCGCCCCATTCTCTCTCCCTCTCTCCCTTCGGTTCTCTCTACCTCACTGTTTCTCTCTCTCTCCCTCTCCCGCGCGTTCGACTACGGCTACCCTGCGCGAGCGACTGCAGTGCGTGATAGCCCTGCACGCCTGACTGCAGCGCGCGACAGCTCCGACACGCGCGGTTGCAGTGCTGCTTCCCCTGCTCGCGCGCTCGTGCGCCTTGTTTCCCTTCAGCCAAGAGCGCTCCTGCAATCTTTGCAGGAGCCCCAAACTGACAGCAACAAGAAGCCTCAGAAACCCTAGGCCGCGACAGTTTCCTGCGATCCCATTCTGCGTAGGTAAGGGCTGGTTTTTGATTAATAGCCCTAGGGTTTGATCTTTAAGTAAATTAGCCTAACTGTTAAAATGCGTCGGTTTGGAATACTGCAGGTCTTGGATTGAACGAAGTGCATTCGGAAGTTAAATTTATGAATTCAGAAACCCTAGGTAAGAAGATTTCTGATCTTTTCAGTAATTGAATAAATTTAGAGTTAATTTAGGGTTAAAAAGTCTTATATATGTTTAGGAACTTTTTTCGATTAGAATAAAATGTAATTTTAGAAATGCTATGTCTGAATGTTAGGGTTAAGTTTAAAAATTTAAGCGAATTAGGCTGCTTAAACATGTTAGAAGATGAAGGATTCATATTTACTTGAATTGAATGGTTTTCATTAGAGTTTAATTTGAAATATACATGAAATCATTTTGGGATCAGAGATGGAATGAAATGTGCCGTGAAATGAAGTATATTGTTGTATTTCATGTCTTTCTTAGGTTGTTTTGAGTTGTTAAATTTCATAATGGTAGGCATATGAAGGATAATTTAAAAATTTGAGATTTGAGCTTAAGGATCGATGTAGTCTTTTCCATTATAAGTTGTCTTGCATATAGGAAATCAAAATACAATTTTTGTATTATGAAAATAGGCTTCAATACCTTTAAAATGACTTATGGTTTGAAAAAATCGGATGAGAATTGAAAAGTGTATAATTTTTCAAAGATTTTTCCATCTTGTAAGAAATTTATTTATTTTAGATTGGTTTTGATTTCGTTATTTATTTATAAATGGAATGAAATTGATTACATTAGAGTACATTTATAAATTGAAGAATTTAGGATTTGTATAAAATTAGGGAAAATGGATAAACCTAAAAATTATTTGAAAATTGATGACATGACTGTGATTGTATGTTAGGAAAGATCAATTGAGGAATTTGATTTGGTTTGGGTTGGAATTGGGAGTACACACCCTCCCTAAACTGTGAGTGGGACTACGACATCTACTATTGATTGACAAATCATGTTTTACTGATTTCCAAACGACATGATTTCTATACGTGTGAAAATTTGAACTTTTGGATTTTGATAAGTATTTATATACATATTTTTGTGACCATTGGAGTGTCCCAACTGCTGATTTTATTGATATGCATCCATGAGTTTGATAACCGAATATTGTGCCACCTTTTTGATATATTGACATGTTTTAATGCTTCCACTTGCATTGGCACATGGTTTGAATGGATTTATACGTACCATTTGGGCTGTATGCCTGGCCGATATTATGATACGATGCATGGGGCTGTATGCCCGGTTGACGTGGTGATGAGATGCATGGGGCCACGTGCTCGACTGACTTGATATTGTTCTGTAGCTACGAAGGACACTTTGTAACGGCACCCCTTGTGCCCGGATACTCTTCGGCCGGAGGTATCCGCCAAATTGTCATGTGTATGGTTGTCCCAGGTTGAACCCTCATCAGGGGAGGATGTGAGTTTTACCTCTGTTTAGCACTGGGCGAGGGCATCATACACGGCTGACTATATATATGTATATTATTATTATTATTATTATTCAGTTGGAGTAGCCTGTGGCCAATATTGGGGTAGAGAGCTATTATTTGATAATTGTATTGTGAAAACCCCCAATGCGCCCGTCCTTGGTCGAGGTAGACCATTGCCGGGGTTGGTTGTTCGGCCGACTCTACTCATGTGATTTGATACATAGATACATGCATATATTATTTTCTGATGTGTGCCTTGAGATATGTTAAAACTGCACGCTGTTTTCGTATACTTGATATTGTATTACATGTTTTGACACTCCAAGTTCACACTTGATATTGATAGCACGATGTCAATCCCCTCACTTGCTGAGTATCCTCCCATAGATACTCACCCCTCTTCTTTCCTCCCTCAGACAGGATCGTTGTGCTAGAACGACGTTTCAGACTCTAGAGGTTTTGGTTGATCATTGGCGGATTTGGTTCTTCTTGACGGTGAGACTTAAGTTTAATTTGAAATACAAATTACTCACTTTATTTTGACCCTGCGAGATCTTGATATTGAGGTCCGTAGTTGACCGTGTACATTTTTATGGGATGACTGTAATAATTATGGATATTGTTGTGAAACTCTCCTATTATACTTGCATTGAGGCGTTTGTAAACATTTAAACTCTCTACTTGGGAAATTATTGTATATTATATAAAAACTTAGGACCGCTCAGTGTGGCGACTGCTCATGTTCTAATTGGGCATGACAGTAGAGGTTTGTGGCTAGGATTGCTGGTAATTTACTTAGCCTGGCGTTGTCCTGGATGTCTGCTGTGGTTGGTGGGTTGTTGTGAGGCCGAGATGACCATTTTATTTTATTTACAGGATGATTTTGAATTATACAGGTTTATTTATACATGGGAGACCTCCGATTTATGGGGAGGTTCTGCCTGATTTTTTGTAAAAATACAGCCGATATTCAGAATAACGGGCGGCTGTTCACGATCCCGGTTCAGGGCATGACAAAAGAAGCCTAACAGCTGACCAACTAAATATCAGTAGTTAACCGTATGAATATGCAGTCAACTAGCAATGCTCATGCAGCCAACCGCATGAGCTACATGGGCAACCGCGTGTGCCTAGTGCACACAAGCTATCAACCATGCACACTACACGACCAATCGAGTGTGCCTAGTACACAAAGTGGTCAGCCGTGCGTACTGCATGGCCAGCCGTATACACCTTGTGCGCAAGGGTAGTTGACTACATGCTGCGTTGCAGACCGCGTGTGCCTTAAAGCACGAAAGTGGCTGACCATGAGCACCTTCTGTGCTTGAGTAGTTAAGCATGAGCGTACAGGCAACCGTATCTGCCTTAAGTGCTTAAGTAAGCAATCGTGAGTGCCTTAGCATGCTCGAGTAGTCAACTGCTAAGCATGAGTGTCTAGCCCGCTATGCTCATATGGTCAACTGAGAACATGAATGGCTAACCTTCTCTACTCATTCAGCCAATCGATAATTTGAGCGGTCAACTTCTAAACCATAAAAGGAACAAAATGCTCTTTTGGCTAACCAAACCAAATCAAATTCCAATGGAAACTCTTCATTATTCCAAAATCCAACCAATCTCATTCAACCATTTATTTACAAAGGTAGTTAAAGAGAAAAACAATGTGGACATTGAAAATATTCATTGACTATTCAAAGTTTGATCACATGGACAAACAAACTCTTTATTTAATCAAATTTTTTGAATTCAAAGTCATTATGCTACAATCTTTTGAAAAACTCTTTTGTTTGTCAAGCTAACATTTCTGTTATAGCAAAAAAGCGTTTCAAATTTTCTTGAGATATGATTTGCTTAATGGAAAGAAGTAACATTAATTGAGAAGCAGTTGAAGACATTAATTGAGAAAGGTGAAGAGCATTTAATTCTCAAACATTCAAATTTACCTACCACTTAATGGCTTTCTTCAAGAGAACTATAAAGCCATAGAATGAAGAACAGGGTATTAAGAAATCAAGCAAAACAACGATTGTCGTGAGCTAAATATGATCTCATTGAGTACTCTGAATATGCTGCCACTCGAAAACACACTTTGCATTAAACTCTTTGTATTCTTTATGTGTGTATTATTCCCTTAATTTTAGTTTCTTTACATATGAGGATTATCCTCAATTTTTGTGACATTCTCTGAGCTTACCTTCATTATTTTTGAGGATTAGTCTCATATTTTGTAACACCCCTGTACCCAAAAGAAGTCTATAGATCGTGAGGATTTCACGATCCGGATTTGGAAAGAAAAAGTATTTTAGAGAGAAATACTTATAAAGGTTTCACTTGTGCCTGTGAAATAAGTAGGTTTTGAAGGTTTAACTTACACCCGTGAAGTAAGTGGGTTGTCAAGGTTTCAGTTACATCTGGAAAGAAAGTGGTGAATACTATTTGAAAGAATAGTGAAAATCCAAGAGAGTTACCTAGGAGTGGATGTACACCGAGTTGGCGAACAACTTTAAAAATTCTTGTGTCTTCTATTCCTTACGTTTGGTTTTTCATAATCTTCACTCTTCAAATTTCAATTTAGTCAAAAATCATAAAAAGTCTAAAAATAACTATTTAGCCCCTCTTATTGTTTTATAATTGGTATCAGAGAACGTAACTAGTCTAGCTTTAGGTTTCACAACCTTAGACCAAAGATCATCTTCCCATTCCTAAAATCACAAATGGCAACAGAGAGAGTCAATTCCTCACTTGAAGCCTCCTTATCAAATAGTGGCCCTTTGATCCTTACAATAACCAAAAAGAAAAACACAAATTGATAAAAAAGGAGCAAGAAATGTGATCTCCTAAGTAAAAAAAAAAAGTGCTGAAACCAAAAGAGGAGTGCACGTCCAAAGAGGATGTCTAAATGCAGTGCAAGTCAAGAAGGGAAATGATCAACAGGCAGGCATCAAACATGAAAACAAAGTAAGTTTCTCTAGTAACTCATTCTACTCAACTGATAATGATTCTAATGATGATAGTAATAATGAACTCTCAACAGAAGAAACTTTATTATTGGCACTTAGTGAAATTTACAAACTAAATGAAAGAAACACAAACCTAAAGAACATGTTGAATATGATAGAAATTGAAAATAACAAACTTATCGAAGAAAATAAAAGACTCAGAACAGAAAATGAGAATCTTAAAATAGAGAATGACAAACTAAAAGAGGAAAAAAACTTACTAGAAGTAGAGAAGAAGATTAAGGATGAAGACATCTACTTTTTAAATGATGATTTGAAAAAGTAAAAGAAGAAAATGAACTTCTGGAAGAAGAAAATAAACTTCTGGAAGAAGAAAAAACAAACTTAAAATAGAAATTGAGTCACTAAAGTGAGACAATGAAAAACTACACATGAGTGATAACTCAAAGGGCTATAAAGGAAAACAAAAACTTAAAGATGGAAACTCAAATGATGAACTAGAACAAGAAAGAGAAAGGAATAAGAAACTGAACACATTACTATACAAAGCAGTATATGACAAGGCTAGACTAGGTTACAAACTAGCTACCACCAAGAAGAACCTCCAAAATTTCTTTGTACTGACTCTGAAATCCCAAAACAAAACCTAGATGTCATCACTATATGAAAGCTAGGCACAATGCCTATCATTGCAATCTTAGACAACAAAGCAACGAATGAAAAATTAAAAGATCAGTAATAAATCAAAGATGTAAATAGTCATAAAATTGGACATTACTCAAATATGTGTTGGCATATAAATTCAACACCTAAGATAACACTAAAATGGATGCCCAAAGATTTATTGAAGGCGAGTAATGCTGAAGCAAAAGGAATTTGGATATCAAAGAGAAGGATATAAGTTAAGAAAAAGATCTCTAAAAAGAAAAAAAGTAAAATACTTAACTTTGACAATTCACCTCAACGAACCAGATAAATTTGCTTGTGAAGTTCTGCTCCTACTTTCATGTTGATATGCTCCTATTGATATAAAGTTAGATCTTTAAAATTGCTTGCATATATGGTCATTTGTTTCATATATGACATCTGCACACTCAATAAATGGTTAAATATCAAGCAGAAATTAAAAAAAAAAAAAGAGAGTTAATAACAAAAGACAAAAGTTTGAGCATTGAAAACTTCTTCACACGCATAAACTACACGTGTAAAACTGACACTCAAATTTATGTGACATGTATAAACTGACAAATTAGAAGATTGTCTCATACATAAACCAGAAAGGACTCACTCTCCTTCTTGATCTTTTTGTTTCCCAAACTTTTGTTCAACAATAGTCCTCTTCCCTTCAGATTTGAAAACCCACATAATTTCCTAAAATCAATTCTTGAAGTTTCAAATCCACCCAAGAAGAACTTCTCTTTTCTCTTATATTCAAAGATAAACATATTGTGCCTCTTAGACCATGGTAGAAATACTTCAAATTTCAATTGAGATGACTTCCCTTCTAAGCATCACAGTGAGTCATTCTTCTCAAACATTCTCTTTAAAACTATTCTTTCGGGTAGAATCATAGATTAGGATTTCCTAAAAAAACATAGGGTTTCCTTATATAGCATATATAAAACAAATATGTCCTTATAGCCACATTTTCTCTCTATCACTATCTTAAAATAGGCTAGTAAAACTATTCTACAATAATTTAGAGGATCATGATTCTAGAAAGGAAAAACAATTAAATGTTTATTTGCACTTATCCTCACAACTATATGTTCAAAACTTTTCTTGGAGGAATGGAATTAATTATAACACCCAAACTTATCTGAAATATCAATGATCTGAAATGGGTGCCTAGTGTAACACTGACCCTCGGTGTATGCTCATGTATCCTATTTCATCTTTATATATATGATGATTTTTCATAAATCCATTTATAAATTTCACTCAGAAATTTTTCTGATAAAATTCTCATAGAGAATTTTTACTCAAATTTTTAGGCATAAATGAATAATTTTGAAATGGGCCACAAATGATCCTATGATGATGAGATGTGATTTTTAAAGTGAGAAAATTTTTAAATTTGATAAATAATTATTTTTAGGGTTAAAACGACAAAAGTCCAGAAATTGGTCCGTGAACCCTAATTCGGATTGATTTTGACAAATAGGGTTGAGACGACCATATTAAATTTTGAAATCAGTCCCATTGGGCCTAATACGTGATTTTGGGCCTAGCCTGTAAGTTTGAGAATTTTTGGGATCAATTTATAATTTTTATAAGTCCAGGGACCAAATTATAATTAACAAGAACCTAGAAGCAATTTTTCAAAGGATAGGGACTTCAATGCAATAAGATGGTAGGCAACAAAGTATGGGCAAGTTATGGAGTGTTGAAAATTTGGAATTTCAATCCAAGGGTGGAAATTAAATTGGAAATTTAATGAAATTGTTTGAACCATTGATTTAACAAAGCAAGAGACAAATTGGACAAGCATTTAATGCCAAAACATGGTGAGGAAGTCTTGTGGACGTGAAGTGCATGTTGAGGAAAAGAAATTCTTGACATTTTAAGACAAACAAGCATGGTATGGTATGAAATGAAAAAGCAAGCATTTATTTGAGGTATGTTGATGATGTACAAACCTTGACTTTTGGGAAGTGTGCTTGTGATAATTAAAAGGTTTCAACCCCTTCATTTGTTGCACCATGAAGTGGACGTGAGTGAGAGGAAGAAGAAAGAAAAATGTGGAGCTTTCTTCATTCCTTCAAGAGCCAAGAGTGAAAATGAGTGAGTCCAATCTAGGAGGAGAAGATTTTGTTGGAAAATTTCTTCAAATCTCTAGACACATTTGAAAACAAGGTAAGGCCTTTTTTTGTATCCTAGAATACTATATTTTTGTTTTGAACCCAAAGGGAGACTCTTAACTTGGTGTACATAGGGTGACCAAAGGCTGGGACTAAGTGGAAAGCTTGCTTGAGTTTTGGAAGGCAAAGAAATTGAGGTAAAGAAAGATTCTGTTCTGTCTTGCTTTAGATTTTATTTCTGTCCATAAATTCACCTTTGTTTTAAGATATCTTATGTTCAGAATTTGAAAATGCTCTAATTAAGTAAATTGTAGATCCAAGTCTTATCTTTCCAACGAGATAAGAACCACCTTAATCAGATACCTGTGCCTAAAGTTATGGTATTTTTCCTTAAACATGACAGAAAGTTGTTCTGTTTCGGACTATAAAATCAGTGTGTACAAACGAACCATTTCCAGCTCTATTTTGGAGAAACGCAAAACATAAAAGTTTTAGCTATCTTTCTTGTCTACCACATATTAAAATTTAGCCAAAACGCACGAGGGAATCAAAAGTTATACCCTTTTTCCTAAAGATGTGTTGACAGAAATTTTGTTTCCAACTGAAAACTGCCTGTTCTGATCATGATTTATTTCAGCCCCTTTATCGGCATAATTGAGTGAAACTCAAAACACAAAAATTGTAGATCTATGTCTTGGAAATGACATGTTAAAATTTCATTAAGTTTTGATAAGTAGAATAAAAGTTATAGCTTCTGTACAAAAATTGGACAGAAGCTGAAATTGGAATGCGACTGAAACAAAGTGAGGATTTCTGGGAATTCTGTGATGTGAATTTGAGAAAGTGTATAAAATGAAAGTTATAGGTCATGCAGTTACCTACAACATATCACAAGTTCGTTTGGAATGGAGTTTTGTACAAGGAGTTATAGCACTTTCACTGAAACCGGATAGAGCTTGAGTTTGAAACAAAATGGAGACAAATAATTGAAAGTCTGAAATTCTGTGTTTAAAATCTGAGAAAATGCTCAAAATGAAAGTCATAGTACTGTCTCTTATCTTTCATATGGGACTAGAATTAATCAATTTGGAGTTATATGTAAGGAGATGTGAGAAATCTACTGAAACTGTGCAAGTTGAGTTATAAAAATCTGAATCAGTCCAAAGACAAATTTTCATAAATTCATATAGTGAGAATCTGAAGATGAACTAAATATGAAAAATGTGGGTAAATGTCTTAGCTTTAGGTAGCAAATTGAATCACTCAATTCCAAGCTATATAGAAAAAGTTATAACTTATTTCCCATGACCGTGCAGGTTTGAAATTCTGCGGACTGATTTTTCTTCACAAGAGTTATTTGATTTGAACGAGGGGAGCACTTGATTTACGCTTTGTGGTAATATTGGGGAGTGCGTTACCCTCCCCCAAACTATGAGTGGCACTTTGACGTCTTCTACTGATTGGAAAAATCCTGTTTTAAATGTTTTTTTTTATATATATAGCATGATTTCAAATGTGTGATAAATGAGCTTTCGGATTTTCATAATTGCTTTACACATATTTTTGTGACCATTGGAGTGTTCCAATCACTTGACTTGTTTGATATGCATCCATGAGCTTTCACCAATGATATTGTGCCATTTTTTGTTATAACATGTGATATTTATATGATTTTCATATCTATTGGCACATGGTTTCATATAACCTGGATTTGAACATGTGATTGGGTTGATGCCCTGTGATGATTCCACGCTTTGGGCTTGGTGCCCCCATTTTCCCACTGTATAGCAATGTTCCGTAGCTACGAAAGACATTTGGCAGAGGCACCCATTGTGTCCGGAAACGCTTTGGCTAGAGCTATCCCCCAAATATCGGATCTATATTGATAATTGTGCTTGTGATATTTTGCGGGCTTGTTGGATCAGTCTGCGGCCAACATTGGCGTAGAGAGCTATTGTTTTGACATACATGCATTGTGAAAACCTCCAATGCACCCGTCATTGGTCGAGGTAGACCCTTGTCGGGAATATTTCATTGGCTCGCTCTTCATGACATTGATGTAAATATTGGATGCATATCTTGATTTCTGATGTGTGTGTATGATATATGGTTTTGAAATGACATGATCGGTTTGCACACTGTGGATATTTATTACCTTATGCTTTGACACTCCAAGTTCACACCGATATTAATAGTACGATGTCAATCCCCTCACTTGCTGAGTACCATCCCCCTTTAGGTACTCACCCCTCACATTCCCATCTTACAGGTTTTGTCTTGGACTGAGGGCTAGTAGAGCTTCGATTTCGTTGGGCATTTCGAAGACACTGGGCTTGGGTACGGTTACCCACTCTTTTGCGGAAATCATTTGAGATTATAGTTATATTTGGAGCATTTAGTTGATCATTGTATTTATATTCTTGGGATGACTGTATGATACGTATGTTGACTTGTGAAAATGATAACTCTCATTTGATTTGATATATTGATATATCGAGGCACATTGTGATGACTTGGGAATTGATTTGGTCTATGATACATTAGATTGGATGTTGTTAATAGCCTTACGGTGTCTTGATATACGGGATGTTGTGCTCGTGTATTGAGGTGCTGCGGCGGTTGTCGCGAGCTCGACTCGGGGGCGGGTCGGGGCGTGACACCTAGTGGAGTTTGTAAGCCATAACTTAGAACAAGTATTCAAGATGATGCAAATATTGTGTTAAAATTTTATGTTCAACAACAATTTGCTCACAACAATTGAAACCAAAGCCTCATATTTTCCTCCCTACAAAAGAGTGCTCCATAAAATAGTTACTCACTGCCTTAGACCTAGAGTTGCAAGACACGATCTTACAACTAAAGCAAACTACTGAATCATGGGGTGTTTTATGAGAAACAAAAATCCCAAACTCCATTATCTAATTCCTCTGAAATTAATAGAGGTAGGAATAATGAAAAGAGGATATCTTCCATATGTTCCATTAATCTTAGAAATTGCTCTTTCACATGGAATAAATCTCTCTAGAGAAATAGGAGTTGAACCAATCCTTAAAATTGGAGTCTCTTCTCTTTGTGAAAATTGTAATCTCCTTAATTATCTCAACAATTTCATCCTCAAACTTCTACTAGAGCTCTTTCTCAACCAACAGAATCCTCACATCAGGACAATGAAGATATAGATAATGAATCTTTTCAAATCCAAAATGAACTAACTCGTCTGGAAGAGAGTATTACACAAGTGGAGAGAAGGTTCAATATTCTTGAGGATAGACACTCAACAAATGAGTAACATCAATAAAACTATGTTCATTACCTTCATCAGCTATTGTTAAAAACTGATATGTATCTTAAAATATTTGATGTTCTTAAAATTTGTCTTACATGTCTATGCAAATAATATGATTTTACTTAAATGATCTTTCATAAATATTACATATGTTTGACTGCTGATTGATTCCTAAACTATATTCATACTGCACATGTCAATTCTCATTTGAAAACACATTAAATCATTAGATGTGTCTAGACCCATTGAAAACTACCTAAGTGCACCTTCTAAGGGATAGAAAGTAAGGGTTATGAGGATGATATCACAAATTAGAAATTCTCTAAATGATTATCCCTAGACAATTATAAATATTTATAATGGGAGAGAAACTTGGGAAGAAATTAATCTAGAAAATAAGGGAAGTATGTATAAAAGGAAGAGATATAGAAATATGAAAGAGCATGTACAATCAACCAACCATTAAAGAGAAAAGGTAGGAATAGGAGATGAGAGAAGATGAACAATCGAGGTAAAAAGGCCAGACTCAAGGATAGGTGGCCAACCATTATGAAGCAAGCAGTTAACCGGTCGAGATTATATGGTTGACCATGAGAAATGACCAGCCAACTTGGTCTAATACACAACAAATTTATAACCTTTAAAGCCTAAACCATATAAATTATTAAAATTCTCATTTCAATCGAATAAAATCCAACAAATACCATGTGGATATATGGTAGAGATAGCTAAATTAAGGGCAAATGTTCTATACCTAATCAAAATGTAGCATTAAAATATATTATTAAACAAGATTTAAGTGAGGTTGTATACATGCACTTCAATTTTTAAACACATGTTAAATGAAAGGACATGTGTTTCATAATTAAAACTCTTCAAAACAAGTGTCCACTCTAGAGACAAATGTAAGGTTAAGGAAATTTAAGTGGCACACATGCATTATGTGTACCTCACATGGAACCTAAGTGTCACGTATGCATAAAATGAGCATACAAATGTGTGCCATGCATGAATGGATAATGAGGTTACCCATGTATAAATAGGTCTACCCATGGCCTTCATTTTCACAACCCAAAATCTCACACTCTCTTTAAATCATAAAAACTTGCTCTCTTCCAACCTCAATTGAAATCTTATACTCTTTCACTCAAAATCATCCTTATTTTCACTCAAGAACTTCAAGATCTACTCAATCTAGCTTAGATCCACACAATCTCAATGGTGCCAAAATGGAAAAGAACAATTGGGTAAATTTGATGCAAAAGTGATGAAGGAATCTTTCAAGTCTACTCAACCAGCAGTAAAGCATATATGGTTTACAATAAAAGAACAATCGTGGTTAAGGAATCCATCCATGTGAAATTCAATGAGTCTGAGGATTCTTGGAGAGAGATAATGATCATTGATGATGAAATAGTAGCTAAACCAATCTTTGTAGAAAATGTACAAAGCGATGAAATAAAGAATGAAGCTGTAGAACACAATCTTCCTTCCACTCATTAGAATAGCATTAAACAAGAAATTAGATTTCCCACTATTAGGAATAGCATAAATATAGAAAATATAATTGGAGAAATGTAAATATAGAATGGATAATTAGATTTCCTACTAGATCAGCACTACAAAACCAGTGTGAATTCATAGCATTCATATCTTAGATTGAACCTAACAATGAGGATGAAGCCTTAAATGATGAAAATTGGGTACTAGCTATGCAAGAGGAACTAAATCAATTTGAAAGAAGCAAAGTGTGGAACTTAGTTCTAAGATCAGGAGATCAATCTGTCATAGGAATCAAATGTGTATTTAGAAATAAGTTAGATAAATATAGCACTATAGTAAGAAACAAATCCAGGTTATGGCCAAAGGGTATGTGTCACGCCCCGAATCGGGAATCGTGAACAGCCGCCCATTGCCCTGGATGCCGGCTGTATTTCTACAGGAAATCGGACAGAACCTCCCCATAAATTGGAGGTCTCCCATGTACAATTAAACCTGTTTAAACCTATATAATTCAAAATCATATTGAAAATAAAACAAATGGCCATCCCGGCCTCTCCAAAACCAACAACTCCCATAGCCGACATCCAGAACAACGCAAGGCTATAAAAATTTATCAACAAACCTAACCATAGACCTCTACTGTCATGCCCAACTAGAGCATGAGCAGCCGCCACACCGGGCGGACCTAAATTTTATACAAATGTATAACAAATTTCCCAAGTAACATTCAAATACGTACAATTGCCTCAATGCAAATGAAATATGAGAGTTTTACAAATAAATATACATAAATTATACAGCCATCACAAAATAAGTACACGATCAACTACGGACCTCAACAAGACCTCGCAGGGTCGAAATAAATTTCGTAATTCATCTTTTAATTTAAACTTTAGATCTCACCTTCCTGAACGTCAAGCACACCCAAACTCTATACTCTGAAATGTCGCTCCAGCACAAAAATCCTGTCTGGGGGAGGAAATAAGAGGGGTGAGTATCTATGGGAGGATACTCAGTGAGTGAGAGGATTAATCTCAAGTACTAATAGTGTAGGTGAATATTGGAGTGTCAAATAGTATCATTCGTAAACAATAACTCAAGTTTCGCAATAAATCATGATATGTTCAATAAAATGATCTCATTTATTCAATCACACGATATCATACATATATGCATCCATTTAAAAATCAAGTAGATCATAGAGCTGGCCGAAAGGATCCTGGCAAAGGTCAACCATGACCAAGGACAGGCGCATCGGGGGTGTTATTATGCAAAGTGTTTCAAAAGTAGCTCTCTATCCCGATGTTGGCCGTGGACTTAGCTCCTTCCTTACCAAGTCTCGTCAAATAGGACTACGTGCGGTGCTAGACGGTGATGGACACACGTCCTCCCCCGATGTGGGTTCAACCGGCCGCGCCTATGAATAAAATAAACTGGACATTTGCGGATACCTCCTGCAGAAGCGTATCCGGGCAACCCGTGCCTCTACAAAGTCCCTTCGTAGCTACGGAATTACCAATGTCATCATCACAGTATCACAAGGGCACAACGTCCCGCAGATAAGAACCATATCATCACAAGTGGGTATCCCAGTGCCCTCACAAATCTCAAAACATTTCAAATCTGTGTGCCAATACAAATTCATCGAAATCATTTCAAATCAACATATCAATGTAATGGTAGAAAAGGAAACTTATCAAATTTTCAAGTAATAGCACAATTTTTGTTTCATTTCAAACATGGATGCATAATCATAGAAAACATAAGTTTACGACACTCCAATAATCACAAGACAGATTTGAGATTTAATATCACACGTCGAATAAATGCATATCAAAGCATGTTTTATCAAAAACACGATAAAATCAAATTTTCATCATTTCATACAAGAGATTTGGGTCTCACTCACATTCTAGGGAGGGTGATCACTCCCTATTTCTACAATCAAACCAAACTCGACTCCTCGAGTCTCCAACAAGATCAACCTAATCAAATTATCATAATAATTATCAAATTTCCAATTATTCTTAGGGTTTATCATTTTCCCTAAGTTTGTACAAATCTTAATTCTCCAATTTATGAATAAACTCCAATGTCATCAATTTCCATTCCATTTATAAGTAATTAACCAAATCAAAATCAAGTTAAATTCGAACCTAAAATCATTCAAAAATCGAAAACAAGTCTAAATACATAAATTCTCTATAAATTAGAAAAATCTTTAAAAATTCATACACTTTTCAATTCTCATCCGATTTCTTCAAACCATATCTCATTTTAAAGGTATTGAAACCTATTTTCATAATATAAAGATTGTATTTGACTTATCTATATGCAACACCAACCATAATGTAAAACAACACATCAATCCTTAAGCTCAAATCCCAAATTTTGACTGTTTTCATATATATGTCAAATTAAACTCTAAAAAAAACCATTTAAATCAATTCAATTCGATTCTATCATTCCTTTAACATGCTCCTTTCATATCAGACACTAGACTTGGCCTTATTGTTCAAGCATAGGATTTCAAAAATGTAATTTATTCCAATCAAACATACATTCTAAACCTATACAACACTTTCTTATGTTAATTTCACCCTAAATGCATTCTAATTTCATTCAATTAATGAAAAGACCAAAAATCTCTTTACCTAGGGTTTCTGCAGTCCACAACCCTAACATCCGTGCGCCTACAACTAAGTACGGACCTACAATACTTCAAATTGAAGCAAATTTCAGTAATTAAGCTTAATTAATATAAGAATCAAAACCCTAAATCTATAGGTCAAAACTTTCGTCCTTACCTTCGCAAGAAATGAGTGCAGGCAGTCTAGGGTTTGGGCGACTGTAGTTTGGGGCTCTGCAAGAGTGGCAGAAAGCACGCAAGCAGTGAAGGAGCTACAGCAGCGCGGCAAGAAGGGGCTATCACGCGTTGGAGCGCGTGCAGGAGGGCTGTCAGCGCGCGAGCAGTCGCGCACAGGGGCAGTCAGCGTGCGAGCAGTCGCACACGACGCGCGCGTAGGGAGAGACAGAGCGAGAGAGACTGAGGGAGACTAAAGACCGTGAGTGAGAGAGAAAAACAGAGAGGGAGAACTCATGGGTGGGAGAGAGAGATAGCGCGAAAGAGAGAGAGATCGCGCGGTAGAGAGAGGGAAACAGAGAGTGAGGGATGATCGGTGGGGATGGTGGTTGAAGGTGGTTGTGGGTGGTGGCGAAAAGGGGCGGCGAGCGGCGAAGAATCCGCGAGAGGGAGAGAGAGAGACTCGCGGTGAGAGAGAGAAGCCGAGAGAGAGAAGGAGAAAGATAGAGAGAGAACCGAAGGGAGAGTGAGAGGGAATAGGCGGTGGTGGCTGCGGGTGGTGGTGCGGATGGCCGTGGATGGCCGAAGGCGGAAAGGGCGAGTGAGGGAGGGCGGCAGCAAGGGGAATGCGAAGAGGCGGAGAGCGAGTGAAAGGGGAAAGGGGAAATTAGGGTTTCATACCCTAATTCGATTTTTTTTTTTTAAATTTATTTATTTATTTTTTATTATTATTATTATTTTCATTATTATTATTCTTATTATATATATATATTTGAATAGATTTGGAAATAATTAAATGAGGAAATAAATAATTTAATAAATGAAAAGAAAAATATATTTATATATTTATATATACTTTATTATTCTATTTTAATAATTGAATATACCAAAGGTTTGAATTAAAACCCCAAAAATCGAAAATCAATGCAATTTAATTTTAAAAAAAAATTTATATATATAAACGGAGGAATATTTTATATATATTCCATGAACAGTATACTTGTACGAACACTGTAGCGTCGGTGTTACAGTATGTCAGTAAGAAAGAATAGATTATGATGAGACTTATACTCCAGTAGCAAGATTAGAGGCTATTAGGTCACTACTTTCCTTTGCCTATCACATAAACTTCAACCTTGATCAAATGGACATAAAAAGTGTCTTTCTTAATGGCGTGATAAATGAAACAGTCTATGTAGAGCAACTCTCATTATTTGAAGACCCTAAATTTTTAGACCACCTGTATAAATTATCAAAAGCTCAATATGGTCTTAAATAAGCTTTAAGAGTAAGGTATGAAAACTTAGCAACTTCTTAGTTGAAAATAACTTTAAGAGAGGAAAAGTGGATATTGCTCTGTTTATCAAAAGAAAAGATGGAGACCTCATAATATTGCAAATTTATGTGGATGATATAGTATTTAGAAGCTCAAATGAGGATTTCTACAAAAAATTTGTTAAATTAATGGAAAATAAATTTGAAATGACTATGATAGGAGAATTAAACTATTAATTAGGTCATCAAATTAAACAAAGTGAGAAAGGGCATTTTTATATATCAAGCAAAGTTCTTAA
Source organism: Dillenia turbinata (assembly GCA_037126225.1). Lineage (NCBI taxonomy): Eukaryota > Viridiplantae > Streptophyta > Magnoliopsida > Dilleniales > Dilleniaceae > Dillenia > Dillenia turbinata. Next base: position 8,881,820 of record JBAMMX010000017.1, read on the forward strand.
AGGAATTAGCAAAAAATTTTGGTTTTGAGAGCTATAAAGGAAGTGTTACGCCTATAAGCACAACTATGAAGATAGACAAGGAAGAGAAAGGAAAACCAGTATACCAGAAATTATATACAAGTATGATAGGTTTCCTTCTCTATCTTACAACATCGTCAGACATTCAATTTAGCATATGTCTATGTGCTAGATTCCAATCAGACCCTAAAAAGTCACATATGATGGTAGTTAAGAGAGTCCTTAGGTATGTAAAAGATATAGTGAACTTACGATTCTGTTATGATAGAAATTCCAAACTTCAATTGCATGGTTTCTTAGATACAGATTATACAAGCTACAAGGTAGACTGAAAAAGTATCAATGGTACTTGTCAATTCTTTGGAGCCATAATGGTGTCATGGTCATCAAAGAAATAAAATAGTATGGCAACCTCAACCACTAAAGTTAGTATGTTGCAACTAGATAATGATGTGCTCAGCTATTGTGGATAAAACACTAGATGAATGATTATGGAATAAAAGAAGATTGCATTCCAACTAGATATGATAATACTAGTGCTATCAATTTGACAAAAAATCCAGTACACCATTTGCAAATAAAATATATAGAAATCAGACATTACTTTATCAGAGGTCATGTACTAAAAAAATAATGTAATACTCTACTATATTGATACTCAAAAACAAATAGTAGATATATTCACAAAGCCACTCGATAAGAATAAGTTTTATGAATTGAGAAGAGAAATAGAAATGATAGATTTTGAAAAATGAACTAACAAAGGGTCCATACTAAAATTAGATTCAAGAAGGAAATTTAAGTGAATACAACAAGCATAGTAATGTATGTCATGCACGAATGGGTCAAGAGTTTGACCCATCTTCACAACCCACAAAACTTCAACGCTCTCAAACCCTAAAGTCTCAACTTATTAACATGGCACAGATACAAATTATAGGGGGTAGTTTTGTTCCCTCAACAATAGGTTTAAAGTCTCAACGTATTAACCCTAAAGTCCCAATTTGGGGCCATTTTTTTGCCTTTTAAGTTTAAATTTGGGTCCCTTTCTATTGATGACAAAAAGGGGAAAAAGATCACATGACAAAAAGGGGGAACACATAGAAAAAGGGGGAAAATTTAGACAAATGAACAAACTTATGTAATTCACTATGAGAAGAATGAAGAATAAATTTTCAGATCACTAAAGGTTTTGTTATCATCAAAAAAGAGGATATTGTTGAAAAATTGGGTTTTGATTATGAACATATTAATGGAAATTTAAGTTAAAAATATATTTGGAGTTAATAAAAATGATCTGAAAATTGGGCTAAGTATAATCATCCAAATGGCCAACCGAAAAAGCCCAAAAGCTGACAAACTGAATGTTAGTGGTCAACCGCATGAATGTGTGGTCAACCAACAACGCTCATGCAGCTAACTGTATGAGCTACATGGGCAACCATGTGTGCCTAGTGTGCACCAACAATCAGCTGTGCTCACTACATGGGCAATCGCATGCACCTAATACACACAAGTGGTCAGTTGTGCACACTACACGGCCAGCCACATGCACCTTATGTACATGGGCAGTTGAGCCCATGCTACATGGTAGACCACGTGCACCTTAGAGTGTACAAGTGCCTGACCGCGAGCACCTTGTGCGCTCGAGTGCTCAACTGTGAGTGCACAAATATGCTCGAGCAGGTAACAATGGTGCCTTAAGCTCTCAAGTGGCCAACTACAAGTGCCTTAGTATGCTCAAGCGGTCAACCGCTAAGTATGAGGTGCCAGCCCGCTATGGTCATACGGTCAACCAAGAACATAAACGGCCAACCTTCTCTATTCATTTAGCCAACTAATAATTCGAGCGATCTAGGTGACCGAACCAAATCTATGGCTGACTAAAACTCTTCATTATTCCAGAATCCAACTAATCTTGGTCAACCATTTAATCACCGAGGTAGTTTAAGAAAGAAACAACATAGACATTGAAAATATTCTTTGATTGTTCAAAGTTTGATAACAAGGACCAAACAAACTCTTTTAGTTTAATCAAATTTTTTGAATTCAAAAATATCTTGCTATGAACTTTTGAAATCTCGTTTGTTTATCAAGCTAACATTCCTATTGCAATAAAAAGACATTTTAAATATTCTTGAGACAAGATTTGCTTAATGGAAAGAAGTAAAGAGCTATTCTAAGGACAACAATGGGTAAAAATATTAATTAAGAAGCAGCCAAAGACATTAATCGAGGAAGGGGAAGAGCATTTAATTCTCAAACATTGGAATTCACGTAGCACTCAACAGCTTTCTTCAAGAGAGCTATAAATGCCACAGTGATAAAGAATAGAGTATCAAGAAATCAAGCAGAACAATAGTTGTTGTGAACTAAATACATTCTCAATGAATACTCTAAATGCGCTGCTACTCGAAAACACTCTGCATTATTCTCTCAACTTTAATTTCTTTACATCTAAGGATTAGCCTCAATCTTTGTGACATTATTTGAGCTTAATTTTATTACTTCTAAGGATTAGTCTCATATTCTGCAACACCCCATACCCAAAAGAAGTTTGTAGATCGTGAGAATTTCACAATCTGGGCTCTGAGAGAGAAAGCATTTTAGGGAGAAATACTTGTAAAAGTTTCACTTGTATATATGAAATAAGTGGGTTGTGAAGGTTTCACTTACACCTGTGAAGCAAGTGCGTTATAAAGGTTTCATTTATACCCGGAAAGCAAGTAGTTTGTACTATTTGGAGAAATAGTGAAAATCTTGGAGGGTTGCTTGGAAGTAGACGTACACTGGGTTTGTGGGACCAATATAAAAATTCATGTGTCTTCTATTCCTTGCTTTCAGCTTTTCATAATCTTCACTCTTCAAATTTTATTTTAGTTAAAAATCACAAAAGTCTAAAAACAACTATTCACCCCCTGTAGTTGTTTTGTAATATGGAATCTGACTAAATCTAGTTTGAACCAAATTGAATTTTTAAGAGAAAAATCTCTCTTAACACCTATTTTCTTTATATACAAGAATCGAACCGGAGATTTTATTTAAGAGAAATCGATACTGAGCTTCTAGACCAATTAGGGGTTGATTTTGGTAGCCTTTTTTTTTTTTTTTTTCTAAAAAGGGAATCATTCCACGAGTTCGTTCTTTTAAGATTAATTTCTTTTTTACACAAGTATATTGAGCAAGCTCGAGTTCTAATAGCAATTATAGTTTAATTACTAATTGTATGAATAAATTGTTTACCCTAAACCCAACGGTCTCTTAATAAATACAAAAAAAAAAATCATTTCTATTTTATATACTGGTAAATTATATTACTCTATTTTCATAAATAAATAAATGTACTATTCTTGGACTAGTTATCTCATTTAATGAGAAAATGCCATTCGACTATTAGTTACAACCAAATTTTTCTTTAAAAGAATAAAAATATTATTATATTAATCACTTTTATATAGGAAGTATGACCTAATTACAATTGAATTTAGTTTTAACTTTTCTAAATAAATCTAAAGCCATAGGTGTAGTTTTCTTGACACTAGGAAAATAAAATGAAGCAAATAGAAAAAAAGAAGGAAAAATGTTTCACATATCAAATAGTCAATGACCAAGTAAACTACATATTACTTGATATGATATATTTACACTTTTAAATTGATTATAATATATTAATAATTTGATTAAAAAATGATTAAATTTTTATCAATTTAATCATTAATTCATTTGGATTGCAATTCATTTTCTGACAAAGAAGTTGTTGCAATAGTTGTCGATAAATGTGTTCCAAAAAAAAAAGGATTTAAGATCAACAATCTTCATCTTGATGAGTCTAAAAACCAATTTAAATTCACCTTATAAAAATTGTTTCATTTCATTTTAGATCTAATCAAAATGTATAGCATAAGCATAAAAATGTATAATTTTTTTAATATAAAATAATTAATATATCAAAAAAAAAAGAAAGAATACATAGGTACTAGGATTTACCTTGAGAAATCTGAGAAAATATCAACGGCCCTCTATGTGAGGCCCAAATAAATATCACTAAGATTTGATCTCAACTACGTGTTAAACTACACTAACAAATGTCGCAATGACTCACGAAAGAAGCTATCACTCACCAATCTTTTTCTTGTTCCTCTCCATCCAAATATGGTAAATACAAGCACTGAGGAGTCGTTTGAAGACCCTATTCTGCCAGAGATGTCTAGTGGAATGTCTAGCGGAGGAGGTAAGGGTCGTTCGAATACCGGACCAATAGATAGGAAAGGTCACAGGAACATAGTTTACCATGATCAGTCTCCAAACCCCCTTGAGAAGGGGCATCTAAAAGAATAAATGATCTATAGTATCTCTTTGACATGAAAAAGGTAACAAGTCGAGGAACTTGAGAGTCCAAGTCTAAATAGATGGTCACTTGTCAAAAGTCGCTCCATGAAAACTAGCCACAAGATAAATGCAAATCAAGGAATCGCTCCAGGGAACCATACCAGATCCGTCCATGACACATTGGAATGGGAATCTCTGAGTTGTCTCCAAGTTGAAACAATGGAGATCTTACCAACAGAATTGAGAGTCCACATAATCCTATCACGTCCAATAGTTGATAGGGATAATCTCCCAAACAATATCAAAAAAAGATCTTATTGATCTTAAAATCCTCTACTCTGTGCCTTGGATATACATTAACCAATGAGTGTTAGCAAAAATATCCCAAATAGAATACCCACCAGGAAAACTTGATCTCTCTATGACATGCTTCCCAAGGGCCTCTATCAAGGGAATTATAGGCGACCAAATATTATACTAGAATGAGATATGGCTACCATCAGCCATCCTCTAAGCTGCTAGGTTCCGAACTAGATACCGAAGAGATTGGAGTTTTCTCTATATCCATGTGTAAGTGGCTGGAACTGGAATAGACCAAAAGCCATAACCTCGAAGTAGATATGTCCTCACCCATTGTGACTAGACGTTACCCTCCCGCTCTGAAAGTAGGTGCCAGATATGCTTAAGTTGAGTCGCTCTATTCCAATTCGTTACTCTTTTCAGCTTTAATCCCCTCATTCCTTGTCCGGTAAACAAGTGACCAAGCTACCTTGGACTTATTGCAATCAAGAGATGGACCAAACTATAAGAACCTAGACATAATCTGCTCGATCTCTTTGGAAACTGCCTTTAGAAGAAGGAACATATAAGACCAATATGTCTGAATCGAGAAGAGAATGGTACTAACTAGTTATAGTCAACCAGCATAGGATTAGTGTCTACTCATCCAGTGCTGAATCTGAGCTATCACCCTCTACACAAGTTGACAACACTCTGTAGCTGAGAGTCTGGTCAACAGAAATGGAACCCTTAGGTATCTGACTGGAAGATGACCTAGTCAAAATCTTGATGTCCATAATATGTCATCCTTGACCACTAATCACCCACTCCAAAAAAGATCTTACTTCTCTAGGGGTTTATTTACAAACCAGAAAGTAACCCAAATTGAGTCAAAATATCGAAAACACACTACATAGAAGATAAGCTACCCTGAGAGAAAAGCATCAGATCATTTGCAAATCACAAATGAGAAAGACCAATCTCTTGACATCTCCAATGATACTTAAATGTCGGTCCCTTAGAGGCCCTATATATAAGACTCGTATAAACTCAAAAAAACCTCCACAACCATCACGAAGAGCATAGGTGACAAAGGATCCCCCTATTTAAGATCTCTCAAACTCTGAAAGAATTTTGTTAGAACCTTATTAATTGCTATCACAAAACTCGCTATTAAGACACACCCTATGATCCTCTTGACCAGCTAGATGGGAAAGCCAACACTCTCTAGCACTAGTCTAAGAAAAATCCACTCCACCGAGTTATAAGCTTTCATGATATCCACCTTTTTCGCACATCTAGGACAACTATGATTTTGATCATATCTATGGAGGAGCTCATGAGCCTACAAAATATTATGCCCAATCCTCCTAACCCTCACAAAATAGACTACTAGCTTCCAATGATGTCGGTAGTATCTGAGTCACTCTCGCTACAATAATCCTGGATATGTACTTATAAACCATATCGCAGTAATAGATAGGCTGAAAATCTATCAGGGAAGTCAGGTTATTCTTTTTCAGGATAAGTGAAATGATCAAGCCATTTACCTCCTGAAGAAGTCGCCCATGAGCAAAGAACTCAAAAATAGATCTGGTAACACCTAATCCCACAGTATCCCAGCTGGATTGAAAGAACTCAGCACTGTATCCATCTGGACCCAGTGCCTTACACCTGTCGAATGAGAACATAGCCTCCCTTACCTCTACCTCTATTACCAGAGCCTCTAAAGCATGAATTTGAGCCTCAAATAGCATACCTCGAAACAAAAGAGTGATAAAACTGGGATCTAACCATCCAACCCTAGGCCTACTCATAAATAATACCCTAAAATAATTGACTACCTCTTGTCTAATATCACCTAGATCAGATAATTGCATCCCATTTACCTAGTGTCACGCCCCGAACCGGGATCGTGAACAGTCGCCCGTTGCCCTGGATGCCGACTGTATTTCTACAGAAAATCGGGCAAAACCTCCCCATAAATCAGAGGTCTCCCATGTACAATTCAACCTGTTTAAACCTGTATAATTCAAAATCATCCTGAAATTTAAAACAAATGGCCATCCCGGCCTCTCCAAAACCCATCAACCACAGCAGACATCCAGAACAACGCCAGGCTAAGTAAATCACCAACAGTCCTAACCACAGACCTCTACTGTCATGCCCAACTAGAGCATGAACAGCCGACACATCGAGCGGACCTAAATTTTATATAATATACAATAGTTTCCCAAGTAAAAAGTTTAAATATTTACAAATGCCTCAATGCAAACATAATATGAGAATTTTACAACAATGTCCATAAATATTACAGTCATCCCATAAAAATATACACGGTCAACTACGGACCTCAACAAGACCTCGTAGGGTCGAAAATAAAATACGTAATTCATCCTTCAAATTTAAACTTAAACCTTACCGTCGAGAAGAACCAACCCGCCTAGGATGAACTGAAATCTCTAAACTCTGAAACGTCGCTTGATCCTGTCTGAGGGAGGAAAGAAGAGGGATGAGTATCTATGGGAGGATACTCAGCAAGTGAGGGGAAGGACATCGTGCTATCAATATCAAGTGTGAATCTTGGAGTGTCAAAGTATGTAATACAATATCGAGTATGTGAAAACAGCGTGCAGTTTTAAACATATCTCAAGGCACACATCACAAAATAACATATGCATCCATCTATGTATCAAATCACATGAGAAGAGCGACCGAATAAACAACCCCGACAATGGTCTACCTCGACCAAGGACGGGCGCATTGGGGGTTTTCACAATGCAAATATCAAATAATGGCTCTCTACCCCAATGTTGGCCACAGACTACTCCAACTAGCCTGTAAATAATAATAATAATGATATTCGTATAAATAGTCAGCCGTGTATGATGCCCCCGCCCAGTGCTAGACAGAGATACAACTCACGTCCTCCCCCGATGAGGGTTCAACCTGGGACAACCATACACACGACAATCTGGCGAATACTTTCGGCCGAAGCGTATCCGGACACAAGGGGTGCCGCTACCAGACGTCCTTCGTAGCTACGGAACAATATCAAATCAGCCGGGCACGTGGCCCCATGCATCCCAACACCATTTCGGCCGGGCATATAGCCCCATGCATCGTATAATAATATCAGCCGGGCATACAGCCCAAATGGTACTTATAAATCCATTCAAATCATGTGCCAATGCAAGTGGAAGCATTTAAAACATGTCAATATATCAAAAGGGTGGCACAATATTCAGTTATCAAACTCATGGATGCATATCAATAAAATCAGCAGTTGGAACACTCCAATGGTCACAAAAATAAGTACGTATACTTATCAAAATCCAAAAATTTAATTTTCACACGTATAGAAATCATGTCATTTGAAAATCGGTAAAACATGGTTTACCAATCAATAGTAGATGTCATAGTCCCACTCACAGTATGGGGGAGGGTAGTGCACTCCCCAATAATACCACGAATTGAACCAAACTCGACTCCTCGCGTCTCTAAGAAGTCAACCTAATCAAATAATCACGAATTTCATCAATTTTCCAACTAATTTCAAGGTTTATCCTTTTCCTTAAGTTCGTACAAACCTTAAACTCTTTAATTTATAAATGTACTCCAATGTAATCAATTTCATTTCATTTATAAATAAATAACAAAATCCAAACCAATCTAAATAAATAAATTTCCTACAAATTGGAAAAATTCTTTGAAAAATCATACACATTTCATTTATCATCCGATTTCATCAAACCATAAGTCATTTTAAATGTATTGAAGCCTATTTTCATAATACGTAAATTGTATCTTGATTTCCTATATGCGAGACAACTTATAATGGAAAAGACTACATATATCCTTAAATTTAAATCCCAATTTACAACTATTTTCATGCATACGTCAAATTAAACTCTAAGAGAAATCATTTCAAATCACCAACGAAATTCGATTTCTATTATTCCTTAGCATGCTTCTTCCGTATCAACCGGCCTAATTTACGTAAATGTCTAAACTTAATCCTAGCATTTAATTATAGAACTTCAGAAATGCATTCAAATCAAATCTAAATATATCCTAAACATATAAAGATCTCTCCATCCTAGATTCACTCAATTTATCAAAGAAATCAGCATTTTACCTCACCAAGGGTTTTCGGATCACAAACCCAGCTTCGGTGCGCTGTTCGATATAGTCCGAACCCTGCAACACTATTAAACCGATGTAAAGTTTAGTAATTAGCCTAATCATCAAACGAGATCGAAACCCTAGAACTAAAATTCTGAACTCAGCCCTTACCTGCAGAGAATGGAGTTTACAGGCAACCTAGGGTTTCTGGGGCTTCTGCGCAGATTGCAGGAGCGCTCTCTACCGAGGAAAACAAGGCTCACGAGCGCACGAGCAATGAGGAGGCGCTGCAGCCGCGCACGCTAGAGCTGTTGCGCGCTGCAGTCGGGCGCGCAGGGACTGTCGCCCGCTGCAGTCGCGGGCGTAGAGGAGCCGTGGCGCGCTGCAGTCGCGCGCTAGAAGGAAGGCCGCAGTCGCGCGCGCGGAAGAGGACCTGTCGCGCGGGCGGGGAGAGAGAGATAGGGAGAAACAGAGAGAGAGCCAAGGGTAGAGAGAGAAAACTGAAAGGTCGGCCGATCGTAGGTGGTGGAAGGAGGCGGTTGATGGTGGTGGCGGTGGAGGAAGACCGCTCGCAGCGGTGAGAGAGACAAGAGAGAGAGCGACAGTGAGGTAAAGAGGGAGAGAGAGAGAACCGAGAGTGGGAAGGAGAGGGAGAGAGTTGATCGGTGGCTAGGTGGTGGTTGGCGGCCATCTGCGGCGGAGGAGGGCAGCGGCCGCGGCAGCGGAGGGCGGCGGCGGTGGGAGAGTCGCGCGGGAAGGGGAAGGGTCGCGGGAAAGGGAGAGAGGAGAGGGGAAGAGGGAAGGGATTAGGGCTAAGCCCTAATTCCGATTTTTGATTTTTTTTTTATTAATATTAATATTATTATTATTATTTAATACATACATATATATATATATATATAAAACAATTTATAATTGAATAGATAAGTATTTGTTAAATTAATAATTAAATAAATATTCATATATATATATTTATATCCATTTTAAAATTAAAGTTCTAATTTAAATTTAGATAAATAGATTTATAAATAAATAATTGAGTAAATAATTAAATTAATAAGTGAAAAATATATTCTTCGCATCACGAATTGGAATACGGATACTTTTGAACGTACCAAAAATTAAATTTTAATACTCCGAAATTGAAAATCAATAAAATTAAATATTTCACTCTCTCTGTATATATAAATTGAGAATTATTTTATTTAAATCTAAGAACGGAAATACAACCGTATGAACACCGCAGTGTCGGCATTACATTTTCTAACCCCCTAAAAACAAGTTTCGTCCTCGAAACTTTAAATGCAGTTTATACATAAAAAAAAATGGAGGGTGTTGATTCACATTGTTCCTTAAATCTTCCAAAATTTTTCCTTGTCAAGTAAATTCTGATTAATAGCCTAGTAATATTTTACTTCCATGAAAATGAACACCCGTGTAATCAACTCGAAATTACTGATCATAGCTAACAAGATAAAACAAGAGAACATTCATCAAGCTCCAACATCCACTCACAATATCAATTTCTCAATAGCATTTTACCATATATCTTAATCATAAACAATCATATATTGTCATGCCTATTACACAAAACATCAAACTTTAACATCAACCGTCAGTTCAAAATGATTACTATAAGGGTACTCACCATATAACAATCTCTCTGTTACTCGTAGCCTCTATAGACTGTATCTCGAATGATATGCTTGCCAAAATGAGTGACTACCATAATCTCCCCATCAAATGGCGAGAGAGGCCTATCAGAATGGCGAGCGAATGTGTCGCTCACATATAAACGCTTCGACCCGATATCTATGAGAATACGGGCGTCGATACCAAATATTCATATGGTACTTAAATATAAGAAGAGGTTAAAACATTTAAAATACTAAGAAAAGTAGACATATATATATCAAACTAGTTAAGCTTCAAAAGCTTTAACTAGTCAAAACTATACATCAATATCGTGATATACTAGATCCCATAAAAAGCGTACAACAAAAACGCTACACTGAGGGGTCCGTGGGAGGATCCCCCATAATAACACTAGGGTTTGCCGGTGCGTCCTCCTGGGTCGTCACAAACACATGAGCCTGGGCCCTAGGCTGCTGTCGCGACGGTCCTGACACTATACTACTCCCGACTGCAGTCCGAGGAGCGGTAAGAGCTGAGTGCACAGGTGCCCCCTGCTGGCCTATGCCAGAAGTACTAGAACGACTCTGTAAAGTCGGTCCTCGACGACCTAAATCTGGGCAGGCACTCATAATGTAACCTTACTTCCCACTCTAGAAGCAAGTAACCTGTAATCTTTATGCCCCGTATGCATGGTGGTTGTCGCATTTGCGGCAGAAAAGCTATCTCTATGCCGTAAACTGTGTAGTGACACTAGAGGCTGGTGCCCCAAAACTCTGTGGTCGAGGTGGTGGCGTCTGCACCCAATGGGAGGTGTACGACTCATACACCTGCCTAAATGCATCACATGATGGTGATAGAACCGTGGCTATAATAGCCGGCTAAGAACATGCTAAAAGGGTACATATGACGAGAAAACATCCTCGAGTATTCTAGGTATCTCAGGTACAAATCTAGTACCTCGTCTAGTAATCAAAATCTAGAAATAAGGAGCTTAAATTAGATATGATTCAAAGATTAGGGTTAGTTACGAAGTAACTAACCCCCTAAATGAATAAACTTATCAGTTTAAGAACTGATAGAACCAATATGCTAAGTTAGATACGCACCATATCTAACCCCCTAAAAAGAATAACTCATATGCCTAAAACCATGTACTGGGATCTCATGATTGTAATGAAACTCTCATATACATTGAGGACTTTAAAATGTACTTGGGAATATTTTTAAAACTATTTTATAAAACACAGCTCTCAACCTAGAGCTCTGATACCAACCGAACTGTCACGCCCCGAACCGGGATCGTGAACAGTCGCCCGTTGCCCTGGATGCCGACTGTATTTCTACAGAAAATCGGGCAAAACCTCCCCATAAATCGGAGGTCTCCCATGTACAATTCAACCTGTTTAAACTTGTATAATTCAAAATCATCCTGAAATTTAAAACAAATGGCCATCCCGGCCTCTCCAAAACCCATCAACCACAGCAGACATCCAGAACAACGCCAGGCTAAGTAAATCACCAACAATCCTAACCACAGACCTCTACTGTCATGCCCAACTAGAGCATGAACAGCCGCCACATCGAGCGGACCTAAATTTTATATAATATACAATAGTTTCCCAAGTAAAAAGTTTAAATATTTACAAATGCCTCAATGCAAGCATAATATGAGAATTTTACAACAATGTCCATAAATATTACATTTATCCCATAAAAATGTACACGGTCAACTACGGACCTCAACAAGACCTCGCAGGGTCGAAAATAAAATACGTAATTCATCCTTCAAATTTAAACTTAAACCTTACCGTCGAGAAGAACCAACCCGCCTAGGATGAACTGAAATCTCTAAACTCTGAAACGTCGTTCGATCCTGTCTGAGGGAGGAAAGAAGAGGAGTGAGTATCTATGGGAGGATACTCAGCAAGTGAGGGGAAGGACATCGTGCTATCAATATCAAGTGTGAATCTTGGAGTGTCAAAGCATGTAATACAATACCGGGTATGTGAAAACAACGTGCAGTTTTAAACATATCTCAAGGCATACATCACAAAATAACATATGCATCCATCTATGTATCAAATCACATGAGAAGAGCGACCGAATAAACAACCCCGACAATGGTCTACCTCGACCAAGGACGGGCGCATTGGGGGTTTTCACAATGCAAATATCAAATAATGGCTCTCTACCCCAATGTTGGCCACAGACTACTCTAACTAGCCTGTAAATAATAATAATAAAAATGATATACGTATAAATAGTCAGTCGTGTATGATTGCCCCCGCCCAGTGCTAGACAGAGATACAACTCACGTCCTCCCACGATGAGGGTTCAACCTGGGACAACCATACACACGACAATCTGGCGGATACCTTCGGCCGAAGCGTATCCGGACACAAGGGGTGCCGCTACCAGACGTCCTTCGTAGCTACGGAACAATATCAAATCAGCCGGGCACGTGGCCCCATGCATCCCAACACCATTTCGGCCGGGCATATAGCCCCATGCATCGTATAATAATATCAACCGGGCATACAACCCAAATGGTACGTATAAATCCATTCAAATCATGTGCCAATGCAAGTGGAAGCAATTAAAACATGTCAATATATCAAAAGGGTGGCACAATATTCAGTTATCAAACTCATGGATGCATATCAATAAAATCAGCAGTTGGGACACTCCAATGGTCACAAAAATAAGTACATATACTTATCAAAATCCAAAAATTTAATTTTCACACGTATAGAAATCATGTCATTTGAAAATCGGTAAAACATGGTTTATCAATCAATAGTAGATGTCGTAGTCTCACTCACAGTATGGGGGAGGGTAGTGCACTCCCCAATAATACCACGAATCGAACCAAACTCGACTCCTCGAGTCTCTAAGAAGTCAACCTAATCAAATAATCACGAATTTCATCAATTTTCCAACTAATTTCAGGGTTTATCCTTTTCCTTAAGTTCGTACAAACCTTAAACTCTTTAATTTATAAATGTACTCCAATGTAATCAATTTCATTTCATTTATAAATAAATAACAAAATCCAAACCAATCTAAATAAATAAATTTCTTACAAATTGGAAAAATTCTTTGAAAAATCATACACTTTTCATTTCTCATCCGATTTCTTCAAACCATAAGTCATTTTAAATGTATTGAAGCCTATTTTCATAATACGTAAACTGTATCTTGATTTCCTATATGCAAGACAACTTATAATGGAAAAGACTACATATATCCTTAAATTTAAATCCCAATTTACAACTTTTTTCATGCATACGTCAAATTAAACTTTAAGAGAAATCATTTCAAATCACCAACGAAATTCGATTTCTATTATTCCTTAGAATGCTTCTTCCGTATCAACCGGCCTAATTTACGTAAATGTCTAAACTTAATCCTAGCATTTAATTATAGAACTTCAGAAATGCATTCAAATCAAATCTAAATATATCCTAAACATATAAAGATCTCTCCATCCTAGATTCACTCAATTTATCAAAGAAATCAGCATTTTACCTCACCAAGGGTTTTCGGATCACAAACCCAGCTTCGGTGCGCTGTTCGATATAGTCCGAACCCTGCAACACTATTAAACCGATGTAAAGTTTAGTAATTTAGCCTAATCATCAAACGAGATCGAAACCCTAGAACTAAAATTCTGAACTCAGCCCTTACCTGCAGAGAATGGAGTTTACAGGCAACCTAGGGTTTCTGGGGCTTCTGCGCTTGCGGCGGAGCGCTCTCTACCGAGGAAAACAAGGCTCACGAGCGCACGAGCAATGAGGAGGCGCTGCAGCCGCGCACGCTAGAGCTGTTGCGCGCTGCAGTCGGGCGCGCAGGGACTGTCGCCCACTGCAGTCGCGCGCGTAGAGGAGCCGTCGCGCGCTGCAGTCGCGCGCTAGAAGGAAGGCCGCAGTCGCGCACACGGAAGAGGACCTGTCGCGCGGGCGGGGAGAGAGAGATAGGGAGAAACAGAGAGAGAGCCAAGGGTAGAGAGAGAAAACTGAAAGGTCGGCCGATCGTGGGTGGTGGAAGGAGGCGGTTGATGGTGGTGGCGGTGGAGGAAGACCGCTCGTAGCGGTGAGAGAGACGAGAGAGAGTGCGATAGTGAGGTAGAGAGGGAGAGAGAGAGAATCGAGAGTGGGAAGGAGAGGGAGAGAGTTGATCGGTGGCTAGGTGGTGGTTGGCGGCCGTCTGCGGCGGAGAAGGGCCGCGGCCGCGGCAGCGGAGGGCGGCGGCGGTGGGAGAGTCGCGCGGGAAGGGGAAGGGTCGCGGGAAAGGGAGAGAGGAGAGGGGAAGAGGGAAGGGATTAGGGCTAAGCCCTAATTCCGATTTTTGATTTTTTTTTTATTAATATTAATATTATTATTATTATTTAATACATATATATATATATATATATATATAAAACAATTTATAATTGAATAGATAAGTATTTGTTAAATTAATAATTAAATAAATATTCATATATATATTTTTATATCCATTTTAAAATTAAAGTTCTAATTTAAATTTAGATAAATAGATTTATAACTAAATAATTGAGTAAATAATTAAATTAATAAGTGAAAAATATATTCTTCGCATCATGAATTGGAATACGGATACTTTTGAACATACCAAAAATTAAATTTTAATACTCCGAAATCAAAAATCAATAAAATTAAATATTTCACTCTCTCTATATATATAAATTGAGAATTATTTTATTTAAATCTAAGAACGGAAATACAACCGTATGAACACTGCAGTGTCGGCGTTACACCTAGACTAAAGAACAAATAGAGTTTTGATTGTGTCTATGCTTGACCTTACTGAAGAAGAAAGCAATATTCCAATTCCTCAATTGAAGCCATCAGACCTTGGCCTTTTGTCTCAACATACTCTCGTTCATACTCGAAGGCTTACAATAACGAGAAGCAGTAGCCCTCTCCTCATTACCCAAGTCAATCGTATCTTTATCGATAACATAACATGTTGAATTCGCATAAGTTCCTCTTGGGCCTCTTAAACTCTTATAGAGAGGTCACAGTACTCCAGGCAATTCAGCTACCCCAACTTCAGTTTTAGACCCTTAAGCATTCTATACATGTAATATATCGGTGCACCATAGTAAGCCTCAACCCAAGCCTCTGATACAATATCGAGGTGCCAAGGATGATCCATCCAAAACTCAAAAAATTTAAATGGTACCCTCATGTGTTGATCCCCCCTTTGCAACTAAATCAGACACGAGGAGTGATCCGCATCACCCAGAGGAAGAAATACTACCTCAGAAAAGGAGATGAAACCAACCAAACTAAATTAACCAGTACCTTATCCAATTTCCTCATAATAGGATCAACAACCTGCCTATTCTGCCAAGTGAAGAAAGCCTCAGAATACCACAAATCCACTAGCTCTGAGTACCCTAGATAGTCATCCAAGATAAAATTAGCCAATGACTAATTTAAATTACATCTACTTCTTTCAAATGGCTATCTGACTGCATTAAAATCTCCAAGGACATACCATGGGGTTGTCATACCCCTACTCTAAGCCATCAAGAGGTCCTAAAGGAGATGACGATCTCTTGCTTGATAAGATCCATAAACTACAATGATCTCATAGCATGTATCAATTTGGACAAATTGAGCTTTGCAATGCATCCACTGCATCTCATAGGATAAAACATCCACCCTAACCTCTAATTGGTCCCAAGTCAACTAGAAACTCCTAGTAGAATTTCCAGCCTAAGCAACAATGTATCTTCACTGTGGTAAAAGTGTAAAACCGACACCTCAGTGTAATCATACTTGTACTACTCTTCACTTCATATATGAGATCTCACATGTTCTATATAAAAAATTTGCTAAGAAATTTTTTCACTAAAATTGCTCTAGAAAAGATTTCGATCCAAATCGCCGGAAACTAAATATTTCCAAAATGATTACCGATGGTCTAAAGCTAACCAGGATGATTTTAGAATGTATAAGAACCTCAAATTAGGGCAAAATCAGGGTAAATCTGGCTTTGCAGAGCTAAATCCGTCAATTTCTAGAAAATGGCTCGAAAACCCTAATTTTGGGACAGAGGGCGTTCGGAAGGCCTAAATGACTATATTTTGATGGGAAATGGATTTAGTTAGACCCAATATGAGGTAAGGGATCAAGTAGACAATTATAAAATATTTTGAGGTCAAAATGGAATTTTCAAAGTTTAAGGGACTTGTTTGCAATTTACAATAACTTAGAATTAATATACTAATTTTATTCTCCTAAAATCCTAATCAGACAATGTAGAGAGAGGGAGGAATGTGATTGGCTCAATGGTTGAACAAGTGTACACAAATATGAATAAAAGAGAGTTGAAAACTTTTACCTTTGAATTTTAATCCAAGGGTGGTGAGGTGCTTGTGGTGTGTTGGACCAATGAGAGCCCTAGGATCTTGATGGTGGGGCCCACATATTAAATGAGAGTGTGAGAGGTAGAGAGTGAAAGAAACTTGTATAAAAAATTGGGTAGTAAAGAGAAATAAAACATTAAAATAGTAAATGATCCATGGTGAGAAATTTTTGAAAAAAAAAATAAATCAAGGGTAAAAAAGGAAGCAAAGAAACAATTGATTTCTTAAATCCAAACATTGAAAAAGTGTTCTAGATAAGGAGAGAAAGAAAAAACCATGGGAGAGAAGGGAGGGAGAGACAAACCGTGGGGGGAGAGGAAAAAGAGAGAAAGAGAGGAAAAGAAAAAGAAAATAAAATAAGGCTTGTGTAATTCAAGGGCTAGGATTGACTTTAACTAATGAATGGCTAAGATTAGACTTGAGTAAGGTTAATAAGACATGAAAACCCTAGCCACTATCTTATTCTTCCAAAAACATGAATAAGAAACCAAAGAACACCAAAGAACCTCTTCACTTTCTCTAATGGTCGTGAGACACCCATTGAAGGAAGACTTGATTTCTTCACATAACCCTCAAATATTTTTACATAGATCTAACCTTCTCAAGCCCTAGAATAACATATCCCAAAACTAGAAATAAAGAAGAAGTCTAGCTTGGTGATTCAAGGAGGAAACAGTGGACTTCAAGTGGAGAAAATCAAAGGATCTTCAAGTTTCATTCAATCTCTTTAGGTAAGAAAGTTTCCTCCTTGTCTCTACTCTAACATATGTTGATTTGGAGCCAAAGTAAGACGGATTTGTTGTTGGATCTAGGGAGGCCGAAAGCTAGGGGAAGGAAGGAAGAAGGATCTTTGAAGGAAAGTTTAGGTTTTGGCTTGAAACACCAAATTTTGAGGTAAGAAAAATTTTGCGCTTGATGAAATTGATGGATCTTGTGTTTAGCTAAGCATTTTGTAAAGATTTGTTTGTTGTTTAAAGAATCCTTGAGTCTAGTCCAAAATATGTACTAAGTCTATGTTTTTAAGTCCTTATTCCTCATAGAAATCATGTTAAATAGTAGGTTCAATGATCTGAAATTAGATGAGAAAGGAAAGATTGGATTTAAACATAGCGACTTTAAATTTCTGCAAAACAGGGCAATCTGACCAAGCTGTAATCTTTCTATCATAACTTTTTCTTCACAAATTCAAATTAAGTGAGACTTTCTACATATAAAACTAGACTTCCATAGCTTTAAAATTAGATATGATTTATTGAATTCTGAAGTGAATTGGATTTGTAGTGATTTTTCAAAGTTAGGTATTCTACAGAGAAATACCTTATTCTGTCCTGTTTTGGCTGTGGACTTGTTTTCCATTTTGAGGTGTCTTATGGTTGAATCAACTTGAGCCCTAGTTATGTAATTTGTAGACTATGTCTTATCTTTAATTTGAGATAGGAATCATGTGATTTAGATATGTGTGGGGAAAGTTACAACCTGATTTTCGTGACTGCACAGATTAGAAATTTTGCTGTCAAGTTCACTTAGAATAAATCTTCATGTCTTTATGTATTTGAAGTAGACTTAGGCTAGAAATGTAAAGAATTTTTGTTTTATAGTTAGCATAGGTGTATTAAGTAAGGTAATAAATTGTGTGTTAGCTTGGTAAGTGGCTTGGGATATAAAGAATGGATATGTTTGCATGCGGGCTGTTTTGTGTATACAAGAGTTAAAATGTGAGGGTGATGAGTTGAGTGGTTTATATGTAGCATTGTAGTTTCTTGCTTGGTGATTGAACGAGGGGAGCCCTTTTTGGCTTGTTGTGGAGCATTTTAGGGAGTGATGTACCCTCCCGTATACTATGGGTAGGACTTTGACACTGTGTTTTTGATTGAACAAAACTTATGTTTTACAGCTTTTTAAACGAAATGTTTTATGGCATGTGTAAAAACATATGATTTGGACTATATTTTATAAATGTTCTTTTGTAATTAATTGAAGTGTCCTAAATGATTGATCCGAATATTATGCATCCATGGTTTGTATTGCAATGATGTTGTGCCACTATTTGAGAACTTGATATGTTTTATATGCTATCATTGCATTGGCATACTGATTTTAAATGTTTGATGAAATTCATTGGCACGCAGTTTTGATATGATTTGATGATATATGTTGACCGGATACCTACTTGAGATATGATGATATGATTATGTATCCTTGATGGATTTCTGTAGCTGCGGATACGCTTCGGCCAGAGCTATCTGCCAACGTCAGTGTTGTATAGTTATGGTCGATTGAACCATATCGGGGAGGACATGTGTGACGCCACAGTGTAGCACCAGGCGGGATTCTATACATGGTTGACGATATGATTGTGATATCCGTATGGGCCCAGTTGAACCATTATAATGCAGAGGTCTGTCATTAATGGGCGACCTAGCACTGAGAGTTGCTTGTATATACCAATGTTGGGGTAGAGAGCTAATTTTGTATACTTGCATATGAAAAACTCCCAACGTGCCCATCATTAGTCGAGGTAGACCTTTGCCAGGGTTATTTTCCTGGCAAGCTCTAAATGATTTCTAAAATGTAAATGGATGCATACTTTGATACTATGATGTGTGATATGTGATCATTTGATTTTTGGAAATGACATGCTTGGTTTTAACATCATTATGGTTTTGAAATGTACTTTGACACTCCATGCTCATACTTATTATCGAGAACATATTGTCAATCCCCTCACTCACTGAGTATTTTCCCATAATACTCACCCCTCACTTTTCTTTGATTATAGTTATAGACTTGACAGAGAGATGTGTCGAGAGAGTTCGACACACTTAATTTATATTTGGAGACCTTGGACTTGGGTATGGCATTGACCATTCTTCTATAGTGTTGTATTTGATAATGATGTGCATTTGAGGTCTATAGAATGACCATTGTATACTTATATTGGGATGATTGTAAATTTCATTATGTAATGTAATTGAAACTCTCACCAGTGTTGTATAATTATGTATTGAGGTATTGTCTTGCATTTTACCTACTTTTACTTTGAAAACGATATTTTGAGGAAAAACAGGTTTTAAACAGTTTTAAACAGGTGTTGGTTTTAGCTTTCATTGCCTCGGTATGTGTCCTGTGGTGGGCAGCGTACGAGGTAACGGACGGCTGTTTACGGTCTCAGATCGAGGATCGGGGCATGACAAAAAGAGTCTGCTAAATATATATCTCATTAAAAGATCTTAGCCTTGTCTCAAGGAAGCCTACCAACTATAATCGGTGCAACAAAACAAAACTCCTTAAAGCGCAGATATGAATAGGATCATCTAAACCCCTTATGTTCCAACATCCTATCATCTAGAATATACTGAGAGGGGACACACTCCTCAATGAGACCTCTTTGACCCTCCTTTTAGCCCTTGTGCATCGAGAAAGATGGGGCATAGGAAGGGTTCGGGGAGAAAATCGAGAATTGTTACCCACCACTAACCCTATCTTAACTAATGTGTCTGACTTAGACCCTCCATGACAACCGCCAGGCAGGATGTCACTTGGGAGACTCAGAATGCTGTCACAAGGAAATAAGGTCACATACTCCTTGAGATTTGGTGATGCAATATCACGAGCCAGAGTTTCCTTCCTAACCTCTATAGTAGGACCACCATCTAACTTTAGTGAAAAAGTAGCACAAATCGGCATGTCCTCCCTAACTAACAGAGCAAGATCAACATCTATCTCAAGTAAATCAGCTATATGATCCACTTGGTCCTCCCGAATAGCCTACATACGACTAGTATCAGTCTCCTCTACCTGAGGTGGAGTCACTCATCCTATCTTTGTAATCCTAGGAGTCTTCACTACTGACTCCTTATCTCCTATCACTTCCTAGTATCTTTGACCCCTTTTCATTAATTTTCGGGCTCTATGAATAGGCTAAAAGCTATCATCATCCCCTGTCTGATGAATTGGCTCATAAGTCTTTCTATTATCTTGATTGGAGGGGCCATGAAGGTGCCTAAAAACCAAGCAAGACTCACAATGGGCGGAGTATAGGCATATTTTGCCTACAACGAACTCACTCCCACTAGGTAGCCTGAACACTGCCTCCTGATGAGTAGGACTTCCTGCATCAAGTTCAAGAAAAATCCTAGCATATCTGAGTCGAGTACAAGACACTGTGACATCATCTATAGTAGTGGCCTTCCAAATACCGATGCCACATAACTAACCCTTGCCTGTTGTATAGAATCATAGTTTTATTACGAAGCTTGACCCAAATAGTAATCATCCTAAGCTCAAACTCAATGGCAAACACTCCCGTGTGAAACCTATGCAATACAAATGGGACTGCATATATACGCCATGGATTTCTATCCAAAATTTATTAAAAGTGCTGATTTGAATTAAATTTCAATAGGAAGACTCCAAGCCCAGTCATGATAATATTAAGAAGCCCCATTTTACTCCATAATAAGGTAGCAATTCTATTCACCTCCTTAAACGATATCCACCGTCTAATGAGGTTTCCAATCAAACAAAACTCATCCATAACCAAAGGTTCAAGGACATCAAATTTACCTTCCTCTGAGTCAGGTTGTAACACCGACACTATGGTGTCCGTATTGTACTCCTGTATTTGAAATTAATAAAAATATTTCCTCCGTTTATATATATATATATAGAAAAATTTTAGTTTTATTGATTTTTGATTTTGGGGTATTAAATTTGAAATTTTGGTATATTTTAAAATGCCGTATCCGTAATTCGCAGAAAATCCTATTTCTACGAAATTTATATTCTAGAGAAAAGTGGATATAAAAATATATATTGATATTTATTAATTTATTTAAATATGTAAAAAAAAAAAAGAAGGGGCAAAACGCGGCGTTTTGCCCCCAAATTCAATTAGGGCTTTTAGCCCTAATCTTCCTCCTGATTTCGCCTCTCTCTCATTCTCTCATCCTCTCCCGCAAACCTCTTCGCATTCTCCGCCACCTCTGCCACCGCTAGCCGCCACCGATCGCCACCCATAGCCGTCGCTCCTTTCTTCTCCCTTTACTCTGTCTCTCTCTCTCCTAACCTCTCTGCACTCTTACTCACCCCCACATGCACCGCTATTCTCTCCTTCCACCACCCGCGACCGGCCGATTATCTCTCTGCCTCCCTCTTTATCTCTATTTTTCTCTCTCAGTTTTGATCTCTCTCAGTCTCTCTCGGTCTCTCTCTCTCGATTCCCCTCTCGCGCGGCTCTTCCTATCGTCGCCGCCCTTTTTCCACCGCGAACCACTTTCCTCCACCTTCAACCACCAATCGACACCCCTCTCTCGTCTCCCTTCCTCTCTTTTTCTCGCGTACAAAGAACAGAGCTCTCTTACTCTGTCCCTTGCAGGCTCACGCGCGACTACAGCACTCTATTTCTCCCTTGTTCATTCACTCTTCTCTCTCTGCCGCTGTAACAATTACTGCAACCTTCACAGAGTACCAATCTGGCAGTTAGCAGTAGATCCTCGAAAATCCTAGACTTTGATTCCTTTTCTACGTAGGTAAGAACTGGTTCCTGAGTTTGGTTATAGTTCTAGGGTTTAGTAATTTGGGTTAATTGCTAACATTTGCTTCAAATTGGAAGCATTACAGGTTTCAGACTAAATTAAATGATGTACGGAAGCTGGGTCGGCGATTCGAAAACCCTTAGTGAGGTAAAATGCAAATTTCTTCGATAAATTAAGTGAATCTAGGATGGAGAGATCTTTATATGTTTAGGATGTATTTAGATTTGATTTGAATGCATTTATGAAATTCTATGTTTGAATATTAAGGTTGAGTCTAGTGTCTGATATGGAAAGAGAATGTTCCGGATGATAGAATCATGTTGACTTGATTTGAATGGTTGCTTTTAGAGTTTAATTTGATGAATGCATGAAAATAGTGGGAAATTAGGATTTGAGTTTAAGGATCGATGCGGTCTTTCTCATTATAAGTTGTCTTGCATATAGGCAATCAAAATACAACTTCTATATTATGATAATAGACTTCAATACCTTGAAAATGACATATGGTTTGAAGAAATCAGATAAGAATCGAAAAGTGTATGATTTTTCCAGTTCGTAGGAAACTTATTTATTTTAAACATATTTCCAATTTTGATTGGCTTTAGGATTGAATCAGGCTTGATTTTGATTTGATTAATTATTTATAAATGGAATGAAATTGGTGACATTAGAATATATTTACAAATCGAGGAATTGGATTTGTATAAAATTTGGGAAAATGGATAAAACCTAAAAATATTTGGAAATTGATGAAATGAGAATCTAGAAAGGTGATTGTGCAAATGTGTTGATTTTTGCTTAATTTGGGTGTGGAAATCAAGTAAATAAATGTTATAGTATGCAGGAAATTTCAGTATATGAAATGGCTGATTTAAGTCTTAAATGAACACGTATTGAGGGGGGAAACCCTAAGGAAACATGTACAGGAAAATTTAGAACTTTGAGTATGAAATTTGATGGGTTTTAATATGATTTTGAGTGTTAAAATGTGGATTTGATGTACTTGTGTGTGTGCTGGATTTTGGCATTGAAGTATGGTGTGTATATATGTGTATTAGTGAATGAAACGAGGAAGGAATGAGTGCAGAATTTTCTACACAAATGGAAACTAAAAAGGAAGTCATTTTCATGTGAAATATGTAGTGAAATGTAAGGAAAATGGAATAAGAAAGTATGCAGAATTTTGTGATGTGTTATTGACTATTTGTATGTGAAATTGAGGCCATGAGTGTGAGGAATTATGTATATATGTATGCTGAATTTTGGATAGAGGTTAGCGAGCATGTGGATGTTAAAATGTCTTGACCGAATCCATTGGACGGATTGGGAATGAATCTAGTAAGCAAGATGGAGGCTTATATATATATGTAATAAGGTATAAAAAGTGTATGCATATATAGTGATATTGGTGTGTTAAAGTGATATGAAAATGGGTAATTGTAAAGAATGAGCAAAAACATGTGTTTGTATTTATATGATAAATGTATAGTATTGTATTAGTGTATTGAAGAGAAGAAGTTGATAAAGAATTTTAAATAAGAGTGTGTTGGTGTATATGCTGGCTCTTATGTGCGGCGAAAGATTGGATTGGTATGAGTTTTGTGCAGGATTGGTTGAGTACTACCACTCGAGTCTTCTGGACATGTTGTAAGCATGAACAAATTATGAAGAGTTAAGGTAGTGGCCTAAAAGACTTGACTTGACAATTGGAAATTTGAAAGTGAAAAACATGCATTTTAGTCAATTGAACAGCATGTAGTCGTTTAGCATAACTTTCTCTACACAGCTTCAAATAACATGAGGTTTTCTGCCTTAGATACTAGACATCCTTAGCTTTAAAACTGAAATAAGAAATCCCCTGATTTGTAAAGGTGTATTAAAAGTTATGGCCTGTTTCCTATAACTACGCAGGTTTGAAACTTGCTGATTTTATACATTCGTAAGTGTTGGATGTCTTGATTGAGGGAAACACTTTTTCTTCGTTTCGTGGTATTATTGGGGAGTGCGCTACCCTCCCCCATACTGTGAGTGGGATTTATTTAAATGCTTTTTATCTAATATATAAACCCTGTTTTACATCATTTTGATAAACGAGCATAATTTTGTCGTGTGCTTGAAAGGTTTTGACTGGTTTTGAAACTGACTTTTTGTGAACCGATGGAGTGTCCAAAAATTTGGTTGAATTATGAAAATATGCATTCATGTGGTTGAAATGTATAATGTGCCATTTTACGCTATATGTTGCATTTGGTTTGCGAACTTGATTTACGGCACATTCTTGATACGATATTCATTTTGGCCTTGAGGGCTTTGGTATGTATTGTTCTGTAGCTACAAAGGATACCGTGAGAGGCGCTTGGGTGGCATCCGGATATACCTAGGCCTAGGGTATCCCACGAGTTGTCGAGATTATATTTACGACACAGTACTAGCCAGGTTGAACCCGAAAGGGGGAGGATTTGGATACTTTCTCCAAATCTAGCACCTGGACGAGGTTCGTCGCCACCGCCGGGGTAGAGTGCACTTTAAATAAAATCGTATATAGCAACCCCGGTGCGCCTGTCATAGGTCGAGGTAACCTCTGCCAGGACACTTTCAGCTGGCAACTCTATGATTTTAATGACAGTATACGTGCTAATGATATATTGTTGAAATGAAAAGCATGATGATTTGAAATATGATTTGTATACTTATGCTTTGACACTCCAGTTTCACACCTCATATTAGACGATTGCATTGACCCACTCACTCACTGAGTATTCTTCCCTGAGTACTCACCCCTCCTCTTTCCCTCCCCAGACAGGATTATTGTTGTGCCGGAGTGACGCTTCAGATTTTGGAGATTTTGGTAGATTTTGGTGTTTTACGACGGTGAGATCTTAAGTTTAATTTGAAAGATGAATTACGTATTTTATTTTTGACCCTGCGAAGTCTTGTTGAGGTCCGTAGTTGGACGTGTACTTAATTTGGGATGACTGTATAATTTATGTATATTTATTTGCGAAACTCTCATATTTCATTTGTATTGAGGCAATTGTACGTATTTGAATGTTACTTGGGAAAAAGTATTATATATTATATAAAATTTTAGGTCCACTCAGTGTAGTGGCTGCTCATGCTCTAGTTGGGCATGACAGTAAAGGTCTGTGGCTAGAATTGCTGATAGTTTATTTAGCCTGGCGTTGTCCTGGATGTCTGCTATGGTTGGTGGGTTATTGTGAGGCCGGGATGGCCATTTGTTTAAATTACAGGATTATTTTGAATTTTACAAGATTAAACAGGTTTATCTGTACATAGGAGACCTTCGATTTATGGGGAGGTTCTGCCCGATTTTCTATAAAAATACAGCCCGCATCCAGGGCAACGGGCGGCTATTCACGATCCCAGTTCGGGGCGTGACAGTTCGGTTGGTATCAGAGCTCTAGGTTGAGAGTTGTGTTTTATAAAAGAGTTTTGGAAAATAATCCCAAGTATGATTTAAAAGTCCTCAATGCATATGAGAGTTTCATTACAGTCATGGGATCCCAGTACATGGTCTTAGGCATATGAGTTATTCTTTTTAGGGGATTAGATACGGTGTGTATCTAATCTAGTATATTAGTTCTTTTGGTTCTTAAACTTATAAGTTCATTCATTTTAGGGGGTTAGTTATTTCGCAACTAACCCTAATCTTTGAATCATATCTAATTTAAGTTCTTTCTTTGAAAGATTATGATTACTAGACGAGGTACTAGATTTGTACCTGAGACATCTAGAATACTTGAGGATGTTTCCTCGTCAGGTATACCCTTCTAGCACTCTCTCAACCAGCTATTATAGCTACGGTTCTATCACCATCATTTCATGCATTTATGCAGGTGTATGAGTGGCACACCTCCCATTGGATTCAAATGCCTTGATTCATAACTCAAATTCTTTTTAGGGGGTTAGTTACTCCGTAACTAACCCTAATCCTTGATTAACACTTAATGAAAAGGTGGTCTGTTTGCAGAACTATGCCGCCTAGATGTAGTAGGCGTGGTGCACCACCGGAGAGTCCCTTAGTGCCTGAGGATTTTGGGGCACTCGAGACTCCACGAGTACCAGAGGATGCTTCCTCTACTCACGCACCTTCACTAGTGCCACCCTCAGCACCTCCATCGGCTGTTATAACTGAGATTCCCCCCTACCACTCGATGCCTTGAGACAGTGGCAGGAGTGGTACAGTAGATATGGGGTGCAGATGCCACCACCTCTACCACAAACTCCAGCGACCGCACCTGCGGCCATACTTGCTCCTACGACACCGATTCCTCCTCCAGTGACCGGTTTTTCCATTTCTAGTCCAACCGATGAGACATCGGTTACTTTGAGGCGCATCTATGAGCATACTCAGTTGGTGATAGAGTTACGACAGCTCAGATATACAGACTTTTCAGGATCTAGTGATGCCGTAGCGGCAAAGCACTGGATCTATAGGATTCGCAGGATTTTTACTGATGTGGGATTGTCAGAGGAGCTCAGATTGAGAGTTGTTGAGAAACTCCTCAACGGTGATGCCCTCACTTTGTGGGAGGCTATTTGTGACGAGGCTATTGACTCACTGCGGTGGGAGGACTTCTTGAGGGAGTTCGACCACAGATATTTTACGGAGTCCTAGTAGGACCATAGAGGGTTGAGACCCAGACGAGCCAGAGCTCGAAGTGGGGTAGGACTTCTAGCTTTTAGGGAAGCCCCTCTCACTTTACATCAACACAGTTGGACAGGGACCATGTCCCTAGAGTTTTAGAGTATAGGCCCCTAGTGTCTCTAGTTATTCCACAGCATTGCACCATCCTATATACCGCGACTGCGGTTGATGTCATTTTGGAGCTTGCGGAGCTCCCCTTAGATGCTTTTAATATAGGAAGCAAGGACACATTTGGAGTACTTGTCCTGACCTAGGTTGCAGAGGTCAGGTACCGTAGATACACACGGATAAATCACGGACGGGTTAGCAGGGGGTACCTGCACACTCAGTACATACCGCTCCATGGACTGCAGCCGGGAGTAATACTGCACTAGACCCTTCGTGATAGTAGCCGAGGGCATAGACCCGCATATATGGTATGACACAGGAGGACGTTTGGGTGAACCTAGATGTGATGGGTGATACTTCCACGGATTCTATTATTTAGGAGTTTATAGATACTCTCCTTTTTGAAACCATGTATATCATGATAGCTATGTACCGTCTTGACTAGTTAAAGCTCTAGAAGCTTAACTATTGTGATCATCTTTTGAAACCATGCATCTCATGATGATATGTACAGTTATGACTGGTTAAAGCCTTAGAGGCTTGACTACTTTATATATATATATACGTATATCTTTTGCGTATCATATATTGGTTCCTTTTTCAATTTCTCGCATCATGAGTATCATGAAAATATTCAGAGTCGATGCCCGTGTCACGCCCCGAACTGGGATCGCGAATAACCGCCCGTTGCCCTGGATGTCTCTTGTATTTTTACAGAAAATCGGGCAGAACCTCCCCATAAATCGGAGGTCTCCCATGTACAATTTCACCTGTTTAATCCTGTAAAATTCAAAATCATCCTGAAATTAAAATAAAAGGGTCATCCCGGCCTCACAACAACCCACCAACCACAGCAGACATCCAGGACAACGCCAGACTAAATAAACTATCAGCAATCCTAGCCACAAACCTCTACTGTCATGCCCAACTAGAGCATGAGCAGCCACTACACTGAGTGGACCTAAAATTTTATATAATATACAATACTTTTTCTCAAGTAACATTCAAATACGTACAATCGCCTCAATACAAATGAAATATGAGAGTTTCGCAAATAAATATACATAAATTATACAGTCATCTCAAAATTTAGTACACGTCCAACTACGAACCTCAACAAGACCTCGCAGGGTCGAAAATAAAATACGTAATTCATCTTTTAAATTAAACTTTGATCTCACCGTCGTGAATCACCCAAATCCATCAAGATCTCCAAAATCTGAAGCGTCGCTCTGGCACAACAATAATCCTGTCTGAGGGGGGAGAGAGGAGGGGTGAGTACTCGGGGAAGAATACTCAGTGAGTGAGGGGATTAATCTCAAGTACTAATAGTGTAGGTGAACATTGGAGTGTCAAATAATATTATTCGTAATCAATAATTCAAATTTTTCAACAAATCATGATATGTTCGCTAAAATGAACTCATTTAATCATTCACACGATATCATACATATATGCATCCATTTAAAATCAAGTATATCAAGTATAACGTAGAGCAAGCCAAAAGAATCCTGGCAAGGTCAACCATGACCAATGACAGGCGCATCGGGGGTTTTATTGTGCATAAATGTTTAAAAATTGCTTTCTACCCCGACGTTGGCGCGTACAAGCAACTCCCAGTGCTAGACCGCCTATTCTGACGGACCTCCTCTTTCGGTTCAACTAGGCCCATACGAAACATCACAATCATGTACAAGCAACTCCCGATACTAGACCGCCTATGCTGACAGACCTCCCCAATACATGGTTCAACCGGGCCTATACGGAACATCACAATCATGTACAAGCAACTCCCGGTGCTAGACCGCCTATGTTGACGGACCTCCCCAATACATGGTTCAACCGGGCCCATACATATCGCAATCACAACGTTTGCGAATACCTCTGGCCAAAGCATATCCGGGCAACTCGTGCCTCTACAAACGCCCTTCGTAACTACGGAATCAATCAAGTCATCATCATAGTATCACAAGGGCACAACGTCCCACAAGTAAGAATCAAATCATCACAATAGGGCATCCCAGTGCCCTCACAGATCTTAAAACATTTCAAATCCATGTGCCAATATATTCATCAAATCATTTCAAATCAGTATACCAATGTAACGGTAGAAAAGGAAACTTATCAAATTTTCAAGTAATGGCACAATTTTGTTTCATTTCAAACATGGATGTATAGTCATGGAAAACATAAGTTTAAGACACTCCAATAATCACAAAACAGATTTGAGATTTAATATCATACATCGAAATAATGCATATCAAAACATGTTTTGTTTAAAAACACGGTAAAATCAGATTTTCACTATTTCATGCAAGAGATTAGGGTCCCACTCACTTTCTAGGGAGGGTAATCACTCTCTATTTCCAAAATAAATCCGAATTTGACTTTTCGAGTCTCCAACAAGATCAACCAAATCAAATTATCACAATAATCATCAAATTTCCAATTATGCTTAGGGTTTATCATTTTCCCTAAGTTTGTACAAACCTTAATTCTCCAATTTATGAATAAACTCCAATGTCATCAATTTTCATTCCATTTATAAGTAAATAACCAAATCAAAATCAAGCTAAATTCAAACCTAAAATCGTTCAAAATCGAAAACAAGTCTAAATACATAAATTCCCTATAAGTTAGAAAAATCTTTAAAAATTCATACACTTTTCAATTCTCATCCGATTTCTTCAAACCATATCTCATTTTAAAGGTATTGAAACCTATTTTCATAATATAGAGATTGTATTTGACTTACCTATATGCAACACCAACTATAATGTAAAACAATGCATCGATCCTTAGGCTCAAATCCTAAATTTTGACTGTTTTCATGCATTCGTCAAATTAAACTTCAGGAGAAACTGTTCTAATTAACTCAACATGATTCTATCATCCGGAATAGCTCAATTCCTATAAAATTCTATACTTAACCTAAATAATAACATATAATGTCAAACAATGTGTTCTAATCGAATCTAACGTACATCCTAAACCTATACAACACTTCCTTATGCTAATTTTACCCTAAATGCATTCAATTAACTGAATCAGTTAGAAATCCCTCACCTAGGGTTTTCACAGTTCACAGATCTACCTTTCGTGCGCCATTCAGCTCATTCCGGGACCTGTAGTATTTCCAATTGAAACAAATTCTACCCGTTAGACTAAATCACCTAAAGAATTAAACTTTAGGGTTATTGAGAGACTAACCCTTACCTATGCAGTGAAGAAGCCACAACCTAGGGTTCTCAAAGATCGGTTAGTGGGCGAGAGGGAGAACTGTGAGAAAGAGGGAGAACAGAGAGAGTAGAGAGAGCTCGAGATCTGAGAGAGAAAAACAGAGGGGGCCGAGGGTGAGCGATCGAGAGAGAAAAAGAGGGTTCGATTGAGAGAGAAAATAGAGAGAGACTGAGAGGGACTATGGCTGGAGTCGTGGCAGAAGGCAGCGGCGAAGGAGGGAAACGGAAAGAGAACGGTTGATCGCGGTGGGGTTGCGGTGGTGGAAGAAGTGAGCGGCGGAAAGGGAGATAAATAGCAAGAGATAGAGAGAGAGAGAAAGAAAGAGAGCGATAGTGAGAGGGGTAGAGAGAAACAGTGTAGAGAGAGAGGAAATAGAGAAAGCTAGAGAGTGAGAGAGGGGTGTCAGTTGGTGGTTGAAGGCGGAGGAGGGTGGCTCACGGTGGCGGTGCGGTGGAGAAGATGCGGGTGAGGGCGAGAGAGATCGCGAAAGGGAGAGAGTGAGACAGCGAGTAAGAGAGAGAGAGATTGAGAGAGACGATCGGTTGCTAGCGGTCGTGGGTGGCGGAGCGGGTGGTGCGGCGGCGGCGGAGGAGGAAGCGCTGCGGGAGGAAGGTGAAGAGGCTGGTGAGGGAGAGAGTAGAGAGAGAGAGTGGAGAGGAATTAGGGCTATTAGCCCTAATTCGAATTTTTTTTTCATTATTATTATTATTATTATTATTTATTAATATATATATTTTTATAAAAATAGATTTATAAATAAATAAATGAGTAAATAAGTAATTTAATTAATAAAGGAAATATATATATATTTTTATACTCACTTTACATTACGAATCGCAGGAACGACATTGTAAATATACTAAAAATTTAAATTAAAAACCCCAAAATCGAAAATCAATAAAATTAAATATTATTCCATATATATATAAACTGGAGAATATTTTATTAAATTCAAGAATGTGAGTACAAAAGTATGGCACCACTGAGTCAGCATTACAGCCCGTGTTATTATTGACACTGGTTCAGATTATTCTTACGTGAGAGTATTATTTCGCTCGACAGTTGGGTAGACTGTTATCGTCGCTAGATGAGGAGCTACTAGCTATCACTCCTCTTGATGAGCAATTGGTCAGAAAATTCAGTGTATAGAGAGTGCTTATCTCTCTTGTTTGATGGGACCCAGTATGTTAGGAATTAGTTTAGTTAGTGATGATTGAGCAACATTACTAGCTTGATTTGAAATGAGGCCGACCTTGCTCGACCGCATTAGAGAGATTTATGGAGCAAATGAGGAGCTCCAAGGTATTCTTGATAGATCTGTAGAGATGATGACAGAGAGTTTCGAGTCCGTGATAACGGACTAGTAGTATATCCATAGCAGGTTTGCACTCCCGCCGATAGTGAATCTTCGTAGAGATATTCTAGAGGAAGCTCATTCCTCCATTTACGTTATGCATTTGAGAGGTACAAAAATGTACCTAATTATCCGAGATAGTTATTAGTAGTCTGGTATAAAGAGAGAGTTTGTTGCTTGATGCCTGGTTTGTCAGTAGATGATGGCCAAGCATCAGTGACCCACAGGCGCTTTGCAGCCTTTTCCCATTCCCGAGTGGAAGTAGAAACACGTCACAATGGATTTTGTGACAGGGATTGCCACGGACTTCAGCATGGCACGATGCTAATTGGGTGATCATCGATAGACTCACCAAGTCCGCACATTCTATTCCGATTCATGCTGATTTTTTTCCTTAGAAGTATTAATAAGCCTCTATGTTGACACGATTATCAGGCTTCATGGGGTATCAATGTCAATTGCATCAGATGGTGACCCTAGATTCATTTCTAGATTTTGGTCCAGATTATAGGGAACATTGGGTACTAGACTGAGCTTTAGTATCGCATACCACCCCTAAAGCACATGCTGAGAGCATGTATTAGGGATTTCCGGAGTAGTTGGGATCGGCATCTTCCACTGGTTGAATTTGTATTTTATAGCAGCTAATAGGCCAGTATCAGGATGCTCTATATGAGGCATTGTATGGCAGGGAGTGCCGCACCCCGATATGTTGGGGTGAGGTCATAGAACGACATCTCAACAATGTTGAGTTGATTAGGAAACGAAAGATAAGGTTAGGGTCATCCGTGGGCGGATGAGAGCCGTCCAGGACCGACAGAAGGTATATGTCGATCATAGACGGCGACACCTTGAGTTTGCCACAGGAGATATGATTTTCTTGAGGATATTTCCTTTAAAAAGAGTTATACGGTTCAGGCAGCGGGGCAATCTGAGTCCCAGATATATTTGTACCCTTCCGTATCCTTGAGAGGGTCGGGAGTGTGGCATACAGATTGGAGTTGCCAAATGAACTATCCCGTATTCATGATGTCTTTCATGTCTCATTACTAAGGAAGTACCTAGCTGATCCATCTCATGTACTTGAGCCTCCACCCGTTGAGTTATGTGAGGACCTTAGTCTTCTAGTTTAGCCCGTGGCTATTCTAGATCAGCAGGTCAGAAAGCTGCGGAGCAAGGAAGGTTCATTGGTCAGAGTCTTGTGGAGGAGTGATCAAGTTGAGGAAGAAATCTCGGAGCCCGATGAAGCTATAAGGAGACAGTACCCTCCTTTGTTTACTGTTTAGCTTCCTTTTAGTTTCGAGGACGAAACTTGTTTTTAGGGGGTTAGAAAATGTAACACCGACACTACGGTGTCCGTATTGTTCTCCTGTATTTGAAATTAATAAAAATATTTCCTCCGTTTATATATATATATATATATAGAAAAATTTTAGTTTTATTGATTTTTGATTTTGGGGTATTAAATTTGAAATTTTGGTATATTTTAAAATGTCGTATCCATAATTCACAGAAAATCTTATTTCTATGAAATTTATATTCTAGAGAAAAGTGGATATAAAAATATATATATTGATATTTATTAATTTATTTAAATTTGTAAAAAAAAAAAAAAAGGGGGGCAAAACGCGACGTTTTGCCCCCAAATTCAATTAGGGCTTTTAGCCCTAATCTTCTACCTCATTTCGCCTCTCTTTCATTCTCTCATCCTCTCCCGCGAACCTCTTCACATTCTCTGCCACCTCTGCCACTGCTAGCCGCCACCGATCGCCACCCATAGCCGTCGCTCCTTTCTTTTCCCTTTACTCCGTCTCTCTCTCTCTCCCAACCTCTATGCACTCTAACTCACCACCGCACGCACCGCCATTCTCTCCTTCCACCACCCACGACCGGCCGATCATCTCTCTGCCTCCCTCTCTATCTCTATTTCTCTCTCTCAGTCCCTCTCGGTCTCTCTCTCTCGATTCCCGTCTCGCGCGGCTCTTCCTATCGTCGTCGCCCTTCTTCCACTGTGAACCACTTTCCTCCGCCTTCAACCACCAATCGACACCCCTCTCTCGTCTCCCTTCCTTTCTCTTTCTCGCGTGCAAAGAACAGAGCTCTCTCACTCTGTCCCTTGCAGGCTCGCGCGCGACTACAGCACTCTGTTTCTCCCTTGTTCGTGCACTCTTCTCTCTCTGTCGCTGCAACAATTACTACAACCTTCACAGAGTACCAATCTGGCAGTTAGCAGTAGATCCTCAAAAATCCTAGACTGTGACACCGACACCTCGGTGTACTCATTTTTGTACTACACTTCATTTTATATATGAGATCACACATGTTTCTACATAGAAAATCCATTAAGAAATTTTTTCGCTAAAACCGCTCCAAAAAAGATTTTGGTCCAAATGGCTAGAAACTAAAAATTTCTAAAATGATCACCGATGGTCCAAAGATAATCAGAATGACTCTAGAATATATAAGAACCTCAAATTAGGATAAATCAGGGTAAAACTTGCTTCGTAAAGCTAAATCCATAAATTTTTGGAAAATAGCCTGGAAACCCTAATTTGGGTCAAAGGGCATCCAGAAAGACTAAATGACTACATTTTGATGCGAGATGAATTAAGTTAGGCCTAATAGGAGTTTAGGGATCTAATGTGCAATTATGAAAAATTTTGGGGTCAAAATGGAATTTTCGTAAACTAAGGGACTTGTTTGCAATTTACAAGAACCTAGAAATAATTTAATAATTTTATTCTCCTAAAACCCTAATTAAACAAGTGTAGAAAGGGAGAGAAATGTGATTGGCCAAAGATATGAACAAATGTGAACAAGTATGAGCATAAAGTAGTTGAAATTTTTTACCTTAGGAAATTTTAATCCAAAGGTGGAAAAGTGTTTGTGGTGTGATGGTTTAATAAGGACCTTAGGATCTTGATGGTGGGATCCACACATTTAAATGAGAGTACGAGTTGTAGAGAGTAAAAGGGGACTTGTAGAGGGAGAAAGAGAAAAAACCCTAATTGTAAAAAATAAATCCAAAATTAATTTGAAGTAACCAATGGCTAGGATTGAAAAGGCAACTTAACAAAGCTTAAAACTTGTTCTCCTACACCTCCAAAACCATGGACAGCCAAGGAAGAAAGGAAAAGAAGAGTTCCTCCATTGTTTCTCTCAAAACCGTGAGGAAGAGGAAGGAAAAACTCAAAATTTTACTAATTACACACCCATATGGTTTTACATAGATCTGTTCCTCTCAAACCCTAAAACAACATACCCAAAAATCAAAGAAAAAGGAGGAGTTTTGCTTGGTGAAGAACAAGAGGAAAACATGGGCTTCAAGTAGGAAAAACACTTGGTTTCTTCAAGTTTCATCACACACCTCTAGGTAAGAAAGTTCTCTCTTTGTCTCTAGTATGACATATGTTGATTTGGAGCCAAAATAAGAAAGTTAACTTGTGAATCTAGGGAGGCCAAAATCTAGAAAAAGGAGAAGAGGAAGATCCTTTGAGAAGAAGTCTAGATTTGGGCTTAAAACATCAAAAGTTTGAGGTATAAGAACTCTGCACCTTGCTGAAATTTGTGGATCTTATGCTTGGTTAAAAACTTTGTGATGATTATGTTAGTGGTTTTGAAGAATCCATGAATCTAGTCCATAATCATCATAGAAATCATGTTAAACATTAGGTTTGGTGATCTGAATTTAAAGGAGGAAGGAAAGATTTGATTTAAACATAGAAACTTCAAATTTCTGCAAAATAGGGTATTCTGACCTAGCTGTGATCCTTCTATCCTAACTTTTTCTGCATAAATGCAAATTTAGTGAGACTTTCTACATATAAAACAAGACTTCCATAACTTGAAAATGAGATATGATTCGTTAAATTCTGAAGAGAATTGGTTTTTTAGTGATTTTTCAAAGTTAGATGTTTTGTAGAAAAATGTCCTGTCCTGCCCTGTTTCTACCATGGACTTGTCCTCAATTTTGAGGTGTCTTCAAGTCTGAACCAACCTAAGCCATAGTTGACGAATTTGTAGATCTACGTCTTATCTTTAATTTGAGATGGTTTGGATATGTGTGGTGAAAGTTACAACTCATTTCCCATGACTGCGTAGATTAGAAATTTTGCAGTCAAGATGACTTAGAATGAATCTTTATGTTTTTGTATAATTGAAGTAGACTTAAGCTAGAAATGTAAAGAATTGTTATTTTATAGTTAATATAGGTGTACTAAGTAAGGAGATAAAATTGTATGTTAGTTTGGTAAGTGGCTTGGAATATAAAGAATGTATATGAGCATATGTATGTAACAAGATTGGAAATAAATTGTTGTGTAAATATTTGAGGAAAGTTTGTGTGTGTGGTGAAATCATAAAGTGTGTGTATATATGAGCACGAGTTAATGTGTGAAGTGAATGTGAAATGTGAATACTGACTATTTTGGGGTATACAAAGAGTTGGAATATAGGAGTAATGATTTTGGTGGTTTAAAGTGGTGTTGTCTCCTTGGAAGGGTATGGGAGGTGTTAGAACCCTACTTATGTTTGCCCTAAGTCTCGATTCTAGGTTTAGGGTTTTAACTGTAATACATAATTAATATAATGACTTTTAGTTTTATGACATTTTTATACATGATATAGGTAGCATTGTAGTGACTTTCTACTTATTGTGGTGCATTTTTGGCAGTGATGTAGCCGTCCATATACTGTGAGTGGGACTTTGATGCTATGTTCTGGATTGAACAAAATCCATGTTTTGTAACTTTTCAAAATGACATATTTTATGACATATGTGAAAGTATGAGATTTGATCTATGTTTTGTAAATGCTTCTTTTGTGATTATTGTAGTGTCTTAAATGATTTAATTCAAATAATATGCATCCCTAAATTTTGTTGAAATGATATCGTACCACTTTTTTTGCAAATTTGATAGGATTTATATGCTTCTATTGAAATGGCACGCTGATTTGAATTGGTTTGATAAAATGTGTAGGCCGAATGCCCACTTGTGATGTGATGATATGGTGATGTCGCTTGTGGATTTCGTAGCTACGTAAGACATTTGTAGAGGCACCCATTGTGTCCGGATATGCTTCTGTAGGAGGTATCCCCAAATGTCGTGTTGTATAGTTGTAGCCAGTTGAACCATATTGGGAAGGACATGTGTGACGCCACTGTCTAGCACTGGGCGGGATTCTATACATGGTTAATGATATAATTATGATATCCATATCAGCCTAGTTGAACCATTGTAATGGGGAGGTCTGTCATTAATAGGCGATCTAGCACTGGGAGTTCCTTGTACATGCCAACGTTGGGGTAGAGAGCTAATTTTACATACTTGTATATGAAAAACTCCCAATGCACCCATCATTGATCGAGGTAGACCTTTGCCGGGGTTATTTTTTTGGTAAGCTCTAAATGATTTCAGAAATGTAAATGGATGCATACTTTGATACTATGATGTGTGATATGTGATCACTTGATTTCTGGAAATGACATGCTTGGTTTTAATATCATTATGGTTTTGAAATGTACTTTGACACTCCTTGTTCATACTTATTATTGAGAACATATTGTCAATCCACTCACTCATTGAGTATTTTCCCATAATACTCACCCCTCACCTTTTCTTGATTACAGTTATAGACTTGGCCGGAAGATGTGTTGAGAGAGCTCGACACACTTGACTTTATTTGGTGACATTGGGCTATGGGTATGGAACCAGCTATACTTCCACAATGATGCATTTAATGATAATGATGTACATTTGAGGTCTATAGAATGACCATTGTATACTTATATTGGGATGACTATAATTTGGTTATGTAATATAGTTGAAACTCTCACCATGTTGTATAATTATGCATTGAGATATTTTCTTACATTTTTATATTCTTTACTTGGGAAACGGTGTTTTTAAGGAAAAACATATTTAAAATAGTTTTGAGCAAGTAATTGTTTTAGACTTCGTTGCCTTGGTATGTGTGTCCTGTGATGGGCAGCGTATAGGGTAACGGGTGGCTATTCACGGTCTCGAATCGAGAATTAGGGCATGACATAGAGAGTAGGGCAAAACACCCTGATACCATTCTGGAGTATTTGTATGTTCAAAAGGGTAAAGTGGTTAGGCCCAACCAAACGATCCCTCTTCCTCCTGGTTTTTATTAGGTCCTTCAACAACGGAAAGGACCTGTAGGAGAGGGAAACCATGACAATTAGTTGCAATAATAATCATTTTAGTTATATTGATATTGTCAAGGCGAGAATAAATGCCGACCAACTAGATTACCATTGCTCCGAGTTGGAGTTGAATGGCTTATTTATGGAATAGAGTGACGAGGCCATAATATCTCTCACAATTCATGTAATTTTTTTCTCTTAGTGTTGGTTGGCCTAGTGTTTCAATTCTAATTGTGTAATTTAATATGTCCAATGCATGCTGATGTTGTGGCTGAATTTCATATATTATAGCGGGACCAGGTGGTAGGGTATCTAGAGTACCAAGTGGGTCAAAGAGATGAGGAGTTCTCTCGACTTCGAGCTACTTTGGCCCAGAAGTAAAGGGAAGTTGAAGAAGAAAGGGCAGCACATTCTGCCTCGGGTGTTAAAGAATAGAAGATAGAGGCTTTGAAGGTTAACCTGGAGTTTGCAATGTGATAGTTTGATATGGCTCTTAGGGAGTGTGAGAAATTGGAAGTTAATGTGAGAGAAGGCGGGGCAAAGCTATTGGGGGCTGAGGATTCTTATCTTGACCTAGAGGATAAATAGGCAAGGTTGGGAGATAAACTTTTGAGGGACTTAAGAGAGTTATAATCGTGTTCAGCAGGAGCTCTCCGAGAAGCTATGATAGGCTAAGAAGGCACTTTGTTGGGTGAGGCATGAGGGTACCATGACCGCCAGTCCTAGCTTTGAAGTTTCAGGCCCAAGCCTTGTTGTTCTTCTCAGGTAATGTTTCTAGCAAACAGGTTCGCGCGATCCCCCGAGTTATAACTTTATGCACCAACTTTAGACTTTTTTAACAAAAAACTCTTCATCCTTGTCTACCTCCTTCTTCATGATTTCTATTTTTGATTATATTTTTCTTCTTTAGCTTACTCTCTTGATGTATCTTGCCCTTCGAATTCTGTATGAACCTCCTCCTTTGGCTATATTCTTGTGCCGAAATGAATGGAACAGAAGTTTTCCCAAATTCATCTTTTTCACTGGTTTGATCTTGTAGAGAGTATAATAACTCCATCGTTAATTTATTTATTACTAAGAGGGTATGTATTGAGATAGAGATATAACTCCTGAAGCGTAATGCCGAGAGAATGAAATTTTGATCCTTTTACAATGCTAGTGCTCCAATATGGCATGGCACCAAGAGAATTCCTAATAAGGCTTAGAGTTAAGGGAATACCCATATAAGGTATATAATTAAAAGAATAATCAAAAGAATACCCGTATATAGTGTGTAGCCAAGAGAATATAGGTACAAGCTATAGAGTCAAAAGAAGGCCATAAGATATAGAGCTGAGAGAGTGGGTATGCAACCCATATACGATATAGAGTTAAAAGAGTGGTCACCAACTGCTCATAAATTATATCCTGTATATTGGCGTATTAAAGGGTGTAGAGTCAAGAGATAGTGAACAGAACCCATATAAGCCGTAGAACTGAGAGAGAGGTCATTAGCACTTGGGAGTTACATCCCATATATTGGAACGTTGAGAGGGGTAGAGCCAAGAGATTGAGTACGGAAGGCATAGAGTTGAGAGAGTGGTTGCTAACTGCTTGGGAGTTACATCCCGTATATTAGTGTATTAAAAGGCATAGAGCTGAGAAAGTGGTCGCTAGCCGTTTGGGAGTTAAATCCCTTATATTGGTATATTGAGAGGCTAGAGCTGAGAGATTGGGTATAGAATCCATATGAGGCGAGAGTACTTGTCAGTCGCGCAAGAGTTACATCCCGTACATTGGCATATTGAGAGGTGTAGAGCTAAGAGATAAAATATGGAATCCATATAAAGCATAGAGCCAAGAGAGTGGTTGCTAGCTGTTCCAGAGTTATATCCTTTATATTGGCATATTAAGAGGCATAAAGTTGAGAGATTGGATGCGGAATCTATATGAGGCATAGAGCTGAGAGAGTATCTGCGTAAGACAAAAGACCGAGAAAATACTTGCATAAGGACGATGGACTATTGCCTTATAAGTGCAAGGGCTTGATTCTTGTTGTCGATCAAAGTGTTATAAAGAAAGGGCAGAATGTATATAAAATATATATATTATAATATTAAAGAAATTCCAAATTGAGATATCTAAATGAGAGTGCTTATAAAATTGGTAGAATAGGGAGAAGCAATGGACAAAGTTTACAAGATCGGGGCCTTCAATGGATCTGGATTGCAGTCGATCACTCAAATTCCAAGAGTTGTCCTAAACTTGATTTTTATATGCTTGGTGCTCGGTAATATTTCCTGGGTGTCCAAGCTAGATCGACCCAAGATGACATTATAGGGAGACGACAATCTGACCACGTTGAAAGTGGCTGTAGTAGTGGCATGGTTGAGTTATGTCACCAAGGTTAGCAGGATGGAGCCCTGGGGGTATATCCATTCACCAGAGTCCTTTCAAAGATCTAGTGTGGTGTTGGAGATGTATTTGGCTAAATCCAATCTGCTGGATTGCGTCCCAATAAATGATATTGTAACCTACCCTTGGTTTATAAAGATCCTCTTTATAGTGTATTAGCCTACCTTAGTGGTAATGACTAGTGGGTTGTGTCGGTCTGGATCAGCTCTTACCAGTTATTGTCGTCGAAACTGATCATTGGCCTTTTCCTCTTTTGCCCCTTCTTGGTATAAGCAATGAGAAGTTCCTTTGACAAGGGTGCCTTTATCCTTTGGAATACTAGGTGACTATTCATCTGCCAAGTGCTGTCGAGCTACTACCTAGTCAATCGAACTCTCAGCTAGCAGAGGATTACCAAGAGCAGAGGGAATCAATAAGCGATGTAGTGAGGGATTCCCACTTTTTATATAGAGGATGACTTCTCCTACCTGGTTCCAGAAGGCTCTTGTAACTTGTGGTTCGATCTAATTTGTTGAGCCAGCCTCTGCTAGGTCCCTTTCCCTTGGTCTCCAAGGGAGATTTTTCTCTCGTCTTGTATTGATAAATCTCTGGAGTCTCCTATTTTAGACCAAAGACTCGAGTTCATCCTTCAGCTTTTGTATTTATCCGTCATGTGGCTATATTCCCTGTGGAAGTTATAGTATTAGGTCTTTCCCTCTTAGAATCATCTCCATTCATGGGTGCAGGCCAGTTATCATAGGGCCTGTTCCTAATTTGCATCAAGATCTAGCTAGTGGTGTCGATCAAAAGAGTATAGTTGGTGAACCTGTGTCAAATGCCTTAGCTTCTTTGGTAGCAATGTACTTTTTCACCCTTATGTAGAATTCTTAAATGGAGACCAGAGGATTCTTTGTGATTGAGGTCTTCATTCTTGAAGGCCACAATCCAATAAGTAGTGCTATTAAAGTAATGGAATGGTATTGGCTTAAAAGCTTAATTATCTTGGTCTTGAACTTGTTAAAAATGTCATTTAATGGCTTCTTATCTCTTTGCTGTAGGGATAAGAGGGAGATAGACTTTCTCCTAGGGTCGCAGTTGATAATAAAATGGGTTTCGAACCACTGCCTAAGTTACAAGAAGCCTTTAACGTTGAAAGTCAGAAGTGAATTGTACCATGTCAATCGCTGCCTTTTAGGGTTGTGGAGAAGTGTTTGCACATGGCAACATTTGACATGTCCCTTGAAATCATGATTGTTACAAAATGGGCTGCATGGTCCTGAGGATCGGTGGTGCCCTGATATATCTCCATAGAGAGACGGAGTGCATCTCGTGGCATCGGCTAGTAACAATTTTAGGACTGAATGACAATGAATTGGGGACATATTGAGTGATGTTATCCTGTCCTGCATTGGCCCGGTTAAGTTTGGCTACTACAAACTATTTAATTTACTTTTTCAAATCCTCTGGTTCTCATCGGGAAGTCACTGAGGGCTCTGGGCATCTGCAAGGTTGAATACTATGTAGATACGAGTGCTCCGACTTCCTAAAGGAGAACAAAACTTCTTATATAAGGGCACGACTGATTTCTTCTAGTTGCTTGCTCATCCCCTATGTTTGGGACTCTAGTTTTTCCATTTGAGAATTGTTACCCCAGTTGGGAGAGGCCATAATAGGGGGAGGAGACAGGTAGGCCTAAGGTTGAGTGGTAGGAGGTTGGGAATCTCTATGCTAGAGTGGTTGTGCCTAATGTTGTATGTAAACAATTGAGGTGTTTGGCTAGAAGGTCAGAGGTGCTAGTTGAAGGGGGTTTATGGGATTGGATGTCTGTCCTCCCACCTTGGAGGTGTTGTCTCTATTTCTTCTCTTTGGTGGCATGGCGATGGAAAGGCAGAGAGAAGCAGGACATAAAATTTCCTTGGCTAGTAAGTCAATCATTCCCACAAATGGTGCAAATCTGTTGAAGTCAATTTTGACTCCATAGATAAATCGATCTTT
The DNA here is from genome assembly GCA_037126225.1 of Dillenia turbinata. Classification (NCBI taxonomy): domain Eukaryota; kingdom Viridiplantae; phylum Streptophyta; class Magnoliopsida; order Dilleniales; family Dilleniaceae; genus Dillenia; species Dillenia turbinata. The sequence goes on from JBAMMX010000017.1 coordinate 8,924,048, forward strand.
TAACTCAAGTAGGGATCTGTTATCAATGTGTCCGCTAGATGTTCTTGAATGGGAGATCTGCAAAAGCCCACAGGATGTGACTTCGGCGGAGGAAGTTTTGACACTTAAGTAAGAAAAAAAATGAGATAATGAAAAGATTGAGAGAGCATGAACTATAGCCCTATGTTGCCTCTGTGTGATAAGTATATAGTTGAGTAAATTGCATTATCTTTCATAGGTAGCATCTGCTCAGTATATATAGTGTACGTTTACATGGCAAAGGTGTAGAAATCCTACTTATTTTGTGGAGAGACCATTGGAAATTTTTTAAAATTACAGGGTTCATAGTTGGAAACTTTTAGCAGATTCATAGTTCTTTGAAGTTGAGGAGAGTCCAAGCTATCGTTGAGATTTCCTTTCATATTAAGCAAGATTACAAAAGGTTCATATTGGATTAGGAGATGTTCGAATTTGTTAGAAATTTCCTTCCTTATTAGACAAACATGATCCAAATTCACTTTAGGGAAAACTTTGCGTAGTGAGAGATTATTTCTATATTAATCGAGAGATCTCTATAGAGAGATGGAGCGACGAGAGGTCAAAAGACCAATAGGTTGAATGATCAGGAGGTTAGGTGATCGGAAGATCGAGCAAGCAAAGTATACTGAGAGAGGGTGGCTGGGTCAGGTGTAGGAGCGACCAAGATATTGGGCAATCGAGAGGTCGCTTGACAATCTATGAGCTTTTGTGGTTATGAATTGTTGGACCCCATATCATCAAATTGAGAAGTTAATAAACTCTAATATGATAGAATTTTACTAGTTATTAAATTGAAAATGAGACTTTTCAGAAATTACTGTATTATAGTACACAATTAAATTTTGATCTTGTGAAATTTTGTCATTTAATATATTTTTATGAAGAAATATTTTTAGACTTCCTTCGGCAGGACAAAAATGAGGTGATATTTCACTTTCACATATTTAGGTAGTGTTTGAAATAGATGATTTTTTTAATAAAAAAATTAAAATATAGTAATATTTTAAGTATTTTATATGAATTAATTTGATGTTTATTTTACCAAAAAAATTATATATTCTTTTAAAATTTTTTACTTTGAATTGGTAAAAATTATAATATTAAGATTAAAATAAGAAAAAAAGGGGAAAAATGGCATTGAAGCAGAACCTTATTCAAGTTGCAGAGATTTTTTATGATCCACATTGACATTGATACTTAATAAAATTATAATTATTATTTATCAACGATTTTATCATTTTGTTGGTGACGATTAAACATTTATGAATTTAAAGATATTTATAGCAGGAAAATTTTTCATTATTGCCTAGCAGTCCTCCATTAATCCAAGGCTCAAAGACACAGCTTGCATAATTATTTTTTCTCTTGGGAAGAAAATTGCTTCCACGATTCACGCCATTACATTTACAGAAAGTTTTATAAATATTAATATTCATACGTAAAAAGTTATTGGTTTCCTTGGCCAAAATATAGTCCAACCTTTACCCAAAAAATTCCTTATTATTATTATTATTATTATTATAACTACTATTAAGAATATTTGAACGTAGAAGATAGATACATATTGATCTAATACCATGTGAGAAATGGAAATAATATAAAAATATATAAAAACTTTATTATCATAAATATGAAAATAGAATATTACAAATATAGAAATAAATAAAATCAAATATTTTTAAATTCTAATTAATAATTGATTTGATTTTTATATATAATATAATTTTTAAAATTCTCTTCAAATTTAATGTGGTATAGTAAAAATTATTTGAATGTGAACGGAACTCTGATAGGAAATCTAAAGTGTGTTCACTCTGGATCTGGATTTGAGTTCGGTTCTGGCTCTGGCTTCGACTTTGGGCCATTTGGGCTCTGATTCTGCCTCAAGGTTATAGCTTTGGCTTAGTCTCCAGCTCTTGGCTCAGACATTGCTGTTGGCTTTGACACTTGTTGCTGGCTCTTTTGGAAGCTCGTGTGGGAGCATCAATAACTCTTTTTTTTTAAAAAAAAGGTTCTCATACCATATTTGAATATAAAAAATAGATGAACATTATCTTAATAACATATTAGAAATGTAAGCAACATAATAATATATGAAATTTTAATAGTTGATTGTTTCAATTAAAATATTATGATAAATTAGATTTATATAAAAAATTTATTATCATAAATATAAAATTATAATATTATAAATATAAAATTAAATAAAATTAAATATTCTTGAATTTAAATAAATTTAATTTTAATACATGATAATAAATGCACACTAGAGAAGAAAAAAGAAGCCAAGGACAAGGCTTATTTTCATTCCCAATGCTACATGCATGAACACACTCTCTCTCTAAATCCGAAGTGGGGTTGACCTGACGTATCTCCCGACCCCCTCCCTACATCTGGGAGCAGAGCAAAAGAGAGCAAAGAAAGAGAGAAGAGAATGAAATCAATAAAGAAGATGAGATTAGAGACACTGATATTCGTGAACTTTGTTGGGATTATGGAGACAGCAGACGAGTCTTTGTTACCTGGTGTCTACAAGGAAGTGGAGCTGCTCTTAACATTGATCATACTATTTTGGTATCTCACTCTCTTCCGATCCATTATTCAATCCTCTTGTTACCCTCTTGCTGCTTAGTTGGCTATCTGCCACAATCGTGCCCATGTTATTGCTCTTGGCACTTTCCTCTGGGCCGCCGCCACCTTCCTCGTTGCCTTCTCCACCACTTTCTCTCAGGTTCCTCTCTCTTTCTCTCTCCTCTCTTATCTTTCTGACATATTTTGTTTGTTCCAAGCAATCGTACTTTATTTGCTAAATGTAAAGAATATTGACTTTCAAAATATTAGCATTCCTAAATTGAAGAAATTTTAGAGATTTCGAAATTGAAGAACTCTTGAGAATATTGACTTTATGAAATTTTAGCATTGTAATTATTTTATTTATTTTTACCAATCTTGTAAATATTCTGTTAATTCTCACCTTTCGTATTTTAGGGTTTAATCTCTTGTAGTAACTCTATAAATTGGGTTATTATACAACCTATTGTTATACACAGTACATAAGTCATTCTCTCTCAGTCTGCTTTTATTCCCTCTGCTTTTTCTGCTTTATCCTGCTTTTTCTAACATGGTATCAGAGCACTAGGTGTTCGATCTGATTTTATTTTTTCTCCTCATCAATTAGATATTTTCTTTTTTGTTTAGTTATGAAGAAATTAGATATTTCTCAACCTATTTTAGTTGTGCTTGATGGATACAACTATCAGGCCTAGTTTCAAGGGATGAGAAGCTTCCTTAAGGGAAGGAGGCTATGGCATTTTGTTACGGGAGATATCATATTGCCTATGAAATCTGACGAATCGGATGGTGATTTTGCTAACTGTCTTGAAGATTGGGATAACAAAAATCATCAAATCCTCATTTGGTTTCGTAACACGTCTGTACCTTCTATTCAATTGCAATTTAGTCATTTTGAGATGGCTAAAGAAGTTGGGATCTTCTTGCAAGTCGCTACACTACATCAGATTTGGCTCATCAGTGTCAATTGCTCACCGAACTCCACTCTTTGCGATAGGAACGAGGTCAGTCAATCAATGATTTTCTTGCCCATATTCAGTTAATATGAGATCAACTTGCTCTCTCTGAATCCCATTGGCAATGTACAACTGACGCTAGAAAATATGAAATATATCGAGACCAAGGACATGTAATACCGACACTGCGATGTCCGTACTAGTATTCCTGTTCATGAAATTAAATAAAATATTTATCAGTTTATATATATAGAGAGAAAATTTTAATTATATTGATTTTCGATTTTGAGGTATGTAATTTGAATTTTTGGTACATTTAAAGTATCTGTATTTTCGATTTGCAGTTTATCTTATTTTGTTAAAAAAATTTGAAACCTTGAAAAATAAAGTAAGTATAAAAATATATATATTTCCTTTATTAATTAAATTACTTATTTACTCATTTATTTATTTATAAATCTATTTTTATAAAAATATATATATTAATAAATAATAATAATAATAATAATAAATTTCGAATTAGGGCTAATAGCCCTAATTCCTCTCCTCTCTCTCTCTCTACTCTCTCCCTCACCCGCCTCTTCACCTTCCTCCCGCGGCGCTTCCTCCTCCGCCGCCGCCTCCACCACAACCTCCCTCACCCGACCGCCTCCTCCACCGCTGCCATCAACCCGTCGACCACCCACTCTCTCTTGGTTGATCTCTTTCATTCTCTGCTCTATCTCCCTCCCGCTCGCGATCTCTCTTCATCACCATTACTCTCCCTCTCTTGATCGATCGCTCCTCCACCGACCACCGCAAGCCACCACCACCGTCCTCTCTCTCCCTCAACTCACTCTCTATTTCTCTCTCTGTTTCCAGCCTCTACACTCTCTCTCCCTTTGCGATTCTCCCGTTCGCCATCTCGCCCTCACCTTCCATCGATCGCCACCTGTCTATCCCGTACCATCTCTCTCTACTCTCTATCTGTTCTCCCTCTTTCTCACAGTTCTCCCTCTCGCCCACTAACTGATCCTTGAGAACCCTAGGTTGTGACTTCTTCACTGCATAGGTAAGGGTTGGTCTCTCAATAACCCTAAAGTTTAATTCTTTAGGTGACTTTCAGAAACCCTAGGCTGTGACGATGCTTCATCCTCTGCGCAGGTAAGGGCCATTCCTTTGAACAGTAGCTCTAGGGTTTGATTTCTTTCGGTAATTTAGACTAACTGATGGAGTTTGCTTTAAATTGGAAGCTTTACAGGTCTTGGACTGAATGAAGTGTATTTGGAAGTTAGGGTTGTAAACTGCGAAAACCCTAGGTAAGGAGATTTCTATTCTATTTGATAAATTGAATGAATCTAGGGTTGAATTTAAGATGAAAAGTTCTGTATGTGTTTAGAATGTAAGTGGAATGCAAATAGAATACGATTTTTGAAATGTTTATATGTGATTATGAAGGTTAAGTATAGAATGTTACAGAAATTAGATTGTCTGATACGAAAGAAGCATCTTAAAGGATAATGGGATTGAGTTGAGTTGATTTGAATGGTTTCCTTTAGATTTAATTTGAAATATGCATGAAAGTATTAGGATTTTGGGGTTGGAATGAAATAAGCCGTAATATGAAGAATAGATTAAAAGTTGTGGTTAAATTTGCATAATGGTATGTAAATGAAGTTATTAAATTTGCATAATGGTATGTATATGAAGAATAGATTAAAAGTTGTGGTTATAGTTTAAGAACTGTCGTAGTATTTTACATTATAAGTCGTCCTGCATATAGGAAATCAAAATACAAATTTCGTAATATGAAAATAGATTTCAATACCTTTAAAATGACATATAGTTTGAAGAAATCGGATGAGAATTGAAAAGTGTATGAATTTTCAAAGATTTTTCTATTTTGTAGGAATTTATTTATTTTAGAGTTGTTTTCAATTTTGAACGGTTTTAGGTTTGAATTAAGATTGATTTTGATTTTGTTATTTATTTATAAATGAAATGCAATTGATGACATTAGAGTATATTTAAAAATTGGAGAATTAGGGTTTGTACGAACTTAAGGAAAATGATAAATCCTGAAAATAGTCGGAAAATTGATGAAATTCGTAATTTGATTAGGTTGACTTTCTTGGAGACTCCAGGAGTCGAGTTTGTTTTGGTTGTGGGAATAGGGAGTGACCACCCTCCGTAGAAAGTGAGTGGGACCCTAATCTCTTGCATGAAATAGTGAAACCTGATTTTACTTTGTTTTTAAACAAAACATGCTTTGATATGCATTGATTCGACGTGTGATATTAAATCTCAAATCTGTTTTGTAATTATTGGAGTGTCGTAAACTTATGATTTCTATGACTTTCCATCAATGTTTGAATGAAATGAAATTGTGCCATGATTTGAGAACTTGAATGTTTTCTATTCTACCATTGCATCGGTTGTTGATTTGAAATGATTTTGATGAAATGTATTGGCACACGAATTTGAATCGTTTTGATGAACTATGTGGGTTGGATGCCCACTAGTTTTGTGTTGATATGATGTGATTGAGTTCCGGTGGGGGACGGATGTTCTTGATTGATTCCGTAGCTACGAAGGACGTTTGTAGAGGCACGAGTTACCCGGATATGCTTTGGCCAGAGGTATCCGCAAACATCGTGATAACGATATGTATGGGCCCGGTTGAACCATGTATTGGGGAGGTCCGTCAGCATAGGCGGTCTAGCACCGGGAGTTGCTTGTACATGATTGTGATGTTCCGTATGGGTCCGGTTGAACCATGTATTGGGGAGGTCCGTCAGCATAGGCGGTCTAGCACCGGGAATTGCTTGTACATGATTGTGATGTTCCGTATGGGCCCAGTTGAACCGAAAGGGGAGGTCTGTCAGAATAGGCGGTCTAGCACTGGGAGTTGCTTGTACGTGCCAACGTCGGGGTAGAGAGAAACTTTTAAATATTTATGCATAATAAAACCCCCGATGCGCCTGTCCTTGGTAATAGTTGACCCTTGCCAGGATTCTTTCAGCTTGCTCTATGATATACTTGATTTTTAAATGGATGCTTATATGTATGATATCGTGTGAATGATTAAATGAGTTCATTTTATCGAATATATCATGATTTACTGCAAAATTTGAAATATTGATTACGAATAATATTTTTGACACTCCAATGTTCACCTATACTATTAGTACTTGAGATTAATCCCCTCACTCACTGAGTATTCTTTCCCGAGTACTCACCCCTCCTCTCTCCCCCCTCAGACAGGATTATTGTTGTGTCGGAGCGATGCTTCAGATTTTGGAGATCTTGATGGATTTGGGTGATTCACGACGGTGAGATCAAAGTTTAATTTAAAAGATGAATTACGTATTTTATTTTTGACCCTGCGAGGTCTTGTTGAGGTCCGTAGTTGGACGTATACTAAATTTTGGGATGACTATATAATTTATGTATATTTATTTGCGAAACTCTCATATTTCATTTGCATTAAGGCGATTGTACGTATTTGAATGTTACTTGGGAAAAAGTATTGTATATTATAAAAAATTTTAGGTCCACTCAGTGTAGTGGCTGCTCATGCTCTAGTTGGGCATGACAGTAGAGGTCTATGGCTAGGATTGCTCATAGTTTATTTAGCCTGGCGTTGTCCTGGATGTCTGCTGTGGTTGGTGGGTTGTTGTAAAGCCGAGATGACCCTTTTATCTTAATTTCAGGATGATTTTGAATTTTACAGGATTAAACAGGTGAAATTGTACATGGGAGACCTCTGATTTATGGGGAGGTTCTGCCCGATTTTCTGTAAAAATACAGGTGGCATCCAGGGCAATGGGTGGCTGTTCACGATCCCGGTTTGGGGCGTGACAGGACATCTAGTCCAATTTCTTATAGCTCTAACATATGATTTTAAGCCTGTTAGAGCTTCTCTGCTTCATTGACATCCTCTCCCTACAATTGAAACTGCAGTTTCTGAGTTGATATAAGAAGAGACTCATCTGGGATTACTCAAATCTCAACATAGTGACGTCATGTTGGCCGCCACTACTTGAGGACCAAAGTTTCCAAATTTCTATCGCAATTGTCAGAAGCCATGTCCTATCCTTCCTAATTATCTCACTATTAAATGTCGATTCTGCAAGAAGTGAGAACATATTTCTAGTTGGTGTCTTGCTAATCTTATGAATGAATGTAGATATTGCAAAGAGAAAAGTCATCTTATTGAGAATTGCCCAAATAAGGCCATTTAATCCCAAAATCGTTCTGCTATTAGTTCTCGATATATCTCATAGTTTGCTCCTGCTGCTATTCAGGATTCTGCTACTACCGCCTCTTTTTCCTAGCCTACAATATTGTTTGGTGATCTTCAAACCCTCTTACAATAGGTTCTTTCTTCTGGTAATCACAACCATACTGCACTCTCAACCATATTAGGTACTTCTCCTCGGTTTTTTGACTCTGCTTGCTCTAACCATATGACCCATAATTCCCATTCTTTTACTTCTTTATCCACTCCTATCACACCACCTATGATTCATAGCTCTACCATGTCAGTCACTCATATTGGTCATCTTTCCAACTCTTTCTTAGATTTACCAGATACATTTTTTGTCCCTATACTCACCTTATATCTTATCTCTGTTGGTCAATTATGTGAACTTGGATTTGACATAACATTCACTTCTACTGGATGTCATGCGCAAGATCCACAGACGGGAAAGATTTTTGGGACAGGTCGTAAGGTTAGATATCTATACGAGCTCACTTTTCTTCATATTCCTATCACTCATTCCTTACTGTGTTGTGCTGCCACTGTTCCTTCCTCATTTCACTTATGACATCTTCGTCTGGGTCATTTATCTCTTAATAAACTTTATTCTTTAATTTCTTCAGGTTCACTAGGTTTTGTTATTGATGATCTCTTCAATGTATTTTGTGTCAAACTACAAATCAATTTGCCTTATCCTTTACTACAAATGATTATATTTCTAATGCTTCCTTTGATTTTATTCACTCTGATATTTGGGGACCATCTCTTACACCAATTTTGCGTGGGTTAAAATATTTTTTTGTATTTATTGATGACAATTCCGTTTTACATAGATTTATTTGATAAAAAATCACTCAGAATTATCTCAAATTTATAAAAATTTTGCATCAATGATTCAAACTCAGTTCTCTTATACCATCAAAATTTTACGAGTTAATAATGCATCAAAATATCTTGAGTTTACCCTTACTATGTTTCTCAATCAACATGGAAACATTGTCTAACATTTTTGTCTAGGTACTTCCCAACAAAACGGCAGAGCAGAATGAAAACATCGTCACATTCTTGATATAACTCGGTCATTACTTTTCTCTATAACTTGTCCGTCACAATTTTGGGGTGAGGCAACTCTTACAGTTACATATGTCATTAATAGAATATCTTTTTCTACAGTCTCTAACATCTCTCCTTATGAGCGGTTACATGACTCCCCACCAACTTATAACTCTCTCAAAGTCTTTATATGTGCTTGCTTTGTGTTACTTCAATCCCATGAGCATAATAAGTTATAACCTCGAGCACAATTTTGTTCTTTCCTAAGATATGGGATTGAACACAAAGGATATAGATGTTGGGATCTTGTCTCTAATCGTCTTCAGGTCTCTCGACATCATTTGCTGGGAAAATATCATGTTTTCTTCTTTATCCCATTTTCGTACCACCTCTCCATTACTTACTAATCTGTCTTCTGATTTATTTTTTTCTAGTTCTGATACATGTGTAGACACTTTAACTCTTATGGCCCCTCCTTCAGATCCTCTCCCAAACAAAGGATTTGCACCTCCCTCCATTGAAGTTGAGTTACCTTTTGAATTTACTTCTCAACCTGCAAGAGTTAGAGCACTTCCTATTTGTCTTCTTGATTATCATTGCTATTTTACCATTTTCACTTTACATGAGCCTCAATCATACCAAGAGGCTAGTACTAATCCTCTTTGGTAGCAAGCTTTGCAATAAGAACTTCAAGCTTTAGAGAACAAACATACTTGGGATTTAGTTGATCTTCCTAAAAATAAAACTCATGTAGGATGTGAGTGGGTTTATAAAATCAAAACACATTGAGATGGGACTATTGAACGATACAAGGCTCGACTAGTTACAAAGAGATTCACACAGGAATATGGCATTGACTATGAAGAAACTTTTGCCCTTGTTTCTTGTCTTACTTCTATGCGCAATTTGTTTGTTGTTGCTGCAACTAAATAATGGCCCTTGTATCAGATGGACATTAAAATGCTTTTCTCAATGGAGTTTTGAAAGAAGAAGTTTATATAAAACCACCTCCGGATTATTCACATCCTGCCAACAAAGTCTGTTATCTTCGTCGAGCTTTATATGGCATAAAACAGGCTCCCCATGCCTGGTTTTCTACTTTCAGTAGTAATGTTAGTGACTTTGACTTTTCTCCTAGTGCTTATGATTTTGCCCTCTTCATTTAGCAAACTGATCATGATATAGTCTTACTTCTTCTTTACATTGATGACATGATTATTACTGGAAGCGATACTGCTCCGATCTCCAAATTCAAACATTTTATTTGTGACAAATTTGAAATAAAGGATCTTGGTCATCTTAGTTACTTCTCGAGGCTAGAAGTTACTCCTATAGCTTCTGGTTATTACTTATCTTAGGCAAAATATGCCTATGACCTTCTCTCTCGTTCAGGTATTTCAGATAATAAAATTGCCTCCACTCCTCTTGAGTATAATGTGAAACTTTCTCCTATAAATGGCACTCTTTCTTCTGATCCTACTTTATATCAGCAATTAGTGGGTAGTCTTGTTTATCTTACTACCACTCATCCTGATATCTCTTATGCTGCTCACATTATCAGTCGGTGTATGGCTACACCACGATCTCCTCATTTTTCTACCGTTTTACGAATTCTTCGTTATGTTAAAGGTACCTTATTTAATGGACTTCACTTTTCTGCCTTATCCTCTTTACAGCTATATGCCTATTCTGATGCTGATTGGGTTGGTGATCCTACTGATCGACGGTCTACTACTGGCTGTTGTATTTTTCTTGGGGATTCTTTAATCTCCTGACATAGTAAGAAACAAACTTTTATTGCTTGCTCTAGTACAGAGGTAGAATATCGTGCCCTTGCTGACACCACAACAAAATTATTATTGCTTCAGAGACTTTCTTGTGATCTTGATATACATGCTTCTTCTCCAGCTCCTTTATATTGTGATAATCAAAGTGCTATTCAGATTGCTCATAATGATGTCTTCCATGAACGAACTAAGTATATTGAGATTGTCTGCCACTTTATTCATCAATATATAACTAATGGTGACCTTCAATTATTCTTTCTTCGTTTAGACGATCAACTTGCTGATCTGTTTACCAAGCCTCATCTTCTTGGGCATCATGATGACCTACTTCACAAACTCAAGATGACTTATTTCCTCCCATCTTAAGTTTGAGGGGGGTGTAAAGAATATTGACTTTCTGAATATTGGCATTCTTAAATTGAAGAAATTTTGAAGATTTCCAAATTGAAGATGTCTTGAGAATATTGACCTTCCAGAATTTCAACATTGTAATTATTTTATTTATTTTTACCAATCTTGTAAATATTATGTTAATTCTTACCTTTCGTATTTTAGGGTTTAATCTCTTATAATCACCCTATAAATTGGGTCATTGTACAATCTATTGATATACACAATACATAAGTCATTCTCTCTCAGTATGCTTTTCTTTCCTTTACTTTTGCTTCTTTATCCTGCTTTTTTTAACACTAAGAAACAATATATCTAAGAAGTGAGTTGATAGCTAAAAGTATTTAGGAGCATCACCTCAGAGTATTAAGAAGTGGGGGCTTCATACGATGGATGCTCAAATCCAACAGTTACCATCTCTAATAAATGTAAAATGTTGGGTCATGATCTAGCGGGCACGCAAATCATGAGTAATTATAACCTTAAAATTATATTCCCCCAAAACTGGTGTACTCAAAATTAATAATCGGATTTATCTTGTAGATACAATCTCATTAGCATTAGATATTGATTTGGAAATATTTGGTTGTCGAACTTCAACTGTCTTTGGTTCTAGATCCATCTAGTAGCATAGATATTTTGTTTTGCAATGTTATTTTGTGGGGTGGGAGTGATTGGTGCAATAAGCCTAATATGGATCGATAAGGATTAATTTTGTTCCCTAAATTATTTCCTTAGATTGAATAGAAAATAATGAGGAATTTGTGGATATTGGATTGGTGGGTTAGATTGCAATCTCAAGGTCACTAAATGGGATTGGACTTACAATTGTTACACCTGCAATTCAATCCCTCATTGTCGATTCCATTGATGATAGCAATAGAGGAACTGCCTTCAGTTGGCTTCAGCTAATAGGAAGTATTGGATCAATCATAGGCAATCTCTGCTTTGTGCCAATTTCTTCAACTTCATTTTTGGGTGTTCCTGGTTGGAGGGTTGCCTTTCATTTGGTTGGACTAGTAAGTGTTTTGGTGGGCATTCTAGTCTGAATCTTTGCTAATGACCCACAATTTACAAACTCTAATTGTTGGAAAAAATTAACTTTAATACAAAACTATGTCAAATATCATGTTAAATCATTAGAATTAAAAACTTAATAATTGAAATTGAAATTTAGATCAAATAGAAGAATACCTGATTACGTAGCCGAAGCACCCAATTGAATGAAATTCTGGTCCAGGCAGATGATTTAAATTCAAATGATTTAAAAGGGCTATGGGGAATCATCTTTAATATGATATTTAAATTCTAGATGATTTAAAAGGATCATGATATGGATATGTAACATAGAAATGTCATGCAATGTGACCGACCTTTAACATGCTTATTTCCAACTGGTCTTTTTTAGTGAGATCATACTATACTTAATGTCAGAATGTGATCCAAAATTGAATCTTTATTTCCATAAAAAATATCTTTAAACCGAAGTAACCAAAAATTGTATTTATTAAACGAATATCTAAAATCATAATCTCCTACTAAAACTAAATATCCTGAAATGATATGACATCCATACGAACAGTGTGCTCATAAACCTTTTTGGTGATAGTCCCTTAGAAAGCACGTAATCATGGAGTTTGTGTCACAGTGCTCTATAGATAACTGTCCACTTTGAATCCTTTTCTTGACATCTAGGAACTTGAAGTTAATATGCATTGACAACATTGAGTTCCTGTTGTTTTTGGAATAGATGTCTATTGATTTGTTGTCACAAATAATCTGAGTGGTCTGTCAATGTCATTCATTATCTGTAATTCTATGACAAAATTTGGTAATCATATTCCTTGAGTGGGTGCCTCTTGACATGCTATAAATTCCATTGCCATAGTGGAAGAGGCTATTTAGCATTCTTCCAACAAATGGCTCTTCTTGTTAACATATAGATGTAACCTAATATAGACTTCATGCTATCTTGGCATCCCCAAAATCGGAGCATATGTCCTTTTTGTTCCCTATAAGTACCACAAGATCCATTCGGTACTTTCCAATGATTTATTTCTAAGTTACTATATTCCTGTAATATACACAATACCTGGACTCATATATATCTAAACATACCTCTAACTCCTTATTGCTAAGGCATAGGGAATTATTTGTATTTTTTATTTATCAAGATTGCTTTTAAGTCACTATTTAAAACTAAACTTGTCTCCCTTAGCCATATGAGTATCTCCTAATTTATAATCACGAATGTCATAGGTTTTGAGATTCTTTTTGACATGTAAAATCAGGAAAAGGTACCTACTCCCACAGAACTTAAAGTATATACATTTACTAACCGAATTCATCTCAAAAAGCTAACAAGATGATGATTTCATGAAATGTGAAATATTACTGTCGAGATGTCTAACTTTTCACAGATCTACTTAGTGCTATAAGTTCTAAAGGTGGTAGAGTTTGTTCTTCTAGAATTGGGATTCACCAATATTGTCTAATTATGTTGTGTTTTAAATAGAATTAGGGATATAAACCTAATCAAATCTAATAAAACCTATGGGAATATCAATATATACCTCTTAAAAGATAATTTCTTTAACCATATCTCCCCCTACAAACTTAACATTCTCAAAGAATCGCGTATTTCTCAAGAAAATGACTTTATTTGTGGGATCATAAATTTATACCCTTAAAACTTTTCAAAATACCCTACAAAATAATAACTAATCATTCTTACATTAAGTTTTCTTACATTAGGCCTAATAGACTTAGCCTTAGCTAGACAACCCCAAAGGTGCAGATACTTTAGACTAGAATGTGTCTGTCTAAAGTTTATAGGGGGTCAGTTATCTTAGTTGGAGACCTTGTTCATGATGTATACTGCAATCTTGATTGAGTAATATCATGAATAATTGTTTATGAATATAATAAAATATCTTTGACTATTTCAAAAATCAAAAGGAATAATCCATAGATATCCGTATATATCAATTTTAAGACATCTGAAGTTCTATTGGCTTCATATCTCTTTTTGTTGGTTTGTTTTCCCTTTTTACAATTTATACAAATATCAAAATCCATAAAATCAAAGGAATCAGGAATTCCTTCTGATACAAGTCTCCTTTTTTTCTATCTGGAGATATAATCCAATCTCTTATACCATAATGAAGAAGAAATCTCTTTGGTTAATTTATACTTCAAGTATTAGTTTGTAAGAATTCATTAAATGAAGCAACAGTATATATGAGATAAAGATTATCAGATCTTTATAAAGAACCGGAACCAACCAATTTGGATTTAAGAAACAAATTAACTTTTCTATTTTTGAAAGAACAAGTAGAATCAAATTTGTCCAATATAGAATTAGAAATCAAATTCTTTCTAAAGATAGTACAACAAATGTTTTATGTAAATCCAAATAGAATTCGATCTTTAGTAATAATCTAAATTTTCCTATTACTTCTATTGGAATCTTATTGCCATCGCCTATATAGATGTATCTTTCACCATCATTCGGTGGTTGACAATATAGGCAATCCTACATAGACACACTAGTGTGAGTGGTTGTAACGGAATCTAGTTACCAAGTGTGTCTTCGTACAGAAGTCAAATTAACTTCAAAACAAATCAAGTTAAGGAACATAGCAGTGTTCTTATCCCATTTTTTATATTTCCTTTCTTATCCTTAATTGTCAAGTGTTCTTAACTCTTATACTACTTTGAGAGAAGATTTGTCAAGAGTGTACCAATCTTAATCATTTTATACTTGACAAATCATTTCTCAATATATTTAAGGAAAGATTTGGCTTTTGTAATAGACTCAAATATTGTGCCTCTAAATATTTCCGAAATGGCTCGATTCATAATCTTTAGACACGTATGATTTGACATCTCCCACTTTTCTTTCTCCCTTTTTTTATATGTGTTCTTATTTGTAAGTGGTGAAGAAAATTAGTCCTTAACGCAAGATTTAAATCCATAACTTTAAATTTGAGCCATTTAACTTAAAAATCAACTTGAGATAGGCATTAATGTCAGTGGAATATTATTAACTATCAAATAGAAAACAGTAATTAATATATACTCATATGGAACCTTAAAACCCAAATAAATTAAAATATGAGTAATCCCTATTACAAGATACCTGATACTCTATTAATATTTCATTTTTGGATAAAATAATTAACTTGTAATTGGTATCTTATATAGTAATCAAACATTAATAGTAAGAATATGTCAATCAATTATCTTTCTATGAACCGATGAATTGGTCACATGTAAAACCAAATATTTGTTCCACATTTATTACTATAAGGTGTATATGCAATCTTATCAAATACAGAACTTCCTTTGGCCTAATCAGTACTCACATGAATTGTTTACACACAACTTTTCTTATCAAAAATAAATTAATTTTCACGACATGGGTAACTATGATGACATGTTGTTTCAATTAATTCATCTCAAAATGTATACAAAACTATAGGTGTAGTAATCAAATGTTGAAAACAAAAACATATCAACCAATTATCTTTCTTTCGGCCGCTACATGCAATTCTATAAAGTACAGATATCCTTCGAGCTGATCGGTACTTACATAAATTGCATACATAACTTTTTAAATCCAAAATAAATTAATTTCCAATAGAGATCACTTTAGTGATGTGTTATTTCAATTAATTCATCTCAAGATGTATATACAAAACCATTACCCATATTTAAATCATATCCATAATTGAAAAAATTCCAATTTTATCTTGATAGACTCAATTTCTTGAAAATTAGACTATTTAAAGTCCAATCTTATCAATATTAAATTGGGCATATAAAAATCCAATTTACTACATCTACCTCCTTCTTCTTTCTTTTTCGTCCCTTAACTTTCATTGTTGGCATAATACCAAAATCTCTACCTTTTGCTGACAACTGATCCACGACTTGGTTTGTAACGCCCCGACCCGCAGGTCCAAGCACGTGACAACCGCCACGTGATCTAGAAGTATGTGTAATCACCAACATGCACCTCAAGATTCCGTAAGGCTATGATAATATCTTTTCCAATAAAGAAAACCCAGCTTACACAATATTTTAAAACCAAATATATAATAAACAAAAGGTTGTTCAGCATTTCAAAATACATCTTGCAAAACATAAAATTTTTACTTTAGAAAAGCATGAGAAAAATATATTATATAAAGAGTTTCAAAAGTGTCCTCCGATGGGTCCGTCTATATGCCACAAAATCCTAATCAAGAGGGACCAACACCATCGTCGATCCCAAATAGCTCTTCTCTTCGGCTGGATTGAGCTACCAATGAGATAATCTTGTCGCTATACTTCTTCTAAAAAGGGATAAGAGGAGTCAAATAGGAATATCCCATGAATGAAGTGCAATGGTATAACTATGTGAGTGAGTGAAGAGTGTGGAAGTGCCAAACAATATTTTTAAAATATATTTACGTTCTAACAATGTATCAAGTAGTCATTCAAACATTTACATCAAGAGTCATGACTTTTCCATAACACAAGATATACTTTTCCAACATCACAGGGTTTGTCTCAAAATCTCTCCACTGATAGTTTGGCTCGAACCATCCGATGAAACCGTCAAGAGGTTTTCATTACCATCGGTTATAAAACATCAATCCCAACCTTGGTATTAGCTCACGGTCTCTTCGGAGGTGTAACCGAATAGCCTCGAAATAGACTTGGGGGGTATCTCTCTACCGCCACCTACCCCCTCAAGTCTACCAAGCTCTCCATGCCTCCCCATCGAATCGGTCCGTAGAAGCTTAAACTAGACCGGTCATCTCATAAACTGGGTGCTCACACCCTATACAGGCACCATGAGGGCTCAGGCTTATACCCTAAATCTAATATCACAATATGTGCCATAAAAAACAACATGTTTCATAGATTTTAAATCCAACAAACATTATCCATAGGAAAATTCATCATGTCTCAAAAATATATTAACAAGTGCATAAATCTCATGGATCAAACAGAACACATTTTTAAGGATACTCCACAATCACAAAATATTTTATAAAATCAAGTTTAGAAAATTATTTTATAAAAATCATAAAAAATATTTCTCATTCACCAACACAACAAACCGTCCACTCACAGTGCTTGGGAGAGTAATCACTCTTAGATTTGTCCACGACAAAAGGTCCTGTCTTGACCACCTTGCCCAGACCCTATGAGACATCATCACATAATCAAAATTATCACTACTGATCCTCTCATGTCAACCCAAGAACCTAACATTCAAAAATCTATTATTTTTCCCTCACTAAGTGTGATTATAAATCTTCCAAATCCAAATAGACAAATAAGAGATCAAAGTTAAGATCTGAATAGAAAGACTACAATACCTTAGTCTTGTCTCCAAAGATTTCTTCCGATTCAGGTTACAATGAAACCTTGATTCTCCCATTTTGTATCAGCGCTATATCCTTAGATCTTTCCTAAATCAAGACAATATTCTAATTTGGAGAGTTAAATAAGTAGTTTAGAGCCTTTGATCTAGAGATTTAATGTAAATCAATTGGGTTTTGGAAAAGAAGAGAAAAGAGAAGGATGAAAAGGAGAATAGTCTAGAAAGAAAAATGAAACTTTGGGTTTCATAGCTTCTGGTACCTCAACAATCATTTTATTATCACCCTATTTTTAATAATTGCTTAGTAGTCCTCTTGCATTCCAAAATTACACAATTACCCAATATGTCCCCTTGGGTCAATGGGGTGGATACCCAAACAGGTTTAAGTGCTTTAAGTTATATTTTACTGAGGCTGTGATGCTTTGCCGATGAGCAAGAAAAATTAAAAGTAAAAGTACGCTACATGGAAAATAAGCTAAAAATGTGAAGGATTTAGAATATATAGGAATATAGAATAAAATATAAATTCAACATGATATGATTGATAGGTTTGGATGGCTTGGTGGTAATGTATCTTTCTGGAAGCTTGATAGGTCATGAGTTCAATTCAATATGCATGCAAGGGATGAAAATTGTTGGAGGATTTAATGAAATTCAAGGTGTGGAAGTGTTGACCGAAGGGTGAAAATGCAAGATGGCATATGCATTGACCGAGGGCGGATATCAAGCATGACCAACCACCAATGCAAATGCCGATGGAGTCTTTGTTGAATTTCCAATAGTGCTGAAGCTCAAGTGCAAGTGCCGACAAGATAATTAAAATGAAAAAGCTCAATGATCGAATAGCAAAATGGAAAGTCTGAATTTGGATACTCAATGACCGAACACCATGTGATGACCGATGACCGATAATCGAATAGGAATGTGATGACCGATGACCGAATAACCATGTGATGACCGAAAAGAGCAAGACAATGACTGAACAAGAAAATGAAAATTGGGAATAAGCACCGAAAGGTAAATGAAAATGCATTGTATAGAGCAGTCAAAGTCTCATATTACCGATGGTACATATTATTGATTATGGATCACATTACCAATTGGTGACAAAATAATCAATAAGAATTTCATGGGTATCTCATAAAAAAATAAAAATGGGAATTCAAAATTGGATGTCACCAACAGAGTGAGGTAGTACAGTCAGACAATATGAGTGGAATGCATTACACCGAAGGGCATATAAAAATTGGATATACCGATGGGTATATAAAAGTTTTAAAATAATAAGTCTACCCAAAATTATAACTTCCTCCATTTACCAATAGCCTATAGGTCTCACAATACACCGATAGAATTCTCACTTGTAACATAGCAGATGGTCACCTCCAATTATTGATAAGGAAATCAAAATCTAAAGAAATGTTCAACCGAATACTAAAACTTTACTGAGTACTGAACATTTAAAACCCACCAAGTATTGGTCACCGAACACTCAAATTACCGATGGCTCTAGTGATCAGGACTAATGATCAGTAACTTAAAAATTTAAAAATCCATCGACTGAGTATTTAAAAGATTTCTGATTATTCTAAATAGTAAAAATTCAAATTTTTGTTCCAACCAATTATTTTCCCACATTTTCATAAATATAAAAATTTTAAATAGCTATTTTTAAATAAACATCACAATCTGAACTTATTTGATGTTACATGGTTAATCTCTACTCTATAGCAAGGAGCACCAAGAAAATTCATAGGTAGGTGGTGAGTTCATTTAGAATCATTTAAGAACTAATCATCCTTAAATTTATCCTCGTCTTTTTGACAGAACTTTTCTAAACATGTTACGTCATCATATACTAAAAGAATGGTTAGGTTTGAATATAAAAGGGACAGTGAAGAAAGATAAGGATTAAAAATTGGGTTTAATTGAATTCAATGAGTTCCAAACCCTATACACCCAATATTGGGTCTGTTTGGACCTAAATGGGCCCATATAGCCTTTAAAAAATCATTGATTAGTTTGTGTTATGGATTTACAATAAAAAAAAGAAACAAAAGAAATTTATTTTATTTTGTTAGAATCTAAAAAGTTTTCTTTCAAAATTAAAAAGTCAAATCTTAAAAAAAAAAAAAGAAAATTGAAATTTGAAAATTTCCTTTTTTTTTTTTTTTAACAAAAACTAGATATTTCTTAATTGCAATTTATGTTCTGAAATTGGGAAGTTAAACTTAAAAAAAAAAAAGAAAATTGAAATATGTAAGTTTTCTTTCTTTTTTCCTCCCCAAAATCAGAAATTTGTTAATTGCAATTTATTTTCTAAAATTAGAAAGTCAAACTTTAGAAGAGGAAATTGAAATTTCGAAATTACCTTTTCTTCCCCAAAATTGGAAATTTTCTTAAAAAATATTTTATTAAAAAGTTTTCTTTTAAAATTAGATGTTAGACCTTATAAAAAAGGAAAATATTGAAATTTGGAAGTTCCTTTTTTTTTTTTAATTTCCCAAAATCTAGAACTTTCTTAAAAGAAAGTAAATTCCAAAAGATTCTTTAAAAATTGAAAGTTTCCAAAATATATATTTATTTATACTTCCCATAAAAGTCCACATTTTTCCTGCTTTTCTTTAAGTAAAAAGATGTTAACTTCCCAAAAAAATATATATTTGCCCAAAAGAGAAGGAAAATGAACATTCCAAAACAGTAAAAATCCTTCACCTTTTGAAGACTTGCCGTCTTCTACTGTTCTGTCAAAAATATTTATATATATATTTCTTTTTTGGAAACACTAAATGTCAACTTTGATAAAAACTGGATGTCAACCTTGTTGAAAACTTTCAAATGTATATTTTTTAAACATTGGATATCGAGTTTGATGAAAATTGAAGGTCGACTTTGATGAAAACTTTCTTAAACTTTTTTTTTTAAATTGAAACACATACAAAATATTATAAATATTTTTTTTCCTAAAATAAAAGCCAAAACATACTCATAATCTCAATTTTTTAAAATATGAACATAATATAACTTAATTAAAAATTCACATAAACCTAAAATCATATATATTAAAAAAAAGGTTAATCACAAAATATGCAAAAAAATTCTAATGATTCAAGCAGGAGTGACTCTGATACCACTTGTTGGGAAAATTAATTTTAATATAAAATTATATCAAATATCATATTAAATTATTTGAATTAAAAACTTAATAACTAAAATTGAAATCTATATTAGATAAAACAATACCTGATTGCGTAGCCGAAGCACTCAATTGAATGAAATCCTAGTTTGGGCAGAGTCCTAGGTTCGGCCTTTTAAGTCAAATATTTCCTCACAAAACTCTCTATATGATGGGGGTATCAAAAGAGTAGAGTGATTCATTAACCCGAGTACTATAAACCTTTTATAGCTGTAGGGTGACTTTTACCTTTCAAATTAATCTATTCAACTTTTGCCAACTGTCCTTAAATTACCCTTCGACAATCTCTATTTAACCCACCATAAATAGTAAATGTTCGTTGATATCTACACATTTATTTATTTCTATATCATATGAGATACTAAAACCCAAAATACCAAATTTTCAAACTTAGTAAATTACTTTCTTATGGGTTTACCTTAAATAACAGTATATATTATATAATTATTTTATATATAAGACCAACATTGGATTAATGATCCAATATCAATAACACCAGTAATGAAGCAAGATGTAAGTCAGTTTGGTTGGAGTTGAAGATTTGACAAAATAAGCAAAGGCGGTGATGAGAATCCCATCTTTCCAAGTACTTGTAGCTCAAGGTGTTTCAGGCTCATTTCCTTCTCCTGCTTTGTCTTTTACCCCAATGTAGTTGGAACTCATTGGCTTCTCTCATAGAACTTTGGCATTCCTCATGACTCAACTTGTTGTTGGCTATTCCTTCAATACTTTATTTGGAGGGAAAATGGGAGATATCCTAGCGAGATGATTTCCAAATGGTAGTAGAATTATCTTGTCAAAGATTAGCTATGGTTTAACTATCCCTTTAGTTGCAGTAATGGTTTTTGTTTTGCCTGATGATCCATCTAATCATTTCTTTCATGGACTTTTATTGTTCATCATGGGATTGAGCATATCTTGGAATGCTCCTACTATAAACAAGTCAATCATTTTGGTTAAATGATTTCAAATTTCCACAAAAGCAATTTCAATTTTTTATTCGTTCGTTGGTCAACTATCTGGCCAATAATCTCACATGGTCTTCTTGGTGTACCCAATTCAATATTTGTAGAGATAGTTCTTGAGAGATCAAGAACAAGCATCTATGTTTTGGATCAATCATTCAAGTTTATGCTAGCTTCATTTGCTCTTATGGCTGGATGATGCAAGGTAAAAAAAAAATTATAAAATGGTTAAAAAAAAAAGAAAGGCCACCACTCTAAGGATATGGAAGCACCACCTTAGAGATAGAGGTCTGGGTCAACTCACCACTCAATGGAAACCATCAAAGAGATACAGAGTAAAAAATTTTCAGAGGTATAAAATGCTCTAGGAATTACTTAACACTTCAATTTTTTTTTTCCAAGAAACGAAATACATATAGATATGTTGGAACAACTCTCCAAGTATGGGAACTTGTAAAGATATTAATTACTAAAATGCTTGAAATTTCATCTAAAGCTTTTAAATCACATAGAGAATGCAAAAAGACACTTTTGAGTTTAGTCTCCTCAATGTGAGTTGGAATTTGAGTCCAAAATTAATTCTTTCACAGATTGGGCTCTAAAAAATAAATCATTCTCTAAATTTTCAAATTCGCCGTTGGACACTCTTGTGTCATGCTCCCCCAATTGAAAAAGACTCATTCCCGAGTCAACTAGGCTTTCTTTAGCTTCTTAAAGAGATAAATTAGAAATATTAAAAGTATTAGAAACCTGATACTTAGCTGGGAGTTTAATCTTATATGCATTATCTCCAATCTTTCTTAGTACTTTGAATGGTTAGTCAACTCTAGATTTCAACTTTGCATACTTACCTATGGGAAATCTCTCTTCCTGAAGATGCACCCAAACAAGATCACCTTCCTTGAACTCAGCAAATTTTCTATGTTGATTTGCTTGAATCCTGTCCTTCTCATTCTGCTTCATAATCTTAGCTCAAATCTGCTCATACAACTTCTTAATCTGTTTTGTTATATCTTTTGCATCACTACTAAAACTTCTAATTGTTGGAATGTGCAATAAATCCATAGGACTAAGTGGATTTTTCCCATAAACAATTTTGAAAGGGCTATACCTAGTGGTATGACCTATGGATTGATTATAAGCAAATTCTACTTGTGGCAATAAAAAATCCCACCTTCTTATGTTCTTCCCAATAAAGCTTCGCAAAAGATTTCTCAACACTTTATTTACAACTTCCTTTCAACCATCAGTTTTGGATGGCTAGTAGAGCTGAATTATAATTTAATATCAAGCTTCCTCCACAAAGTTCGCCAAAAATAACTTGAAAAACTTTGAATCCCAATCAGAAGTGATTGTTTTGGGGATTCCATGAAGTTTTACAACTTCACGAAAGTATAAATTAATTACATGAGAAGTATCTAAAGTCTTGTTATAGGGAACAAAATACGCCATCTTTGAAAATCTATCAACAGTGACCATGATAGAATCCTTGTGTCTTTGAGTCATTGCTAAACCCAAAACAAAATCCATACTAACATGTGCCCAAGGACTATCTGCTACAAGAAGTGGGATGTTCAAACCTGTGTTTTGCCCATTTGTTTTAGCAACATGATAGGTTCTGCAATGCTTGATATGCCCTATAACATCACATTTTATCTTGGGCCAAGAGAAATTTTGTTTCAGAAGCACCAAAGTCTTGTCCCTGCCAAAATGCCCTGCAAGTCCACCATTGTGAGTTTTAAAGAGAATAATCTCCCTCAATGAATATTCTGGGACACATAATTGATTTCTTTTGAATAGAAAACCATCTTGCAAAAAGAATTGGTGAGAAGGACCATTAGAACATTTAATAAAGAATTTTCCAAAAATATAAGTCTTTCTTGTAAAGCTCCTTCAAGACCTTAAATCCAACCACTTGGACATGCATTGAGGATAGTAAATGATGTCTCCTACTCAAAGCATCAACAATAACATTCTGAACACCAGATCTTTAGAACAAAATTGTAAGATTGCAAAAATTAAACCCAAGAAGCATGTTTGTTGTTTAGTTTCTACTGGCTATAAAGAAATTTCAAAACCTCGTGATCAAAAAATAAAACAAAAGGTTTAGGATGTAGATACTGACTCCAATGCCTCAAAGCTCACACAATAACATAAAACTCTTTATCATAAGTTGAGTATTTCTTATGAGACTCATTAAGCTTCTCACTAAAGAATGTAATTGTGATTCCTTTTTAGCTAAGAACAACTACAATTCCCATATTAGAAGCATCACATTCAACTTCAAAGTTTTACCTTCTTTTTAATGAGTTTAAATCTTTTCTCTATATCTTGGGTCCATTTGAAACTGTCTCCTTTTAAGCACTCAGTAATTCGAGCAATAATTATGTTGAAATTTTTGATAAAATGCCTGTAAAAAGAAGCAAGGCCATGAAAACTCCAAATATGATGAAGAGTTTCTGGTATAGGCCAAGTAATAATTGCTTCTACTTTCTTTGAATCCATCTTCACTCTATTATTGGAAACAGCATAACCCAAGAAAATAAGGCTATCAATAAGAAATTCATACTTTTTAAGATTGCCATAAAGGTTCTGTTATCTCAAAGTTTGAAACACCTGTTGTAAGTGCTCCAACTGGTGCTCTTTCTCCCTACTGTTTATTAGAAAATCATCCAAATAAACAATAACAAACTTGCCAATAAAAGGTTTGAAGACATGATTCATCAATAGCAAAAATGTGTTAGGAGTATTAGATAAGCCAAAAGGCATGACCATCCACTCATAAAAACCATCTCTTGTCTTTAAAGTTGTTTTCCACTCATCTCCTTCCCTCATTCTAATTTGATGATAGCCACTTTTGAGATCAATTTTGGAAAACACCTAAGCACCTGGAGGTGATCTAGAAGATCATCAAGCTGAGGAATAGGAAATCTGTAACTTACAATAATTTTATTGATAGCTTTGCTATCTATGCGCATTCTCCATGAGCCATCCTTTTTTCGCACAAAAAGAACTGGTACAACACAAGAACTTTTGCTTTTACGTACTAAACCCTTGGGTAAGACTTCATCTACCTACCTTTACAACTCCTCGTGCTCTGTTGGGCTTATTCTATATGTAGGTTTGTTAGGAATGGTAGCTCCAGGGACAAAATCAATACAATGTTGAATATCCCTCATTTAAGGAAAACCTATTGGAATCTCTTCTGGAAAGATATCCCTATAGTCATCAAGCAAAGGTTGAATAGTAGGAGGAATAAGAATTCCTCCATCAAATTCATCAAATAAATTAAAACCATGTGCAGTATTCAGATAAGCAATAAACTCTTGGAAAGCAAAATAAAGCCCTTCTCCTTTACAAAATTTGGGAATATCCTCAGGCTTAGATGGCCATAAAACAATTTTCACACCGTCCTTCACAAAGGAATAAGTATTTTTATAACCATCATGCCGAGTTCTCCTATCATATTGCCATGAATAACCAACTAACATATGACATACATATATAGGAATATCATCACACTAGCATTCATCATAATATTTGCTGCTAATAGAAAATGAGACAAGGTACCTTTTTTTTGTACCTTCAACTCAAAATCATTGTACAGCCATTTCAATTTGTAGGATTGTGGATATGGCTCTATTTTGAGTTGTAATTTCTTCACCATAATAGTTGACACAACATTCTCACAAGCACCACTATCAATGATCAAATCATATACTTTACCATGAGAGCTGTATCTAGCGTGAAAAATATTATAATGAAGCCAATCATCATCTTATTGTTTCTGTATAGTAATCAAACCCCTTTAAATCATGAGCAATTCTCCCTTGTCAGTATAGATAACCTCATCTTCGCTTTCTGAATGCTATAGTTCATCTCCAAATGCTTTACTTTCCACTACAATGAAAGCCCTCCTGTTTGGATATTCTGAAACAATATGTCCATACCCTTGACATTTAAAGCATTTTTTAGAACTAGAATTTGAATTAGTAGATTGCTTATAACAACCAAAATTGGATGAAGCCTTGGAGATGGGTTTTGTAGATAAAACTGATTTAAAGGATGAGGAAGTCCCTTAATTGAAAGCACTACTCTTTTGTGCAGATTTGAATCTAGACTTTGAGGATGCCTTTTGTTGCTTTTTTACAATCACAACACACTTTTTAACATCATTAAATGAATAGAATGCTATAATCGAACTATATTTCCAATCTCCTAATTTAGACCAACCAAGTAGCAGGCTATAGTTTGCTTGTCTGGTTCAACAACATCGCATTTGAGCAATAGTAGCTTAAACTTGATGGTATACTCTTCCATAGACACGTCAATTTGTCTCAAATTATGAAGTTTGAGAAAATTATCATGTTTATAGTTGTTGGAAGGAATCTCCTCATCAATTCCTTCTTTATTTTCTCCACATCTTGATCTTCATCTTCCCTTCATGATCTCTTTGCTTCTTGAAATTCCCACCATAAAGAAGCATATTTTTTGAGTTTAAGGACCACCGACTTCACCTTGTGATCTTCTGGATAGTCTTAGAAATCGAAGACACTTTCAACAATGCACAACCAATCCAAAAATTCTTTTCCTTTAAATTTTTGAATGTTTACTTTTACTTCCAGTCTTTGCTATTTCTTGTAATTCTTTTTGCCATTTTAATGGTGGAGTCACCCGAAATATGTGCCGAAGCAAAAGGATTGAGATCCTCATTATCAATATCATGAAGGTTTTGTTTATAGGCTAGAGTTTCGTTAACTTTGGGATTGCGAGCATGGCCGCAACCTCCTGCCATGACTCTAATACCAAACTTGATGCGGGGTAAGGAAAAAAAATGATAAAATTGTAAAAAAAAAAAAACAAAGAAAAAAAAAAGGCCACCACTCTAAGGATATAGAAGCATCACTCGAGAGTAAGAGGTCTGGGTCAACTCACCACTCAATGGAAACCACCAAAGAGATATAGAGTAGAAAATTTTCATAAGCATAAAATCCTCTAGGAAAAACTTAACACTTCAATTTTTTTTTTTTTTTACCAAGAACTGAAATACATATAGATATGTAGGAGCAACCCTCCAAGTATGGGAACTTGTAAAGACATTAATAACAAAGTTGGAAATAGATAAAATGCTTTAAATTTCATTTAAAGCTTTTAAATCACATAAAGAAATCAAATAGACACTTTTGAGTTTAGTCTCCTCAATGTAAGTTGGAATTTGAGTCTAAAATAAATTCTTCATAGATTGGGATCTAAGAAATAAATCATTCTCTAAATTTGCAGATTGGCCTTTGGATACTCTTATGTCATGGGACTCTTAACTCAGCATGTTTTTGGTTTTAAACCAATCCCATAATGATCAAGTGATTATGTTGAAATTAAAACTAACAAAGTAAATGATACCTCTCTTGCTAACACACTTTACACCGCTATTGGCACATCTATGGCACTATGCTATTTTATTTACTCCTTCCTCTAATTTACGTACCCAAGAGATAGAGAGCATGCTAAGATTGTGGCACTATTGGAGTCAGAGATGCAACAAACTTAGACCCATTATTCTCCTCCCAAGCAAGAAGTGCATTCTGAGAAAGAAAGAAATGTGATTCTTATAGATTATGAAGGAGACAACATTGATTTGGATGACAATGATGAGAAAACTCTTCTTCCACATTGTCAAACACTAATATTATACGAAGTAAGAAAACCGCAAATTGTAAACCTTGGATGTGTATTAAGGTTGTCTCCCACACCAACTTAAAAAGCCATCAAAGGACTTCATTGACACAATTTTTGCTGAACAAATACGTACCTGTGAAGCCCATTTGTGAATTAATCTCTAAGCCCGGAACTCTATCCCCACTCAACGTCCACCTAAAGAGCATTTGCTTATCAATCTCTTAGGATCTTTCGACATCATTGCACAATGCAATTTGTATTTGCTCTTAATGACCCAACAGGAAACAATAGTTGAGTTTGATGCTGAAATTTTTTGGATAAATTATTCTTAGAATACTAAATTTAAATGGCTTCTAAGAAAGTGAAATTTTTTAAATTTAGCTCTTATTAGTTTCATTTAGTAAAGCAATCATCTAATAGTAATGTGAGTTAGGTTTTAAAAGATAATATACCCTAGTGTAGATCTAGAAAAATACCATATCCTTTTGGCAATCTTTACCACAAATTCATATATTTTTCTCATTTACGCCCTCTAAAGTTTGCATTATTGTCAAAACACCATTTAAGCCTACACTTTTGACAATGGCCTATGAATTTATAATGTTTGGTTATTTTTTGCTAAAATTAACCTATATACTTCAATTACTTTTAATAATTTAATCCTTTAAATTTTGAATTTTAGTAAATTAGACTTCTTTGTACCACTACAAAGCCTTTTGTTATTATAGAATTAATAAATATTGAAATACTAAAAAGTAAATAATAAAGCATAAAATCATTGAAAATTAAAAAAAAAAATGAAGCTAAGGTTGTATCCTTTAAAAGGATGTTACTTGTGAGGCACCAAATCCACCCCCTCGCCAGGGTTTCATCAACAACGGACTGCACCAGGGCTCAGTTACTTACATGAGCAGCAGAAGTCATGCTAAAATAACAAATTCTCTTTTTTCAATCAATATAAATATTACAAAGATCTTTTATTCATGATAAAGTAGCAGAACTTCTATACTAGAAAGGTAATCCACAACAAGACTATCTCTACATGCTCATCTAATCCTCCTCGACCTTTGTTCCTGTAGGATCTGAAAATAATTTTTGGTATGAACTTGATAGCCCAATGAGGTCTATGTGTGCAGATATGAAAAATTTTCCATTATAAAATTAAGCAATAACGGTTTCATTATAAAATCTTATGAAAAAGCTTTCAATGTAGTAATAATATGCAATAAGCAATAATAATAGTACCACAATACAGTGCAAGTAACAGTTCACTTTCATCTTATCTCTCCAAGAGAACAGTCTCCTTATCCCTCCCACGAGATCTAATTCCGGAAAGGCCTATCACTCTTCCCCACATTAACTGGACAAACCTCTTATCCACAATAATGGGGTGCTAGCAATATGTATTTCGATGTTTGACAAATCCCTTGCTTGCACGAGCAATCTCAACACATATCAATTAATATAACAATCACAAACACATACATTGATATAGAAGTAGTAAATCATGGTAACGGTAGTAAATTATGGTAATAGTAGTAAATCATGAAAACAATAGTAAATCATGATAATAAAAGAAAATTATGGTAGTTATGCATAAAAAATATATAAATACAAAGAGCACTCACCTCAAAATGTAAACCAAGAGCTTAGCCTTTTCCCTAACACATTTTTCTTTTCCTCTCTTTCCTTTCCTTTCTCTCTTTTCCTCTCTTTCTCCCCCTCTCTCTTTCTTTCTCTTTTTCTCTTCCTTAGCCGAATTTGGTTTGGGATGCAAGGGGATGGGGGTATTTATAGCCATGGTTAGGTGATGAATTATTGACATGTGTTCGGACACTTTTTCATCATATAAAGCTCTTGTTCTTGATGCAAACCATGTTTTCTTCCATGTGTCAATTATAGAAGACACCTATCCTTTATGCAAGACATTTGTCTTCCATCTGGTTCAATTTGTTGCAAGACATGTGTTGTGGTCAGTGGGTAATTATCCATTGGAGAAGAAGGTTTATTCTAGGTTAATTTTTATTTATAGTTAACTTATTTACTTGTAGTATCATTTAAGTAAATGATTCATTTACTTAAGAATTACATGTAAATAAGGAAATACCCCCGTTTGAATTCAATAAAAATAGTTTCAGGGCCTAATTCCTTGAGAATAAAAGGTCAACTCTCCCCTCTAAGAACAAAACTCAAAACAGTTAACTTTGTTAGATTCTATTTGGTAGGCTAATAGTTTAAAAAAATTCTGAAAAAATAGGTTTTAACCTATTTGATATATGAGGAACAATTTCTAGGACTTTTCCTCCTTGTTTTCTAGACATTTCAAATACATCATTTTTTAGGTACTCGGTCTCCAACGAGCTAGTTAAACCTATGTTATTAATATTCCAAGTCTCTAATTTCATTTCCAATTCATTTGTTTTGGGTAGCCTTACTAACTTTATAATTAATAATAATTTATTTTTTGTAATTAAATTGGGGTTATGTGACATTCCTTCCCCCTTAAAAAATTTCATCCTCGAAATTTGTATCTGATTGCTGGAATAAAGCATGATACTTTTCCCAGATCTCATCTTCAAGTTCCCATGTAGCATTTTCTATTCTATGATTGTTTCAAAGTACTTTTACCAAATGTAATTCCTTTGATCTCAGCTTCTTTATATCAAATCCAAGAATCTTGACTGGTTTTTCCTTATAAGTTTGATCTTAACGAAGTTGGAGTTGCTGGTAATCTAGTATATGATCTATATCGGATTGATATTTTCAAAGCAATGATAGATAGAATATATCATGGATTCTGGATAAGGTTGGTGGTAGGGTTGGCCAATATGCTACTTTTCCTATTCATTCCAGTATTTCAAATGGTTCAATATATCTTAGACTCAATTTTCCCTATTTTCCATGCTGAATAATTCCTTTCTGACAGAATAGCTTAACAAAAACATGATCTCCTATTTGGAATTCCAAATCCTTTCTACGATGGGGAGCATAATTTTTTGGTTTGCTTTGAGTGGCCATCATTCTTTGTCTTATTATTTTGATTTTGTCAATGGTTTCTTCTATCCTTGGTATGGTATTTGATGTATTCATATTTCTTTCTCCAATTTTATCCCAATAAATTGGTGATCGATATTTTCTTCCATATAATACTTTGTAAAGAGCTATACCGATTATGGATTGAAAATTGTTATTGTATACGAATTCTACAAGTGGTAGGTGTTTATCCCAATTTCCCTTAAAATCTAAAATACATGCTCGAAGCATATCTTCTAATACTTGAATTGTGCGTTTAGATTATCCATCAGTTTGAGGATGAGAACTTATTTTAAATTTCAGTTTGGTACTTAAAAGTTGTGGTAGTTATTTCCAAAATCGAGAAGTAATCTCGGATCTCTATAAAAAACAATACTAAGAGGTACTCTATGCAATTTAACTATCTCAACCATATATATTCTACCTAATTTTTCAATAGGATAAGTCATTTTAATTGGCAAAAAGTGAGAAGATTTGGGGAACCTATCTACAATTACCCATATCGCATCATGCCCATTTTTACTTTTTGATAATCCACAAACAAAGTCATTAATTATTTCATCCCACTTCAATTTTAGAACTAGAAAGGGTTGCAACAAAGCATATGTGGTTGTGGAGTGCAGGCCGCAGGATAAGTCCAAGAGAGGGGTGTGGGTTAAGCAATTCGTGGAAGCAATATATGAACCATGTTTAGATGATGATGATTCTAGATTCTTCCTATGGTTATGTTCTTCTTGTTGATGGTTCTGGTTTGGATTCTTGTCCTGGAATCAATGGATCAAAAATCTCAAAAATTAAGGTGGACACCACATCTCTTGTCAAGATGGAAGAGCATATTACTAGAGTGGCAAAGTTTATTGTCTTGGATTATTATCTTCACAAAACAAATTACTTGAACCATCTCCCAAGTAAAATTAATAGTAAAGCAACTAACTCATCAGATAGAGAGGATACAAACCAAAGCACCAAAAATGAAGCTGGTGACAACACAGATGATGCTGAAAATGGAGATTTTCTTCCTTATCTATCACCATGGTGGGTCTCCCTTTTATTTACGTAAAGTTACCTCCATGATTTAGGGGGAGTGAATATTACATTGGCGAATCAAGTGATGACCGCCAAGCATTGATCGGGCCCGTTTAGTGTTAAGCCCAACATGACTTAGGCCGAGTACTATCATTTGTCACCTACTCCTTATATCGCTTCGAAGGAGAGGTGTAAGAAGTAAGTAAAGGGTCACTTCTTAGAAGATCATAGGAATGTAAATGTAGATAACCATCAAATAAATGATCCCAGAATATAAATTACATGGGGAGTTGAAAACTCTGAATCCATTTCTCATTGGGTTGTTTCACTTACTCAAGATTGCTAGGGTTGCGTCTTTTTGGCTATAAATAGACAGTAAAGGATCCCTATACCATGTCAAAGTGATATGAAATACTTTTACAAGTGATTTTATGAGTCCCTTTTGTTGAGAGTTAGCATTTTCGAGAGATAGGTTGATATGGGTTTTGAACCACAAAACTTGGTAGTTTAAAAGACTATAGTTGATACAAGGCTCCATTATGAATAGGACAACCAATACATGGTCCAATCATGTCATCCAGAATTTAAGTATCGTGATGGAATATATTAAGGGTCTTATCGAGATTCTAGCCTTATTCATAGAGAGATCTTGGCTCAAGCAAGAGAGATTCATGTTTAAAGTAGAGCTCTCTTCTCAATGCTAGAATCATCGTCTGACTAATAAATGTAGCAGAGGTTGCTGAAGATACTTCTTTGGTGCTCCATCGGGTGATGAGATAAGAGGAGCTAGAGAGGTGGTCAAAGGATTGATGCATCTTTTCTATCTCCTTCGGCCATCTTGTACTCTCTTTAATTCCTTCTGTGGTCATTTTGTTCCAATTGAGTAATATTGTTAGGTAGCCGAGCTTCTCCTGGTTCTTATTTTACATCCAGTTGGCTTTTTAGTGTAGGGTTTATATCTCGTTTTAGCCTTTAATGTATTCATTTCTATGTGATTCGGTCTGACTCAGAGACTGTATTCCTTTTTATGTGATTCGGTGGGACTTAGAGACTTATAAATTTTCTTTCGTATTGCATCCATCTATGTAGTCTAATATGTACCCAAAATTAAAAGAGAGATCTGTTACTTACTACTCGATCTTTATTTAGTTGAAAATGGAATCACCTTGTCTGTTAGTATTCCACTGACACGAATAATGAGCACTAACCACCAAGTGTACAACCTTGCCGATAGTATGTCTCCTAACCAGTAGGCTTACTTAGCTACTAGGTACGGGGCTTTGCTGTCATCGTACTCACTATGTTGGTAGCGTCCGAGAGGATGAGTTATATTCACCTGAGTAGGGGTTTTTTAATTTGTTCATTTGAGAGAGTTCAACCAAGTGAAGGGGCCATGTCCACCTATTGGGGAGATAAATCCTTTATTTATGACACGTTTATTTAATAAGAGAGGCCATGTCTACCCAACGACGAGATACATCTTTGTTCATTCGATAGAAGAGGGCCGTGCCTACCCGTCAAAGAGGTAAATCCTTTATTGAAGGCATATTCGTTTGATAAGAGGAGCCATGTCCACCCAATGAGAAGATAAATCCTTTATCGATGACACGTTCATTCGATAAGAGGGGCTGAGTCCACCTAATGAGGAGATAAATCCTTTACTAATGACATGCTCGTTCAATAAGAGGGACCGTGTCCACTCAATGAGAAGATAAATCCTTTATTAACGACATGCTTTGAGAAATATAAGTACAAAAATAGATCGGTCGGTTAATAAGGTATTATAATAAGGGATAGGATTGTAAAGGTCTTACCTGATCGTTTGATGGGTGACGGAACAAAGGTTGTTAGCATAGGAGAATGTTGGTTATCATTGTAATAGATACACAAGTTCTCGAAATTCTAAGTTCGAGAAACGGCCGAGTCATTTAGGTGAATGAGGCTATATATGTTGGGACGAACTTCTGAGTGTATTATATCAGGCCCTTCTTAGTTCGGCACTAGCTTACTCCCTAGTTGAGATTGACTGGTGATTTCTTGCTTCCTTAGCGCTAGCTCACCTGGCTTGAATATTCTCATTTTGATCTATCTGTTATAATACCTTGACGTTTGCTAATTGGTAAGCAGTCATTCAGACAGATGCAGTTTCTTTTAGCTTGGGGAGCAAATCTAGCCATTCACACAGTACTGATTCGTAGTATCCTCATTCGTATAAATCCACACATGGCAAATGAATACCATTCTCCACTAGTATCATTGCCTTACAACCATATGTTAGGCTGAATGGCATTTCTTCCATTGCCTTTCGGGGTATAATTCGATAGTCCAAAGAATATTATAGTGCTTATCTACCCAACGACCTTTGGCTTCATCTAGTACAGACTTTAGCCCTTGCAAAATCATTCGATTCGTTACTTTTTGCGAGACCATTGGTTTATGGATAGGCGATGGAAGTGAAGCGATGCTAGATCTCCAATCTACTACAGAAGTCTTGGAAGCTTCTATTGTCAAATTGCTTGTTGTTATTCGTAATCAGAACATGAGGCACACCAAACATGGTGATAATGGACATCCACACAAAATGCAGTATCTTGGTGGTGGTAATTTGGGCTAGTGACTCGGCTTTTACCCACTTGGTGAAGTAGTTGATGGCCATGACTATGAACTTCTGCTGTCTGACAACTGGAGGGAATAGTTCTAAGATGTCCATCCCTTATTGGATGGACGGCCATGGGTTAGTATCGGGCAAAGCTCGGTGGAGGGCAGACATGGTACTGATGAGAAGTGCTAGCCCTTGTCGCATCTCTTGATGTAGTCTTGTGTGTCGGTCTTCATAGTAGGCCAGTAATACTCTTCCTAGAGAGCTTTGTTCACCAAATTTCGAGTACGTAAGTGGTTACTGCATATTTATTCATGGATTTCTTAGAGTACATAGTCTCCTTCTTTGGGCATCAGGCACTTCAGATACGGATGGGTATAAAACTTCTTATAGAGATCTCCATTGATGATAGCATGGTGAACGGCCTCGTGCCTCAACCTAGTGGTTTCGAAAGGTCAGCTCAGTAACTGCTTATGCTTCAGTTCATCGACAAGACTTGTTTCGACTTTTTGATGCCTGGATATGCCATGCTCTCTATGTAAACCATTCGAATGGTTGCTATTGATTAGAGCTGGATAACTTTGAGAATATAATAACTCATGTGTTCTCTGATTGGGGGATTTGTTGTATTTTACCTAGTCAAAGTTGTCCATCACCTCATGTATCTTAGATAGGTACTTTGCTATCATTCGCTCCTTAGTCTCGTAGATCCCTTCGATCTGGTTAATGACTAGCTAGCTATCAGTGAGTGATGCCACGATTGTAATGTCGACTCTGCGGTGCTGTACTTTTGTACTCTCGTTCTTGAATTTAATGAAATATTCCTCAGTTTATTTATATAGAGAGAATTTTTATTTTATTTTGATTTTCGATTTTGGGGTTTTTAATTCAAATTTTTAGTACATTCAAAAGTTTTCGTATTTCCGATTCGAAATGTGAAACAAATATAAAAATAAAATAAAATATATGTATATGTCTATAAACATATTTTTCATTTATTAAATTAATTATTTCCTCATGCACTTATTTATAAACCATTTTTATAAAAAAAATACATATATAATAATAATAATAATAATAATAATAATAATAACAATAATAATAAAAAAAAATGAAAAAAATCGAAATTAGGGCTTAGCCCTAATTTCCTTCCCTCTTCCCCTCTCCTCTATCCCTCTCCCGCAACCTTTCCTCTTTCCACGCTGCAGCCACCGTTCTCCCCTCTCCCTCCGCCTCTTCCGCCGTGTTCCGCCACCTTCGACACCATCAACCACCCACGACCACCGATCTTTCACTCCCACTCTATTTTGGTTCTCTTTCTAACACTCTGTCTCTTCTTCTCCTTTGCATTCTCTCTCTACCTCTCGCGAATCACTCTCGGCCTCTCGTCTCTCTCACCGCTGCAAGCGACCGCCACCGCCACCGCCACCGTTCGTCTTCCACCCCCTATTCCCTCTCTTTCCCTTCGATTCTCTCTCTATTTTTCTCACAGTCGTACTCTTCCTCTCTCTCCCGCGAGTCACTATCTCTCTTCGCTTCCTCCGCCACACAGCCACCACCACCACCACCACCCATCTTCCACTCTCTACCTCACTCTCCCTTCTCTCTCTCTCCTTCCCCATGCACGATAGACCCTCGGCTCTCTATTTCTCCTTATCTCTCCCTGCGCGTGCAACAGCGCGCGATTGCTCGTGCGACAGCCCCTGCCCAAGTGCTCGTGAGACAGCCCCTACGCGCGCGTGACCCCACACAAGACTGTCCCCTGCGCATGCGACTGCAGCGCGTGACAGCTGTGCAGCGCGCGACAGCTCCCGTGCGCGCAGTTGCAGTGCTGCTTTCCTTGCTCGCTCTCTCGAGCAGTCTACACTCTCCTTCGAGAGCCCACTGCAAGCAACAAGAAGCCTTAGAAACCCTAGGCCGCGATGGTTTCCTGCGATCCTTTCACTACATAGGTAAAGGCCAATTTCTGATTTTATTCCTAGAGTTAATACTCTTAAGTGGTTTAGTCTAACTGCTAGAATCTGTTTTGAATTGGGAATACTATAGGTCTTGGATTGAACGAAGTGCATTCGAAAGTTAGGTCTGCGATTCGAGAAAACCCTAGGTGAGGGATTTCGAACCTATTCAATTTATTTGGACGAATTTAGGATAAATTAGAGTAAGAGTGTATTGCATATGTTAGGATGATTATTAGAAGAGAGTTGAAATGCGCGTTTGATGTTATATGTAATTAATAAGGTTAAATATAGAATGTTATACAAATTGGGTTATTCTGGATAATAGAATTATATTGACTTGATTTGAATAGCTTCTCTTAGAGTTTAACTTGACAAATATATGAAAACAGTTGGGATTTGGGATTTAAGTTTGAGGATTGGTACAATCTTTTTTATTTTAAATTATCTTGCATATAGGAAATCAAAATACAATTTTTGTATTATGAAAATAGGCTTCAATACCTTGGAAATGATATATGGGTTAAAGAAATCGGATGAGAATTGAAAAGTGTATGATTTTTCAAATATTTTTCCATCTTGTAGGAAATTTATTTATTTTAGATTGGTTTTCGATTTTGAACGGTTTTAGGTTTGAATTTAGATTGGTTTGGATTTCGTTATTTATTTATAAATGGAATGAAATTGATTACATTGGAGTACATTTATAAATTAAAGAGTTTAGGCTTTGTACGAACTTAAGGAAAATAATAAACCCTGAAAATAGTCGAAAAATTGATGAAATTTGTGATTTGATTAGGTTGACTTTCTTTGAGACTCGAGGAGTCGAGTTTGGTTCGATTCGTGGTATTATTGGGGAGTGCACTACCCTCCCCCATACTATGAGTGAGACTATGACATCTACTATTGATTGATAAATCATGTTTTACTGATTTTTCAAATGACATGATTTCTATACGTGTGAAAATTGAAATTTTGGATTTTGATAAGTATTTATATACATATTTTTGTGACCATTGGAGTGGCCCAATTACTGATTTTATTGATATGCATCCATGAGTTTGATAACTGAATATTGTGCCACCTTTTCTGATATATTGACATGTTTTAATGCTTCCACTTGCATTGGCACATGGGTTTGAAAGGATTTATACGTACCATTTGGGCTTTATGCTCGACTGATATTATGATACGATGCATGGGGCTATATGCCCGGCTGATATGGTGTTGGGATGCATGGGACCACGCGCCCGACTGATTTGATATTGTTCCGTAGCTACGA
This sequence comes from Dillenia turbinata, assembly GCA_037126225.1. Lineage (NCBI taxonomy): Eukaryota > Viridiplantae > Streptophyta > Magnoliopsida > Dilleniales > Dilleniaceae > Dillenia > Dillenia turbinata. The sequence goes on from JBAMMX010000017.1 coordinate 8,961,177, forward strand.
AGGACGTTTGGTAGCGGCACCCCTTGTGCGCGGATACTCTTCGGCCGGAGGTATCCGCCAGATTGTCGTGTGTATGGTTGTCCCAGGTTAAACCCTCATCGGGGGAGGACGTTATCTCTGTCTAGCACAGGGCGGGGGCATCATACACGACCGACTATTTATATGTATATTATTATTATTATTATTACTTACAGGCTAGTCGGAGTAGCCTGTGGCCAACATTGGGGTAGAGAGCTATTATTTGATAATTGTATTGTGAAAACCCCCAATGTGCTCGTTCTTGGTCGAGGTAAACCATTGACGGGGTTGTTTATTCGGCCACTCTTCTCATGTGATTTGATACATAGATAGATACATATGTTATTTTGTGATGTGTGCTTTGAGATATGTTAAAACTACACGCTGTTTTCGTATACCTGATATTGTATTACATGCTTTGACACTCCAAGTTCACACTTGATATTGATAGCACGATGTCCTTCCCCTCACTTGTTGAGTATCCTCCCATAGATACTCACCCCTCTTCTTTCCCTCCCCAGACAGGATTATGGTGCTAGGGCGACGCATTTGGCTCTAGAAGGCTTGATAGCTTGTTGCGGATTTGGTATTTATGATGGTAAGGTTTAAGTTTAATTTAAAATACGAATTTCGCACTTTATTTCGACCCTGCGTGGTCTGGATATTTAGGTCCATAGTTGTCCGTGTACATTTTTATGGGATGACTGTAATATTTATGGACATTGTTGTGAAACTCTCCTATTATACTTGCATTGAGGCATTTGTAAACATTTAAACTTTTTACTTGGGAAATTATTGTATATTATATAAAATTTAGGTCCGCTCGGTGTGGCGGCTGCTCATGCTCTAGTTGGGCATGATCGTAGAGGTCTGTGGCTAGGACTGTTGGTGATTTGTTAGCCTTGCGTTGTCTGGATGTCGGTTGTGAGATTTGGCAGATTGTTTTGAGGCTGAGATGGTCATTTTATTTTATTTATTGGACGATTTTAAATTATACAGGTTTAAACAGGTTAAATTATACATGGGAGACCTCCGATTTATGGGGAGGTTCTGCCCGATTTTTTATAGAAATACAGCCGGCATCCAGGGCAACGGGCGACTGTTCACGATCCCGGTTCGGGGCGTGACAGTTCTCTTGGTATCAGAGCTGTAGGTTGAGAGCTGTGTTTTATAGAATAGTTTTGAAAATATTCCCAAGTACGATTTAAAAGTCCTCAATGCATATGAGAGTTTCATTACAGTCATGAGATCCCAATACATGGTCTTAGGCATATGAGTTATTCTTTTTGGGGGTTAGATACGGTGCGTATCTAACCTAGTATATTAGTTCTATCGGTTCTTAAACTTGTAAGCTCATCCATTTTAGGGCGATTTGATACGGGTTGTAACTAACCTAGGATATCTTTTTCATTGGTTCTTAATACTAGTTAGTTCATTTATTTTAGGGGTTAGTTATGTCATAACGAACCCTAATCTTTACATATCTGCCTAACTAGTACCTTTTTCCTTGTAGTAGTATGACGACTAGGCAAGGTACCAGTTTTGCTCCTACTGAACCCTCTGGAGCACCAGAAAACATGTCTTCTTCGCACGCACCTCCTCCAGTACCTATTCCACTAGCTGCTACAGTCGCAATGCCACCACCACCACTGGACGCCTATAGACAGGTGTTCGAGTGGTATAGTTCACATGGCATACAGATGCCACCTCCACCAGTACCGATAGCCGCGCTGATTCCTACGGCCGTGCCACCTCCAGTTGTACCAGCTTAGCCACCATTTGTTGATCCTTCCACTGTTTCAGGACCTAGTGACACTACCTCCTCCACCTTGAGACGTATTCATGAGCTCACCCAGTTGTTGAAGGAGGCGAGGTAAATAGGTTGTATGGATTTCGCGGGGACAGGTGATTCCACCGCAGTGAAGTATTGGATCAACCGCACTCGTAGAATTTTGATTGATTTGGGGTTGAGCGAGGACTACCGGTTGCGGGTAGTAGAGAGACTCTTGGATGGTGACGCCCTCACTTGGTGGGAGGTGATTCGTGACGATGCTACCAGGCTTCTGCGATGGGAGGACTTCCTATGGGAGTTTGATTGCAGGTATTTCTCTGAGCTTTAGCATGACCGCAAGAGGGTAGAGTTTCTGCACTTGCGACAGGAAACCAGGACAGTGATAGAGTATGAGGCGGAGTTGAGGAGACTAGCTGCTTTTGTTCCAGACTTGGCGACGCCAAGGCAGCTACGGTTCAAGTTTGAGGATGGTCTCAACTGAACATCAGGAGGTATATGACGGTGATTCCCAGTCTCTCCTTTACGGAGATCGTGGACTCAGCACTTAGGGCGGAGGAGATCGTCCGTGCTGAGGGCAGACAGCAGGAAAATAGAGAGCAAAAGAAGAGATCTAAGGCTACTTCGAGCCAGGACTCGAAGAAGGGCAGGACTTCAAGATATCAGGGAGGCCCTTATCAGTTGAGACAGTCACATTCTGAGTAGGGATCATGATCCCAGGGGTTTAAAGCACCGGCCCCTAGTGCCACTACTCAGAGTTCAGCTCAGTGGCACCCCTATTACCGCCAATGTGGTAGACACCACCCTTTTGGAGAGTGTAGGGTGCCTATTACATGCTTCCGGTGTGGGAAGCCAGGGCACATCAGAAGTACTTGCCCTGAGTTGGGATTTGGGGGTCAGACAGCTACGGACTACTCGAGTGTTCCATGAGGAGGACAGTAGGGAGCACCTGCGCACTCGAGTCACACCGCTCCACGGACAAGAGCCGGGAGCAACACGGTGCCAGGACCATCCCGACAGCAGCAGAGGACACAGGCCCGTGTGTACGCCATGATGCAGGAGGACGATTAGGTAGATCTTGACATAGTTATTGGTACTCCATCCACTGGTCCCCATGTTTAGAGAGCTTCCATGTACTTTCTTTTGGGTTCCATGTATTTCCTTTTGAAAACCATCACTAGTTAAAGCCTTAGAGGCTTAGCTATGTTGGTTTGTACATACATTTTGATATATATATATATATGTAAATATATGTGTGTGAGTATATGTTTTCTTCCATATTTACTAACTAATCTCTTTATTTTCTCACATTGGGAGTTATGAAAATACCGGGAGTCGACGCCCGTGTCTTTATTGACATTGGGTCGAACTATTCTTATGCGAGAAGCGAGTGTTACCTCGCTGCGTTGTATTGGTGATGGAGGTCAGGCAACAGATATGCTAAAGGTGCACGACGTACCTAACTCATGATAGACACCACCGTGGAGGGATCAAGGATCGATGAGGTCCTAGTGGTGCAGGAGGTTACAGATGTATACTCGTGGAGTTATGTGGAACTCCAAGGCATTCTTGATAGATCTGTAGAAATTATGACAGAGAGTTTCCAAGTCTGTGATAACGGACTAGTATTATATCGACAGTGGGTTTGCATTTCCACCAACAGAGATCTTCGGAGTGATTTTTGAGGAAACTCATTCCTCCTTTTACGTTATGCATCCGGGCGGTACAAAAATATACCTAACTACCCTAGATAGATATCAGTGGTTTGGTATAAGGAGAGAGTTCGTCACTTGATCCCTAGTTTGTCAGCAGATGATGGCCAAGTATCAGTGACCCACACGCGCTTCGCAGCCTTTTCTCATTTGTTTCGGTCAGGCCTTCTTTTAGTTTCGAGGACGAAACTTATTTTTAGGGGGTTAGAAAATATAACGCCGACTCTGCGATGTCGTACTTTTGTACTCCCGTTCTTGAATTTAATGAAATATTCCTCAGTTTATTTATATAGAGAGAATTTTTATTTTATATTGATTTTCGATTTTGGGGTTTTTAATTCAAATTTTTAGTATATTCAAAAGTTTTCGTATTTCCGATTCGAAATGTGAAGCAAATATAAAAATAAAATAAAATATATGTATATGTATATAAACATATTTTTCATTTATTAAATTAATTATTTCCTCATGCATTTATTTATAAACCATTTTTATAAAAAAAAATACATATATAATAATAATAATAATAATAATAACAATAATAATAATAAAAAAAATGAAAAAAATCGAAATTAGGGCTTAGCCCTAATTTCCTTCCCTCTTCCCCTCTCCTCTCTCCCTCTCCTGCAACCTTTCTTCTTCCCGCACCGCAGCCACCGTTCTGCCCTCTCCCTCCGCCTCTTCCGCCGTGTTCCGCCACCTCCAACACCATCAACCACCCACGACCACCCATCTTTCACTCCCACTCTCTTTTGGTTCTCTCTCTAACACTCTGTCTCTCCTTCTCCTTCGCATTATCTCTCTACCTCTCGCGAATCACTCTCAGCCTCTCTTCTCTCTCACCGCTGCGAGCGGCCGCCACCGCCACCATTCGTCTTCCACCCCCTATTCCCTCTCTTTCCCTTCGATTCTCTCTCTATTCTTCTCACAGTCGTACTCTTCCTCTCTCTCCCGCGAGTCTCTCTCTCTCTTCGCTTCCTCCGCCACACCGCCACCACCACCCATCTTCCACTTTCTACCTCCCTCTCTGTCTCTCAGTCTCCCTTCTCTCTCTCTCTCCTTCCCCACGCACGATAGACCCTCGGCTCTCTATTTCTCCCTATCTCTCCCTGTGTGCGCAACAGTGCGCGACTGCTCGTGCGATAGCCTCTGCCCCAGCGCTCGCGAGACAGCCCCTACGCACACGTGACCCCGCACAAGACTGTCCCCTACGCGAGCGACTGCAGCGCGCGACAGCTCTGCACACTCGACTGCAGCGTGCGACAGCTCCTGCACGCGCGATTACAGTGCTGCTTTCCTTGTTCGCTCGCTCGAGCAGTCTACACTCTCCTTCGAGAGTCCACAGCAAGCAACAAGAAGCCTCAGAAACCCTAGGCCGCGATGGTTTCCTGCGATCCTTTCACTGCATAGGTAAAGGCCAATTTCTGATTTTATTCCTAGAGTTAATACTCTTAAGTGGTTTAGTCTAACTGCTAGAATTTGTTTTGAATTGGGAATACTACAGGTCTTGGATTGAACGAAGTGCATTCGGAAGTTAGGTCTGCAATTCGAGAAAACCCTAGGTGAGGGATTTCGAACCTATTCGATTTATTTGGACGAATTTAGGGTAAATTAGAGTAAGAGTGTATTGCATATGTTAGGATGATTGTTAGAAGAGAGTTGAAATGCGCGTTTGATGTTATATGTAATTAATAAGGTTAAATATAGAATGTTATACAAATTGTGTTGTTCTGGATAATAGAATTGTATTGACTTGATTTGAATAGCTTCTCTTAGAGTTTAACTTGACAAATATATGAAAACAGTTGGGATTTGGGATTTAAGTTTAAGGATTGGTACAATCTTTTTCATTTTAAGTTGTCTTGCATATAGGAAATCAAAATACAATTTTTGTATTATGAAAATAGGCTTCAATACCTTGAAAATGACATATGGGTTGAAGAAATCGGATGGGAATTGAAAAGTGTATGATTTTTCAAATATTTTTCCATCTTGCTGGAAATTTATTTATTTTAGATTGGTTTTCGATTTTGAACGGTTTTAGGTTTGAATTTAGATTGGTTTGGATTTCGTTATTTATTTATAAATGGAATGAAATTGATTACATTGGAGTACATTTATAAATTAAAGAGTTTAGGCTTTGTACGAACTTAAGGAAAATAATAAACCCTGAAAATAGTCGAAAAATTGATGAAATTCGTGATTTGATTAGGTTGACTTTCTTTGAGACTCAAGGAGTCGAGTTTGGTTCGATTCGTGGTATTATTGGGGAGTGCACTACCCTCCCCCATACTGTGAGTGGGACTACGACATCTACTATTGATTGATAAATCATGTTTTACCAATTTTTCAAATGACATGATTTTTATACGTGTGAAAATTGAATTTTTGGATTTTGATAAGTATTTATATACATATTTTTGTGACCATTGGAGTGTCCCAATTACTGATTTTATTGATATGCATCCATGAGTTTGATAACTGAATAATGTGCCACCTTTTCTGATATATTGACATGTTTTAATGCTTCTACTTGCATTGGCACATGGGTTTGAAAGGATTTATACCTACCATTTGGGCTATATGCCCGGCTGATATTATGTTACGATGCATGGGGCTATATGCCCGGCTGATATGGTTCTGGGATGCATGGGGCCACGTGCCCGGCTGATTTGATATTGTTCCGTAGCTACGAAGGACGTTTGGTAGTAGCACCCCTTGTGCCCGGATACTCTTCGGCCGGAGGTATCCGCCAGATTGTCGTGTGTATAGTTGTCCCAGGTTGAACCCTCATTGGGGGAGGACATTATCCCTGTCTAGCACTGGGCAGGGGCATCATACACGGCCGACTATTTATATGTATATTATTATTATTATTATTATTTATAGGCTAGTTGGAGTAGCCTGTGGCCAACATTAGGGTAGAGAGCTATTTTTTGATAATTGCATTGTGAAAACCCCCAATGCGCCTGTTCTTGGTCGAGGTAGACCATTGCCGGGGTTGTTTATTCGGCCGCTCTTCTCATGTGATTTGATACATAGATGGATGCATATGTTATTTTGTGATGTGTGCTTTGAGATATGTTAAAACTGCACGCTGTTTTCGTATACCTGATATTGTATTACATGCTTTGACACTCCAAATTCACACTTGATATTGATAGCACGATGTCCTTCCCCTCACTTGCTGAGTATCCTCCCATAGATACTCACCCCTCTTCTTTCCCTCCCCAGACAGGATTATGGTGCTAGGGCGACGCATTTGGCTCTAGACGGCTTGATAGCTTGTTGTGGATTTGGTATTTACAACGGTAAGGTTTAAGTTTAATTTAAAGTACCAATTTCGCACTTTATTTCGACCCTGCGTAGTCTGGATATTTAGGTCTGTAGTTGTCCGTGTACATTTTTATGGGATGACTGTAATATTTATGGACATTATTGTGAAACTCTCCTATTATGCTTGCATTGAGACATTTGTAAACATTTAAACTCTTTACTTGGGAAATTATTGTATATTATATAAAATTTAGGTCCGCTCGGTGTGACGGCTGCTCATGCTTTTGTTGGGCATGATCGTAGAGGTCTGTGGCTAGGACTGTTGGTGATTTGTTAGCCTTGCGTTGTCTGGATGTCGGTTGTGAGATTTGGTGGATTGTTTTGAGGCCGAGATGGTCATTTTATTTTTTTCACAGGACGATTTTAAATTATACAGGTTTAAACAGGTTAAATTATACCTGGGAGACCTCCGATTTATGGGGAGGTTCTGCCCGATTTTTTGTAGAAATACAGCTGGCATCCAGAGCAACGGGCAACTGTTCACAATCCCGGTTCGGGGCGTGACAACGATCGGCAATCCAGTTAGAAAGGCTTTACATTTGGCCTGATTATTGGTTACTCGGAAGTTGAAACGGAGGGTATATTTTGCTTTAAAATTTTCTAATCCCATTAAACTGAGTTCGAATCCACTTCCTAAAGAGTTACATGACCCATCCACATGAAGGGTCTATTTAGGCCGTAAGTATTCTTTTTGGTCATCAATTAGGACTCATTCGATGGGCATTGGAAACGTGCATTGGAGGATGAAATCTGTGAGGACCTGGCCTTTAATAACTGGCCTTGACTAATATTTGCTGTTGAATTCGCTTAGTTTGATACTCCACTTAATAAGTCAACCCGAGTTGTCTCCTATTTAGAGGATCTACTTCAGAGGTTGATTGGTCAGCACTACAATGGTGTGGGCTTGGAAGCATGGTGAGAGATATGGGAGATAATGACCAAGGCGAAAGCTATTTACTTGATGGGGTGGTAGTTAACTTCAAATTCATGGAGTATGCGACTGATATAGTACACCGGCTTCTGTGCGGTGGATTCCTATCTCACAAGGATAGAGTAGAGCGCTTGGTAAGAAGTAGAGAGATAAAGGTAGAGCTTCTCACTAGGGAGCAGGGAAAGTAGTGGTGGGTAACATAAGATGTCACGTCCCAATCCTCGAATTCAAGCACGTGACAATCATTGTATTGCCTCGAACTACATGCAGCCTAGGGCATGCACTCCAAGACTTCACAAGGCTAACTTGTTATCAATCTGAATTTAATTCACATCCAATTCTTTGTAATCATAAACCATTATCCATATGACCACTCCCAAAATAAAGTAAATTCTCATTCACTTTAGTACAAAGTGGCCAATCAAAACATGAACAAACATATATAAAAATATTAAAGCTTATATAAATAACTTATAATACAACATAATTCCGTTACCCTTAACATTTTCCATGAATTTGTCTATAACTACATAACCCCAAAATAAGACTATCTTACATGAAGTGTATGACTCCAACTGAAATGGATCTCATAGATTTCCAAAAGAAAGTCTTCTATCTGCACTTACTATCTGTAAACATAAAAACAGGAGAGTGAGAAATCAATATACATGCTAATGAGTATGAGTGTGATCATGTTTTAAAATCAATAACAACAATTTCCATATTATCAATACAAGAGTAAACATAAATTCACATAACTTTTACATAATCAATCAATGTCTTCAAAGTATAAACAGTTCTCTATGCATCAAATAGGTTGTATTTCATTCAAAATTTGGGACTGTCGAAAACATACTTTCTAATTTAAGACCTTAGCTAGGGTCAAGGACTAGAACCACCAAGGGTTTTTATTCATTCATTTTTTTAAAAGTGTCTCATCCTTAATGTTGGCTTGGACATAATCATTGGTGACTCATGGCTGCCCATTCGTAACCTTTGATAGGTAAATGCCCTGCATCATACTACCCCAATCCAATATCTGGCTCCACTCAACCGCTCTTCCTCGTACCAGTCATGAGTGAGCAATAAACCACAACAGCTATGTGAAAAATCAGTCATCAAAAACAAAGCTTTCATTCATAAATAAATTCCAAAACCATTCTGCAATCCAAATTCATCTTTGTCTTAATAAACATCAATCAACAAAGTAATATAGGTTATGTGGTAATACATATCAAAGTTCACATTTATAATATCATATTTTCAAGAAAACACATCACACTCAAATTGAATTATAAAACCACATTTCAAAATAAGGTTTTCAAAACACATAAAAATCATTTCTTATTAAACAAGACATAAAAGTCTCACTCACAGTTTGGGGAGGCTGTGTACTCCCACTAATCCAAATTCTTAACATTTTCCCGGTTTGATGGACTTTCGTCTAATGGTTATGTAAATTATAATATAGAATTTAGATTAGACATTATCCAATACTATTAAGATACCAAATGCATGATATGCAAAGTGGAAATATGTCTCTATGCTCAAAGTGTTCAGTACTCATATTCAATACTCATTTCAACATCTTCATGTCTTAAAAGAATAAGTATATTTCGAACAAGTATCCTTAGATTATCAAAATTCTAATTTTTACTTAAAGACTAGACATAAAATAACAATTTTTATGTTTTTAACTTAGGTCCATTCCAATTACCCAAAGGCATATAAATCTACCCTTTGTGGTTTTGACTGCATAATTTTCAATCTGCATAGACATGGGAGGCTGTAACTTTCACTACACATATTCAAATCACATGATTCTTATCTCAAATTAAAGATAAGACTTAGATCTACAAATTTCACGTCTAGATCTTAGACCAATTCAGCCTAGAAGGCATTTCAAAATCAAACCAAATTCTTAACTAAAGCAGGGCAAAAACAAGGGATTATTTTATAGAATATCTTAATTTTAATTAATCACTAAAAATCCAATTCTCATCAAAATTCAACAAATCATATCTCATTTTCAAGGTATGAAAATCTAGTTTCATATGCAGAAAACCTCTCTTAATTTGCCTTTATGCAGAAAAAATTATAGCTAAAAAATTAAAGCATGGTCAAAATGTTCTGTTTACAAGAATTTAAGGTTTCTATCTTGATTCCAATCTTTTATTATCCTTCTAAGTTCAGATCATGAAGCATATTAATCATCACAATTTCAATGATAAATCAAAGACTAAAGCCATGAATTAGCTTACCTTATACTTAGCTTTTCAAACCCCTAACTTCTCTTCTCAAGTTTTCTTTCTTAGCCTCCTTCTCTCAATACTTTTGGCTTGAATCAAAGACCTTTCACTCTATTTTATGCTTCCTAGAGGCTATGTATGGGGTATACATGGATGGGTGTAGCTGATTTCAAGATCAAATGTTGATTTTGATGAAATTTGAGTGGTTTTGTGGGGGAGAAGTAAGGGACTCATGAATAGGGATTAGAGGAATAAAAATGCTCTTTTACCTATCTCTCTTTCTCTCTTTCTTTTTCCTTCTTGGCCCCACATATATACACCAAAAATAGTTTCAAGAAAGTTCAAGAATTTGGACACCTGCTAGTCCACTTGTTCTCCTTTTATTCACAAACCACTCATCTCATATTCTACACATTAAATGCTTTTGTTACTTGCTTTGTTTGACTTTTCTTTCTCTTGTTTGCTAAAGAAAGAATGGGAACAAAAGCAATGGAGGACCTAAACGTGGGTGGGGTTTTATTGGTGTTCCAATTTAAGTTTTGAGCTTTTAAATGGGCTCAAGGAATTGGATTCTATAATTGAGTTTTTTAACTCAAAGATTGAACTCCAAGGTTTTGGGTTTCAATCATTATTTTAAACTAAGTCTTAATTTAATTCGTTAATCCATTAAATTTGATGGTTCACATTTATAATATCAAAATACACTCTATAGACTACAAGTCATACATAAAACTAAGCAATAATTTCAGGTTTTACATAAGATATTCTTTGAGTCGCTCAAATTCTGTCTGGCACTCAGGTTTCCATGTAAATTCCTAGGACTTATTCAGAGTGTCGTAAAAGGGTTTATAATTCTCCCCTACTTTCGACATGAATCAATTTAGGGCAATGATCCTACCAATGTGGGGTCGTACGTCTTTCACCATCATTGGTGGTGCCACGTTGAGTATGTTTTTGCCTCGATTCCTTGATTGGTAATTATCCATAAATTTCCCCGACGTGATTCCAAAAGTGTACTTTGCTAGATTCAACTTCTTGTTATAATGCTCTAATATCTAGAATGTCCCTCCTAGGTCTACGATTTGGACAACGGCATCAGTGCTTTTGATGAGCATGTCGTCGATATAGGCCTCCCTATTTTTGCCAAGTTACTCACCAAAAACTTTGTTTACCAAGCATTAAAAAGTTCTTCTAGCATTCCTGAGACAAAATGACATAATTTTATAACAATAATTGCCAATCTCCATCATGAAGTTGGTTTTCTTCTCATCTTCTGAAGCCATTTGTATCTAATTATAGCCGAAGTAGGTATCCATAAAACTCAAGAGTTGGTGACTTTGATGAATTGTCCACCAGCTTATCAATGTTGGGGTGCAGGCAGCTGTCCTTTAGATATGCCTTATTGAGATAAGTGAAATCCACATATAATCTCTACTTGTCATTTGCCTTCTTCACCATGACCACGTTGGCTAACCACTCTGGGTAGGATACTCTCAAATAAACCCTGCCGCTATGAGTTTCTAGACTTCTTCTTGTATTGCATGTTGGCGCTCTAATGTGAACACCCTTTTCGTTTGCTTAACTAGTTTGTGATTGGTATCTACAGTCAGTTTATGAACTATAACTGATGAATGGATACATGGCATGTCTTCGGGAGACCAAGTGTAAACTTTTGAATGATGTTATAGGAAATCCACGATTGCCTTTCGATGGGATAATGGCAGATAGGCACTAATTTGGATGATTTGGCTTGGTGTGTTCATGATAGGGATTTTAATTACTTCCTCTCTGAGTTAGGTTTAGATAGTTGCTCAGTCTCATCTCTAAGTTTCATAGTATCTACTGCCAGGATTTCTCCTTCCTCTCCTATTACAAGAATGATCAACGGCTTGGGATCGCTGTAGAGCATTACACCCCCACGGGTATCCTGAATTTGACCTTAACGTGTTTAGTGCTCGATAACACTTCGAGGCTATTCAGACAAGGGTGATCTAGGATGGCATTATAGGGAGCTATAAGTTTTATCACTTGAAAAGTAGTCCTAGTGACAGCATGGTAAGGGGCTATTCCCAAAGTTATGATGAGTGCGATGGTACTTCTGGATATATAAGTTTACCAGTGAATCCTTTAATAGACTGGTTAGATGGTTAAAGAGGAGATGGGGTAGGACCCATTCATTGATAGGCATCCCAAAAGAGGATGTCGAGGTTTACTCCTTGATCTTAAAGTGTCCTCTTGACGAGGTAAGATCTGATTCCTGCTGTGATGACTAGTGGATCGTTTCAAGGGATATCGATTCCTATCAAGTCATCGTCATTGAAATCGATGATTGGTTTCTTTCTCTTAACTAAGGCCATGATGGAGTGGGGAAAAAGATGGTGATAAGAGCTATTTTCATTAGGAAATCAATCTGTTCCCATGGATGGTGCCATTCTATTGAGGTGGGTTTGGCTCCACAAATAATGGTTCAGTTAACTCGAATGGGATAACTTGGCCATCTAACGGTCTTGATCGATGAGACTTGTAAAGGACCGCTTGATGGTCTAATGGTTTGTGGGTGACTGATAGAGGTGAAATGATGTTGGATCTCTAACTTGTCATAAAGCTCTCTAAACTTTTTATTGTCGAATTGCTTGCGATTGTTAGTGATCAGGGTGCGAGGTAGTCCAAACCAGGTAATTATGGATGCCCATACGAAAGTCTATATCTTGCTAGTTGTGATTTAGCTAGTGGTTTTGCTTCCACCCATTTGGTAAAGTAATTGATAGTTACAATGAAAAACTTTCATTGTACGGTGGGTTGTGAGAATGGTACCAATATGTCCATCCCCCATTATGCGAATTGTCAGAGGCTTGTAATTGAGAAAAACTAGAAGGAAGGTTGATGAGGCACCGTGGAGAAGCATTGGCACTTGTCATACCTTTTGACATAGTCCTCGGCATCAGCTTTCATGGTGAGCCAATAAAATCCTTGACACAGGGACTTGTTAACGAGGTTCCGAGCACCTAAATGGTTGCCATATACCCCTTCATGAATTTCTCTAAGGATATAGTTTCCTTCTTCAGTTGTTAGGCACTTGAGGTAAGGGTAAGTGAAGGAATTCTTGTAAAGGGACCCGTTGATGATGGCATAGCGTATGGCCTTGCATTTTACTTTCATTACCTCCTATAATGAATATAGGAGTTGCCCATGTCTTAGGTAGGCATGAATGGGATCCTTCCAGCTTGACAACTTATTTACCGATAGAATCTACTCAGGCTCATCAATGCTTGGGTAAGGGAGACTCTCAAAGTAGACCATTCAATTGGTGGCAACCAAATCTAAGTTGGCAAGTTTAGAAAGTGTGTTGGCTCTGGCATTTTCTAATTTGGTGATCTACTGCAAATCAACTTTATTGAACTCATTCATCACTTGCTAGAGTGTAACCAGATATTATGCCATTTGTGGCCTCCTTGGTTTCATAAATTCCTTCAATTTGTTTGACCAGAATGCCCGAATATATTGGGCTCTCAATGATGTTATGATCCGCAGTCCTATTAAGAGTACTTCATATTTGGCCCGATTTTTGGTTGTTTGGAAGTCAAACCGAAGTGCATATTCTGTTTTGAAATTTTTGAGACCCACGAGGATGACTCCATCAGCACTTCCTAACGAGTTGGAGGATACATCCATGTATAATTTCCAAGCTGGAGTCATGCATCTATTTTGGTAATCAACAGGAGGTCTCTTGGGGGGGAGTTAAGAGTGTGTACTCGATAATAAAATTAGCTAGAGCTTAACTTTTGAGGGTAGGCCTCGGTTAGTATTCGATGTCAAATTAGCCAAGTTCAATGCTCCATTTGATAAGTCAACTTGAGGTGTCTCTTTTCTATAGGATCTGCTTCAATAGCTGGTTGGCCAATACCGCAATGGTATACACCTGAAAATATGGGCAAAGTCATCGAGCAGTTATGATGTGAGAAAAAGCTACCTTCTCAATGGGCCTATAATTGATTTTTGATTCTTGGAGTACTCGATAAACATTATACATGGGTCTTTGTACAATGAGATCCAATCTTACTGGTACAGAGCAAAGAGCCTGGTCAAAAATAGACAAGTAGAGGTAGAGTTTCTCACCAGAGATAGACCAAGGGAGTAGTGGGGGAAATGAGAGATATTCCTTGAGTTTATCGAAGGTTGTCTAACATTCTATTCTCCACACAAAATTTTGAGACTTCTTCAAGGTGTTGAAGAAGGGCTTTTTCTCCCTCTTATTTTCAACATGAACTGACTTAAGGCTGTAATTCTTTCTGTGAGCCATTATATCTCTTTTAGCGTTTTAGGCAGTGCCATATCGAGAATGGCCTAGATCTTCTTTGGATTGGTTTCGATCCTCCAGTTAGTAATTAAGAAGTTAAAAAATTTGACTATTGTAATCCCAAAGGTGCATTTAGCTAGATTCAACTTCATGTTGTAGCATTCTAGTGTCTGAAATGTCTCATCAAGATCTGCTATATTGCCTTCTGGGTCGGTCCTCTTAATAAGCATGTCATCCATATAGTCTTCTACATTTCTGCCTAGCTGCTTGCTAAAGATTTTATTGACAAGTCATTGAAAGGTTGCTCCTGCATTCTGCAAGCCAAAACGTATGACCTTGGAGCAATAAGTGTCAAACTCTGTAATAAATCTCGTCTTCTCTTAATCTTTCAAGGCCATGTGTGCTTAATTGTTATCGGAATATGAATCCATGAAGATTAAGAGTTGGTGACTTAATGATTTGTCTACCAACTGTCGATGTTAGGAAGCGAATAGGTGTCACTGGGGTATGCATTGTTGAGATCGGTAAAGTCCACGCACGCCCTCCATTTACCCTTCGCTTTCTTCACCATTACCATGCTTGCTAACTATTTGGCGTATTTCACTTCTCTAATAAAGTTTGCTGCTAGTAACTTTTGTACCTCTTCTTGTATTGTGCACTAGCATTCTAGTGCAAACACCCACTTTTTCTATTTTAAATACTTATGGCTGGGATCTATTGTTTATTTGTGTAAGATTACTGAGGGATGTATTCCCAGTATGTCTTTGGTGACAATGCGAAGACATTAAAGTGTCTCCTCAAGCATTCAGTTATGGCATCTTAAAGGGGAGATGCCAAATGTGCTCCAATTTGAATTGTCTGGCAAGATATGTCAATAACCTAGATTTTGACCACCTCTTCACTGGGCAGAGGTTTCGTGGATTGATCAGTTTTATCTTTGAATTCCATGGTGTCTATGGTGAGAGTTTTCCTTTTGTTCTGCAACAAAGAGGTGTTCTGGGATCAAGGTTGCAAGTGAGTGTCTCGATGCCTAGAGCTGTTCTGAACTTGATCTTCATATGCTCAGTGCTCGGCTAGACTTCTAAACTATTTAGGCTAAGATGGCCCAATATGGCATTATAGGAAGAAAGTAGTTTGACTACACTAAAGATGGTCTTAGTGGTAGCCTGGTCGAGTGGTGTTCCCAAGGTGACAAGGAGCGAAATGATGCCGTCGGGGAACAACTTTTCATTTGAAAGTCCTTTCAAAGGCTCGACGAAGGGTTGAAGATGTGCAATCATGAAAAAATTTAGAAAAATTTTGGGGTCAAAATGGAATTTTCAAATGTGAAGGGGCTTATTTGTAATTTCTAATAACCTAAAATTAATCTACTAATTTTATTATCCTAAAACTCTAATTAAACAAGAGTAGAGAGAAGAAGAAATGTGATTGGCCCAATGGAGAAACAAGTGTGAACAAGTGTGAATATAAGGTGATTGAAATGTTTGACTTTGGGAGATTTTAATCCTAACGTGGTGAGGTGCTTGTGACATGATGGACCAATGAGAGCCTTAGGATCTTGATGGTGGGACCCACACATTAAATTAGAGTGTGAGTTGTAGAGACTGAAGGAACCTTGTAGAGAAAGAGAGAAAATAAGTCTTGATTTAAATAATAAAATCCAAAGGCTAGGATTAAACTTGAGAAATTGGATGGCTAAGATTAAATTGGAGTGTAGTAAATGAAACTTGAAAACCCTAGCCTCCTTCCTTATTCTCCAAAAACGTGAGAGGCCAAGAAAGGGCAAGAAAAACTCTTCATTTCTCCTCACAAAGCCATGAAGCTCATCCTTGAAGAAGAGCTTGATTTTTCCAAACAACACTTCAATGTTTTTACACAAATCCAACACTCTCAAGTCCTAGAACAACAAACTTAAAAACTAGAACCAAAGAAGAAGTCTAACTTGGTGAAACATCATTGAAACCGTGAACTTCAAGTGGAGAAATCCAAAGATTTCTTCAAGTTTCCTTCAACCTCTTTAGGTAAGAAAGTTTCCTCCTTGTCTCTACTCTAATATATGTTGATTTGGAGCCAAAATAAGAAGGATTTCTTATTGGATCTAGGGAGGCCGAAACTGAGGAAGGAAGGGAGAAAGGTCTTTCAAGAGAAGTCTTGTTTGGACTTGAGACAACAAGATCTAAGGTAAACCAAATCCTACACCTTGTTAAAAGTTTTAGATCTTGTGTTTGGTTAAGAACTTATGATGATTTGGTTAGTTGTTTTGAAGAAACCCTTGAATCTAATTCAAGGTAAGTCCTAAGTCCATGGTTTTAAGATCTTAATCATCATAGAAATCATGTTGAACACTAGGTTGGGTGGTCTGAATTTAAAAGCGGAAGGAAAGATTTGATTTAAACATTGAAACTCTAAATTTCTTCAAAACAAGGAATTCTAACCTAGCTGTGATCTTTCTTACATAACTTTTCCTGCACAAATGAAAAATTAGTGAGGTTTTCTGCATGTGAAACTAGACTTCCATAGCTTTAAAATGAGATATGGCTCATTGAAATCTGAAGAGAATTGGATTTTTAGTGATTTTTCAAAGTTAGATGTTTTGCAGAGAAATACCCTGTTCTATCCTGCTTTGGCCATGGAGTTTCTCTCACTTTTGAGGTGTCTTCTGCTTTGAATCAACCTGTGCCCTAGTTATGAAATTTGTAGATCTATGTCTTATCTTTAATTTGAGATAAGAATCATGTGATTTGGATATGTGTGGTGAGAGTTACAGCCTGTTTTCTATGACTGCGCAGATTTGAATTTTGCAGTCAAGATTTCTTAGAATGAATCCTTATGTCTTTGTGTAATTGAAGTAAGCTTAGGCTAAAAAATGTTAAGAATTGTTGTTTTATAAGTTATCATAGGTGTATTAAGTATGGTGACAAAATTGTGTGTTAGTTGGCAAGTGGTTTGGAGTATAAAGGATGGATATGAACATTGTGAACCTTTGGAAGTGTGTAATTGAAGTTGTTGGGTTGGTTATCAAAAAGGAGATGGTGTGTGTACATTTGAAGCCTACTTGTGATACCATAGGCTTTGATCCTAGATGAAGGGTTAAATAAAATAAAAGTAACATTGAACTGGTAATGACACTTATACGTATATAAGATATCTATTTGTCATTGTAGTGATACATTTGTTGATCGATCGAGAGGAACACATTTTCAACACATTGTGGTGTTTTCAGGGAGTGACATGCCCTCCTGTATACTGTGAGTGGGACTTTGACACTATGTTTTCAATTGAACCAAACTCATATTTTACAGCTTTCCAAATGACATGTTTAATGGCATGTGTGAAAACATATGATTTGAACTATGTTTTATAAATATTCTTTTGTTATTCATTGGAGTGTCCCAAATGATTGATTCAAATGTTATGCATCCATGGTTGTATTGAAAAGACATTGTGCCACTATTTGAAAACTTGATATGTTTTATATGCTACCCTTGCATTCTAATTTGAAACGATTTGATAAAATATATTGGCATACGGATTTGATATGATTTGATGATATATGTGGGCCAGATGCCTACTTGAGATATGTTGATATGATGATGTATCCTTGATGGATTTCTGTAGCTACGAAGGGCATTTGTTGAGGCACCCATTATATTCGAATATGTTTCTGCAGGAGGTACCTACAAACGTCGTGTTGTAGAGTTGTGGCCAGTTGAACCATATCGGGGAGGACATGTATGATGCCATTGTCTAGCACCGGGCGGGATTCTATACATGGTTGATGATATGATTGTGATATCCGTATGGGCTCAGTTGAACCATTGTAATGGGGAGGTCCGTCATTAATAGGTAGTCTAGCACTAGGAGTTGCTTGTACGTGCCAACGTTGGGGTAGAGAGCTAATTTTTATACTTGTATATGAAAAACCCTCAATACGCCCGTTATTGGTCGAGGTAGACCTTTGTTGGGGTTGTTTTTTTGGCTAGCTCTAAATGATTTCGGAAATGTAAATAGATGCATACTTTGATACTATGTGTGTGATATGTGATCACTTGATTTCTGGAAATAACATGCTTGGATTTTGATATCATTATGGTTTTGAAATGTATTTTGACACTCCATGCTCACACTTATTTTTGAGAACATATTGTCGATCCTCTCACTCATTGAATATTTTTCCATAATACTCATCCATCACTTTCCTTAGATTTTAGTTATAGACTTGGCAGGAAGACGTGTGGAGAGAGTTCGACATACTTGATTCATATTTAGAGACCTTGGACTTGGGTAGGGTATCAACCATTCTTCCGCAATAATGTATTTGATGATGATATACATTTGAGGTCTATAGAATGACCATTATATACATTTATTAAGATGACTATAATTGTAGTCTATTTAATATTCTTTTACTTGGGAAATAATATTTTGAAGAAAAATAGGTTTTAAATAGTTTTAAACAGGTGTTGGTTTTAGCTTTCGTTGCCTCGGTATGTGTGGCCTATGGAGGGCGGCGTATGGGGTAACGGGCAGTTGTTCACGGCCTCAGATCAAGAATCGGGGCGTGACAGTTCGATTGGTATTAGAGCTCTAGGTTTGAGAGCGATATTTTATGAAAAGAGTTTTGAAAAATATTCCCAAGTGCATTTTTTAAAAAGTCCTCAATCCATATGAGAATTTCTTTACAGTCATGATATCCCAGTACATGATCTTAGGTATATGAGTGTCCTATATATTTTTAGGGGGTTAGATATGGTTCATATATAATCTAGCATATCACTTTCATCAGTTCTTAAATCGATAACTTTATTCAATTTAGGGGGTTAGTTACTTTGTAACTAACCCTAATCCTTGAAACATTGACTAATGAAATTCCTAGCAGAATTACGAGGACTAGACGCGGCACAAGGTTTGTACCCCCTAAACCACACCCTGAGCCACCTGTTGAGCCACCCAGAGTGCCCAAGGATACGTCCTCCTCACGTGTACCCCCTCCAATGCCTTCTCAGCTAACTACTATTGCCGCAGTTCCACCACCACCACTCGAGGCATTTAGGCAGATCTATGAGTGGTACATCACACGTGGGATTCAAATGTCACCCCCACCACTACCGATGGCAGCACTGACTCCTATGGCAACGCCTATTCCTATAGTAGTACCTTCTCCTGCGGCACTGGATCCTCCATCGGTGGCCGTTCCTTCTACAGTTTCTGGTCCGAGTGACACTACTTCCTCCATACTTAGACGCATCCACAAGCTGACTCAGCTAATCAAAGAAGCTCGACGGTTGAGATGCATAGAGTTTGTAGGACTCGGTGATGCTATTGCGGCTAAGCACTGGGTCAACCGAACCTGTCGGATTTTAACGGATTTGGGTTTGAGTGAGGAGTATAGGTGCGGGTAGCAAAGAGGTTGTTAGACGGTGATGCCCTCACTTGGTGGGAGGCTATTTGAGATGAGGCTACTGAGCCACTACGGTGGGAGGATTTCTTGAGGGAGTTCGACTACAGATATTTTACAGAGTTCCAGCAGGACCGTAAGAGGACGGAGTTCTTGCATTTGAGTTAGGGGACTAGATCAGTTGCCAAGTATGAAATAGAGTTGAGGAGATTAGCTGCCTTCATCCCTGATTTAGTAACACTTAATGGATGAGATTTAAGTTTGAGGATAGCCTTAATTTGAGTATCCGAAAATATATGACAGTTACACCCAACTTCTCCCTCTCAGAGATTATTGATTCGACCTATCATGCGAGGAGATTGTCCACGCTGAGAGTAGGCAGAGAGAGAGTAGAGATCAGAGGAAAAAGAGGGCTGGGACACATGCGAGTCAAAGCTCAAAGAGGGGGAGGACTTTTGGTTTTCAGGGAGGCCTCTCTCACTTTAGGCCAGCACAGTTTGGACAAGGACCACGTCCCCTGGGGTTTGGAGCACCAGCCCATAGTGCCACGAGTCAAACTATAGTTTAGTGGCATCTTCCTTGCCGCAAATGCAGTAGATTCCACCCTCCAGGAGCTTGCAGGGTACCTATTACGTGCTTCCAGTATGGGAAGCCAGGGCATATTAAGAGTTCGTGCCCTGATTTGGGACTTGGAGGTCAGCAGACTCCGAGTCCTTCGAGTGGTCAGCAGGTAGGACAACAGGGAGCACCTGCACATTTGAATCACACTGCTCCATGAACTGTAGCTGGGAGCAACATTGTACCAGGCCCTTCACGACAGCAGCCTAGGGCACAAGCCCGTGTGTATGCTATGATGTAGGAGGATGCTCAGGCGAACCCAAATGTGATCATGGGTAACCCTCCAACTGATCCCTCTGTTTAGGAGCCCTTATGCATTTTTCTTTTCAAAATCATGTTTAGGAACTATGATGTACTCCTCTTCTTTTGAAATCATATACCCAATGATGACATGTACGGTCATGATTAGTTAAAGCCTTAGAGGCTTAATTATTTTGATATATACATATATATATCCTTTGCGCATTCTAAATTTATTTCTCTTACAATTTCTTACATTTAGGTACCATGAAAATATTCAGAGTCAACGCCCGTGTTCTTGTTGACACCGGGTCAAATTTTTCTTATGTGAGAGCTTCATTCGCTCAAAAGTTGGATAGGCCATTATCGCCACTAGTTGAAGAGCTACTGGTTATCACTCCTCTTAACAAGCAGTTGATCAGGGATTCTGTATTTAAAGGGTGCGATGTCATGATTGGGGAGACAGTGTTGGAAGCGGATTTGATTCCACTCGACATGACAGACTTCGTTGCCATCCTAGGGATGGATTGGTTGAGTACTCATAGGGTTTCTATGGACTGTTTCACCAAGGAGGTAGAGTTACAGAGATCGGAAGGGTCACCACTGACATTTGCGGGTGAGAGATGGGTATTACCCCATTGTATAGTGTCAGTGATGGAAGCCTGACGGATGATACGCCAAGGATGCATGGCACATCTGGCTCACATAATAGATACCACCAGAGAAGGTTCGAGGTTTGATGAGGTCCCGGTGGTACATGAGTTTCCCGATGATTTTTCGGAGGAGCTACCTGGATTACCACCAGTTCGGGAGTAAGATTTTGAGATCGATTTGATTCCGGGGACTACTCCTATCTCTATTCCTCCATATAGAATGGCACTGGCCGAGATGAGAGAGCTCAAGGTTCAGCTGCAGGAATTGTTGGACAAGGGATTATCCATCTGAGCACTTCACCTTGGGGTGCTCCGGTATTATTTGTAAAGAAAAAGGATGGTACTCTCTGACTTTGTGTGGATTATCAGCAATTGAACAAAGTCACTATCAAGAACTGATATCCATTACTTTGTATTGATGATTTGTTTGATCTGCTTCAGAGTGATAGGGTTTTCTTAAAGATAGGTCTTCGATCGGGTTATCATCAGTTGTGGATTAAGGCCGAGGATGTGTCCAAGACCGCATTTCGCACACGATACGGACATTTTGAGTTCTTGGTCATGCCATTTGGGCTGACCAATTCACCAGCCGAATTCATGGACCTGATAAATTGGGTCTTCCATGACTATCTGGATCAATTCGTCATCGTGTTTATTGATGACATCCTAGTTTACTCGCGGAGTGATGAGGAGCATGCTCAGCACCTTTGGGTTGTTTTACGGATTTTTTGCGAGAGACGGTTATATGCAAATTCACCAAGTGTGAGTTTTGGTGGTGGCAGATTAGTTTTCTAGGGCACATAGTCTCTGTGGAAGGTATTTTTGTAGATCCGCAGAAAGTCGAAGCTATATTGAAGTGGGAACAGCCGCAGACTATGACTGACGTCTGGAGTTTCCTTGGTCTTGCAGGTTATTATCGGCGGTTCGTAGAGGGATTCTCTCGTATCGCTGCTCCACTATCTAGGTTGACGTGGAAGGATGTCAAATTTCATTGGGATGGTCGTTGTGAGGCGAGCTTTCAAGTGCTCAAACAATGACTTACATCAGCACCGATATTAGCCCTTCCCTCCAGTGGTCGGGAGTATTTGATGTACAGTGATGCCAGCCAACAAGGATTGGGTGTGTATTGATATAGGATGGTCAAGTTATTGCATATACTTCTTGACAGTTGAAGAAGCACGAGTTGAACTACCCGACACATGATCTTGAGTTGGCTGCCATAGTCTTTGCTCTGAAGATATGACGACATTATTTATATGGGGCAACCTACAGGGTATTCACAGATCATAAAAGTCTGAAGTACTTGTTTACCCAGCGGGAATTGAACCTTAGGCAGAAGAGATAGAGGGAATTATTGAAAGATTATGATCTTATTATCGATTATTATCTGGAAAAGGCAAATATTGTGGTAGATGCCTTGAGCCGAAAGTCATCATCTTCTTCTCCGACGACAGAGAGTACTTATCTCTCTTATTTGATAGGACTCCTTGCTTTAGGAGTCGGTTTGGGTAGTGATGATCGAGGAGCACTACTAGCCTGATTTAAGGTGAGGCCGACTTTACTCGATCGCATAAAGGAGCTCCAGGGATCAGATGAGGAGATCCGAGGTATTCTTGATAGAATCCACAGGGGTGATGGCGGAGATTTCCGAGTTCGCGATGACGGACTAGTGGTATTTCAAGAGTGGGTTTGTATTCCTACCGATAGCTATCTTCGTAGAGCTATTCTTGAGGAAGCTCATTCCCCCACTTATGCTATGCATCTGGGCAGTACAAAATTGTATCGGACTATCCGAGGTAGTTATTGGTGACCCGGTATAAAGAGAGAGATCGCAGAGTTTGTTGCTGATGTCTGGTCTATCAGCAGGTGAATGCCGAGCATTAGCGACCCACTAGAACTTTACAGTCTCTTCCCATTCCCGAATGGAAGTGGGAACACATCATGATAGATTTTGTCATGGGATTACCGTGAACTTCAGCATGACACGATGCTATATGGGTGATCATTGATAGACTCACCAAATCAGCACGTTTATTCCGATTCGTGCTGATTTCTCTTTAGAGGTGTTGGCACGCCTTTACATTGACACTATTATCAAACTTCATGGGGTACCTGTGTCGATAGTGTCAAACAGAGACCCCAGGTTTACCTCTAGATTTTGGCCCAGATTACAGGAGTCCTTGGGCAATAGACTAAGCTTCAGCACAACATACCACCCCCAAACTGATAGTCAATCAGAAAGGGCCATCTAGACTCTTGAGGACATGCTGAGACCATGTGTTATGGACTTTCGGGGTAGTTGGGATTAGCATCTTCCACTGATAGAGTTTGCATATAATAACAGTTATCAGACCAGTATTGGGATGCCTCCGTATGAGGCGTTGTATGGGAGGAAATGTCATACTTTGTTATGTTGGGATGAGGTAGGAGAGAGATGACTCAACAGTGTTGAGATTGTGGAGGAGACTAAAGAAAAAGTGAGGATTATCCGTGAGCGGATAAAGGCCGCCTAGGACCGACAGAAGGCTTATGCCGATAGGAGGCGGCGACCACTTGAGTTCGAAGAGGGAGACATGGTTTTCTTATAAATATCGCCCTAGAAAGGAGTGATTCAGCTAAGGTAGCGTGGTAAGTTGAGCCCTAGGTATATTGGACCACTTCGTATCTTTGAGAGGGTCAGAAATGTGGCATACAAGTTAAAACTGTCAGATGAGATTTCATGAATCCATGATGTCTTTCACGTCTTGGTACTTAGAAAGTATCTATCTAACCCATCACACATCTTAGAATCTCCGCCAGTTGAGTTGCGTGAGGATTTGAGTCTACCAGTTCAGCCCGTGGCAATCCTTGATCGACAGACTAAGAAACTGCAAAGCAAGGAAGTTCTTATGGAGGACTGATCGAGTCGAGGAAGAGATCTAGGAGCCTGAGGAGGCTATGAGGAGGCAATATCCCCAGCTTTTCTCTGTATAGTTTTCTTTTAGTTTCGAGGGCAAAACTTCTTTTTAGGGAGTTAGAAAATGTAACATCGACACTATGGTGTTCATATTGTTGTACTCATATTCATAAAATATATGTAATATTTCTCAGTTTCTATATAGAAAATTCACTCAGAAATTTTTTCACTAAAACTGCTTTAGAAAAGATTTCGGTCCAAATCGTCAAAAATTAAAAATTTCTAAAATGATCACCGATGGTTCAAAGATAATCAGAATGACTCTAGAGTGCATAAAAACCTCAAATTAGGGTAAATTAGGGTAAAACTTGCTTTGTAAAGCTAAATTCTCAAATTTCCAAAAAATGGACCGAAAACCCTAATTTGGGACAAAGGGCGCCCGAAAACACTAAACGACCACATTTCGATGTGAGATGACTTTAGTTAGATCTAATATAAGGTCAAGGGTCTAGTGTGTAATTATGAAAAATTTTGGGGTCAAAATAGAATTTTTAAAGGTGAAGGGGCTTGTTTGCAATTTCTAATAATCTAGAATTAATCTACTAATTTTATTCTCCTAAAACTCTAATTAAACAAGTGTAGAGAGAGGAAGAAATGTAATTGGCCCAATGGAGAAACAAGGGTGAACAAGTATGAACATAAAGTGGTTGAAATGTTTGACTTTGGGAGAATTTAATCCTAAAGTGGTGAGATGCTTGTGACATGATGGACCAATGAGAGCCTTAGGATCTTGATGGTGGGACCCACATATTAAATTAGAGTGTGAGTTGTAGAGACTGAAGGAACCTTGTAGAGAAAGAGAGAAAATAAGTCTTGATTTAAATAATAAAATCAAAGGGCTAGGATTAAATTTGAGATATTGGATGGCTAAGATTAGATTGGATTGTAGTAAATGAGACTTGAAAACCCTAGCCTCCTTCCTTATTCTCCAAAAACGTGAGAGGCCAAAAAAGAACAAGGAAAACTCTTCATTTCTCCTCCAAAAGCCATGAAGCTCATCCTTAAAGAAGAGCTTGATTTTTCCAAACAATACTTCAATGTTTTTACACAAATCCAACACTCTCAAGCCCTAGAACAACATACTTAAAAACTAGAACCAAAGAAGAAGTCTAATTTGGTGAACAACAAGGAAATCGCGAGCTTCAAGTGGAGAAATCCAAAGGTTTCTTCAAGTTTCCTTCAACCTCTTTAGGTAAGAAAGTTTCCTCCTTGTCTCTACTCTAACATATGTTGATTTGCAGCCAAAATAAGAAGGATTTCTTGTTGGATCTAGGGAGGCCAAAACTTAGGAGGAAGGAAGGGAGAAAGGTCTTTGAAGAGAAGTCATGTTTGGACTTGAGACAACAAGATCTAGGGTAAAACAAACCCTACACCTTCCTGAAATTTTTAGATCTTGTGTTTGGTTAAGGACTCGTGATGATTTGGTTAGTTGTTTTGAAGAAACCCTTAAATCTAATTCAAGGTAAGTCCTAAGTTCATGGTTTTAAGATCTTAATTATCATATAAATCATGTTGAACACTAGGTTTGGTGGTCTGAATTTAAAAGAGGAAGGAAAGATTTGATTTAAACATTGAAACTCTAAATTTCTGCAAAACAGGGAATTCTGACCTAGCAGTGATCTTTCTATCATAACTTTTTTTGCACAAATGCAAATTTAGTGAGGTTTTCTGCATATAAAACTAGACTTCCATAGCATTAAAATGAGATATGATTCGTTTAAATCTGAAGAGAATTGGATTTTTAGTGATTTTTCAAAGTTAGATGTTTTGCAGAGAAATACCCTGTTCTGTCCTGTTTTGGCCGTGGAATTGTTCTCAATTTTGAGGTGTCTTCTGGTTTGAATCAACCTGAGCCCTAGTTATAAAATTTTTAGATCTATGTCTTATCTTTAATTTGAGATAAGAATCATGTGATTTGGATATCTGTGGTGAAAGTTACAGCCTGTTTTCTATGACTGCACAGATTTGAAATTTTGCAGTCAAGATTTCTTAGAATGAATCCTTATGTCTTTGTGTAATTGAAGTAGACTTAGGCTAAAAAATGCTAAGAATTGTTATTTTATAAGTTAGCATAGGTGTACTAAGTATGGTGACAAAATTGTGTGTTAGTTGGTAAGTGGTTTGGAGTATAAAGGATGGAAATGAACATTGTGAACCTTTGGAAGTGTGTAATTGAAGTTGTCAGGTTGGTGATCGAAAAGGAGACAGTGTATGTGTACATTTGGAGCCTACTTGTGATACCATAGGCTTTGATCCTAGATGAAGGGTTAGATAAAATAAAATGTAACATTGAACTTTTTAATGGTAATGATACTTATGCGCATATGTATTTGTCATTGTAGTGATACATTTGTTTATCGATCGAGGGGAACACATATTCGACACATTGTGGTGTTTTCAGGGAGTGACATGCCCTCCTGTATACTGTGAGTGGGACTTTGACACTATGTTTTCAATTGAACCAAACTCATATTTTACAGCTTTCCAAATGACATATTTAATGGCATGTGTGAAAACATATGATTTGAACTATGTTTTATAAATATTCTTTTGTTATTCATTGGAGTGTCCCAAATGATTGATTCAAATGTTATGCATCCATGGTTGTATTGAAATGACATTGTGCTACTATTTGAGAGCTTGATATGTTTTATATGTTACCCTTGCATTCTAAATTGAAACGATTTGATGAAATATATTGACACACGGATTTGATATGATTTGATGATATATGTGAGCCGGATGCCTACTTGAGATATGATGATATGATGATGTATCCTTGATGGATTTCCGTAGCTATGAAGGGTGTTTGTTAAGGCACCCATTGTGTCCGAATACACTTCTGCAGGAAGTATCCCCAAACGTCGTGTTGTATAGTTGTGGTCGGTTGAACCATATCGGGGAGGACATGTGTGACGCCACTGTCTATCACCAGACGGGATTCTATACATGGTTGATGATATGATTGTGATATTCGTATAGACCCAGTTGAACCATTGTAATGGGAAGGTCCGTCATTAATAGGCAATCTAGCACTGGGAGTTGCTTGTACGTGCCAACGTTGGGGTAGAGAGCTAATTTTTATACTTGTATATGAAAAACCCTCAATGTGCCCGTCATTGGTCGAGGTAGACCTTTGTTGGGGTTGTTTTCTTGGCTAACTCTAAATGATTTTGGAAATATAAATGGATGCATACTTTGATCCTATGATGTGTGATATGTGATCACTTGATTTTTAGAAATGACATGCTTAGATTTTGATATCATTGTGGTTTTGAAATGTATTTTAACACTCCCTGCTCACACATATTTTTGAGAATATATTGTCGATCCCATCACTCACTGAGTATTTTCCTATAATACTCACCCTCACTTTCCCTTGATTTCAATTATAAACTTGGCAGAAAGACGTGTTGAGAGAGTTCGACATACTTGATTCATATTTGGAGACCTTGGACTTGGGTACGGTATCTACCATTCTTTCGCAGTGATGTATTTGATGATGATGCATATTTGAGATCTATAGAATGACCACTATATACATTTATTGGGATGACTATAATTGTGTTATGTAATGCAATTGAAACTCTCAACAATGTTATATATGTATGCATTGAGGCATTGTGTCTATTTTACATTCTTTTACTTGGGAAACGATATTTTGAAGAAAAACATGTTTTAAATAGTTTTAAACAAGTGTTGGTTTTAACCTTCGTTGCCTAGGTATATTTGTCCTGTGGAGGGTAGCATACAGGGTAACAGGCGGCTATTCATGGCCTCAGATCGAGAAATGGTACATGGCATGCTGTCCTCTTTTTCCATCGCCAAATAGGTAATTTTAATTGTTCATTTCCAAAGACACACAATTCAGTCCGGAAGATTCAATTTTCTAGATGCTTAAGATTCAAGTTCTCTTTTATATATTATGCATTCCATAATCCTTAAAATGTGCACTTCCTCATGCATGTCTTCTTGACCTCAATGTTTCTTATACTTTTTTAGCAAAACAATGTCACTTTAAACTACTAAAACCATCACTCTCACACTCTATCACTTTGTACACTTAAAACAGTCCACAAAATTCAGAATTTAGTGTGTTCAAATCTCACATTCTTTATGCACAAAACAACCCACATTCACATTGCACATTGTATCATTTATCCTTCAAAATTCAACATGCTAATACACTAAACAAATACACATCTTTATCACATTACTTAGCACATATATGCAAACTATACATGCATACACACATATTTATTCCTCACACTCTCAGCTATTTCATTTCCTTGCTTTCTCAACACCATAAACCAGAATTTCCTGCACATATTAGGATCCATTTTTCCTCACCATACACTCCACAGTTAGCATAAAAATAACCTCACCTAACTCATTTTTAGTACAAAAAATTCCTGCACATAATGTACCTCATTCTTTGGCCCTTAAAGCAACTTTCTTGCACAATTATATCACCTTCTTTTTAGCCAACAACCACCCTATTTTTCCCCTATTTTCCAGCTCAAATACACATTACAAACTCACAATTTTGATTCAATTTTCTGCACACAAAATTGACCAATTGCAGGATAAATTTTCAGCCCACAATTACATCTTTCTTTCCTCCAAATTCTTAGCCAAACAAAAAAATTTTCAGCACACTTACTCCATATAATTCGATCAACAACACACATATTTCAATCACTTTTGCATTAAAATTCTGCACATATAATTGGCATTTTGAAAACTAAATTCAACTCACTAAAACATAGTGTTCTCATTGAAATTTTCGGCCACACAAGGTTCAAATTTCTACACACACTTCTCATGTTTCATTTGGGTTTCACCTAGACTCTAAGTTATAAAATCATGCTAAAATATCACATTAGCACATTCACACAAGGTTCTTCAAATTTCAACAAGTGCAAAATTTTATTTACCTCAAATTTTTTATGTTTCAAATCCGAGCAAGTCTTCTCTTCAAAGATCTCTTTTTTTTTTCTCCTTGTTCCTAGCTCTCGGTCACCCTAGGTTCACTAAGCTAACATTCTCCTTTTGGCTCCAAAGTAAAATATGTTACACTAGAGAGTGAGATAAGGTTTTCTTACCTAGAATTATTGAATGAAATTTGAAGAAACCCTAGTTTCCTCTTCCATTTGAAGCTCACGGCCTCCTTGAATTCTCACTAAGCAAGACTTCTCCTTTTTCTTCAATTTTTGAATATGTTGTGGTTGAGCTTGTGAGGAAATGATTTATGTAAAAATACTTAGGTAGTGTAGTAGAAAATTCTTGAGTTTCCTACCTTGAAGCTCACGGTCATGGAGAGAACAATGGAGAGAGTTTTGTTTCTTTTTCTTTGGCTTCTCACGGTTTTGGAAAAGAATAAGTTAAGTATTAGCTTTTTTAAATTGTCTCAATCAATCCTAGCCATTCAACCAATTCTCAAGATCAACTCTAGCCATTGGATTACATGATCTCAATTAAGGCTTCCACTCTGTCTCTCACGTTTTCTCCATCTTTCTCACTCTATAAACACGCTTTCACTCTCTATAACTCAAGTCTTCATTAAATGCTTGTCTCCCACCCATCAAGATCCAATGGCCCACAATTTAGATCCGATTCTAAGTTAAATCCTCACTCTTGATTGATTTCCAAGAAATCTCACACTATCACTCAATGAATAGTCTATTGTCTTCCACTAATTTAATCCAATGGTCCCAATTAATTCATCCCTCTTCAATTAAGTCTTCACCCTTGGATTCATTTCTCAAAAGGCAAAAAAATCTCTTATCTCCCAAGGAGCTCATGTTCTCTCTCTTCCTCACTCTCTACACCTTTTGTTTGTTCTTTGTTTGTAAGAAAAACATTTGTAAATTGGCTTCTAATCTCAACCTTTCATCATTTCAAAATTTATTTCTCACCATTGGATCATTTTCCACCCAATAACAAATCATTTTCTCTCATTTCTTAAATCCGATAATTAAAATCTAATTACAAACCAACAAAGATTCTAATCATCCATTTACACCACAACTTCATTAATTGCTTATTTCTCCCCATTTTATTTTTAATTTCAAATGAGTCCCTTGACTTATAAAAATTACAATTTGACCCTAAAAATTTTCAAAATTTCAAGTTAGATTCAAAATCTCGTATTAGGCCTAATTTAATTTATCCCGTATCAACACATGGTTGATTAGCCTTACTGAGTCACATTCGATCCGGTTGGAGTTTTACTGATGATTTTTTGGAAAATTTGCGATTTAGCTCCATGAAGTGAGATCTACCCAAATTTTAGATTCTTATACACTCTAGTGTTATCCTCATTATTATTGGACCATCAATGGTCATTTTGGAAATTTTTGAATTGTCGGCGATTGGATCGAAATTTTCGAGAGTTGTTTTAACAGAAAAATTTCTTAATGGAATTTTTATATAGAAATATGAGAAATTTCATATATATAATGAAGAGTAGTATAAGAATGAGTACACTGAGGTATCAGTGTTACATGTTCTGGCCTACAAAGTTTGACTCACTGGTCCTTCACCGCCTAACTCGAGACAATTCCTCCTAAAATGGTTAGTTTTCTAATAAAAAAAATATCTTTGAGACTCAAAAAAAGCCCCAGTATGCACCTTCTTACAATTTTGACATTGATCATGATTTCCCTAAAAGCCTTACACCAGAAGTGACACTGTGGGAAAGGCACCCGCTCTTGGGTAAGACTAGCCCATTGGTGAAGCAACTGAGCGAGTAACTGAGGCACTGCCTTGAGAAATAGCACTACAATTTCTTTTGATTGATTGGCCAAAATTACTCCAAAGCTTGCTTTTCTTTCTAAAGTTTTCTCGAATTCGTCCCTTCTTTTGAACCATTTTCTCAGTCCTCAAAGCCATATGTAACACATCCTTGAAGTTATAGGTATCAGTGACTATCATTTTTTCTCAAATATTGAGGTTCAACCCCTCCTCAAACTTGAACCAAAGATGCTCCTCCATAGCTGCCATTTCCAGCACATACATGAAAAGCTCTCTCAGTTCCATTTCATACTTAGTCACAGACTTATTCCCTTGCTAGAGATAAAAGAACTCCTTCCACTTCTGATCTTTATAGAAGCAAGTCTAATATTTTTCATCGAATTCCTTTAGGAATTACTCCAACTAATGGGGATAAAAGAATGTTTCTTTAAATTTTCCCACCAAGTTCATGCTCTTTTATCGAGTAGTCTAACAATCACTTTTAACTTATCTTCATCATCCAAATCTATTCTTGCACAGTTTTTGAGACCCGATTTATCCAATTCTTAGCTATCGTAGCATTACTAATCCCAGTAAAGGTTTCACAACCCAACTGTCAAGCTTCCTTGATCATTTTGGATAGAGTAGTGGTGAGACGTGTAGAAGATACGGCAACTAGCATAGGAGGTGTAGCCATCACCGGAGGTGTGGCAAGGTTTGTAGGGTTTGGTGGTGGTGGAGATGGTGCTTGAATTTCGGGTTGATTTGGTTGATAGAACTTAACTCCATACTTAATCCACCACTTCATAGATTCTTGGAAGGCTGCCATGGGAGGAGGAGGAATCTCCGATGGTTCAAGTGGTATCAGGGCATGAGAAGAAGAGTACTTTTATGCTTAGTTGGGAGGGAAGTAGCCCCCCTTATACGTTTCCTAGGCACCACCAACTGTAAAAGAAGATAAGCTTCAATTCATAGAAATAAATTAATCTATACATACCTAATTAACTCTACATGAGACTCGCCTAACCAAGGATCCATGGGAGGCTTAGAAACACTTAATAAAATCTCCAACCTAAATATTGATACCAATAAAATTGTCATGCCCCGATTCTCAGACCCGAGCATGCGACAACTAACATGTTGCCTCAAACTACGTGTAACCCCGGGCACCACTATGAGATCCCACAAGGCTAACCTATTATCATTCATAAAATTATTATGCCCTAGTCCATGCACCCAATCACATGACAACCATTGTGTTACCTCAAATTACGTACAACTCCGGGCACACACTCCAGGACCTCACAAGACTAACATGTTATCAATCTAAACTTAATCCTTATACAATTCTCCATTATTATAAATCATCATCCATAAGACCATATTTCAAAATGAGCTAAGTAAAGTTTCCATAACATATATACAAGTGACCAATCAAAGTAAAGATGTACATATACAAAAGTATTAAAACTTATTACAAAAGTTTTATAATACAACATAATTCACCTTTCAGTGACCTTTCCCATGGATCCCTCTACAACTAAATATGCCATGATCGAGGTAGATCTCATAGACCACAAAAGAAAGTCCTATATCGACACATATTAGCTACAACCTGAAAATAGGAGAGAAAAGAGTGAGATGAGTACAAATATACCCAATGAGTGAGAAATCTAGATACATGTCACTAAGTGAGAGTGTGATCATGTCCTAAAACCATTATCAACAAATCTCCAGTTTATTGGTACAAAAGTAATCACCATTTCACAAAAGTATGGACAAGGTATTAACAATCAATGCATTCAAACAAAAACATTTCTCTTCACATCAAATGGTTTGCATTTCATTCAAAACTCAGGGACTGCAAAAAACATACTTTCCAATCCAAGCTCTTGGTCGGGGTCAAGGAATGAATCCACCAAGGGTTTTATTCATTCATTTTACTAAAAATATCTTGTCCTTGGTGTTGAATTGAACATCACGATTGGTTACTCAAAGTTGTCCAACCATAACCTTGGGTAGGTGAACCCCCCGCATCACACTACCCTAATATAGAATTTGACTCCACTCATATCCTCTTACTTTAGCCGGTCATGAGTGAGTAATAAATCACAGCAGCAGCGTGAACAATCGGTCACCATAAAACATCAATTTAATTAGTAATTAAAATCCAAAACCATTTTGCAACCTAGAATTATCTTTGTCTTAATGAATATCAATCAAAAAAGCAATCTAATTCATGTGGCAATAAACAAGATTTCAAAAACACAAAAACATTTCTCATTAAACAAGACATAAAAGTCTCACTCACTATTTGGGGAGGGTGTGTACTCCCACTACTCCAAGTTCTTAATTTTTTCCTTGTTCGAAGGATTTTGCCTAAATATTATGTAGATAACATAGAATTGAGGTTAGACACTTATTCAATACTACTATAAAGCTAAATACTCATATGCAAAGGGAAAATGTATCTCTTTGCCTAAGACTTTCATTAACCAAACTTAAAGCTCATTTCTATATCTTCATGTTTTAGGAAAATAATTGTACTTTGAACTATCATTTTTGGATTGCAAAACTTCTAATTTTCACTTAAAGGCTAGACATAAAACAACAAGTTTATGTTTATTACTTAGATCTATTCCTATTATACAAAGACATGTCAATCTATCATATGTTGCCTTAACTGTATAATTTCCAATCTGTACAGTTATGGAAAAATACATACATACCCAAATCACATGATTCTTACCTCAAATTAAAAATAAGACTTAAATCTACAAATTTTGTGTTTGAGCTTAACCTAATTCAGCCTAGAAGACATCTCAAAATCAAACCAAAATCTCAGCCGAAACACGGGATTCTTCTACAGAATGCCTTATTTTGAAAAATTATTAAAAATCAAATTCTCATCAGAATTCAACAAATCATATCTCATTTTCAAGGTATGGAAGTCTAATTTCATATGCAGAAAATATCACTTGATTTTCCTTTGTGTAGAGAAAATTAAAGGTTAAATATTACAATAATGTCAGGATATTCTATTTTGCAGAAATTCAAGAGTTCCATTATTGTTTTAATTTATCCATACACTTCTAGGTTCAGATCATGAAGCATGTTATTCACCATGATTTCAATGATAAATAGAAACTTAAAACCATGAATTTAATGCTTACCTTGGATTTATTTCAAGGATCTCTCAAGTAACCAACAAAATCATCCCCAAAATACAAACTTCATGATGAATCTTGATAAAATCTCAAACCTCCCTTAGGATTGACTTAAGAACTTACTAGAGGATGTTGAAAGTGAGTTAGGAGAGCATAGAGAGCAAAGTTTTGGCTGAAAGTTACTTGAAATGAAGGAGGAAAAATAAAAGGCAAATGACTTAGGAAACTTCAAGAAATATGAACATTTCTCTCTATATATCTTCCTCTCTCTTTTTCTCTCTCTTTTTCTCTCTCTCCCTCTCTTTCATGTCTAATACGCACACAATACAACACATAAAACATAACAACCCCAATTTTCTTTTATTTCTTCAAAGGTGACTCATCCCATGGAAACTCTTTTTTGGTTCCTTGACTTTTTTAACTCTCTTTTAACTCTTGTTTCCTAAAGGAAAGGAAGAGAAATTAAGGAATTGAAGGCCAAACATGGGTGGAGGTGGAGGAATTATCTATTCAAAAGCTGGGCTCTAAAATGGGCTCCAAGAGTTGGGCTTCACTTGTGTTGGGCTTCAGGGTGATTTCTAATACTTGAACTCTTGGGTTTATTGGTAGACTTGATACCAAAATTTAAACTTTCTAATTGAACTCAAGTATGGGACAAAGCTTAAGATTCATGGGTTGGATAGCTATTTGGATTAAGCTCCAATATCAAACTTAAAGAATTGGCCTACACCTCTAGTTCACATCAAGCCTAAATTTTCATTTCTTAATTCATCAAATTTCATGGTTCATATTTACTACATCAAAATTCATGCTATAGATTACAAAGCATTCATGCAATTAAACCATAGTTTTAGTTTTTACACTTCACATGGTCTCTCAAGGACATGTCAGGTATTCACCCCTTGGTTATAGTTCACCTATTAACTATAGATGCCAACCACAAGCCTATTAAGCAAAAGAAAATGGTGTTCATACTAGGACGCCAACATACGATATAGGAAGTTCAGAAGCTCTTGATAGTAGGATTCATCCGAGAGGTGGAATATCCCAAATGGTTAGCCAACATAGTTATGATAAAAAAGACCAATGACAAGTGGAAGGATGTGTGTAGATTTCACTGACCTCAATAAGTCTTGTCCCAAGGATAGCTATCCGCTCCCTAGCATCGACAAGTTTGTCGATAATTTATCTAGCCACCAGCTCTTGAGTTCCATGGATGCATACTTTGGCTACAACCAAATATAAATAAATGGCCCCTAAGGATCAGGAAAAGATCAACTTCATTATGGAGTTCGGCACTTACTACTATAAGGTCATGTTGTACGGCCTCAAGAATACTAGGGTAACTTTTAGCGCCTAGTCAACAAGGTATTCAATGAATAACTTGGTAGAAACATAGAAGGCTATGTCGATAACATGCTCTACAAAAGCATTAACGCTAATTGTCATGTTGTTGACCTACAAGAGATATTTCAAATGTTAGAATGGTATAACATGAGACCAAACCTTGCAGAGTGCACCTTTGAAATCATAACTAGAAAATTCTTAGATTTCTGAATTACCAACCGAGGAATTGAGACAAATCTAGAGAAAATTTAAGCCATACTCGATATGGCACCACCAAGAATGGTAAAGGATGTGCAACACCTCATGGGCAGAATCATGAACCTCAATCGATTCATGTTGAAAATAAGGGAAAGGTATAAACCCTTCTACATTGTCCTGAAGAAATCTCAAAGATTCACATGGATGTCTGAGTGCTAGACCGTGTTTAAAAGAATCAAAGAATACTTCATGTCACCCCCACTTCTGTCCCAACTGGTCCCTAGTGAAAAACTCTATCTCTACCTCTTTGTTTCTAACCAAGTGCTTTATTCTATCCTTGTGAGACAAGAATCCACCGTATACAAGCCGATGTACTATATCAGTCAAATACTCCATGAATTCGAGGTTAACTACCAACCCATCGAGAGAATAGCCTTCACCTTGGTTATCTTTACCAGACGCCTCTAACCTTACTTCTAAGCAAACACTATCATGATGCTGACCAACTAGTATGCGAAATAATCTTACAGAAGAATGACACTTTGGGCCAACTCATCAAGTGGAGTATTGAACTAGGTGAATTAGACATTAAATACCAACCGAGACTGGATATCAAGGGCCAAGCCCTTGCGAACTTTATTCTTGAGTGCACATTCCCAATGCCCACTGAACAAGTCCCTACCAATGACCAAGAGGAACACGCACAATCTAAATGGACCCTCCATGTGGACGAGTCATCTAATTCTGTAGGAAGTAGGGATGGACTCATCTTAATGGAGCCAAATAATTTTAAAGCAGAATAAGCCCTTTGTTTTAACTTCTCGGCGACTAATAACCAAGCCAAATATGAAACTTTTTTAACTGGATTGTAGATCACAACATCATTATGGGCCCAAAACATACGAGTCTTTACTAATTGTCAATTGGTCGTCAAACAAATCAAGGGGGTATATGAGATCAAAGAGCCAACAATGGCGAAATATATATTCAAGATACACCAAGCCATGGATGAGTTTAACATGGTGGACTTATAGCAGATCACTCAATTCAAGAATACACAAGCCAATACGGTCTCGAAGTTAGGTAACTCTAACTCAGTAGTCACTAGCCGCACCGTTTACATAAAGGGTCTACCATACCCCAGAGTCAAATAGCCCAAACGAATCTTGTCTGCAAATAACTCACCAAGTTTGAAAGACCCCATCAAAGCCTATTTCAAGCATAAGCAACTACCTAGCTCACCCTCTAACGCCACCAAGTTGAGACGCAAGGCCGCCCATTATGCCATTATTAGCGATGACCTCTACAAGAAGTCATATACACATCCGTATTTGAAATGCCTAATGTTAGAGGAAGGAAATAATTTCTCAAAGAAATTCATGAAGGGATATGCAGCAGTCATCTTGGCGCTTGAAACCTAGCAAACAAAGCTCTATGACAAGGGTATTACTGGCCTATCATCAAGGCCGATGTGGACGACTACATCAAAAGGTGCTACATGCACCAGTGCTTTTCATCAGTACCGTGCCACCCTTCCACTGAACTTAGCCCAATAACCAACTCGTGGCCATTCGCTAAATGGGAAATAGACATCCTAGGATTGTTCCCTCCAGCTACCGAACAATGAAAGTTCCTAGTCATAGCTATCGATTACTTCACCATGTGGGTGGAAGTCAAGCAATTGGCTCAGAACACTACCAGTAGAATGCAACACTTCATGTGGACATCCATCATCACTAGGTTTGGCATATCCCATGTCCTGATAACGGATAACTGCAAGAAATTCGACAATAAAAGTTTTCGAGACTTCTGCAATAAGTTGGAGATCCAGTACCACTTCACTTCCGTTGCCTATCCACAAACCAATGGGCTCGTAGAGTTAACCAATCAGACAATCCTACAAGTGCTATAGGTTACACTAGATGAAGTCAAAGGTCATTCGGTAGAAGAGCTCTATAACACTCTCTAGGTTTATCAAACGATGTCTTGAAGGGCAATAGGGGAGACACCGTTCAGTCTCACATATGGTTGCAAAGCTGTCATATCGGTTGAAAATTAGAATTCACTCATTGAGGGTGGTCCAGTATGCAGAATGATGGAACGAATCTGTGCTATACGAATGTCTAGAGTTACTCCCTGAACTAAGGGAAACCATATCTATTCAAATAGCCACCCAGTAATAGTAAATAGCAAGGTATTACAATCGACGAGTCAGGACCAGAACGTTTAAACCAGGTAACTTGATGCTAGAAAAGGTGAAAGCCACCGGTCAACACTAGCTAGGGGTAAACTCGTGCCAACTGGGAGGGCCCTTACAAGATACGCTCGGAAGTCTGCCCAAGCATGTATCACCTCGATCATCTAAACAACTTGACTATACCTAAGACCTAGAAGTCTAAAAACTTGCACATCTATTATCAATGAGGAACGACACTCTCTCGGGGAAACATGCCCTGCTCTACATAGATACTTAGGGATCTATCTCTCTGAAGGGGCAAATATCCCTAGTCCTCCCAAGTATAGTCATCGATAGAGATCTATCTCCACAAACGGGTAAATATCGCCCAGACCTCTCGAACGAAGCCTATTATTGGGATCCATCTCTTGGAACGGGTTAGTATCACCTAGTCCTCTTGAATAGAATTTATCGTAAGAGATATCTCCTCGAACGGGCAAATATCGCCTAGTCTATCAAACTAACGAATCCTTTCGAATTGAGTCCACCGATAGGGATCTTTTTCCCCGAATGGTTAATACTCGCTCTCTCGGTCATAAGGAAGATAACAAGCATAAGAGCAGTCGTACTCCATGCCAAGCAACTAAGTAAGCCTAATGACCATGAGGCCTCATATCACTCAGGTCCTATTAGTTAAGCCAATCAGTAGTTCAACACTCATTATACACATTAGCAAACTGTTAGCAAGTGAGATGATTACCCAAAAAACCAAACCGACAAGTAATGAAAAACTCTTTTTTATTTCAATATAACTATTACATATTAGAGTAGATAGTTGATTACAATACAAGATTTACAAGTCCCAAAGTCAAACCGAGTTATATCACAAGAATGACAAGAGGAATCTATAATAAAAAGCTTCGAGATAAGAAGATAATAAAAGCCTCCGTAGTTCGTTGAACCGCTTGAGCAGCAGAGCCAGGGAAACAAAATTTTAAAACCCTCTCCAGCAAAAGCTGGAAAGTACTTGAGAAGGAGTTGAGGAGGGTACGAAAGAGACTATGAGGATGCATCAAGTCTCTGACTATCTCCTACCCTTTCTAACTACACGACTAGAGGAAATACCAAGCAACTATCTCAACCACCTGTTACACCTAGGGTTCGGGTGGTGGCTCTGACCCTAAGAAGGAGTCTAATCCAAGGAGTACCTTATCCTTCTCAAGGTCAAGATCCTTGATGAGAGCCCTGATGAGCTCCATCCGATATCTGGCAACATGATGGAACCTCACATCAGTAGCCCCATCTTTGATAGAACCTTGCATCGATAGAAGTCTCCTAAACTATAGTGTTTTGTGGCTCAAAACCCATATTCAAGATGTTCTCAGAAATATAGAGTCTCAGTAGTGGAAACTCACCGAATCACTCATGAAAGTACACAAGATCTCTTTAGAATGATATAGGGTCATACAACCGCTATTTATAACCAAAAAGATGTGATCCCCAAAATCTCAGGCAGGCAAAATGATCTAATGAGATACCACGCATTGAATGAGGAGTTTTAAACCCCTTAACTTCCCACAAAGTATTTATTCCAGGATCATTTACATAAAGGTTGAATACATTTACACTCTCATGACCTTTCAAATAATAACCCTTGGCTTACTCTTTATGCCTCTCTTTCGAAGTGACATAAGGAGTAAGGGGCAAGTGATAATACATAGTCCAAATCATACTAGGCCAAAAGATAGCCAGGACCGCAGCCCATCATAAGAGTAGGGGCAAGTGACATAGGTGTCGCTGGGCCATCATTGTTGAGATTGATAAAATCCACACACATTCTCCATTTACCATTTGCTTTCTTTACCATTACCACGCTTACCAGCTATTCTGTGCATTTCACTTTCCTATAACGTTTACTGCTAGTGACTTTTGTACCTCTTTTTGTATTGAACACCCTCTTCTTTTGTTTTACAGACTTATGGTTAGGATATACTGTTAGCTTGTGTATGATTACCGAGGGGTGTATTCATAACATGTCTTCAAGTGACCATGCGAAAATATTAGAGTGTCTCCGCAAGCATTCAGTTATTACATCTCAAAGGGGAGCTGGCAGATGTGCTCAGATTTGAACTATCTAGCTAGATATGTTGGTGATCTAGAATTCGACCACCTCTTCACTAGGCTAAGGTTTCACGGATTGCTCAGTGTTGTCTCTGAATTCCATAGTGTCTATGGTGAGAGTTTTCCTTTTGTCCTCCAACAAATAGGTGCTCTGGGAATCAAGGTTACAAGTGAGCGTCTTGACACCCAAGGGCGTTTTAAACTTAATTTTCGTATGCTCAGTGCTTGACAAGACTTCTAGACTATTTTGGTTACGACTTTGACGCATCGTATAATGGAAAAGAACTATTTCCGCAATAATCAAGAGGATCTAGAGATTGCGAGGCCAGAAGAAAGGACAAGGATCAAGAGAGGTTTACCAAGAGATCTTGATCGGAAGGAGATTTTAGTCATATGGGAACCAATGGCATAAGAGTGTTTAATGTTTATCGAAAGAGGTTTGCAGGCTCCATGGTCATGGGTCTACTGTGGCATTGTGGTAATGGGTCGTGAGAGTATATACCATTAATATTAATACTATATTTAACAATGTTATAATTATAATTATTGTATTCCCGATAGTCGTCCATTAATTCGAGGCTCCAAGGCACAGCTTGCATGATTATTGTTTCTCTCGGGGAGAAAATTGCATCCACGATTCACGCCATTACTTTTGTAGATATTTTAAATTTTTTATAAATATAAATATTCACAAGTAAAAAGTTATGGGTTTCCTTGGCAACTTAAAGTC
Organism: Dillenia turbinata; assembly: GCA_037126225.1. Lineage (NCBI taxonomy): Eukaryota > Viridiplantae > Streptophyta > Magnoliopsida > Dilleniales > Dilleniaceae > Dillenia > Dillenia turbinata. Next base: position 9,001,848 of record JBAMMX010000017.1, read on the forward strand.
TCACCGTTACTCAAAAAAATACATTATTATAACAACCACGATGAAAAAGTGGAGAGAGACAAGACTCATTTTCTTTCCCAATCCCACACGCATGAACCCAAAATCTCTCTCTATCTCTCTCTCTCTCTCTCAATCTGAAGTGGGCTTGACCTGACATCTCTCGGCCTCCTCCTTACATCTGGGAGCAGAGCAGAACAGAGCAGAGAGAGAAGAGAATGAAATCAATAAAGAAGATGAGATCAGAGAGTGTGACACTGATATTGGTGAACTTAGCTGGGATTATGGAGAGAGCAGACGAGTCTCTGTTACCTGGTGTCTACAAGGAAGTTGGAGCTGCTCTTAACATTGATCCTACTGGTTTGGGATCTCTTACTCTCTTCCGATCCATTGTTCAGTCCTCTTGTTACCCTCTCGCTGCTTACTTGGCTATCCGCCACAATCGTGCCCATGTCGTTGCTCTCGGTGCTTTCCTCTGGGCCGCCGCCACCTTCCTGGTTGCCTTCTCCTCCACTTTCTCTCAGGTTCCTCTCTCTTTATCTCTCCTATCTTATCTTTCTGACATATTCTGTTCGATTCGAGCAATCCCACTTGATTTGTTAAGAAGAAATATGTTTAACAAGTGAGTTGATGGCTAAAAGTATTTAGGGGCGTCACCTTAGGGTATAAAGAAGTGGGGATTTTCTACGATGGATACTCACATCCAACAATCACCATCTCTAATAGATGTGAAATGCTGGGTCGTGATCTAGCGGCCGCGCAAATCATGAGTATTAATAGCCACGTAATTATAGAAATTCCCCAAAAACTGGTGTACTCAAAGTTAATAATCGGATTTATCTTGTAGATACAATCTCATTAGCATTAGTTATTGATTTGGAAATATTTGGTTGTCGAACCTCAACTGTCTCTGGATCTAGATCCATCCAATGGAGTAGATATTCTATTTTGCAATGCTATTTTGTGGGGTGGGAGTGATTGGTGCAGTGAGCCTAACTGGATCGATAAGGATTAATTTTGTTCCAACTGAATTATTTTCTTAAATTGAACGGAGAATAATGACGAATTTGTGGATTTTGGTTTGGTCGGTTAGATCGCAATCTCAAGGGCACTAAATGGGATAGGACTTGCAATTGTCACACCTGCAATTCAATCCCTCGTTGCAGATTCCACTGATGATAGCAACAGAGGAACCGCTTTCGGTTGGCTTCAGCTAACTGGAAATATTGGTTCAATCATAGGCAATCTCTGCTCTGTACTGATTGCTTCCACTTCATTTTTGGGTGTTCCTGGTTGGAGGGTTGCCTTTCATTTGGTTGGACTAGTAAGTGTTTTGGTAGGCATTCTAGTCCGAATCTTTGCTAATGACCCACAATTTACAAACTCCAATAACACTAGTAATGAAGCAAGCTGCAAGTCATTTTTGTTGGAGTTGAAGGATTTGGCAAAACAAGCAAAGGCAGTGATGAGAATCCCAACTTTCCAAATACTTGTAGCTCAAGGTGTTTCAGGCTCGTTTCCTTGGTCTGCGTTATCTTTTACCCCAATGTGGTTGGAACTCATTGGCTTCTCTCACAGAACTGTAGCATTCCTCATGACTTTATTTGTTGTTGGTGGTTCCTTTGGCGGTTTGCTTGGAGGGAAGATGGGAGATATCCTAGCAAGAAGATTTCCAAATGGTGGCAGAATTTTCTTGTCACAGATCAGCTCTGGTTCGGCTATCCCTTTAGCTGCAGTGCTGCTTTTGGTTTTGCCCGATGATCCATCTACCAGTTTCTTGCATGGACTTGTGTTGTTCATCATGGGATTGAGCACATCTTGGAATGCTCCTGCTACAAACAAGTCAGTCAATTTGGTTAATTGAGTTCAAATTTCCATAAAAGCTATTTCAATTTTCTGTTCTTCTGTTGATTGTCTGGCTAATGATCTCATGTTGTCTTGTTGTACCCAGTCCAATATTTGCAGAGATAGTGCCCGAGAGATCAAGAACGAGTATCTATGCTTTGGATCGATCTTTCGAGTCTATACTATCATCATTTGCTCCTCCTGTGGTCGGACTCTTGACCCAGCATGTTTTTGGTTTTAAACCAATCCAAAAAGGATCAAGTGATTCTGTTGAGATTGAAACTGACAAAGAAAATGCTGCCTCTCTTGCTAAGGCACTTTACACCGCTATTGGCATACCTATGGCAGTATGCTGCTCTATTTACTCCTTCCTCTACTGCACGTACCCGAGAGATAAAGAGCGTGCTAAGATGGTTGTGCTATTGGAGTCAGAGATGCAACAAACTGCCACCCATAATTCTCCTCCCAAGCAAGGAGAAGAGCTTTCTGAGAAGGAAAGAAGTGTGATTCATATAGATTATGAAGGAGACGACATTGCTTTGGATGACAGTGATGAGAAAACTCTTCTTACACAGTGTCAAACACTCTCACATTGTACGAAATAAGAAAACCGCAATTGTAAACCTTGGATGTGTATTAAAGTTGTCTCCAACACCAACATAAAAACCCATCAGCGGACATCATTGACTCGATTTTTGCTGAACCAAATCCGTACCTGCGAAGCCCATTTGTGAATTAAACTCTAAGCCCCGAAGTCTATTCCCACTCAACGTCCCCCCATAAAAATTCAACATTTGAGCATTTGCTCGTCAATCTCTTAGGCCCTTTCAGCATCTTTGTAGTATGCAATTCCTATCTGCTCTTAATGACCCAACAGGAAACACTGCTTTATTGTCAAAACGCCCCTCAAACTTAAACTTTTGACAATGTCCGAATTTTTAAAGTTTTTTTTTACCCCGCTAAAATTTAGGTTTATATTTTATTTTTTTAATAGTTTCATCCTTTAAATTTTGAATTTTAGTAAATTAGTCTTTTTTTTACTACTCCTAAGCATTTTACTTATTCAGAATTAATAAATATTAAAATGCCAAAAAGTAAATAATAAAGCATAAAATCATTGAAAATTAAAAAAAAGAAAATCAATCTAAGGTTGCATCCCTTAGAAGGATGTTTGTGATCAAAGATTTGAATTGTCAAAAACTAGTCTGAAAAATCATTGTCTTGCTTTATTCAATGATTAATTATGAGATGCTAATGACAATAAAGTTGAACATGATGATTGCATGGTCATTTATGTGAGATTCCAGATTGGAGGAAATCATAGCCGCCGTTGGTTCTCGGATTAGAAAATTCCAAAAAAATTGTTTTACGCAGCTAACTTTGAAAAATTATATATTGAGTTGTACAATTCCGAGTGACTTAATTTATAAATTATTATTATTATTACTGATATAAAAAGATATAATCAAACGGAATCGAATTGAAAAAAAAAAATGAAAGTGAAAAGTTTATATTGCTTGAACTGTCCTTAAGGGACTAATTTATACGTTATTGGAAAGATAGAATTATGGTCTACAACTTTTATGTTTGAAAAGCTGATGTTACTTGAAAGATGGATTTTTCTTTTCTTTGTTATAATAGAAATTGAATCCCGAATCATAAAGTCAGAGAGAGAGAAAGACTGTTATCATTGGACTGTTCCTTAAGGACAATTAAGGGCAATGCAAGATGGATTAATCCCTTGTCATGTTTAGATAGGGCAATTGAGCGAAGTGGTTAGGATTCGGTTAAATAACCAAAGCCTATTCCCTATTCAATCAAGCCCAATGATACTTATTCTCAAGCCCAACCCAGCCAAACCCACATTCAAGCCCATTCTACGAAGAAGCAACCATGCACAAAATTCAGGTTCATTCACAAGTTGAAGACCAGAATTCTACATGCAATTGAAGACAAACACTGAGAGAGTTTGAAAAGAAGGAAGGAAGCGAGAGTTGGAATTTGATTAGGATTGGAAAGTTAAAGAACTCTATATAAACAAAAGCTTGCACGGAGGTAGTACAAGTGTGGTGCTAGTGACAACAGCCTTTGATTTGCTCCTTAGTTTTATTGTGTTATTATTTTCTGCACCTTATTCTTCTTTTCATTCTGTCTTTAATTCCTCTATTCATTTCATTTCATCACCCATCTTCATCAGGATCTTTGATTTCCGATTTCAGTCGGCCTTCAATTTGCTATCATAGCATTAGATTCTCTCTCTTGTTCGGATACCCTTATCTCTCACATTTTAATTGTTATCATCCGATTCGATCAATTCTGCCGTTGTCGTCTTCCGGTTAATTGTCATTTGCCTTTTGCACTTCAGTTTTTACAATTGCTTTAGACATCATTACCGCCTCCGTCGTCTCGTCACGTCTTCAATTCGCTCCTTCAATTCACCTCTATTCATCTTCGAATCACTATCTCTACAATCACTGTTTGTTGATGGTCATTGTAGATAAAGGAATATTATTATTATTTTTTTACAATATGTTTAGCAGAACCTTTTCTCTTCTTATCAAAATAATACATTTTCAAATAAAATAAAAGTTGTTTAAAATAATCGGATAAAAGATAGAGAGAGTATTCAAATTTGAATATATTTGAAATATTTAAGATTTCAAATTTTAAATTTCAAATAGAATCCCAATATTATGTAAAATCGAAAATTCGATGTTAGAAATATTCTGTAAATGTTTAGATAATTATAAAAAGAAAATTTTAAATTTTATTGATTTTCGATATTGGGGTATTAAATTTGGAATTTTTGGTATATTTAAAAATATTCGTGTTCCGATTTGAGGTACATTCTATTTTGATGTTAAATTTAGAGTTTTAATAAAATGTGGGTATAAAATATATATATAGGAATATTTATTTATTTATTTATTTATATATTTATTTATGTTTATATAAAAAAAAAAAAAAAAAAAAAAAAAAAAAGAGAAGAGGAGGAGGAGAAAACGCAGCGTTTTGTCCCCTTCCCCAAAATTCGATTAGGGCTAAAAGCCCTAATCTCACTCCCGTCTCCGTCTCATCGCCTCACTCGCTCTCTTCAACTCTCTCACTCTTTCTCACTCTCCGTCGCGAACGACTGCGAACAGTCGCGCCCTCCTCCGCCTCTCTCCCTCACCGGCAACCCAACCGGCTGTTCGTCTTCTTTGTTTCCCCCTGTTTCTCTCTCTCTACCTCACCCTCTGTTTCTCTCTCACTCTATCGCTCACCGTCTCCCTCTCCCTCTCTATCGTCTCTCTCTCTATCTCCTGCGGCCAACATCTCCTTCCGACAGCCACCACCGCAAGCGACCGCCTATCATTCTCTCTCTCTCGCGCGCGCGACGGCCCATAGTCTTCCTCCCCTGTTCAATCAACCGCGCATGGCTCACTTTGTTGAGAGCCTTCTGCGACCATCACAGAAGCTTCAAGCCAGCGGTAGTGGACTGTCACAAACCCTAGGTGGCAATGTCCTGCGATTTCTTATCTGCGCAGATAATGGTTGGCTTGGCTCTGACCATGGTTTTAGGGTTTTGACCCACTTGATAATTTAAGCCTAATTATAAGCTTTGCATCGGTTTGAAATGCACTACAGGTCTCAGAGTAAACTGAGAAGCCATTGCAACGAGGGTTGTAAACTACGAAAAACCGTAGGTGAGAGAAATTCAATCCCTTCAACATTCGAATTATTTTTGTCGAATTTAGGTTGAGAATATGTGTAGATATGTTCTGAAATACGTTAGATTCGAAGGAAATGTATTTTTCTGAAATTTTGTATAAAATTATTTAGGTTAAATCAAGAATTTGATATAAATTCGGCCGCGTAACATGTTAGAATATCTTAAATGGTAGTAGAGATTTGTTTGGTTGATTTATATAACTTTCCTTGAGGTTTGATTGGAATGTGCATGAAAAACTAAATCAGGATTTTGTAAATTCGAGGAAAATTGGAAAAAATTGAAGAATATTGAGAAATTAGGTCATTGGTGAGCTAGATAATTCTAAATTGCTGAAACGGGAATCTAGAAATGTGATTCAGTGAATTAAGGATATATTAATTAGGAGAAAATTTTGAAAATCCTTTAATGGGATTTTAATTGCTGATAATTGTGACAATTTGATTAGGTTAACCTTTTGGAGACTCGAAAGGAGTTATTTGAGATTGATTGAGGAATTGAGAGTGATCACCATCCTTAGAGGTGAGTGGATGGATTGTGTATTATATGAATGAGTAAATGATTTTAAATATGATTTATAAATTAAGTTTTGAAATGAATTTGCAAATGGAATTGAAATTGATCTGTGATAATGGTATGCCTAAAATGAAATTGTGAAATGTCCATGACTCTTGTATACGATTATTGAATTATTTGCACCATGTTACTTTGGATACTCATGTAAATTGTGAAATATTGCTCTACTTTGTATTTGAGCATGCATTGATTGATAAAATGAGTTTGATAACATGGTGCTAGGAAAAAGGACTGCAGTTCTAAGTTCTGCCACGGACCGGTCCGTTGGGGCGATGTTGTTTGGGCTGACTTGTGATTACACTAGAGGCTTGGAGGTGGCGAGATGGAGAGCCACACGGGTCAGACGAATGACGTGGTAGCACCCCACGAACAAAGTTTCGCGCTAACGTCAAATGGGAAGGGGAGTTTTATGTAAAAATCGTACAAAACCCTTTGGCGGATCCTGCCAATGGCCATTGGTGAGATAATATTTTTGGTACACCAAAAAAAAATTGTAAAAAAATGAGATTTGACTGATTGAGTTGATTTTATGAGTCATGGTGGATTGATATGAATGATTTTATGAGATTAAATTTCGTTATTGTATTAAATGATAGTTAATACATATATTTGGTATTACCACCTTCACCCCTTATTTATATAATACATGGCATTGCACTCTACTCACTGGATATTCCAAAATACTTACCCCCTCTTTTATATTCTTTTCAGAGGAAGTATAGCTTAAGGGCGACTAACTGTGCGAAGATTTTTTGTGATATTTTGGTATAAGTATGAGTTATATTTTATTTTTGGATTGTAGATAGTTAAACCATAGAAAGGAAGTTCTATACATTTCATACTGTGAGGATTTTATTGATACTACTTGAATTTTTTCGGCAAGTATTGGTAAAATCCGAACGATTATGACTTGAGACTTCATTTTTGTTTGAAATCACCTTTTGAAAGGTGTTTTATTCTGTATTGGGACATTTGGAATATAAATGTTGGCTTTTGATATTTTCTTTCGATTTAGTGAAATTTTATATTTCTCATACCGTTAGGATTTTACTTATATTGGATTATTTTCTTCGGCCTAATGTTGATAAAATTCGATGGCTATGTTTTGGGATTTTTTGTATTTTAAATGTTTTATTTGTATTGAGAATTCTGGTTGGCTGGGATGGCCACATTGTATGCGTGCATGTACAGAAACCCACTCCCCGATGTGTGCTGATGTATGCTTGCATGTACAGGAATCCACTCCTCGATGTGTGCCGATATATGCTTGTATGTACAGGGATGAAAATGTGCTCCTTGCATGTGTATTGATTTTATGATTTTCTTATTTTGATGAGTTGATTGTTTTGGAAGTTTTATTAAAATATTGAAATGCCTTGCGCTATCCCGGTATATGGGGAGATCATGCCCGTATGCCGAGATAACGTGGCGGTTGTTACGTGCTTGACAGGAGAGTCAGGGCGTGACATATTAGATAATATGAATATATTTGAAATTTTGTATTATTCAAGTGAGAATACAAATGAAATAAAAAAATGTGATTCTAAAAAAACTGACTTATGAAAAAAAAAATGAGAAGAAAAAGTTTCTCTTAGAAGCTTCTCCTTTAAATCTCATTTTTCTATTTTTATTTATTAAAAAAAATTAAAAAACTATTTTTAAGGAGAAGATTTATTGTTTGGCAAAATTTCTTCTTATAAGGAGAATAGAAGTTGAAAAAAAGTCTTACCAAATGAGCACTTATTTCTATTTTGATTTAATATCGTGTTTGACATTTGCAATTTAATTTTATTTTTGATAATACTTTATTCTTTTGTGGTTTAATTCTGGTATTTATTAAGGTTTAGTTTTCAGCTTTTAAATTTTTTATTTTTTTATTTGTAGTTTAATTTTATAATTTAGTTTTAATTTAAAAAATAAAAATAAAAATAAATATTGATTTTACTTCACATTAGGTTTTCAGATTAATTTAGTAATTTTCTTTGTACGTTAAGGGTGTTAGCAATTCTTAATTTTAATTTTCTTATATATTTTGACATAACTTTTAGGAATTTGCATCTAGTAAGATTTAATTCATTGATAGCCTCTTTGCAAAAATGTAAGAGAAAGATTGCGTACATATACGTCTACTTTAAAACCGACCCTAATTGTTGAAATTAAGGTTCTGATTGTTGTTATTTTTATTATTTGTTTATTAGAATTTTTATATACTGAAGTTTAGAATTTAATTCATGATTGGGAGATGTTGAAATAGGTTGTACCTTTCACATTTTTTCATAAATTTTTGTAATTTCCTTTTAAGCATACAAGGTTAGATCTACATGTTTAGTTGATATGATATACGGTTTTATCATTTCTTATGTGGTTGTGTGATCTTAAGGTTTTTCTCTTTTTTCCTACATATCCTATAGAAGCATACCATGGCATGTTTATCTATAGTCTACGCTTAGATTAGATGATTTATGCCTAGAGCTGTGATATTCAATTCTAAAAAAGATACACCATGACATATTTTATGCGAATCATAGATATTAAAATGTTGTATATCATTAAAAGCATGATTGTTACTAGTTTGTGATAGGTCATGACATCTAATGCATGATTTATGCTAATTTAGCAATTTTTTGATATCTCATGTCACTAGTAGAAAAATGGGTATCAGCGATGAAAATATCTGTCGCTGATATTCAAATTTTCGTCGCTAAAAATATTAGCAATAAAAAAATAAACGACGAAAAATTCTATCGCTGAAAGACACATCGCTAATTTAGCGATGAAAATTTTCCGTTGCTAAGAAAGTTTGTCGCTAATTTGAAAATTTCAGCGATGGATTAGCGACGAAAATTTTCCATTGCTAAAATCCGTTGCTAATTTAATTTTATATTTTTTTAAATTATTCCTAATTACCGACAGATTAGCGACAAAAATTTTCTATCGCTAATCCGTCGGTGAAATGAGTAAGAGTAAACTCAAGTACACAAACCCGGAAGCTCGCCCCGGCCTCAGCCCACCCGCTCCTGCCCTGCTTTTAATTTGTTGAAAAAATACTCACACCCCGATTCAAACCTGGGTGTGAGAGAGAGATCCGAAGAGTCTTGACCACCATGCCACCATTACCTTTATATTATTAGTTTATTTTTTTTTACTTTTATACTTTCTTTCTAATTCTCAATATTAAAAATACAATACTCAAATTCAAAAAAAATATAAAATTTTATTTAATAAAAACATAAAATTATATAAAAAATTTAAAATTATATTTAATAAAAACACAAAATTATATTTAATAAAAATACAAAATTATATTTAATAAAAACAAAAAATTATATTTAATAAAAATACAAAATTAGATTTAATAAAAATACAAAATTATATTTAATAAAAACACAAAATTATATTTAATAAAAACAAAAAATTATATTTAATAAAAAGATAAAATTATATTTAATAAAAACACAAAATTATATTTAATAAAAACACAAAATTATATTTAATAAAAACAAAAAATTATATTTAATAAAAATACAAAATTATATTTAATAAAAAAAATTATATTTAATAAAAACACAAAATTATATTTAATAAAAACAAAAAATTATATCTAATAAAAATAAAATTATATTTAATAAAAACAAAAATTTATATTTAATAAAAATACAAAATTATATTTAATAAAAATACAAAATTATATTTAATAAAAAAATTATATTTAATAAAAACACAAAATTATATTTAATAAAAAAACAAAATTAGATTTAATAAAAAGAAAAAATTATATTTAATAAAAACACAAAATTATATTTAATAAAAAGATAAAATTATATTTAATAAAAACACAAAATTATATTTAATAAAAATACAAAATTATATTTAATAAAAACACAAAATTATATTTAATAAAAGGATAAAATTATATTTAATAAAAAAAAAATTATATTTAATAAAAATACAAAATTATATTTAATAAAAACACAAAATTATATTTAATAAAAAGAAAAAATTATATTTAATAGAAAGACACAATTATATTTATTTAAAACACAAAATTATATTTAATAAAAACAAAAAATTATATTTAACGAAAAAATTTTTTTTTTCAAGTTTTAGGGACGGATTAACGTTAGAAAAATTAGTGACAGATTTTTCCATTACTAAATCCATCGCTAATTTGTCAAGAAAAATTTTAGCGACGGAAAATTTCTATCGCTAATTTTAGCGACAGATTTTTCCGTCGCTAAATCCGTCATTAATTTTTCCGTCACAAATCCATCACTAATAGCGATAAAATTTTATCCGTCGATAATTTCCATCGCTGAATGGCCGTTTTTTGATAGTGTGTATTTCACACACTTAAATTGTATTGAAGAGAGCCCAAAACTTATAGCCAATGCCATAAATAGGACCATAAACCCTAGGTTAATCTACTAATGCATGTTGAAGGTGGGAAAGTCAATTTGATAGTTTTTGATTCATTTCATTACACACACGACATTTTTAGTTATATCATAATCTTTTTGTTTCATAATTATAGTTGTCATTCGACTTAACCCTCATCATTTACACATTTCACTTCTCAAAAAAAAAAAAAAAAAAAAAGATCTCATTAACTAACATGATTCTCATTGTAACGATACCTTCTCTCGTTGGACATATACTGCATCTCGTATACTTGTGAGTTAGACTTCGCACGTTCACAGCACTCATCATTATATCGTACTTAGAAAATAATTTTGAATTATATTATTTTCGAAATCGTGTTTCCGCCAATGTATGTACTCAATGCCATAGAATTTTTTTTTTCCAAACACACGATTGATGTGAATTTTTATCCTTTACATTTAAATTTTGAATTTAAAATTTAAATAAAAGGGAAGCTGGGAAGAACGGTTATGTTGAGTTAACAACCCACTCACTTTGACAATTACTCCACGATCAAGAGAATTGGTGTGAGACACAGAAGCATTCTGAGATTTTCCAAATTTCTTATACAGAGAAAAATGTACAGAATATTAGACAATAAAAATCACTCAGATTTAGAGCATGGAGTTGTAGAAAAAGTATTGGTTCGATTATTCATAATCAACCCTATAACTGGTTTGGGATATTCGAGTGAAAATTGGCCGTAATTTAGAGGCATGACTTTTTTCTTTTTCTTTTGCTTTAGAATTTAATTTTAATAGAATACATCTAACATTGATATAAGAGTATGCGTTAGGGTTTATTTAAATTTATTTTTGAAATTTTTGGGTATGATTTTTTTTTTTTTTTTCTCTCGAAAAAATTATAATATGGAATTCTTGAATATCCATGAGAATGAATTTTTTCCTAAATTGATCGTACCATGAGAATGCCCATGATGAGTAGGGAATGCACATATTTTTTGTTTTAAATTTGGGTGTGGTTTTGGAATCCAATTTTAGAAATATTTCTCACTATGACTTATGGAGAAAAATTTTAGATTCATATCCAAAATGAACTTTTTTCAACAAATTGAGGTCAAAAATAAATTTCTCATATCCTAAATCATATTATTCGACCATTATAGTGAATTTTCTGATGCTAAAAGGCCATATTTCTTGGCGAAGGATTTTAGAACTTAGGTTAAAAATTGACCATGATTTAAGACTTAATTCATCCAAAAATCAAACCCAAAAGGATCTAATAGGAGTTAGATCTAAAAACCCACATGAAATCATGACAAAATGGTTCAAAAATGAAAATTTCAAAGTCAGGTCGAAGCTGGGTTGTGAACTCAACCCATGCATAGAGTTGGGTAAAGAAGACCCATAGGTGACCCGAACCTGTGCGTGTACCCAAATCAGACCCGCTTGCGTGAGCTCGACCTGTGCATGGAGCACGTGCAAGTCACGTGCTGGCCAAAATGCAAAAAAATCAACAGAGTGACCTGGCCTTCTTTAGGAGGCCCGGAGCTGGTGCAATAGTGAATGACCTTCACCACTAGGCCACAACATGTCGCTATGATAAGAAAATATAAGATATTATATATAAATGTTTTCTGAAATTTATGTTTTTATTATTTTTCATGCATATGATGTCATCCCCGAATCAGGAATCATGAACAGCCGCCCGTTGCCCTGGATGTCGGTTGTATTTTTACAGAAAATCGGACAAAACCTGTCCATAAATCGGAGGTCTTCCATGTACAAATAAATCTGTATACCTGTATAATTTAAAATCATCCTGTAAATTAAACAAATGGCCATCCCGGCCTCTCCAAAACCAACAAATCCCACAACCGACATCCAGAACAACGCAAGGCTAAATAAATTACCAGTAGTTCTAGCCACAGACCTCTACTGTCATGCCCAACTAGAGCATGAGTAGCCACCACATCGAACGGGCCTAAATTTATACAAATATATTACAAATTCCAAAGTTAACACTTTAAATATTTACAAATGTTTCAATGCAAGTGAAATATGAGAGTTTCGCAAACAAAAGTCCAAAAATTATACAGTCATCCCATAATATGTACACGGCCAACTACGGACCTCAATATCAAGACCACGCAGGGTCGACATAAAGTACGAAATTCATATTTTCAATTAAAACTTAAATCTCACCGTCGTAAATACTAAATCCACCAACAAGCTAACAAACCCTCCAGAACCAAATGCGTCGCCCTAGCACCAAAATCCTGTCTGGGGAGAGGGGTGAGTACTCAGGGAAGAATACTCAGTGCGTGAGTGGGTCAATGTAATTGTCTAATATAGGGTGTAAAACTGGAATGTCAAAACATAAGTATACAAATCATATTTCAAATCATCATGCTTTTCATTTCAACAATATATTATTAGCACGCATTATCAAATCAAATATGCATCCAAAGCACTGTCATTAAAATCATAGAGCTGTCAGCCGAAAGTGTCCTGGCAGAGGTCTACCTCGACCTATGATAGGCGCACCGGGGGTGTTATATGCAAATTTATTTAAAGTGCTCTCTACCCCGGCATTGGCGACGGACCTCGTCCAGGTACTAGACTTGGATAGCATCCAAATCCTCCCCCTTTCGGGTTCAACCTGACTAGTACCGTGTCGTAAATATAATCTTGACAACTCGTGGGATAACCCAGGTCTAGGCATATCCAGACGCCACCCAAGCGCCTCTCACGGTGTCCTTCGTAGCTACGGAACAATACATACCAAAGCCCTCAAGGCCAAAATCAATATCGTATCAAACATGTGCCGTAAATCAGGTTCACAAACCAAATGCAACATATAGCATAAAATGACACATTATACATTTCAACCACATGGATGCATATTTTCATAATTCAACCAATTTTTGGACACTCCATCGTTCACAAAAGTCAGTTCCAAAACCAGTCAAAACATTTCAAGCACACGATAAATCATGCTCTTTTATCAAAATGTTGTAAAATAGGGTTTACATATTAAACGAAAACATTGAAATAAATCTCACTCACCGTATGGGGGAGGGTAGCGCAGTCTCCAATAATACCACGAAGCGAAGAAAAAGTGTTTCCCTCAATTAGGACATCTAACACTTACGAATGTATAAAATTAGTAAGTTTCAAGCATGCGCAGTTATAGGAAATAGGCTATAACTTCTAATACACCTTTACAAATTAGGGGTTTCTTATTTCATTTTTAAAGCTAAGGATGTCTAGTATCTAAGGCAGAAAACCTCATGTCATTCGGAGCTGTGTAGAGAAAGTTATGCTAAAGGACTACATGCTGTTCAATTGGCTAAAATGCATGTTTTTTACTTTCAAATTTCCAATGTCAAGTTAAGTTTTTTAGGCCACTACCTTAACTCTTCATATTTGTTCATGCTTACAACATGTCCACAAGACTCAAGTGGTGCTACTCAACCAATCCTGCACAAAGCTCACACCAATCCAAATCTCTCGCCGCACATAAGAGCCAGCATATACACCAACACATTCTTATTCAAAATTCTTTATCAACTTATTATCTTCAATACACCAATACAATACTATACATTTATCATATAAATACAAACACATGCTTTTGCTCATTCTTTACAATTACACATTTTTATATCAGTTTAACACACCAATATCACTATATATGCATACACTTTTTATACCTTATTATATACACATATAAGCCTCCATCTTGCTTACTAGATTCATTCCCAATCTCTCCAATGGATTCAGTCAAGACATTTTTACATCCACATGCTCACTAACCTCTATCCAAAATTTAGCATACATATATACATAATTCCTCACACTCATGGCCTCAATTTCACATACACATAGTCAATAACACACCACAAAATTCTACATACTTTCTTATTCCATTTTTCCTTACATTTCACTACATATTTCACATGAAAATGACTTCCTTTTTAGTTTCCATTTGTGTAGAAAATTCTGCACTCATTCCTTCCTCATTTCATTCACTAATACACATATATACATACCATAATTCAATGCCAAAATCTAGCACACACACAAGTACATCAAATCCACATTTTAACACTCAAAATCATATTAAAACCCATCAAATTTCATACCCAAAGTTCTAAATTTTCCTGTACATGTTTCCTTAGGGTTTCTCCCCTCAATATGTGTTCATTTAAGACTTAAATCAAATATTTCATATACTGAAATTTCCTACACACTATAACATTCATTTACTTGATTTCCACACCCAAATTAAGCAAAAATCAACACATTTACACAATCACCTTTCTAGATTCTCATTTCATCAATTTCCAAATATTTTTAAGTTTTATCCATTTTCTCAAATTTTATACAAATCCAAATTCTTCGATTTATAAATATACTCTAATGTCATCAATTTCATTCCATTTATAAATAATTAATCAAATCAAAATCAAGTCTGATTCAATCCTAAAACCAATCAAAATTGGAAATACGCTTAGAATAAATAAGTTTCCTACGAACTGAAAAAATCTTTGAAAAATCATACACTTTTCGATTCTCATCCGATTTCTTCAAACCATATGTCATTTTCAAGGTATTGAAGTCTATTTTCATAATATAGAAGTTGTATTTTGATTGCCTATATGCAAGACAACTTAAAATGAGAAAGACCGCATCGATTCTTAAACTCAAATCCCAATTTCCCACTATTTTCACGCATTCATCAAATTAAACTCTAAAAGCAACCATCCAAATCAAGTCAACATGTTTCTATCATCCGGAACATTCTCTTTCCATATCAGACATTAGACTCAACCTTAACATAGAATTTCATAAATACATTCAAATCAAATCTAAATACATCCTAAATATATAAAGATCTCTCCGTCCTATATTCACTTAATTTATCGAAGAAATTTGCATTTTACCTCACTAAGGGTTTCTCGGTTTGCAGACATAGCTTCTAGTCGCCAATGGATTTAAGCTCAAACCTATAACGATTTCAATTTGCAGCAATCGTTAGAATTTAACCTAACTACTGAGAATATTCAAACCCTAAAATCAAAATTAGAAAACCTATGCTTACCTCTGCAGAACGATGATCTAGGGTTTCCAAAATTCTTGTTGCTGTCAGTTTGGGGCTCCTGCAAAGATTGCAGGAGCGCTCTCGGCTGAAGGGAAACAAGGTGCACGAGCGCGCGAGCAGGGGAAGCAGCACTGCAGCCGCGTGTGTATCGCTCGCAGTCGTGCACGCGCAAGGAGCTGTCGCACGTGCAGGGGCTAGCACGCGCTGGAGCTATCGCGCATTGCACGGGCGCGCAAGGTTGTCGCGTGCTGGCGTGCGCGCAGGAGGGGGCTGTCGCGCGCTGGCATGTGCAGGAGGGGTTGTCGCGCGCTGGATAGACAAAACAGAGAGAGTAGAGAGAGTTCGAGAGCGAGAGAGAGAACAGAGCTTGGGTGAGAGAGTGAGACGATAGAGAGAGAAAGAGATCGCGCGAGAGGGGAATCAAGAGAGAGAGACCGAGAGGGACTGAGAGAGATCGAAACTGAGATAGAGAAATAGAGATACAGAGGGAGGCAGAGAGAGAGAGAGGGAGAGCAAAATAGAGAGAGAAACAGAGTGTGTAGAGGGAGAGAGGTGGCGAAGGGATGGGAGATCGATTAGGGCTGAAAGCCCTAATTGAATTGGGGAAATGGGGACGCGGCGTTTCAAGTTGAAATGCTGCGTCTCCCCCCTTCTTTTTTTTTTTAGAAATTTAAATAAATTAATAAATATCAATATATATATATTTTTATATCCACTTTTCTCTAGAATATAAATTTCGTAGAAATGAGATTTACTGCGAATTACGGACGCAACATTTTAAAATATACAAAAAATTCAAGTTTAATACCCCAAAATCGAAAATCAATATAAAATTTAAAATTTTTCTATATCTATATATATATATATATATAAATGGAGGAAATATTTTTATTAATTTCAAGTACAAGAGTACAATACGGATACCGTAGTGTCGGTGTTATATATAAATGATTTATGAAATTCATGCTAGATACATATGCATGGCCTTGGCCTAATGGGAGTCTGGTTTGTTGAGTGAGACTCTCAAGCCTATAATTTAGCATAATTCTTTTAAGGTAGGTATTTGTGCATCGAATCTGAATACGAGGTGATAAGATGTGTATTTGAAGGGTGATGAATGGATCCGTTAATCCATTCATTTGTTTTTGGATTTATTTTCGAATCATCTTGTGTTTGCTGATTCGGAGGATGTACAAATTTTATGTATTGAATAATAAACATCAATTTAGTCACTAATGTCTCTCTTTGTTTTATACCTGACCTTATGACTACATCGAAGAATAGCATAACTAATCTTGTCAAGAAAGATAAGCTGAATGGTGAGAATTATGACATATTGCAATGGAAGATTAAGTTTATCCTCAAGGAATAAGATCTTATATAGATTCTGATGTACAAGATAGTAGACCCTGAGAAGGATACCACCATGACACAGGGTAGACGGGATCAGGAGGTCTACCGTGCATAGAAGAAAAAGATAGCCAAACTAGTGTAATCCTTATAAGCAGTATGCACAATACTCGTGTATGGGTAGTATCCCACTACTAAGGCTATTTGGCTCGCTCTGAATGAGAATTATGGTGCTTGTTCAGCTTCTAATATGAGAATGCTAACTTATAAGTTCATAACTCATAAGAAACGGGCTAATTATACTATGAAATAACATTTGATGTAGATGTTAAGTATGATAGCATCATTGATGAATGCTGATAAGCCAATTTCAAATGAGCTACAGGTTCGAGAAATGATCCAGTCTTTGTTTGATTCATGGGAAACCAAGAAGACATACCTTAATCACAACAAAAGTATTTATACTTTTACTGATGTGAGTCATTATTGTGAGTTAGAGAAGGAAAGTTAGGGGTCAATAGGCCATTCTTAGATCATACTTTTGTGGCAGAGTCGTGTAAAAGCTCTCACAGTACTAAATGTATGTAGAAGAGGTATGATAGGAAGAATCAAGAGAGAGGCAGAGGAAAGTCATTTGAGAAGTCTAGCAACAAAGCACAGAAAATCAAAAAGAAGCTGATGAACAAAGTTAAGGTGAAGTGCTATGTTTGTGGCAAATTTAGTTATTTTAGTGATGAGCGAAAAGTATTTTATGCTTTTTCTATTCGTGGTTTGATTTATGTCTCTTCGACAGTGATACTAACTGATTACTTTCCTTTGTGGATTATAGACTCAGGAGTTACAGACCATGTGACTCATGACAGGAGTGCGTTTGTGGAGTTATGTCGATTGAGTCCCCATGCAAGGAGGATATTCATGGAGAATGGAGCATTTGTGACCATGAGGGGTATAGGCACTTGCAAGCTGGAGTTACGAAATGGCCGAACCATTTACTTGCATGATGTCGTAGTAGACATTGATTAAAATCTAATTTTTGTACTTTGTTTAGATCGTTTGGGATAAGTAATATTTTTTAAGAACTCTTTTGTATCTTTTAATTATGACAGTTTTGTATTAGGACTTGGATTTATTTATGATGGTTTGTATGTACTGGATTCTGTATTTTCTGATGATAATCCATTTTGTGATTTGTATATTATCTTAGGATTTAATCATAGTACAGATGATTTGAATGTATGGCATTCTAGACTAGGATACATAGGGAAAGAGAGGATAAATACTACAAAAAAACAAGGGTTTAGCGACGGATTTAGCGACGAAAATTTTAGAAAAATTCGTCGCTAAAACTTTTAGCGATGAATTTAGCGACGGAAAAATTTCCGTCGCTAATAATGTGTCGCAAAAATTTAGCGACAGATTTGGGGTTTCGTCACAAAATTTAGCGACGGATATCATTTTTCGTCGCTAATTTAGCGACGAATCCAAATCCATCACTAAATTTAGCGACGGATTTTGGTTTCCATCGCTAAATTTCGCATTTAATTGTTTTATTTGTAGAATCCGTCCGCCCACCCGCAGGCCGCCGCCCACTACCGCCCTGGCCCCCTGTTGCTTGCCCACCCATGCCCACAACCCGCCAGCCCTTTGCCCGCCCTCGCATGATCACCTTTTGCTGCTTTATTTTTTTTGACAGAAAATATACTTTTACCCAGATTCGAATTTGGGTTTAAAGAGTTATCTAAAATGCTGTTAACCACTATGCCACATTAATTTATTGATATACCTTTTCTTTTTTTACTTCTATACTTTTTTTCTAACTCTTACCATTAAAAATATAATTCCCTAATCTAACAAAAATACAAAATACAAAATTATATTTAATATAATTACAAAATTATCTTTAAAAAAATCATAAAATTATATTTAATAAAAATTAATACCCTAATTTAATTAAAATATAAATTATAAATATATATTTAATAAAAACATAAAATTATATTTAATAAAAATATACAATTATATTTAGCGATGAATTTAGCGACGGAAAACAAAATCCGTGGCTAAATTTAGCGATAGATTTAGAATCCATGGCTAAATTTAGCAACGGATTTTGTTTCCGTTGTTAATTAGCGAAGCTTTTTTTTTTCGGTCGCTAAATTTAGTGACGAAATTTTTTTCCCTCGCTAAATTTAGTGACGGATTTCATTAGCGACGGATTTCATTTTTCGTTGCTAAATTTTACATTTTATTTTTTTATTTGTAGAACCCGTCCGCCCAACCGCCGGCCGCCGCCCACCACTTCCCCGGCCCCCTACTGTTTGCCCGCCCATGCCCACACCCCGCCAACTCTTGCCCATCCGCGTATGACCATCTTTTACTGCTTTATTTTTTTTTGCAGAAAATGTGCATTTTACCCAGATTCGAACCTGAGTTTAAAGAGATATGTGAAACCTCTTAATCAATATATATTTTTTTTAACTTCTATACTTTTTTCCTAACTCTTACCACTAAAAATATAATTTCGTAATCCAACAAAAATACAAAATACAAAATTATATTTAATAAAAATACAAAAATTATATTTAATTTAATTACAAAATTATCTTTAAAAAAATCATTAAATTATATTTAAAAAAATATAAAATTATATTTAATAAAAATCAATACCCTAATTTAATAAAAATATAAATTACAAATATATATTTAATAAAAACATAAAATTATATTTAATAAAAATTTAAAATTATATTTAGCGACAAATTTAGCGACGGAAAATAAAATCCGTGACTAAATATAGCTACAGATTCAGAATTCGTCGTTAAATTTAGCGACGGATGTTGTCTGCCATCGCTAAATTTAGCAACGAATTTTTTTTTTCGTCGCTAAATTTAGCGACGGATTTTGTTTTCGTCGCTAATTAGTGATAGATTTCATTTTCTGTTGCTAATTAGCGATTGATTTTTTTTTCGTCATTAAATTTAGCAACAAATTTTTTTTTCATCGCTGAATTTAGCGACGGATTTTGTTTTCGTCGCTAGTTAGTGACGGATTTTTTTCTGTCGCTAATTAGAGACGGATTTCAATTTCCGTCACTAAATTTAGCGACGAATTTTTTTTATCGCTAAATTTAGTGATGAAAAAGCAAATTCGTCGCTAATTAGCGACGAAAATATAATCCGTCGCTAATGACGGATTTTGGTTTTTGTCATTAAATTCGTCGTTAAATAGTGACGAATTTTTTCAGTCACTAAAAACGTGTTTTTTTTGTAGTGAAATCGGTTAGCAGTGAATGGTCTTTTAGGATTGCTAACCAATGTTTAGTTGCCTGTATGTGAATTTTGTCTTGCTAGCAAAATCACAAGAAAACTATTTTGTAAGACTACAAGAGTTGGGACTCCATTATAATTAATCTATTATGATATCTGTAGCCTAATAAATGAGAGAACTAGAAATGGAGTTATGCAACTTTTTACGTTCATTGATGATTACATGCATTTTGGTTATATCTATTTGATCTCGAATAAGTCTGAACCATTAGAATATTTCAAGAAGTTTGTAAGTGAGATAGAAAATCAATTAGATATGAGAGTCAAATCTTTCAAAACTGATCAAAGGTGTGAGTATTTATCTGAATAATTTAAAAAGCTCTGTTTCGAAACGAACATCACGAAACAATTGACTATTCTTACTACCTCTCAGCAAAATGGAATAGCTGAAAGAAAAAATATGACACTGCTAGAGGTGATTAGGTCGATGATGGTATAAATGAATTTACCTATCTCCTATTAAAGAGATATTTTATTGTCTACAACCTATGTCATTGACCATGTTCTATCGAAATCTATAACGAGAACCCTATGTGAGCTATGGTCAAGGAGAAAGGTTGACTTTAGTTATTTGAGACCTTGGGGATATGTTGTACATGTTTACGGTTCCTTGCACCCACACGACAAGTTAGACTCACGAGAAAAGAAATGTATCTTTATTAAATGTTCGGGACACTCCAAAAGGTATGAATTCATAAGTGAACATATAAACGATACTATTATAGAGATTGAGTCTCATGACATTATAGTCCTAGAGAAAAATTTCCCTAAGAGAGGTAAAATTGATAAAAATTGCCTCCTATGAGATGAATAAATCTAGTATCCCAATTAAACCTAGTGCAGGGATTCAAGAACTAGTTAAGGATCCTGATCCTAGTGGGAGTAGTGCATTAAGCGGTAAAGAGGTTCAACCTAATCTTCTTCATAGGAATAATCATAAAAGCATATCAAAACATGGCTTTCCAATTGAGAGTGCAACTTCATTGTGACTCCTGAGAATGATGAGGAAATTAAGACAATCCAGAAAGCTCCTATAAGTCCAACAAAAAGTCAATGGCCATGGAAGAAGAAATGAACTTGATGAAAATCAATGAAATCTAGAACTTGGTTGATTTACATAAGGGTAGAAAGGCTATTGGAAATAATTAGGTTCTTAAGATCTAGAGAAAAGTTGATAGATTGATTAAGAAGTATAAGACCCATTTGATAACTAGAGGTTACACACAAATAAAGGGTGTGGACTATGAGGAGGCCTTCTCCCCTATAATCAAATTTATCTCGAACCATTTACTTTTAGCTATTATTGCGCACATGAATTTAGAATTATATCAGATGGATATTAAGACTGCTTTCTTGAATGGGAAATTGGATGAGGAGATCTATATAGAACAACTATCTAGTTTTGTTCCAATAGGATAGGAGAATAAAATTTGTCGACTTCGAAAATTAATATATGGCCTCAAACAGTCATTCAAGCAATGATACTTGAGATTTCACGATAAGGTAATATCTTATGGTTTTGTAATAATCGAGTAGGATCATTGTGTATATGATAAACGTTCTGATGATTCTTTTCTGATCATGTCTTTGTATATGGACTATATAATGTTAATTAGGAATAATAAGGAGTATTTGATGACCATTAAAATATAGTTACCATCAAGTTTTAACATGAAAGATATGGTGAGACTGAGTTCATTCTGCGAGTTAAGATCCAGAGGGATTCCTCGAGAAGGATATTAGTTTTTTCCCAAGAGCCTTACATAAAAAGATTCTTGAGTGTTTCAAAATGAATGATCGTAAACTCCTATTTCGAGAGGTGATAGTTTAAGCCTTGAGATGTGCCCTAAGATTTAGGAGGAGATATTATATATGAAAAGAGTCCCTTATGCTAATGCAATGGGTAGTCTCATGTATGCAATGCTTTGCACACGTTTAAATATTTGTTATGCAGTCGATCTAGTGAGTAGGTATCAATCAAATCCTTGAATGGGTCACGAGAGAGTAGTAAAGAGGATTTTGAGTTATATGAAAGGAGTTGCGAACTTGTCTTTGTGTTATGGAGGAGGAGATTTGAGTTCTGATTGGGGAGACGATCTAGATAATTACAAATCGACATCAGGTTTTGCTTTCTTACTGAACAATAATGCCATATCATGAAAAAGCAAAAAGCAAATCTGTATATTGTTATCCACAATGGAGACTGCATTTGTTGCATGCTCGTAGCAGTTCGGGAGGGTGTTTGGTTTAGAAGATTTCTGAATGATTTAGAGATTATGGTAAACAGTAGGAGGCAATTGATTATATATTGTGACAATCAAACTACCATTGTCTACACGAGAGATCTTAAGTACCATTGTAGGATTAAGCATATTGATACCATATATAATTATGTGAGACATATCATCAATAAGGGAGAAGTGATAATAAAGTACATATCTATGCAAAGTATGCTAGCTAACCCTCTTATTAAGGCTATTGTGAGAGAGTCTTTTGTGAGATATGTGGAGTCATTGGGTTTGCATAATTTTTAAATATTTCTCATATGTAATATATTAATGACTTGATACTTGTTATTAACAATAATATGTACATTATTTAGCCTTTTTTGAGTTATTTTATTAGCTGTTGCACTTATTACTTTTATAATCATATAACAAGATATGTTTTGATAAAAAGATATGTCAGGTAGACGAGATTGATTCTTTCATACGAGTAACCACCTCTAGCTCTGAGTAAGTAAAGATGAGATAGTTTCTAACTGTAAAAGATTTTCTGTGTTGTCATACTTAGAACATAAGTTGCCTTGATATGTATTCATGATGAGATCATATGCATATAAAACTGACATGGATAGACCCCCAATTTATGTAGCCTGTAAGTAGCCGGAGCTAAGATCTCAGAAGTCACTTGCATCTTGAGATGTCGTTACTAAGGTATTCTCTCTAAGATCTTTGGTAAATCTTACATGTAGATTGAGTCCATACCTATACGGTATTAGAGAAATTTGACAAATGGTCTTTTGAGAAATGGGAGATTGACACCGTGATATGTGATTCACACCACGTGTGATATACGACTGAGATTAGTAGGAGCAATATTATTTTGAGACGATATAATTTTATTAATCCCCTTACCCCATTGTGTGAGAACCAGCCTAATGTTGGGCTTATATGTGTGTCCTTATTACTTTTAACTGTTTTTTGATATTTTGGTTCAGTGTATACTACTTTAGTATATTTATCAATATCCTTTGAGATAAATAAGGCCAGTAGGACATGTTTAGGAAAACAACTAAATTGAGACAGAAAGATTTTAAAATGGAAAAGAAAGACCAATATATATTACATCTGTGTTATTGTATTTAGTGGCTAATCTATTATGTTTGTCCATATTGAGATGTGAACATAATAGTGAACACACGATCAAGTAATTATTTAGGGATTACTTTTGATGAGAAAAGTAGCTCTATAGATGAATGCATTGAGTCAGGATACAACGAGTTTTTATACTAACGTTGGGTTTTCGATCACCTTAATTAGTGTATCGAAATGTTTTTACTTACAGCTATACTCGTTGGTCGCACGACATCTGATTTCGTATGAAAAAACCTGAGGGGTGATATCGTAGATCACATGAATTGTTATCTTATGTTGGACGTAAAATGCCCGTTATTTACAAGTAGAAGATGTGAGATAAATATGCCTATAAGGTCATTTTTATCCTTTACATTTACATTTTGAATTTAAAATTTAAATGAAACGCATGTTATGAGGAACCGTTATATTGAGTTAACCATCCTCTCCCTTTGACAATGATTCTACGATCAAGAGAATTGGTACGGGAGAGAAGGATTGTGTGATCTTCCCAATTTCTTATGTAAGTTTAAGAGAGAGAAACATACAGAACATTGGAAAATAAAAAGTCATTCGGATTTGTAGCATGGTATTATAAAAGAAATATTTATTTGATTATTCGTATTCAATACTATAACTAATTTAAAATATTTAAATAGAAATCGATCACAATTTAGATTTAGAGACACCAATTTAGCACAATGAACCTAACACTTCCCTTTGTCACGAATGCGAGACTTTTGGTTTTGTGGGCCACTCGTTCTACGTCACATATTTACTTTTTTATTTTATTTTTAATATAGTCACGTGCCACGTGTACAACCATACAATAATTTTGGTCAAAACCATAGATAACCCCTAAACTTTTGATACACATTCAAATAACCTCCTAAAATTTTGTTTTATCTTTTAAAAATTTTGAAATGTGTTTCAATACGCTTCCCAAATGGATGAGAAAACGAAATACAGCCTCTAAAAAATGTACCGGACGTCCTATTTTCCCCTTTTCTCTCTTCAAACAAATACTTGCGAAGTTTCTAAGAATAACAAACATTTTTACATAAACCATATTGGATTTCAATTTATCTTCCAAGGATAATTTTTTTTTCCCTACCAATTTTAACTTTCTTAATTGAAAATTTTCATTAAAAAAATTTATAATTAGTCTCCAAATAATCTTTCTCTTCTCTTTCTTATGGTTTCCCTGATATCTAGAATGTGCTCTTTTTACAAGAGAAAGTACGAAGAAAAAGATATGGAGAGAGGTGTAACTCTTTGCGCTTTGTAATTTTGGCCACTTAGATTTTAGTGGATAATTTTAAAATTTCCCCTCGAATAAATAAATTTGAATTTCTAGTTCCGAAAGATTTGTGTCTGTAATTAATGGTATTCCATGGGGCCAAGGGGCAAAGACATGCTCCATTTCACCACTTGGGAAGTGGGCCATTCCCAGACCCATTGGGCTTATCAATTTAATTATTAGTAGTCGTGAGCCGTCTTCCTTGAATGGATTTTGTCACCGTCTAACATTGCTTACACGCAGAATCTCTCCTTCTTCGTCCCTACTTGTTCCTATAACACACTTGGCACAAAATCCTCATACAAGGATTTCTAGAATTAATGCCACGAGTGACTCACGGTCGTATATTCTGCCATTTTTTTAGCAAAGCATATCTAAATTTTAATAATTTTAATTTATTCAATAATTATATAAGAAATAATTATTATTCATCATGTGGTCCGGTCCTCGTACTCCTAATAATAATAATAATAATAACAATAACAACAATAACAACAATAACAACAATAGCAACAATAAATTATATTTCAACTGGTACCATCCATATCCCCTTTAAAAGTTTCTCGAAAATAGACTTCAAGTTGAGGAAATCGATTCTTTTTTTTTCCTTTCATTTTTGTTTTTTTTCCCAAAATTTACTATTTTAAAATCGATTTTTTAAAAATGGATTTCAATATTTCTATGATTAGAATTAAAAGAACAAAATCAAAATCATTTTGAATTCTAGTTCACGTAGAACTTGACAATTACAAGCACTAATGAAAAATGGGGAAAAAAAAGTAAATTTAGCACAAACCTTTCAGACACGCTCTAGTGTATACCGCTCCCTGTAAAGTGGAAAATCCCATGATAAAAGTGTCAAACCATTGATAATATACAAGTTTTTAGCATGTTCTGCACAAAAAGATGTTGACATTGGCGACAGGAAAGATTAGCTCAAAAAGTGATGGAAAGATTCCCCAAAGCAATGTCACATCCTTCTTTAGTTTGTTTCTTTCTTTCCCCACTTGACGCGTTTTGCACTTTGCATTCAATTCATGATTAGAGGCCCAGGCGATAGTAAACCTACATTGTGTGTATGCGTGGGGTACGTATATTAAACAAAATATTAACTATAAAACTTACAGGTCAGTTCAGTGTCATATTTCCATTTTCTGCCTGGTTGGCCTTTTGAAATTGCATGATTAGGTACCCTGGAGTAGGACAGAAGAGCTGGCGGATGTTATGTTCCTGTAACAAATTCTAAAGAAGCTTAACTAGCTAGCTGTTACTGTTTTGAGAAAAGTACAAAAATGCTCTCTGAATTTAGGGTCAAATACAAAAAGTCTCTAAATTTTCAAAAAACACAAAAAATTTCTCCTCAATTATGAAAATATGTAAAATAAACGCTTTCATCTATGGTCTATTTATTTTTAGCGATAAAGGAAGAGAAAACAAACACTCCCTCCGTTTCTTCTCTCTCTTTTCTTTCTCTCACTCCCTCCTTCCGTTTGTGGGCACTCTCTCTCTCTCTCTCTCTCCACCCTCCACATGTACTCTTCTTCTCTCAGTCTTTTCGTCTCTCTCTTCTTTTATCCGTATATCTCTTTCTCTCCTCAGCGGCAGCAGCATGAGGTGGGGATTGAGGTCATATACAAGCTCGCATGAGCAAGTCTCTACCTTTTGACAGTATCAGGGAGCCACAATTATGAACCCCAAGACGTTTTTCATCATGGTGGCATCCGCAACCATGGCTGCATCTCTCCTCCATTTGAAAAAGCGCCTCTCTCCACCTGCTGGAAGTGGAGAGAAGACACCCTTGTGGCGGGGAATAGCAACTGCTATTGGAGGTCAAGGGCCTCCAGATTGCAAGCAACCATGGCCACCATATGAAGTTGGGGCTTAAAACCCTAATGTTCTCTCAGCTAGGCCTGAGTCAGCTACCATGCAGTTGCTGATTCAGCACTTGAGGCAAACTTGGCAGCCTTTATGGCTGTTGAGTCGGAAGGCAAAATTGAAAAGAATTTTGAAACCTATTTTGTAAATTTTTATGGTAGGTCTAGTGGCATAACATTGGTCGGCATTCATTGTCATGCCCCGACTCTCAAATCAACCATGTGACAATTGCCGTGTTACTCCGTTACATGTGTGAATTCCACTCCATATCTCGAGATACCATAAGATATTCCAATAACTCAAACATTTTAAAATAATTTCAAATCATCTATCAAGTAATCTAAATATTCCAATAAAAATAATGAACCATATCAATTGAAATTTTACACCAAATAGAAAGAGTTTCAAGATAAGTAAATAAAGGTTTTTCAATTTTAAACAAAGTAAACAAATATTTAACAAAATGCTAAACTTTTAAAATTTTACAAAACTCCCTCCATGGTCCAATTCACATAATTCTCAAAATACTCACACGACAAATATCTATGGAAGATCAACAAAAGTAATTTTCTTTGCACTGGCACAGGAGGTTATCTAAATCTCAAAGTTAGTCTTCCCCCAAAAAGAGATAGAAATAGAAGGATAAGTATAAAATATTTATTGAGTGCAATGACATTTTGAAAATGAATGAGAGGTGAGAGTGATTGTGCTAAATACATATGTCAAAAATATATTCCAATACAATTTTAAAAAAAATCAATTGCCTAAAAATGAATTTGAAACAAAATACCATAACTCACAATTGTAATATGATGCAAACAATATAAGAAATCAAGGGTAGAATTATAGATTGAACAAACATTTTAGTTGGACACATCATAATCACAAAATATTTCAAAACCAATTCAAAATTCATTTTAAAATATTTCACAAATTACAGTTGAAATCATTTTTCATTCATTCTCAAAATATCTATCCACTCACAGTGTTAGAGAGAGTAGTCACCCCCAGTTTTCTCCACTGCAAGAGTTTGGCCTAGATCAGTTTTGTCCAACTCCTACGGGACATCATTAAGTAACCAAAACAATGAATAATTATCATCCCATGGTAACCCATAATTCCAACATTAAAAATCTAATTTTTCTCTCACTTACGGTGACACAAAATTCTCTAAATTTCGTTCACTAAATTTCAACATAAAACTCCAAAATCATAAATGAGGAAAGTAACCCAAGTAAAGAATAAGAAGATTACTAAATTTTATCACCACTCTTTACTGCAAGTCGAGCCACCATCAAACTCTAGGCTTTCTTTTACCAGAAATCTCAAATTTCACACTAGATTTAACTTTCTAGAGATTGAGTTATGACTAGGGAGCTTTTAGAGTGTGAGTTTTGTGGTATTTAATCGATCTTTGCTGGAATCAAGAAGAGAGGGAGAGAAAGTGTGTGTGTGTGGAGAGAGAGAAAAGAGTAAAAGGAGAGGTAAAATTTATGATTCATGGGTTCTGGAGTTCCACCACCACTTTTATCTACAACTCATTCCCCTTATTTATTTAATAGTCCTTTCACTCTACTAAATTACCCAAGTAACCAATATGGACTTTTTGGGTTATTTTGTCATGCCTCGACCCACAGTCCGAGCACGTGACAACCGTCGTATTACCCTGAACACGTGTGAATTTCATCCCATGCTCCAAGTCATTGCAAGACATTCAAAATACCAAATAAAATCATAAGCCATCTTGGCCATCGATTACCATTCACCAAATAGAATACCATTTCCCTCTTTAGGGATAGAAAATAAGACCAACAATAATTCCCAAGTAAATTTTGTAAGAAAAGAAAATTTAGGGTCCTCAATAAACGTTTACATATAGCCAAATCCAATCAAAATCGAAATACAAAGATTCAAAAAAAAAATATTCAAATAGATTCTTATACACAATACCCTCCTTGGATCAATCTATCGATACCTCAAAGACAATAGCAAGATCTATACCAAAAGGAGTTTCTGACAGGAATCTTCCCAAAAATTTTGACTCTAAACGACTTCACAAAATAACTAACCTTCCTCTGTAAAAATGAAGAGGGAGGATGAGTATAGAAAATATCCAGTGAGTGTATAATATGTTATGATAATAAATGAGTGGTAATTATGGATATGTCAAATGTTTTCCTCAAAATCATATAATCGTATTAATAAATCTCAATATAAACAAGATCTCAACAAATCATAGTATATCATTTATATGTATCCAGTCATCACAACTTGTTTTCCAAAATCATGGGATTGTCAAAATCTTTCCACCACAAACTTAGCCCTGACCAATGGAGGAATCACCTAATGATTCTTATCATTATCAATCAATCATACCCATTACCCGATTCCTTGACTTTGCTTCGGGCCTCCCCTAGGGTGCAATCAGGCTGGTTTGAAGGGAGGGATTCAGAGACACCTCTTGAGCACAGCTACCTCTTTATCCAAATAAATGCCCAACCACATCGCCCTGTCGGATTTCACACCGTGGAGGGAATAACTATAGCCATTAACCATGCATACAACACTATTTTGCAATCATTATATCATATATCAAAATATGTTAATAGTTATTCAAACGAATTCTTAATGCATGAGTTCCATCAGTCGCATTCAACACAAGTCAATAAACATGACACATTATTTTCAAACAACACATGGATGAATTCGGTAATTCAAATTCCTTTTCGAGACTTTCCACAATCATAAAACAATTTTAAAACAATTTTTGAAATATTTGTTAAATTATTAGAAAACATTTATAAAATCAATATAAAATATTTTCTCACTTAAAACCATAAACATGTATCCACTCACAGTGTAAAGGAGGATAATTACTCCCGGTTTGTCCCATAGCAAAAGTCTGGCTTTGTCCAGGTTTGTCCAGCTCCTGTGGAATATCATTACATAATCAAACCATTCATATTTATCACTTCATAGCAACCCATAAATCTAGCATTCAAAACTCTAACTTTTCTCTCACTCTTGGTGACACAGACTTTCCTCCAAATTAATCTCTCTAATTTCAGTATAAATTCCAAAATCATGAAAGATTAAAGTAAATCCTAGTTAGAAAAAGAAGATTACCTAGATTATTGTTACCAACTCGCTTCAAGCCGAACCACAATCAAACCCTAGATTTTCTCTCACTAGAATACTTCAAATCTCTCACTAAAGTTAACCTTCTAGAGGTTGAGTTATGAGTTTTGGAGTCTTTAGAGTATGGGTTTTGATGGTATTTGATTGATCTTTGCTGGAAACAAGGAGAAAGGGAGAGAATGTGTGAACCGAACGAAAAAAGAGAGAAAAAGAAGAAGTGGAGTTTTGACCTTTGTGGGTTCTAATGTTCCACTACTACTCTTCATTTATAAACCCATTCTGATGAATTTACTTAATTGTCCTCCTTCACTTTCAATTTATACAAGTGCCCAACATGCCCTTGCTGATAATTTGGAAACTTTTCTCAATGAGTTCAAATACTTAAAATCTTATTTGTTGCGAGAGGAGTGATTGGTAGTATGCAGAAAAATTTGAAATAAAAAGTGCCAACTTATAGAAAATAAATTAGAAATAATAATAAAATTGGGTAATACCCAAAATATGGATATAACTTAAATTGGGTACATTATATTTAAGGCGATTGGATGACATGATGGTAAAAATTCTCTTTGAAAACCCAATGGTCTTGGGTTTAACTCCCATCAGTAACTAAACACAATATGACCAGTTGAAGAATGAAAGTGTTATTCACTAGAGACACATGCTTACATGGAGATTGAAGAAATAATAATAGTAATGATAATAATAATAATAAAATATGAGATATAATATATATATATATATATATATATATTACACATATAGATTGAGATGGTTGGATGGCTTAGTGGATAAGTTCTTTCTGGATGGGTGGAAGGTTGGAGGTTCAAGTCTCAATGGTGGCAAGTGACATCCAAGAATTTAAGTCTTCATTTGTGTTGTGCATGCAAGGTTCTCTTCGGTCAAATGGGAGAAGACCGAAGGGCAATGGTGAGGTGGCATGTGATGACTTGGAGAGGTATAGAATTTGAGCATGTATGTGTGGAATGAAGAGAATGAGAGTGACCAAAAGCTTCTTGTTGCAACAGGACCGAAGGCATATGTGTGTTGAAGAAACTATGGGTGTTTGGTCAATGAAGGAAAGTGGGCATTCGGTCAATGTTCATGGAGTGCAAGCATGGGTGTTCGGTCAATTGGAAGGGACCAAAGGGATTTCTTTGAGAATGAGAGTTTGTGACCGAATGGATTTGCAAATACCCAAAGGGAAATGTAATGGACTGTTCGGTCAAATACCGAAGAAAGGTATATTGCAGGAATAAGTTGTCGACAGGCCTCACAATTTGGGGCACCGAGAAACTCTACCGACATACAAAAATTTAATATTCAATAGGAATAATTTGTAATATTAGTCAAATGGAAACCAAGGTCACTACCGACAACTTAATTCTCACAAAGACATCCGTCTTCCACTGAACACTAAACCCAATTCAAAGGCTACCGAATACTATCATTTAACAACCAAACACTTAAAATTTAAAATATCTACTGATCAAATGTTTAAGAGATATCCTGAACAACTCAAAGGACAGAGTTTTATGTTTATATTCAAATTAATTATTTCTCCCACATATTCATAAAATATAAAAATTTTCAAATTTTCCATTTAAGAATGAACATTAAAAATTTAGACTTATCTAGTATCAAATATTTGGAGACTCAACTCTATAGGTCTAAGTACCTAAGAGTTTTGTTTTGCTGAGATAACGTGTTCAGTAACGAGCAGGTAGAGTGAAAGTGAAGGTTGGAAATTGTGGGAAATACAATTGAAACAATAAAATTTTTGGAATATTTATAAATATGAAATATAATATAAATTTTGTATATTATGAATAAGGTGTTTGCTTGGCATGGTGGTTCAAACTCTTTTTGGAAATTCCTTAGACCAAGGTTCAAACCTCGAGGGCTACATGTACGATGGAAATTGTTGAGTTGCATTCAAGTGCTAAATGGATGAAGGCACTGATGGAAGTGTTCGGTCAA
The DNA here is from genome assembly GCA_037126225.1 of Dillenia turbinata. Taxonomy (NCBI): domain Eukaryota; kingdom Viridiplantae; phylum Streptophyta; class Magnoliopsida; order Dilleniales; family Dilleniaceae; genus Dillenia; species Dillenia turbinata. Next base: position 9,033,786 of record JBAMMX010000017.1, read on the forward strand.
ATACAAATTTAATTGGACGAAGGCAACCGGCAGCAAAGGAAATGGAAAATCAAAAGCAAGTCTCCTCATGTATGAAGGTGATCACAAAATGCCAACTGATGAAAGGTTTCTCAAGGCAAACCAATGAGAGGAAAATTGGAGGGATACGCTATATTGAACCAAGGAGTTCCACCAACAAACAATATGCAATATTCGCCAGGGAGAGGAAGAATAGAAAATGTTGTGTTCGGTCAATAAACCGATCAGAAATATATGTGTGTGTGTGTGTGTGTGTGGCAATTACCGATGGGTTTTTGGAAGTGTCATAACACCAAGAAAACAGAGAGGCATATGAAAATCACTGGTAGGTAAGAATCGACAAGAATTTGGAAAATTGGCAAGGTAGGTACCATGAACCAAATGAATATATATACCAACAGGAGGAACGGAGTAAAATACCGACAGGGTTCCAAATTTGTAAAATAGTAGATAGTTATTGACGGGTGGTCAATTACCAATCACTATTTGGAAAACTAAAATTAGAAATAATTATCCATCAAATTTAAAGTTTTGTCAGACAATCAATTTTCCACCAAAATCTCAATTCCTATTGAACATTGGACACAAATCAAAGTTCACCAAGCACCAACAATCAAATAACCGATCATTTAAAATTAAAGATTTATCAATCAAGTGCCTAAGGGATTTTTGGACAATCAAAAGAGCAGAATTTCACATTTATATCAAATTAATTATTTCTTCCACTATTTCACAAAATATAAAAATTTTCAAATAGACTATTTAGAGCTAACTTTACGAATCTTAACTTGTCGGCATTACAATTATTAACCCCTTAAAAAAATTTTTTTTCCTCAAAATTTCATCTCATATTATTCTTTAAATTGCTAGGGACGTTGCTTTCTTATCATCTCCTTAGGTTCCCAAATCATTTTTTGAACATGGTTATTTTTCCATAAAACCTTGACAATTAGGATTTATTTATTTCTTAAACTTTTAACTTGTTGCTCTAGGATAGCTACCGGTTGGACTCCAAAATTTAAATCTTCCATCAACTCAGGAAGGAACCTCAAGGACATGAGCGTGGTTTAACAAATATTTCTTCAACATCAATACATGGAATATGTTATGAATGCTTTTCAATTCTGGAGGTAGTTCTAGCTAATAAACCACTTGTCCAATCCTCTCTATAATCTTGTAGGGTCCAATGTAATGAGAATTTAACTTCCTTCGTTTCTGAAATCTAATTATACCTTTCCAAGGGGATACTTTCAAAAATACCATATCATTGATTTCAAATTCTGGTGGTCTCCTCCTCTTATTGGCTTAACTATTTTGTCAGTTTTGGGCTACTTTTATCCTTTCCCAAATTAATTTTACCTTCTCAATAGTGTTCTCTATCAACTCTACACTCTCAATTTTTTTTTTCTCCAACTTCATCCCAGCATAAAGGAGTTTTGCACTTCTATCTATATAAGGTTTTATAAGGGGGCATTCAAATGTTAACTTGGTAACTATTGTTGTAGGCAAATTCTATCAATGAAAGGTGCTTACCCAGCTACCCTGAAAATCTATTACACAAACTCTAAGCATGTCTTCTAGTATTTGGATGATGTGTTCTGATTATCTATCAGTTTGAGGATGAAAGGTAGTGCTAAATTTAATTGAGTACTTAGAGACTTTTGTAATTTTGGCCAAAACTGAGAGGTAAAATAGGGGTCGTGATCAGGCACGATCGATACCGGAACTCTATGGAGTTTCACAATTCTATCAACGTATAACTTAGCTAACTTCTCCGAAGAATAGGTTTTTTAAATTGGCAAGAAGTAGGCTGACTTGATGAGACGATCCACAATCACCCAAATGGCAGCATACCTATTATGTGTTCATGGCAAACCGATAACAAAATCCATAGTGACATGTTCCCATTTCTATTCAGGAATTGGCAACGGTTGGAGAATATTGGCATGCCTTTGGTGTTCAGCCTTAACCTGCTAATACACTAAGCACTTGGATACAAATTCAACAATCTTTTTTTTTTATTCCTGACCACCAATAAGTTTTTTTAATTATTCGGTACATCTTAGTACTTCTTGGGTGCATAGCATATGTTGATGAGTGCTTTTCCTCAAGAATAGTCTTACGAAGATCATTGTCCTTGGGAACACAAATTCTATTTTTAAACACAAGCATTCCATCCTCTATAATTCTAAACTCACCTCCTTCTCCATTGTAGACTTTCTCAACTATCACTTTCAATTCCTCATCGGCAACTTGTAGCTCTTGAATATGATCCACCAAAGTTGGCCTTACCTCAAAACTAGCTAGTAATGTACCTTCCTCATTGCTTGCTAATCTAACTCTAAGGGCTCAAATTCTAACTAAACATGAAAAGTAAGAATTTCCACAAAACTCTAAATGAGATGAACACTTTCGGCTCAAAACATTTGTAACTACATTGGCCTTACCATGATGGTAATCTATCACTAAGTTATAATCTTTAATCAACTCTAGCCATCTTCTTTTCCTTAGATTCAATTCCTTTTATGTGAGCAAATTCTTCAAACTCTTATGATCGGTGAAAATTCTACAAGTCTCCTCATATAAATAATGTCTCCATATTTTTAAGACAAATACAATTGCAGCTAACTCCAAATCATGAGTAGGATAAATCTCTTCATGCTTCCTTAGTTGACGGGAGGTATAGGCTATCACTTGTCATTTTGCATTAACAAACACATCAATCCTTGTCTACTAGCAGCACTATAAACCACATATCTACCTCCACTTGATAGGAGAGTAAGGATGGGAGCGGATTTCAATCTCTTCTTGAATTCTTGAAAGCTAATTTCACACTTATCATCCTACTCAAATTTAATTCCCTTTCTTGTTAACTTGGACAGTGGAGCTACAATTTTAAAAAATCTTTCAACAAATTTTCTATAATATCTTGCTAATCCTAGGAAACTTCTAAGGTCTTTTACGTTTCCTAGTTGTTCTCACTTTAAGATAACTTTCACCTTCTTTGGATCCACAAATATGACTTCACCGGATATTACATGCAACAAAAATCCAATTTCCTTCAACCAAAATTCACACTTGGAAAATTTAGCATACAACTACTTGTCCCAAAAAGTCTGTAAAACAATTCTATGATGTCCCAAATGTTCCTCGTCTCTTTTTGAATACGCCAAAATATTATTAATAAACATAATTACAAATTTATCAAGGTATGAGTGAAATACTTTATTCATCAAATTCATAATGGTTGTAGGGATATCTGTCAACCCAAATGGCATCACCAAAAACTCGAACTGTCCATACCGAGTTCTAAAAGCAGTCTTATGCATATCACTCTCATTGATCCTCAATTGATGATACCCCGACCCTAAATTAATTTTTGAGAACACACATGCACTTTGCAGCTGGTTAAAAAGATCATCTATTTTAGTAAAAGAATACTTGCTCTTAATGTAACTCTATTTAGCTATCGGTAATCAATACATAACCTAAGAGTACTATCATTCTTCTTCACAAATAGGACTGGTGCACCCCAAGGGGAGGAGTTTGGCCGAATGAATCCCTTACCCAGCAATTCTTGGAGTTGGAGTTTTTACTCTTTCAATTCTGCGGGTGCCATCCTATTAGGTGGAAAGGAGATTGGCGCAGTGCCGGGAACTAAATCAATGGCAAATTCAAACTCTTGGATTGGAGGCAAACCGAGCAACTTATCCAAGAAGACATCTAGGAATTTATTCACCACCGGGACAACCCTCAAGTTGAGACCTTCAACTGTGGTCTCAATGATATATGCAAGGTAGGCTTTACATCCCTTGTGGACTAATCGCCTTGCTTCTATTGCCAAAATCACACAGTTCAGCAAAATCTGTCGCTCACTTATAGACATAAGCAGGGGACACCCTGATATGCAGAACTCCATTTCCTTAGTGAAACAATCCACTAAGGCTCGATGAAGGTGTAACCAATCCATATCCAATATGGTATCAAAATCTCTCATCTCCAAAGGAATCAAATCCACCTCAAGAGTTGTCTCCCCAATTATCACATCACAGTGCTTATATACCATGTTCCTAACCAACTATTCACCCAATAGAGTAATCACCAATAAATCTTTATCAAGGAAACTCAAGGGTCTATCGGCATACTTAACAAACCCCATACTCACAAATAAATTATTAGAACCCGTATCAATGAGTACACAGGCATTAACATCGAAGATTTTCATCATGTCTATTTAATGTAAACCATCAAAAAATTTATAGTTAATCTTCAAAAAATATACTCTACAAATGATTTCTCATATCATGACATTACACCATATAATCATAAACTCATCATATGTTGTCCTATAACAAAGATCCTCATTCTAAACACAATTTCACCATCCTACAAGTCACATGGATGTATATACATGAGACTTTATAATTTACAGTTATAGGCTTACAGGCTATAATGATCTAGTAGGGTTCAAAACCCTTCAGCTTAGAGGATTCTCGATTACCATCGGATACTCTCTCATCGAGTGATATCCACTCGAGAATATCCTATGGGTCAACTACCCCATTATCTATCCTTAACTCACTTATCACATAACAACCGGTTTAATAACCTACTGCACCATTATGCATCGTGGCACACTTATATAATAAATTTCCAAATCACAAAGAAACGTTTAGAGGAAGGTACTTGTGACCACATCTTGGTTGGTCGGGGCTTCATCATTTGTTATAGCATAAGCTCTTATTTGAGTTCTTAGTTGAGAGCATTAGGGAGGAGTAGCCACCGTGTTGCTCCTAGTTCTTGTCTGAGAAGCAGTGTTCATTGAATGAGTAGTGGTGTTGGTTGGGCTACCCATAAATCCACTAGGACAATCTCTATTAGGTTAGCTTCCCCATCCCAACTCCGGGCAAGTGCTATGGAAATGACCATTCTTCCCACATTGATAACACTTCTTGAGTGCATGACAGAGCCCGATATGATACTTTCCACAGTGGTTACACTACTCTTTGTTTCCTACCGATCTATTCCCAGAGGCAGCACTAGTAATGGGAGACCCAAAATTGGATGGTCATTGGCCTTGTAGAGTGCTAACGGACTCGGTAACCAAATATCTACTATAAGAGCCCGTGTTCCTACTTGGTTTAGAACTTTGACCAAATGCAAATTTAGCCCTTCTCTTATTTCTTAATCCCTCTCTAGTCTATTCTCTTTCCTCTACCATTCTCTCGGCCCTCAAAGTCAATTCCAAAACATCTTTATAGGTGTGTTCTGAGGTCACAGACATTTTCTCCCGAATAAACAAATTCAAACCCTCCTTAAATTTAAAACACAAGGACTCCTCAGAAGTTATCAATTCCAGAGCAAATGAGGATAACCTAATCAACTCCATCTCATATTCCACCACAAACTTATTGCCTTGGCGGTAATGAAGGAACTCTTTCCTCTTCAAATCTTGGTAGAATTGAGTATAATATTTCTTATCAATTCTCTTAGGAATTCGTTTTAAGAATTGGGTACTGTAGCCCTAACCTTGAAGTTGTTCTACCATACTCAGACATCTTCATCTAATAACTTTACGACCACCATTACTTTAACTCATCATCTTACCTTATATCAGTTGTGGTCTCCCTAACCCGATTTATCCAATTCTTCACCACCATCGCATCATTTATCCCTGAAAAGGTGACACACCCAAGTTGTCAGGCTTCATTAATCAATTTGTATAGTTTGATGGTGGGGCGATTTATAGGTGTAGCTACCGAAGTGGGAGGAACAATTGGTGCCGTTGGAGGGGTCGGTGGGATGACTAGGTTTGGTGGAGGAGGTATCGGTGTTTGGGGTGGGGCTTGGAGATGAGAACCATTAACATTCCACCACTTGGATCCATTGCCGAAGGGTGTTGAGTGGCGGTGAAGGAATCCTAGTTGGAGAAGCTAGGTGAGTAATAGCTGGAGAAGGAGTTTGAGCATGTGAGGACGATCTATCCTCGTGCTCGGAAGGAGGAATTTCACTTACATTCCTGATTCTTCATCTTAGAGGCATTATCTTATGAATTAGGAATACTATTATTAGCTTACTAAGTTAAGAATTGGACTAGATGCTTAACCCCCTAAGATAAGAAATCACTAGTCCCTAGAATCCATAGGAGGTTTTTGAAAAGCTTTTGAAAAATTCTTTAAACTCCAAACTTTTCAAAAAGAATGATACTTTAAAATCATTAGAATCTCTTGGGGACATTTGGAAGTATTTCAATCACTTAAAATATTTAAAATCATGAACCTAAAGTCTGATACCATTAAAATTGTCACGCCACGACTGTCGGATCAAGTATGGGACAACCGTCGCGTCACCCTGTTACACGTGTGAACCCTACTCCATATCCTGAGATACCGCAAGGCATTTAAATAACTCAAACATTTTAAAATAAATTCAAATCATCCATCAAGCAATCCAAATGCCTCAATGAAAATAATGAACCATTGCAATTGTAACACCGACTCTCGGTGTATTCTATAGTGAATTCCATTTCATATATATATATATATATATATATATGATGTTTCTACTACTATATTCATAAATTTTCACTAAGAAAATTTTCTCGGTAAATCAACTTTAGATATTTGATGATAAAATACAAATCGGATCAATTTTGACTCAAAGAGATTCAAAACCTTAATTTCACATTAAATAAATTTAATTAGATCTAATATAAGATTTTGGGCCTAGTGTGTAATTATGAAAATTTTAGGGCTCAAATTAGAATTTTTATAAGTCAAAGAACTTGTTAGCAATTAACAAAACTTAAATGAAATGTGACAAGTGTATTCTTGTATTGAACAAGTGTTATAGTGAGGAGGACAAGTGTTGGCCAAATGGAGATGAGAAAGGCAAGGTGGGCCAATGAGAACACATGCACATGAAAACCAATGAGAACACATGCAATAGTCAAAATGATCCTATGGTTTAGATTAATTGGAGATTTGATCCTAGGGTTGTGAGTTATTAACACAATAATAAAAGAAGAAGGCCTTAGAATGCTTGTTCATTCTTCCCAATTCGTGAGAACAAGGAGAGAAGCAAGAGAGGAAGACCAAGAAAGTGAGGTAAGAAATTTTATCCTGTCTCACTTTAAATTTTATTTCTGTTCGTGATTTCATCTCTGTTTTAAGACATCTTAGATCCAGAATTTGAAAATTTGTTAGTTATATGAATTGTATATCAAAGTATTATCTTTCCAACGAGATAAGAATCACCAAAATCAGATGCCTGTGCCAAAAGTTATGACACTTTTCCTGAAACTCGACATAGAAGTGTCCTGTTTCGAACCTTGACAGTAGTGAGTAAAACCGACCCCTATTCAGTCTTATTTTGAAGAAACACAAAACATGAAAGTTATAGATATACTTCTTTCCTATAACATATTAAAATTTCAGCCAATTCGCACGAGGAAATTGAAAGTTATACCATTTTCTTTAAAACTGTGTTGACAGAAACTTTATGTTTCACTAAAACGTATTAGTCCTGTTCATGAATTTTGTTGAACCCCTTCCAGGCATATTTGGATAAAACTCAAAACACGAAAGTTGTATATATACATTTTATCTATAACATGTTAAAATTTCATTAGACTTTGGTGAGTAGAATGAAAGTTATGGCTTCTACACAAAAACTGGACAGAATCCAAAACTTAAATATGACAGTAACAAAATGAGGCTTACCGGGAATTCTGTGATTTGAATCTGAGGAAGTGTGAAAAATGAAAGTTATAGTGCTATCTCTTAGCTTTAAAATGAGATATCAATCATCTTATTTGGATTGGTATAGCCAAAGTTATATTCTATTTTCCATGACTGCGCAGGTTAAAAAAAAAAATCTGCAGACTGTCTCCCTAAGAGTTATTTGAGTTGAACGGAGGGAGCACTTGATTTACGCTTTGTGGAGATATTGGGGAGTGCATTATCCTCCCCTAATGGTGAGTGGGACTTGACATCTACTATTAATTGATATTGTGTTTTAAAAAGTTTTCAAAGGCATGATTTAAAATGGTATGATTGACCTATTTCCCTGGATTTATGAAAATGTTTTGTGATATATGGAGTGTTCCAACTTGTTTATATCGATATGCATCCATGATTTTGACACTTGATGATTGTGCCACACTTTGATATATCCACATGATTTTATGCTTCCATTGCATATTGGCACATGATTTTGACATGTTATGGCTTGAGATTTGGCTTGAGATATGTGATTTGGGCTGGATCCTCCTGTGGATACTGTGATGATGATGATATGCTTCCTATGACATTCCGTAGCTACGAAGGACATTTGGTAGAGGCACTTGTTGTGCCCGGATACGCCTCTACAGGGGGTATCCGCCAGATTATCATACATATTGTACGGACAGTCGTCGGTTGAACGACTTCGGGGAGGACCTTGGTAGGTCTAGCACCGACGGGTTTCCATACACGCTTGATCCTTGATACGTGTGCGATATATATATACAGGCTAGTTGGAGTAGTCTGTGGCCAACGTTGGGGTGGAGAGCCTTATTTTATTACTTGCACCGTGAAAACCTCCAACGTTGCCCTCCTTGGCCATGGTTGGCCTTTGCCGGGAAATTTTCGGCCGGCTCTACATGATATGACGGACATGCATACTGGATGCATATTTGATTTGATACGTATGCCGTGAATGATTTAATAAGATGTCATAATATTTTTGCATACCATGGATTTATTGGGACATAATTTTGACACTCCTAATTCACCCAAAAATTAATTGTAGCATGTCATCCCCCCACTTGCTGAGTACCAACCCCCCTCTCTACGGTACTCACCCCTCACATTTCCCTCCTACAGGTGTAGACTCGGACTGAGAGATTTGTGCGCATTGTTGTATTGGATATTCTTGGAGACTACTGGGTTGGGGTATGACTACCCGCTCTTCCGCTAAATATATATTGAGGTTATTGTATCATTTGAGGAAGTTAGGATGATCATTATATTTGTTTAAATTGGGATAACTGTATTTATAATTTTTCTGGTCTGTATAAGGTTAACTCTCACTTGTTTTAATTTGCATTGAGGCATACATGTATTATTTTTATTTCTTGGGGATCTCTGTAATTTGGAAACCTGGATTTTATGAATGTCGACAGCCTTACGGTGCTTCGATGTGCAGGACGTGGTGCCCGTGCATCGAGGTGTCGCGACGGGCTGGTCACGTGCCCGGCTCGGGTATGGGTCGGGGTGTGACAGGCCTCGGTTGGTATTAGAGCTCTTGGTTAGAGCTGAGTTTGAGAAACTGATTTCGAAAATATCCCTAAGTAAATCTGATTTTGAAAGTCCTCAATACGTGTGAGAGTTATTGTACAGTCATGAAATCCCAGTACGTGGTCATAGGCAGATAAGTTCATCCATTTTTAGAGGGTTGGATATGGGTCATATCTAACCTAGTATACCTTATCCATTGGTTCCGATGCCAAGTTGATTTCTTTTAGGGGGTTAGTTATTCCATAACTCTAATTCTTATATATCTGTCTGATTAGTGCCTTTTTCCTTGCAGAAGTATGACGACTAGGCGAGGTACCCACTTCTTACCTATTGAGCCCCCCAGTGTACCAGAGGACGTGTCTTCCTCACACGGTTCTCCTTCAGTGCCTACACCACCGGCCACTACGGCCGTAGATCTACCATCACCGCCACCGTTGGACGCCTACCGACAGGTGTTCGAGTGGTACGCTGCCCATGGCATTCAGATGCCACCACCACCACCACCACCGATGGCCACGACCAGTCACACCGGAGCCTCCACCGGTTATCGGTCCATCTGTAATTTCTAGACCTAGTGACGGTACTTCTTTGACGTTGAGACGTATTCACGAGCTCACTCAGCTTGTGAAGGAGGCGAGACAGCTAGGCTGTACCGAGTTCTCTAGGGTGGGTGATTCCACTACTGCGAAGCACTGGATCAACCGCACCCGTCGAGTATTGACAGACCTTGGCTTGAGTGAGGAGTTCAGACTCCGAGTGGCCGAGAGATTATTGGATGGAGATGCCCTCTCGTGGTGGGAGGCAGTTTGTGATGATGCAGCGGAGCCCAGGAGTTGGGAGGATTTTCTGCAAGAGTTCAATCGTAGATATTTTTCAGCGTTCCAGCAGAACAGGAAGAGGACGGAGTTCCACTACCTGCGGCAGGGGACTCGGACTGTGACCGAGTATGAGGCCGAGTTGAGGAGACTGGCCGCTTTTGTTCTAGACCTAGCCACACCCAGTCAGTTGAGGTTCAAGTTTGAGGATGGCCTAAACTTGAACATCCGGAGGTATATGACGGTGACCCCTAACTTCTCATTTCTAGAGATAGTAGACTCAGCTCTCCGGGCTGAGGAGATCGTCCATGCTGAGGGACGACAGAGAGAGAGCAGGGAGCAGAGGAGGAAGAGGCATGAGATTTCTGAGGGCCAGAGTTTGAAGAAGGGGAGGACCTCAGGGTTTCGCGGGGACCCTTCTCAGAGGCAAGGATCACAGTCCTAGGGGTTTAGAGTACCAGCTCCGAGTGCCTCCACTCAGACTACAGCCCGACGACACCATTTTTGTCGTCGATGTGGCAGAGAGAGCAGGGAGCAGAGGAGGAAGAGGCATGAGTTTTCTGAGGGCCAGAGTTCGAAAAAGGGGAGGACCTCAGGGTTTCGTGGGGACCCTTCTCAGAGGCAAGGATCACAGTCCTAGGGGTTTAGAGTATCAGCCCCGAGTGCCTCCACTCAGACTACAGCCCGACGACACCATTTTTGTCGTCGATGTGGCAGACATCACCCCTTCAGAGCTTGTGGGGTGACAGTGATTTGCTTCCAGTGTGGGAGACCGGGGCACATCAAGAGCCAGTGCTCTGATCTTGGAGCAAGAGGTCAGGCAGTTTTTATTCAGTCGAGTGCTCCACGAGGGGGATAGCAGGAAGCACCAGCACACTCTAGCCCCATAGCCCCACGAGCAGTAGCTGGGAGTAGTATGGCACCGGGACCATCGCGGCAGCAGCCGAGGGCTCAGGCCCAAGTGTACGCGATGATGCAGGAGGATACGCAGACGAATCCCGATGTCATTATTGGTAATCCCCCTTCTGACTCACACACTTAGAGATTTCCCCTGTACTTTTATTTTGAGACTCATCATAAGCCAAAGCATTAGAGGCTTGACTATGTTGGTTGTACCTACTTTTGAGATATATATGATTTGCATCTATTTCCACCTTTATCTAAATTGATCTCTTTATTTTCCCCACATTTAGGAACTATGAAGATTTATGGAGTCGATGCCCATGTCCTTATCGACACTGGGTCAAACTACTCGTATGTGAGAGCGTCTTTTGCCCACCTGATGGGTAAGCCTTTGACGCCACTTGGAGAGCAGATATTGGTTTTCACACCTCTCAGTGAACAACTCTTGAGAGATTCAGTCTATAGTGGGACAGAGGTCATGATTGGAAACACCGTACTTGAGGCAGATTTGATCCCTTTGGACTTGACCGATATTGATGCCATCCTTGGCATGGATTGGCTGAGCAGACACAGAGCCTCCGTTGATTGTTTCACTAAGGAGGTTGAGTTCCGGAGATCAGAGGGACTTGCTTTGAGGTTTTCTGGCAAGAGGAGAGTATTGCCTCGCTGTGTTATTTCGGTGATGGAGGCCAGGAGGTTAATACGCTGAGGTTGTACGGCGTACTTGGCCCATGTTATGGATACTACTGTGAAGGAACCGAGGAATGAGGATGTCCCTATAGTACAGGAGTTTGCGGATGTTTTCCCTGAGGAGCTACCCGGCCTTCCACCGGCTCGGGAGTTTGACTTTGAGATCGATATAGCTCCGGGAACCGCTCCTATATCTATTCCGCCATACAGAATGGCGCTAGCTGAGCTGAGAGAGCTCAAGGTCCAGCTGCAGGAATTACTGGACAAGAGTTTTATCCGTCCAAGCACTTCGCCTTGGGGTGCTCCGGTATTGTTTGTAAAGAAGAAGGACGGGACCCTACGGCTGTGCGTGGATTATCGGCAGTTGAATAAGGTGACCATCAAGAACCGGCATCCTCTGCCACGTATTGATGACCTATTTGACCAGCTTCAGGGTGCATGGGTCTTTTCGAAGATCGATTTGCGGTCTGGTTATCACCAGTTACAGATTCGGGCCGAGGACGTGCCCAAGACTGCATTCCGTACTCACTATGGTCACTTTGAGTTTTTAGTGATGCCGTTTGGATTGACTAATGCTCCAACGGCTTTTATGGATTTAATGAACCGGGTCTTCCACGACTACCTGGATCGGTTCGTTATCGTATTTATTGATGACATTCTGGTATACTCACGGAGTGATGAGGAGCATGAACAGCACCTGAGGGTGGTCTTACAGACTCTCCGTGAGCAGCAGTTATATGCCAAATTCACCAAGTGTGAATTTTGGCTAAGGAAAATTGGATTTCTGGGCCATATTGTTTCTGCGGAGGGGATTTTTGTTGATCCGCAGAAAGTAGAGACCATATTGAGGTGGGAGCAGCCACAGACCGTTACTGAGGTCCAGAGTTTTCTTGGACTTGCTGGTTATTATAGACGATTTGTAGAGGGTTTCTCGAGGATTGCTGCTCCACTCTCTCGATTGACGAAGAAAGACGTCAAGTTCTGTTGGGATGACCGCTGTGAGGCGAGTTTTCAGGAACTCAAACAGCGACTGACGTCGGCACCTATCTTGGCTCTCCCTACAAGCGGCAGGGAGTATGTTGTGTACAGTGATGCCAGCCAGCAGGGGCTGGGTTGCATATTGATGCAGGATGGACGGGTGATCGCTTATGCTTCGAGACAGTTAAAGAAGCATGAGGCGAACTACCCTACTCACGATCTTGAGCTGGCAGCCATAGTCTTCGCACTGAGGATATGGCGGCATTACTTATATGGAGTTACCTGCAGGGTCTTCACAGACCATAAGAGCTTGAAGTATTTATTTACTCAGAGAGAGCTAAACCTAAGACAGAGGAGATGGTTAGAGCTGCTGAAAGACTACGACTTGGTTATTGACTACCATCCAGGTAAGACAAATGTAGTAGCAGATGCCTTGAGCTGGAAGTCATCTTCTTCTACCACTTCTCAGGCAGCAGATAGAGCTTACATCTTCTGCTTGGTAGGACTTCGAGTTTTGGGAGTCAGCTTGGCCAGCGATGAGCAAGGTACACTGCTAGCCAGATTTGAGATGCGGCCTACACTACTTGACTGCATCAGAGAGCTTCAGGGTACAGATGTAGAGCTCCAGACTATTCACGATCGGATCCGCCGAGAAGAGGGCGGGGATTTCCGAGTCCGTGCTAATGGACTTGTGGTGTTCAGAGACAGAGTGTGTATTCCAGCTGATGTTGAGCTTCGACGTGCTATCCTTGAGGAGGCACACTCTTCGGCTTATGCTATGCATCCCGGGGTTACAATGATGTATCGCACCATTAGAGGCAGTTATTGGTGGTCGGATATGAAGCGGGAGATAGCAGAGTTTATAGCACGGTGCTTGGTGTGCCAGCAGGTGAAGGCTGAGCACCAGAGACCAGTAGGTATTTTACAGCCGCTTCCCATTCCTGAGTGAAAGTGGGAACATATTACCATGGATTTTGTGATGGGGTTACCGAGGACATCCACACAGCATGATGCGATTTGGGTGATTGTCGATCAACTCACCAAATCTGCACACTTTATCCCCATCCGTGGTGACTACTCCTTGGAGGCACTGGCACGTCTCTATATGGACACCATAGTACGACTTCACAGGGTGCCTGTGTCGATTGTTTCAGACAGGGACCCTAGGTTCACGTCTAGGTTCTGGCCCAGTTTGCAGGAGGCATTGGGTACTAGACTGAACTTTAGCACAGCCTATCATCCTCAGACAGATGGCCAGTCAGAGCGTACGATTTAGACACTTGAGGATATGCTTCGGGCTTGTGTTATTGATTTTCATGGTAGTTGGGATCGACATTTACCACTTGTAGAGTTTGCATATAATAACAGCTACCAGGCGAGTATTGGGATGCCTCCATACGAGGCATTGTATGGGAGGCAATGCCGCACACCTTTATACTGGGACGAGGTCGGTGAGAGGCACCTCAGCAGTGTGGAGCTTGTTGAGGAGACGAGGGAGAAAGTTAGGATTATCCGACAGAGGATGAGAGCCGCCCAGGATCGACAGAAGGCATATGCAGACCGTAGGCGGCGACCACTGGAGTTTCAGAAGGGAGACATGGTTTTCTTGAGAATCTCACCCTGGAAAGGGGTGATCCGTTTCAGGCAGCAGGGCAAGCTAAGCCCCAGGTGTATTGGGCCCTTCCGTATTATTGAGAGGATCGGAAGTGTGGCATACAGATTGGAGCTGCCAGAGGAGTTGGCACGTATTCACGATGTATTCCATGTCTCGGTGCTTAGGAGATATATGCCTGACCATTCTCATGTTTTAGAACCTCCACCAGTTGAGCTACGGAAGGACCTGAGTTTACCTGTACAGCCCGTAGCAATCCTTGACCAGCAGATCCGTAGACTGCAAAGCAAGGATGTTCCATTGGTATGCATTTTGTGGCGTAGCGACCAGGTCGAGGAGGAGACTTGGGAGCCCGAGGAGACTATGAGGGGACAGTACCCTCATCTATTTACTGAGTAATTTTCCTTTCCCTATATGGTTTTCTTTTAGTTTCGAGGACGAAACTTATTTTTAGGGGGTTAGGAAAATGTAACACCGACTCTCGGTGTATTCTATAATGAATTCCATTTCATATATATATATATATATATATGATATTTCTACTACTATATTCATAAATTTTCACTAAGAAAATTTTCCCGGTAAATCAACCTTAGATATTTGACGTAAAATACAAATCGGATCAATTTTGACTCAAAGAGATTCAAAACCTTAATTTTGCATTAAATAAATTTAATTAGATCTAATATAAGATTTTGGACCTAGTGTGTAATTATGAAAATTTTAGGGGTCAAATTAGAATTTTTATAAGTCAAAGGACTTGTTAGCAATTAACAAAACTTAAATGAAATGTGACAAGTGTATTCTTGTATTGAACAAGTGTTATAGTGAGGAGGACAAGTGTTGGCCAAATGGAGATGAGAAAGGCAAAGTGGGCCAATGAGAACACATGCACATGAAAACCAATGAGAACACATGCAATAGTCAAAATGATCCTATGGTTTAGATTAATTGGAGATTTGATCCTAGGGTGGTGAGTTATTAACACAATAATAAAAGAAGAAGGCCTTAGAATGCTTGTTCATTCTTCCCAATTCGTGAGAACAAGGAGAGAAGCAAGAGAGGAAGACCAAGAAAGTGAGGTAAGAAATTTTATCCTGTCTCACTTTAAATTTTATTTCTGTCCGTGATTTCATCTCTATTTTAAGACATCTTAGATCAAGAATTTGACAATTTGTTAGTTATATGAATTGTAGATCAAAGTCTTATCTTTCCAACGAGATAAGAATCACCAAAATCAGATGCCTGTGCCAAAAGTTATGGCACTTTTCCTGAAACTCGACATAGAAGTGTCCTGTTTCGAATCTTGACAGTAGTGAGTAAAAACGACCCCTCTTCAGTCTTAGTTTGAAGAAACACAAAACATGAAAGTTATAGATATACTTCTTGCCTATAACATATTACAATTTCAGCCATTTCGCACGAGGAAATTGAAAGTTATACCATTTTCTTTAAAACTGTGTTGACAGAAACTTTATGTTTCACTAAAACGTATTAGTCCTGTTCATGAATTTTGTTGAACCCCTTCCAGGCATATTTGGATAAAACTCAAAACACGAAAGTTGTATATATACATTTTATCTATAACATGTTAAAATGTAATTAGACTTTGGTGAGTAGAATGAAAGTTATGGCTTCTACACAAAAACTGGACAGAATCCAAAACTTAAATATGACAGTAACAAAATGAGGCTTACCGGGAATTCTGTGATTTGAATCTGAGGAAGTGTGAAAAATGAAAGTTATAGTGCTATCTCTTAGCTTTAAAATGAGATATCAATCATCTTATTTGGACTGGTATAGCCAAAGTTATATTCTATTTTCCATGACTGCGCAGGTTAA
The DNA here is from genome assembly GCA_037126225.1 of Dillenia turbinata. NCBI lineage: Eukaryota > Viridiplantae > Streptophyta > Magnoliopsida > Dilleniales > Dilleniaceae > Dillenia > Dillenia turbinata. Next base: position 9,049,922 of record JBAMMX010000017.1, read on the forward strand.
AAAAAAAAATCTGCAGACTGTCTCCCTAAGAGTTATTTGAGTTGAACGGAGGGAGCACTTGATTTACGCTTTGTGGAGATATTGGGGAGTGCATTATCCTCCCCTAATGGTGAGTGGGACTTGACATCTACTATTAATTGATATTGTATTTTAAAAAGTTTTCAAAGGCATGATTTAAAATGGTATGATTGACCTATTTCCCTGGATTTATGAAAATGTTTTGTGATATATGGAGTGTTCCAACTTGTTTATATCGATATGCATCCATGATTTTGACACTTGATGATTGTGCCACACTTTGATATATCCACATGATTTTATGCTTCCATTGCATATTGGCACATGATTTTGACATGTTATGGCTTGAGATTTGGCTTGAGATATGTGATTTGGGCTGGATCCTCCTGTGGATACTGTGATGATGATGATATGCTTCCTATGACATTCCGTAGCTACGAAGGACATTTGGTAGAGGCACCTGTTGTGCCCGGATACGCCTCTACAGGGGGTATCCGCCAGATTATCATACATATTGTACGGACAGTCGTCGGTTGAACGACTTCGGGGAGGACCTTGGTAGGTCTAGCACCGACGGGTTTCCATACACGCTTGATCCTTGATACGTGTGCGATATATATATACAGGCTAGTTGGAGTAGTCTGTGGCCAACGTTGGGGTGGAGAGCCTTATTTTATTACTTGCACCGTGAAAACCTCCAACGTTGCCCGTCCTTGGCCATGGTTGGCCTTTGCCGGGAAATTTTCGGCCGGCTCTACATGATATGACGGACATGCATACTGGATGCATATTTGATTTGATACGTATGCCGTGAATGATTTATTAAGATGTCATAATATTTTTGCATACCATGGATTTATTGGGACATAATTTTGACACTCCTAATTCACCCAAAAATTAATTGTAGCATGTCATCCCCCCACTTGCTGAGTACCAACCCCCCTCTCTACGGTACTCACCCCTCACATTTCCCTCCTATAGGTGTAGACTCGGACTGAGAGATTTGTGCGAATTGTTGTATTAGATATTCTTGGAGACTACTGGGCTGGGGTATGACTACCCGCTCTTCCACTAAATATATATTAAGGTTATTATATCATTTGAGGAAGTTAGGATGATCATTATATTTGTTTAAATTGGGATGACTGTATTTATAATTTTTCTGGTCTGTATAAGGTTGACTCTCACTTGTTTTAATTTGCATTGAGGCATACATGTATTAATTTTATTTCTTGGGGATCTCTGTAATTTGAAAACCTGGATTTTGTGAATGTCGACAGCCTTACGGTGCTTCGATGTGCTGGACGAGGTGCCTGTGCATCGAGGTGCCGCGGCGGGCTGGTCACATGCCCGGCTCGGGTGTGGGTCGGGCCGTGACAACAATTGAAATTTAACACCAAATAGAAAGAGTTTCAAGATAGCAAATTAAGGTTTTTCAATATTAGACAAAGTAAACAAGTATTTAACAAAAAACTAAACTTTTAAAATTTTACAAAACTCCCTCTAGGGGTCCAATTCACATAATTCCCAAAATGCTCATATGACAAATAGTTATAGAAGATCAACAAAAGTAATTTTCTTCGCACCGGCACAGGAGGTTGTCTAAATCTCCAAGTTAGTCTTCCCTTAAAAAGAGATAGAAATAGAGGAGTGAGTATAAAATATTCAGTGAGTGTAGTGACATTTTGAATATGAATGAGAAGTGAGAGTGGTTGTGTCAAACACATATATCAAAAATATATTCCAATACAATTCAAAAAGAAAATCAATTGCCTAAAAATGAATTTGAAACAAAACGCCATAACTCACAAGTTGATCAGCAACAACAAGTTCTCATTGTTCCTTTCCAAATTTTCTTTAGGATTACCAGAAACTATTATTCTATTAATGGCCATTGGTAGAATCTGCTAAGGGGTTTTTCTATTATTAGTTTATAAAATATTTCCCCTATCTTTGGCGTTGGCCCAAAGTTTTTGTGGGGTGAAATCATGTCATCACGGCTAGTTTGAGTGGCTTTCCATTTCGTTACCACCAAGTCTAATAATATCTCAGTCTTTACCACGCCGCCCTGTCAATCTCGGCCGATGGAAGACTTAAACATAGATTTTAGTCATTATCCATGCACATTGTTATAAAATCCAATTCACATTTCAATCTCATAAAAAATTCACACTAGAATGAAATTTCACAATTCACATTCATAATTCAATTGTAACATGATATAAGAAATCAAGGGTAGAGTCATAGATTAAACTAATTGTTTTAGTTGGGCACACCACAATTAGAAAATAGTTCAAAACCAATTTAAAATTCATTTCAAAATATATTTCATAAATCAAAGTTGAAATCAATTATCATTCATACTCAAAATAACCATCCACTCATAGTGTTAAAAAGAGTAGTCACTCCCAGTTTTCCCCATGGCAAGAGTTTGGCCTTGATCAGTTTTGTCCAGCTCTTACGGGACATCATTAAGTAACCAAAATAGTCAACAATTATCATCCTATGGTAACCCATAATTCAAACTTTAAAAATCTAATTTTTCTCTCACTTATGGTGACACAAAATCCTCGAAAATTTAGTTCACCAAATTTTAACATAAAACTCCAAAGTCATGAATGAGAAAAGTAACCCAAGTAAAAAATAAGAAAATTACCTAAATTTTGTCACCACTTTTTACTGAAGGTTAAACCACTGTCAAACTCTAGAGTTTCTCTCGCCAAAAAATCTCAAATCTCACACTAGATTTAACTTTCTAAAGATTGGGTTATAAGTTGGGAGCCTTTAGAGTGTGGGTTTTACGATATTTAATTGATCTTTGGTGGAATAAAGAAGAGAGGAAGAGAAAGTGTGTGTGTGTGTGTAAAGAGAAAAGAGTGAAAAGAGAGGTAAAATTTAGGTTTGGAAGGTTCTAGAGTCCTATCACCATTTTTATCTATAACTCATTCCCCTTATTTATTTAATAGTCCTTCCACTCTACTAAATTACCCAAGTGTCATGATAGACTTCTTGGGTTATTTGGAGACTCAACTCTATAGGTCTAAGCACCTAAGAGTTTTGTTTTGCTAAGATAGTGTGTTCGATAATGAGTAAGGAGCGTGAAAGTGAAGGTTGGAAATTGTGGGAAATACAATTAAATCAATAAAATTTTCGGAATATTCATAAATATAAAATATAATATAAATTTTGTATATTATGAATAAAGTGTTTACCTAGCATGGTGGTTCAAATTCTTTTTGGAAATTCCTTGGACCAAGGTTCAAACCTCAAGGATTGCATGTATGATGGAATTGGAAGTGCAAATCAACTTGAGTTGCATTCAAGTGCTGAATGGATGAAGGTATCGATGGAAGTGTTCGGTCAAATTTAATTAGACACAGGCAACCGGCAGCAAGGGAAATGGAAAATCAAAAGCAAGTCTCCTCATGTATGAAGGTGATCACAAAATGCCAACTGATGAAAGTTTTCTCAAGGCAAACCGATAAGAGGGAAATTAGAGGGATGTACTATGTTGAGGAGCTTGACAATTGGCATACCGAAAGCACCGATGGAAGTGTTCAGTCAAATTTTAATTGGACGCAGGCAACAGTAGCAAAGGAAATAGAAAATCAAAATCAAAATGCCAACCGATGAAAGGTTTCTCAAGGCATACCGATGAGAGGGAAATTGGAGACATGTGCTGTGTTGAGGAGCCTCACAATTTGCATACCAAGGAGTTCCACTGACAGGCAATGTGCAATATTCTCCAGGGAGAGGAAGAATAGAAAATGTTTTGTTCAGTCAATATACCAATGAGATATATATATGTGTGTGTGTGTATGTGGCAATTACCAATGGGTTTTTGGAAGTGTTCTAACACCAAGAAAACGAAGAGGCATATGACAATCACTGGTAGGATATTCTCCAGGGAGAGGAAGAATAGAAAATGTTTTGTTCAGTCAATATACCAATGAGATATATATATGTGTGTGTGTGTATGTGGCAATTACCAATGGGTTTTTGGAAGTGTTCTAACACCAAGAAAATGAAGAGGCATATGACAATCACTGGTAGGTAAGTACCAACAAGAATTTGGAAAATTGGTAAGGTAGGTAGCGTGAGCCAAATGAATATATATATACCGATAGGAGGAGTAGGTAAAGTATCGACAGGGTTCCAAATTTGCAAAATAGCAGATGGTTTTCGATAGGTGGTCAATTACCGATCACCAATTGGAAAACTAAAATTGGAAATAATAATCCATTAAATTTAAAGCTTTACTAAGCAATCAATTTCCTATCAAAATCTCAATTCCTGCTAAACACTAAACACAAATCAAAATCCACCGAGCACCAGCATTCTAATAATAAATCATTTAAAATTAAAGATCTACTAATCAAGTGCCTAAGGGATTTCCCAAAAAGCAGAATTTCACATTTATATCAAATTAATTATTTTTTCTGCACTTTTACAAAATATAAAAATTTTCAAATACCCCATTTAGAGTTAACTTTACGAATCCAGATTTGTCCAGTATTACATTCATCCACTACCACTTTACCGTGTGCAACTAATATTTTTATTAACTTTAATTTTAGTTTACCTACTATTTTTTTTTTGTAAGTAATGGGGCATGGCCCAAGACCCAACCAAAAGAGTCAGTTCTCTAAAGGCCCATGAAAGGCGTCTGCCAATCAGTATCTAACGCCCACAACAACAATCTACCAAAGGGCCATAGTCGCCCCGATCAATCTACTGAAAGGTCTTAGTCGTCCGGGTCTACCAAATGATAGGGACTCAGTTGCTCCGTTAACCGATCATGACTCATCGATTAGAGATAGTCACCTTGATCAATTAAACAAATAACAGCCCTCTAACCGATTAGTCTCAAAGGCCCCTTATCTGTCAAGCGATCGATTAGTACGCAGCACTCTAAACGATTCTAAAGGAAGGTCAGAATTTCCTTAACTTCAGTCTCCTATTTCATAACGACAAATCTTGGATCTTCTAGATAAGAAAGACATCCCTCCCAAAAATGAAAGTTTTCTCGATAAATGGGGATCGTGATCAATTCGAAATATTAACCTCCATGATTCCTGGATCAGCTCGATAAGGAAGGTAGGGTGGAAGTTACTCAGCGGCGCACGATTCTCACAGGTATAAAAGATCTCAAAACCCTCGACGTCAGGTAGGTCCTCTAGGCCTAACACTCTGGGCTCACGGAACACAGGGAATAGCTTTCTCTCAATTCTCAGTCTATTTATTTCAAACGAAAATTGCTCTTTACTGACTTGAGCATCGGAGTCTCCCCACCGGAGTGCCCTCCGGTGGTTTTGCAGGTGTATCCACCCATCGACGGCTACTGTTCGAGTCAAGAAATAGTTAGTATCTGTGGAGTCATAACCCACCACCATCAGATTGGCGTCGTCCGTGGGAAACAGACTAGAGTAATTCCCTGTGGTTATTCTGATAATCATGCCTCCGAGAACTAGAGCATCATCAAAAGTCGTTCCTCTTGCCGAAGGGCACACAGCCACACTTTCTGAAGCCGCTCCCCTTACGGCGCCTGATCCAGCCACTCACGATTAGGCAGCTCCTATGAGATCACCTCATCAAGAACAGGCCTTACAACCCGCACTCCATGTCCAACTCATGGCCGACCCTATTCTAGAGCGAGTCAATCGCCCCCAGATGGAAAGACTGGAATCTAAACTTCAGGATGTGAGCAGACAACTGGAGAACCTTAGTTGCATCCTCAGACCTGAAGTCCAATCCTCTATTAGGGGATCTAGACATCCCCAGCGACGACCGTCGCCCCCACGTGGTGAAACATCTGAAAACTCCAGACCAGTCCCAGATGATCTTCGAAAGCAGGTCGAGCAATTGGTAGCTGAGGAACTAAAGCGGGCTGACCCTCAGGGAGACCAACATAATGGAGTTTCCCCATCTGATGATCTTGTGTTGTTTTCATTCTTTCTCGAATGATCTTAACTTTTTCAATTGTAGTATCAATCAACTCTACACTTTCAATCTTTCTTTCTTTGACTTCATCCCAATATAATGGAGTTTGGCACTTTCTCCCATATAGTGCTTCATATGGTGGCATTTTGATACTAGACTGATAACTATTATTGTATGCAAACTCCACTAAAGGAAGATACCTATCCCAATTACTAAAAAAATCTAGTACACAAACTCAGAGTGTCACGCCCCGAACCGGGGTCGTGAGCAGCTGTCCGTTGCCCTGGATGCCAACTACATTTTTACAGAAAATCGGACAGAACCTCCCCATAATTCGGAGGTCTCCCATGTATAATTTAACCTATTTAATGAACATCTATCCTGTCAAATAAGTAAAAGGGTCATCCCGGCCTCACAACTATCAACCACACCATAACAGACAACCAGGACATCGCAAGACTATAAAAATTACTAACAGTCCTAGCCACAGGCCTCTACTGTCATGCCCAACTAAAGCATAAGCAGCCGCCACACCGAGCGGGCCTAAATTTTATAAAAATTATACAACAAATTCCCAAGTTACATTTTAAATATTTACAAGTGCCTCAATGCAAGTGAAATGAGTCAATATGAGAGTTTCACGAATAAATGTCCATAATTTATACAGTCATCCCATAAAATAAATAAATAAGTATATTGATCAAACTAAAATCTCCAATATACAACGGTATCACCAATAATCATAGCGGAAGAAATGGTAAAATCCATACCCAAGGCCAGTGACATCAAGTCCACGTCACAAGTATGCTAATCACAATGATTCTCCTTTAGTCCAAGACTAATCCTGTGGGAAAGAATGTTGATATGGATGAAAATTTTGTAAATTATGTTGAATTACTGAAAATGCTTTGATATGTAAAGTGTTGTTTGAGATATACTTTGACTCTCCCACATTCACCCCTTATTTATTAGACAATCATACCATTACACTCCACTCACTGAGTATTTATAATACTCACTCCTCTTTAAGATTTTTCAGAGGAAGACTAGGCCTGTGACAGAGATTGGAGCTTGGAAAGGTCTATCAGCGGACTTGTGTAGGTATATATAGTGGTGTATAGTTATTTTGGTCTGAACTGAAAACCATAGAAAGGAAGACTTGTATAATTCTTTTGGTACGGATTTAATTGATACTTGTTTCCTGTATAGGAACAAGTATTTATGGAATCCTTACATGGTTTGTGCTGGAGTTGTTTGAAACTTGTTTATTTTCTTTAATTCCCATTTTTGGTAAAAGCTCATTGTTTAAGTGAGACATTTAGCTTGTAATATTGAGATTTGTTATTTTCTTTTGATTTCACGAAATTTTATACATCTCATATCGTTTGGACTTTACTGATGTTAGCTTGATTGCTTCAGGCAAGTGTTAGTAAAGTCCTACGACTATGTTTTGGGACTTCTTGTATGTTAAATGCTTTATTTATACTGCAAACTTTGAAATGGCTAGGATGGCCATATTGCATGCTTGCATGTACAGGTACCCTCTCCACAATTGTGTGTCGGTGTGTGCTCGTGTGTATAGGGACGGACCGGATGGGTCCTTGCATGTGTATTGTTATGTGATGTTTCCTATTTTTTATGAATAGTGTATTGGAAAAATTGTTGTGTTATTTTTATAGCCTTGCAGAGTTTCGGTATATGGGGAGGTTCTGCTTATGTATCGAGACAACGTGACGGTTGTCGCGTGGTCGATCTAAGGATTGGGGCGTGACACAAAGCATATCTTCCAAAGTTTGGATCATCCTCTTAGACTAGCCATCAGTCTGAGGATGGAAAGGTGTACTAAACCTTAACTTAGATCCTAAAGATTCCTATAGTTTTGGCGAAAACCTAGAAGTGAACTGTGGATCTCTATCCGAAACTATAGACTCTAGCACCCTATGTAATCTCACAATCTCATCAATGTACATCTTAGCTAACTTCTCTAATGAATATGTAGTTCGAATGGGCAAGAAATGAGCAGATTCAATAAGTCTATCAACAATAACACATATGGCATCATGTCCCACCTGAGATCTCGGAAATCCAGTAATAGTTCGATTGTGTTCCCATTTCCACTCTGAAATTGGTAGGGGTTGAAGAATTCCAACTGGCCTTTGATGTTTAGCCTTTACTTGCTGATATATTAAACATTTTGCCACATATTCAGCTAAATTCCTCTTCATTCCAGGCCACCAATAACTCCCTCGGATGGTCCGATACGTTTTTGTACTCCATGGATACATAACATAAGCTGAATTATGAGCTTCCTCTAATATAACCCTTCGAACATCACCATCCTTCGAAACACAAATTCTATCTTTAAACACCATTATGCCATCATCTTTTACCCTAAACTCAGTTTCTTCCTTCCTTTGAATCTTTACAAGCTCTAATTTCAACTCCTAATTAGATGCTTATAGTTCTTGGATTCTATTTATCAAGATTGGCCTTACTTCAAACCTTGCCATAAGAGCACCTTGTACATCACTTGCTAGGTTACTCCAAGGGACCGAATGCTAATAAGATGGGGAAGATAGTTACTTCTAATACTTGCCACATTAATTAGTGACTTCCTACTTAAAGCATCTGCCACCACATTAGCCTTACTCGGATGGTGGTCAATAATAAGGTCATAATCCTTAATAAGTTCTAACCATCTTCGTTGCTTTAAATTTAACTCCTTCTGTGTAACACCAACTCTCGGTATATGATGTACTCCCCTCATGTTCATATATATGATATTGAATCCATTTGAGACACATGATTTGAAATTTATAAAACTTTGCCCTTAAAATCACTTAAACCAAATATTCCATCGGTAAACCGAAACTTTTTCCGAAATGTTCCGGCATGCCCTAAAATCACTGAAAATGGCTAACGAAAGCCAAAACACTTAAGTATAAGCATTAAGAAGTGAATTTGAAAATTTGAAAAAAAAAATTACAGATTAAAAAAAAATCACATAGGGTCAAATTTACAATTTTGAAAAGTTTAGGGACTAAAAGTGTAAATATGAGAACTTGAGGGACTAAGTTGCAAAACCAACCATTGAATGACAATTGGAGATCAACCATTGGCCAAGAGCACACATAGTGGCCACCTAAGCTCATTCCACCAAGGAAAAACCTTATTGGTTGAAAAATCCTTGCATGAATTCTCATTTGTTGGTCAAAAACCCCTTTCTTTGTTCTTAGAATTCATCATGACCGAATTTGACATGAAGGAGGTGTATGAAGGTAGCTTGTAAGCAACCTTACATGGGAGAAAGACTTAAGACAATTGTAGAGTAGTGATCTTCCATGAAAATGAATCAATGGTCAAAATTTTTGCTAGGTTTGCATAAATGAGTTGTTTCAAGCATTGGACCTCAATTTCTTCTCAAAATTTACCCTCTTAGCCGTGAGTTCTAGTGTAGGAAGTGATAATTTCTTTTGTTCATCCAAGTACTTGAGGTGTTGAAGAGGTAAGGAAAAACCTTGGTTGATAGGATTTTAATTGTTTAGATGGTATTAGTATAATATAGAGGTTTTTATATTGATGTATTTGTATTGCAAGATGTGGTGATCAAGTGCTAAAGGATGGTGTTGGTGATAAATATTTGGATGTCAAGATCTTATTAAAGAGATAATACATTATTCTTTGAGTATACATTGGATTAAATTGGTCCCATGAAGTAGGTTTCTTCACATAAGCTAGGATGGTCAGCAAGCTGTAGTAATTCCATGATATATTATTCTGTGATGGTCAAAATTTAGATTGGTTTATTTTTGGTAAAACTAGACTCCCTAAGATTTAAAATGAGCTATGGTACAAAATTTTTCATTAAGAAATGAAATTATGGTGATTTTTAGAAAAAACAATAAAAATAGATGTTCTATTCACGGTCCTGTGCATGACCAGTAATTTTATTTAAATATTAAGATAAATTCTAGATAAAATTAGGGAAAACTCTAAATATGAAACTTTTAGTCTCTGTCTTATCTTTAAAATGGGATAAAATTCACTTGAATCGGAGTAGTATGCTGGAAGTTATGGTGTTTTTATTAAAACTGTGCAGAGTATAATTTAGAACTGAAACCGAGGCAGAAATGAAATTTCATAAACTTCTGCACTTAGAATTAAAGGAAATACTAAACATAAAAGTTGTAGAGCTATCTCTTATCTTTCAATAAAACTTGGAATCATGTAAATCGGAGATGCATATATTGAGATATGGATTTTCTACCAAAACTGTGCAAATTTAGTTATATAAGTATGAACTGTATTGAAGATAGATTTTTATATATTCGTACAGTGGGAATTTGGAGATAAGTTGAACATGAAAAATGTAGATATATGTCTTAACTTTAATTAGCAATTTGAATCATTTAAATCTGATTTAAATAGAGAAAGTTATCACAAATTTACCTGTATAAGAGGAGAATTATGAAATTTGAGATTATTTTGCTAAGTGGAATTTAGGAGTTCACTATAAACGTATAAGTGACCTGGTTTTATATTATATTTAAGTAGAAAATAAAGACTAGTATATTTATGATAAAAATTAAGCCCTAGCGAGGGAACGTCCCTGGAGACACATAAAGTATACATAAAAACGTATACATATATGTATATGTATACATTTCATAATCTAATGATGCGTTGTTGTCAAATGATTAAATTAACGAATTATGTTTATTATTGACTTAGGCATAGAGACACATTTGTACGAAGGGTAACTCATTCGAGTAACAAGGAGATTTAGGAGAAGTGTCATACCCTCCCTAGTCAAGGTGAGCGGATCTTACTGTTGTCATGTAATTAATAATCAAAACAATATTTTATCGTTTTCAAAGCATGATTTGTGAAATGATTATAAAATGTTAAATGATTGGTAACATACTTTGTGATAAATGGAGTGTTCCAAAATTTTAAAATATGCATCCATGAATTTTGATGAAAAAATATATATATCATGTTTTAAATCATGAAATGTACTTTGATGATATATGCTATAATATAATATATCGGATTTTCATGATTTTCCTCGATATGTATGGCACGATTGGTTTATTAATGATTTTGATACGAGACTAGGTACTCTGGCATTAGTACCTGAATCCCCTTGATCGTAGATCGGGGATAGTACTTATAGCCATGGTACTATGATATAATAGGCATCGTCCTACGCAAACTCGCCTCGTATGCTATAACAGATCCGTCTCGTTATATAGATTGTCGTACATTTGCGATGTCACGAGACGCAGACACTCCATATGGTTGGGTGGCATGTATATGATATTATGTTTCGGACTAGCCAAGTTGAACCAAAAGATGAGAACTGACTAACGTTTCAGTCTAGCACTTGGGGAGGCCCGACGCCAACGCCAAGGTTTTGGGTTTTTTTTTTCTTTTACAGACAAAAACCCATTGGTGGCTCGTCATTGGTCGAGGTAAACCTTTGTCGAGAACATGATTTGGCATGACCCTACTATTTATGACATGCGATTTTGGATGCATATATTTTGATTAGATGGAAAACTATGTTGAAATTGTTATGATTTTGATAATATGTCTTGCATGGATATACATATATATATATGATTTTGACACTCCATCCTTACCTCACTTATTAATTACATGTTATAAATTTTTTACTCATTGAGTATTTGATTATACTCACCCCTCAATATTTTTAAATCTCTACATAGTTAGTCATTAGAGACTCGTTGACTTATTTCGACGTACGTAATATTGAAAACCGCTTACGGTAATTATCTTCTGCTGTATTTTGAGGTTATTAGTTGATCATATGGGTTGACTATATGTAGTAATGGAACTCTCGGTTGAAATTCATATTTGTACTGACTAAGTATTTTGTACTTATATGAGGACTTTATATTTATTACTTTGAGTTAAAAAATGATTTGGGAAAATGATTTTGAAAATATATGTGACTGTTTCATGATTAGCCTTACGTTGCCTTGGAATACGTGGCGTAGTTGGGCCAGTATCCAAGGTAACGGATGACTGTTCATGGCTTCTGGATTGTGGATCGGGGCGTGACATTCTGAGTACACAAGTACTCCAAAATTTTATGATCAGTATAGATTCGACATGTCTCACCATATAAGTAATGTCTCCATATTTTCAATCAAATACCACTACAGCTAACTCTAAATCATAAGTTGGATAATTTACCTCATACTTCTTTAATTGCCTAGAGGCATAGGCTATCACTTTATCTCATTTCATCAAGACACACCCTAACCTTTCCTGCTAGCATCACTACACACAACAAATCTGTCACCACTTGTAGGGAGTGAAAGAATAAGAGTAAAAGTCAATTTCTTTTTCAGCTCTGGAAACTTGCCTCATACTTATCATCCCATTCAAATTTGAAACTTTTCCGAGTTAACCTTGTTAATGGAGTTGCTATCAATGAGAACCCCTTAACAAATCTCTAATAATAACGTGCTAGCTCTAGGAAACTTCGAATTTTAGTGATATTCCTAGGTTGCTTCCACTAAAGGATTGCCTCAACCTTTTTCGGATCCATAAAATTCCTTCACCGGATACAATGTGACCAAGAAAACCAATTTCTCTCAACCAGAACTTACATTCGGAGAGCTTTGCATATAACTATTTTTCTAGAAGTATCTGAAGTACAACTCTAAGAAGTTTTGTATGTTCTTCTTCACTTTTAGAATATACCAGAATATCATCTATGAACAAATTTATCCAAATATGAGTGGAAAATTCAGTTTATAAAATCCATAAAAGTAGTTGGAGTATTAGTTAGGTCAAAAGGCATTACTAAGAATTTATAATGACCATACCTAGTTCGAAAAGCAATTTTCTGGATGTCACCCTCCCTAATTTTAAGCTGATGATACCCTGATCGAATATCAATTTTTAAAAATATGCATGCTCCTTACAACTGATTGAAAAGATCATCTATCCTAGGAAGAAGGTATTTATTTTTAATCATCACCCGCTTTAACTACTTATAATCACTACAGAACCTCAAAATACCATCCTTCTTTATAACAAACAAAATTGGTGCTCCCCACGATGAAAATCTTGGCCTAATAAATCCCTTATCAAGCAATTCCTGCAACTATACCTTAAGCTCTTTTAACTCCGCGGGAGCCATCCTATAAGGAGGGATGGAAATCGGTGCTATTTCTAAGAGTAAATCAATGACAAAATCAAATTCTCTATCTAGGGGTTGCCCTGGTAGTTCCTCAGGAAAAACATCTAGAAACTCTTTCACCACCGGAATATCTTCTAATTTTGGAGCTTTTTTTGTTATATCAATCACATCAGCTGGTAAGCTTGGTATCCATTTTTAATCATCTTTCGAGCCTCCAAATCCGAGATCACACAAGTCGGTAATACTCGATGTTTCCTAATAAAAACCACACTTAGAGTATCTGATCTTCTAAATTAAACCCTTTTTATAAAACAATCCACTGTGGCTCTATGCTAAGATAACCAAATAATTCCCAATATGACATCAAAATCATGCATCTCAATAGGAATCAAGTCTACCTCTAATGTTGTTTCTCCAACCTTAACTTCACAACCCTTATACATTAAATTTCTCAATAACTACTTACCTAAAGGGGTCTACACAAGAAATTCATCCTCAAGTGGAGATAACTCTTTATCAGCATGTTGTGAAAATTTAGCACTAACAAAGGACTTATCAGCACCAGTATCAATCAATATGTATGCACTTTGATTGAAGAGGGTCATCATACCTATTCATAGAAAATTTCTCCAAAGTTAGATTCTTAACTATAACATGGTTAGTCTAATATTCATTCTAATCCTAAATACTTTTACTTTAGACATTCCAAAACTAAGTTTCTAGCATTGCAACTCTCTACTCTTTCCATATACTTGGTATCAATCACTTTCCCTATCTAATGTGGAGACTCTCTATTTGCACCACTAGACTCCATTCCCCACTCAAACCTAATGTAGTATAATAATTCATCAATTTCCCTTCATGCCATTTCAAGATGCAAAACTTATAAACATTATCATGCAAAATACTGGATATCATTGCTAAAAAAGTTTAAGTCCTATGCATATATTAATTATCCATGTACACCATCATCAGGTTTCACCATATTCTAAGATTTTATACACACTTTTGATAATATCAACTATAAAGATTTAAGTTTTAAATCCATTACCTATGATAACATCATGATTGGTCTAAGCATCCTCCTTAGTCATTACATATATTCTAGTTTGTACACGAGTTTGAGGACGAGAAGGATTTGGGTCACTATATTGCTCCCTGTCTCGGTCTTGGGAGCAATAATAGAGAAAGAAACAGGAACATTCCTATGGTTTCCCCTAAGATCACCCATCCTGGCTTGTATAGTTTGGCTTCTTTGTCCTTCACCCCCTAACTCAGGGCAATTCTTTTTAAAATGGTCTGTCTTTCCACAATAAAAACACCTTTGAGGCTTAGAACAAGCCCCGGTATGCACCTTCTTACAATTCTGACATGGATCATGATTTCCCCGGAAGGGCCTTGCACCAGAAGTGGCATTGGTAGGAAAAGCACATGCTTTTGGGTAAAATTGGCCCATTGGTGAAGCAACTGAGCTAGCCACTGAGGTACTACCTTGAGAAGTAATATTATGACTTCTTTTGGTTGATTGGTTGGAAGTACTCCCAAACTTCCTTTTCTTCCTAAAGTTTTCTCAAATTTGACCCCTCTCTTGAACCATTTTCTCTGCTCTCAAATCTATTTGTAACACATCTTTGAAATTGTGGGCAATAGTGTCTGTTATTTTCTCTCGAATATTGAGGTTTAATCCCTCCTCAAACTTGGATCAAAGATACTCCTCTGTAGCAACCATTTCCAGTACATACATGGAAAGTTCTCTCAATTCTATTTCATACTCAGTCACAGACTTATTCCCTTGCCGGAGATAAAAGAACTCCTTCTACTTCTGATTTCTATAAAATTTGGTGTAGTATTTCTCATCGAATTCCGTTAGAATTTTGCTTCAAGTTATGAAATAGAGGAATGCATCTTTAAGTTTTCCCCTCAAGTTCTTGCTCATTTATCAAGCAATCTAATAACTACTTTTAACTTAGCTTCATCATCCAAACCCATATCTTGCATAGTTTTCGAAACCTGATTTATCCAATCCTTAGCTACCATAGTATCACTTACCCCAGTAAAGGTTTCACAGCCCAATTACCAAGCTTCTTTGATCAATTTAGATAGGGCAGTGGTGGGACGAGTAGAGGATGCGGCAACCAGCATAGGGGGTGCAGCCATTACCGGAGGTGTAGTAGGGCTTGTAGGACTTGGTGGTGGTAGAGGTGGTGTTTGAGTTTTGGATTGATTTGGTACATGAAACCTGGATCCATACTTGCTCCACCACTCCATACATTCTTGAAAAGGTACCATGGAAGGAGAAAGAATCTCGGATGGTTCAGGAGGCATTGGAGCATGAGAAAAAGAAATAGCTCCATGCTCGGCAGGGAGGGAAGTAACTTCCCTTGTGTGTCTCCTAGATGGCATCACTACAAAAAAAATAAGATTTAGTTCATGGAAACAAATTAACCTATACAAACCTAACCCTACACTAGACTTACTTACCCTAGGATCCATGGGAGACCTAAAACAATCTATCAAATTCAACAACCTAGGCTCTAAAACCACTAAAATTGTCATGCCCCGATCCTTAAATCCAAGCACACGACAACTGGCGTGTTATCTCAAAAGACATGCAACCGCAGGCACACATTCTGAGACTCCACAAGGCTAACCTATTATCAACCTGAATTTAATCTATATCCTAATCCTTATAATCATAAAACATTATCTATATGATCTCTCCCAAAATGAAATAGTGAAGTCCCATTCTCTTTAATACAAGATGGCAAATCAAAACATAAACATACATATACAAAAGTATTAAACCTTATACAAATAACCCACAATACAACATAATTCCATTTTTATTGACTTTGCCCATGGATCCGTCTATGACTACGTAAACTCAAAATAAGACTATCTTATATGCATGAAATGCAAAACTCTAGATAAAATGGATCTCACAGATCTCCAAAAGAAGGCCCTTTATTTGCACTTACTATCTACAAACCTGAAAACAAATGGGAAAGAATGAGATGAGAACAAATGTACCCAATGAGTGAGAAATATATGTACATGCCAATGAGTGGGAGTGTGATCATATCCTAAAACAATCATCAACAAATTTCATATTATCATTACAAAAGTAGTCACAAATTCGCAAAGCATTCATAAGCTATTAACAATTAACATGTTTAAAGTAAAGCATTCTCTTTGCATCTAATGGGTTGCATTTCATTCAAAATTTTGGGACTGTCAAAACATCTTTTCAATCCAAGATCTTGGTTAGGATCAAGGACTAGAACCACCAAAAGTTTATATTCAATCATTTGTTTCAAAAGAATGTCTCATCCTTGGTGTTGGTTTGGACATCACCAATGGTGACTCATGGCTGTCCAACCATAACCTTGGGTAGGTTAATGCCCTGCATCACACTACCCCAATCTAATATCCAGCTCCACTCGTACTGCTCTTTCTCCAGCTAATCATGAGTGAGCAATAAATCACAATAGTTGCGTGAACTATTAGTCACCAAAATAGAGTTTTCATTTACATTCAAATTCCTAAACCAATTTGCAATCCATACTTATTTTGTCCCAATGAACATCAATCATCAAACAATGTAAAATTATATGGCAATAACATATCAAAGTTCACATTTGCAACATCATAGTTCTTGAGAACACATTACACTCAGATAAAGTTATAAAACCATATTTCAAGATAAAGTATTTAAAACATATAAAAACATTTCTCATTAAACAAGACATAAAATATTCACAGTTTGAGGATGGAATGCACTCCCACTAATTTAAAGTCTCAACCTTATCCTGGTTCGATAGACCTTCGCCTAATGGTTATGTAAATCACAATATAGAACTTAGATTAGTTGTTGGATTTGGATTTCAATATTGGTCTCTATAATCAGATTGTTAAATCAAGAATTACACTTATAGCTTATATCAAATTATTAATTCAATCCAAACCCAACTCTCATTCTCCTACTTCATCAAATTCCATGGTTCACATTTTCAACATTGAGATTCATTCTATAGGTTGCAAATTATTCATGTAATTAAATTGTAAATTTCAGGTTTTATAGTTTTGATCCTGAAGAAGATGAACAATCTCAATAAAAAAAATTAATTAAGTGATTAATTTAATTCTATTGAATTTTTCAAGTCTAGTTTGGACCAGTTTGGGCCGATTCAAGCTGATTTAGGGCAGTCTAGGTTTAATAAATCCTTGAATCTTAATTGTGCTAGTTTCTTATTTGATTGAACATGCCCATCATCAATTAAGCTCTGGGCTGATTTAATTGGGCCATCACAAGCCCAATTCTGGTTTTAAAACTAGACTTATTACAAACCTAATTTTTAAAATAAAATTGGGCCTCTAGCAAGCCCAATTTCAAAACCCATTGGATTAATTGTATTCTGAGCCATCAGAACTAAATCTAAATGGATGCCAAATTTCCATGTTCAACCCTATTTAGTAAAGCTTGTTTATTTTGCTATGTTCGGATTATAAAATTGGGTCTAAGTCCAAACCCAATTTAAAGAGTATGGACAACTAAGTTAAGGGTCTAAACAATTATAAAATTGGACCTAGATGTAGGATCAATCTTCAAGTGTAAACCTAATAGGTCAAAATTAGACATAGGTCCAATTAAGAATATAATTTTTAATTCAAATAATTGTTATGCATATATATTTTGAGATATTTTAATCGAAACAACATTTCACCAAAGTGAAGTTTCTTGTGAAAATTATTTTGTTTTGAAATATAAAAGGATATGCATATATAACTTACGTGAATATTCATCGATCCGAAAGAAGGTTAGTGTTTTGACAGAATTGTGTGTGCATATGTAGTAATAAACATGTGATGATTATTTGGTTTTACGAATAAATTATAAATTAGCCCAAAGGAAGATTTACTATTTGACATATAAATTTATTATCAATATTTGATTACTGAATCAGGGTACTACTTATAAGTTAATTATTTTATCTATAGATGAAATATTAATAGAGTTGTTGGTATCTTATGATGGGGTTTACTTTTATTTGAATTATTAATTAATTGGCTTAAGTTATTGTGAGTATAATTTTGATTATTTACTGTTCTATATTCAATTTTGTCTACTACTTCTATTAACACTAATGCTCAGCTTAGGTTGATTCCTATGTTAAATGGCTTGAATTTCAAGTCATGACAAGAGAATCTGCTTATTGTTCTCGAAATCATGGATTTAGATCTTGCATTAAGGACTGACTCTCCCTATCATTTATCAATGTTTTGAAATCTAGATCGGAGTACAAACCGATCACACTAAGGGGTCAATAGGTCACTGGGTTAACTCGATCAGACCAGATAAAACCCCAGATAACATTATCATAAAATCGTAAATAAATATAAATTATAAGAAGTTCAAACAACACCCATATGTGGTGTGGTGGTGAAGGTTGTCTATGATTCTCATCTTAGTCATAGGTTCGAGTATGAGTGGTTGCATTTTTATCAAAAATATTTTATGCTTAAAAGGCCCGAGTTGGACTGGGTTGGTTCAACCGGGGCCTTGACTAGTTTTGACCTTTTTTGGAAATCCGATTTTGGTAGATAACTTGGATCTGCTATCGGACCGGTCGGACTAGCCAGTTCGACCCGAGTTTCAAAATAGTACCATTTATGGATAAGAGTACTTCTAAGGAAAAAAGGGAGAAGAAAAGATAGGAGGTTGAATCGCATATGTTTAATGTTGATAAAGCAGGCCATCCTAGAAACATTCAAATACACTATGTCTGAATCTATTATGACAACCAATGCTTTCCTTATAGATATTGAAAAATGGTTTGTCAAGAATGAAAAGACTAAGGTAGGTATACTCTTGACAAATCTTATCTTAAAGTGGTATAAGGTTAAGAACACTTGACCACTAAGGGCAAGAAAGGAAAGAAAGTAAAACAAGATAAGTATATTGTTATGTTCCTTAATTTGGTTTATTATGAAATTAATTTAATTTCAATACAGGACACACTTGGTGACCAGATTCCCCTGCAACTATTCACATCAGTGTGTCTAATAGGATTACCTAAATTGTCGATCGTCATTTGATGGTGAAAAATATTTCTACATGGGTGATGACTATAAAGTTCCAGTTAAAGTCATTGACAAGATTTAGATTATTATTAAGAACCGAATTGTATTTGGATCTATATAAAATATTTATTATACTGTCTTTTAGATAAAATTTGATTGATAAATTCGGTTTTACTTGTTTTTTGGGAAATAGAAATGTTAGTTTTTTTTTTTAAATCCAAATTGGTTGGTTCTGATTCTTTATCAGGATTCGAAAATTTTTATTTAACAAATATTGTTATTTCATTTAATAAATCCCTACATTTAAGTACATGAGGTGTAAAGGGGAAACCAACCTGAAGCAAGAGGGCTTCAGACATCTTAGAACTAATAACTACAGATATCTGTGGCTCATTCTTTATAGTTTCTTGGAATGGTCAATAATAATTTATCACGTTCATAGATGATTTTTCACGATATGGTTATATATATCTCCTTACGGATGAATCCTAGTCACTGGACATGATCAAAATTTATAAGGTCGAAGTTGCAAACTAACTCGGCAAGAGGATTAAGAGTGTTAGATCTAGCCGTGGTGGAAAATATAATGGTAGAAGTAACGGATTATGTAAACAATGCCCAGAACTTTTTGCTCTCTTCCCAAAGAAATGCAATATCGTCCCACAGTACACTATATGTGGTTCACCCACTATGAATGGTGTTGCTGAAAGATGAAATAAGACTCTCCAAGATATGATAATGAGTATGATTTCTCATTTCACCTTACCTGAGTCACTCTAAAGAGAAGCAGTTAAGAGTGCAGCATATATCCTCAATAGAGTTTTGAATAAAGCAAGTACCAAACCCCCTTTGAGCTCTAGACTGCGAGACATCCTAATCTAAAGCATTTTCACATTTGGGGTTGTCTAACTAAGACTAGGCCTTTTCGGCCTAATGAAAGAAAACTGGATGTTAGGATAGTGAGTTGTTGTTTTATAGAGTAGTCTGAAAGATCTGAAGAGTACCAATTTTATGATCTCACAAATAACGTTATATTTGACTAGGGAAATGTCCGATTCTTTAAGGTTGTTGTGTTTGTGGGAGGAGATACAATCAAGAACAATGTTTTTGAAGAGGAGTATATAGATACTCCCATAAGTGTCTTAGGTCTTATTCACGACTCTCCTGATAATGTCCAAGATACAATAGATTAGGACAAGGTTGAAGAACTCCGATTCCAGAAGAACAAACTCAACTATCTCCAGAACTTATACTATTAAGGAGATCCATGAGAGTTAGGCATTCCGGCAGTGGTATTTCACATTTTACTAAGTTATCATCTCATTTGCTTTTGAGACGAATTTGATTAGTTATTATGTATGCCACAAGTTTTGTGGAAGTAGGTATATTTTCCTGATTTTATATGATAAAAGGATTCTCAAAATATATGACATTTAGAGTTGTAAATCAGAAGATATCCTTGTGGCTAATGGTGACAAGATTAGTCTCAACTAGTGCCTAATGAATGACCTTAAATAAAGAGAAATGTAAAAAATTTCTTATGCATCAACAGTATGGAGTCTGATATGTGTTCAGATATTACATACATTACATGAATGTTGGGAAAGTACTTTAGTAACTTAAGAGTAAACCATTGGAAGGCAACCAAACAACTCATGTGGTACTTACAGAAAACAAAAAAGATAAAAGTTCACATATCAGAGGTCAAATTAATTTGAGATCATTTAGTATACTGATTCCAATTTTGCTAGATGTCAAAATAATATGAAATCTACGTTGAGTTAGCATGTTATGAGACATCTATCCAAGGAATATGACTGCAAATTTTGTAAGGGGACTATATATAGTGGATGGTATTGATAGACCACTTAATTTATTGTATGACAATAACTCAATAGTCTTATATTCTAATAATAACAGGTGTTCAACGATGTCAAAGTGCATTGATATCAAATTTCTAATTGTTAAGGAAATGATTCAGAGTGGATAGTTGTTTATAGAATATATTATTACAAACTCCATAATTATGGATTTGTTTACTAAGTGATTGTCACCAAAAGGATTCATGAGCATACTTCTTGTATGAGTGTCATATTATTTTAGGATATTCAATTTCAATAGAAATTTGTGATTTTAGATATTCATTTAATATAGACATTTTCAATTATTTCACTTTAAGATATTTTGAGATTCTTTTTTTGTGGAAATAAAGATTTAGTTTTTTATCACACTTTGATACTAAGTAAAATTGATTTCACCAAAGTTTAGGCAGGACCAGCGAAAAATAGACATATTATAGATCAAATTGCATGTAATTTTCATATTGCATATTCACATCATTATCCGATGTCATTCGGTTGTATTGACAAATGTTACCATTGAAAGGTTGAGCTATGATAAATATAACAAAGGCCATTTTGATTCTACATTGAAATGATTGATGGATGGGATTGATTATAGATATATTTTAGTATTGATAGCAAAATTGAGCTCATTTGGTTAATATGATTATAAAGATATATATATTTTCCAAGTGGGAGACTGTTAGATCTTTAATCCAATGATGGATTAATATGAAAAATAATTTTATATTTAAACTGTCATATAAAACTGAGTTTATAAGAAAGTGATTTACTAAACTTTTAGTTAATTTTGGACTCTAGAATATTTGATGGGGTGTGGAATTTATAAATATGCATAAATCTTTAAGATATTTCCTAACTTTGTAATGAGTTAAGATACGGATATCAAAAGATAACACAGTTATCATTAAAAAGAGATTGTGGTTCCTAGATCTAGTATACCTGCCATCCTTAACATTCTACAGTTAGAGATTTCTTTATTGGAAAGAATATAGATATCTGAAAGGTTGCTTCTGATTCCAGATTTTTAGAGATTTGCAATTGAATCTAGCACCTGTTGAAAATTATCAAAGGAAATCTGAAAAAAAAAATAGATTTAAGTATACTTTCTTTCGATAATTTTTTTAGCTATTTGTAATTTCTTAATATTTTAACATATAGATCTAGGTTTGTTTAGTAATATGTAGATAAATTTTATCAAATAAATCTCAACAGACCCACCACAAAAATTTAAAAATAATTTTTAGAATTCTTTTTTAAATTTCACCTATTGGCTCTGGAGTGATGTGGACTTCCAAGTGAGCCCTCAAAGTGCCAACTCAACAGCCACATGGCTGCTGAATAACCAGAGCGAATCAACAGCCAAGCAGGCTATTGACGCAACCCATGTTTTATTAAAAAATAAATGGGCAATGGTTAACTTTACATATTTCTATAGTTGAGAGTTAGGGTTTTTTTTTTTGTTTTTTTTTTTACATACAAAGGGACTCGAATCCGAATCTATTATAAAAGAAAGGAATGAGGTGCCACTTGAGTTGAAACTCATTGGCAGACTCTTTCTATTTGTCTCTAAGTTGAGTGCGCATTTTTATACTTTTCCCATTGCTTTTTTATTTTGGGGTTTTGGGCAAAGCCATTTACAAGGCGGGCTAATACAACAATAATAATAATAATTTGAATTTTAATCCCAACATAAAGTAGGCTAATATTTGAAAAAAAAAATGTTTATTGGATCACTCATATTTATATTTTAAATACTGGTTAATTCATACGATATAATTAATTAGAACTAACCCTCACAGTATCTATTCTTCTCTTTGTTTGCTTAGTTTAGCACAATTATAAATTTAGTTTCCAATCTTCATGATCAATTTTTTATTATTAGTGTTGTTGAATAGATGTGTACTTCTTTCCTACAACCATGCAGGAAAATTTTCTTCTTCTTCTCCTTTTTTTTTTTTTTTTGTGCATGTGTCCTTTTTTCTGTTTTTTCTTTTTATGCGTGTGTGTGGTTTTTTTTTTTTTTTTTGCTTTTTTTGTCCCTATTACAATACCAACTACTTATAAGAAGTCTTAAAAAGAAATGACTAGACTCCATTGGTAATTGCTGAATAGCATGATCCAGCCCTACCACACGCTTGAGATTTATAAATCCAATCCAGTGATGCATTGGCAATTCTGGATCAAAACACGAGTATTATTATAAATTGAGACTTATTACATGATGGGACCCTCTTCAAAAAGGCTCACTACATGAAATGGACCTCATCTGGCAACAGCATAAGGTCCACAATCTAGTTTGTCCAAATTACTCACACGTAAATTGGTCTATGTCGTCCTATTCCATCGATGAGATTTATCTCCCTAAATGTGGATCAATCATCCCGACTATCCGAGGAGTTAAGCTCCATGAACACCTATTCATTAATCGTCTGACCACGTGTGATATTTACATGGTTTAACCTACAAGAGCAATCGGTGGAACCGAACGCTCTCCTTTTCTCTCTCTCTCTCTCTCCTCAACCAATGGCTATTGAAGGAATCAAACATTTCTCCTCCCATTTCGTAACATTCAATGGAATTTCATCTCAATTGAGCTTCCTATTTCAACACGAAACGTATTTCCCGAGAAAAGAAGGGAACTTCGAGGATCCAATTGAAAAGGAAAAAAATCTCCCCGTATAATTCAACTTCCTAAGTGATAACGACATGAAATTTTTGACATTCACAGATCTGGAATCCCTAGATCACTCCATAAGGAAACTACGATTACTCTGCGATAGCACAATTCTCAAAAGAATACTATATAAGAGCTTCGGAGGAGTCGAGCCAGATAAGTCCTCTAACGGAACACAAGACACACAAAGATCACAGAGAGATCCATCCTCCCTTCTTCTTAGTTTGTTTATCCTTTCAAATACCACTCTTTCTGATTTGAGCATCAGAGTCTCCCTTGCTGGAGCATCCTCCGATGGTCTTTTGTAGGTTTCAAGTCTTTTCATTGAGCACCCGTTCGAGTCACAAGGAGCTAGATTTGTGGAGTTGAAACCCACCTCCAACAGATTGGTGCCATCTGTGGAAAGCAGATTTGAGAATTTTTATAAAACACTCAGAACTAATCAGACCAATATGCCTCCGAAGTGAAAAACCAGAATAGCATCAAGGGCCGCATCTGTGGTAGATGATCATACAGCTACCCCTACTAACACAGCCACTTCTGTGGCACCTTCTCAACCTGTCGACAATCCTCCTACTCACGATCAACCTCCTAGCTCGAAATAGGCCCAGTAGCCAGGGCCACAGGAACCCCAGCCAAGGTTCCTATACCAATACCTCTAGAACGGGTCAGTCAACCCCAGATGGACAGACTAGAGTCTGGAATTCAGGACATGAGTAAGCAATTAGAAGGCCTTAGTCAAGTTGTGGGGCCAGAGAGCCACTCTTCTTTGGGGGGATCTGGATGTGACCGTCTTCGACGATGAATACCACCACTCAACTATGAGCCCTCGGTGACTTCCCACCACAACCCCGAAGATCTGAGGACGCAAGTTGAACAACTTATTGCTGATGAACTTAAGCGGGCCAATGCCGGAAAAAGCCAGAACCCCCTCTACTCTAACGCTTCACCCTTCGACCCGAAAGTCTCTTCGGAACCAATGTCTCGAGTGTGCTTTTGCCTCCCATGGAAAGATATGATGGGACAACCAATCCTCGTGACCACACAGCCCACTTTGTGATGGTAATGGTTTCAAGAAACATGACTGACGCCATCAAGTGTAAACACTTCCCTACCACTCTCAAGGGGAACACATTAACATGGTTTAGCTCACTTTCACCACTGAGTATACGAACTTTCTCCCAACTTTGGCAACAGTTCGAGACCCACTTTGTGATAAGTAGGGAGCGAAGAGAAAATCCACCTCTCTATTGTCATTACATCAAAAGGAGGATGAATCCCTGAGGAACTTCTTAGAGAGGTTCAAGATAGAGATAATGCAGCACTGCTTACTAGGTTACACCCCTCCAATATGAAACTCTCGATTACGAAGAAGCATCCCTCCACCATCCAAGATTTCTACTCTTTGCTGCCAAAGACGCCAAGGCTTTCGATCAAAGGAGAAATCGGCTATCTAGGAGAGAATGTAGTTAATCACCTTAACGATCAACACCTAAAGAGAATTGACCAAGCCCTCCACGCTAGCTAAAATTCAACACTTATACCCTTCTGAGTGAGACACCCAGCCAGGTCTTGTTTCAAATTAGAAACAAACTGTATGTAAAGTGACCACCTCGCCCCATCGAACACTATCCGAGGAAGGATAAATCGAAATGCTGCCATTTCCATTGAGAATATGGACATACAATTGATGACTACAAAAGGCTTAAAGACGAATTGAAATTCTTGGTCTGGAGCGAAAAATTGCAAAGATTTATCAACATGGAAGGAAGAAACATACCATCTCCTGATCGGCAAGATCCACCACGAAGAAATGAACCCAATGCTCGGTGGAAGGTAGACCACTATAAGATAGACAAGATAGAGTGATACTCCAGATTCAGAACCCCCGGCTCCTACACGAGTCGTACATCCCAACTTGCACCTTTCTAGCTTACGATCATGCATTCTATGCACCCTTTCTTGAGTAAACTTTAATACTTTTTTCCCTAACAGATGTTTGTCTTTATGCTCACATTTAATTTATTCAATGTCAATTTCCTTCCATGAGGATGCATGATTACCTAACGAAGGGATCTATCTTCCCAAAGGGTCACAGTCGCCCTGCCCTAACGAAGGGATCTATCTCCTTGAAGGACCTCAGTTGCCCCATCCTAACGATGGGATCTATCTCCCCGAATGGCCTCAATTACCCTGTCCTAACGAAAGGATCTTTGTTCCCGAAGGGCCTCAGTCAACCTGTACTAACGAAGGGATCTATCTCCTCAAAGGGGCTCAGTCGCCCCATCTTAACGAAGAGATCTATATCCTCAAAGGGATTCAGTCGCTCAGTCCTAACAAAGGGATCTATCTCTTTGAACAAGCCTCAGGCATCTATCTCCTTGAATAGGCCTTTGTCACCCTGTTTTTTTTTTTAAAAAAAAATCAATGTCTCTAAAGGAACCTCCTTTCATCTCGATCTGCTAGCAAAATCTGTGTTCCCTTGGAAGGGGTCGTACCATTCTAATTGGTCGATGGGATTTCTATCCTAGGCAAACTAGTGTCGCGTAACCGATTTCCCTTGTCAAAGCACTGTCTAGGTTTTTGAAACCATGGGCAAGATTTGATATCCAAGATGGCCGTGTTTCAATCGAGCTGCCCCCTAATGGGGGCAAGGCACTCCTATGAGCTTGTTAAACCACAAGATCAACAGTGAGGAAGAAAAGCAATCATTCAATGGAAAGAAAGACTCTTCTAGGAAGAACAAATACACCAAGCAGCAAAAAACTGTTCAGAACGAAAATACAAAATCACAACTGCGTTAAGGGGGAGGAAGTGCAGAAACTTCTGGAGAAGGAGATTCTATAATTGTTCGAACCGCAAGTGATCTGGCATAATCTAGGGCCACAGAGGCGGGGCCTTCACTTACCATTATTTGACTGATCGTCCCCTCTAATGGGGGCAAAGCTTCGTATATCCCTACCTCACGGGCAATTGCTTCAGTACACTGTAACCTTTCCAGTAACTTGTGTTAAGAATGCTTGAGGGCTAGGTTAGATTCTTCAAGGTGTGAAACCCTCTGCTCAGTTTCCTGAAGTGACTTTTCCCGTAACTTCACTAAAGTCTCTATGGTTATCAAGTGACCAACGTGGGCAGGCCACTTGGTCTCTAGCACTTCACATCGCTTTTCAGCCGATGCCAGTCTTTTTTCAAGGAGCTTGATCTACTCATCATTCTCAGCGAGCAAAACGCTGGAGACACTCTCAACTCGGGCATTTCTCTCTTCTAGGGCATCCTGCAATGACAGGATTTGGTTCCCCAAGTGATTCACCTACCTTCCCAACTGCTTCTTCCGTTGTCTCTGAAGCTGCACCAAAGCTGCAGTCTAAGGAAAAATTACACAAGTTAGTCAAAGTAAATAACCAAACATGACAAACTCCGAGTAGAACAATACCGTCAAATAAAGAGATTGAAGGGCCCCATCCACCCACTTAGGAGATGCTTTTGTTAACTCTAGGTTAGGATCTCAAAGATCGAATCGATCAACCAATCGAAACATCCCTTCAGCATTGATGCAATCAAATCTATGACCTCCAATGCAAACAGCAGTGGATCCCCCCTCTTGCCTATCTTTTTTAGGGTCAAAAGGCTTGACGAAAATGAACAACAGGAATCCTTCTTCCTTTACCCTTTTATAACAAGGACTCTATGGCCCTACGGGAGACCGAACGGATGTCTTGCCCCTCTGTGTAACCGGAACATAAGACCCCGCTGAGGAGACCCTGCTCAAAAGGGAAATCGTGCCTAGAGGCGTCCCCGTCTCCAGGGCTTCTTGGATCAGAACATCCTCTTCGGCACCCACAAAAAAAGAAAACGCACTAGATAGTGGAACCCTTGCTTCATCTGTTCCTACTCTTACAAATGAAGAACGTCTTAACATAATAGGAGAAAGGTATTCTTTGGCCCCTCCATGGTCATCTCCTTCCTCAGGACGCATCAATGCAGCTAGATACGCATGCTTCCCAGCTCCTCCGAGAGACTCTTCCTCTTCAAGAGAATCAAGCAGACAGACTCTTCTCCTTTTCGACCTCGATGGTCCCCTCCTCAAAGATCCTTCAGTGTGCTCATGCGATTTCTTAGCTTCGGGCCTTACACTCCTATCGGTCGAAATCATATCCAAGATAGAATGCTCCACTAGCTTTAGATCATCTACCAGCTCTTTTCCCTTCTGCTTTAGCAAAAGGAGAATAATGATCTTCCTTCTCTCGTCAATCAACAAGCCTGCCAGAAGCAGTATTTGATCATCCACTAGCAAGTCCACCCAAATGTTCTGATGAGTAGACTCATAATAATGCCTGATAGATCTAAAAAGCTAGGAATGCCATGTGGGAAGCGAAGGCTTTCCTTTCAGTAATGGTTCTTGTTTTGTATCCGGTAACGCTGGCAAAAGATCCTTATTCAAGAACTTTATAAAGAAAAACTTTTGGGCTCAGAACTTATCTTTTGACTAACTATAATAAAACTTCCAATGGGAGTCTGGACGGATCTGCAACCGATACCAACCATGGGTAGAGCCTTGCTCTTTACATCATGTTAACGAAAAAAGAATCACTAAGATCTCTATATCAAAACGAAGACGACAAAATCCTAATAGAGAAATTATTGCAACCACAAAATGCCAAGCACTGGGAATGAGCAATGTAAGGTAGACCCTCCAATAGTGTATCACTTCAGCTAATGGGCCTGTACATGGGATCTTCACCCTGTGCTTCACCACCTGCCTATACATAGGGACGCAATCATCTGGCACCCTATTCGCCCTATGTATATTTGCAGGCACCACTAGGGCAAAATTGCTACCCAGAGCCATGTCCGATCGTATCTCATCTAGCTCCTCCTTCGTAATCATGCTTCGAACTTCGTCGATACTTTGATAAGAAGAAGTGCACTGTTTTGCATTTTTAGCAAGATCTCCACTGGACTAGAAAATTGTTTATAAGTGAAGAGGAATACCTAATACGCCCAAGCACATAGCTTTTAAAGGACTTCTAGAGATGGTTCCGAAAGTCAAAAAGATACTCATTACCTTAAAGTTTAGCGACTTTTCAAAAAAGTCATTACTCATGGAGAACTTCTTAAGAAATGACACTACGAGTCAAGGGTAAATGATGGGACTCTTTTCAACAAGGTTCACTGGATGAAATGGACCTCGTCCGGAAGCGGTATAGGCCCGCAATCTAGTATGTCCAAATCATTCACACATAAATGGGTCTATGTCGCATCGTTCCAGCGATGGGATTTATCTCCCTGAATAGGTCTCAATCGCCCCGACTATCCAAGGAGTTAAGCTCCATGAACACCTACTCACTAATCGTCTGGCCCCCAGTGATATTTATATGATTTAACCTTCAAGAGCATTCGGTGGAACCGAATGCTCCCCTTCTCTCTCTCTCTCTCTCGACCTCTCTCTCTCGACCGATGTATATCGAAGGAATCGAACATTTCTCCTCCCGTTCCATAACACTCAACGGAATCTCATCTCAATTGAGCTTCATATTTCAGCACGAAATGTATTTCTCAAGAAAGGAAGGAAATTTCAAGGATTCAATTGATAAGGGAAAGAATCTTCTCATATAATTCAAATTTCTAAGTGATAACGACATAAAATCTTTGACATTCACAGATCTGGAATCCCCAGATTACTCCATAAGGAAACTAAGGTTACAACACCCTGCGACAGTAAAATTCTCAGAAGAACACTATATAAGAGTTTTGGAAGAGTCAAGCAAAGTAAGTCCTCTAACGGAACACAGGACACACAAAGATCACAAGGAGATCTGTCCACCATTCTTTTCAGTCTATTTATCCTTTCGAAAACCACTCTCTCTGACTTGAGTGTCGGAACCTCCCCTGCCAGAGTACCCCCTAATGGTCTTTTGTACGTTTCAAATCTCTTCATTGAACACTCGTTCGAATCACAAGGAACCAGATCTGTGGAGTTGAAAATAATCTCCAACACTACACATACGAAAAATCTTTACACACACACATACATACCCAAACATATTGAGTAACAGCATTAAGAGTGAGTTAACCTAAAAGAAAAAAGATTTGGGTTACAAGTCATCTAAAGCAGGTTCATAGAGATTAATTACATCAAGGGGGCGCAGATTCCAATAAGTCAGGTCCGAGAAAAATTAAACGGGTAGTATTAATTTTTCAACCAATTATTTTATTACAAAAATTAAATTTTTCACGCTCATCCATAATTAATTTTTTACGCTTATTTTTATTTATCCTTCCATTATTTTCTTTGATCATTGAACATGATAAATAAAATAAAACTACATAATTTGTATTATTAAAATATATAACAATCCAAACACTCATTCCTGAGAATATAATATTGTGTTTAAATAATTAAATTTGGCATGGATATGGAGATAAGATGTTCTGACTTTTGATAATGAGTTTTGACAAATAAACGTTTATTCTTCAAAAACATCTAAATCATAACTAATTTTCGGACTTCTATCAGTTTTCAAAATTTCGAACTTCTATACGTCTTCAGAATTCTATTGATTTTTAGAGTTCTCTTAGTTTTCAGAGCTATATTATTTTTTAGACTTTTGTTAATTATGGAATATTTGCTAATTTTGGAATCTTTTGTCAGTTTTCGGACCTCTACTAACATTTAGAAAATCTGATAATTTTGAAATCTTTGATAATTTTTGGAATCTTCATTGGTTTTCGAATTTATGAACCCTAAGTAAAACTATGATCACAATCTGTTTGGTTTGACCACAAATACTTTGATGCTTTGGTAATTCAATAATTCTAATGGTGATAATAAGATTGGTAATTTGGCCAATTAAAAACAATTGTTGTCTTCCCTTGTTGACCCTCTATCAGTTTTTCTTTGCCTTTTATTATGCTATTTGTTATGGTATTTGATTTACCCTAATTTTCTATGTAATTGTTGATAGTGCTAATATTTCCTGTGAAATTTGTAAGCTGTAATTTGATATTTCTTTTCCTATTTGTCTGTATTCTTTTAATATTTGTTGTGTTTCTGGAGATCAAATTGTCTACACATTTAGGTGGATAACAAAGAAATGTACTATTGAGCCCAAAGTCAAAAGAAACTTATACATAATATGATTTAATAAAAGGTCAAAGAAATGCTTTTGTTGCACAACCTATGATAAATCCAAGTGGAAAGTTTGGTTGGGGTAAAAAGTGGAAAGAAAATAAGAGGGGAAATAAAAGTGGAAGAAAACAAGAGATTTCACTTGTTTGGTAAGGAGGTAAAGGTGGAGAGAAAGTAAAAATGAGGTGTTTCCTTTTCTTTCCTATTAAGAAATCATTTCTATTCTATAGTGAACGGAAACAAAAGGGAATGAAATTTTTAAACGATTTTGGCTTTATTCATTTTTAATATTTACGAAATTGTCTATTATTTTTTACTATTATAATTTTATTTAATATAAAATAATAAAATTTAATTTCTTTCTTCAATTTTACTAACAAATTATTTTTTTTAATTTTACTTTTTTTGCTCTTTTTATTTTTTTACATTAACATTCTAATTTAATTTAATATAAAATAACAATAAAAATAATTTATAAAAATAAGAAAAATATATTAAATAACTATTTTTTAGAAAAAATTATATTTTTAGAAAAATATCTTAAATTAAAAAATAAAAAAATCATATAGTAATAAATATTAAAAATATTATTTTACAACGGTAGAAGAGTAAATTAAGTATTATTTCCTTTCACTTTTCACTCTAACCAAATACAAAAAAATATCACATATTTCATTTTCTTCTATCCCTAACAAACAAAAACAAAGGAAATGTATTTATTTTTATCAAGTGAAGTAAATTTCCCCCTTCCACTCACCAACCCCCTCCGCAAACCAAACTTGCCATGTTTGCTTAACTTTTGCAGCAGTAGCCAACCTCACAAAGCTTCTTGACTTTGATACAAAATAATACTTTTTCTTTTTATCTGACTTGTGTGATATGCACTGATTTTCGTGCCCTCACGAATCGGGTCGTTACAACATATGCATCCACAAGAAACTGCATAACTGTAACCTATACATGATAAATTGTCTAGATTTATTAATCTGTTATTAACAACCTTAGGGTCACATCTCTATAATTTATACTTTTGTATACATCGATTTCTCAATTTATATCTAAGTCATGTTGAGCCAATGTATAAACAATGTAAGAACTAGTTTGTTTACCTAATTAAATGAAAAAGATATCCATAGTAAAGATGTCACAGAATATATAGTTGGGCATGCAAAAGTTGTTTCAAAAAACATGGAAGCAAATCCAACATGATTCACATAGCTGGTTCAAATGAAACTAGTAGGGTGATAAATACCACTTGGAGAAGATGTCAAAGGTTCAGAAGCCGGTGGAAATCTTGTAACCTTATGGACACCAACCTAGGTGGTCCGAAATTCACAGGGGCTAGGAAAGTGCAGAAAGTATAGGCTACCACAAAAAACTTGATAGGATGCTTTGTAATTTGGAGGCCAGGTTGGCTTTTCCAGAGTTAAAAGTTATTAACTTGACTCAATTGCATGAAGATCATTGTCCGGTGAATGTGTGCACTAGTCTGTCCCTTCCTCTCAGTGAGGACAAGAAGTGTTTTAGGTTTAAAGTAGCTTGGCTTATGCATCCAAATTTCAATGGGGTTTTTCAATTTGATTGGAGAGATGTGAGGGCCCTATGGAACATACTATCAAGGCCATCATTGAGGAAGTTAAATCTAGAGTAAATTGGTTTTTTGAGAACATCTTCCAATGGAAAAGGGAGTTGGAAGCCAGAATAGAGGCATACAAAGGGCTTACAATTACAATCACTTAGCTTTCTTGCAAGAGTAGGAGAAAAAGTTGATAAAAGATTATCATGGGGTTCTCAAGCAAGAGCAGATTCTGTGGTTTCAGAAGTCTAGACCTACCTGGTTTGCGGAGAGGGATAGAAATAATAAGTTTTCTATGCCACGACCAATGTGAGGAGAAGCAATAATAGAATTGCAGCCTATAAGTTCAAGGGAGTTTGGTGCATAGAATAGGAAGAGCTACGAAACCATGCCATCAGTTTTTTCTCTGATCTATTTGCTAGTAAGGAAATTAAAGAGCCAAGTGGTAGATTCATAGCTAGAAGGAGGAAAATCAGTGGTACTAATCAGGAGTTGCTTTACAAGCATTTTGATGACGAATAAATCTATATGGCAATCTTTTCCATGAAGGGTTTAATAACCCACAGAACTAATGGAATCCAACCAATTTTTTATCAAAAATTTTAGCCCATTGCCAAGGATAAAGGTTGTAACTACGTCAATAGAGTGCTAGCTGAAGGTTACTTTTATCCTAAGATGGCTAAAACCTACATGATCCTAATTCCCAAATTAAATAATCCTATGGAAATCTCAGATTTCAGACCCATTAGTTTATTGAATACCTCCTATAAGATTCTTAGTAAATGCCTTGTGGCAAGGCTTAGACCTATCCTTCAAGATCTTATCGGTCCTCATCAAAACAATTTTTTGCCAGGTTAGGGAACTCTAGATAATATCATCACTTTGCAAGAAGTGTTTCACTCCATAAGAGTATCCAAAGGGAGCAATCACTCAATGATTATCAAGATTGATCTTAAGAAAGCCTACGATAATGTTAGTTGGGAGTATTTAGCCAAGATTCTGCTAGAGATTAATGTTTGTATGAAGTGGGTGAAGTTGATCTTGTTTATTATAGCAAATAGAGATACGTTTATCATTTAGACGGGGGAGACTCTTCCCCCTTTCAAAGTGGGTCAAGGTCTGAGAGAAGGAGACCCTCTTTCACCCTATCTATTTCTGTTGGTAATAGTAACACTCTCGTATATGATCTGGGAGAAGGTAAGGAAGGGTGTTTGTAAGCCACACAAAGTCTCTAAGAAGAGACCTAGCATCTCCCATATTTTTTTTATTTTTTTTGCTGATGACCTGATCCTCTTTGCCAAAATAGAGCATCTGAATCTGAGTCATATTCTAAGCTACCTAAAGGAATTTTTATTAGAAAGTAGTTTGAATGTTAATCTTATCAAGTCTAGATTGTGTATTTCTCCCAAGCCTCTCTTGCAGCTTGTAGCAAGTTTGCTCTTACAGAGCACTTGAGGAACTATTTGGGAGTGCTGACAATTCATGGCAAATTGAGTAAGAAATTTTATTATTAAGTGGTGGAACACGTGAAATGTAAGTTTTGAAGTTAGAAGGCTAAGCTCCTTAGTATAATGGGAATAAAAACTCTAATCTAGTTTATCACAACCATCATTCCCCTTTACATCATGTAGTCAACCTGGCTTTCGAAAAGTGTTTGTAAGAAACTAGATAAATTGAATAGAGATTTCCTTTGGGAAAGTGTTAAAAAGAAGTGGAAGATCTACCCGGTTAAGTGAGATAGTTTCTACAAGTCAAAAAAGGATGGGAGTCTAGGAATCAGGTGTATAAGAGAAAAAAATGTAGCTTTCATAGCTAAATTGGGTTGGAGGATCATAAACGAGGAGAAAGCTTTGTGGTGTCAAATCTTGTAGAACAAGTACTTTAAAGGGAGAAGCTTGTTGGAATACAAAAAGAAGGGTAATTCCTTTGCAATATGGAGAGCTATTTGTAATACAAGGGAATGTCTTACGAAGGGTTGAAGTAGAGAGTTGTGGATGGCACGGTCATCAGTTTTTGGCACGATAAATGGGTGGGGGGGAGCAGGTACACAAAGCTTCCATTCCCAAAAGTGCTATCATATAAGCTCCAAAGTTTGTCAATTCTAGGACAATGAGGGAAGGTAGAAGATTGAGGAGTTGTTTGTTGTCCTTCCTATAGAGAAAGTAAAGAAAATCGGTGTTGTTATGGACACAAGAGAAAGGAGCAGCCAAGACTCCTTTTTGGAAGGGGAATTCTTATGGTGAGTTCTCGATAGCCTCTACTTATTGGATTCAAAAGAGGGGTGAAAGGATGCAACTTGAGGATGGCAAAGGTTAAAGTTAGGTGTGGAAAAAGAAGTTTCTT
The DNA here is from genome assembly GCA_037126225.1 of Dillenia turbinata. Classification (NCBI taxonomy): domain Eukaryota; kingdom Viridiplantae; phylum Streptophyta; class Magnoliopsida; order Dilleniales; family Dilleniaceae; genus Dillenia; species Dillenia turbinata. The sequence goes on from JBAMMX010000017.1 coordinate 9,084,725, forward strand.
AAGAGAGCTAAGGCCTTCATTTGGTTAGCTGCTAGGAGTAGACTCATGACAAATGTAGAACTGAAGAAAAGGGGGATTGTTAAAGAGGGGACTTGTTCTATCTGCAGGGAGGATGAAGAGTCAATTAAACACACTCCAAGGGACTGCAAACATGCGAAAGCCATTTGGAGCAAGATGGTTCTAGACATAGATAAGTGTAAGAATTTATGGGAAAATAATATCTTCATATAGCTAAAGAAAGGAGTGGATAAAGAGCATAAATTGGGCTTAGCAGAGGTGGAGGACCTGACCTTTTTTATCATAGTGTGGCACATTTAGAAGGACAGCTGTTGTTTGGCTCACCAGAATAAGTTGAATCCACCTCTCTCTGTCATCAATAGGGTGCTGAGTTGGGTTAAATAGAGTAGGATGAAGATAGGTGTGTTAGTAGGAAGAATAAAGAAGTGTATATCAGCTGGAAGAGACCTCATTAAGGTATTATTAAGCTTAACATGGATGGTGTTGTGAGGTTGGGAGGCTAGGCAAGTGTAGGTGGTATTTTTAGAAACAACAATAGGGACTGGCTCCGTGGCTTCTAGGTGAATATAGCCTTAACTAATGGAGATATGGTGAAATTGTGGGAGTTAAGAGAAGCTGAGCTAGGTGGAGGGGCGGTGCTAGGTATTCATGAAAGTAGCTCCCCTCTTGCTACTGTGAAGGTGATCCTTCAGCAAGATGCAGCCAAAATTGCTTGGGTGAGGAAGAAGTTGATTTTTACTCTTGTTGGATGACCCTTTAGGGGCTCTAGTGTTTCTTTCCTCTTGGTGTGTTGTTTTGTTATCTCTTCTCTCACCAAAAAAAAGGACACATTTGGAAAAGTGAAAATAGAGACTTCACTCTCTCACTCCCTTAATAATTCGTTTATCTTAATTCTCTCTACGGTCTAACTTTCTTTGTTGCAAAATTTTAAAATTTTAACTTTGTTTTTATCAATATGATGGGATAATGGTTGAGAGAATACAGAGAATTGGTAACAAGTTAAAATTGATGACATTTTTCTGTAATTTCTTTTGTATTTGTCTCTCTCTTATTTTGATGGCAATGAAAACAAACATCTACCTTTGTTACCTTTCGCTCTTATCGCTTTTATTTATTGGTTTCTCTCACTTTTCCTCTCTCTACTTTTGCCTATGACAAAGGTTGGCCTCTACTTTGATCTTCTTTCTTTCCATTTCTTTTTGTCTCTCTCAATCTAGTAACTTGCTTAGCAAGCTTGGAAACTGCTCAATTTCATATAAGATGCCATGATCTTAATTTATGGTAGATAAACGGTCTTTAATAATTCCATCATAAGACCAGAATTGTTAGGACCCAATAGAAAATTTTTTATGGTTGGAATCAAATTAAAAGATAGGTAGAAAGTTTGAGAACATGCTTAGTTAAACCACTTCATGGGGAAAAAGCTTTCCTTTTCTTTTTTATGTTTTGGTTTTGAAAGTTTAAATAAACCAACAAACATATTTTTTGCATGCAAAAATTCTAGGATCCAAGTTGGGTTAGATCACTTATCTCTTTCGGTGATTGGGTATTTTTGGTCTAAAAGATGTCACAGAATCATATCACCTTCCATTGTTCACAATTCAAATGTCTTTTAGTGGAGAATGATCAACAAACCCTTTCTAAATTATTCAAATGTGGGAAAATTTCTCTTTCTTTCTCACTCTCAAAAGGATCCTCCTTGTATACCATTTCATCCCTTTTTCTCATATTCACATAGAAAAGTTTTTCAAAAAAAAAAAAAAAGATGGAAGTTATGGGGAGAAGAGAGAGAGTGCGTGTTAAGAGAGAGGGAGTTAAGAGGTGGTCACCAAAACCACTCCTCATCTTTATTATCTCTTCACTTTCAAATTCAAATAACATGGATTTTGGATTCGGTCTACCCACATGGGCAGACCCATGCCCATTTTCTAATATCTTCTACTCACACATGAGGGTTAGACTCACACATAGCATGATCATTATAGTCAAATATCAATTTCATATAGACAAGTGAACCGTGTGACCTGCGAGAATACTAAGAACTCTAGAGCTATGCACCGATTAAGGATATATAGTACCACACTTTCAATGTGGTGATGAGAACATCATATCTCTCTATACCCCAAACTTTTTTTACTAGACACAATCAATGTCTCTCATCCCTTAAAACAATGTAAGAGTATGCTTGCCTCAAGTCTATTCATATATCCATAATTATATCTCTAAACACTAAGTTATAAGCATAATTGATCGGCCTGTGAATATAGAGCAATGTGTTGGTCAAAGATAGTTTTTCTTTCATACTACTAACTTTCAATTTTATCTTAACTACTTTCCTAAACATGCACCATCAAACCAAATCAACTATAATTTCTTAGTAACATGCTAAAGTAACAACACTAAAATAAAATTTCAAAAGACAGATAAAAGTCCTAAGGATATAAATTAAGGTTGAATATGAACCTTTGGGTCTTATACAATGACATAAAGAGAGATGCACCATGTCATTACCGATATGTTCACATAAGTACACGTGGTATAAAATATATGCTACGATACTCTTTCTTCCTATTTGGAAGCGTATGTCATATTTTCTAAAAAAAAATGCATGGTACAGGTCTTAGTCTAAGTGTATACAACACTTAACTTGAGTTTTCCTTCTTACAAATCCTCCAAAATCTCACAACATCAAGAAAAACTCACCCCTTGCTATTAGACAAATTCAATGGATTGTGGGAAATCCATTTTGATTACCATATATGTAGTATATGCAATCGGTAATCTCATCTCAGTATATATTAATCCACCTTAAATTAATATTATCTCATTTCTACATATTACACAAACATTAGAGGTGATTGATCGTGTGTGAGAGACAATATCAAAAATTTGTCCAACATACCTTCAAACGTCAATAAATATGAGCTTTGAATCATATATACTCTGTATATGATTACAATCACAATCACAGTCACAAATACTATTACGACGTACACAAGCCAAGAGATCTAAGATGTCTCACAAAAAATGACCAACCACCATCAAATGCGTAAGTATATAATTCAGTGTCACTTTCCTTTTTTCAATCATGTCTTTGACAAAATTGAACTTTGTGTTTATATGTTTGGTTTTGCTATCATATTTGGAGTCTTTAACATAAGTAATAGTTGACTCATTGTCACAATAGATAGTCATAACTCCTACTGAATTGCTTACTACACCTAAATATTGTAAAAATCTACTTAACCAAACTTTTTGCCACAAATTTTGGTTCCATTATAGAAAAAGATACATAGATTTACTTTTTGCTATTCCATGAGATATCACTATTATTGAACAAGAAACATAACTAGAGGTAAATTTTCTCTCATCTAAATCACCTCCGAAATCAGTATCCATGCATCCTTTCAATACTAGAGTCTTTCCTTAATGACAAAAGAAATATTCTGTAGTTCTTTTCAAGTATTCCAATATCCTTTTCATAACAATCTATTAACTTTTTCCCAGATTGGATTGATACCTGCTGATCAAACTTATAACATGACAAATGTTAGAATAATTACATATCATAGCGTACTTTAAGTTCCTAACTATACTAGAATAATGTACTCTAGACATTTCATCTATTCATTAGGAGTTTTTAGGGCAAATGTCATTGCTTGAACTATCACTTATAGCCACAGGAATATTATTGGGTTTGCAGTTTTCAACTTTGCATCATTCCAAAACCTTTATAATATAATATTCTTGTGATAATCCCCATAATCTCTTGGAATAATTTCAATGGGTTTTAATTCTCAATCTGCCTCACACATATCTTTTATCTTAAAATTGGAAGACAACCATTTCAAGATCTGAGAGACATACTCCTTATCATTCGTGGCTAACAACATGTTCTTGGCATATAGGGATAGAATTTCAAACTCGTCATCAGACTTCTTCATATAGACACAATGGTTTTTTGTTTATCTTGACGAAATCGTAACAGATCACACCTTTATGAAATCTCAAATACCATTAGCTTGAAAACTGCTTAAGGCTATAAATTGATCTACTCAATTTACAAACCCTCTGGTAGTGCCATATAAATTTCTTCTCAAGTTCTCTATTAAGAAAAAAATAGTCTTCATATTCATCTAACGTAATTCTAAATCCAAATTGGCTACCGTTTCCAATAACAATCAAATGGAGGTAAATCTCGCCATCAAAAAAGGTTTCCTTATAATCAATACCTTTTTACTGAGTGTAACTTCTTACTAGTAGTCGAATTTTATACCTCTCAATAGTTCTATTTACCATGCGCTTAGTTTTAAGAACCCACTTGTTCTTAATAATCTTGCGTCCTTGCAGAAATTCAACCAATTCCTAATATATGATTGCACCTCATTGACTCTAATTCTTCTTCCATTGCCTCTTCCATGCATCCTTGTCAGGACTAGATAGAGTCTTATCTATGTTTTATACTCTTCTATAACTTCTAATGAAATAATAAATGTGCACCCTTGAGTCTCAAAATAATGTATGGACACACTTTTCCTAACACTTTTCTAAATTTTTAACTCAATTGAATCGCTAGAATTTAAATCCCTCCTACTAGGATTAACACCTAACTCATTTGTTCACAATTCCTTTGATCTAATATGGATAGAACCATCTTTTGAATTAACAAAGTTAAATAAAAACTCTATATCCTTCACATCACCTCTTCTGGGAATTCATTCTCTAGAAATGTGACATCCATGATCCAATCTCCATTACAGTACCATCTTCTCATTCACCAATGATCACTTAACCTTCAGACTAGTCAGTGTATCTTATAAAGATACTCTTACTTCCATGGGAACCCAATTTTCTAAACTTATTAAAAAAAATTTAAATGCAGATGGTCGATCCCCAAGGTTTGAGCTCACTCAGACATGGTTTTACATCAAACGAAAGTTCATATAACGTCATTGGTACTGACTTTAAAGGCACTTTGTTCAAAATATAAGTCGTAGTCAGTAAGGCATCTCCTCAAAAGGAAATTAACAAGTTAGTCTGTACCATCATGGATCTTGTCACACCAACAATGCCCTGTTCCTTCTCACCATAACACCATTCTGCTATGGTGTATAAGGAATGGTCAAATATCAAATTATACCTCCTTTATTACATAGATCCTTAATTAATCTAATAGATATTCACGCCCTCTATCTATTCTAAAGACCCATTATCATTCTATCCATTTGATTCTCTACCTCGTTCATATAAAGTCTAAAGCACTCAAGTCCTTCAGACCTGTAAGAAAACAAATAGACATGGTCAAATTGCATGAAATCATTTATGAACGTAATAAAACACAAATCTTCACTCTAGCCTTCACATTCATTGGACTACAAATGTCCAAATGGACTAACAGCAATGAAAATTCATCCCATACGTCCTTTCCAATTGGGATTTTTGTCATTTTACAGGCACGACAATATTCAATTTAATGGTTAAATATTTGTCCATTACATTGCAACACCATGAAACTATTTACAAGTTATCCAGAACCAATATACATGTCATTCAAATACAAATTAACCTTATCTCTCTGAGAGTTCAAAAATATAGCCAAGTTTCAAAAGAATAAGAATAGATATTAAATTCCATCAAATTTCTAGCACATAGAGAATATCATACACAATGAGAGTGCAGCCATTTTGTTACTCTAATTTACAACTGTCGACTCCTCTAACCTCAGCTTTTGCATTGTTCTTCACATAGATCCATCTCCTACTAGAAGACATTCGATAAAAATCCATAAATATCTCTCTATCTATTTTTATATCCAAAGTTGCTCTTTTGTGATTCGTCTCTAATCTCCTTTCCTTTCTTTCTTTTGTTCTAGTCCCTCTCATGCTTAGAGTCTGAAATTCTCTTAGAACTAGACCTACAATAAAAGTTTCAGCTGTGGATCTTGCAGTACAAACCTACTCATTCTCAAGCTCAAGTAGCAAGTAGCATTTGAGAAATTTTCACACTATATGTGAGTCAAATTGACTTTTAAGTGCTACTACTTGACAGGAAGGGATCAGATCGAAATTTGAACTTTCTTTTCATCAAAGAGGACATAACTAACTGACTTCACCTCTCTTATAATGCTAGAAATGACCCTTAAATGGTTTTGATACTGTGACCATTTTACCTTTTGTAGGTATCAATCTTTATGGACAACTATCTAAAATAAGTCACACTGGTATCTTTATATTTCTCTTTGAGATACACCCAAATGACATGAGTAATTGAATATTGCTCACACTCAGAGATCGTGCCATCAGTCACAGAGCTAACAAGGTCACTCGAACAGTGAAATCTATCCTTCTCGATGCTTGATAAGCATCTTGTTCTCTCCTCTATGGAGCAATATTGCACACATCAGGGTGCTACATGATATACTTGATACCTTCTAAGGCATCTTGTTCTTTTAACACATTCCACATTTTATGGCATCATATCTCATGGTCGTAGTCATTTAATTTTTCATCTCTATTTAAGTCTGTAATAATATACTTCGATGTTATGATTTGGATTCCCAAGAAGGTAGACACAAATACTAATACTCATATCATATATATAATTTTGTCACAAATTTAAAAGTTTACTAGGTTCCTAATTATCATCTATGGTCTTAATGTATCATCATCACAAATTTAATTTAAAATTACAAAATCCAATAGATTTTAGGTGAGAATTACTCAAATTCTTCTAACCAAAATCTCTCACTTAAATGCGTAAATTATTTAAATAATATTATAATTCTGGATGAGAATTACATAAATTCTACTATCCAAAATTTTTATTTAAATACACAAAATATTTAAATAATATTTCAATTTTGGATGAGAATTATTCAAATTCTACTGATTCAAAATTTTTGTTTAAGAGACCCTAGTTTTATTTTGCATACATGATCATGTGAAAAACAATAAATATGTCCAACATATTCTTAATAGAAGCTTTATGTTAAAAGATAGTCCCAATATGCAAAAAGAAAAAAAAATACAAATTTATTACCGTGATTCAAGACAAATCCATTCAAGATATCGTATACAATTTCGTTAGATAGCTTATCCTTAAGGGTAAATCTCCTTACGGATCATTGGGAACTAATTATACTTTGAGAAAACATTTTCTTCATTTGAATCTTTATATTCTTGACTTCTTACTTTTCTACTAATATTAACCTCACATCGTCAAGAATCATGTACCCGTTCTTGGCAAGAAATTCATCAATCACGTTAGCCAAATAAGAAGGTAGCAAATTTCTCAGTTATACACGTCATTCCTGATAACAATATTTTTATATACTTGAATTATATTTTGTAAGCTTTATTTATTTATTTTAGGACTGTTTTAGAATTTATATCATGATTTTACATTAATTATTTTAATGGGTTTTGTTTTAGGAGTATTGGGCTTATTTAAGGAACTTGGATAGCACAGATAGCTGTTAGAATTTTTTGCATAACTTTCTGCTTTGACATCTAATTGACCTGATTCTTATGACCTTGGAAAGAAAACTTCGAACCTTACAAATCTTGTGAAGAGTGTAGGAACTGATTCACGCCAGAAGGTATCCAGAAATTAAAAAAAAAAAAAGTGCTACAATGCTGAAATTCAAGAAAGAGAAGTCCTTGTTAAAGAAGCTAACTATTTGAGTTTATCTAATGAAAGATCTTGGAGATAAAGTTGTGATAACTTTAAGAATCTTCAAGATCAAGGATAAGGATCAAGTTTCCAAATTTTGGAAGAGCAAGAGGATAAAGTTTATCATCACAATTCAAGTTTCCAAGTCCAAGTAAAAGATCAAGTCTCTTAAGCACGCACAAACTTTTGTTAACTAGAGTTTTGCGGGTCTATAAATAGAGAAGCATCCTAGGCACGAAATAAGCTTTCCTCCCATACACATTCTCTCCATATAGATTTTAGGATTTTATTTTCTTATTTTTCTTTATACTTAGTTAGTTTTTTTATTCCTAAAACTTGATAGATTCTGTTCTTTGATTAATAGTATGATTTGATTTATTTTTTTCTCTTAAATCTTTATTAGCATAATTATTGTTTGATGAGATTTTATTATTGAACTTAATGCTTCATATATATAGGTACCTACATTTTGATGAATTGAGATTAAATATATGAGATCAAGAGAAGATTGCATGAAATCATATCAATACAATAAAATCCACATAGGATTACACGATCGACGGATGATTGCATGACCATTGGCTTTTAATTAGTCAAATTAGGGTTTCATTGCATGACCATTGAGTGAATCTAATATAGAAAAATCTGTTATCATCAATAATGATTCTTTAGTCAATAAATTTAAAGGATTAGAAAGAATTCAACCATGTGAAAATTGAAAACAGATAAAATCGATATTTTAGGGTTGTATAACACTAGGATTTTTTATTCATTGATTTAAATCTTTTAATATTTTCTTGATCTTTAATATCTTTATTACTGTAATTTTATTTGTCCAACTTAAATAAGGTAATTTAAAAATTGGTAATACGAAATATTTTTGTGGAAATGACACTTGCTTGTTGTCACACCCCAAACCGAGGTCGTGAGCAGCAGTCCGTTGTCCTGGATACCGACTACTTTTTTTTACAGAAAATCAGACAGAACCTCCCCATAATTCGGAGGTTTCCCATGTACAAATAAACCTATATAATGGACATCCATCCTGTCAAATAAATAAATACCATCCCGACCTCACAACAATCATCACATTCAAATCCTGTCAACCAATCCATATCGGACAACCAGAACAACGCAAGCCTAATATAAGTACTAGCAGTCCTAGCCACAGACCTCTACTGTCATGCCTAACTAGAGCATGAGCAGCCGCCACACCGAGCGGACCTAAATTTCATACAAATTGTACTACAAATTCTCATGTTACATTTCAAATGCTTACAAATACCTTAATGCAAGTGAAATGTGAGAGTTTCGCAAATAAATGTCCATAAGTTATACAGTTATTCCATAATATGTACACGACCAACTACGGACCTTAATATCAAGACCTCGTAGGGTCAACATAAAATAAGGATTTCACATTTCAAATTAAATTAAATTCTCACCATCCTGAATAACCAAATCCACTAATGAGCCACCAAGCCCTCTAGAGCTGAATGCATCGCTCTAGCACAATAATCCTGCCTGAGGGAGGAAAAAATAGGGGTGACTATCAAGAAAGATACCCAGTGAGTGAGGGGATTAATATCAAGCACAAATAGTGTGGGTGAACCATTGGAGTGTCAAACAAGATCATTCGTAAACAATAATTCTAGTTTTGTAGTAAATCATGGTATGTTTAGTAAAATGAAATCATTTAATCAATCACACAACATCATATGTTTATGCATCCATTTAAAAATCAAGTATATTATAGAGCAAGCCAAAAGGATCCTGGCAAAGGTCAACTATGACGAAGGACAGGCACATCGGGGGTTTTATTATGCAAAGTGTGCAAAAGTCGCTCTCTACCCCGACGTTGGCCGAGAGCTTAGCTACCGATGGCTTACTCAGACTCGTGAATAGGACCCCGCCCGGTGCTAGACGGTGATGGACACACGTCCTCCCCTGATGTGGGTTCAACCAGATGCGCCTATCGTATATATATATGTGACATTTGCAGATACCTCCTGCAGAAGCGTATCCGGGCATCCCGATGCCACTACAAACGCACTTCGTAGCTACAGAATCCATCAAGTAATATCATATCATCACAAGTAGGCATCCCAGTGCCCTTACAGATCTCATCACAAGTGGGCATCCCGATGCCTTCACAGTTCATCTAAATATTTCAAATCCGTGTGCCAATACATTCATCAAATCATTTCAAATCAACATACCAATGCAATGGTAGAATAGGAAACTTATCAAATTTTCAAATAATGGCACAATTTTGTTTCATTTCAAATATGGATGCATAGTCATTGAAAATATAAGTTTACGACACTCCAATAATCAGAAAACAGATTTGAGATTTAATATCACACGTCGAATCAATGCATATCAAAGCATGTCTTGTTTAAAAACACGAAAAAAATCAGATTTTCACTATTTCATGCAAGAAATTAGGGTCCCACTCACATTCTAGGGAGGGTGATCACTCCCTAGTTCCATAATTTATCCGAATTAACTCCTCGAGTCTCCAAGAAAGTCAACCTAATCAAATCCTCACGATTGTCATCGAATTTTCAAATATTTTAGAGTTTATCATTTTCCCTATGTTTGTACAAACCTTAATCCTTCAATTTTTTGAATATACTCTAATGTTATCAATTACATTTCATTTATAAGTAAATAACAAAATCAAAATCATGTCTAATTCAACCCTAAAACCACTCAAAGTCAGAAACATGCGTAAATTAATAAATTGCCTACAAAAATAGAAATCTTACACGTTTCGATTCTCATCCGATTGTTTCAATTCATATGTCATTTTCAAAGTATGGAAGTCTATTTTCATAATACGAAAATCGTATTTTGATTGCCTATATACAGGACAACTTATAATGAAAAGATTGCATAAATCCTTAACCTCATATCCCAAATTCCGACTATTTTCATGCATACATCAAATTACACTCTAAGAGAAACCATTCTAATCAACTCAACCTGATTCTATCATCTGGAACAGCTCAATTCCTATAAAATTCCATGCTTAACCTAAATAATAACATATAATGTCAAACAATGCATTTCAAATCTACTCTAACATTCATCCTAACATATGCAATACATTCTTACTCTAAATTTACCCTAACTTCATCCAATGTATCAAAAGAATTAGTATTTTACCTCACTTAGGGTTTCTCGGTTCGCAACCCTAATGTCCGTGTGCCTATAACTCAGTTCGGACCTGCATTATTTCCAATTCGAAATACAGTTCAATGACTAGACTTATTCTCTATTGTAATCAAAACCCTAGAACTATAGGTTAGAGCTCTCATGCTTATCTACACAGTGGAGGAACCGCAGTCAGAACAGGGTTTCTCCGAAGGATTCATTCAAGCGTCAAATTTTTGGACTGAGGCGGAGTTACAGAGATTAATGAAACAGAGAGAGATTTAAACGAGAGACTGCGAGAGATAGAGGGAGAAGCAGAGAGAGAGAAGGAACAGGGGGAGAGAGAGACAGTGATCGAGAGACAAAGAATGAGAGAGGTGACGAGAGTGAGAACTAAGAGGGGAATAGAGAGAGAGTGTGTGGTGGTTGGTGCGGTGGCTGTTGGTGGTGGATCGTGAGAGGGAGAGATCGCGAGAGAAAGATAGAGCCATGGAATAAAGAGATAGAGAGAAGGGGAGAGAAACCGCGTCGGAGGTAGAGGGAGAGAGTGGTGGTCGGGGGTGGTTGGCGGCGAAGGAAGGCTGTTCGCAGTGGGAGAGAACACAGAGAGGGAGAGAGAGAAAAAGCGACAGTGGGAGGAAGAAAGAGGGAGAAGACAGAGAGGGGGTAGAGACAGAGTGGGTGATCGGAGATGGTGGTGGTGTTTATAGTGGAGCTCAGCAGACGAGCACGGCGGAGGAGAAGGAATCATCGTGGGAGAGGAAGAGACGGGGAGAGAACGAGGGAGATGGAAGAGACGAATGAGGGCTATTAGCCCTAATTTGATTTTGGGGGGAAAGGGGGGCCAAAACACTGCGTTTTGGCTCCTCTCTCCTTTTTCTTCTTTTTCTTTTTTTTATAAATAAATAAATGAGAAAATAAATAAATTAATAAATGAATAAATTTTCATATATATTTTTATACTCACTTTACAATACAAATCGGAAATACGGATACTTTAAATATATCAAAAATTTCAATTTAAAAACCCCAAAATCGAAAATCAATATCAATAAAAATTTCTCTCTATATAGATAAACTGAGGAATATTTTATATATATTTCATGAACAGTACACTAGTACGGACACCGCAGTGTCGGTGTTACATTTTCTAACCCCTTAAAAACCAAATTTTGTCCTTAAAATTTCAAAATGCAATTCATACATAAAAAATGAAGGGTGTTGTTTCACATTGTTCCGTAAATCTCCCTAAGTTTCTTTGTCAAGTAAAATCTGGTTAATAACTGTCACGCCCCGAGCTGGGATCGTGAACAGTCCCCCGTTGCCCTGGATACCGGCTGTATTTTTATAAAAAAATGGGGCAGAATCTCCCCATAAATCGGAGGTCTCCCATGTACAATTTAACCTGTTTAAACCTGTATAATTCAACATCATCCTGAAAATAAAACAAATGGCCATCCCGGCCTCTCCAAAACCAACAACTCTCATAGCCGACATCCAGAACAAATCAAGATTATAAAAATCTATCAACAAACCTAACCACAGACCTCTACTGTCATGTCCAACTAGAGCAAGAGCAGCCGCCACACCGAGCGGACCTAAATTTTATGCAAATTTACAACAATTTTCCCAAGTAACATTCAAATACATACAATCGCCTCAATGCAAATGAAATACGAGAGTTTCGCAAATAAATATACATAAATTATACAGTCATCCCATATTAAGTACACGGCCAACTACGGACCTCAACAAGACCTCGCAGGGTCGAAGTAAATTACGTAATTCATCTTTTAATTTAAACTTAAGATCTCACCTTCCTAAACGTCAAATACACCCAAACTCTATACTCTGAAATGTCGCTCCAGCACAAAAATCCTGTCTAAGGGAGGAAAGAAGAGGGGTGAGTATCTATGGGAGGATACTCAGTGAGTGAGGGGATTAATCTCAAGTACTAATAGTGTAGGTGAATATTAGAGTGTCAAATAGTATCATTCGTAAACAATAACTCAAATTTCACAATAAATCATGATATGTTCAATAAAATGAATTCATTTATTCAATCACACGATATCATACATATATGCATCCATTTAAAATCAAGTAAATCATAGAGCTGGCCGAAAAGATCCTGGCAAAGGTCAACCATGACCGAGGACAGGTGCATCGGGGGTTTTATCATGCAAGTGTTTCAAAAGTAGCTCTCTACCCCGACGTTGACCGTGGGCTTAGCCCTTGCTTACCCAGAATTGACATAGGGCCACGTGCGAAGCTAGACGGTGATGGACACACGTCCTCCCCCGATGTGGGTTCAACCGGCCGCGCCTATAAATAAAAATAAACTGGACATTTGTGGATACCTCCTGCAGAAGCGTATCCGGGCAACCCGTGCCTCTACAAAGTCCCTTCGTAGCTACGGAATCATCAATGTCATCATCATAGTATCTCATCACAAGTGGGCATCCCGATGCCCTCACAGTTTATCAAAACATTTCAAATCCGTGTGCCAATACATTTATTGAATCATTTCAAATCAGCATATCAATACAACGGTAGAAAAGGAAGCTTATCAAATTTTCAAGTAATGGCACAATTTTTGTTTCATTTCAAATATGAATGCATAATCATAGAAAACATAAGTTTACGACACTCCAATAATCACAAAACAGATTTGAATTTAATATCACACATCGAATCAATGCATATCAAAGCATGTTTTGATTTAAAACACGATAAAATCAGGTTTCACTATTTCATGCAAGAGATTAGGGTCCCACTCACATTCTAGGGAGGGTGGTCACTCCCTATTTCCACAATCAAACCAAACTCGACTCCTCGAGTCTCCAACAAGATCAACCTAATCAAATTATCACAATAATCATCAAATCTCCAATTATTCTTAGGGTTCATCATTTTCCCTAAGTTTGTACAAACCTTAATTCTCCAATTTATGAATAAACTCCAATGTCATCAATTTTTATTCCATTTATAAGTAAATAACCAAATCAAAATTAAGCTAAATTCAAACTTTAAATCGTTCAAAAATCGAAAACAAGTCTAAATACATAAATTCCCTATAAATTAGAAAAATCTTTGAAAATTAATACACTTTTCAATTCTCATCCGATTTCTTCAAACCATATGTCATTTTCAAGGTATTTAAGTCTATTTTCATCATACAGAAATAGTAATTTGATTGCCTATATGTAGGACAACTTATAATGAAAAGACTGAATAAATTCTTAAACTCAAATCCCAAATTTCCAATTATTCTCATGCATAAATCAAATTAAACTTCAAGAGAAACCATTCTAATCAACTCAATATGATTCTATCATCCTGAATAGCCCAATTCGTATAAAATCCTCTATTTAACCTAATTAATTACATATAATGTCAAACAACGCATTTCAAATCTATTCTAAAGTTCATCCTAACATATACAATACACTCCTACTCTAATTTACTCTAAATTCATCCAAATGTGTCGACATAAGTAGTATTTTACCTCACCTAGGGTTTTTCGGATCGCAAACGTAGCTTTCGTTCGCTAGTCGAATTAGTCTAAAACCTGTAATATTTCCAAGTTGAAACGATATTAGCAATTAACTCTAATTCTAATTATAAAACCCTAGAACTACAACCAACTCAGCCCTTACCTGCAGTGAAGAAGTCGCGACCTAGGGTTTTCGAGGGTCGGTTGATGACTGCGGTTTGGGCTTTAGCTAAGGTTGCAACAAAGCTCTCGACAAAGAGCAGCCCGCATGCGAACAGACAAGGAACAGAGCGAGAGAGAGCTCTGTGAGGCAGAGAGAGAGAGAGAACAGTGAGTGATTCAAGCGAGTGAAGGGAAGAAAGTGAAACATAGAGAGGAAATTGAAGGAGAAAGAGAGAAATGGAGAGAGAGAAGACCAAGGGTGAGCGATCGAGAGAGAAGGGAGTAACAGAGCGAAAGAGACTAAGGGAGACTGAGAGACAGTGAGATAGACATAGAGACTTGCGGTGGTCGGAGCAAGGGTGCACGGTGGAGGAGTAATCGATCGAGAGAGAGAGACGAAGATGAGATCATGAAAGAAATCACGAGGGATAGAGAGAGAAACAGTGACAGGAGAGTGAGACAGTAAGGTAGAGAGAGAGAGGGGTGTCGGTGGTTGTGGGTGGTGGCAAAAAGGGGCGGCGAGCGGCGGAGAATCCGCGAGAGGGAGAGAGAGAGACTCGCGGTGAGAGAGAGAAGCCGAGAGAGAGGAGAGAGATAGAGAGAGAACCGAAGGGAGAGTGAGAGGGAATAGGCGGCGGCTCACGGCGGCAGTGGGCGGTTGCATGGCGGTGAAGGCCGGAGGCGGCGGCGGCAGGTTTCGGGGAGGGAGAGGAGAAGACGGAGAGAGAAAGAGGGAGAGAGAGAGAGAAGAGAGAATTAGGGCTTTTGAGCCCTAGTTCGATTTTATTATTATTATTATTATTATTATTATTATTATTATTATTATTATTATTATTATATATTTGGATAGATTTGGAAATAAATAAATAAGGAAATAAATAATTTAATAAATGAAAAGAAAAATATATTTATATATATTTATATATACTTTATTATTCTATTTTAATAATTGAATATACCAAAAGTTTGAATTAAAACCTCAAAAATCGAAAATCAATGAAATTAAAAATTTCTATATATAAACTGAGGAATATTTTATTTAAATTTAGAAATGAGAGTACAAAAGTACGGCACCGCGGAGTCGGCGTTACAATAACCTAGCAACATTTTACTTTCATAAAATTGGATACATTGTTTCATTCCTTGTCGTTTATACATTACTATCAACTAAGATTTCCACTCATACAGCTACCAACTTATGTCTTAGTCTTCTTCCCTTAATCTTGGATAACTTCTTATTGAAAAATATTGTACGATGTGGATCTCATTCGCGCTGTAATAGCTATCCTCAATGCTTATCATTTAACCATATAATACCCTTTCATGGGTGCTTCAACCCCTCTTCAATATTATTGCCTTAGTTATAAACACAATATTTTCGCAATTTTAGGACTTTAAAGTGAAAGCTCTACAATCCAAAATTTAATTGCATGAACTACAAGTGTAACCAAAATACATATATTCATGGAGGTAATATTAGCCAAACTCAATAATCCCCATCAAGATGGTGCATATGGCAGCCACTGTCTTAAGACTTAGTGTAAGATGTATACAATTCTATATATCATTAAACTTGTGTATGATGAAATGTAGATCAACACCAATATAGCCTAGACTAAGCAAGAAAACTAAATCCACTATCAATATTTGAACCTTTCCAAGTTTTAAATCTCAAATCCTTATTTGGATAACTTTTCAATCAAGATACTTCTATCATGATCATTCTTAATCAACTTTAGTATCATGCAATATCACTGATATTCGATGTAAATCAAATCAAGCACATATAACCACATATCACCTGGTATTTGCATTAATACTCCCAACTTATCAATGTTTTGAGATAAGAAATGCATACCTCATTACACCTAACTCTATTGTCACAATAGACATTATTTCCAACTTCAGGGCCAAAAGACATAGACTCAAACCCTCTCTATATTACCTTATTCAATGATCCACATAATAATGAACATGAATGGATAACAAGAATACTAACCTCTAAACAGAAGAACCCAAAAACTAAATATTAGTTTCCCATTTCCATTGTAATAAATAATAGAACACAAGCAATCTTTTGTTCAAATTCCCTATCAAACCCATGAACTCCGTGTCGATAAATGAACGAGCATCAATACTTTAACAATTTGCTCTTGCAGCTAATGCATAATGTTTCACAACCTCCTTAGTTTTCCCAAGTCTCTAGTGATATTATATGTTTAAGGGCTAATAATTCCTCAGTGGAAGAATTAGAAGTATCGAAGTCAAAGTATACATAATCTTACTCATAGTTTTGCACAATATAACCCCTTTATATCACAATATTTTTCCATATGGAATTTCATTCTTCTATCACATATGCCTAGCTTCAAGTTTACTTTCTTTGAAGCAATCATCACCCACAAAGTATCAGGCCACCAAGAAGCATGCTAAAACAAAAAAAAATATAACACATTAAGAATGCACATATGCTCTAATTTCTATTATAAGCTGAATGTTTATGATTCTATCTTCATGTAAACACCATTCATTAATTTTGTCCTCTTCTCCATTTCCAAAAGAGGAGTAAAAGAAACTTATACAAAATGATGGCTTAAAGAAGTCAAACATCCATATTAGAGGGAAACACTTTGGACCGAGGGGGCGGATCTTTACATTGGTCAACTACGTACATGTCATATCGTCGTGAATCAAAATAGATATAGTCATGTGCTCTACGCATCACTTTTTACTTAAAGATTCCTTAAAATGAATAGAAGTTGACGCATTAACATTTACATATAGTCAAATCCAATATGGGCTCTATAATTAAAAATTCCTATATAATATAGTTCAAACAAATCTTGAATTCATATAGTATATAAAATAAATAAATGCTTGAATCGATAACACTTATTGATAGTCTTATAACTTTACTATCTAAAGAGAAAGATACTAATTTCCATAATAAATATACTTTTCATACCCTCATTCCCTTAGACCTCTGTCCATAATACCTCGGGTAAATAGAATACATACATGTCATATGTATCTAAGAGCAGCTACAAGCAACATAACATAATTGCAAGTGCATTTTCTAAATTTATCTCCAACTAAATTTACATATTTTCCAATCCAATTATAGTCTTGAACCACAGAATTAGCTAACCTCGCCAATTAATATAAAGATCAAAGAAATACGATGAGTTCTATGATAGTGTCATCATTAAGGCTTATGATCAATGGCTATAATGAGTAAGAGAGATAAAGAGAATTTTAAATCTTGGTGGCACCTAATTTGTCATCAATAATTAAAGTCCTAACTTCTTTTGGTCCCTATAGGACTGATTTGAAAACTTTAAGAAATTCTCCTCAGTAAGAGGAGTAGTCTTACCTCTCATATTCTTCCAATGCAGTGACATCCAAAAGTCCTTTGCCCAGAGAAGTCAAGAATCGATTAAAGTGCTAAACAAACTCCATACTTATAAACGAGTTATTAGACTCCATGAAAATTTAACACCCGTATATTAACTCAAAAATACTCATCATACCTAACAAGATAAAACAAGAAAACATTTATCAAGCCCCAATATTTACTCACAATTACAATCTCTCAAGAGCATTTCACCCTATATCTTAATCATAAACAATCCTATATTATCATGCGTATTACACAAGAATATCAAACTTTTAATATCGAAATGTCAGTCCCAAATAATTACTACAAGGGTACTCTCCATTCACCCAAACAATCCATGGAAAATCTTCAATCACCATTCAATATATATATATATATACACACTAAACATCTATGGCTCCGTTATTAACAGTCTCCTTTTCCTTTTTATTTATGCTCAACACCAATTCAAACTTTGCACACAAGAATTCCTCGAGATGCTTAAATTCCGAAATATATGTAGCTTGCTCCCTTCAAAGGCAAAATAGACCTAGCTACCAAACCTTTACTCTTTTCCTATTATACCCAAAATTTTCTTCAATAATTTACAAAGTTAAAGTCTCTTTAGTAAGAAAATATCACTAGCAATCTAGAAAACAATTTGGTGTTCTTTATTTAATACCAAGGTGGTCTGTCAATCCATGATTATGCCATATACAAGAATTATATGACTACAATCTGTTAACTAAGCAAGGGTCCTACTGAAACTTCATAAGATATCTTTGGTCGAACTCCCTCAAGAAGTCCTCCTACCGCAATAGATCTGTAGCCTCGTCACAAATAGCCTCCCACCAAGTGAAGGCATCACTGTCTAACAATCTCGCTGCTACCCGCAGCCTAAACTACTCGCTCAAGCTCAAATCCGTCAATATCTAACGGGTCCGGTTGACCGAGTGCTTAGCCATTGTGGTGTCACTAAGTCCGAAAAAGTTTGTGCGACCTAACTGACGAGCTTCTTTGACCAGCTGAGTCAGCTCGTGTATACGCCTAAGTATAGAGAAGGTAGTATTATTCAAACCATACACTATAAAAGGAACGGCTACCGGTGGAGGATCCGGCACCACATGAGTTGGTCCTGTAGTAGGAACAGGCACAGTCATAAGTATCGACGCTACCATCGATGATAGTGGGGGTGGCATCTGAATCCAATGGGAGGTGTACCACTCATACACCTGCCTAAATGCATCTAATGATGGTTATGGAACCATGCCTATAATAGCTGGCGGAGAAAGTGCTAGAAGGGTGCACATGACGAGGAAACATCCTCGGGTATTCTAGATGTCTCAGGTACAAATCTAGTATCTCGTCTAATAGTCATAGCCTTACAAACGAATAACTTTAATTGGGTATAATTCAAAGATTAGGGTTAGTTGCGAAGTAACTAACCCCCTAAAATGAATAAACTTATAAGTTTAAGAACTGATAGAACTAATATGCTAGGTTAGATACGTACCATATCTAACCCCCTAAAAAGAATAACTCATATACCTAAAACCATATACTGTGATCTCATGACTGTAATGAAACTCTCATATGCATTGAGGACTTTTAAATCATACTTGAGAATATTTTTAAAACTATTTTATAAATCACAGCTCTCAACCTAGAGCTCTGATACCAATAGAACTATCACGCCCCAAACCGAGGTCGTGAGCAGCCGTCTATTGTCTAGGATGCCGACTACTTTTTTTTACAGAAAATCGGACAGAACCTCCCCATAATTCGGAGGTCTCCCATGTATAAATAAACCTATATAATGGACATCCATCCTGTCAAATAAATAAATGGTCATCCCAGCCACACAACAATCACCACATTCAAATCCTATCAACCAATCCACATCGAACAACCAGAATAACGCAAGGCTAATATAAGTACTAGCAGTTCTAGCCACAGACCTCTACTGTCATGCCCAACTAGAGCATGAGCAGCCACCACACCGAGCGGGCCTAAATTTTATACAAATTGTACAACAAATTCCCAAGTTACATTTTAAATGCTTACAAATGGCTCAATACATGTAAAATGTGAGAGTTTCGCAAATAAATATCCATAATTTATACAGTTATCCCATAATATGTACACGGCCAACTACGGACCTTAATATCAAGACCTCGTAGGGTCAACATAAAATAAGGATTTCACATTTCAAATTAAATTAAATTCTCACTGTCGTGAATAACCAAATCCACTAATGAGTTACCAAGCCCTCTACAGTCGAATGCATCGCTCTAGCACAATAATCCTATCTGAAGGAGGAAAGAAGAGGGGTGAGTATCAAGGAAGATACCCAGTGAGTGAGAGGATAAATATAAAGCACAAATAGTGTGGGTGAACCATTGGAGTATCAAACAAGATCATTCGTAAACAATAATTCTAGTTTTGCAGTAAATCATGGTATGTTTAGTAAAATGAAATCATTTAATCAATCACACGACATAACACGTTTATGCATCCATTTAAAAATCAAGTATATTATAGAGCAAGCCGAAAGGATCCTGGCAAAGGTCAACCATGACCAAGGATAGGCGCATTGGGGGTTTTATTATGCAAAGTGTGCAAAAGTCGCTCTCTACCCCGATGTTTATTGTGAGCTTAGCCGCCAATGGCTTACTCAGACTCGTCAATAGGACCCTGCCCGGTGCTAGGCTATGATGGACACATATCCTCCCCCAATGTGGGTTTAACCGAACACGCCTATCGTATATATATATGTGACGTTTGCGGATACCTCCTGCAGAAGCGTATCCGGGCATCCCGGTGCCACTATAAATGCCCTTCGTAGCTACGGATTCCATCAAGTAATATCATATCATCACAAGTGGGCATCCCAGTGCCCTCACAGATCTGATCACAAGTGGGCATCCCTGTGCCCTCATAGTTCATCAAAACATTTCAAATCCGTATGCCAATACATTCATCAAATCATTTCAAATCAACATACCAATGCAATGGTAGAATAGGAAACTTATCAAATTTTCAAGTAATGGCACAATTTTGTTTCATTTCAAACATGGATGCATAGTGATAGAAAACATAAGTTTATGACACTCCAATAATCACAAAACAGATTTGAGATTTAATATCACATGTCGAATCAATGTATATCAAAGCATGTTTTGTTTAAAAACACGAAAAAATCAGATTTTCACTATTTCATGCAAGAGATTAGAGTCCCACTCACATTCTAAGGAGGGTGATCACTCCTTATTTCCACAATTTATCTGAATTGACTCCTCGAGTCTCCAAGAAAGTCAACCTAATCAAATCATCACGATTGTCATCAAATTTTCAAATATTTTAGGGTTTGTCATTTTCCCTAAGTTTGTACATACCTTAATCCTTCAATTTTTTGAATATACTCTAATGTCATCAATTGCATTTCATTTATGAGTAAATAACAAAATCAAAATCAAGCTTAATTCAACCCTAAAACCACTCAAAGTCAGAAACATGCGTAAATTAATAAATTGCCTACAAAATAGAAAATCTTTAAAAAATCATACACGTTTCGATTCTCATCCGATTGTTTCAATTCATATGTCATTTTTAAAGTATGGAAGTCCATTTTCATAATACGGAAATCGTATTTTGATTGCCTATATACTGGACAACTTATAATGAAAAGATTGCATAAATCCTTAACCTCATATCCCAAATTCTGACTATTTTCTTGCATACATCAAATTACACTCTAAGAGAAACCATTCTAATCAACTCAACCTGATTCTATCATCCGGAACAACTCAATTCCTATAAAATTCTATGCTTAACCTAAATAATAACATATAATGTCAAATAACGCATTTCAAATCTACTCTAACATTCATCCTAACATATGCAATACATTCTTACTCTAAATTTACCCTAACTTCATCCAATGTATCGAAAGAATTAGTATTTTACCTCACCTAGGGTTTCTCGGTTCGCAACCCTAACGTCCATGCGCCTATAACTCAGTTCGGACCTGCATTATTTCTAATTCGAAATATAATTCAATGACTAGACTTATTCTCTGTTGTAATCAAAACCCTAGAACTATAGGTTAGAGCTCTCACCCTTATCTGCACAGTGGAGGAACCGTAGTCTACCTAGGGTTTCTCTGAAAGATTCATTCAAGCATCAAATTTTGGGACTGAGGGGGAGTTATAGAGATTAATGAAACAGAGAGAGATTTAAATGAGAGACTGCGAGAGATAGAGGGAGAAGCAAAAAGAGAGAAGGAACATGGGGAAAGAGAGAAAGTGATCGAGAGATAGAGAATGAGAGAGGTAATAGAGAGTGAGAACTGCGAGGGGAATAGAGAGAGAGAGTGGCAGTGGTTGGTGCGATGGCTGTTGGTAGTGGATCGTGAGAGGGAGAGATCGCAAGAGAAAGATAGAGCCGCGGAATAGAGAGATAGAGAGAAGGGGAGAGAAACCACGAGGGAGGTAGAGGGAAAGGGTGGTGGTCGGGGGTGGTTGGCGGCGGAGGAAGGCTGTTTGCACCGGGAGAGAACACAGAGAGGGAGAGAGAGAGAAAGTGACAATGGGAGGAAGAAAGAGGGAGAAGCAGAGAGGGGGTAGAGAAAGAGTGGGTGATCGGAGATGGTGGTGGGGGTGTTGACGGTAGAGCTCAGCGGACGAGTGCGGCGAAGGAGAAGGAATCGCCGCGGGAGAGGAAGAGACGGAGAGAGAAAGAGGGAAAGGGAAGAGACTAATTAGGGCTACTGGCCCTAATTTGATTTGGGGGGAAGGGGGCGCCCAAAACGCTGCGTTTTGGCTCCTCTCTCCTTTTTCTTCTTTTTTTTTTTATAATTAAATAAATGAGTAAATAAATAAATTAATAGATGAATAAATTTTCATTTATATATTTTTATACTCACTTTACAATACAAATCAGAAATACGGATACTTTAAATATACCAAAAATTTCAATTTAAAAACCTCAAAATCGAAAATCAATATCTATAAAAATTTCTCTCTATATAGATAAACTGAGAAATATTTAATATATATTTCATGAACAGTACACTAGTATGGATACCAAAATATCGGTGTTACACTTGTACTATACACAATACTTGATTTGGGTATATTTACCAGAAATCATGATATACCAAAATCGCGTAACAAGTTTTTTGCACTGTTACAGTAGATATATTTGCATATCAATCAGAGTTAATCTTGTTTGAGATTAAACATTATTTCTTTATTTCTTATTTCTTTCTTGTTCTTGGTAAATAGGCTATATAGTGTTTAGGGTTTTTCATATATTTCTTATTACTGTCCGTGCAAAATTAGTTTTTCTAGGGCTTTTGCAGCTGTCTGAAATTTGACTTCGGAATTAGGGTATAGCGATAACTTTTTTCGAAAGAATTCAGCCTGTTGAACAGAACCCGTGGCTTTGCCATGGGCACCACTATATCTTAGCCAAATTCTATCATTTTCATTGGTTTTTCTAAATTTTTTTTTTATTTTTTCGTGATTTTAGAATTTTTCAATTATCTTCTTAGATGGCCTTTTGTATTATTTTGTTGTGTTTTTATGATATATTTTTTTATCTAGATAATATAGATTTTCTTGAATGGTTCTTATAGACTATTTTAAACATCAAATTTTGGGCTCTTTTTGGTGTTGATACTGTGCATGCTACAATTGAGGAGTCCTGACCTATCCGAATTTGATCCTAAGATAGAGAAGACTTTACGAACCATTCGTAGACAAGCTTGGGAAACCATTCATAGATAAGCAAGCAAAGTTAAGGAAGAAACAATGGCCCATAAGAATAGAGCAATGAGGGAGTATTCGATGCCTAGACATTATGACATTCAAACGAGCATCGCATGACCCACTGTGGAGCAAACAATTTTGAGCTGAAGCCGAGTCTCATTGGGATAGTACAAGCAAATCAGTTCGGTAGACAGATCTTTGAAGATCCAATTAGTCATATAAAGAACTTTTTAGAGATCAGTGACACAATCACACTAAATGTAGTCAACCCCAATGCCATAAGATAAAGATTGTTTCCTTTCTCTCTTAGAGGAAAGGCAAATGTATGGTTTAACTCTTTTCCTGCCAATCATTTCATGAATTGAGAAAATTTGTCTCAAGCATTCTTAGCTAAGTATTTTCTAACTAGTAAGACATCTAAATTATGTAATGATATTACTTGTTTTAAGTAATTTGATGGTGTGTCTTTGTATAATACTTGGGAGAATTTTAAAATTTTGATTAAGAGATGCCCACATCATGGTATTCCTGTCCAGTTGATTTTGTAAACATTTTATGGCGACCTTTCAAATTTTATAAAATTACCATTGATGCGGTGACTAGGGGTGCATTTATAAGTAAGTCTTATCATAAAGTATGGACATTACTAGATGATATGGCTTCAAATCAATATGATTGGTCTCATAAATGTCAGATTCCTAGGCAAATAGTTGGTGTGCATGAAATTGATAATTTTACTATGCTTAATACAAAAATTGACTCATTGATTAATGCAGTTAAATCTAATCAACTTCATGTTGTGACTAACTAGATTTTGTATTGTGAATATTGTGATAATTCTACTCATAGGGTTTCAAAGTGTCCACAGGTATAACAAGCAAACTACATTTTTAACTTTGACAGATCTTAGGACAACACTTACTTCAACATGTATAACCCTAGGTGGAGAAACCATCCCAATTTTTCATGGAGTCAAGGAGGAGCACCATAACCAAATATCCTACCAAGCTTCAATTCAGGGAATCCACATCCACAACCACAACAAAGGGAAAGTAAAGCATCATGGGAGTTGGCAATCGAATGTTTGGCAACAGCAACTAATAAGAGGTTTGAAAGGCTTGAAAATAAGATTGAACAATTAGCTAACACTTTTCATTCTCATATACCAAGTAGATTGTCATGTGATACAGAGAAGAACCCTAGAGAGTAGGCCATGACAATCACATTGAGGAGTGATAAGGAACTACAGGAGGAGCCAATTCAGCCAAAGGAAAGAGAGGATGATCAAGAGGTCGAGAAAGAGTTCAAATAGCTAGAATCTAAAACTGAGAAGACCAAATCATCGGACTTTAAAAAGGGAAGTACTTTACGTTTAAGTAAATATAAACCCCATGTTTTAGTACTTTACATTTGAGTGACCAAATCATTGGATTTTAAATAGGGAAATACTTTATGTTCAAGTGACTATAATTAAGAGGTCGAGAAAGAGTTCAAATAGCCAGAATCTAAAACTGAGAATAGCAAATTACCAGATTTTAAACAAGGAAGTACTTTATGTTTGAGTGACTATAAACCCCCTATTTCTTTTCCTGGTCGTCTTTTACATGCAAAAGCAGAATTTGAAAAATTTTTAGAAATTTTTAAGAAAGTGCACATTAATACTCTTCTTTTGGATGTCGTCAAACAGGTGCTAGGTTACTGGGGATTCCTTGAAGATGTGATCAATAAGAAGTGGAAGTTAGATAAGGTTTTAACAGTCAAATTTACAGAGAAGTGCTCTGCGATATCACAAAGAAAGCTGCCACTAAGAGTCAAGAGTCCAAATAAAGAAAAAAAGTTACAGACAACAAGTAAGCTAGAGGAACGACAGAATAATGCATATGAGAATGCAATAATTGATAAGAGAATGACAAAGGCATGGCATGATGCAATAAATAGACATATTATGAAGATTTATGAGGATGAAAGAATTTGTTAAAGAGAAAAATGCAAGTTCACCTGCTTATTTAAGGGAGTTTTCTATTCTCTTTTCTTGATTTTAATATTTTATTTTTTTACATTTTGGATAATGTTTGGTTTAAGTTGGGGGGAGCATGCATTTCGATTTAGTTCTAATTTTTAGTTTTGATTTTAAGGAATTTTTAAAAAAAATTAAAAATAAAAAAAAGATCTTGAGTTTTGCTGAATTTTTTGAGTTTTGATAAAAATTTTTTCATACAAACTAAATTTTCTCAAGTTTTTTAGTTCTTGTGTGTTACTGGTTTTGAATTAGGTTGCATGATAGATGATTGATATTAATAGTTATTGGTATATAATTAACTATTCATTTTTTATGGTTAATTTGAAAGATAGACATGCAAAATTTAATACCAAATTTACCCTAGTGAGAATTTGAGTCTTAAAGAGCAATTTCTTGCTCTCATCATTTTTTCTTGTTAAACGTATATTCACATGATTTGGTCATTCTAGAATTTGCTTTATTATGCATTATGAGACCACATTTTTTTTATTTTCATACACCAAAATGATTAAGATACTTAAATTTACATACTTTTAACTTTTGAAAAATACTATCCCTAATATTTTATCTACCTTAGTAAACCCATTTGATCTTAGACCTTTTCTTTTATATATTACTCACATAATTTACTCTATGACTTATCTTTTTCTAAATCCAGAATTTGAACCCAAATTCACTAATATACTTATAGTTGATAGCATGATATTATTTTTTTAGATATTATTTTTTTATGTTAGAGTTTATATGTTTTTAGTCATTATCAAGTTGAGTTATGAAAAAAAATGGTAGAAAAAGATAAAGAAAAATGAAAAATCAAAAGAGAAAGAAAAAAATGCCAGTGAAAATGAAAAATAAACTGAAAAAAAATTAAAAAAAGAAGAAGGAAAAAATTGAGAAAAAAAACCTTTTTAATTCTTGATATTGTTTACTCTTATAGTGAAGTTCTATACATTGTTCTTTGTTTTGAATAAGTGATATATCACATTATATATTCATAATTAGATTTAGTTTTTTCTTTATTTTGATATAAATAATGTCATGTCTTGATACTTAAATATATTTAGTAAATTATTTTAACCCAACATTTTTACCTATTATCATATCCTTTACCGTAACCTCATTATAACTAAATAAAAGATTTTTTGATTGGCGTATAGATTTCTATATATAAGTGGTTGGGATTTGATATATTAGCAAACTTATGATAATATCATTTCATTGTATTGATTTGAGTGATGTACATATCCTTACATAAAATGAATATTTTGAGTAGTTGAATAATATCTTCCTTTATTCTTTTGAATGAACTGATTGTGAGCGTGTTTGGGCATTGTTCTTAATTTCGATGAGACTATAGGGGATGTAAAGGTTTCTCTAGTACTAAATGCTTTAAAGTATTGGTTGTTTCGATTGTAATTCCGGTTTGAACTTGTCACATGTATGTTAGGAACTTGAGAGATTGAATTCGTTTTGAAAAAAATACTTTTCTTGCTTAAAGATAAGCAAACATTCAAGTATTGGGATATTTGATAGCAATATTTGTATTCACTTAAATTGTATTATTTTATTTTATTTTAGACTTTCTTTATTTATTTTAGAACTGTTTTAGATTTTATTTTGTGATTTTACATTAATTATTTTTGTCAGTTTTGTTTTAGGAGTATTGGGTCTATTTAAGGAACTTGGATTGCATAAATAGCTATTAGCATTTGGAGCATAACTTTCTGCTCCGATATCCGATTGACCTAATTCTTGTAACCTTAGAAAGAAAACTTCAGCCCTACTAATCTTGTGAAGAGTGCAGAAGCTGATTCAGGCCAAAAGGTATTTGAAAATTAGAAACAAATTGTTGTAGTGTTGAAATTCAAGAAAGAGAAGTCATTGTTAAAGAAAGCAACTACTTGAGCTTATCCAATGAGAGATTTTAGGAATAAAGTTGCTGATAATTTCAAAAATCTTCAATATCAAGGATAAAGATCAAATTTTCAAATTTTGGAAGAGTAAGAGGATAAAGTTTATCATCACAATTTAAGTTTTCAAGTCTAAGTGAAAGATCAAGTCTTCTAAGCACTCACAACATTTTGTTGACTAGGGTTTTAGCAGTCTATAAACAGAGGATTATCATAGGCATGAAATAGGCTTTCCTTCCACACACATTCTCTCCACATAGATTTTAGAATTTTATTTTCTTCTTTTTCTTTATGCTTAGTTTTCTTATTCCTAAAACTCGATGGATTATATTCTTTGATTAATAGCATAATTTAATTTATTTTTTTCTCTTAAATCTTTATTGGCATGATTATTATTTGATTAGATTTTATTATTGAATTTAATACTTGAATTGAGATTGAATGCATGAGATCGAGAGAAGATTGCATGAGATCAAACCAATACAATAAAATCCACTTAGGGCTATGGGATTGATGGATAATTAAATCTGTGTGTAGAATTTTAATAGAAACCTTAAATTACAGATATTCCATAGAACTTAATACAATTTGATTTAATCAAGATTGCATAACCATTAGTTTTTTGTTAGTCAAATTAGGATTTCATTGCATGACTATTGGGTGAATCAAATTTAAGAAAATTTGCAATCATGAATAATGATTCTTTAGTTGATAAATTTAAGGGATTTGAAAGAATTTGACCATGTGAAAAATTGAAAACAGATGAAATCGATATCTTAGAGTTTATAATACAAGGGTTTTTTATTCATTGATTTAAATCTTTTAATATTTTCTTGGTCTTTAATATCTTTATTATTGTGATTCGATTTGTTCAACTTAGATAGGGTAATTTAAAAATTGGTAATACAAAATATTTTCATGGGAACGACACTTGCTCGCACTATACACAGCACTCAACTAAGGTATATTTGCTCGAAATTATGATACACCAAAATCGCGTAACAATCTCCTTTAAAGGCATAATCTAGTTGAATAAATTCTAAGTGTTTCTCTTCGATCTTCTCCAAATGATCTAGCAAAGTATAAGATGGGTTCATTTTGTAAATCAACATTTGATCCAATTTCATTAAATGCTCTAAATTTCTCAAATCTCTTTCCCTCCCCCCAGAGTTCCAAGAATGCATTCGATTAACATCACTTCCCCAAAAATGGGAACTATATTAGATCAGATACATAGCCAACCATAAAATTATATAAGAAATTTAGAAATATCAATTTCAATTAGTATCCTCAATTTTCAATTAATTTTACGTTGAGAAAACAAATTTTTCAAACATAAAAAAAGAGCAAAAAATCAAAAGAATGTAAACAATTTACATTTATTTAGCCAAAATTAAGAAAATAATATTCTAAACTCATCAAAAAAAATTTTAGAATTTTTTGGACTGAAAAATGATTTTCTATAATTTTCTAAAATTTATTGATTTAAAATTAATAAAAAATTATTTTTTAAGTCCGAAATATACATTAAAAATCACAAAAAAATCCAAATAAATAAAATTTTTATTGTCATGAAAATTCTAACTGGAAATAGCTACACGTGCCTCCACAGGCCATCGGAGTTGCCTGCTGCAAAATAAAGTGGAAACGTTGACTTCCTCACACACCAGCGTGGTGTGCGATAGGGGTGTTATAACACCCGGGTCGAGGTCAGGTATCATAACACCCGAGCTCGACTCGAGTGCTTTTGAGCTGGGCTCGAGTTCGGGCTCGAACCCACCAAGCCTATATTTTCCATGCTCGAGCTCGATGTGCCATTGAGAAGCTCGAGCTCGAGTGTCACGAGCTGAATAATGTGAAATCGGGCCCGAGCTCGAGCTCGAGCTCGAAATCATACCCGAACCCGAGCTCAAGTTCGAGCCCGAACCCGAGATTAGATCTGAACACATTTTCAAATTCTTGTTTCTAATTTGACAGAATTCCACTTGTTTTTTTGAACATTTCAAATCCAAAACCTACTTTCATTGAAAATTATAACTAAATCCATTCACAATCCAATTTATAAGTTACAAACTTGCAACCACACAAGTATTAAATAAAATCCATAATGATGCATCAAATAAAATCTAACCAAATAAGTTTGCAACCACAGAAATCTACATATTACGATTATTACAATTCCTTCAAAATAAAACTATATCAATTGTTAACAACATGTCTTAAAAACATCAACAAACTAACATTATCCTCCAACTGTAAGTTCCCCAATAGCAACATCCTTCGACACTCAATAACTCAGCATTATCCTCTAGCAAGTCGTACAACAACTCAGTATCAGCAATATTTTCTAGCACTCAACAGCTTAATCTACATAAATCATAAAAAAATAAAATTATATCAACAACTAAAATAAGGAAAAAAAAAAGATGGCAAAGAAGATTCTTCTTTGGTTTATATAAAGAAGGTAGCCCTTTTATTTGGAGAGAGACCAAACTCTCTGTTGAATTCAATTTGATATGTAGGAGAACACATACAAATTGGAGGGAGAAATCAGTTTAAAAAAAACACACAAAAAGCATAAAAAAAATGATCATATGAGAATAGAATTATCTAAAAAAGAACAGCATTCTACAAATTAAAAAACAAACTAAAGACAGCAATAAATAAATTGATCAGAAATCAGCATGTCAAAAGACAAATCAAAAAAGAAGATAAAAAACTTTGCAACAAATAATAAAGAAAAAAAAAGACAACAACAAATTAATTCAAAGAAATTCGAAAGCATAATCAATTGAAGTCCTTATTGATCAGAACTCAGAATTTAGACCCACAATCAGGTCCACAATCAAAAATCAGAACTCAGAACTCATAATCAACAAATTAATTCAATCTTTACGTCCTCCAAGTCCACAATCAAAACTCAGACCCACATTCAACAAAGTAAAGCACTAATTTCATCAAAATAGGTTTCACCAATTTTTTTCATCAAATCCATCCATGCACAGCACCAAAAAATAAAAAATTTCAATGATAAATAAGGTCCCTACTATTTGATGTTGGAAATTGGCTAAAATTGATAAAACTTGAATGCAGTGACTTATCAAGTTTGATTTAATGCACATTTATGCATGAAAATAGAATAAGAATGAGTGAACATTCGAAGAGGCACACTTACTTTTTGTCGGACGTACCAGTGGAATTTCCTTTACCGTAAAGATGTTTTTCTGCATATAACAAAAATCAATATATATTAACAAAATATATATAAAATTTAACACAATAAAACATATTAATATGTATTAATACTTACCTTTGCCTTGTTTTTAACCCCATAAATTTTTTGTAGCCAGTCTCCTCCATACATGAGTCCTTAAACTGTTTCTGGAGCCAAAGAAGCACGATATGCATCTATCACCCACTTTCCTGCACTAAATGCAACCTCTGATGCTACTGTGCTAAGAGGAATTACTAATATGTCGCGAGCCATCACAGATAAAACTTTGTAACTGATCCTGTTGACCTTCCACCACTCCAAGCTCTCATCTTTATCTAATTTTGTTTTGGGAGGTTTGGCTAAGTAATCATCTAATTCATTGATTTGAGGACGTGTTCCAAATCTTCTCTTAACAAAATCCTCAAGACCAACATCAGCATCACGTGGAAATTCTGAACTTCGACTAGAAGAACTCGTAGGGGAAGATGAAGCTAGTTCTTTGCTATACAAGGATTCAGCTAAAACATATTCATCATACAACTTATATAGAACATTTCTCACCTCGTTAACATATTGCCTTGCTACATCCTCTCCAACCATGAGTTCAAAATAATACTCAACCAAAATTAGCTTCTTTGTAGGGTCTAACACAGTAGCTATTGCCATAAGCAAATTAACTTTCCTCGAGTATTTATCAAATTTGATTTTTATTTTTTCTACCATTCTTGCAATAAAATCATATGAATCATAAACTTGTTGATCCAACATCTTCTTTATGGCAGCCACTTCCTTGAGAAATAAATTTGCGATCGGATAATCAGTTCCAGAAACAAATAACGTAGTGGACTTAAAATACTCAAGCACCTTGCAAACCTTGTTAACTTTCTCCCAATCCTCCACTGTTGGACAATAAATATATCTGGGATCTTGTTCTTTGAAAAGAGGAAAAACAACGCAAAAAACATAAGCACACCTCAACATATCAAATGTGGAGTTCCAACGAATTTTACAATCATTAATTAATTTTCTCCCAGGACCAACCAAGTTTCTTTCCGCTGCACATTCAGAGAACATCAATATTCTAGACTCTGAGTGGTTGATATGATCAACCATATCCCTTACTTTATCAACATCACGTATCTCTCCAAGTCCATCTTGAACCAAAAGGTTCAAAATATGTGCACAACATCGTACATGAAAAATCTTTCCATCACACATCAACTTGTTATAACTAGAAAAGTCATCTTTCATGATAACTACAGCCATATCATTGTTAGAGGCATTGTCAACCGACACGGTGTATACCTTGCTTTCAATTTTCCATTCCTTAGCACACTTGAACAAAGTTGCTGCAATTTCTCTACCCGTATGCGGCGGTGGAATATTGACAATGTTTAATATCTTCTTTTGTAGCTTCCAATCAGAATCAATCCAATGGCCTGTTACAACCATGTACCCAATTTTTTTGGGTTTTTGACTTCCAAAGATCTGTTGTCAAGCTAATCTTTGAAACATTAGCAAGTACATTCTTCAATTTCTTCCTTTTAGTCTCATAAACCAACATTCAATCATTTTTTTCGGTTTGCCTTGATATTAGCTTCCATTCTAGCATTCCACGTCTTTGCATCATATTAAATCTCTCTTCTTCCACAATGCTAAAGGGATGCTCATGCATCATAATCCAATGTGCAACTGCCTCTCTCATTCTTCACATGTCAAACTTCGCAGATACAAGTTGAGGGCCTTTAGAAGGTGCAGCAACTCCACTTGGTTGAAAGTTGATGAATGTAGATTGTGTACTTTTCATCTTCCCCATAAACTGTCTACATTTTTTTAGGTGTCTAATGTAGGTGCTTGTTGACTTAGTCTTATAGACTTTCAGTTTGGAATCACAATGGTTGCACTTCACCTTTTCAACACTATCTACAAGTCTAATATGAGAAATGTGTTCCCAAACCCATGATTTTTTTTCTCTTTGCTGCTCCCCAAAAGGATTATCTTCTTTAGCTGTATGAGCTGGTATTTCACTACCCATACCATCTCCTTTTTCTTCAATATCATCATCATCTCCTTTTTCTTCACCACCATATCCTTGTTCCCTCATTTCTTTAGTCCATTATTCAACTTCTGCCTCTATCGGAATGAATGTATTATCACTACCTTGATATGGAATTTGCAAATTCTCTCCTCCTTAATAAACAGGGGTAGTAGAACCAGTAGATGCAACAATAGGAGTCGCCGATAATTCAGTTGGATCAGATTCAATTCGCTTTCTCTTTCTACCACTACCTATGCTTTCTTTTGGATCCATCCTCTTATTAAGAACAAAAAGTAAAACAATTAAAGATTAAGAATAAAACAATTGGAGCCAAAAAATTAGGAATCAAAAGAGACAAAAAAAGGCAATAGACCCTAGATTCACATGAACTAAGACAACATTTATTAAGGACAAAAGGAAACAAGACAACATTTTGCCGAATGCAATAAACCCTAAATTTACATGAACTAAGGAAGAGAATATTAAAGGCAAGAGGCCAGAGAGCAATTCACAGAACATTTTGCAAGAGAATGCAAACCTCAGATGCAAAAATTTTTCACAGAATGCAAGAATCAAGGACAATGTAAGAATCAAGAATAATAAATCAACAAATCAAGTTCGCAAAATGCAAGAATCAAGGACAAAAAGAGGCAAGAGAATAAATCAACAAATCAATATGAATGCAGCACAATGCAACTCCTTTAATTTTGCAGTTTTCATTACATTTTTCACAGAATGTAAGAATCAACAGGGAAGAGAGAAGAGAGCACTTCACAGAACAAGAGAATGCAAACCTCAAATGTAAAAATTTTTCACAGAATATAAGAATCAATGACAATGCAAGAATCAAGAATAATAAATCAACACAATGCAACACAATTCAATAAATCATCCACAATTTAACATAACTTTTCACATATCTCTAAAAGGCCTAGATTCAACAAAACCCTAGACTTAAAACAAAAAAATGAGAGAGACAGAGATAGAGACAGAGATAGGGTTTACCTTCGATGTAAGAGGAGAACAAGAAGATCAGTTCGTGATAACAAGAAGAAGATCAACTCGAGAAGAACAAAAAACCCTTGATGGGATGAAGCAGCGACAACATTCGAGACCTAGGGTCAGATCAAGATCAATTTGTAATGAGAAATTGCAAATCAGGAAGAGAATAAAATAGAAATCGAAGAGGAGAAAAACAAAAATCAGAAAAAAACCCTATCGCAAAAACCCTAGAGTCAGAGTGAGACACAAAGAGAGAGAAAGAGAGAGAGAGAGAGAGAGAGAGAGAGAAAGCATACCTTTGAGAGATGCAGTAGCACTAGGGTTGTGCAGACGCGATGAAGACTCGAGATCGAGAGATTGGGGTTTTGAAAGGAAAAAACAAAAATCAATCAAAACCCTATTGCAAAAACCCGAGAGTGAGAGAAAGAGAGAGAGAGAGAGAGAAGGAGAGAGAGAGAGACAGAGATAGAGAAGTAGATCTTACCTTCGATTCGAGAGATCAAGGTTGTGCAGCGTCGAGCGAGATCAGCCTTCAGAGTCTAGGGTTTTCGGCTTTTCGTGAGAGGAAAGAGGCAGAGTCTAAGCTGAGAGAGAATCCATCGATCGATCGAGCCCATGCCTAGTTTAGGTTATCCCCTGTAAAATGACCATTCTGCCCATAAAATTTTAAAACAGATAACCATTTCCAATTGTAATTCATTAGAAACAATGGGGGTATAAAGGTAATTCCATAATAAATCGGGTAGCCGGGCGAGCTTTCAAGCTCGACACATTTGGGCTCAAGCTCGGGCTCGATAAAAAGTTACCTGAGCCCGAGCTCGGGTCGAGCTTTGACCCGGTAGTGTCATGGGTACCTGTCACACTACCCAGGTGTTTTAATACCCCTAGTGTGCGAAGCCCATGCGCCACCTACCCAACGGTGCATGATCATCGGATTTTGATTACTCCTATTTTTTATACCTCTGAATTCAATGGTGGTCTCGATTTTCAAATCGAACGTCTCTAGTCTAGGGCTTGGGTTGCATGCTCCTCAGCGAAGAGTGGGAATGACCATATTTTACTATTCATCTTTTTTAATTTTTTTGGGTATTTTTTAGCAATTTGAATCTATTTTTGAATGGGCATATCTCTTTCAATTCTTAACCATTTTTCATGTTCTTTCTATAGTTGAAAAGTATTTTTTGAGAAGATTCTAACTATATAAATTTTAAATCATGAATCATAATATTTTAAAAAATATGAATACATAAATTTTTTGCTAAGGTTTGAAATATCTCATAAGGTATTCATCGGATACCTGCTAAATTTTGTAGATTTAATCCTCATGTCATAAACATGCTACTATGTTAAATTAAGAACATTTCATTAAACATATTTCAAGATATCATTAACGAACCATAAATATTTTAATGGTATTTTTCATTTTTAATCACCAAAAGAGGCAGGAACCAACCCAAGACTGCTTTGATACCAATAAAGGTTTAAATAATCAGCAATCATATTTTTCACATGCAAAAATTCTAGAATCCAAATTGCATTAGAATCATAGAATCGATCATCTTCAGTTGTTCGCAATCCAAATGTTTTTTAATGGAGAATGATAAACAAACTCTTTCTCAATTATTCAAATGTGGGAAATTTTCTCTTTTTTTCTCACTCTCAAAAAAATCCTCTCTATACTATTATCATCCCTTTTTTCATATTCATATAAAATAGTTTTTCGAAAAAAAAGAAAAAATAAAACAAAGTGGAAGTTATGGGGAGAAGAGAGAGTATGTGTTAGGAGAGAGGGAGTTGAGGGGTGATTACCAAACCCATTCCTCCTCTTTATTGTCTCTTCACTTTAAAATTCAAATAACGTGGATTTTGGGTCAGGTCTACCCATATGGGCATATCCATGCCCATTTTCTAACATGTTTAAATTTTTATAATTTTCTTTTGGAACCAATAATTTACTTAAATCCATTATTTACAAATGAAAGTACACTACAAAACAAATGTCCTATCCAAATGGATAAAAACTATCTGCATAACCTACTCAAACCATTAGCAGAATTTTCTCCTACGAATGGGTCTTCAGTTGGTTAAACACCAGTCGGGATAGATCTATCCTGATGGTTTTGGTCACTGTTGGAGTATGTCTTGAGTCTATACTGATAGTTAAAAAAGTGTTAGTAAATGTTATTGTCTTTTATCATCGATTGTCACAAGTGTTAGGAAAAATTACTACCTTTTAACATCGGTTTAAAAAATATTAGTAAAAGTTATTGCCTTTTATGGTCAGTTACCACATGTGTTAGGATAGTTACCATGTGTTAGGAAATGTTACTGTCTTTTATCGTTGGTTACACAACTGTTAGGAAATGTTACTACCTTTTAGAAAATGCTACTACCTTTTATCATCGGTTAACACAAGTGGTAGGAAAAGTTGTTGCCTTTTATAGTCAATTAGAAAAGCAGTAGGTAAAAGTTACTGCCTTTCATCATTGGTTGCAATATGTGTTAAGAAAAGTTACTGTCTTTTATCATTGGTTATCACAAGTGTTAAGAAAAGTTATTGTCTTTTAACGTCTGTTTGAAAAGCGGTGGTAAAAGTTACTACTTTTTATCGTCAGTTATCACATGTGTTAAGAAATGACACTACTTTTTATCATTAGCTACGTATGTTAAAAAATATTACTATCTTGTTAAACTTTAGTAACATTTTGGATGGTTGGACTTCTTCAGACCAAACTTGTTTTCGGAATGGTTGTGATTTTTCATGGTCAACTACAATATTCATCTATCGTTTAGTTTGTCCTATATTTGTAACTAGAAAAATTTTAAAATCTTTCAAATACTCATTCCTAGCACAACAGAATGACTTTTTTATTAAAAAAAAATGTGATTACCTTTTGATAACACTTTATAAAGTCATTGTTTGTCTAAATATATGTTATAGAGAGTTTTAGAGAAAGCTTGATAAGAGTTTTGGATAGGTCTGTAGGCTAAAAACATATTTGACTGATTGTATAGATTTCAAAGGAATGAAAGGTTTTGATTTTTGGTTGAAAATATATTTGATCGAGTGAGAGTTTTCTATAGATTTTAGATTATGAGAGATTTCACGGGAATGAGGAATGAGTTTATATGTTTGGTTACATTAGAACTTTTGAAGGGATTTGAGAGCTTTGAGTGGAGGAGAGCTTTCAAGGAAATAAGAGTTTTGATGGTTTTAAGGGAGATGATTTAAAATATATTTGGTTTAGTCATTTGACTGTCTTATTTTTACC
Source organism: Dillenia turbinata (assembly GCA_037126225.1). NCBI lineage: Eukaryota > Viridiplantae > Streptophyta > Magnoliopsida > Dilleniales > Dilleniaceae > Dillenia > Dillenia turbinata. The sequence continues at coordinate 9,121,834 of JBAMMX010000017.1, forward strand.
AACAAATTTTCAAAACCCGTCCTTTTTAAAAAAAAAATTGTCTCTCTATAAATTTTTCCACCGCTTTTTTAACACTTTTACTTTTGCTCGCCTTGTTCTCCCATGTCTTTAGTTAATAACCGCCTTGTGTGTTATTTAGGTTATTCAAAAACTCACCACTTTTACATTTCATGCTTCAAAAGCAATTCAAAATTGATTCATTTTCTACCACCTTGTCAATCCCAAGTCAGATAAATCACATTTTATCCAACGGCTGGGACAAACTTTGAAATTGACATATCACACTACAATTGTCCAACAGTTGGGGGTAATTGGTTGAATATTCTTTCAATTTAAAATTATATAATATTGATAATTATGTAATATTATATAACATTATGTAACATTATTATATAATATTGATAATTACTAATTTTATGTAATTACAAATATTGGATATCATATAACATTAATTAAATTACTAATATTGATAATTACTAATATTGACGTCATGTACCATTACATTTCTAATGTGTGAATTATTGTAACAATTGGTCATAATATCTAATTGGTCAATGGATTGTCATAATGTCATATTGTAACAATACATTATGTATTAATTGGTCAATGAATTTCATAATTTTATATTGTAACACTATATTATATAACATAGTATCATTACATTTAAATAAGTTCCTCCACGCATGAGAGAAATACAATGTCACTTGATCCAATAGTGAATTACAATGTAACACCACATGTAAAGTTGTTTAAATTACTAATACTGATAATTAATTACGTAATGCAACATAATATCATTATATAGCATTACATTTCTAATATGTGAATTGTCATAATATCATATTATAATACTATATCATGTAACAATTGGTCATAATGTCTAATGGTCAATAAATTATCATAATATCATATTGTAACACTACACTATGAATTAATTGGTCATAATATTCAATTGATCAATGAATTGTCATAATTTCATATTATAGCACTAAATTATGCAACATAGTGTCATTACATTTAAATAACTTCCTCCATTTGTCCAATGCGTCAGAGAACTACAATGTCACTTGATCTAACGGTGAATTATAATGTCATTTGAACTTATCCCAAATTAGTCTAACGGCTGGCATTACATAATATAATTTAGCATTACATATAGTAATATAACATTACAAATAATAATGTAACATTGACATTGGAAAATCAATGATGTATTTGTATGTCATGAAAACAATCCCAAATTGGTTCCTTTTTTGACACGTTGTCAATCCCAAATTAGATAAATCACATTTCATCCAATGATTGGGACAAACTCTTAAATGGGACAAGCTCTTAAATGAATGTATCACACTGCAATTGTTAAGGAAAAGTCACTGCCTTTTATCGTCGATTACCGCAAGTATTGAGAAAATTACTATATTCGTTGATTGTAGGAAATGTTACATTTTATCATCAATTAGTACAAGTGATAGGAAAATTTACTGCGTCAGTTACCACATGATATCAATGGTCTTTTTAAGATTGTATAGATTTGAATTACTATAGATAAATTAAGAGACTATAAAATAAAAAAAAATTACAAAAATAATATAAACATAATAAGGTTTGTATTAATATGGGAAAAAAAGAGAGAAAAGATTACACGGTTTACTGCGAGTGCTTGCGCGGTCTACCGTGAGCGCTTACATGGTCTACTGCATGCGCGGGCCGTCTATCGCATGCTTGCACTTGCTAGCATTGACTTACCACCGGTTATCTCGAATGTATAATAATATTACCGCATTTTATCACCCATTACTACACTTTTCCACCAGTAAATGGCAATTTAATAAATCAATACACATATTTCACTCCAATATATAATAATATTATCACACTGTACTATATTACCACTAGTTATCACAAATTTATTGCAAATTATCACAAAATTACCACATTTTATCATAAACTTACCACCTCTTATAACAATATAACACCTACTATTTCAAATTATCCCCAACTGTTCACTAGGTATCACAAATGATGTGATACCTTAACTCTTAAATTTTTAAACCGCAAAGTCAAATCTATCGCTTGCTTACAAGGTCTACCGCATGTGTGGGCGGTCTACTGCGTGCTTGCACTTGTTACCACTAACTTGTCACCAGTTATTATAATCTTATGACCTTTTATCGTATACTTATTACCTATTATCGCAATTTTACCACTAGGTATCACAAGTTTAATACACATTATTTAAATTATTAATATTGATAATTACATTATATAATGTAATTAATTAAATTTTTAATATGTGAATTTTTCATAATTTCTTGTAATATTCAAATTGGTCAAAATATCTAATTGGTTAATAAATTTTTATAATATCATATTGTAACACCATATTATATAAATCACTAAATTCCATAAAATTACTAATTTTATATAATTATTAATATTATATAAAATTATGTAATTATTAATATTATTTATCATGTAATATTATTTATATATTTATTAATTTATTAATTTTATATTGTTGAAGGATGATGAGGTTTTGATGATTAGAATTTACGTGTTACTTGAAAATAATCTAAAAATTAGTTTTAAATCTAGAAATTGGATTTAAATCAAGTTGAAAAACTAAGTCTTGAAAAAGCCTAAGTGTCGCAAGCTTGCACAGGTATTGTGTGAGCAGGCGTGGTCTATTGCATGACTGTATGGGCGACTGTGCATGTAACGCGCGGTCTACCATGCAGAAATGTGCAAAATGCACATTTTGCTTTTGCACACTAGCAAGTTGACTTTTCTTGACTACCGCAACACACTTTACATATTTTCAACACTAGCCACGTTATCTCTCTCAAGACGCTTTAACTTAACAAAACATTTTTTATCTTTCACTCCCTCTCCCTCTCCACCATCCACCACCACATGCATACCAATTCTATTTTAAAACATCACTCTTAAACAATTTTTTTAATATACCAAATTTTACCAATTTGCCATCATTAATATCATTGATTTAACTTGTCTCTAAGTGTGGTCTACCGTCTACCATGTGCATGCATAGCCTACAGCGCAGACAAGGTGTAATCTACCGTGTGCTTGCGCGGGCTACCGCATGCACAAGCAAAGAGCAGGCTACCACGCGCCTTTGCGGGCTACCGTGCACATGTGTGCGGTGTATTATAAGCATAATGCGCTCGAGCAGTTGACCCAATAGTGGCCTTATGAGCTACCATAAACTCTAAACGGCATACCGCCATGTTGACAACCAAACCAAGTAAAACCTAGCTAACCTCACAGGCTACCGTAAACTCTAAACAGCCTATCGCCATGCTGACAACCAAACGCGCTGACAACCAAACCAAGTAAAACCTAGCTGAGTTGTATTAATTATTTTAGTTTCTCTCTCAAAGATATATAAAATCTTTTCCATTCAATCTCAAAAAAATTATTACTTTAAACCTATTTGAAATTTGTCAATTTTGTTTGTCGCTTCCCAATTGTTACTGAATTCCCATTGGATCTACCATCTACAACTCACTGATGCCACCAACTCATCGATGCCACGGCAATCGCCTTTGCCACAGCAATCAAACTAAGTTGTGACTTAATTCGACTCCAGATGACTCGATTGTGATGGTATCAACCCCGATTCAAAGGCATTTCATGTGTATCGTCGATAATACTCTGTTGTCAACACCAATTGAGGAATTCGATGTCGGGGAAGATCGAGAGGATGTCGCTGAAGACGAATTCGATGTCTAATTGAATTATTATCCACCATAGGAAGCCAATTGCTGAGATTTCCATCAGTTTGCCTCTATCCGTTCATAGTCTCTCACATTCGTATTCTATAGGAGCGTGGTGGACCACGATGGGTGCACGGTGGACCACGCATGCCTACACGAAAGATCATGCAGGAGCGTGGTGGACTGCACATGCCTACGTGGTAGACCACAAAGGGTGCGTGGCCGACCACGCATGCCTATGCATTGGACTGTGTAAGAGCGTAGTGGACCATGCTTGCGCATCGTGCTGACCTATGCAGTGGACCGTGCTGGCCTACGGTAGACCACTTTTGTTTGAACTTTTGCAGTTGAACACAATAATTTCTAGAAATATATATATATATATATATATATATATATATATATATATACACATGAAGTCATAAACCGAGAAGGCCTAATAATTTATATTATTTCACTCAAATCTATAATAATATTACCACACTATATTAACACTTATCACAAATTTACTACAAAATTACTACAAGTTATCGCAAAATTACTATTTGTTTTTGCAACTTATCACTCACCATCTATTATCCCAAATTATTCCATGTTATTGCAACTTACTACCAGGCATCGTAAATGGTTAGCAGAGAGTATAAAATACCATATAGAGCCTATTTTTAAACCATCCTAAAAAATATAATATTTATTGACGAAAAGTCAGAATTGTAGATAAGGTTTATATATGGTACAATCTATGGGTTAATCTATGGGTTAGCATAGTTATAGCAGTTATGTGAACGATATGGTTTAGGGTGAGTAAAAAGACTCATACAGAGATTGTCTCAAACCAAACCGTTCATAAAAAAAAGTCACATTTACTAATGACAATTGATAACGGTCCTAATTGAACATCGCTTTTAGAAACGGTGCAATATATAGGTTAGTATAGGTATAGAATTTATGCAGACGATATGATTTATAGTTTAGTAGTCAATAAAGAATAGTCATATAGATTGTTTTCAAATCGTCTTTAAAAACTATAGAACTTATGTAGATGGCATGGTTTGAACATAACTTTTAAAACGGTACAATATATGAATTAGTATAGATGTAGAAATTATGCAGATGGTATGGTTAAATAGATATTTCAAACCATCTCCTAAAGACTGCCACATTTACATAGCACAAGTGATAACCATCAGAATTGAACATTATTTTTACAGACGGTTATGCTATTTTTACTGATAATTGATAAACTTTTTTCACCAAAAAATTTTATACTGTAAAAAAATGTATATATTTTCTGACAGTTTCGTCAAAAACGTCTATGTAGGGGGATAAAAAATCATCACTCAAACTCACCGATAAAAAAAGTTACTATTAGCATAAAGCTTTAATTTTGTAGTGGTATAGATATTATGTTCTTATATTTATCTTTTTCAATTTCTTTAAAAAAATAAATAGCATTTATCAAAACCCATAATTAATATAACTTAAATTTGTACTGTTTTAAAAATCTAATAGTAAACTCAAAGAATAAATTAATAAAATCTTAGATTATATCATCAAAGAATGTTACTCGATTAGATATATCAACTAGTTTTGATGTGATTTAAAAGAAAAAATCTACTCATATTATGTAACTTTGCTACGACAGAGACCATTATAATCAAAACCAATATTGATTCTGCAATTTGAATTTATGAGCCAGATATCAATTGTCTCATGAACACTTAATTGGATCATTTGGCTTTTAAGCTTTTATTTTGTATTCATTTCGTCTCGGTAGAATAGATACGTCATGCTAGTGATTAATTACTAATTTTTTTAAACAAAATTTTGGATTCAATTTTTGTGTGTGGAAAAAACAAACGTATGAAAAGTTTTTCCTTTTAAGTTTTAATTCACCTAGAATCGAATTTAATCGATTTTAATATGATTATTGGATAATGATAATTTATTAAAAAAATATACACTTGTGTTTTGATAGCTACATATACGTTAGAAACAATATATAATGAAAATGTACCCCTTTCACTAAAATATATATATATATACCCCCACTCATAATTTAATAATTGTACATTTGATAAAATTTTTGTTTGAACAGATTTAAATTTCAATAATAATTTTAGTCTATTTAATAGTTATATGATATATATATATGTATATAAAAGAATTTAAGTTGCATAAAAGTAGAATGAATATTCAAAATAACAAGGCCTTTTAAGTTCCAAATTGCCACTAATCCTTTCCCCCCCTTTACTTGTACCTTGGTTCTATGGGCGGAAACAAAGATTTCATCCCCAAGGCTCATATGACGTGATGGTGACGCCATGAACATAATACAAAGTTCATAGATGTAGGAAGAAAGATCCGTGATTCCAACCACTCGTCACGTGAATGCACTTGAGTCGAGTCAAAAGGATTACCAAATACACAAATAAATATAATATAGATCTGAGTTGTGCATCTGAAAAAAAAATTTAATAAATTTTATCTAATAAGTATATAGAAAAAACTTTTAATAATTATAATTTATCTAATGATTATACAGAAAATTATATAAATTTCCAACAAATCTTATTACATATTTCCAGAACACCACTAGACTGACCTGTGTTCTTGTTACTGGACCATGAGGTTGGTACTTATATTGCAAGTTGAATTTTATTATATTACCACTTCGGTGCCGCCTAAGAATAACATCAATATTTTTATATATTAGCAAGCAAGGTAGGGAAGTTTAAGAAAGTTGAGATTATAATTTATTAAATTAGATAAAATATAAAAATTTAATAATAGAACGATGAATTTAATTTTATAAATTTGTTAGAATTATTAAAATAATCAAAATAGTTAAAATATACATTTTATATAAAAAATTAATTTTCAAGTAGAAAACACTATTTTCATAATTAAATTAATTCTTTAATACAAATATTACAAATAAAATAAAATCAAATGAAGTTAAATATATTTTTGTAAACTAGTCACCTTATGTGTTATTGTTGAATGGCAGATATTTTAATAGGATTATAATAAAATATATAATCAACAAAAAATTGTAATTCAAAAATATGCTTTATATGAAATAAATTTTTTTATAATAGGAAGTGTAACCACGTTAATATATTCTCCTTTTACTACATAATCTCTCTCTGCATGAGCCTTAAATCAGTAATAATAATAATAATAATAATAATAATAATAATAATAATAATAATAATAATAATAATACAACCTCTTAATAAATGAAATTATTTAATTATTATCAATTTATCTCAATAACTATATTGACATCAGAGGATTTAATCTGTGGTTGTGTGTAATTTTTTTAAATGGAACAGATTTTAGTATTAATAATTTTAATTTATTTGATGATTATATAATAAAAGATTTTCTATAAATTTTTTAATAAAAAATTATGTAAAATACTTTTTTGAAGCTAAAATGTCCCCAGTGGAAAATAGATTTCTACTTAAGACACATAAGGAATTCCATTTTCTTGGTCCCATCCGAATTTGAAAGAGAAGCAGTTACTGTATAGCTCGGAATTAAGCGGAGAATGTATGTTCAACTATTCGTCAATCATGACAGATCATGTATCTGACCCACTTGCTTTCAATATGTACCACCATGCTCTTTGACCCCGTGGTTTAGCTTATACTATGGTTAGTTTAACAGTGGAGTAAGCTATCGGTCACGATCTTCTTCTTTTAAATCAATAAATTCAAATTTAAATCTTAATATAATAAATAAAATTTAATTTAATGCTTAAAAAAAAAAGATAATGGTTATTTCTGTAAAAGCCTAAATATGACAAAAAATAAAAATAAAAAAATGCTAAAATAGTTTGTAACACAAGTTATGGGTTGATTGCAGATCAAACATGGGACCTTAAATTGAGGAAAGAAAGGTTCCGCTGCCGTAACGAGGAGTAACAAAAATAATTTTATAGGGACAGTGGATAAAAGAATTTAATTATAATATTAAAAATAAAAATAATTCTAATTTTATGATTATTTTTAAATTATTTGTCGTATAAGAAATTTGATCTGTTACGTTATTTTATATATAAAAAGCAGATTTTCAAAAATAATTTAATAATTGATTAATGTGACATTGATATCATAATTAAAAATCTTTTTGGGTATCAAGCCAGATAATCCGCACTGCAAGAAGACATGGGGTGGTGGTGGGTCGTAACAGCCAGGGCCACGAAAAACCGCGTGGAGGTCCCTACTTGCATCATGTGACTTCTCTGGTCCTTCTTTACTTTGCATTAAAATTTCTGCTTCCCTGCTCCTTTTGTCCTTCGCCCACATATATGTGTAAAATCACTCACTTCACTACCTCTCTCTCTCTCTCTCTCCCTCTCGCCGTCTAGATCCAATTTATGTTTACAAATCTTAGAAACAGATCCTGAGAAAGCCTTAGGTTTATCATTAATGGCTCCAGTAGAGTACTTCAATTTCAAAAAGGTACTATTGCTTCTCTGTCTTGGTCTCCTTTTATTTATTAATATTGTTGTTTGTACAAATTCAGAAGCTCAGTCTCAGATTCAGAGCCAAACCAAACAATTGGTGAGTAGAAGATTGTTGGAAACGGTGAAGGATGAAGAAGAAGACCCAAAACCCAAAAAAAAATCCACCACCAATTTATCATCATCTACTTCATCCCTCAAAAACCAAAACAAATTCGTTAAACCCAAGACAAAGACCAATTCAACCAAGACAACAACAACGTCATCTTCGACTCCGCTCACCAAAATCCAGCTCAAGAAGCTCAATTCCACTTCCAAATCCTCAAATTCCACCAAATCCACTTCCATTCTTACCAAGAAATCCTCAGATCTGCTCAGATCAAGCACTTCCAAAAACAAAACTACCAATTCCATTTCCAGCAAAGACACCAAATCTCTATTGGAGGAAAAACCCACTGAGCCCAAATCCAAAAGCCTAGAACAAAGTGAGGATTCTGACAAAATACCGAGAGCACGAAAGGCCCAGAAGACCAAGGAAGTAGAATTGAGTGATGAAGAAGAGGAAACCCAGTTAGTGAAGAAAACCAAGTCCAAAACCAAATCCAGTGAGCTCAAATCCAAAATCCCAGAAAAGCTTCAAATTACTGAAAATAAGCCAAAAGAACAAAAAACCCAGAAACAACCAAATTCCTCAACTGAACGGGAAGAGGAAGGTAAAACAGAGAAAAAAACCAAACCTCAAACCAAATCCAAATCCAATGAAGTCAAACCCAAAACCCCAAATAAGAACCAAATTGAACCCAAAAAAACAGAGGAGAAAAAGACCCAGAGGCCCAAAAAACAAGAATGGCTGGAGCAAAGTGAAGACGACGATTTAGTTGCAGAATTCAGAGACCTGCCCTACAAATTTCACGAAACTATATTGCCAGATTTGCAGAGAATATCAACAAATTCAAAAGTTTACCTGACCAAAGCAAACAAAGAAATCACAAAAGGGTTCAAACCATGGGTAGGCAACAAATATGCACCCACAGTTGCTTCAATCACTTGTGCTTCTTTCGTTTTGATCCCTCTCGCCTTAGTCTCTCTCCTCTTTAGCAAATTCAAAGCCTATTTATCTCTCCAAAAAATCCTCATTTTCATCCAAGTGTACCTCTCAATTTACTTCTCAATCCTCTGCTTATCCTCCGTAGTTACTGGTGTGGAGCCACTAAGGTTTTTCTACGCTACATCGCAGTCCACGTACGTTTGGATACAGGTTCTGCAGACTCTGGCTTACGTTCTGTATTTGCTGCTTTTGTTGATGTACCTTGTTGTCGCTTTCTCCAACGAGAGTGGGCTGGGGTCAAAGGCCTTGGGCCTGGCCCAGATTTTTGTGGGCTTCTCCATTGGGCTGCATCATTATGTGTCGGTGTTTCACAGAGCTGTTTTGCATCAACCGCCCAAGACCAATTGGAGAATTCACGGCATTTATGCCACGTGTTTTCTCGTGATCTGTTTATTTGCTACGGCCGAGAGGCGGAAGAAAGCTTACCTTGAAGACGGCGGTGAAGAAGGAAAGAAAAGCTAAAAACCATCCCCATGTCTCTCGCTATTTTCATTTACGAGAAAATCTCGTATTTTGTTTTGTTTTTCATTTTTGTTATCTGTCATTTTTTATTTTACGTGTTACCACATATATAAATAAAAAATAATGTCATTAAATTTTGATAACGTAGTATCATTTGTCCATTAGTTCTGAATTTTCTTTTTTATTTTTAGTATTTTAATTTTATGATTAAACAATCTTGTTATTAAACATCAGTGAAGCTATCACAAGAATCTCCTTTCGTACTGTGGGACTAAAATGTCCACTTATTTTCAAAATAATCGAGTTCATTTAATGGGTTAAAAGACTTGCTTGTTGTTTTTGTGTTTAAAATTAATTATATATTTTTATTTTTTTTCCATTTAGTTCTATGAAAATCGTATCGCTTCTATTAAAATCGCTGCTTAGATTAGAATCATGCCATTTTTTTGTATACCTGTATGTCAAATTGTATAGGTAAACTAGAATTGATGTGCTAAAAAAAAAAGTGACCGTACAATTCGTTACTCTAGTGGAAAACATTGAAATTCTACATTTAAGTGTTTGGTTTTGAATCTTAAGAGTCATAAAAATTATGTTAGGAGAGTTTTAAAATCTGATCATGATTTGTCTTAGATTAATCGAAGCAAATCCTAAACTAAGTACAGGGCAACAAAAAAAAGGAAGAAATGACCGTGCAATGAGTATACAGTGAACTATTCTTATCTTTTACTAAAAAAAAGAAAAGGAAAAAAAAAGTTTAAGGGTCAAGGAGAATAGGGCCCTTCTCTTTGGGTTATATTGAGGTTCATAGAATAAAGAAAAATAACTTATTAGATAAGTCCTATCTGGACGTGGTCATGATTTTAGTCAAATCATAAAATTGAAACAAATTGTATTGTGGTTAATGATTCAATGAATTGTTAACCGATTCAACTCACGATTCAGATATAGGAATTTTGAATGCAGAGTTAGAAAATATTCTACTTTATTTAATAGCGAATCTAGTTAATCTTTCACCCCCCCCCCCCCCAAAAAAAAAGAGTCAAGGAGAATAGGGTCGTTTTCTTTTGTGTTAAATCGAGGCTCATAGAATAAACAAAATCCAATTGACAGATAAGTCTACCTATCTAAAAGTATGGTTTGGATTTTTTATTTTGAATAACTGGGAATCGGTAATTCGAACTAAATATTTTAAAAATATATTTTAATTTGTTAGCCGTAAAACAAATGATTTAAAAGATTAGAAATACTAACAAACCATTATAATTAGTTTGAATGCAAAATTAGAAAATTTTCTATTTTATTTAATAGTGAATCTAATATAGTCTTTAAAATTCAATTATAAAAATGTATATGAATTTTATCTTATAAAAACTAATTTAAATAAATTATTTTTACAAATTTAATAAGGACAATAAATATTTTTCTTATATATATATATATATATATATATATATTACAATAAGAGATCGACATTTATTTATTATTTTTAACTTTTTAAAGTTCCGATTTTAGGACCATAATTGAAACCTTTTGTAATTAGAATTTAAACCAAAACCATTTAGAATCAGAGTTGGAGCCGATGGTTCAAGAACTGGAACTAAAACCATTGTTTAAGATTCATATTAGGTTTTTCTAACTGAACCGTCAGTTACAGAACCAAAACCCACGATTTTGAAACTGTAACCACCTCTAATCCTACCGATAAGAGCTGAGCCCTAAGAAATAGCTACAGGGGAAGTTGGAGTTTGGAACATCTTGCGGGGAAAAGAAGGTGATGGAGGTGAGTTATGGCTCCACAGATATCGGCTCCTTGATGACTCGAACAGTAACCGTCATTGGTGGATACACCTGCAAAAACCGCCGGAGGATGCTCCGGCGAGGAGACTCCAACACTCAAGTCAGTAAAGAGCGGTTTTCGTTTGAAAGAAACAGACTGAGAATTGAGGGAATGTGGTTTCCTGTGTTCTGTGTGCCCCTTGTGTTAGGCCTAGAGAGCGTACTTGATGTCGAGTGTTTCGAGATCTCTTATACCTGTGAGAGTCATGTGCGGCTGAGGGACTTCCACCCTATCCTCCTTATCAAACTGATCCGGGAATCTCGGAAGTCAATATTACGAATTGATCACGATCCTCATATATCGAGAAACATTTTTCTTCAGGATGGATGCTTTTCTTATCTGAAAGATCTTGGAATTGTTGTTACAGAATAAGAAGCTGGAATCAATGAAGTTCTAACCTTCATTTTTTAATCAACAGGGGTGCTGCCCTTTGTTTGGTTGCTAAACCGATAAAGGATCTTTCGAGACTCGCCCGGTTAGAGGAATGACGTTTTCTTAATTGGAAGAGGAGAATGTGTTTGATCGGTTAACGAAGCAACTGAGGCCTTATTATTGGTAGACCCGGGCGACTAAGCCCCTCCGGTAGATCGATCGGGGCAGGTATGACCCTTGGTAGATTGTTGTTGTAGACGTTAAATACTGATCGGCAGGCCCCTTTCGCAGGCCTTTAAAGAGTTGACTCTTTTGATTTGGGTTTTGAGTCATGTCCCATCATTTGTCTCCCAACTTATGGCTTTCTTGGAAAAGAAAAGCCATAAGTGAAGGTCTGTGAGGCTTGTTTCGTACGTTACGATTCGCCCTCCTTGTATATTAGGGATGCGAGCCTATCTCATCATACATGAGTTTCTTCATGGGGAACTGAAGACAATTTACTCCGGCATTTATGACTTGTGTTCGCACTGATCCGTTTCGTCTTCCTTGAATTAATGGAGGCCTCTCCTTTTTACTATTATAAATAGCTATGATGCGTGTTCACTTCCTCTTGCAGAGGATTGATGCTCCTCCTTCTTGGTAGTTTTTGGTGGAGGATGATTTTTTCTGATAGTCGATTTTCGGGATACTGCAATGTGCGACGCTTCTTAACCAAGGTGACTTTTGTCGGAATGAGATCTCATTAAAGAAGAGGACTACCAGAATGAGACCTCATTATGTTGGCCGTTCACTTTAGTCAGTGTAATCTGGTCCCTCGCTACCGAGGGTGTGTATCTTGTACCGCTTTGCATGATCTTCTCCGGTTGGTCCTCACCCTCTGGACGCAGTGGGGGTGCTTCTCACACCGTCTTTGGATGGGTAAGTCGAGCCTGGGCTACGTTGGGGATGGCAAAACACAGGCTCGTCTTCTCTTATCCCTAGCGCTATATTTTTGCATTGTTTGTAGGGATCATGTTTTCCCTTGATTTTTGGATCATTTCCTTGGTTTATAACAATTGCTGAGAACTGCTTGTGGAAGGTCATCACTGTATATTTCTCATAGTGTAACTAGCCCATCTTAGCGGCTTATGTATGTTACCTTGTAATCAAATGTATTATTTCGCACAGGTGTAAATGAAAAAGTCATGCTTTACATACTCGAGTTCCGCCTCTTTTCTTTTCCATTCTTCGCCCGTTTGCATGCCTTTCTTCAATCTTTGTCAAAGTGGATGGGTAGGTGCTGGACGACTGAGACCCTTCGGGTGATAACGAAAATTTTAAAATTATAGGCCGCGTTCACCCGTCCGGGGAGTTACATCCACTCTTGACGACGCGTACGATCGATAGAGGCTGGACGACTGAGGCCCTCCGATAGGAAAACTTTTTTAAGTTGTGGGTCGCGTCCACCCGTCTGGGGAGTTACATCCCCTATTGACGATGCGTACGATCGGTAGAGGCTGGGCAACTGAGGCCGTTTGGTAGGAAAACTTTTTTTTTAAGTTGTGGGTCATGTCCACCCGTTCGGGGAGTTACATCCCCTATTGATGACGCGTACGATCGGTAGAGGCTGGGTGATTGAGGCCCTCCGATAGGAAAACTTTTTTAAGTTGTGGACCGTATCCACCCGTCCGGAGAGTTACATCCCCTATTGACGACGCGTACGATCGGTAGAGACTGGGCGACTAAGGTCATTCGACTGGAGATCTTGAGTCGTGCTTAAGAAAGACCCCCGGCTATCGAATAGCTCTGAGGCTTATTGATAGTATATGCACAAGTTTTCCGAGTTCCAAGTCCTAGGTATCGCCGATCCGTCTAGGTTGTCGAGTCGATACGTTCCTGGTCGGACTATGGAACGTACTCGATACGGACCTTCCCAATTAGGGGCGAACTTACCCCTGGGTTTCTGTTGACCAGTAGCCTCTACTTTCCGTAGCACCAATTCTCCAGGTTTAAACGTTCGGCTTCTAACCCTTCGGTTATGATACTGGGTCATTTGTTGTTGATAGACCGCCATCCGTATTGATGCAGATTTCCATAATTCCGGAAGTAAGTCCAACCTTTCTCGTAGGGTACGTTCATTTTGCCCGGCATCATAATGAGCTACTCGGAGTGAGTGAATGCCTATTTCCACAGGTATGACTGCCTCACTTCCGTAAGTCAGACTGAAGGGTATTTCTCCTGTTGCCCTTCGAGGGGTAGTTCGATATGACCAGAGGATGCCATAAAGTTCTTCAACCCATTGTCCCTTGGTGTCATCCAGCGTTGTCTTTAATCCTTGCAGGATTGTTCGGTTGGTTACTTAGACTAAACCGTTGGTTTGTGGATGAGCGACTGATGAGAATCTATGTTGGATCTCCAGTTTCTAGCAGAACTCCCGAAAACACTGATTGTCGAATTGTTTCCTGTTATTTGTGATAAGGACGTGTGTATACCGAACTGAGTGATAATATGAGTCCATACGAAGGATTGGACTTTTGCGGCCGTAATCTGGGTTAAAGGCTTAGCTTCCACCTATTTCGTGAAGTAGTTGATCGCCACAATCAAGAATTTTCGCTGTCCCGTGGTTGGAGGAAACGGTCTGAGAATGTCCACCCCCCACTGAGCGAATGGCCAAGGACTGGATATTGGGTTAAACTCGGTGTGGGGTGATCGAGGAACCAATGAGAAGCGCTGACATCTGTCGCATCTTTTGACGTAGTTGTCAGAATCTACCATTATGGTTGGCAGTAGTATCCCTGTCGAAGGGCCTTATAGACTAGGTTTCGGGCACCCAGATGATTTCTACAAACTCCTTCATGAATTTCTCGAAGGACGTAGTTTTCTTCTTCGGGAGTTAGGCATTGCAAATACGGGTGAGTGAATGACTTGCGGTAGAGAATCCCATCGATTATGGCGTAGTGCGCAGCTTTTCTTTTTAATTTTATCGCTTCCCCTAGGGATTCTGGCAGGCAGTCGTGTCTCAAGTAATCTTCTATGGGGTCTTTCTAACTAGGCGGCTAATCGACTATGAGGATCTCTTTAGGCTCGTCGATGCTGGGATACGACAGGCTTTCAATATATACTATTCGGCTAGAAGCGACTGAATCGGAACTAGCCAGCTTCGATAAGATATCTACTTGTGTATTCTCCGAACGAGGGATCTGTTGAATGTCTACTGTGCCTAACCGATCCATTGTCTCGAGCAACTTACTTAAATATTTCGCCATGACCGGGTCTTTAGTCTCGTAAACCCCCTTGATTTGCTTCACGACCAACTGGTTATCTGTAAACACCCTGACATTTTACGCTCCCATATTGGTGGCAATTCTAAGACCCGTTAACAGAGTTTCGTACTCGGCTTGGTTGTTGGTGGCTTGGAAATCAAAGCGGAGAGCATACTCTACCTTAAAATCGTTTGGCCCTACCAATATGAGTCTGGCACTGCTTCTTGAAGAGTTTGACGATCCGTCCACGTGGATGGTCCATTCGGGGTCTGTCTATTTTTCTTGTGGCTAGTAAGTTGCCATTCAGATACTGTGGGTAAAGTGCACTTAAGGATAAAATCTACCAGCGCTTGGCCCTTTATAGCGGGTCGTGTCGGTATTGGATATTGAATTCGCCTAGCTCCACACTCCACTTGATGAGTCACCCTGATGTATCCCTCTTCGGAGGATTTGTTTCAGTGGTTGATCAGTGAGTACCACGATGGTATGGGTTTGAAAATATGATCAAAGGCGCCTTGCTGAGACAATCAGAGTATGGGTTATCTTCTCGATCGGTTGGTAGTTAACCTCAGAATCTTTCAGTATCCTGCTAATATAATAAATTGGCTTCTGGGTGGCGGATTCCTATCTCACCATTACGGAACAGAGTGCTCGTTCGAAAACAGCTAGATACAGATAAAGTTCATCCCCGAGAATGGGCCGTGAGAGCAGCGGTGGTTGCATCAAATATTCTTTCAACCATTCGAAGGCTGCTTGACATTCGAGTGTCCATTTGAACTGTCGGGACCTCTTCAACGCGTCAAATATGAGCTTACACTTTTCGCCAACCCTAGACATAAATCGGCTTAAGGCCCCTATTCGACCGGTCAAGTGTTGTACTTCCTTAAGTGTCTAGAGGGAGTCATGTCTAACATTGCTTGTATTTTTTTGGGGTTGGCCTCTATCCCTCTATCAGTAATCATGAAGTCCAGGAACCTCCCTGAAGCGATCCCAAATGTGCATTTTTCTAGGTTTAACCACATATTATACCGCTCCAAAGTCTGGAAGGTTTCTTTAAGATCTACAACGTGAGCTTCTATTGTAGCTTTCTTTACGAGCATGTTGTCGACATAAGTTTCAACGTTCCTACCTAATTGGTCTTTGAAGACCGCATTGACCAGCTATTGAAAAGTTGCTCCGGCGTTCTTCAAGCCGAAAGGCATGACCCGGTAACAGTACGTGCCGAACTCGGTGATGAAGCTGGTTTTCTCTTCATCTTCTGGTACCATTCTGATCTGGTTATAACCGGAGTAGGCGTCCTTGAAACTCAAAAGTTGGTGTCCCGAGGAATTGTCTACAAGCTTGTCAATGTTGGGGAGTGGATAACTATCCTTCGGACATGCTTTGTCGAGGTCGGTGAAATCTACACACATTCTCCACTTGCCATTAGCCTTTTTCACTAAGACTACGTTAGCAAGCCATTCGGGATACTTGACTTAACGGATAAATCTCGCTGTCAATAACTTCTGAACCTCTTCCTGGATGGCACATTAGCGTTCAAGGGCGAACACCCTTTTCTTGTGCTTAACCGGTCTGAAGTCGGGATTAACGATTAGTTTATGGGTTATGACCGATGGATCTATGCCAGACATATCTTCTGGAGTCCATATGAAGACTTTCGAGTGTCATTGTAGATAGGCGACTAAGGCCTCTCGTAAGGGAGGTGATAGGTTGGTTCCTATCTTGACCGTTTGATTGGAGGCGTTTGTTAGAAGGACCTCGGTCGTTTCTTCGTTTGACTTAGGCTTGGCTCTCAACTCAGCGTCCTCTCTGGGTTCCAGGGCGTCGACTGGGAAAAATTCTTGAACTCCTTGCGTTGCGAAGAGAATATAGGGATCAGAGTCTCTTCTGATGGTCGGTACCCCTAGCGGTGTTCTGAACTTCACTTTCATGTGTCTCGTGCTCGGTAACGCCTCTAGATCATCCAGGTTGGGTCTGCCGAGTATGGCGTTGTAGGGGGAGTTTAGCTTTATCACATGAAAGAGGACGGGAGCGGTTGCGTGATTAGGGGGTCTCCCTAGGGTCACAGGAAGATAAATGATGCTTTCGGGATAAGTGGGCTCGTCCGAAAGCCCTTGGAAGGATCCGGTGGATGGCAATAGTCGAGATGGATTGAAACTCATCCTACAGAAGGCATCTCAGGTTAGGAGATCACAGTCAGCCCCCTGATCGATAAGGACCCTTTTCACAGTGTAAGAGTCTATCTTGAGGGTGATGACTATAGGGTCATCTCGGATAAGATCTGGTCCGACTGGGAGGTAATCGTCATCAAAACCTATGATTGGTCTTCTTCTTTTGGTAGGTGCTGTGTCAGAGATGACCGTCGCGAGCATCACCATAAGATTTCAGAGAATTAGTCTGTTTCCCATAGACGGCGCCAATCTGATGGAGGTGAGTTATGGCTCCACAGATACCGGTTCCTTGATGACTCAAACAGTAACCGTCATTGGTGGATACACCTGCAAAAACCACAGGAGGATGCTCCAGCGGGGAGACTCCGACTTTTAAGTCAGTAAAGAGCGGTTTTTGTTTGAAAGAAACAGACTGAGAATTGAGGGAATATGGTTCCCTGTGTTCTGTGTGCCCCCTGTGTTAGGCCTAGAGAGCGTACCTGATGTCGAAGGTTTCGAAATCTCTTATACCTGTGAGAGTCATGTGCGGTTGAGGGACTTCCACCCTACCTTCCTTATCAAATTGATCTGGGAATCTCGGAAGTCAATATTACGAATTGATCATGATCCTCATATATCAGGAAACCTTCTTTTTCGGGAGGGATGCTTTCCTTATCTGAAAGATTTTGAAATTGTTGTTACGGAATAAGAAATTGGAATCAAGGAAGTTCTGACATTTCTTTTTTAATCGACATGGGTGCTGCCTTTCGTTCGATTGCTCGATCGATAAAGGGTCTTTCGAGACTCGTCTGGTTAGAGGACTGACGTTTGCTTAATTGGAAGAGGAGAATGTTTCTGATGGTTAACGAGACAACTGAGGCCTTATTATTCGGTAGACCCGGGCGACTAAGGCCCTTCGGTAGATCAATCGAGGCGGTTATATCCCTTGATAGATTGTTGTTGTAGACGTTAAATACTGATCGGTAGACTTCTTTCATGGGCCTTTAGGGAATTGACTATTTTGATTTGGATCTTGGGTCATGTCCCATCAGAAGGTATAGAATATTATTTTTGTAAAATTTTATTCTTTTAAAATATTATTCGTTAAATCATTTTTCTTTAAAACTTATTATAAGAAGCATTTATCGCATGGGATATATTCCCTTAAAAGGACCAACAAGCAAAGAAATAATAAATAATGTAAAACATGAAATATTTTATGTACCTTTTTTTTTCTCTCTTTTTGGGCAAATTTCTCTCCTATCTTTTCCCTCTCTAAAAAAAAGTAGGTAAAAATTATTACAAAAAAATTTGTTGAAGGTAGAAGTTTCTCGTAATTTAACTACACAAAAAATAACTTTTATGATAATATTAATAATTTTTATGAGAATAAATTTTATCAATAAATCATTACTCCTAAGTCAATGTGAAGAGAAATGATAGCGACATGGATGTGCAGATCATGTCACATGTCACATATCTTAAATTTGAGTTTGAGATGCAACCGACTTTTTAGGGGCACTTGTTAAATAGGGTTTGGCTTGGTATTGGTTGGGTACGAGTAGGGGAAGGGGTAGCGGGTGTCGGCGCTGGAAACTCATACCCCACCGTCAGGCTATTATGTCTTGCTGTTGCTTTCCCACGTTAACCGACACCGATGCGGACGTTTATTCCTCAACCCACCCACCCACCCCCCCACAGCAAAAAAAAGTTAAAAACACGATAACGCCCTCTCCCTTTAACTTATTGACATTTATAAGGAGAGAAGTTGGTTAGGTCTACCGTGTGGCCAAAAAGACTAAACATGGGGAGAACTTTGTGACCCAACAGGGATTCAACAAAAAGAATTCAGAGTTGGTATCACCGTCGAAAGTAATTATTAGGAGAGCATCATATCAATACAAAAATCAAGTGTAAAATATCAACATTTGAGAGGAGAGATAGAGAGAGAGCTTTTTTCTTTGACCCCTCCCGAGCTAATGAAGAAAAAGAGGATACTAATCATTAACGGTCCACAAGATTATATGTTGAAACTGATATAAACATGAGTGTTAGAGGT
Source organism: Dillenia turbinata (assembly GCA_037126225.1). Taxonomy (NCBI): domain Eukaryota; kingdom Viridiplantae; phylum Streptophyta; class Magnoliopsida; order Dilleniales; family Dilleniaceae; genus Dillenia; species Dillenia turbinata. The sequence continues at coordinate 9,141,278 of JBAMMX010000017.1, forward strand.
AAATTTGACTCCACATATGATAGATATACTTACTTGAAAATGAGAACTTGGATGCCTGGCGATCACGATCAAAGAGACCTGTAAAAAATTATCAGAGGGTATTCCGACGGAGTGATTCTGATACTCAAATCAGAAATAGTGAATTTCAAAAGAAAAAATAGACCGATTTTCAGAGAAAAAAGGGTTTGTTATCGATTGTGTGCTCTGTGTTGGTTCAGAAGACTTACTTGGGTAGGAGGTTTACCGACGCTTATATATCTTCTTGGCGTGAGAGTCGTGTGCTATCTAGGTGACAAAATCCTAGTTTCCATACAGGAATGTCTCAAGATCTTCGGAAAATCATGCCATAGAACTTTCAAAGATTGTAGACCTTATTGATTTGGAAAGTCCAGATCGTTATTAAGATTCTTCTCCTTATTAGCTACGACTGTAGATTTCCTTCCAATTTATGCAAGATTTTCTTTGTCCTTTGGAGGAAAACAAATATCATAGTGAGTGAACAATAGGCTCACACCGAACACCATGAAGGTCGACCAACTGAGGTGTCGAAAAGATAACCGTTGGGAGAACTACTTGGCGTGTATCGATAAGGATCTATTGACGGGGTATGGGCAACTCCGACTTTTGGGCCACCATACGATTTTGGGTTATATATTATCATTTGCCCCCTACTCCTTATGTCGTTTTGAAGGAGGAATGCAAGGACTAAGTCAAAAGGTTGGTACTTGGAGCGCCATGAGAGTATAAATGCACTCAACTTCAAAATAAATGACTCCAAATTAAACACTTAGTGGGAAGTCGGAGAGATGAAAGCTCCTTATTCATTGTGTACGTTTCTTATTGGACTGTTTCATATGCCCCAGGATTGTGAAGATCACGTTTTCTTAACTATAAATAGGGGCCGCATGACCCAGCATTGCCCCAGAGAAACTTTGTGTACTTTCGGCTTTGTAAATTTCTTTTGTTGAGAGTCTGTTCTTTCGAGAGAGATCTTGTCCATGGGTTTCGAACTACAAAACCCTATAGTGTAGGAAGTTTCTGCTGATGCAAGGATCCATCAAGGATTGGACTACTGATGCGAGGTTCTATTATGTCGTTTGACCTTCGAGTGTCATGATGGGACCTATTAGGGCTCTTATTAGGGTTCTTGACCTTGAGGATGAGGTATTCCTCGATGGAAGCTTTCATCTCAAGGTCGGAATAAGTGTTTGACATAAGGTGCAGTAGATGAGCGAGTATATTTTCTTGGTATTTCTTTTGATCAGGCGATGGGAGGAGTCGGGAGGCGGTGAGAGAGACTGGGCATGACAGAGGGTTTGAAACCTAATACATTCACATAGTCTTTTTTTAGCCATCTCTCACCTTCTCAAAGTCCTTTCTAGCTCCTGTTGGGAAAGGTTTGTAATTTTTACCCTCTTCAAGTCCACTGTTCTGATATGGTTCAACAGTGTACTTGACTTTTGCCATTTTCTCGTCCTGATTGAGTAACATGGATACGCCACAGAGCTTCTTTAGGTGCTCAGTTTGTATTAGTTTACTATACCTACCTAGCAATTTTTTATCTTGTCCAAGTTATTACCAACAAACTCCAAATGCCCGAACGTGTGATTTAATCCTCTGTCGTTAACGTCCATATACTAGAGTAGGTTATGTTTAGTCATTGAGGAGAAAAACCTTCTCTTATTTGTATGTTTGATCAATAGGATGGGTCATACCTAGCTGGGAGATACATCCCTTCTTGTCATTGCGCGATGATCGGTAGGTTGTCCGATAAAGAGTTTAATTGGCAAGACAATCCGTGTTCATCCAACTGGGAAATACTTTTCTTATTGACAATACATTACGATCAGTAGGAATTAATTGGTAGGATGGGCCGTGCCTACCGATTGAAAGATATATCCCTTATTGACGGCACGCTATGTTCTTTAAGAACTAATTAATAGATAGGTCATGCCTACCTGACTAGGAGTTATTTCCCTTATTAACAACATGCTATGTTTGTTAGGAACTAATAGATAGGATAGGCTGTGCCTACCCTCCTAGGACTTCTTTCCTTTGTTGACGGCACACTACATTTATTAGGAACTAACCAATAGAATGAGCCATGCCTATGTGCCTGGGAGTTGCTTCCCTTGTTGATGGCACACTACGTTCGTTAAGTAATTAATTATTAGGTAAGCAACGAAGTGAAGTGGAAAGATATAGAGATCTTACTCGGTAGGAGACTCATCTGCCAAAGGAAGCAACGATGTCTATTGATTGTAGATGCATAGATTTTCCAAATTTTGGGTCCTAAGCACAGCCAAACCGTCTAGATTATTGAGATGATAAGTTCCTGAGTGAACTTCCGAGCATATTTGATAGAGACTTTCCCAATTTGGTGCAAACTTGCCCTCTCGTTGGTGTTGACTTGTAGCCTCCACCTTTCTTAGAACTATATTGCTTGGCATGAATGTTCTATTTTTAACCCGCCTATTCTAATATTGAGCCATTTGCTATTGATACACGGCTATTCTAGCGGACATGGATTCTCGTAACTCTAGAATTAGAACTAACCATTCTCATAGAGCATGCTCATTCTGTGCCACGTGGTATTGGTCTACCCGAAACGAGTGAATTTTTATCTCCACGGATATGACAACTTCACACCTATATGTCAGATTAAACAATGTTTCACCGGTTTCCTGTTGGGGTGTAGTGTAGTAGGCCAAGAGGAAACTATACAGTTCATCTTCCCATTGTCCATTAGCCTCATCCAATGTTGTTTTTAGCCACTGTAAGATTATCCTATTCGTTATCTCAATGAGTCCATTTGTCATGCCCTGACCCTCGGATTGAGCTCGCGACAACCGCCGAGATACCCGGCATACGAGCAGAACCTTCTTGTATACCGAGATACCGCAAGGCTATCATCGTCACCTGTGCAAGCATGTTTAAGACCTATTTCTCTCAAATATATAATTTCCCAAGTAAACATATATAAAATGAAACGCGTTGCCTCAATGCATAATATGCAATACATTTGAGAGTTTCAAACTACATTATGACAGATTATTATAGTCATCCCATAAATGTACAATGGTCATTCTATAGACCTCAAATATACACATTCATCCAACTGCATCACGGAAAAGTGGATAGGACCATACCCAAAGTCTAACGTCTCCAAATGAATGCCAAGTGGTATCGAATGTCCCACGACATGTCTCCCAGTCAATCTATCTTTGAAATCATGAAAAGTGAGGGGTGAGTATTTATGAAGAAAATACTCAGTGAGTGAGGGGATTGACATTATGTTATCAATCGTAAAGGTGAGCACGGAGTGTCAAAGTATAAGTTAAAACATAATATCATTATAAATCAATCATGGCGTCTCTGTAAATCATGAGATTGTATATCATGCAATCATAATATCCAAACATATGCATCCATTAATATTTCGAAATCAATTAGGGCTTGCCAATAAAACATCCACGGCAATGGTCTACCATAACCAATGGTGGACGCATTAAGGGTTTTTCATATGCAAGTATATGTAAAAATGTGTAGCTCTCTACCCCAACGTTGGCCACAGATTTCGCCAAGTGCTAGATAATAGCAAAGCACATTCCCTCGCCTTGAGGGTACAAAATAGTTAATCCATGTCTACATGCACGTATAAAATCAATCGTGTATAGAATTTATCTGGAGCTGGACAGTGGCGTAACATACGTCCTCCCCGATATGGTTCATCCGACAGCAACTATACACATGACATTTGGGGGATACCTCCTGCAGAAGTGTATCCGGACACAATTGGTGCCTCTGCAAAGCCCTTCGTAGCTACAAAATTCCATTAAGGATATTATCATATCATCATATCATCATATCATAGGTAACCATCCGACACACACATTTCATCAATTCATTTCAAATCAATGTGCCAATACCATGTAATCATATAAATCACATCAGGTTTTTAAAGAATGACACAATATCATTTCAGCATCATAAATCATGGATGCATATCATTTAAATCAACACATTTAGAACACTCCAATGATCACAAAGAAAACATTAAGAAAACATAGTTCAAATATCACATTTTCACACATGTTATAAAGTATGTCATTTGAAAAGCTGTAAAACATGAAGATTTTATCCAATCAATAACATAGTGTCATAGTCTCACTCACAGTATAAGGGAGGGTATGTCACTCCCCCACCACAATACATAGAAATGTGCTCCCCTCGTTCAATCGTGACACTAAAATGGCAATACATAATACATGTTATAAAATTGAAGACTATTAGGTTAACTTGTATTCTAATTAATTCTTCATCTAAGATCAAGTCTAGGGCATCCTAGTTGGACACCTAATGTAGACATATGCTGTCCCCTTCTTCACACCAACACACCAAATGCTCCATTTCCAAAACTACATAATGCAGTCCGCAAATATACATTATATATCACATACATTGGTAATTTTAAAACCCTACATGGTCTTAAGTAAATCATTGCTCTTGAACTAACATTCTTAGATTTTATAACCTCAGGTTTTCACTTAAAGCTAACCATAAAACAACTGAATTCTACATCAATTACACAAGGACATGGAACTTTATTCTAAGTGATCTTGACTGCATAATTTCTACTCTGCGCAGTCTTGGGAAACTGGCTGTAACTTTCACCACACATATCCAAATCACACGATTCTTATCTCAAATTAAAGATAAGACATAGATCTACAAATTTTATAACTAGGGCTTAGGTTGGTTCAGACCAGAAGACACCTCAAAATTGAGACAAAGTCCACTGCAGAAACAGCGCAAAACAGAGTATTTTTCTGCAGAGCATCTAACTTTGAAAAATCACTAAAAATTCAATTCTCTTTGGATTCCAACGAATCATATCTCATTTTCAAGCTATGGAAGTCTAATTTCATATGCAGAAAGCCTCACTTAATTTGCATTAGTGTAGAAAAAGTTATGATAAAAGGATTACAACTAGGTCAGACTTTCCTGTTTTGCAAAAATCTTTAGTTTCTATGTTTAAAACAACCTTTCATTCCTCCAATTCTTGGCCAAACACAAACAACTTTCTACACATCTTTAATCCTCATTTCAATCAACACACACATACATATTTTTATAAACATTGCATTAAAATTTAGCACACAACATTCATAGAATGTATTCCATTTTTGGCCAAACACCAATCCCATTTTTCTGCACACATTACCTTGTGTTCTACCTAGATTCTAGCAAGGTTTGATACACATACCTCCTTCAAATCCTTGGTTTTTCCTTGCTCCAAACTCACAGTTGCTTGCTGTAAAGTCTGCACAACCACAACCTAAGTGCAGTCCACCATTCTTGCTCCTCCAAGCTTGATTTTCATTTCTCCCTTTGCTCAAGCTCACGGCCACTATAGGGACATCAAATTAAACATCTCCTCTTGACTCCAAAATAAGATTTGATACACTAAAGAGTGAGAGGGGACCCTTACCTACAAACAACCGGATGGTGTTAAAAAAAAATTCAGATTTCCTTCTCACATGAAGCTCTTGGTTCTCTTGAATTTCCTCAAGCAAATCACTTCCTTTTGCTTAGATTTTTGGATATATGGTACTAGTGTTTGTGAGGAAAAGATTGATGAAATAAAATTGAAGTGGTGTTGTTAGAAAATTTGGAGATTCTCACCTTCAAGCTCTAGGTTATGGAGGAAACAACAATGGAGGACTTTCTTGCTTTGGCTCCTTACTCTCGGTCAAGAGGAGAAGAATGAAAGGGCTAGAACAAGTTCACACACTAAGGATAAAGAAGCCTTGTGTCATGCTATGTTAGTGGAGTCATTCAATCCAAGCCCTTGATTATTTCCCTAGCTTTTTCCTATACCATTGGATTACTTTGTTCAAGCAACATTTCACTCTCTCTCTTACGGTTCTTGCTCTCTTCACACACACAAACCCACTTTCTCACATTAACACCTCATACTTGCATTAATTACTTGTCTCCCACTAAAACCAATCCAAAGGTTCAAGTTAATCCTCTTTTCTTCAAGTAATTGTGCACCCTTGGATTACACCTCAACAAGACAATTTTTTCTTTCCTTTCTCATGCATTTGGCCACCTCACCTCCTTCTCCATCATCACATTCAGCCAGCACATGATCCACTATCCCTTCCTTTGCTGTGCCACGGTTTGGAGAAGGAACAATGAGTTAAGTTGCCTAATCCTCTCAAATTTCCAACCATTGATCAATTTAATAACCATTTTCCACCATTGGATCACTACAAAGCCTTTTCCTCTCACTTTTCCAATCTAATTGTTACAATTAAATTACCAACTAATCTAAAGATCCTAACCATCCATTTTTACCACAAATCTCATTGGTTGTCAAATTTTTCCTAAGTTCTTATTAATTACAAATAAGTCCCTTGACTTATGAAAATTAAATTTTAAGCCCTAAAATTTCCATAATTTCACGTTAGCCTCCAAAACCTCGTACCAGGCTTAATTTAATTTATCCTATGTCAAAACGTGATCGTTTAAGCTTGTCAAACCTCATTACCATCCGATTAGGGTTTTTTGGGCGGTTTTTCAGAAATCTATGATTTGGCATTATGAAGCAAGATTTACCCTAAGTTGAGGTTCTTATATACTTTAGAGTCATTTTCATTACTTCTGGATCTTCGGTGGTCGTTTTGAAATTTTTTTTTTTTAATTTCTAGTGATTTAGCAGAAATTTTTCGGGAACGGTTTTAGTAGAAAAATTTTTTATTGGGTTTTTCTATATAAAATATGAGTAATATTTTTCATAGAATGAAGAGGAATATAATAATGAATACACCGAAGTATCGGTGTTACACCATTAGTTTGTGGATGGGTAACCAATGTGAAACGATGCTGAATTTCAAGTTTGTTATAGAATTCTTGAAAACTTTTGTTGTTAAACTGCTTCCTATTGTAAGTGATGAGGATGTGAGGTATGCCGATTCTAGTGACGATATGAGTCCATACGAATGTTTGAACTTTTGTAGCTATTATCTGGGCTAGTAGTTTGGCTTACAGCCACTTGGTAAAGTAGTCGATTGTTATAATAAAGAACTTTTGTTGCCCGGTGGTCGGCGAGAATGGCCCAAGAATATCCATTCCCTATTAAGTGAAGGGAGCGAAGGGTCAAGGACTTACTATTGGACTGAGCTTGGTAGAGGGTAACTGGGACACCAAGAAGAAACGTTGGCATTTATCGTACCTTTTGACGTCATTTTCTGAGGTGGCCTTTATGGTAGGCCAGTAGTAACCCTGACATAGGGCCTTGTTGACCAGATTTCGAGCACCTAAATGGTTCCCACATACTCCCTCATGAATTTCTCGGAGGACATAGTCTCCTTCTTCGGGGGTTAGACACTTCAAGTTTGGGTGAGTAAAGGATTTCCGGTATAGATCCCCGTCAATGACTACGTAATGAGTAGCCTTTCACCTCAGTTTTGCTGCTTTTGATGGTGAGGTCAGCAAACAATTATGCTTGAGATAAACTTCTATGGGATCCTTCCAACTTGGGGCTTGGTTCACTATAAGGATTCTCTCGTGTTCATTGATGCTGAGACATGGTAGGCTCTCGATATAGACTGTCTGGCTAGTGGTAACCGAGTTTGAACTAGCTAGCTTTAAAAGCGTATCGGCTCACGTATTTGTCTAACTTACTCATTGTTTCATGTAGTTTACTCAAGTACTTAACCACGGTTGGGTCCTTGGTCTCGTAGACCCCCTTAATTTGTTTAATGACTAATGAGCTATCGATGAACATCTGAACATATCGGGCCCCTAGGGATATTGTGATTTGTAGTCCCATCAATTGGGTTTGATACTTGGCTTGATTATTAATGGCCCTGAAGTTAAAGCAAAAGGCATACTCTGCTTTAAAACTGTTATGACCCATTAGTATGAGCCTGCACCACTCCCTAAGGAATTTGATGATCCATCGATATGTAGTGTCCAATTTGGTAATGACCACTCTTCTCAATAATTGGTAGGCTCGGGCTCGGTTGGAGTTAAAAGGGTGCATTCAATGATGAAGTTTGTTTGGGCCTGACCTTTGATTGCAGGTCTCAGTTGGTATTGAATGTCGAATTCACCTAATTCTACACTTCATTTGATGAGATGGCCGGAGGTGTCCCTCTTTTGAAAGATTTGTTTCAACAGTTGATCAGTGAGCACTACAATAGTGTGGGCTTGAAAGTATGGCCGAAGGTGCCTAGCTGAGATAACGAGAGCATAGGCTATCTTCTCTATTGGCCGGTAATTGACTTCGGATTCCTGGAGTATTCGACTGATGTAGTAGACCGGTTTCTGGATAGTAGATTCCTGTCTCATGAGAATAAAGCAAAGTGCTCGATTAGCGATAGAGAAGTACAGATATAGTTTCTCACCAAGAAAGGGACGAGAGAGCAATGGGGTGACATGAGGTATTCCTTAGTTGTTCGAAGGCTATTTGGCATTCGGTTGTCTGAGCGAACATCTGGGATTTCTTTATAACATCAAAGAAGGGTTTGTATTTTTCCCCTACTTTTGACATAAATCGACTTAGAGTTGATTTTTTGCCTATGAGGCATTGCACCTCCTTCAATGTTTATGGCGGTGACATGTCCAGTATGGCCTATACGTTTTTAGGGTTTGTTCAAATTACACTATTAGTGATCATAAAACCCAAAATTTTTTTAGGTATGACTCCAAAAGTGCACTTTGTCGGGTTCAAACACATGTTGTAACACTCTAATGTTTGAAAAGTTTCTTCGAGATCCGAAACATGGGCCTCCAAGCTTGTGCTCTTAATGAGCATATCGTTAATGTATGCCTCCATGTTTCTGCCAAGTTGCTCATTGAAGAACTTGTTAACCAGTCATTAAAAGGTGGCTCAACATTCTTTAAGACTAGTGGCATACCAGGTCGTGGTATGTACTGAACTCGATGATGAAGTTTGTTTTCTTCTCATCTTTTGGTCCCATGCGTATTTTATTATAGTCAGAACAGGCATCCATGAAACTTAAGAGTTGGTGACCTGAGGAATTATCTACTAGCTTGTCAATGTTATGGAGTGGGTAACTATCCTTTGGACATACCTTATTAAGGTCCATAAAGTCCATACACATCCTTCATTTGCCGTTAGCTTTTTTCACCAGGATTACGTTGGCTAAACACTCGGGATAGTTGACTTCATGGATAGATCCAGCTATCAAGAGCTTTTGGACTTCTTCTTATATGGCCCATAGGCGCTCTAGGGCGAATATCCTCTTCTTTTGCTTAACTGGCTTGTGGTGGACGTTGATTGTCAGCTTGTGGACTATAATTGATGGATGAATACCTACCATATAGTTAGGGGACCAAGCAAAAACTTAGAGTGTCTTTGTAATCATTTGACCATTACTTCTCGCAGATGTATTGGCAAGTTGGCATTAATCTGAATGTTTTGGCCAGGGTCATCAGTTAGAGAAATCTTGATCACTTATTTCATGGGCTCTAGCTTGGTTGTTTGTCCGGTATAATTCTTGAGTTCTAGAGTATCTATTGGAAAGTTTTCTCGTTCACCTTCATCGGTAGAGAAAACATGAGGGTCAAGATTGCTACAAAGGTTAACGATTCTCTATGATGTTTAAAACTTGATCTTCTTATGTCTTATACTAGGTAGTGTCTCCAATTCATCCAAACTAGGACGACCTAGAATGGTGTTGTAAATAGAGAATATTTTACCACATAAAAGGTAATTTGAATGACCGCATTGTTAGGGGGCGTTCCTTAAGTCACGGTGAGGGAGATGACACCCTTTGGGTATATGCATTCATTCGAGAGTCCCTTGAGAGACCCAGTGGAGGGTTGAAGATGGGATGAGTTGAAATCCATTTGTTGAATGGTATCCCAAGAGAGGAGATCACAATCTGCTCCTTAATCAATGATGACTCTCTTAACAAGGTAAGATTCTACTTTAACGGTAATGACTAGAGGTTTATTGTGAGATCGTCATCTTCGAAATAAATGATTGGTCTCTTTCTTTTTCTCGTTGCTATGACTAGAATGATCAAATGAACGAAAAATATGCTCCATTGGAGAATTAGTCTGTTCTCACAAATGATGTCAATCTGTTGGAGGTGGGTTTGACTCCACAGATGATGGCTCTACTAACTCAAATAGGAAAACTTGGTTGCCTGGTAATCATGATCAAAGGGACCTACAAAAGACCATCAGAGAGTATTTTGATGGGGGATACTCTGAAACTCAAATCAGAAAGAGCAATTTTTGAAAGAAGAAAATAGACCAATCTTCCGAGAAAAAAGGGTTTGTTATGGGTTGTGTGCTTTGTGTTGGTTTAGAGGACTTACCTGGATAGGAGCCATGTGCTATCGGGGTGACAAAACCCTAGTTTCCTTATAGGAGTTTTCCAAGATCTTCGAAAAATCATGCCATAGAGCTCTCAAAGATTACAGATCTTATCGATTTGAAAAGTCCAGATCATTGTTAAGATTCTTCCCTTTATTAAGTATGACTGTAGATTCCTTTCCAATTTATGTAAGATTTTCTTTATCTTTTTTGGGAAAGCAAATATCACAGTGAGTGATCGATAGGCTCGTACCAAACATTATGAAGCTCCAGGGACCAACCAACTGAGGTATCAAATTTGTAACCGTTGAGAGAACTACTTGGCATGTATCGATAAGGATGTGTTGATGGGCTATGGGCATGTTTGACTTCTGGGCCCCCATACGATTTTGGGCCATGTATCATCAATGAGAGTGACCACATGAGTTGTTGGAGTTAAAAAAAAAAATTAATTATGGTGAGGCCTGTGGAACTACTTTATTTGATGCGGTTTAATTTCTTTTCCCATTTTAATCTCCAAAATACTTTAAAATCGCATCTTATCTTAATATTCAGTATAATCACTAAAATGATTTAAGTGTTCATTGAATTTTTTTTTTTTAAATAATTTAAGATGGCGATTGGCATGAGATAAAAGGAGTCTAATGTTGAGAGGAATAACTTAATACAAAATGTGCCAAATATCGTGTTAAATTATCAGAATTAAACTTAATCACTGAAATTGACCATATCAGATAAAAAAGTTCCTGATTCCATAGTTGAAGAACTCAATTGAATGAAATTCTAGTCTAAGCAGAATCCCAGATTCGGCCTTCCAGATCACATGTATCCTCATAAAATCTCTTTATATGATGGAGGTATCAGAAGATTAGAGTAATTCATTGGCTTGGGGACCATAACCCTTTTATAACTATAGGGTGACTTTTACTTTTCAAATCTATCTGTTCAGCTTATACTAATTATCTTACCAAATTCATATAAATTAGATAATTTTTCAACTGTCCTTAAGTTACCCTTTGACATTCCCTATTTGACCCATCGTAAATAATAAATGTTTATTAGTATCTACACATTTATTTATTTTCATATCCTATTAGGTACATTAAATCCAAATTACTAAATTTCTAAATTTACAAGATCACTTTCATATGGACTTAATTTATATGATCGTATGTAATACATAATTATTTTACATATAAGTCCAACATTGGATTAATGATCCAGTAATCTCCCACTTGAGTTATATGTGAAATCTTATAATTATGTAATAGCAAAATAACCAAATGAGCTCAACTTTTCTATCAGTACAAAAATGTATCTACAACTAATCCGGTCCATCAATCATACTAATTTAAGATCAAGTTGGCTTTTGTTACATCTCTTTCATAAGTCAATCATCAATGGTCATGTAAATTGATATAACTAAATGACATGAATAATGATATAGATGTGTCGGATGGAAAATTATGCCATGTAATCTTTAACATTCCTATTTCTAACTGATCATTTTTAGTAAAATCAATCATATTTAATATCAGAGTGTGATAAAAAACTGAATCTTTATATTCATGGAAAATGATTTGAAACTGAAATAACCAAAAACTGTCTATATTAAATGAGTACTAAAAACACAAACTCTCATTGAAACTAAATATTTTAAAATGTATGACACCTATATGAGAAGTCTGCTTATGAACCTATCAAGTGACAATCCCTTAGGAACTGAATCCACAATCATGGAGTTTATGTCAATGTGCTCTATAGACAACTGTCCATTCTGAATCCCTTTTCCTAACAACCAGGAACTTGATGTCAGTATACTTTGATATCGTTCAACCTTGCTGTTATTGGAATAGAGGACTGCTAGTTTATTGTCACAAAATAATCTGATTGGCCTATCAATGCCATTTACTATGTACAGCTCCATGACAAAATGTACAATCATATTCCATAGTTGGATGCCTCAATGAGAAAGCATCTAAGCCTCATGAACACATTCAATTATACACTTTCTTTTTAAAGTGTCATAATCTGTTTTGTTGTTCTAATATAACTTTTTCTGTTGTACTTCAATTTTATTACATCAGAGAATCAAAACCTCATCATTGTTGTACTTCACATAGTTTTAATTGTACAAAGATCCAAGTGTGGTAGGCGGATACGGGGTTTTAGTGAGAGAAAGTCATACAATTTGGAGTTGTGGGAAGCGTTTGAGAAAAACAGTGGTATTGGCCTGACTTGCACCTAGTAAGTAAGCTAATTGTAAACTATTTTGAAAATAATAAAAAATCCAATGGAGCCTGGGAGTGGACGTACACCGAGATTAGTAGAATCACTATAAAACCTTTTGTGCTTTCTGTTTTATTTTTTTTTTTGCTTCCACCTTATTCTACTTATACTTAAAACCATTAAAAATCATTTTTAAATCCAAAATTAGTGTCAAAATTATTTAAATAAACCTATTCACCCCCTTTAGGTTTTTTTTTTTTTAATTGGTATTTGAGTGGGTGTGTTGATAGGAAACTTAATGGCTTCAACATCAAAGATCTAGAATGGCACTGAACAGAGAAAGCATACCATTTGAAGCATGCTTCATAAATAGAGCACCATTTTTCAATGATAACAATTATAACTACTGGAAGCAAAGAATGCATAACTTTATCATCGATTAAGATGAAACAACATGGGAAATCATCGAGGAAGGGATTAAATTCCCGACAAAGGCAATAGATGGAGTTCATGTTCCTATTAAGATGATGAACATAACTCTGGAGGAAAAGAAAACATATTGTGCAAATGGTAAGGCTGTCAACCTTCTATACTTAGCCTTGAGCTTCAACGAGTATTATCAAGTCTCCTAATGATAATGGGAAAGAAATTTGGGAGAGACTTGAAGCCTCATATGAAGGAACTAATCATGTTCAAAAGAATAAGATTAAGTTATTGAAACAAGAATATGAAACCTTCAAAATAAAGGAATGAGAGTTTGTATGAGAGATGATAACACGCTTCAATATGATCACAAATGAATTAAGGCTGCTTTGGAAAGGCATCCCTCAGGAAGATATGGTGGACAAATTATTGAAGTGTCTACCAAAATCTTGAAAGCGAAAGATCACAACAATTGAAGAGTCTAAGAATCTTGAGACGCTGACCATGGACTAGCTCATGAGTCACTAATTACTAAGGGGATGAAGCTAAGAATCCAAGGGCTAGTAAGAGAAGAGAAAGAAAAATAGATGGCTTTCAAAACTAAAAGTGAAGAAAATGCCTCCGATAGTAAAGATGAAGATTGTTACGTGATTTAGGTGTACCACGATTTCGAGCAACTATACCCTAGTTGAGTGTTGTGTATAGTACAGAATAAGAGTCGATCCCACAAGGATATTTTATACTACAAAATATGAATAATCCTAATCTAAGTTGAACAAATCAAATCAAGTAGTGAAAATTTTAGAAATTACTAAAAATAAGATCTAAAATATGAAATCCAAATGTGATGAAAATCTTAGGATATCGATTTCATTTATTTTTATCTTTCTACACGATCAAATCTCTTCAATTCCTAAGTTCATTGGCTAATGATTTATTATTGGTGATAGCATATTTTCCTAAATTAGATTCATCCAATGATCTTGCAATAAATCCCTAATTTAACTAACCAAATCCCAATGGTCATACAATTTTGATTAAATCAAACTACATTAAGTTTTGTGAAAATCTGCAAATCAAGGTTTTCCTTAATCTCTATACATGAAATTAATCCAATGGTCATACTCATAACTTCATATGAATTTTATTATTTGGACTAATCTTGTGCAATTATATTGATCATGCATGCACTCAATCTCAAATCATCAAAATGTCAAGCCCAAAAACTTTTGAAGTATTAAAAACAAAACAATAAAGTCTCATCAAAATTATAATCATGCCAATAAAACTTAAGGAAAAGAATAAAATCAAGTCATGTATTAATCAAAAAATAAAATCCATCAATTCCAAGTAACAATAAAATTAGTTAGACATTGAAAAAAAAATAAAAAAGTAAAAGAAAACATTACAACCTTGAATGCACGAACATGGATATCGAAGACGAAGGCTATAGCTGCTAGGGTTCATAATAGGGGGAAGAATAAGAGAAAATTAGAGGAAAAAACGTACATGAATGAGTCCCCTTGTGGCTACCCAAGCAATGCTGTATATAGGAGTGAAAACCCTAGGAAAAATTTAGTAAGTTAGACTATTTTGAAAATTTGGACTTTGAATTTGATTTGGAAAATTTCTCTTACTGCTTTATGATGATCTTTAACTTTCTAAATACTTGAAAATTCTCTTTCCTTCAATTTGGATAATTTCTGAAATTACTACCAAGGTAATTCTAAAATTATATCACCTTGTTACCTTTTTCATTCCCAGTTTTCGTTTTCTAGCACTGCAGTAATTTCTTAATTTTTGGACATCTTTTGGTATAACCCAGCCTTTAAGGTCTTAATAAGAGTTGTAGGGCTCAAAGTTTTCTTTCCAATGCCATAAGAATCACCTCAATCGGATATCGGGATAAAAAATTATGGTCGAAATACCAAATACTATCTGTCCAATCTGAAAATAGCAAGTTTACTCTATTTTCCTATGCCAATGACCATGAAAATAAATCAATATAAATTCATAAAATATGGTTCAAATCAGTCCTAAAACATATAAATAAATACTAAAAATAATATAATTCAAGTGTATAAAAATATCGTTATTAAATACCCCTATACTTGAATGTTGCTTGTCCTCAAACAAACAATTTCCTTCCAAAATCAATTCAATTTTTGCCAAGTCCCTAACTATGCGTACGACAAGCTCAAACCGGAATTATAATCAAAACAACCAATATTTCATAATATTTAATACTAGAAAAGTCATTACACCTCCTATTGTCTCCTCGAAATCAAGAAAAATATAAGATTCAAATACACTCACAATCAGTTCGCTCAATAGAATAAAGAGAGATACTATTCAACTACTCCAAATACTCAATGTATATAAGGGTATGTGTATTATTCAAATCAATATGATGAGACGATATTACCATAAGTTTCTTCATATATCAAATCTCCACCACTTAAATATGAAATCCATACATCAATCAAAAGGTATTTTATTTGGTAACAATGGAGTTAGGGTAAACGAAAAGAAAATAGATAAAATATAGAGTTAAAATGATTCACTAAAAATACTTAAATATCAAAATATGGTATCCTTTATATCAGGGTAAGATAGTACTAACTCTAACTATAAATATATAATGTGATATATCATTTATTCAAAGTAAAGAACAATGTAATGAACTTTCACTGTAAGAGTGAACAACATCCATTTTTTTCTTGATTTTTTTCTTCTCTTTTTTATTTCAACCAACAATTTTTTTTTCTTTTTTTGCGATGGTTTTTTTTCGAATGAATATCAATGTGATAATATCTAAAAATATATGCAAAACTCAAATATATAAAAAATCATAATACCTAAAATAGAATGTCATGCTATCAATTATAAGTACATTAGTGAATTGAGATTCAAAATCTGAGGTTAGAAAGAATGAGGGTTATGGGGTAGATTATTGAAAGAAAAGATTTAGACTCAAAGGGGTTTAACTAAGGGTAAAACATTAGGGATGGTTTTTTTCGAAAGTTAAAAGTATGTAAACCTATGTGTTTTAATTATTTTGGTGCATGAAAAATTAAGAATGTGGTCTCAAAATGCATAATAGAGTAAATTCTAGAATGATCAATTCATATGTCATATATGCTTAATAAGAGAAAGAATGAGAGAAAGAATTTGCTCGTTAAGGCTTAAATCCTCACTAAGGTAAATTTGTGTCAAATATTGCATACTTTATCTTCCAAATCAACTATAAGAGGATGAATAACTAATCACGTAGCAAATAACTACTAATACCAATCATCTTTCATTCAACCCAATTCAAAACAAGTAACACGCAAGGAATAGAAAACTTAAGAAAATTTTTTGTTGGCATGAAAGAATTCAGTAAAAATTTTTTGAAACAAAGCAAAAAGTTCAGCACTTAAATTCCTAAAATAATAAAATGCTGCCTATACATGCTTATTCCCTCCACACTTAAATTAGGTATTGTTCTCAATGTGAAAAATAAATAAAATAAAAACAAAGAGAACAGAGAACTCTTTTGAAATGTAACTTTCTTTTCAACTTCTTCCCTCTTGTGCGAAGGGTTTATCGAACTCATGTACTATTGAGAAAAATGGTGGAACCATCCTTTGGATTGGTTCCCTCTTTATAGATCTTCAGACGCTACCCATTAACTTTGAATTTCTCACCTTTCTAGTTTGAAAGCTCCACAACTCCATATGGGAATACTTACGTGACAATAAACAGTCCATACCATCTTGATCTCAACTTTCCTAGAAAAAGTCTCAAATGAGAGTTATAAACTAAAACTTTATCACCAACCTCAAACTCTCGCTTCTTGAATCTCGCATTATGCCATGCTTTTGTTCTTTCCTTATAGATTCTGGCATTTTCGTATGTTGCATTCCGCCACTCATCTAAGCTCATTCAATCGCAGCTTTCGCTTTTTACCTACAAAAGAAAAATCAAAATTTAGATACTTTATTGTCCAATATGCCTTATGCTCTATCTCAACAGGTAAATGACATGCCTTACCAAAAACCAAATGATAAGGTGACATACCAATTGGAGACTTATATACAGTCCTATATGCCCAAAGCGTAGTATCTAACTTTCTGGACCAATCTTTACAAGAAAGACAAAATTTGTTCCAAAATGTTTTTCAACTCTCAATTTGAAACCTCAACTTGTCCACTAGTTTGGGGATGGTAAGGGGTAGCAACTTTGTGAGTAACAGCATATTTAGCTAAGAGTTTGTGAAAATCTTTGCGAAAATATGAACCTTCATCACTAATTATGGCTCTAGGAACAATAAAACGGGAAAATATATTTTTCTTTAAAAACTTGCACACCGTTTTAGAGTTATTTTTCATACATGCAATTGCTTCTACCCACTTACATAATCCACAACAACATGAATAAATTCATTTTGACAAGATTTTGGAAACGGACCCATAAAATCAATATCCCAAATATCAAAAATATCCACAATTAAAATATTGTTCAAAGGCATCTCATAATGATTAGAAATATTTCCAGTTCTCTGATGTTGATCGTATGCACGGACATAAGAATGAGCATCTTTAAATAAAGTGGGCCAATAAAAACCAGATTGAAGTACCTTAGCTGCTGTATGAGAAGAACCATGATGAACCCAACCTCTTTATCATGACAAAAGCTAGGAATGCTACTTACCTCTTGCTGAGAACACAGCTCCTAATGATACCGTCAGCACAAACCTTGTACAAGTAAGGTTTATCCCAAAAATAGTGGTGTACATCAGACATGAATTTCTTTTTCTAATGCCCTTTGACTCTTTCTGGTATAGCCCTATAAGCAAGATAATTAACAAAGTCAGCATACCAAAGGTTGGGAACGGGATTAACAAAGAATAAATGTTCATTAGGAAAAGAATCATTTAAAGGATGTTCAAGTATTGTTTCAACAAAATCTCCCTCCAATTGAGATAAATGAGCAGCGGCTGAATTCTCTACTCCCTTTTTGTCCACTATCTCGATATCAAATTCCTGCAATAGAAGGATCCAACGCAACAATTTGGGTTTTGCATCTTTTTTTGAAATCAGATATTTAAGTGCAGAATGGTCAGTATGGATCACAATTTTGGATAACAACAAATAAGACTGAAGTTTCTCAAGTGAAAAAATAATAGCAAGTAGTTCTTTTTCAGTAGTGGTGTATAATTTCTATGCATCATTCATGGTCCTACTCGCATAATATATAATATGAAATTTCTTGTCTACTGTTTGTCCCAAAATTGCATCTACAGTGTCATCACTAGTATCATAATAAATATCAAAATACAAATCCCATCTAGGTGGCTGCACAATAGGAGTATCAATCAATTTCAACTTCAGGCATTGAAAGGCATTCAAGCATGAATCATCAATCAGAAAAAGTATATCTTTTACTAAAAGATTGGTTAGAGTTCTAGCAATTTTTGAAAAATTTTTGATAAATCTACGGTAAAAACCTGTATGGACTATAAATTTTTTAACCTCTTTTAATGATTTGGAGGGAAGGAAGTTTTTCAATTAGTTCAATTTTTTCGCTGTCGACCTCTATTCCCCTAGAAGACACTTTATATCCCAAAACTATGCCCTCCTTAACCATAAAGTGACATTTTTCTCAATTGAGTACCAAATTGGTTTCCTCACATCTCTTTAAAACCCTCTTCAAATTGTTCAAACAATTATCAAAGGAGGAACCAAACACAGAAAAGTCATCCTTAAAGACCATCATGAA
Organism: Dillenia turbinata; assembly: GCA_037126225.1. NCBI lineage: Eukaryota > Viridiplantae > Streptophyta > Magnoliopsida > Dilleniales > Dilleniaceae > Dillenia > Dillenia turbinata. Next base: position 9,160,052 of record JBAMMX010000017.1, read on the forward strand.
ATCATTAATACAATCAGCATAAATAGACATCATGCATCTCTAAAAAGTAGCAGGAGCATTACAAAAACCAAAAGGCATGTGTCTAAATTCAAAGGTACCATATGGACATGTGAATGTGATTTTTTCTTGGTCAGCAGGATAAATAGTAATTTATAGATAACCAGAAAAACCATCTAGAAAGCAAAAAATGCATGACCAGCCAATTTCTCAACAAGTTGATCAAGAAAGGGGAGGGGGAAATGATCTTTCCTAGTTGAATTATTTAGCTTCCTATAATCTATGCAAACCCTCCAACCCAGGACTATACGTGTAGGAATCAACTCATTTTTATCATTTTCAACCACAGTAGTTCCACCCTTTTTATGCACAACTTGCAGAGAACTCACCCAAACAGAATCAGAGATAGGAAAGATAATACATACATCAAGCCATTTAATAATCTCTTTCTTTACTACCTCTTTAAGATGCTCATTCAGCCTCCTTTGTGGTTGAACCGTGGCCTTGAACCCTTTTTTTAACAAAATTTTATGCATGCAGATCGTAGGGTTTATGCCATGGATATTGGCGATGGTCCACCCTATTGCTTTCTTATGTTCTTGCAACACTCGTAACAGTTTCTCTTCCTCAAGATCTATTAGATCAAGAGATATAATTACTGAAAAATTTGAAGAATCATCTGAAAAGACATTTTAAATGAGAAGGAAGAGGTTTGAGTTCGGGTGCAGAGGATGGTTGAACAGTTTGTTGCGGTTTGTCAATTCTTTCTTCAACACTCAATAATTTCTCAGATTGTGTCAAATCATTGCCTAAACCTACATCCAAAAGAATACATGCATCAACATGCTCATCATCTAGAAACTCATCATTCTTATGCAAAGAGTTAGAGATACAATTTTCAATAAGATCACTAGAATAAAAGACATTAAAATCATGTTCAGTAATCCTATCGATACAATCAACTCTAAAAACATCATGCTTATCAAAACTTCTCATATGATTGAAAACATCAAACTCAATTTTCTCATCATTGATTCTCAACATCATTTTTCTAGCATGCACATCAATTAAAGCACGGGCAGTAGCAAGAAAAGGTTAACCTAATATCAGTGAACTACCCTCATCGTCATAATCCATATCCAATATGATAAAGTCAATAGGAAAAATAAACTTATCAACTATTTCTATCAACTAATTGCAATAAAATGTTAGTAGTTTGACATTCTCTTAACCCTAACTTCAAAAACACATAATATGACATAAGATTGACTCAAGCACCCAAATCACATAAAATATTAGACAAGTTAGTAAAACTAATGGTGCAAGAATAGAAAAACTCCCTGGATCTTTTAGTTTCGGTGGCAACTTTCTTTGTAAGATTGCAGAACACTCCTTCGTGAGCTTGACCGTCGAGACTTCATCTAATTTCCTCTTGTTTGAGATTACGTCTTTCAGGAATTTCCCATACTTTGGCATCTCCCTAATTGTATCCAAAAGATGAGTATTAATATGTAGTTCTTAAAAACTTCTAAAAACTTTTCAATTTTTTTTTTTTACATTTGCTTATAAAAGTCGACTAAGGAAAGGGATATGAGGCTTATATTTACTCAAAGAAATACTTCTCTGTTCTGTTTCCACTGCCATAGACTTCTCATCTATGGACTGTTTGATCTCTTTCTCGGCTTCTTATTCCATTCTTTCATATTTTGACTCAATGGGCCCCTCTTCTAATTCTTTTCCACTTTTTAATGTGATTACCTTGACTTGCTCTCTCGGATTTTTTTCTATATCACTTGGTAACCTACCTAGCACACGAGAATGAAAGGTGTTAGATAATTGGTTAATCTTATTTTCAAGCCTTTCAAACCTCTCATTAGTTGTTATTGCCAATCATTCGATTGTCAACTCCCATGATGCCTTATTTTCCCATTGAATTGGTTGTGGAATTGGGTTGAACCCCAATGAATTGGTTGGTCTTTGTGGTGCCCTTGACTCTATGAAAAAATAGGATGGTTTCTCTATCTAGGATTATAAGTATTTGAGTAGCAGTTATTGTGAGGCCTACTATAGTTAGAAACATAATTCGCTTGCTGCACCTATGGACACTCAGAAGACACATGAGTAGATTCATCGCAAGAATCACAATATAAGATTTGGTTACTCATAGCATTAAGTTGATTAGTTTTCATGCAATTTGTCATGTCCCGACTCTCGGATCGAGTGCGCAACGACCGCTGCGATATCTCAGGATATAGGCAGAACCTCTCCATATTCCAAGACATCACAAGTCTATCAAATCAACCTGTATAACCTGTTTAAATCCTACTTTTCCTCAAAAATATATTCCCAAGTAAAAGAAATTTAAAACACAACACGTTGCTTCAATGCATGGATAAACAACAACTCAAGAGTTTCAATTTAAATTTACATAACATAGTTACAGTCATCCCAATAAATTATACAATGGTTATTCTATGAACCTCAAAAATATATACATCATCAAATTTCATTGCGGAAGAATGACTAGTACCATACCCAAGACTCAACATCTCCATGTATATATCAAATGTGCCAAACGTATCTCGACAAGTCTTCCTGCCAAATCTATCTCTGTTATCATAGAAAAGTGATAGGTGAGTATTATGGGAAAATACTCAGTGAGTGAGAAGATCGACATTATGTTATCAATCGTATATGTGAGCACGGAGTGTCAAAGTACAATTTAAAACATAAAATGCATTATAAAACAATCGTGACGTTTCCACAAATCATGTAATCACATGTCACACGTCACAACTTCCAGTTATGTATCCATTAACATTTTGAAATCGTATAGAGCTAGCCAATAAAATATCCCCAGCGAGGGTCTACCACGACCAATGACAGGCGCATTAGGGGTTTTTTATATGCAAGTAAAAAAAATTAGCTCTCTACCTTAATGTTGGCCATGGGCCTCAATAAGTAACAACGCACATAAAATAAATCATGTATAGAATCCCGCTCGGAGCAAGACAGTGGCGTCACACATGTCCTCCCCAATTTGGTTCATCCGGCCTCAACTATACATATGTTGTTTGGGGATACCTCCTGCAGAAGTGTATCCGAACAAAATGGGTGCCTCTACAAATGTCATTCGTAGTTACGGCAGTCCATCATGGACATCATCACATCATCACATCACAAGTAAATAATCCAGCCCATACATTTCATCAAACCAAATCAAATCAGCGTGCCAATGCAAAGGAGGGATATAAATCATGTCAAGTTCTCAAAGAGTAGCACAATGTCATTTCAATACACTTTATGGATGCATAACATTTAAATCAATTTTTGAGACACTCCAATGATCACAAAAGAAACATTTGTAAAACATTACCAATCTTATGCTTCCACACATATCATAAACTATGTCATTTTCAAAAGTTATAAAACATGGATTTTTTTACTCAATCAGTAACATAGCGTCAAAGTCTCACTTACAGTATACGGAAGGGTACGTCACTCCCTAGAAAGCACCACAATGTGTGGAAAATGTGCTCCCCTTGCTCGATCAACAAGCGTATCACTATAATGATAACACAATAATACATGTCATGAAATGAAAGACCATTATGTTAAATGGTACTCTAACTAAATCCTCCGCCTAGGATCAAGGTTTAGGACATTATAGGTAGGCTTCTAAGGTACACATACTATCCCCTTTTTCATCACCAAAACAACTACTTCAAATGCTCATCCCCAAGAATACACAATTCAATCTACCAAGGTTCAGAACTTAGTGTGCTCATTTATATGTACACATCATAACATTCACCACGAACATTAGTAAACAAGAATTTCCTTACATAAACACATACACTCCAACTCCTACACATTTCTTACACATTCCTTACAATTATATATTTTATCACAACACACACATATAGGCCTCTAATTTGCATGCCAATTTTATTCCCAAAATTCTGCACACACACATATATAATTCCTCATACCCTTGGCCCCTAATGCATGTACAAACATTCACCATCTTTCTATAAAATTCTGCACACATTATATATCCTTCACACCCTTGGCCTTAAATGCACATACATATATTCACCAATTCACTACAAAATTCTGCACATATTCTTTCTCTTTTTCCTAACAATTCACTCCTTGATTAGCATAAAAATGACCTCTGTTCAATCCCTTTTTAGTGCATAAATTTTTCGTACACTATACACCTTTCTCTCCTCTATTTCAATCAACAAACATACATACATATACATCACATTCTCACTAGAATTTAGCACACACACTTGGTACATTGAAACTGAATTTTCAGCTCTCCAAAACACCTTACTCACATCCAAGTTTTTGGCCAACAAGTCTAAATTTTTCTGCACACTTGTTCTCATATTTTCTTACCTCTAATTGTGATTATTCAAAACTTGAACTAAGCTTTCCACAACCTGAAAATTTTCTGCACACATCTAGGTCTCGGCCACTTGATTTTCACCCCTAATCTAGGTTACAATCAACACATTAAAACACTAATATAAGGTTTCTAAGTTTAAACAAAGTGCAGAATTTTCATTATCTCAAATATTGATGTTTCAAGCCCAACTCAAGGCTTCTCTTCAAAGGATCTATCTTTCCTCCTTGCTCCTTGTTCTCGACCACCTTAGGTTCAACAAGTTAACTTTCTTATTTTGGCTCTAAATCAAGACATGTTATACTAGAGATGAAGAGAGAACTTTCTTATCTAGAGATGTTGAATGAAACTTGAAGAAACCACAGACTCTTCCACTTGAAGCTCACGGTTCTCCTCTTGGTTCACCAAGCTAGACTTCTCCTTTGGTTCTAGTTTTTGGATATGTTGTTTTAGGGTTTGAGAGAAGATGTTCTATGTGAAAATATTGATGTGGTGTTTGAAGAAATCATGTTCTTCTTCAAGAGAGAGTTCATGGTTCTTGAGAGATGAAAATGGTGAGAGTTTTCTTCTTTTGGCTTCTTACTCTTATGTTTTGAAGAATGGAAGGAGGCTAGGGTTTTTTTAGACTTGTTAACTTTACTCAAATCAAATCTTAGCCATCCAATGTTTCAAGATCAATTCTAACCCTTGGATTTACTTAATCACTCAAGACTCATTCTCTCTCTTCCTCTCTCCCCCACGGTTTTCTCTTCTCTCTCTCTCACGTTTTCTCTTCCCTTCCCACTCTACAAACACTCTTTTACTCACTACAAGTACTCTTTCTCACACTAACCCTTATTTCTTTATTAAATGCTTGTCTCCCACCGACCAAGATCCAATGGCCTACAATTTAGATCCTATTTCAAATTTAATCTTCACCCTTGATTTGTTTTCAAGACAACACATAATTTCTCATCATGAATAGTAGTTTGTCTCCTACTAACTCAAATCCAATGGTCCACATTTGTTTATCTCACCAAAATTAATTCTCCACCCTTGGATTAACTTTTTCAAAAGTTAAACATTTCTCCTCTCCTCACACAACCATCCAAGACATTCTCTCACTCTCTCCACTTTGGTTTGTCTTGGTTTATGAGAGAACATATGTTAAATTGCTCAAATCTCAACCATTCATCATTTCTAGATTTATTCCTCACTATTGGATCATTTTACTTCAAACCACAAATCATTTTTCTCTCCCACAAGGCTCACGGTTTGGAGAATGGAGCATTTACCAAATTTCTCATAAGTTTTTATAAATTACAAATAAATCCCTTGACTTATAGAAATTTTAAATTGATCCCAAATCTTTTCAAAATTATGCATTAGACCCAAAACCTTGTATTAAGCCTAATTTAATTTAACCCGCGTCAAAACGTGGTCGTTTAGCCTTTCCGAGTCACATTCGACCCATCTGGGGTTTTTACCGGTGATTTTTCAAAAAATTTGCGATTTAGGTCTATGAAGTGAGATCTACTCAAATTTGAGATTCTTATACACTCTAGAGTTATCCTTATTATTATTGAATCATCGGTGATCATTTTGAAAATATATTTTTTTTGAATTTCCTACAGTAGAGCTGAAGTTTTCGGAAACAGTTTTAACAGAAAAATTTCTTAGTGAATTTCGCTCTACGAAACATGAAGAACATCATATATAAATGTGAGGAGAAGTACAATATGAGTATACCGAAGTGTCGATGTTCACAATTAATTAAAGAGTCAATTTTTACATTCAGCATGGTAAAACTATCAAACTTATGCACACCAGCTCTCTGTCTAGGGTTTTCATGTTCATTAAACTAATCGTATTGATTTGAAACCATATCATCTAATAATGCACATGCCTCATTATTTGACTTACTCATGAATACACCCCCAGCCACAGTATCAATGGTAATCTTAACAGATTGTAAAATACCTCTATATAATGTTTGCAAGACAAACTAATCAGGTGTACCATGATGAGACACTTCCTAATCAAATTCTTAAAATATTTCCAAGCACAATATAAAGACTTACCATCAAATTAGCTAAAACTAGTAATATCATTGCGTAACTTAGCAGTTTTACCCGGTGGAAAGTATTTGGCTAAGAATGCTTGAGACAGATTTTTTCAATTTGTGAAATGATTAAGAGGAAATGAGTTAAGCCATACTTTTACCTTTTCCCTGATAGAGAAAGGAAATAAACGCAACCTTATGGCATTTGGACTCACCCCATTTAGTTAGATGGTATCATTAATTTCTACAAAATTCTTCATGTGGTTGTTTGGGTCTTCAAAGGTCTCTCCATCGAATTGATCAGCCTACATTATACCAATAAGACTAGGTTTTAGTTCAAAATTATTAACCTCAACTACAAGATGTGCAATACTAGTTTGTATATCTTGAAGTCTAGGCATAGAAAACTCCCTCACTGATATATTTTCTTGGTCCATTGCTACCTCATGCTCCTGTTCTTCCTTAACTTGTCTACAAATGGTTTTGAGAGTCTTCTCTATTTCAGGATCAAATTTGGTTAGGTCAAAATTTGTCAATCTTAGCATAAACCCTGTATAGATACAAAAATAACACAAAATTAAATTTTCAAAATAAATTACAGAAACCACTCTAATAAATCTAGATTACCTATATATGAATGGAAAACAAAAGATATCTAAACAGTAAACCAAAAAACTAAAAAATCATTAAAAAATCAAAAAAATATAAACATATCAAAACAATAGAATTTGAGTGAGATAGGTTGGTTCTCATGGCATTGCCTTGAGCTTTGCTCAGAAGCCAAAAATCCTTTGAAATAAGTGGTAAGTTGACCCTAAATCAAAACTGTTTTCTAAAACTCCGAAAATTCCCAAAAAATCCCATCAAAATTCCAAAAACATAATTTAAAATAGTAACTACTCAACCTAAATCCTAATATAAACAAAAAATAACAAAGTTCAATCTCAAACAAGGTTATCCTAGTTCATATACGAAGATAACCCTAGCAATGGTGCCAAAAACTTATTATATGATTTAGGTGTATCACGATTTCGGATAAATATACCCTAGTTAAGTGTTGTGTATAGTGCAGAACAAGTGTCGATCACACATGAATATTTTATATTATCAAGTATAAATAACCCTAATCGAAGTTGAACAAACAAATCAAGTGGTGAAAATTTTAGAAACTACCAAAAATAATATCTAAAATATAAAACTCTAATGTGATGAAAATCCTAAGACATCAATTTCATTTATTTTTATCCTTTTACACGGTTGAATCTCTTTAATCTCTAAGTTCATTGGCCAATGATTTATTATTGATGATAAAAGATTTTTCTAAATTAGATTCACCATATGGTCATGCAATGAATCCCTAACTCGGCTAACCAAAACCCAATGGTCATGCAATTTCAATTAAATTAAACCGCATTACGTTTTGTGTAAATCTGTAAATCAAGGTTTCCCTTAATCCTCACACATGAAATTAATCAAATGGTTATACTCATAATTCCATATGGATTTTATTATTTGAACGAATGTTGTGCAATTATATTGGTCATGCATGCACTCAATCTCAAATCATAAAATGTCAGGCCCAAAAACATTTGAAATATTAAAAACAACAATAAAATCTCATCAAAATAATAATCATACCAATAACACTTAAGAGAAAGAATCAAATCAAGTCATGTATTAATCAAAAAATAAAATCCATCGAGTTCTAGGAACAATAAAATTAGCTAGACATTGAAATAAAAAATAAGAAAGTAAAAGGAAACATTACAACTCTTGAATACACAAATATAGATGTCGAAGACGAAGGCTATGGCTGCTAGGGTTTGTAATGAGGGGAAGAATGAGAGAAAATTAAGGGAAAAAACATGCATGAATAAGGTCCCTTGTGGCTGCCCAAGCAATGCTATATATCGGAGTGAAAACCCTAGGAAAAATTTAGTAATTTAGACTATTTTAAAAGTTTAAACTTTGAATTTGATTTGGAAACTTTCTCTTGCTACTTGATGATGATCTTTAACTTTCCAAATACTTAAAAATTCTCTTTCCTTCAATTTGGATAATTTCTGAAATTACTAGAAAGGTAATTCCAAAATTATATCACCCTGTTTCCTTTTTCATTCCCAGTTTCCATTTTCCAACACTGTAATAACTTCGACTCAATTTTTGAACATCTTCTGGTTTGACTCTGAGGTCTTCATAAGAGTTGTAGGGCTTGAAGTTTTTTTTTTCCAACGCCATAAAAATCACCTCTATCATATATCGGGACAAAAAGTTATGGTCAAAATACCGAATGTTGTCTGTTCAGTCTGAAAATAGCATGTTTGCTCTATTTTTCCTAAGCCAATGACTACGAAAATAAATCAATATAAATTCATAAAATATGGTTTAAATCAGTCATAAAACATAAAAACAAAAGCTAAAAGTAATGTAATTCAAGTATATAAAAATATCATTATCAAAGATGAAGAAGACATGGCTCTATGCATAAGGAAGTTCAAGAGATTTATGATGCGAAGAAGGAACAAGGGTAGAATCAACTTCAGAAAGTCAAAAAAGAAAGATGAAATATGGTGTTACGATTGCAATAAGGTTGGACATATAAAGGTAGAATGCCTTTAACTCAAAAAGACTGAAAAGAAAGAGAAGAAATGAATGAAAAAGGCCTTAGTTGCTTGGAATAATGAAGATAACAGCTCAAGTGATAAGGAAGTTGAAATGGAGAAAGCTAACCAGTGCTTCATGGCTTTGGAAGAAAATTAAAAAGAAGGGGTATCATCTTACTACTCTGAGTCTTTGAATTCTTCTAGCTCTGAGGATGGAATGTCTATACAAGAACTACAAGATGTATTGCTGGAATCATTAAAAGATCTTAAGAAATTAACTAAAAAGAATTCATCACAAGGAAAGCATATGCTGAACTTGATAAAGAAAAGAATAAATAAAATTGAGAAAATTAGAGACTAAAAGAAGAAAATGACTCTCTAAGGCAAAATAAAAATAAATTGCTTGGTAAAATTGAAATAGTGTGTATAGTGGCTAGGATTTTAAAGATAGAATTAGACAATCTGAAAAATGCTTTTGATGTCGAAGAAAATACCATCTTTGAGGCAATAAAATTGAAAGAGGAGCTTAACATAGAAAAGAATAAGAATGAAAGACTTAGCTCTCTTCTGTACAAGTTTGCCCAAGGTAAGGAAAAACTTGATTTAATACTAAGAGCTCAAGGATAGTATGCGACAAGGCTAGCCTAAGATAGACCCATTCAAAACTGAGAAGAACCTTTACAGCTTCATTGTACCTAGCTTAGCAACAAAGCGAAAAATAGATGTCATGCATGTATGGAAATGGGAGATAAAGCTTAGCACTACAAGTTTAAAAAACAAACTAATATAGGCAGAAGTAACATATCAATGAAGAATCAAAAGTGCTTACATTGCACTAAAATAGAGTACATTGTTAGTGAATTTTGGCATAAAAATCCACATATAATAGTTAGAAAGTGGATGTTTCATTGCCACTGGATGTGCTTTAATTGATGTTTCTGATGGGAAATTGATTCTAATAGTTAATGATGAAAAAATTGAGTTTGATGTATTTAATTCCATGAAAAATTTTGATTAAAAGAAAGTTTTTAGAGTTGATTGTATTGAGAAGATTGCTGAGCATGATTTCAATGTCTTTTACTCTAATGATCCTATTGAAAATTATGGCGTTAATTCATTGCATGTTAATCTTAACTTTCTGGACTATGAACATGTTAATGCATGCACTCTTTTGGATACAAATCTAGGTAGATGTGAAAGCTTGCAAGAGTCCTTGAGTGTCGAGAAGAAACAAGATAAATCACAACAAACTAGTCAACCATTTTCCGCACCTGAACTTAAACCTCTTACCTCTCATTTGAAATATGTCTTTTTGGATAGTTTTTTAACGTTTCTGGTAATTATATTTTTTAAATTGATAGATTTTGAGAATGAGAAATTGCTACGAGTTTTGCAAGAACACAAGAAAGCAATAGGCTGGACCACACTGACATCCATGGCATAGATTGGATTTGTATGCATAAGATCTTGTTGGAAAATGAGTTCAAGCCATGGCTCAACCACAAAGGAGGGTGAATGAGCATCTTAAGGAGGTAGTAAAGAAGATCATTAAATGACTTGATGCAAGTATTATCCTTCCTATTTTAAATTTTATTTGGATAAGTCCTTTACAAGTTGAGCCTAAGAATGGTAGACAACTATGATTCAAAATGATAAAAATGAGTTGATTTCTACACCTATTATCACTAGTTAGAGGTTTGCGTAGATTATAGGAAGTTAAATGAAACTACTAAAAAGGATCATTTTCCCCTCCCCTTTTGTTAATCAATTTGTTGAAAAATTAGCTAGTCATGCATTCCATTATTTTCTAGATGGTTTTTCTAGTTATTTGTAAATTTTCATTGATTTTGTTGACCAAGAGAAAACCACATTCACATGTCTTTACTGTACTTTGCATTTAGATGAATGCCTTTTGGTCTTTGTAATGCTCCAGCTATTTTTTAGAGAAACATAATATTTATATTTGTTGATTTTATTGATGATTTTATGGAGATCTTTATGGATAATTTTATGTGTTTGGGTCCTCATTTGATAGTTGCTTGAATAACTTGAAGTGACCTTTAGAGAGATATGAGGAAACCAATTTGGTATTTAATTGTGAGAAATATCATTTTATAGTAAAAGAAGTCATTATTTTAGGATAAGTAAATATTCTAGTGTGGGGGTATTTGATAGCAATAATTTTATACACTTAAATTATATTATTTTAGCCTTTATTTATGAATTTTAAGACTGTTTTAAATCTTATTTTATGATATTATAATAATTAATTTCGTGGATATTGATTTAGGAAATATTGGGGTTATTTAAAGAAATTTGGATTGGACACGTAGTTGTCAATATTTTAAGCTTATCTCTGTGCTCCGATGTCCAATTAGGCTGATTTTTATTGTATTGAAAACTAAACTTCGAGGGCTATAATTCTTATCAAGAGTCTAGAGGCTAATTTAGGCAAGAGCGAGTTTAAAAATTGGGTAGAATTTGCTACCGTTCTAAAATTCAAGAAAGTCAAGTCCCTGATGAACAAGGAAACTAATTGAAGATATCTAATGAGTGATTTTGAGAATTAAAGTGCTGATAAGTCCAGAAGTTTTCAAAATCAAGGATAAGGAGGAAGTTTCCAAATCTTAGGAAAGCAATAGATTTTTATCATCACAACAAAAGCAAATTTCCAAGTAAAAGTGAAAAACCTAAGTTTCCATAAAGCTCAAGACTCCTTGTTGTTTAAGATTTTAATCCTATAAATAAAAGGAATCCTAGTGTAGAAAAATCATCAATTTACACATAATTTTGTAAACCCTAGTAGCAATCATCAAAGGTCATGATTTCCACATTCTTCTTGTGCATGAGGTTTGTAATGTTTTCTTTTCTTTTGTTATTTTCCTTTAAAATGTGTAGCTAATTAATTTTGTTCCTCAGATTCAATGGATTCTTTTTTTGATTAATTATATCAATTGATTTATTTTTTTCTCTTAAGTTTTATTGCCATGATAATTCAGTGATGAGATTTTATTATTGATCATAATGCCTCAAAATGTTAAAATCCATGTTTTGTATGATTTGAGATTAATTGCATGCATGATCAATATAATTGCATAATATTAATTTGTAAGAATAAAATCCACATGAAATTATAAAATCGATCAAAGATTAATTTTGTGTGGGAATTTAAGGAAAACCCTAAATTGCAGTTTTTCCACATAACTTAATTTTATCCAATTTAATCAAAATTCCATAACTAATAGGTTTTCATTAGTCAAATTAGGGATTTTATTACATGACCATCGAGTAAAATCTAGTTTGGAAATATCTGACTATGTAAAAGAATGAAAATAGAGGAAATTGATATTTTAGGATTTTTACCAACTAGAGTTTTTATCAATTAGGGTTTTATCAATTGATTTTAGTTTTTTTTAATACCTCCTAATCTTGATTTAATTTATCCAACTTAGATAGATTAATTTATAATTGGTAATAGAAAATATTCTCGTGGGAATGATACTTAATCTTATCATTATAAATAATTTTTGACTAGAGTATTCTTGCTTAAATTCATGGCATTAAAATCCCATAACAGAACCTTGGCCCAAGCTTCAGCAAGGGAAGTCCAAGAAAGGAAATTGTAGCTACAAGCAATGAAGGAAGGTTCTCCTTGACCAAGCCATGATAGAAGGGGTGCTGATAAAACTTGATCCAAACAAGAATCGGTACAGTACCCGCGTGCCCGAAAACCCGAATTGACACCCATAGTCATGAAGGGCTTAGCTCCCAAACCAAACAACAAATAAATCAATAAACCAATCAGAATGGCACAATTGATCCACAAGCACATTCGGTAAGACTGAACAATTATCCCCTTCATTCGACCGATGACTACTGAACACTTAAGGAACTAACCACTTTGACTCACGAGTGGTAATACTCAACTTATCTTACCTTGATTAGGTTTCCTATCTCAGCACAAAACGTATCTCCTAGATAAGGAAGGAAACCCTTAAGAATCTAATCTATAAGAGAAAGAATCTCCTCATATAATCAAACTTCCTAAATGATAATGATTTCAAATCTCTGACATCTGAACTGCGAAATCTTCAGATCTGCTCCTAAGGAAACTAGGGCTGTAACATTCCAAATGCGTACAACTCTTGTGGCACCCCATATAAAAGCCTTTGATACATCAAAACCAGATAAGTTCCCTTGATTTTACACAGGGGTACACAAATCACAGGGAGATCCGTCCTCCCTTCCTCTCTTAGTCTATTTTTTTCTTTCTGAAAATTGCTCTTTTTGACTTGAGTGTCGGAGCCTCCCTCACTAAAGCACCCTCCGACGATCTTTTGTAGGTTTCAGGACTCTTTATTGTGCACCCGTTAGAGTCATAAGGAGCCAAATCTATGGAGCTAAGTCCCACCTTCAACAGATTGGCACCATTCGTGGGAATAGACTAATCACCAGTTTTTCTCAACAACCTTTTGTCACCAAGTGAAACATGACTACAATCAAGAGAAAAAGGTCAATCATCGGATTCGACGACGATGATCTAATCGGAGTTGACCTTAGTTGTAATGATCCTCTAGTTATTACTACCAGAATAGGGTCTCATATGGCCAAAAGGATCCTTATCGATTAGGGCACGGACTGTGACCTCCTTACTTGGGACGCTTTTTTGCGAATGGGCCTCAATTCTTCATACCTTTAGCCCTCAACTGGATCCCTCAAGGGATTATCTGACGAGCGCATTGCTCCAGAGGGAATCATCCCCATTATCGTGACTTTAAGGCCTTCCCCTAACCATGCGATTGTTAAAGCTGCCTTCTATATAGTGAAACTATTCTCACCAAATAGTGTCATCCTCGGCCGACTGAGTCTAGACGAGTTGAAAGCACTACCCAATACCAAACACATAAAAATGAAGTTCAGAACACCAGAAGGGTTTACTACCATCCGAAGTGATCTCGATCCTTATGCCCACTTCGTAAACAGAGATGAACAGAATAATTTTTCAATTGACACCCTAGAACTCAGAAGCAATATCGAACCAACAAACAAATCAGAATCGGGAGAAGAGGTGATTGAAATCCCTCTAACTGATGACCCTACTCAAGTTGTTCGAATTGGAGCTGGCCTGTCTATGTCCTTACGAGAGGCAATCATTAGTTGTCTGTGACAGCACTCTAAAATTTTTGCTTGGTCCCTTGAGGACATGCCCAACATCGATCCTTCAGCCATTGTTCACAAGTTAATTGTAAATTTCAGCTACAAACTGGTTAAGCAAAAGAAGAGGGTGTTCGCCCTAGAACGTTAACGAGCCATCCAAGAAGAGGTCCAAAAATTACTGACCGCCGGGTTTATTTGTGAAGTTAAATATCCTGAATGGCTAACCAATGTGGTCATGATGAAGAAAGTCAATGGTAAATAGAGGATGTGCATGACCTTCACAGACCTCAACAAAGTATGTCTAAAAAATAGTTATTCTCTCTTGAACATCGATAAATTGGTAGATAATTCCTCAGGCCACCAACTTTTAAATTTCATGGATGCCTACTCGGAGTATAATCAGATATGAATGGTACCTCAGGATGAAGAAAAAACAAGTTTCATCACTGAGTCGGTACATATTGTTACTGAGTCATGCCTTTTGATTTAAAGAATACGGGAGCAACCCTCCAACGGTTGGTCAACGAAGTCTTTAAAAGTCAGCTTGACCGAAATGTAGAAGCATACATAAATGACATACTCGTCAAAAACACTGATGCTAAGACCCACGATGCTGACCTTAAGGAAACCTTTCAGACACTCGAACGCTACAACATGCGATTGAATTTCATCAAGTGTACCTTTAAGATTGAGGCAACTCCGGAGAAGATACAAGCCATTCTAGATATGTCATCGCCTTAAACACTGAAGGAGGTGTAACGCTTTACCAGTCGAATACTAACTCTAAGTCGATTCATATTGAAAGTCAGAGAAAAATGCAAACCTATCTTCGATACACTGAAGAGAACTCAACGGTTCACATGGACACCCGAATGCCAAATGACCTTCGAATGACTCAAAGAGTACCTCATGACTCCTCTGCTGCTCTTCCGTCTAATTCTTGGTGAGAAACTTTACCTCTACCTTTTTATTTCTGATCAGGCACTTTGTTCTGTCCTTGTAAGATAGGACTCAACTGTTCAGAAACTAATCTATTACATCAGTCAAATATTCAAGGAAGCTAAAGTCAATTATCGATCGATTGAGAAAATAGCATACGCTTTGGTTATTTCGGCTAGACGCCTTCGGCCATACTTTTAGGTCCATACCATTATGGTGTTTACCAATCAACTATTAAAATAAATCCTCCAGAAGAGAGACACTTATGGCTATCTAATCAAGTGGAGTGTCGAATTGGGCGAATTTGATATCTAGTATCAGCCTCGACCTACAATCAAAGGCCAAACCTTAGCCGACTTCATTCTTAAATACACCCCCTCGTTGTACCCGAACCCGAGCTTGCTAATAGCCCTAACGAGTGGTCATTAGTAGACTGGACCATACATGTCGATGGATCCTCAAACTCTTCAGGTTGTGGTGTCGGGCTTATATTGATGGGTCTGGACAACTTTAAAGCAAAATATGCCATTTGTTTCGACTTCAGGGCCACCAACAATCAAGTGGAGTATGAAGCCTTATTAACAGGACTCCAAATTGCAGCCAACATGGGAGCTCGAAGCGCTTGTGTATTCATTGATAGCCAACTAGTTGTCAAACAGATTAAAGGGGCCTACGAGACTAAAGACCCAATTATGGCCAAATATTTAAGCAAATTACGCAAGACGATAGCTAAACTGGACAGAGTTGACATTCAGCAAATCTCACACTCAGAAAATATACGAACCGATATGCTCTAAAATTAGCCAGCTCAGATTTAATCTCTTCTAGCTGAACGATTTATATTGAAAGCTTACCCTACCCCAACATAGATAAACCTGAAAGGGTCCTAGTAACGGACTAGCCTCCTAGTTGGAAAGATCCAATCGAAGCATATCTGTGGGACAACCGACTGTCTAACTCACCATTGGAGGTAGCCAAACTAAAGCGAAAGGCAACCCACTATGCAATCATCGGTGAGAAATTGTACCTTAAGTCCTTCACTCATCGCTACTTAAGATGTCTAACCCTAGAAGAGGGAGACTATGTCCTTTGAGAAATCTATGAAGGGATATACGACAGTCACCTAGGGTCTCAAAACCTTATCCACAAAGCCTTACGGTAGGGGTACTACTGGCTAACCATGAAGATCGATTCAAAAAATTATGTCAAGAAGTGCGACAAGTGCCAACAATTCTCTTCGTTGCCACGATTGCCCTCCATCGAGCTCATCCCTATAGCGGGCCTATAGCCGTTCACTCAATGGGAAATAGACATCCTTGGACCATTCCCACCAGCTACCGAACAGCAGAAATTTCTCATAGTAGCCATTGATTATTTTACTAAATAGGTGGAGGCTGAACCTCTAGCCCAAATAATAGCGACCAAGGTTCAATCATTCATGTGGACTCATATAATCACTCGGTTCGGTATACCCCATGTTCTTATAACGGACAACGAAAAATAGTTTGACAATGCTAGCTTTTAAGAGTTCTGTAAAAAACTCAAGATCGACCACCGATTTTCATCGGTCACTCATCTATAGAGCAACGGATTTGTGGAGATAACTAACATAATGATCCTTCAAGAGTTAAAGATTATATTAGATGAAGCTAAAGGATGATAGGTAGATGAGCTCTACAACATCCTTTAGTCGTACCACACCATGCCCTAAAGGGCAACCGTAGAAACCCCATTCAGCCTAACATACGGAAGTGAGGCCATCATACCAGTGGAGATCGGGATCCATTTACTCTGGTAACCTAGTATAATTCTGAATAGAATGAATCTACCTTGCATGAATGCCTATACCTACTCCCCGAGCTATGGGAATCTGCATTCGCTTGAATGGCCGCATATTAGCAACAAATAATGCAGTACTACAACCAGAGAGTCAAAAGTCGAACGTTCAAACTAAGCAATCTGGTGCTAAAGAAGATAGCAGCTATTGGCCAACTCCAACCCGAGGGCAAGCTAGCTCCTAATAGGGAAGGCCCATATCAAATACACTCTATAGTCTGCATGGGGGCCTATCGCCTTAATAACCTAGATGGATCGGCCGTGCTCAAGACCTGGAATGCAAAAAATCTACAGATCTACTATTAGTAAGTCATATTGTTCTCCATCGACAGAGGTATCTCCTATCGGGTAAGCTCTTCATGATCTTCTTTTCGATAGTCCTATAGGTTGATTCCTAATATTTTCACTCCTATCAGTTGTTACTTATTGAAGGGATCTATTTTTCCGAACGAGCCCCTGTCGCCCTGTTCTATCGAAGAGATCTATCTTCCCAAACTGACCTTTGTCACCTTGTCCTATTGAAGGGATCTACCTCCCTGAACGGGCCTTGGTCACCCTGCCTTACCGAAGGAATTTGTTCCTCCGATCAAATCCACATCGATGGATAGACTAAGTATACTTTCCCCTACCGATCAAACAAGCGCAAGTATAACTCTCCATATCATTTGCACAAACGGGTTGATCATATGAATAACTTGACAATAGTATCACACGAGAGCACATACAGGAGGAATTTTAATAGAAACAACAAGACGACAAATAAGCAAAACAAACTTCTTTTATTCTTATATAATGAATACATGTTCGATCACATGAGTAAATACATTTTACAAGTCCCTTAGTTGGACCGACTACATCAAAAGAAATACATAAGGTGGTTATGATATCGTTCTCAAATACAAGGGTTGCAATGCCCGAACTATAGATAACAATGGAGATTTCAGAAACAATAAAAAAAATAATAACAAAAAACAATCTGTAGCCCTGCTGAGACAAGAAGACTGCAGAAAATGGAGTAAGGAGGGTGTGAGATGGCTGAAAATAGACCAAGATGACACATCAGAATTCAAACCATCAGACATTCCTGGGTCCTCACACTTTTCTAGCTCTTACCATCACTCGACTAGAAGAGAACACAAGCCGGATGATGGACTCAACTCGAAAAGAGATTTTTTATCTTAATCCCCCCACTTGAGTTAAGAACCCTGACAAGGACGTCGGTAGAGCCCATTATGACATCCCACACCGAATGGCGTGACGAGCCCTCATACCAATAGTTGCCCATCCTTGATGAGACCTCATACCAACATAAGCAACTCCTGCTATCGAACTCTACGAAGTTGGAGCATCCTATTAAGGACCTTCATGGGAAACGACTCTCATAAGAAGAAAACCCCCATACATGAGAAAACGCATTGAACTAATGCAAGGTCACATAGTCCCTATTTATAGACGTGAAGAAATCTCCTCAAATCTCTGAAAAGTTGAAACACCTCCTTGGAAAGCCTACGAATCAAGTGGAAAGGTTCACACCTCCTCACCTTCCTGAACTGCATTAATTTCAAATTAAATCAAGTAGAAGGTTGGATGCATTAACACCAGTGAAAGATGGAACGGTTGAGGAAAAAAGGGGATTTACATTCCATCCACTTTAATTTTGTATCAGTTGCGGACGATTCGCATGATCTCAAGTGTAACACCGACAATTCGGTGTTAGAGATTTTGTACATATATTTATAATATAATGAAAAAAAATTTTAAATTTATTGATTTTTGATTTTAGAGTATTAAATTAGAATTTTCGGTATATTTAAAATATCCGTATTCTCAAATACATAGTGTATTTCATTATTGAAAAATTTGGAAATTTTAATTGGGGTATCATATAAATAATATATATATGTATTATTTATATATAAAAGAAAAAGAAGAAGAGAGAGAGGGAGGAGGAAACGCTGCGTTTCGGCTGAAACGCAGCACTCCACTCCTCCCCACCCCCAAAAATCGAATTAGGGCTAAACCCTAATTCTCTCTCTCTCACCCTCTTTCCTCTCTCGCTCTCTGTCTCTCTCGACTCTCGCTCACGCTCCGCCCTCGTCCGCTCCTCTCCGCCATCCATCGGTGGTTCGACCACTATCAAGTCGTCTCTCCCTCTCAGTCACTCTCTATCTCTCTCTACCGTATCTCCCTCTCCCTCGAACTCTCTCTCTCACTCATAGTCGCGCACTCTCCATCTCAACCATGTCTCTCTCCACCTCTCGCGACTGAGACCCCTCTCCAGCAGCCATCCCCTGCGTGTGGCCGCCTGTTTCTTCTCTCCCCTGTGCGCGTGCGACCCTGTCTCTCCCTCTTCTTCCCGCGCGCAACAGTCACAGTCCCCTCTGCCCTGTTCGCTCGACTGCGAACTGCCCATTGTCGTGAACCTTCTGCGATCATCGCAGGAGCTCCAACCAAGCTGGTAGTGCAGACCCTAGAAGAGCCCTAGGCCGCCTGCAAACTCCATTCTCTGCGTAGGTAAGGATGAGTTATTTCTAGGGTTTTGATCTCTCTTGGTGATAAAGCTAAATTTCTGACCTTTGCTATATTTTGGAAGCATTGCAGGATCCTGGACCGAGTTTTAGGCGTACGGATGTTAGGATTGCGAGCTGCGAAAACCCTAGGTAAGGGAATTTCTAAATCCCTTCAAAATTTTTTCGAATTTAGGTTGAAAATTATAATTGGAAGCTATATATATGTTCTGAAATAAGTTAGATTCAAAAGGAAATGTATTTTCCTGAAATTTCGTATGAACTTATTAGGTTAAGTTTAGAATTTGATATAAATTGGGCTGCATTGAATAATAGATTGTGTTAGATAATGATCGAGGGTTGTTTGGCTCGTTTGTGTAGCTTTCTTTGAAACTTGATTGAAATCGGCTTGAAAGATTAAAATGGAGTTATGTAAATTCGGGAAAAATTAGAAAAATTGAGAAATATTGAGAATTAGGTCATTGGTGAGCCAAATGATTCAAAATTGATGAAACGGGAATCTAGAAAGGTGATTGTTAAATTAAGGTTGTATTAATTAGAAAAGAAAATTGAAAATCCTTTATTAGGCTTTTAATTGATGATAAATTGTGATCATTGATTTAGGCTAACCTTTTGGAGACTCGAAAGGAGTCATTTGGGAACTGATTGAGGAATTGGGAGTAATCACCCTCCCTAGAGGTGAGTGGATGGTTCATTGTGTTCGTAAAAGAGAAACCTGTTTTAAAATTGCTTTGAAAATGATTTTGAAAGATTTTTACATGTTTTATATAAATTGTTTTGTGATTGTGGGCTGTCTGAACTGGATTGTGAAATACGAATGCATCCACTGTATTTATGAATGTTTTTGTGCCATGTGATATTTGATATTGCTCTATGAACTGCTTTGGCATGAGATTATGGATTATATGTTGAAAATCATGGCATATTGTTGAGAAATGGATTGAATGAGAAATGAAGGGTGCCGTAGATGACTATAGTCATATTCCCACCACGGAGCGACCCGACGGGGTGACGTGGGTTGGGGTTTGGATGTGTGCGGGAGTTAGACGTCCCTCCCTCTACCGAAGTCGTACTAGATCTGGTGCACCCCGGTGATGTACGAGCCAACGCCAAGGAAGGGGGTTTGTTTTGAGACATTGGATAGAAAAACCCTTGGCGGGCTTTCGTCTGGGTTTGGCCGCCCTGAGACGGAAGCGTATTTCGATGGGACCCCAGGATTTTCTGAAAAGATGATTGATTTGGATGCATATTTGTGAAATGTGATTTATTGAAATGATTTTATGTATATGAAATGATTTATGAGATATGCTTTGACTGCCCCACATTCACACCTTATTTATGAACACAATCACACCATTGCACTCCACTCACTGAGTATACCCCTATACTCATCCCTCTCTCCCCCCATTTTTCAGAGGAGATTTAGTTGGGAGACTACTCGATGGAGCTTGCGAAGTATTTTGCGGACTGGATAGGTATTTGGCATGCAGGGTTACTTTTGGAGATTGATAGCTTTCAAACCATGGAAAGGGAAGTTTGTACATCCCATGCCGTGCGGATTTTATTGATACTGGCCGAGTTGTTGGCAAGTATTGATAAAATCCAACGATTTTTGGTTTGTTTTTATTTATTTTGATTTCTCTAGTTTTGGAAAACTGTTTGTATCTGTACTGGGACATTTGGACTGTAAATCTTAATTTCGATGTTTTTTCTTTGATTTTGTGAAGTTCTGTACAACTTATACCGTTAGGATTTTACCGATATTGGCTTATTTTCCTCGGGTAAGTGTTGGTAAAATCCGACGGCTATGTTTTGGGACTTCTTGTTTGTTAAATGCTTTCAAAGTGGCCAGGATGGTCACGTCGCATACGTGCATGTACAGGTTCCCGCTCCCCGTTGTGTGTTGCTGTGTACTCATGCATGTACAGGTTCCCACTCCCCGATGTGTGCTAATGTATGATTGTATGTACAGGATCCCACTCCCCGATGTGTGTCAATGTGTGTTTTTGTATGTCCAGGAATGAGCCGGATGGGCTCCTTGCATGTGTAATGATTTTGTGATTTCTTGTTTTTGAAGAATTTTATACTTTTGATGATTTATTGTGAATTTGATAGCCTTGCGGAGTCCCGGCAGATGGGGAAGTTTTACCCATGTACCGAGACGACGCGGCGGTAGTCGCGTGGTCGATTCGAGGATCGGGGCGTGATAGCTTTATTGGTATTGGAACCCAGGTTTACGATTTTAAAAGTTTGATAATTTTGTAATGTTTTCAAATGTATTCCAAATGTCCCAAAAGCTTTCTAAAGGCTTTAAAATATTTTATTTCTTTTGAAAAAATGTAAGATCTTTAAAAGATCTTCGGAGAATGTATAAAACTTTCCATGGTTTTCCTAGGAAGTTAGGAATGCTCATTTTTAGGAAGTTAAGGCCCTTGAATTGGAATTTTTGTGGTCTTTTCCAGGTTGACTTGGATCTGAAATGCCAAACATAATGTCTCAAATATTTTTGGAAAATTTACTGAAGGAGTGTTTTATTGGGGCAATGGATGCATGTTTTCACTTTATTTGTAAAAAAAAAAAAAAAAAAAAAAAATAGCTACTTAAGCTTAGAGTGGAGTATGTAAATCTTGATAGTGAGGTGTTGGCTAATTGGTAGAAGAGGATGTCTAACATAAAAAATAATTCCTTACTAGTTGTATTGGGGACTTCCAGATTTGAATGGAGATTTCATTGCAAATAAATTAATGCAGCATTAAGAAATGTAAGTCAATTTGAGGTTTATAAGCTTGGAACATGGGTTTCATCAATTGCTAAATTGATTGGGATAGGACCAACATTGGCACATTCTCTGTAGTTTTCCTTCCTCGTTAATAGGATGTTATGGGGTTTTATTTATTGATTAGTTTAACTCCTTTTGGGACATGAGACAAGGAGTTTCTCTTCTTTGCTAGTTTATTCTGCATGGAAGTAAGCTTATTTTTCATGGTGAGTGAATGTGGAGTTTTGCTAAGCTTTTTGGTTTGCCTAGTGGGACGGCTCCTGGGGCTTCTCAATGATGCGGAACACAAGATTGTGCTACTTGGCCTTTTAGGAACTATTTCAAAACTGGGAGTTTGACAAAGAGATTATTAACAAAGATGGAAAAGACTTCAGCCTATTTCTGGTTTTAGTAGGACCTCTTTGGGGAAAAGAATATGATGATATCTCATGGAAGGAGGTCATTTGTAAAGGGAGCTATAGGCAGATGTACGAGGCCATATTGTTGTCCCAATTAGAGGGCATCATGGACTGGAAAATGCTACAGATAGAGAATGGGTGTAGTTTAAGAAGTCTACTGGATTAGAGTTAGAAACCAAGTTTCATCAATGTTTTGTGTGGATCCTGGTTTGGGAGGGATCCCCTAAGATTTTTTTTTCTTATTGAACTTTCAGTGGTTTTTGAGGAGAATGGCCACTATAAATTTTTATATTCTATATCTTTTACGTGTTAAGCATGGGATTGCGCCTTTAGTGATAACATGCAAGACTGGAAGCTAGAGTTCTAACTTTCTTCTCCTAATTTTTTTAGGACTTATGCTTTGATCAAATACAGAAGAGATTTATTTTGCTTGGAATACCAAGTCTTAAAGTTTTGTTGTGATTTCACCCGTGGATGACAGAAGGATGAGGAGAGTGGGGCTCCTCTATGAGCTGCCTGCCTCGTGTTTTTGCTATGTGGTAAATGATCCTTGAGTTAATTTATAGAGAAGATCATTTATAATCAGGCTTCTCTATGAATGAGGTTGAATTGGTTAATGATTTTTGTTTATTGTGTTCTTGGCCTAGAAAGATATGAGATGTGTTGTATCCTATCATGGACATATGTGTTTTCTTGAAGATTTGTCATTAATAGATATTGGGCTTGGAGAGAAATGGTAAAATGTCGGCCTGGAGCCAAAAACGGTTTTTAGTCCCTCTAGTTGCTTGTTGGTCCCCTTGGAGGAGAAATATAGGGGAAATTCTTAATGGTGTCGGTGACCCTTTCAGGGTTCATGAATTGCAGCTTAAAATGTAGAAAAGTTATCTTTCCTCAGTTTCTTTGAAAATGGTAATGTTGTTTCCGACCTATAGATTCTCCTTTTTGCTCTTAGCTTTCATTTTAATCCAAATTTTGGTTACAACTGGGATGAGGTTGGTGAAGTGGCAAAACTTAAGGGTGATACCAGAAAGTGTGCTTTCGAAGTTAGACTGGCTGGGCTTTGAGAGAACCTGACTCTTTAGTCCTATGAATTTGTTCCTCTTTTCTTGTGCTTTTAAGTTTTTATCTTGTAGCACTAGGATTCAGCAGGCTATGAAGACGCCTGAGAGAGAAGCATCTATCCCTTCATAGTAGTGTAGAAAGAAATGCTACAAAAGCACTAGCCCATTGAGTTACTCATATGTACCTTAGCATCGCACAAACCTGATGCCTTTTTGACATTTCAATTAAATGTTGCTTGGGCTTTTGAGCAACATAGGTATCATATATTGTTGTGTGCTTTTAGTTTTATCTACAAGTGTGGGTATTTGTCTATGAGTGTGGGTCCTTAGCCTTATTATTCTCAAAACCGTACATATAAATGTTTTGGGACAGAGAGAAAAAAAGAATTGGAATAACTTCCTATTTTATATTCCAGTGACATCATAAGATGCACCGAAAGTGTGTGCCCTGCCATAATTGGTGATGGCACACCTGAAGGTAAATTTTCCATGGAAAGTGTAAGTTTTAAGTATTGGGTTGGGGATGAGAGTGATTTGTTTTATCAGGCAAGTGGGAAAATTCTCAAGTTATGTTTACAAGAAATACTGATCATGGTTCTTCTTCTCTCCTTTTCCATGGTTGCCAAGTAACCATAAAAGAATTATGTTTTTGCACAATTGGATTCTATGTATGGAGAAACATGCAAATGTTAGAACTTGTTATCTGGGTAATCTGCCAATAAGTGTGAGCTTGGAAATGGAGAAATATGCAAATGCTCTTATCCAATCTATAAGTGATCCATTAAAACTCAGATGAGTGGGACAAGTACTTAAAAAGAGTTGCTATAAGTACTGGGTGACACCAAAATCTTTAACCATACGATGAATGGTCTCAGTAAGCATTGAATGTTTCTTTCAAGTAACTGTCATTTTATGCTTTCGATAAATATGGGGGAAAGCTTTTTGTTTCGATGGTTAGTTAGAAAAGTAATATTCATAATGGACATTGCCTTCTTTGGATGAACAACATCTTAGGTGATCTTGATAACAAGAAACTTTGTTGTCTAGTTTGAAAATTGGAGTATATGGAAACCAGTGGCAGCTTCCTCAATGTTTGATGCAGTCACCTCGGAGAAATTAATATGACGAGTCCTTACGGGATTTTTATATTGTAATGAGATTTCTCTGGTACTTCAGTCAACTGCAGTGATTTAGAGTTCCTTAGATAACCATTTTAAGTAAAGTCTCTTAAATTGGGGTATAGTTATCCTTCAAAAGGAAGCATGAGATTATATAGACCATTCTAGCTATTATAACATCGAAATAGTGAATCTTATAAGCATCTAGGCAGAAATGTTTATGCATAGTTACTTGAACACCATTTAGGAGTAAGAACATCTGTAAATGAAATTTTGAGGTATATTGAATTGGTCGAGTTCAATGATAGTACTTTCAGATATATGTGATATGTGGTTATATGTGCTTGAATGGATTGGATAAAATATTTGTGATATTGCATGATACTAAAGTTGATTGAGAATGATCATGATAGAAGTATCTTGATGGAAAAATTATCCAACTTAGGATTTGAGATTTAAAACTTGGAAGGATTTTCGTAGTTTTGGAGTCTTGATAGTTTGGTTGTTGATTTTGAAGTTAAGGCATGTCGATCCTAATATATTATAAGAAGTATTTGTCAGATCCTTTTCATGTGATAAAAGCTTCTCCGATAGAATTGAATCTAGATCTGAGTTTCAAAGTGCAATCAGTACAAATATTAGATCGGTAGCTCAAGCAATTAAGGAATAAACATATCTCAATGGTTAAAGTGTTGTGGAGAAATAATTGAGTGGAAGAACAGACCTAGGAGATTGAAGAATCAATGCAGAAGCAACATTCGTAGCTCTTTGATGCGTGAATTATATTTTGAAATTTCGAGGATGAAATTTATTTTTAGGGGGTTAAGTGTTGTAATACCGAAAATTCGGTGTTAGAGATTTTGTACATATATTTATAATATAATGAAAAAAAATTTTAAATTTATTGATTTTTGATTTTGGGGTATTAAATTGAGATTTTCGGTATATTTAAAATATCTGTCTTCCCAAATGCATAGTGTATTTCATTATTGAAAAATTTGGAAATTTTAATTGGGGTATCATATAAATAATATATATGTATTATTTATATAAAAAAAAATAAGAAGAGAGAGAGGGAGGAGGAAACACTGCGTTTCGGCTGAAACGCAGCACTCCACTCCTCCACACCCCCAAAAATCGAATTAGGGCTAAGCCCTAATTCTCTCCTCTCTCGCCCTCTTTCCTCTCTCGCTCTCTGTCTCTCTCGACTCTCGCTCACGCTCCGCCCTCGTCCGCTCCTCTCCGCCATCCATCGGTGGTTCGACCACCATCAAGTCGTCTCTCCCTCTCAGTCACTCTCTATCTCTCTCTACCGTATCTCCCTCTCCCTCGAACTCTCTCTCTCACTCATAGTCGTGCACTCTCCCTCTCAACCGTGTCTCTCTCCACCTCTCGCGACTGTGACCCCTCTCCGGCAGCCATCCCCTGCGTGTGGCCGCCTGTTTCTTCTCTCCCCTGTGCGCGTGCGACCCTGTCTCTCCCTCTTCTTCCCGCGCGCAACAGTCACAGTCCCCTCTGCCCTGTTCGCTCGACTGCGAACTGCCCATTGTCGTGAACCTTCTGCGATCATCGCAGGAGCTCCAACCAAGCCGGTAATGCAGACCTTCGAAGAGCACTAGGCTGCCTGCAAACTCCATTCTCTGCGTAGGTAAGGATGAGTTATTTCTAGGGTTTTGATCTCTCTTGGTGATAAAGCTAAATTTCTGACCTTTGCTATATTTTGGAAGCATTGCAAGATCCTGGACCGAGTTTTAGGCGTACAGATGTTAGGATTGCGAGCTGCGAAAACCCTAGGTAAGGGAATTTCTAAATCCCTTCAAAATTTTTTCGAATTTAGGTTGAAAATTATAATTGGAAGCTATATATATGTTCTGAAATAAGTTAGATTCAAAAGGAAATGTATTTTCCTGAAATTTCATATGAACTTATTAGGTTAAGTTTAGAATTTGATATAAATTGGGCTGCGTTGAATAATAGATTGTGTTAGATAATGATCGAGGGTTGTTTGGCTCGTTTGTGTAGCTTTCTTTGAAACTTGATTGAAATCTGCTTGAAAGATTAAAATGGAGTTATGTAAATTCGGGAAAAATTAGAAAAATTGAGAAATATTGAGAATTAGGTCATTGGTGAGCCAAATGATTCAAAATTGATGAAACGGGAATCTAGAAAGGTGATTGTTAAATTAAGGTTGTATTAATTAGAAAAGAAAATTGAAAATCCTTTATTAGGCTTTTAATTGATGATAAATTGTGATCATTGATTTAGGCTAACCTTTTGGAGACTCGAAAGGAGTCATTTGAGAATTGATTGAGGAATTAGAAGTGATCACCCTCCCTATAGGTGAGTGGACGGTTCATTGTGTTCGTAAATGAGAAACCTGTTTTAAAATTGCTTTGAAAATGATTTTGAGAGATTTTTACATGTTTTATATAAATTGTTTTGTGATTGTAGGTTGTCTGAACTGGATTGTGAAATACGAATGCATCCACTGTGTTTATGAATGTTTTTGTGCCATGTGATATTTGATATTACTTTATGAACTGCTTTGGCATGAGATTACGGATTATATGTTGAAAATCATGGCACATTATTGAGAAATGGATTGAATGAGAAATGAAGGGTGCCGTAGATGACTATAGTCATATTCCCACCACGGAGCGACCCGACGGGTTGACGTGGGTTTGGGTTTGGATGTGCGGGGGAGTTAGACGTCCCTCCCTCTGCCGAAGTCGTACTAGATCTAGTGCACCCCGGTAATGTATGAGCCAACACCAAGGAAGGGGGTTTGTTTTGAGACATTGGATAGAAAAACCCTTGGCGGGCTTTCGTCTGGGTTTGGCCGCCCTGAGACGGAAGCGTATTTCGATGGGACCCCAGGATTTTCTGAAAAGATGATTAATTTGGATGCATATTTGTGAAATGTGATTTATTGAAATGATTTTATGTATATGAAATGATTTATGAGATATGCTTTGACTACCCCACATTCACACCTTATTTATGAACACAATCACACCATTGCACTCCACTCACTGAGTATACCCCTATACTTACCCCTCTCTCCCCCCATTTTTCAGAGGAGATTTAGTTGGGAGACTACTCGACGGAGCTTGCGAAGTATTTTGCGGACTGGATAGGTATTTGGCATGCAAGGTTACTTTTGGAGATTGATAGCTTTCAAACCATGGAAAGGGAGGTTTGTACATCTCATGCCGTGCAGATTTTATTGATACTGGCCGAGTTGTTGGCAAGTATTGATAAAATCCAACGATTTTTGGTTTGTTTTTATTTATTTTGATTTCTCTAGTTTTGGAAAACTGTTTGTATCTGTATTGGGACATTTGGACTGTAAATCTTAATTTCGATGCTTTTTCTTTGATTTTGTGAAGTTCTGTACAACTTATACCGTTAGGATTTTACCGATACTGGCTTATTTTCCTCGGGTAAGTGTTGGTAAAATCCGACGGCTATGTTTTGGGACTTCTTATTTGTTAAATGCTTTCAGAGTGGCCAGGATGGTCACGTCACATGCGTGCATGTACAGGTTCCCGCTCCCCATTGTGTGTTGTTGTGTACTCGTGCATGTACTGGTTCCCACTCCCCGATGTGTGCTAATGTATGATTGCATGTACAGGATCCCACTCCCCGATGTGTGTCAATGTGTGTGTTTGTACGTCTAAGAATGAGCCGGATGGGCTCCTTGCATGTGTAATGATTTTGTGATTTTTTGTTTTTGAAGAATTTTATGCTTTTGATGATTTATTGTGAATTTGATAGTCTTGCGGAGTCCCGGTAGATGGGGAGGTTTTACCCATGTACCGTGACGACGCGGCGGTTGTCGCGTGGTCTATTCGAGAATCGGGGCGTGACATCAAGAGACACATGTCACCAGCTTTTGTGTCCTTTCAACTTCTTAAGAAGTGAACTTCACTCATGGTGTCTCTCCTACGAATCGACACCATAAGCTAGAGGCAAATGTTGAACCATGATCCAAGCAACAGTTGGTATAATAGCCAAGTACCCGAAAGCCCGACTTGACACCCATGGTCATGAGGGGCTCAGATGTCAAACCGAACGACAAACAGACCAGCAGACCGATCAGGATGGTACGGCCAATCCACAAACGCATTCAGTAAGACTAAACGGTTATCCCCTTTATTCGATTGATAACTATCAAACACTTAAGAAACCAATCACTTCGACTCCTGAATGGTAATACTCAACTGAGTCTCATCTTAATTAGGTTTCCTATCTCATCACAAAACGTATCTCTTGGATAAGGAATGAAACTCTTGAGAATCTAATCGATAAGGGAAAGAATCTTTCTATATAATCAAACTTCCTAAATGATAATGATTTCAAATCTCTGACGTTTGAATTCTTAAATTTTTGGATTTTTTCGTAAACAAACTAGGATTGTAACACGCCAAATGCACACGACTCCTGCGACACTCCATATAAAAACTTTCAATACATCAAAACCAGGTAAGTACCCTTGACTTTACATGGAGACACACAAATCACAGGGAGATCCGTTCTCCCTTCCTTTCTCAGTCTGTTTTATTCTTTCAAAAATTACTTTTTCTAATTTAAGCGTCAGAGTCTCTTACACCATAGCACCTTTTGGCAATCTTTTACAAGTTTCAAGCCTATTCGTCGCGTACCCATTCGAGTCACAAGGAGTTGGATCTATGGAGCCAAAACTCACCTCTAATAGATGCTTTGCAGGAAAGGATTACCTAGGGAAACCAAAGGAAGAAAGCTCAAGTTTAAGTTACAATTCGGGTAAGTATTTGAATTCAAATGAAGGTTTAAAGAAGGCAAGCTCTTGACTATATCCAACAAGAAAAGTGGCATCTTTCCATGGGATGTAAGGTTCCAAGTCTAATGGTGTTGATTCTTGCATGTGACTTTGGGAAAGTCAAGCACTCCTCCAACTATAAAAGAGGAGCTCATAGGGATGCGGAAGACATCTCGAAATCTCAGAATAGAGACACAAAGAGAAAAATGACAAGTGGCTAAGGGAGATCTCTTTGGAATAGCAATATGGTTTGCTATTGTAGGGTGTAAATAACAGAGGTTGGGTTACACAATCTCTTCAGTGGGGGAGCTAGAATTGACTGTGCCGAGTGGGTAAGCTCTGAGTGTGAGAGCTATTTCAGGGAAAACTTGTAAAACTCTTTGGGCACAATCCTTTACATTGAGTTTTGAATATATAAAGGTTGGGAGTTAGTTATTCCTTAACTTGTTTGAGTGTTTTGTTTACTTTTCATTATTGCTAAGGGAGTGCTATGGAGAGTGACGAAGCAGCCTAGGCATTGAGTTCACTACACGGGGTAGAGAGCAGCGACCACTTGGACAAAACATTTAGTGAGGATCTTAGCTCACGTGACACCTACAAACATAAAACAAAACAACATTGATAAAATAATCCATATCATAGCAACTACGTTTTCACGACAACTAGCTTAATAAACTCACTAGGAGCTAAAACTTGTGGTGGCAGTGGTCGTTGCTGTAGAGGCATGCGGAGGAAGAGAAAAGATAGAAGAGAATGACAAGTAGGGAGAAGAGAGAGGGAGAAGCAGATGCAGAGGCAGCTTCTCCCTGTTCGAGCCCCGACTTATAATAGGGATAACGCTCTATTGGTTTACACCGGATCCACAACGAAAACTTCATTTCAGTATTTAAATGCACAATGCTCAAGAAAAAGATCAAAAACTGTATAAGGCCAAAAATAGGTATTTTCTTATAAATGACATTTTTGACTTAGCCCACAAAACGATATTTTTGAGCATTTTTAGTGAATTTTCATAAGTAATATTTTTTAGAAATTTTAAATCTTTTGGCCATAAAAGGTAACTATTCTAAATCTATTAAATTTCTGTAATCCCAATTCTTCTTTGCTTGCTAACCATTCTTTTGATTCCGCTTTTATAGGCTTAGTAAATTTGCTAGGTCAACCCAAAATTCTACCCTATACTTCTATTTAAACCCTAAGACTTCATAAATATAATCATGCAAAGTATAAATTTAATCGAAACTCAGTATAGATGATATTCGAAATTAAATAGGAAGAGAGAGAGAGAAAGAGAGAGGTAAAAGGAGACGAATCCACGGCAAAACAAATTCCAACAACTTTTTTCGCCGCCAGCAACCGCCGCCATCACCAAGAAGGTAGCGGCCACCGATGGAGGTTTCTTCCCTGGCCATTAGGCTGACGAAGCTTCTTAGATGGGGAATCGATCGCTGCTCTGACATCGATCATCCCCAATCACGGTTGCTCTATTCATCCATCGTCGACGTCGCCCAATCCTTTCACAGTTCTATTGATTTCGGCAAACGAACTTCAAAGCAGTGTTGACGGTCTCTGAAATTGAATGACTGCATAAGAAATTGCGACGATCAGCCACCAGATCCATTACCGACATCATTCGATTCTTCGTCTTCATTAGATACGAAGAGGATCTAGATAAACGTGGGTGAGTTGTTGATGGCGAATGAGAATCGAAGCGGTACATGATGGAAGACAGATGGCAAGATTTCGGACACCAGACAGCATCGACCGATCTCTCTTCACTGACAACTTATTTTAACTTCTGACGGCTTTCCCAGCGACGTTGAAGAGAACGGCTGCTGAGAGGTGGCGTTTTGCTTTGAAGGAAGTCAGGGGTTTCTAAAACTCTAATTCCCACAAAGAAAAAAAAAAGAAAAAGAAGGAAGGTTCCATTCACATCGAACCCGTAAACGGTTTTGTTATAACTGAACCCAATAAAAGGGGCTAGTTTGTTCACACCTGAGCCCTACAAGGGGGAGGGTCCTGTTCACACTAAAACCAAAAAATAATAATAATAATAATAATAAATAAATATTTGCTCTCCATGGCTGAGATGGCGGGTGGTACGGGTGAATATAGGGGTGATCACGATTAGGTCTGATAATTGGATCGGATCAATTCGAGCTTAGCTCATTTAGAGTCGGGTCGAGTTTAAGTCTAAATTTTAGATTCGATTTAATTACAGGCCGAGTTTATATATAAGTGGGCTCGGCCCGATGCAACATCGGCTCGTTTAACATTAAGCACCATGTGATGTATGTATATAGTATAGGGTGGGTAGTTGTTTGTATTTGGTTTTTTTTATTTTTTATCTCACAGAAAAAAGAAGTTCAAGAGTCAAGATCCAAATAAAGAGTCCCTATCTTTTCCTATCTCTAACCTAAGTCGTGTCTCGTGTGCATGCCCAACCCTAACTCCAACACCTTCCCTCGCTCTCTCGCTCTCTCGAGAAAACCATTCAAAGATCAGTAAATGTTATGGCTGTCGGTCATACATTCAGGGTAGAGAACCGTCATGTTGATTTTATGGTCTCCTTAGATTACTCCCATTCTTAAAAACTCAATGAGTTCAGGACTCCTCATCCTTTGGCTGCTTTATTTCCGCTTTTGAAGGATGATGCGAAGATAGCAAAATTCTATGGCTGAGAAGAGTTTTTTTTCAGAATCAAATAAATTGTTATTCAGTTGATTTGATCTAAAAATATTTTGATTAATTTGGAATTATTAAAATTTAAAAAAAATTGATTTTTTTGTGTAGAAATTGTATACTTAAAGAAATTATGTAGGTAAAAAAAAATTGTTATTCGAACTCAAGTCTGGCCCGAAATGGGCTCGAAGCTCGAACCTAGATTTTTTGAACTTTCTCGAGCCGAGCTTGAGCTCAAATCCATAAAATTTTAAATGAGTCGAGCCCGAACCTTGCAAAGCTCGGCTCAAAAAACTCGATTGCCAGACCTAATCACGATTCAATTTGAATCGTGAACCGAATCAGAATCAGTGGCTCAAAAACCGAATCGCAATCGCTTTTTCAGTTTTGAATCAAAAACTGAAATCGGAATCGGAAATATATGGTTCGGTTCCGATTCCTAAATTTTCAAAACCAGAATCGAAACCAGAACTGGAATCAGAATCGAAACTGAAACTAAGTATTTTTTTTGTTGAAACTAGAACCGAATTTTTGAAAATGATTGATTTTTATTTTTGAACAAGTATTAAATTTATTCAAAATCCAAATTTTTATTATTGCGTCACAATTATAACAATAAATATGTACAAAAAACAAAATCATTTAAAATTCAATTTTTTATCATTATATCATAACAATCAACATGCACAAAAGTCATAGTCATTCAAATTTATATAATTATAAGAATGATAATATATATATTCTTTCTTTTTGATTTGTTGATATAAATTTATTAATCAAATATATTTCAATAAGAATTTTTTTATGATAAATGTTTGATTTAAAGAATTACATAAAATAAATAAATCGGCGTGAATCAAATTCCTGCATACAAAACTTGAATTTAAATATAATTTAAATACAAGATAATTTAAATTAAAATAAGTTGACCGAATTAATGAATTGAAAAACAATATAGTTAAGTCATCTATTTCCTATTAAAGAGATGAGAGAATTAAAATTAAATAATTTAAATTTCGCTTCTAAATGGTTTGAATCAGAATCGAATCGTAAGGAATCGAAACCGTTGATAAGTGGTTTACTTTCGGTTCTGGTGGATGATGAATTTGAATCGCCGATTCTGGAACCGGAACCAAATTGTGAGGAACCGGAACCGAACCGTTGGTGAGAGGTTCGGTTCCAGTTCCATTGGATGATGAACCAAAACCGGCGGTTATGGAACCGTGGTCACCCCTAGGTGAAAAGGGCCAACCCCCTCCACTCACAGGTGCGCTGGGGACTAAGCCAGGGAAGGACGATGTAAAAAGCAAGAGTCAACATATGAAAGGGGTTGCCTTAGTATATGAGAAAGTTCTTCAAAGAGTGGTGAGTGGTAAGTTGTAGTTCCTGAATCTTTAGTAGTAAAGGGAGCTAAGAAATATACATTTAGCATTGTTGGATACCCTTTTTGACGGCGGTTGTCTTATAAGGAGGTTAGTAGGATTATCCGATTGTTATAGCATAGCAAGAGGTTATTAGAGGTTGTCATCGGGGGACATGCTTATTTTTGTAGAATTTCAGCTTAGATGCATATTTTTATAGCATACATGATACGAGTTGGTGACACATTTTTGGTATTCCGTATTGTGAAATAAATTTAATTTGAGTTATATTACTTTGGCTTTTAAGAAACTAATAATCATAGATGATATCACGGCTTCATGCACAGGGTTTAAGTGTCCACAAGTATTTTTGGAGCTAGATACAAGGAGCCTTGTGGTTAGGGAGGTAGGTTTTACCCTTTCTGATGGGAGTGAAATTGGGATTAAGGTGGAATGCTCTTACATTTCACCCAGGTATGAAGATTGTTTGGACTTTAGGCATTATCAGGATAAGTGCCCAAAGAAACCTCCTACTACAGAGTATAGGAAGGCACTTGAGCCGATTATTTTGCAAAGGGATGATGAGGGATTTCAACTCGTTCGTAGAAAATCAAGGTGAAGAGGTTCGAGACAACAGAGGGTTGTTGGTGATAAGGGGTCAAAGCTTGAGGCTCCTAGGATCCAAGATGTAGGAGAGGATACTCAGGGCTATGCAGCACCCCACGTGGAGGGGGTGATGATAGGGATCATGTGATTACTCAGGAGGATTCTATAGATGGTTCCCCAAATATATGGAACGTGGTTGATGATCAATTGACCCTAGTTATTTGGTAGTAGATTCCTGTAGATAGAGAGACATAGGATTCTGTAGCATCCTAAGTGTAGAGGGTGGTGATAGCCTTGCTTCGGTTTTTCAGGAGACTGCATCGAGCTCTATAGCTGGTTCTCCAAATTGGGTTAATGGGGCTGATGAGACTTTTGCATTGGTCTCTTGTGTAGAGACTCTTGTTCTTATTGTTGGTTCACTTGATCTTCAAGATTGTGTTATGGTTACTACTTGTGATAGCATACTGGGCTTGCTGAGTCAGGGCGTAAGTCATGGTAGAGCCAAGTGAGAGGATTCAGCTAAGATAAGATTATTGGTTAATGACAACATTTGACCTTTTCCTCCTCAAGTTCTTCCTTTTATGTTGTTTTGAATGGCAAAAGAAGAATAAGAAGGGGTCGGAGGTGTTTCTATGAGTGATCAAGGGGAGTATCCTCTCCTATTACATTTTAGATATTTGGATATTCGAATGTGAGGAGTCTAAATGACCTGATTCATATCTGTGCTGTGAGGAGTTTTGTGTTGCCAAACCATTTGCAGTTTATTTGATTATTGGAGACAAGAGTGAGGTCGGCTAATGAGGTTCATGTCTAAAGGTCTCTTCTGCCTAATTGGGAGTATAGAGTTGCCCATGTGGGGAATTCTACTGGTCGTATATGGTTATGTTGAGACTTGTTGGAGGTTTGTGTGATTATTGTGGCCTATGAGAGTCAATGGATCTACTGTAGGGTTCAGTTTATTAGGTTAGGAGTGTGTTTTGGTATTCTTGTTGTACATGGGTCTAACCTGGTAGGTGAACAACAGGGCAGGAGTATGGCCACCCGTGATGTGTCTTTGGGGATTTTAATGTTGTTAGGTGATTTTCTGAAAGGGTAGAAGGTAATCTATCGATGACTAATTCTATTCTGGATAATTGTCTGAGGGATTCAAAGTTAGAGGACCTGTAATATTCAAGGGCCTATACCACACAGTGGAATAGGTAGGTAGCAAATCCTATTTTGAGAAAGTTGGATAGGGTGCTAGTTAACACTTCATGGTCAGCTACTTATTCTTTTTTAGAGGTAGTTTTTCTTCCTTTGCGTATAAGGGTTCTGTTTAAGTTCTTTGAGTTCTGGATGGACCACCCTCGGTATTATGACATTATATTAGAGGCATGGGTGGAGGTTTATCATGGGACATCGATGTATCATTCATACAGGAAGCTTAAGGGTTTGAAGTTGAAGTTGGCGCAGCTAAATCATGGGGATTATAGTAATTTATCTTTACAAGTTTAGGTGACTCAAGAGAGGTTGGTTCAGACTTAGCGAGAGATGATGTCTAGTAGAGATGGGTATGACTTAGGTGAGGCAGAGAGGGTAGCCACCTCTTGGTATTACATGCAGTAAGATATAGAGAAGAGTATGCTGTGACAGAAAGTAAGGATTCGATGACTTCAATTGGGTGATTAGAATGCTGCTTTCATTTTCAGTGCAGTCTAGCAGAGATACAACCGAAATTCTATTTGTTCTCTGGCCAATGAAGATGGCACATGGATTTTTGATCAGAGTGATATCAGATGGGAGGATATTAGTTATTTCAAGGGGTTGTTCTCAAGTAAGCCTAGAGTTGGTTAGTTAAATCTCAAATTTGTCAATTCTTTGCTTTGAGGTTCGTTATCTGAGTCTCAGACCCATACTTTACAAAATTTAGTGATAGAGATAGAGGTGAGGGAGGTTATATTTTCTTTGAGCAAACATAAGGCTTTGGATCCAGATAGGTATAGTGTTGAGTTTTTTATATTCAATTGGAATACTATGGGGTCTAATGTTATCGGGCTATATTAGATTTCTTTGTGGTGGGTGTTAATTCAACAAAAATCAAATTTACTTATAGCACAAAAAACAAGTATAAGGCGAGTAGGGTCGTCTACTCAGAGAGTGGTAGATTCACTTCTTTTAAAGTAAGGAAAAATATGGATTTGAAGGTTAACTAAATTGATGATTTTATTCAAGGAAATAAATAATTGATTAAAGATAAATAAATAACACAAAATTAAAAGAATATAAATCAATGGAAATTCAATTTCTAGCTAAAGGAAATATATCCACCATGATTTGGGTGGATTGATTATCAATCTACCTAATGAATTCAATAAATCATAAATAAATTGGTTATAATAATTCAACAACCACCGAACAACCAATCTTTTCTTACTTTATGAATAATTAAGAGAAATTCATTAATTATTTTCCTAATTGAAAGACAACTCTTAAGAAAGTCATAGGATTTACTGTTTTGATAGTATTAAGATTTAAAAATATTCAATTCTAATCTATAAACACACAAGCAGGTTT
The DNA here is from genome assembly GCA_037126225.1 of Dillenia turbinata. Taxonomy (NCBI): domain Eukaryota; kingdom Viridiplantae; phylum Streptophyta; class Magnoliopsida; order Dilleniales; family Dilleniaceae; genus Dillenia; species Dillenia turbinata. Next base: position 9,196,926 of record JBAMMX010000017.1, read on the forward strand.
ATTTAAATTAGATTATTCGATTCTATGATATAGATTAGACTACTTGTAAGGTCGTGAAGTTATGTTATGCACCACTATATTAAAATAAACAAACAATAACGGATTTGTCATTTTAATTTGCTGTAAATTATTTTAGGATTATAAAATATAGACTTTCTATTCAATAAATTCTAAATAATCATAAACATTAAAGCACAGGAATTAAATAAAAATCTATGAAGTTTTGATATAATATGTTCAATTAGATCTCACAATCATTAAGAATTATGATTTCAGTAACCCATCAACTAGAAAAGAAATTTAGTAACAAGACTTAGAAGAAGAAGAATACAAGAATGAATAAAATTTTATAGAGAAAACAAACGTACCTCACATTTTGGAGGAGTTTAATGACTCTTTTATACGAGTAAATCTCCCATTTTTAGGGAAAGTCTTCTCAAATCTTAACAACTACTAAAAAGAAGTCTTACTAAAAGAAAATAATCTAATTTGTTGAAAAAAATAAATTTTCTAAAAGATAAAATATAATAAAAGCTGAACTTTCTAAAAGTTTATCCCTAAATATTAGGAATAAGTCAATATGCTGAGAATTTTTAATATTTCCAAAATAGACTGAAATTCCCCGTGTGACCACATGCAGAGAGAGAAGCATAGCTGACTTGGCATCGGCAAAAATCCTTTAATGAATTCATGAAAATCATATGTCCACACAACACAGTAAGAACACGACTATCCATAGTATTTTCCTTCTATGCATCACACTTCAAATCAACTTTTTTTCCTTCTCTTTTTCTTTACAACTCTTCTCCATCAACCTAAAATACCATACATTATAAAACATACCCATTAGTATAATAATTATCTTAAAATCAAGTAAAATCAACTAGAATTATTACACTAATTTACGTCCTATCAAATTCTCTCGCACCTAAACAATGCTTGTCTACAATTATTCCCAACACAAACAAAAACAAAAGCAAAAAATGACTTTGTAAGCCGACCCACTTTTTCCGAACTCTCATGCCAACTTGCATCACAAAATCAAACCAGAAACGTAATTAAAACAACAAGTACTTCATAGTACTTCGCACTAGAACTGCCATTACATTTCCTAACAGTTCCTTCAAAGTTAAAACTGCAAGATTTAACAATCCTTTCCATGGATTCATTCAAAGTCACTCAAAATTGGGTAAAGGACATATATCGCTCAAATCAACTTAATGGAATGACATTATCATAAGTTTGCAAATAAATTACATCTCCATAACTCAAAAATATGAAATTCATGCACCAATCAAAAGGTCTTTTATTTGTTTATAATAGAGCTAGGGATAAGGTTAGGATAAAAAGGATATTTAAGGTTGAAAATCATACCAAAGAAAATATATAATTAATCACACACTTCTTTTCAGCACCGAGCATTTTTGCCCCAACAAACAACACAAAAGATGTTTAAAACATAATCCATAGAAAGCAAAATATGGTTGAGGCATTTGAAAACAACCCATAGTTATTCTACCCACTTTAAAACATAATCCATAGAAAGCAAAATATACGAATAACCAAAAGAACTAGGAAAATGTCTCATGAAATCCATTCCCCATATATCAAAAACTTCACAAAACTAGATCGTTGTTTGAGGCATTTCATCTCTTAAAGATATATTATCAACCTTTTGATATTTTTTATAACTTTTACAAAATTGGTAGGCATCTTTAAAGAGAGTCTCCCAAGAAAGCCCCCTATCTAATATTTTTCTAGCTGTCCTTTAGGAACCAAAGTGTCCATCGTATGCATAACTATGACAATAAGCAAGAATGAAATCAATTTTATCGTTAGGCACACATATACAAATTATTTGATGAGATCCAATTTTCCATAAATATGGTTTATCCCATATGTAATTCTTAGAGTCATTCTTAATCTTATTTTTTTATGCAATACTCAAGCTATGAGGTAGAATTTCAGTTACTAGGAAATTCTCTATATCAGTAAAAAAATGGTTCCTTACCTATCTTACCTTGTAAAGTCAACAATTGCTCATCAGGGAACATCTCAGATATGGGCAAGGACTCTTCCGCATGTACTAGTTAGCTCAAATAATTAGCCACAGAATTTTTAACTTCCTTACAATCTTTGATTTCCCAATCGAACTCTTATAATAGTAGTATCCAATGGATGAGTCGTGGTTTGGATTCCTTCTGTGCCAAGAGATAATTGAGAGCTGCATGATCAAAATAAACAATAACCTTAGATCCTAATAAGTAAGATCTAAATTTTTCAAAGGTAAATACAATAGCTAAAAGCTCCTTTTATGTATTGATATAGCTGCATTGAGTAAGGTTAGTTTTCTATGAGGCATAATAAATAACACGGAAATTTTTTCCATCTCTTTACCCAAGAAGAGCTCTGACAAGATAGTGACTAGCATTACACATTAACTCAAAAAGAAAATCCCAATTCAGTGGTTGCATGATTGGTACTGAGTTTAATCTTGACAATGGTTGTGCAATCTTTGAAAAGTCCTTGATAAAGTGCCGATAAAACCCTACATGGCCAAGAAAACTTTGGATTTCTCGAACATTAATAGGATATGACAAATTTGCAATCAAATCAACCTTGGCCTTGTCTACTTCAATGCCTCTAGATGAAACTACGTGAACCAAAACTATTCATTTTCTTTCTTTGATCGTGCTAACCTACTAGGAAAGGTGGTGGAATCATTATCTTGGATTTTAAATTAAATTCATTACTTACCTCTTTAGTTAAAGTATTCAAGATTGTTCACTTTTCTTCACTTTTGGTCTCCTTTTGTGATTCGACTTTTGGTGAAATACTTTGCACCTCCTTTCCACTTCTAAGAATCATGGCACTAGCATTTTACTTTAAATTGATTTCAACTTGAGAAGGTAGCCTACCTCAGTTACTTCAAGTTTACTCACAAGTGTCACCAATAGTGATATTTGAGTACCCAAATTTTGAAATTTGGCTCTTGTCTCTTGTTGAAATCTTTGAGTCTCTTATTGGAATTTTTTAGTTTCCTACTTGAGCAATTAAATACTATTAGCAAAACTTTTAACAATATCTTCTAAAAATATACCTAATTTCAAATAGGTTTGTGAGAGTTGGAATTGTGGTCTACCTTGAGATTGTTGTTGAAACCCTCGGGGCCAATTAACATAACTAAAATTGAAACGATCCCTCCATCCTTGATTGTAAATATTTGAATAGAGATCATATTTCCTTTATGACTGGCCTGAAATCATTTTACAGCATTGACTTGTTCATAAAATCATCTTAAAGAGTGGGGCACATATCGATTAGATGACACATATTTGAACAAATTCCTTAAACTTTTATCTATTGCATTTGTCCTGCAGTCAATTTCTCCATAGGAGATGGTAGTGCATCTATTCTTTGATTGACGGAACAAACACTTATCTCATTGACTTTCCTTGGAACATCTTGCCTTATCTCAAATTGTTGTGCATTGGCAACCATGTTTGATACCAAATTCCTTGCTTCCTCAGGTGTCTTATTTGCCAGTGCACCTCCACTAATAGTATCAACCATATTCCTATCCATACATGGGAGTCCAGAATTTGATATTGGGGGAAGTTGCATACAACTGTTGGAATCTCTCCTAATACTCATACAAGGTCTTTGCACTATATTGTCATATACCACATATCTCCTTCCTAATTATGGCTACACGAGATACTAGGAAAAATTTTTCTAAAATTAACTTTTTCATGTCATTTCAGGTTGTGATAAAACCAGAGGGCAAATAGTAAAACCAATCCTTTACTTTATTGGTTAAAGAAAAAGGAAAAACTCTTAATTTAAATTGCTCCTCAGGAACACACAACATGAAACTCCTTTAGATGCTTGCAAGATCATCCCCTACAAGACCATGGAAAGTAGGTAATAAATATATTAATCCAAATTTTAAATCAAAAGAAGCCTCAATATTAGGAAAACTAATGCAAAGGAGTTGTTGATTAACATCAGGTGTTGTTAACTCCCTTAAAGTCCTCTAGCAGCTATATCTTCATCCTAAAGTCCTTCTCTTCTCTATCACTTTCAAATTCTAGCAAGTCAAATGCCAAGTTTAGTCTCGGAGATGAAGATGATGTTTGATTTGCTTATTGCGTCTCCTTCTTTAACCTTCAGGCTGTCTTCTTGATCTCTGGATCAAACACTAATTCACATGTACAAGAAAAATGAGGCATAGACCAAAAATAAGGAGAAAATCAAACTTAAAAGAAATTAATCACTGAACACCGTTCACCAACAATAGTAACAAAATTTTGGTAGGTGTCAATCCTACAAAAATTAAATTTACCTACTTCACACAATATGAGTATAGGGTGAGTAGGATCGTCTTCTCAGGAAATGGTGGATTCATTTTTTTAAGGAAAGAAAAAATATGGGTTTGAAGGTTAACTAAACTAATGATTTAATTCAAGGAAATAAATAATTGATTAAAGATAAATAAATACCTCAAAATTAAAAGAATAAAAATCAATGGAAATTCAAGTTCTAGCTAAAGTAATTATATCCTAAAGTAATTATATCCATCTTGATTCAGGTTGATTGATCATTGATCTATCTAATGGTTATAGTCATTCAACAATTGCTGAACAATGAATCTCTCTTTACTTTGTCGATAATTAAGAGAAATTCGTTAATTATTTCCCTAATCGAAAGACAACTCTAAAGAAACTTATAGAATTTAGTGTTTTGATAGCATTAAAATTTATAGAGATCTAATTTTAATCAATAAACATATAGTGGGCTTATTTAAAATAGATTATTTAATTTTAAGACATAGATTAGACTACTTGTGAGACCGTGAAATTATGTCATGTACCACTATATTAAAACAAACAAACAATTACAAATTTGTTATTTTAATTGGTTGTTATCTTATTTTAAGATTGTCAAATATAGGCCTTCTATTCAATAAACCCTAAATAATGATAAATACTAGAGCATAAAAATTAAATAAATACCTAAGAAGTGTTGATGCAATATATTGAATTAGATCTTACAATCATTAAGAATCAACACTTCAATAACTCTTCAACTAGAAAAGAAATTTAGAACAAGCAATGGAAAAAGAAGAAGACAAGAATGAATAAAATTTTATAGAGAAAACAAACGTATCTCACCTTTTGGAGGAGTTTAATCCCTCTTTTATAGGAGTGAATCTCTTATTTTTAGGGAAAATCTTCCTAAATTTTGATAACTACTAAAAATAAAAGTTTTACTAAAAGAAAATAACCTAATTGGTTTGAAAAAATAAACTTTCTAAAAGATAAAATATTATGAAAGCTGAACTTTATAAAAGTTTATCCCTAAATATAAGGAATAAGTCAACATGCCAGAATATTCAATATTTCCAAAACAAACTCAAATTTCCCATGTGACCACATGCAAAGAGAGAAGCTATTGACTTGGCATAAGGAAAAATCCTTCAATGAAGTCTTGAAATTTATAGTCCACGCACTAAGGTAAGAGTACGGCTATCCAATAGTCTTCTCCTTACATGCATCACTGCATCAAACCAACTCCTTCTTCTTCTCTTTTTCTTCACAATTCTTTTCCACCGACCCTAAAATACCAAACTTCATAAAACATAACCATTAGTGTAATAGTTATCCAAAAATTAAGTAAAATTAACTAGAATCATTACATCAATTTACACACTATCACTTTGCTCACGAGAGTCTTCTTCTGGGGATGAATGGTGCATCAATTCACTCATTCCTAAAAAGGATAAACCAACATCACCTTTGGATTTTTGGCCTATTTCTTGCTATAATATGGTCTACAAATGCATTTCTAGGATTATTATAGAAAGAGTGAGTAAGGTGCTCCCGAGCATAATTTGTAATGAGCAAATTGCTTTTGTGAGGGGGAGGAGGAATGGGAATAACATTCTACTTGCCCATAAGCCTCTTCATGGATTTTACCTAAATCATGGTTCAACCAAATGTGCGATAAAAGTGGATATCATGAAAACATATGACTCAGTGGAGTGGGATTTCTTCAGGATGGTTCTAGAGTATGTTGACTTTCCTACCTATCTAGTCGAGAGGATTATGGAATGTGTCTCAACAATGAGTTTTACAATCTCAATTAATGGGAAGTTGACAGATTTCTTTCAAAGCTCTAGGGTTCTTTGATAGGAAGATCCATTGTCTCTTCTTATCTCTTAGTGATGATCATGGGGGTGTTTTCGGGTTTGATGCGTAGGATCACCAAGGGACCATGCTTTAAGTATCATTAGAGATATCGGGAGGTTATATTGTCTCGCTTATGTTTTGTAGATGATCTGATGTTTTTCTCCTAGGGTGCCTTGTCCTCTGTTTAGTGCATCTTGGATGGCTTGAGTCAGTTTAGGAAAGTTATCTAGTTAGAGGATAAACCTACAGAAGAGCGAGATCTTTTTGGATTAGTGGATAAGGGGGATAGGGAGGAGATTTAGAGGATTTCAAGATTTCACCAAGGCATCCTCCGTGTCAAGTATTTGGGAGTCCCTCTATTGTTGACTCATCTCTTGATCACGGACTATTTGTAGTTGGTTCAAATAATAGCCTGGATCCAATATTAGATAAGCAGACACTTATCTTATGTAGGTTGGTTACAACTAGTTAGCTTAGTTCTTCTTTTAATTCAGACATATTGCTCTTCTATTTTTCTCCTTCCAAAGGCGGTATGTTAGGAGATTGAGCAAGTTATGTCTAGGTTTTTATGGTTCGGTCCTTCTCTTGACTGCCATAAAACCTAAGATTTCTTGGTCTCTTATGTGCCGAATAAGGGAATAGGGGCTTGGGCTGAAATGAATAACATATTGGAATAGAGCAGTTTAACTTAAACACATCTTTCAAATCTAGAGGATAACGTTTGGACCCATTGGGTGAAGATTTATCTATTAAGGGGTTGTAGCTTTTGTTTAGAATGTATTTTCTAGCACCCTGTGGATAAAGCATATCTAGGGTACTGAGTAGTAAGTCTTGAGATTGTTGTGAGCTTTCTTTGACTAGATCTAGGAGGTTATCCCGAAATCTCATCGCCCAACTACTACTGTTTATGATAGGCTTATGTGGACGATTAGCGATAGTGGGGAGTTTTCTATTGTGTCAGCTCAGAGGCAGCTTATATGTTCTCATCAATAGGTTTTGTGAGTGTATCTATTATGGTTTGTAGGAGCATTTCTTCAATTTGCTTTCATTATGTGGATAGACTTCATTGAGCTGTTTTAGATGAGTGATTTTTTGTTCAGAATTAGGCTTTTGACCTAATCGACATGCCATCTCTGTAATTGTCAGAGAGAGAGTTTTGATCACCTTTTCTTTTGAAACTCCTTCTTGATGGAGATTTGGAGATTTATTATGGCGAACTATATTCCTGTGACCTTTCCTATCTTTTGGTCTGGCATTCGAGAGACCCTTCTGGCTCGATATCCACTTTAACGAAATAGGTTTTTCAAATGGCTCTTTAGTGCTTGTATTTACTATAAATGGAATATGGATGGAAAGGAATAAGAGAATGATTGGTGAGCGACGGCCATCACCGCGAGTCATTGTGGTATTTATTAGTTTAGTCTAACAATCAGTTGAGAGTAGGATTTAGATCATTTTATATGGGTTTTTCATAATGATCTGTTGATTTTTTTGGATATTTCAGAACATATCCTGATAACTATATATTCATATTTTATATATATATATAAAAATTCTTTTATATAAAAAAGTATAAATTTAAAGCATTGAAATAAAGATGAAATGCACGAAAACCATTTTTCTAAGATTTCTTGAACCAGGTTTCTCACATGGTAGGGCAGGCCATCAAACTCCAAACCCCATCCTGAACTTGACATAGTTTTCCCAAACCTGCCGTCTAATTATGGCATCATTGAGAAACAATGGATATATGTTTTTAGGGGAAAAAATACAAAATTATTCCTTGAACTTTCCGTCATGGCTATGTTAACCCATAAATACCATATTTTGACTCTTGAGATTCGAGAAAATTGGTGCCTTCATCTAATTTTCTGTTGAAATACTCTTATATTTCAATTTCTTATAGTTTCCTCCTTTAGACTTAAAACTTTACACTACAAAAATACAAAGGTTTAGCGATGAATTTAGCAACGGAAATTTTAGAAAAAATCGTCACTAATAATGTGTCACAAAAATTTAGCGACGGATTTCAGTTTCCGTCACTAATTTTAGCGACGGATTTCGAATTCCGTCGCTAAATTTAGTGACGGATTTCAGTTTCAATCGCTAATTTTAACGATGGATATTATTTTCTGTTACTAAATTTAACAACGGAATATGTTTTTGTCACTAAATTTAACAACGGATTTTATTTTCTGTCACTAATTAGCGACGAATTTTTTTTCGTCGCTAAATTCAATGAGGGATTTGAAATTCGTCGCTAATTAGCGACGGATATTATTTTTCATCGCTAATTTTAGCGACGGAATTCAGAATCCATCACTAAATTTCGCATTTAATATTTTTATTTGTAAAGCCCGTCCACACCTTGCCGCATCCGCTTTGCCTTACCTGCCGCGTATGCCCAACCTTTGCTACTTTATTTTTTTTTGCAGAAAATGTGCTTTTGCCCAGATTCGAATCTGGATTTATGGGGTTGTCTAGAATGCTCTTAATTATTATGTCATTTTAACTTATCCGATATATATATTTTTATTTCTTTACTTTTTTTCTAACTTTCACCATTAAAATATAATTCGCTAATCTAATAAAAATACAAAATACAAAATTATATTTAATAAAAATACAAAATTATAATTAATAGAATTACAAAATTATCTTTAATAAAAACATAAAATTATATTTAAAAAATATAAATTTATATTTAATAAAAATCAATACCCTAATTTAATAAAAATATAAATTACAAATATTATTTTAATAAAAACAAAAAATTATATTTAATAAAAATATAAAATTATATTTAGTGACGAATTTTTTTTTGTTGCTAAATTTAGTAACGGATTATGTTTTCGTCGCTAAATTCAGCGACGGATATTATTTTTTGTCGCTAAATTTAGTGACGGATTATGTTTTCGTCGCTAATTAGCGACGGATTTTATTTTCCGTCACTAATTTAGTGACGGATTTCAAATTCGTGGCTGAATTAACGACGAATATGAAATCCGTCGCTAAATTTAGCGACAAAAAATAATTCGTTGCTAATTAGCGATGGATTTTGTTTTTGTCGCTAAATTCGTCGCTAAATAGCTATGAATTTTTTCCATTGCTAAAATCGTGTTTTTTTATAATATTAGCAAATTAGTTCTTGTCCATCACTTAACACAAAAAAAACTATCAAAAAAAAGAAGAAAAATTATAGAAAGAGTTAAATCTTGTCTCTACAATTAATCAAATACCAACAACAAAAATTATCATCGTGATGAAACTTGAAATCGAGTCGATTTATTATTTTTTATAAAAAATAATTTCTCGGAAGAATTTCTTTTATCTTTTTTATAGTACCGTTCTCTATTTACTTCTTTATTATCCAATAATTAAATATAATTCATCATGCATAGGGTTTCTAAATGATGAGTACAATCGTTGAAATATGAACAAAATTGCAAATCTCCTTTTTCATTTTAAAGTTTAAATCTGCTAATCTATTAAGCATTGGATAACAGAAAAACTTGGGAAGATAGAACCAGAGGTGAATTATAAAAATTCCTCTCATTTTTTCGTTGGAAGGAATTGGTTCGACCTAATTTTTAGTTTTTGTTTGGTCAAATGTTTCATTTTTTTGAAGCATAAAAGAAAATTAGAGGACTCAATTCTAAAAAGTAAAAACACTTGAAGACCCTAATTGTTTCAAAACTAATGAAATATGCAAACAAATTGAGGAAGAAATAGGTAACAAGAGAGCACATAATTAGGGGAAATCGTGGTTAAAAATTAGGCGATGACATTTGCAATGAACAAGAAATCCTTGCAAAAGCACCCCTCCATAATTTTTTTTTTTTTTTTTTGGGTGCATGGGTTACATATATCATTGCTAGTTTGGGAGTACAAAAGATAGCGGCCACATTATGATCTCCTTTGTCGTGAAAACCTTGTTGTAAATTGGAGATAAATATTGCGCGTTGCTAAATTGGTCGCTACAACTTTAAAAATATGATGTGACTTAAATTTTAGCAATAAATATGGAGCATGACTAAGTTGGTTACCAATTACTGACAACTTTGACAACATGATATGGCTTTCATTTTGCGAAAAACTTTGTGACAAAATAATAGAGATGGCATTTTGAATTTTCGGACCCAAATTATTTAAGTTATAAACTTTATATTTTATTTCCATAAATAAATTATTAGAATGTATAAAACAAACATTAAAACACATCCCAGTTTAGAAACATATAATATATTGAAACGCGGTCATGGATCAGGGAATTTATCTAACACTAAATACCAAAAATTGAATGACAAAATTATCTTTAAAAAATACTTAAAATGAAAGAAAAACGCTAATGATCCGGGGAATCATGATTGGTAGGAGGCTGGGCCGATCACAGTGACGGATTTAAGACCTAAAGGCAAGGGTATAAAAAAATAATAAAATATTTGCTCAAGCAATAAATATAAATTATAAAACTATATTAAAAAATCTAAAATATAAAAAAAATAATTCAACCAAAATATTGTGAAAATCAACTTTTTTTTAATTATATATATATTTTTCTCTTCTCTTCTTTGTTTTTTATTTCTCATATGGTTGACTCAAAATTTTAGAATAGAAAGATTAGATTGTTGTTATAATACTCCGAAAATCAAAAGTTTTAATTGAAAGTATATACCTTATTCAGGGGACAATAATGGATTTTTCCTTAAATTTGAAAATAATTTCGATGGTTAACTAGACTGTTGGTAGTAAGTTTGATTTCACAGATTATGACTCTACTAATTCAAATGGGATAACTTGGCTGTCTGAGGGTCTTGATCGATAAGACCTATAAAAGGCCGTCGGAGGGTGCTCTAGTAGGAGAGACTCCAATGGTCAAATTAGAGAACGGTTTTCAAAAGGGAGAAATAGATTGAAAGAGAGTTTTGTATGCCTTATGTGTAATGTGTAGGTCTATAAAGCGTACTTGGCCAATTGGCTTACTGGTGTTTATATAGTCTCAACGTGTGAGAGTCGTATATATACGAGGTGTTGAAACTCTAGTTTTCTTACAAGAACACCCAAAGATTACAAGAATTATAGTGCAGGATTATCAAAAATTTTAAATTTTTACCGGTTTAGAAAGTTCAGATCGTCATGGAGATTATTTTTCTTATCAACTACGATTGTAGGTTTTCTTTCTATTTACGTGAGATTGCCCCATGATTTAGGGAGAGCGAATATTATATTAACAGGTCAAGTGATAATTGTCGAGCACCGAGGAGGTCTAGGTGCCGATCAGTATTAGAATAAGCAGTTGGCTACCAAGGAGAGCTCTGGTTGGTGAGCACCAAGAGAGTGTGATTTGACAAGTCACAGGCCTGGTTAGCCTTGAGCCCAACATGACTTAGGTCGTGTACTATCATTTGATCCCTACTCCTAATGTCACTTCAAAAGAGAGGCATAAGGAGTAAGTGAAGGGTCACTCCTTGGAAGGTCGTGGGAGCGCGAATATAGATAACTATCAAATAAATGATCTCGGAATAAATGTTACTTGAAGAGTTGAAAAACCTGAATCCTTCATTCATTGCATGCGTTTCTCATTGGGCCATTTTGTTTGCTCAAGATCGCTGGGGTCATGCCTTCTTGGTTATAAATAGGTGGTAGAGGATCCCCGTACCATGTCAAAACAATATGGAGTACTTTCGAGAGTAATTTTTTGAGTCCCTTCTGTTGAGAGTTAGTACTTTTGAGAGATAGCTCAGTTATGGGTTTTGAATCACAAAACCTGATAATTTAGAAGATTTCAGCTGATACAAGGCTCCATCATGAATGGGACAGCCAATATAAGGTTCCATCATGTCGTTTGAAATTTAAACATCGTGGTGGAATCTGCTAGGGCTCTCATCAGGATTCTAGCCTTGTTCATAGAGAGATCTTAACTTAGACTAGAGAGATTCTTGTTTGTAATGGGAGCTCTCTTCCCAAGGTTAGAATCATCATCCAGGCGATAGGTGTAACAGAGGTTATTGAAGATGGCGCTCCATTGGGTCATGCGATAAGAGGAGTTAGGGAGGTGGCCAGAGACTTGATGCATCTGTTCTGTCCTTTTGGCAAACTCTTACCTTCCTCAGCTCCCTCTGTAGTCTTCTTGCTCCGATTGTGTAATACTAATAAGCCATAGAGCTTATCCCAATTTTCAGGCATTCAGTTAGCCTCCTTATCATAGGGTTCACATGTCGTCTCGGTCTCTAGTGTATTTCTTTCTATGTGAATCGATCTAACTGAGGGATTTGTAAATTTTCTTTCATACTGCATATGATTATATACTCTGATATGTACCCGTTGTATTGAAATAAAAAAGGAGTTCTATAACTTGTCAATCTTGCTTTAGTTAAAAAAGTAATTGCCTTGTCTATTGGTATTCCACTAATGTGAATAATGAGCACTAAACCACTGAATAAGTAACTTGGCCGATAGTATGTCTATTGGTCAGTAGGCTTACTTAGTCACTAAACATGGGTCTCTACTGCCCTCACACTCTGGGAGAGTGAGTTGTATTCACCCAAGCAAGGGTTTTTCTCACATTGACAGTACATTTGTTTGAGAGAGGTCAACCTAGTGAATGGGCTGTGTCCACCCATCGAGGATATAAATCCTTTATTGATGACACGTTTATTCGATAAGAGGGGTTGTGTCAAACTAACGATGAGATAAATCCTTTATTGATAACATGTTCGTTCATTGGGAGGGGCTGTGTCCACCAAATGAGGGGATAATTCTTTTTCTGACGACACGTTTTGAGAAACATGAGTACGAAAATAGATCGGTCGGCTGATGAGGTTATATATCAAAGGAGATGACCATAGAGGTTTTACCTAATCATACAACTGGACATGGAACAAGGATGTTCCCATGGGATAGTGTCGATCGTCATTAATAATGGATGCAGAGGTTCTCGAAATTCCTAGTTCTGGGTACGGTTGAGCCGTCTAGGTGATTGAGGAGGTATGTACCTAGGTAAACTTTTAAGCATATTCTGTAAGGTCATTCCTAGTTGTGCACTAACTTGCCCCCTGGTTGAGGTTGACTGGTGGCTTCTACCTTCCTGAGCACTAGCTCGCCTAGCTTGAATGTTCTAGTTTTGACCTGTTTATTATAATACCTTGTCGTTTGCTATTGGTAAGCAGCCATTCAGACAGATGCATTTTCCCTTAACTCAGGAAGTAGATTTAGCCTTTCACGTAATGTTGTAGAGATCTCAATTGATGATAGCATAGTGGACGGCCATGCACCTCAACTTGGTGGCTTCAAAAAGTGAGCTTGGTAACTACACATGCTTTAAGTAGGCCTCATGGGGTCTTTTTAACTCGGTGAACTGTTCATTGACAAGATCTATTCAGGCTCTTCAATACTTGGGTGTCGTAGGCTTTCTATGTAAACCATTTGGGTCACTACTGAATCAGTGTGGCTAAGTTTGAGTGTATTAGCTCGCGCGTTCTCTGATCGTGGGATCTATTATATGTCTACCCTATCAAATTTGTCCATCGCTTTGCATATCTTAGATAAGTACTTTGTCATCGTTGGCTCTTTAGTTTCATAGACTCCTTTAATCTGTTTAATGACCAATTGGTTGTTAGTGAAGACCCATATATTTTGGGCCCCTAGAGATACCGATTTGTAATCCGGTCAGAAGGGTTTCGTATTCGACCTGATTGTTAGTTGCCCAAAAGTCAAAATGGAATACATATACGATTTTGAAATTGTATGGTCCCACTAGAATGAGTCTGGCTTCACTTCCTGAAGAGTTAGATGACCTATCTACATAAAGGGTCCATTCAGGCTTTGAGTTTTCTTCTTGGTCATTGGCAGAGGCTTCTTCGATAGTTGTTGGGAGTGTGTACTCGAGGATAAAGTTTACGAGGGCCTAGCCTTTGATAGTTGGCCTCGGCTAGTATTCAATGTTGATTTTGCCTAGTTTGATGCTCCACTTAATTAGTCGACCCAATGTGTCTCTCTTTTGTAGAATTTGCTTTAAAGGTTGGTCGGACAACCCCATAATAGTGTGTTTGGAAGTATAGTCAGAGACGAAGGGCGGTGATAACTAGGGCGAAAACTATTTTATCGATAAGTCGATAGCTAACCTCAGACTCATGGAGTATGCAACTAACATAGTACACCAACCTCTATGTGGTGGATTCCTATCTCAAGAGGACAGAGCAGAGCACTTGATTAGAAACAGAAAGATAAAGGTAGATCTTCTCGCTAAGAACTGACCAGGAAAGGAGAGAGGATAACATGAGATATTCTTTGAGTTCCTCGAATGCGGCCTAGCACTTGGGTATCCATGCGAATTTTTTAGACTTCTTCAGAGTATCATAGAAGGGCTTATACTTCTCCCCCACTTTTGACAAGAATCGGATCAGAGCTGAGATTCTACCGGTGAGGTATACTTGTCTTTTGCCGAACTCGGTGGTGCCATATCCAGTATGGTTTGAATCTTCTTTAGATTTACCTCGATTCCTCCATTAGTAATCAGGAAACCCAGAAATTTCCCTAATGTAATTCCAAAAGATCACTTCGCTAGATTCAACCTCATGCTAGAATACTCTAATGTTTGGAATGTCTCTTCTAGGTTTGCAACATGGTTTTCGGTATTAGTACTTTTGACGAGCATGTTGTTGATATATGCCTCCATGTTTCTACTGAGTTATTCACCAAAAACTTTGTTGACCAAGTATTGGAAGGTTAACCCAGCATTCTTGAGGCCAAACGGCATGACCTTATAACAATAGGTACTGAACTCCATGATGAAGCTAGTTTTCTCCTTATCTTCTAGAGCTATACGTATCTGATTATAACTGGAATAAACATCCATAATACTCAAGAGTTGGTAACCTGATGAATTGTCTACCAACTTATTGATATTGGGGAGTAGGTAGCTGTCCTTTGGACACGCCATGTTAAGGTTGGTGAAGTCCATACATATTATCTACTTGCTGTTTGTCTTCTTTACCATGACTACTTTGGCCAATCACTCTAGGTATGATACTTCGCAAATGAACCTACTACTAGAAGTTTCTAGACTTCTTCTTATATCGTGTTGATGTTCTAACACTAACATCCTTTTCTTCTACTTAACTACCTTATAACTGGCATCTACAGTCAGTTTATGAACTATAACCAAGGAATGGATACCTTACATGTCTTCGGGGGACCATGCAAAATCCTTCGAATGACAATGTAGGCAATCCATGATTGCCTTTTAAAGGGATATTAGTAGATGGACACCGATTTGGATGGTTTGACTGGGTGTGTCCGTGATAGAGACTTCAATTACTTCTACCTGGGATTTCGGTTTAAACTATTGCTTGGTCTTGTCTTTGAGTTCCATAGTGTTTACTGCTAGGACTTCTCCTTCTTCTTACATTACGGGGATGATTGACAGATTGGGATCATCGTGGAGTGTTGCAACCCCCAATGGTGTCCTAAATTTGACCTTTATGTGTCTAGCACTTGATAATGCTTTGAGGCTATTTAGGCTAAGGTGACTTAGGATGATATTACAGGGAGATATAAGTTTTAACACGTAAAAAGTGGTCTTGGCGACAAATAATGTGGAGGGCATTCCTAGAGTTACGATGAGTGAGATGGTGCCTTCTGGATATATGTGTTCGCCAGCAAATCCTTTAATGAACTGGTTAGAAGGTTGGAGATGACATGGGGCAGAACCCATTCACCACAAGGCATCCCAAGAAGGGATGTCGCGGTCTACTCATTGATCTATGAAAATTCTTTTGACGAGATAAGATTCGATTCTTTCTATGATGACTAGCAAATCATTTCGGTTGATGTTTACTCCCCTCAAGTCATCATCATTGAAACCAATGATTGATCTCTTTCTCCTAACTGAGGCCATGCTAGAGAGAGGAAGAAGATCGTGATGAGAGCTAGCTTGGTTGGGAATATAGTCTGTTTCTATAGATGGTTCCAATCTATTGGAGGTGGGTTTGCATCCACAAATGATGCCTCTGCTAACTCAAACAGAATGACTTGGCTATCTAATGGTCTTGATCGATGAGACCTGCAAAAAGCTACTGGAAAGTGCTCCGATTGGTAAGATTCTGACACTTAAGTTAGAGAGTGGTTTTTAAAAGGCGAAAACAAACTAAAAGAGAGCTCTATATGCTTTGTGGTCGAGAGAGTATATCTGGCCGAATAGCTTAGTGATATTTATATAGTCTCAATGTGTGAGAGTCATATATATGCGGGGTGTTGAAACCCTAGTTTTCTTACGAGAGCACCTTGAGATTACGTGAATCATAATGTATGATTATTAAAGATTTTAAATTCCTACTAGTTTGAAAAGTCCAGATTGTCATGGAGATTCTTTTCTTTATCAACTACAATTGTAGATCTCCTTTCCATTTACATGAGATTGCTCCCATGATTTAAGAAGAGCGAATATTGTGTCAGCGAATCAAGTGACGACCGCCAGGCACTGAGGAGGTCTAGGTACCGATCAACATTATACTGATTAGTTGGCTATTGAGGAGAGACTTGGTCGGTATGCACCAAGAGAGTGTCGTTCGATGAGTCATAGGCCAGATTTGCCTTGAGCCCAACATGACTTGGGCCAATTACCATCATAGAAAAAATTGGAGACTGAAGATTCCGATATTCGATAAGTGAAAGAAATATAAAAAGAGGATGAGGGATGTAGAAATAAGAAACATAGTAGAGAACTAGAAGAAATGGAAAGGAGAGGGGAAAAAGACAAAAAAGAAAGGAAAGGGAAAAACAAAATAGATGGGAAGACAGGCGGAGAGGAAGAGGGAGAAAAGAGGAAATGTTAGGGAAGGAGGGGAGGGAAAAAGAAAAGTGTCAAAGTGATGTTGTCAATGTCAAATTAATATTTTTTAGAATTGCAATCTTATTTATCTTTGCTTTTTTTTTTTCTACTTTAGAAACTATAAAATATTTTTTGATTGATTTAAAACATGTAACAGTGATGTCATTTTTTATTTTTGTTATGTGGTGATTTTTGAAAAAAGATTTATATAAAATTTAGTTAAATGAATGAATTTTAAAAAAGACAAATGAGGTAAAATTATAGTTAAGTGAGTGCAAAATAAATATAGATCATAAATACTAAATAAATTTTAAAAAATTGAGGGGTGCAATTGCCGACCCTCATCCCTTCCAATGTCCATCCCTAGCTGATAATAGAGCTCTGAGAATGTTAAGGTGCCCAAGAATTCAGAAATTTGAAGTTGAGTTTAGCATTTGTTGCATTTGCTCTTATAATTGAGAAGTTTTTGTGTCTAAGATCTTACAGTTGCTCTAGCAATTCTAACACTTCAGGTGATCTACAATTGGGAGGATAAGAAGCCTCTAGAGGAATGTTTCCCTACTGTGTAGATCTGTGCAGTGCTTCTGGGATCAAATTTCTGACCTTCCTTGACACTGTTGCACCCCACAATCCACTTTGTGTCTTATTTTGAAGAACTAGTCTTACTAGAGTTGCTAACTTCTTCAAAATGAGTCCTTGTGATCCCATCATCCCGCTTCTATATTGTTAAAAACTTTAAAAGTGAGATACAATTTACTTAAGAAAGAAAGCAATATCTGATATGTTACGGAGACTTTTAGCAGAGACTTTATAAAAGCATGCTGCATTGGGATAAAGAAGAGAGAGAGAGAGAGAGCAACATATTAATGTGCATGCATGTAAATTAGGTCAAGAGAAAAGGTTTAGTAACATACACTACAAAATTAAAGCGTTGAGGTGACGGTAACATTTATAGACGGTGACATGTAGCGACGGTTTTTTATGGCGTATAGCAATACTTGTGACAAAACCGTTAGAAAATGTATATATTTTACGATGATATAATATTATTCGTTAGGAAAAGTTTAGCAATCGTCAGTAAATGTTGAAAAACCATTTGTAAAAAACGATGTTGAATTTTCACTGTTATTATTTGTGGTCAGTAAATATAAAACTTTTAGCGACGGTTTGAAAACAGTTAGTATATGACCGTTTTTACTGTCTACCTAATCATATCGTCTACATAAATTCTACATTTATACTAACTCATATATTATACAGTCTTTAAAAGCTATGTTTAATTCAGACGCTTATCTTTTGTGGTCAGTAAATAAGGCAGAGTTTTAGAAACGGTTTGAAAATAATCTCGATATGACTACTTTTACTCACTACTTAAACATATCATCTTCATAAGTTTCACACAAATCTAACGATTATTATTTGTGGTTAATAAATATGGCAAAGTTTTAGAGACAGTTTGAAAAATGTCTCTAAATAACTCTTCTTTACTATCTAGTTAACCATACCATGGACATAAGTTGTATATCTATGCTAACTTATTCATTGTACAGTCTTTAAAACTTATGTTCAATTCTGAAGATTATCATTTGTAGTTAATAAATATGGCAGAGTGTTAGGGACAGTTTGAAAACAGTCTCGATTTGACTCTTTTTACAGTCTAGTTAAGCATACCAGTTTTGTAAGTTCTATTCAATTCTGACAGTTATTATTTGTGATCGGTAGATATGGTAGAGTTTTAGGGACTGTTATTTAACTGTCTCTATATGTCTATTCTTTACTATCTACTTAACCATACCGTCTACATACGTTCTTCATCTATCCTAACTCACCGAGGGCTCATAGTTCAAGGGCGGTACTTGCCAATGAGGGCGTACGTGCCTAGATCCTCTCAAGGAGGACTGGCCTTCCGGTTTGATGGCGTGACTAAACCCTTCCAACTGTTTGCTTATATTCTAAATTTTGGACTCTAGTCTTTCTATCTGAGATTGATTGACCCATTATGGGGATATTGGTGCAAGAGGTATGACTGGATATTACTAAGCCACTGGGTATGGAACCTGCTCTGGACAAGGGGTTGAAAGTGAACGACACGATTATTAGCAGAGTGAACAGGTGCCATAAGGAGAGCGGCATCAGTTGGGGTAGTGGTATGCCCATCTGCGATGGATGTAGCCCTCGAGGTGGTTCTGGTTCTTCTCTTTGGAGGCATGGCTATTTGGTGATTCGAAGAGTTTTATCAAAGTCGCTCTAGTTTGTTCCCATGGATGGCACCAATCTATTGGAGGTGGATTCCGACTCTACAGATTCTGCTTTCTTTTGACTCGAACGGTTGGCTACAGAAGTGGTTTGAAACTTGCAAAAGACTATCAGAGGGTACTCCAACGAGGGAGGTTCCGACATTTAAGTCTAAAAAAGTAGTTTTCGATAGGAAAGAGACAGACTGAGAGAGTGAGAGAGAGAGCTAGTCTCCTTGTGACTTGTGTGTCAAGTGTATGAATCTTAGATAGTGTACTTGGATTTTGGTATGCCAAAGGTTTTTATACGAGGCACAGTAAGAGTCGTGTATTCTCGGGGTATTACAACCCTAGTTTTCTTATTAGGGGATCCAAAGATTTTAGAATTCTATAGTTAAATATTATAGAGGATTCATGATTTTTATCACTTAGGAAGTTTGGTGATACGGGAAGATCTCTTCTCTTATTGATTAGATTCTAAAAGTTTTCTTCTTTATCTAGGAGATACGTTTCGTGTCGAAATAGGAAACAAAAGATCGATGTAAGGTTTAGTTAAATATTACCTTTAGTTAATACGATCGGTTCCTTAAGGAGTGTTTGCTCATTGGCTAAGGAGGAAGGGACATCGGTTCGGACTTTCCAAATGCTTTTATGGGTTAGTTGAATTACTCTTGTTGGGAGTTAACCAAACTATCGGTTAGGATAATACCAATGGCATTCGCTAAGTGTGTCAGGCCGTATCCATCCTTCAGGGAGATTGATCCCGGTCTATCGATACATCTAGACGTACTTGCCTCTTTGGATCATGGGCTTTATAGGATCGAACATTTTTCGTATTGGATCTTTTGACTAGGCCCCATCAGTAATGATTCTCAATTCTAATGTGTTATGACAATTATGACCAAAATGTCTTGAAACAAAATTTATGATTTGAGAAATTAGAATTTCATAACAAAAATACAAAGCAGATAAAGAAATCTATCCAACCAAAAAGTAGGTGAAGAGAAAGCACACTAGAAAAGCAACCTTAGAAGCTCTACGACACCAAAATTTGCCACCTTCACAACCTTAAGATAAACATGTAGAATAAAGCAAATAAAAGATTTACCTTATGGAAGTTCAATAAGGAAAAGAGAATATACCTACTGCACATTAAGACTCTCTTACTTGTTGTTGTAATTGGTACAATTCTTTCATCATTTTAATCATTTGTTTCATTTGTCGATCCATGTGCTCTTCATATACTTTTACTTGAGTTTTCACATTTTGCAACTCATTTTCAAGTTTAATTATTCTTTCCTTATTATGTGAACTTAGAACAGGAACCTTGTTTTTTTGTTTGTAACCAAGTCCCTTATCACGAACATAGTCGGACTTTGCCCCAAGAATCTCAATCTACACATCTTCTGTACTAATAATTGGAGAAAGAAGAGTATACTATTTGATCTCTCTTATTGGAAAACTCTCATTATCTGACATAATATAGATATCATGCATGTTGGGAAAAATGTTTGTGATAACATAATATGGACTGTTTTTGAAATTCTAGGCAAGACAAAAGATACATTGAATAGTCAATATGATTTGGTTAGTTTGGGAATAAAGCCAGAACTTCATCTATTTGAACAAGGAGAAAAGGTGGTTGTTCCTATTCCATAGTATATTTTGTCTAATAAAGAAAAGGAGGCAATCTATAACATGTTAGTGAATTTGAAAATACCAGATAGTTACCTTTCAAATAAAGCAAGATGTTGCCTCGACATTGGGTCCCCAATACAGTGTGTAATTATTTTTACAAATATCGTACTTCACATAATTAAGTCCTAATGCACCTATATACTTTAAAGCATCATCATATGTGTCAGACAAAGTTTGCTTCCTATTAGGAATAAGTTCCTTCAAGATACTAAGCAAACAATCAAAGGACTTAGTCCAATGACTAATACTCTTATGGTGAAGTAACTTAACAATGGCTTCAAATTTAGAGTGCTCACAATCTGGATACAACTTTTCCTTAGCTTCTCGTAACAAGTTATAAAATTGAATAGCTTCATTGTTTAGTTGCTCTTCTACATTTTCCTTATCCAAATTTAAATTATGTGATCGACCATCGCTAACAATATTTGAGGCATTACAAATATCATCTACTAATCTGACCGTATCATCGAAGTTATTCTCATTAAGGTCTTCATTTTGACAACCTCTGTCACACCCCGAACTGGGATCGTGAACAGCCGCCCGTTGCCCTGAATGTCCGCTGTATTTTTATAGAAAATTGGACAGAATCTCCCCATAAATCGGAGGTCTCCCATGTACAAATAAACCTGTTTAATCCTGTAAATTTCAAAATCATCCTGTAATTAAAATAAAAGGGTCATCCAGACCTCACAACAACCCACCAACCACAGCAGTCATCCAGGACAACGCCAGGCTAAATAAACTATAAACAATCGTAGCCACAGACCTCTACTGTCATGCCTAACTAGAGTATGAGCAGCCGCCATACCGAGCGGGCCTACGTTTTTATACAATTTACAATAATTTTCTCAAGTATCATTCAAATACAGACAATTGCCTCAATGCAAATGAAATGTGAGAGTTTCGCAAATAAATATACATAAATTATACAGTAATCCCAAATTAAGTACACGATTAACTACAAATCTCAATATCCACACCACGTAGGGTCGAAAATAAATTACGGAATTCATCTTTTAAATTAAACTTTGATCTCACCGTCGTGAATCACCCAAATCCACCAAAATCTCTAAAATTTGAAGCGTCACTCTGGCACAACAATAATCCTGTCTGAGGAGGGAAAGAAGAGGGGTGAGTACTCAGGGAAGAATACTCAGTCAGTGAGTGGGTTAATGTAATCGTCTAATATGGAGTGTGAAACTGAAGTGTCAATGCGTAAGTATACAAATCATATTTCAAATCATCATACTTTTCATTTCAACAATATATCATTAGCACACATTATCAAGTCAAATATGTATCCAAAGCACTGTCATTAAAATCATAGAGCTGCCAGCCAAAAGTGTCCTGGTAGAGGTCTACCTCGACCTATGACAGGCACACCGGGGGTGTTATATGCAAATTTATTTAAAATGCTTTCTATCCCGGCGTTGGTGACGGACCTCGTCCAGGTGCTAGACTTGGAGAGAGTATCCAAATCCTCCCCCTTTCTGGTTCAACCTGGCTAGTACCGTGTCGTTAATATAATCAAGACAACTCGTGGGATATCCCAGGCCTATGCATATCCGGACGCCACCCAAGCGCCTCTCACGGTGTCCTTCATAGCTACGGAACAATACATACCAAAGCCCTCAAGGTCAAAATCAATATCGTATTAAGAATGTGCCGTAAATTAGGTTCACAAACCAAATGCAACATATAGCGTAAAATGGCACATTATACATTTCAACCACATGGATGCATAATTTCATAATTCAACCCAATTTTTGGACATTCCATCGGTTCACAAAAAGTCAGTTCCAAAACCAGTCAAAACATTTCAAACACACGACAAATCATGCTCATTTATCAAAATGTTGTAAAACAGGGTTTACATATTAAACAAAAATATTGAAATAAATCTCACTCACTATATACGGGAGGGTCAATCACTCCCTACAATGCACAACAAGTGTCGAAACTGTGCTCCCCTCGATCGGTCTCCAAGCAGGTCACTACAATTGTAACACATCACATATGTCATTAATTGAAAAATTACTAAGTTAGTTAGCATTTTAACTAACCCTATATCTAAGCCAAAACTAGGGCATGCTAAATACTCTCTCAACTACGCGCATTTCATCTTCCTCTTTCTCTTTCACCAACAACAACTTCAATGTTTCATGCATTCATTCCTCATAGTATCATCAACAAGCATACATGCCTCCCATTCCACCCTTTGCATACACAAAACAGTCTGCATACAAACATATTTATTCTTTATTAAATTTTCTCCTTCGACATACAAATATAATACACATACATTGGTCGTACATACACATACACATATTCCTCACACCTCGACCTCAATTATATCCATGCACATTCACCATTGCACCACAAAAATTCTGCACACTTTCTACCATTCTCCTTGGCTTTTAAGGTGATTTTAGCACACAATAACATCCCATTATGCTCAACCAACAACACCACACATTTCAGCCCATATACACTTGCATATACTCACAATTCAATCATATAAAATCTTACTCGATCCTCAATTGATCTTTCCTAATACACAATCAAAATTATGTCATCAATTTCCTGTCATTTATAAATAAATAACATAATCAAAGCCAAGTCCAATTCAACCCTAAAGATCACTCAAAGTCGGAAACAAACATAAAATAATTAGTTTCCTCTTAGATAGAAATTTTTTGAAAAATCATAAACTTTTTGATTCTCATCCAAATGTCTCAACCCATATATCATTTTCAACGTATAAAAGTCTAGTTTCAAAATACGAAGATCGTATTAGAATTACCTATATGCAAAACAACCTATAATGTAAAACAATGCATCTATTCTTAAGCTCTTACCCTAAATCCAAATACTTTCATGCATATTTCGAATTAAACTCTAGAGAAACCATTCAAATCAATTCAATTTGATTCTATTATCCCTTAGCATGTTTTTTTCGTATCAAACAGCCTAATTTACGTAAATACATAAACTCAATCCTAACATTCAATTATAGAACTTCAGAAATGCATTCAAATCAATCAAGTATACATTCCAAACGCATACAAGACTTCTAACCCTAAATTATTCTTAAATTCATTCAAATAAATAGAGTGAGTTCGAGATTTTCACCTAGGGTCTTCGCAGTTCACAATCCTTTGGTCCAAGCTTCGTTCTACTCAATCCAGGACCTGCAATGCTTCAAATTCGAAGCAAGGTTCAAAAATTTACGCTTAAATTATGAAAGAACTAAAATCCTAGAGCTACCGAATTCAAAATCTCGCCCTTACCTGCGCAGGAGTGCAATTTGGGCCTAGGGTTTCCGGGGGTGTACTACCGCTAACTTTTAGCTCCTGCGATGGTTGCAGGAGACTCTTAATCGTGAGCAGTTCGTGGTCTAGCGAACAGAGGAGGGAAACTGTGAGGGATAGAGAGAGAAGGATGAGAGAGATCGAAGGTCAGTGAGAGAGAGAAGGACAGAGAGAGACAGAGAGAAATCGAAGGGAGAGAAAGAGAAAGAAAGAAATAGAGAGAAAAAAGAGAAAGGGAAGGAGACTATGATCGAACGAGTAAGGGAGAAGGCGAATCGCGAGGCCGAGAGTGAGATGGAGAAAGATAGAGAGAGATAGAGAGTAGAGAGAAGAGCCGAGAGGGGAGAGTGAAGAGAGAAGTAATCGGTGGGGGGTGGTTGGTGGCGGAGCAATGGAGGCGCGTGAGGCGGAGGGAGAGAAATCGCGAGACTGCGAAGGATAGAGAGAGAGAGATCAATAGAGAGAGGCAGAGAGGTGAACAGAAAGGGAGAGTGAGAGATTGGTCGGCAACGGTGATTGGGTGGTTGATGGTGGTACGGCGGTGGCGAAATCGAGGGTTAGGGAGAAAGTTGTGGGAAGGAGAGAGTATTGAGAACGAAAGAGAAAGAACCAAAGGGAGAGAGAGGGAGAATAGAGCGGTGGTTAACGGTCGTCTGTGGCGGAGGAGGGAGATTGTAGTGGCAGCAGGCGGAGGAAGGGAATGCGGGAGGCGACAGGTTGCAGGAATGGGGAAAGTGAAACGGCGGACGGAGAGAGAGTGAAAGAGAAAAGGAATTAGGGTTTCAACCCTAATTCCTTCCCTTTTTTTAATTATTATTATTATTATTATTATTATTATTATTATTATTATTATTATTATTATTATATTTATATAAATAGATTTATAAATAAATAATTGAGTAAATAATTAAATTAATAAATGAAAAATATATCCCCACATTACGAATCGGAAAAAACGGGTATTTTTGAATATACCAAAAATTTGATTAAAAAAAACCCCAAAATCGAAAATCAATAAAATTAAATATTTTTCTCTATATATATAAATTGAGGATTATTTTATTAAATTCAAGAATAGGAGTACAATACGGACACTGTAGTGTCGGTGTTATATTTTTTAACCCCCTCAAAACAAGTTTCGTTCTCGAAACTGAAAGAAAGCTATACAGAAAATAAATGGGGGTACTGTCTCCTTATGGCCTCCTCAGGCTCCCAGGTCTCTTCCTCGACCTGATCGCTACGCCGTAGCACTCAAACAAGAGATACCTCCATGTTCCGTAGCTGCCTGATCTGCTGGTCAAATACGGCCACGGGCTGAACAGATAAACTCAAGTCCTCTTGTACCTCTACTGGCGGAGGCTCCAAAATATGTGAAGGATTTGGGATGTACTTCCTCAATACTGATACATGGAAGACATCATGGATCAGAGATAACTCGTCTGACAGCTCTAGTCTGTATGCCACGCTCCCAACCCTATTGAGGATACGGAACGGGCCAATGTACATGGGGCTCAACTTACTCCGTTGCCGATGTCGAATGAGTCCTCTCAAGGGAGAAATCCTTAAAAGCACCATATCACCCACCTCAAACTCTAAAGGCCGGCGTCTCCGATCCGCATATACCCTCTGTTTGTCCTGGGAGGCTTTCAACCGCTCGCGGATCACCCTGACCTTTTCCTTAGTCTCATCGACTAACTCAACATTGGTAAGTCGTCTCTCGCCTACCTCATCCTAACACAATGGGGTGCGACACTTCCTACCGTAAAGTGCCTCATAGGGTGGCATACCGATGCTGGCCTGATAGCTATTATTATATGCAAACTCCACCAGCGACAAATGCCTGTCCCGACTACCCCGAAAATCCATAACACAAGCCCGAAGCAAATCCTCGAGCGTCTGAATGGTCCTCTCTGACTGACCATCTGTCTGTGGGTGATATGCTGTGCTAAAACTGAGCCGCGTGCCCAGAGCTTCCTGCAGCTTGGGCCAAAATCGAGAAGTGAACCTCGGATCTCTATCTGAGACTATGGATACAGGAACTCCATGCAGTCTGACTACTTCGTCAATATACAGACGTGCCAATGTCTCCAATGGAGAGTCGCTGCGCATTGGAATAAAATGGGTGGACTTGGTGAGTCGATCGACTACCACCCAAATGACATCATATCTGGCCTGAGTCCACGGCAATCCCGTAACAAAGTCCATAGTCACATGTTCCCATTTCCATACGAGAATGGGAAGAGGCTATAGTAAACCCGCTGGCCTCTGATGCTCAGTCTTCACCTGCTGACAGACTAAACATCTAGCCACGAACTCCGCAATGTCCCTCTTCATACCTGGCCACCAATAGCAACCCCGAATAGTCCGATACATCTTTGTACTACCTGGGTGCAAGGCATAGGCCGAGGAGTGTGCCTCCTCCAATATGGACCTACAGAGATCCTCATCTGCGGGTATAGCCACTCTCTCTCGATAAGTCAGAAGTCCATCACTACGGAGTCTGAAATTATCAATATTACCTCTGCGGGCTCTCTCAGTAAGAGCCTGGAGCTCAGTATCAGTACCTTGAAGCTCCCTAATACGGTCCAACAGCATCGGCCTAACCTCAAACCTGGCTAGCAAAGTGCCCTGATCATCACTAGCCAATCTAACTCCCAAATCCCAGAGTCTCATCAAACAAGTGAGGTATGTCGTATCATTCTCCTGAGACGATGAAGCTGATTTCCGGCTCAAGGCATTAGCAACCACATTGGCCTTGCCCGGATGATAGTCATTGACAAGATCATAATTTTTGAGGAGCTCTAACCATCTCCTCTGTCTTAGGTTAAGTTCTTGCTGGGTGAATAAATACTTCAGACTTTTATGATCTATATACACCCAGCAAGTCACCCCGTACAAGTAATGGTGTCATATCTTCAATGCGAAGACTATGGTCGCAAGCTCTAGATTGTGAGTCGGATAATTCACCTCATGTTTCTTCAACTGTCTAGAGGCATAGGCAATCACCCTACCATTTTGCATCAAAACACAACCCAACCCCTGTCGGCTAGCATCACTGTATACTATGTACTCCCGACTGCTGGTAGGAAGCGCCAAAATTGGAGCTATAGTCAACCGTTATTTGAGCTCTTGAAAACTCGCCTCACAATGGTTATCCCATACAAACTTGACACCCTTTCGCGTCAATCTAGACAATGGAGCAGCTATCCGGGAAAACCCCTCAACAAATCTGCGGTAATACCCGGCCAGACCAAGAAAACTCCTGATCTCAGTTACTATCTACGGCTGCTCCCATCTCATAATGGCATCGACCTTCTGCAGATCAACAAAATCTCCTCCGTAGAAATGACATGCCCCAAAAATCCAGCCTGTCTTAGCCAAAATTCACATTTTGTGAATTTGGCATACAGCTGCTCATTATGGAGGATCTATAAAACGGTACGAAGATGCTGAACATGATCCTTGTCACTCCGCGAATACACCAGTATATCGTCTATGAAGACTATGATAAACTAGTCCAGATAGTTGTGAAAAACTCTGTTCATCAAGTCCATGAACGCAGCTGGGGCATTAGTCAGCTCAAACGGCATGACTAGGAATTCATAGTGCCCGTATCGAGTGCGGAAAGTTGTCTTTGGCACATCTTGAGTCCTAATCCGCAACTGATGATATCCCGATCGAAGATCAATCTTCGAGAAAACTCGGGCACCTTGTAATTGATCAAACAAATCATCTATGCGAGGTAGCTGATATCTATTCTTCACAGTCACCCGATTAAGCTGCCTGTAATCCACACACAATCTCAGTGAGCTATCATTCTTCTTTACAAATAGCACTGGAACACCCCAAGGTGACGTACTAGGACGGATAAACCCTTTATCCAGCAACTCTTGCAGCTGGATCTTGAGCTCTCTCAACTCCGCAAGTGCCATCCTGTATGGCGGCATAGAGATAGGGGTAGTCCCCGGAGCTAAATCGATCTCAAAGTCAAACTCCCGAACCGGTGGTAATCCGGGTAGCTCCTTGGGGAAAACATCAGGAAACTCCTGTACCACTAAAACATCCTCAAGTCTCGGTCCCTGAGCAGTGGTGTTTATGATGTGAGCCAGATATGTCGTACACCTGCGGCGAATCATGCGTCTGGCCTCCAAAACTGAAATGACAAAACAGAGTAAAACCCGCCTCTCGCCCTCAAAAATTAACACTGGCTGATCGGGTCTTCGAAACTCCACCTGCTTCTTAAAGCAGTCAACTGAAGCCCGATGCATATATAGTCAATACATCCCCAAAATGGCATCAAAATCAGTCATGGTGAAAGGGATTAGATTTACCTTCAACACTGTATCCCCAACTTTGATCTCACATCCTCTATACACCGTGCCGCGCACAATCTACTCACCCAGAGGAGTGATGACCAATATCTCCTCGTCCAAAGGTGAGAGCGGCCTATTAGAATGTCGGGAGAATTGATCGCTTACATACGAATAATTAGACCCCGTGTCAATAAGGATACGGGCATCTATTTCGAAGATAGGTAGGGTACCTATCATTGAACAAAAATGCACATAGACTTAGAATAAAATCACATCTGATATATATATATGTCAAAATAGTTGAGCCTCTAAGGCTTTTACAACTTCGGTGTATAAAGATGTCAGAGTAGTATCATGTCGACAAAAGGTACACAACATAAAATACCTATACAACTATCATGATACAATACTGACATCCCCAAAAGAAGTGGAAAAACGAATAGAGATCCTATTCTATAGGATCAGAAGGAGGAGTACCCGTGATGATGTCGGGGTTCGCCTGAGCGTCCTCCTGCGTCATCGTATACACGCGGACCTGTGCCCTCGACTACTATCGTGAAGGGTTTAGCACAATGTTACTCCTGGTTGTAGTCCGTGGACCAGTGTGTACTAAATATGCAGATGCTCCCTGCTGACCTGCTCGTGGTCTACCCGTGTGTGTCTGTGTCACCTGACCTCTAAAACCTAGGTCAGGGCAAGAACTCCGAATGCGTCCTTGCTTCCTATATTAGAAGCATCTAAGGGGAGCTCCGCAAGCTCCAAAATGACACCAGTCGCGGTTGCGGCAGATAGGATGGTGCTGTGCTGTGGACTAACTAAAGGCACTAGGGGCCTGTATTCTAAAACTCTAGGGACATGGTCCCTGTCCAAACTGTGTTGATGTAAAGTGAGTGGGACTTCCCTAAAAGCTAGAAGTCCTACCCCACTTCGAGCTCTGGCTCATCTGGGTCTCAACCCTCTATGGTCCTATTAGAACTCCGTAAAATATCTGCGATAAAACTCCCTCAAGAAGTCCACCTATCGCAATGGCTCAGTAGCCTCGTCACGATTAGCCTCCCACCAAGTGAGGGCATCACCATCGAGGAGTCTCTCAAGAACTCTGAATCTGAGCTCCTCTGTCAACCCCAAATCAGTAAAGATCCTATGAGTCCTATTGATCCAATGCTTCGCCGCTACGGCATCACTAGATTCTGAAAAGTCTGTGTATCCGAGCTGCCGAGACTCTTTCACCAACTGGGTAAGCTTGTGGATGCGCCTCAAGGTAACCAACGTCTCATCGGTCGAAGTAGAAATAGAAGGACCGGCCACCGGAGGAGGAATCGGTGTCGTAGGAGCAGGTACTGTCGCAGGTGCGGTCGCTGGAGTCTATGGTAGAGATGGTGGCATCTGCACTCCATATCTACTGAACCACTCCTACCACTGCCTTATGGCATCGAGTGGTGGTGGAGGAATCTCGACTACATCAACCGGTGGAGGTGCTAGGGGTGGCACTGGGGAAGGTGCGTGACTAGAGGAAGCACCCTCTGGTACTCGTGGAGCCTCGAGTGCCCTAGAAACTTCAGGCACTAAGGGACTCTCTGGTAGTGCACCTCGCCTACCACGTCCAAGCGGCATAGTTCTGTAAAGAGAGTACCATTTCATTAGATAAAAGCAATGATTAGGGTTAGTTACGTAGTAACTAACCCCCTAAAAAAAATTTGAGTTATGAATCAAGGCATTCAAATCCAATGAGAGGTGTACCACTCATACACCTGCCTAAATGCATCAAATGATGGTAATGGAACCGTTGCTATAATAGCTGGCTGAGAGAGTGCTAGAAGGCTACACCTGACAAGGAAACATCCTCGAGTATTTTATATGTCTCAGGTACAAATCTAGTACCTCGTCTACTAATCATAACCTTACAAAGGAAGAACTTAAATTAGATATAATTCAAAGATTAGGGTTAGTTACGAAATAACTAACCCCTTAAAATGGATAAAATTATAAGTTTAAGAACTGATAGAACTAATATGCTAGGTTAGATACGCACCGTATCTAACCCCCTAAAAAGAATAACTTATATGCTTAAAACCATATACTGGAATTTCATGACTGTAATGAAACTCTCATATGCATTGAGGACTCTTAAATCACACTTGGGAATATTTTCAAAACTATTTTATAAAACACAACTCTCAACCTAGAGCTCTGATACCAATCGAACTGTCACACCCCGAACTGGGATAGTGAACAGCCGCCCGTTGCCCTGAATGCTCGCTATATTTTTACAGAAAATCGAGCAAAACCTCCCTATAAATCGGAGGTCTCCCATATACAAATAAACTTGTTTAATCCTATAAATTTCAAAATCATCCTGTAAATAAAATAAAAAGGTCATCCCGACCTCACAACAACCCACCAACCACAGCAGTCACCCAGGACAACGCCAAGCTAAATAAACTATCAGCAATCCTAGCCACAGACCTCTACTGTCATGCCCAACTAGAGCATGAGCAGCCGCCACACCGAGCGGACCTAAGTTTTTATACAATTTACAATAATTTTTTCAAGTATCATTCAAATACGTACAATTGCCTCAATGCAAATGAAATGTAAGAGTTTCGCAAATAAATATACATAAATTATACAGTTATCCCAAATTAAGTACATGGTTAACTACAAATCTCAATATCCAGACCACGCAGGATCAAAAATAAATTACGGAATTCATCTTTTAAATTAAACTTTGATCTCACCATCGTGAATCACCCAAATCCACCAAAATCTCTAAAATCTGAAGCGTCGCTCCGGCACAACAATAATCCTGTCTGAGGAGGGAAAGAAGAGGGGTGAGTACTCAGGGAAGAATACTCAGTGAGTGAGTGGGTCAATGTAATCGTCTAATATGGAGTGTGAAACTGGAATGTCAAAGTGTAAGTATACAAATCATATTTCAAATCATCATGCTTTTCATTTCAACAATATATCATTAGCACGCATTATCAAGTCAAATGTGCATCCAAAGCACTGTCATTAAAATCATAGAGCTGCCAGCCGAAAGTGTCCTGGCAGAGGTCTACCTCGACCTATGACAGGCACACCGAGGGTGTTATATGCAAATTTATTTAAAGTGCTCTCTACTCTGGTGTTGGCGATAGACCTCGTCCAGGGGCTAGACTTGGAGAGAGTATCCAAATCCTCCCCCTTTCAGGTTCAACCTGGCTAGTGTCGTTAATATAATCAAGATAACTCGTGGGATACCCCAGGCCTAGGTATATCTGGACGCCACCCAAGCGCCTCTCACGGTGTCCTTCGTAGCTACGGAACAATACATACCAAAGCCCTCAAGGCCAAAATCAATATCGTATCAAGAATGTGCCGTAAATCAGGTTCACAAACCAAATGCAATATATAGCGTAAAATGGCACATTATACATTTCAACCACATGGATGCATAATTTCATAATTCAACCCAATTTTTGGACCCTCCATCGGTTCACAAAAAGTCAGTTCCAAAACCAGTTAAAATATTTCAAGCACACGACAAATCATGCTCATTTATCAAAATATTGTAAAATAGGGTTTACATATTAAACAAAAATATTGAAATAAATCTCACTCACTGTATACGGGAGGGTCAATCACTCCCTACAATGCACAACAAGTGTCGAAACTGTGCTTCCCTCGATCGGTCTCCAAGCAGGTCATTACAATTGTAACACATCACATATGTCATTAATTGAAAAATTACTAAGTTAGTTAGCAATTTAACTAACCATATATCTAGGCCAAAACTAGGGCATGCTAAATACTCTCTCAACCACGCGTATTTCATCTTCCTCTTTCTCCATCACCAACAACAACTTCAATGTTCCATACATTCATTCCTCATAGTATCATCAACAAGCAAACATGCCTCCCATTCCACCCTTTGCATACACAAAACAGTCTGCATACAAACATATTTATTCTTTATTAAATTTTCTCCTTCGACATACAAATATAATACACATACATTGGTCAAATATACACATACACATATTCCTCACACCTCGACCTCAATTATATCCATGCACATTCACCATTGCGCCATAAAAATTCTGCACACTTTCTACCATTCTCCTTGGCCTTTAAGGTGATTTTAGCACACAATAACATCCCATTATGCTCAACCAATAACACCACACTTTTCAGCCCATATACACTTGCATATACTCACAATTCAATCATATAAAATCTTACTCGATCCTCAATTGATCTTTCCTAATACACAATCAAAATTATGTCATCAATTTCCTGTCATTTATAAATAAATAACACAATCAAAGCCAAGTCCAATTCAACCCTAAAGATCACTCAAAGTCGGAAACAAACATAAAATAATTAGTTTCCTCCAAGATAGAAATTCTTTGAAAAATCATAAACTTTTTTATTCTCATCCAAATGTCTCAACCCATATATCATTTTCAACGTATAAAAGTCTAGTTTCAAAATACGAAGATCGTATTTGAATTACCTATATGCAAAATAACCTATAATGTAAAACAATGCATCTATCCTTAAGCTCCAACCCTAAATCCAAATACTTTCATGCATATTTCGAATTAAACTCTAGAGAAACCATTCAAATCAATTCAATTCGATTCTATTATCTCTTAGCATGTTTTTTTCGTATCAAATAGCCTAATTTACGTAAATACATAAACTCAATCCTAACATTCAATTATAGAACTTCAGAAATGCATTCAAATCAATCAAGTATACATTCCAAACGCATACAAGACTTCTAACCCTAAATTTATCCTAAATTCATTCAAATAAACGGAGTGAGTTAGAGATTTTCACCTAGGGTCTTTGCAGTTCACAATCCTGTGGTCCAAGCTTCGTTCTACTCAATCCAGGACCTGCAAAGCTTCAAATTCGAAGCAAGGTTCAAAAATTTAAGCTTAAATTACGAAAGAACTAAAATCCTAGAGCTACCGAATTCAAAATCTTGCCCTCACCTGCGCAGGAGTGCAATTTGGGCCTAGGGTTTCCGGGGGTGTACTACCGCTAACTTTGAGCTCCTGCGATGGTTGTAGGAGACTCTCAATCGTGAGTAGTTCGTGGTCTAGCGAACAGAGGAGGGAAACTACGAGGGATAGAGAGAGATGGAAGAGAGAGATCGAAGGTCAGTGAGAGAGAGAATGACAGAGAGAGACAGAGAGAAATCGAAGGGAGAGAGAGAGAAAGAAAGAAATAGAGAAAAGAAAGAGAAAGGGAAGGAGATTGTGATCGAGCGAGTGAGGGAGAAGGTAAATCGCGAGGCCGAGAGTGAGATGGAGAAAGATAGAGAGAGATAGAGAGTAGAGAGTAGAGAGAAGAACCGGGAGGGGAGAGTGAGGAGAGAAGTAATTAGTGGGGGGTGGTTGGTGGCGGAGCAGTGGAGGCGCGTGAGGCGGATGAAGAAATCGCGAGACCGCGAAGAATAGAGAGAGAGAGATCGATAGAGAGAGGCAGAGAGGTGAACGGAAAGGGAGAGTAGAGATTGGTTGGCGACGGTGATTGGGTGGTTGATGGTGGTGCGGCGGTGGCGGCGAAATCAAGGGTGAGGGAGAGAGCTGCGGGAAGGAGAGGATAGAAAGAACGAAAGAGAAAGAACCGAAGGGAGAGAGAGGGAGAATAGGGTGGTGGTTGACGGTCGTATGTGGCGGAGGAGGGAGATTGCAGCGGCGGCAGGCGGAGGAAGGGAATGGGGGAGGCGACGGGTCGCGGGAATGGGGAAAGTGAAACGGCAGACGGAGAGAAAGCGAAAGAGAAAAGGAATTAGGGTTTCAACCCTAATTCCTTCCCTTTTTTTTTTTAATTATTATTATTATTATTATTATTATTATTATTATTATTATTATTATTATAAATAGATTTATAAATAAATAATTGAGTAAATAATTAAATTAATAAATGAAAAATATATCCTCACATTACGAATCGGAAATACGGGTACTTTTGAATATACCAAAAATTTGATTAAAAAATCCCAAAATCGAAAATCAATAAAATTAAATATTTTTCTCTGTATGTATAAATTGAGGATTATTTTATTAAATTCAAGAATGGGAGTACAATACGGACACCATAGTGTCGGTATTACAACCTCTATGCTGATCTTCAACTTCCCCATGAAAATGCCATACTCTATAATCTTAAGAAAGCCATTCTTTAATAAATGATATTGGACATCAGACCGCACTTTGTAATCAATATTTCTACACTTCCTACAAAGACACTGAATAACATTCTTTCCTTTTGAATGAGCGAATGCAAAATCAAGGAAACTATCAATTCCTTTTATATATTCTGCTTTTGTCTTATCTTTAATTTCAATCCAATGTTTATCCAAACTCATCTCCTGTTAAACATTTGAAATAAACAAACATATAAGTATAAGAAAAATAAAAGCATCTTTTAATGACAAATAAAAAGCAAAGCATTCAATATTATTTTAATATAAACTCATCTTCTATTCAAATTTAGACAATAGAGTTGCTATTACCAATGTGTTCATCTAAATGCAAAATATGCTTTATGATCTCATCTCATATATACAAAATGTATGCAGAGATTTAATTAGGAATATACCCCTTCCCCTCCCTCACATTAGATTTTACGTTCAAATACCTCTTTTAACTTATGTGAGCAGTAAGAGTCAAGCTCTAATTATTTTAATATAAAACATTTAAAATATAAGCCTATGAACTCATTTGTTGTGTACAGAGACTACTTAAATAGTGCAAGTGCAAATGTTAAGGGTTCAATTAATAAGATTAAACAACATTAATTGCAAAATTTTCATCCTTAAATGGCCATCTAGGACCCATAAAAATTAAGATAAATAATATAAGAATGGAGAGAAGATAGCGTACCCAAAATCAATATGGCAATTGGGGGAGGATCTAACGTGTTGGGAATGACTGCAGTCGAGGACTTCGTGTATGTGAACTACAACTCATTAACTGAAATTCTTTAAATAAAATTATTTGTTCTGCACCCATCATCACAAAAGGTTCATGATTTTATGAATTGACCTCTGCAATTCTATATTTAAGATATTACTATA
Organism: Dillenia turbinata; assembly: GCA_037126225.1. Lineage (NCBI taxonomy): Eukaryota > Viridiplantae > Streptophyta > Magnoliopsida > Dilleniales > Dilleniaceae > Dillenia > Dillenia turbinata. Next base: position 9,232,582 of record JBAMMX010000017.1, read on the forward strand.
AACACTTGTTTTTCACTTGATCATTTATCTACCTCTTTTATTTTTCATAATCTGACTGTGTCCAAAATAGTTATGATTATGAGGGACACAACAATAGGAAGACTATCAGTAGGAAAACATATAAATGAATCAAATTATACTTTAATTATACACATAAATGAATATTTTTCAAAAAAAAAAAACATTTGTTTTATTCTAATCATTAGGGTTAAAACATCCTAAAGACTAATCGCGCCATAAAGATGAATTATACTTTAAATAGTACAATTTTATAAGTTTTACTTGAATTTAAACACAATTTGAATAAATACACCTTGAATTAGATAAATTCATAATAAATTACACTTAAAATAAATGTATATGTTTCATTTTGTTAATTATCTAAAATTAAAAAATATTCATCCAAAATTACAACTTAAAAAAAAAAAACCAGAATGAAAAAAGAGCTTACACCAACAATAGTACCAGCAGCCTCAGTTAAGGCAAGCGAAATATTAAACAAATCACTCCTAAAAGATAAACCCATCAAATTCAAAAACCTAATTAAACAAATAACAGCAAGTGAACTGCAATAGTCTATTGATTGCCAAAAAGAGAGTTGAAGAACGATTAATCTTCACACAAAAAGAGAGTCGATTAATTGGATTGAGAATTGCAAAATTATCCAAAATTTTCACATATTCCATCTTCAGAAATCAAAAAAAAAAAATTACATTAAATAAACATTTTGTTAAGATCCTAAATTTATAATATATTACAATAGATTACAATCATCTTCAGTTACAGATCTTAATCAACTTGAAACCCAAGGTTGACTTGATTCCAATCACTACTAAAATATCCCCTCTCCCATGAACTAATAAAACTAGCAAATCTCTAAAAAAATGATAATAATAATGTAAACAACAAAGCACTACAAATCAGAGGAAGAAGGACAAGATACTCTTCTTTGTATTTGGTCCAACATAGCAAGCTTCTCCTTCTTCTCTTTGGGTGAGATATTTTAACAAACACTTGCATGTCACATAGCATCAAACAACAATTGACGCATCAAATGGATACCAATCCATAAGTAATGAAACCAAAAAAAAAAAGAAGGATGGAATTTCTAAAGAACAAGAAAAACTTGTACGTACCCATTTTCATATACTTGCTTTAGTATAGGGTTTGAAAAATAGTAGGTGATAATGGGTGAAGGGTTTCCCAACTGTGCCCTAGGGAGAGGAAGAGAGGAGAAGGGGATGGGGGGATGGTGGACGTGGAAGTTGAAGAAGGGAGAAAAAACCCAAAACAAAATTAATTAGCAATGAAAGAAAATACGGGCTGAACGTCGCTCTTTTTTCCCTTTAATCCCTGATTGGGCTTTAAGCTCAATTAGGGACCAAATATGGGGACAATCTTTTTTTTTTTGTCCCTATATCATATTTTTAATATCTTTGAGAACAAAATTTTATAGTCGTCCCTAAAATCTCGTCCCCAATCCCATTATTTTTTATAGTGAATCAAATGTTGGAAATTTAAACTTTTGGAGTCGTTTGATCGTTAAATGCCAGAAAAGTGCAAGGCTTTCCTAACATTTGTTGATGAAAACATCACAAAAGGTTTAAGGATGTCCTAGTGTTTAGGTAAAAAATATCAAGAATAGCTTACTCTTTTGTGACTTTTTTATGAATAAATGCCAAGAAAAGTGTTATTAGTACATGGGAATTTCATGACATTTTTTCTTTTGTAAACATCACGAAATGGTGAGGTAGTACTGACACTTTTCATATAAATGTCGACATAGAGTATTCTCTTTCAATAATTTTTGTTGTTTTGTAATTGTTCCAAAAAACCTATGTCTATTGTTTTCAAAAACTGATTTATTTCATTCACATATGATCCATACATTGCACTCCAAATATCAAAGAAAAATCTTTCAAACAACTATTAACCACAAACATAAACCAAAACTCCATATAAACCATAAACATAAACTAAAATTTTGAATATCCATCGACCACAAACATAAAGTTAACTCAATTCAACCAAAAAAAATAAAGCAAACTCAATTGAATGTTTATAAATACTATTTGATTAATTCAAAATAGTTTATATGTAATAATTCAACTATTTTCATACTAGTATCCTATCAAGTTTATAGACAATATGCTCTCAAAGTGTAGGACACCTTTGTTGAGATCATTGGTAGCCATTACCATTATTGGACGTATCATTATTTGAAGAATCATCCTCTAAAAATACTATATTCCTAATTAAAGCAACTAACTTAATAACAATATAAACCATATTATATAAAGAGTTAAAAATAAAGTTTATGTTTATTACTTCTGCTACCTCTGGTGCGAAGGCATCAGATAACTCAATACTTGGAAGTATTGCCTTGACTAAATTAAACAATAAATGCAACTTCTCCTTGACGTATGTTTTTCAAACCATAAATTTAGGTAAGTATACCCTAGTCGAATGTTGTGTATAGAGATGAAATCATGTGTCAATCCCACAAGGATATTATATATTACCAAATATGAATAAATTTATCTCAGTTAAACAAATCAAATCAAAGTCGTGAAAATATTAGAAATTTCAAAATATAAAATCTATGAATAGAAAAACCCTAGTTGATACGAAACCCTAATGTGATGGAAACCACTCTTACGAAGAAGGGGAATCTCTTCAACTCTAGATAGATCACTTCCACTAGGAACAAGATCCATAGTAGGTTCTTGGGTCCCATCGATGGGCTTATCTGCGTCGCTAGACTTATCCATCTTATAAAAGGTAAAGTCCTAATCGATTTTACCACTCTTAGGAAAACCATTTTCAAGGATCATGACATCATGAGACTCAATCTCAGTACAATACCGTCCATATGCTCCTGTCCCTTGGAGTATTTTGAGTATGTTATAAATATACATTTCTTTCATTGCAGACCTAACTTTCTGTATGGATATGAGGAATTATGAACATACACGACACATTCCCATAGCCTTAATTGGCTAAGGTCAAGCTGCCTCCCTTCAAAGCCATATGGGGTACTGACTACAGATTTTGATGGAACATGATTGAGGATGTAGACTACAGTCAATAATACATCTCCCCTATGGGAGATGGGTAAATTGGCCTATACTATCATAAACTTTACCATCTCTAACAAAGTCTTATTTCTCCTCTCGTTTACTCTATTATGCTAAGGAGTAATAGGAATAATCAGTTTTTTCATAATACCCTTTTCAAATAGAACTCTTTAAATTGTTCAGACAAATACTCACGTCTCTAGTTGGTTCTGAGAGTCTTTACTTTCAAATCTAACTAATTTTTAACCTCGTTAATAAACCTCCTAAAACATTTCAATACTTCAGACTTGTGTGAAATCAGATAAACGTAACCAAAACACATGTAATCATCTATGAACGTAATAAAATACACAGTTCCATTTCAAACTCTCATATTTATAGGGCCACAGATATCGGAGTGGACCAACTGTAATGGAGTCCCAACTTTTATTATTTCGCCAAATGGTTTTCTTGTAACTTTGTCGACTAGGCAAAAATCACATATGAGTAACTTGACCTTGGTTAGCGGGCCCAACAGACTACTCACTATTAACCGGTTCATCTTTACTTGCCCAATGTGTCCAAATCTACTATGTCATACATTCGCATCATCATTAATGCAATCAAATATAAAGGCAACAGAAAAATAATAAGAAATACCATTAAAAGAAATAACATCCAATGCATATAGTCCATCATGGATGAAAACAAAACATATCAAAGAGTTATCGTAGTAAATAGAACCTGAAAAGTTTTTAAAAGACAAAACATATCCTTGTCACATACCCCAATGTAATTACAAGAAACAACTTATTATCAATTGTGGATTAGTGAGACTACGCAAATAAATGAAATGAGTATGAAATCAAAGACTTGGGATATTAAAAACACAAGTTTGACTAACTCGCTGGAGACTAAATATCCAAAAAAAAATGAGATATCTGAAGTGTCTAGAAAATAAGGAGGTAAAGTCCTGGTAATTATTCTTTATGATTAAATTAGATGAAAACCTATTTTTCTATAATTTTTCTAAGTTGATGCTTGCCAAATAAAATCCAACAAAATTCGTTGTTTCGAGTTTTGCTCATGGAAAGGGGGAGTTAACTTTTTATTCCCAAGAAATTAAGTTCTAAAACTATTTTTATTAAATCCAAATGAGGTGTATTTCTTTATTTACGTGTAATTCTTAAATAAATGAACTAAAATAATATAAAACCATTTATTTAAATGATATTACACGGAAATAAGGAACTAGAAGTGTGACAGAAGTGCTAAATATCTAAAATATTTTCAACATGGACACCTAATTCACCCACCGCCCATCCACCATCCAAGACACTTGTCATACAACAAATTAAACCACATGGAGGACAAATGTCAAGCATGAAGGATATGTGCCTTCTATAATTGATACATAGGAGGACACATGTATTACATCAAGAACAAGAATCTTACATGATGGAAAAATGTCCTAACACATGTTAACAATCCATTACCTTCCAACACCTATAAATACCCCCATCCCCTTCCATTCCAAACCAAATTTGGCCAAGGAGAGAAAAAGAGAAAGAAAGAAAGAAAGAAAGAGAGAAAGGAAAAGAGAGAAAAGAAAGGGAAAGAGAAAGGAAGAAAAGCAAAAAGGAAAGACTAGTTTCAGTTAACACTTTGAGGTGAGTGTTTTTTTGTATTCATATATTTTTTTATACATAACTACCATGATTTTCTATGATTATTATGATTTGTTACTATTATCATGATTTACTATTGTTACTACAATTTACTACTGTTATCATGATTTACTACTGTTACATCCATGCATGTGTTTGTGATTGTTATATAAGCTAGTATGTATAGAGATTGCTCGAGCAAGCAAGGGTTTTTCGAACATTGAAATTCATATTGGTAGCACCCCATTATTATGGATAGGAGATTTGTCCACTTAATTGGGGGAGACTGATAGGCCTTTCTGAAAATGGACCTCCTGAGAGGGATAAGTAGTCTGTTCTTGTAAAATAAGACGCCAGTGAACTATCACCTATACTATACTGTTACATGTTACTGTTACTATTATTATTTGTGCATGTTGCTGCTGCATTGAGAACTTTTCAAAAAATTTTATAATGAGAAAATTTCCACACATACATACATAAACCTCATTGGGCTGTCAAGTTCACACAAAAAATTATTTTAGATCTCATAGGAACAAAAGTCAAGAAAAATTAGATGAGTAGGCAGAGATAGCTTTATTATGGATAGCCTCGATAGTAGGCATCCCACTGTGTAATAGATACAAGAAAACTTTTGTAATATGTAATGATTGAAATAGATAAAAGATTTATTATTTTAGTATGATTTCTACTACTCATGTAAGTGATTGAGTCCTGACGAGAGCCAAGCAGTCTATCACCGATGAAGCCCCGGCGAGGGATGGAGTTGGGGCGTGATAATCCTAGGCAGTCTAAACAAAGTATAGAAATCAGGTTCCGTCAAATATTCAGAGAATAAAATATATCATGCAGATATATAGTCTGGCCACATTGTAACTCTAGCTTATAAGTGTCAATCCCTTTGATGATGACAAATGCTCTATTCCCCATGTAAGTCCTCCTAGCCTGAGGACTCAGTCGGCAAAACTTTACGTACGCACTCCTATTTTGAGCTATATGGTCGACGGCTCTTCAATCTACATTCCACAAAGGAGAGGAGTTAGTGAGTATCACAATAGAGGTGACAAAGCTTAAACCATTTAAAGAAAAAAGACATATCTTTTGCTCGTCACACTTACGAGTGAAATGACCAAACTTGCCACATACGTAGTACTTCACTTTGCCCTTATCTAATTCCTTATTCATGTGCTTTTATACTCTATTGTTGGATTTCTTGGTGGCTTCTTCTTGACTCAGGTCTTCTTCTCATGTTTCTTCCATATACGTTTGGTGCCATAGGAGCCCTTGCTTGACTCCGTTGTATAAGATTATACGAATGCAACCTACTCGCCTCCATGCTCCTCCTTGAAATCACAGTGCCTGATCACTTCAGCGACAGTACAAATACTCTTGTCATATGTGAGATAAGTCTTCATGGTTTTCCATTAATCAGGTAATGATTGGATCACACCCAATACCTAAAATTCATCCGAAATGGGCTCACCCTCATTCCTTAACTCATGGATCATACTCGACATTTGCATCAAATGTTACTTCATCGTATGATCGGCCCTTTCTTATAAGTGATAAACTTATAAGTTAGTATTCTTACCTTAAAAGCTAAAAGAGCACCATAATGCCCTTTTAGGGTGACTCAAATCGATATAGCCATAGGTTACTGCTCATAGACTAAGATCATGTTATCGTGCATGCTACTAATCAAGATCATTTTCCTTCTGCACACAATAGGCCTCCTGATCTCGTTTAGTCTGAGGTGTGGTACCCTCTCTGGGGTAAACCATCTCATATCTTAGTGCCTCAGTAAGATCATATTCCTCAAGGATAAATTCTAATACCAAATATCAAAATTGTTACCATTCAGTTTATCCCCGTTGCAAAGTTCTAGTATGACAGTTTTTGTTATAGCCATAGTCTCTGGTACTCAAAAAGAGAAATGCTAGTGACTTATTGATACTTATTCACATATTTTGTGTACCTTTCGAATTAACAAACGCGAAATAGCTTGAATGTAAACTTCAAAGCGAATGAATGGATCAATGGATTCATCCACCATAACCCGGAGTAACATTTAACCATCCGTACTTAGATTTGGTATAAAAAATCCACAAGGGTCACAGATAATGATGTGGAACCCTCATGGGTCCAAAGTAGCCTGACACATCGCTGTCCCACATGCTACCCATGTACCGATTATGGTGCTCCATGTGCTTGCACGCGCCAACTATGCAATGGCACACATGCCAGACGTGCAGCGCATCGGGCCATGCACCTATATGGGTGCGATTCGTGTCTCGTGTCGCATCCATGGTCGGGATGTGAGTTGGGACGTAGATCCAGGTCGAAACCGACCCAACCCTGACCTTGTTGCTCACACGACTCAATGCACGTGCACTTCATGCGCTTATTCCCCTGCAATGTCATGGGCCTTCATGCACGTGACATGCATACGCATGTAGACTCAATTGGGTCTTCTTCGCTCGATGGGTCTGCAACCAGATTTCTTCGACTCGGTTGTTAGAAAGCACTTTGTCGGCCTATATTTAATGTGGATTTCAATTGGAATCTCAAATAAATTCCCCATTAATCCTAAACTTGATTTTTTGTGGAAGATTCATGCCCAAAATTGGGGGTTTAAACACCCTTCGTCATGGCCCTTCGCAGCAAATGGAGAAACTCACATTTCGACAACCATCACTCACAATAATTGTATAAAAAATATAGATCAAATTATCAGGAACATATATAAACTAATTTCATAAATCAATGTGTCTTTTAACTTGATAGATTTAAGGTTTTGTGGTTGGTACGATCAAAAATTTTGACCAGACTTTTCATAACTTAAATATGCTCCAAAAAATTAATAAAAATTATATTCGTGATTCTTGAGTCATGGTAATCTTATGGTATCATCGGATTCATGAAACTCATTCGTGATTCGAACCCTAATTTTTTTTTACCCTACACATTTTTTTATCTAAAAAAATTTTGAATTTTTTTTTAAATAAATTTAAAAATACTTTGATATTCTATTCAAAATGTTCTCAATACCCTTAATTATTTCTCACTTTAAAGAAAATATGTGTTTCACTCAATTTCATTTTTTCAAACAAATCTCAATTGCTTCAATCCTTGTGTCACTCGTGTTAAAAGGGATTAATCAGTAATTAGGAGAGAGAGAGAGAGACATTAGTGAGTTGGAGATAATGGGTTAACTACCCATTATCTCTTAATTAAAATTCCAATAAATTTAAATCTTTAACTTGTGGTAAAAGACCCGATCATGGACTTATTTTATCAACATTAATAATAATAATAATAATAATAATAATAATAATAATTCTCAAAAATTTAGTGAACTTCTTATCTTTGTTTGTTTTAGCTTTTCCTCCAAAAAAAACTCTCTTTTTCTGCGTTGAATTTATCACTTCGTAAGTTATATTTTATTCTTAGAATTACAACAACAACCTGAACTTTAATCTCAAAATTTGAGATCGGTCATTTAAGAGACAAATATAAAATAATTTTTTTAAAAAAAAAAAGAGAAGAAGAAAGAAACACACATACTATTCAAATACATATAAAATACGAAAAGTGATAATTTAATTTTCTCTAATTTTCCTACGCCATTCATTCATGTCAAAAATCATCTCTTTAGTTAATCATTTACCTGTCATACCTTTGCGAATACATTGCATCCAGCTTTTTAATGGTTTACTTCGTCGTTTTACTAAATCTCCTACATTTAAACTCTCGATTCTCCTAAATGGTGCATCTTTTGACTTTCGTTGCACATGTCCAAATCATCTCAAGCGATACTCTTACATCTTATTTACAATCAAACACACTCCTAATTTACTACGTATCTCTTCATTTTTGATCGTATCCTTCCTACTTTTGCCACACATCTATCTCAACCTTCTCATATTGGTTACAACTATTTTCTGCTCTTATTTTTGTTTAATGGCCCAACATTCAGTACCATATAGTAATGCAGATCTTATTATTGTTTTATAAAACTTTCCTTTCAGATAGAGTGACATCATTTGATCGCAAAGAACTCCTGATATTTTTCTCCATTTCATTCAACCCACCTGTATCCTATGATTTACATCCCCATCTATGTTGCCATCATTTTGGATAATAGATCCAATATATCTAAAACGTTCACTTTTTGTTACCTCATGTCCTCTTAACCTAATTGTTTTTTCATCGTTTTGATGGCTATCACTGAATGTGCATTTCATATACTCTATTTTAATTCTGCTCAATCTAAATCCTCTGAACTCTAGTGTGTCCTAACTCTAATTTATTATTAATACATTCACTAGTTTCATCTATCAACACTATATCATCTGTAAAGAGCATACACCATGGTATTTCATATTGGATGCTCTTTGTAATTTCATCTATCACTATCGCAAATAAAATTGGATTTAATGTCGATCCCTGATGGAATCTAATGTTTATTGGAAAGATATCACTTACCCATTTGTAAGTTCTTACATTAGTGACAACTCCCTTATACATATCTTTAATAAGATTGATGTATTTGATATAAATCACCTTTTTCATTAACGCCCACCACAATATATCTCTTGACACTATCATACACTTTTTCTAAGTCAATAAATACCATATATAAGTTTCTCTTCTGTGCCCTAAATATCTCTATCAGATTTCTTAGTAAGTGGATTGTTTCAGTAGTGGATCTTCCTGGCATAAATTCAAATTGATTTTGAGACACGTTTATCTCCAATCTCAATCTATACTCAATCACTCTTTCCGACAATTTCATAATATGGTACAAGTGTACAAGTGTACTTTCCCTCCATACTTTGGGTATCTTTTTGGTTTGCCAAATTTTGTTAAAAAGGTCTATTAAGATTGCTACTCGTACCTCCCCCAAGCATTTTTATACCTCAATAGGGATGCCATCGGATCCTAAAACTTTATTATTATTCATTCTCTTTAAGCCTTCCTCTACTTCGTGAAAATAAATTTTATGTTTGAAATCCCTATTGATCTCCTCAACAGATATTGTGATATTGTCAATATTTTTTTACCCTCCACGTCGTATAGATTATCAAAATTATCTCTCCAACGCTTTCTTATATCCTCATCCCTAACAAATATGCAATTAGTCTCACTCTTGATACATCTAACATTATTCAAATCTCTTTCCTTTCTCTCCCTTAATTTGACGATTCTGTAAATCTCTTTCTCTCCATCCTTGGTTTCTAACTTCTTATATAATTCATTATATACCTTATTTTTTGATTTTTGGATAATTTTTTTTTCAAATTTTTCTTCGTATTTTTGTATAATTCAAATGTCTCATTATTTTTTCTATTTTTAAGATTTCTATAACACTCCCGTTTTGTTCGTATAACAGTTTGAACTTCCTCATTCCACCACAATGCCTCCTTACCTATTGGTGTCCGCCCTTTTGATACACCAAGAACCTCTCTACCTATATTTTTAATATTATTAAATATTTTTACCCACATAGCTTCTGAATCATCATTAACTGACCAAATTAATTCTTTTATTAATTTTTCTCTAAAAATTGTTACTTTTTTTTTAATTTTCACCACTTAATTTTTGACTCTACTAACAGATGATATTCCTTTTGCCTTTTAGGTACACGTACATCTATAACTAAAAGTCTATGTTGAGTTATAACACTCTCTCCCAATATAACCTTGTAATCTTTACAAATTATTTTATCGCTCCTCCTAATAAGAAAGAAATCTATTTGGCTAGCATTCAACCCACTTCTAAATGTAACTATATGCGACTCTTTCTTCTTGAAAAAAGTGTTTATAAGTATCAAATCAAATGCTGTAGCAAACTCTAAAATGGTTTCTCCCACCTTATTCCTATTACCAAAACCAAAGTTTCCATGTACAATTTCAAATCCTTCATTATTCTCCCCTACATGTCCATTAAAATTTCCTCCAATAAATAATTTCTTTGCATTAGGTATAGTTTATATCAATTCATTCAGATATTCTCAAAATTATTTTTTACTAATTGCATCTATATCTATTTGGGGTGCATATACGTTAACTATGTTAATTATGTCTTTTCCATTAACCATCTTGATAAGTGAAATTCTATCTCCTTTTCCTTTTACCTCCACTATATTTTCATGTAAATCTGGATGAACAATTATTCCTATACCATTTCTAGTTCTATCCCTATTTGTGTACCAAAATTTATACCTATATAGTTCAATTATTATAACCTTTTCTCCTACCCACTTAGTTTCTTGTAGATACATAATTTTAATTTTTTTTCTATGCATTAGTTCTCCTATCACCCCTAATTTGCTAGTTAAGGATCCTATATTCCAAGTATCTAGGCGAATCTTATCTTCATTATTTACCATTTTTGTACTTTAACTAAGTTAATAATAAACTAAATTTCATCAAAATTTATAAAGAAAAATAAAAAATATCAGAAGACAATAATGTCAAAAATAATAATATCGAAATTAATTGTAAAAATAGAATAATTCTTATTTGTCTTTATTTTATTTGATAAAAGTTTTTACGCTGGCTGTCAGTCTCCTGCAACCTTACTCCTTTATCCGGGTTTGAGACCGGTTGTGGAGGAGCTCTTTTTTTTTTTTTTAAAAAAAACCTATATACTCTAAAATATGCTAAAAATAATAAAAAACTTAAATTCAAGAAATATAAAAAGTAACATACAAAAATAAACATATGACCAAAATACAAAATACATTAGAGCTCAAAATTTAAACTCAAGAATAGAATGTAACAAACAAAACAGTACCAATGTTTATAATGAATCCAAAGGTGCAGGAAAACCTTAAAAGAATCCAAAACAAAACAAAACAATGCTTATGATAAAGAAAATAAAAGGCGAAATTCAAAGGTGAAGAAAAACCTAATACCAAGATTTATAATGAATTCAAGAACTAAAAAAAAATGTAATACAAGATTACCCAATAATCAAAATATAAAAAAAAAATAATAATAAACAATGACAAAAGAAACCTTGAAATCGCCACAATCAAAAGAATCAAAATTACAAGAAAATAAACCCTAAAATGGATCCAAGATTGCCTAGGATTTACAATAAATTAAAAGAATCAAATAACAAAAGATTGTCCAAAATTTACCATAAATCCAAAATTTTTAGAAAGAGAGAGCGATTCAAGAATGAACAGGAATTGAAAGCAAGAACAAATCAAGAACAAACCAAACAACAAGAAGTAACAAAAGTAATAATAAAAATAAGAAGTATCAAGCACAGATCAGGAATATTTTATTCTTAGAATTATTTTAAAATAATTACAAAAAATTAAGAAAATTATAAAAATAATCTCAATTTAATATTAAAAATAATATTTAACTGATTGAATTACTCTTTTATCGTTTTGCTAAATATCATTTCAATTGCTCTTTCTCACTCCAATTTTCTTAAATGAGGGTAAAATAAAAAATAATTAATATTTTATTAGTTTTCTAAATTGTTAGGCAAAATTTGAGAATGACACTTAAGAAAGTGTAGAGGAATTATAACGTCAACTCCTTGAGAACATAAATTATAAATTAAATTAAAATATTTCACAAATCATAAAAATAAAATAATATTAATATTTGTATTTGTTTCTCTTACTCTTTTTTTTTTTAACATGAAATTCGAATCTGTATTATTTAGTGGAAAGATATTATTTTAATGGTGTAATAAATTTCAAATATAGTACTAAAACTTTTATATTTTCGTAAACCTAAATGATAAGGCTTGTAATTAATACATATTTTTTTATGGTTAATAACTTAATATTGTCCAAAATGAGAACCGTAACCAAATTAATAAAAAAATAATGAAATTAAAATCTTATTAAAAATTAAAATTAATAATAACAATAAAAGATTTTCGGCGTAGCTTCACGCGCTGAGATTGAGAGTGATATAATTAGTGCAGCTGAATTTCTTTTTCTTTTCTCTTTTCCTAAAAATTTGTAAAATTTTCAAATACAATGATTTCTCGCAACTACAAGATCCTCCCCCATCTCTCACTCACTCACTCTCTTCTCTCTCTCTCTCTCTCTCTCTCTCTCAATTTGAAACCAAACACACTGTTTAGAACACTCTTCTTATTTGGTCTCTGGTTTTTCTGCGAAAAAAAAAAGAAAATAAAGAAACAAAGTTCAAGAATAGTAAACCAGGATTTTATTTCCCGAAACAAAAATCAATTAGAATACCCATTTTTCCTTTTTGAGCTTCTTATTCTCAGTTTATTCAAATCGTCTCCATAACCTCTTCATTTCATCTTCACCTACTATTGATCCTTTCATTACAAGGTGCGGAACTTATACCTTTCTGTGTGCATTTTTCGCTTATGGTTTCCAGTAAGTTCATTTGGATCTTGCTATTTGAATTTTCCTATGTTCTGAGTATGTGTTTGGAGCTTTTGATTTTTCTCATTAGGGCTTCGCGGCTTTCAATGTTTTTCTACAGTTTCTTACATTTTATTTGTGATTATTTTTCTGGGTAAACTTTAGATCTATCTAAGATGCATCTCTACTAAATCTAACGTTAGAATTAGGCGAATCTAATTGCTTTCACATTTTGTTTTGCTTTTCTTCATCTTTGTGTTGATCGATGCATACTTTTCATTTTGATGCGTAGACCCGAAAATCGGTGTTATTTTGTAAAGGGTTTATTTTAATTCCAACACCACTTGATATGAGTTATATGTAAGATTTTCGATTTCTGATGTCTTTTCTCACTTAGGATGATTAAAAATGTTGTTTGCCCTTTAGATTTTGACCATTTTCAAGGGACAACCGTCTTATCATAGGGTTGGTTCATGTGAAGCAGTTAACTAGGCTGATGTATGGTTGTTCACTGTCCATATCATGTGTTTTGTCATAAAAATGATTGATTTATTATGGTGAAATATAATAATGCATCATGCGAAAATTTTATCAACGTAGGGTGTTGATTTTTTTTTTTTATTTATTTTAATGGGGTTAAGTTTATGCTAAGAGTAGAATGACCTCTTGGGGATGTCTGGAGTTTAATTGCATTGAATAATCCATGACCGAGATTTTCAAATGCTGTTTTGGATCTTTTAGTAGCATGGGATATGTGGTTTCCCTGAATTGAGGGGGCATGTTTCATCATTATATAACAAGTAAATTGGAGTTTTCACAGTAGAATTATAAACTATTCCTGGTATATCTTTTCCATGTGGCTTTCTGACAAATGGTTTTTTATTTTTTTTCTTCTTCCTTTGCTTTGGTCAAGATTCTAATCTATTGGGAACTAATGTTCCTGTCCCTCATGTCAATTCAGCGATGAAAGTATCTTATGATTTTTGCAGATACATGATGGATAAAGTTAATGCTTTATGAGTTTTTAGTCATTTGGAAATGGAAAAAGCTTGCGCGGACTGTCCATATCCAGGATGCTTCTTCTGTGTCATGAAGGAAGGGAACCCAAGTAAGCGAAGAGCTAGCATCTTGAAATTTTTCCATGAACTTCCTTTGCAGGATGATGATGGTCAGGTGCTCCCTATTAGTGGCCTTTGGAATACAGCTATGGCACATCCCAATGATCCTGAGTTCATTGAGTTCGGAATATTTGAGTGTATGGCTGCATTGATATGGAAGGGATTGAAGAACCGTCGATGGCTTTCACATGACCAAAACATTTATATACCTTACTATGCAACACATATTATTGGCTCTTATACCATGAACATGGAAGAATTCGCAGAGAGTGCAGTTCATGCTGGCGTAATCCCTCCCTTAGTTGAATTGCTGAGGGGTCGGCTAACTTGGGTTGAGCAGAGAGTGGCTGTACGGGCTCTTGGACACCTGGCTACATATGCAAGCACTTTTCCTGCTGTAGCTAGTCATGGAGAAGTTCTTGAGCTATCCATTCAACTAGCAATAAGTTCACCGGAGATTGTTTATGCTCATTTCTATCAAAATGTTGACAGAAGGCTAAGTTATCATTGCGACTTGCTAACACGAGGTATGGGTGGTGTCGAAATGGAGTCCAGGAAAGCTGAGGAGTGGGCTAGTCAATTACAGTGCTGGTCACTTCAGCTTATTAACTGCTTTGCTTTCAAATCGGAGTTCCTTTCTACCATATGCAAGCCTGAATTTTTAGTAAAACTGCCAGGCATGTGGGGTGGACTTGTTAATGAAAACTCTCCGGCTGGTATTGGTTTGTTGCGGACTATTTGTCATCATAAACTAGGTAGAGGACCTGTAGCTAGCTGCCCTGGTATTATTGAAGCATTGTGTAACATTGCTCGCTCATCAGATGACTGGCAATATATGGCGATTGACTGTCTTCTGTGGTTTCTACAAGACCCAAGTACTTGTCATAAGGTATGAATCTGTGGTTTCTATCTTCCATATAGACATATATCATTCTGATTAAGGTTAAACCTAGTTGTATACATGGTATTATTATGTTCCACCTAATATCTTGTGAAGCTATTTTGCTAGCCTTTGTTACGTGCTGTAGGAAGAATAAGAGTGTGATAGATTCTCTAATTAAATATTGGAAGCATGAATCTTTACATGGTCAAACAATTGGAATCCAAATTGTAAATGGAGAGCTATCAAGAGTTAAAGGGTCCTTCAAATTGGAGACATATCCCTTGGAGTCTGCGATGAGATGGTGGGCAGCAATGATATTATAGGGCAGCCTACAGCTGTTATATTTAGGATGCTAAAGGCCGTAAAGATAATTTTTAGCCTTTTGATGGGGGATTTTGGAGGCGCAGGGTTCAAGTGAATAATTGGATGTACTGTTGCTAACACATTCTATGAAGAATAAGGAAAGCTGTCTGTGGACACAATCGCAAATAAAATAGAAGGAATATGGATGTTGACCAAGTATATTTTTCCTTGTATTTTATGGGTGTGAAATATTGTGAATTGTGTGCTTCCAAAGTCTAGATAAACATAAATTTGGCTCTTAACTGGAAAAAGGTTAGTACTTCACAGTGATGTTGTTTTCTTCTTGTTGCTTTTTGGGATTAGGAGCTAATATTTTGTGGCTTTGAAGGAGATTCTTTTTTTGATATTTATAGCTTTAAAGAAGTAATTCCTTTGTGGTCTTTAGGAGACAAGGATTGGATTTTCCCCTAAAAGTTGTGTCTCAAGTGTCTATGGCTGTTTCTTGTGCATCTTCTTATGCTACATTTGCTATTTCCATTTCCCCCCCTTCATATTTGCTATTTTCATTCTCTTATTGCATTGAAATAGGCCACTTGGAATGTTGTTTATCATTTTCAAAATGGTGTTGGAAGGCATAAAAATTCATTATACATTATGCCATTTGAATTGTATACAAATGCTTATAGGGCTTTGCTTTGATGTAAAGATTTGTTGCTTTTGTCAATTATGAACCATATATGTTGGATTTATATTTGAGAGCTAGTACATGTGATTATACTAATATTTGCAGCAATACTTATCCTATAAGAAGGAAATAATAATGAAAACTAGGAAAGGTTTGGTTGTTATGATTTTGAGGAAAGTATGAAACTTACCACCCCCCTGATTTGTCCGATATAGTTGTTTGGAGATTTTGGGGACTGGAAAGTAAAAGATGTTACTATTTACATGAAGAGAAGGAGATTTAAAGGAAGGAGGATAAATGTAATTAAATCAATTGAAAATGGAAACATATGGGTTTGATAGAATGTAAGGAATTTCATGGCCTGAAGCTAAGACATTCAATATGCAATAATACACTAGGATGCTCCGTAGATCTTCCTACTGTATTGGAGGGCAGTTTTGTTGGAAAAGTGTGGAAATGCGTAATTTTCTCTATATGGGAGAGGAAAGTAGGAATGAAAGTTTACATTTCTGTAAGAATTATGAGGGTGAGTGTTATATTGAAAACTGAATAGTGATGCTTTGGAGCTGAATCCTATTTCTTTAGGCAAAAACCAAGGCATGGCATGAAATGCCTTTATCAATGGTTAAGGATAATATGTGTAGTTTATTTTTGTGCATTGCATTATTTCTTATATAGTTTAACCAAATAAAAAACAAAGATGTGAAATTAGAGACCTCAGTATTTAGAAATAGAAAGCTGAAAGTCAAGAATTTGAACCATACAAATTTTTTTGTCGAAAGTGTTTTCTCTCAGGATCTCTTCCATTCTAACACTTATTAGAACCTTACCTGATTGGCATGGGCGTTTGGTAATACAAAAGCTTTAGCTTTTGACGGGGGTAAGGAGCGATTTTGTCTATTGATGTTGTTTTAACTTACAATTCAAACACAATGTGATTCATTTGTTCCGGTCTGATTGCTTGGATTTTCGTATTTATTTCTGTAGCAGTGACTACTTATTGTGCGGCCCTGCATGTTGCAATGGCAACAAGCAATGATGGATTTTCCATGTATTTTTTTATGTGTTTTTCTGTTGTATGCAAAATATATTTGGATTACTTAAAGATTTTTTTTTTGATTTTTATTTTATTTTATTTTTTTGGCTTTTTGCTTCTTTTGCCTTTGGCACTTGTATGTGAAATATTTAAAATGTCAGGCTATTTTGCAGACTGCTGTTCTAGGATTATATCAATTAAAGTTGTGACACACCATGTCCCATGTGCTGTGCAGGTGATTGATAAGGCGGTGCCTGCACTTGTTGACCTCTCTGAGATTTCAATTCTAGGAGACCACAAGAAACTTGGGGATTCTATTGTTAATGTTCTTCAGGAATGTGTCCAGACACAAGGGATAGCGCGCGGTTCTAGCAGTAACCGCACCAAAGAACATATTGAGGAGTTGATTAGTTCTCGGCAGAGAGTAAAATGGGAAAAGAATATGCCAAAAGAGGATCTTCATATTAAACAGGCAGCAGCATTAGTGGTCAAACTTGAAGGAAATTCCCTGTTTTCATCTGGAAACATATCTGGTGCAGCATCAAAGTACTCAGAAGCGTTGCAGTTGTGTCCATTGAGATCAAAGAAGGAAAGAGTTGTATTATATAGTAATCGAGCTCAATGTCATCTACTTCTGCAACAACCACTGGCTGCCATAAGTGATGCCACACGTGCTCTTTGTCTTCATAACCCTATCAACCGACATGCCAAGAGCCTTTGGAGGAGAGCACAAGCTTATGACATGCTGGGCTTAGCCAAAGAGAGTTTGTTGGATGCCATATTGTTTATAAATGAGTGCTCTCACTCGAATGATCCTGATATTTCCTTAAGGCAAAATAAAGTTCCTGATTATGCAGAGCGACTAGTTAAAAAGCAGATGCGAGCTGCATGGTTATTTCAAGAAGCCGCTATCAAACATGGGGGTGTCCAATGTGTGGGTGATGCTGGTGACATCTATGGCCGAGAGACTGATGATTCTGAGTGGGAGACTGCAAGTGAAAGTGACATGGGAAATGATGGAAGAGATGATTTGCTTGATGATGATTGTGAGTGGAAGAATGAGGATGAAAGGAAAGACAGATATGATAAACCATCAGCGAAAGGTAACATATTGAATACTTCCTGATTTACATTTGAAGAGGAGAGATTTTAGTAGTAAATAATTCATATATTTTTGGTGTTCCAACTGATACAGCACCACACTCAGAGTCTCCCAAGAATGAATAGGTCTAGTTAAAGCATGAGCAGGACTTCATATGTCACACAAAGTTCCTTACTTGTAGAAGATAAAAGATTAATAAAATTGTCTAATTATATGAATGTGAAGAGATGGTTGTTATACTAAAAGATCCACACTTTTTTTAGTGGTGCCATTACTATGACTTCACCCTTTGTGTAGAAGTAGATAGTCCTTGATGATGCACTCATTAAAACTCTACTTATTTTAATTGTCATGTTGATATGATCCCTAATACACCGATCTAGTTATAGGATACTCTGCAGGGAAATCCTCTCTTCCCTTGTTAGAAATTTTCCCTCTCTTAGACCCTATGATTGCATTTGAAACGTGTTCCCTAACAAGCTACCTACTACGGTTCTTCCTTCTTCTTCCTCTTCTTTGTCTTGTTTTTTTTTTTTTTTTTTTTTTTTTTTTTTTTTTTTTTTTTTTTTCAAAGGGAGAAGCAACAAGAAGGCTCCTCCCTCATCCTCTTCTAATGCAACTTGGTTGCCCCTCAGTTTCCTTTCATACGTGCGGGCCAAATTCATAGCAACTCCCAAGCTGTTGGATTGTTGCAATTCTACCTCCAGGCGCAGGCCCTCCATAAGACCAGCAGTGAATAGGTTGATCTGCTACTTTGTGGTGAGTTCTGAAGTGCGAGCCAGCAAGGACTGAAGCTCCCTTTGATACTCCTCCATCATCTATGTTTGTTATAAGTTGGCCAACTTGCCAAGTGGGTGGAGGCTTAACGGGGGACCAAATCTCAAGTTGCATTGCTCGGTATAGGTCTCCCCATTTATGCTCACCCCTTCTTGCTTCACCTTAAAAAACAACTGCTGCGCTTCTCCATTAAGATGGAATGCTGTCAGCCCCACTCTCTCCCCTTCAAGCGTTCTCTGATTTTCAAAGAATTGCTCACACTTATGAATCCAAATCAAGGGATTCTCAGTACCATCATATGATGGGAATTCTAGTTTAGAAAACCTGGGGATAGCAGTCCCTCCTTCCTGCCGGGTACTTCAGTCCTCCCACTTGGTCTGTAAGGGTGCGGCTGCTGCTCTCCACCTCATTGTTCTGGCTGTGCCCCTGCAGCTTTTGCAGAATTCCTTCCAGTTGCGAGTTTATCACAGTCTGCTATTGCTGAAGTAGCTTCTTACCGGACCGCTGGCAATCCTCCACCATAGGTTGTCACTGCTCTAGATCCTTAATGAACCCCTCCATCCAGCTAGGCCCCATGATGGCTGGCTCTGATACCAAGTTGATATGGGCCCTAGTACATGATCTAGTCACACAATACTTTGCAGAGAAATCCTCTCTTCCCTTTCTAGAGTTGTTGCTTCTCTTAGACCCTATGATTGCAGTTGAAACCTGTTCTCTAACCTGTTCTCTAACAAGCTTCCTACCACGGTTCTTTGTTTTTTTAGGAGAATTAAACTTGCTTTTTATTTTATCGTACCCCTTTTAAACAAGAGAAAATAGAGTTTATAATAGAATAGATGTCTTAATAAAACTAACTCCTAGAAAGAATAGATTTTCTACTAAAACGCTAACTCTTAAAATTACTACGAAAATTAAGAATTGCAAAAATAAGAAAAACTACTATTCTCATGGGATAACTATCAACTCTACATATTCTCTTAAGAGATAACTATCAACTTCTAAATATATATATATTTTTTTTCAAAAGATAACTTTCTTCTCCTGAATATTCACCTAGAATATTTCTTTTCTATGAGTGCATCGAGCATATCAGATTTTTTGTGGGTTCCTTACTTTTAAATGGCTGTAGAGACTACTTTGACTTTTCAAAGTTGACTCTGCGCAATAGTGCTGCATGCTGACCTTCTACATAAAGTGACAATGGCATGATTTATTTTTCTGCATTACAGATGTTAGAGATCTCCGAGTACATCAAATTTATTCTGGGATGCTGAGATTTCTATAGATCTTTGGCTGATAGCAATTTATTCATTGCCCAACTTGGGAACTTGCACAAATTGAAAAAATCGATCAAATGGGTTTCCTACTGTCAACCTTGCGTTAGAGCTTAACTGAAAATTTCAATGGGCCAAATTTATACCGTTGCTTCATGCGGCAGGTGAATTGCGATAAAAATCAGGCATAGAAGCACCATGTCTTAATTTAATGATCCCACCTGGATATGCAAAATTGTTTTTGAATGGGGCGCCACAAGTCTAGGACATGCCATGAAAAGGACATTAGCATTTACACATAGTTCTCTTTTCTATACTAATAATGCTATAGATCTTAGAATATTATCGTATTTATTATTTTACCTCTAACAAGAAGTGCTTCCGAGTATCTCACAAAATACGAGCATCCTAATTTTGCCTCTAAAAGAATGAGACAAGAATAGATGCACAAATATTCGAATCTCTAGCAAGTAATGGGTGAGTATCATCAGCTTTTGAAGTGTCCATGACTCATTGTTTGGGATGAGCATCCTAATTATGCTTTCTATTGTCATTTTAGTTGTCTGCTTGTTGCCATCTGTCATCCTATTTGATCTATTGTTTATTACAGATGTGAAGCATAGATATAATGTGGAGCTTGTGGAAGATGAATCATGATTTTCGATCGTTAACCAGAACTTTCAAGTAAATTGTGCCTACAATGATGGAATCAAAGAACCAAATCATTTGGGATGGTTAAACATAAAACTCCATGATCTACTCTAGCTTATTCGAACTCGTTGTCAAAGTCGTAAATGATATTTTCTGTTGTTGGTCATTGTGATTGTAAGTGCTTGCTGTTCTTTGTTGTCTTGTTGGGTTCTTATTTCCGCCAAAGGTTCTATTGTTTGCGTAAAAGGAGTGAAATTTGAGTCCAAGAGAATTATTCTTGGATGGGTTATTATAGAGGCTTGTGTATATAAACCCCTCGTTGGGGGGATTTTGACATGAACTGAATTTATCTTAATATAAAAGGATAATGTATGAGGTTTCTGTTAATTTTTCGTTTTCTGGTTTCCAGCAGAAAGTAAAGCTCTTAATTTATTCCTGGGCAATCATAAAGTCCCCATAACATTTGAATTCAAGATTCTGAAAAGAAGGGTGTCCTATGTATGTATGCTTTACTTTTGGACCACCAACAGCAAAGTCCAAATTCAACATGCTAAATAGGTATACACAACTCCAAGCAGACCATGTTTTGCAGCTGCAACATGTTTGTATTAAGCATTTCTTAGTTACACTGGGTTAACCACTCTCTCTCTATATATATATATATATATTCTAAGTGCCAAGAAATTGATATCCCTTGAAGATCTCCAAGGGATATGAGACATTGACTTGTAGTTGTGCAATCTTTTGGGACAAAATAAAAAAATATCCTTGAGATGTTGGGTACTTAGCTTTAAATCTATTGGCGGTGGTGTGTAATCGATCCTATCTATATTTGCTTTCCGCTGTGCCTATCAAAATCTTGCTATATGCGCTTTAAGAAGAAAACAACGTGCGCTCTTATCTTTATTTTAGTCCATTTGGCACATTTAAAGGATCTTCATACGGCTTTTACAAGGCTTTCTAAGCCTAAGGTGTGTTTTGGACCACATTTATGCCTATATTATGCATTATTAGGTGTATTATCAATACTTCATATAATTGGGAATAGTTCTGTTATATAATTACTATAGTCTGTAAGACTCATAGGTTCTCAACTGGAAAAAGTTATCGAGCATGTAACTGTTAGATTATGTCTGCGTATTGATATCTTATTTTAAAAAAGACTTTACACAAGATTGGTTTGATAAGTTCTATGATAGCGTATTATGGATTAGGCCTTATTAATTGTGAGGAGGGCTTGCCACAAATGATGGATTTATGCAACTTATGATTTATATGTAAGTTTCTCTTTGAGCAAAATAAGAATCTTTTGGTCCAAAATACTTCACCTTTGTTTTCCTCCAAAAATAACCTTAGTTTTGTGACAAACTTTGACTTGAAGAAAGGGCATTTATGTCCTCAAGAGGATAGTTAAGTGGTCACAATTCTCTTCCCCTAGTCTAGAGATCTCAGATTCAAATCGTTGTATAACCAAAAAAGAAAAAAAAAAAAAAAAAAGAAAGGGCGTTTATATATTAATACACGTCTCCTCTCTTACCATAGAATTTCTCATAATTACAAAGTATGAGTATTACAATGAAATAAATTCTACATTGACAAGAAAATCTTTTCTCATTTTTCTATGTTGTTGAGGTTTTAAAATAGAAAAATTACCAAAATTTTCTAAGCATATATGGAGAATAGAAGCTTTTGGTTCAAAGTTATTTCATCGTTTTGAGATAATAAAAATAACCCTCTTGCTATAAAATTTTTGAGATTTTCGAAAGTACAGAAAGGAAAAATAGTCTTTTAATAGAAAAAGGATAACATCTTGTGTAACTTACCTCTAGCCATCCGCTCTCTTGCACTTTCTCCACCTTTCAATAAATCATAAATTTATTAAAAAAAAAAGAATTAATTTTACTAAATAAAAGAAATTAAAAGTTTATTGCTCTAGCATTAGGAGAAATGTTCAAAAATGCAATTATCAATTGTAAAAAATTATTATATGCTCAAAATTCAATTTGCAAATTTTACACTATGAATTGATTACAAAGACTTGTGTATAGTATTTAAAATTCTCATGCAACAGCACAAGACAAGTTATCCTAGTTCATTAAAATGTCTTATGCGAGTTGATGGAGGTGGATTATGACTCCACAGATATCGGCTCCTTCTTGACTCGAACAATAGCCGCCGATGGTGGATACACCTGCACAAACCGTCGGAGGGTACTCTGGCGGGGAGACTCCGACGCCCAAGTCAGTAAAGAGTGGTTTTCGTTTGAAAGAAACAGACTGAGAGTTGAGGAAAAGTAGTTCCCTGTGTTCTGTATGCCCCATGTGTTAAACCTAGAAAGCGTACGTGATGTCGAGAGTTTTGAAACCTCTTATACCTGTGAGAGTCGTGCACTGCTGAAGAACTTCCACCCTACCTTCCTTATTGAATTGATTCGGGAATCTCAGAAGTCAATATTACGAATTGATCACGATCCTCATATATCGGGAAACCTTCTTCTTTGGGAGGGATGCTTTCTTCATCTGAAAGATTTTAGAATTGCTCTTACGAAATAAGAAGTTGAAATCAAGAAAGTTATAATCTTCCTTTATTAATCGATATGGGTATTGTCCATTGTTCGGTTGCTCGACTGATAAAGGATCTTTTGAGACTCGCCCGGTTAGAGGATTGACATTTACTTAATTGGATGGAGACTGTCTCTGATCGGTTAATGAGGCAGCTGAGGCCCTATTATTCGGTAGATCGGACGGCTAAGGCCCTTCGGTAGATCGATTGGGGCGGCTATGGCCCTTGGTGGATTGTTGTTGTAGACGTTAGATACTGTTCGGCAGGCCCCTTTTGCGGGCCTTTAGAGAATTGGCTCTTTTGGTCTGGGTCTTGGACTACGTCCCATCATTTGCCCCTGACTCGTGGTTTTCTTAAAAAGAAGCGCCATGAGTTATGATTTTAAAATCGGAAGTTCAAGGGTCTTTTAATATGACCGCTGTCGCTTTGGTCTTAGTAAACCATTTATTGCACATCCCATAAGGACCTTTCTTATTACAGCTTTTTTCATATTTTCCCCTTATTCTCTCTCTTTCTCTGTCAAAAAGTTATCATCGGTAACAAAGATATTTGTTCCTCAGGCTTTTCTGAATATTGGTGATATTATGAGTATCATGTCAGCACAAGAATTCCAAGAAATACAAACTGAGATGCTGTTGGGGGACGATTATTTTCTGTTGTCTGCTACAGAGGTTGATAGGGCTAATAGGGCACCAGAAAACTGTGTGCCGATGTATCTTCAATCGGTCAAATACGGTTTGAAGGTTCCATATACATGTCATTTTTTTGAAATTCTGCGTCAGTGGAACATATTCTCGACCCTCTTGATTTCCAGTGCTTGGTGGTTAGTGGTCGCAGTGGCTTCCCTATTAGAGTTTTGTCGTCTTCATTTTAATTTTGACATTTTGTCCTTAATTTTTATTCTGATGAGGTGTGGGAGCAACGGGCTGACCAAGGGGTGGTATAAACTACAGAGTCGGCCTGAGTCTTGTTGGAGGTTTTTCTATAAAGAGTCTATTAATAAGAGCTGGATGCAAAAGTTCTTTCTCGTCGAGTTCTTGGATAGGGATCACATGCCCTGGCTTCCCAAAACTGATGGGGTGCCCTATGTAGGGCTGAAACCCCTGGCTGCTTCGAGACACGACTATTTTGTTCGATCGATTAGTGGCTACTACAAGTCCACCGGTCAGAGCATATGGGTCGAGTCCTTGCTGGACGATTAGATGTTATCCCTGGCTGGTTTGCTACTTGGGGAAAAGAGAAAAGTTGATCGGTCCCTTCTATTGGGGAGAGTGAAAATCGAATTAGTTGATTTTTTGAGTCATCTTGATGATGTCTTGTTGGAGAATATCACTATTGATAAGCTGACCCGACATAAAGTGGCTATACCTCTCCCGGAGGATTTCGGGGCGTCTGAGGCCCTACTTAAGTCTCCTTCAAGGGAGACTGAAGCCCTCCGCAAGTCGCCACCCTCTTTGGTAAAAAGGAGGGGGATTTCTTTACCCCTGTCTGCGCTAGGGACCTTGTCTAAGTACCTGGAGTCGACAACAGCTATACCAATAGAGGGAGCCGTCCCGAATGAAGGTAATCCGTTGAGCGGAGCAAATACTGATGTATACGAGTTAGGAGGGGCCGGAAATCTTCCTTTATTTGATGTTGGGGCGAGATCGGATACTTCTCAAGCTGCAAGGGATAGAATGCGGGACCTTCTTCTGCTGTTCCGGTCTGGCCTTCGCACAAGGGGAAACGCAAAGTTCCTGAGGGAGCGTTCTCTTCATCCTCTATCCCTGTTTGGTCCTTCGATGGAAAGAAATGCTTAAAAGAGCGTGGAACCGTTACTGTTTATACTGGAGATATGCAGTATAGCTATATAGATCTGGCAGAAGCGGAGCGTATTGCTAGACAATTTGACTTCCATCGTTATGAGCTTGACCTTCATAGAATGTCTTACGAATAGGTCGGCGGAGCTCTTGAGTCCTTAGGCTTGATAGTAATATTCTCCTCGCGTCTCTCGAATTTTTCTCCCCCTTTTATCATTTGTTAATTTGGTTTTTCTCACAAACCATGGCCCTTGCTCGATTTTAGGGACAGTAGGGGAGGCAGGTAATAAGCCACTTAGAGGGTCGACTCTCTGAATTGATCCATCTACGGGAATCAGTCTCCCTTCGGGGAGGAGAGTCTTTGGCTACTGAAAACATACCCGATGCCTTACTTAGTCGGAAGGAAGAGGAGTTGAGATCCCTTCGATCGGAATTGGTCCAGTGCCAAGGGCAGTGCGAAAGGCTGGAGTCAGAGGCTCTAGTGCATAAGAAGTTGGCTCAGCTTCGCAAGGAGTCTATTCGAACGGTGGAACGTAAGATAGCGGAGCTTGAGGAGTCCTGCACAAGGGAAGCTATCACCCAGAGGGATTCCTATCGTTAGCTAGCCGAGAGATTAAAATGCACTGAAAAGATAATTTGTAGTATGGGTCTAAGTGAGGTTCTACCCGAAGAAGAGATCGATACTCGAAATCCGACTGTATGACTTCTGCTTGGGATTTTGTACTAAGTGACATCTGTTCGTTTAATGAGAAATTTTTGTATTTTTTTCGATAAGAGTCATCTTCTTTGTTTCCCACACTTGTCAGTGAAGTACATGATCGACAGGGGCCGCGCGGCTGAGACCTTCTGTTAGATAGGGAATCTTCAAATAGTTGGGTTGTGTCCACCCGTCCGGAGAGTTACATCCCCTCTTACTACGATCGATAGATCCTGGGCGACTGAGACCCTCCGAGCGATAGGAATTTTTTAAATGGTTGGGCCGCGTCTACCCGTATGAGGAGTTACATCCCCTCTTGACGACGCGTACGATCGATAGATCTTGAGCGACTGAGACCCTTCGAGCGATAGGAATTTTTTAAATGGTTGGGCCGTGTCCACCCGTCCGGGGAGTTACATCCCCTCTTGACGACACGTACGATTGATAGATTTTGGGTGACTGAGACCCTTCGAGCGATAGGAATTTTTTAAATGGTTGGGTCATGTCCACCCGTCCGGGAAGTTACATCCCCTCTTGACGACGCGTACGATCGATAGATTCTGGGCGACTGAGACCCTCCGAGCGATAAGAATTTTTTAAATGGTTGGGCCGCGTCCACCCATCTGGGGAGTTACATCCCCTCTTGATGACACGTATGATCGATAGATTTTGGGTGACTGAGACCCTCCGAGCGATAGGAATTTATTAAATGGTTGGACCGCGTCCACCTATCTGGGGAGTTATATCCCCTCTTGACGACTCGTACGATCGATAGATTCTGGGCGATTGAGGCCCTCCGAGTGACAGGATCAGGATATGGAGATGTAAGGGGTACGTTAATAAGTGACTTTAAGAACGAGGGAAATATCCTTGCAGCTTAGAAAAATACCAGCAATAAAATCTGATGGCTATTTAGGAGCGGAAGTAGAAGGCTCTAGCTCACATGATAGAGTCTCAATCCTCGTCGATGTTCTGAACTTGATTTTCATATGTTTGGTGCTAGACAAAGCCTCCAAGGTGTTTAGACCTGATCTGTCCAAGATGACGTTGTAGAGCGAAGGGAGGTTTACCACATTAAACATGACGGGAGCCGCGCATGATTAGGGGGTGTTTCGAGGGTGATCGGGAGAGAGATAATACCCGCGAGATATATCTACTCACCTGAGAGCCCTTTAACTGGGCCCGCGGGGGACTGAAGATCGGCAGGAGTGAATCCCATTCGTCCAAAAGCATTCTGATATAGAAGATAACAGCCAGCTCCTTGATTGACGAAGATCCTCCGAACCTCAAATTGTCCAATTTTGGCGGTTATCACAAGGGGATCGTGCCGGTTCGGGTTGATCCCAATGAGATCTTCATCGGTGAAATCGATGACTAGCCTTTTTTAACCCTGTTGTTTGTTGGTGCTCGCTGCTAGGATTTCTTGTGGTACAGGAGGAATTGCCTTTGGGCAATAGAAGATTGGTGTGATTAGGCGTTTGGCCTCGTTTACTGTTGGTCCATTGCAGACCTGAAGGATCACCGGATCCCTTCGGTCCGTCGGAGGCTGAGCAGCTTGGCGTTCTTTCTCTTGGTTGCATTGTCGCGGTTCACGCCGATGACCGGTGGGAGGACCTCTTTCTCTTCTGGAAATGAACTCCCATATTCTTCATTCTTATACTAGGAATTCCAATTCGTCTTTTAATTTCTTGCAATCATCGGTTGTGTGACCGTAGTCACGGTAAAAGTGACAGTATTTCGTTCTGTTTTTGCTAGAATCATCCTCGATTGATCGTGGGGACTATCGAACATATGGTTTGTCTTTGATAAAGACTAAGACCCGACTAGGGGTTTCACTCAGCGGGGTATAGTTATTGTATCTCCTTGGAGGAGGAGGTTTTGCCCGGTTTCTCCTGGGCGGAGACCTCCGGGGTGATTGGTTCCGTTCTTTACGGGCAGTCCGATCTCTTCTGTGATCGGATGTTTCGGTGTCCTCGGTAGCAATGTACTTTTCAGCTTGAGGGTAAAATTCTTGGATGGTAGTAGGGGGTTTCTTCGTAATAGACACTTTCATATCGGAGGGCCGCAAGCCTGTTAATAGCGCAACCAACACGATTGAATGATTTAAAGAAGGGACCTTCATCATCTCCTCCTTAAACTTTTCCAGGAAATTCCTTAGGGATTTCTCTTTACCTTGGTGCAGTGATAGCAAGGAGGTGAACTTCCTCTTGACTCCCCTGCGTATCACAAAGTGTGACTCGAACTGTTCGCGTAACTGAGAGAAAGTCTTTATACTCAACGGTGGGAGAGAATTGAACCAAGTGAGTGCATTTCCCGAGAGAGTAGTGGGAAAGTACTTGCACATGGGTGCGTCGGGCATGTCCCTAGAGATCATCACGGCTATAAAATGGGCTATATGATCTCGAGGGCCTATCGTCCCATTGTATCACTCCATGGGAGGGAGGAGCACGTTGCGAGGCATAGGCTCTGAGGAGATCTTGGAGTCGAACGGTGAAGTGTAAGAATAAGAGGGGATCTGGTCTCCCCGAGGGTTGGCCCGTTTTAGTTCCTCGGCTACCAGTTGCTCGACTTGCTTTCGAAGATCATCAGGGACTGGTCTAGAGCTTTCAGAAGCTTCCCCACGTGGGGGCGACGGTCATTGCTGGGGACATCTAGATCCCCCAACGGATGATTGGACTTCAGGTCTGAGGGCGCGACTAAGGTCCTCCAGCTGTCTGCTTACATCTTGAAGTTTGGATTCCAGTCTTTCCATCTAGGGGTGACTGACTCACTCTGGAATAGGGTCGGCGATGGATTGGACAGGGAGTGCGGGTTGTAAGGCTCATCCTTGATGAGTTGACCTCATGGGAGCTGTCTGATTACGAGTGGCTGGATCAGGCGCTGCGAGAGGAGTGGCTTCAGAGAGCTTGGCAGTTCGCCCCTTAGCAGGAGGGACGACCCTTGAGGACGCTCTGATTCTCAGAGGCATGATTGTTGAAACAACAGAAATTACTTTAATCTGTTTCCCACGGACAGCGCCAATCTGATTGAGGTGGGTTATGGCTCCACAGATACCGGCTTCTTCTTGACTCGAACAGTAGCCGCCGATGGTGGATACACTTGCAAAAACTACTGGAGGGTGTTCTGACGGGGAGACTCTGACGCTTAAGTCAGTAAAGAGCGGTTTTCGTTTGAAAGAAACAGACTGAGAGTTGAGGGAAAGTGGTTCCTTATGTTTTGTGTGCCCTCTGTGTTAGGTCTAGAGAGCGTACCTAATGTCGAGGGTTTTGAGACCTCTTATACCTGTGAGAGTCATGCACTGCTGAATAACTTCTACCTTACCTTCCTTATCGAACCGATCCAGGAATCTCGAAAGTCAATATTAAGAATTGATCACGATCCTCATATATAGGGAAATCTTCTTCTTCGATAGGGATGCTTTCCTCATCTGAAAAATTTTGGAATTGCTGTTACGAAATAAGAAGCTGAAATCAAGAAAGTTATAACCTTCCTTTATTAATCAATAGGGGTACTGCCTATTGTTCGTTTGCTCGACCGATAAAAGATCTTTCGAGATTCGCCCGATTAGAGGATTGACATTTGCTTAATTGGATGGAGACTGTCTCTGATCGATTAACGAGGCACTGAGGCCCTATTGTTCGGTAGATCCGGGCGGCTAAGGCCTTTCGATAGATCGATCGGGACGGCTATGGCCCTTGGTGGATTGTTGTTATAGACGTTAGATACTGTTTGGCAGATCCCTTTCGCAGGCCTTTAGAGAATTGGTTCTTTTGGTCTGGGTCTTGGACTACGTCCTATCATGGGTTAATATGCATTTCACATCAATTTTATCAATAATTTGGTTTTGTATGAAGGGATCATGTGAATAGGAAGGGTGGTTGTAAGAATGAGAAATTTAGCCCTTCATTCATCTGAAGGGTTTATTTTGTGGTTCCATCAAAGATCCCATTTGACAATAATAAAGAGAAAGTGATAAAATAAAGATTTAGGTGGATCCTTTTCCGGGACTTGCTATATGTTGATTCCCAACCATACAAAGCATTCATTTCAAAAAGTGATGCCCCCTTTCCTCCAAGGGTCCAAAGACAAAAGATCCCTATATCCCATTATCAATAAATCTCCTCAACTAAGTTTCTCTATTCACAAATAGATACATTCTCTCTCTCTCTAATGGGTGCTTCTTTTCAATATTCACCCTCTTTTAGTTGTGAACTCAAGATTGTACTCACCAAAGATGTTGGAATCAATACACGGATTCTATTGGTGAGATTCTATCTCTCCACAGGGAATAACAAAAGGAAAGTTCACCTAGACACCCAAGAAACAACATCATCAACATCACAAGACCTTGCATATTGGAACAACTCCTTTTCTTTAGTGTCTAGGAAGTAAGGATTCCATTGACCAACTCAAGCAAGAATGCATCACTTTGGAGCTTCAACAGCAAAAAAACACACAAAGTTCCATTTGCAGCAAACATAGTTGGTGCTTCGACTCTCTTGTCAACGACAACAATTCCATGGAAGGATATTTTTGAATCACAAAACATGGAAATTGAGTCACGCCCTGACTCTCGGATCGAACACACGATAACTGTCGCGTTATCTCGGAATACAGGCAAGTTTGACCTGAACACCAAAGTACTGCAATCCATTCATCGATCTCTATCTATTTTCTAAAATAATTCAACAATTGTAAGGAAATCAACATGCATACAATACACAAACAAGAACCATCCCAGTCCATCGCTATTCAAATGCATGCACAAGACCAATCCGACTATCTATGAACTAATCACATGCACATGACCAGTCCGGCCATTCAAATCAAATTTCCAATCATTACAAATCATTTCATAAACCAATCAAAGAGTCTCTACTCAAGAAATTCAAATCAATTTTCATAAAAAAAAAATAATTTCCAAATAATTTCAAAGAAATAAAAGGAGGTCCTCAATTTAAGTATATAAAATCATGTCCAAATCCCACATCAAATAACCATAACACAAAGTAGGTTTCTAAAATAGTTATAAAGTTTGTCCTCCCATTTGGATCCACTAATAAACACCTCAAACCCAAAAACAAGATTAGTACTTGCAATAAATCTTTTGAAATGATCTTGCCTTGAGATACTAACACGAACAATATCTTAATCTAGGCTTTCTCTATGGAAAAATAAAAATAAGAGGGGTAAGTATACAACAATACTAGTGAGTGAATAACATGTTAGGAAGATAAATGAGGGATAATTGTGGATATGCCAAATACTCATCTCAAAATCATACAATCGTAACCATAGTGAACATGATTTATCATCAAATATCAAATTTAAACAAGATTTTAACAAATCATAATATAAAAAATCATATACATCCAGTCATCACAACATATTTTCTAAAAATTATGGGGTTGCAAAAAATCTTTCTACCAAAGGCTTGACCTTGATCAATGGAGAAACCGCCAAGGAGTTTTTGTTATCATAAATTATAAATATTTCCCCCAACGTTGACTTTGGCTTGGGTCTTCCCTGGGTGCAACCAAACTAGTCCGAAGGAAGGGGTTCGGAGACACCTTTCGAACGCAGCTACTTGCTCTGCCAAATAAACTCTCAACCACATTACCCTGTCAGATCACTCCGTGGAGGGAATGAGTATAGCTATTAATCATGCACACAGTACTGTTTCGCAGTACCATAGCATAAATCAAAGTGTGCCAACCAATTTTCCAATGTATTCTCAATTCGTGAATTCAACCAAATCATAATCAGCATGAATCGATAAATATGGTACATTGATTTCATTTTAGTACATGGATGTATCTTTTAATTCAAATTCCCTTTTAGGACTTTCCATAATCATAAAACAATTTGAAAAACATTTATAAATCAATACAATGCATTTTCTCACTTAAAACCATAAGTATGCATCCACTCATCTCTTGAGAGGGTAACTACTCTCAATCCACAATTTAATCCAAGGTAACTCTCTCCTAATCCTTCAATTGTCTCAACCGGATAGTAAGTATAATTTTATCACTTAAATGTAGCTTAATATTGGTTCAATCGAATTTTCTTCCAATTGTCTCATAACCTAAATTTTCCTATACAACTATATCTTAGAAAAACAATCATATCTTGACCTACAAAACTTGGATTAAGGTGATTTCAATTGCTACTTAAAGTTAAGATATAGGACTATAATTTTTAAGTTTATAACTAGACTTAATTGCAACCACACAAAAATATCCAAGTTTATAAATATGTTAGTCCTAAATTCATGACCCACATTTGCGTAGTCACTAAAGAATTGTCAAAACTTTCACTACACATTTCAGATTTAAGTGATTCAATTCTCAAATTAAAGATAAGATATAGATCTACAATTTTTATGTTTAATATTCAGCTTAATTTTGTCTAGAAGACATCCAAATTTCAAGGTAAATCTACGGCCAGAAACAAAACATTTTTGCAGGATAGGTTTCTTTGAAAAATCACAAAAAATTCAATTCTCATCATATCCAAATGAGTCATGTGTCATTTCAAAGCCCTAGATGTCTAGTTTTAGTAGGAATAAACTCTACACCATTTACTATTGTGCAGAGAAAGTTATGTTCGAAAAACCACAAGAAGTTCAAATTGTCCAACTTATAACATTTATGATATTCATTACATTCTCATTCTAAAACTTAAGTACTTGCATAATTAATACAAATCTAAGTTAAGGAAGATAATTTACCTCAAATTGGGTCACCAATTTCACCCCAAAGTTGATCCATCACAAACCCTAATTTTTTTTTCTCTACAAAAGTCTCAAAAGTTATATAAATCAATAACACAATCATAAATAACTCAAATATATGTTGGAAAAGTATTATTATCTTGATTTGAGATATCAATCTCATCCAAAACCAAAAATTTCCAAAACTCTAAATTTTCTTTCTCTAAAATTTCATAGATTTTTCAATAAAGTTTTGTTCTAGACTTGATATTTTGGTGTTTGAAAGTTTTAACATTTGATTTGGGGTGTGGTTTGGATGATTTCCAGGGAGGAAGAGACAGCCGAGAGGTGGTGAGAGAACGAGAGAGGGTTAAGGTGAGCAGCAGGGAAAGAAAAAGAAAAAGTGGGGGTTGGGGAAGTGTTGGGGTCTCGGATAAGTGGGGTGGGATAATGGGTTTTATTTTATTTTATTTTATTTTAACTTTTCTCTTTTCTTTTCTTTATTTTTTTCCTCTTTTATATTTTTATTTTATTTTATTTTTTTGTCTCTTTCGGTATTATAAATTGAGAAATAGGTTTGTTGGAGGTGGGTTTTATCTCCACAGATCTTGCTTTTCCTGGACTCGATCGAATAACTGGTTGTGAGGTTTGAGACCTGCAAAAGACCGCTGGAGGGTGCCCCGGCAAGGGAGGCTCCGATGATCAAATCAGAAAGAGCGGTTTATGAAAGGGAAAGATAAACAAACTGAGAGAGGAGGGAGGACGGATCTCCCTCTATACTCTGTGTGCCTTGTGTAGGGTTAGAAGACTTATCTAGACTGATTCCCCTATCACCAGGCCTCTTTTGTTGAAGTAAAAGGAGAAGGAATTGGTGGGTGATCTAAAATTGGTTAATTACTCTATCCTGGATACGGTTTCAACCGACAAAAGTGTGAGGCCTAATACTAAAAGGCTTTATGAGCATGTAGAAAGGTTTCCCAGTGGAGGTCTTTTGAAGTCGAAAAGAAGGAGAGTGCATTCATCTCAGTTCCCAAAGAGTCCTTATAAGGAAGGTGCATATTCTCTGATGTCGAGACGTTCGTCGTCTTTGGGGACGAAAATAGAAGAAGTAGGGGCTCCCTTGTCTGGTGCGCTTTCTTTTTCTGAGGGCGCCGAGGAAGATAGTCTGGTGAGAGAGGTCCCGAAGACATGGGCATCTTTTGTTATGCTTTTGGGTTAGGCGTCTGCGGGATTACATAGTCTTCAATAGGGGAGGTCGGAGGAGGAAGGGTTTCCATTGTTCGTTCCTATGAAGCCCCTTGATTTCCAAAAGGACAGGCAAAAAGGAGAATCAGTTGCTGTCTGCCTAGGGGGTCAGAGGTTTGATTGTGTTGATATCGGAGGATCGTTTCGATTGGCGGAGTGCTTTGACTTTCAAGACCCGGGCCTGGGTTTAGCGAAGGCTTCTCCTAATTATGTGGATAGAGTCCTCCAATCTCTTTGCTTAACGGTATTGTTTTACTTAAAATGTTATTGCATTCGTTCCTTCCCTTTTACTAGCTCATGTAGTTCGCTCCTTGGATTGCAGCTTTGGTAGAAATTCAGAAACAACAAAGGGAGCGACTGGAGGAATGGGTACACTATTTGGAGGGTCAGGTTTTATCACTGTGGAAGGCCTTTAAAGAAGGAGAGGCCCAAGCTCAGAGAATTTCTAATGCTTCATTGATCTAGAAAGATGAGTAGGTTTGTCTTTCTAAAGAAAAGTTAGCGTTAGTTGAGAAGCGATACGAAGAGCTAGAGATCGAACGGCGTGTCCATGTGGGTTGCGTGATATCTGTTGAGACCTTAATGCAGCTACGTGAGGAGTCTCTTCAGGAGGCTAATCAAAGGGTTTCACTTCTGGAGGAATCTAATTTGACCCTCAAACATTCTCAGCGTAAGTTATTAGAAAGGCTCAGGTGCGCCGAAGTAATAGCTCATGAGGTGAGGATGTATGAAGCTCTCCCTCCCCTGGAGGGAGTAGCTGATCAAATGGTAATGGGTGAAGGTCTCGCCTGTATAACTTTGGACTGTGTCAGACCGTTTGTAGGACCTTCATCAGAGGCCTTAATGCCCCTTTCTCTTTGATTTAACTGTAGCTTTGTATTCTTGTTATGGACGTTGAATGTGTTTTCTCTTCATGTCCTTTTCTTTCGGTAGGACAGATGCCTTTTCTTTGGAATGTTTTTATCCTGTAATCTCATACATGTGTGTTTTCTTTATTAGAGAGAGTGGTAGTTAGGTCGAACTAGAGTCATTCTGGGTAGATGGTCTTGCTCAAGATTCTAGGAGTTTAGATAGTGTGTTCACTAGGAAATCATTTACCTAGTATCCATTCTTGTAGAAGTCCTTGGTCAGCTCTCGCTGATGAGATGAGGAAACCGTGGCTCTTATAGATACCTTCAAGTATGCGGGGCGACTGAGACCCTTTGAGAAAATAGATCCCTTTGATTGGATGGGGCGACTAAAGCCCTTCGGGGAGATAAATCCCTTCGATTGTACGGAGCGACTAAGACCCTTCGGGAAGACAGATCCCTTCGATTGGACGGGGCGATTAAGGCCCTTCGAGGAGATAGATCCCTTCGATTGGACGGGGCAACTAAGATCCTTCGGGGAGGTAGATCCCTTCGATTGGACGGGGCAACTAAGGCCCTTCAGGGAGATAAATCCCTTCTATTGGATGGGATGACTAAGGGCTTTTGGGAAAAATAAATATTGCAAGTCCTTTCGGGAGGAGGCTAAATGATTTGGAATATAGATATGAAACGATCGCCTGTTGTGAAGGGCACCCATCAGAGGGAGAGACATCAATTCTCATTCCCAGGGGGTACAGAGAACAGTGAGTCATAGGCCGAGAAGTCATATGTCAGAACATAGGGTTCATGTGGAACTTGGGGATCATGTATTTGGAGGATCACTCTGTCCTGTCCGTTTTGCGACGGTCAATCCATTGTGGGGTCTTTTGACTCATTTGTTTCTTCCTTCCATGCTAATGAATATTTGTAGCTTTCCGCTTCGAACTAAGAATTCCAATTTGTTTCTGAGTCCCTTACAATCGTCAGTAGTGTGTCCATACTTTTGGTGATAATGACAGTATTTTGATTTGTCTTTCTTCGAATCATCTTTAGTGGGACGTGATGACCACCTTAGGTACGATTTGTTTCTGATTTGAAGCAATATCGGACCAGGGGTCTCGTTTAGTGGGTATAGGTATTAAATTTTTGTTGGCGTGGTGGACCTAGTCAGTTCTCTTTGGGTGCCAGCCATTGAGGTGAACGACATCGTTCTCTTCCAGACACTCGGCTTCTCTTTCGGTCAAAGGCCTCAAAATCTTCGGCAACAATGTACTTTTCAGTGTGAGAATAGAACTCTTAGATAATAGGAGGAGGTTTCTTCATGATTGAGAGTTTCATACCAGAAGGGCGCAGCCCAATAAGTAGCGCTGCTAGGATGATAAAATGGTTCAAAGACAGAACATTTATCATCTCTGCCTTGAATCTTTCTAGGAAGTCCCTCAGAGACTCATTTTCTTTTTGATGTAATTATAACAGAGAAGTGAATTTTCTCTTGGCCCTCCTACTTGTTATCGGAGTTGAGAGAAAGTTTTATAATCAGTGACGGGAGTGAGTTAAACCACGTCAACACATTCCCCTTGAGAGTGGTAGGGTAGTGTTTGCACATGGCCACATCGGTCAGATCCCTTAAAATCATTACCGTCACAAAATGCGCCGTATGATCATGGGGGTCTATCGTCCCATTATATCTCTCTATAGGAAGTTGAAGTATATCGCGAGGCATAGGCTTTGAAGAGGCCTTCTGATCGAAAGGTGAAGCATTAGAGTAGAGGGGAGTTTGGCTTCCCTGAGCATTGGCTCACTTGAGTTCGTTGGCAACAAGTTGTTCGACCTGTCTTCAGAGGTCATCAGGGAAGTCATCGAGGGCTCATAATTTAACGGTGGGGTTCGTCGACGGGGACGATCGTGACTTGATCCCCCTAAAGATGACTGATTTTCGGGTCTCACAGCATGACTAAGGCCTTCGAGCTGTTTGCTCACGTCTTGGATCTTTAACTCTAACCTATCCATCTAGGGTTGATTGGCCGGTGCTGGAGGTATCGACGCAAGAGCCGCGGCGGGGTGTTCCTGATTCTCGGGTGGTGGGACTGGCCCTGATTGAGGAGATCGGTTATGAGAAAGAGAATCTGTTGATCGAATGGGTGCCGCAGAAGGGGCAGTGCCAGTGGGAGTAGCGACACGACCGTCTACCGCAGATGCGGCCCTTGAAGTTGCTCTATTTCTCCGTTTCAAAGGCATATCCTCTTTTATGCTTTCAAATATTCGGCAATGATTCTCAAGTCTATTTCTCACAGACGGCGTCAATCTGTTGGAGGTGGGTTTTATCTCCACAGATCCTACTTTTCCTGGGCTTGATTGGATAGCTGGTTGTGAGGCTTGAGACCTGTAAAAGACTGCCGGAGGGTGCTCTATGGGGGAAGTTCTGATGCTCAAATTAGAAAAAGTGATTTTTAAAAGGGAAAGATAAGCAGATTAAGAGAGGAGGGAGGATGGATCTCCCTCTGTACTCTGTGTGCCTTGTGTAGAGTTAGAGGACTTACCTGGTTGATACCCCCATTGTTGTTATATAATGTCATTTTTAGATTCTTGCCGCCAAGGGCTTTGTGAAACCCTAGTTTTCTTAAGAATTAGTTTGGGGATTCTGGATCTATGATCATGAAAGATTCGATATTACGATTGATTAGACAACTGAATTATACAGGGAGATTTTTTCCCTTATTGATTAGATCTGTTAGATTTCCTTCCGTATATTGAAGACATGTTTCGCATCGAAGTGAGGAACTCAGCTAATTAAGCGATACCGGTTGGGTACTAGTGATCGAGGGAGATGAACGCGTCTGGTCTCCTCGGTGGCTATCGGTTGAGGGAGTTCGGTTCCAACAAACTCCTTATAAATCAAGTCGAACAATAAATCCCTTCAGTTAGATAGGCGACTAAAACCCTTCGGGGAGACAAGTCCTTTTGAGTGATCGGTGCAACTAAGACCCATTCATGGAGATGAATCTCTTCAGTGAATCGGGACGACACAGGTCCATTCTTGAATGCATAGATATCAGAAAGAAGAGAGGTCCACTTTACACAGCAAGACCTTCTAAAAAAGGGTCCATCAGGGTTAGAATGGTTTTCTCAAGTAAAAGCGCGTACGAAGGTCTTATGAAACCTCCTGTAAAAATTTCAGTCATGGTTCGAGTTGGAGTGACCATGGAAGAGAGAGTAAAAAGAAGGAAACAAGTGAGATCTAAGAAATGGAATGATGGATGTCGTGGATGCGAAGATGGAAGGTACAATTGTGCAGGTGATGAGATTTTTGCACTATATGCAGCCTTGGAAACTTTGTAAAATGTATCCATTGCCGATTTTTAGTCATCCTCCTTTCCTTTTGTAATTCTAAATTATGGTGTAATGTGCACGAGAATTGAATATTAAGAGAAATGCAATCATTTCACTACAAATTTTGGTTCAAATGGTTATTAAAAATATTGAAGCCGTATAATGTTTTCTAAACGGTGGGAGAGAGAATGTGTGTGTATGCTTCATAAAAAATTGTGTAGATTTCATCCTTTATAGTACAAAGGAGTTCATTTTGAATTTTCAAAACTATTACTATGGGAATAACCTAGATGAGAAATAAAAGTTCAAATTCTTGACAATTTCTTTAAGATTTCACCCATAGCATGTAGACTTTGTAAAAAGGTCATGGCCTGTTTAGCTAAATTACAATGGCTGCCTTGTAACTCTTAGGGGACCAAACCCTGTTTTGTTGCTCAGGGCATAAATGAAGAGCCGGGCTAGTGACCATTTTTTACATGAAATTCCAAGCACAGCCCTATAGTAATTTTATGTGATCTGATGAAGTTGGGTTGGGTAGCTGGACACCCAGCACAATATACCCGAATACTTATACCTAAACCAATCAAAATACCAAAATTACCTCCAACATTGGTCCTGAATATCACAATATATATATGTTGAAGATTAATTTGAAATTAATATGGTGTTTAAATTCAATAATTTATTGTGGTGAATGTGAAGAGTCAAAAGTTATGTGGTGAATTCCAAGAGTCTAGAGTTATTATAGTGAATTTCAAGAGTATAAATTTATTAAAGATATATGAAGAGTCATGTGTTTATTGTGTTTCATAAATGTAGGTATTCAAAGAGTTATGTGTAAGTAATATATATACCCCTTGAATGAAGGTGTGATGCATGTGTGAGAAATGAATAAAAAAGTATAAACATTCTCTTAAAATTTTCATCCCTTATCATCACTCTCTTCCTTTAAAATTATCCTTTACTTTTTAATAATATATATATATTCAAAACTACACTCACTCCACAATTTTTTCTAGCGCCCACATAGGAGTAACCAATGAACGAACTCAGGATCCAAGGTAGCTTTAACCTACCCAACCCGAGCCAATTACCATCCCTACTATCAAAGGTTGAGCCTAATTAATTGTTGAGCTGATAGTGTCCAAGCTTTGCAGAACCAAGCACAGGATGGATGACTTGAGGCACGTTGAAAGGCTATAACTCAATATAAGAGCAAATGAAGCTAGCATTAACTGACAACATCCTCTTTCATTTAAATTTCCAATCAACCTGGATGGAATCAATAAGAATGACTGGATAAAAGTAAAAAAACTAGAGGCAACTGGCACTTGAATCATTTGGCAGCCTTAATTGTTGGTAAATATCCTCATAGGGGCATTTTAGCTAAGGTAAAAAAAATTCAATTTCGAATTTTTAATGAGATATGAAATAACTCCTATTACCCATAATTAACTCCGCACTTATGGTTAATTTCCTTTTAAGTTAAATTGTGATTAATTCCCCTCTCCGAGGAAATTTAAGAAAATAAGGAAAAGACCAAAACATTGTTCTAGGGTTGAGAGAACAATTCCGCATCTAGGGTTTTTCATCCTTAGAGAGAATTTTGCACCATTGTATTTTTTTGAGGAAAATACACTATTGTGAAGGTTATCAAATTCTGAGTAGGGAATTTGTTTTACGGTGATCTAATCATCAGGCTTTGCATTGCGATATTGTGAAATTACAGTGATAGTTCGATTTTTGTAATTATCACCCTGCTGCAAGAAATATCGAGACAGAGTTTGTGATTACTAGAGTTTCGTGTATCGTTCATTGAAATATACCCAAAACCCAAATTCTTTTATGACTCCAAAAATTTTATTATATGTTTTTATTACGTGATTGAGTCACAATATTCTAATATTGGTATCAGAACAATGTTAAATTTATTTTTAAAATAAATTTTTAGAAAAATTTTGAATATAAAAATATAGGATATAAAATTTAGAGTTCGGATCATGGATAAGTTTTGTGAATCCGATTATACCACGTTGTTACCCATATCAAGTAGATCACGAAAATAAATTTTTTGCAATTTTCTGAGTACGTTTAGACCATGAAAATTCCGATTGAATTTCTCGGCTATGAATAGTGACCAAGACTTTAAACCCCGGATTCGTTGAGATTTAGGGCAAATCAATGCATGAAACTGGTAGATATAGTTTCCTGACATCATGATCGACGTTTTGGTATGTATTTTATATGCTAATATTGCCAGAAAGTGGAGTTTCAAAAATGGTTGCGAAGGGCCAAAATTTTGGACTCAAAATACGCCGAACTTAGGGTGCAATTATTTCAAAAATCGAGTCAAAGATGGTTGGAATAAGTGAAATTAGAGATTCCTAATAAAATTTAGTGAAAATGGGAGCCGTCGAGCGAAGATGACCCGACCTAGGTCCAAGGCACGTGCACGTCACGCGCGTGGTGGGCCCGTGATGTGCAAAGGAGAAGGCGTGTGGAGCTCACCCGCATTGAGGCACGTGAGCACCCGGAGTCTAGTCCGGGTCGGTTCCAATCTGGATCCAAGACCCGACTCGCGCCCTACCCGAAACCGGTCTAACCCTGATACGTGTCCGACCCGGGCTCCGCCTTGGGTTCGTGTCCCTCTGGGCGGGTGAGACCGCGTGACAAAAATGCCCGCACGTCTGTCACGCACTGTCTACTCTCCTGCACACGTGGAGGCACGTGTGGACACGCCGCAGGCACGTGGACATGATGGGATGAAAAATTTTATTTTTCTAAGGGTCCTATGCCATTTAATGTGATTAAATGTAGATTTTTGTGTGCCGAATCCTAATCCGAATGATGAGATGTAATCCTGGATTGTGGTGTATGGTATCCGTTGACTCATACGCTCGTCTTGGGGTTTGTACTTGAGACATTTGGGTCTTGTTGATTCGTAGGGTGCACAAAATTGTGATATTAAGTATCATTTATCACTAACGTCTCTATTTTCTGTGTAGCAGAGACATGACTATTATAAAGACTGCCGTTTTAGATCTCGTGAAGGGAGATAAGTTGAACGGTGACAATAATGACATTTGCCACTGGAAGGTTCAGTTTGTCTTCGAGAAACAAGAACTCGGGGAGGTTCTTAAGCACGAGATGGTGGACCCTGAGAAAGGTAACATGCCACAGGCGAGACGGGATTAGGAGACGTATTGTGCTTGAAAAAAGAAGGATGACCAAGCTAGAGTGATCGTTCTTAGTAGCATGCATAGTGAGTTGATCCGGTAGTAGGAGCAAGATCCCACCTGCGATATCGGCCCCGGCTGCTCGGGAAAGAGCATGTGGCTCCTGGTCAACTCCTAAGTTGAGGATGTTGACCTATAAGTTTATCACGTACAAAAAGAGCCACGATTATACTATGAAGCAGCATTTAATGCATATGTCGAGGATAATTGTTTCTCTAAAGAGTATGGGGGAGCCTATGTCAAATGAGCTTCAGGTACTAGGTGTGATCTATTCTTTGCCAGACTCCTGGGACGTGGTTAAGACCTATCTCACACACACTGAGAGTATCCATATTTTTATGGATATGAGTAGGCATT
This sequence comes from Dillenia turbinata, assembly GCA_037126225.1. Lineage (NCBI taxonomy): Eukaryota > Viridiplantae > Streptophyta > Magnoliopsida > Dilleniales > Dilleniaceae > Dillenia > Dillenia turbinata. The sequence goes on from JBAMMX010000017.1 coordinate 9,274,294, forward strand.
ATGAGCTTGAGGAAGAGCATCAGGAGGTGGCCAGGTTTATTTCAGCTCATGCTAACATCGCGGAGTCGAGTAAGGGCTCTTTAGCATGAAGCATAAGTGGCATGAAGCATGAGAAGAAGGCCAAGGGCCAAGGCAAAAAGAAGTAATTTGACAAGTCCGACGACAAAGGGCGGAAACACAAGAAGAAGGAGTTCGATAAGAGCAACGTCCGATGCTATGGACATGGTAAGCATGGGCATTTCGCAGCCTTGAGTATAGCGAGCGAAAAGGCTACGTTTTTCTTTACATGGTTTGAGTTATGTATCATCTAGTGTGATATTCGCTAACTCTTCTTCTTTGTGGATTGTAAACTCAGGAGCCACGGATCATATAGCTCATGACGGAGCCGTGGAGTTCTGTGGTTTGAGTCCTCCATGTGAGGGAGGCTATATGTGGGGAACAGAGCATTTGTAAAGTAAGAGGGATTGGTGCGTGCAAGCATTGTCAAGTAACCAAGTTCTGTATCTTCATGATGTTTTGTTTTCTCTTGAGATTTGGTGGAATCTCGTATCTGTCTGATGTCTTGATCAGTTAGGATATTCTGTTTTATTGGAAAACTCTAGAGTTTCCATTTATAATGACAGTATTTTGATTTGTTCTGGTTTAGTCCATAAGAGACTTTATGTACTGGATTTGATTTCATTCTATGATAATTTTTCTTTATCTCTTATTGTCTTTGCATCTAATAGTGTAGTGGATGATATGATTGTATGACATAGCCTTGGGCACATAGGGTAAGAAAGGATAACCCGATTAGCTGCGAGTGACGTGTTGGGCCCGGTAACCAGGGTCCAGTTATCCTTGTGTTAGTTTTGCCTTGCGGACAAAGCTACTAGAAAACCATTTGGGAAACTAATAAGAGCTGGAACTCTATTGTAATTGGTCGATTCTGACATTTGCGAACCCATAAATGTGAGAGGCCGAAATAGAGCCATGTATTTTATTACGTTTATAGATGACTACACGAGTTTTGATTACATCTATCTGATCTTGTACAAGTCTGAGACACTAGAGTGCTTTAGGAGGTTTCTCAGTGAGGTTGAGAATCAATTAGACTTGAGGGTGAAAACTCTTCGATCGAGGGCACGAGTATCTATCTAAACAGTTTAAAGAGCTCTGTTTCAAGAAAGGCATTACAAGATAGCTGACTATTCCTGTTACTCCTCAGCAGAACGGAGTAGCTGAGAGAAAGAATAGGACTCTGTTGGAGATGGTGAGATCGATGATGGCATAAGCCAATTTACCTATCTCTCATTAGGAGGATGCGTTATTGACTACTGCCTACATCCTTAACCGTGTCCCAATGAAGTCCATAGTTAGCACCTCATACGAGCTTTGGACAGGGAGGCAGCCTGACCTTAGCTATTTGAGGTCATGGGGTTGTGTTAGTATGTGAATAACTTAAGCACAGGGATGGAAAGTTAGAGCCGTGAGAAAAAAAGTGTATCTTTATAAGATACTCTAAATATTTCATGGGACATGTGTTCCTAGGAGAACATATGGATGACACTATCACTGAGATTGAGTCTCGTGAGGCCACGTTCCTCGAGAATAATTTCTCTAAGAGAGGAGAAATCGATCGAGACTATATCTTCTATGAGATGGATGAGCCTGGTGGCTCAGTTAGACCCAAGTAGACCCAAGAGCCCGCATGGATCTTGATCCTAGTGGGAGCAGTCCATCTGAAGGTGAGGAGGCTTTCCCTCCTCGTAGGAGTAGTCGGAGACATGTACCTCAACGTCGTTTCCCGATTGAGGATGAGATCCCCATTGTGACTCCTAAGGATGATGAGTAGCCGAGAACATTCCAGAAGGCTCTCGAGAGTTCAACGAAGGACCAATGGTTAAAGGTCATACAGGAGGAAATGGAATCAATAAGAGTCAACGGGGTCTGGGACCTAGTTGACTTACTTGAGGATAAAAAGGCCATTGGGAACAAGTGGGTTCTCAAAATCAAAAGAAAGGCCGACGGATCGATAGAGAGGTACAAGATCCGTCTGGTAGCTAAGGGTTACATGTAGACAAAGGGCATTAACTATGAGGAGACTTTCTCCCCTATAGTCAAGTTTGCATCGATCCATTTACTTTTGGCGATTATCGTGAGTATGGATGTGGAGTTATACCAGATAGATGAAAAGACTATTTTATTTAATGGGAATTTGGATGAGGAGATCTACATGAAACAACCCCTTGGGTTCATTCTAATAGGTCAGGAAGATAAGGTCTATTGATTTCAGAAATCGATATACAGCCTAAAGCAGTCATCCAGGCAGTGATACCTAAAATTTCACAAGGAGGTGATATCTTACGATTTTATGATAATTGGGGAGGATCATTGTGTCTATCTGAAACGTTTAGATAACTCTTTTGTGATTTTGTCGTTATATGTGGATGACATAATATGTGGATGACATAAAAGGGCATTATCTATGAGGAGACTTTCTCCCCTATAGTCAAATTTGCATCGATCCATTTACTTTTGGCGATTATCGCGAGTATGTATATGGAGTTATACTAGATGGACGTAAAGACTGCTTTATTTAATGGGAATTTGGATAAGGAGATCTACATGGAACAACCCCTTGGGTTCATTCTAATAGGTCAGGAAGATAAGGTCTATTGATTTAGAATTGATATAGCCTAAAGTAATATCCAGCAAAGGAAATCTATAAATTTCAACAAGGAGGTGATATCTTACGATTTTATGATAATTGGGGAGGATCATTGTGTACCTGAAACGTTTAGATGAACTCTTTGTAGATTTTGGCGTTATATGTGGATGACATAATATTGGCTGGAAATAACATTGAGTATTGAATTACCATTAAAAAAAGGTTGTCAACGAGTCGACGTGAAAGACATAGGTGAAGCTCGGAAGTTCATCAAATGAGTTCAGACCAAGAGGGATCGCCAAGAAAAGACGTTGGTTCTTCACACACAAAGACCTATATTAAGAAAATTCTTGAATGCTTTGGGATGAGTAATTAAATCCCAAAGATACCCAATCGCCTGGGGTGACTTGACTGTTTCCAGAAAATGTCCTAAAACTCAAGAAGAAGGAGGGAAAGGAGAAAGTACCTTATTCCAATGTAGTGTGAAGTTTTAACATACGCAATGTTGTGGACATAATTAGACATATATTAT